>CM049437.1:69713539-72213539 GCA_026929855.1 Poa annua | reverse complement strand
AAATTGTAGATAGTTTTGGTACGGATGATTAGTCATTTGTCCCAAAAATATAAGCAATTTATGGTGTAAAATACGTGTTGGTTTATAGATCTGCCCGTAAAATAGTAGATAGTTTTGGTATGGATGATTAGTCATTTGTCCCTAAAAATATAAGCAATTTCTGGTGTAAAATGCGTGTTGGTGTATAGATCTGCCCCTAAAACTGTAGATAGTTTCGGTACGGATGATTAGTCATTTGTCCCCAAAAAATATATGTAATTTCTGGTGTAAAATACGTGTTGGTGTATAGATCTGTCCCTAAAACTGTAGATAGTTTCGGTACAGATGATTAGTAATAAGCGGTTGGTCCAAATGAGACGACTGGTTTATCACAAGCGGTTGGTCCAAATAACATAGAGGTTACATTGCATTAATTATGCTTACATCGCATTAATTAACTACGACTGACAATCAACAGATAAACAAATCCTAGAGCAACTATACAGAGATAAAATCATGCAGCTATCAGATTAGCCTGCTTCTTCAGATCATTCATCTGCCTTAAGTTCTTGTTCAACTTCTTCAGTTCGCCTCTCACTTCCTCAAGCCCCATCGGAGGAGCAACCATGTCAGACCCCATCGGTGGAGCAGAGGGCGCAATCTCCACTTCAGACGGCAGAGGAAGGTCGCTGGGCGCGGGCCACCTTCCATTCTGTTTAAGCTGCGAAACGTATTCATCCATCCACTGAAAATGGCTGCATGGTTCCAACCCCTGGAAAAGTCAACCTGAACCCTAAATCCCAAATATGAGCAAGAAATTGAAAACACTGAAGAAATCAAAACAAAAAGATGCGAGAGAAAGATCTTTACATCATGTGGCATGCTCTGGCATTTCAAATACTCGCGCCCCTTGTTGGGTGTCTCCGCCTTACTAGCCTTACGGAGCAGTGGCTCCTTGCGTGAGCATTTAAAACATGGCGGCAACGACACCTCGGGCTGCTTTGGCCAAGTGGGGCGAAGGAATGAACTGGAGGAGCTCGACATTGCTGCTGCCCTTTGTCGCCGGAGAGGAAGAAGAGGAATGAAGAGTAAGGAAGAGGAAGAAGATGGTCCAAAGAGGATGGATGCTCTGTCTGTGAAGAGGAGGAAAATGGTGGGTCCGCGGTGAGCGTGTAACGGTCCCATGCGGTGGTGTGGCTGTTGCGAGTCCACCAACCCTTTTTGCTTAGAAATGGGGCCGTTTACCCTACCTTTGGAGCTCATTTGAAACACATCGTACGGGTTGTGCAGAATGTGCTTTTCACACGGGTTACAGCCAATCAGATCGCAGAATGAGCCTCTCGCGGATCGCCCCGAGTCTGCCAGATTCCTTCTAGAGGACGATCAAACGGCTGCAGTTCAGCGCTAGTGTTAAATCGACGGTCATTGTTCAAATGGGGTTTGGAGGCACACAACGGGGTTTTGAAAAGTTTGATAAAGTGTCCAAGTTTCATTTTCAAGTGACTAAGAAGGATCGATGCTTCGTTTTTCAAATTTCATGTTTTTAACTTGTTACCGAAATTTGAAATGAGCTTCAAATATTCAAAAAAAGGAAAATATTGCGCATATAGTCGTCTTATGTCATATACTAGCGACTCAAGTTGAAAAACATGGTCTACATACATTCAAAATGAGAAGGGCATGGATCTCTTGTGATATCGCAAAACTCAAACGATGAGGTCTAAGGTTGAAGAGAAGTGGTTTTGGAATTGCAACATGAAATTTTCAAAAACCTCACAAAAGCTTCATTTTGGAGTGACTAAGAAGGATCCATGCTTAGTTTTTAATTTTCATGTCAAAAACTTGTTTAAATGTTGGTCAAACTTAGGTTTGACCGAATATGAAATAAGCATAATAAATTCAAAAATTATCGAAAAATTGAAAAACCGACGCACATAGTTTTCATATGTCATATACTAACGACTCAAGTTGAAAAACATGGTCTACATACATGCAAAATGAGAAGGGTATGGATCTCATGTGAAATCACAAAACCTAAACAATGAGGTCTAAGGTTGAAGAGAAGTGGTTTTGGAATTGCAACATGAAATTTTTAAAAACCTCACAAAAGTTTCATTTTGGAGTGACTAAGAAGGATCCATGCTTGGTTTTTCATTTTCTTGTTTTAAACTTGTTTAAATGTCGGTCAAACTTAGGTTTGACAGAAATTTGAAATGAGCTTCAAATATTCGAAAACATTCAAAAAAAGGAAAATTCTGCGCACATAGTCGTCTTATGTCATATACTAACGATTCAAGTTGATAAACAAGGTCTACGTACATTCTGACGAGAAATGCATGTATCAATTGTGTTTTTCAAACTATGTCGTATGAACTCAAGAGTAAAGAGAAGTGGTTTTTGACTTGCAATATAAAAGTTTGAAACAAATGACCGGAGGCAAGCTTATCCATCATAATATAATTACGGTGACGCACAGAGCGCGCACAGAACGCTCCCAGAGAGCGCCAGAGCGCGCCACAGCGCGCCCAGAGCGCGCCAGTTCATGCCCAGAGCACGCCCATAAGGTGTTCGACCAAAATACATCCGACCAAAATACAACTCATAGTAATATTAATCAGTCTCTTCTTTGACGTCGTCAAAGCCGGACATCATCTCGTCAGCCCACTGCTCGATCTCTTCGCTGGGGTCGCTGATCTCTTCGTCCGACTGCTCGATGTCTTCGTCGGGCCCCTCGACGTCTTCGCTGACCTTCTCAAATGTCAGCTCGATGTACTCCTCCTTGACGATCACCTTGATAACGTAGAGATCACCAAAGCGAATCGGCAGTTGCTCCCAGAATAGATCCCAGTTCTTCGTGAACTCGATGTAATCCTCGTCGTTGGCCACTCGATATGATCCAAAGATCTCCACATCGTCTCTCACCAAAAGATGAGATTTTCCGTGAACTTGACGTAATATGCGATCACGTGATGGAATAACATCGTAACCATCTACTACCGCAATCTTGAGATGCTATCAAAATAACATGAGCATCGTATCAGAATAGTTCAAATGATAGAATAGTTCAGAAAATGTAAATGAATACGAAACGTTTGAATCATACCAGAGAAACTTCATCTAGAGAATCATTCTCAATCCTGCGCACGTAGAACTGAGGGATCTCTTCAAACTCCTCCGTGGCATCTTTGAATAAAGCGAGAGATACCGAATTCATTTCTGAATAGGTGACATCTCTCGGTTCGTGAAATATGCTCGACAGGAGGGCTGGCTTGCAGCATCCGTCAATCTGTTTAAACTCTGATCAAAGAGAGGAAGATATTCATAAAACTTGTAAACTACTCAATGTGTAAGAAAAAGAACACAAACCAGCATACCCGTGTGTTGCACAAAAGGTTTTGCAGTATTGTGCTCGTTAGTCACTTCAACATTGAACAAATGCCGATCTTCATTCCAAGTGAATTTGACAACATCACCCTCCTCGATGCCGTCGCCTTCACATAGTGCTCTCCACTGCGTTCCACAGATCTCCGTGTACATATGGGTGTTCGGGCTATCACTTAGCCGCTTACAGAGATATCTCTGATCTGTGTCATTTTCAATTACCAACCTATCCAGGTAGAAGAAGTACTGGTCTCCGTTCGGACACCTAGCCTCCATCCAGTTCTTATGAGGGCCAATTGCCCGGCTCTCTAGAAGATATCTTAAAGGGTGATGCACCGGTGAGGTGTTGTTGGGAAACCCCAAGAGGAAGGTATGAAGTAGTGCAGCAGCAAAATTCCCTCAGTTGTGAAACCAAGGTTATCGAACCAGTAGTAAACTAGAGTTCTTCTGAAGGTGTCAACTGCGGCAGAAAAGAGCTTGGCGTGTAACTGACGTGAAACATGCACACAACACAATCAAGATACTTTGCCCCAACTTAACAGTGAGGTTGTCAATCTCACTGGCTTGCTGTAACAAAGGATTAAACGTATGTGTGGAAAATGATGTTTGTTTGCAGAGAATGAAAGTAACAGGATTGCAGTAGGTTGTTTTATCAGTTTAAGGAAAAAGGACCGGGGTCCACAGTTCACTAGTGGTGTCTCTCCATAAATAATAATAGCATACATGCGGGTAAACAAATTACAGCTGGGCAATTGACAGAATAAAGAACTGCATAACAATGCATATACAAGTCATGATGTCTAGTGTGAGATTCATTTGGGCATTACAACATGATACATAGACCGTCATCCAACTGTATCTATGACTAATAATCCACCTTCAGGATAGCATCCGCAACACCATTCAGTATTAAGTTGCAAGCAACAGATTATTGCATTAAGTAAAGTGTGTAATGTAAGTAGCAGAAATATCCTTACATAAAGAACTAATGTTTTATCCCTAGTAGCAACAGTACATCTACAATCTTAGAGGTTGCTGTCACTCCCCTAGATTAAATAGAGACATCAACCCCCTCTTGGAGTCACAAGCATCTACTTGGCCAGAGCATCTACTAGTAACGGAGAACATGCAAGATCATAAATAACACACTCACAAGATATATTATGAAGCAAATGACATAGTACTCAATTATTCATCGGATCCCAGCAAACACAACATGTAGCATTACATATGTCGATGTGTGATTCCCACGGAACAGGGATGACTACACTCGAGGGGGAAGTTCGTGAGGGGGACTGAACACGTTAGTCAACAACCCTTAGCCGGCACGGCGACGGTGCTCGTCGTGCCTGCAGCGGGACAGCACGACAGAGATGGAGTCCGGCCCGTACCCAGGTTCACGGCCCTCAGGGTGAGGTAAAACCGCTACTCCTGCCTGTCTGTATTGCACTGCAGAGGCTACAGTACAATGAGCTTGCCGAGGGCTCTCGAGCGGCTATGCGGAGCTTGGAGGGGGAAGAATGAGCTCTTCTTCCTCCTCGAGCTCGCTAAGCTGGGCTAGGCTATGGTAGGGTGTACACGGATGAGTGGCTGATTCATCCCCCTCGCTACGGTGGTGCTCCTTCTCCTTATATAGGCGCCCCGGGCCTCATCCCTGCGTCCTGCGCAGTGGAAGGGTTCCCACATGGCGACCAAGCGGAGGAGCGGGGTGCACCGCAGCTCGGTCGTCCATGGACTTGGTCCATGGTCGTAAAGCCTGCCCTCGTGGCAGGGCAGCCTCCGTCTGTGCAGAGCGGACAGCCGGTGCTGCAGAGACCGTGGGGGTGCCCACGGTGACGTCGCCGTTGGAGCGTTGCGCCGGCCATCTGCTTTATCACCAAAGAGGAAAGCTTTGTTGGCGGCGCAGGGGACACAGAGCTTTGTTGACTCCTTTTATCACCGGAACGGCAACTGCGGCGCCGTCGTCATCACGCGCAGAGGCGCGCGTCACTCTGCGGCTGCTGCAGAGGCCATGTGCGCTCTGCAGCGGTTCCTTCGTGGCGAAGTATTCCCGCAGGGCCCGGGAGGCCCTGCCGAGGGAGTTGCGTTGACTTCTCCTCAAGGGGGAATAGGCCCTGTAGGGGGGCAGGTTCAGGGGGAGCCCCTTCAGGCCCTTCGTTGCCTCCTCAAGTCCCCTCGAGGGGGCTCTCCCCTCGGGGGTCTCTCCAAGCGTTCTGCTTGGTCCTTAGTCGTTTCGTCGACACCGGCGCGTGTGGGGGCCGTGGAGAATGGGCTCTGCCCACCCTAGAATCCACTAGGCCGACAGTAGCCCCCGGGCCCATGACGGGCACGACGAGGCCTATCGGGTCCAGGCGAAGCGTCGTGGGCCCAATACGTCCGGCCGGCCCGTGACACGCGTCGCTTGGAGATGAACTTGCGGCGACTCGGTTTCTCCGGTAGAAACGTGCGTAGTGGGGGGTCCCACCACGATCACCACGACCGCGCCTTGGTAACTGCCCGACTGCGGTATAAAGCTGCGCGCCGGTCTGAATCGCAGTCACTGCTCCCATTCTGCGCCTCCATTTTCCCAACTCTCGACCTCCTAGCTCTCCTTCTCCAGCGAACTCTTTTCCTCTCCGGCGAGCATTCCCCTTTCCTTCGCTCTCCCGCGCCTCCGTCTTGCTCCACCAATGGGGGGATCCAAAGGCAAGGCGGCGATGACCTCAGCCCGCCAGGATGCGCAGGAGGATGAGACGCTCGGCCCCGCCCTGATTGGGACGCGCGTCGATGCGGCAGCGCTGGACAAGATCCAGCATCTGGTCGCCGGGAAGAGCAATGAGCACGGCGCCACCGCCATCTGGGCCGCGAGGTTCGGCCGTCTTCCGGCGGGTTTTTACCCCATCTTCCTCCAGACCCTCTTTGCAGGGCTGGTGCCTCCGTACTCGCCATTCTTCGAGGCCGTTTTAGAGTTCTATCAGATCCACCTCCTGCACCTTCACCCCAACTCCGTTCTCATCCTCTCCATCTTCGCCTTCCTGTGTGAGGCTTATTTGGGGGTGAGGCCATCGGTGGCCCTCTTCAGGAGCTTCTACGCGCTCCGGAACACCGCGAAGACCGAGCGGATGGGCTGCGTGTCCTTTCACATCGTGGACGGCATGGGGGATATCTACATCCCCATGTCCTGGAGCGGCGAGAGGCCCGTGACGGCGGTGTCGAAGAAAGTGGACGACTTCAGGCAGAAGTGGTTCCTCATCGGCGTCCCGTCGCAGAGCTCCCTCCTCGACGTCCCAGAAGCGCCGCCCGTGAAGAACACCCACTGGGGCAAGCGGGCTCTCGAGGGCCCTCAGGTAGCGGGCCTCGTGGGCCACTTGAGGATGCTCTGGGAACACGGCCTCACCGGCCAAATGGTGGCGGAGGAGTTTGTGAGGTGCCGCATCGCCCCCCTTCAGGCGCACAAGAAGCCGATGTGGGCGTACTCAGGGCTCATGGACCCGATGCGGCTCCACCCCTGCGATCATCGCCCCGCCGTCGTCGCCACCATCATGGGCGGCCTCTTCGTCAACCCCGACGTGCCCGCGGCGGTCCCTGTGGCGATAAGGCCTCTGTACCAGGTTCCGGACCAGCGCCAGGCCACCCTGGCGCAGATGCCCACATTCACCGCGCTGGGCCTGGCGGGGGAGGAGGAAGAGGAGGAGGGGCCCATGCCCATGGCGAAGGACGGGGACGCTGCTAAGTCTCCGTACGCGTCAGAGGCGGAGCATGGCGACGTGGAGCAAGGTGACGCGGAGGCGGAGGCGGTGCCCTCCGCAGGCGGGGCGAGCTCGTCTCAAGCCGCGCCACCCACATCGGAGGTCTACGAGCTCTCGTCCAGCGACGGCGAGGAGGCCGAGGCTGGGCGCCGAGAGCCTCGGACTAAGGCGGCCCATGATAGGCCTGCCGGGGAGCCCCCAAGCGCTTCCCTCAAGAGGAAGGCTGAGGTGGCTCCTGAAGGGTCAGGAGTCCGGACCGCGCCCTCATGGCGCGCGTCTGGTATGGCGTGGGTCGACACCCGCGCGAAGAAGTCCAAGTAAGTGCTCTTGGGTTCTGTCGTTTTCCTTCGGTTTTCTGCCTGTCTCCTCCCCTGACCGGTCTCCTCGTCTCACGCCAGCGACCCAGCGCCCGCGAAGCGCCGCAGGCTCCGCAAGGCTGCGGATGTGAAGAAGGCCGCTCCCGAGGCCGCGCCCGAGGCCGAAGCGGGCGAGGCCGCGGCAGATGAGGCCGCGAGGCCTGAGGAGGAGGCTTCTGCAGGCCCTCAGGTGGACATGCCTCAGGCGGAGGCGCCTGAGCCGCCTCCGGAGGAGGAGCACATGGAGGAGCAGATGGAGAGGGCACCCACTCCGCCCCGCGCGGCAACCCCTCCGGCGCAACCTGAAGCAGCGGCTGGCGCTGCGTCGGCCCCGAGCGCGCCTGAGGCCAGCAAGGAGGATATTCCGCCATCCCCGCCATCCGCTAGGATAGAGGAGGCAACGGCGACGGGGCAGACCTCCTCTGCCCCGGAAGCAACTGAGGAGGTGCCGCCTGAGCGAGGCGACACCGAGGCGCAGGGCACAGGCGCCGAGGCGGAGGATTTGCCTCCAAGCCCCCAGGCCCACGCGGAGGCTTCCTCCTCCAAGCTCGACACCGGCGATGGGCCCTCCACGCCACGCAAGGCATCCCAGGCCCTATCTCTCAGCGGCTGGGATTGGAGTAGGGGGCGACGCGATGTCGCCTTCCGCCTGGTGAGAGAGTCGCTGGAGGGCCTGGAGGCCCACCTCGCTCTCGAGGACGGGAAGCTCACCCAGCAGCGGGACGAGCTTGCTGGGGCCTGGGCCGCTCTCCACGCGGCTGTGGAGGCCCGCAGGCAGAGCGACCAGGCTCTGCAGGCGGATCGCGAGGAGGCGCTGCGGTTCGCCAAGGAGGTGCGCGAGGGCGCCATGCGCGATGCGGAGGAACTCCTGGAACCCCTCCGGGCTGAGCGCGAGGCAGCGGCGGAGGATCTGGCCGCGGCAAGGGCGGAGCGCGAAGCGGTGGAGCAGTCGCTGGCGGACAAACGCCGCGAGCTCACCCAGCTCGAAGCCAAGATCATCGCCGACTCCGAGACTGTGCGGACCAGCCTGGAGGGGATCCGCACGAGCTTGGAGGCCAGGGGACAGAGCCTGGGCGAGCGCGAGGAGGACGTGCGCCGCCGCGACGAGCAGCTGGCTCTGCGGGAGCAGGAGCTGTCGGGGCAGCGCGCTGCCCTCGAGGCCCGCGAAGAGAGCCTGGCTGCGGCTCTCGTCAAGTATGAACGCGAGGTGGCTACCCACAAGGGGCATGTGGAGCGCTTCAACAAGAGGTTCGCCGAGCAGAAGAAAGAGGCTGAGGAGGAGTTCCAAGCCCGGGAGAAGGCGTACCGCGCCGCTGTCTCCCGCGACTATGCCGAGAAGTTCACCAAGCAGGAGGGCCGCTTCAAGGCGAGGCTTGGCCAGAGCGGCGCCCGGATCCATCAGCTCGAGAACATGAACGCTACCCTCGTCGCCAAGGTGAAGCGCGAAACGGATCGCCGCCGCGTCGCTGAGGAGGCCTGCAAGCGCGTGGAGCAGGACCTCGCCTCCCTCATGGCCGACATGGAGGAGATGAACCAGCAGGTGGGTCCTGCCGTGGAGAAGGCGGTGGAGGCCGCTGAGAGCGCCAAGGCGGCGCAGGTGCTGTCGCAGCAGCGGGAGCGCATGTTCCTGACCCTAGCGGGCCGGGGCCGCGAGCTCGCTGCGAAGTTGGGAGCAGAAGCGCCGTCTGTCCCGGCTCAAGGCCACGCCGACGCCGCCACCTACCTCCTGTACTTCGAGCAGCTCTTCACGGCGCTCGAGGGCCCCGCCGCGGAGCTCCGCGACGTGGTCGAGGAGGAGTGCCGCCAGCTCCTGGCGGTGGCGGTGGACCGCATCTTCTCCAACCTCGTGCACCTCCAGCCCAGGTTCGACCTTGCGACGGTGACCGAGCCCCTCGAGGGGGAGGAAAGGTGGAAAGCCTCCAACTCCGTCCGCGACCAAGTGGACGACTTCTGCAGCCGCTTTAAGCGGGCCGCAGCGGAGGACGAGGACGAGGACGATGACGAGGGGAGCGAGCTTGAAGAGGAGGGATCCGGCCAGGACGACGACGAGGCCGCTGCCTAACTTCCTCCTGAGATCCTATCCTGCAGTGTAGTGCGCTTGTAGCGCTGTAGGGATGTTTATCTTAAAGACTTTTGCTGTTCAGTCTGTAATATACTTCTTATTTTTAAGCATGTGCTGCTAAGTCTGTGTGTGCTCCCCTCGAGGAGCCTTTGCTTCAACTCCATGTCTTTTTCGCTCTGCGTCGCCGGACCCTTCTCTTCGCGCTATGACTCCGCCGCTGCGGTATGCTCGAGCAATGACTCGGCAAGGCCGGGGGGAGTTTAAGGCTTAGAGAGGTAAGAACCCTCGAGTCGCGATGCTGAGGGCCCTCCTTTGACGCGCAAGCAGCCCATGGAGAGTAAGGGAAGGGACCACTCGAGGGACGTAGAGTGCTTGTGAGCGAAATGCAAGGATTCTCTTGCTGTGAGCAGGGAACTTAGCTTCGCGAAGCTTTTCGCCCTGCGTATGACTCCTCTGGAGGTGTCTTCCCTTCAGGGGCCGAGTTTTTCCTCCACAGGCCTGGAGAGACTCTCGTTCCATGTGGATGTTAGAGAGGCGAACCAAAACGCTAGAGCATAGCAGTAAGGACTTATGCGCGCTTATAGGTTTCCTCATGGGTGCCTCTTGAGGAGAGAGAGTACCAAGGTCCTTTGGAGAGGTGGCGTGTATCCGGGAGCATGCCCTTTAGCCAGAGCTCAGGGTCCCTTGGATTTTGCAGTGCTGCTGGGGTGCTCTTGGGCACAGGCACCGTACTCAGCCCCCGCTTGCGAGGTGCGCATAGGAAAAATATAAGCGCACATTTGAAAGTAAATGATGAAAGTAAAACTTGCCATAGAAATATTACATAGCGGCGTCTCAGCGCAAAGTTCACTTGGAACGAAAACGGCGCCTGAGCGCAAAGTTCACTTGGAACGAAAATGGCGCCTGAGCGCAAAGTTCACTTGGAACGAAAATAGCGCCTGAGCGCAAAGTTCACTTGGAACGAAAATGGCGCCTGAGCGCAAAGTTCACTTGGAACGAGAATCGGTTCATTACACTTGGGTTTGCCAAGCTAACGTTCCTTCCATGTCGAGGCATGGGGACCACCCATTAGTGGCAGAGGTTCACTGCGGCCTGCGGTGGATCATTTGCAGGAGAGCTCAGAGGGCTGAGCCTCGGGAGAAGCTTTGAGAAGCTTGGAGGTGAAGCTGTGAGCTTCCCTCTAGAGACAAAAAATGCCTGGCGTGACTATGATCACGGGTAGAACTTGCGCAGATGCGCGATGTTCCACGGGTTCTTGACGGGGATGCCGTCTTCGGTCTCGAGGCGTACTGCGCCAGGCCTGGCGATGTGGGAGACCCTGTAGGGGCCTTCCCACATCGGCGAGAGCTTGTGGAGACCTTCCCTGGAGAGGATTCGCCTGAGGACGAGGTCACCCGCCTCGAGGGTGCGCGAGCGCACATGACGGCTGTGGTAGCGTCGCAGATCTTGCTGGTACTTCGCCGCCCTGAGGGCGGCGTGGCGGCGCAGTCCCTCGAGGAACAGTAGGTCGTCGTTGTGGAGGCCCTCTTGGATGTCCTCGTTGAAGGCAAGGACCCGTGGGGATCCATGCTTGATTTCTGTGGGGAGTACAGCTTCGGCTCCGTAGACAAGGGCGAACGGCGTTTCGCCTGTAGGCCTTGAAGCGGTTGTGCGCATGGACCAGAGCACGGATGGGAGCTCATCGATCCAGCCCTTGCCGTGCCCTTTGAGGACGTTGAAGCTTCTGGTCTTGAGGCCCTTGAGGACTTCTGCGTTTGCTCGCTCGGCTTGACCATTGCTGCGTGGGTGAGCCACCGAGGCGAAGCAGATCTTGACGCCGAGCTTGTCGCAGTAGGCTCGGAAGATGCCGCTGGTGAATTGCGAGCCATTATCGGTGATGATGCGGTTGGGCACCCCGAAGCGGCAGACCAGGCTCCTGATGAATTTCACCGCGGCACCGGCCGAAATGGTGCGCACTGGTTCAACCTCGGGCCACTTGGTGAACTTGTCCATGGCCACGAAGAGGAAGCGATAGCCCCCCTGCGACTTTGGGATGGGGCCCAAGATGTCCAGCCCCCAGACCGCGAACGGCCAGGAGAGCGGGATGGTTTGGAGCCCCAGCGCTGGCTGATGAATTTGCTTGGCGTGGAACTGGCAGTCCTCGCAGGTTTGTACGATGGCGACCGCATCTTGAAGCACTTGAGGCCAGTAGAAGCCGCTCCTGAAGACCTTGCCGGCGAGGGTGCGCGCACACGAGTGGTGGCCGCACTCCCCGCTGTGGATGTCCTTGATCAGCGATCAGCCTTCCTCGGGAGGGACGCACTTGAGCGCGATGCCATTTGGGCGCTTGCAGTAGAGGCTTCCCTCGAGGATGCAGTAGGATTTCGCCTGTCGAGCGATTCGTTCTGCTTCTGCATCCTCTTCAGGGAGGATCCCTTTCGTCAGGTAGTCCTTGAGCTCGTCGATCCAGCCTGTGGCTTGGTGGGCTGCTGTCAGCAACAGACGCTCCCCTGTGCTGGGGCCGCAATCAGGAGCCCCTGACTCGGGAGGTGGTGGGAGCGCTTCATCTGTGCTTGCGGCTGTGGCCTCTCGAGGCTGCTTGATGGATGCCTTGGCGAGTCTTTCCTCAAAGATGCCGGCCTGCTGGGGTTGCCTCCGCGAGGCCCGCTTGGCGATGTCATCAGCCTCCTGGTTCTCTTTCCTTGGGATGTGCATGAGTTCCATGCCCCTGAAGTGCTTCTCGAGCTTGCGGACCTCTTCAAGGTATGCTGCCATGTGGTCGTCTTTAGGCGTGTAGCTCTTGTTGGAGAAGTTGACGAGCAACTGGGAGTCGCCCTTGACGAGTAGGTGCTTGACGCCTAGAGCGATGGCGGCCCTTAAGCCGGCCAGGAGGCCCTCGTATTCAGCGATGTTGTTGGAGATCTTGTCAATCGTGAAGCATAACTGGACAGTGTAGTAGAGCTTGTCGCCTTTGGGCGAAGTCAGGACGACGCCTGCCCCGCCATTTCGGCCGGCAAAAGCTCCGTCGAAGTGCATGGTCCAGTGGCTGGGCATTGTGTCTCCAGCGGGCTCAGCCTCTTCCCCCCGAGGCTCTTCAGGGCTTGGGTCGGTCCATTCGGCGACGAAATCAGCCAGCGCTCGCCCCTTGATGACTCTTGTGGTGTCGAAGCGCAAGTTGAATGGCTGCAGCTCTATGTTCCATCCCGCGACACGATCTGTGGCGTTGGGGTTGCGCAGGATCTGCTCCAGGGGGAAAGCAGTGACCACCGTGATGGGGTGGCCCTGGAAGTAGTGTCTCAGCTTCCTGGAGGCGATGAGGAGAGCGACGAGAAGCTTCTGCTGCATCGGGTACCGGTCCCGAGCATCCCGCAGCACCGTGCTGACGAAGTAGACGGGGTGCTTGACAAGGGTTGTCGGTGGGGCTGCAGCGTCAGCCCCCTGCGTAGGCTCCTCAGGGCCCTTGTCGAGATCCGCCTGCAGGGGGGTCTCGACAGGGGTGCCGGGAGCAGGCTCGACTTGAGGCTGTGGGCCTGGCAGTGGGTCTGTGGAGGCTGCTCCTTCGACGAGATCCTTGTCGGGGGGCTTTGGGCTTGGAGTGGCAGTGCTCTTCTTGGGGAGGACAGGCTCTTCCCTCTCGGCCACCAGGACGGCGCTTGCGGTCTGAGGAGTGGCTGAAAGATACAGCTTCAGATGTTCGCCTGTCCTGGGGGCCACCAAGACTGGTGGGCTGGCCAAATACTTTTTTAAGTCCTCAAAGGCCTTGTCCGCCTCAGGAGTCCACTTGAACGTGCCGGATCTCTTCATGATCTTGAAAAATGGCAGGGCTCTCTCGCCGAACTTGGAGATGAATCGGCCCAGGCTAGCCATGCAGCCTGCTAAGCGCTGCATTTCCTTGAGCCGGCGAGGAGGTTGCATTCCTTCTATGGCCTTGATCTTGTCAGGGTTTGCTTCTATGCCGCGGTGGGACACCAGGAACCCGAGGAGCTTGCCTGAAGGGACCCCGAAGACGCACTTGGCGGGGTTCAGCTTGATGTTCACCTTGCGCAGGCTGGCGAAGGTTTCCTCGAGATCCTTCAAGAGGGTGCCTCCCTCTCGAGACTTGACCACTATGTCATCGACGTAGGCCTCAGCGTTCCTGCCCATCTGTGCCCCCAAGGCGATCCTCATGAGCCTCTGGAAAGTGGCGCCAGCATTCTTCAGGCCGAAGGGCATGCATGTGTAGCAATACACGCCACAGGGGGTGAGGAATGCTGTCTTCTCCTCGTCCTCTTTAGCCATTTTGATCTGGTGGTAACCAGAGAAGGCGTCCAGAAAACAGAGGAGGTCGTAGCCCGCGGTAGAGTCCACGATCTGGTCTATCCTCGGCATGGGGTATGGGTCCTTGGGGCAGGCCTTGTTGACGTCGGTGTAGTCGATACAGAGTCGGCCTCCTCCAGCGGGTTTAGGGACAACCACGCCGTTGGAGAGCCAAGTGGGGTGCGCGACTTCGCGGACGACTTTCGCCGCCTTTAGCTTCTCTACTTCCTTGACGATGAATGCTTGCTTGTCGGGGTCTTGCTTGCGTGCTTTTTGCTTGACGGGGTGTGCGTCTGGACACACGGCTAAGTGGTGCTCGATCACCTCCCTTGGTACACCAGACATATCTGACGGAGTCCACGCGAACATGTCAGAGTTTGCCTAAAGGAAGGCGACGAGCGCGCTTTCCTATTTAGGAGGCAGGGCAGCGCCTATGGTGACGCTAGCCCCCGAGCCACTGGTGTCCAGTGGCACCTTCTTCGTGGCCGCTTGCTCCTGAGAGAACACTTGTTTCTTCTTCTTGGGCCTCTCGAGAGGCTCCATGTCCTCGTCGGCCGGGAATGCCATGGCAGCTGCCTTGTAGGCGCTCTCGACAGCGCGCGTGGCGTCCAGGATATGACCATGAATGGCGATGGTGCCAGCGCTGCCGGGGATCTTGACCATGTTGTAGGCATGGTGCGTGACGGCCATGAATTTCGCGAGAGCGGGGTAGCCGAGGATGGCATTGTACGGCAGGCCGATGTGGGCGACGTCAAAGTCGATCAGCTCTGTGCAATAGTTCTTCTGCGTGCCGAAGGTGACGGCGAGCTGGACCTGGCCCAGGGGTTCGATGGAACCACTGGTGACCCCGGTGAACGGCCTGGAGGGCATAAGCCACTCGTAGGGCACTTGAAGCGTCTCGAAGGTCTCGACAGAGATGACGTTCAGGCCAGCTCCCCCATCAATGAGCGTCTTGGAGACGGTGATGTTGTTGATGGTGGGGGAGCAGACCAGGGGGGGGGGGGTTCCAACAGTCTTGGTCGACTTGGGGTGGTCCTTGGCGTCGAAAGCGATGGTGTACTGGGACCACTTGAGGGGCCTGGAGGTCTCGGTGCTCGGGAGCACAGCGTTGAGCTCGCGGGTGAACTGCTTGAACTGGTTGTTCGACTTGGGCGCCTGAGCCTCGCCGGGGATGCAGGCCATAGCCCCTCTCGGGGCCTGGTAGCCTCCGTCCTCCTCATCAGGGAGATTGTTGTTCTTCTCGGCGGCGTTGGCCTGAGTGCCTGACGGCCTCTGGTAGCCGCCATCGCGTCTGCCCCTGCCGTTTCTGCGGTAGCCGCGGCCCCTGCCGCGGTTCCCGCTGCCTTCACCTCGCTCGCGCTCCCTGCTCAGCCTCTTGAGGTCGAAGCAGTCGTCTTTGGCGTGGCCACGCCTGTTGTGGTAGACGCAGAATGGGCGGTTGTCCGCCTCCTTGTCGCCAGGCTCAGGGGAGCTTCTTCGGGCGCTCTTGGCGGCTGGCTCTGCCGCCAGGACAGCAGTGGTCTTGCGCTTGGTCTCCTTGCGCTTCTTGTGGCTCTTGGAGCCTTCAGCCTGGTCGTCCCCTCGCTGGCTCATCTTGACGAAGAGGAGTCCTTCTTCTGCCTTGGCGCATTTGTCCGCGAGGTCGAACAGCTTCACCACAGAGGTGAGCTTGTCGTGAATGCCCAGCTTCTCGAGCATCCTGCGGTTCGTGACGCCCTCCCTGAAGGCGGCGATGACCTGCGTGTCAGGGATGTTCGGGATCTTGTTGCGCACTTGGCTGAAGCGCTGGATGTACTTGCGGAGGGTCTCATCCTTCTTCTGCACCACAGCGCGCAGGTCATTGTGGGTGAGTGCGCGCTCGTACGTGCCCTTGAAGTTGGCGACGAACTGCTTGCAGAGCTCCTCCCAGGAGTCAATGGAGTCCTCGGGCAGGTTGAGGAGCCAGGACAGCGCGGAGTCCCTGAGCGCGTGGGAGAACCAGTTGGCCATGACCTTGTCGTCTCCCCCCGCAGCCTGGATGGAGGTGGTGTAGAGCTGCAGGAACTCGAGAGGTTTGGTAGACCCGTCGAAGCCCTTGGGGAGGGCTGACCTGAACTTCTGCGGCCAGACCACGCGACGCAGAGCGCGGGTGAAGGCCAGGCAGCCAGAGGCGTACGTGGCGATTCCTCCTTGGAGAGCTCTGCGGTTCTGCTGCCCTGCCTGGCCGAGCTCCTCGACGAGGCGATTCTGGAGGTCCCTGCGGCGCTCCATGCCCACCCGCGCGTCAGGCGCAGTGCGCTGCACGATCTGGCAGTCGTGCGGCGAGGAGGCGTGAGAGGGAGCCCTCTGCGCTGCGGCCGGAGGCGGTCCTGGCGGCGGCGGAGGCGCATCTGGTGCAGCCGTTCCCGCGCGGCCGGAGTGCTGGACCATGGAGCGCGACGGGGCGGGGCGCGTGGTGGCGACGTCGACGAGGTGGTGGAGGCGGTCCAACCACTGGTCGTGGGCCTTAGCGCTAGGCCGGTAGCGTAGAAGCTCCTGGGCCATGAGGAGCGCGGTGTGCGGCGTGGGCTCCGGGCGTCCCTGAGAGGACGCGCCTTGGCGCCGCGACGGATGCGAAGACTCGGCATCGTCGTTGCGCTCCGGGGGGACCGTCCCCGTCGGCGCGGTGGCCGCTGTCGTTGTACTCTTCGCTCTCAGGCTCCTCCACATGCGGGCCGGTGTTGGCGCGCTCGACAGCGTGAGGGCGGCCGCGGCGGCCACGGGTGGGAGCTGTGCCGGGCTCAGTGTGAGCCCTGTCAGCTGCGCGCATGTTGGCGCGCGTCGTGCGGGTGTCCGTCATGGCGGAAAACCGGCTGGAGGTTGAAGATGCGCCTCAGTCCCCTACCTGGCGCGCCAAATGTCGATGTGTGATTCCCACGGAACAGGGATGACTACACTCGAGGGGGAAGTTCGTGAGGGGGACTGAACACGTTAGTCAACAACCCTCAGCCGGCACGGCGACAGTGCTCATCGTGCCTGCAGCGGGACAGCACGACAGAGATGGAGTCCGGCCCGTACCCAGGTTCACGGCCCTCAGGGTGAGGTAAAACCGCTACTCCTGCCTGTCTGTATTGCACTGCAGAGGCTACAGTACAATGAGCTTGCCGAGGGCTCTCGAGCGGCTATGCGGAGCTTGGACGGGGAAGGATGAGCTCTTCTTCCTCCTAGAGCTCGCTAAGCTGGGCTAGGCTATGGTAGGGTGTACACGGATGAGTGGCTGATTCATCCCCCTCGCTATGGTGGTGCTCCTTCTCCTTATATAGGCGCCCCGGGCCTCATCCCTGCGTCCTGCGCAGTGGAAGGGTTCCCACATGGCGACGAAGCGGAGGAGCGGGGTGCACCGCAGCTCGGTCGTCCATGGACTTGGTCCATGGTCGTAAAGCCTGCCTTCGTGGCAGGGCAGCCTCCGTCTGTGCAGAGCGGACAGCCGGTGCTGCAGAGACCGTGGGGATGCCCACGGTGACGTCGCCGTTGGAGCGTTGCGCCGGCCATCTGCTTTATCACCAAAGAGGAAAGCTTTGTTGGCGGCGCAGGGGACACAGAGCTTTGTTGACTCCTTTTATCACCGGAACGGCAACTGCGGCGCCGTCGTCATCACGCGCAGAGGCGCGCGTCACTCTGCGGCTGCTGCAGAGGCCATGTGCGCTCTGCAGCGGTTCCTTCGTAGCGAAGTATTCCCGCAGGGCCCGGGAGGCCCTGCCGAGGGAGTTGCGTTGACTTCTCCTCAAGGGGGAATAGGCCCTGTAGGGGGGCAGCTTCAGGGAGAGCCCCTTCAGGCCCTTCGTTGCCTCCTCAAGTCCCCTCGAGGGGGCTCTCCCCTCGGGGGTCTCTCCAAGCGTTCTGCTTGGTCCTTAGTCGTTTCGTCGACACCGGCGCGTGTGGGGGCCGTGGAGAATGGGCTCTGCCCACTCTAGAATCCACTGGGCCGACAACATAAAGATGATCTTGATCATGATAGGCAGCTCACAAGATATAAACATGATGGCACAATAGGAGAAGACAACCATCTAGCTACTGCTATGGACCCGTAGTCCAAGGATGAACTACTCACGCATCAGTCCGGAGGCGGGCATGGTGATGTAGACCCCTCCGGTGATGATTCCCCTCTCCGGCAGGATGCCGGGAAGAGCTTCTGAACCCTCCCGAACTAGGTTTGACGACGGCGGCGGCTCCGTAATGTTTTCTGGAAAAGTTTTCGTGTCCCTAGGGTTTTCCCGTTAGGGGGTTTAAGTAGGCGAAAGGGCGAAGGAGGTGGGGCCCCGAGGGGCCCACACCACGTGGTGGCGCGGCCAAGGAGGGAGCCGCGCCACCAACAGGTGTGGCCGCCTCGTCGCCCTCCTCCGTATCCTCTTCGGTGTTCTGGATGCTCACGGTGAAAATAGGGGTATTGGCTTTTGTTTCGTGCAATTCCGAGAATATTTCCTTAACAACTTTTCTGAAACCAAAAACAGCAGAAAACAGGGAACTGGCACTGTGGCATCTTGTTAATAGGTTAGCCCCAGAAAATTCATAAAAACCATATAAAGTGTATATAAAACATGTAGCAATTGGTATAATATAATCATGGAACATAAGAAATTATAGATACGTCTGAGACGTATCAAGCATCCCCAAGCTTAGTTCTACTCGTCCCGAGTAGGTAAAACGATAACAAGAATAATTTCTGAAGTGACATGCTTTCACACAATCTTGATCATATAATAATGTAATGCATGTAAATTGAGATCAAATGAATGAAAGCTGTAGTTTATATTGATATCAAATGAGTAATGAGTAAACAAGTAGGAAGAACAAAGTAAAACTTTCAATGAATCAATACTAGAGAACAATCAACCGTGCAAAGTAGATATTAAAGATGATTTAAGCTTCAAGAATAACAATATAATCATCTAATGCATCCAACACTCATGACAGCTTTGTGAAAGGATCAAGTCAAGCAATAACAATATGCACGTAGAAAATCATCTCTCTATTTGTTCACTTAAAAACAAGCAAGCGTTCAGCGTTGGTTCCTGGCACCAGGATGTTGTGGCTAAAAGAATAATAAGGGGGGTTTGGAAGGCCAACGGAAGAAAGTCTCACACAGCTGAAAGTGATCATTAGACAAGAGGAAGTCTTATAATCGAAGCTATGCAAGGAGTAGTGATTGCCACACAACGGATGCACATAGAGCTATAAGTGTATGAAAGCTCTCCAATGGAACTAGTGGGGGTGCATCCAACTTGCTTCCTCATGAAGACCTAGAGCACTCTTGAGGAGGCTCATCATTGGAATATACAAGCCAAGTTCTATAATGTAAAGTTCCCCACATAGTTTTACAAGTAAAACATGAAGACTCTCTCATATGGAGTAAAGGTGCTAAACATGAGCACAAATGATCACTATGAATACTACGGGTGCTATAACATGAGCACAAGTGTGGATAAAGAGTAGTAATGTTGCCCCCTTTTTATTTTTCTTTCTTTCTTTCTTTTTTCTTTTTTTCTTTCTGTTTTTTTATTTTTTTTATTTTTCTATTTCTCTTTTCGATGGCCTCCATGGCTCTTTTCAATTTTAGGGGCAAACATTCTAATATGACAACATACTTTTGATACAAGGACCTCATAAGGAATAAAACATATTGTATGAAACGGTGCCTCTGCCAGTGTAGCAGGATATGCAATGATCTAGCGTAACATGGGTAAAACCACACATCAGCTGTAAAGAATCATGCAAGGCAATATATAAATGACAAATGACAACAAGTCATGTAATGTAAGATGGAAGTTGCATGGCAATATATCTCGGAACAGCTATCGAAATGTTGTAGTAGGTAGGTATGGTGGATGTTTTGAGGAAGATATTTGGCTTATGTGTAGGAGAACATGATGAAGATCTCACACGAGTTTTGGATATACCCGCGAAGTATGCACTGATACGTCCATTTTGCATCACTATTTTATATCATAATTTACTGTTGTTCATTGATATATTTCGTATTTAGAGATGATACTTATGTTATTTCATCTATTTTGCATGTTTGATGATTATTGGAGAATGGATCACCGGAGTCTGGAATCTGCTGGAAAAAGCACCGTCAGGATGCAATATTTGCGAAGCTCAGAAATAAAAAGTAACATGATGGAAATTCATATTTTACCAGATAATGGGGGAGGCCAAAAGGGGAGCCCGAGGTGGGGCCCAGGGGGCCCACACCATGCCGTGGCGCGGCTCCCCCCTCTGCCGCGCCGAGAGGGGGTGTGGCCGCCCTGGCCCACCTCAGGCGCTACCCCTTCGCGTACTTCACCCCCTCCCCCCCCCCCCCCCCCCGAAAACCTAAGACACGGGGGTTGGACCAGAAACACATCCGCCGCCTCCACGAGAGGGAGAAGACAGAGAGAGAAAAGCTCTCCGGCAGGATGAAACGCTGCCGGGGAAATCCCTTTCCCGGAGGGGGGAAATCGTCGCCATCGTCATCGTCATCGAGCTGCACTTCATCGGGATCATCATCACCATCATCTCCACCGCTCCACTCCGTTCCCGCTGTAACATCTAGGGCTGAATCTTGTGTGCTTGATAGGGGAAACTCTCCCAGTGTTGATTACTATTGTTATTGATGCTATTGGGTGGAACCGTTGAATTAAGGTTTATGTTCAGATTGTTACCCATCATTATATCATCTCTGATCATGATCCATATGATGTGTTGTGAGTAGTTCGTTAAGTTCTTGAGGACATGGGAGAAGTCTAGATGTTAGTAGTGAACTATGTTGAGTAATATTTAATGGTTTGATATTTAAGTTGTGGTGCTATTCTTCTAGTGGTGTCATGTGAACGTCGACTACATGACACTTCACCTTTATGGGCCTAGGGGAAAGCATTGTGTATTCGAATATTAATCGTGGGGTTGCCGGAGTGACAGAAACCTAAACCTCCGTTGGTATCTCGATGCATGAGGGATGGTAGGATCTCAGAGTTTAAGGCTGTGGTTAGATTTATCTTAATTACTTTCTTGTATTTGCGGATGCTTGCAAGGGGTATAATCACAAGTATGTATTAGTCCTAGGAAGGGCAGTGCATTAGCATAGGTTCACCCACACAACACTTATCAAAACACTAAAGATTAATCATCTATACGAAGCGAAAGCACTAGACATAAATTCCGTGTGTCCTCAGGAACGTTTGGTCATCATAAGTAAACAAACCGGCTTGCCCTTTGCTCTAAAAAGGATTGGGCCACTCTCTGCAATTATTATTGCCGCGCTTTATTTACTCGCACTTTATTTATCTGCATTATCAAAAACTCCTAAAAACTTGTCTGCTAGTGTTTACACTGAAATCCTCATCAAAACCGCTTGTCAGCACCTTCTGCTCCTCGTTGGGTTCGACACACTTATTTATCGAAAGTACTACGATACACCCCTATACTTGTGGGTCATCAAGACTATTTTCTGGCGCCGTTGCCGGGGAGTGAAGCGCTATTGGTAAGTGGAATTGGTAAGGAAAACTTTAGCTGTAAGTGCTGTTTTTACTGTTGTCTCCTAATTTACTTAATTATGGAGAGAGCATCGATTGACTTCCTGTTTGGAAGAACTTCTACCGCTGCTGAAGTAGAAGATGAGTCGCCACCTGAAGAAATTGTGCCATTAAAAATACCTATAAAAATTGTTGATCGTGTTATGAGTAACCGCTATGAAGGGGATGGAACTGTCCATCCTGGTGATCATTTTCTATATTTACATGAATTATGCGAGTTGTTCAAGTGTGCAGGTATTACAATGGACAAAGTAAGGAAGAAATTATTCTCTTTATCACTTACTGGGAGAGCTGCGCATTGGTATAAATTGTTGAAGAACAGGAATTCTATTGGATGGGAGGAAATTGTACCTCTCTTTTATTCTAAATTTTATCCTCCAAGTGAGATTCACCAAGATCGGAATTCTATATATAATTTCTGGCCTCATGATGGAGAAAGTATTGCCCAAGCGTGGGGGAGATTGAAGGCATTAATGCTCAAATGCCCCATTCATGAGCTTACTGGTAATATTATTGTTGATAACTTTTATGCAAGACTCTCTTTTGAAGATAAAACATTATTGGATACTGCTTGTTCTGGATCATTCACGCGCAATAAAGAAGAGTTTAAATGGGACCTTCTTGATCGTATTGAGGAGAATACTGAAGCATGGGAGAACGACAAAGGTAGGGAGTCAGGTATAAAATATGACTTCGAATGCATTAAAACTTTCATGAATACTGATGCATTTCGAAACATTAGTAAAGCTTATGGTCTTGACTCTCAAGTTGTTGCAAATTATTACAAAGCTTTTGCTGCTCATTTCGGTTTGCCTAAGGAGGGTTTTGAGAAATACCATGAGCCTTATAAAGATAAATCTGTTTCTCCTGTAGCTAAAAGCATTGAAGTTAATATTTTTGATAATGTTATCCCTGAGCCTTATATTGAAAAAATTCCTTTTCCTGTTAAAATGAAAGAACATTCTATCATGGCTAGTGCGGTTAACAAAAGTACAAAGAAAGCTATAGAACCTGATGAACAAATTAATATTGAACCTTCTGTAGCTATAGTAAAAGATCTTGTTACTGGAAATGTGGAAGATGAGTATATTATATTTTGTGAGGATGCTTCTAATGTTGTTTCTCATCCTAAGAGTTCAAGGAAAACAAGTGTACCTGTGCTTTCTGTTAGAATTGGTGATCATTGCTATTATGGTTTATGTGATATTGGTGCAAGTTCAAGTGCTATTCCTTATGAGCTTTATAAAGAAATTATGCACGAGATTGGTCCTTGTGAACTTGAAGAGATTGATGTGGTTATTCAGCTTGCTAATAGAGAAACCATCTCTCCAATTGGTATTGTTAGAGATGTTGAAGTTTTATGTGGTAAGATTAAATATCCTGCTGATTTTCTCGTACTTGGTTCTGTTGCTAGTAATACTTGTCCTATCATTTTGGGTAGACCTTTTCTAAATACTTGTGGAGCTATTATAGATTGTAAGAAAGTGAAAATCTTTACTAAGTTTGCTGGTGATTCGTATGAGTTTAACTTTACGAAATTTGCTAAAGCACCTTATGAAACCGAAATGCCCAATGCAGATTTTAAAATTGAACAACTTGCTTCTATTGCACTTGCTCCTAACAATGCTTTGCAGCAATATATGGAAGAGCATGAAAGTGAAGTCTTTAGAGAAGAAAGAAATGAACTTGATGAAATATTCCTCCATCAATCTATACTTAAACATAATTTACAAGTGGAAGATTTGGGTAAAACACTTCCACCTGTCTTTGATTTAAAACCTTTGCCTGATAGTCTTAAATATGCACATATAGATGATAAGAAAACATATCCTGTTATTATTAGTGCTAACCTTTCAGGTGAAGAAGAAGAAAGATTATTGGAAGTATTGAAGAAACACCGTGGAGCTATTGGTTATACTCTTGACGATTTAAAAGGGATTTCTCCTACTATATGTCAACATTCTATTAATATGGAGCCTGATGCAAAGCCAGTTGTTGAACATCAACGCCGTTTAATACCCAAGATGAAGGAAGTGGTAAGAAATGAGGTATTAAAACTTCTTGATGCTGGCATTATTTATCCTATTGCTAATAGTAGATGGGTTAGTCCTGTGCATTGTGTCCCTAAGAAAGGTGGAATTACTGTTGTGGCTAATGATAATGATGAGCTTATTCCTCAAAGAGTAGTAGTTGCTTATAGAATGTGCATTGATTTTAGAAAGGTTAATAAAGTTACTAAGAAAGATCATTATCCTTTACCCTTTATTGATCAAATGCTAAAGAGATTGTCTAAAAAGACTCATTTTTGCTTTCTTGATGGTTATTCTGGGTTCTCTCAAATTGCTGTTAAAGCTCAAGATCAAGAGAAAACCACCTTTACTTGTCCTTATGGTACTTATGCTTATAGACGTATGCCTTTTGGTTTATGTAATGCTCCTGCTACTTTTCAAAGATGTATGTCTGCTATTTTTCATGGTTTTTGTGAGGAGATTGTGGAAGTGTTCATGGACGATTTTTCTGTCTATGAAACTTCTTTTGATAATTGCTTGCACAATCTTGATAAAGTTTTGTAGAGATGTGAAGAAACTAACCTTGTTCTTAATTGGGAGAAATGCCACTTTATGGTTAATGAAGGGATTGTTCTGGGACATAAAATTTCTGAAAGAGGTATTGAAGTTGATAGAGCTAAAGTGGAGGCAATTGAGAAAATGCCTTGCCCCAGAGATGTTAAAGGTATTCGTAGTATTCTTGGTCATGCTGGTTTCTATAGAAGGTTTATTAAAGATTTTGCTAAGGTATCAAAACCTCTTACTAATCTCCTACAAAAAGATGTACCATTTGTTTTTGATGATGATTGTAAGGAAGCTTTTGAAACTCTAAAGAAAGCTTTAATTACTGCTCCTATTGTTCAACCACCTGATTGGAATTTACCATTTGAAATTATGTGTGATGCTAGTGATTTTGCTGTTGGTGCTGTTCTTGGACAAAGAATAGATAAGAAATTGAAAGTTATTCATTATGCTAGTAAGACTCTTGATTCTGGTCAAAAGAATTATGCTACAACTGAAAAAGAATTTCTAGCTGTTGTTTTTGCTTGTGATAAATTTAGACCTTATATTGTTGATTCAAAAGTTACTATTCATACTGATCATGCTGCTATAAGATATCTTATGGAAAAGAAAGATGCAAAGCCTAGGCTTATTAGATGGGTGCTACTTTTGCAAGAATTCGATTTGCATATTGTAGATAGGAAAGGTGCTGAAAATCCTGTTGCTGATAATTTGTCTAGATTGGAAAACATTGCTTATGATCCTATTCCTGTTAATGATAGTTTTCCGAATGAACAATTGGCTGCAATAAGGGTGAGTTCACGAGATAGTCCTTGGTATGCTGATTATGCTAATTTTATTGTTTCGAAGTATTTGCCTCCAACCTTTTTAGCTCAACAAAGGAGGAAATTCTTTTATGATTTGAGGCATCATTTCTGGGATGACCCACACTTATATAAAGAAGGAGTGGATGGTATTATGCGAAGATGTGTTCCGGAATATGAACAAAAAGAGATATTGAGAAAATGTCATAATAGTGCTTATGGAGGACATCACGTTGGAGATAGAACTGCACAAAAGGTTCTACAATCAGGTTTTTATTGGCCTACTCTCTTTAAAGATGCAAGAAAGTTTATTTTATCTTGTGATGAATGTCAAAGAGTTGGTAATATCTCTAGACGTAATGAAATGCCTATGAATTACTCTCTTGTTATTGAACCGTTTGATTGTTGGGGATTTGACTTTATGGGTCCTTTCCCTTCCTCAGAAGGTAATACTCATATACTTGTTGCTGTTGATTATGTTACTAAATGGGTAGAAGCTATACCTACTAAAAGTGCTGATGGTGAGACCTCATTAAAAATACTTCAAGATATTATTTTCCCTAGGTTTGGTGTTCCTAGGTATCTTATGACTGATGGAGGCTCTCATTTTATTCATGGTGGTTTTAGAAAGGTTCTTGCTAAATATGGTGTTAATCATAGAATTGCTTCAAATTATCATCCTCAAACTAGTGGGCAAGTAGAATTATCAAATAGAGAAATTAAATCTATCTTGCAAAAGACTGTTAATAGAACTAGGAAAAATTGGGCTAGTAAGTTAAATGATGCTTTATGGGCCTATAGAACTGCTTATAAAAATCCCACGGGTATGTCTCCTTATAAAATGGTTTATGGAAAAGCTTGTCACTTGCCTCTAGAATTAGAACACAAAGCTTATTGGGCAGTGAGAGAACTAAATAGAGATTTTAAACTTGCGGGTGAGAAAAGATTACTTAACTTGAGTTCCCTAGATGAATGGAGAAGTGAAGCTTATGAAAATGCTAAACTATTTAAAGAGAAAGTTAAGAAATGGCATGATAGGAGAATTCTTAAGCGAGAGTTTCATGTTGGTGAGAAAGTTCTTTTGTATAGCTCTCGTCTTAGATTCTTTGCAGGAAAATTACTCTCCAAATGGGAAGGACCTTATCTTATTGTGGAGGTATTTCGTTCGGGTGCAATAAAAATTGCTTCACTCAAGGATGACTCTACACAAGTGGTAAATGGACAAAGACTCAAACATTATATTTCTGGAGATTCGTATAATGAAGATGTTGATATTATTCAAGTTATTACTCCGGAAACGTTTATCAAAGAGAAATTTTCTGAGTCCGCATAAGCTGAATTCGAAAAGGTATGGTTTCGGTAAGAAAAAGTCCGCGTTTTAATTTTTGGAAGATACTACATCTGTTTTTGGACAATATAGAAAAATAAGAGACGAAAACGAGCACGATACGGTGCCGGAGGCGCCGTAACCACGTGGTGGCGTGGGCCCCATGCTGGCCGCGCCACCCTATGGTTTGGCCGCCTCGGAGTCCGTCTCCTACTCGATTTCGCCTTGTTGCCTTCCTTTTGTTACGTATATTTTTGCTATATAATCTCCCGAGACCCCTGAGGTCCGTATATCCTGTTTTTGCTGCGTTTTTGTTTCGACCTGTTTCTGCCAGATTATACCCGTGGATCCATCATGTCTTCCCCTGAGCCTTCCAAGGACCGTTTCTTCGTGAACGTCGTCAACCCGTACATGCACGAGCTGAGGATGCACCCGAAGGAGTTGACGCTAAAAGGTGGGAAGGTGCAGGTAGACGACGTCCAAGGTCCCCAAGGAGAAGGAAGCATAGAGGACAGGATGAAGAGTCTGGAGCAAGAGGTCTTCAAATACAAGAAGATGGCGGAACGTGAGGTGGACATCGTTCACCGGATCGTGGCTGAACTTATTGCCAAGCATGAGGAGGAGACTTCAAAGCTCTGGGAAGACATCTTCTCACTCCATAAGACTACCAACAATCTCCAGGCGCAACTCTACGATGTTCAGAATCAAAACTGTGAGTATGAAACCAGGTTTAAACACATAAGTGCTGCTGCAAGTTTCAGGATACTCGAGACCAAGTCATCATTTGTCGATGGGAAGCCCCTACCTTGGAAATTTGATGAAGAAAACTCTCCTCCATTGCCACATCAGGAGTAATTCATCATCGGTATTGGCATCTCCCTTGGCTTGTTCCAAGCTTGGGGGAGTGCCGCGGTATCACACCATTATCTTTTACCTTTTACCTTTTAGTAGTGTCATATCATGAGTAGGGAAATTATCTTATATGATGGTTTGCATTGTGGAAGTATCTCTCTTTTAGTTGGTTATCTATCTATGTATCCCTTGGTGTGAGTTGCCGTTATGGAATATTGATGAGAAGTTTTATCATTTACTTTCTGCACACTTTATTTTGGTTTGCAACTTCTATCATATATGATTAAGCTTGTTATTAGTATTTGCATTACTTTGGGAACATATAGTGAATCTTTTGGTTTTGGCAAACTTAGCATTGGTCAGTAGCTTCAATACTTTGAGACTTGAGGGGAGAAAAGGGAATCACATGTAGACATATTATTCAATGATCTTTCTCACTTGTAGCTAATAAGTTTAATATTCACAATTTAAAATTGTTTGTGCTTCCAAGTAAGAATTGCATGATTGTCTTTACTACATGTATGTTTGTTCGTATCCTTCAACTCTTATGCTTGCTACCCAGCCTTGCTAGCCAAAGACCTGTATCGAGAGGGAATGCTTCTCATACATCCAAACCTTGAGCCAAAACCCTTGTCACTTGTGTCCACCATACCTACCTATTATGTGGTATTTTGCGACACTCCAAGTAAATACTTCATGTGCTATCTTTATTCAAAACTACTATCCCTTATTTGTGTCAATGTTTATTAGCTCATGAGGAAATAATAGTTGAGTTTGTTATCTTCCATGCTAATCAAGTAACCCTTGACTTGCATGCTCCATCTGCTCGTCACTAATATTGCAAAGAGCTGGTTAGACCATTATAATATCAAAAGGTTGAGAAAGTTAAAAATAGACACTCCTCCATGGTTTGAGATTGATTGGTGGGCACCCGAGGATTCGGTTAGCCATGGCTTGTGTAAGCAAAGGTTGGGAGGAGTGTCAAGTTATATAAATAGTGCATATTATAAATGCTTGTTACTAAATAATCAGAACCGCTCTCAACTTGCTTAGTATGGAAGATAACAAGAACTCTATTATCATTCGTTGAGAACGACAAACACTACCCAAAAACTTATTCTTATGCTCCCTATATGATTTCAAAACCTATAAAACTAAAAGCTCTAGCACATGCTTGTATCTCTGCTTCCCTCTGCGAAGGGCCTATCTTTTACTTTATGTTGAGTCAGTAAACCTATTTCTTTCTATCTTAAGCAAGCATTTGAGTTGATTGTGATTCAACCATTTATACATGTCTATTGTTAATCATGTCTTTTATTCTTCCTTGTTTAGCACAATGTTGTCATCTAATAAATATGACCATGGGAGTTAGCAACTGCTTAAGAGGGCTGTTTTATAGAGTAAGTTCAAATTGATCATTGTTCTCTGACCAAGAACGAAGTTTGCCAATACCAATTATGATTGTCTCTATGCACCTTATGGTGATTTGCCTTTACTTGTTACAAGTTGAGTTATATGAATGGAGTTATTATCTAAGATGACTTGTGTAGTAATAAATATGATGCTTCTTGTCCGTATATTGTTTATCGACACTTCACTCCATAAACCGGTGGTCATGTTTACTGAGTTCAGCTCTCACTTGGGGACAAGCAAGGTCTAAGCTTGGGGGGAGTTGATACGTCCATTTTGCATCACTATTTTATATCATAATTTACTGTTATTCATTGATATATTTCGTATTTAGAGATGATACTTATGTTATTTCATCTATTTTGCATGTTTGATGATTATTGGAGAATGGATCACCGGAGTCTGGAATCTGCTGGAAAAAGCACCGTCAGGATGCAATATTTGCGAAGCTCAGAAATAAAAAAGTAACATGATGGAAATTCATATTTTACCAGATAATGGGGGAGGCCAAAAGGGGAGCCCGAGGTGGGGCCCAGGGGGCCCACACCATGCCGTGGCGCGGCTCCCCCCTCTACCGCGCCGGGAGGGGGTGTGGCCGCCCTGGCCCACCTCAGGCGCTACCCCTTCACGTACTTCATCCCCCCAAAAACCTAAGACACGGGGGTTGGACCAGAAACACATCCGCCGCCTCCACGAGGCGGAGAAGACAGAGAGAGAAAAGCTCTCCGGCAGGCTGAAAAGCTGCCGGGGAAATCCCTTCCTGGAGGGGGGAAATCGTCGCCATCGTCATCGTCATCGAGCTGCACTTCATCGGGATCATCATCACCATCATCTCCACCGCCGACACCGTCATCTCCACCGCTCCACTCCGTTCCCGCTGTAACATCTAGGGCTGAATCTTGTGTGTTTGATAGGGGAAACTCTCTCGGTGTTGATTACTATTGTAATTGATGCTATTGGGTGGAACCGTTGAATTAAGATTTATGTTCAGATTGTTACCCATCATTATATCATCTCTGATCATGATCCATATGATGTGTTGTGAGTAGTTCGTTAAGTTCTTGAGGACATGGGAGAAGTCTAGATGTTAGTAGTGAACTATGTTGAGTAATATTTAATGGTTTGATATTTAAGTTGTGGTGCTATTCTTCTAGTGGTGTCATGTGAACGTCGACTACGTGACACTTCACCTTTATGGGCCTAGGGGAATGCATTGTGTATTCGAATATTAATTGTGGGGTTGCCGGAGTGACAGAAACCTAAACCCCCGTTGGTATCTCGATTCATGAGGGATGGTAGGATCTCAGAGTTTAAGGCTGTGGTTAGATTTATCTTAATTACTTTCTTGTATTTGCGGATGCTTGCAAGGGGTATAATCACAAGTATGTATTAGTCCTAGGAAGGGCGGTGCATTAGCATAGGTTCACCCACACAACACTTATCGAAATACTAAAGATTAATCATCTATACGAAGCGAAAGCACTAGACATAAATCCCGTGTGTCCTCAGGAACGTTTGGTCATCATAAGTAAACAAACCGGCTTGTCCTTTGCTCTAAAAAGGATTGGGCCACTTACTATACACTCTGCACTTGGAGTCTAAACCTAACCCATATCCTTTTGACGCAGGTGCTTGGTGCTCATCAATACTAAGCTTGATACAGAGATATGAAGACTATTTTTTGGCGCCATCATCATTGTCAAGGGCCATCAGTTACCAAACAGGCACATAGACCCTGAGAACAAAAGGATGTCTTGGGATGATTTGCTTGGAGAAGTGCATGGCCACATATGCGCTGCATGCACGTTGGCACAGCCACGAATAGCATGAGGCTTTCTTAATTTTAACTATTTTAGCTACATCACCTCTTCCGTCTACTGTTTGGTGCTCCATAATGCTGACAATCTTGTGCAAAATCTGAGATGTCAGAAATGCAAAAGTTCTTAGAGCACGGATCAATCCACAAACTACACCATTAGGAACATTCGAGGCGATCTTAGTCTTTGGTCTCATCGGTTCAAGAAAGCCGAGGAAAAAGTGACAGCCCACCCATGGCACGTTCACTTCTGTAATTGTATTCTGTAAACTTCAGTTTCTCCCCTGGTGAAAGCCTAAAAAAACTCAATAATTCCGTTACTTCAAGATCCCCCAATAAACCAGCATGACGATAATGCGAAGGCATTCGTGGGATGTCGTAAATATTGTGCAAACTTTGCCTATATGTGCTAAATCGTTCCATTGTATGGGGCGAACAAGTTTTTGTTTCCCAACCAAGCGGTAATGTCAGGCCAAATTTACTTACACTGTGTTTGGATGTAGCAAAGTTTGTAGGGAATTGAATTAGACTACAATTTCATTTCCAAGATGGAAAGGAATTGGGCCATTCACTTACATTGCCAGTATTTACCAGAGTTAAGAAAAAAGTAGAAATGTCTCGTGAGGAAACCCCCGCGTCGCCCTCCTCTAGCAAAACGGGGGGCAACTCCATCTCAGCCGCCACCACCTCCTTCCCCCACGTCTTGGCCCCGCCTGAGGCGCCTCTGGCAAAGCCTGGGCAGGTTCCGATGATGGCGGCGGTAGGGCCCTACCTTTAGGTTGCCGTCTCTTCCGTTTTCCATGGAGATCCCGTTGATTGGAGGAGGATCGTGGGCTTGATCTGGATTTGCGGCGGAGGTGACGGGGGGCTGCAGCGACCCTCGTGCTCATGGGGTCGTGGGCGACCGGAAGAACGACGCTTCTCCCTCTACCGTGTCCTCTCAGATCCAGCGACCACGCGGTGATCTGCCCTTTGGGGGCAGCGTAACGCGGAGATCGGCGAGGCGATCCTAGCGGCGGTCGGGGCGTGCTCGTGGCCCGGTTCCAGGGCTTCCTGAGAATTGGGACTGGTTCACCGTGGTGGATGATCGTGAGTGAAGTGCTCGGCGGACAAGCTGGTCTGAATCAAGGTGGGAGTGTGATATCGCCGGTTAATACCAGGCTTCGAGGGCGGTTGGAGCCATTGATGGCGGCGTCCATGGACGTCGTAACCTTGTTGAAGGCGTCGGTGATGCAGTTCGCGCTCCCGCACAGATCGCTCCGGGGGAAACCCTAGACCCGATTTCCGGGTTCGACGTTGACAGCGCATATCGTCGTTCTCCCTCTTGGGGCAACTGGCGGGAGTTGGATTTGGCTTTTGGGACCAGTGGCAGATGGTGGTGTTCGAGAAGATGAAGCGCCGTGCCATTTTCCGTGTCGATATTGGCTTGGCTTGACAGCATGGTGCAGTAAATATGTGCGGATGGGCGAACGCAGGGCGGTGGTGTTGTTTGGCGTCGTGGCAGCTGATACGTCCAATACGTATCTACTTTCTCAAACACTTTTGCTATTGTTTTACCTCTAACTTGTGTGTATTGAATGCAACTAACACGGACTAACGCTTTTTTCAGCAGAATTGCCCTGGTGTCTTGTTTTTGTGCAGAAATTCAACTTTAGGGAAAAATACCAGAAAATATGTGAAAGTCCCTATTTCCCCCGGAGACTAACGGATCCAGAAGACAAGATGGAGGCGAGCCACGGGTGGCCCACACCACATGGTGGCGTGGTGGGCCCCTGGCCGCGCCACCACATGGTGTGGCCGCCTCGGTCACGCCCTCGCGCCCCCCTTTCGCCTACAAGACCCCCCGGACCTAAAAACTTCGGGGGCATGTTCACTTTTTCAAGAAGACCTCCTGAGCGCCGCCGCCATCGCGAACCCTATTTCGGGGGTCAGAAACTACGTTCTGGCACTCCGCCGAGACGGGGAATTGGAGGAGATCGTCGCCATCGTCATCACCAACGCCTCTCCATCAACCATCCATGTTTCCCCCATCCATGTGTGAGTAATCCCCCGCTGTAGGCTTGAGGGGATGGTAGGGATTGGATGAGATCGTTCATGTAATAGCTGTAATATCATTAGGGCATGGTGCCTAGTATCCGTTGTTAGTACTTTACGTCATTGTTGCAACTTGTTATGCTTAATGCTTGTCACTAGGGCCCGAGTGCCATGATTTCGGATCTGAACATGTTATTGTATCATGAGGATAATCATTGTTTTAGATCATGTATACAAGTTGTATGCACATATTATTGTCCGGAACCCGAGGCCCCAAAGTGACAATAATTGGGACAACCGGAGTGTTAATTCTTTGCTCCGGTACTTTATTAAAAGGAGTACCTTAATTACCAGTAGTATCCCTTGAGGCCCCGCTGCAAACGGGCTAGTTGGACAAAAGATGTCGTGCAAGTTTCTCATTGCGAGCACGCACGACTAAATAGGAACACATGCCTATGGTTACTTAGTATTTGGATGCTTTATCTTATTTATCTGCAAATGCCCATTACTTGATTATTATATGAATTATCTTATCCATGCAACGCCCGTTCATCCGTCCTTATGCCTACAGTATTTTAATCCTGTTGTCTACTATAATCACTGCTGCTGTCTTTATTCCACTGCTGCTATTATTTCACTACTGTCACCGCTATAAAACTGTTGCTACTGATAATCCGTCTCGAGCAAGTCTATTCACAGGTGCAGCTGAACTGACAATTCATCTATTAAAGCTTATAAATATTCTTTGGCTCCCCTTGTGTCGAATCAATAAATTTGGGTTTTACTACCCTCGAAAACTTTTGTGATACCCTATACATGTGGGTCATCAAGACTATTGATGCACTACACGGCCGCGAAGTTGATGAGGAAGATGGATGCGGTGGTGTTGTTGGGAAACCCCAAGAGGAAGGTGTGAAGTAGTGCAACAGCAAATTTCCCTCAGTTATGAAACCAAGGTTATCAAACCAGTAGGAGTTGAATGCTCTTCTGAAGGTTGCTGAAGATGACTTTGGCAGGGCGCACTACCGGTGTCAACAACGAACGTGGAACCTGCACACAACACAATCAAACTACTTTGCCCCAACGAAATAGTGAGGTTGTCAATCTCACCGGCTTGCTGTAAACAAAGGGTTAAACGTATGGTGTGGAAAATGATGTTTGTTTGCAGAGAATGAAAATAACAATTTGCAGTAGGTTGTATTATCAATGTAAAGAATGGACCGGGGTCCAGAGTTCACTAGTGGTGTCTCTCCATAAATAAATAATAGCATACATGCGGGTAAACAAATTACAGCTGGGCAATTGAAAAAATAAGAACTGCATAATGATGCATATACTATAGTCATGATGTCTAGTATCAGATTCATTTGGGCATTACAACAATATACATAGACCGTTCCAACCGCATCTATGACTAATAATCCACCTTCCGGTTAGCGTCCACACCCCTTTCAGTATTAAGTTGCAAGCAACAGATTATTGCATTAGGCAAAGTGTGTAATGTAAGTAATACAATTATCCTTAGACAAAGCACTACTGTTTTATCCCTAGTAGCAACAGTACATTCACAATCTTAGAGGTTGCTGTCACTCCCCCAGATTAAATGAAGACATGAACCCACTATCGAGCATAAATACTCCCTCTTGGAGTCACAAGCATCTACTTGGCCAGAGCATCTACTAGCAACGGAGAGCATGCAAGATCATAAATAACACACACATAATATATTATGAAGCAAATGACATAGTACTCAATATTCATCGGATCCCAACAAACACAACATGTAGCATTACATAAAAATGATCTTGATCATGATAGGCAGCTCACAAGATCTAAACATGGTAGCACATAAGGAGAAGACAACCATCTAGCTACTGCTATGGACCCGTAGTCCAAGGATGAACTACTCACGCATCAGTCCGGAGGCGGGCATGGTGATGTAGAGCCCTCCGGTGATGATTCCCCTCTCCGGCAGGGTGCCGAGAAGAGGTTCTGAACCCTCCCGAACTAGGGTTGACGACGGCGGCGGCTCTGGAACTTTTCGTCGATTTCTGATCGGGTACCAAGGGTTTTCTCGTCGGAGGGAATAAATAGGCGAAAGGGCAACGTCGGTGGAGGCAGAAGGGGGAGCCGCGCCTCCACCAGGTGTGGGCGCCCTGTGGCCCCTCTTCGTTAGCTCTTCGGTCTTCTGGATCCTTCCGAGAAAAATAGGAGTTTTGGCTTTTGTTTCGTCCAATTCCGAGAATATTTCCTTAACAACTTTTCTGAAACCAAAAACAGCAGAAACAGGGAACTGGCAATTTGGCATCTTGTTAATAGGTTAGTCCCAGAAAATGCATAAAAACCATAGAAAGTGTATATAAAACATGTAGCAATGGGTATAATATAAGCATGGAACATAAGAAATTATAGATACGTTTGAGACGTATCAACTATTTTCTGGCGCCGTTGCCGGGGAGCATAGCTTTATTTATAAGTTCACCCGAGTGTGATATTGTTCGCTGCAATTTATTCATCATGGGAAGAGCTGGTGATGAAAGGGTTCGTGTCATACCATCCACTACAAGAAAAGGTACAACTCTGAGTACCGCTGCTGCTCTTGATTCACCGTCTGTTTTGAGTAAGCTTATTACACCACCACAGACTTCACGCACTGTTACTCCCGCTGAATCTGAAATTACTTTTGATGATGCTTCTACTGTTCTTGATGAAACTGGTTCATTAGGTCCTTTTTTAGATGCTACGATTGCTATATCTAAACAAATTGAAAATGCTGAAATTCCTAATGAAAATCCTAATACTCATGTTAATTCACCAGAGTTCACAAACAATATTGATGATGATCTTGATGAAGTATATGTGGAAATTGATGATTATTTTATTGATGAATGCCATGCTACTATTGGTACAAATAATATTAAACATCTTCTTGCAAAACATGCTGTTAGATATAAATGGTCTCCTGATGCTAAATTTGCTACATCTCCCATAAACATTAAAGATAAAGATTATGATTTCTCTCTTGATTTAGCACACATTGCTATTGTTGAGAAAGAACCTTTCTGTGGAACTGAAAATGAAAGTGATGTAGGACACATGAATGAGCTCTCTACTTTGAGTAGTATATTTTCTGATGACATAAAGAAACGCACTTACTTTGTTACTAAAATATTTCCTTTCTCATTAAAAGGTGAAGCTAAAACATGGTATAATAATTTGTCTCCTGGTTCTATTACTAGTCCTATTGGTTTGCTTAATACTTTCTTTCAAAAATATTTTCCTACTAGTGCTCAACATGATGCCTTGCTAAGAATTTATAATTTTAATCAAGATGAAGGAGAGAAATTGCCTGAAGCTTGGGCACGGTTTTGCTCTCTACTTAGAGCTCGGCCCAATCATGATTTAGAGAAAAATGATCTTCTTGATATATTTTATAGTGGACTGACTGTTGAATCAAGGACATACCTGGATAGTTGTGCTAGTTGTGTTTTCAGGAAAAGAACTCCCGAAGAAGCTGAGGAATTACTGGCTAAAATAAGCCAGAATCATGATGATTGGAATATTCCTGAACCTACTCCTACACCAACACCAACACCGAAGAAGAGGGGTATAATTGAATTAAATGAAGAAGTGATGAAGGAAGCCAAGAAATCTCTTAAAGAGAGGGGTATTAAATCTGAAGATGTGAAGGATCTACCACCTATAGAAGAGTTATGTAAGCCAATTCCTCCGTCATCCATCATTGAGGTACACTCTCTCCAAAGGTTTGATGATAGATATATTCCTTAATCTAAACCTCCTGCTCAATGCTTAGATGAATTTGATACTTTTATTGCTAAGCAAGGTAATTTTAATATGAGGGTAGAGAATCATTTAATGGAAAATTCTCGAGCTATTAGTAAATTGCATGATATTGTGGATAGAACCTCTAATGATGATAAAATACTTATTAAACATTTTCATATGGTTCAAACTCAAATTGATCAACTCACTAAAGTGCAAAAAGATTTGTTAGTAAATGCTTATAAGGATGAAAAAAACATGTTTGTGAAGTAACAACTAGAGGAGGAATTTCTACTCAGGATCCTTTATATCCTGAGGGACATCCTAAAACAATTGAACAAGATTCTCAACATGTTAAAGAAACTAGTGCTCCTTCTAAGAAAAAGAAGAAGAATCATAAAACTGTTGTAGAATCCTCTAAATCTGTTAATGATCCTAATAGTATATCTGTTTCTGATGCTGAAACTGAAAGTGGTAATGAACATAACAATGATAATGATAAGAATGATAATTCGGATAAAGGAGAAATAGAAGAGGAACCTGAAAAGCATGCTAAAAATAAAAAGTACACTAAGGAAGATTTTATTGCAAAGAAACATGGTAGTGAAAGAGAACCTTGGGTCCAAAAACAAATGCCTTTTCCTGCTAAGAAACTTCAAACAAAAGAAGAAGAACATTATAATAAATTTTGTGATTGGATGAAACCCTTGTTCTTACAAATTCCTTTGACCGATGCTATTAAATTGCCTCCTTATTCAAAATATATGAAAGATATTGTTTCTAACAAAAGGAAAATTCCTAATGAGGAAATATCTACTATGCTTGCTAATTATTCTTTCAATGGCAAGGTTCCAAAGAAGTTGGGAGATCCAGGTATACCCACCATTCCTTGCTCTATCAAAAATAATTATGTTAGAACTGCTCTATGTGACTTGGGAGCAAGAGTTAGTGTTATGCCTTTCTCTCTTTACAAGAGACTTTATTTGGATAAGTTGATACCTACTGATATATCTTTGAAAATGGCTGATAAATCTACTGCTATTCCTGTTGGCATTTGTGAGGATGTTCCTGTTCAACTAGCTAATAATTGTTTAATCATGACAGACTTTGTTGTGCTTGAAATGCCTGAAGATGATAATTGATACGTCTCAAACGTATCTATAATTTCTTATGTTCCATGCTTATATTATACCAATTGCTACATGTTTTATATGCACTTTATATCATTTTTATGCATTTTCTGGGACTAACCTATTAACAAGATGCCACAGTGCCAGTTCCATGTTTTCAGCTGTTTTTGGTTTCGGAAAAGTTCTGCTGGAAATATTCTCGGAATTGGACGAAACAAAAGCCAAAGTCCCTATTTTTCTCGGAAGGATCCGGAAGACCGAAGAGCAATCGAAGAGGGGCCACAGGCCAGCCACACCTGGTGGTGGCGCGGCAGCTTCCTTGGCCGCGCCGCCACGTGGTGTGGGGCCCACGGGCGCCCACCGATGTTGCCCTTTCGCCTATTTATACCCCCTGACGAGAAAAACCCTACCACCTGATCAGAAATCCACGAAACGTTCCGCTGCGCCGCCGCCATCGAAGACAAGTTTCGGGGGACAGAGGTCTCTGTTCCGGCACCATGCCGGGATGGGGAATTGCCCCCGGAGTCATCTCCATCAACTCCACCGCCATCTCCATCGCCGTTGCTGACTCCTACGATGAGGAGTGAGTAGTTCTCCCCCGGGGCTGCGGGCTCTACCGGTAGCTATGTGGTTTATCTCTCTCTCCCATGGTGTGATCTTTATGTGATCATGAGCTTTGTAATCTAGTTGAATATGTGATGTTACTCTTTATCTATTATGCACTCTAGAGGTTACTTTAATATGAACTCCGGGGTTATTCACGGTTGTGAAGGTGACAGTGTGCGCACCGTGTGTGATTCCTTTATGACGTTGTGGTGTTTGTTTACTCAGACTTTGGGGTGTGCTTTTGTAGCCCTACGCAGTGAATGGTGTTTATCATCCAACAAGAGAGTGTTTGAGAGTAGTATTTATTATTCAGCTTTGATGTCATTGTTGAGAGTGTCCAATAGTGAAAGTATGATCCCTAGGCCTTGTTTCTAAGCATTGAAACACCGTTTACAACCTGTTCTGCTACATGTTTGCTTGCTGCCATTTTTATTACAGATTGCAATTACTACTTATAATCATCCATATTACTTGTATATCACTATCTCTTCACCGAACTAGTGCACCTATACATCTGACAAGTGTATTGGGTGTGTTGGGGACACAAGAGACTTCTTGTATCTTAATTGCAGGGTTGCTTGAGAGGGATATCTTTGACCTCTACCTCCCTGAGTTCGATAAACCTTGGGTGATTCACTTAAGGGAAACTTGCTGCTGTCCTACAAATCTCTGCTCTTGGAGGCCCAACACCGTCTACAAGAATAGAAGCGTGCGTAGACATCAAGATATTTTCTGGCGCCGTTGGCGGGGAGGTAAGCGTTGGAAGGTATCTCCTTTAGATCCTGAAGTTATTACTTTTTGTCTTTTGTTTTAATTTTCACTAGTTAGGCTTAATGGAAAACAACAAAAAAATTAGAGAGCTCTATGAAATTTATCTTGAGTTAGGACATGATGTGTTTGAACAGAAAATTAAAAAACCTATGGAAAATTATTTGCGTGATGGTAGCAATGTTATTAGTATGAATTCTTTGAACACCATTATTGCTAATGCTATGGAAAAGTCTAAGCTTGGGGAAGCCGTTGTTGATGAATATGTTATTCTTAGTCCCCCAACTTTTGAGGAGAAAATTTTCTTTGATGATACTTTGCCTCCAATATATAATAATTATAGTCATTGTGATATTTTCGGTCCACCTACTATTGAGGATATGGTTTATGTTGATTATGATATGCCTCCAATATATGATGTTTACAATGATGAATATGATATTTTCAGTCCATCTACTATTGAGGATAAAACTAATTATGATTATTCTATGCCTCCAATTTATGATGATTACAATGATGGATGTGATAGTTTTACTCCCACTGTTATTAATAAAATTGATTATGCTTATGTGGAGAGTAATAATATTATTATGCTTATGGATCATGATAAGAATACTTTATGTCGGCCCAGTAAGGACCGGGGTATGCACGGCCCACTCCCTACAGGCCTCGCCCGCGAAGGTCTTTGACAGAATGACTAAGGACCAAGATACCGCTTGGAGAGACCCTCGAGAGACATCTCCGCTCGAGGGCCTGAAGAGGACGCCAGGGCCTGAAGAGGACCCTGCGCTTCAAGAGACTCCCCAGGCACAGCCCGCCTGGAGAGAAGTCAGCAGGAAACCCCTCCACAGGCGACCACGGCCCTGTGGAGACACTTCGCGGCTAAGCAAGCGCTGCGGGGCGCACATGGCCCCTGCAGCAGCCGCAGGGTGACGCGAGCATCCCAGTTGCCGTTCTGGTGATAAAGGAGTCAACAAAGCCGCGCCGCCTGCGCCAGGACAGCCAGGACTTTCCTCTTTGGTGGTAAAGCGGCTGGACGGCGCAACGCTCCAAGAAGATCGTCATCGTGGGCTCCACCACGACCTCTGCCGCGCCTGCGAGCCGCTCTGCACCGTCTGCAGCCTGTCGGCCACGGCGCGCAACTTTAGCACGGATGGACCACGTCCATGGACGGATGAGCCGCTGTGGACTCCCGCTCCTTCGCGCCACCAGCATGTGGGAGCCCACCAGCACGAGGACGGAGCTCGGGACGCCTATAAAAGGAGCAGGAGCTCCACCGTAGAAGGGGATGGCGCAATCGCACCGAGGGTTGATCTCCAGTCGGCTGATTGCTTCCGAGACCGAGGGAGCCTTAGCCAAACGCATAGGATAGCCAACTGCTGGAGGAGGAAGACGACCATTGAGTCCCTCTCCAAGCACTAAACTGCCTCAAGAGAGCCCTCGGCAAGCTCATTGTCCTGTAACCTTTACAGTGCAATACAGACAAGCAGGAGTAGCGGTGTTACCTCCTCCTGAGGGCCGTGAACCTGGGTACGGGCCGGTGTCCATCTCTGGCGTGATAGTTCTTCTCCAGGCCCGGCGAGCACCGTCGTCGTGCCTCTCGAGGATTGTTTGACCTCCGCGTTCAGCCCCCCCTTCGAACCTCTCTTCAGGGTGTGGCTACCCCTGTTCCGTGGGAGTCACTCTCCGACACTTTAGGTGATAGCTATATTGTTGAATCTATTCATAATGCTGCTGAAAATTATTTTGAGAGAGGAAAGTATGGTTATAGAGATCTTCGTGTTACTAAATTTCTTCTCTTTATGATGAATGTTTTGAGTTTTCTCTTGATTTGCTTTTATTTGCTGGGTACTTTAAGACCTACTGGTCCTTATGAGAGAAGGAGACATGACTTCATATATCACAATAATATTAAGTGTCCTCTCTTTATGTTGAAATTTTTGAAGTTGCACTTGTTTTGCCTTCCTATGCTAGTCACTTTGTGCTTTATTAATTTATTTTCTTACAAGATTACTTTGCATAGGAAGTGCGTTAGATTTAAATATGTTTTATATATACTTCTCGATGCTCTCTTTTATGTTTCAACTCTCATCTTTATGTGAGCATCATAAATATCACTATGTCTAGCTAAAAGGCTTAAAAAAAGCGCTTATGGGAGACAACCCACTTTTTATTTCTGTTATTTTTCTTTTATTTGAGTCAAGGAGCTTGCTTACTTCTGTAGCAACTCCTTTGTATCTTTATTTTATCGCATTGTTGTGTCAAGTAAAGCCTCTAGTAGAAGTTGATGCTAGATTTGGATTTCTGCACAGGAACAGTTTTCTGCTGTCCACCGTTTAATTCGTAAGAATTCACAGAAAACTCAAAATGACCTGAGCTTTTTCGTGCGTGATCCTCAGATATGTACGCAACTTTCATTAGTTTTGAGTTTTCTGATTTAAGCAAGTTAAGTGCCTCGAAAAAAAATCGTCTTTACGGACTGTTCTGTTTTTGACAGATTCTGCCATTTATTTTGCATTGCCTCTTTTACTGTTTTTTAGTGGATCTTTTTGCTCCACAAAATACCATTGCAGTAGCATGTGTGATGATTGTGTCCATGCAGAATATAAGAGTTTTTGATTATGCACTAACCCTCTAATGAAGTCTACTTTGAGTTTGGTGTGGAGGAAGTTTTCAAGGATCAAGAGAGAAGGATGATATGATGAGATCAAGAAGATGAAAGAGCCTAAGCTTGGGGATGCCCCCGTGGGTCACCCCAAGCATATTTCAAGAAGACTCAAGCGTCTAAGCTTGGGGGCATCCCCTTCTTCATCAACAAATTATCAGGTCCTCTCTAGTGAAACTATATTTTAATTCCGACACATCTTATGTGCTTTACTTGAAGCGTCTATTTGTTTTTGTTTTTTATTTTTTTTATTTTCATTCTCTGAATAAAATGGATCCTAGCATTCCTTTGTGGGAGAGAGACACGCTCCGCTTTTTCTTATGAATACTCGTATTCTTCACTTATATTTGTTGAGTATTCTTCTATTTTACTTCAATACTATTAGCTCTTGTTTTTCATGCATCTCATATCTTATTGTTAAATACTTGGAGAGTTTATTTTTACATAAGTTGATTGGTGTTTGGTTAAGAACAGAAAATGTTTGATGTGGTAGATGGTATGATGAAATGATACATAATCTTGTAGATCATTAAATTGTGTCACTTGAATCACTGATGTTGTTTTGAGATATTAATATGCTTAATGGTAAACATGATGGTTTAGTAAAGTGGAATGATTAATGGTTGGTCCTCAAAACTTGAAGCTGTGCCACACTTAAATATCCAGTTGATAGCATAATGATATATGACTTCTAATGTTAAAAGCAACCGTAATGACTTTGTGTTATGCGCTACGGTCGGGGTCCCAACAGTGATTTGTTCATTTGCCACAGTCCCTCATGGAGTGATTTTCATTATGCCTTGTAAGATCATATTTCTAGTTGGAATCTTTTTGCTTGTGAGTTCTAAGCTGCGGTTTTCATGGCACTTCGACCACCATATTTGCTAGCCTCTTCGGTACTTTGCATTGCCCTTTCTCACATTGAGAGTTGGTGCATACTTCGCGGGTACATCCAAAACTCGTGGGAGATCTTCATCATGTTCTCCTACACATAAGCCAAATATCTTCCTCAAAACATCCACCATACCTACCTATCACAGCATTTCCATAGCTGTTCCGAGATATATTGCCATGCAACTTCCATCTTACATTACATGACTTTTTGTCATTTATCATTTATATATTGCCTTGCATGATTCTTTACAGCTGATGTGTGGTTTTACCCATGTTACGCTAGATCATTGCATATCATGCTACACTGGCAGAGGCACCGTTTCATACACTATGTTTTATTTCTTATGAGTTACTTGTATCAAAAGTGTGTTGTCATATTAGAATGTTTGCCCCTAAAAGTGAAAAGAGCCATGGAGGCCATCGAAAAGAGAAACAGAAAAAGTAAATAAAAAATGTTATAGCACCTGTAGTATTCATAGTCATCATTTGTGCTCATGATTAGCACCTTTACTCCATATGAGAGAGTTTTCATGTTTTACTTGCATAACTATGTGGGGAACTTTACATTATAGAACTTGGCTTGTATATTCCAATGATGAGCCTCCTCAAAAGTGCTCTAGGTCTTCATGAGCAAGCAAGTTGGATGCACCCCCACTAGTTCCATTGGAGAGTTTTCATACACTTGTAGCTCTATGTGCATCCGTTGTGTGCAATCACTACTCCTTGCATAGCTTCGATTATAAGACTTCCTCTTGTCTAATGATCACTTTTAGCTGTATGAGACTTTCTTCCGTTGGCCTTCCAAACCCTCCCTTATCATTCTTTTAGCCACAACATCCTGGTGCCAGGAACCAACGCTGAACGCTTGCTTGTTTTTAAGTGAACAAATAGAGAGATGATTTTCTACGTGCATATTGTTATTGCTTGAATTGATCCTTTCACAAAGTTGTCATGAGTGTTGGATGCATTAGATGATTATATTGTTGTTCTTGAAGCTTAAATCATCTTTAATATCTACTTTGCACGGTTGATTGTTCTCTAGTATTGATTCATTAAAAGTTTTACTTTGTTCTTCCTACTTGTTTACTCATTACTCATTGGATATCAATATAAACTACAGCTCTTATTTATTTGATCTCAATTTACATGCATTACATTATTATATGATCAAGATTGTGTGAAAGCATGTCACTTCAGAAATTATTCTTGTTATCGTTTTACCTACTCGGGACGAGTAGAACTAAGCTTGGGGATGCTTGATACGTCTGAAACGTATCTATAATTTCTTATGTTCCATGCTTATATTATACCAATTGCTACATGTTTTATATGCACTTTATATCATTTTTATGCATTTTCTGGGATTAACCTATTAACAAGATGCCCCAGTGCCAGTTCCCTGTTTTCTGCTGTTTTTGGTTTCAGAAAAGTTGTTCTGGAAATATTCTCGGAATTGGACGAAACAAAAGCCAAAGTCCCTATTTTTCTCGGAAGGATCCAGAAGACCGAAGAGCAATCGAAGAGGGGCCACAGGCCAGCCACGCCTGGTGGTGGCGCGGCAGCTTCCTTGGCCGCGCCGCCACGTGGTGTCGGGCCCACGGGCGCCCACCGACGTTGCCCTTTCGCCTATTTATACACCCCGACGAGAAAAACCCTACCACCTGATCAGAAATCCACGAAACGTTTCGTTGTGCCGCCGCCATCGAAGACAAGTTTCGGGGGACAGAAGTCTCTGTTCCGGCACCCTGCCGGGACGGGGAATTGCCCCCGGAGTCATCTCCATCAACTCCACGGCCATCTCCATCGCCGTTGCTGATTCCTACGATGAGGAGTGAGTAGTTCTCCCCCGGGGCTACGGGCTCTACCGGTAGCTATGTGGTTTATCTCTCTCTCCCATGGTGTGATCTTTATGTGATCATGAGCTTTGTAATCTAGTTGAATATGTGATGTTACTCTTTATCTATTATGCACTCTAGAGGTTACTTTAATATGAACTCCGGGGTTATTCACGGTTGTGAAGGTGACAGTGTGTGCACCGTGTGTGATTCCTTTATGACGTTGTTGTGTTTGTTTACTCAGACTTTGGGGTGTGCTTTTGTAGCCCTACGCAGTGAATGGTGTTTATCATCCAACAAGAGAGTGTTTGAGAGTAGTATTTATTATTCAGCTTTGATGTCATTGTTGAGAGTGTCCAATAGTGAAAGTATGATCCCTAGGCCTTGTTTCTAAGCATTGAAACATCGTTTACAACCTGTTCTGCTACATGTTTGCTTGCTGCCATTTTTATTATAGATTGCAATTACTACTTATAATCATCCATATTACTTGTATTTCACTATCTCTTCGCCGAACTAGTGCACCTATACATCTGACAAGTGTATTGGGTGTGTTGGGGACACAAGAGACTTCTTGTATCTTAATTGCAGGGTTGCTTGAGAGGGATATCTTTGACCTCTACCTCCCTGAGTTCGATAAACCTTGAGTAATTCATTTAAGGGAAACTTGCTGCTGTCCTACAAACCTCTGCTCTTGGAGGCCCAACACTATCTACAATAATAGAAGCGTGCGTAGACGTCAATAATATGTCTATTATTCTTGGAAGACCTTTTCTAAATACTGCAGGGGCTGTTATTGATTGCAATAAAGGAAAATTAACTTTTAATGTGAATGATAAAGAGCACACTGTTTATTTCCCCAAGAGAGTGGATAAAGTATTTGGAGTTAATACAATTACTAATTTGAAGTCTATCAAAGTGGGAAGTATTGATTGCCCTATATATGATTATGAAGAAGGATATCAAAATCTTATTATTGGATCCATATCAATACAATATAAGGTAACATGAGTGTCTCATAATGTTTGAATCCTTTGTGTCATATAAAATTTATTTGGTGGCAAGACTTGATCAACCTTGCTAACAAATATGTTTTAAATGCATGTAGGTGCTAAACAACATTTTTCCTCTCACCTTTGTTTTTCCTACTTTAATACGATTTAGTTTGCATAGTTTTAGTTGAATATGATTTTGAAAAATATTTTTCATGCACTGAATTTAATATCTCAAATACCAGAAAATGTCCAGAATTAAAAATTCTCAGAATTTAATTTTTTTATGCCATTGTTCCTATTTTTCAAAGGGGGGCCTGGGAGTACCAGAGAGTGACCAGGGGGACCCACCATGCCCCCACACCACATAGTGGCGCGGCAGGCCTTTGGCCGCGCCTAGGCATGGTGTGGGCCCACCTGGCCCCTCCACTTACTCTCCTTCATCCCCTTGCTTTCTCTCTCCCGACCAAACACACCTCCATTCGAAAAAAATCAATTGGCGCCGTCTGTGGGAAGTCATTGATGGTGGCGCTTATCAACTAAAGCATGCCCAGACGGGAGAACTATCCCATAACCCCTGGAATGTGGCGCATCTGTGCCGCTTCTATGCGTAGGTTCCATGAGCCAATCAATGGAATAAAAGCATAATGTCAAAAAACTGCCAGCAGGTTTCAGACGCACTCTTTTTCCTTACCAGGGTACCCACGGGGGCTGGAAGGTTTTAATGAGGCGGCTTGTTGGTCAACATCCGAAATAAAGAAAAATATTTCGTGACAAAATTTCGCATATTCTACTAGTACAGTAACATCACACCCCACTCGATCGCTCGGGGGTTGTATCCTGTTCATAATCAGCAAAAAACGCATCCACTAGAACACTCGGGGGCTGTGTCTTGCTCAGAATCAGCAAAAACTCAGCCACTCGGTACTTGGAAGATGCGACACAGCCATCATAGCTAATGACCAGCCACACTCGAGGTCTCGGGGGCTCGGCACACGCGTAATCATACAAACATATTACTCTACACACCCCACTCGACATACTCGGGGGCTCAAGGCAGAAGGTGAAGGAAAAAAGGAGAGGTCATAAACAAAAAGCGCAACTCGGATTACAAAATCAAAGGCACGCTAATCGTGCAAAAGTTTCACCTCACAAGACATTACAAAAGAAGGAGGGAACAACTAGCTACGAGATACAGACCTAGAACTATCATTACCCGACAAAGGCTTAGGGCCACACGCAACAATCCTACGCTCCATAGTACATATGGTGACTTTTGAGAGCCGATCAGCAGTGTCAGCTACACCCCTGAGCGATAAAGGTTTTCCATCCGACCTTCTTGGAAAGTCAGAAAGGACACGTTCATAATCGATGATAACACCATTGGCAAGAAGAAGCTTGATCGTAGTCTCCGATCCTCGTACCAACAAGTGGCGCGCGAAGGACTTCATAGTCGAAGAGCTGGGACCTAGCATATCTGCAAACCCTTGTACACTGGAAGGAACCTCAGTCGACGGCAGCACTTCCTTCAAAATAGCGCCAAGAGTTTTAGTAGACATATCCAAAGAACCCTTGACAAAGTGAATGGCTGCGCCTAGCCGCCCGGTCACACGCTCAAATGAAAAATCCTCACTCGCCGTATGATCAGCTGCAGAAGACGAAAAACCTTCACAAAGTCAAAAGAATACACTTTTAAATAGAGGAAGAAGACAAAGACAATACTGGTATGACCAGAAATGCACCAACCTTCAATAGTCTGCAAAAAGCTTAGTAGTCGCTGGGCATGTTCTTTCTCCCGGATTGCGGCGGCATTCCGAGCTCTTTCAGGCTCTTCCTCCACGCGCGACTGCTGGATGGCAAGGTTCTGCTCCACACTGACTAGCCGCTCTTCAAGTACAGTTTTATCCCCTGGGATAAAAATGCACGCAGACAAAATATGACAGGAGAACAAAAAAAAGCTACCACACACAATGAAGAACTTACGGCTTAGCTCTTCCAGACGAGAGAGGAGGGTAACACGCTTTTCCTCCCACTGTACAAATGCTTTCCCAGCGGCAACCAGAATGCTTACGGCAGGCTACATAAGAAGTGTACAAGTTACATATTAAACATGGGGGACGACAAACCCAAAAAGACACAAAGAAGCGGAAGGACTTACATGCTCAGTCCATGAAGGATGGACAGAAGACGGGTTCGTAGTCAGATGAGCTGTATGGTGCGTCGATCCACAGTAGTAGCCACAGCAGTCACAATAGTCGCAGCACTATCAACATGGGAGGAAGGCGCAATAATCTCCCCTGAAGTCGATGAAGCAGGCACCCGCCCAATGCAGATACTGTTGTTGCAAAAAACGTGCCTAATGAAAAGCAGGCAAGCCAAAAGGCATAAGGCGAAGCAAATAAAGCAAAATAAAAAAGCACATACCTATGCTCATCTTCGTCCGAGCTAGGATCAACGTCAAGACCTAAGCCTCCAAAGTCGGTTGGCTCAGTTGAGAAGGATAGCAACGATTGAAGCAGAAGCGGTGCCCCAACAACAGGTGAAGAAACACCAGAGTCTTCAAGATCTCTCCTCTCCACACTCCCCGAGCGAGTGCTCAAAACCTTTGCACGATGAAGATGACGACGTTTACCAATGTGCTCAGTCACAGGCTCATCACCTTCCTGGACGAGATATTCTTCGTCAGCAACAGTTTTCTCCGCCTCGGCCGCAAAGGTCATATCTCGAATATCACCAGACTCAGGGAGTGGAGGAAGAGATCCAGCAGTCGAAAGACCCTGATCATAAACAGGCAACGGCACGAACGAAAGTATTCACATGAAAAGCCCAAGGATAAGCAAACTCAAAATTAAAGCCGCATAAATACCTCGGGAAGAGGATTCGCCAAACTGAAAGGAGCCACGGTGAAGTCAAAGGAAGCAACATCATATGGCTTGAGGCTGGTAATGTACTTGACATGATCGTGAAAATCAAAACATGACATCTCCATACTACTCATTCGGGTAGCATCGAGTGAGCCTTCATATCGCCACATGGGGTGGGCTCGACACTGCAACAGCCATACCCGACGTTTTACAAATGTGCTGATCAGTTGAATGCCCGTGACAGCCTTCAACAGCTCTTTGACCTTGATCATAAGAGGAGCAGCCTCCTCCTGTTCTTCAGTCGATATACAATGCTCCCAGGCCTTCGTCTTCATGAGAGGCAACTCAGTCGAAAACTCCGGAAGAACATCCTGGTCGACAGGGACGTAGAACCATTTGTTTCTCCACCTTGGGGCAGGATCGACTGCCATCAAGTCAAAGTATTGGCAGCCGTCGCGTACCTCGACGCAGAATCCCCCAGTAGAAAGGGCTCGACTATTACAGTGCACAAGACGCACCTGGAAGATAGACTTCCAGAGGGCCCAACTGGGGGAAACCCCCAAAAAGCACTCGCACAGTACCATAAAGCAGGCAATGTGCAAGACACCTTCGGGAGTAAGATTGTGAATCTGAATCTTATACGCGTATAAAATACTGCGCACAAAATCGTGCAGAGGGAAGCCAAATCCACGGGGAAGCAATTCAGCAAAACATACCCGTTCGCCGGGGCGAGGCTCGGGAAGGACTTCCCGGTTGACAGGTGCACGGGCAGCAACCTTGTCCGCTGGAGAAAGCAGTCCACCCCGACGAAACGCCGCCAGTTTCTCCTCGGTAACTGTGGATTTTACCCAGTCACCAGACATCTCATTCAAAGCTGCAGCAGCAGTCGCCTCTTTCTTTTTCTTGGTGGCCTCGGCAGAGGAGGAAGGAACGGCAGCACCAGAACCTTTTTTGCAAAATCATGGCGAAGAAGCAAGGAGGAAGCAAAAACGGAAGCGCAAGCGAAGAAGAAGAAGAACTAAGGGAAAACAGAGCAAATGCCAGAGAAAAATTAATGCACAGCAGCGGGATCTATATTTACCACGGAATAAAAAGTGATCTCGGCCGTTCATAAAAATCGCCGTAGCACGTGGCATCATCGGAGAACAACCGTCGCTAACCACGCTGCCCACTACGCGCGCAAAATGAGGAAATCATCATCACGCACGTGAAAATCTCGCCACGTCAGGTCAGGTCAGAACTGACCCGGCGTCCACCACGGTCAAAGGGAGGGGCCCACAATGACACGTCTTATCAAAATCCTGCGCGCACGCCACGGTTGTCATGCATGACGCATACACCTGGCATCGCAGTAGAATAACAGAAAGAGGCAGTCGACCTTCCGATCGACTCGAACGGTTGCAAGCATAACATACAAAAATCCTTCGACTAGTCATAAAAGCAAAAATTTCAGGACTGGACAAAAAATTCCAAAAGTCACTCGACTGTAATGACTACAACAGAGATGGTCAATTATACTCCCATCGGGAGTGGGTAAGAATTTCTTCGACTGACTAAAGTGATAGGAAAAACAAAATTTGAGATTATCCTTCATTACATGCAATAAAGCACAATCTCGGGGGCTACTCCCATCGGGAGCGCTGTCGCGCACCCAATAGATTTCAGAAGCAAAAAGGCAGTCGATAAAGATGATTTGCCTTAGCCAAAAACAAAAAACTCAAAAGAATTCCCGAATAAAATGTCAGTTGATGACGTCTCGGAAGCTGCATACATTAAATGCAAAGGTAAGACCCACCGATCAGTCGAGCTGGGCTAAGGACCACTCCGGCAGTGTTTCCTTATATGTTTCCGTGTCAACAGACGCGAAGAAAATCCCGGCGGACGCGATGGGTAGCAAAGTTTCAACTGCGGAGCGAATCAGTAAGTCCACAGATGGCCTGAGTCGAGTCTGTCCAGTATGTTCCGGATTCGAGCCCGGGGACTCGAATCTGATTGAAGGCTAGTAAGGTTTTGCCCAAATGCGCAGTTAACTGGTCTCGATCCTTCGAGTAAACCCAGGCCTACTAAGTCATAATCCTTTGACAAAAAACATAGATATCATAGTCGAAAGACAAATATCAAACACATGAGACGTGCACTTATGAGTGAGTCCATGCCCAATTCTCTGAATTCGCCAAGCACTCGGGGGCTAGTGACAAGGTTATACCAAACGGGTACCCTATCGTGTAGGTACCTGGTGCACGCAATGACTACAACCCAATTGTCAAAGAGATCAAAGAAGCCCATCAAGAGAAGCCCAAGACGAAGATTGCTTTCCAAGTCATATGTAGTCGGTTGTAGTTTCCATACATGTAATCCTAGTCGGTTACGTACCCGAGACCTAGACCCCCCATATAAGGGCTAGGAGGGTAGCCGATGGAGGGCAGACACAATCAGATCCACCAAACCCCAGCGAGACAGACCCTCGCTGGACCTCTGTAATCGCCACATATTCACAATCAATAACAGACAAGCAGGAAGTAGGGGTGTTACCTCAGTCGAGGGCCCTGAACCTGGGTAAATCCCGCTTGTCGTCGAGTCTACCAACACTACACGTTCTCTACCTCATATCTCTAACCCTAGGCTAATAACCATGGGTATTGATGGGGACATCCCTCGTCAGTGTTGTTGCTGTTCTTGCCCTCGGATTTTCGATCTCCTTGCTCAGCCCATCTTTGCTTCTTATATTTGGGGCATTTGCTCTCCGGTATGTGACTCCTCCGATCATCCAAGTAGAATTTTGTTTAGTGGATTATATCTTGATTATTTTGCTGATGTAGGTGTCATGTTAAGTGAGTTTAAATGCTTGTTCTATGTTAGAATAACTAGTATTGATGCATGGTTAAGTCTCTAGCAAGTTACTATAGTAGTTCCCTTCATTTAGTTGTCTCAAAATCAATTTTTATGACAATTGTTAAAAATTTCAGAATATGGAGTGGAATATGCATCACATCAACCAACATGAATTGGTGGTGCATGAGGTCATGGGAGTCCACCGTGAAGAGGGTGTATTCCCCGCTACTTACCCATGCCCAGAATTCATGAATGCTGCAGGAATTTTTCAGGATGTTCAAACTCTAATCTCTAATGCAGGATTGGAATATTTTGCTATTGATGAACCTAACCAATATGCAAAACTAGCTATGTCTGTGGTGCAGGATTTTTCTTGCAACTTGTCTTCACCTAACCCCATGGTTCACTACAAAATCTACAATAAAATTGTCCACTTGCCCTTTGATGATTTATGTACAGCAATTAGGGTGCCACAATGGGGATCGCGAGAGAAGATGAAGGAGAAGCCCAAACCATTGATGGACTTGTACAAAGATATTTGCCAAGGAAGAAGTTTCTCGCAAGAGAGTGGTAAAATTCGAAGTATTCATCTCCCCTCCATTCGATATTTTGCTTGCTTCATCACTAAGTGCGTTCTTGCTAGGAAAGTTGCAAGTAAATTATCTATGCATGTGATGCCTGTAAAATGCATACATGAACTTTACATTTTATTACTACATATTCCTACATATTTAGAACTTATATGATGTTATATTCACTTTTTATAATGATTTCGGGGATTTTCTAAACAATCCCCACTCTTTTGGTTCTAACTCTGTTTTCCAGAAAACGTCTTTTTTAGTGTTTTGGACTTTCCGGGAGCTTCGGGACTCCAAAAAGGGCAAGGCCAAAGAGAACGGTTCAGAATCTTCGAGACGAACGCAATGGGCCTAAAATGAAGACCAGAAGCCCAACCAGATGGGGGATAGGGGGCCCCACGCGGTCAGATTCCTTGGTCGTGTGGGAGGGTCTCTTTTCTCCCTCGTGGCTCCGATGCCGTCCGTTTTCGTCTTCGTGGCTTCGTCTTGACCTAAAACCAGCTATAAAAATAGTCCCCCGAGGATTTTCGCATGACGGCGGCGGAGAAACACAAAACCACGAAACAGAGAGGCAGAAGGTTGCCGCCGGAGAAGATCGGAGGGGGGAAACGCTGCCGGAATCACCTCCGGAGGGCTCCACCCCCCTCCGGCGTGTTCATCATCAACATCTACAGCAAAATCATCTCCTCCAACATCTCCACCATCGTCACCATGACCATGTGTGAGTAGTTTCCCTCGGGGCTGAGGGCTCGTACGGTAGCTATGTGGTTTATCTCTCTCTTCCATGGTATGATCTTTATGTGATCATGAGCATTGTTAAGTATCGCTGAATTCATATGTAATGTTTATGCTACTCAAGTGATTTTATCTAGTTTCCGGAGTCATAGTGACAACACGGTACCAAGGTGACAGTGTGGGTACTTGTGAGTGACTCAATGAATAATTTAGATATTTATCATGGCCTATTCTTGTGAAATTGTGGTGTTTGTCTAGTACTATCTTGGGGTGCTCTTAGTGACATTGGGGTTCGCTAGACGTGGAATGCAACTTTGAGGTGTGCTTTTGTAGCCCTACACATAGTACTCTTGTTTTATCAAGAAGGGGAATAATCCCGAGTAGCACTTACTTGCATTCAGTTATGCTAACATGTTGAGAGAGACCACTAGTGAAATTATGATCCCTAGGCCTTATTTCCAAGCATTGAAACACCGTTGTCCATTGTTCCTATAAGAGAAAACCTTTGTCTTGTCCTCTTGCATTGAAGAGGATTGGGACACTTTTTACATTCTTGATTTGTTACATTAATCTTTCATTCATTAAAACAACCATCTTGTTCTTTAAACTTGTTTAGTGCATAATCAACTAAAACTTGTGACACTTTAGTTGCAGAGAATAGATAACTTTTCCTTCTTGCTCCTGCGGATCGATACCCTACTTCCACACTGAGAGGTACTACAGTGATCCCCTGCTCTTGGGGGATATCAGCATGACTTGGCCTTTCTAGCTGCTGCTTTGTGCCATGATAGAACTTATAACTTAGGTGCACTGATTGCCTACCGTCTTGCTACCAACCGTGAGAAGGGTGGAATTTGTGGAGGTCTCGATGCTTCTCGTTTATTAGCTATGCATGGTTTAGCACCTCATCATCTTGATGTTCAGCTCCCCATAGAGAAACTAGATATTTATTCCATGAAGAAACACAACTTTATTGCTTCTTATGGTGATTTGAGTAGCCTCCCTTATGAGATAACCTTTTTCAACAAATCAGGATGGAAAACATCTTCATCTATTAGAATTGTTAGTTTGCTTGTGCCTCTTTTTAACCTTGATTCCAGGGGAAGTTGGTCACTCTTGGAGGTTGAGCTTGATACACTCGTGGGGCAACATGCCCCGGACGTAGAGGATGACATGGAGGAGCCTGAGGATGACTTTGGTCAGCCCCCTAAGACTGCTGGTTTCTCACACCCGCATCCAGGGTACGCAGGGCCTTCCGGTTCTTCTTCTACCCCAGCCGAGCCGGATTACGATCACGCCAGGTTTGACCCATCAGGCTGGAGTTCATACTCACGGTGGGGTTGATCTCCACTTAGGCCAAAAGCCTAAGCTTGGGGGGAGGTATACCGATAGCTCACTCATCTATATATCATTATCATTCGGTACTTTGTATATCCATGTTTCGCTTTTTCTTTTGATTGTTTCATGTTTTGCTTTACTTTCCGAAACTCAAAAAGACCAAAAATATTTCTGTTATTTCTCTTTGTTATTTATTTAAGTCTCTAGTGTTAGTTTGCTTAGTTATTTAATTCGGTTCAAATATGCAAAAACCCAAAAATATTTTGCTTTGTTGTTTGTTTCTTTTTCCTCTTGTTCTAAATTCGAAAAATCCAAAAAAAATTGTTGTTTCTTTTCGGTTCGTATAGTTTGTTGCAGAGTTCATCACCTTCCGTGACTCCGTGGAGCTTGGTTATTATTTCATATCTTTCAAGCCGCACAAGTGAAAAAGCAATAATGATAATTATGACGATTGGAGTTGGGTAAGAGGCTGGTATGAACTCTATTTGTTTTCATTTTTGTACATATACTCATTCATGTGAGCATGCTTAGATGGTTCGCATAAGGTATATGTCGATTGGTGGATGCTTAGTAGTTCGTGTTCTCTTATGATCAGTCCCAATTTATTAATGTTAGATGGCATGTTTTATGGATATTTGCTTGCATTGTTCTGTTCATAAAAGAGTATGACACTGTGGTATCCTCCTCTGAATAATTCATTTGAATCGACTTGGCACTCACACATGTATATGACTGAAAACAAAGAGTCAATTAAGCCTTGATGATTTATTTTGTCTCAGAGTTCTAATATCATTTTTATGCCTCTGTTAATTTTATTTTGTCGCAAGCATAATTATGACGGTTATTGCTCTCTTGAATTGTCGCTTCCCAGTCCCAAAGAGTGCACCATAAATACCTATGTATGGCATTTCAAACCATTCAAGTAAATTTGCATGTGCTACCTTTAAAACCTTCAAAACACTTCTCATTTGGTGACACTGTTTTAGCTTATGAGGAAGTAGTAGTTGGGCTTGTTATCTTCCATACTAATTAAGTAACCATCGACTTGCATGCTTCATCTGCTTGTCATTAATATTGCAAAAGAGCTGGTTAGACCACTATAATATCCCAAAAGATTTAATAAATTAAAAAATAGACACTCCTCCATGGTATGTGATTGTTGGTGGGCACCCGAGGATTCGGTTAGCCATGGTTTGTGAAAAGCAAAGGTTGGGAGGAGTGTCAAGTTATATAAGAAAGTGCATATTATAAATGCTTGTTTTTAAATAAATCGGAACCACTCTCAACTTGCTTAGTATGGAAGATAACAGGAACTCTATTGTCATTCGTTGACAAAATAATCACCACTCAAACACAATTTTGCCTATGTTTTCAAAACATTGAAAAGCTCTAGCACATGTTAAATCCCTGCTTCCCTCCATGAAGGGCCTATCTTTTACTTTATTGTTGTGTCACCATCCTTTCTTTGAGCACCTTCTTGAGAGCATAGTTGTCATTTTTAGTGTAATGTGATTGTCCCAGAATACTGTTAACTGCGGTATAACTTTGATGATTTTATCCTTGATATCTTTATTTCTAGTCCTCTCTTGAACTTCAGAGGTGCCTGGGCATTTATGTTTTGTTGTACACATTCGGGCAAGCGAGATACCACTTTATCATACTTTATTATGAGCTTTGCAATCATGTGAATTGATATGTTTCATGTTATTTATTATTGGTATGATTGGTATCTCTTCATAGTTACATAGCCATTAGGTGACACCATTTGCATACATCTTATTATGAATAGCCTAAGTATTTGTCCACATAGTGAGAATATATACATCATATGAAGCAAATGTGTTCGTGAAAGTTTCTTTTATCGCACTCAGTTGTTAACTGAATTGCTTGAGGACAAGCAATAAGCTAAGCTTGGGAGAGTTGATACGTTCAAAACGTATCTACTTTCCCGAACACTTTTACTATTGTTTTACCTCTAACTTGTGTGTTTTGAATGCAACTAACACGGACTAACGTTGTTTTCAGCAGAATTGCCCTGGTGTCTTGTTTTTATGCAGAAATTTAACTTTAGGGGAAAATACCAGAAAATATGTGAAAATCCCTATTTTCCCCGGAGACTAACGGAGACAGAAGACGAGACGGAGGCGAGCCACGGGTGGCCCACACCACATTGTGGCGCGGTGGGCCCCTGGCCGCGGCACCACATGGTGTGGCCGCCTCGGTCACGCCCTCGCGCCCCCCTTTTGCCTACAAGACCCCCCGGACCTAAAAACGTCGGGGGCCTGTTCACTTTTTCCAGAAGACCTCCAGAGCGCCGCCGCCATCGCGAACCCTATTTCGAGGGTCAGAAACTCCATTCTGGCACTCCGCCGGGACGGGGAATTGGAGGAGATCGTCACCATCACCAACGCCTCTCCATCAACCATCCATGTTTCCCCCATCCATGTGTGAGTAATCCCCCGTTGTAGGCTTGAGGGGATGGTAGGGATTGGATGAGATCGTTCATGTAATAGCTGTAATATCATTAGGGCATGGTACCTAGTATCCGTTGTTGGTACTTTACGTCATTGTTGCAACTTGTTATGCTTAATGCTTGTCACTAGGGTCCGAGTGCCATGATTTCAGATCTGAACATGCTATTGTATCATGAGGATAATCATTGTTTTAGATCATATCTACAAGTTATATGCACATATTATTGTCCGGAACCCGAGGCCCCAAAGTGACAATAATTGGGACAACCGGAGGGGATGGCTGTGATGTGAGAATCACATGTGTTCACAGAGTGTTAATGCTTTGCTCCGGCACTTAAAAGGAGTACCTTAATTACCAGTAGTATTCCTTGAGGCCCCGCTGCAAACGGGATGGTAGGACAAAAGATGTCGTGTAATTTTCTCATTACGACCACGCACGACTAAATAGGAACACATGCCTATGGTTACTTAGTATTTGGATGTTTTGTCTTATTTATCTGCAAATGCCCATGACTTGATTATTATATGAATTATCTTATCCATGCAACGCCCGTTCATCCGTCCCTATGCCTACAGTATTTTAATCCTGTTGTCTACTATAATCACTACTGCTGTCTTTATTCCACTCCTGCTATTATTTCACTACTGTCACCGCTATAAAACTGTTGCTACTGATAATATGTCTCGAGCAAGTGTGTTCACAGGTGCAGCTGAACTGACAATTCATCTGTTAAGGCTTATAAATATTCTTTGGCTCCCGTTGTGTCGAATCAATAAATTTGGATTTTACTTCCCTCGAAGACTGTTGCGATCCCCTATACTTGTGGGTCATCAGCAGCGTCGACGGCTGGCCTTGCAAGGTCATGGCGTTGATCATTTTCTGAAGATGGGTTGGTGGAAGAAGGCGGCAACGATTTCTGAAGCGTGCACATCAGTGTATGTTGAGTGTCTGTTGAGTTGGTACTCCAGTTTTAGATGATGCGCATAAGTGTGAGGTCAGGCATCGGCTGTAGCGACCCTTGTTGTCGAGATGTTGACTTCAGATTGTTCAATGTCGTATCTTGTACATCATTTTGAGTCAGAGGCCGGGGATTCGCACCCTCTTTTCTAAAAATAAATAGGAATTGCTCCAATCAAAATTCTATTGTGTGGTTGTAAATGAAATTTATGGCTAGAATTAAAGGGTTGCACACGATTCCAATTCCTGTTTGAATGTATAAATATTAGAATTGGATGCTTTGTTAAGTTTGGAAAATATAAAACTTTACATATAGGAAGTGGAAGATCATATGCGAAACATTATGCGGCGCGCAGGTGCAGAGCTGGCAAAGCGAGTTCGTGCAGCCATCGACGGATTGCCAAACGGCCACCCGTCCATTGTTCGGTCTGAATCGGCAGCCATGTGAATGTTGTGGAGGACAAGCTTCCCGGACAAGTGGATTGGCTTTCCCCCGAAGGCTGCCAAAGAACTAGGCTTGATATGCTTGCGAGACGAATGAGCTTCCAGGTAATAGAGTCAGGAACATCAAGTTGCCGATGGATCAATCATACCTTGTTCTAAACTCAAATTTCACAAAGTCCAGAAGAGTGAAGTCCGACATCCATTCCATGAAAAACAGAAACATGATGGAATACGGAAACAACGGAAAGGGAAACTTTATGCTGAAACAGAAACACAACCGCACCGTTATTTTGATATCTTCTTATATTTATTCTATCCTAGAATTTTGACAAATTATTGGTTGGGTTGAGTTTCCTTTATTATTCGAGAGGTATCTTGGTTCCGGCAAACTTCTGCTTTATGTTCCGTGTTTGCATCGTATTCGATATTTATATGTTTCCGACAATATTTATTTTTGTATTCGTCTGGAGTTTCTGTATTCATTTTCGGTTCCCCAAATAAATATGAAAACAAATGTGATACCACTCAGTTCCGTCCGTATCCGCTCAGTTTCATCTAGCATGCACCACTGACCTATTATTGTGTTTGGATGCATCACAAAGGTGGGCGGTGACCCTTAAGCTGCCAGGATTAACAGTTGTCCGTCTACAATTTCGTGTTTTGTCTCCCATATCTTAATATAATTGCCGCTACGAAGAGCTTGTGATCCAATGAGTCACAGGGAGTCGGCATGCCCACCCAAGACTCGTTGGGGAAGAGCCACTCCTGCTACAGCCAGCTGAGGCGAAGTGTTGCAAATATTTTTTGAAACAAGGTAAAAGCTTTGCCTATTTCATTAATTAAGAAGTGTTCCATCAAGCCCAAGGCTTGGTGAAAAAAGTCTACTCTCGCGGTAAAATGTTACTCAAATACTTTGCCCCCGCCACACTCGAAAGAGCAGCACCACGCTTAATACAAAATATGATCATGAAAGGCATAGAGGTTTTGTTGTTAAAATCTCTAGACTTTCTTTCGTTCTAAATTTCCCACATGTTAAGACGAAGCAAGGATGAGAGGCCTTTGCTACGACATCCCACAGTCCCAAATATAGAGCACACCATTCCTCGACCGTCCCAAGAGAGTTCCAAAGGGAGAGGTCGAAGTCGACCAACCCAAGCCACTCCTTGGGCCATTGCCAAAGCCGAAGGGAGTATCTGCATTGAAACATAATATGTACAACAGTCTACGGCTCCCTCTTGCAAAGGTTGCAAACTCCACAATTTGGCACCCCCATCGAAGTAATCGGTCTGCCGTCCAAACTCTATCTTGTAATATCAACCATGCAAAAAAATACATTTGAGGGGGGGGGCAATTGTCCCACACCGCCGGCTTCATGAATGAGGTAGGGGGATCTTCATATTGTGCAAGGTACAACGAGGCGGTGGAGTATTTCCCATTTTTAGTGAGCTTCCACGTGATGGTATATATCCTCGGTGTTCTCGTGAAGGTTAAAGTCTTGGAGCTTGCTCCAGGGATATGGGTGATCGTGATCCCTCCCACAAGGTGTAACATGCTCACCCAATGCTCAAGATCTAACTCTTTATGAATGGAGGTGCTATTTTGCTTCGAGATCTCAAAGATGGAGGGGGCTATTTCCTTCGGTTTCTCACCCTCAAGCCAAGGTGATTTCCAAAACTTCACCGTCTTCCCATTGCCTAGGCTAGTGTCAATGCACTTATAGAACTTATTCATGTCAACTTCATCACAAGGGTGGCCCAAACCGACCCAAGATCTCTCCGATTCCGTCCATTCAAACAAGGCCATCTAAGTCTTAAAGCTCTCGCGAACTTCTCAAGATCAATGACCCCAAGTACGCCCATGTTTTTTTGGCCTACACACAATATCCCACTTGACCTTGCATTTGCCTCCGGAAACTTCATCGGATGCCGCCCGAAGGAATGCCCTCTCAATTTTAGTCATGGCCCCCATTGTTCCTTAGCGAGGAAGGTGAGGGGGTAAATAGCTTGCACGGTAGTGACGGACTTAATAATCTCAATTCTCCCGGCTCCCATGACATATTTTTCTTGTCCTATTGGGAGTTTCTTTGCCATCTTGTCTACAGTGAATTGGAAATCAACCCCACGAAGCCGGTGCACCGGAAGTGGGAGGCCCAAATACTGGATAGGGAAGGTGGAGCGTAACACCGTGAACTTATGAACAACGCCACCGAGCCCTTTTCCATATTGGTTACAAGGCCGGTGACCTCACAAAGGCCGACAAGAATGCTGAAAAGTGCAGCCACATCCTCCTTGATGGGGGCAACGAAAATGACCGCATCATCGATGAGAGAAGTGCCGATGAAGGTGGCCCGACCCCTCAGGCGGTGGAGCTCGCCGTGTTTACCGCGGCACGGTCTAGGATAGCTTACAGCGGGTCGATCGCGAGGACAAAGAGGAGGGAGATAAGAGATCTCCTTGACGTAGCCCTCGCTCATTTTTTTATTGGGGTTCCCGGTATGCTGTTGAGAAGAACTCTTGAGGAGGCGGTGGGGAAGCACCCCGTACGCTGTTGAGAAGAACTCTTAGGAGGCGGTGGGGAGGAAGCGTTACAAACTTTTTAGTGCCCATTGTCACGGATGTCTAGCCCGCCTAAGGTTTTCGGTAGGCGAACCAGAACCCAATTAACCTTACATTTGCGGCGAACTCGTGAGGACTGAGGAGGCGGTGGGAGGAAGTCGTTGCAACTTTTCAGTGCCTACTGCCAAGCATGCCTAGTCCGCCTGTCCGCCTAAGGTTTTTCGGTAGGCGAACCAGAGCCCAATTAACCTTACATTTGCGGCCTGAAACTTTGTGGCATGCAGCTCAGAGGAAGCTCCTTAGCTTTTTGCTGAACTTCTGGATGGTTCCCTACTTCCCTTATCCATTCCTAGCATTTTGTTGAAGTTCTAGATGATTACTTTATCTACTCTCAGGGGGGACGTGAGTAGAGGTATAGGAAGCAGGGATATGCGTTTTGACTTTCGAAGTTATATGCTCCTGTTATATCAAACAAACTTTATAAAATAGTAAAATATTTATAAAAAAATCTGATTTTCTATGATAAATATATATATGTTTTCTAAATACGTGATCAAGTTCCATAATAAAATAACATGCGTGGTGATCTGTAGAAAACTAACAAAATCAGTGCTTAAAAATGTTTTTGAAATTCTATTTTGATATTGATTTGTCTTTTTTACACATAACGTATTAAATGTCTTCTCATCAGGAATCTTGAATGTCTTCTCATCATGTATGTTTGGAGTTTGGAGATTTGTATTTGTTCGCCTCTAATTATTTTTAGAATTTTTAAAATATTTTACCAAAGTGAATTTCTGACAAGATAATGATTACTTTGTCCAACTTGTCGATTTGTTTGTACACCACATCTTACAAAGAGTGTCGATCGACCAACATAACACGCATCATATATACATGATCGACGATCGATTTACCAATGGATCGACGTACCAACAGATGATATGTTGCACCATATCCATATGTTGCACATCGACCGTTGTACACATATGATCTCATCTCATCTCAATAGCACCAGTAATACACAAGTGATCGACAGACTAATAAGTAATAACTATCCTCCTCCCACGGACGAATATATCATATACACACTCACACCCACCTGTCCACTACCAATATTAATTCTACTTCAACGATGAAAAAAAAGAAACTAGTGTTCCTGGTACTAATTAAACTGGCGAGAGCTATCTAGCTGCATATATCAACACAACACAAACACAACACCACAGTAACAACAACTAGAGTGGATGCTGCTGTATGTATATCACTTATCAGTGTCGATCCTTTCTTTCTAGGGCGCCCAACCTGCAGAGACGTGCGGGACGGTGCAGGCAGCAGATGAGGAAGCGGCCACCATCTCCGGCGCGATGGAGAGGTCCCAGATGCTGACCCCGCCGCCGGCTTCGTCAAGCACCTCAAGGGGCACCTCCTGGAACCCCTCCAGACCAAAGTCCTCTGCCTTGGGCAGCCGCGTCACGTACGCCTCGAAGTCCTCCGCCGCCTCCGCTCCCGCCTCGCCGTAGGACAGCTGCATCCAGTTGCTGCAGTCCACCGCGTCCGTGGGAGTCATGGGGTTAGAGTTGGAATTGTTGGAGGAGCAGCATGGCGTCCCCGGCTCCACGAGGTCCGGAGGCGGCTGGAGCTGCTGCAGCGGCTGCGCATGCATCGGGGAGAGGAGGTTGAGCCTGGCGCAGTCGCCGTAGAGCGCCCTGGCCGCTGCGTCGTAGGCTCGCGCGGCGTCTTGCGCGGTGGCGAAGGTGCCGAGCCAGAGGCGGGCGCCGCGGTTGGGCTCGCGGATCTCGGCGACCCACTTGCCCCAGGTGCGCTGTCGGACGCCGCGGAAGGGGCACTGCTGGTTGTCCGGCCCTCCCTTGCCCTTCATGCAGCCCTTGCGCGACCGCCGGAGCGGGCAGCACTTCTTCTGCTTCACCGTCCCGGGCACCCCGGCCGGCTCCATGGATGACGTTGATGGGTCGATGTACTATGTGCTGGCATAGCTGGGAGAGACAGACAGCCATTTATAGGGCTGGAATGGAAAAGCCAAGGGTGGGATGACGGCGGTGAGGCGACGTGTAGGGGAGCGCGTCCTAGGTCTCCCACGCGTGCGCCAAGTAAGGAAGCCGCTCGACACGAAGGGGGTGTGGGGCCGGGAGGGCAGGACACATGGTCGACGCCGTGGGCTCCACGAGTCTCCGCGCCAGGGGCCACGTGGCGGCTACCTGTCGGCAAACACACACAGCTTTTATTCGCGCGACGTCGGGTGCATCGGTCAGCGAGCCGCTCCCTCTGGATATCGATTTGGACGACGAGCCTCTATCTTCTCCATTTCCATGAACCATGGCTGCTTCTTCGTTTTCTCTCGATCTGGCTGGCATGCATGTGTGATGTGTGTGTATATCCGTCAGTCCGTCCGTGCGTGCGTGTCCGTGAGTCAAGTTTAAATCTGATCCAGCCAGGCGTTCCTTCTTCTTCCTCCTCCGCCACTACTGGGAAACACTGCTGCATGGGCAAGCGATTGGGCATGGCGCCCGTTAGTTTTTTGGCGGGAAATGTACGGACTGTGCCGGGAGAGCTACGTGTCCTAGCTTATTCGACGGCACCTTAAGATTTGGCGTCAACCGCCGGACATGGGCAGCACAGCTCCAGGTGTTGCGTGCTTGCAGCGTTGGGCATGCAAGTATGCAAGTGTCGCAGCTCTCGAACTGACACCTGGTATTGTGTTTGCAGGCCCTGCCACAACAGACACGCATGACTCATAGCAGCGAGCTAGCAGCCAGGGCCGGGCGGACGTGTAACAAATAAAACTCGAGGTGATGCAAATATTGCTTTCGTCGACGACACATCACGTTAGGCCGACGACGCAACTAGAATTAACGGCAGAGAGCTGAGCAACGAACGAGAGCCTGTCTTCCCATATGTACATTGATCTTTGTTTACCCGTGAACAAACACTGGTTACTTTTGTAAACAAAAAAGAATCGATTGTTGTGAACACTGACTGTATGTCGAAACAAATCAAAACAAATCAGTATGGTTGTGTCGCCACACCAGCTGTATACTAAGGTCTATTCTCGGGCCTACGCAATGCCATATACTGCCCTCCGTTCTATAATATTATTTTTTGTTTGACACATGTTGTTTAGGTTAACACTAAAATAAATGTACATATATAGTAAAGCATATCTAAAAACATATGTGTACGTATAAATGTGATAAATTGGTAACACATCTTATATTATGAAACATCTATCGGGCCTATGAAGGCCAATTATTTTACAAGCATGCATGCACTAGCCATTAATAGTCGAGACTATAACAGACTATTTGCACCATCATCCGAAGTCGCATTGTTCCTTCTTCCCCGTACTCGGATACAACGTGAGATGCTGATTCGACTCTCCTATCGTGTCCTAGATCATGAACGTCGGGTGTACCCCTCTGTAGATTTGATATGTCATAAACGTATTTATAATTTTTATGTTCCATGTTTGGTTTATATCATTATTACATGTTTATATTACATTATTATATTATTTAAGTCATTTTTATGAACTAACCTATTAACAAGATGTCCAGTATCCTGCTATTTTTTTCTTCTGAAATTCCTGTTAAAGACATATCCTCAGAAAAGTCCACGAAAAAGTAGGAGAGAGTTTTACTTTGGAACAAAGCTGCACGCCAAATACCAGAGAGAGGGGGTGGCCCCACCCCTGGCGCAGGGGGGCAACCATGCGCCATCCCCATGCGCTAGGGCATGATGGGACCCCTGGCATCACCCTTTGCCTACTTAATTTGTCTCGACTAAATACCCTAATATAGAGAAAATAATCCACGAAAGACTCATGAGGCCGCCGTCACCTCGAAACCTATTTCAGGAGGGTTTTGAAGCTCTTCCTGGCACCCTACCGGAAGGGAGATCGTAACTAGAGGCTTCCATCGACATCCTTCCTCCGGAGTGATGTGTGAGTAGTTGTACCTTGGACTATGTGTTCATAGCAGTAGCTAATTGGTGTTCTCTTCCACTTGTGCCACCATATTTAAATCTTATGAGCTGCCCAACTTGATCAGGATCACCTTATTGTAATGCTACATGTTGTGTTTGCTAGGATTCGATAATTCATGAAGTTATGTTCGGGTTGTTTACCATTGTTTATTCATGTTATTTATATATTTATGATCTTGTATGTTCTTTTATACTTATGTTACTTAGCCAAGTGATAATATTATTTCTCCAAGAGAGAGTATTGATGCTAGATAGTGGGTTCATGCCTCCTGTGTGTCTAGGATCGAGATGACAGAAACGACTAAGGCCGAGGATGTGATGTTGCCACTAGGGGTAAAACAGCGGTGCTTACATTACGTATGGAATTTATTGCAATTATCCGTTGCTTCCAACTTAATACTTTCAAGAGGCATGCTGGATAGCACTCCCGAGGTGGATTATTAGTCATAGATGCAGTTGGATTATGGTCTATGTACTTTGACATAATGCCCAATATTGAATATTTTAAGTCTATCTTTATCATAACAGACTCTATAAAATGCTTTCATAAATCTGTTAATTGCCTAGCTGTAATTTGTTTGCCTGCATGTATGCTTCTCTTTTATTGGAGAGACACCACTAGTGAAACTATGGCCCCCGGTTCATTCTTTATTATATTGTTTAAATAGTTTGTTACTTGCTTTCATAATCAATTCCTCGATGTACACTTTTTATAATCATCATATTATTTCCACCATACGTTTTACATCTTTGTCTTCAGCAAGACGGGACGCTTGTTTGATAGTTGGGGTAAAGTATTTGTTTAGTTGTATGTAGTGATACGTCGTAAAAGTATCTATAATTTTTTGTGTTCCATGCTTGTTTTATACCATTGCTACATGTTTATATTGCATTATTATATAATTTTGACAAAATTTATGAAATCAACAAAAATTTATGTTGTATTTTATTTCAGAGAATCCCCTTCAGCAAATATTCTCGGAAATCAGCAAAAGTTACGGGACAATTTACTTCGGAATGAAGCACCACGCAAAAGGGCACATAGAGGGGCCCACCAGGGGATGGCGCATCCTGGTGACGCAGCCTGCGCCAGGGGCTGGCCCACCCCTGGTGCCCATCTTTCGACTATATATTTGAAGGAGATATGCCCTAGAGGCAAATAAATAAGTAGTATTTATTGCATTATCTCATAAGTTTATAATAGGTTCTTGTATTATGCTATAACTGTATTAATCGGAATTATTAATACACGTGTGATACATAGACAACCAGAGTCCCTAGTGAGCCTCTATATGAACTAGTCCATTGGGCAACAGTTGATCGAGATAATTCCCGATCAAGGACAATGACGTCGGTTGACAATGGGGTCATCTTATTAGCAGAATAAGGTGACGGACATACGCAAAGTATTGCAACAAGATCGTATTACGATGTTTGTCATTTGCAATAGATAAGTAATATGATAGCTTATTCCTTAGACCGTGAGACCGTGCTTATTGCTACTCCGTAGGGGTACTTTGAGAGCATCAAACGTTGTGTCTTATATAGCATGACAATAACGGTGTCCATCTTGGGTATCCCGAAAGAGTATGTTGAGACGTAAGGATCAAGAGCGGGATTTGTTCATTCTTGTAATGGAAAGATACTCTGGGCCCACTCGGTGAGATTGCATCTATATAGCTGCGCAGCTTATGACTAGGTCATGGAGATGTAATATCACAGACGAGTTAATAACCTATGTCGGTAACGAGATGCAACAGGACATTGGATGTCTACGATCACATCTCGGACAAGGTAGTATCGCAGAGACAAAGGGAATAAATATCATGTTTACGGTTCAACGACGATATTCGTAGAATGCACAGGGACCGTCATATGCATCCAGGTATCCCTGGCGGTCATTGGTGAGCGGAGTGTCTCGACCATGTCTGGAGTGTTCTCGAACCGTAGCGTAACAAACTTAAGGTCTTAACGACACCTGGAGAAGGTTCTGGAATAATATAGGATTTTATTGGAGAGAGAGAAATGATCTGGAAAGAGTTCCGGTGGTCCGGAAGGAGTTCCGGGAAGGTCTGGAATGGTTCCAGGAATGTCCGAAAGATGTTCGGGTGGTCCGGAAAATGTTTCGGAGTCACGGGATATTAAATTATATGTAAATATATTAATTATGAATTAATAGTATTTTATATTAATTTAATCATTAATTAATAAAGGAAAAAGGGGGCAGCCCACCTAAGTGGGCCAATTGTGGCCCACTAAGGTGAGCCGCACCAAGCAAGGAAAAGAGGGGCTTGGGCCCCTAGTCCAACTCGGACTAGGAGAGCCGGCCGAACCCCCCTCCCCCTCCTTTTCTTTTAGTCCCACATGGGGGAGGCAAGGTGTTTGCACACCCCCTCCCCCCTTTATATAGCAAGGCATATTAATTGGATTAATTACACACAGAAAATACAATTAATATTGTAGCAGGCCGGCCGAGCTGTTTCTCTGCCCGTTTTGCCTCCTCTCTCCACCAAAGCTATACCGCCGGGCGCCGTTGCCCTGCGGGATTCCAGAAAAGTTCTACCCCTGCGATTTCAGCTGGATCTGAATGACCGGGGGTTGTTGTTAAGCTCCGTATGTTTGCGAGTGCTCGGAGGCGCCACATTTGAGGAGCCTGGGCGACGTCGTCTCGCCCACCCAGCAGCCCTGTCACTGCCCTGCCGCCGGCGCCACCCCCCCGGCCGCCGGCGCATCGCCATCTTCCGCCCGACGCCCGTCGACGCAGGTCTTCGTCGACACCCCGGCGTCATCGTCTACATCATCGTGGCAAGTTCTCCGCGACCTCGAGGTCGGCTACGTACGACTTCATCGTCAACGCTTGTGCGGGAGCGTAATCCCCGCTATCGGTCTACATGGAGGTAATGTAACCCGTTCCGCCACAGTTATCACATGTACTAGATAGATAGATCCTGGCTAGTTAGGGTGTTCATACGCTAGAAAAATTATTGTTTTCTGCACCGGAACCCCTTCAATATTCCCCCCGAGAAATATCCTAAATACGGAGAAAATATTCCACGGAACTTCCCGGAGGCCGCCGTCGCCTCAAAACCTAGTTTAGGAGGATTCTGAAGCTCTTCCTAGCACCCTGCTGGAGGGGAGATCATCATCAGATGCTTCTCCATCGTCATGCCTTCCTTCGGAGTGATGCGTGAAACGTTCATCCTTTGACTATGGGTCCATAGCAGTAGCTAGTTGGCGTTCATCTCTACTTGTGCCATCATGTTTAGATCTTGTGAGCTTCCCTACATGATCAAGATCATCTTATTGTAATTCTACATGATCTACTTGCTAGGATCCAATGATTCATGAAGTTATGTTCAGATCGTTTACCATGAAAATTGTTGAAAATTGGTTGGAAGAAAATCGTTTGTGGGCATTCCTATCCATTACCGCAAGTTATTAAATAAGGAATGGAATGGAAAATGATCGAATATAGCTTCGAAAAGAAATTAGGGTGCTGGGCCGGAAAGATGCTCTCGTATGGAGATCGTCTTGTGTTAATAAACTCAGTCTTAACCAGATTACATATGGTTTTACTTTCTGTTTTTAGATCCCAGTTGGAGTGCGTAAAAGACTTGATCTTTTTGGTTCTTGGTTCTTTTGGAAATGTGATCAAAAAATACAAAGTATAGACTCACTAAGTGGAGTATAGTGTGTCGCCCAAAAGACCAAGGTGGTTTGGGTATTGAGGTGCTTGAAATAAAAAAACAAGTGTTTTTTAAGGAAAGGGTTGTTCAAAATCCTTCATGAAAGGGGGGGGGGGGGGGTGGCAGGAGCTTTTAACCAATAAGTATTTATGGACAAAGACTTCGGCTCAAGTGGAACCGAAACCACATGATTCTCAATTTTGGAAAGGGATAATGAAGGTCAAAGATGAGTTCTTGAAAAAAGGTTTCTTTGTACTTGGTGATGGATTACGAACCCGGTTTTGGAAAGATTCTTGGTTGGGAGATGAATCGTTTGCTGCACAGTATCCCTCCATGTATAATATTGCATGGCGGAAAATTGTTCTTGTTGCACATGTTCTACAAAATAGTCCATTAAACATTAAATTTCAACGACCGTTATTAGGGGACAAGTGGATTTCTTGGATTCATCTTGTTGAACATCTAATGGGTGTCCGGTTGACAGATGAAACAGATAAGTTCAAGTGGAACCTAACTCCAAATGGGAGGTTTTATGTTAAATCAATGTGTTTAGATTGCATGCATGGTGAAAGTGCATTTTCGGTCTCCTAGGTTTTGATTATTGATGACAACACAAAAAAAAAATCTAACTGTATACTGAGTGTATACAGATTCAAGTCTGTTCGTGAAGAACATTGGAGTTGAATAAAAGGGTTAAAACCTAAAATCGGCTGGTTGTTTCTTGTCTGGAGAGTCCGAAAGTTCCGGTCCCCAGGCCGGAACTTCCGGTGAGGGCATAATTCGGCTAAGTATTTTTGACGATAGCCACTAGTGTGTGCGGAACTTTGTCCGGAACTTGTGCCCAGAGGAACTTTGTCCGGAACTTGTGCCGGAACTTTCCGGGAGACCGGAAGTTCCGGCATAAGGACCGGAAGTTCCGCACCTGACTTTGTGAGATTTTCACTAACTCGGAAATGGCCCACGTACTGGCACAAGCGGAACTTTGTCCGGAACTTATGCCGAAACTTTCCGGGCAACCAGAAGTTCCATCCTAGAGACCGGAAGTTCCGCACCTGACTGGCTGAGATTTTGCTAAGTCAACACTTGCCCACACACGGCCCGTCTAGAACTTTGTCCGAAACTTTCCGGGTGATCAGAAGTTTCGGCTTAAGTTCCGGAAGTTCCGGCTCCTCGGACGAAATAACGGTGAGATAAGTGCCAGCCAAGCTTCGAATTCTCTCTCCTCCATTAATGTTGAAGCTCATTTTTTGAAGATCTTTCAATCCAACCACTCAAATCCCTTGATACTTGGAGATCTGAAGAAGAAGCCGCCGATCTACACCTCCACCAAAGGGTTTTCAATTCCCCCTCATTTCCTTGAGGGATTCCGAATGTAGGGTTCCTATGTGGAAGACCTAGGTCGACCTTGTAGCTAGTTGGTGAGATAAGTGTCCTGTTATGGTCGTTTTGAGAGCCCCCAATTCAATTGTGGGTGTGCTCCTCAAACAATCATTGTACGGGAATCATTCTCCGCCCTAAAGGAGTTCCTAGTCGAAGGTGAATCCAACCTTTGTGGTGGGATTCATCTGAGAAGAAGGTGAAGCCTTTGTGGCGCAACGCCAACCTGTTGTGCTGGCTCACACCTCTCCAACGAGACGTACACCCTTGTGGTGGAACTCGGGAATACATCTTCGTCTTCGCGTGCTTCGACTTGGTTACTTCGTTCCACTCCTTTACTTACCCGCATTATATCTTGTTGTATCTTGCTTAATTGTTTCTAGTTGTTAGCTTGTCATATAGGAAATTCACCTAGTTGCATATCTAGTTAATTTCCTTTGTGTCAATCCTTAAAATCGAAAAAGACATAAAATTTGAAGTAGCACCTTCGGAAATTGAAAGTTCCTTTGAAGATGGTCATACCTCTTTCTTGCATAAGTATCTTTGAAAATTAAAAGTTCCTTTGAAGATCAAAATCGTTGTGTGGTTTTTACTTTAGAAAGTTTTGTTAACCAAAGATAATCTTCTAAGGAGAAGTTGGAATGGATGTAAACAATGCGCTTTTTCTCGGTTGGATGAGACAGTAGAACATTTGTTTATTTCATGTTCCTTCTCTTAAAATGTATGGAGATTAATTCATTTTACCTTTAATATCTCTCTTCCAACAAGTATTGAACACTTGTTTAGTAATTGGCTTTGTGGAGTAGATAAGAAAACAAAATCCCGTATTCGCATTGACACTTGTGCTTTTATATGGGCTATTTGGAATTGTAAAAACGATGTTGTTTTAACAAGGTTGCAGATGCTCGTTTTTTGAAGGTTTTACACAAGGCCCTATACTGTATCCATATGTGGTCTTTCCTTATTCAAGAGGACCAAAGGACACTTATGGCTACTGGATGCAACCGTTTGCTAGCAGTGGTACGGGCTACTTTGTCTCAGGGTGGCTGGCTCCAATAAGTGCTCAGTTTGCAGACATTTTCACCAAGGGTTTCCCAACAGCTCTCTTTGTCGACATACACGCCAGTCTCAACATCGTGCCACCTGACGTTGATACTGTATGGGTGTTCGAGATTTGTTTTCTTGTTGGATTAGGGTACTAAACCCTAACCTAAGTCGGTGGGTACTTGTAGTATATAAAGGCTGTAATACCGAATCAATCAATACAACTTATTATTCTCTCCAAATATCAGCGAGCCGTGATTGTGAAAATTTTGTGATTGTGTTTCCGAGCAAGACTAAAGTTGCAACAGAAATATGATGAAAACTGGAATAGAGAATATATTAGCAGGGATCCTCGATTCACCACTAGTACATTATGCAATAGTAAAGAATAATTATTCTATTTTCTATAGAATGTGTTCTTGTGAGGGCAGAGCTATAATAAGACATGCACAAATGGTGTCTATCACGCACAACTACCACTAACACCAGAACATTTACTGCAAGTCGATAATGCGCTTAAGGGTCTCTTCAAGGATGCTCCGTAAAACATATGGGTATTTGTTACTCCTTTACCCGATGATCAACAAAGTCAATTTGGTAGCTTTTGTCACTGATGTACCTCTAATCCTCAGCCTCACTCAAGATCTTAACATCCTCCATGTACACTAGGGAAAAATATCATCCAATAAATATTCACACAATACCACGGAGAACCACATCCATACCACATAGGTAAAATATATCCTTTGTTCAATTCACGGAAGTACTAGGGTTTCACCATCTCCTCGAGAACTAAGGTAACTACTCGGATATGGGGACACAAGGAATCATCAAAATACGCATATGAAGAGCGGGTGTAAGATTAAAATAACACACAAAGCCACAACTTGTTTATGATTATGGATGGACGAGTCGATACCGACGTCGTGAACTCCAAGACCGAGCTATCGTGGAGGTGGATACCCCTTTGACTCCCTTCTAGATCCCTTCTGGAAGTGTGGATTCTTTGCTCGTCCTCTCTCAGATCCTTTTGCACAGGGTTAACGAGATGAAGGCGGTGGCGCCTAGTACGACTCTCGCATGTACAATCGTACATGGCAATGCTAAACGTTGTGTTGATTCGGCACAAAGATTATTCTTCACCTCTATTCTTTCACATCTCGGGGATGTGGCGCTCTTTCAATGGCTTCTTTTTTATTTATCCACCTCTATTACTCTACTGGAAATCTTGCAACCAAGCGCTTACCTTTAGTTACCATGAAATGTATTTTCTCCTAGTTGAGGACATAATTACTATCCTCGCAATTCTGCAAAATCTTGTTAAAATGTATAGGCAATTGTGAATGAAGTTACATAGATGGAGAAATCGTCCATAGAACTTCAATTATCTCCTCTAAAAAGTCAGAAATAAGATTGTCATACTACATTCAAAAGTAGCGGGTGTATTACTGATATGTTCATTGTGTATCATCTATTTTATGTCATAAGAGTTAATTTATATTGTTAATTACAATAAGCATGTATTATTTATTGGTTTATATAATTTATGAGATTTTTCTCAAAAATGCATTTGTGTTTCTCTATAATTCTTGGAGGCAAAAATATCCTTTTTTGTATAGTGTTGTTTCACGGACCTTCTGAACTCCAAATAAACGGAGACCAATACCGCATGAGTTTATGAAAGTAGCGACAACTGCTAGCGGTGGAGGCCAATGGAAGAGCCTCAAAGCTCCCCTCGCAACCTCCTTCTATGGATGCCTTCGTCTCACGAAAAGACCCTACGCAGGAATTTAAGAAAAATTATGAGGCGACAATGGACCCAAAAGTGTTCTCCTTCTCCGGTAGAGGGCAAATCCTATTGTCCCGTTGTCGCTCCGAAGGGGAAATCGCCGCCGCCGTTGTCACCAAAATCTCCTCAACGTAAGGTGTATCATCTTCATCACCATCTCCACCATCAACGCTGTCTCCATCTCCGAGATCGACATCATCCCCTCACATTTTGTGTAGATCGTAATTAAATAGTTTACTAGTGTTGTTCTTTGTTGATGAAGTTATATTTTCAGATCGTGTTGTATTTATATGCCACTGATCATTACCATGTGCCCCCTTGTTAGTAGTTCCCATGATCGACTCCTGAGGGCATAGGATGAATTATCCATGATTTCCATGTAGCATGCTCCAAGTATCTGGTCAAGTTTTATATTTATTTAAAGATCTATGATGGCAATATACAAACTCAAGAATATGTTACGTAACCTATATTGGAAGAAAATTCACGGTCCAATGCTTTTTGCTTCCGGGATTGGTTGAAGGTTGAGCAAGGAGGCCTTTGGGTATCAGTACATGCAATTAATAACTGGGCAGCGTATGCACAATGCACAGTGCTGCGATTGTTTCCCCAGCAAACCAAGCGCACAGACCATCAACCGAATCAAGATAATGATGGTAGAATCGCATCTATTAAGTTCATTGACCAATAATGCATACGAAGCTCGATATACAATAACCTACAGTACCTAGCTAGCTTGCTATACTCCCATATGTGTTTTGTTTCTTAGCACGCACACCTTACTTGACAATTTTTATTGTTTCTTTTAGCATCGAGTCGATGCGCCCGTCTTTGTTGTACGCTTCCACCATCTTCTTGGCATAGGATGGCATGTGCTGCTCCGCTCTACAATGTACATACAGTAAGCCTGTTACTTCATTCACACATCAGCATAACATGGCACGAAGTGTGTGCTTCGTGTGGGTGGCCAGGTCGGTCTGTGGAGCCCATATGACCGTGTTCCATTACGATATTTGGTGCATTTGCAGCGGTTTTCGGCTGGTTCTCCGCTAATGAACCAGTCAATGCTCTCTAACTTTTTATATAAAATGAGTCATTAGTGCCCATTTTGTTCAAAATAAAAAATCCTAGGGATAAAAACAATAAGCCCATAACCATAGGAGGCGTGGGAGGCGGGACCTAGACGTGGGATGTGGAAGAAAGGGATATGTATAATGTATTACCTCGCGCTTCCCCATGCTCGCTTCACATACAAGTAGTTCCTGATCGTATGGTAGTCCAGGGAGTAGCGACCAAATTCCAGCCCCTTGGGCCCAATCTGCACAAACCCAATCACAACACCCATCAATGATTCACCAAGCTATCCAATCCAGCTCAACATCCAAAATGTAGCATCAGTCACTAACCAGGTTTAGCAGGAAAGCAATGATGTTGCCCACAAATCTGGGAGCTGGATTAGAAGGGCCTTTCCCTGAAAAATACCACCCCCAGTCAGTCACATTTAAGAGTCGAGCAATGCTGACTAGCTCCAGTCAAAGGAAAACCACATGGAATTCATTCATTTATGTACCCATTTTCGCTGCATCATCAGCTTTCACTGTCTCCATCACAAACGGTTGCCTAGCGCCCTGAGAAGAGCAATTGGCACTAATCAGATGATGAATGCACTAGTCCTACCCCCACAGTATACATATTACAATGTGCTATTTTTATGCGTGGATGTGGATGCATACACTGCTAACTGTTGGTGTGGTCTCCAAAAGGTCCTCTACCAGGCTGAGCATCTCCCTTCCACGGTCATTCCTTGTGATCAGATAAAAAATATCAATCCACTATTGAGCAATAAGACTGCTCACTACCAGCCAGTGAATTTTCGTTCGGCTTAGTTACCTGACCGTGATATACTGAGGGTGCTGAGTCATGGAAACCCCGGAATATTTAGGTACTCCCATATAACCCACCACTAAATCCTGCAGTTTTTAAACAAACACTTTTAGCTAAGGCCAGCTTCGATATACAATTGAACAAACTTTTGGAGTAGAAAGAGAAAAGAGACACAACTGTATAAGGATAATAAATCGGTGTATTTGTTTGTAATGGATCTGTTGAATAAATTTAATAAATCGGTTTGAACCTCCATTTCCAAAAAAACATTATAAGGAAAATGAATTATCAGCCAAAGGGATTAGTTACTACTTTCAATCCGGATAAAGTATCAGAATATCTTTATATGCATGAGCAGAAGGAATAATGAATTCTATTATAGCCACAAAGCAGATTTATGCTTTCTCAAGAGATGACTAATAACTCCACTTACTACCTATTCGAAACAATTCCAAAAACAACACAGAATCAAATTAAATAAAAAAAAAAGAGAAGACTCACCGCCAAGCCATTTGTGTAGTCAAAGCAGCTGCAGGATGGCACAAGTAAAACCATTAGCTCGACATTAGCAAATGATGCCTACAGATTTTTGGGAGACCGCAAGCGATTCCTACACAGAGAATAGCATACCTGTAGCATGATGGTGCAATAACATCGACCAGGTCGTTTGCTGGCAAGGAAAAATAAGGTACCTGCTTTGAACTAGGCAATAAGGAAACAATTTTGGTAGACTCGATGATGTAGAATAAGTTAATAACAGACAAGCACATGACTTACCTCTTCTATGTGCCCATCCAAATGCTTTAAGTGAACCTGCATATACGCATGGTTATACAAAAGCATCACCTATCAAAACTGGCAAAGCAACAAAATCATAACTCTTGTTTATCAATACATCCTAATGGTTGTCCAACTGTTGATTCGTAGAAGTTAGTGGTATTTCTATTCATGAGGCATACAAGAAACTGTTACTGGGGGCAGGTAAAGACTACTTCAGATTAAGTTTCACCTTGTAGTCTTGCATAAATTCGTAATGCAGAACAGTTTCTGGTTCAGTACTTGCAGCCTTCAAAAACTTATCAAGTCCTTCACGAGTACCGTTGTCCACTGAGAATATTTACTAGTGTAAGCAAAAAGTTCCAATATATCTTCCATGCAACACAGTACTTACATAATTTCAAGGTTAAATGATTCGGAGATTCATCAGTAGTTACCACAGTTTGTGCCAAGCACATAAAGCTTTTCCAAGCCAAGGTACTTCTCTACAGATCTCAAAGCTACGGTTCAAGAATTAGAATGTTGAATAACTGACAGATATGATAAACCACCATGGTAGAAATAGAAGGAATGTTTACGTAAAAGGTAAAAATACCTTGCACTTGGCAACCCACGCCACAAAAAAGAAGACGCTTTACACCAGCAGCCTGCCAAAGGAAATCATGAAACCCAGGTTTGAGAAGAGGACCAGAAAAGGACGTATGACACAACAATTAAGACATCATAGCATTGTCTTTGGCAATAGCACCTAAAGCGGGATTTTCTTTGCTTTTGGAGTTACAACTGGAAAGGGCATTGGTTGGCATAAATTTCCATTGCGTGGAATTGGCCAATTGGGGTATAGGAGAAAATGGTTTAACAAACAAGTCCAAGTTCATGTTCAGAGAGCGTATGTTCTTTACTTACTTCAGATATCTGCCATCATGATTCATGACCCATTTTTGCTAGATTGAGAGGGGCATGGAGACAAGATACAGTAGCTAACGACAGAAGAAAAGTATATAGCATGAACGACAGGTTTACCTCTACCAAGGCAAGTGTATTTAGGTTTGGTGATAATGTTGGCTTGACACCTTTGGCTGCAATCACTTCTTCTGGAGTCCTAGCAAAACACTTGAATCTTACTTACAATTTTATGAAGAATGGGTATCATGAAAGATGAATAGATAGACCAATGACAAGGTTCTTGGTATCATGAACTGATAGACCAATTACAAGGTTTTTAGCTCACATGCAAGCAAAAAATACTTAAAGTGCAGGGTATCTTTCGAGTAATGAGAAGTACAACACAACACAACACAACGTAAGTCATATAGCAAGTCTCTTAAACTGATAATAACTAATTAATCCCATTTTTTCAAGAATAACTAATCAATCCCATTATACCTGGCTAAAACAGGCCTCGGAGCAAACCTATCGTCTGGATCACTGCAGATCAAGGTGATAAGTGAAGAGCATTAGCCAAGTCTACGAGTTATTCTTTAGCAAGGAAAGACAAACAATGTGGTATCCGATTCTTGTCTGGGTGCCTTTGTACACAAACCACGGCATCGACCATATCTGCTTTTAGCATCTCAACTGCGATTGTTGTGACTATTCCTGTCCATTGGGCTCCTACATTGTATAAAATTGGGGCAGATGTGTCACATACATAAGCAGGTAACCTAGGTCGGCAGAAGGTAACTGCATGTATTGGGATGAAATGAAGAAGGTAGGTAGGTCATACCTTGAACAGGTTCTGTCTTCCTGGCATATAGGAGTTGGTCATGCACCCCGAAGTACATTTCGTCCATGCTATCCTCCTTCCTGCCCCTCCCATGGACCATTGGTTCCAAATCCTATATAAGGCGTTAATTAAGAACTCTACTCGAGAATCAAGATAAAATCTCCATGAACGGAAGAGACGTTCATAGCAGTAGTGGCAATAGCAATGGGAAGGAAAATGGAAGTCATTACCTCGACACGGGACATGCCGTCCCCGAGGAAGGCGCAGGCGTTTTTGACATGCGCGATGTAGTACGTGTCGCAGAGGCCACAGCTGCTGCACTGGTCCTTGGCTGGGTAGACGCCTCCGGGGGAGATGGGCTTGGATTTCTCCCGCCAATCCTCCCTCACCGCCTTCCCCTTCCCCTTTCCCCCTAATAAGCAGTTCAGTTGGATTCAGTTCATCGAGCGGAGCTGAACTGAAGGTACGTGATGGGTAGGATAGGCAACCTGACGACGAAGACGAGGAGGAGGAGCACCGTGGGGTGAAGGAGAAGCACGGTCTAGGGGAGGTGTAGGAGAAGCAACGCGCGGCCATGGCCATCGTGCTGCAGTGCAGTTACTCACGGCAGCTTCAGAGGCAGGAGCCGCTCGTGGACGATGATAAGATTGTCTGGACTCGTTGTGGGCTCGCACATGTACACACCACGCAAAGGTTGAGAAACATTCGTCGGCCCAATTACACTACTGAGGCCTCGCTTGGATCGTCAAGGCCGCGATGTCACTGCGGGGGCGACCCGATGGCGATCCTCCACCCGTCTACGGTTAGTCCTCCAGCCGCCATCAATCTCTGGTTAAGAAGCATGTTCATGACGTCAGGATTTAGGGTTCTTTGTCGATTGCCTAGTATCGTTGCTTACTGGATCGATCGGGGGCGTTTTCATATTTTGTTCTTCAGTAACAAATGGGGTTTCAGTCGGGGGTTTCGGTAGGGTTTAGGACAATGTCATATCCCTGTCGTAAAGATTGAATTTTTCGCCGTGTAATGTAAGATTAGTTGATGTTTGCTTTGTTGGAATTATGTCCTAGAGACAAATAATAAAGAGAAATTATTGTCATATTCCTTTTTTTAATAACTAGTTGTATATCATACTATAACTGTATTAAGCGGAAACATTAATACATGTGTGTTATATGACAAACCCAGTCCCTAGTAGCCTCTAGTTTACTAGCTCATTGATCAACTAGATGGTCAAGGTTTTCTGATCATGAACATTGAATGTTAATTGACAATGGGGTCATGTATGACATGTGGACACCACCCAATGATTAGTGTTGCGATTAGATCACAGTCACTTAGTTCATTAATCTAAACTACTAAGAAACAAGTAACTTAGTCCTTAAACCGTGAGATGATATTTAATCACTACTCCCAAAGAATGGTTTGATGGCACCAGAAGTTGCTTGGTCATGTAGCTTTGAGAACGGTTACTGTTGGGCATTCGAAAGGGGTAGGTTGAGGCGTACACATCAAGACCGGGATTTGTTCCTCCGCGTGACGGATAGATACTCTGAGCCCACTCGGTGACGGTTGGATTTAAACGAGCTTGCAAGCGTGTGACTAGATCACGGGAATGCAACGTCATGTGAACGAGTAGAAATAGAGTTTGTTGTTAACGAGATAAAACACGGTATTGTGATACCTATGATCGTGTCTCGGACAAACCAGGTATCGAGAAACAAAGGGCATAATGTTTGCATTGTTACGGACCGACGAAATTACTATTTCGTGGAGTGCACGGGGGGTAGCATGGATTTCCAGATCCCCCTGCTATCCATTGATCGTAGAAGAGTCTAGATCATGTCCGGAGTATTCCGCTGCCCGTAGGGTGGCACACTTAAGGGTATAGACGCTTAGGGATGAATTTGGATATATCGGAAATACGGAAATAATAGTTTCGGGTGATATCGGAAAAGTTTCGGAGGTACCGAGAGGGTCTCAGATTTTATCGGAAGTGTTCCGGTGAGAAGGAGAGTGATATAGGATTTAATTAATATGTTTTAGTATTTAATTAATTGAATTAAATATTAAAATTAATTAAAATGGCTTAAAAGCCTCAATGGGCCAAATTGGGCCCAATAGGGCAAGGGAGCACCAAACCCTAAAGGAGGATGGGCCAACCGAGCCCACAAGGAGGTCGGCGGCTACCCTAGGGCCGGCGCATGCCCTAGGGGATGCGCACCACCCCCTGGCTCCCTATATAAGGAGGCCCCCCCTTCTCCTCCTTCTCCCACCAATTCATTTCCCCCTTTCTCCCCTCTCTATGCGTGGCTCCCAAGTTTGGAGCTGTGTCTGAGAGGTTGGGGGGTTTTCCACCTTCCGCACGCTGTGGCGCTGTCGGTTTTCCGTTCCGAGTTCATCTTCTTCCGCTGCTCTGTTGGAACGGAGTCTGGGAGACGTCTCATACACCGTACGTGTGTAACTCCTACGGAGGTGCTTCAGTTGCGGCACTTCTCCATCGAGCTGTACATCTATACGACCTCGAGGTCGGCGACACTAGGCTTCATCGACAACGTTTGTGCGGGAACGTAATCCCGCTTTCGGTCTTCAAAGGTATGCACATTGTTTCCCTCTATTACCTTACATCTGCATAGAATAGATCTTGGCTCTATGTTGTTCTGTTCGTAGGATTTTTTTTGTTTTCTGCCTCGGAACCCAACATGCTTCTCCTATTTGCTGGTCTGGATAAATTGGAGTTGTCCTGCGGCTTGTATTTATGTTCGAAATTACTCAAATTTGCATGTTTTAGTGGTAGTTTTGTGATGGATTTCTGGTGCAATTGATGCAGCGGGTCGTACCAACAGTTACTTCTGTGTTGAAATCAACCATGGTGGATATTTTCTGGGCAGTGGCAGGAACCGTAGCTATGTAGATGGTTCTTCCATATGGTTTGATCACGTTGACACTGTGACTTGGTCACCACTTGTGCTTGAGAACATCATGGAGGAGATAGGATATGAAATGCAAGGAAGATTGAAGGTTCACTACTGCATTCCCATTCTAATACTTAGCAAAAATGGTCTGAGGGTATTGAAGACTGAAGAAGATGCAAATGCAATGCTCAAGTTTGTGAATTTGGGCCATCATCTTATCAGTTTGTGCCTTGATCATGATGATTCAGTGAGGAGATTAAACTGGGATGATGTAATTCACTTTTCTGTAGCTGATCTTCCACTAGTGATCAGTCCTTGTAAACCTTTGCAAACAGTTCCTGTAAATACAATCTGTCATTTCAGCAAAGCCAACAAGTCATGGACATTTCACAAACCAGTGTTGAAACTGACATTACATCACTTGATGATCAAACTGATAGGATACAATGTTACTTAGTCTTGCCAAATAAACCACCACTAACACTGCTACCACTACTACACTAGTACCAATACTAACACTGCTAACATCAAATAGACAAGATGCACTGCTTCATTACACTGTCATCAAACAGACATGACACACTGTCATTCAGTTCTTCAGAAAAACAGCAGCAGAAACCATCACTGCAGTCAGAAGAACAACAAGAACAATCTTCAGAAGAAGGCATGCATGTTTCAGCAGCAGCACGACCTCCGCAAGCATGTTCAACACCATCTGATCTTGTCCAGGAAGTGTAGCTTCACGTTCCTCCTGCCTCAGCTCCAGCTCTTGCCTTCTATCCTCTGACCATGCAATTGCGTCCATTGCATTTTGTCCTGTGAGGTAGTTGTGCTCTCCTGCTCCCAGTGGAAGAAGTTGCAACCTCTCTACAGCAAACGAGCAACAACAGATTCAATTAGTGCTGGAAAGAGAATGTGACAGACATGTAGACCAAATCGACAACAAGAACAACACAAATGAACGAAAAATGGCAAAATCGAACACCTACCCCATGTTTCTCGCACTTGTAGAAGACCCATCCCTTGCGCAGAGCAGTGTTGGAGGTCCTCACCACCACGGTGCGCCGACAATCGGGGCACGGAATGGTGGGGATGATGGGGCCACGGCGTCGCATAGAGCGGGAAGAGCTTGCGGACGACATTGCTGCAACCGGTGAAGGCGGAGGCGGCCACACATCTACGGCGGAGGCAATGGCTAGGGTTCAGTAGGTGGAGGGGAATTTGAGATCCTTCCAGAAACAGGCACGAGGAGAAGAACAAGACCGTGCTTTAAGTTCGGTGGCGGGGGGTGGCCCGCGCATAGATAAGGGGGTTCTTTATAAAATGTTCGCCTCGACCCGTCCACAAGTCGCTGACAGTGGGCTCCACCCTCCGACGGCCTACCAAATACCGCGCTACGCACCTCGCGGTGACCGCGTACGCGCACTGTCGTACCGTAACTACCGTACAACTGTGTACGGTGACCAGGGGGAGCAATGGCCTCAACTCCAAGGACCACCCATGGATTTTATTCGGAAATACTTGACCGTAAATCCTCCCAGCGAGCCAATCTGGACTTGAAGAGGTTAATTTTCATTGCAAAAAGGCGAGCGGAGGGGTCAGGTGTCCAATCAGCCGCTCCTGAGCCGTCCGATCCGGACGATGCCGTGGTCTCATCCAGACATCCACCATGACTTTTTCTGCACTAATTCAAAGACAACACTACCATAGAATAGAAATTTCATACCATGCAATTTATATGTGTTATTAATTTTCCTTAAATCTGCACTGCAAACACCTTATATCCTTATTTAGTTTTGTAAAATCGAGGAATTGCTCGATCTACTCTCTATAAGATGTTTTAGCCATTTTTCATATTTATATATGCATACATGTATCTAGACATATTTTAGTGTACATGTGCACTCATCTTAGTGTGAATCTAGACAACACGTAAAACATCTTATATTGTGTAATGGAGGGAGTAAAAACTTAAAGTGACAACTAGTTCAATGCATTTTTTTTGTTTGTATCTAAATTAAATGATTTGAATCTTATGAATACATATGTTTGGGCTAGCAAAATAAAATTGGCCACGTGTAAGGGTTGTATGTGACCTAAGTTACAACCTCACTCTATATCCACTACTCCCTCCATCCCGATTTATAAGTCCTCTACGTATCCCTAGGTCTTGAATTTAACTAATATAATATAAATTTTAAAATATAAATTATACGATTAGAAAATATAAAGTCTGAATTTTCTAATGATTTTTTTAATAATATATATATATCAAATTATGTTGCTCAATTATACGACCTAGGGATACGTATAGGACTTATAAACCGGGACGGAGGGAGTAATATTCTCTCAGTCCCATATTAGTTGTCATTAAAATAGATGTATCTAGACGCATTGCACTGATATATAAGTACATCTTACCATGCTAAGATATTTTACTTGGCATATACATTTGCTTGTTTGTTGAAGTGGGTATTAGGAGTAGGTAATTGCAGATCCATGATTGATACGTAATACTCCCTCCGTTCCTTGATATAAGGTGTCTAAAGTTTTGAGAATAATTTCAAAATATAGGGTGTATTGCGATTTATAGACATTTTTACTCATCAAAAAACGAGTCACAATATGGAACGGAGGGATTTGACCTGTTGTTTTTAATTTATTACTACTAAAATTTCTCTCTTGATTTTTGTCTAAACAAAATGAGTCCACCGCATGCAAAGTGTTGACGTCTTAATATCCGTGCCAAAATCTTAGACACCGGAAAGGAGGGGTATCTATTTTTGTCACCTAGATCTGTACTATCTACTTTAGAACTTGCTTGCTTTGTTGCTTGTTTTGTTTGAGGGAATTCTACACATTTAATTACAGATTCGTGGGAGGCAGACAACTGGCCCGATCTTTCTACATCTCATCCAATGACCATCAACATAATGTTTTATCTTTCGTGTAACAGGTGTTATCTAGTCCGATTTTCGTGTGGTGGGTGGACAAGGGGATGTGAGTGTCGCACTACATGGGAGGAGGGACTACTAGCTCACTACTCGTGCATTGCTAGTGGAAAAACCTTCCTTTTTTATCCATGTTTCTCTAATTCGGTGATTACTTCTTTCCTTCCTAAACGAAAACAATAGTTTTTTCTTTTCCTTGTGATCTAAGGTACAAATCTATTTCATTTATTATTTATTTCCTTCCTTTTTTATGGTGGGATGAGGTGGGGGTGGGATGAACCACCAACTCCTATTTAAATTACTCCCTCCATCCAGTATTAATTGATATAAATCTGTCTAAATACACCGTATCTACGCACTAAAACACGTCTAATTACATACATATTTAGATAAATATGCATCAACTAATTTTAGTTGGGGTGGAGGGAGTAATAAAGATAAAAGATATGATATGATAGTGTGTTCAACCCTATACGTCAACTCACATACACGTAGTAAAAGATATGATATGATAAAAGATATTCCGTCCGTTCCTATATATAGGGTGTATAGTTTTTTCATGGATATTAAGACGTCCGAATTTAACACATGGTGGACTCATATGTCCCCGTACAAAATGAGAGAGAGGAGTTCCTAACTGTCACCAATTAGAAACAATATGTCAAATCCCTCCTTTCATGTCTCTACGACCCGTCCAGATTGCTTAAATTGTCCAAAAATCACAGTACACCTTATATTTTTGGAATTTTACTCAAAAAATATACACCCTATATCAAGAAACGGAGGGAGTATGATATAAGAAAGATAAAAAAAACGCACGCAAGCATCTCCGAAAAACTAACATTGGGTATAGATAGGCACCTCCCAAAGACTGACCATGAAAGTTGGATAAGGTCTCCTCTGGTCTAGTACACAATTCCAGTACAAAATACGATGGAGATGACCGCATGAATGCAAAGGGAAAACGGAAGTGAGTGCAGAGCAGAGTTCTACTCATCACCAAATACCAACTGGTAAGAGCATCCCTAGCAGAGCCCTTAGAGCATCACTAGCAGAGCCCTTAAAAAGCCAACCCTTAAAAACGGAATAAGGGTCGAGAATTGGATGTTTTAAGGGTTGGAAACAGAGGGCAAAGATCAGTACCCTCAAACCCAACCCTTATAACAGAATATTCCGTTTTAAGGGTTGGGTTTGAGGGCACTGCTAGATGCCACAACCCCAACCCCAACCCTTAAAACTATCATTTCACATATACATAGGATTATCACTAGCAAAATACAATCTTCCTTGAAACAAAGTACTCCATGAGAATCATTGATGCATGGTTTATAGTTTACATCACAAAAGCATCATCTCCCCCTACCCATCGGCACCATCACCAAAAAGTTGCACCTCGGCGCCATCTCCTAAACCACATATGCATCCTCTAATCACCTCTACTGGTGGAGTCCTCCACGCCACCATCGCCACCACCACTCATCACCGACTCACCTCGATGAGTAGAGGTCGAGGCACGTAATAGCCTCTTCCTCTCCGCGATGTCCTCCTTGGTCTCCTTCTACCACACCAATTGGTCTTCGTCCATGTCCTTCTTAGGCATCATCATATGCTCCTTCTCCTCGGCCATGAGTTATTTCCATGCTTTTGCTTCTTTGATCTTGATCATCCTCTCCTCCAAGTCGTCCTTGCGCTTAGCTTCTTCCCGCTTTCCTTGAACTTGTGCTAGCTTGACCTCTTTCTTCTTCTCGGTGATAAGGAGCTTTGTCTCCAATGTCTTCATTGTCAATGTCTCCTTTGCCTTCATCATCTCCCCCATCTTCTCCCTCAAGCTTGATGCCTCTCCTTACAACTTCATCCTCTCCTTTGCCTTCTTGTTTCCCTCGGGTTTTGCATTGTTCCTTCCTTCATCCTCACTATCATCCATCTTTAGCATATCCGCTTTCTTTGGTGCACTCTCTTCATCCCTAAGCTTCCACTTGTCAAGATCTTTAAGTAATGCCCAAACATGCTTATATTGGAATGGCTTGCCTTTGGAAGCGACCATCTCCTTGTACCTCAAGTCGGCATATGACTCCTACAAACGCAAACATAGCATAGTAAACACACAAACATAGCATAGTAAACACACAAACATAGCATAGTAGTTGAGAAATATACTCACATAGTCACTCTCAACGCTTCCACTAGGTGGTGCCGCCCTCACTCGGTCCATTGCCGCACTCCAACGAGCACAATGGGGTTTCATCAACTCCCACCAGCCTCGAAGCGACCGATAAGAACGATGTATCAATGATCCGGTCTTCGGTTTGATCTTGCAATATTGGTCCTCTATGCGTTGCCAATAGCGCTTGCTGGTTTGATCCGTGCCGACACCGGCATCCATCCCTACAAGCCCCCATGCGCGAACCAAGAGAACATCTTCAACATCGCTATAGTTTGTGGACCGGGATTTGCCACCGGCGGCGAACTGTCCCTCCTCTATCTCGGTCACATCGCCATCTTCTTCCTCCTCCTCCTCCTCCTCCTCCAAATCATCACCTCCCCCTTCCTCCCCCTCTCCAAAGCCGAATGGTTGAAGGGGAGGAGCCCCGAGGTCCACCTCGGCGTCATTGAGCAACCCCATGTACGACCCGGTCGGTACGGACATTTCATCGAGCATCTCGTCCGCGGCGACCGGAGGCACGGCGGGCACGGTGGTCTTCTTCACCTTGGGGCGTGCGGTGGTCTTCTTCACCTTCGGGCCACCCGCGGCCACCTTCGCGGCGGCAGCACCCTGCGGTCCCAGCCCCGGGGCGGGACGGCGGCGCTTGGGGGGCGCGGCGGGCGCGGGAGGCGGGGCGGCGACGGGCACGGCAGCCGGGGCGGGGGAGGGGGACGCGGCGGGCGCGGGAGCGACGAGGTGCGTGCCCGCGCGCCGCCTCTTCGCACTGAGGTTGGTGGCCGCGACCACCGTCGCCACCTCCGCGTCGGTCGCGGCCGGAGCGGGAGGGGCGGCCGGGGCAGGGGGCGCGGCGGTGGCGGAGGCGTGGAACCGTCCGGGGGCGCGGCGGCGGACGAGGGCGTCGCCGGCGAGTGCGACATGGCGGCGGGCACGGTGGCGGGAGCGACGGCGGTGGCGGACCGGTGGGAAATTTCCCTCCCGCGCGCGTGGGGAGGAGAAGTGCGGGTTGGGTCCTTTTTTCCCCTCCAACCCTCACTTGTACAGGTTGGAAGAAGATGACGATGTGACCGAGATAGAGGAGGGACAGTTCGCCGCCGGTGGCAAATCCCGGTCCATAAACTATAGCGATGTTGAAGATGTTCTCTTGGTTCGCGCATGGGGGCTTGTGGGGATGGATGCCGGTGTCGGCACGGATCAAACCGGCAAGCGCTATTGGCAACGCATAGAGGACCAATATTGCAAGATCAAACCGAAGACCGGATCATTGATACATCGTTCTTATCGGTCGCTTCAAGGCCGGTGGGAGTTGATGAAACCCCATTGTGCTCGTTGGAGTGCGGCAATGGACCGAGTGAGGGCGGCACCACCTAGTGGAAGCGTTGAGAGTGACTATGTGAGTATATTTCTCAACTACTATGCTACGTTTGTGTGTTTACTATGCTATGCTTGTGTGTTTACTATGCTATGTTTGCGTTTGTAGGAGTCATATGCCGACTTGAGGTACAAGGAGATGGTCGCTTCCAAAGGCAAGCCATTCCAATATAAGCATGTTTGGGCATTGCTTAAAGATCTTGACAAGTGGAAGCTTAGGGATGAAGAGAGTGCACCAAAGAAAGCGGATATGCTAAAGATGGATGATAGTGAGGATGAAGGAAGGAACAATGCAAAACCCGAGGGAAACAAGAAGGCAAAGGAGAGGATGAAGTTGGAAGGAGAGGCATCAAGCTTGAGGGAGAAGATGGGGGAGATGATGAAGGCAAAGGAGACATTGACAATGAAGACATTGGAGACAAAGCTCCTTATCACCGAGAAGAAGAAAGAGGTCAAGCTAGCATAAGTTCAAGCAAGCCGGGAAGAAGCTAAGCACAAGGCCGACTTGGAGGAGAGGATGATCAAGATCAAAGAAGCAAAAGCATGGAAAAAACTCATGGCCGAGGAGAAGGAGCATATGATGATGGCTAAGAAGGACATGGACGAAGACCAATTGGTGTGGTGGAAGGAGACCAAGGAGGACATCGCGGAGAGGAAGAGGCTATTACGTGCCTCGACCTCTACTCATCGAGGTGAGTCGGTGATGAGTGGTGGTGGCGATGGTGGCGTGGAGGACTCCACCGGTAGAGGTGATTAGAGGATGCGTATGTGGTTTAGGAGATGGCGCCGAGGTGCAACTTTTTGGTGATGGTGCCGATGGGTAGGGGGAGATGATGCTTTTGTGATGTAAACTATAAACCATGCATCAATGATTCTCATGGAGTACTTTGTTTCAAGGAAGATTGTATTTTGCTAGTGATAATCCTATGTATATGTGAAATGATAGTTTTAAGGGTTGGGGTTGGGGTTGTGGCATCTAGCAGTGCCCTCAAACCCAACCCTTAAAACGGAATATTCTGTTATAAGGGTTGGGTTTGAGGGTACTGATCCTTGCCCTCTGTTTCCAACCCTTAAAACATCAAATTCTCGACCCTTATTCCGTTTTTAAGGGTTGGCTTTTTAAGGGCTCTGCTAGTGAAGCTCTAAGTGGTTCAATTGCATCCAGTGTGAGTACCCTTGTGCTAAAGCCCTCGTCACCACACTGCTACAGAACATGCTCTGACCAGTGACTAGTACTACCTATAGAAGAGCATCTCCAGTGGATCATCCAAATTTGGTCATCTATATCTCCATATAGATAATCATCTAAACAAATTCATTTTTAGATGTTCTCAGTTTTCCAGTGGAACATCTATATTCAGAACATCTATATTCTCTCTCCTATATTTAATAGTATCTTATAACTACCATTCAATAGTTTTTTCTAATGACTCTATTTTTAACACGGAATTTTTGAACGGATATATTTATCAAGTCCATATCTAAATTGTCCATCTAAATAAACGACAGCACAATTTTGTATTTATCAAGTCCAACGAGTTAAGAAATCTATTATTCATCTAAACAAGAATAAACGATAATTCAATATTTATCAGACCATCTAGCGGCAGTGTAGAACAAAAACAAATCAGCTTCCAGAAGTACATAACCATTTCAGCTAGCACAACTCAGTATAGAGTAGAAGTAGAAATCAGCTAGCTAGTGCCATTCGGTATACAAATCAACTACCAGATCGAGCGAGCAACCTCTCGTTGGGAAGGAAAACAACTAGCCAAAACCAACTAGCACAAATTGATCGATGCTCCTAGGGTCTTCTTTTCCAGTAGCAAACTAGCAACCCGTATCGTTGCAGCTATCTCAGCTCCCACCGTCTCCTTCCCCCCATCCTCCACCTGCGGGCCTCCGCCACACTGTTCTACACCTCTACTACCACGGAAACGATTGAGCCGGTCCTCCCATCCCAGCTCGCGCCGGCGCCATCCCATCCTCCACCCACCGGACTCCACCACGCTGCTCTACTACCACGGAGAACAAGTCGGCCCTCCCAACCCAGCTCACGCCTGCATCGAATCGAGGAAAAACGCGGCGGCGGCCGCTGCAATCAGAGACACACACTCTGCCTGGATCGAATCCGGCGTCACCCCATCCAATTTCTGTTTCTAAATCGAAGAAAAGAGTAGGCCGTACATTGGGAGAGCAAGTCGGGGGAGTGGCGCCGCCGTCCTCCTCGTCTCCTGCAATCTTCAGATGCGCGCGGGAGGCGAGCTCGCAAGCGGCAGTTGGTGTGGAGGATCCTCGCTCCGTCCCCCAAATGTGTATGATGGATACCGGGATTTGGAGGACACCCACATGTAGAGGACTGGATGGACGACCCGCTGGGAGCATTTTTTTTTGGCTCTGGATCTTTTTTTTTTTTTTTTTTTGGCTCTGGATCCTTTATATCGTTTTGGAGCCGATTTTTTTTAAATAATACATTTTTTATTGCAAATTCGGATAATATTGCGCAGAAACAGGATTTTTCAAAAATAATACGGCCTCGGCCCACAGAAAGCCGACCAGGTCTCGTCGGCCAGGAGCAGGCCGACCAGGGCTCGTCGGCCAGGAGCAGGCCGAGCAGGTCTCGTCGGCCGCACCTGCTCGCCTGCAGGCGCCTGCGACGGCCTGCATGGCTCTGGTCGGCCCAGAGCTGGCCGAGTAGACCCTGTCGGCCCAGGGAAAGCCGAGGGCTGCATGGGCTGTTTTCCATCCCCGTTTCGCGCCTGTTTTTTCTCCCGCCACCGTTTCGCGCCTCTTTTTTCTCCCGCCACCGTTTCGCGCCTATTTTCTCGCGTGACCGTTTCCCGCCTTGTCCCGCCACCGTTTCGCGCCTGTTTTTTCTCCCGCCACCGTTTCACGCCTCTTTTTTCGCGTGGCCGTTTCCCGCATGATTCTCCCGCCAAATTATTCCCGCCCGCGGACTACCGCCTCTATAAAAACCACCCGAGGCTAGGCATGTTACTCTCAAGAGCGCACGATGGTGTGTATTGTTCCATGTGAGAAGTGTGTGTCCGGGTTTCACATAGCCGCATCCGAGCATCTGGCTAAGATTTCCGAAGAATTGAAGGTAGATGGTAGGATAGTTCCCATCTCAGAAATTATTGGTAGTGAGAGACATCTCGCTTTGCTTGGGGCGAGACAAATTCGAGACGGGTTTCCGTATAGGACCCCGCAACAAATCCGTGCAGAAATCCTAAGGCTTGTAGATAAGTATGATAGGAAGGTTACCAATGGTCCGTATCTCCGGACCGAAGATGACCGCTATTTTTACGGTGAGTCCTATCTTTGGGTAGTCTCCAGCGATGATTCCGACGATTTTATGCCGTCGGAAAAGGAAAGGAGGGCGGAAGCATCGAGAAAGGGCAAGAACAAGAAGGCTGAAGCATCGAGACAGGGCAAGAACAAGAAGGCAGAAGCATCGAGCAAGGGTAAAGGCAAGAAGGCTGAATCTTCGTCCAAGGGCTAGAGTGCAAACGCGGTGGACGGTGCAGGATGCGTCGATGGAAGATAGGTATTAGTATCTGTGGTCATTATGGACTCGAGTTTTGTTGTATCTTACTTTCAGTATCAGTTTATTTGAAGTATTGCAGTTGTATTTTTAGAATTGTATCTTACTTCCGCATTTATTTGACGGTCTGGTGTTCGTATTACGTACTGTATCTCATACATATGAATACGTCAGACACAGAACGTAAAGAAGTAGCATACATATGTCTCATACATAGGTCTTACGGTACATGGAAAATAGCGAACATACGTCTCTGATACATAAGTAGAGTCTCAGTCATCGCCTCTGCCACGACGTGGCGGATGTGGCTGAGGAGTGCTCCATCCTAACCGATGGGGTGGGCGGGTGACTCGTGGAGGAAGCAAAGACCCGTCATCTGCCTGCTGTGTATCCTGTGTGGGGGGTGGAGGAGGAGTGTTGTTGTACATGTTGAGCCACTGGGTGTCCGCATCCGCATCGGGAAACACGTCCTGCTGACTCGCCCAACCCGACGCACCCGAGTAATGCTCGGAGATAATAGGCCCCAAGTCGAAGTCGAATTGTGCTACAATCGAGAAATTTTATGTAACATGTTATTTTGTAAATAGTTTGAAGACATGAGATTGTAGTAGTACGAATCGACATACCTGGTGGTGGTCGCTGCTGGTAGCCCCCAGTGGGGCTCTGCTGGTAGCCCCCCTGGTGGTAACTCTGCTGCTGCCAGCCCGAACCTCCAGGCTGGTCAGGTGGAGGTGGTGCGACACGGGGACGCGGGTGCTGTCGGTGTGCCTCTGGAGGTGGCTGCACGTTACGCCGTGCCCGCCGTTGAGGCAGCTGCGTGGACGGATGCGGTGGCCGTCGTGCAGCATGTGGGAGAACGTCAGACGAGCGGACACACGTGATAGCCTCGTAGATCCGTCGCACTCTCTGGGCAGCGGACTGCAACCAAGACCGATGCTCTTCGCGTGTAAGCAAAGGCCCGGTCGAAAGTGAACGGTCTAACTGGTCTATATCATTCCCAAGATCCCACGTCAACTCAGCCTGAAAGTGATTTAGGAAATGAAGGACAATATAAAAAAAAAGTAAATAATTGTAGAGAAGTTAATTATTTGTACCGCGTGTTGCCGAGAGCCGGACATAGACTGGCTGGGGTACATATCCCACGTAGCAGGGGCCGGCATAACATCCGGCTGGGCGTGATGAACGAGAGAAACCCGTGTGGACCTGACGTACCACTGTAGGTACTCGTCGTACTGCGCCTGATCGAAGGGTTGCGCCTCGACCCAGAGACGAGTCAGCGCATGAACCCACTCGGCCACGTAAGGTTGCACTCTTTGCAACCATTGTGTCGCAGTTCTGTTAGTTCCCTTCCTGCTCCATCTAGAAGAAAAGAAACATGTGCATAATTGGGGATGACAAGTGTTCAAACAAAACTGTGTGGATAAGAAATGGACGTACCGGTGGACGATGTCTGGTAGAGGGGCATCCATAGGGGGGGGAACCGACATCTGGCGCAGACCGAACTGCCTCATAACGCGCTGCTGGGCCATCTCCTCAACGCTGACGTCGAAGATAATCTTCGACTTCGTCATCCAGTATGCTTCATCTCGCGTGCACAAGATAGAAATTCCTCCAGGGAATTTCGACGCGATCGCGTCAGGCGAGTATGGCTCCCAAATAACTGAAGCCGCGGAGAGAACGTCGAACTGCTCGTTGAATGCCGGGTAGCAGTTCCTAACCTGATCTCGAGCGAATCGTCTCTGCAGAACACAGACGTAAATTGTATAAGTAAACAGGAAGATACTCATTGACAAGCAGCACTAGTAAAGTATTATTGAACATACCTTGCGATGTGTCCAAAGTGTGCCGAACGTAGGGTCGTCTATGTGCTCCGGGTCGAAATAAAGGTTGAGCGGCCACGGGTCGGCAGCCGAAATGTCAGGTCGTCCAATGGGGAACCTCTCCCACGACCACAGCTGTAACAGCATAGGGCATCCAAGAATTGCTGACTTTGTCGCCGTAAGAGAGCACGCGTTGCACATACCTCGGTACGTGGCCGCTAAGACTGCAGAACCCCAGCTACGACAAGTGATGTGGTACGGCTGTGTCGCACTTGCAATCTCCAATGCGATGGGGATGTATCGCGCACTGATAGTGGTCACATGGTTCTCCGTGAACATCACCTTTCCTAGCAGCCACATAAGGTACGCCTCGAGACTCCGAGTAATCTGGGCCTCGGACATCTGGATCGTGCCGAAATTCTGTATCTGCACCGAAAACAATAATTGTACAAGTTAGATAAAGGTTAGCCGAAGCGATGGATGAAACAAGACAATGACGTAGTACTAACCTGGAACTTAAGCAACCAATCAAGCTTGGGTCCGTGATCCTCATGGGCAAACACAGTTGCGTTGGGATTTATATGTTGGAACCGGTCTGCCATATCCTCATACCACATATCAGGGGCCTGCAACGGACCTATGGCCTCACCAGCTATAGGAAGGCCCAATAGGTAGGAGACATCCTGTAGCGTAGGAGCCATCTCGCCCCAGCGAAAGTGAAACGTGTGCGTCTCCGGTCTCCATCGGTCCACCAAGCAGGTGAGCAAACAGTGGTCCATCGCAAGCCGACCACTCACATTTGACGCCTGAACAAGGCGAGCAAAGGGTAGGAGCCCAGCCCACGTCAAACTGCATGTATCATAAAATTGTTAACTATTTGACAAGTACATATTACGAGCAAAATAAATATAGAACTTACCGATCGATCCAAGCTGGGTGTATCTGCCAATCATCCTTCTGACCACGAGTGATAAGAGGTTGGAGGACATTATCCTGCATTAGCTTAGCACGATGTTTGCTGTCCACCACCGGGTTAAGCAACGCCATCCCCGCCATCTCTGTAAGCACAGATTGAAAATGAAAATAGAATAACACAAATTAAACATGAACCGAAGTACCAATTAAACATGATGACCAAATACAAAAAATTAAACGCGTAGAAATCCAAACAAATTACAAATTTGACTTCGTAGCTAAACGAGTACAAATCCAAACATAATGGTTCCACGATTACAGAGTAATACATAGAGGCAGATACGAAGTCTGCATTTATTATAAATATAAGGGTACTCTAGTTTTCGCAACAAGGCAACTGGGTGGCTTCCCCTGTTTTCGCAACCTTGCAACCAGTTCACCCACTGAGAATCCCGATCAATCGGCCTCAGAGTGTACCAATTTTTTTTACTCGACCTGGACCATAACGCGTGCACCCCGACAGTGTGTGTTTCTGCATTTAATCCCAAACACTCTGCCAACCAATTTTTTAACTGACTAACAGACCAATTTTCAGGGGCAGTCAGATCCAACTCGATGTGCTCAAACTGACTCAGGTCCATCCCATATTCATTTTGTTGTACTGAACCGTCACCGTAGTAGAAAACAAATTTTACTAAATCCGACATTTTTCTCACCTAGTAAAATATTAAAATGTATCAAATATTAATACGACCGTCCCATTAATTATACTGAAACAACTAAATGATCTAATCAAAACTTGCCGTAAAGTACGTAACTATTGCAAACGGGAATCATAAACTAATACAATACCAACTACAAATACTAACATACTACGAATCCATCCGGGCTAACTAAAAATCCTACCATACTGACAACACACTAACCCTAATCTAAGTAACACAAACCCTAACCCTAATGTTCGAATATTCACGTACCCTTGAAGCGTGACAGCAGCTACTCCAACCTCCACCGCAGCAACTCACCACCGCACTGCGTCGGAGGAGCCTCCACCGGACCACCAACACGAGCACGAACACCTCCGAAAATGAATCTCCCACCGTCACCAACTCGCCTCCACAGCCTACCCCATGATAGATCGGACACCCCACAGCCTTAGTAACAACCTAGGACTAATTTCTAGTGGCTAGACGGTGTAAAACGGTACTGTTTTTTCGGTTTGGGACGAACAGGAGAGAGAGAGGAGAGAGCCGCCGCGACGGGAGGAAGAAGAAGAGGCCGTGCGCGGGACTTCTTAATCCGCTCTCGTCGGCTTGGAGGAGGCCGACCAGGTATTCGGCCGTGACGTGGCCGAACCGCCTCCACTCGACGCCGACCAGGCAATCGGCCGAAAGCCCGTGCCTGGCACACCACCTGATCGGCCTTCTCGAGGCCGACGACGGCTGCTCGGGCTCCTGCTGGCCGACAGGGCCTGCTCGGCTTCCAGAGGGCCGACGAGGCCGGCTCGGCCAACTCAAGGCCGAGACCGCAATATTTTTGAAAAAAGCAAGATTTGCGCAATATTTTCCGAATTTCCAATAAAAAATGTATTATTTAAAAAAAATTGGCTCGTTTTGGATGTCCCTTCGGATGTTCCGCTGGAGATGCTTAAACGCTAATCCTTTTAGGTCTCCTGCGAGCGTGCCCACGTCACCCGCATCGACGACCGTCCGATCGGCAAAACAGACGGCCAAAATTAACCCACGTCACCGCGGTACTGCAGATGTGCATTTGCGCGCATCTACAGTACGCGCACGTCTCCGCGCCGTCCGATCCAGATCTGACGGGCCGCACGTTGTTTGCACAAAAGCCCCCACTTTGTCCATAATTTATGTATCGGTCCTCCAATATATAAGACACACGCTAACCGTAGAACCCAAATCGACCTCATTTTCCCCGTCCCTCCCCGAGTCCGATACCTCCGGCCCGCCGCCGCCCTACCCGACCCTGCGGCTGCGCCGCCTGCCCGAGTCCCTTCCCACGCTGAGCTCGCGCCTGACCGAGTCCCTTCCCACGCCGCCGCCGCCCTACTCGCCCCTCCGGCCCCGACGCCGCCACCGCCCCCAGCCCTGCCTTCCCTCCGACGTCGCCGCCGCTCTGAAACCCTTCACACAAACTCTCCATGTTCTTCCTTCACTGGAACCGCCTCCTACCCCCGGCCTCCTGCACGACGCTCGATCTGCAAGGTTCTGGCCTGTGCGCCGCTCGATCTGCAAGCTTCTGGCCCGCCTCGCGCTGAATGAGGCCCCGCGCCTCCGCCATGGACGAGACCTGCCCCGCCGCCTTCCTGGACGAGGCCCAGTGCGACCTCGACGAAGTTCCACGCCACCGTCGACTTGAGAGGTCCCGCGCTCCTTCCCTCTCCCCGTCCGCGCCGCGGTCCCCTTCCTCTTGCCCCGGCCCACCAGCTTGGCTAGAACGCTAGGTACGGCCGGCAAGCCGCCGTAACCGGCCGCTGTCTTTGGTTCTTACTCCACCATGGAGAGCAGGTAGACGTTGATCCTGCGCTCCTTTTATTAGTATCTACTCTATTCTTATTCCAAGAAAAATATGTACGTTTTGAGTACAGTTTACTTTCCATTACTTGATTAATTTGGTGTGTCTGGAATTTTTCTTATTGCAGTACGGTAGCATGGCAACCATGTAAATTATAGCTACGCCTGAACAATTTGTAATTCTCTTTTCAGAAATAGTCTATCTGTCTTAATAATTTTCATTTACAGAGATATAAAAGCAACATGTGAGTTTTGCACAATGGTATTTTAGTTTCTTCGATTAGGTTCCTTGCTACTTACTTCCAAGTGGAATGCAGAATGATCTCATATGCACCCTAATACCAAACCTGTATTTCCTGTTTTGGAGCAGACCACGGGAATATTAATGCCCTCATATGGTCTCAACTCCCAAGTTTTGGAGATTGATATTGTAGTGTAGAATTCCCAATTCTTATTTTAACAAAGAAGAGAATGTTTATTGTATACCGAAATTAGGGTATAACTAAGAGTTTACAGGCCGTCTTATGCATCTATCTATGAGATGCCTTTGTTGTTTGGCTAAAACATTTAGCTTTTTGTTCGTACAGAAAGGGGCACTTCTCCCTGTGACAGTTTAGCATAATTGGGGACGTGATATGCATCAACAGCAAACCTGAATCTTCAGTTTTGGAGCAATCACAAAAATGGTCAATGATTTTAGTCTTATGTTCTGAAGGTTGTAACTGTTAATTTGGCTAGGATTGGACCTTCCTTTTTTCTGTTCGTACACTTCTCTGTTCGTACAGAAAGGGATTACACTTCTCCCTGTGACAGTTTAGCGTAATTGGGGGCATGATATGCATCCACAGCAAACCTGAGGCTCAGTTTTGGAGCAATCACAAAAATGGTCAAGGATTTTGGTCTCAAGTTCTGAAGGTTGTAACTGTTAATTTGGCTAGGATTGGGCCTTCCTTTTTTCTTTCAGATTCAGAAGTGACAGTGTCTAGATCAGTAGCATATATGCTCAACTTAATATAGATCCTTAAAAATAATTGCATTTCTTGATCCTTTTTTTTTTAACATCTCTGAGTTTGTGGATGAGTGGGTTGGCTTTAAAACAGTAGGGGAATCATGAACCATGTATCGTTTACTTTTTTACCCTATACAGAGAGTAGGGGAATCATATGTCTTGTGCAACTATCTATGAGATGCCTCTGTGTCATGGCTAAGGCATGTTACTTTCTGGTTTTAAAAAAGTGTCCTTTGCGGGTCCGGTATTTAGCATGTAGAGCTGCCACTTGCAGAAAACATAATGTGGAATTTTAACTATGGCTTATCAAAGTGTCATTTTACATGCCTTTTATGAGCTACAACAAAGGGTTGTCTAGATTGAGAATAGCGACCATACTGTTAGTCAAATCTATTTTGCTTTCTATTTTGCATGAAAGAATGCACTAACTTGATTATTATTCCCACTCACGAAGTTGATTCAGAATATTCAATTTTAGTGTTCGTACGAGTTTAGCTACTGCCAACATGTAGCATGTTCTAATTAATTATCGCACTAAAACCGTTTTTGCTGTTGCAGGTATAACACAAGTCTACACTTCAGTAGATATGGTTTCAAGGGATGGTTGAACTTAATATTTACCACCGTTTTGTTTTATTTATGGTTCTGGATCGTATAAAGCTTCTGGACACCAGTGTATAGGCTATAAGTCTCTTCATACCAATTACCCTGTTTCAAGTTTGTAATTTGCTGACGATTAACATTTACTTCCTTTATTGTTGTGGCTTGAAACCAGCATACTCTCCGTAGTAGTGGCACATTTAGCTTACCTTTCATATGCTTATCTTTGACAATCTTATCAGGCAGTAAACTGCATGTCTTGATAGTACATAGTTCAACCACATTTTCACATTCATCATAAAACTTAGGCCAGCAGATGCTTCCATATACATGGAGGAATATTTACATATAGTTGTGATTTAAGATAGAGAAATGTTGCTTTAGTTTCAAACCACCAACTATCATTGCTGCAAGCCTGCAACCCTCTGGTTCATATTCTAATTCCGACCAAAGACATTCTTCTAGAATGCGTTATCTGGCAATGATCACAAAAGGCCTTTGACAAAGTCCAAGCTCTAACCAGAGTCATTACCAGTATAAGAAAGGACTGAAATAGTTGGAGCAGGAAGCCACACTGTAAAGAAATCGACAACCAAACCTCTAACAGTATCAGTGATGACATAGTCAATTTCTTAAAAAAAACAGTCTTTACGTCTTTCATATTGTGCTAGCAGAGTGGTTGTCATTCATATAGCCTCTTCAATGGCTAATCTTTGAAGGAATTTGGGGTCTACCAGCAATCTTTCCCAGAAACCCTGCAGAAGTCAATTGACTTCATTAATTAATTTAAGTATAAGAGAGTCCTATTTATTTACCAATAACTTACAATAGTTATTCTGTATCTAAATCAACCGCAGCATGTGATTCAAAGAGAGATTTACAGTATCATCCAATAGATAAACTAACAAGATAGATGGAAAGCACTAGGAAGCAAAACAAAAATAATGCGATAGTTTCTTACTTGGATTCGGTGGATCAGTTCGGTCATAACAGTGTATTTCTCGAGAACAAAGAAGTTCTGCGATATCTGAGGAGAAACAACTCCAAGATCTATTCCTTTCTTAAGATCCTGCAATAATTCAGTATAAGAATAGAAATAGCCAAACAAATATAAAATACAGGAGCATTCCAGCTACAGGAGTCTTATTACTAATACATCTATGACCATCGTAGTTTCATTAATTACCTGAGGTAAAGCTTCAGGCCTCCTGCCAGCAGCATTCACAACTCTGGCAATTTCTTTGCTCCTAAGGAAGTCTGTCACTTAAATATCTGGATTTTCTCTATATATTGCTTGACTGCTAATTGACTCCTGTTTCTCCTTCATTTACCATTGGACCTGGTAGGTACCTATGACTCAATATATCATGCGAAAGAGTTTGGAAGGTTATGCATCTGTCCTAAGGTGAACATTGCAAGGACCCTTCTTGGAGTTTTAGGCTTTTAGCACATGACAACGATTTGTATGGTTCTACTCTTGCTCACTTTCTCTTCTGCTATGTATCATCTGATGCTTATACTGCTTTCTTTTTTATAGATTTTTGTGTCATTAGAGAAGGAAATACTTCTCAGTTTACCACTATAAAGCTATGTTTTTTTCACCTACGTGATAGGATCATCTTCAGCCACGGCCTCAAGTATTTAATTAAAGCTTATTTTGATTCCTCTGTTTCTTCCGCAAAAGCATCATGTATTTAGCTTTCGTGCATGATAGATGAATAGTTAAGTCTCATTTTAATTTTTTGTTTTTTGTCACCGGTCGGGTTTTTACATCTAATACCCCATTGCTATGATTGTAGTGGTATACGGAACTGAAATTCTAATGTGAGCATGTTGGAACATTATTTTCAGTTGGGCATTGATTCTCATCACTAATTGCCCACCGCTGCTGGTTTGTTCTGCTGAAGTAAATCAGTGCCTTTCTATTTATTTACTGTGTGGGTGCTTACGTGCACTACTTCTATTAGCCAACAAATTTTCACAAAGATGTAGTTCTTCTGCTAGCATTCAGACTAAGTAGTTAACTCTTTTCACAACATTGTAGAATATTGTAGCTTAATAGATTTACATATGTTCGCCGTATATATTTTCTACATGCATGACCAAAAGGTTCCATTTTGGTAAAAACCACCGAATTTGCAATCCAGTGGTCTAATCTGTGCGAATCATGACAATTTTTTGTAGATCTCTCCTATAAACTTCCTTTTTTTTACTCCGACTAATTCTCTTGGAATTTGTTGTTGTTTACCAGCAGGTTCAAAGGTGTGAAGAAAAGCCCCGTTTCATGACACTATGTCAAAAAATGCTCTTTATTTCTCCTCATTCAATTTGTTTGTCAATTTTCAGCCAATGGAAGCCAGGGAAAACCCAAGATCCACATTTAGGAAAGATTCATGACTTCTAGCTGCTAACTCAAGATCCACATTTAGGAAAGGTTCATGACTTCTAGCTGCTAACTGAACTGAATGCTGTATGAACTTCTATGTAATCCTATGCAAATGATCTATGATGGTTTCAACATCCAGTGCTGTATCTTTGTCTTCTATTTTGCTATAATATAGTACCACTATATAATCCTAATGCAACCAAAAATAAGAAAGATTTACGTTATTACACCTAATACTACTACACAAAATAATCGAACGGCGCAGCGTGCCGCCGCGCCAATCTTCCTAGTTCTACTAAGCTCCAACGACTATGCTACTACGGAATACTACTCAACAAAAAATGCAGCATCCAACGGACAACAAACAGTTGAACATTTTTGAGTGACCAACCAAACAGATGAGATAGCAAGCTAAGCAGGCAGATGGACTAACACCAGGCCGGTGACTTCTCACAGTATTCTTCTTCTCAAAAAATGATGAGTTGTTTGGTGACTTCTCACAGTATTCTTCTTCTCAAAAAATGATGAGTTGTTTGTAAGATCATCATGCAGGGCATGGGAGTGTATATTTTGTTGAGCTTGATCACACTTGACTGGAGTTGATGCATTGTCTCGGGTTCCTGATATTTTTTGAGAAGAAGAATACTGTGAGAAGTCACCGGCCTGGTGTTAGTCCATCTGCCTGCTTAGCTTGCTATCTCATCTGTTTGGTTGGTCACTCAAAAATGTTCAACTGTTTGTTGTCCGTTGGATGCTGCATTTTTTGTTGAGTAGTATTCCGTAGTAGCATAGTCGTTGGAGCTTAGTAGAACTAGGAAGATTGGCGCGGCGGCATGCTGCGCCGTTCGATTATTTTGTGTAGTAGTATTAGGTGTAATAACGTAAATCTTTCTTATTTTTGGTTGCATTAGGATTATATAGTGGTACTAAACCACTATATCTGCGAATATGATTTCAAGCTTTTGCTTATTGTAATAAACCAATGTAAATAAAACCACAGCCAAGGCGAAGGACCACTTAAGATAAAACAAAATTCTAGAATAAAAACCTGTTTGTGATTGTACCAACCATGCCAGTACAACAGCTGTTAAAGATCTAACATACTTTCTGCAAGTAAGCCAGGGCACAAACACAAACAACACTAACAAAAGGAGAACTAGCAACTGGAAGTCCACAAGGAAGCTACAGGCTCCCCTCTGTTTCACAGTTCAGGGTTGCAACCTTCAGCAAAATGAAAAGCAGTATATTTCCTCGCCAGCACTACCAAAAATGTCCACTAAACTGCGAAGCCACCACCAGTTTTATAATGTACCTTCAGGCTTCAGCACATCCAGTCAGTCTTCTCGAACCCTCTGATGAACTTATTTGCTAATCAATGCCGTAATCGATGCTCAGCTCTCGCATCGGTGGGATGGTATCTGTGGAAAACACCATCAGGTGAGGGCATGATTCATTTTCATTGCCACGGATAACAAACTGCACAAAGAGATTCGGAGCACAGCTGTGGCTAATGTAGCTAGATATATTCCTCCTCAGAGAGACGTCGAGCACATAGCTTGGCTCTGGGAAATGATGGAATTGGGGTTCGTTGTCTTCTAGACGTGCATCAGAGGCATCTCCCCAGTCTTTCCATCTCTTGGGGAACCTCTTTGGATCGATGAAGGAGCCCTCGTCCATCGGCACGTCTCCTAGCACAACATCTCCACTGTACTCGCATACAAAAGCGCCTGGCTGTATCAAGTCCAGTGTCCTGACACCCCACTCCGTCTCCTTGGACCGAAACACCTCCAGCCGGTGCTTCATTCCACGCTGGGTCGATCGATTCAAGCAACTCATGGTGCAATCACAAAGATCACCACACTCATACACTACTGGTCTTCCCCTCACAAGGGTGCCATCCTCATTGTACACCGGGCCTCCACCATTCTTCCTCACGCAGCTGCATTTGGAGCCACATGTCTCACAATGACAGCCCTTATGCCGCTTCACCGGCGTGAACTCCACAGACAATGGAAATTCAGGTTGTGCAACGTACCCATAGTCAAGGAGAGAACTCTCTTGGTCCACATTGTTGCAGACTGCGACAGGGAACGCCTCCTTGCCATTTGATAGGTCCAGCGAGATGTAGCCCGGCGGGAGGATTTTGTTGTCGACCATTTCCTTGAGGTTATTGGCAATCAACCACTTTTTGCTGCCGAGTTCATCCTGGTCAGGGAGGCGCACGAGCTTGTACTTGCAGACATCTCGGCCAGATTTGCCCGGGCCAAAGGTGGAGCTGATGACCCTGTAGAGGCCGTCGTAGACATAGACCTTGCGGCTGGGGCTGGACTCAGAGGGGTGGCAGCGGATGACGCGCACCTCGACGCCGTAATGGTAGCTGTAGTGGAGCGCGAGGTTGCCGCGCTGGAGCGTCTGGTCTGTGTGGTGCTCGACGCGGTTGCGCTGGCGGCCGCCGCTGCCGGTGTACACGAGGACGTCGCCGCTGTCCTCGTCGTCGAGGTAACCGCCAGAGGAGACGATGCTGTTGGCGACGGGGTGGCCCTCGCTGACGATGCTAGCGGGGATGTAGGCAATACCGGCCTGCGGGGCGCTGTGGAGGCCGAGGACGCAGAGCTCGGCGCGGTAGTGGAAGACATCGCCGACGAGGATGCCGGGGATGGAGCCGACGATGCGCACGTCCCGGTAGAGCCAGAGTTGCTCGGAGAGCATCTTGCTGGAGGCGCGCAGGTCGGAGCGATTGCGTGGGCGGTCGGAGCTGTCCTGGCGCTGGTAGATTCCGCGGAGCGCCTCGAAGGTGAGGCGCGCGTGGCGTACCAGGGAGCGGAAGTGGAAGTTGTCCTGGGGCGTGATGGCGGCGATGCGCACCATCTCAGCGGCGCGGGAGCGTTTCTTGGTGGAGGAGGAAGAGGCGGCGGCGGCGGCGGAAGCGTCGGGGGGCGGGGGAATGGATACCTGTAGGTTGGCCTCCTGTTGGGGATTGGGCCCGGTGAGGCGGAGGTTGGAGGAGATGCCGTCGAGTTGTTGCTGTGAGTGGAGGAGTTGGAGGGCGAAGTCCGGGTGGTCGTCGGGGGAGGGCTCGAGCTCCCGACGGTAGACATCGCAGAGCTCGGGGGTCAGAGCGGCGGGGGCGTCGGGGTCGCGCTTGGGGATGAGAGCGGTGTCGGCGGTGGGGATGGGGGTTGGCTGGGCGTCAGGGTCGGGCTTGGGGGTGAGAAAGATCTGCGGGGGGAGGGGGTTTGGCGGCGACGCCATTGGTCTCTCTCCTCTCCCTCTGTTCTGCTCTGCAACGCCGAATCGCTGCTCTCTCTCGAATCCAGCTCTCCCCACTCGAGTCTAGACTAGTATTGCGGCGGAAGAAGGAACGGCCGTAGGGTATATTTACGTTTTTTTTTTGGGGCGGTAGGCCATTTACTTTGAACGGCGCTGCTATACATACCATGTTTTGCGTACGATTCCCGTAGGATCCTAGATCAATGACTGGTTTGGGTTTGGGTTGGTGTGGGACCCGGGTTAGGACCCGTCTCTCTTGTGAAATAAAACAATTTTTCATCGCTTTTCTCTATACGTTCACCGGATGTTCTCTCAAAAACAAAACATGCACGATCTGTGTTTAGGATGACAGCGGTCCGTTTTTTATCCGTCGACACCCATTCTTGACCTAAATTTGAGTCTTGTTTGTATCGTCCGCGGACGCGAACGGATCGTCTCCGTGTCCGCCTCGTGTCCTCCCATGATCTGCATGTCACTGGCTCCATTAACTATTAACTATGTGCGGTAGAGCTCTATAAAACGGCGCCGATGGCCAACCCGTAGAGCCACAAACTCTGGCCCCCGCCCCTTCGTCTCCAACCATGGCGGCCACTGCATGCGATAGATCTAGGACACCACAATATGGATCCACGGGCACCGGCGATGCCGCTGCAGGATCTGCTCGACCAGGTCGAGCGGGCGCGTATGAGCGCGCGGCCGCCACCGCGACAGCTTCTCCCGCCGGATGGTGATGAGCGCGGCGTGGGCCGGGATGATTCAGCAACCGCCACGGTTACGGCTGCAGGAACAGGCAAGGGCGGCAATGAAGGACTGCATCGACAACGACGAGGAGGACTACGCAACCGGCGTTTGGGGCGGCAGGTTGCAGGACGTGCATGTCGTCCACCGCTCCGTGGACGACGCGCTGTAGGCGTCCCACATGGAGCTGAACATGCAGAGAGCGGCCAGATTTTTGGCCGCTGCCCCAGACAAGGAAGAGCCAGCAAGTCCGGCCACGGCGCTTCTCCCTTCCTCCCCTTTTACCGGGCGCCAGACCACAGTGGGGTGGTCCGTCGTTATTTTCTATATATATTAGTCCAAGTTCCCGAGTAGGGTTTAGGGTTTTGAAGTTGTAAAAAGCTCGCCCACGTTTCACCGCCGACGGCCGGCTCCCTATGTATGCAAATCTTTGGAAAAAAAAAAATGAAAATGAAAAAAAAAACTGAGACAAGGATGCGTCGACCTGTTAGGGGCAGTGGCAAGAAAGGGTCGAACATGGGCCGGATCCCTATCCGTTCGGCGACCCAAACGGATAAAAAGGGAATAAAATGCCTGTCCGTTTAGGTCGCCCGTTGGAGTCATCCTTAAGTGAGCATTTTCAGTAGATAATTTAATATTAAGATTTGTGTCTATATCTTTTGGTGATGTAACATTTTACATCGTGCCCGAAAAAATAGAGCTCACTGAGTAAGCAGGGAAGAGGGTCTAAAGTGGATTTCGGCATGGGGAGAAGATTAAGTAGTACATAGTCGTAATGGTAACTAGCTAGCCCAAGCGTGGGAAGTGTCGTACAAACATCCGACGCGATTTATCGTACGTGAAGCAGTTTCGTACTTTGAAAGACTTTATTTCAGTTCTCCTCTCTTTTTTATCAGTGCCTAGGTTTGGAATTTTTTTAAAGTCTCGGCTTCAAATTCGTATCCGGCGTCCTTAATTGAGGCCTAATTAAATGATGGCAGATGTTGATGTGTGATTCCCACGGAACAGGGATAACCACTCTCGGGGGAGAAGTTCGTGAAGAGGACTGAACACGTTGGTCAACAACCTACGACCGGCTCGGCGACGGTGCTCGTCGAGCCTGTGGAGGAACAGCACGACAGAGATGGACTCCGACCCGTACCCAGGTTCACGGCCCTCAGGGTGAGGTCAAACCGCTACTCCTGCTTGTCTGTATTGCTTAGAAGAGGGTGTAGTACAAATAGCTTGCCGCGGGCCCTCGCGAGGCAGTGCGGAGCTCGGAGGGGGAAGGTTCGGGCCTTCTTCCTCCTCGGGCTCGCTGGGCCTGGCTAAGCTACCGTGGGGTGTCTCTGTGGATGAGTGATCGGTTGATCGGCCGGCCCCTTCCTACGGTGGTGCTCCTGCTCCTTATATAGGCGCCCTGGGCCTCATCCCTGCGTGCCGCGCAGTGGAAGGGTTCCCACATGGCGACGAAATGGTGGAGCGGGGTGCCCCGCAGCTGAGTTGCCCATGGACTCGGTCCATGGTCGCAAGGCCTGCCTTTGTGGCAGGGCAGCCGCCGTCTTTGCAGAGCGGCCAGCTGGTACTGCAGAGACCGTGGGGGTGCCCACGGTGACGTCGCCGTTGGAGCGTTGCGCCGGCCACCTGCTTTATCACCAAAGAGGAAAGCCTTGGTGGCGGCACAGGGGACACAGCGCTTTGTTGACTCCTTTTATCACCAGAACGGCAACTGCGGCGCCGTCGTCATCGCGCGCAGACGCGCGCGTCACTCTGCGGCTGCTGCAGAGGCCATGTGCGCTCTGCAGCAATTGCTTCGTAGAGAAGTATCTCCACAGGGCCCTGGAGGCCTTGTGGAGGGAGTTGTGTTGACTCCCCTTCAGGAGAGAAGGACTTGCCGGGGGGCGGCCTCAGGGGGAGCCCCTTCAGGCCCTTCGCTGCCTCCTCAAGTCCCCTCGAGAGGGCTCTCCCCTTGGGGGTCTCCCCAAGCGTTCCGCTTGGTCCTTAGTCGTTTCGTCGACGTCGGCGCGTGTGAGGGCCGTGGAGAGTGGGCTCTGCACACCCTAGAATCCACTGGGCCGACAGTAGCCCCCGGGCCCACGACGGGCACGGCGAGGCCCATCGGGTCCAGACGAAGCGTCACGGGTCCAAAACGTCCGGCCTGCCCGTGACACGCGTCACTCAGTGGTGAGTTCGCGACGACTCGGTTTCTTCGGACGATCGTGCGTAGTGGGGGGTCCCACCACGATCATCACGACCGTGCCTTGGTAACTGCCCGACTGCGGTATAAAGCTGCGCGTCGGTCGAAATCGCAGCCATTACTCCCATTCCGCGCCTCCAAACTTCCAACTCTCGACCTCCTGGTTCCCAACTTCGGCGAACTCTTTTCTCCTCCGGCGAACTCCTTTCTTCTCCGGCGCTCTGCTTTAAGCATCCTCCTCGACAATGGGCGGACCCAAAGGCAAGGCAGCGATGTCCACGCTCCCCTCCGATGCGCAGGGCGAAGAAGCGCTTGGACCCGCCCTGATCGGGGTGCGCGTCGATGCGGCGGCGCTGGGCAAGATCCAGCACCTGGTCGCCGGGAAGACCAATGAGCATGGCGCCAGCGCCATCCAGGCCGCGAGGCATAGCCGCCTTCCGACGGGGTTTTTCCCCATTTTCCTCCACACTCTCTTCGCCGGACTGGTGCCTCCGTACTCGCCTTTCCTTGAGGCTGTGCTGGAGTTCTCCTTCTCCACCTTCACCCCAACGCCGTCCGCATCCTCTCCATCTTCGCCTACCTGTGCGAGGCGTATCTGGGGGTGCAGCCCTCGGTGGCCCTCTTCCGGAGCTTCTACGCGCTCCGGAACACCGCGAAGGCCGAGCGGACGGGGTGTGTGTCCTTCCGCACTGCGGACGGCATGGGGGACGTCTACATCCCCATGTCGTGGAGCGACGACAAACCCGTCACGGCGGTGTCGAAGAAAGTGGACGACTTCCGGCAGAAGTGGTTCCTCATCGGCGTCAAGTCGCAGAGCTCCTTCCTCGACGTCCCAGATGCGCCGCCCGTGAAGAACACCCACTGGGGCAAGCAGGCCCTCAGGGGCCCGCAGGTGGCCGGCCTCGTGGGCCGCTTGAGGACGCTCCGGGAGAACGGCCTCACGGGCCAAATGGTTGCGGAAGAGTTCGTGAGGCGCCGCATCGCCCCCCTTCAGGCGCACAAGAAGGCGATGTGGGCGTACTCGGGGCTCATGGACCCGATGCGGCTCCACCCCTGCGACCATCGCCCCGCCGTCGTCGCCACCATCATGGGCGGCCTCTTCGTCAACCCAGACGTGCCCGCGGCGGTCCCCACGGCGATAAGGCCCCTGTACCAGGTCCCGGACCAGCGCCAGGCTATCTTGGAGCTGATGCCCACATTCACCGCGCTGGGCCTGGCGGGGGAGGAGGAAGAGGATGGGCCCCTGCCCATGGCGAAGGATGGGGACGCCGCCGAGTCTCCGTACGCGTCAGACGCGGAGCATGGCGACGCGGAGCAGGGCGACGCGGAGGCGGAGGCGATGCCCTCCGCAGGCGCGGGAAGTTCGTCCAGAGCCGCGCCCCCCGCGGGGGAGGTCTACGAGCTCTCTTCCAGCGATGGAGAGGATGCCGAGGCTGGGCGCCAAGAGCCACGGACCAAGGCGGCCCATGACAGGCCTGCCGGGGAGCCCCCGAGCGCTCCCCTCAAGAGGAAGGCTGAGACGGCTCCTGAGGGGTCAGGAGCTCGGACCGCGCCCTCGTGGCGCGCGTCAGGTATGGCGTGGGTTGACACCCGCGCTAAGAAGTCCAGGTAAGTGCTCTTGAGTTCTGCCTTTTCCCTTCAATCTTCTGCTTGTCTCCTCCCCTGATCGATTTTCTTTGCCTTCTGCCAGCGACCCAGCGCCTGCGAAGCGCCGAAGGCTCCGCAAGGCCGCGGACGTGAAGAGAGCCGCTCCTGAGGCCGTGCCTGAGGCTACGGCGGACGAGACCGCGGCTGGGGAGGTCTTTCGGCCTGAGGAGGAGACTCCTACGGGCCCTCAGGAGGAGATGCCCCAGACGGGGGCACACGTGCCGCCCCCGGAGGAGGAGCGCGTGGAGGAGCAGATGGAGAGGGCACTTACTCCGCCCCGCGCAGCCATCCCTCCAGCACAACCTGAAGCTGCGGCTGGCGCCCCGCCAGCTCCGAGCCCTCCCAAGGCCAGCAGGGAGAATCTTCCCCCCTCCCCTCCAAGCACTACAGCGGAGGAGGAGGCAGCGGCGACTGGGCAGACCTTCTCTGCCCCGGAAGCGAGCAAGGAAGTGCCGCTCGAGTGAGACGATTCCGGGGCGCAGCAGGCAGGCGCTGAGGAGGAGGACCTGCCTCCAAGCCCCCAGGCCCATGTGGAGGCTACCTTCACCAGGCTCGACGCGGGCGCAGGGCCTTCCGTGCCACGCGGGCCCTCGCCCTCGGCAGCTGGGACTAGAGCCGAGGGCGCCGAGACGTTGCCTTCCGCCTGGTGCGGGAGTCCCTGGAGGGGCTGGAGGCCCATCTCGCCCTGGAGGACCAGGAGCTTGTCCGGCAGCGGGACGAGCTCGCGAGGGCTTGGGCCGCTTTTCACGCGGCTGTGGAGGCTCGCCGGCAGAGCGACTTGGCCCTGCAGGAGGAGCGCGAGGAGGCGATACGCTTCGCCGAGGAGGTCCGCGAGGGCACCATGCGCGACGCCGAGGAGCTTCTGCAGCCCTTGAAGGCCGAGCGCCAGGGCAGAGCGGGAGGCCGTGGAGCACTCCCTGGCGGCCAAGCACAGCGAGCTCGTCGCGCTCGAGACGAAGATTCTCGCCGACTCCGAGACGGTGCGGTCTGCGCTGGACGAGGTCCGCACGAACTTGGAGGCCAGAGGGCGAACTCTGGGCGAGCGCGAGGAGGACGTGCGCCGCCGCGACGAGCAGCTGGCGCTGAGGGAGCAGGAGCTGTCGGGGCAGCGCGCTGCCCTCGAGGCCCGCGAGGATAGCCTGACAGCGGCGCTCAGCAAGCTTGAGCGCGAAGTGGCCGCCCACAAGGGGAGCGTGGAGCGTGCCAACGCGCGGCTAGCGGAACGGAAGGAGAAGGCCATGAAGAAACTCCAGGAGAAGGAGAAGGAGCTCCGCGCCGCCGTCTCCAAGGATTACAAGGACAAGTTCTCCAAGCAGGAGGAGCGCTTCAAGAAGAGGCGCGACGAGGACGCCGCCCGCATCCACAAGTTGGAGAAGGCGAACACCACCCTGAGCGCCCGCCTTGGGCGCGACGTGGACCGTCGCCGCGCTGCTGAAGAGGCGCGCGATCGCACGGCGCAGGACCTCACCTCCCTCATGGCGGACATGGAGGAGATGAACCAGCAGGTGGGTCCTGCCGTGGAGAAGGCGGTTGAGGCGGCCGAGAGCGCCAAGGCTGCGCAGGTGCTGTCGCAGCAGCGGGAGCGTATGTTCCTGTCCCTGGCGGGCCGGGGCCGCGAGCTCGCTGCGAAGTTGGGAGCAGAAGCGCCATCCGTCCCAGCTCAAGGCCATTCCGACGCCGCCACCTACCTCCTATACTTCGAGCAGCTCTTCACGGCGCTCGAGGGCCCCGCCGCGGAGCTCCGCGACGTCGTCGAGGAGGAGTGCCGCCAGCTCCTGGCGGTGGCGGTGGACCGCATCTTCTCCAACCTCGTGCACCTCCAGCCCGGGTTCGACCTCGCCACGGTGACCGAGCCCCTCGAGGGGGAGGAAAGGTGGAAGGCCTCCAACTCCGTCCGCGCCCAGGTGGACGACTTCTGCAGCCGCTTCAAGCGGGCCGCGGCGGAGGAAGAGGACGACGACGAGGAGAGCGGGCCTGAAGGAGAAGAATCCGACCAGGACGACGGCGAGGCCTCTGCCTAACTTCCTCCTGAGATCCTCTCCTGCCATGTAGTGCGCTTGCAGCGCTGTAGGAGCATTTGCTTCAAAGACTTTCGTTTAGCAGTTTGTAATATACTTCTTATTTTTTGACAAGTACTGCCAAGTCTGTGTGTGCTCCCCTCGAGAGGCCTTTGCTTCAATTCCATGTCTTTTTTACTCTGCGTCGCTGGACCCTTCTCTTCGCACTATGACTCCGCCGCTGCGGTATGCTCGAGCAATGACTCGGCAAGGCCGGGGGGAGTTTAAGGCTTAGAGAGGTAAGAGCCCTCGAGTCGCGATGCTGAGGGCCCCCCTTTGACGTGCGAGCAGCCCATGGAGAGTGAGGGAAAGGACCACTCGAGGGACGCAGAGTGCTCGTGAGAGAGATGCGAGGGTTCTCTTGATGTGAACAGGGAACTTAGCTTCGCGAGGCTTTTCGCCCTGCGTGGGACTCCTCTGGCGATGCCCTTCCCTTCAGGGGCCGAGTTTTTCCTCCACAGGCCTGGAGAGACTTTCGTTCCCTGTGGATGTTAGAGAGGCGAACCAAACGCTAGAGCCTAGTAGTAAGGACTTATGCGCGCTTATAGGTTTCCTCATGGGTGCCTCGCGAGGAGAGAGAGTACCAAGGTCCTTGGGAGAGGTGGCGTGTATCCGGGAGCATGCCCTTTAGCCAGAGCTCAGGGTTCCTTGGATTTTGCAGTGCTGCTGGGGTGCTCTTGGGCACAGGCACCGTACTCAGCCCCCGCTCTCGAGGTGCGCATGGGAAGAATATAAGCGCACATTTTGAAAGTAAAGGATGAAAGTAAAACTTGCCATCGAAATATTACATAGCGGCGCCGTGGCGCAAAGTTCACTTGGAACGAAAATGGCGCCTGAGCGCAAAGTTCGCTTGGAACGAAAACGGCGCCTGAGCGCAAAGTTCGCTTGGAACGAAAACGGCGCCTGAGCGCAAAGTTCACTTGGAACGAAAACGGCGCCTGAGCGCAAAGTTCACTTGGAACGAGAATCGGTTCATTACACTTGGGTTTGCCAAGCTAACGTTCCTTCCATGTCGAGGGATGGGGACCACCCATTAGTGGCAGAGGTTCACTGCGGCCTGCGGTGGCTCATTAGCAGGAGAGCTCAGAGGGCTGAGCCTCAGGAGAAGCTTTGAGAAGCTTGGAGGTGAAGCCGTGAGCTTCCCTCTAGAGACAAAAAATGCCTGGCGTGACTATGATCACGGGTAGAACTTGCGCAGATGCGCGATGTTCCACGGGTTCTTGACGGGGATGCCGTCTTCGGTCTCGAGGCGTACTGCGCCAGGCCTGGCGATGTGGGAGACCCTGTAGGGGCCTTCCCACATCGGCGAGAGCTTGTGGAGACCTTCCCTGGAGAGGATTCGTCTGAGGACGAGGTCACCCGCCTCAAGGGTGCGCGAGCGCACATGGCGGCTGTGGTAGCGTCGCAGATCTTGCTGGTACTTCGCCGCTCTGAGGGCGGCGTGGCGGCGCAGTCCCTCGAGGAACAGTAGGTCGTCGTTGTGGAGGCCCTCTTGGGTGTCCTCGTTGAAGGCAAGGACCCGTGGGGATCCATGCTTGATTTCTGCGGGGAGGACAGCTTCAGCTCCGTAGACAAGGGCGAACGGCGTTTCGCCTGTAGGCCTTGAAGCGGTTGTGCGCATGGACCAGAGCACAGATGGGATCTCATCGATCCAGCCCTTGCCGTGCCCTTTGAGGACGTTGAAGCTTCTGGTCTTGAGGCCCTTGAGGACCTCTGCGTTTGCTCGCTCGGCTTGACCATTGCTGCGTGGGTGAGCCACCGAAGCGAAGCAGATCTTGACGCCGAGCTTGTCGCAGTAGGCTCGGAAGATGCCGCTGGTGAATTGCGAGCCATTATCGGTGATGATGCGGTTGGGCACCCCGAAGCGGCAGACCAGGCTCCTGATGAATTTCACCGCGGCTCCGGCTGGAATGGTGCGCACTGGTTCAACCTCGGCCCACTTGGTGAACTTGTCGACGGCCACGAAGAGGAAACGATAGCCCCCCTGCGACTTCGGGAAGGGGCCCAAGATGTCCAGCCCCCAGACCGCGAACGGCCAGGAGAGCGGGATGGTTTGGAGCTCCAGTGCCGGCTGATGAATTTGCTTGGCGTGGAACTGGCAGGCGTCGCAGGCTTGCACGATGGCGACCGCATCTTGAAGCACTAGTGGCCAGTAGAAACCGCTCCTGAAGACCTTGCCTGCGAGGGTGCGCGCGCACGAGTGGTGGCCGCACTCCCCGCTGTGGATGTCCTTGATCAGCGTTCGGCCTTCCTCGGGGGGGACGCATTTGAGCGCGATGCCGTTCGGGCGCTTGCGATAGAGATCTCCCTCAAGGATGCAGTAGGATTTCGCCTGTCGGGCGACTCGCTCTGCTTCTGCATCTTCTTCAGGGAGGATCCCCTTCGCCAAGTAGTCCTTGAGCTCATCAATCCAGCCTGTGGCTTGGTGGGCTGCCGTCAGCAACAGACGCTCCCCTGTGCTGGGGCCGCAATCGGGGGCCCCAGACTCAGGAGGTGGTGGGAGTGCTTCATCAGTGCTTGCGGCTGTGGCCTCTCGAGGCTGCTTGATGGATGCCTTGGCGAGCCTTTCCTCAAAGACGCCGGCCTGCTGGGGTTGCCTTCGCGAGGCTCGCTTGGCGATATGATCGGCCTCCTGGTTCTCTTTCCTTGGGATATGCATGAGTTCCTCTGCGCTGCGGCCGGAGGCGGTCCTGGCGGCGGCGGAGGCGCATCTGGTGCAGCCGTTCCCGCGCGGCCGGAGTGCTGGACCATGGAGCGCGACGGGGCGGGGCGCGTGGTGGCGACGTCGACGAGGTGGTGGAGGCGGTCCAACCACTGGTCGTGGGCCTCAGCGCTAGGCCGGTAGCGTAGGAGCTCCTGGGCCATGAGGAGCGCGGTGTGCGGCGTGGGCTCTGGGCGTCCCTGAGAGGACTCGCCTTGGCGCCGCGACGGATGCGAAGACTCGGCATCGTCGTTGCGCTCCGGGGGGCCGTCCCCGTCGTCGCGGTGGCCGCTGTCATTGTACTCTTCGCTCTCAGGCTCCTCCACATGCGGGCCGGTGTTGGCGCGCTCGGCAGCGCAAGGGCGGCCGCGGCGGCCACGGGTGGGAGCTGTGCCGGGCTCGGTGTGAGCCCTGTCAGCTGCGCGCCTGTTGGCGCGCGTCGTGCGGGTGTCCGTCATGGCGGAAAGCCGGCTGGAGGTTGAAGACGCGCCTCAGTCCCCTACCTGGCGCGCCAAATGTCGATGTGTGATTCCCACGGAACAGGGATAACCACTCTCGGGGGAGAAGTTCGTGAAGGGGACTGAACACGTTGGTCAACAACCTACGACCAGCTCGGTGACGGTGCTCGTCGAGCCTGTGGAGGAACAGCACGACAGAGATGGACTCCGACCCGTACCCAGGTTCACGGCCCTCAGGGTGAGGTAAAACCGCTACTCCTGCTTGTCTGTATTGCTCAGAAGAGGGTGTAGTACAAAGAGCTTGCCGCGGGCCCTCGCGAGGCAGTGCGGAGCTCGGAGGGGGAAGGTTGGGGCCTTCTTCCTCCTCGGGCTCGCTGGGCCTGGCTAAGCTACCGTGGGGTGTCACTGGATCAGTGATCGGTTGATCCGCCTTTTTTTCCTCTGCTACGGTGGTGCTCCTGCTCCTTATATAGGCGCCCCGAGCCTCATCCCTGCGTGCTGCGCAGTGGAAGGGTTCCCACATGGCGACGAAATGGTGGAGCGGGGTGCACCGCAGCTGAGTTGCCCATGGACTCGGTCCATGGTCGCAAGGCCTGCCTTTGTGGCAGGGCAGCCGCCGTCTTTGCAGAGCGGCCAGCTGGTACTGCAGAGACCGTGGGGGGTGCCCACGGTGATGTCGCCGTTGGAGCGTTGCGCCGGCCACCTGCTTTATCACCAAAGAGGAAAGCCTTGGTGGCGGCGCAGGGGACACAGCGCTTTGTTGACTCCTTTTATCACCAGAACGGCAACTTCGGCGCCGTCGTCATCGCGCAGACGCGCGCGTCACTCTGCGGCTGCTGCAGAGGCCATGTGCGCTCTGCAGCAATTGCTTCGTAGAGAAGTATCTCCACAGGGCCCTGGAGGCCTTGTGGAGGGAGTTGTGTTGACTCCCCTTCAGGGGAGAAGGCCTTGCCGGGGGGCAGCCTCAGGGGGAGCCCCTTCAGGCCCTTCGCGGCCTCCTCAAGTCCCCTCTAGAGGGCTCTCCCCTCGGGGGTCTCCCCAAGCGTTCCGCTTGGTCCTTAGTCGTTTCGTCGACGTCGGCGCGTGTGAGGGCCATGGAGAGGGGGCTCTGCACACCCTAGAATCCACTGGGCCGACAGCAGATAAGGTCCGGTCCAATGGAAGCGGCAGCACACAACAACGTCCCCAAAGGCCCGCCCCAAACAACACGCAATTCGTCGAACATTTTATGGGTAGAAATATAAATTTGTATAAAACTTAAATGGTGATACAATATTATAAAAGTTAAACTTAAGTTTAAACTAAAACATAAACTAAACCCTAGACTATTCCTCGTCGAAATCGTCCATCCACGAGTCATCGTCCTCGTCGAGGATCACCACGGTAGAGTAGGAGGCCGCAAGGCTGGTGCAGGGACCGTCTTAACGGTTGTAGGAGGGGCCGCCGAAGGAGGACGAGGCCGTTGTTTCCACCGAGTTGGCCATCGTGGCCATGTACCCGAGGCTATGGCGCTCAATGGTGGCCACCGAGTTCACGAGCGCCGCCAGGAGCCCAAGCGTGTCGCTGTCCTGATCGTCCCTCAGCTCGAACGGCACGTCGTACTTGTCGTGGGATTGTCACGACAGATGTTTCCGGGTGGAAACTTGAGTATTGGGACATAGCGACTTCTGACATCGGGAGCTTGTCTAGCGTGGCGTGGGGAAACAAGGGTTTCGGCCCCTCTTCTTGAGGTAAAGACCTACTCCTGCTTTGCTTTATTGATATGGGGTTTCGAGAACTCGGCGCTTTAGCTTCCGGGTCTCGATTACAATCTCTGGAACTAGGTATTGCTGGGGCTTTCGACTTATCTCTCTAGAAACCAGGAGACCCCCTTATATAGGTGGGGAGTCTTGCTGTAGGTACAAGCGGGGGTCCGGGTTACAATCGTACCCGGACTCTACTCTAAGTCCACTAAGTCTTCGCCTTCCTCATCTGGACTTCGTCTTGTACTTGGTCTCCAGTCTTCTGGATCCTTCTTAGCTTGTAGGCCAAGGCACACGTCGCACACCGACTTACGTGGGACCCGACCCATCTCTTTATGCCTAATCCGGCCCAGGCTTCTACCAGGCCGGCTTGTCTTCTAGGTCAGTGGGCCTACCGGGTTATGATCCCCCCAACAGTAGCCCCCAGGATAACTTGGACACCAGAACTGACTTGCTTCGCCTTTGCACTCTTGGGCATATTCTTGGGGAAGCCGTCATTTCTTTTGTCCGGGTTATCATCTGAAAAACAATAAACAACTCATTAAGCAAGCAGGCTCTCGGGTATCAGTTTGGCCGGCTCTTGCTGGCGGCCCGTTTATAACCCGTCCATCACTTGTTTGACTTTTATTTCTCTAAGACTTTGTGACGTGGGCATACCCTCCGGGCACCCCACTATTGGTATACCTGGTTCAGCCCAGTCGAAGGCCCACTGGCTGGCCCAATGAAGATCAAAAAGCTGTTAAGGAAATTACTTGAAGCACAAGACAAGGACTCTTATTTCGTAGTCTACTAGGACTCTTGTAAACCCTCCCTGGCTCCCTATATAAAGCCAGGCAGGGGCACCCCCATAGGGAGATCACAACATCGGAGGCCACAACATAGACACAATTAGACATAGCTGATACGGCATAGCATAGAGACACCACGTCTCACCACCATATCGCCATTACGGCCACCATGTAACCTAATATATCATCATAATCAGACAGGCAGGAGTAGGTCTTTACCTCATCATGAGGGGCCGAACCTGGGTAAATCCTTGCTTGTCAGCCGTCCGGAACTACCAGCGCGCACATCTTCTCCCTCAAAATCTACCTAGCGTCTTCGACTCTGGGATTGCCGAGGACATCCCTCGTCAATTGGCGCCGTCTGTGGGAAAGAACGCGTGCTGGATCGCGGTTTCGGCGGTTCAATCATCTTCATCGACAAATCTTCATAGGCAAAAGCGACCAGATCGCATCTGGCGGCGGCGTTCCGAGCATAGAAGATCTCATCTATCATCAGCAAATCAGTCGATAACTTCGTCATGTGGCGGCGGCGTTCCGAGAATAATAGATATCATCTACATCACATCGCAGGCGACGCGACCAGTCAACAACTTCGTCAGTCGATAAATTCGTCAGTCGATAAATTCGTCAGTCGATAAATTCGTCAGTCGACAACTTCTTCATGTGGCGGCAAAGCAGTCGACAACTTCGTCAGTCGACAACTTCGTCATGTGGCGGCGGCGTTCCGAGCATAATAGATCTCATCTACATCACATCGCAGGCGACGCGACCAGTCAAAAACTTCGTCAGTCGACAACTTCGTCATGTGGTGGCGGCGTTCCGAGCATAATAGATCTCATCTACGTCACATCGCAGGCGACGCGACCAGTCAACAACTTCGTCAGTCAAAAACTTCGTCAGTCAACAACTTCGTCAGTCAACAACTTCGTCAGTCGACAACTTCGTCAGTCGATAACTCCTCATGTGGCGGCAAAAAAGTGAACAACTTCGTCAGTCAAAAACTTCGTCAGTCAACAACTTCGTCAGTCGATAACTTCGTCATGTGGCGGTGAAGCGGTCAACAACTTCGTCAGGCGGCGGCGTTCCGAGCATAACAGATCTCATCTACGTCACATCGCAGGCGACGCGACCAGTCAACAACTTCGTCAGTCAACAACTTCGTCAGTCGACAACTTCGTCAGTCGATAACTCCTCATGTGGCGGCAAAAAAGTGAACAACTTCGTCAGTCAAAAACTTCGTCAGTCAACAACTTCGTCAGTCAAAAACTTCGTCAGTCGACAACTTCGTCATGTGGTGGCGGCGTTCCGAGCATAATAGATCTCATCTACTTCACATCGCAGGCGACGCGATCAATCAACAACTTCGTCAGTCGACAACTTCTTCATGTGGCGGCAAAGCAGTCGACAACTTCGTCAGTCGACAACTTCGTCATGTGGCGGCGTTCCGAGCATAATAGATCTTATCTACGTCACATCGCAGGCGACGCGATCAATCAACAACTTCGTCAGTCGACAAATTCGTCAGTCGACAACTTCTTCATGTGGCGGCAAAGCAGTCGACAACTTCGTCAGTCGACAACTTCTTCATGTGGCGGCAAAGCAGTCGACAACTTCGTCAGTCGACAACTTCTTCATGTGGCGGCAAAGCAGTCGACAACTTCGTCTGTCGAAAACTTCTTCATGTGGCGGCAAAGCAGTCGACAACTTCGTCAGTCGACAACTTCGTCAGTCGACAACTTCGTCAGTCGATAACTTCGTCATGTGGCGGCGAAGCAGTCAACAACCTCGTCAGGTGGCGGCGGCGTTCCGAGCATAACAGATATCATGTACGTCACATCGCAGGCGACGCGACCAGTCAACAGCTTCGTCAGTCGACAACTTCGTCGGGTGGCGGCGGCAATCAGCATCAGTCGAATAAGCACACAACACCAGCTCCCTGGAAGGACACTATGTACCCTCGGGGACTGGCACTCGACATCAACAATGACATAAGCTTCAAATACTCGTACCCGACAGACCGTCGACTGGGAAGAGGATGTCACAAGCACACGTGCGCCCGAGGCTCGGGGGCTGGCGCTTCATCATCAACAACAAAAACATATTCGTTGCTCCACACGAAAAGGCGACTCCACCATCTTCAACAACTCCGCCGCGTCGACTCCGGTCCGCCGCGTCGAACCCTTCTCTGCACATTACGCCGCGTCGACTCCGGTCCGCTGTGTCGACCTCTTCGCCGCACATTACGTCGCGTCAACTCCGGTCCGCCGCGTCGAACTCTCCGCACCACATGAGTCGTGACAAACTCACCGTGGCCACACCCGAACACTCGGGGGCTGCGCCGCACAGGCTAAGGAAAATAAAAAAACATTGGACACACCTGAATGCTCGGGGGCTGCGCCGTGCAAAGTCAAAACTTCATAATTCGCTTGACGCACCCGATGCTCGGGGGCTGCGCCGCATAAAGTCCCAACCGGCAAAACCTTGGTCGCACCCGAAGACTCGGGGGCTGTGCTATGCAGGATATCTACTCGAAGAAGTCTCAGACTCACTCAACAAATAAGGAGGGCACTCGCCATCCGCTCGTGTGCCGCGCACCCGGCAAATATCTATGTCAGAAGATGCAAAGAGTGGAACACTGACAAAAGTACTCGACAAATAGCAAGATGAAGACAAATTGAGCCTACGCCCAACTATAAATAGTTGCACATAGCCTCGGGGGCTACTCCCATCGGGAGCGCTGTCGCGCACCCGATAGATTCTAAAAGCAAAAAAGGCAGTCGATTAAGAGACTCGCCTCAGTCAGAAGCAAAAACTCAAAAGAATTCCCGAGTAACGTCAGTCGATGACGTTTCGGATGCTGCATGCGTAAAATGCAAAGGTAAGACCCGCCGATCAGTCGAGCTGGGCTGAGGACCACTCCGGCAGTGCTAAGTCCTTAAAATTTTCCGTGTCAGCAGACGCGATGAAAATCCCGGCGGACGCGCTGGGTAGCAAAGTTTAGACTGCAGAACAATTCAGTAAGACCTCAACGGCTTGAGTCGAGTCTGTCCAGTACGTTCCAGGTTCGAGCCCGGGGACTCGAACTTGATTGAAGGCTAGCAAGGTTTCGCCCAAAGGTGCGGTTAACTGGTCTCGACTCATCGAGTAAAACCAGGCCTACTAAGTCATACTCCCTAGGCAAAATAAACAAAGCATTAGTCGACGTGTTTCCGACTCAGCATGCATAATCGAGACATTCTCGACTCAAAAGTACATAGCAAAGTTCATGCAAAATACCGGTCGACGACTTACCGACTCGGTAAAAGCACAATCGAGACAATCTCGACTCAAAATGCATATAGCCAAATGAGCAAAGAATCAGATGATGAAATACAACTGCAAATGAGTTCCTGCCCGATTCTTCGAATCGACCAGGCACTCGGGGGCTACTCCCATCGGGAGCGCTGAGCGCGCACCCGATGAACTACTAGACAACACAGCAACAAATAACATGAAAGCTGCGCACCTGCTTGGACAGTGCAAAATTCATCGACTAACTCCCAGCGGGAGGGTACTCGCCATCGGCTCGAGTGACACGCACGGATTTTTAAAGTCGGGTTTTCTAATAACCCGCATGGATTTATCAAAGTCGGGTTCTCTATAGCTCGCACGGATTTATCAAAGTCGGGTTCTCTATAACTCGCACGGATTTATCAAAGTCGGGTTCTCTATAACTCGCACGGATTTATCAAAGTCGGGTTCTCTATAGCTCGCACCGGATTTATTATTATTGGATTTCATACACATATACAGGATTTCTCATAATTGATTTAAGCTCACGAAGAATGAATAATTCAGTCATCATATGGTCATTGATTACGCTTACTCGACATACTGTTTTGAGTCTCTGCCCGATACTTCGAATCGACCAGACACTCGGGGGCTAGTGACGTGGGCATACCCTCCGGGCACCCCACTATTGGTATACCTGGTTCAGCCCAGTCGAAGGCCCACTGGCTGGCCCAATGAAGATCAAGAAGCTGTTAAGGAAATTACTTGAAGCACAAGACAAGGACTCTTATTTCGTAGTCTACTAGGACTCTTGTAAACCCTCCCTGGCTCCCTATATAAAGCCAGGCAGGGGCACCCCCATAGGGAGATCACAACATCGGAGGCCACAACATAGACACAATTAGACATAGCTGATACGGCATAGCATAGAGACACCACGTCTCACCACCATATCGCCATTACGGCCACCATGTAACCTCATATATCATCATAATCACACAGGCAGGAGTAGGTCTTTACCTCATCATGAGGGGCCGAACCTGGGTAAATCCTTGCTTGTCAGCCGTCCGGAACTACCAGCGCGCACATCTTCTCCCTCAAAATCTACCTAGGGTCTTCGACTCTGGGATTGCCGAGGACATCCCTCGTCAATTGGCGCCGTCTGAGGGATGTCCTCGGCAATCCCAGAGTCGAAGACTCTAGGTAGATTTTGAGGGAGAAGATGTGCGCGCTGGTAGTTCCTAACTGCCTGACTCCTCGCCGGGTTAAGTGTCCACAAAGACGTCCTTCAGTTCTTTATCACTTAGCCGGGACTCAACGGAAGGCTAAGTCCCGGTCTCTCTCAGATTCTTCAGATTCCAGCTCCGACCCCTTCGGCGACTTTGCCATCAATGAGGGGTAAGCTTTCTTTACCTTTATGCATCCGTAATACTTGACTTGTTTCACTCTGTCTAACACCCTTGTCTTTCTCAGAGCTCGCGCTGGCCCGGCTTCCGTCCCGACTCCTCTTGGGTCAGCTGATAAATCTCCCATGCATGACGAAGGAGACGTTTATAAGCCGGAGTCACGCCCTACTTCTCCGCCTCAGTATAACCAGGCCACTGCGTCGCCTGAGGTGGAGGTAACCGGCTCCCAGCAGGGTGAGAAGCCTGCGAGCTCCCGCTTGACCAAGGCCACCGAGCCGGAGACTACGCCGGCTAAGCCCTCTGCTGGCAAAGCTCCTATGCCTCGCTCCGGCTTCCAGTCTTATAGGGACTTGGACTTCACTGCTCTCTTCGGAGAATTTCAGCGTCGCATTGGCGAGCACCGGAAGGCGGAGGATAGCGTGATCGTTGAGCTCCAAGATAAATTCGAGGTATGTGAAGGAGATATGCCCTAGAGGCAAATAAATAAGTAGTATTTATCGCATTATCTCATAAGTTTATAATAGGTTTTTGTATTGTGCTATAACTGTATTAATCGGAATTATTAATACACGTGTGATACATAGACAACCAGAGTACCTAGTGAGCCTCTATATAAACTAGTCCATTGGGCAACAGTTGATCGAGATTCCCGATCAAGGACAATGACGTCGGTTGACAATGGGGTCATCTTATTAGTAGAATAAGGTGATGGACATACGCAAAGTATTGCAACAAGATCGTATTACGATGTTTGTCATTTGCAATAGATAAGTAATATGATAGCTTATTCCTTAGACCGTGAGACCATGCTTATTGCTACTTCGCAGGGGTACTTTGAGAGCATCAAACGTTGTGTCTTATATAGCATGACAATAACGGTGTCCATCTTGGGTATCCCGAAAGAGTATGTTGAGACGTAAGGATCAAGAGCGGGATTTGTTCATTCTTGTAATGGAAAGATACTCTGGGCCCACTCGGTGAGATTGCATCTATATAGCTGCGCAGCTTATGACTAGGTCATGGAGATGTAATATCACAGACGAGTTAATAACCTATGTCGGTAACGAGATGTAACAGGACATTGGATGTCTACGATCACATCTCGGACAAGGTAGTATCGCAGAGACAAAGGGAATGAATATCATGTTTATGGTTCAAACGACGTTATTCGTAGAATGCACAGGGACCGTCATATGCATCCAGGTATCCCTGGCGGTCATTGACGAGCGAAGGGTCTCGGCCATGTCTGGAGTGTTCTCGAACCGTAGCGTAACAAGCTTAAGGTCTTAACGACACCTGGAGAAGGTTCTGGGATATTATAGGATTTTATTGGAGAGAGAGAAATGATCCGGAAAGAGTTCCGGTGGTCCGGAAGGAGTTTCGGGAAGGTCTGGAATGGTTCCGGGAGTGTCCGAAAGATGTTCGGGTGGTTCGGAAAATGTTTCGGAGTCACGGGATATTAAATAGTATTTAAATATATTAATTATGAATTAATTATATTTTATATTAATTTAATTTTAATTAAAAAGGAAAAAAAGGGGCATCCCACCTAAATGGGCCTACAAAGGCCCATGGGGTGGGGGGGGGGGGGGGGGGGGGGGGGAACCGTACCAAACAAGGAGTGGGGGGGCCCAGTCCGAACCGGCCAAGGGTTGGCCGGCCGAACCCCCCTCCTCCTCCCTTTAGTCCCACATGGGGGAGGCAAGGTGTTTGCACACCCCCTCCCCCCTTTATATAGCAAGGCATATTAATTGGATTAATTACAGAAAAATACAATTAATTTTGTAGCAGGCCGGCCGAGCTGTTTCTCCGCCCGTTTTGCCTCCTCTCTTCACCAAAGCTATACCGCCGGGCGCCGTTGCCCTGCGGGATTCCAGAAAAGTTCTACCCCTGCGATCTCAGCTGGATCTGAGTGACCGGGGGTTGTTGTTAAGCTCCGTATGCTTGCGATTGCTCGGAGGCACCACATTTGAGGAGCCTGGGCGACATCGTCTCGCCCACCCAGCAGCCCTGCCGCTGCCCTGCCGCCGGCGCCACCCCCCCTCAGCCGCCGGCGCCACGCCACCTTCCGCCCGACGCCCGTCGACGGAGGTCATCGTCGACACCGCCGCGTCATCATCTACTTCGTCGCGCCAAGTTCTCCGCGACCTTGAGGTCGGCTACGTACGACTTCATCGGCAACGCTTGTGCGGGAGCGTAATCCCCGCTATCGGTCTACATGGAGGTAATGTGACCCGTTCCGCCACCGTTATCACATGTACTAGATAGATAGATCCTGGCTAGTTAGGGCGTTCTTACGCTAGAAAAATTATTGTTTTCTGCACAGGAACCCCTTCAGTGGTATCACAGCCGATCTATGCGTAGTACTGCTGGTACGGTTAGAACTCATGTTGAATGAGGACGTCTTTCTTATATTTGCTACCCTCTAGCGTGCACTTGCGATGCCTTCGGTATTGAGTTGATGAAGCGGCCCGGACCGACTTTACGCGTACGCTTACGCGAGACTGGTTCCACTACTGACATACGGCTTGCACCGTATCTGTGGCTAGCGGGTGTCTGTTTCTCTCTCTTTAGTCGGCAAAGCATTTTCAATGGAGGGCCCGAAAGGGATGCTTAAACATGCAATTATACGATCGACGTTGTGGTACAAAGTTCGTAGGTAGGGAAACGGTTCTCTTACGAATAAGCCTATATGCCACGTAAAACTTGCAAAACTAAATAAAGGTAGAGGCGTCTAACTTTGTTTTGCAGAGGCGTTATTTTATGTGACATGGTTACGGTAAGTTTGATATTACTCGTACTGTCGGAGGCAATGGAGGGCACCGTAGACTCGGAGCCATGCCAGGGCGCCCGGGGGCCAGGCACATGGCGCCATGGAGGTCCAGGCGCATCGACCATGTCACATCGCACTTCATTACTTTATGTTGATATTGTGTTGTTGTGTGTGCATCCTGTTGATTGCTTATATGTTAGATATACAACGGTAGCATCTTAAATAGGATGATCCCTAACAGATACCAAAAGTGTGTTCTCCCTCGTTGCGCACCACCAAGAAAGTTCTACGTTATGAGGCAGGCCGTGACGATCGGGTGTCAGACATATCGTCGTTCGCATACAGTGGGTGTAAGCCATGTTGCACGCGCAGGGTCTTCGAGGTTTGATTGGCGAGCCTAGCATATGCAGATATGGCCTCGGAACACGGGAAGATCGAAAGATCGAGCATGAGTCACAGAGTTGTTGTGATCGACATTTTATGTCCACCTTTGAAGCTGTACCGCCGGCCGTGACGATCGGGGGTGGTATAGTGGATGGGGGTCGTGTAATCGCTATTATTATTTTAGGGATAATAATTTTAGTGGAGTGTGTTTGATAATATGATTAAAAACTAAAACTCACATATGTTATAAACTTTACCTTACCTCTTCTGCGATCATATCTGTAGACGGAACTATACTTCGGTCACTTCCTTAAGAGTCCGGATTCTACCTTAGAAGCCGACGGGTCCAACTTCATCAGATGGTACAATGGTTTTAGAAACATTCTCCAACACAACAACATCCTATATGTCCTCGATGAAGCATTAGGAGAAAGACCAGATGATTCTGCTAGCGAGGAGGAGGAAGATGAATTCCGTAGGCGTCGAGACATATTCATAGAAGTGGAGATCACCATGACCGTATGCCTAGCACCTGAGTTGAAAGAGTTGTTTCGACACAAGGAGCCATATGTCATGATTGATGCGATCAAAACGCACTTCAAAGATGAATTGAGGCGTGAGCAATTCAGGCAGCTTAGAAAGTTCCAGACCATTCATATGGAGGAGCATACCTGTCTGAAGACTCATTTGAAGAGATTGTATGACATCTACTTCAAGCTGACAAATGTCTACGATTACTGGATGGCGGATTCATGTGCCATTCAGACTGTGCTGATATCTCTGCCTCCAAGCTATGAGAAGCATGTGCGCGAATATGTTTTGAAGGCAGACAATATGAACTTCTACAAGTTCGTGTCCAAGTTCAAATCATTGGAAGTTGATTCCATCGAAGGAGAAATCTTCGACGCTACAGGTATATATTTGATATACAGAATTGTGAGTGTATTCACCTCTTGATATGTGATAAAGTATCTGATACTTGTTCTGTTTATGAAACAGGTCCTGATTATTACTTATCTGTGGCGAATAATGATGTGACCTGGCACTGAAGATGGCAATCAAGGAAGTTGATGACCAGTGGTGTTCATGTCCTCAAGTTATCATAGTTATCATTAATAGTTTTTGATAAGACCTTTTTGTAATAGTGAGAAAGTGTGTTTAGTGTCTTGACTGTTACAAGACAAAGTTATTCATATATGTAATAAGACAAGTTCAGTTGTTTTATGTTATGAAACAAGCCAGTTGTTTTATATTATGAATAAAGTTTTCACATCTCAATTACATTACTTGTATGATAACGTGATTTACATTCATAAAAGCGGGAATGATAAAATTATGTGTCCAAGGATAAAAGATTTTGTTACTAGAACAAACACCATCGAATTTAATCATAAAGGCAATGTAAGAAGTAATAGATACTTTGATCTATTTATAAGTTGCATGTGCCGAATTGATTTAAAATTAGTATTGAAGTGTCAATACGAAAGGAAATTAATTAAGAGTCATATCGGATGATTATTAAATTAATTATATGGTGAAATTTACTTGATCCGAATTCTTCTATGATTATTAGTAAATAGGTGTATTTGCATAATAAATCATGAGTCTGAAATTAATTTGATAAAAGATCAAATGGGGTTTTTGAGAAGAAAGATTGGTGAATATTGTATTCGCAAGATTTGATCACAGGACAATATTTTTGAATTATGGTTTCAACACAAAAGACTTGTGGAAATTCGTTTCACAAAATTATAATATCAGATATAGTGATATGTGAAATATTATAATCATACTCTATTTTAGATAAAGTGTGGTCTTTCAGAATCTGTCTTAGAATCTCTTAATACGTTCGAAACATTATAATCGATGTCCACTTTAGAAGATAGATGTTTTTCAACAGTGTTTCGTGTGATTGACAATAGTGTCATTGTATAGATGATTATACGATAATTCAAAATATACACGAATAGTTCTTTGTAAATCACTCACATTAGTTGAGTGTATATTCCAGAATCCAACAGAAACAAAACTTGTATTGTTGTCTGTATAATTCCGAGAAAATGTGATTTTCGAATTATGGTTTATGGAATGGAATTAGAAGCTTGAAATAAGGTATCAGACCTATATTCATAAAAGTAGAATATTGAAATTTGTTCCAAAAGGTATATATCTACAAATGAAAATTTAATGATAAGAGTGAAGGAGACTTGAAAATTGTTTTCTGCTTGCAATCCTCTTCGATAAGATCATAGTATTTTCATGAAAGAAGCTTCCAAATAAGGTGTTATTATATATTAATATTTGCTGTCAGGTCACAGTTTAATATTGAATATTTCGGATCTTGTTGACAGATCAAGATGCACTTTATGAATACAAAGAAAGTTGAGAAAATATCAGAATACGAACAAAGGCTGTTGAGCCTGAAAATCCAAGTTACATTTAAAAGGGATTAAAACAGTAAATGTTACTATAATTCTTTTTGAGGAATAAGATTTCTTAATCGTCATATAAAGTGTTATATGAGAAATGTAACTATAAGAAAGACGTGAAAGCATATTTTGTCAAGAAATGTATCTTGGACAAAATCAAATTTGTTGACTACATATGTAGACATGCTTGAAGTCTGTGGAATTTGTATTAATAGAATACTGCAGTTCGTGTTAAGTTCGAATTGATGAGAGATCAATGATTTTGGTTTTACCAAAATGTCGAAATAAATTATGAATTTAAGTGGGAGTCAAAGTTAGTTTACTCGGGTAGAATATGTAAAGGACATATTTTTGAGTGGGAGTTTAGACCCTCATATGTGTAGATGACATATTTTGAGTGGGAGCTCGTGTTCTCAAATATGTGGAGACATAATTTGAGTGGGAGCCGAATTCATCTTGTGTAAATGACACATTGTGGATTGTACCAGTAGAATTAATGAGAAAGATGAAGTTGTGAAAATATTTAAAAGTTAGTGTCTATTTGGAATAGAACGGGAATTTTAAATAGTTAGTCGAGTTGTTTTGGATTACATCTGAGGAGTCAGAATAGATTAAAACCAAAGGATGGTCCTTGGAAATCCAATTAATCATTAAGAGTAATGATACGCGGTAATAGTGGTTGTATGACATGTTGGTCTATTATGTGATATTAGAAATTATACAGAAACCATATTATATGCTCGATAAAATATGACCCATGTTCTTAGAAGAAGAACAATTATGAAAGTAAATTTAGAATTTACTGGAAGTAGAAGTGTATTAGTTATTAGATTGACATTGGAGTGTCAAGTCTTCTGCATAGGTGCGGAAGTATATAGATATCGCGAGATTGTAAATGTTACAAGGAGTTCTCTATGACTGAGTGTGTTTGCAAGGCAATTATCTGGTTAACAGAATCAGAGTAAGCACTGGGAAACAGAAGTCTCACTTAGTTACGGTATTTGTATATATGTTATTAGATAACATGATGATATCAAACAGGTTGATATCAATGGATCGCAAAAGAACGCACAATTATGTATTGTACAGATTGTCAGACTAACACTCTTCCACAAGCAAGCATTATCATATAACGCTTATTTGATAAGGGGTTTTTGATGAAGTAAAATGCAACTAGTTTATTTGTACTCTAGTGCAAGTGGGAGACTGAAGGAGATATGCCCTAGAGGCAAATAAATAAGTAGTATTTATCGCATTATCTCATAAGTTTATAATAGGTTTTTGTATTGTGCTATAACTGTATTAATCAGAATTATTAATACACGTGTGATACATAGACAACCAGAGTCCCTAGTGAGCCTCTATATAAACTAGTCCATTGGGCAACAGTTGATCGAGATTCCCGATCAAGGACAATGACGTCGGTTGACAATGGGGTCATCTTATTAGTAGAATAAGGTGATGGACATACGCAAAGTATTGCAACAAGATCGTATTACGATGTTTGTCATTTGCAATAGATAAGTAATATGATAGCTTATTCCTTATACCGTGAGACCATGCTTATTGCTACTTCGTAAGGGTACTTTGAGAGCATCAAACGTTGTGTCTTATATAGCATGACAATAACGGTGTGCATCTTGGGTATCCCGAAAGAGTATGTTGAGACGTAAGGATCAAGAGCGGGATTTGTTCATTCTTGTAATGGAAAGATACTCTGGGCCCACTCGGTGAGATTGCATCTATATAGCTGCGCAGCTTACGACTAGGTCATGGAGATGTAATATCACAGACGAGTTAATAACCTATGTCGGTAACGAGATGCAACAGGACATTGGATGTCTACGGTCACATCTCGGACAAGGTAGTATCGCAGAGACAAAGGGAATGAATATCATGTTTATGGTTCAAACGACGATATTCGTAGAATGCACAGGGACCGTCATATGCATCCAGGTATCCCTGGCGGTCATTGACGAGCGAAGGGTCTCGGCCATGTCTGGAGTGTTCTCGAACCGTAGCGTAACAAGCTTAAGGTCTTAACGACACCTGGAGAAGGTTCTGGGATATTATAGGATTTTATTGGAGAGAGAGAAATGATCCGGAAAGAGTTCCGGTGGTCCGGAAGGAGTTCCGGGAAGGTCTGGAATGGTTCCGGGAGTGTCCGAAAGATGTTCGGGTGGTTCGGAAAATGTTTCGGAGCCACGGGATATTAAATAGTATTTAAATATATTAATTATGAATTAATTATATTTTATATTAATTTAATTTTAATTAAAAAGGAAAAAAAAAGGGGCATCCCACCTAAATGGGCCTAGAAAGGCCCATGGGGGGGGGGGGGGGGGGGGGGGAACCGTACCAAACAAGGAGTGGGGGGGCCCAGTCCGAACCGGCCAAGGGTTGGCCGGCCGAACCCCCCTCCTCCTCCCTTTAGTCCCACATGGGGGAGGCAAGGTGTTTGCACACCCCCTCCCCCCTTTATATAGCAAGGCATATTAATTGGATTAATTATAGAAAAATACAATTAATTTTGTAGCAGGCCGGCCGAGCTGTTTCTCCGCCCGTTTTGCCTCCTCTCTTCACCAAAGCTATACCGCCGGGCGCCGTTGCCCTGCGGGATTCCAGAAAAGTTCTACCCATGCGATCTCAGCTGGATCTGAGTGACCGGGGGTTGTTGTTAAGCTCCGTATGCTTGCGATTGCTCGGAGGCACCACATTTGAGGAGCCTGGGCGACATCGTCTCGCCCACCCAGCAGCCCTGCCGCTGCCATGCCGCCGGCGCCACCCCCCCTCAGCCGCCGGCGCCACGCCACCTTCCGCCCGACGCCCGTCGACGCAGGTCATCGTCGACACCGCCGCGTCATCATCTACTTCGTCACGCCAAGTTCTCCGCGACCTTGAGGTCGGCTACGTACGACTTCATCGGCAACGCTTGTGCGGGAGCGTAATCCCCGCTATCGGTCTACATGGAGGTAATGTGACCCGTTCCGCCACCGTTATCACATGTACTAGATAGATAGATCCTGGCTAGTTAGGGCGTTCTTACGCTAGAAAAATTATTGTTTTCTGCACCGGAACCCCTTCAGTATGTTGATACTCCTCTCCTAGTCCCCAAGTGCCGAGTTATCAGCTTGCGATGGCCCGGGACTTCTTATAATTTTTCTTTCCTCTTCTGTATATGAAATTGACTTCGATGAGTAATCCCCAGGAGTCGGAGCTGTAGCTTGCTACGTTCCGAGTCTTCTTGAAGTTAATTTTGTTTATTTCTTTTTCAACTGAGTAGTCCCCAAGAGTCGGATCAATTGCTTGCAATGTTCCGGGTCTTCTTGTTGAACTCCTTTGCTTAAACTGACAAAACTTCAACTGAGTAGTCCCCAAGAGCCGGAACTACAGCTTGCTGTGTTCCGGGTCTTTATTGAGAACTATTTTTATCTTGTTAACCTCAAAATGAGTAGCCCCCAAGTGTCGGGTTTCAGCCTGGATCAACCTGGGACTTATAACAATTTGAGGTCTTTGTCTACTTTTCTGCAATCTCTTTCATTTCTCGACTGTCTTTTTGTCTTTTTCAGGACCAAGCTCAACAGCACGATCACGCTATCGAGGTGGTGAAGGAGGAGCTCAAGGCTGAAGCCGGCAGGCGTGCCGAGCATGAGAATAAGATTGCTGAGCTTGAGAAGAAACTCGGCCAGGCTGCCGAAGAGAATTCCCAATTGCGCCAAGAAATTGAAGAGCATGAGGCGAGCTGGGCCGACCAGCGTGAAAAGCTGCAGGAGGACCTGAAGGCCTCCCATGACAAGTTTGACAAGCTTGTCTTGTTTATTACTGAGACGGTAACTTCTCTCTTCGGTAAGTGTAAAACATGCCTGTCTTCATTGCTTGTTCGTGTAATCCTGAAGTTCTCCGGCTAATGTTTCTGTCTTCTCATTCCTTTAGGCTCCTGGAGCCCGATCTGCAAGCTTGAGCCGGAGGTGAAACTCAAGGCGACCTACACCCTTGTGCAGCAGCTGTACTATGGTGCTGGTCGGGCGATGATGGCTTGTCATTCTTGGGAGAAACCCCTGACCACTCAACTTAAGTTTCTGCAGGCCCTCAATGTGCTGCCGGCTTGGATTGAGAGCTGGAGAAGATCTGCTGCTCGTCGCTCTGCCATGCGCGTTCTTGCCTTGGCGAAATCCTATTACCCGGCACTGGATACTGAGGTGCTTACCCGGGGATGGCCTTCTCTGAAGAGTGACGGATCCCCTTTTACCAAGGAAGACTTGGCGGCGATCGATGACTCCATCCGGCACCATTGTACCCAATTAACTGAGAAGATGAACTTGAGTTCCTTCCAACCCGGGTTTAGTGCAGACGGGAAAAAGCTTTTCCCGAAAGATCCGGTTGTCACGAAGATGGACCCCAGCTATCGGGCGCCCCTTCCTGCTGACCTGGCTTCAGGAACTGCAGATATGCCGGCTCCTGCGCATCCAGAAGGTGAACAATTGCCAAGTCTATTACAGATTTGTTGGGAGGAAGCTGAAGGATCTACCAAGAAGTCCTCAAAGAAGAAATCTTCGGCCTCCGGCTCATCGACCCTAGCCCCCAAGACTCCAGCTGTTCCTACCGAGACTGGCCCGGCAGTATAATTCGGCTTGTAATATTCTGAACTACTTTGTGATGTCCTGCAACAGTATTCTTTTGGCCTAGATGGCATGTAATAGGTTAGCTGAAACTTTAATTAGCTATATCTGTTCTGGTGCACCTTCGTGTGCTCTGAAGATTTTGCTTATTTATGAAATTCACCTTTTGTGAAATCTGCAAGTCTTGTTGGTTTCGATGACCCTTTTGGTTTCTTTAGCTCTCTGCAAAGCCGGTTTTCTCGTGACATTTGTGCATAAAATTCCTGAGCAATCAGGGTCTGCTAAGTCCCCATGGGCTTCATAGTCAGATTGAAAGCCGGATTTTAGCATCTGGTCATGTATCATGTGAGAATAACATCAAGCTAGCAGGCAAGTATAACCAAGAATAACTGTGGTGACGGGGTGTAAACCCGGCAAATCCCTCGGTTACATATCTTGGGTTTCGTATAGAGAGAGAAGTATGGCGGCTGGTGGTTCCGGACGGCTGACAAGCAAGGATTTACCCAGGTTCGGCCCCTCATTGTGAGGTAAAGACCTACTCCTGCTTGTCTGATCTGGTATTGATGATGATTACATGGTGGCCGTGATGGCGATGATGGACTCGCCGGGGTTTGCTCGGCTATCTTTCTGTCTATTGTGGGCATGATCTTTTTGTCTACCCCTCCCTGTCTTTATATAGGCAGCCAGGGGGGTTTTACATGAGAGTCCTAATAGATTACGAATAGGAGTCCTTGTCTTGTCCTTCAAGTTATTTACTTAGCAGCTTCTTGGGCTTCGCTGGGCCACCTGGTGGGCCTCTATCTTCATTATATGCCATAGTGGGGGTACCCGGAAGGTATACCCACGTCAGTAGCCCCCGAGTGCCTGGTCGATTCGAAGAGTCGGGCAGGGACTCATAACTTCATAGATCTTTAGTTGCACGTTATGCTTTGATGGTTGATTGGAGTCTTCAGTCAGTACTGCGCCGAGTGCTTCTGTCTTGGTTATACTTCGAGTGCTTCTGTCCTTGTAATACTTCGAGTGCGTCAGTTGCGCGACCAGCGCTCATCGGGTGCGCGGCCAGCGCTCCCGATGGGAGTAGCCCCCGAGGCTATGTGCGACTCGCAGAGTCGGGCATAGACTCAAGTTGTTCTAATCCCATGTATTTTATCTTCTTCTTCTTGGTTCCTCATATCCTGCGAACAAATATAATAAAAAGATTGATGTATCGAAGTTAGTTATTGCAATTCGCCTTAGCAAGCGCTCCTGGTAATGAATGTCCAGCTGTGGGATGGTTGACATATTTGTTGTCTCGAAGTCGAGTATATTTGTATCGTCTTATGTGGGATGGACGGCATAGTAGGCCTGATTCAACCGACGGATCAGGGTCAAGTGAATTCGCGACTCGGGCGAAATACCTTTCTAGGCTACACAGATTCGAGTCCCTTGGCTCGAACCCGGTAAGACCGTTCAAGTTCGACTCACGCCTGTCTGGACTTACTGGTCAGAACCCGGTCATATTTAGAGTACCCTTGGCGCGTCCGCCGGGATTTTGCATCATGCCTGCTGGCACGGAAATTATCAGGTCCGCATAGCTTGTATGGGCCACCTGGCCTTACTCAGGTCTTATCTTTGTACTTTGGTACAGCATCCGGGGCCTGACTTGGCAGGTACATCCCAGGAATTACTATTTTAACTATTGAATATGGTGCAGGAGGCAATCGACCGGATTTCGAGTGATATCATATACGCTTTTCTTCTTCTTCCTTTCGAGTGACGCTGATCGTCGACTGTCCTTTGTATCATCGGGTGCGCGACAGCGCTCCCGGTGGGAGTAGCCCCCGATGCTATGTTTAATTGCTTGCAATTGAGCATAGGCTCGAAATCACAGCCGAAAATGTTGCAAATGCCATCCCGATGGGAGTAAATTGCTGAAGTATGAAGCGACTGAGGAGATGCTCAACTCGTCTATGTATCTGTGTACATTGGCTAGAAACAATTGCTAATCGGCCAATTAGTGTAAACAAATATAATATCTTGGAATAAAACAGTATTGGTCATGCTGGTAAGCTGAAATATCATAAATTAAAACTTATCTGTGAGACATAGTAAAGATGGACGGAGTCGACACGGCGAGTAACGCGGTGGATAGAGTGATGCAGCGGACCGGAGTCGACGCAGCCCCCGAGCGTCGAGTGCGACTGGGATGACTTGTTGAATGAACTGTTATGCCACAGCCCCCGAGGGTCGAGTGCGACTGGGTGAATAGTAGATAACTGGTACTCGACGCGGCGGACGGAGTCGACACGGCGGAATAAGTAATCGACGCGGCGGAATACCTAGTCGAGGCAGCGGACGGAGTGGACGCGGCATTGGGTGCGGAAGAAAATCCGGGCGGCGGATGGAGTCGACGCGGTAGAGGGTGCGACTGTCTGAGTAATCCAATGCGAGATTTAAAGAACTTGATATCAAAAAATCCGGTGCAGGTCATATGGAGAACCCGACTTTCAAAATTCCGATGCGAGTGATGAAGAACCCGACTTTAAAATTCCATTGCGAATGATGGAGAACCCGACTTTAAAATTCCGTTGCGGGTGATGGAGAACCCGACTTTAAAATTCCGTTGCGGGTGATGGAGAACCCAATTTTAAAATTCCGCTGCGGGTGATGGAAAACCCGACTTTCAAAATTCCGATGCGGGTTTTTAGAAAACCCGACTTTGACTACCCGATGCGGGTTATGACCCGACTTTTAAAAATCCTATGCGGGGTATGACCCGACTTTAAAAATCCGATGCGGGCAATGTCCCGACTTTGAGAAATCCAGTTGACCATCAGATATTTGCGCCGACGCGTGGCTTCAGCCAGCGAACAATATGATTTATTGTATGAGAGAAAGATGACCGTATTGGTCGCAATTGTTATATCTATAATGGCTTAGCAGACAGTTAGTACAAGCAAATATAATACTTTAAAGTACATGAATTTTACTCATAGTGATAAATTGCAAAGCTGTAAATTGAAACTTATCTGTGAGATGTAGTAGATGCAGCGTGATATGTGGACTCGACACGGTGGACGGGGTCGACACGGCGGAGTCGTGCGGCCGCTGGTCAGAGTCGATGTAGCTACCGGAGTCGACGCCGCGGGTGCGACTTTCAGCCCCCGAGTCCTCTTGGCGAGTCGGTGAGGCGGAGTCGTGCGACCAATGCAGCGATGGAGTTGTTGTTGTAGATGTCGAAACGCCAGCCCCCGAGTGCATGTGGCGCCCTCCCAGGGAGCAGGCTATTTGCGCTAATACCGCAGGCGCGATTGTTGTTTTGATGATTGATGAAGTTGTTGTCTAGGCGCGGGCGTCGGCGCCAGCGAGTCGTCGTAGAGGCTGGCGAACCGCACAAGCCGGAACTGTCGAGTCATGGACGCCGTGGTGGTTAAGTCGCCGGTCCGTCGGGTACGCGCGATCGAAGCCGATGAGCCGTTTCGCCGAGTCGGACACGCGCACGGCGAATTTTGATCTTGCGGATTCGTGCACGCGGTATAATCCTTCAAAACTTTCTGTGCAAAACATACAAACAAAAGGCGAAAGGTTTGCCGTATAATAAAATTTGATAGCATAATAGATTTTAATCATACAACCATATAAAAAAAGAGAATAAACAGGAAGAATAGCACCTGATGTTTCGCTTTTTCTTTTTCCATAATCAACCTCCTCGATCAATGTGCGATTCAAATATTACTCCTTTTCTTCTGAACCTGGCCGGTCTCAGCCCATGATGCGTGTCATTGCATACTTGGGACTGCTGTCCTTGCCGTGAAATCCATGTCAGCCGACGAGCGGGAGACTGGAATACCCCCCTCTCCTCCATCCCGTCCCTTCCCCCTCCCCCTTGAAAGTCAATCGCGGCGGCGGCCCAGATCCGGCCGCTCCCGCCGTCGGCGCTTGCGCCGGCTGGTGTGGAGATGGTTTAGGGTGCCGGCCCCCTCTGTTTTCTAGTAGTTTAGGTCGTAGTTGTAGATTTGCTTTCGTTGCCAATGTGCAGAATGGCGTGCTATCGCCTAGGATCTGCTGGCTGGCGCGTCCGAGCCGCGTCGGTCGGATGGTGGTGCTCTCTCTCCCTCTGGCGGTGCTCCGGTGGTCGGAGCCGTATGCGGTGGGGGATGGTGCTGCGTCCTTCTTCCTAAATAAGCTCGAAGGCTACCCTCCGGTTCTGGAGGATGGCAGCCCTGTTCCGGCGATCTCAGGTACCGCTTCTTCTTCTCTGGCCGGCCGTGGAGGTGAGGGGAGGAGATGGAGTTGGGATCTTGGAGTTCGTCGTTCGGGCGCAGGGGATCTGCTGCAGGAGTTGGCGGATGGCTCCTTGCAGTGGATGACGCAGCTGGCGAGGTCTTCTGTGCTCTGGAGGTCAGAGCTGAAGGCTTGCTTCAGCATCGCGCCGTCGTCCTCTTCTTCAAAGTTCGCTGGTTGCAGGAATGGTGGCTACGGTGTTTGGGCGGAGTGTTCTCCTGTTCCTTGCCATGGTGGCAAGATGGGAGGTGCTGTTCGCCTCTCTGCCGGTTGGCTTCGGTCTCTGCGGCCTGGGAGTCCTGAAGCTGCTCCCTGGAGGTCACCCATGGCAGTCCTTCGTCGGCTGCCATCCCTGATGGCCGAAAGGCGGCCCCTCCAACCTTCCGTCGTCAGCTACGGCCCTCTCCGGCTGATGATTGTTGGTGTCAATCAACCTCCTGGCCTTGGTGCCATTTCGGAGGCCCTCAAGCTTTGGTGCGGTTGGCTCCCGGTACTCGTCTCCAAGTGGTTCGTCCCCGGCGGCGGTGTGCTAGACCGTGCCTTGCTCTTCCGTTGCGGTGGTAGCGGAGCTGGACCCGATTGCGTTCCTAATTCCAACCCTAGGGTATTTTGTGCGAATTGTAAGGACCTGTGTGTAATTCCTACTTTCTCCTGGTCCCCCTTGTATTCGCCACTGCAATGAATATAAGCTTCTAGGTCCCTCTGGGACCACCCCTTGTTCAAAAAAAAAAATGTCAGCCGACGAGCGGCGACTGCACGCCTCCTGGCCAGGCCTGGCGACTGCGCGGACTGCTGGCTGGCTTGCTTGCTCCTAGCCTCGATCCGCATGCAGTTGACCCGCGCAAACGTCAACCGGAACCAGACTAATGCCGGTGTTTCTGATTCCTTCCCTTGCTTCTTTCCTTTTCTTTTCTTTTTCTATGCATGGCCTTCGAGACCGTGTGCTACATGGATTTTGATACTCTCTGTGAGTCGTAGTAGCATCCGACTTGCTTTCTTTGCACGTGACCTGCCTTTGCATATTCACACGAGAAGATAGCAATCCCATATTTTTCCTTCGTTGGTGCTAGCTCCGATCCGATCATTGCATCTTGATATTTTCCTTGAACCACGTGCGGCTATGGACCAGCAAATCTCGTGTATAATACGCCGCCGCCGTAATTTTTTGTCAGTTCGATCTGAAATCCTCCTGATGCATCCCAGAGGTCGTGATGGTGTCGAACCCTCGGGTGTTGATCTATGGCGGCGAGTTGCCACCGTTGTTGTCGATGTAGATTTTGTCGGTCGTTGATGTAGATTGAACGTCATTGTTGTAGCAGATTGGATCGGATCAGCCGCATACGGGGACGATGTTGTCGAGCCCTCGTGCGTTGATCTGATACGGCGAGTCGCCGTCGCTGTCGATGTAGATTGGGCCGCCGCAACCGTAAATCCAGCACGCTGTTCTTCCCACAGACGGCGCCAATTGACGGGGTGTAAACCCAGCAAATCCCTCGGTTAGATACCTAGGGTTTCGTATAGAGAGAGAAGTATGGCGGCTGGTGGTTCCGGACGGCTGACAAGCAAGGATTTACCCAGGTTCGGCCCCTCATTGTGAGGTAAAGACCTACTCCTGCTTGTCTGATCTGGTATTGATGATGATTACATGGTGGCCGTGATGGTGATGATGGACTCGCCGGGGTTTGCTCGGCTATCTTTCTGTCTATTGTGGGCATGATCTTTTTGTCTACCCCTCCCTGTCTTTATATAGGCAGCCAGGGGGGTTTTACATGAGAGTCCTAATAGATTATGAATAGGAGTCCTTGTCTTGTCCTTCAAGTTATTTACTTAGCAGCTTCTTAGGCTTCGCTGGGCCACCTGGTGGGCCTCTATCTTCATTATATGCCATAGTGGGGGTACCCGGAAGGTATACTCACGTCATGTGGCGTCTTTGCCGAGTCTTGAGTCTAAAACTTACAACTTTGTTAGTTAGTAAGCCCCCAAGACCCCCGATCATATGTAAAATAAGGAACTAAAAAGACAATACTCTTTCTTTTAGAGGTGCCTGATACGTCTCAAACGTATCTATAATTTTTTATGTTCCATGCTTATATCATACCATTTGCTACATGTTTTATATACACTTTGTGTTGTTTTATGCATTTTCTGGGACTAACCTATTAACAAGATGCCATAGTGCCAGTTCCCTGTTTTCTGCTGGTTTTGGTTTCAGAAAACCCCTTAAGGAAATATTCTCGGAATTGGACGAATTTAATACCAAAGTCCCTATTTTTCACGGGAGGTTCCAGAACACCGAACACCTGACGGAGAAGGGCCACGAGGCCCCCAGATGAGGTCCCGGCGCGGCCCCACCTCCTGCCGCACCAGCACCTCATGAGGGCGCCTCGGGCCTACACCGCCTTCGCCCTTTCGCCCATATAAACCCCCCGACGTGAAAACCCTAAAACAAGAAGCCTTTTCCCGAGAAGAGTTCCGCTGCGCCGCCGCCATCGAAGACAAGATTCGGGGGACAGAAGTCTCTGTTCCGGCACCCTGCCGGGACGGGGAATTGCCCCCGGAGCCTTCTCCATCGACTCCACCACCATCTCCATCGCCGTTGCTGACTCCTACGATGAGGAGTGAGTAGTTCTCCCCCGAGGCTGCGGGCTCTACCGGTAGCTATGTGGTTTATCTGTCTCTCCCATGGTGTGATCTTTATGTGATCATGAGCTTTGTAATCTAGTTGAATATGTGATGTTACTCTTTATCTATTATGCACTCTAGAGGTTACTTTAATATGAACTCCGGGGTTATTCACGGTTGTGAAGGTGACAGTATGCGCACCGTGTGTGATTCCTTTATGACGTTGTGGTGTTTGTTTACTCAGACTTTGGGGTGTGCTTTTATAGCCCTACGCAATGAATGGTGTTTGTTATCCAGCAAGAGATTGTTTGAGAGTAGTATTTATTATTCAATTGTGATATCATTGTTGAGAATGTCCACTGGTGAAAGTATGATCCCTAGGCCTTGTTTCTAAGCATTGAAACACCGTTTACAACAAGTTCAGCTACATGTTTGCTTGCTACCATTTTTATTACAGATTGCAATTACTACTTATAATCATCCATATTACTTGTATTTCACTATCTCTTCGCCGAACTAGTGCACCTATACATCTGACAAGTGTATTGGGTGTGTTGGGGACACAAGAGACTTCTTGTATCTTAATTGCAGGGTTGCTTGAGAGGGATATCTTTGACCTCTAACTCCCTGAGTTCGATAAACCTTGGGTGATTCACTTAAGGGAAACTTGCTGCTGTCCTACAAACCTCTGCTCTTGGAGGCCCAACACTGTCTACAAGAATAGAAATGTGCGTAGACATCAGTGCCTCCCTCATTTCATTGATCATATAATACGTACATAGCTAGCAAGACGCCTCATTAAAAACCTTCCAGTCCCCATAGGTACCCTGGTAAGGAAAAGAGCGCGTCTGAAACCTGCTGCTTTTAAACCGTAAAGATACAAAAAGGTGGAGCTCTCTCATCCGGGAGCTCGCAAAACCTAAGTGTAGTAAGGCCTGAGCTCTGCTATGTTCCAGGGTCTGTCGTTCTCTTGCATTGGGAATCTTGTATGGTCTATATTGTTTCCTGTCACTGTGGCTTCTTCTCTCATATCCACCAAGTAGTAAGACCCGTTGTGCAAGTTCCGGCTGACCACGAAGGGACCTTCCCATGGGGGAGTCAGCTTGTGAAAGCCGGTCTTGTTCTGGGCTAGTCGTAAGACTAAGTCTCCTTCCTGGAAAGTTCTTGATCTAACCCGGCGGCTGTGATAACGCCTCAGGTCTTGCTGATATATGGCTGATCTCTCCAGAGCTAACTCTCGTGCCTCCTCAAGCATATCAACTGAGTTTTGCCGGGCTTGCTCATTCTCTGTCTCAACGTAGTTTGCAACTCTTGGAGAATCATGAAGGATGTCGCTGGGTAACACGGCTTCTGCCCCATAGACCATGAAGAAAGGAGTGAAATTTGTAGATCTGTTTGGGGTTGTGTTTATGCTCCAGACGACTGATGGTAGTTCTTCTTCCCAGCACCCGGCTGCCCGTATCAACGGAACCCGGAGTCTTGGCTTGATGCCTCTGAGCAGCTCCTGGTTTGTCCTCTCTACTTGCCCGTTTGACTGGGAATGTGAAACTGAAGCAAGGTCAAGCCAGATGTTGTTCTCCTTGCAAAATATCTGCATCTCTCCAAGTGAAAAGTTTGTCCCATTGTCTGTGATGATGCTGTGAGGATAACCAAAGCGGTATATGATCTTCTTCAGGAATTTGACTAATTTGACTGTTGTTGCTGCTGTGCAACTGTTGACGGCTTGTACTTCAACCCACTTTGTGAACTGATCCACTGCAACTAAGAGGTGAGTTTTCTTGCCGGGTGACGTCTGGAAAGGTCCCACCATATCCATGCCCCATACTGCAAAGGGCCATGTTATTGGGATCGTCTTCAAATCTTGAGCCGGAACGTGAATCTGCCTTGCGTACCGCTGGCATCCATCGCAAACCCGGGCTATGTTTTCCGCGTCTGCCAAAGCAGTCAGCCAGAAGAATACGTGCCTGTAAGCTTTGGCTACCATTGATCTTGTGGATGCATGATGTTCGCAGTCCCCTGAGTGGATCTCCTGAAGAATTTTCTGGCCTTACTCTGGTGAGACGCATCGTAAGAACACTCCCGACGCGCTCCTCTTGTGAAACTCTCCGTTGATGATGACGTATCCCTTAGCCCGGCGCACAATCTGTCGTGCCAGCACTTCGTCTTGTGGTAGCTCTTCTCTCAACAGGTAAGCCAGATACGGCTCTGTCCATGATGGAGTCTGATGTAAGGCGGCAACTAACTATGAATCCGGGTCATCAGGATGTGCTAACTCTTCTTCTATTGGAAGCTTGACTGGTGGATGATGTAACTCGGCGAGGAACACATTTGGAGGCACCGGCTCTCTCCTAGAGCCGAGTCTTGATAAGGCGTCAGCTACCTCGTTCTTTCGTCTGTCGATATGCTCAACTTGATAGCCTGAGAAGAAGTCGGCTACTCGGTCTACCTCTCTCCTATAAGCCGCCATGTTGATGTCTTTCCTGTCCCAAGTTCCTGATACTTGTTGAGCAACAAGGTCGGAATCTCCATAGAATATGATCCTCTTGATGTTCATCTCTTTGGCGACTTTCAGCCCATGTAACAGAGCCTCATACTCTGCGATGTTATTGGTGCACGGCTCGAAGTGTATCTGTAAGACATAGCTTAACTTGTCTCCCTTTGGTAAAGTTAAAACAACGCCGGCTCCCGATCCTTCAAACTGTTTTGATCCGTCGAAGTGCATAACCCAATGCTTCGCGCTTGGTGCAGGCGGTAACGGGTCAAACTCTGTTCAGTCATTGACAAAATCGACTAAAGCTTGTGACTTGATTGCTGTCCTTGGCTCGTAGTTGATGTGATAAGGCCGCATCTCGATGGCCCACTTTGCAATTCTGCCTGTAGCTTCTCTGTTTCTGATGATTTCTGCCAAAGGAGCAGAACTCACCACCGTGATGGGATGTTCTTGGAAGTAGTGCGGCATTTTCCGGCTTGCCATGAAGACGCCGTAGACTAACTTCTGCCACTGCGGATACCTCTGTTTTGACTCTGTCAAAGCTTCGCTAACATAGTAAACCGGCCTTTGAATTGGGTACTCTTTTCCTTCTTCTTTACGCTCTACTACGACCACGGCACTGACGGCTCGTGAGTTAGCAGAGACATATAGTAACATTGGCTCCTTGCTCGTGGGAGCCGCTAGAACTGGTGCTGATGATAATGTTTTCTTCAAATCTCCAAAGGCGTCATCCGCTTCTTGACCCCAAACAAACTTGTCTGACTTCTTCAGCAGCTTGTAAAGTGGAAGTGCTTTCTCTCCCATCCTCGCAATGAACCGGCTTAGGGCTGTGACGCAACCCGTCAGCTTCTGGACATCATTTATGCACTCCGGCTTCTTAAGGTTCATGATGGCCTTGATCTTAGCCGGGTTTGCTTCTATTCCTCTCTCTGAGACTATGAAACCCAGCAGCATGCCTGCTGGTACTCCAAACACGCACTTGGTTGGGTTTAGCTTCATCTGGTACTTGTGTAGGTTGGTGAAGGTCTCTGTCAGGTCAACAAGTAGTGACCCGGCTTTCTGCGACTTGATCACGACGTCGTCGACAGAAGCGTGCACGTTGCAACCAATTTGATTCTGAAAACAATTCTGGATGCATCTCTGATAAGTAGCACCTGCATTCTTGAGACCAAACGACATGGTTTTGTAACAGAAAGCACCAAAGGGGGTGATGAACGAAGTCTTCTCCTGGTCGTGCACATTGAGCTTGATCTGATGATACCCGGAATATGCGTCCAGGAAACATAACAACTCGCTGCCGGCTGTGGCATCGATAATCTGATCTATACGAGGCAATGCAAAGGGGTCTTTTGGACAACCCTTGTTCAAGCTGGTGTAATCCACGCACATGCGCCACTCTCCGTTTTTCTTCAAGACTAGGACCGGGTTTGCCAGCCACTTCGGGTGGTGGACCTCCATGATAAACCCGGCTGCGAGCAGACGGGCAATCTCTTCTCCGATGATCTTTTTCCTCTCCGCGTTGAAACGACGTAATCCTTGTTTAACCGGCTTTGCTTTAGGATCAACATGTAAGCTGTGCTCAGCAAGTTCACTCGGTACACCCGGCATGTATGAAGGAGACCATGCAAAGATATCTCGATTCTCACGGATGAACTTTATGAGCTCGCTTTCCTATTTCGGGTCCATGTGGGCTCCTACCGAAAACTACTTGGAGGAGTCCCCTTCTACGAAGTCAATCATCTTGGTATCTTGAGCAGACTTGGATTTCTTCTTTTCTTCCTCGTGAGCCGGCTTTTCCAGCACACGTTTGTCGGCCGGGTCTACTTGAGCTCTTCTTCTGAACAAGCCTGCTCCGCCATGATGGCGTCTCCATTGTCACACTCTATAGCCATGTCCTTGCTTCCTTCGATTGTGATTATTCCCTGAGGTCCTGGTATCTTCAACTTGAGATATACATAACACGGCCTGGCCATGAACTTGGCGTAAGCCGGCCTACCGAACAGAGCATGGTACGGACTTTTTAAATCAACAAACTCAAATTTCAAGAACTCTGATCCGAACTGCTCCTTGCTCACACCAAATGCCACCTCTAAGCTGATCTGGCCAATTGGGTGTGCCGACTTACCTGGGACTATGCCAAGAAAGATTGTTGAAGTTGGAGTCAGACGATCTTCAGTTAAACCCATCCTTTTGAATGTGTCTAGATACAAAATGTTGATGCTGCTTCCTCCGTCCATCAGGACCTTGTTTAAAGAAAACCCATCAACCTGTGGCGCTACGACCAGAGCCAAGAGACCCGGGTGCTCCACTGCTGGCGGATGATCTTCCCTGCTCCATGTTACTGTCCGCTCGGACCACTTCAGGAATCTTGGAACGGCTGACGCCACTGCATTGACGGCTCGTGCTTGTAATTTCTTCTCTCTCCTGGATGTACTTGTGGTGAAGACGTGATACTGGCCCTGGCTGTGAAGCTCCTTCGGGTTCTGCTGATACCCGGTCATGACTTGGTTCTGCTGCTGACTAGACCCGGCGTTATTGTTTGGCGGTCCGTTCGATCCAGCCCCCTGTCCGGGTCCCGCCGGGTGACCATTGTTCCCGTTGTTTCCATTACTTCCGAAGTTGCCATTGTTTCCGAAGTTTCCCTGATTCCTCTGCATCTATTGCTCGTGCCTCATCCAGGCTCTTATATCGGCGCACTGGGCTAGCGAGTGATTTGATGGTCTTCCGTTCTTGCTGTGTTTCGGGCACGGCATGCTGTACATCTCGCTGAAGTTTGGTCCTCTCGAAGGACCTCTCCTAAAATCGCCACCGGGTCTCGGCCCTCTGTAACCCGTCGTCTGGGTTGCTCCCACGAACTCTGAATTTCCGCCCTCATATGGGCGCTTGTTATTCCCATTCTGATTGCCATTGTTCTGATTTTGATTTGGGTTACGGCCTCCACTGACCCGGTTGTTCTTCGGTTGCTCTTCCGTCTCACCCGACCTTTTGTCCGTGGCAGCGTATTTATTGACTGTTGTTACCACTTCTCCTATCGTGATATCCTTACAACCCGGGTCTTCTTTCATACGTCCAAGCTGAAAGGATCGGTATGACACCTAGAGGGGGGGGGGGGTGAATAGGTGCTAATTCAAATTTTAGTTCTTTTTCAAATTAAGCTTGACACGAAAGGTAAATTCTCTAGATATGCAACTACGGTGAATTTACCTATATGACAAGCTAACGACTAAGCACGATACACAAAGTAAAGGCGGTAAACAAGGATAGAGGTAACCGAAGTGAAAGCACGAGACGGCAAGGATGTATTCCCGAGTTCCTCCCTTAAATGGGAGTACGTCTCGTTGGAGAGGTGTGAACCAACACAATGGTTCAACGGCCACAAAGGCCTCACCCTAATCTCCGGTGAACCGCACCACAAAGGTTTGGTTCACTTCAACTATCGGAAACCTTCGAGGCGGAGTCCGGAGTCTTTACAACAACGATTCGGGGCACGACCCACAAAGGGCTTGGGGGCTCCCGAACAGCTACAATCTGTCACAAAGACAATAGGTAAGTACAACAATGGGCTAGGTTTTCCTAGTGGAAACCCTAGCAAATGGTCCCTCAAGTGAATGAGGGGGAAATGAAGAACGGCTCGGTGAAGATGTAGATCTAGGCCTTCTCCTTCAATCCTCCAAAGATCAGCAAGTTTGGACGGAGGGATTGGGAGATCTAGTTATTCTTGGACTTGCAACAATGGTGTTTTTCTTGATTTGGTCGAGCAGCTTGGCTGGAGGAAGGAGGAGGGGTATTTATACCCCTCCCAGAAATATAACCGTTGCAGTCCACTTGCACCGGAGACTCCGGTCTGGAAGGGCCGGAGACTCCGGACTCCAAGGGCGGAGACTCCGGTGCAACTCCGGGCTCACTCCGGACCCCATATCAGAGAGTGCCGTCTTCTGGCTCTTTGTTTCTCGAATGCACGAGGGCCGGAGACTCCGGTCGGGGAGGGCCGGAGACTCCGACAAGACCGGAGACTCCGGTGATACTCCGGGGTAACTCCGGACCCCCACCAGAGGCTGCCGTCCTCTGGACCTCTTAGCTCCAACAACCTTGGGACCGGAGACTCCGGCCCCTGAGCCCATAAAGGCCGGAGACTCCGGCCTGAAAATATGATCATTTACTTGTTTTTCCTGCACACTTATTACCACATTAGATACATAGATGATAGGGTTGTCTAACACACAAAACACGTGGGGATACACAAAATGTTCTTTCAATCTCCCCCTTTTTGGTGTTAGATGACAACACTAGGATTTGCAATAAGGCACAAAGCACAAATGACATGTTTCAAAAAGAATTGAGGAGCTCCCCCTACATGTGTGCATATAAGTAGTTTGCATTTGAATACAAATGCTCAACATGTAGAGGAGAGGCAACTCACAATTATATTGAATATAGATATAAAACTTTAGACATCGCAAAGTAATGAGTTGAGAGGAAAGAGTCATACCTTGTGCAAAAATATTAAGGAATATATCCATATCACAAAGATACGTATCACAATAATAGATCCCATCTCAATCATTGATAATAAATATCCAAATGTCTCGTACTAGATGAACCATAGTCTCACGAACATCAAATAGAATAGAACATAGCAAATAGAGTTCAACAACATAGAATAAAAATGGGCACAAGCTTTAACGAAATGATAAAAGAGCATGCTTGTGACCCACCCATGCAAATCCCACGACGAGAATCCTAATAGAACTACTTCTCCCCCTTTGGCATCGAAACGCCAAAAAAGGAAAAGAGCAAGACTAGCGCACCCCGAAGGAATCACTCGTAGTCATCTTCGTCGGCGTCGTCGGTACCATCATCATCATCATTTTCATCATCTTCATCATCTCCACTAGCCTCTTCATTTTCTTCCTCACTATCTTCCTCACTTACTTCTTCATATATGATAGGGGCCTTGCCGGTGTTGCGAGAAGAGGAAGGCATGGAGGACACATCTTGGAAATCAGCCCATGGAAAGAGATCACAATTCCATTCCTCAAGAGGGATGGTGCGCTCGGATGGCGGAGAGGCAGGAGCACCTTCTGGACGAGGAGGAATGTGACCACCATTGTTCGTTTTGCGCATCTCCTTCATCATTTTGGCTTGGTTGGACAAGATCTTCTTGTTGCTAGCATAGAGTTGATGATTCTCCTTGTGCACCGCAATGCCCATGCACATCATAGTCTTTTGCCACCAAGAGACACGCTTCACCTCATTGTTAACCCGGGTACGCCCACCGGAAAGTGATGAGGAAGGAGTGGCATTCTTCCTTCTTGCCCTAGGAGCTTCTTCCTCCTCAATCTCTTCATAGGTGCGTTGGGAGGAGCTATGAAAGGCAAGCACTTGAAGAGTCCCATACTTGTGAGACGTGAACCGTGAGGGATCAAGTTGGAGCTTGGAGAGAATGAGCTTCATGACATAAGGAGCATACATGGGGTTCTTCTTCTCAATGAGGGTGATGTGCATCTCATTCTTCATGAAGTCCATCACATCAATTTCAAACCCTTGACAAGCCGGTCCGGCAAGGTAGGCCCGGTGAGCATGATGCATGAGGTTGACTAGGGCCCCACGGATGGCATCCGTATTGCCGGCTTGAGGTGCAATGCTCCAACGAAACATCCGGATCAATATGTTGTAGATGGGCTTGAGACCACGGGTGGTAGCTAGATTACCGTTGCTAGCACAAAGTGGGAGAAGGAGCTTCTTGTCATAGAATTGGCCCTCGACATGCATCCTTCGACCAACCGGAGTAGATACTCCTTTGAACTCATAGCCCAAAACCTGTCCAAACTCGGAGAAGGTGGCGGAGCATCGAACGGGCCCGGTCATCCAAGTCATCTTGGTGTCCTCTTCCGGTCCGAGAACAAGAGTAGCAAAAAATTGTTGGACCTTCACAATATCATAATCTTGTTGAGTGGACATGAGGCGCTCTAGTCCCAACTTTCTTGCAACCCAAATAGCTTCCACAAAATATTGCTTCTTGGCCAAAGTTGCAAAGTTCAAAGGCTTTTGGGGACACACAAGAGCTTTTGGGTCAAGGTTGGCATAAATCTCCTTCATGATGAGCTCTTGCTCCTTTCTCCAAAAGTGACCATCGGTTGAGTTGTTGGGCATAGCATAGAAATTATGCATCCTCATATTGCGGTAATCTTCCTTGTTCAAGTTCTTGACGGTGGACATGTTCTCGAAAGCGGCCCTCTTGGCCCTTTCTTCTCTTTGAAGGGCAGCCTCTTGCTTGAGCCTCCTTGCCTCCGCTGCACGTTCTTGATTCAAGACACTCCGCTGCACATTCCTATCATTTGCTTCATCATAGACAAGGTAATCCCTTCCTTGTTTCTTAGAAGAGGTCTTCTTGATCTTGGATGATGATGAGGCACCGGGATACCGCTTGCTAGATGTGAAATAGGAGTAGAGAGGTAGCATAAAAGATAAGCATACATGTCCGAGAGGAATTTCAAAACGTAGGAAATCATGTGACTTAATTTGCCTCAGAGATGATCTAGACCGGAGTCTCCGGTCACAGGGGGCGGAGTCTCCGGTCTAGAAGACCGGAGTCTCCGGCCTGAGACTGGGGACTCCGACCTAGGTCGAATCTGAGAGAAATTTAAACCCCACGAATTTCCTAGAGAGTACATTGCCACCACAAAGATACTACACCATGAATTTTATCAAGTACTCCACTCAAAACTAGATCGGGGACGAATCCTTAGAGGGAGAGAGAGGAGTACCCGTTTCTTTCATGGTGGAGTTCAAACGGCGGAGAGGAGCTTCTCCAACGCTTGAAAGGAGAGGGGGCCGGTGGCACGGCGGATTCCGGCGGCGGGGAGCGGCCGGATTGGACTCCTTGGGGCGGAGGCGGTGGCTGGGAGGGAGTTGGAGTCGGGGGTGTGGAGGAGTTATGAAATAACTCCTCACCCCGACTCTCTTAAGAGTCCCAGCGAAACCGAGACCGGAGTCTCCGGCCCAAACGCACCGGAGTCTCCGGCCTAGCCGGAGTCTCCGTGGTTTGGGGCGGAGACTTTGGTCAGGCCGGAGTCTCCGGGCTTGAACACCGGAGTCTCCGGCCCCTACGACCCCAAAATCCCAGATTTATGTGGAGGACATGTATGTGGCAAGATGAGCATGGTTTTAGACGAGTAGGCTTGGGTTGGACACATAGTCACTGAAAATGGTACTACACACTCAAGCTTTATAACAAGCAACGAAAACAACTTGAAGAATCAATATTTGAGTGTATTTTCCATAAGAACACAAAGTAGGCAATGAAATCCAAAACAACACTCCAAGAAGACCAAATCTTCACACGGAAGATGTCGGTGGCCTAGGCCACCATGTATGAGTGTATGTGGTGTGACACCGCGAAGATATATCTTGGGTTCACCGCCACTACTCGCCAATTAAGCTCACAATTCATAAAATGAATATAAGAGACAAAATGAGTTCTTACTATCGGCATAATGGGGGGAGGGATAGTCCAATGGATTAGGACCGCACTCCCCCTATGTCCATGCCTACACCTAGATCAAATATAGAGTTAAGATAGAGGTGTGCAAGCAAGGTAGTCAACCAACGCTTCTCGAATCCACGATATTTAGCTCATGCCTCAAAAATGTGAACCTTGCTTCATCAAGTGGCTTCGTGAACATATCGGCAAGTTGAATCTTCGTGGGAATATAACCAAGCTCAATGTCACCCCGGTTGATGTGATCTCGAATGAAATGATAACGAATCTCAATATGCTTCGTTCTTGAATGCTCCACCGGGTTGTGACCAATTTTGATGGCACTTTCATTGTCACATAAAAGAGGCACTTTGTCACAATGGACACCGTATTCCTTTAAAGTTTGCCTCATCCATAACAATTGAGTGCAAGCACTAGCGGCCGCCACATACTCGGCTTCGGTGGTGGATAGAGATATGCAATTTTGCTTCTTGGAGGACCAACTCACCAATGACTTCCCAAGGAATTGACATGCCCCGGAAGTTGACTTCCTATCATCCTTGCAACCGGCCCAATCTGAATCCGTGTAACCGGTAAGAGAGAAGTTTGACCCCCTAGGATACCACAAACCAAACCTTGGGGTATAAACCAAATATCGGAAGATTCGATTCACCGCTATCAAGTGACTTTCTTTAGGAGCCGCTTGGTACCTTGCACACACTCCTACACTTAACACAATATCGGGTCTAGATGCACAAAGATAAAGCAAAAAACCAATCATAGAGCGATAGAGTTTTTGATCGACATCTTTACCCTTTGGACTAAGTTCAAGATGACATTTGGTGTCCATAGGAAACCTCTTCTCTTTAGCATCTTGCATCTTGAACCTCTTGAGCATGTCTTGGATATATTTGGTTTGTGAGATGAAAGTTCCTCCACTCAATTGCTTGATCTCAAAACCAAGGAAGAACTTCAACTCTCCCATCATGGACATCTCGAACCTATCGGTCATAAGTTTTGAAAATTCATCATTAAAAGCTTTGTTAGATGAGCCAAAAATAATATCATCAACATAAAGTTGGCATATGAAAAGCTCCCCTTTTACTCTCTTGGTAAAGAGGGTGGGATCGATTTGCCCCACTTCAAAGCCACGGTCTAGTAATAGCTCTCTTAGGTGCTCATACCAAGCACGAGGTGCTTGTTTGAGACCATAGAGGGCCTTATCAAGTTTGTAGACATGGTTTGGGAAGTGTGGGTCCTCAAACCCCGGAGGTTGCTTAACATATACCAACTCCTTCAAGGGACCACTAAGAAAGGCACTTTTGACATCCATTTGTTGCAACTTAAAATTGTGATGTGATGCATATGCAAGAAGGATACGGATGGACTCAAGGCGAGCCACGGGAGCATAGGTCTCTCCAAAATCAATGCCTTCAACTTGAGAGTACCCTTGAGCTACCAATCTTGCCTTGTTCCTTATCACCATTCCATGCTCATCTTGCTTGTTCTTGAATATCCACTTGGTGCCTATAACATTGCGGCAATCTTTTGGCTTCTCTACTAGATTCCATACTTTGTTGCGCTTGAAGTTGTTGAGTTCTTCATGCATGGCTTCTAACCAATCCGGATCTTCAAGAGGTTCAAAAACTTTCTTTGGTTCCACCATAGAGATATGAGCTTGATGTTCACTAAAGCTTGCCAATTGGCCTCTTGTGGAGACCTTGCGAGACACATCACCAATGATAGCTTCAAGCTTGTGACACTTAATTTCCAAATCTCTCTTGACTCTTGCTTGACGACGGGTTTCGATATCCCCATTGTTGCGAGGGATTTCGGCTTGATCATCTTGATCATTTGAGTCCCCGTCTTGACCGGTTTGATGAGCTTGACCATCTTGTTGCACATCTTCAATAATGGGAGTCGATGGTTGCTCTTGATCTTGATCTTGACTAGAGTTGATAATAGGAGAACTTGATTCTTGTGTGGTCTCTTTGTCAACATGAGGAGGAACTTGTTCTTGTTCTTGGATAGGTGTCTCATTTGCTTCCATAGTAGGTGCCGCTTCAACTTGTGATGATGGAGTCTCCACTTGAGTGGAGCTTGTACTTGCTTGAGGAGGCTCATGATGGATTTCAATGGGGCGATGGAAACCAACTCCCATTCTTCGTATGGCATCTTGAGGTTCCTCATTATCTACATCACAAACATGAAATTGCGCCATTTGGGAGCCGTCATTCTCATCGAACCTCACACTACAAGATTCCACAACTCTCCCTAAGGATTTGTCGTAGATTCTATAAGTGTGAGAGTTCGCACCGTACCCAACAAGAACACCCTCTAAAGCTTTAACTTCAAATTTAGATAAATGAACACCATTGATTTTGTAGAAACACTTACAACCAAATACTCGATAGTAGGAGATGTTGGGCTTGTTGCCGGTAAGCATTTCATAAGGAGTTTCCTTCTTTCCTTTGCGAAAGAATAACCGGTTGGAGGAGTGACATGCCGTGGAGATAGCTTCGGCCCATAAGAAGAGTGGAGACTTAAACTCCGCCAACATGGACCTAGACATATCCATAAGAGTCCGGTTCTTTCTCTCGGCTACGCCATTTTGTTGAGGGGTATACGCAGCGGAATATTGATGACGAATTCCCTCATCACTAAGAAACTCATTTAAGGTGTAATTCTTGAACTCGGAGCCATTGTCACTTCTAATGGCCAATATGGGAACATTATGTTGACGTTGAACTTCATTGGAGAAGTCGATGACGGTTTGTTGAGTTTCATCCTTCGTTTTGAAGAAGAAAACCCAAGTGAATCTTGAATAGTCATCAACAATCACCAAGCAATACTTCTTCCCACCAAGACTCGGTTGAGGTACGGCACCAAAGAGGTCAACATGAAGAAGTTCCAATATCCTCGTCGATGAGATGATGGTCTTACTTGGGTGGGGAGAATCATGCATCTTTCCTTCAACACAAGCCCTACAAAGACGATCTCTAGAAAAGGAAACATTCTCATTTAGTCCAAGAATGTGGCCACCCTTGTGAAGACTTTGCAAAGTTCTCATATTGACATGGGATAAGCGGCGATGCCACAACCACCCCACGTCGGCCTTTCCGAATAAGCATATTGCTTGAGTGTTGGTTGACCCCGAAAAGTCCACCACAAACAACTCATTTTCAACATACCCAACGAACATGACCTTTAGAGTCCCTCAAGAGTACCACCATATCAAGAGTGAAATGGACATCAAAGTTCATCTTATTAAGAGCACGAACGGACATAATATTGTAACCTAGAGACTCAACAAGCATGACATTTACCAGGGTGATATCCCTTGCAACTAACACCTTGCCAAGACTCTTTACCTATGCTTTAGACTTGTCACCATAAGAGACGGTTGAGTGATTTAGATTTGGTCTCAACTCCGTCATGATCTCCTTGCTTCCTGTCATATGACTAGTGCATCCACTATCAATCACCCATTTAGATCCACCGGAAGCATAGTCCTACAAGAGATCATATCTTGGATTTAGGTACCCATTTCTCAATGGGTCCTTTTCGGTTAGCAACAAGGGTCTTAGGAACCCAAATAGAGTAATCAATGTAACCATCATAAGGACCAACATATTCTGCATAAACATCACCATAATAGTCAACATAAAGAATATAATTGGGATTGTTATGCCCCGCGAAGTCACTACGAGTAGTCTTGCCCCTAGTGGCATTACTACCCGCAATGGGAGTCTTGGCTTGTGCGGGCTTGGTCTTGTTATTCTTGATGTTGCTCACTTTCTTCTTTGCCTCGGCCACATAACCAAGACCCTCCTTCCCTTTGTGTGGTTTTTGCTCAAACAAGTAAGCAATACCCTTATCTTTACCTTTGGGAATAGAGGTCTTAGCACTAGTGGCCTTAGCAAGGTCCACCTTCATCCTAGCATTTTCTTCAATGACATTTTCATGAACACGAGGAAGAATGGATATACTAGTTGAACAAGTTTTAGAAAGTTGAGTTTGAAGTTGCTCATGAGACTTGACTAGAAGGGTGTGGGTTGTTTCCAAGACCTTGTGAGCCTTGTCAAGCTTCTCCATATCCTCAAGAAGTCTAGCAGTTGCAACCCCAAGTTCAACTTTCTCCTTTTTAATCACTTTATATTTAGCAAAGACATGATCTCTATCCTTAATGATTTTATTAATGATTTCATCATTTTTAGCATCAAGAGACTCAAGTCTTTCCTCAAGGGTGGTTCTATATTCATTTTCTTCATCAAGAGAGTCATTTAAGGATGCTATAGAAGCATTCAAGGAGGCAATGGTGAGAGAATCCTCTCTCTCAATCTTACTCTTTTCTTGAAGAAGTTCTTCGGCCGCACATAGTTGTCTCATGAGAGACTCAACATGTTCTTTGGCTTCACCTTGCAAGTTAGTCACAAAAGTATCGGAGGCAACAAGTTCCTTCTTAATCTCAAGACTAGATTGATCATGCGTAGTCTTAGGAGAAGGAGATGATACCTCGGTGACATGAGCCATGAGGCAACGAGCGGTGTTGGTGGAGACGTTCTCATTGGGGGATTCAAAGAGAGACGATGATGAAGTAGATACAATAGCCAATGCGGCTACCTCTTTATTGGGTGCATCTTCATCTTCGGAATCACTTGTGGCATATTCTTCTTGCGCCACCAACACAATTCTTGGTGCCTTCTTGAAGAAAGGCTTTCTTGGTCTTGCGGGCTTCTTTTGAATCAACTTTGAGTGGTCCTTTGGGACAAGCTTCCCACCATTTTGCTCACGGTTCTCATAAGGACACTCTCTTATGTAGTGATTCTTGTCATGACAATTGTAGCACGTCTTTGTCCTTGAGGCAAACTCTTTCTTGCCACTTGAGTTGCTCTCTCGATCAACACGAGCTTTAGCACTTGCCGGGTCATTCCAAAACACTCTTGTGGCGAGCGCTATGTGACTATTGAGAGCTTGTTCAAGATCATTGGGAGCAATGTTGTTTGGGCAAGCTTCAACATCATCATTCTCATCCATACTAATCACCTTGACCTTCAAGGCAAGTGATGGACCTTGTCTCATTCCCATGGCCCTAGCACGGTTATCTTCGGCATTCTTGGTGGCAACCTTGGAGGCTTGAACTTCTTGCATAACCTCATGTGAAGACATTTGATGATAGTTGTATCTTCCTTGAATTGACTTCAACTCCATGGGCTCCGAGGGCAAGAGAGCATTCACATACTTCCTCTTGACCCAAGCATCATCCACATATGTTGCTCCCACATCATAAAAGGCTTTGGCAAGAGACTTGAGTCTTCCATACATCTCTTCATGATTCTCATTGTCAAGCATGTAGAAGCCTTCGGCAGCATTGCTCAAGGATTCATATCTATTCCTCTTCATGTTTTCATTCCCAAGGAAGGCAACCTCAAGACAATCCCAAGCTTCTTTGGCGGTGGTGGCATGAAGGACATGATGCTTGTCATTATCGCTCAACGAGAGGTCAATCATGTGAAGAGCGGAGGCATTGAGTTGCTTTTCGGCGAACTCTCTTTTTGTCATGTTGCTTGGATCCTCAACATTGTATCCGTCTTCAATGATCCTCCAAAGCTCGATGGAGGCACTGTTGACATGAGATTTCATTGAGCGTTACCAACTTGCAAAAGCTAATGCATTAAGTTTAGGTGGAGGACCTAGAGGGTTTATGCGGGTTGTAATAATTGGATCGGGAGAGTACCATCCCGGAACGGCATGGTACCCTTCCTTCTCCTCATGCAAAGTAGGAGATGTTTTAGGTCTAGTATCGGTTTCAACCCCCTTTTTCTTTTTCTCTTTATCCTCCTTGGAATCACCCTCTTCGGAGTTAGAGGCTTCCTCTAGTGGGATGATTTCCGAGCGCTTGCCATTTGCAAATTTCATGAACATGTCACGAAACTCATCAAATTTGGCATTCATGGTCGATGTCAAAGTTGTTTCCAAAGCTTTGATATCGGCCATGGATGCCGTGGTGGCTTTGGCCTTTTCAAGGGCCTCATTAGCCTTCGCAAGAGTCTCGGCCTCATCCTCACTTTGTGTCATACTTCTCTTAGGCGGTTAAACCCAACAAGAGAACTTGGCTCTGATACCAATTGAAAGGATCGGTATGACACCTAGAGGGGGGGGGGGGGTGAATAGGTGCTAATTCAAATTTTAGTTCTTTTTCAAATTAAGCTTGACACGAAAGGTAAATTCTCTAGATATGCCACTACGGTGAATTTACCTATATGACAAGCTAACGACTAAGCACGATACACAAAGTAAAGGCGGTAAACAAGGATAGAGGTAACCGAAGTGAAAGCACGAGACGACAAGGATGTATTCCCGAGTTCCTCCCTTAAATGGGAGTACGTCTCGTTGGAGAGGTGTGAACCAACACAGTGGTTCAACGGCCACAAAGGCCTCACCCTAATCTCCGGTGAACCGCACCACAAAGGTTTGGTTCACTTCAACTATCGGAAACCTTCGAGGCGGAGTCCGGAGCCTTTACAACAACGATTCGGGGCACGACCCACAAAGGGCTTGGGGGCTCCCGAACAGCTACAATCTGTCACAAAGACAATAGGTAAGTACAACAATGGGCTAGGTTTTCCTAGTGGAAACCCTAGCAAATGGTCCCTCAAGTGAATGAGGGGGGAATGAAGAACGGCTCGGTGAAGATGTAGATCTAGGCCTTCTCCTTCAATCCTCCAAAGATCAGCAAGTTTGGACGGAGGGATTGGGAGATCTAGTGATTCTTGGACTTGCAACAATGGTGTTTTTCTTGATTCGGTCGAGCAGCTTGGCTGGAGGAAGGAGGAGGGGTATTTATACCCCTCCCATAAATATAACCGTTGCAGTCCACTTGCACCGGAGACTCCGGTCTGGAAGGGCCGGAGACTCCGGCCTGACCGGAGACTCCGGTCCCTGAGACCGGAGACTCCGGACTCCAAGGGCGGAGACTCCGGTGCAACTCCGGGCTCACTCCGGACCCCATATCAGAGAGTGCCGTCTTCTGGCTCTTTGTTTCTCGAATGCACGAGGGCCGGAGACTCCGGTCGGGGAGGGCCGGAGACTCCGGTGATACTCCGGGGTAACTCCGGACCCCCACCAGAGGCTGCCGTCCTCTGGACCTCTTAGCTCCAACAACCTTGGGACCGGAGACTCCGGCCCCTGAGCCCATAAAGGCCGGAGACTCCGGCCTGAAAATATGATCATTTACTTGTTTTTCCTGCACACTTATTACCACATTAGATACATAGATGATAGGGTTGTCGTCTAACACACAAAACACGTGGGGATACACAAAATGTTCTTTCACAAGCTTCTGTGTCAAGGAATCAAAACAACAATTTTTCTCCATATATAATATGGCTGTATGCGGTGAGATGTTGACTGATGAATGCAGGATCTCTGTAACTCTGGACATCCATTGCTTTGCTGACTCGGTTTTTCTCATGACGCAGCGATCTAAATCCGCCTCGGTGTACTGCTTCTTGCATGTTCCAGCGAAATTCTTGATTAACGCCGCTTTTAATTCTTCCCAAGAGTTGATACTGGGTGGTGGAAGCTGGTCTAACCATATCTTGGGTGCTCCTTCTGCCATCATGAGATACATGTAACGGGCACATAATTTTGGTGTTGCGTTCTTCATGTCCATGGCCATGCCGTAACTGCTCAACCACGTCTCTGGGTTCATGTTCGGCTCATAGTTGACAATCTTGGTTGGTTCTTTGAATTTTTTTGGAAACGGCTCCGATCTGATCGCATCTGATAAACACTTTGGTCCTGTAAAATTTGATGACGTGCCTCCTCCGTGACCCGGCGCAGGCGAAGATACGGCGGGTCTGTCGGGGATCACCACTCCAGCTCCGGCTCCTGGAAGCGCTGCCGCTGCAGCTGCGCGTCTTGCTCTTGAGCTGTTGACTATCGACTGTGCCGCGGACATAGCCGGCGCGACCACCCTCTGAGGTGCGGCCGCCGGCTGTTGTTGCTGCATCACTTGACGGTTGTGTTGCTGAACTTGCTGGTTCACCGGCCCAAGCCGGTTCTGGACTGATCTTGCTGCCGTCGGCTCTCCCTGCTGGGTTCTGGTACGACTCCTTTGTGGTTCTGAGTTGAACGCTTGCGAGCCGCGTGGGTTATTGTTCTGCTGGACCACAGCGGTACGCAATAAATCTATGGCTCGCCGTGCTTCAGTGCCGACCGGTGAATTATCGAACGGGGTCTGCTCTAGGGCATGTGCAGCTGCAAAAACATTGTCAACTGGATTATTGTAATGACCCGGGGGAGTGCTAAACCTGGGGGTGGTGGTGGTAGTTGTTCTGCGACCGCATCCCCGGCTCTGGCTCCTCCAGCCGGGCTTCCCGCGTTTCCTCTAGCTTGTGTTCCTTGTAACCCGGCCTGCGGAGCGCCGGCTCCCACTACAGGGTTAGCCGCCGCCACGGGTGCGGGTGCGTTGGGTGTTGTCTGGTAGTCGAGGACTTGAGGTACTATGGCGTTTGTTCCGGTTGGCAGATGCAGCCGGCTTCCGCGCCTCCTGTTCTGTACTGCGGTGAACTCGTCCCTCCTTCTCTGGAGAGCGTTTCTCTCGTCTTGTAACATCTGTTCCTGCTGAGCCAAAAGTCGTTCTTTCTCTGCTACGCGCCGAGTTTCATCCGCGCGCTCCTGGTTTGCTCTTGCGATGGCCTGCCTTAGGTCTTCCAGTTCTCTCTGCATCGCCGAGCTATTATTTGTCACTTCTCCCAAATGCTGCGCCGGGTTTCCTGAAGCACCGGCAAGCGTTTGGTCGTTCCCCGCAAGTGGTGGGACTTGATTTCATGGGTTTGGCGGCGGAACAGGGGTATTCGCCAGGATCGGATTTGTGAAAGCCGTTCCAGGCGCTGGGGGATGTGTCTGAATTGCGGCGCTGAAAGTCGGTAAAACTGCTCCGGTATTGGGGTTGGGTGGTGCATATGCTGCAGGTGGCATGGCAAGCTGACCCTGGTCCCAAACTTCTCTATCCTGTCTGGCGGTTCTCTCTGCGCAACGGAGGTTGTTCCTCCATCAGTCGGCTGAGCCGTGGTCACAACGTGAACTGTCATATGACGCACGGGTCCTGGGGGCGCCGGGTGATCTTCTTCCTCAAGTCCATATCCCCAACGATCTTCAAACAGCGGTAAGATTGACTCGGTATCTGTGTCCAGATCTGACATGTTCGTTGGTGCAGCAATAGAATCCTGTAAAGCTTGGATCGCCGCCTCTTCCTCTACGGTCATGACTTCACACTCTGGCGATCCAACAGACTCTTCTCCGTCCGTCTGGGCCATAGTAGTTGACCCGGACTCTGACTCGTACTCCGTCTCATACTGATCTGAACCGGCTCCGGTGGACCGGATTACACCGACGAAAACATCGATCTGACCAAAGACGATCATAGATCCGGTTTCCAGCTGATCTGCTTCTTCTTTCCAACCAAAGTCGTCCACGATCCGCTCCCCTCCTCTTTCCAACCAAAGTCGTCCACGATCCGCTCCCCTCCTGGGAGCGTGTAGATCTGGCCGATAGCTAGGTTTTCCATACCGCGCCGCGCTTCTCCAACAAAACTGATGTTCTTGGCCGCATGCCCCACGGTGGGCGCCAACTGTCGTGGGATTGTCACGACAGATGTTTCCGGGTGGAAACTTGAGTATTGGGACATAGCGACTTCTGACATCGGGAGCTTGTCTAGCATGGCGTGGGGAAACAAGGGTTTACCCAGGTTCGGCCCCTCTTCTTGAGGTAAAGACCTACTCCTGCTTTGCTTTATTGATATGGGGTTTCGAGGACTCGGCGCCTTAGCTTCCGGGTCTCGATTACAATCTCTGGAACTAGGTATTGTTGGGGCTTTCGACTTATCTCTCTAGGAACCAGGAGACCCCCTTATATAGGTGGGGAGTCTTGCTGGAGGTACAAGCGGGGGTCCGGGTTACAATCGTACCCGGACTCTACTCTAAGTCCACTAAGTCTTCGCCTTCCTTATCTGGACTCCGTCTTGTACTTGGTCTCCAGTCTTCTGGATCCTTCTTAGCTTGTGGGCCAAGGCACACGTCGCACACCGGCTTACGTGGGACCCGGCCCATCTCTTTATGCCTAATCCGGCCCAGGCTTCTACCAGGCCGGCTTGTCTTCTAGGTCGGTGGGCCTACCGGGTTATGATCCCCCCAACAGTACCCAACCGGGATCACCTCCACCGGCAGCGGCGGCATCCTGGGGCGGTGCAGGCACAGGCGGTCATGCGGTGGGGATTGAGCTCGGGCCCGGGCCTCGCGGTCGCGGATGATAATGTCGCCGCCTCCACCTCCAGAAGCATCGCGGAGGAGGAGGAGGAGGAGGAGCAGATTTTGCGTGGCGTGGCAGCAGCATCAGACACAACAGGGTAGGGTTTGCCGTTGCGGCAAGCTAGCAGGCGGTCGCGATGGCCGAAGCCACCGTGTGGACGCTTCTGCCCCACCAGGTGTGTGGCTGTTGTAGAACTCCTGGGCACTCCCGCTAGAAGCGCGCCATCCACGTCGCCCGGTTGTTGTCGTCGTACTCCAGGACGGCGCACTACTCCCGTGTGAGCCGGCTCTGGCGTCGGCAATGGCGCGCGCGACCTGCTCCCCGGTCTCCGTCAGCGATGGAACGGGGAGGCCGCCGTTGCATAACATCGACCACTCCTTGGGGAGGCGGGTATCAGGGGGAGGAGCAGCCCGTACCGGTATAGCTCCCACACCTCCTCCAGCCTGATGCAGTGCCCGCAGCGGCTGCTGCCCGACTCATTGTTGTTCGCCATTGCATGGCGACGGAGCTGGGTGCGACAATGTGTGATGATGCACGAACAGTCGTTGGGAAACTCCAAGCATAAGGTGATGCATACAGTGGTAAATCTTCCCCTCGTTAAAGAACCAGAATTTAATCGTCCCGGAGGAGTGGTGAGTTACAACTTGATGTCAACCTTGCAATGACGTCTGATTGCTTGGATGACTGGACCTACACACAACCAAACAAATACTTTCTCCTAACTATTCAGGAAGGTATCAAGCTTCTCTTCTTGCTGCAAACAAAGTTGTCAAACGTATGGTGGAAATAATATGATGTTTATGAAAAATGGACAGCGAACAATTGATTATTAAAGCGAGTAATAGGTGTAAAAAATCTAATAAAAGATGGACCGAGTGTCATGGTTTCACTAATGATGGCTCTCCAACAAAAGATAAGCATACATGCTGGTGAACAAATTACAGCTAGGCAATTGACAAATTCATGAAAGCATTTAATAGAAGCTGTTATGGCAAAGATTCACTTGAACCATTCAATATTGGGCATTACGTCAAAATATATAGACCGTAATCCAACTGCATTTATGACTAATAATCCACCTTCAGATCGCTATACACCATTTCACCTAAAAGTATTAAGTTGCAAGCAATGGTCAATTGCAATAAATTCCGTATGTAATATAAGCAATGCATACAGCACATACCCGTTCTGACACGTTTTTGTCACTCGAGCGCATAATCATAGGAGGCATGAACCCACGATGTAGCATCAATACATCCTCTTGGAGATACAATATCATCACTTGCCCAAAGTAAAATAAGTATCGGAGAGCATGTAAGATCATGAATATAACAATAACATGAATAAGCAATGGTAAACCACCTGAACGTAACTTTATAAATCATCGAATCCTATCAAACACAATAGCATTACAATAAAGTGATATTGATCATGTTGGGCAGGGTGCCGGGAAGTGCTTCGTAACCCTCCCGAATTAGGTTTCGAGATGATGACGTCCTCGGGAGTCTTTCGTGGAATATTTTCTCCATATTAGATTTTTTAGTCGGAAGGCGAAAGGGCGATGCGAGGGGGTGGACCCACCCCCGGCGCATGCCCCCCTGCACCAGCTGGCTGCGTCGGAGGTGGGGAGGTCCCCCACTCCGCCCTTTCATGTGCGGCTTAGTTTCAAAGTAAAACTCCTCCCTGATTTTTCACGGATTTTTAATTACAAGGATATTTCCTTAACAAGATTTTCTGAAAACGAAAACCGCAGGAACCAGAAACTGGCACTAAGCGTAATGATACAATAGGTTAGTTCATATAAATAAATCAAAATCATATAATAATGCAATATAAATATATAGAAATGATATAAAACAAGCATGGAACATCAAAAAGTATAGATACGTTTACGACGTATCAAGCATTCCAAGCTTAATTCATGTCCTCGAGTAGGTAAATGATAACAAAGATAATTTTTAAAGTGAATTGTTGCTGAACACAATGTTGATCAATGTATAATAACGTAAATCATGTGAACTTAGATGAAATAACTCAAATCAAAAGTTTCATGTTGGAATCAAACAAGCAACGAGTAAAAAAGATGATAGACGTTTTGGCAGTGGTCGGGGGGGGGGGGGGGGGGGGGGGGCACCACCGTTTGCTTGACACGTGTTGCCTTGGTCAAAGTAGCTTAACCTCCCCACCTTCCGCTAAGTGATGCAAAGACGGTGATTAAGGACTTTTGAATTTGAACAGAGAACCGACCAACATGGGTGGCCTACTATATAAAGAGAGAATTCAAATATTTAAACGACCATGTCAGTGCTTATTCCTTCACACATTTGAACAAGAAATCTTCTGGAACATACCGTGGCAATGCCTAAAGAATGGGGAATGTTTTGTTTCTTTTGTTTGGAGGAGAGGCTTACGAAGTTGCGTTACCGGGACTTGAGCAAGATGAGCGACATGATCCTCAAGGCTAACCAGTCGCCCAACAGGATCAACATCGTATCACAAGGGAGCTCCTCGATAGCCGGCATCATGCAGAGGGCCATGGTAGCGGGACACATATTGTAGTGAGAACTCGAATCCAGTAGTCGCGCGAGTGCGCTCCCAAAAACCTGATCGACCCTCTCCCGTACAGAATCATAAGAGGCGGGGTTCTGGAGGTCTACTGTCCCTTCAACCGGTGCACGCCGTAAGACGGGATAGAGAAGACTTGGAAGACGGCGGCGCAATGCTCTGGAGGTGGAACGGCGCGAGACATGTATTGCGTGGTGACGGCTAGGGTTTGCCTCTGCCTGAATATATAGCGCGGGTCGGGTAGGACGTGGGCTGTAAGCCACGACCGAGTCGGTAACGTCCCACGATCTCAGAGAAATCGGAAACGGCAATTTAATTAACGCGTCCGTTAATTTTATTAATTAGTGACTCATTAATTTTCCCCAACTGCAAAATTATATGCATCGGCTCGACGAGATTCCCGCAACCCACGGCGTGACGTGACGTAATGTGACGAGGGCAGGGGCGGAGGGAAGGGGGACGAGCGGGGGCGAGACCCCATAACGACTCGCTCGATACATGAAAAGATTAGCGATATATTTTTACAGATCTAAACAGTTTCGCCCCCTATCCACCTAAAGAAGGCCAAATCTCTAATCTAAGCCCATTTACTTGCCACGTACAGCCAAGTCCATTAGCCTAACAAGTAGAACTAGCCCAGTTACGCTAGGTATCAGGCCATCAGCAGATCAACAGTCAGCACGATCGTTCGCCTGCCTGTTCGTCTATTCGTCTGCTTGCCGGCGGCCGCTGATTGCTCCAAACGAAGCGACCAAGCCTCCAATCCAGTTTTCACTTTCCAGAATTGAGACGTGAGATTTGAGAAGAGAAGAGCTAGTCTCCACCTCAATCTGCTGCTGCTTGCACGGCCGCACTCAACATGAGCGATAAAAGGAGGAAAAAAGGTTTTTCACCCTAGATTTCATCTCTCTGTTGACTGATTTGATCTATCTCTTAGACGTCCTCTTAGACGTCCTGATTAATTTTTAGATTATTTGCGTGTGCTTGTGTATTTTTTAGAATTTTAGATCTATCTTTTAGACGCTCTAAATCTCTTAGACGCACTGATTTGATCTATCTCGTAGACGCCCTGATTAATTTCTAGTCAAGAGAGAGATAGACTGGAGTGCGAGTTACCACATTTCCAACTTGACACATTCAAACATCCAGCAGAGCGAGCTTTTTCGGCTAGTTTTAGACTAAATTGGGAGATTATTTTCTTCGACATTGTGTGATAGTCTACATAGAGAGGGAACTAGCAGAAAAGATTACCGTTGAAGAAATTATTGAGATCATTGATCTTCGACCCCGGAAAGCCGAATTCAAATTGATAGAAATGTAACTTTTTTTGTACTGCTGAGAACAAAACAAAAATAAACCTTACAATATTTATAGCCCATTTTTTTCTCTATGTTTTGTTGTCTCTTCTTCTCGCCCCCCTATCTCCAATTTATGGCTCCGTCCCTCGGCGAGGCGAGCGAGGAGGAGGAGCGCGCATGTGACACTCTTTTTCTCATGCTCTTACTAGCTCATACTAGTACTAGAACATCTCACTATATAAATAAAGGGGTGCAGCTCACTCCCAACTACCAGTATGGGACTAAATATTAGTCTCATACACACATAACCAGCCAATTAGAATGGGACAAGAGAATTCCGGATTTTAGTTGGACTGGCCATGGATGGTTCGCCATGGTTAGACACACGAGGGTAGGAAAAAGAGGACACTCACAAAGCTATTTGACCTAGAGCTGGTTGAGACGAGCCTGTGGCATGATGAAACCGTGGTGGACAACCTCAAATCGGCCATGAGTGTATTGTTTCTGTTTTATAAGTATGAACAAGGTGATACAATGATTTATGTGCGCATGTTACAAACATATCTATACTTTTTATAAAACAAAACCCCACTAACTTACAATTATTGATTCTATCTTAACATGCAAGTTATCCACATCATCTCCCCTTTTAACCAACCAATTGTCCACGTCGTCTCACCAAAATGTATTAATTATTGTCCATCTCTACATGCAAGTATTCATATTATCTTTTTTCTCTAGCCATTAAATTATCCATTTCATTATTTATATTTTATCGTTTCAATGATAAGACCACGCAATCCCGCTTAAATAATGTGTTAGTGGAACATCGTAATTAATTTTGCCAATCAAATGATTTTTTCTTACATATTTCTATAGTCTGTTTAAATTTTGTGTGTTGATTAGGTTTCTAAGAGGTGCCCGCTGCAACGCGCGGGGCATTTTTCTAGTTGCTGTAATATTGCATACATATTCGTGTAGTGTTTGATGAGTCGGACACAAATGTTAGATTCCCTGAGTTTTTTTGTACAACTGACACATTTTGGTGACGCTTTTACTACAAATAAATGAGAATTTGTTATATAGTTTTTTACATTTTGCTATATGGTTGTATTTAAAGTGTTATAATATTATTTGCTACATAATCGTAAATTTTACAAATCTGGTTTTTTTAAGCTACACACAGTGCTACATGTCACGAAAAAATGTTGTGAATATCGTTTCGTATAATTTGATCGGACGGTTTCGGAGACTGCTGTAGTAAAAGGTCGGGCGCCTAACGTTTGCCCAATAAAAGTGGTCGTGTGCGTAAAAAATCGGAGAAAAATCGAAACCACGACTCTTAATATTTTGGGCTATACTCACCGGTTTCTCTCGGAAAAAAACACGAGGAGGGCATGACGGGTCCCCTCCCTCGCGCCCGGGCGATCCCTTGCCCTCTTTTCGCCCAATTGGGCCGGCCCAATTAGTGCTTCATTTTTCCTTTCCTTCTTATATTTTTTTGTTCCTTTTCCTTCGGTGGGTTCCTTTTACTGTTGGGCCTGCATGTCAGAAGGTATTGTATGGCTTCGTGTTGGTCGTACACGGATGGGCAAGCCGAGCTATTTAAACTGGTGCGGAACCCATCCAACTTCCGAGGTGGGACTAAAAGTAATCATCTGATACCTAGTGAATGAGCGCACGCTACACAGACACTTCTCGGGAACAATAAGCGGGAACACGAAGGAACAAGTCTACTTTTTCGCGAATGCAGAGGAACAATCCTATTTCACGAGGCTTTGATTAGCTTGTTGCACACTTCTGGGGAACAAATAAGTACGAACACGAAGGAACAAGACTCTCTAATCGAGAATGCGGAGGAACATGACTGTTTCACGAGGGTCTTTATGAGTTTAAGCCGGAACACGATGGAACAAGATTCCTTGTTCGGAAATTCAAAGGAACAAAACTGTTTATGATCCATGTGTTGCACACTTTTTGGAAACAAAACTATTGAAGAGAGAGAAACATACCACTATTAAATGGAACAAAAACTCTTATTTGGAGGAACAAATCTCCAAGAATTTTAAGAACAATAGTTATGGATTCAAAGGATTAGGAATAAAGAAGTTATAGGGGAACAAAACTCTAAGAGAGAGGAACGTAACTCTATTAAATGAAATACAAACACTTGAGAGAATAAACAAACTCTACAGAGGAACAAAAACGCCTTCGTAGAGAAGCAAAACTCTAAAAAGAGGAACAAATCTCCATTAATTTGGGAACTAAAAAAGCTAAAGGGGAACAAAGCTCTAAGAGAGAGGAACATACATCTATTAAATGGAACAAAAACTCTATAAAGGGAAACAAAAAAGTCATATTTAGAGGAACAAAACTCTAGAAAAGGGAACAAATCTCCATTGATTTAGGAACAGTAGTTATGGATTCATGAGAGTTAGTAATAAAAAAAGCTACAGGGGAACAAAACTCTAGGAGAGAGCAACATACCTCTATTAATTGGAACAAAAAATCAATAAGTTTAATTAGCGTCCGAGGAAAAAAATCAACACAAGGAACAAATGTGTAATTGAAATGGAACAAAATCACGAATACAACTGGAACAATAAGTTTAATTAGCGTGTGCGGAAAAAATCCAATCTACTAGGAACAAATGTTAATCGCCCAAGGAACAAACTAATAAGAGATGGACACACAGGGACATAGTTAAAACAATAATTTAGCGCCCAAGGAACAAAAATTACATCGGCAAGGAACAATTTTTTTTACAAGGAACAAAAGTCTTATCTATGAGGAACGAAAAACACATGCGGAACAAATCTTGACGCACGAAGGAACAAAAATGTAAACTGTTTGGAACAAAAATATATCACTGATGGAACAAGATTTAGATAATACAATTTTTTAAATACATATTGCAATTATCGACGGGAAATAAAATGTTTAGAAAAAAGAAAAAGAAAAATAAAAGAAGAGAAAAGAAAATAAAAACAAAGAAAGAAAACAGACATAATACGAAGAGAAAAACAAAAGGAAAGGAAAAAAGAAACAAAAACTAAAGAACAAACACAGGAACAAAACAAAACAGAAGAGGAACAAAATGAACGAAGCAAGGAACAAAAATCAGACGAGCGGAGGAACGAATCACCTATGTAAAACGGGCCAAGCACAGAATCCATACTCCTTTAGCGAAACACGTCAGGAATTGCTCGGACGCTGCCGAGGGAATTCAGGCATGACAAGAGCGGCAATAGTCGGGTATCTGAAGGTCTGTTTCGCGCCCCGCGCGCGACCTGCTGCCGCTACGTGGACACGCAAACCGAGCGAGCGCCTCTGCACGGGCCCGCGACGATATCCCAGAACCAGATCTAGATCTAGATCCAGTTCTAAATAAGTTGTACAAACATAACACAACACTATGTACAAACACAAACTTAGCTAGTACAACTACACAGATCGGGTTGTACGTACAACTACACAGATCATGTTATACAGATCAGGTCGTAAAACTATACAGATCAGGTTGTACAGATCAGGTTGAACGTATAACTACACACATCAGGGTGATACAGATCAGGTTGTACAGATCACGTTGAACGTACAAGTACACAGATCGGGTTGTACAGATCAGGTTATACGTACAACTACACTAAGGTTCAGTTATACGTACAACTACACATACCAAATCGTACGAACTGTACACAATTCAAAGTACAAAAAAAAAGTTCGTCAAAACCTAACATGGGATCCAGTTTTGTAGATCTCCACGCGAGTAGTTCAAAAGTGAAAACGGATCGTAATTCGGATAAACGATTCTCAAGATATTTCATTTTGAAAAAACGGATCTCAAAATAATGCACCTACAACCCTCTGTGCAAACCCTCATCACCGGGCAGCCGCCACTTGTCACGCGCGGAGTAAATGTGGGAGCGAAAGCGAACTAAACAACGGGCCCGCACACATGGACGTTACGCGAAGGGAATATTTTTCTAATGATTTCGGCAATAGTCTGTTTGCTACTAGGTCGGGCTATCAGCACATTTCGAACTGGGCCAGCAGTCGTCCTTTTAGTGCAAGAATTGTTATTGGGCCTGTTCCTTGGGATTGTGCTCCTTGCTTCTCACTGTCAGAAAAGAAATCGTGGTGGTGAAGTGAGGAGCGAGGAGCCCCGCAACGCAATCGCCATCGGGATTTCATCGTCCCGTCGCCGCAAATGCCGCCGCCGTGCCCTACCCTCTGCCGCCTTCCCGCGGCCAACCTCGGCCTCCCTTGGTCGCGCCCATCCATAGCCACCCCCCGCCTCGCACTCGCCGCGCGCCGCGCCAGGGCCGTCGCCGCCAGGGCCTCCTCTTCCTCGCCGGACTCCTCCTTCGGCTCGCGGATGGAGGACTCCGTCAAGAAGACGCTCGCAGACAACCCCGTCGTCATCTACTCCAAGTCGTGGTGCTCGTAAGAACCTTTACCCCCGACACAACCAGTTCGTTCCACGATTTGTATTGTGCGACTAATTCCTTCTTCATATGTGCTGGTGCTTACTCGACACCGCAGGTATTCCATGGAGGTCAAGGGTCTCTTCAAGAGGATTGGCGTAGAGCCCCATGTAATCGAGCTCGACCATCTTGGTTCGTCCCTCTGGCCTCTTCTTCTACACGTCTCTCTACCTATTGGCTATTGCTATTGGGGAATCTTGTGTGGCTTCTTGCCAGGACATGAACATATCAATATCAATATGTTTCTTTGACCATTACTGCCCTCTGATTATACTGTGTGGGCAATGACACTCAAGTGAACTGATAGTTTGGGGATTTTAGATGGACATACGTTTTGGCTGTCCAGATTATTTGAAGTTTCTGTCCTATTTGTATTACTTGAAGAGGAATAGAGGATTGCTTACAAACTTTGTTGAATTAATATGATACATGCCTTGAATGATACACCAAGTCTGGCTTCCGTACCATAAATTCCACCTTTACTCTTCGTATTTTGGTCATAAACTTGATTCTACTTTCACCCATCATCTGCTGCGTTGCCAAAGTCACCTTGCCTTCAAAATCAGCACATGTCATGACATTATACTCTTCTACAGAGTTCTTAGTTAAAGGACATGCGCCGCAAATACCGCAGCAGTCAAACAGCAGCTTAAATATGTGCTTGTGTTTATTTCACTTCTATTAGAGACAATACATGCTCGTATGTTTGAAGAATTGAAATACTTTTGACCCTTCCATGGTTTTGGTGGTGCCAATTTTGTTACTCATGTTAACATATCGAAACTTCCACAAATCATCACTCATTTTGTGTCTTTGTTGTACTTTGCAAAGTTGCAACCATGAAGGACTTGTAAATTGTTTTTAATCATCTACCACCAGGAAATGCAATGTGTATATTTCTAGAAGGAAATGGTTTTTGGTGTCAATTTTGTGCAGCTGACAAGTGTCAACTCTTGTCCTTCAGGTGCTCAGGGACCACAACTGCAAAAGGTGTTAGAGAGGTTGACTGGACAGTCCACTGTTCCTAATGTTTTCATCGGTATGTCAAAATTTGTTTGCGACCTTGTGCTTGTCTCCTTTGTCCATCACCTTAGTAGCATAAATACTTTATGATTTCCCCCCAAATTAATTAGGTATATCTCTAGTATATACTGTCATTTGGATTCACATGTGCATGCCATGCAGATTTCTGAGTAGATGTTCGTTTTGTTTCAGGTGGAAAGCACATTGGTGGCTGTACAGGTACTTATGCGTGTGCTAATTGCTGAACACTGATCAGCCTTTACAGTCATACTGCAATTGCCAAGTGATATATATGTGCCTATGTAAATAGTTCAGAGTCTATTGTGCATGCTAACTTCATAATATGTTCCCAAAATCCTAAGCTATCCTCGTGTTATGTGAAATATGTCACGGTTTATTTTCTCCATTGCTGTTACAGTTTATTGAGCTGCAGTTGCGTGTCCTGTTAACACTTAGAGTTTATTAGGACCACAGTGGAAGGAGATAAACTAGGTAATTGTAAATTCATGTTCTATAACTAGCTCCGCAAGATTACACACCAACATGCCGAGAGGTCAGTCGTCTTCTCTATGACCGCACACATCGCCGCATCACAATCGGTATATAAGATCACCGGTTACTGTGGATACTGTTCAATCAGTTTGAGGCCTTGAAAACATGCTAGAATCTCTGCTTCAATAGTGCTAGTACAGGACGGGGCAAACTTCCACTTTGCTTGAACGACCTTGCTAGCCTCATTTCTAATACTAACTGATATGTGCATTTTTGCATCAACTACTTTGATAAGTAACTTCAACTTTTATCTAGGTAATTGTGAATTCATGCTCCTTAGCTAGCTCAGCAATATTCCATTTAATATTATTTTCTGGCTATGATGTGTATCACAAGATGTGTCACTGGCAATTAGCATCTTTCAGTCTCTGTTGTGAGCCTCGTTTGCATGCTGTGCTCTATAATTAATAGCACAAGAAAATTTTAAATGCCATGAAAACATATTTCCTCAGCGAGCAGTGCATCATGCTTGACGTATCACTAATAAAGAAAATATTCTTTTGGTGCTCACACTGGTGTTGTCCTTGTTCTCTAGATACTGTGAAGCTTCATCGCAAAGGGGAGCTGGCTACAATGCTGACGGAATTGGACATCAAAGTGAATAATTCATAATGACTACATTGAGCATGGCCAGCTGCCCAGCTTGCTTAAAATCGGAGCAATTTGAGGTTTATTTGATTTGAGCCATTATGTACCGAGATGTGCTTGCAGATCTATCTTGACTTGTGAAAAACTGATGGTGGCAAGTTATTTTTGTTAGTGTACATCTGTTGCTGAAATCGAATGGGAAGAAAACCCTGTGAATTCGTGTATTGTTGTTGCGGATCTGAACTGGTGTGTTGCTATTACAAATCTGAATCCTGCCACTTTTGTCATAGTGTCAGTGCATATCCTGACTTGATTTCTACACTGAACGGCCATACGACAGCAGGTAGCAACAACTGAATTACCGTATGGAAAAAAGTGATTTTCCACCGATGATTGGTGCGGTGGTATGTGCGCATGCAGTTACTCACCGATTTGTTTGAGTCGGTGTATGTATCTATCTATGGTATGCTGGGTTGGGCAAGGCAGGCAGCCATGAAGGAGAATGCCGGGATACGATTAAATGGCCTGAAAAACGCGGTGCTGGTTTGTTATGCAAGGACGGTGTCTCGTGTATTCAGATAGGCCTGCAATCACACCTTGCACTCTGACCACAATTCAACATTCGCATAAGTGTGTGGACCTTTTACTCTCCAGGTTACTGGTGTTAGTGGAAATGGCACATAAATTGCAATTGATCTCGTGAGACAGCTTCAGAAGTACTGTAGTAGTAATACTAGACATCATGGAGCCTCCATGTATCACGAGTTCTCTTCTTTTTTACAGTGAACCTCATGCATATTCAAATGGGTTTGTACCATTTACCCAGTCGGAGACTCGTCGCTTCAGGCATGGAACTGTTATTCAGTTTAATTTTGCCTGACACTGGATATTGTGCTGAGAGTGACTCTCGCTTCGACAGAGCTTATAGATGGATGCAGCACACAAAGATACGGGTACCAGATTAAGGTCATTTTCATCTCTGAAAAAATAAGGCCACTCACTGCCATCATCATCATAAGAGTAGAGGTCAGTTTCATTCGTTAACATCACATCTCAAAGACTCAGATATTCTGAAATGACATGTGTATAGTACTGTAGTAGTGGGTACATAACCGAAGGACATGTCCCGCTGGAGCGTCCTCGAAAAGTCGCCATGAAAACTACTCGAGATGGCCAGCCCGTCAGGCTATAAATACGGCCACCAAATATCATGCAGTCCAGAGCATCCAACTCCAAGCTAGCTTCAGTCTGAGCAACTGGTAGCGATCGAGCAAAGATCAGCTAGCTGATAACGATATGGCTGCGCTTGCCCGAGTCCTTGTCGTGATGGCGGTGGCCGGCTTAACAGCGGCAACAATGGCAACGGCGAGCGGTCCTCGCCCCTTCTTCGTGTTCGGCGACTCCCTGGTGGACAGCGGCAACAACAACTACCTGGCCACCACGGCGCGCGCCGACTCGCCGCCCTACGGCCTGGACTACCCGACCCACCGCGCCACCGGCCGCTTCTCCAACGGCCTCAACGTCCCGGACATCATCAGCGAGTACCTCGGTGCCGAGTCCGTGCTCCCCTACCTCAGCCCCCACCTCGACGGCCACAAGCTCCTCGTCGGCGCCAACTTCGCCTCTGCCGGTGTCGGCATCCTGAACGACACCGGCATCCAGTTTGTAAGCTACCTAGCTAGTAGCTCGTCTAGTCTAGAGCTCTAGATATATGATGCCTGGACGTACTGGACAAGAAACGAACGAACGCATTGCGCTATATATATTTGCATGAAAAATGCATGTGGTACGTACGTGCAGGTGAACATCATCCGGATGGAGAAGCAGCTGCGCTACTTCGAGCAGTACCAGAACCGTGTCCGGCGGCTGATCGGCGAGGAGGCGACGCGGCGGCTGGTGCGGAGCGCGCTGGTGCTCATCACCCTCGGCGGCAACGACTTCGTCAACAACTACTACCTGCTGCCCTTCTCCGCCCGGTCGCGGCAGTTCGCGCTCCCGGACTACGTCCGCTACATCATCTCCGAGTACAGGGGCATCCTCCAGCAGCTCTACGGCCTGGGCGCCCGCCGCGTCCTCGTCACCGGGTCCGGCCCCATCGGCTGCGCGCCGGCCGAGCTCGCCACGCGGAGCGCCAACGGGGAGTGCGACATCGAGCTGCAGCGGGCGGCGGCGCTCTACAACCCGCAGCTGGTGCGGATGACCAGGGAGCTCAACGCCCAGTACGGCGCCGACGTGTTCGTCGCCGTCAACGCGTACCGGATGCACATGGACTTCATCTCCGCGCCGGCGGCGTACGGCTTCATCACCTCCAAGGTGGCCTGCTGCGGACAGGGGCCCTACAACGGCGTGGGTCTGTGCACCGAATTCTCCAGCGTCTGCCCCGACCGCTCCCTCTACGCCTTCTGGGACAACTTCCACCCCACCGAGAGGGCCAACCGCATCATCGTCAGCCAGTTCATGGCCGGCTCCCCGGACTACATGCACCCGCTCAACCTCTCCACCATCCTCGCCATGGACGCGGCCGCAACCGCAATGCCATGATCCATTATCTGGAGTTGTTGTTTTGCTCTAGCTTATTAGTAGTACTCCTACTACGTTTGCCTAAATGCAGCTACCTAGGAGTAGCTGGCTAGTTGTAACCGTGTGTGCACACTAAAACTGCTGAAGAAGCAGAGTGTCTGTCCGAGCTTTGATTCGACCTATCATCAGTCAATATAATAATCAAAAGTATATTTGCTTATCAATCCTTCCCATGATTTTTATATGCTGTCGTCGATCGTCTTAATTACCTACTACCCAGGATAACATATACGATAGCCAAACAAACAAGCACATAGCAATCTCAAATTTCATTGCCAAAAAAATATCTCTACAGCTACACCTGGGGACAGGTATATCACTCTGTTCAGTTGCAATGCCAGGACAGGAACCACTCCCAAAATTATAAGAAATGATCCCAAATGGAAAGATAACTCGACTGTGATCAATGCCACATTGGGTCATACAAAAAAAAACATTGCAAAACACAGGGTATTCATATAGGAGGTGAATTGGCATGTGGCTTTCATAAAATGGCCACATCGGGGATTTGCGTCTCATGTGCATGAGCTGGTACTGGTCTTGTTTGTGAAGGAAAAAAAGGCGACAAGGACAGCCAGAAATAATCAGCTGAAATCATTTCCCAGAATGAGAGCCTGTAGCTCGGACCAGCTAGAGACTGTATAGAGAACTCCAGAGCGTGCCTTGAAGACGGATGCCGCTTGCTTCCCGACCTGCCTTTGCTTCTCTACCAAACCAGGGAGTAGTGGAACAAAAGAAACACCAAACTGTTTGCCCACTCTCCGCAAGGTTGTGCTTGATCCAACAACGATGCCAATATCCGCTTCCAACAAACAAAGCAAATCGCCAACCGAGTCCCCGATATAAACAGACAATGATGGTGTTGTACTGTCCAGGTCACTTTTGATGCTCTTGAACTTGTCAACTTTATCCAGTGGAGACTCTATTTTTCTGTTGATTTGACCAGTTGAAACAGATCCCTCAAAAGCAAACTCATTGGAATGTACGCTTAATCCATCTAGACAACCAACTGCATGAGAACACAAACAATAGTCATACCAGTTCGGGCGTTTGCATTAACGTGAAACATGAGTTCCTGATAACAAAACATTGTAGAATACATATCCTTAGAACACCAACCATTGCCCTAATATAACTAGCAACTCCACATCAGACTAGATACAAAAATCGCTAAATTTTTGGAGTATTTGTTACTATATCAGTATTCTATACTCGATCGAGACGCCAGATGATGGCCATTTATTTGGTTAAAACACCGAGTTTTTATCAAATATTGATTGATCCTTATTCAGCACTCACTTACAGATCAACATAAGAACTAAAAGATAAACAAAAAAACACTATGGTACTGATAGAATAATATTATAATCATGCTAAACAGCAGTCCTAAAGCTATTCCTACTGCTGTGCAAAGAATAAGTACTCTTTTTGCAAGGAACAGCACAAAAGATAGTCAGTCACAAGGTCATACTGATAACACCAAAATGCACAGTGAGGACGAAATAGAGAAGTTGATTGTAAGTTACATCTGTAAACTTGTAATGACCATCATCGTCAGGAAAAAGAAAAGATAAAAACTGGCCAAGGGTTTTCAGCCTTACCTGATGAAAAGGCTGATCTTATAAGCTCTGCACACCAGCAATAGGAAAGAATATGGATATCTAAATTGAGGTTCTCCCTTGTTTCTCCAATCTTCTGAAAGAAATTTCGACAGCCATCTTGCAGGATAAGCCGCTCCCCAGCTTTTCTGATGTCATCTAAGTTCATTCCCCTTAGGACACCAGAGTCTATAACCCTAGAATTTGCTTGTCTCTCAAATTCAGATAGCACTTCCAAACCTTTGTATAGTTGATCGTAGTCAAACGACTTTGCTGGAAACAAAAGGCACTCAATCATCAGCTGATTATTACAGGCATGGTTTGTGCATTATTAGTATAATCACAAAAGGAAAAACTAATCAGAAAGAGGGAGCATTACGCGCACCTTCTTCTGGAGGAAGCAATCTTTCTATGCATTGCTCGTGCTCTTCAGTGTACTGATTAGATAGCATATTCCACGAATTCCTCAGGTCATCTGATTTTGGATTATCAGACCCACTCTGACTAGCCTTTTGGTGTGACAAAATTGCTATCTCCGCCAGTATGGCAGACGAATCAACAACAGTGCATGTCAAATCAAAATCAGAAAAGATAACGAGCTTGTCTTTGGGATCACGGTATCTTGTAAGTGGAGCTACAACAAGTTCATCTAGGAGCTGAGCAGAAAAAAACTCAACCTCCAGTCTCATAGCTTGTTGGTAGAGCTTCCCAAGAATCTCAAGCTCCTCACCAGTTAACGAGACACTTAGTTTGTCAAGCAACTCTTCTATTTGAAGTGCATTATTCTGTAGCGAAGGGGGGAACGACAAACTATTCTTAGAGCATGCACTAATTTGGTTAAAACAGACTAATAGTACACGCAATAGAGGATAAAAATAAAAATTGATGGCATGTTCCATACCTCAAAAGCAGTTGCTGCGTATGTATCGATCCATTTCTTGTATGGGTGATTTTCATCTTGTTTCAGGAAAATGCCAAGTTCTTTGCCCAGATATGCATAAAGCCTCATGCACGGAGTCATCGCCCCCACAGTGTATGCAGCAATTTTTGTCTTCTCGAATGGTGTGACTATTTTATCAGAACCTTTCCCACCATCGACTTTTCCAGCTGCAGTTGCAAGTAAGAAATCAATGTACTTGGTGGTTGCCGGATTTGGAGAAATCTCTTTGGTGGGATCAACTCCCCACTCCTGCAAATTAAATAGACAAGGCAACTCAATGAGTAGTGAAAACTCTAGGGAATAAAAAGAAGATCCAAAGTTGGGAAGAAAATCTAGTTAATGGTCAGTATACCACAGATAATTCCAGTCCTGAGGACTACTATATAGATATACCTGCATCACGCAGTAAAATTGTGGTAGTTTATCCTCTGCCACAACCTAAAACTAAAACCAAACGGCACATGGAGTACATTTTGTTTGTAAAGTTTAGGATCTCAAAATACATTCTCCACAGAAATATGCATATTATTTACAGCTGTTACAGTTGAAATCCTCAGGTATGGCTTAGCTAATCGAAGCCAATAACACAACAGCAAACTTGACTAAACGAATGCATGGCTAGGTTGTTAAAATGAAGTGCAAGTTTGTAACTGTGTAAATAATGAAAGAGACTCTACAACACGTTAGCAATTGTGCTTGACATCTGGCTACCGTACTGTGAGGTATTTGATATTATACAATCGTGAACAGATTGGTTCCTATCAAGTAAGTATCAACGTTAGTAATAGTATGATGGACATCCGAGTTTGTCATTATGCAGCAAGCAGGTCAGATCGGGTGGATGGTAAACGCAAAGCATCCGGGGCGTACAGATGAATCCAAATCAATGGCAAGGAAATCAGTCATGGGGGAAATGGAGAATGGGGTTGGGAGTTGGTTATGAGTATGACCTGGAGTACGGAAGCGTGGTGGTTGAGCTCGCGAAGGATGGACTTCCGAAGGGCGGTGATGGTGGCCTTGTCGTCGTCATCGTCGGCGCACTCCTCGGCCATCTCGTAGCTGATGTCCGGGATGTAATGGATCAGATCCAAGGTAATCGGAACCAAAAGGCAGAATCGAAGGCGAAAAGGCTTACGCGCGTGCGAAGGCGTGGAGGAAGTGGGTGTCCTGCGCGAGGTAGTGGCGGAAGGAGTCGAGGCGTAGGGAGCCCGCGGCGAGGGAGAGGAGGAAGGGCGTGTAGGTGGCGAAGGCAGCCTCCCGCGAGGAGGCGGCGATCCAGAAGCGGCGGGCGGCGGAGCCCTCGGCGACCGCCGCTGCGGAGGATGAAGACGGCGACATCTGCTTGTGGTGGTGGTGGTGGTGGTTGGTGGGGCTGGTGCGCGTGCTGCCTGCTCTTGACCAACAAGAGGACAAGGAGGAGAAGGATTTGGTTGTTGGGTTTGGGCGGAGCGGTGGCAGCGGGAGGCGGAGGCGGAGGCGGAGGCGGAGGCAGAGAAGGCGCATCCGCCTCGTCCTCGCCGCCGATTGAATTGGAGGAGGAGGCGAGTAGAGTCGGGATGTTGTGGCCGGCCGCCGGCAATCTCCTCTTGCGGTTGCGGGTTACTGTCCAGCCTCAGCCCGCACCGCAATTGTTGGAGAGAAAAAATAAATCCCAACTCGATTTTGCTGCTGGAAGGAAGCTTCCTCGTCTTGCTTTTCCCCTTTTTGTCATGCTTTTCGATATCTTTTTTTTTTGCGTGGATAACCAAATTTGACCATCAGTTTATAACCAATGTAATATAGATTAAGTGTTACCAAAAGGCAATTCATTCGTACTAGAACAAAGGGATATTTTTTGTAACAATGGACACATGCATATTTGTCACTAAGGTTAGGTTAATGATCAAGGTTAACACACAAATGAATCGTGGATCTTCTACTAATCCAAGTGATGATGCAGATATGGCATCCTCCTGTGTTCCGTACTCAAGATCTTTTATGTCAAGTGCTTCGACACCACCTCCCACACCTCCTACCGTCCCGCCGACATGACTCGTGAGGGGCACACAGTCATCTCCGTCTTATTACTTCAAACTATAAGCCGGGCTAACATGGAGCCCTCTCAGAGCACTTGAAGTGCGTGGTGTCGCTGAGTGTGGGTCCAAGCCCGCTTGCTTCCCACATATTTGCCACGTATAGTCAAAGTCAATGCTTCCAGTCGTAAACAGTCGTAAAACTCACGCGGTCACGCCCCGACCCCCGTCCCCGTCCCCAGCCCTCCTCTCTCCTCTCCCTCTCCATTGCTAGAGTTTCTAGCCGCCGTTCTTGATCCCCTCCGTCTCCGGCAGATCCCGGCCGGTTCCGGCGAGCCAAAGCCCAAAGACGACCTCCCAGCACCCCCGCCTGCTCCTCTCCGGATCTCGTGGGAAGAGTCTCCTCTCTTTGACTTCGACCCGGTTCTCTCCCTCCGCACTGGCCAGGACGTGCCGCCGTGGGTTCCTTCCCTCTCCGGTGCACGGTTCGGCACTTGGGGGCCGTGGAGTGAGTCTGCAAAGGAGTCGTGGGGACAGACGGCGCTGGGGATACAAACAACGACATGGACGCGCTCGGAGCTCGACCTCGCCGTTTTATCTCGTGTTCACAAAGGACTCCTCGAGGACGAGGCCAATGCACACGGGTGAGGGATTCGGCCGGACCTAGGTTCCCACTGATCTCTTGCCTAACTAGAACTGCAAGTGTCTTATCTGCTGTCTTAAATCCAGGTTCCCTCTTTCACCGTGAAGGCGGCCAGAAATCACCATGGCATTATTCCTTAATTTCTGTCCGTGACTCATCTGCAGCTTGGATCTGTTGTCTTCAAGTTTCTGCATACGCCTTCATCGAGTCCCCATATATGCCATGCGGCCACGCCGGCGGCCGTGGAATTGTTCTGGCAAATAAGAGATGGGAAGGAGAATTCGTGTACATGTTTAGTCGCATCGTACAACGTCAAATTTAACCCACAGATGAAGTGGAGGAGGATGCCATGCCTACGAACTAAAAACTGCAGTTTTGAATTTCCCGATGTTGGCCTGAAGTGCTTGGCTGCTGTCTGAAAACTGCAGTGTTGAATTTCCCGGTGTTGGCCTCATGTACTGTAAGTCCTTGACCAATCTGAGACTAAAGTGCTTGATGTCAGTATTGTAAGTTGGTTTTTTCTTTACCCGAGCATGTTTCTCCCTTTTTGTTGCATTCTATATTGCTGACCATGTCAAAAAAAAACTTCAACTATCTTAGTTAATATATTTACATGTATACTTTGCTTTGTGGTTTTCTAATGCTACTGGAGCGGCAGATTTCAGAGAGAGGTTGGTAGCCAAACCCATCTGGTTGTGATGTTGTGACCGATATACTAGGAAGATGTGACAAAATTAAAGCCAATCGTGTCTGTTTTTGCCAATTAATCTTGTCGTAGTGTGAACCTAAAACCTAAACAGTATGAAGTAGTCAACACAAACTCAAGTATTGCAATGTTTTATGCAGAGTATGCACTATAGTGATTTCTCCAAACCCTTGGACTTACCAGGTCACGCTGTGTTGTGTACGGCTGTTGACTCTTCTGTCCATGCTACAATTGAATTATCGGATGTGCAATCTTTCAGTTTATGCTGCCAAGGCTAAGCAGCCGCTTCACAAGATTTATATATATTTACCAAAGCTTAATTTTTGTTCTCGTTATGTTGCCGTTTCAAGGTTCAGCCGTTCAGATCAAGAAAATAGTTGAGAGTACTTGTGCTTCATGGAAATGACACTCCAAGTTTGTAACAAGGAGCATAACATAGTATATGAAGAAGTGCATAGTCATCTGTAAATGAGTCTATTCACAAGTATGCTTTTCTATGCAGTTATTTTTCTTTCATATTCGTAGTCTGCTCATGCTTACTAATATTTTCTTCATAGTACACAACATAGAAGCAAATTCACCTTTTTGTTATCCTTCCATGCTGCATTCTGGAACCAAATATACTTCACAAATGTTTTGGAAATAGCTGTCTACCTTAAGTACATTGGTTCAGCTTGGATAAATACTACTACCTTATATACTGATCATATATTCAGCCTGCATTTCTGTGGTTTGTGTTCCTTCACATCTTTTGTGATGCTGTAATTTTCTTCCATACAGGCACTCAGTTGTACTGACCGTAACCTACCAGCTACAACCTAAATATTTGCTAATCGTATGGTTTATCTATACACAATATACTTGTTTTAAATAGAACTATTCAATTTGGATAAACCGTCTTGGTTGAATTTAACAGTGTGAACTGCTGAAATTACAATCAATATACTCATGTTTCTTTCCAGTTAAGCAATGTTGTTCTTTTATTGTACTCTATGGTGCCATCTCAACTTAAATTATGCCTCAGCTAAGCTTGTCAGAGTACAACAATCTATTTAGACGAAGCACATCTTATTTCACACCTAGCATGTAGTTACTGAAATTAGTCTTCAGTTTGTATAATTTAAGCCTCTAAATTTGGATACTAATTTCCAGGTTGTATCATAGTATATTGTTTTCCTTTTCAGATTCATCTTTCGTTTCTACTTATTCTATAATAAGTTACTGAAATTATGTTGTATCATAGCGCATTGCCTTTGGATGCAACATGGTTCTTATGTTTAAGCTTAATAATGCAAAGCATCATCTTGGATTTGTAGCAATGTCTTAACTGTTTCGGCAGTGATGGCCTCCAGTTTGTGTACTATTGTAGCTATGGTGAACACGGCAATAGAAAAAGCAAGCATTAATTAGTGGTAGGATGTCTCTCTTTAGTTACTAATGCATAGAAGATATGTTTTATGATTTATTCAAATTAGTATTATGGATGGAGAGTTGCTCTTGCAAATAGTCTGATAAGTGCTTACATACTATTTTACATTTTTCAGAGTACAGGAGACACGGGAGATCCAGTTTGAGTCGTTTACAAAATTGCCTCCACAATTGCAAGAGGAAGGTTTGGCTCTGCATTTTAATAAAAGAGTGATTGACTAAAGCAGATTTTATATTATGTATGTTGCTTAAAACTCTGATAGTATTAGTTGTTTAGTGGAACAAACAGTCCATTTGGAAAGTAGGAAAACGGAATAATGTAGACATCTGATTGCTTGCGCCATTGGTATACAAGAAACGATGAGAACAAAAATTTATATAGCTACTTCTTAATATTCAAAAAAATGACTCAAGATGTTGTAGACAAATTTTTGAGCGAGTTGCATACTTTTGTGCTTAAGCAAAGCAAGAAATAGCCTTAATTTTGTTGTTACATGTTTTTAATTTGGAGCAGATACTAAATTCCTTACATATTGCTTAAAACTCTGATAGTATTAATTGGGCAGCGAAAAAAAATCGATTTGGAAAGTAGAAAAAACACAACAGTATGAGGATTTGAATTCTTGCACGATTGGTATTGGAAATAAGTATGCAAAGAGAACATACCTTATTTTCAAACTGATTGTTCTTAACCATAGTGACTAACACAACTATATCATATCGCCTTTCTGCCAGCATGTTACTGTACTAGGCTACACACAAATATGAGGTTATCTAATCATATGCTTTGGCTTCAAGAACGAGTTGATCTAGATGCATTTGCACAGTGGATTCTTAATATTAGTGATGGTACAGTGTTGATGGAAAAACGGGAAGGGGAGGCTAGCCACCTTGGATTCTTAATATTTGAAAGTTGTTACTCCTTCTGCAGGCCAATGCATCACATGGCGTCCAAGCTGGGCAGCCGGAGTTTGGACGCCAGAAAACGATGGCTAGTGGCTGGATCCAATAGCGTACTATGTGGTCGGTCAGGGTCAGGAGTGAGCGGAGCTGCTAGATCTCGCTGGCCACCGTCTGGCTCCATTCACATGAGGCTACAGTCTGGAACCTGGCCGTCCAGATTCCGAGATGAATATGTATGAACTCTCAAAGATGTGCCGTTTCCTTAATTTTTTGAAGGGATTTTGGAATGGTTTTTCTTCACGCTTCATGTTTGTATGTATGACGACTCTTTTCTTTCTTATTTTATGATGCAATATTGGATCTCTATCCTTTGTTGTGTTTTTTTAATCTAGGATTCTTGGTATCTAGACAAAAAAAACTGTAAAGTTTAAATAAGTATCAAACGCAATGGCATCATCAATCAATCTTGGGCCGTTTTTTATATTTGGTGATTTGGTTTGGACCTCAACATCATAGCTTGGTTTGGCGCATAAAAAATCTCTAGGTTGTTTTATGTATTCAAATAATACTCTTTCAAGTTATGTCAGAAACGACCTCCTGGAAGTATTTTTGTAAGGGCATTGTTTGAGTCCACAGACTTACACTATCAAAATGATACAGTTTGTAGTGGAGTATATGATTGTCAGCTACCGTCTAGAAGATACCAATGAAGCTCTGTCCCAAGATGTTCGAAACCATGAAAGTGTTATTCACGACACTGACGTAGGTGAAAACACATACAATTTTACCATGATGGCCACGTTGTGTCAAATGAAATGCAGCCGGCGAGGCGAAGCTCGCATATCCGTCTAGTACACCCATATGAGTCGTGGATCTTCGACAAAACCAAGCGATAATGCAGATGTTGCGGCCTCTTGTGTGTCATACTCAATATCTTCTATGCGAATGCTTTGGCATACCTCCCGCACCTCCTAGTGGTCCGGTAACCGATCGACAATCGATGTTATTGGTGCTCTTTTCAAAGATTCAAGTACATAATTTTGCTCTTACATAATTGGGTGGTTTAAACTTGTTTTTCGGTATTGAGGTGCCCGAATGTCTAGAATAGCATTGTTTCAATCAAGAAAAATTATAACTCAAGTAGGCGTGAGGGATTGCGAATCCTCTCCAACACCATTGTCATCTTTAGAAAAAATCACACCGCGAGAGGGATCAGCCTTGGGGACGGATGAAAGTACAAAATAAATAAGTATTGTTGTTGGTCTTCAGTATTTTACACTCACAAGATCTAATAGTTATTTACAATTAATGAAGTTTGTCAATATTTGCATGCTCCTACTACAAGTCATTGGACGACAAGATATGTCAAAAATACCAAGAGTCTTGGATTGACATTTTCAAGATCAAAATCCACACTTGTGAGTGCTTTTTCGGATACGGATTGAGCATGAAGACTATAAGACAGGAGTTCGCCGTGTGGATTTGTAATATGTCTTGGATCCCGCCTAATCGCTTGGAGTGCAAAGCAAAAAACATGCTACAGTGTCGAATGTAAAGCATTTTTAAATGCAACTTCAGAAGTTATATACATAGGATCTCTTATTGAAGAACTAGGTGGAAGGCTACGTCAAACTTCATGTCTATGGTGTGATAATTTTAAATCTTCCTATTTTTATGCTAAACATGTCTTTCATGATAAAGCTAAGCACGCTGAGATATTTTATTTTTATAGAAAAAGTAGCAAGTAAGAAACTACAGGTTAGATTCATTGTCTCAAATCCAGTGGCGGATGTCTTCATCAAAGCACTTCAGGTGTTCGAACCTTGAAATCTTCAGTTATAATCTAAAATTGATCAAGTTGTGATTAAAGAGGTGTTAAACATACACTATTATGTAAAACTGAATACAATAAGTTATAAACCAATTCCATATCTCGTAGGGATATTCCAGGAAGCATTCTTACTCTATACCCCAAATATAAATACACATGATGCGGCTCGATTGTATATTGAAAAGAAACGGTTGATCAGTTTTACATTTATTAAGTATCAATCGATTCACAAAAGTACAATTTTATTTTAGTCAAACTCCAACTTCTAACTAGGTCAAAAAACAATCACTGCAATTCTCTAAACATAGATTACTTTTTTCAGTTCGATTAGGAAAAATATGGTCTATTAAGCTATAGATAGACTACCTTAGTTAAGAGTCTATATGGGGCCCATCGAGACAATGACCGTATCACCCGGCTAATCTCACTCTTGAGTGAGAATTAACTAAATTCCTAATCAGATGATGCCACCCAATTTTAGTTGTAACTCATGTCATCCAATGCAAAATTGGGAACGTTTTAGTTTGCAGCACATGTGCAACCTATTTGTAGCTCACAAAATTTAGTTGCAACCCATCTGTAACAGGCCCACCCAGCACCAAATGGCCCGCGAGTGAGCCCGAAGTTCGAGTCCAGAGCTGTAGGAGCACCACCACGTAGGAAAAAAAACAAGGCCTCGTATGATGTTGGTGCACCGCACTCATCGCCGAGACCTACGGTGTCGTGCCGCCGAATCCCACGAGACACGACCCTGTCGCCGCAAGACGGAGGTCACGAACTGATGGGGAAGAGACCCCGCCGACGTCACCACCCGTGTTTTGCGGTGGTGAGTAGGGTGGGAACTTGGTAGTGCATAATTTGAATTATTTGACATTCGTATTTAAGAAATTAAAATATAAGTGGTAAATATACGGATTCGAACGAAATAGAAATGAAAGTGGTAAATATCTGGACTTATTTTGCGAATACAAATGTGGTATTGAATTTTGAAAAAGATATGGAATAGAAATGGATATATATGTATCTGAATAAAGTTATTTTAGCCAATTTTAGTAATTCTAGTTGGATATATATATATATATATATATATATATATATATATATATATATATATATATATATATATATATATATATATATATATATATATATATATATATATATATATATATATATAACTCAACTAAACAGGAACCGGTTCCTGTTTAAGCTAAATAAGAATTTTCTGAACTTCCTCGGAAAACAAAGTGAACCTTCTCAGCGTGAGATGTGAACCTTCACACGGAACTATGTCTTTTTCGGAACGATTTTTAATGTGGTTTTGGAACCGCTTATTGGAATGATGCATGTGATATACCGTTGGATAACTATGCAAATTGCGCAACTATTTCATTTTAACAACTTTTTAAAATTATGCATGGTTGTTAAACAATTTTGAATATACAAAACGCGGATTTCAGCCATTTCTCCGTTTTTCATAGTATTTCGCTCGCCATTTCCAAACCGTTTGTCGGATTGACGCAAACGATACGCCGTTAGAAAGGTATGGAAAATGCGCATCTTTTCTTCTCTTATGAACCCGCGAGATTCGTTATGGATTAAGAGCAGTTTCTAATATACATGGTTCTGTTTTCCGGATTTTAGATCTGGCGGATAGTTTTTTCTCAATTACTTTTAAACCGATTATCGAAACAACACAAATGATATGGCGTTGCAAAGCTGTTGAGTAGGCGCAACTTTTTTACTTTAACCATTTTTTCAAATTACGTACGGTTTAGATTTAATTTTAAACTAAATGAAAATAATGGCACACCACGTAACGGGAAATTTTTGAAATTGTCATGATGATGATGTTTAAATCGAAGGTTCGAATAAGTGGTGACCAAATTAGATTCATCTAGTTGCTAATTGCATTTTGGATGTGGTCATTTACATAAACTGTATAAATATTTTTGAAGTGAACCTTTTTTTTTCAGAACTAGGTGAACTTTTTTTTTGGTAACTACACATGAACTTTTTTTCTCGACCAAGTGAATTTTTTTTGTTGAATGAAGTGAACTTTTTTTCTAAAGTTTTTTTGAATGATGCTTTCTGAACTGTCTCGACACTGATATATGAACCTTCTCGCGCATGAAATGTGAACCTTCAGACGACATATGAACTTTTTTCCTAAACTTTTTTTTCGGAACAGGTGAACTTTCTCGCGACAGCTATGTGAACCTTCTCGCGCATGACATGTGAACCTTCAGACGGAACGAAACATGAAGTGGACTTTTTAAGTGAACAATTTTTCGGAACGAGGTGAATTTTCTGTACCAAGTGAACTTCAAAAAAAACAAGTGAACTTATGTTTAAACTTTTTGAACCTTCGAGTTAATAAAAACAGTTCACATACCGCAAAAAATCTGAAACTCAACATTTCACATAGTGAACTATCATTTTAAAATATGAACTTTAATAGATTGTCAAGCGAACTTTTTTTAAAGCTTTTATAAACCTCCCAGTAAAAAGCAGTTCACATAAAAAAAAAGGAAAACAATTCAGATTGGGGGCTATAACTTGATAAAGTGAACCGCTAAAAATAGTCGTGAACTTCAAATTATATAAAGTGAACCTTCATTTAACCTCCAGAAAAAAGGTTCACATATATAGAACAAATTTCAATTGGGTTCCTCCACGAAAAAAACAGTTCACATATATACATCAAATTTCAATTGGGTTCATTCAACTTCAGTAAAAATAGTGGACTTTGAAAGCTAATTAAGTGAACTTCTTTTTCTTTTTTTCTTTTGGGAAGTGAATCTTTTTTATTCCGTGAGTAAGCTTTATGAACCTCTCGGTAAAAAAGCAGTGTACATATAGTTCATATCCAATGTAAGAAAATTAGAATAAAAAAAACGGTAATCAGAGGATTTCATGGGGCTACACGTGACTTCATTAATATTTAGTAGACGAAGTGAACTTCCTGTTAAAAAAGCGGTTCAGATCAAACAGCTCTAAATTAGTAGATGAACAACTCATCAAGAACTGACATAAACCATTTCATAAAAGTGCCCAGATTCCACGTGGTTGATATAATGAACTGCCCTTCAATAAAAAATGAACCTTCATTTAAGGTATCTAATTAACTGATGTAAGGGTCCGTTGCACAAATAAATTGACACTAAAAAACGAGAGTGATAAAATCCATGATTTATATAGTAGAGAAATAGTGGACTTCCGGGTAGAAAAAACAGTTCATATATTCCGATCCACTGAAAAAAAAACGGATTTCAGATCATCCCGTACAAGGAACTTCAACAGCGAATGAACTGAACTTTAAAAACAGTAACTGCCCAATTAAAATAACACGGAGCTGTAGAGGAACGGGGCACCCGCGCGGGCGTGGGACTGCGTGGAGATAGGGACGAGCGGTGTAGTGGAGCAGGGCCGCCGTTCGTCCGCCGGACGGCGCGGACGAGTTCCTGCTGTGGAGTTACCGACAAGGGGCGGCGCCGCGGCGCGGACGAATTACTGGTCACATGGCCCGTCGACTGGGAGCACAGCGAATGAGTTGCTGGCGGGGACGAGTCGCGGGGCTTTCCAGGCCGAGGACGGCGCGTGAGGACTGCTGGGCGGGGCGACGCGCATTGCCTCGTCGGCGGCGGCGCATGGGGCCTGCCTGGCACGAGCGGCGCGCATGAGATGCAGAAAATGGATCCGCTCGTGGCCAGGGAGGCGGCGGCGCGAGACGTTGGGCCGGGCGGCGGCGGTGTGGGGAGGGAGGAACCCGGGGCGACGCACGGCGGGAGGTCGCCGGGTGGGGGTGGCACCGGGGACGGCTACCTCGCCGGGAGGCGCGTGGGCGGCGGCCAGACCGTGGAGGCAGGTCACAGGGAGGAAGAAGGTGCTCTCTGTTGGGGGGTGGGGGGGTGGGGGGGAATGTCAGGGAAGCTTTCGTCGTCGGCTCCCTCGCGTCGGCCACCGCCGCCGCTCGCTCGCCGGCGCCAGGGGGAAGAAGGTAGGTGGGGACCGGGGGTGGGGATTGTGTCGGGGGTGGGTGCGCATTTATTTTTGTCCGGTCGGGGATGAGAGTGCGGATCGGTCCGGTCCCCTTTCTAATAAGGATAGTTCCTACTTAGTTTATATATATATATATATATATATATATATATATATATATATATATATATATATATATATATATATATATATATATATATATATATATATGGAAATTATAACTAACCTAAAAATGCAAGAAAGTGGTCAAAAGTATTTTTTTGTGATTTAACTTTAAACTATCGTGTATTATACAACTATATTATAATTGTACCATTCTATAATTGACTAGCTATAGGACATGAGTCTCTATTTTGCTATATTTGTTTATGTTCCGAATTGAGAAAACATATGATCCACATTTGTATTTGAGTAACATTCACTGCGCATTCGTATCTAAAAATCCGTATTTATATTCGTATTTGTCTGAAAAGATGAAAAATGGACGGGGGATTGGTACCATCCAATCCGCATCCAGTCCATTTCCACCCCTAGCGGTGAGGGGCAGAAAGGGGTAGTGGTGCCGCAACGTACCAAGGTTGGGTATCAAATTGTCGATCGCTGATGGCTCCCAAGTGCAGGAGACCAATCATAGTACCTTTCAATTAGAAAAGGTTGTCGAACCCACGAGGAGCTGAAGGTATTGGTTAGCAAGAGTGATAAATAAAACAATAAAAGTTGCAAGTGTTTTTGGGGGTTTTGAGTGTATAATTGTAAGAAAGTAAAATGCTGAAAATAAATTGTAGCAAGTGAAAGCTCTCAACGAGAGAAAACCCAATCCTCCTTTTAGCAAGAGAACAAGCTTGAGTGATCTGTGTCTTATATGTGGAAACGTTCCCGAGGACGACATGAATTTTACTAGGCATAGAGATTTCTAAAATAACGCGTTGAATATCTTGTCAAGTTTTAATCTTCTTCGGACGGAGCCATATTTAGGTGCAGCCAAATAAATAAACTAAACCCCTTATGATAGATCTCATGGCCAAGTTAATGAGCAACACAAGAATTATTAAGACATTAAAGTCCCACCATAGCTATAAACTCTAGGGTCCCCGTTATTAATCCCCCTAATGCAACTTTAAGTATTGTACTAAGGTTTCATGTCCTCTAAAGTCATCCCCACTCCATTACACTACGGTGTTACCCTATGAGCCCATATAGGTGAAGTGATGTGCAGTCGACGTTCGCACATCACCATCATAGAACAACATAAAAGATAAACACTAGACAAAATACCAACACATGTTATATAAAAATCATTGCCAATTTATCCTATGCCCTCAGGAACATACGGGAACTACTCACAACGTGCAAACATAATGATATTCAGTGGCATAAGTGAGACAACACAATATGAAAATATAACTTCCCCTCCAAATAATGACAAGTTCTTAATCACAAACATGTATAGTAGCATAAAACAATTATCTAGGGTTCGGTAACGCTCAAACAACGAGGGGGGTGGAGTGGATCACGGAGATGAAGATGGAGATGGTGCTGGTCTTGGTGATGGTGATGATAGAGAGGCCTCCTCCCACGTCAAGGAGGATAGGTGATGACGATGGCGATGCTTTCCCCCTTCTCCGGAGCTCCGGAGCAGCAGGATCTGACCCCCTTCGGAAGGGACCAGCAGTTTCGTCGTCGCCGCGGTCTCGAATAGTCTCGGGAAAATTAGGGCGTCACTTTTTGGGCGAGACGAAGGCGTGCTAAAAGGCGGAGCACGAGACGGTGCCCGAGGCGCCAACGGGTTGGTCCCACGCGGTCAAGGAATCTGGCCGCATGGGCCATGCTCGTTTGGCCCTCGTGGCCTTTCTCCTCTGAAACTTTTACCCATGCTCGTTCTCTCGATGAAAAACTTGTTGTGCATTTTTCCTTGATCCTTTTGACGCCCGAACGTCCTGAAACATAAAAAACAAGAAAAAAGAGGTTTTCTGCCTTGCAAAAATTAAATACCAAATATAGGAACTTTGTAGGAAAGTCCCATAAATCATCTAAAACATGCAAAAACAATGACATAACAATGTCAATAACATTCTAATATGATAATATAAGTTATAAAAATGATGATGTAAAATGCATGTATCAATCGCATGAACGTGAAATCACAGGAGATGTGCTGAAAATATTAACAATTTAGCAAATGATTATCCTTGAAAACAGGAAATAATTCATGACAGAATTAACTAGTACCGAACTAATCATGCAATCTACTAAACCTGTAGATGAACATATCAAAACTACATTAAACGCTAGAGCATGATCTCGAACAAAGAGGACAAAATTATATACGAGACAACGATAGCAGAACCGTTGACGTTGATGTTGTCACCCATGTTGTTGATGAAGAGGTTGCCGAGGTCGGAGAAGAAGTCGTTGTTACGGAAGTACTCGCTGCCAGTAGTCATGCGAGTGTGCTCCCCAAAAACTGATCGCCCCTCTCCCGTACAAGCTCATAAGAGTCAGGGTTTCGGAAGTCTACTCTCGTTCAACCGGTGCACGCCGAAAGACGGGACGGGAGAATATTTGGAAGATGATTTGGAACTGGGAATGTCGAGAGACCATGTGTTGCGTCGCAACGGCTCGGCTCGTTCCCGAAACCCGGCGCGTTGTGACGTGACAAGCGAGGAGTGCATGAGAGGCTTTACTATTCTCATACTCATGCAAGTATACAAGTGCTATAAGAGCTCGCCATAAAATGGTGTAGCTTTCTCCGAACTAACAACACGGGACTAAACTCTCCTAACTAGTAATGCAAATGGGTCATGTGAATTTTCAGAATTTTGTTAGATTTAAGTTGTGGCGTAAGTACAAAGTCCACCAAATTCGATCAAGCAACACGGGACTAAACTCTCCAAACTAGTAATGCAAATGGGTCATGAGAATTTTCCGAATTTAGTTAGATTTAAGCTGTGGCGTAAGTACGTACAAAGTACACCAAATTCCAGCAAGATGGTCTACGAAAAAACGGGTTTCCATTTATATTCATTCATTCCAACTAAATTCAGAACTACTCTACATTCAGCAGCAAGTAACACATAATTATTGAGCACGCATTGCACGTCCTTTTCCATCAATTAAGCTTAGCTAGTTTTTCAAAATTAGCCGCGATCTGCTATTGTGCAGGTAGGTACATATCTAACACTAGCATTAGCCTAGAGATTACTGCTTACGAAGATCGAGGGAGCGCGTGCCGGCTGGTCCAAGTGGTGCATGAGACGATCGATCGAGTCCACAAAACACATGACAAATATGTACACCTCCACCATCCATGTCGATCATCTCCATTAGGGGCATGCCGGGTTGTGTCCCGGCCCTCCGTAGTAGAAGTGCGTGCCCCAGCCGTCCCGCTCGTCGTACGCCTTCCTGATGTCGTAGCAACCGCCGTCCTCCGCCAGCGTCTGCACGGCGTCCAGCGAGACGGGCGCCAGGCTGTTCCCGGCGTCCACCGTCTCCAGGTTGCGGAAGTAGCTCGCCCGCCCGAACCCTTCCCCCGCGAACCTCCCGGAGCCCATCTGCGTGGCGGTGTGCGCGCCGCCGGGGCTGGTGTTCACCACCTCGCCGCCCCACTCCACCATGCTGGCGTGGCCCGACAGGTGCGTGAACAGCTCGGCGGGCCAGTACCCGACCAGCTGCGAGGCGCCGCCGTCGCCGTAGCTGAGCCACCAGTTGCCCAGCTTGGGGTCCTTCCAGACGAGGAGCGTCATGTCGTACTGCTCGCCGGCGATGGAGGAGACCGGGGAGATGGAGGCGCCGATGGCCACCCGGGAGCTGGTCTGCACGAAACCGGGGCACAGCGCGTTGTAGCAGCCGGTCGCCTCGTAAGCGTCGCTCTGCGCGCGATCAATTATCAAGTTGTTATTTGGCACTCAAGCAAATCATGTATTGATTAGTATAGAAGTATAGAAGAATTAGTCGAAAGAATCGTTTGACTCACTGTCCAGTATGTGAAGAGCCTGGGTCTGCTGTCCCCGTACAGCTCAGGGCTGACCTGACTAGAAAGAAACGTAAACTGTAAGCTTCCATGCATGCATGCATATGCATATGAACACTTTGCTCTAGATCGATTAAACATCTAGCACATGGGGATGCATGCAGTGCTAATTGTCATGCATGTAGTTAGTTAGAGTAGATCCAGAATTAGTGCTGACTTATTGGGTTCATTAGCGCCCGCGCATGCATGGATGCATCAAAACTTTGTAGTGTAGCCAAGGCAAAGTACAGTCCCAATGTCGTCGTTGCGTTTACATATATTTGTGGCAGCATACATTCTTCTACTACCAATGTCGGGCTTCTTCGATATATGCTCCAAGAAGAGTTTTCTCACATATGAATGGGTTGACCTCAAATGAAGAGAGAAGAGGCTAAACTATAGTAGACGTCGTACACAACGGAATCAATCGATCTATGGAGTCGAGAGATGCGCATGCATTTATGACGCCATGTGCCTGCGCTACAGATCTCAATGATCGGTCGAGTTTTGACCATGCAAGTTACGTAAACTCCAACTAATCATTCAGTCGGTGTGTTAAAAAAAACTAGTTATTCAGGCTGTACACTAAGTAATTAGCAGAGCCAGAGAGACGAATAATGCAGATGGCGATGGAATGGAAGAGTGGGAGTGACCTGCCATCCGGCCTCGATGCTGTTGAGGTCGGAGCCGTTGAAGGAGCCGGAGAGGAGCCAGAGCTGGGAGAGGCTGAAGCCGTTGGATTCCTGGATGGCCGGATCCCAGACGTTGATGGTCGCCTTGGCGCCGTACACCTCCTGCTGCTGCCCCGCGGCGGTGTACGCGATCGCGTGCTGCATTGCATCCACGTATATAAGCAAACAAGAATCACTTCACTGTAGCATTTCCTCTCCAAGTCCCAACTCGATAACTAGAATTAATTGCTCTATCAAAATGCGATGGAGTGTAACAACAGCTAGGGCATGCATGAATGATGGCATGCTTTCGCCCAGGGAGGAGCAGGGCACGGTAGGGCAGCGCAAGGCGGTACTTATTGCGCGCCACCCACCCTGCTTCATCGCCACGCCATAGCTTAGATCAAGGAGAGTTGTGCGCGCGGTACAAGCAAAGTGAATCGATAGAGAACGGAAAATAAATGAGGTTTAAACGAAGGAGCTGATCATCGAACCTCGTGGCCGTTCCCGGTGACGACGTCGGGCGCGTTGGCGGCGCGAGGAGCGCGGTCGCGGCGGTGGTTCTTGCGGCCGAAGCGGAAGATCGACCTCCTGCCGCGCATCACGTCCTCCGCGGTGGTCCGCCGCACGGGCACCGTGCCCCTGGGGCAGTGCCCCGCGTGGTGCCACGTCTGCCACGCCGTCCTCCTCCTCACCGCGGCCCTGGCATTGCTGGTGGTGGAGTTCGACGACGCGGAGGCCGGCTTGCGCGGCGGCGCGAGCTGGATCTTGTGGTTCTTGAGCAGCGGGTGGTCCAGGGCGTGTTGCTTGTGGCGCGGCACGCAGTCGATGGTGTCGCCGTCCATGCTCTGCTCTCATCAACGAACGACGCATTATCAGTACTAACAAGCAGGGAATTAATAATGGAACTAGAACCACCGACGGAAATGGAAATGAGCGTACGACGTGCCTGTATGGTGCGCAGTGCTGGCCTGTTGAGCCGGTCGAGATGACGCTGGATCCTCGCCATCTTTGGCGACGAGTACCGCACATCCTCTATCGCCGCCGACGAGGCCGCGGCGCAGGTGCATGCGAGTAGGAGGGAGCAGACGAGAAGATGGAGCTTAGAGGGGGCAGAGCAGGATGATATGGAGCACCTGCTCTCCGACGACTGATCCGCGACAAGATCTAGACGACGAGGCTGGCCATGCCTGCTCCTCCGCCGTCTCTTCATGGCCGTGCGCATCATGCATTCATGTGCATGTACGCGTAAATGAGGAGCAGGGCCAGGCGCGCGCAGGGGATGGGAGAAGAAGAAGAAGATGGACTATAGCTTCTCAATGGGGGAGATGGGGTATATCATGCATGTTGGCGTTGCCTTGGATCCAAGCCACGGTGATGATTAGCGTTCAGCGGGTGCAAGTGGGCTGCTGCTGCTGCTGCTGCTGCTGCTGCTGCGAATGGTTCTGAAGGAGGAGGACGCTGCATTGCATTGCATTGCATTTGATGTTGACCACCTACCCTACTGCGCACGAGTTTAATATCCCTATCTAGCTACATATCTGCTCTAGTATCATATCAATCTTTCCCCACCCTCCCTTCAGTCGTTAAATGCAATCGAGACAACGCCATCACCAGCTGCAATCGACATATGGCTACTCTTCCACTAGCATTGTCCCTTTCAAATCATCTGCATCCACAACAAGGGAGGTGCATTTCCCTTGTTTGTCTCTAGATTAGTTGATGCATGCACATTTCGCTCTGCTGAATTTGGGCAACGGCAATATTCACTGTCTTTTTCTCCAACGATAGATTCAGTTGGAGCCTCTTGAATTTGAGCGATGGTGCAGGTGGATTGAAAGACCGGTACCCCGCCCGTAGCGCAGCCGCAGCTAAGAAGTAATTGCATCACTGAGACACTCTATCTACAGTAGTACCATCCACCAAAGTAAATGAGGACGACTGTCCCAGACCCAACCTACCTTGCTCCATGCTTTTACTAGCTAGCTCCATGGGTTTGCATAGTTTTCACTTTTCACCAGTGACTCAGGGGTACATTTCACTGCTTTCACTGCCAACTCTATGTGTAATTTCTCCCAGCTAACACACATGGGCGGGCACGCAGCACATCTACCCATTTCCATTGAACAAACCACTGCTGGTAAAGGTTTTGGCTACTGGATCATACTTTTGAATTGACGTTTTTTATTAAAATTGTGAGTGGATTGTGCTGAAATTATGTTTACCTTCATTAAGGAGGCACTTCAGACTTGTTTTCGCAAACTAGCTAACTTCCAAGCACTTAATTTGAGAATTATAAAACAATATAGCAAACTATGCGTGGCTAGGAAGCAAGATTTTTTTTTTGATCTCTAAAAAAAAAGATTATTTTTTTTGAACCTGCAGAGAGCAAGATTAAGTGCAACCTTGACTACATCATACCATCTCCAATTGGTGAGACATTGTACTTAAATATCAAACTCCCAATGTTATTCTCTATTTTTTAAGTTGCCCCCTGGGGCCCACCTGGTGCTCCCCTTTTGGCTCCCTTCGTCATCTGGAAAAATAGGACCTTGGGTATTCTTCGTTTTGTTTTCTGAGCTTTGCAAATAATGTATCTTGACGGTGCTTTTTCCAACAGAATTCAGATTCCGGTGATCCATCCTCCAATAATCATCAAACATGCAAAATAGATGAAATAACATAAGTATCATCTCCAAATATGAAATATATCAATGAATAACAGTAAATTATGATATAAAATAGTGATGCAAAATGGACGTATCAACTCCCCCCAAGCTTAGACCTCGCTTGTCCCCAAGCGAAAGCTGAACTCAGTAAACATGACCACAGGTTTATGGAGTGAAGTGTCGATAAAGAATATACGGACAAGAAGCATCACATCTATTAATACACAAGTCATCTTAGATATCAACTCCGTACATATAACTCAACTTGTAACAAGTAAAGTCAAATCACAATAAGGTGCATAGAGAAAACCATAGTTGGTGTTGGCAAACTTCGTTCTTGGTCAGAGAACAATGAACATATTGAGCTTGCTCTATAAAACAGCCCTCTTTATTAGTTGCTAACTCCCAAGGTCATATTTATTAGATAACAACAATGTGTTAAACAAGGAAGAATAAAATACATGATTAACAATACAAATGTATAAATGGTTGAATCACAATCAACTCAAATGCTTGCTTAAGATAGAAGGAGATAGGTTTACTGACTCAACATAAAGTAAAAGATAGGCCCTTCGCAGAGGGAAGTAGAGATACAAGCATGTGCTAGAGCTTTTAGTTTTATAGGTTTTGAAATCATATAGAGAGCATCAAAGTAAGTTTTTGAGCGGTGTTTGTCGTTGTCAACGAATGGTAATAGAGTTCTTGTTATCTTCCATACTAAGCAAGTTGAGAGCGGTTCCGATTATTTAGTAACAATCATTTATAATATGCACTTATATAACTTGACACTCCTCCCAACCTTTGCTTTCACAAGCCATGGCTAACCGAATCCTCGGGTGCCCACCAATCAATCTCAATCCATGGAGGAGTGTCTATTTTTTAACTTTCTCAACCTTTTTGATATTATAGTGGTCTAACCAGCTCTTTGCAATATTAGTGACGAGCAGATGGAGCATGCAAGTCAAGGGTTACTTAATTAGCATGGAAGATAACAAACTCAACTATTATTTCCTCATGAGCTAATAAACATTGACACAAATAAAGGATAGTAGTTTTGAATAAAGGTAGCACATGAAGTATTTACTTGGAGTGGCGCAAAATACCACATAGTAGGTAGGTATGGTGGACACAAGTGACAAGGGTTTGGCTGAAGGTTTGGATGTATGAGAAGCATTCCCTCTCGATACGGGTCTTTGGCTAGCAAGGTTGGGTAGCAAGCATAAGAGTTGAAGGATACAAACAAGCATACATGTAGTAAAGAACAATCATGCAATTCTTACTTGGAAGCACAAACAATTTTAAATTGTGAATACTAAACTTATTAGCTACAAGTGAGAAAGATCATTGAATAATATGTTTACATGTAGTTCCTTTTTCTCCCCAATCTCAAAGTATTGTAACTACTGACCAATGCTAAGTTTGCCAAAACCAAAAGATTTACTATATGTTCCCAAAGTGATGCAAATACTAATAACAAGATCAATCATATATGATAGAAGTTGCAAACTAAAATAAGGTGTGCAAAAAGTAAATGATAACACTTCTCATTAATATTCCATAACGGCAACTCACACCAAGGGATACATAGATAGATAACCAACTAAAAGAGAGATACTTCCACATTGCAAACCATCATATAAGATAACTTCCCTACTCGTGATATGACACTACTAAAAGGTAAAAGATAAAAGATAATGGTGTGATACCGCGGCACTCCCCCCCAAGCTTGGAACAAGCCAAGGGAGATGCCAATACCGATGACGAATTACTCCTTCGGTGATGGAGGGACGACTCGGAGTGGAGTAAGGAAACGCTCCAACATCTTGCGAAGCCTGTTGTTCTCCTCTTGAAGTATTTCCACTTCCATCCTCAGGACTCGGTACTGATCGCAAAACTGATATGTGACTCGGAGAGCATCTGCCACATCTGGAAAGGAGCTAAGATCCGGAACAGGTGGTATTTCCCCCTGCATGTTATGAGAAAAAGCACGTTGGGCGTTAATTGATCCCACAAAGGTGGGCTTGCTAGTCCCCGTCCTTGAGCGATCTCTTTTGGCCGACTGCATCTCCTTCACTTCCTCCATGACGCTTTCGTCCATGTCCTTGCGCCTAGCCTTCACCTTATCATCGTCCGCCCATCCAACAAAAGACCCTTGATCAAGATCTTGAAGGAGTTCGCGTCGGCGACAAAGCGAGTAGTTTTCAGAACAAGATCCCTGAGACGACATCTGGACAGAAACAACTCGAAACAGAAACACGTCGAAAACACGATATACGGACCTCGGGGGTCTCGGGAGATTATATAGCAAAAATATGTGCAACAAAAGGAAGGCAACAGGGCGAAATCGAGTAGGAGACGGACTCCGAGGCTCCGTCCTCATGTGCTGGCGCGGCCAGGATGGGGCCCGCGCCAGCACCTGATGGCGGCGCCTCGGGCACCGTCTCGTGCTCGTTTTGGTCTTATATTTTTTTCCATATTTTCTAAAAACCAATATTCTATATTCCAAAATTAAATTCGCGAACTTTTTCTTACCGAAACTGCACCTTTTCGAATTCAGCCTTTGCAGACTCAGAAATATGTTCTTTAATAAAAGCTTCCGGAGTAATTGCTTGAATAATATCAACATCTCCATTATAAGAATCTCCAGAAATATAATGCTTAAGTCTTTGTCCATTTACCACTTGTGTAGAGTCATCTTTAAGTGAAGCAATTTTTATTGCACCCGAACGAAACACTTCCACGATAACATATGGTCCTTCCCATTTGGAGAGTAATTTCCCTGCAAAGAATCTAAGACGAGAGCTATACAATAGAACTTTCTCACCAACATGAAACTCTCTCTTAAGGATTCTCCTATCATGCCATTTCTTAACTTTTTCTTTAAAGAGTTTAGCATTTTCAAGGCCTCACTTCTCCATTCATCTAAAGAACTGAAATCAAGCAATCTTTTCCCACCGGCAAGTTTAAAATCTCTATTTAATTCTCTCACTGCCCAATAAGCTTTGTGTTCTAATTCTAAAGGCAAGTGACAAGCTTCTCCATAGACCATTTTATAAGGAGACATACCCATAGGATTTTTATAAGCAGTTCTATAAGCCCATAATGTATCATTTAATTTACTAGCCCAATTCTTCCTCGTTCTATTAACAGTCTTTTGCAAGATAGATTTAATTTCTCTATTTGATAATTCTACTTGCCCACTAGTTTGAGGATGATAAGCTGAAGCAATTCTATGATTAACACCATATTTAGCAAGAACTTTTCTAAAATCACCATGAATAAAATGAGAACCTCCATCAGTCATGAGATATCTAGGAACACCAAACCTAGGGAAAATAATATCTTGAAGCATTTTTAATGATGTCTCACCATCAGCACTTTTAGTAGGTATAGCTTCTACCCATTTAGTAACATAATCAACAGCAACAAGTATATGAGTATTACCTTCCGAAGAAGGGAAAGGAACCATAAAGTCAAATCCCCAACAATCAAATGGTTCAATAACAAGAGAATAATTCATAAGCATTTCATTACGTCTAGAGATATTACCAACTCTTTGACATTCATCATAAGATAAAATAAACTTTCTTGCATCTTTAAAGAGAGTAGGCCAATAAAAACCCGATTGTGGAACCTTTTGTGCAGTTCTATCTCCAGCGTGATGTCCTCCATAAGCACTACTATGGCATTTTCTCAATATCTCTTTTTGTTCATACTCCGGAACACATCTTCGCATAATACCATCCACTCCTTCTTTATATAAGTGTGGGTTGATGACCCACAAGTATAGGGGATCGCAACAGTCTTCGAGGGAAGTAAAACCCAAATTTATTGATTCGACACAAGGGGAGCCAAAGAATATTTATAAGCTTTAACAGATGATTTGTCAGATCAGCTGCACCTGTGAATAGACTTGCTCGGGACAGATTATCAGTAGCAACAGTTTTATAGCAGAGACAGTAGTGAAATAATAGCAGCAGTAGAATTAAGACAGCGATTGTGATTACGGTAGACAGCAGGATTAAAATACTGTAGGCATAGGGACGGATGACGGATGTACGGGCGTTGCATGGATAAGATAATTCATGTAATATCATAGCATAGGCATTTGCAGATAAATAATATAAAGCATCCAAGTATTAACTAATCATAAGCATGTATTCCAATTTAGTTGTGCGTGCTCGCAATGAGAAACTTGCACATCATCTTTTGTCCTGCCAGCCCGTTTGCAGCGGGGCCTCTAGGGAAACTACTGGCAATTAAGGTACTCCTTTTAATAAAGTACCGGAGCAAAGCATTAACATTCCGTGAACACATGTAATCCTCACATCACAGCCATTCCCTCCGGTTATCCCAATTGCTGTCACTTTGGGGCCATCGGTTCCGGACAATAATATGTGTATACAACTCATAGATATGATCTAAAACAATAATTATCCTCATGATACAATAACATGTTCAGATCTGAAATCATGGCACTCGGGCCCTAGTGTCAAGCATTAAGCATAACAAGTTGCAACAATGACGTAAAACACCGATAACGGATACTAGGCACCATGCCCTAACGATATTACAGCTATTACATGAATGATCTCATCCAATCCCTACCATCCCCTCAAGCCTACAGCGGTGGATTACTCACACATGGATGGGGGAAACATGGATGATGATCGAGAGGCGTTGGCGATGATGATGGCGATGATCCCCTTCGATTCCCCGTCCCGGCAGGGTGCCGAAACAGAGACTTCTGGTCCCCGAACTAGGGTTCGCGGTGGCGGCGGCGTACGGAGATGTTTCTGGCGAAAGTGGATACCCCCCGTGCGTTTTTAGGTCAGGAGGGTCTTATAGCCGAGAGGGGGTCGCGAGGAGGCGACCGAGGCGGTCCCACCTGGTCCTCGCGCGGCCAGGTCCTTGCCGCGCAGCCAGGGGGTGACGCGGCCTCGTCGCTCCCCTCCGTTTGATCTTTGTGGTTCCTGGACTCTTCGGGTGAGAAAACGACTCCCAGGTGTTTTTCGGGGTTTTTCCATAAAGTTGATATTTCTGCATAAAAAGGAGACACCAGGGTAATTCTGCTGAAAACAGCGTTAGTCCATGTTAGTTGCATTCAAAACACACAAATTAGAGGTAAAACAATAGCAAAAGTGTTCGGGAAAGTAGATACGTTTTGGACGTATCAACTCCCCCCAAGCTTAGCTTATTGCTTGTCCTCAAGCAATTCAGTTAACAACTGAGTGCGATAAAAGAACTTTCACGAACTCATTTGCTCATGTGATGTAAATATTCTCATTATGAGGACAAATGCTTAGACTATTCATAACAAGACATATATAAACGGTGTCACCCAATAGTTATGTAAACCATGAAAAGATGCCAATTATACCGATGATAAATAACATGAAACATATCAATTCACAGGATTGCAGGGCTCATAAGAAAGTATGATAAATTGGTATCTCGCTTGCCCGAATGGAACAGCAAAACATAAATGCCCAGGCACCTCTGAGTTTCAAGGGAAGACTAGAGATAAAGATATCAAAGATAAAAGCATCAAGATTACACCGCAGTTAACATATTAAGGGACAAGCACATTACACTAAGAATGACAATTATGCTCTCAAGAAGGTGCTAAAAAAAGGATGGTGACTCAACAATAAAGTAAAAGATATGCCCTTCATTGAGGGAAGCAGGGATTTAACATGTGTTAGAGCTTCTTATCATTTTGAAAATAGAGGTAAAATTATTTTTGAGTGGTGGTTGTTTGGTCAGCGAATGGCAATAGAGTTCTTGTTATCTTCCATACTAAGCAAGTTGAGAGCGGTTCCGAATTATTTTTAAAACAAGGCACTTATAATATGCATCTTTATATTCATTCATTTTGATAGCTTGACACTCCTCCCAACCTTGCTAACATAACCATGGCTAACCGAATCCTCGGGTGCCCACCAAACAATCTCAAACCATGGAGGAGTGCCTATTTTTTATTTTCTCAAATCCTTTTTGATATTACAATGGTCTAACCAGCCCTTTGCAAAATTAGTGACGAGCAGATGTAGCATGCAAGTCAATTACTTAATTAGTATGGAAGATAACAAGCCCAACTACTACTTCCTCATGAGCTCAAAACAGTGGCACAAATTGAGAAGTGTTTGAAGGTTTTAAAGATAGCACATGCAAATTTACTTGAATGGTTCGAAATTGCCATGCATAGGTGTTTATGGTGGACTCTTTGGAATAACTTGGTTTTCAGGGGTTTGGAAGCACAAGCATTTTCAGCTTAGTACAAATGGAGGCTAGCAAAAGATGGGAAAGCGACAATTCAAGAGAGCAATAACCGTCATAATCATGCTTTCGACGAAATAAAATTAACAGAGGCATAAAAATGATACTAGAACTCTGAGACAAAATATGTCATCAAGGCTTAATTGACTTTTTGTTTTCAGTCATAACATGTGTAAACATGTGCCAAGTCAATTCAAATGAATTATTCAGAGGAGGATACCACAATGTCATATTCTATTATGAGCAAAACAATGCAAGCAAATATCCATAGAAACATGACATCCATCATAAATAAATTGGAAACGATCATAAGAGAACACGAACTACTAAGCATCCACCAATCGACATATACCTTATGCGAACCATCTAAGCATGCTCACATGAATGAGTATATGTACAAAAATGAGAAACAAATAGAGTTCATTACCAGCCTCTTACCCAACTCGAATTGTCATAGATCATCATAATTGCCTTATCACTTGTGTGCTTGAAAGATATGAAATAATAACCAAGCTCCATGGAGTAACTGAAGGTAATGACCTCTGAAACAAACTATACAAAACCAAAGAGAAACAGCAAATATTTTTGGGTTTTCGGATTTAGGAACTAAAAACAGAACAGCCAGCAAAGACGAATTTTTTCGAGGGCCTTAACATGCCCAGATCAGAAAACTCAAAACTAATGAAAGTTGCGTACACATCTGAGGAACATGCACACGAAATTTCAGGTCATTCCGATATTTCTGTGCAGAGTTATGATTTAAACGGTGGACAACAGAAATCTGTCCCTGCGCGAAACAGCACACAACAAAGCAAAATATTTTTGTGTTTTTGCATATTGAACTGAAATAAATACTAGGCATATTAATACTAGATACTAAAACAAACCAGCAAGAGAGATAACAAAAATCTTTTTGGTGTTTTTGGGTTTATGGAAAGCAACAAAGCATGAACAAATGAGAGAAAGAAAGAAAACTACAACGAAACATGGATATACAAAATACCGAATGGTAATGATATGTAGATGAGTGTGCTATCGGTATACCTCCCCCCAAGCTTAGGCTTTTGGCCTAAGTGGAGATCAGCCCCAATGTCCCCATCCGTCGGTGCCGCGGGGGTAGGTGGAAGAGCTTTCCCTGTAGTATGAGCTCGAGGACGCGCCGGCGTGGTATCCGGTGTAATCCTCCTCCGGAAATCTTCCTCAAACATGTCATCAAAGTCATGGTTATGCATCTTCCTTTTCTGAAATTTTTGACAAACATCATAAAAATCGATTCTTAGCCAACTAAATGAAGGGAAACTACTATAGTGACTTACTAGAGGCTTAAGCATGTATCAAAACTAGTTATTTCAACTTAGAACAAGCATTCAAACTCACTAAACAAGATATCTACAGCAGCAAAATACTTTATATATACACCACTAAACAAAATTCTACTTGGATATTCAGAGGAGTCACATACCGGAGAGTAGATGCACCAAATTTCAGCAACAGAAATTGGCTGAATGTGGAGATCGAAATCACAGGAAATGACCAGCAAGAACACGAGTTTGAGCTATCCAAAAGTGATTTCTCGGGCAAGAGGAAGGCAGGGGAAGGAGAGAGAGCAAGTGGGGGGGCCTGTGGGCCCCACACCATGTGCTGGCGCGGCCTGGAGGCTGCCGCGCCACCATGTGGTGAGGTGGCCCTGTGGGCCTCCCTGGTTGCTCTCTGGCACTTCCAGGTCCTTCCTCGAAAAATATGATTTTTGATATAAAAATTTTAATTTTCTGAGAAACTTTATTTTTTTCATTTTCTGGTATTTTGCATTATTAAATTCAATATTGAAAAATTATTTTCTAACAACAAATTCAACTAAACATTGCAAACTAAATAACATTACAGTAGGTAAAACAAGAATGAGAGAAAGAAAATTGTTTAGCTTCTTTATGCATTTAAAATGCACTTGTTAACAAGGTTGATCAAGTCTTGCCACCAAATGAATTTTATATGACATAAAAGATTTTAAACTATATGAGACACTCATGTTACCTTATATTGAATTGGTATGGATCCAATCATGAGAGTTTTGTATTCTTCTTTATATGGGCAATCAATACTTCCCACTCTAATAGATCTCAAATTGGTAATTGTATTAACTCCAGGCATTTTATCAACTTTCTTGGGAAAATAAACAGTATGCTCCTTGTCATGAACATTAAAAGTAACTTTTCCTTTATTGCAATCAATAACAGCCCCTGCAGTATTTAGAAAAGGTCTTCCAAGAATAATAGACATATTATCATCTTCAGGCATTTCAAGAACAACAAAGTCAGTCATAATTAAACAATTGGTAGTTATTTGAACAGGAACATCCTCACAAATTCCAACAGGAACAGCAGTAGATTTATCAGCCATTTGCAAAGATATATCGGTAGGTATCAATTTATCAAGGTAAAGTCTCTTGTAAAGAGAGAAAGGCATAACACTTACTCCAGCTCCCAAGTCACACAGAGCAGTTTTAGCATAATTATTTTTGATAGAGCAAGGAATAGTTGGAATACCTGGATCACCCAGCTTCTTTGGAACTTTGCCATTAAAAGAGTAATTAGCGAGCATAGTAGATATTTCCTCATTAGGAATTTTCCTTTTGTTAGTCACAATATCTTTCATATATTTAGAATAAGGAGGCAACTTAATAGCATCAGTCAAAGGAATTTGCAAGAACAATGGTTTCATCCAATCACAAAATTTATTATAATGTTCTTCCTCTTTTGTTTTAAGTTTCTTAGCAGGAAAAGGCATTGGTTTTTGGACCCAAGGTTCTCTTTCATTACCATGCTTCTTAGCAATAAAATCTTCTTTAGTGTACTTTTTATTTTTAACATGCTTTTCAGGTTCCTCCTCTAATCCTTCTCTATCCGAATTAGCATTTTTATCATTATCATTGTTATTAGCATCATCATTGTTGTGTTCATTACCACTTTCAGTTTCAGCATCAGAAACAGATATACTATTAGGATCATTAACAGGTTCAGAGGATTCTACAACAGTTTTATGTTTCTTTTTCTTTTTCCTAGAAGGAGTACTAGGTTCATTAACTCGTTGAGAATCTTGTTCAATTCTTTTATAATGTCCTTCAGGATACAAAGGGTCATGAGTAGATTTACCACCTCTAGTTGTTACTTCACAAACAAGTTTTTCTTTAGCTATAGAGGCATTCGCTAGCAATTCTTTTTGCACTTTAGTGAGTTGATCTATTTGAGTTTGAACCATATGAAAGTGTTTAATGAGCACTTTAACATCATTAGAAGTTCTATCAACAATATCATGCAAATCACTAATAGCACGAGAATTTTCCATTAAATGATTCTCTATTCTCATATTAAAATTGCATTGCTTAGTAATAAAAGTATCAAATTCATCTAAGCATTGAGCAGGAGGTTTAGAGTAAGGGATATCTCCATCATCAAACCTTTGGAGAGAGTGTACCTCAATTACGGTTGAAGGAGGAATTGGCTTACATAATTCTTCAATAGGAGGTAAATACTTCACATCTTCAGATTTAATACCACTCTCCTTAAGAGATCTTTTAGCTTCCTTCATCGTTTCTTCATTTAATTCAATCATACCTCCCTTCTTCGGTGTTGGTGGTGGTGTTGGAGTAGGTTCAGGAATATCCCAATCATCATTATTCTTGCATATCATGGCTAATAATTCCTCAGCCTCTTCGGGAGTCCTTTTCCTGAAAACACAACTAGCAAAACTATCCAGGTATGTCCTAGATTCAGCAGTTAGTCCACTATAAAATATATCAAGTAGATAATTTTTCTCCAAATCATGGTTCGGCTGGCCTCTTAAAATGGAACAAAAGCGTGTCCAAGCTTTAGGCAATTTCTCATCTTCATCTTGATTAAAATTATAGATTCTTAACAAAGCATCATGTTGAGCACTAGCAGGAAAATATTTTTGAAAGAAAGCATCAAGCAAACCCTTAGGACTAGTGATGGAACCAGGAGACAAATTATTATACCAGGTTTTAACTTCTCCTTTTAATGAAAAAGGAAATATTTTAGCAACAAAGTAAGTGCGTCTTTTAATGTCCTCAGCAAATATTCCACTTAGATCAGACAATACATTCATGTGTTCTACAGCACTTTCATTTTCAGTTCCACAAAAAGGTTCTCTTTCAACAATAGCTATATGAGCCAAATCAAGAGAGAAATCATAAGCTTTATCTTTAATGTTTATAGGAGATGTAGCAAACTTAGCATCAGGAGATAATTTATATCTAACATCACGTTTTTCAACAAGATTTTAATAGCACTAGCATCTTTAATAGCATTAATTTCTTCAACAAGAGCATCATCAAGATCCACATACATATCATCACGCTCATCATAAGTATCACGTGTAAATTCAGGTGAATTAACAGGTGTTTCAGCATTTTCATCAGGAATTTCAGCATTTTCAATTTGTTGAGATTTAGCAATAGTAGCATCTAAAAAGGGACCTAATGAACCAGTTTCATCAAGAGCAGTAGAAGCATCATCATAAGTAATTTCAGATTCAGCAGTAGTAACAGAACATGCAGGTTGTGTTGGTGTAACAAACTTACTCATCACAGTTGGAGAGTCAAGAGCAGCAGCGGTACTCAGAGTCGTACCTTTTCTTGTAGTGGATGGCAGTATGGGAAACTTCTTATCAGCAGGTTTTCCCATGATGAATAAATTCCAGCGAACAATATCACACTCAGGTGGGCTTATAAATAAAGCTATGCTCCCCGGCAACGGCGCCAGAAAATAGTCTTGATGACCCACAAGTATAGGGGATCGCAACAGTCTTCGAGGGAAGTAAAACCCAAATTTATTGATTCGACACAAGGGGAGCCAAAGAATATTTATAAGCTTTAACAGATGATTTGTCAGATCAGCTGCACCTGTGAATAGACTTGCTCGGGACAGATTATCAGTAGCAACAGTTTTATAGCAGAGACAGTAGTGAAATAATAGCAGCAGTAGAATTAAGACAGCGATTGTGATTACGGTAGACAGCAGGATTAAAATACTGTAGGCATAGGGACGGATGACGGATGTACGGGCGTTGCATGGATAAGATAATTCATGTAATATCATAGCATAGGCATTTGCAGATAAATAATATAAAGCATCCAAGTATTAACTAATCATAAGCATGTATTCCAATTTAGTTGTGCGTGCTCGCAATGAGAAACTTGCACATCATCTTTTGTCCTGTCAGCCCGTTTGCAGCGGGGCCTCTAGGGAAACTACTGGCAATTAAGGTACTCCTTTTAATAAAGTACCGGAGCAAAGCATTAACATTCCGTGAACACATGTAATCCTCACATCACAGCCATTCCCTCCGGTTATCCCAATTGCTGTCACTTTGGGGCCATCGGTTCCGGACAATAATATGTGTATACAACTCATAGATATGATCTAAAACAATAATTATCCTCATGATACAATAACATGTTCAGATCTGAAATCATGGCACTCGGGCCCTAGTGTCAAGCATTAAGCATAACAAGTTGCAACAATGACGTAAAACACCGATAACGGATACTAGGCACCATGCCCTAACGATATTACAGCTATTACATGAATGATCTCATCCAATCCCTACCATCCCCTCAAGCCTACAGCGGTGGATTACTCACACATGGATGGGGGAAACATGGATGATGATGGAGAGGCGTTGGCGATGACGATGGCGATGATCCCCTTCGATTCCCCGTCCCGGCAGGGTGCCGGAACAAAGACTTCTGGTCCCCGAACTAGGGTTCGCGGTGGCGGCGGCGTACGGAGATGTTTCTGGCGAAAGTGGATACCCCCCGTGCGTTTTTAGGTCAGGAGGGTCTTATAGCCGAGAGGGGGTCGCGAGGAGGCGACCGAGGCGGTCCCACCTGGTCCTCGCGCGGCCAGGTCCTTGCCGCGCGGGCAGGGGGTGACGCGGCCTCGTCGCTCCCCTCCGTTTGATCTTCGTGGTTCCTGGACTCTTCGGGTGAGAAAACGACTCCCAGGTGTTTTTCGGGGTTTTTCCATAAAGTTGATATTTCTGCATAAAAACGAGACACCAGGGTAATTCTGCTGAAAACAGCGTTAGTCCGTGTTAGTTGCATTCAAAACACACAAATTAGAGGTAAAACAATAGCAAAAGTGTTCGGGAAAGTAGATACGTTTTGGACGTATCATGGGTCATCCCAAAAATAATGCCTCAAGTCATAAAAGAATTTTCTTCTTTGTTGATCTGAAAAGGTTGGAGGCAAATACTTCGAAACAATAAAGTTAGCATAATCAGCATACCAAGGACTGTCTCGTGAACTCACCCTTATTGCAGCCAATTGTTCATTTAGAAAACTATCGTCAATAGGAATAGGATCATATGGAATATTTTCCAATCTAGACAGATTATCAGCAACAGGATTTTCAGCACCTTTCCTATCTACAATATGCAAATCGAATTTTTGCAAAAGTAATACCCATCTAATAAGCCTAGGCTTTGCATCTTTCTTTTCCATACGGTATCTAATTGCAGCATGATCAGTGTGAATAATAACTTTAGAATCAACAATATATTGTCTAAACTTATCACAAGCAAAAACAACAGCTAGAAATTCTTTTTCAGTTCTAGCATAATTCTTTTGAGCAGAATCAAGAGTCTTACTAGCATAATGAATAACATTTAACTTCTTATCTATTCTTTGTCCAAGAACAGCACCAACAGCAAAATCACTAGCATCACACATAATTTCAAATGGTAGATTCCAATCAGGTGGTTGAACAATAGGAGCACTTATTAAAGCCTTCTTAAGAGTTTCAAAAGCTTCCTTACAATCGTCATAAAAAACAAATGGTACATCTTTTTGCAAGAGATTAGTAAGAGGCTTTGATACCTTAGCGAAATCTTTAATAAACCTTCTATAGAAACCAGCATGACCAAGAATACTACGAATACCTTTAACATCTCTGGGGCAAGGCATTTTCTCAATTGCCTCCACTTTAACTCTATCAACTTCAATACCTCTTTCAGGAATTTTATGTCCAAGAACAATTCTTTCATTAACCATAAAGTGACATTTCTCCCAATTAAAAACAAGATTAGTTTCTTCACATCTCTGCAAAACTTTATCAAGATTGTGCAAGCAATTATCAAAAGAAGTACCATAGACGGAGAAATCGTCCATGAACACCTCCACAATTTCCTCACAAAAACCATGAAAGATAGCAGACATGCATCTTTGAAAAGTAGCAGGAGCATTACATAAACCAAAAGGCATACGTCTATAAGCATAAGTACCATAAGGACAAGTAAATGTGATTTTCTCTTGATCTTGAGTTTTAACAGCAATTTGAAAGAAAAGAGAATAACCATCAAGAAAGCAAAAGTGAGTTTTATTGGCTAATCTCTCCAACATTTGATCTATAAAGGGTAATGGATAATGATCCTTCTTAGTAACCTTATTAACCTTTCTAAAATTAATGCACATTCTATAACCAACAACTACTCTTTGCGGAATAAGTTCATCATTTTCATTAGGCAAAACAGTGATTCCACATTTCTTAGGGACATAGTGCACATGACTAACCCATCTACTATCAGCAATAGGATAAATAATACCAGCGTCAAGAAGCTTTAATACCTCATTTCTTACCACTTCCTTCATCTTATGTATTAAACGGCGTTGATGTTCAACAACTGGTTTTGCATCGGGCTCCATATTAATAGAATGTTGACATATAGTAGGAGAAATCTCTTTTAAATCATCCAAAGTATAACCCATGGCTCCACGGTGTTTCTTCAATACTTCCAATAATCTTTCCTCTTCTTTACCTGAAAGGTTAGCACTAATAATAACAGGATATATTTTCTTATCATCAATATGAGCATACTTAAGATTATCAGGCAAAGGTTTTAAATCAAAGACATGATCTTCTTTAGGTGGAAGTGTTTTACCCAAGTCTTCCACCTGTAAATTATGTTTAAGAATAGGTTGACGGAGGAATATTTCATCAAGTTCATCCCTCTCCTCTCTGAAGACTTCACTTTCGTGATCTTCCATAAATTGCTGCAGAACATTGTTAGGAGCAAGAGCAATGGAGGCAAGTTGTTCTACTCTAAAATCCTCATTGGGTAATTCGGTTTCATAAGGGGTCTTAGCAAATTTCGAAAAATTGAATTCATACGAATCACCAGCAAACTTAGTAAAGATTTTCTCTTTCTTACAATCTATAACAGCACCACAAGTATTTAGAAAAGGTCTACCAAAAATGATAGGACAAGTCTTACTAGCAGCTGCACCAAGTACGAGAAAATCAGCAGGATATTTAGCCTTACCACATAAAATTTCAACATCTTTAACAATACCAATCGGAGAGATAGTTTCTCTATTAGCAAGTTGAATAACCACATCAATTTCTTCAAGTTCACAAGAACCAATCTCATGCATAATTTCTCTATAAAGCTCATAAGGAATAGCACTTGAACTTGCACCAATATCACATAAACCATAATAGCAATGATCACCAATTTTAACAGATAACACATGAACACTAGTTTTCCTTGAACTTTTAGGATGAGAAACAACATTAGAAGCATCTTCACAAAATATAATATACTCACCCCCAACATTTTTAGTAACAAGGTCTTTAACTATTGCCACAGGAGTTTCAATTTTAATTTGTTCATCAGGTTCTATAGCTTTCTTTGCACTTTTGTTAACAACACTAGCCATAACAGAATGTTCCTTCACTTTAGCAGGAAAAGGAATTTTTTCAATATAAGGCTCTGGAATAATATGATCAACAGTATTAATTTCAATGCTTTTAGTTATAGGAGCAATAGGTTTATCTTTATAATGTTCATGATATTTTTCAAACCCCTCCTTGGGCAAACCGAAATAAGCAGCAAAGGATTTATAATAATTTGCAACAACTTGAGAGTCAAGACCATAAGCATTATCAATATTTCGAAACGCATCAGTATTCATGAAAGTTTTAATGCATTCAAAGTCATATTTTATACCTGACTTCCTACCTTTGTCGTTCTCCCATGCTTCAGTATTCTCTTCAATACGATCAAGAAGATCCCACTTAAACTCTTCTTTATTACGAGTGAATGATCCAGCACAAGAAGTATCCAATAATGTTTTATCTTCAAAAGAGAGTCTTGCATAGAAGTGATCAATAATAATATTACCAGGAAGCTCATGAATGGGGCATTTGAGCATTAGTGACTTCAATCTCCCCCAAGCTTGGGCAATACTTTCTCCATCATGAGGCCAGAAATTATATATAGAATTCCGATCTTGGTGAATCTCACTTGGAGGATAAAATTTAGAGTAAAAGAGAGGTACAATTTCCTCCCATCCAAGAGAATTCCTGTTTTTCAACAATTTATACCAATGCGCAGCTCTCCCAGCAAGTGATATGGAGAATAATTTCTTCCTAACTTTGTCCATTGTAATACCTACGCACTTGAACAACTCGCATAATTCATGTAAAAACAGTAAATGATCACCGGGGTGGACAGTTCCATCCTCTTCATAGCGGTTATCCATAACACGATCAATAATTTTCATAGGTATTTTAAATGGCACTATTTCATCAGGCGGCGCCTCATTTTCTACCTCAGCAGTGGTAGAAGCCTTTCCAAACAGGAAAGCAATAGATCCTCTCTCCATAATTAAGCAAATTAGGAGACAGAAATAAAAACAGCACTTACAGATTAAATAGAGACATGAACCTACTATCGAGCATAAATACCCCCTCTTGGAGTCACAAGCATCTACTTGGCCAGAGCATCTACTAGCAACGGAGAGCATGCAAGATCATAAACAACGCACTCACAAGATATATTATGAAGCAATAACATAGTGCTCAATATTCATCGGATCCCAGCAAACACAACATGTAGCATTACATAAAGATGATCTTGATCATGTTAGGCAGCTCACAAGATCTAAACATGGTAGCACAAGAGGAGAAGACAACCATCTAGCTACTGCTATGGACCCGTAGTCCAAGGATGAACTACTCACGCATCAGTCCGGAGGCGGGCATGGTGATGTGGAGCCCTCCGGTGATGATTCCCCTCTCCGGCAGGGTGCCGGGAGGAGCTTCTGAACCCTCCCGATCTAGGGTTGACGACGGCGGCGGCTCTGGACTTCGTGGAGGAAAAAGGTGCGCGTCTTAGGTCTTGTAATTCTGGGGGGTATAAGTAGGCGAAAGGGCGAAGACGGCGGGGCCTCGAGGGCCCCACACCCTGTGCTCGCGCGGCCAGGGAGGCTGCCGCACCACCTGGCGGTGTGGGCCCCTTGGGGTCCCCCTCCGTGTCGTCTTCGGTGTTCTGGAACCTCCCGGTTAAAATAAGCACTTTGACGTTTCGTTTGTCCGATTCCGAGAATATTTCCTTAACAACTTTTCTGAAACAAAAAACAGCAGAAAACAGGCAACTGGCACTGTGGCATCTTGTTAATAGGTTAGTCCCAGAAAATGCATAAAATGATATAAAAGTGTATATAAAACATGTAGCAATTGGCATAATATAAGCATGGAACATAAGAAATTATAGATACGTTTGAGACGTATCAAGCATCCTCAAGCTTAGTTCTACTCGTCCCGAGTAGGTAAAACGATAACAAGAATAATTTCTGAAGTGACATGCTTCACACAATCTTGATCATATAATAATGTAAGGCTCATGTTATGAATGAAGTGATTCAAAGCAATGGTTTATAGTTTGCTAACAAATAGACAAGGAGTAAACAACTACATCATATAAGCAAAAACTTTTCATGGATAGTACTTTCAAACAAGCATCAAAATGATTCACATGAAAGTTAACTCATAAAGCAATAGTCTCTAAGTAAAATAGCATTGAAGCAACACAAAGGAAGATATAAGTTTAAGCATTGGCTTTCAACTTGTAACATGTATATCATATAGATAGTTGTCAACACAAAGGAATATAACAAGTGCAATAAGTAAGCATATAAGAATTGTTGCACACAGTTGACACAAGTGTTTGCTTCTAAGACAGAAAGAAGTAGGTAAACTGAATCAACATAAAGCAAAAGAAAGGCCCTTCGCAGAGGGAAGCAGGGATACAAACATGTGCTAGAGCTTTTTAGTTTTATAGATTTTTTAAATCATATAGAGAGCATAAAAGTAAGTTTTGAGAGGTGTTTGTTGTTGTCAACGAATGGTAATGGGCACTCTACCCCCCTTGTCAACCAGACTTTCAAGAGCGGCTCCCATGAAGGACGTTATTTCTACCAGCAAGGTAGATCGTCCCTCTTATCTCTTTTGTTTACACATATAGTTAAAAACTGTTGTCATTGCTTGACTGATTAGATCAGGGCAAAAATGTGAAGAGATTGAAGCGGTTAAAGTTGTAATTAATTGGGACTGGGCACCCCATTTGCCCGCTCTTTTTGCAAAGTTAATGGATAAGCGGATTTATATGCCACTAGTCCGGTTGTGAAAGTCTGTCTAAAAGTAAATGACAAGGTTGATATCCGTAACACCACATACTTCCTCATGAGCTAATAAACATTGACACAAATAAGAGATAATATGTTTTGAATAATAAAAGGTAGCACACGAAGTATTTGCTTGGAATGGCAGGAAATACCATGTAGTAGGTAGGTATGGTGGACACATATGGCATGGGTTTTGGCTCAAGGTTTTGGATGCACGAGAAGCATTCCCTCTCAGTACAAGGCTTTGGCTAGCAAGGTTATTTGAAGCAAACACAAGTATAAACTATGACAACAAGACGTATATAAAAACATATTGCAAGCATTATAAAACTCTACATTGTCTTCCTTGTTGTTCAAACATCTTAACTAGAAAATATCTAGAACTTAGAGATACCAAACATGCAAACCAAATTTCAACAAGCTTTACGGTAGTTCTTCATTAATAGGTTTTAACTACATGATGTAAAAGCTTAAACATGATCTACTTGAGAGCTCAAAACAATTGCCAAGCACCACAACATACAAGATAACAATCCATAAGAGCATGTATATCTTTTTCATTATACCATCTATCACTTTTAGCATTTTCTGTTTCCAACCAAACACCAATCAACTTATTTAAAAATAAACTCTCCAGGTATATAACAATGAGATATGAGAGTATAACATAAGAAAAACTAACAGCTCCAACAAGAGATGCATGAAAAACAAGAGCTAATAGTATTGAAATAACATAGAAGAATACTCAACAAGTATAATTGAAGAATACGAGTATTCATAAGAAAAATCGGAGCGTGTCTCTCTCCCACAAAGGAGTGCTAGGATCCAGTTTATTCAGAAAATGAAAATAACAAAAACAAAAACAAAAACAAATAGACGCTTCAAGTAAAGCACATAAGATGTGTCGGAATTAAAATACAGTTTCACTAGAGATGACCTGATAGTTTGCTGATGAAGAAGGGGATGCCTTCGGCAAGGCATCCCCAAGCTTTGACGCTTGAGTCTTCTTGAAATATGCTTGGGTAACCCACGGGGGCATCCCCAAGCTTTGGCTCTTTCATCTTCTTGATCACATCACATCATCCTTCTCTCTTGATCCTTGAAAACTTTCTCCACACCAAACTCAAAGTAAACTTCATTAGAGTGTTAGTGCACAAAAAATTCTTATATTCTGCATGAACACAATTGCTACCAATGCTACTGGACATTAGCTACAGCCACTGATACTTTATGGAACAAAAAGATCCATTCAAAATAGTAAAAGAGGCATTGCAAAATAAATGGCAGAATATGTCAAAAACAGAACAGTCCCTAAAGACGAATTTTTTCGAGGCACTTAACTTGCTCAAATCAGAAAACTCAAAACTAATGAAAGTTGCATATATATCTGAGGATTATGCACACAAAAATCCCAGGTCCATAAGATTTTTATGTAAAGAGTTTTGAATTTAACGGTGGACAGCAGAAAACAGTTTCAGCACAGCAATCCAAATCTAGCATCAACTTTCTGCTAGAGGCTTAACTTGACACAACAATGCAATAAAGTAAAGATACAAAGGAATTGCTACAGAGGTAGACATCTTCCTTGACTCAATAAAATAAAATAACAGAAATAAAAAGTGGGTTGTCTCCCATAAGCGCTTTTCTTTAACGTCTTTCAGCTAGGCACAGAAAGTGATATTCAAGTGTTTCCAAGAGATGAAGCATCAACATCATAATTTGTACGAATGATAGTATCAAAAGGTAGCTTCATTCTTTTTCTAGGGAAGTGTTCCATACCTTTCTTGAGTGGGAATTGGTATCTAATATTTCCTTCTTTCATATCAATAATAGCACCCACAGTTCTAAGAAAAGGTCTTTCCAACACAATTGGACAAGATGGGTTGCATTCAATATCCAAGACAATAAAATCAACGGGGACAAGGTTATTGTTAACCATAATAAGAACATCATTGATTCTCCCCACAGGTTTCTTAATAACATTATCAACAAGAAAAACATCCAAATAACAATGTTCCAAAGGTGGCAAATCAAACATATCATAAAGCTTTTTAGGCATAACAGAGATACTTGCACCAAGGTCACATAAAGTACTGCAATCAAATTTATCCACTTTTATTTTAATGATGGGCTCCCAACCATCTTCTAACTTCTTAGGGATAGAAGCTTCAAGTTTTAATTTCTCTTCCCTAGCCTTAATGAGAGCATTTGTAATATGGGTTGTAAATGCCAAGTTCATGGCACTAGCAGTTGGACATGTGGCTAACTTTTGCAAGAACTTAATAACTTCAGTGATATTATAATTATCAAAATCAAAATTATTATCATCAAAGCAAACCGAACCACCATCTCCTATGTTCTTAAAAATTTCAGCACTTTTATCAATAACAGTTTCAGCAGTTTTAGGCAATTTTAACTTTTTGGAAGAAGTAGAAGAAATATTTCCAACACCAACTATGTTACCATTAATAGTAGGATGCTTACTAGCATGTGAAGTAACATTATTTTCAGTAGTGGTAATAGTAAAAACTTTAACAATATTATCGTTCTTAGCTAGTTCTTTCTCTCTTTCCCATCTAGCATGCAATTGGGCCATCATCCTAACATTTTCATCAATTCTAACTTGGATGGCATTAATTTTAGCAAAGGCCTTACTCTGCTTAGTATCATTAGGCATGACTTTAGATTTTAAAAGATCAACATCAAGGGTAAGACTATCAACTTTAGAGGCAAGATTATCAATTTTACCAAGTTTTTCCTCAACAGTTTTATTAAAAGAAGTTTGTGTAGTGCTAAAATCTTTGAGCATGGTTTCAAGTTCAGTGGAGGTATTCCTATTATTGCTATAAGAATTAACATAACCATTACCATTATTAGAAGGATAGGGCTTATAGTTATTATTACCATAATTGTTCCTATAGGCATTGTTGTTGAAATTGTTATTTTTAGTGAAGTTCACATCAACATGCTCTTCTTGTGCAACTAAAGAAGCTAAGGGAACATTATTTGGATCAACATGAGATTTACCATTCACAAGCATAGACATAATAATATCAATCTTTTCACTCAAAGAGTAGATTTCTTCAACAGAATTTACCTTCTTACCTTGAGGTGTCCTTTCAGTATGCCACTCAGAATAATTCACCATCATATCATCCAAGAGTTTTGTTGCAGCCCCCAAAGTGATGGACATAAAGGTAACTTCCGCAGCCGAATAAAGAAGGTTTCTGGAAGAAAAATTCAGTCCTGCATAAAAAGTTTGGATGATTATCCAAGTAGTCAGTCCATGGGTAGGGCAATTTTTAACTAAAGATTTCATTCTTTCCCAAGCTTGAGCAACATGTTCATTATCAAGTTGTTTAAAATTCATAATGCTACTTCTTAGAGAAATAATCTTAGCAGGAGGATAGTATTTTCCAATAAAAGCGTCTTTGCATTTAGTCCATGAATCAATACTATTCCTAGGCAATGAAAGCAACCATTCTTTAGCTCTTCCTCTCAAAGAGAAAGGAAATAATTTCAGTTTTATAATATCACCATCTACATATTTTTGCTTTTGCATTTCACAAAGTTCAACAAAATTATTTAGATGGGCAGCAGCATCATCAGTACTAACACCAGAAAATTGCTCTCTCATAACAAGGTTTAACAAAGCAGGTTTTATTTCAAAGAATTCTGCTTTAGAAGCAGGTGGAGCAATAGGAGTGCATATAAAATCATTATTATTGGTGCTAGTGGAGTCACACAACTTAGTATTCTCAGCAGTACTCATTTTAGCAAATTAAAAAGCAAACCGAAATAAAAAATATTACTAAACCGAAATAATAAAAATGCAAACCGAAATAAAAATAGTAATGCAAGTAACTATTTTTTTGTATTTTTGATATTAAGCAAACAAGACAATAATAAAAATAAACTAAGCAAGACAATAACAAAATAAAAAGATTGGATGTGAGAGACTCCCCTCGTAGAAGAGCTTAGCTTCCCCGGCAACGGCGCCAGAAAAGTGCTTGATGCACCGGTGAGGTGTTGTTGGGAAACCCCAAGAGGAAGGTATGAAGTAGTGCAGCAGAAAATTTCCCTCAGTTGTGAAACCAAGGTTATCGAACCAGTAGGAAACTAAGAATCTTCTCAAGGTGGCAACGGCGCCAGAAAAGATCTTGCGTCGAAGTTGACGTGGAACCTGCACACAACACAACCAAGATACTTTGCCCCAACTTAACAGTGAGGTTTTCAATCTCACTGGCTTGCTGTAACAAAGGATTAAACGTATGTGTGGAAAATGATGTTTGTTTGCAGAGAATCAAAGTAACAGGATTGTAGTAGGATTGTTTATCAGTTTGAGGAAAAAGGACCGGGGTCCACAGTTCACTAGTGGTGTCTCTCCATAAATAATAATAGCATACATGCGGGTAAACAAATTACAGCTGGGCAATAGACAGAATAAAGAAGTGCATAATGATGCATATACTATAGTTATGATGGCTAGTGTGATATTCATTTGGGCATTACAACAATATACATAGACCGTTCCAACCGCATCTATGACTAATAATCCACCTTCCGGTTAACGTCCGCACCCCTTTCAGTATTAAGTTGCAAGCAACAGATAATTGCATTAGGCAATGTGTGTAATGTAAGTAATACAAATACCCTTAGATAAAGTACTACTATTTTATCCCTAGTAGCAACAGTACATCTACAATCTTAGAGCTTGCTGTCACTACCCCAGATTAAATAGAGACATGAACCTACTATCGAGCATAAATACCCCCTCTTGGAGTCACAAGCATCTACTTGGCCAGAGCATCTACTAGCAACGGAGAGCATGCAAGATCATAAACAACGCACTCACAAGATATATTATGAAGCAATAACATAGTACTCAATATTCATCGGATCCCAGCAAACACAACATGTAGCATTACATAAAGATGATCTTGATCATGTTAGGCAGCTCACAAGATCTAAACATGGTAGCACAAGAGGAGAAGACAACCATCTAGCTACTGCTATGGACCCGTAGTCCAAGGATGAACTACTCACGCATCAGTCCGGAGGCGGGCATGGTGATGTGGAGCCCTCCGGTGATGATTCCCCTCTCCGGCAGGGTGCCGGGAGGAGCTTCTGAACCCTCCCGATCTAGGGTTGACGACGGCGGCGGCTCTGGACTTCGTGGAGGAAAAAGGTGCGCGTCTTAGGTCTTGTAATTCTGGGGGGTATAAGTAGGCGAAAGGGCGAAGGCGGCGGGGCCTCGAGGGCCCCACACCCTGTGCTCGCGCGGCCAGGGAGGCTGCCACGCCACCTGGGGGTGTGGGCCCCTCGGGGTCCCCCTCCGTGTCGTCTTCGGTGTTCTGGAACCTCCCGGGGAAAATAAGCACTTTGACGTTTCGTTTGTCCAATTCCGAGAATATTTCCTTAACAACTTTTCTGAAGCCAAAAACAGCAGAAAACAGGGAACTGGCACCGTGGCATCTTGTTAATAGGTTAGTCCCAGAAAATGCATAAAATGATATAAAAGTGTATATAAAACATGTAGCAATTGGCATAATATAAGCATGGAACATAAGAAATTATAGATACGTTTGAGACGTATCAGGTAGTGACAGCAAGCTCTAAGATTGTAGATGTACTGTTGCTACTAGGGATAAAACAGTAGTACTTTGTCTAAGGATAATGTTATTACTTACATTACACACTTTGCCTAATGCAATAATCTGTTGCTTGCAACTTAATACTGAAAGGGGTGCGGACGCTAACCGGAAGGTGGATTATTAGTCATAGATGCGGTTGGAACGGTCTATGTATATTGTTGTAATGCCCAAATGAATCGCACACTAGACATCATGACATTAGTATATGCATCATTATGCAGCTCTTTATTCTGTCAATTGCCCAGCTGTAATTTGTTTACCCGCATGTATGCTATTATTATTTATGGAGAGACACCACTAGTGAACTGTGTACCCCGGTCCTTTTCTTTAAACTGATAATATAACCAACTGCAAACTGTTACTTTCATTCTCTGCAAACATCATCTTCCACACATACGTTTAATCCTTTGTTACAGCAAGCCGGTGAGATTGACAACCTCACTATTTCGTTGGGGCAAAGTACTTTGGTTGTGTTGTGTGCAGGTTCCACTTTGGCGCCGAATCCTTTGGTGTTGCGCCGTGCCAAATTCGCCACCAACAACCTTCAGACGTGTTCTTCATCTCCTACTGGTTCGATAACCTTGGTTTCATCACTGAGTGAAATTTGCTGCTGCACTACTTCACACCTTCCTCTTGGGGTTTCCCAACAACACCACCGTGTGCATCACCCATAAAGATGAAGTTTCATGTAGTCGACGTTCACATGACACCACTAGAGGAATAGCACCACAACTTAAATATCAAACCATTAAATATTACTCAACATAGTTCACTACTAACATCTAGACTTCTCCCATGTACTCAAGAACTAAACGAACTACTCACAACACATCATATGGATCATGATCGGAGATGATATAATGATGGGTAACAATCTGAACATAAACCTTAATTCAACGGTTCCACCCAATAGCATCAATAACAATAGTAATCAACACCAGGAGAGTTTTCCCTATCAAATGCACAAGATTCAGCCCTAGATGTTACAGCGGGAACGGAGTGGAACGATGGAGATGACGGTGTCGGCGGTGGAGATGGTGGTGATGATGATCCCGATGAAGTGCAGCTCGATGACGGTGACGATGGCGACGATTTCCCCCCTCCGGGAAGGGATTTCCCCGGCAGCTTTTCAGCCTGCCGGAGAGCTTTTCTCTCTCGGTGGTTTCCGCCTCGTGGCGGCGGCGGCTCTGTTTCTTGTCTATTCCCCTGGTCTTAGGTTTTCGGAGACTTCAAGTACGCGAAAGGGCATCGCCAGAGGTGGGACAGGGTGGCGCCATCAGGTGCTGGCGCGGCAGTAAGGGGGGCCGCGCCCACACCTCATGTGGGCCCCCTGGGGCCCACCTGGTGCTCCCCTTTTGGCTCCCTTCGTCGTCCGGAAAAATAGGACCTTGGGTATTCTTCGTTTTGTTTTCCGAGCTTTGCAAATAATGTATCTTGACGGTTATTTTTCCAGCAGAATTCAGACTCCGGTGATCCACCCTCCAATAATCATCAAACATGCAAAATTGATGAAATAACATAAGTATCATCTCCAAATATCAATGAATAATAGTAAATTATGATATAAAATAGTGATGCAAAATGGACGTATCAGCGTAATATTTGTTTGTTATTTTTTGACATTTTGAAAAGTATTTAGATCTAAACCTATGACCCAAACACAGTGTCCATGTTCATGGAACTATTTTACATAGATTTTTGTGGGGGTATTTTGATGGGTTTTACTTAGTGTTTTGCTGGTCTTCAACTTTTAATGACGAATATATATTAGAAAAATACATAAACCTTGTAAATTTTGCATGGATTCCAGGATACACACAAACTAGGGCTATATTTGGATGAATGGGAAAAAAGGAACAACTTTCACTTTTGACAAGATTCATTTTGGCATTGTCAGTTTAAGAGCAGCTCCAGCAGCTCATCTAAATTTAGTCATCTATATCTTCATATAGAAGATCATCTAAAAATATTCCCTTTTAGATGTTCTCAGTTTCCAGTAGAACATATATATTTAGGATATCTATATTCTTTCTCATAAATTTTAATAATATCTTATAACTATCATCGAACAATTTTCTTTCCACATACTCGAATCTAGCCAATGAGAACGAGCAGTTGTATTTGGATGATCATCCAAGCGTCCCCCACATATGGATGACAGATAGCAGAGCTAAGAGATCATCTATCGATAGATGACGTGATAGATGAGCTGTTGGGCACGTTTTTTGCGCATGGGTCATCTATATTTACTTTGGATGTCGAGATGCTTAATGTGTGGTACGTGTGCACATGCTCGTACCAGCAGTCGTACCAGGCGTCACTGACTTGCTCTAAATTATGAGTTAAGTCCGAAGGATCAAATCTTGAGAGACTGTTTAGACGAGAATAATTCAAGATTTGGCTACAAATTGTCTGGTTTTTCCTTCAATTAACTGGGTAAGTTTCTTCTGCTTAATTAATTGATGAGGCAAAACTTTTGTCTCCATTTAAAAAAGGTCATGGCGAACTCATATACTGAGTCATGATTGATGGATGTTTAAAGCTTGCAATAAATATAATAATTCTTTATATATATACCTCGATCAAGAGATTGTGATAGAGTGTGAGAAATGTACAAGCTTGCCTAAGAGAAAGTGCAACGAGTGTTATAAGAGCATCTCTAACAGAGCCCTTAAAATTAGAACCTCAAAATAAGTTTACAGTTCGACGTTTTTACCAAATCTCGTCGCAACTGCTCGCGCACGATAGCAGAAACCTCAAACGGACCTGTAGAAGGGCGAATTTGGGCGCGAACGAACTAGTTTTCATTGCCATTTCTTCTTCACGGAGGAGTTCATCACCAATTCACACGTAATGTACATATACTCCAAAAGTAATCTACTCCTATCTCGTCGCCGCCCTACCCTACTGCCAAAACATGGCTCACCGGAGCCTCAGGTGCGGCGGCGACGAGGTCGACGCCGAGCTTCAGTCCTCGTCACGGGCGAGCCTCTGCTCCGCCATCTTCTTCTCCGACCGTAGCAGGACGAGGGAGATGACGCAGCCCACCATCTCGACGGGGATCGACTCGAGAAGGCCGAGGGTGTCCGGTTGAAGAAGATCAAGCGTCCGGTCGAGAAGGTCGAGGCGCGAGGCGGCGGCGCTTGAGCTCTGCGCAAGGTGGCGACGCTTCTTCTCGCGGTCGAACTCCTCCACCTCGCGCCTGTAGCACGCCACCGGGACCGGGCTCCCTTTATTGGTGAATTTCTTGATTAGCCGTTTCCGACCGGCGTCGGCGCGGACGAGTTTCTTCCGAATCTTGTCGGAGAAATCGCCGAATCGGTCGCCGCGCCCCCGTAGATTCGAGCTCGACCTCTTCGGTGCCATCCCGCGGCGGCGGCGGCGGCCGATCTACGACACCGGCCGCGGATTGCTCGTTGGAGAAGAAGGTTGCGGGGGGCGGATTGCTCGTCGTCGGCGGCGGCGGATAAGGGTTACAAACGGGGAAATGTGCGAAACCCGGCATAAATACCGTTCGGGCGTCCGAATCTACTTGCACCCGTATCCGGTTTACGGGACGAGTGGTGTTTACAGGCTCTGCTATCGCGGGAAAAAAGCCTCGGCCCGTTAACTCGTTGGAGTTTTACGGTTTTCCGCGTGTTTGAGGGCTCTGTTAGAGATGCTCTAAGTAGGTCAACACATAAACTATAAATGGGCTACCGGTGTGAGATAATTTATCTATGGTGTGGTAAGAAATTGTCGATTGCTCTTTGCGGAATAACCCATTATCTATGTGTTCGTGTTTCTACGAGGTAAGGTGTCTTTCCATGGGCGGCAATGGAGATTTCATATAGCCCATGAGTGGATGACATCAAGTGGTGATTTTCTCATCAAAATTGAGAAGATCCATCTACAAGTGATACTATGATTGAAGCTTTATGTATAATTGGCGATAACAAACATGTGATGATGTGCTTAAATAAAGCTTTCTTGTAGTAATTATGGGGCAGAAATTTGCGATTATTTTCATCAACCAAGCGTTGATTAAGAAATGTGTTCTAACTTTTGGCGGACATGATGGTCATTTTGTAGCTCACATTGCATGCTCAAGGGAAGGTTTGGTTATATGCTTTCCTAGTTTTACCTGTCTCAATGTGCTTGGTGGAAGATTGCGTTATAGATTTGGTAGCCCTATTACCATTAAGGGTTCTCTGGATAGTCATACAGAGTTCAAACTTTTGCATTCTTAACATCCTATTCTTTCATTGATATCTTTCTATTTGTGTTTATCTATATCTTGTTGTTATGTTAAAAAAACAAGCCAAAAGCTCACCAAAACGGATTTTATATGCAAAATATATTGTGTCTTAGCATTTGATGTTTTGTTTGACTCTTCATCCATAGAAAGATCACACAAATAGATATTTGGAATCCTTCCTCTTTTTGTTGATTGATGTTTATTTGTGAGGAGCTAGAGCATGTTGTTAGATTTGATACAATTAGTTCATTGAAAACAGAGTTTGTATGCAAAAAACATCATATATTTTTAGGAAAGGCCGGAGTTATGCTTATGCTCTCTGAATTAAGCCGGTTGTAAGCCGGCGTTGGGAGGTGGCCAGCCAGACACTCACCTGGAAGGCCCAAGCGGGCCTAGAAAATGCGCCCGACGACTGTATTTGAGGGACTATAAAAGGGGTCTTGTTTCCCACTTGAAGCATCGTTTGCACAATTCATTCTACACCGTTTTTGACGTTATGAAGCTTGCTATCATTCTTGCAAATGTTTTGAGGGAAAATAGAGAGTAGGTCTAGATCTAAATTTCCATAAAATTAAATATCTATTCTATTTGAAGGGAAGCCTTTTGGATCTAGATCTTGGATTTCTTAGCTAATCTCCGCCCCAAGTCTTCCACGATATTTTTGGTTACTGGTGAGATTTGAGAGAGAGAAGGATGGAGAGAGAGAGAGAGGTACTTGCGTATTTGTGGTATTCTTCCATTGAGTTTGGTGCATTTTCTGGAGCTCTTCGAGCCGATTAGTTCGTGCGGGAGTCCGTGAGTTTTTTACTCTTAGAGGGCTGATACGTCTCAAACGTATCTATAATTTCTTATGTTCCATGCTTATATTATACCCATTGCTACATGTTTTATATACACTTTATATGGTTTTTATGCATTTTCGGGGACTAACCTATTAACAAGATGCCACAGTGCCAGTTCCCTGTTTTCTGCTGTTTTTGGTTTCAGAAAACCACTTAAGGAAATATTCTCGGAATTGCACTAAACAAAAGCCAATACCCCTATTTTCCCCGGAATCATCCAGAACACCAAAGAGGATACGGAGGAGGGCCACGAGGCGGCCACACCTGTTGGTGGCGCGGCTCCCTCCTTGGCCGCTCCACCACGTGGTGTCGGCTCCTCGGGGCCCCACCTCCTTCGCGTTTTCGCCTATAAAGACCCCCCGACGGGAAAACCCTAAACACCCGAACACTTTTCCACGATACGTTCCAGAGCCGCCGCCGCCGTCAACCCTAGTTCGGGAGGGTTCAGAAGCTCTTTCCGACACCCTATCGGAGAGGGGAATTATCACCGGAGGGCTCTACATCACCATGCCCGCCTCCGGACTGATGCGTGAGTAGTTCATCCTTGGACTACGGGTCCATAGCAGTAGCTAGATGGTTGTCTTCTCCAATTGTGCCATCATGTTTAGATCTTGTGAGCTGCCTATCATGATCAAGATCATCTTTATGTAATGCTACATGTTGTGTTTGCTGGGATCCGATGAATAATTGAGTACTATGTCATTTGCTTCATAATATATCTTGTAAGTGCGTTATTTATGATCTTGCATGCTCTCCGTCACTAGTAGATGCTCTGGCCAAGTAGATGCTTGTGACTCCAAGAGTGGGTATTTATGCTCGATAGTGGGTTCATGTCTTCATTTAATCTGGGGGAGTGACAGCAACCTCTAAGATTGTGAATGTACTGTTGCTACTAGGGATAAAACAGTAGTTCTTTGTCTAAGAATATTTATGCTACTTACATTACACACTTTACTTAATGCAATAATCTGTTGCTTGCAACTTAATACTGAAAGGTGTTGCGGATGCTATCCTGAAGGTGGATTATTAGTCATAGATGCAGTTGGATAACGGTCTATGTATCATGTTGTAATGCCCAAATGAATCTCACACTAGACACCATGACTTGTACATGCATTATTATCCAGTTCTTTATTCTGTCAATTGCCCAGCTGTAATTTGTTTACCCTCATGTATGATATTATTATTATTTATGGAGAGACACCACTAGTGAACTGTGGACCCCGGTCCTTTTCTTTAAACTGATAATACAACCTACTGCAATCCTGTTACTTTCATTCTCTACAAACAAAGATCATTTTCCACACATACGTTTAATCCTTTGTTACAGCAAGCCAGTGAGATTGACAACCTCACTCTTAAGTTGGGACAAAGTATCTTGATTGTGTTGTGTGCAGGTTCCACGCCAACTCAGCGCTTAGCAAGAATTTCTGGCGCAGTTGACACCTTCGGAAGAATTCTAGTTTCCTACTGGTTCGATAACCTTGGTTTCACAACTGAGGGAAAGCTTGCTGTTACTACATCATCACACCTTACTCTTGGGGTTTCCCAACGTGCCTGTAGAGCATCAAGAATTTCTGGCGCCGTTGCCGGGTACACTAAGCTCTTCTGCGAGGGGAGTCTCTCACTTCCAATCTTTTTATTTTGTTATTGTCTTGCTTAGATTATTTTTATTACTATCTTGTTTGCTTAATATTGATGTCTACGCACGCTTCTATTCTTGTAGACAGTGTTGGGCCTCCAAGAGCAGAGGTTTGTAGAACAGCAACAAGTTTCCCTTAAGTGAATCACCCAAGGTTTATCGAACTCAGGGAGGTAGAGGTCAAAGATATCCCTCTCAAGCAACCCTGCAATTAAGATACAAGAATTATTTTGTGTCCCCAACACACCCAATACACTTGTCAGATGTATAGGTGCACTAGTTCGGCGAAGAGATAGTGAAATACAAGTAATATGGATGATTATAAGTAGTAATTGCAATCTGAAATAAAAATGGCAGCAAACAAACATGTAACAGAACTGGTTGTAAACGGTGTTTCAATGCTTAGAAACAAGGCCTAGGGATCATACTTTCACTAGTGGACATTCTCAACAATGACATCAAAGCTGAATAATAAATACTAAACTCAAACACTCTCTTGTTCGATGATAAACACCATTCACTGTGTAGGGCTACAAGAGCACCCTCAAAGTCAGAGTAAACTAACACCACAACGTCATAAAGGAATCACACACGGTGCACATACTGTCACCTTTACAACCATGAATAACCCCGGAGTTCATATTAAAGTAACCTCTAGAGTACATAAAAGATAAAGAGTAGCATCACATATTCAACTAGATTACAAAGCTCATGATCACATAAAGATCACACCATGGGAGAGAGAGACAAACCACATAGCTACCGGTAGAGCCCGCAGCCCCGGTGGAGAACTACTCACTCCTCATCGTAGGAGTCAGCAACGGCGATGGAGATGGCAGTGAAGTTGATGGAGATGACTCCGAGGGCAATTCCCCGTCCCGACAGGGTGCCGGAACAGAGACTTCTGTCCCCCGAATCTTGTCTTCGTTGGCGGCGGCGCAGCGGAACTTTTCTCGGGAAAAGGCTTATTGTTTTAGGGTTTTTGCGTCGGGGGCAATATATGGGCGAAAGGGCGAAGGCGGTGGAGGCCCGAGGCGCCCTCATGAGGGGCCCACGCGGCAGAGGGGGGAGCAGCGCCGGGACCTCATCTGGGGGCCTCGTGGCCCCTCTCCGTCAGGTCTTCGATGTTCTGGAACCTCCCGTGAAAAATAGGGACTTTGGTATTAAATTCGTCCAATTCCGAGAATATTTCCTTAAGGGGTTTTCTGAAACCAAAAACATCAAAAAACAGGGAACTGGCATTGTGGCATCTTGTTAATAGGTTAGTCCCAGAAAATGCATAAAACCATACAAAGTGTATATAAAACATGTAGCAATTGGTATAATATAAGCATGGAACATAAGAAATTATAGATACGTTTGAGACGTATCAAGCATCCCCAAGCTTAGTTCTACTCGTCCTCGAGTAGGTAAAACGATAACAACAAATAATTTCTAAAGTGACATGCTTTCACATAATCTTGATCATATAATATTGAAAGGCTCATGTTATGAATGAAGTGACTCAAAGCAATGATCTATAGTTTGCTAACAAATAGACAAGGAGTAAACAAGTACATCATATAAGTAAAAACTTTTCATAAATAGTACTTTCAAACAAGCATCAAAAAGATTTACATAAGAGTTAACTCATAAAGCAATATTCTCTAAGTAAAAGAGCATTGAAGCAACACAAAGGAAGATATAAGTTTCAGCATTGGCTTTCAACTTTGAACATGTATATAGATAGTTGTCAACACAAAGAAATATAACATGTGCAATAAGTAAGCATATAAGAGTTGTTGCACACAGTTGACACAAGTGTTTGCTTCGGGGACAGAAAGAATTAGGTAAACTGACTCAACATAAAGTAAAAGATAGGCCCTTCGCAGAGGGAATCAGGGATACAAACATGTGCTAGAGCTTCTTAGTTTTATAGGTTTTTTTTGAAATCATATAGAGAGCATAAAAGTAAGTTTTTGAGTGGTGTTTGTCGTTGTCAACGAATGGCAATAAAGTTCTTGTTATCTTCCATACTAAGCAAGTTGAGAGCGGTTCCGAATTATTTAGTAACAAGCATTTATAATATGCACCTTATTTATATAACTTGACACTCCTCCTAACCTTTGCTTTCACAAACCATGGCTAACCGAATCCTCGGGTGCCCACCAATCAATCTCGTACCATGGAGGAGTGTCTATTTTTAACTTTCTCAAAACTTTTGATATTATAGTGGTCTAACCAGCTCTTTGCAATATTAATGACGAGCAGATGAAGTATGCAAGTCGAGGGTTACTTAATTAGCATGGAAGATAACAAACCCAACTACTAATTCCTCATGAGCTATTAAACATTGACACAAATAAGGGATAATAAATTTTGAATAAAAGATAGCACACGAAGTAATTGCTTGGAATGGCAGGAAATACCACGTAGTAGGTAGGTACGGTGGACACAAATGGCATGGGTTTTGGCTCAAGGTTCTGGATGCACGAGAAGCATTCCCTCTCAGTACAAGGCTTTGGCTAGCAACGTTGTTTGAAGCAAACACAAGTATAAGCTCTGACAACAAGACGTATATAAAAACATATTGCAAACATTATAAAACTCTACATTGTCTTCCTTGTTGCTCAAACACTTTTACTAGACCTTAGAGATACCAAAGATGCAAACCAAATTTTAACAAGCTCTACGGTAGTTCTTCATTAATGGGTTTTAAGTACATGATGCAAAATCTTAAGCATGATCTACTTGAGAGCTCAAAACAATTGCCAAGTACCACAACATGCAAGATAACAATTCATAAGAGCATGTTTCTTTTCTTTATACGATTTACCACATTTAGCATTTTCTGTTTCCAACCAAACACCAATCAACTTATTTAAACATAAACTCTCCAAGTATTTAACAATGAAGCAAGAGAGTATAACATATGAGAACTAACAGCTCTGAACAAGAGGTGCATGAAAAACAAGAGCTGAAAGTATTGTAGTCGCTATAGAAGAATACTCAACAAATATAAGTGAAGAACAGGAGTATTTAAATGAAAAAGCGGAGCGTGTCTCTCTCCCACACAAGAATGCTAGGATCCATTTTATTCAGAGAAAGAAAATAACAAAGCAAAAATAAAAACAAACAGACGCTCCAAGTAAAGCACATAAGAAGTGGCGGAATTAAAATATAGTTTCACTAGAGATAACCTGATAAGTTGTTGATGAAGAAGGGGATGCCTTGGGCATCCCCAAGATTTGACGCTTGCGTCTTCTTGAAATATGTTTGGGTGACCCACGGGGGCATCCCCAAGCTTAGGCTCTTTCATCTTCTTGATCACATCATATCATCCTCTCTCTTGATCCTTGAAAACTTCCTCCACACCAAACTCAAAGTAAACATCATTAGAGGGTTAGTGCATAATCAAAAATTCTCATATTCTGTATGGAGACAATCATTATCATGGTACTGGACATTAGCTACAGCCACTGGAATTTTGTGGAACAAAAAGATCCACTCAAAAACAGCAAAAGAATCAATGCAAAATAAATGGCAGAATCTGTCAAAAACAGAACAGCCCGTAAAGACGAATTTTTTCGAGGCACTTAACTTGCTCAAATAAGAAAACTCAAAACTAACGAAAGTTGCGTACATATATGAGGATCATGCTCAGAAAATATCAGATCATTCCGACTTTTCTGTAAAGAGTTATGAATTTAACGGTGGACAGCAGAAAAACTGTTCCTGCGCAGAGATCCAAATCTAGCATCAACTTTCTACTAGAGACTTTACTTGGCACAACTATGCAATAAAATAAGGATACAAAGGAATTGCTACAGGGGTAGGCATGTTCCTTGACACAATAAAATAAAAATAACAGAAATAAAATAGTGGGTTGTCTCCCATAAGCGCTTTTCTTTGAAGCCTTTTAGCTAGGCAAGGAGATTTTTATGATGCTCTCATAAAAATGAGAGTTGAAAAGCAAAAGAGAGCATCAAGAGGCGAACATCAAACACATTTAAGTCTAACCCACTTCCTATGCAAAGGGATCTTGTAGTAGGATAAGTTATTGAAACATAAAGCAACTATCATAGAAAGATGAAACAAATGCAAATTCAAAACTTCCAACATAAAGAGAGGTGTTTTAGTAACTTGAAAACTTTTACAACCATATTTTCCTCCCTCATAATAACTTTCAGTAGCATCATTGACAAAATCCACAATATAACCATCACACGAAACATTCTTATCATGATCCATATGCATAAAAGTATCATTATTTCCCTCATAAGAAAAATTCTTCTAATTAATAACAAGGGGAGCAGGATCATCATAAAGAACTTGAACATGATAGACGAGTTGTATATTAAAAGGATTGGTTAGAGTAATTCCTCTATAACTATGACAAGTTTCAAGAGGATGATTGTAATTATAACCTATGTCATAGTATTCTTTATAATTATCAAAGACTGGAGGCATAGTATCATCATAAGCAATAGAATAGTTATCTTCCAAAGTGTGTTTATTTGTAAACATATCATAATTTTTACTAGAAGGAGAGGCCTCAAATATATAATCATTAGTAGCAAAAGGATTTTCAAACACCGCATCCCCAAGCTCAGAGCTTTCTATATCATCATGGGAAGAAACATGGATAGTACTAATAGTATAGCAATTATTAACATCATCATTTTCAGAATTAGTGTCCCAGAGATCTTCAATATCAAAAGAAGTGTGCTTTTCCCAATCATGATCACTAATATAAATAACAGGCATATGTTCATCATCAAGTTCAGAATCATCAAATTTAGAATTATAAGTATCAATTGTAACGGGAGCAAAAAGTTTGGGAGAAGATACCGTTTCCTCTCTCCTTTTACTCCTCTTCTTCTTCTTCCTCTTTCTCTTTTTCTTCTTCTTTTCCTCTTTAGGAGGGAGAGGCTTGAAAGGAAGCTTCTCCACATAACCTGGTTTAGTATTAGAGACGATGGAAAAAACTTGGGGGAATTCCCCTCTTTCATTAATAAGATGAAAACACATATTAGTCCTGTCATACTTTGGTAAAGTCCCATCCTTTATAATATTTTGTATGTAAGTGTTAGCATGGCAATTATTAACACAATAGAGATAACATCCATGCAACACATCATTCATATCAATATCACTCATATTTAACAAAGAAGTTTTTCTTGATAACTCTTCACACCCCAAAAATAATGTAAGTTCATCATGTTGATTAGGAGTGATCATGTTATCACAAAAGTCTCCTGCAATATCTTTATTAGAACCTGAGCATTGAAATTCGAAATGACCCTCTTCATAGCAAAGTTCACAAATAAAAGGATAGGTGGCACAAATTGTTTTACCAAGATCTCTTAGAGACTTGTACCAAGCTCTAGTTTTTTCATTCCTATGGTGGATACAATAATCATCTTCGATTTGATTAATCCCACAAGGTCTATGTATTCCACAAAAATTAACATGCTTATAAGAAATAGTATTTTCAGAAGTTTGAGCATGTTTATTGCAATCATTAACAACAATTTCATTTTCTATGCAAGTGTCTTTGAAAGGTTCATGATACACGTCCCAATTTTCTTTAGGGACATTAATATGAGAAGCAAAGGTTCTAAAACAATCAACAATAATATGAGAATCAAGACCATATTTAGCACTAAGCTCTTGAAAACCAGCAGTTTCAAAGGAAGACTTAATGCAATCATATTCATAGTTTATACTTGATTCTTTACCTTTGTCATTCTCCCAATTTTCAGCATTGTTTTGAATTGTTTCAAGAAGATCCCATCTAGCTTCAACCTTCTTACTTGTGAAAGAGCCCTCTGAACAGGAATCCTTGCAATGACCTGAAAGCCTTGCATAAAAATTATTAACAATTATATTCTCAGGAAGCTCATGGTTAGGACATTTGAGTATTAATGTTTTCAGCCTTCCCCAAGCTTGAGCAATGCTTTCTCCATCATGAGGCCAAAAATTAAAAATGTAATTCCTATCTAAATGCAATTCATGAGGAGGATAAAATTTAGAGTAAAAGAGATATTCAAGCTCCTTCCATTCCAAATGATGAGGATCATCTAGTAGCTCATACCACTTCCTTGCTTTGTCCTTAAGTGACAATGGAAATAATTTCTTCATAACATTTTCTCTTGATAAACCTGCAAGCTTAAACAACTCACAATATCCTTTAAGTTTCAACAAGTCATCACTTGGATGGACTATTCCATCTCCTACATAAGGTTCATCTATAACCATTTCAACAATTTCCATAGGTATTTCAAAAGCAGTACCTTCAGTAGGTCGTTTTATAATATCACACGCATCATCAGATTTATCATACATTGGAGGCAAAACATTATCAAGGCAAAATAATTCCTCCAAAGCTGAGGAGCAAAAATGATTATTTTTACGTAAACTAGCTTCCCCAAGCTTAGGCTTTTCCACAGCCTTAGCAATAATAGTGTCCAAAGAATTTATACTAATAGCACTACTACCACTATTATGCGAACTAACTTCCATAGGTTTTTTAAATTTTCTCTTCAAAAGTATCATGTCCTAATGCAATATAAATTTCATAGAGATCCCTAATTTTTTTGTTGTTTTCCATTTAGCCTACCTAGTGAAAATAAAAACAAGAAACAAAAAGTAATAACTGCAGGATCTAAAGGAGATACCTTCAAGCACTCACCTCCCCGGCAACGGCGCCAGAAAATAGCTTGATGTCTACGCACGCTTCTATTCTCGTAGACAGTGTTGGGACTCCAAGAGCAGAGGTTTGTAGAACAGCAACAAGTTTCCCTTAAGTGAATCACCCAAGGTTTATCGAACTCAGGGAGGTAGAGGTCAAAGATATCCCTCTCAACCAACCCTGCAATTAAGATACAAGAAGTCTCTTGTGTCCCCAACACACCCAATACACTTGTCAGATGTATAGGTGCACTAGTTCGGCGAAGAGATAGTGAAATACAAGTAATATGGATGATTATAAGTAGTAATTGCAATCTGAAATAAAAATGGCAGCAAGCAAACTTGTAGCAAAACTGGTTGTAAACGGTGTTTCAATGCTTAGAAACAAGGCCTAGGGATCATACTTTCACTAGTGGACATTCTCAACAATGACATCAAAGCTGAATAATAAATACTACTCTCAAACACTCTCTTGTTGGATGATAAACACCAGTCACTGTGTAGGGCTATAAGAGCACCCTCAAAGTCGGAGTAAACTAACACCACAACGTCATAAAGGAATCACACACGGTGCACATACTGTCACCTTTACAACCATGAATAACCCCGGAGTTCATATTAAAGTAACCTCCAGAGTGCATAAAAGATAAAGAGTAGCATCACATATTCAACTAGATTACAAAGCTCATGATCACATAAAGATCACACCATGGGAGAGAGAGATAAACCACATAGCTACCGGTAGAGCCCGCAGCCCCGGGGGAGAACTACTCACTCCTCATCGTAGGAGTCAGCAACGGCGATGGAGATGGCAGTGGAGTTGATGGAGATGACTCCGGGGGCAATTCCCCGTACCGACAGGGTGCCGGAACAGAGACTTCTGTCCCCCGAATCTTGTCTTCGATGCCGGCGGCGCAGCGGAACTCTTCTCGGGAAAAGGCTTATTGTTTTAGGGTTTTTACGTCGGGGGCAATATATGGGCAAAAGGGCGAAGGCGGTGGAGGCCCGAGGTGCCCTCATGAGGGGCCCACGCGGCAGAGGGGGGAGCCGCGCCGGGACCTCATCTGGGAGCCTCGTGGCCCCTCTCCGTCAGGTCTTCGGTGTTCTGGAACCTCCCGTGAAAAATAGGGACTTTGGAATTAAATTCGTCCAATTCCGAGAATATTTCCTTAAGGGGTTTTCTGAAACCAAAAAAAGCAGAAAACATTGAACTGGCACTGTGGCATCTTGTTAATAGGTTAGTCCCAGAAAATGCATAAAACCATACAAAGTGTATATAAAACATGTAGCAATTGGTATAATATAAGCATGGAACATAAGAAATTATAGATACGTTTGAGACGTATCAAATATAAAAAATACAAAAAAATTAGTTACTTGCATTAAATTATTTATTTCGGTTTTGCTTTTTATTTGCTAAAATGAGTACTGCTGAGAATACTAAGTTGTGTGACTTCACTAGCACAAATAATAATGATTTCATATGCACTCCTATTGCTCCACCTGCTTCTAAAGCAGAATTCTTCGAAATCAAACCTGCTTTGTTAAACCTTGTTACGAGAGAACAATTTTCTGGTGTTAGTACTGATGATGCTGCTGCCCATCTTAATAATTTTGTTAAACTTTGTGAAATGCAAAAGTATAAGGATATAGATGGTGATATTATAAAACTGAAATTATTTCCTTTCTCTTTGAGAGGAAAGGCTAAAGAATGGTTGCTTTCATTGCCTAGGAATAGTATTGATTCATGGATTAAATGCAAAGATGTTTTTATTGGAAAATACTATCCTCCTGCTAAGATCATTTCCTTAAGAAGTAGCATTATGAACTTTAAACAATTTGATAATGAACATGTTGCTCAAGCTTGGGAAAAAATGAAATCTTTGGTTAAAAATTGCCCTACCCATGGACTGACTGCTTGGATGATCATCCCAACCTTTTATGCAGGACTGAATTTTTCCTCAAGAAACCTTCTTGATTCGGCTGCTGGAGTGATACGTCTCAAACGTATCTATAATTTCTTATGTTCCATGCTTATATTATACCAATTGCTACATGTTTTATATACACTTTATATGGTTTTTATGCATTTTCTGGGACGAACCTATTAGCAAGATGCCACGGTGCCAGTTCCCTGTTTTCTGCTGTTTTTAGTTTCAGAAAAGTTGTTAAGGAAATATTCTCGGAATTGCACGAAACAAAAGCCAATACCCCTATTTTCACCGGGAGCATCCAGAACACCGAAGAGGATACGGATGAGGGACACGAGGCGGCCACACCTGTTGGTGGCGCGGCTCCCTCCTTGGCCGCGCCACAACATGGTGTGGGCCCCTCGGGGCCCCACCTCCTTCGCCCTTTCGCCTACTTAAACCCCCGACGGGAAAATCCTAAGTACCCGAACACTTTTCCAGAAAACATTACGGAGCCGCCGCCGTCGTCAACCCTAGTTCGGGAGGGTTCAGAAGCTCTTCCTGGCACCCTGCCGGAGAGGGGAATGATCACCGGAGGGCTCTACATCACCATGCCCGCCTCCGGACTGATGCGTGAGTAGTTCATCCTTGGACTACGGGTCCATAGCAGTAGCTAGATGGTTGTCTTCTCCTATTGTGCCATCATGTTTAGATCTTGTGCGCTGCCTATCATGATCAAGATCATCTTTATGTAATGTTACATGTTGTGTTTGCTGGGATCCGATGAATAATTGAGTACTATGTCATTTGCTTCATAATATATCTTGTGAGTGCGTTATTTATGATCTTGCATGCTCTCCATCACTAGTAGATGCTCTGGCCAAGTAGATGCTTGTGACTAAAAGAGGGGGTATTTATGCTCGATAGTGGGTTCATGTCTCTATTTAATCTGGGGGAGTGACAGCAACCTCTAAGATTGTAGATGTACTGTTGCTACTAGGGATAAAACAGTAGTTCTCTATCTAAGGATATTTGTGCTACTTACATTACACACTTTACTTAATTTAATAATCTGTTGCTTGCAACTTAATACTGAATGGTGTTGCGGATGCTATCCTGAAGGTGGATTATTAGTCATAGATGCAGTTGGATGACGGTCTATATATCATGTTGTAATGCCCAAATGAATCTCACACTAGACACCATGACCTGTATATGCATTGTTATGCAGTTCTTTATTCTGTCAATTGCCCAGCTGTAATTTGTTTACCCGCATGTATGCTATTATTATTGATGGAGAGACACCACTAGTGAACTGTGGACCCCGGTCATTTTTCCTTAAACTGATAAAACAAACTACTGCAATACTGTTACTTTCATTCTCTGCAAACAAACATCATTTTCCACACATACGTTTAATCCTTTGTTACAGCAAGCCAGTGAAATTGACAACCTCACTGTTAAGTTGGGGCAAAGTATCTTGATTGTGTTGTGTGCAGGTTTCACGTCAGCTACACGCCAAGCTCTTTTCTGGCGCCGTTGACACCTTCAGAAGAACTCTAGTTTCCTACTGGTTCGATAACCTTGGTTTCACAACTGAGGGAAATTTGCTGCTGCACTACTTCATACCTTCCTATTGTGGTTTCCCAACAACACCTCACCGGTGCATCAAGCTCTTTTCTGGGGCTTTTGCCGGGGAAACTAAGCTCTTCTGCGAGGGGAGTCTCTCACACCCAATCTTTTTATTTTGTTATTGTCTTGCTTAGTTTATTTTTATTACTATCTTGTTTGCTTAATATCAAAAATACAAAAAATTAGTTACTTGCATTAATATTTTTATTTCGGTTTTGTTATTATTTATTTCAGTTTAATATTTATTTATTTCGGTTTGTCTTTTATTTTGCTAAAATATTGCTCCCTAAGTACACCCTGGAAGACCTGTCAGTAGGTAGTGGTTCTATAATTGGAAAAGAAAATATTGAAAAAAAATTAATCATGTTAGCAAGGTTGAAAATCTTGAGGAGAAATCCATAGCAGAACTTGCCCCAAACTATGAAACCGCTGCAGCTTCTTTAGTTCACATATTAGTGGCTAGGTTTGTTAACCTTCACCCCATAATACAACAAATGTTTCTTAACCTTCATGATGTTAAAAATGCTGAAAAGAAAGATTTCATTATGTAAACCTTGCTTAAAGAATTTGGTGATCTTGCTATAGAAGTTAGGAAAGTCTTCGATCGTTTTAATATGCTAGGCTCATGTGTAGATGTTATTAATGCACTTGAAAAATTGGGGAAAACCGAACCTACAAAGGGGGAGAAAATCAAAGTGCCAATACCTATTAAACTTGTAGCTATGCATGAAGCTTTGGAAGAAAATTTTGATTTGATTGTCCCTCAAAACCCCTTTGATGAAAGTAGTAAACCTAAAAGTAATGAAAGAGGAACCTCTGAACCTTATATAGATAAAATACAATGCATAGTTGATAGGATTTCCGTTCTTGATTTGGATGCCACTTGAATATCACTTTCTGTGCCTAGCTGAAAGGCGTTAAAGAAAAACGCTTATGGGAGACAACCCACTTTTTATTTCTGTTATTTTATTTTAATGAGTCAAGGAACATGTCTACCTCTGTAGCAATTCCTTTGTATCTTTACTTTATTGCATTGTTGTGTCAAGTTAAGCCTCTAATAGAAAGTTGATGCTAGATTTGGATTCCTGCGCAGGAACAGTTTTCTGCTGTCCACCGTTTAGTTCGTAAGAATTCACAGAAAAATCAAAATGACCTGGGATTGTTTATGCGTGATCCTCAGATATGTATGCAACTTTCATTAGTTTTGAGTTTTCTGATTTGAGCAAGTTAAGTGCCTCGAAAAAAATCATATTTACGGACTGTTCTGTTTTTGACAGATTCTGCCATTTATTTTGCATTGCTCCTTTTGCTGTTTTTGAAAGGATCCTTTTGTTCCATAAAATACCAGTGGCTCTAGCTAATGTCCAGTAGCATGTGTAATGGTTTTGTCCATGCAGAATATGAGAATTTTTTATTATGCACTAACCCTCTAATGAAGGTTACTTTGAGTTTGGTGTGGAGGAAGTTTTCAAGGATCAAGAGAGAAGGATGATGTGATGTGATCAAGAAGATGAAAGAGCCTAAGCTTGGGGATGCCCCCGTGGGCCACCCAAGCATATTTCAAGAAGACTCAAGCGTCTAAGCTTGGGGATGCCCAAGGCATCCCCTTCTTCATCAACAAACTATCAGGTCCTCTCTAGTGAAACTATATTTTAATTCCGACACATCTTATTGCTTTACTTGAAGCGTCTGTTTGTTTTTGTTTTTGTTTTCGTTATTTTCATTCTCTGAATAAAATGGATCCTAGCATTCCTTTGTGGGAGAGAGACACGCTCCGCTTTTTCTTACGAATACTCGTATTCTTCACTATTATTTGTTGAGTATTCTTCTATGTTATTTCAATACTATTAGCTCTTGTTTTTCATTCATCTCTTGTTAGAGTTGTTAGTTTTCTTATATCATACTCTCATATCTCATTGTTAAATACATGGAGAGTTTATTTTTAGATAAGTTTATTGGTGTTTGGTTAAGAACAGAAAATGTTAAATGTGGTAGATGGTATGATTAAATGATACATAATCTTGTAGATCATTATATTGTGTCACTTGAATCATTGATGTTGTTTTGAGATATTAATATGCTTAATGGTAAAACATGATGGTTTAGTAAAGTGGAATGATTAATGGTTGGTCTAGAAAACTTGAAGTTGTGCCACACTTAAATATCCAGTTGATAGCATAATGATATATGACTCCTAATGTTAAAAACAACCGTAATGACTTTGTGTTATGCGCTACGGTCGGGGTCCCAACAGTGACTTGTTCATTTGTCACAGTCCCTCATGGAGTGATTTTCATTATGCCTTGTAAGATCATATTTCTAGTTGGAATCTTTTTGCTTGTGAGTTCTAAGCTGCGGTTTTCATGACACTTCCACCACCATATTTGCTAGCCTTTTCGGTACTTTGCATTGCCCTTTCTCACATTCAGAGTTGGTGCATACTTCGCGGGTACATCCAAAACTCGTGGGAGATCTTCATCATGTTCTCCTACACATAAGCCAAATATCTTCCTCAAAACATCCACCATACGTACCTACTACAGCATTTCCATAGCTATTCCGAGATATATTGCCATGCAACTTTCATCTTACATTACATGACTTGTTGTCATTTATCATTTATATATTGCCTTGCATGATTCTTTACAGCTGATGTGTGGTTTTACCCATGTTACGCTAGATCATTGCATATCCTTCTACACTGGCAGAGGCACCGTTTCATACACTATGTTTTATTCCTTATGAGTTACTTGTATCAAAAGTGTGTTGTCATATTAGAATGTTTGCCCCTAAAAGTGAAAAGAGCCATGGAGGCCATCGAAAAGAGAAACAGAAAAAGTAAAAAAAAATAGAAAAATAGAAAAAAGAAAAAAGAAAAAAAAAGGGGGCAACATTACTACTCTTTATCCACACTTGTGCTCATGTTATAGCACCTGTAGTATTCATAGTCATCATTTGTGCTCATGTTTAGCACCTTTACTCCATATGAGAGAGTTTTCATGTTTTACTTGCATAACTATGTGGGGAACTTTACATTATAAAACTTGGCTTGTATATTCCAATGATGAGCCTCCTCAAAAGTGTTCTAGGTCTTCATGAGCAAGCAAGTTGGATGCACCCCCATTAGTTCCATTGGAGAGCTTTCATACACTTATAGCTCTATGTGCATCTGTTGTGTGGCAATCACTACTCCTTGCATAGCTTCGATTGTAAGACTTCCTCTTGTCTAATGATCACTTTCAGCTGTGTGAGACTTTCTTCCGTTGGCCTTCCAAACCCCCCCTTATTATTCTTTTAGCCACAACATCCTGGTGCCAGGAACCAACGCTGAACGCTTGCTTGTTTTTAAGTGAATAAATAGAGAGATGATTTTCTACGTGCATATTGTTATTGCTTGACTTGATCCTTTCACAAAGTTGTCATGAGTGTTGGATGCATTAGATGATTATATTGTTATTCTTGAAGCTTAAATCATCTTTAATATCTACTTTGCACGGTTGATTGTTCTCTAGTATTGATTCATTGAAAGTTTTACTTTGTTCTTCCTACTTGTTTACTCATTACTCATTTGATATCAATATAAACTATAGCTTTTATTCATTTTATCTCAATTTACATGCATTACATTATTATATGATCAAGATTGTGTGAAAGCATGTCACTTCAGAAATTATTCTTGTTATCGTTTTACCTACTCGGGACGAGTAGAACTAAGCTTGGGGATGCTTGATACGTCTCAAACGTATCTATAATTTCTTATGTTCCATGCTTATATTATACCAATTGCTACATGTTTTATACACACTTTATATGGTTTTTATGCATTTTCTGGGACTAACCTATTAACAAGATGCCACGGTGCCAGTTCCCTGTTTACTGCTGTTTTTGGTTTAAAAAAAGCTGTTAAGAAAATATTCTCGGAATTGCACGAAACAAAAGCAAATACCCCTATTTTCACCGGGAGCATCCAGAACACCGAAGAGGATACGGAGGAGGGCCACGAGGCGGCCACACCTGTTGGTGGCGCGGCTCCCTCCTTGGCCGCGCCACCACGTGGTGTGGGCCCCTCGGGGCCCCACCTCCTTCGCCTTTTCGCCTACTTAAACCCCCCGACAGGAAAACCCTAAGTACCCAAACACTTTTCCAGAAAACATTACGGAGCCGCCGCCGTCGTCAACCCTAGTTCAGGAGGGTTCATAAGCTCTTCCCGGCACCCTGCTGGAGAGGGGAATCATCACCGGAGGGCTCTACATCACCATGCCCGCCTCCGGACTGATGCGTGAGTAGTTCATCCTTGGACTACGGGTCCATAGCAGTAGCTAGATGGTTGTCTTCTCCTATTGTGCCATCATGTTTAGATCTTGTGAGCTGCCTATCATGATCAAGATCATCTTTATGTAATGCTACATGTTGTGTTTGCTGGGATCCGATGAATAATTGAGTACTATGTCATTTGCTTCATAATATATCTTGTGAGTGCGTTATTTATGATCTTGCATGCTCTCCGTCACTAGTAGATGCTCTGGCCAAGTAGATGCTTGTGACTCCAAGAGGGGGTATTTATGCTCGATAGTGGGTTCATGTCTCTATTTAATCCGGGGGAGTGACAACAACCTCTAAGATTGTAGATGTACTGTTGCTACTAGGGATAAAACAGTAGTTCTTTATCTAAGGATATTTGTGCTACTTACATTACACACTTTACTTAATGCAATAATCTGTTGCTTGGAACATAATACTGAATGGTGTTGCGGATGCTATCCTGAAGGTGGATTATTAGTCATAGATGTTGTTGGATGACGGTCTATGTATCATGTTGTAATGCCCAAATGAATCTCACACTAGACACCATGACTTGTATATGCATTGATATGCAGTTCTTTATTCTGTCAATTGCCCAGCTGTAATTTGTTTACCCGCATGTATGCTATTATTATTTATGGAGAGACACGACTAGTGAACTGTGGACCCTGGTCCTTTTTCCTTAAACTGATAAAACAAACTACTGCAATACTGTTACTTTCATTCTCTGCAAACAAACATCATTTTCCACACCATACGTTAATCCTTTGTTACAGCAAGCCAGTGAGATTGACAACCTCACTGTTAAGTTGGGGCAAAGTATCTTGATTGTGTTGTGTGCAGGTTTCACGTCAGCTACACGCCAAGCTCTTTTCTGGCGCCGTTGACACCTTCGGAAGAACTCTAGTTTCCTACTGGTTCGATAACCTTGGTTTCACAACTGAGAGAAATTTGCTGCTGCACTACTTCATACCTTCCTCTCGGGGTTTTCTAACACCTCACCGGTGCATCATGGAGGTACATTTATGTCCATCACTTTGGGGGCTGCAAAAAAACTTCTAGATGATATGATGGTTAATTATTCTGATTGGCATACTGAAAGAGCTCCTCAAGGTAAGAAGGTAAATTCTGTTGAAGAAACCTATTCTTTGAGTGAAAAGATTGATGTTCTTATGGCTATGCTTGTGAATGGTAAATCTCATATTGATCCAAATAATGTTCCCTTAGCTTCTTTGGTTGCACAAGAAGAGCATGTTGATGTGAACTTCATTAAAAACAATAATTTTAACAATAATGCCTATAGGAACAATTATGGTAACAACAACTACAAGCCCTATCCCCCTAATAATGGCAATAGCTATGGTAATTCTTACTGTAATTCTTATAGCAATAATAGGAATACCTCCTCTGAACTTGAAACCATGCTTAAGAATTTTATCACTACACAAACTGCTTTTAATAAAACTGTTGAGGAAAAGCTTGGTAAAATTGATACTCTTGCTTCTAAAGTTGATAGTCTTGCTCTTGATGTTGATCTCTTGAAATTAAAAGTTATGCCTAATGATGCTAAAGAGAATAAGACCTTTGCTAAAATTAATGCCATCCAAGTTCGAATTGATGATAATGTTAGGATGATGGCTGAATTACGTGCTAGAGGGGAAAGAGAAGAAAAACTAGCTAAAAAGGATAATATGGCTAGATTTTATACTATTACTACTGCTGAAAATAATGTTACTTCACATGCTAGTAAACCTCCTACTATTAATGGTAACATAATTGGTGTTGGCAATGTTTCCTCTACTTCTTCCAAAGAATTAAAGTTGCCTAAAACTGCTGAAACTGTTATTGATAAAAGTGCTGAAATTTTTAAGAACATAGGAGATAATGGTTTGGTTTGCTTTGATAATAATGATTTTGATTTTGATAATTGTAATATCTCTGAAGTTATTAATTTCTTGCAAAAGTTAGCTACAAGTCCTAATGCTAGTACCATAAACATGGCATTTACTACTCATATTACAAATGCTCTCATTAAAGCTAGGGAAGAGAAATTAAAACTTGAAGCTTCTATCCCTAGGATCAAGATTGTGTGAAAGCATGTCACTTCAGAAATTATTCTTGTTATCGTTTTACCTACACGGGACGAGTAGAACTAAGCTTGGGGATGCTTAATACGTCTCAAACGTATCTATAATTTCTTGAAGGGAATATGCCCTAGAGGCACTTAATAAAGATAGTTTATTAGTCATATCCCAATTGTTCATTATATGTTTTATACCATGCTATAACTGTATTAAGCGGAAACATTAATACACGTGTGGTAGATAAACAACCAGGTCCCTAGTAGCCTCTACTTGACTAGTTCATTGGGCAATTGATGATCGAGGTTTCCCGATCATGTGACATTTATGTCAGTTGACAATGAAGTCATGTCGTTGGTAGAACGATGTGATGGACATACCCAATATTTGTAGGACGTAGTCATTACACCTTCGACCGTGAGATCTACTCTTATTGCTATTCCTGGAAGACACTTTGATTGCATCAAACGTCATATTTATATAGTGTGACAATAAAGGTGTCCCTCTCGGTTGTCGGAAAGGAGTATGTTGAGACGGGGGATCAAGAAAGGGATTTGCCAGTCCGCATAGCAGGATAGATACTCTAGGGCCCACTCGGTGAGATTATGTCAAATGAGTTTGCAAACATGTGACTAGGTCACCAGCTGACATAATATCATAGACGAGTAGAAGATAGTGTTGTCGGTAACGAGATCAAGCTAGGTATGGAGATATCTATGAATGAGTCTCGGACACGCTAAGTATCGCTATGGCAAAAGGTTTAAGACTCAGACGTCCAGGTTCGATAGGTAAAGTATTCGTTATCTCGCAGGGATTAATTCTGGGTATCCTCGGTCCACGAATTAGTCATTGATCGGAGAGGAGTCTCGATCATGTCTGGTGAGATAATCGAACCGCTAGGGTATCACACTTAAGGGGAGTCGACATTTTACTGGAAGAGAAAAATAGGAAAAGAGAGACCGGGAACGTCCCGGGAAAGTTCCGATGGAGATCGGGCAGCGACGAAATAGTTTTCGGAGCCGGAATAAATTATGTAATATGTATTTAATATTAATTAGTGTAATTAATAGTTAAATATATATTTATTTAATTTTTCTGAATTTTTTAAAGGCAAAAATCCCTAAATGGGCCTCTTGTGCCAAAGAGGCCCATGAAGGTGGGGAAGGAGTCCCCCTCTTGGAAGGGGCTGGTTCGGCCGGCCTAGGTGGGCCCCTTGTGGCCCACCTAGGGCCGGCGCATGGGGTGGTGGCCGGCTGGGGCTGTGGGTTTAGTCCCACACCCCCAGCCTGGCAAGTTGGGCACCCCCCTTGCTCATATATATAGAGGGGCACCCCCTGGCCTTTGGTAAAAACCAATTTCTCTCTCTCTCTCTTTCCTTGGATCACGTGACTCCCAAGTTTGGAGTTGCGCCAAGGATAAGTTTTCTCCACCATACGCACGCCGCCGTGCTGCTGGTCTTCCGGTCCCAGTCTTCCGCTGCTCGTCCCTGGATCGGGCCCGGAGTTCGTCGGCTTCACCGTATGTGTGTAACGCCCTGCGAGGTGCCACACTATTGGTGCTGGAGGTCTGCTTCCTCCATACGGCCTCAAGGTCGTCGTCGGTTTCACCGACATCGCCGCGTCATCGTCTTCTTCGTCGCGCCAAGTTCTCCGCGACCTTGAGGTCGGCTACGGCGTCTACGTCGTCAACGCTTGTGCGGGAGCGTAATCCCCGCTTTTCGGTCTACAAGAGGTGTGTATACCGACCCCCCCCTGCGTACTACTATATCTGCATAGTATAGATCTTGGCTAGTTTTTGGTTATCACGGTTAGGAAATTTTTTGTTTTCTGCCTGCGATCCCCTTCAGTGGTATCAGAGCCGATCTATGCGTAGATATAGCTGTGCGCTAGCTTCACCCGTGTTTTACACGGGGACATCGTTCTTATTATTTGCTACCCTCTCGCGTGCACTTGCACTGCCGGCAGCATCGAGTTGATGAAGCGGCCCGGACCGACCTTACGCGTACGCTTACGCGAGATTGGTTCCACAACTGACATACGGCTGGTTCCGTATATGTGGCTGGCGGGTGTCTGTCTCTCTCTCTTTAGTTGGCTTTGCATTTTCAATGGAGGGCCCGAAAGGGATGAATAAATATGCAATTATTTGATCGTTGTTGTGGTCATAGGTTCGTAGGTATGAAGCGGTTCTATTTACGACAGCCCCAAGCCACGTAAAATATGCAAAAGATAAAGTAGAAGCGTCTAACTTTATTTTGCAGGGGCAATGTGATATGGTCAAGGTAGGTTTATTAAATTGTTTATGAACTGTTGGCGCGAAGGAGACCACCGGCGCAAGGACCATGTCACATCGCACTACATTTTGATGTTTTGTATGCATCTTATATTGTGTGATTATATATTAGTATATATTAGTTACACGGCGGTAGTAATATAAGATGATCCCTCCAAAATACCACTAGTGTTCTTCCTTCGACGTGCACCACCAAGAAAGTTCTACGTTATGAGGCAGGCCGTGACGATCGGGTGTCAGACATATCGTCGTTCGCATACAGTGGGTGTAAGCCATGTTGCACGCGCGTTCGTTGAAGGTTATTGTGGCGAGCCTAGCATATGCAGATATGGCCTCGGAACATGGAGGCCGAAAGGTCGAGCATGAGTCACAGAGTTGTTGTGATCGACATTTCGATGTCCACCTTTGAAATTGTGTTGCCGGCTCTGACGATGAGGGGTTGCACAATGGATGGGGGTCGTGTAATCACTAAAACGATTAGAGGGATATCGTTTTGAGTGGGAGTTCTGATAGTTTTATTTTATTAAAACTTGAACCCTATTTTATAATGAACAAAGTCTGTTTTGCAAAACCTTTGTAGATATTAACCAGTGTAATAGCCTTCTTTGAAAATTAGGCACAATCCTGCGATTGAGAAACTTAAAAAGTTGGGTCCATACTTCATAGTTTTATACTTTAGCTTGAGGATACTCCTTGTTTAAACCATTAGCTCTTTGTGATACAATACCCGCTAGGAGATAAACCCGGAGATTCCGCTAACAAAAGGATAATTTGGATTATCAAGTTTTGTGCGGATTATATCATCATAGTCTAGTGTATGCTATGATCTCTGCCATAGAGAACCAACGGTGGGTACGAGTTATTAGATCGCGAACATATGAGATGGTCGCTAAACTCGGGGTACCCCTAAAGTTGGGTTGATGAAGTTTATCAGTACGTTGACTGATTGTCTTCTCAACCAAGATGGAAGAGAATACACACATTGAAGGAGCACGTGGCAGTCATACTTGATAACATTGGTTATACTTGATGACATATGGTCATACTTGATGAACATTGAGACGCCTCGCTCAGCTCGATCACTGGATGACAGACGTCGTTGCCAAGTGCAAATGCTATGTCATAGACTATGTCATGCAAGGGGAATCGTTCACCTTCATGGTTCTTGATTACGTTGGAAGTATCAAGAAGATGAAACAGATCGCCGGAAGTCATCAATGATGATGGTGTATATATGATATACAGGTTATGAATGTTTTAGCTAAGCAAGTACTCGCAGTAGTGACTAAGTTTTGATACTAGTCATGTTTTATGAAAACCAGGTTTACTGCTTGAGTGGCTTGAAAGGATGAGGCGACATTGCGTGTTGATAATGGCAGACAAAATGTTGTGATGGCCATAGACACTCTCCCTCTAGATCTACCATTTGAATAAATTCTTTTATGATCGCCTATTAGCATGATCGTTATAAATGTGTCTCCTCTAGCGAGACGACTGTTCATATATGTTAGTGACAAAATCGTTGTCCTATATTTATGAAGTAATGATCATAAGACGATTTGAATTTAGATGGTAGAAGCTCCCGCATTCATAATATTAATGCCAAAGGATACAGACTTAATAGAGACACCACATTCGTGTGGCACTACCGTTTAAGTTATGTCTATGTTATAGTCAATGAACAAGCTCCATACGGATGGATCTACAAGTCCTTAGATATGATCTTATGACACATGCAAGATAACTAAGACACCGTTTTCGGAAAGCGGGCATATAGCATATTGATAGTCATGCATATAGATGTATGTGGATCAATGAAGTGATTAACGTGTAGTGGAGACCTTTATTTCGTAAGCTTCAATGAACGTTTGAGTATAACTTGTTGAGAATCATGCATATGGGTGTATGTGAATCAATGAAGTACTTTGACGTATAGTGGAAGTCTTTGTTTCCTAGACTTCATGAATATTCGAAGTAGATATACGGATATCCACTTAGGAAATGTTAGTCTGAAAATTTTGATTCGATCAAACAAGTTCAGAATGAAGTAAGAAAATAAATTTAACAAGAAAATCAAATTCCTGCGATACAGATCGAGGAAATAAAGATTTGAGTTATAATGTTGGCATATCATTGTAAGACTTGTGAGAAGAGTTCCACAAATTACGTCGGATGGAATACCATAGTGTTATGGTATGTTAGGACGTCGTAATCGCACCCTATCGGATAGTGTGTGGTAAATAAATCTCTTACCGAATTATTGTGATCATTGGAGTAGTATGGTAGAAACATAACATTCACGTTAGATAATAGGGAAACCATTTAAATCCATGAAGACAATACCATATGAGTGATGGCGTGGCTTTTAGCCTAGATTGTCGTTTCAGCAATTTAGTGTTTCGATGTGATCAAACCTAAAATGGATAAATCTTTGTAGTGTACCGTAACTAAAGAGTTAGTTGGGTACATGTCTCACGACATAGGCAAAACGTTGCCGGAATATGCCTTGCAAAAGAAATAGTTTCTTGTCCAAGGGTATAAGTGGGAAAGAAAGTAGAGCAAGACGAAGTTAATGAACTTCCTCTCCAGACATCAGAGTGGCGTAGCGGAAAGTGTTTTCCGGTGTCATGCTCCTCAACTTGAAAGAAGCTGATGATGAAGATCATGATGCTCTGAGCTCATACTGAGAACGTAGGCGTACGAGGTTGTGTTCCACATTGTGTGGTACGACAATCTTGTTATGAAAGGTCATATTAATGGAATATGACGGACCTACGAACTACGAAGAAGAGATGGTAGACCTAAGTCCGAGAAATGACTATGAGTCATATATGATCCGAAATAAAATCCATGTACGATTACCAGGTAATGACTTGGGAGATCTTCTTGATGGCATCTAGGCTGTTAATGGAATATGGAATTTTATAAGAGAATAGACACTGATAAGGATCGATTTGTCGTGAAACAGTTCCGACAGATTCAAAAGTTGACCACAACAAGATTTGTCTCAAGTGGCGAAGCCTAATTCTATTCGGGGTCGTTTAGCAATTACTATAATTTCAAATTGAGAAATTGATAGATGGATAAGGAAACCATGTTTCTTAATGGTATGATTAAGAAAGAGTTGTAATTAGTACAATGAAATGGTTTGGTGATCCTGAGGATGCTAAACATGTATGCAAACTTCAGTTGTCCATTCATGGGCTGAAGCAAGCATATCGGAGCTGGAATCTTCACTTTGATGATGTGATCAAAGGATTTTGGAGTTGTCCAAAATAGTTGAAGAAACTTGCATTTACAAAGAAGTGAGTGGGAGCAAAGTAGCTTTTCTTGATCTTATATGCGGAAGGCATATTTGAGTGGGAGCTGAGTAGCTTTCCTTGATCTTATATGCGGAAGGCATATTTGAGTGGGAGCTAGGTGTCATTCGTGATTTTGTATGTAACGACATATTGAATGACACAGATCCTCTAGTAGAGTATAAAGGATTATTTAAGTGATTAAATTTTCTATGAATGAAGTTAGGAGTATTAGGCATTCGATCTATAATTGTATAGATCAAGAGGGGCTTAATAACATTAGGTCGGAATATTTTCCTAGGTTAAGATTCTGAAGTGTATCAGAATAGAACAAGCGAAGAAAGAGGTTCTTACTTGTATGACTAGGTAAAATATTAAGTTTATCTTGGCATTTTCAGTGATAGCTGATGAAAGAAAATGATGTTCGACATCCTCTATGCCTCAGACATAGATTCTATCAGACTGAAAGCTCGACTTGATGTGACCCAAGTTCTTGGTTGAAGAACGGGTTCTAGAGTGATCCTTGTGTGGATCAATGAACAAACGTTAAGTATTTTCTTCAGTGTCTGTGAGAACTGAAGATATGTTTTCTGGTAAAGGGTAAGAGTGGATAGACAAACTTGCCGTAAAACGGTTACGAGGATGCAAGTTATGACACTGACCCATACGACTAGAAATCTCATATAGGAGATGTCCTTTGTTTTGAAGAAAGACATGGTTAGTTTGCGAAGTCGCATATGAATGCACTGTCGCATAATCTTCATAGGTATAGAAGTATATGGCAACTTCAGAAGTAGCTAGTATGATTGGACTGAGTCTCACTCCATCGACTAAGATATATTTCGCCGTTATCATGAGATACGGGATGATGTCAAACCAGGTGACATAGAAGTGTTGCAAAACACATACAGGTCTCAATGTGTGAGATCTGTTGACTGTATTCCTCTTCCATGAAGCAAGCATGCAACAAATTGCTATGAGTGTTGAGCTTTTACCAAGTTGTAAACTAGATTAAGTGTTACTCTAGTGCAAGTGGGAGACTGAAGGGAATATGCCCTAGAGGCACTTAATAAAGATAGTTTATTAGTCATATCCCAATTGTTCATTATATGTTTTATACCATGCTATAACTGTATTAAGCGGAAACATTAATACACGTGTGGTAGATAAACAACCAGGTCCCTAGTAGCCTCTACTTGACTAGTTCATTGGGCAATTGATGATCGAGGTTTCCCGATCATGTGACATTTATGTCAGTTGACAATGAAGTCATGTCGTTGGTAGAACGATGTGATGGACATACCCAATATTTGTAGGACGTAGTCATTACACCTTCGACCGTGAGATCTACTCTTATTGCTATTCCTGGAAGACACTTTGATTGCATCAAACGTCATATTTATATAGTGTGACAATAAAGGTGTCCCTCTCGGGTGTCGGAAAGGAGTATGTTGAGACGGGGGATCAAGAGCGGGATTTGCCAGTCCGCATAGCAGGATAGATACTCTAGGGCCCACTCGGTGAGATTATGTCAAATGAGTTTGCAAACATGTGACTAGGTCACCAGCTGACATAATATCATAGACGAGTAGAAGATAGTGTTGTCGGTAACGAGATCAAGCTAGGTATGGAGATATCTATGAATGAGTCTCGGACACGCTAAGTATCGCTATGGCAAAAGGTTTAAGACTCAGACGTCCAGGTTCGATAGGTAAAGTATTCGTTATCTCGCAGGGATTAATTCTGGGTATCCTCGGTCCACGAATTAGTCATTGATCGGAGAGGAGTCTCGATCATGTCTGGTGAGATAATCGAACCGCTAGGGTATCACACTTAAGGAGAGTCGACATTTTACCGGAAGAGAAAAATAGGAAAAGAGAGACCGGGAACGTCCCGGGAAAGTTCCGATGGAGATCGGGCAGCGACGAAATAGTTTTCGGAGCCGGAATAAATTATGTAATATGTATTTAATATTAATTAGTGTAATTAATAGTTAAATATATATTTATTTAATTTTTCTGAATTTTTTAAAGGCAAAAATCCCTAAATGGGCCTCTTGTGCCAAAGAGGCCCATGAAGGTGGGGAAGGAGTCCCCCTCTTGGAAGGGGCTGGTTCGGCCGGCCTAGGTGGGCCCCTTGTGGCCCACCTAGGGCCGGCGCATGGGGTGGTGGCCGGCTGGGGCTGTGGGTTTAGTCCCACACCCCCAGCCTGGCAAGTTGGGCACCCCCCTTGCTCATATATATAGAGGGGCACCCCCTGGCCTTTGGTAAAAACCAATTTCTCTCTCTCTCTCTTTCCTTGGATCACGTGACTCCCAAGTTTGGAGTTGCGCCAAGGATAAGTTTTCTCCACCATACGCACGCCGCCGTGCTGCTGGTCTTTCGGTCCCAGTCTTCCGCTGCTCGTCCCTGGATCGGGCCCGGAGTTCGTCGGCTTCACCGTATGTGTGTAACGCCCTGCGAGGTGCCACACTATTGGTGCTGGAGGTCTGCTTCCTCCATACGGCCTCAAGGTCATCGTCGGTTTCACCGACATCGCCGCGTCATCGTCTTCTTCGTCGCGCCAAGTTCTCCGCGACCTTGAGGTCGGCTACGGCGTCTACGTCGTCAACGCTTGTGCGGGAGCGGAATCCCCGCTTTTCGGTCTACAAGAGGTGTGTATACCGACCCCCCCTGCGTACTACTATATCTGCATAGTATAGATCTTGGCTAGTTTTTGGTTATCGCGGTTAGGAAATTTTTTGTTTTCTGCCTGCGATCCCCTTCATTTCTTATGTTCCATGCTAATATTATACCCATTGCTACATGTTTTATATACACTTTATATGGTTTTTATGCATTTTATGGGACTAACCTATTAACAACATGCCATAGTGCGAGTTCCCTGTTTTCTGCTGTTTTTGGTTTCAGAAAAGCTGTTAAGGAAATATTCTCGGAATTGCACGAAACAAAAGCCAATACCCCTATTTTCCCCGGAAGCATCCATAACACCGAAGAGGATACGGAGGAGGGCCACGAGGCGGCCACACCTGTTGGTGGCGCCGCTCCCTCCTTGGCTAAGCCACGCCACCACGTGGTGTGGGCCCCTTGGGCGCCCACCGACATCGCCCTTTCGCCTATAAAGACCCCCAGACGGCAAAACCCTAAACACCCGAACACTTTTCCACGATACGTTCCAGAGCCGCCGCCGCCGTCAACCCTAGTTCGGGAGGGTTCAGAAGCTCTTCCCGGCACCCTGTCGGAGAGGGGAATCATCACCGGAGGGCTCTACATCACCATGCCCGCCTCCGGACTGATGCGTGAGTAGTTCATCCTTGGACTGCGGGTCCATAGCAGTAGCTAGATGGTTGTCTTCTCCTATTGTGCCATCATGTTTAGATCTTGTGAGCTGCCTATCATGATCAAGATCATCTTTATGTAATGCTACATGTTGTGTTTGCTGGGATCCGGTGAATAATTGAGTACTATGTCATTTGCTTCATAATATATCTTGTGAGTGCGTTATTTATGATCTTGCATGCTCTCCGTCACTAGTAGATGCTCTGGCCAAGTAGATGCTTGTGACTCCAAGATGGGGTATTTATGCTCGATAGTGGGTTCATGTCTCTATTTAATCTGGGGGAGTGACAGCAACCTCTAAGGTTGTAGATGTACTGTTGCTACTAGGGATAAAAGAGTAGTTCTTTATCTAAGGATATTTGTGCTACTTACATTACACACTTTACTTAATTCAATAATCTGTTGCTTGCAACTTAATACTGAATGGTGTTGCGGATGCTATCCTGAAGGTGGATTATTAGTCATAGATGCAGTTGGATGACGGTCTATATATCATGTTGTAATGCCCAAATGAATCTCACACTAGACACCATGACCTGTATATGCATTGTTATGCAGTTCTTTATTCTGTCAATTGCCCAGCTGTAATTTGTTTACCCACATGTATGCTATTATTATTTATGGAGAGACACCACTAGTGAACTGTGGAGCCCGGTCCTTTTTCCTTAAACTGATAAAACAAACTACTGCAATACTGTTACTTTCATTCTCTGCAAACAAACATCATTTTCCACACATACGTTTAATCCTTTGTTACAGCAAGTCAGTGAGATTGATAACCTCACTGTTAAGTTGGGATAAAGTATCTTGATTGTGTTGTGTGCAGGTTCCACGCCAACTCAGCGCTTAGCAAGAATTTCTGGCGCAGTTGACACCTTCGGAAGAATTCTAGTTTCCTACTGGTTCGATAACCTTGGTTTCACAACTGAGGGAAAGCTTGCTGCTACTACATCATCACACCTTCCTCTTGGGATTTCCCAACGTGCTTGTAGAGCATCAAGGGCATCCCTTAGAGTTGGGCTTGGCGGTTGTTGTCATGCTGAACTATTTTGTGGGGATTGTGAAGAGGCGTGGGCATCTCCTTCCTGAATATAGGAGGCTGGGTCTCAGGAGATCGAATCCAACTAGTTTTACACGATAAGGAAAGTCTAAGTCGGCTTGAGTCGTGCCTTCCTTGTGGCGCACTCCTTATCTTGGGCCGCCATGTGCCTTCGTTCGTAGGCTTGTTACTGGGCCACCGGGTGGGCCTTCCTTCTGTTTATACTCCATAGTGCTCGGTTAGGGATACCTAACCACATCAAATGGTATTAAAGCATCATCCCGAGATCGCCACCTCTGTGCATGCTCCTTGCCTCTAGCCCCTTCATGTCACCACCGTCCACCCAGGTTTGGATCCTCGACTTCTGCACGACTGACCACCGGGGCAAGTGCACATCATCTCTGAGCGCCTCCTTCCACTCGAAACTCCCGCAGAGACACGTGCACGTTCCATTGGCAAGCATCAACCCAAAATTGTCCAGCCCTTATTCGAGCCTCCTCCAAACCTGTACAGGGGCCACCAAAGAGAAACATCATAGTCACTGCTATGTCGGAAGCCATCCTCCCTCACGCGTCGTATGGCTCCACACCGACGACTGGAGCCCACGCCATCCTCCAAACACGGCTCCTCCGTGCCTCGGAATGGCGCCACCAAGGCTTTGTTTGGCGATGTCTACTAGCCGACGAGGGGAACCGAGTGGCAAGGGAGGCCCCTAAACAACCGCGTGCCTCGGTGTGGCCTTGGGAGGCACACTAGAGCGAGGAGAACTTTTTTCGATAAAGGGAGTTTACTACTTAAAAGGTCTAATCATTACACTCGGGCTCTACATAACTAGGATGCACACAACCGTAACCAGTTCAGAAGTGCAAAAGGTAATAAAAGTCGCATTACATATCATGATGAGAAATTGTAAAAACGCCTAAGATGGTGGAGGTCTGATCTGCAAATTATGCTGCCATCCATATTGGATAAAAAGTCTCTCGCCGTATCCTCTAGTCTGATACATACCTCCGTGAATAGGTCGCGATGCTCCACACGTTGCAACAGAGACCACAAACGGAGTGTAGCAGTACTTCTGTAGAGAACCTGCATGAGAGAATAATTTTTTATCATAAAAAACCTTGTCATTTCTACAAAGCCAAATCGACTATATAACGACAAGCAAGCGCTGCCACCCTAATACGTTGTTTAAACCTATGCTCCACACCATTCAGCCGGTTGCAAAAAATATTAGCAATGCTTCTTGATTGATATAAGGTAGAACCTATCTGGATGATTGACCATACATAACTAGCAAATTTACACTCAAAGAATAAGTGTTTTATAGTCTCGTCGTTGTGACAGAAGACACACTTTTCACTCGCATGCCAATTGCGTTTTGCAAGGTTATCTTTGATAAGAATTACCCCTCGACGAAGATACCACACAAAAACCTTGTTTTTGAGTGGATTCTTCATCGTCTAGAGTTTCTTATTATTCTCTACTGGCATGTCCGGTTGGATTAAATCTTTATACATGAAGTCTACCGTGAATTTACCACTCTTGTGTAAATTTCAACGAAACTCATCAATCCCCTGCGTCAGATTGACCGAAACCAAACGTTGTAGCAACTCATTCCAAAATACTAGATAGGGACCAACAAGATACTTTATGAACATCACATTTGGAGGAAAATTCTCCAACACCTTAACGAGTGTATCGCTCTTATGACGTCCAAGGCTAATGTTGTATAAACCTGGATACTGTTCAAAGAGCGGGTAGTGCAAAGTCACCTATCTTCTCAGAACCTTATTTTCGAACCATCCTTGATGGAGAAAGTACCATATCGGAAGACGTTCTTCGTTGCCATTAGGCTAGCCAAAAAATGTGAAACACCTAGTTTCTAAGAAAACTGTGATACCGCACTTGAGCCAATATACTTTCTCCTTAGAATAGTTTGTCATACCCCTTCTTCGGTAAGAAGCTTAACATCACATTGTTTTATCAAACTTTTTTAATATAGTAGAACAATCTAGATCTAGCTTTCCCTTTTCTTGGAGAATATACATTTTTTTCATGCCAGGGAGAAGTACAGAGAAGCTATCAATTGTGTCAGATCACCAAAGATACCATCCCGGCCTAAAAATGTTGCATTTTCTTCTCAACAATTCTTCTATCGCTTCCATAAAAACAAAGCATATACAATGACATCGTACTCAGTCTGCATTTGTCTCGGCTAACATTTTTTCTTAAGTCTTAGCGAACTCAGAAAAATGTAGCTACAATTTAAAGAAAAGTATGCATTTTTCTGAACAGAAAAGCGTAACTGAAGCAATTACACTTTTTTAAAAGTATAATTACATATTTATTTAAACTACGATTACATTTTTTTAAAGTGACCGAGATTCCTAAAGAAAATGGAACAACCGAGCAAGACATTGTGTTGTAATGAGCAGTACTAGGTTGGATTATCCTGAGCTGGTGGTAGATGGATGGGGTGGGCTGGCCCGGTGATGTCCAGCCTGCCTTATCCGCAACATAGTTTGTGTTTATGGAAGGTGGTTTACGCCTGGACCGCTCATCATCGATCTCCACATCGAGTTGACTTGTTTGATAAATTCCAAAAAAGAGAAGCTGATTCAGACGAGGTCAATCCGCGGAGAAGAAAATGGTGCTGATGCTGCACATAGCTCCAGTCACCCCCTCTTCTTCTCCTCCTCCTCCTCCTCCTCCTCCCCGTCGACATCGCTGCCCACCTCCCATGGCCGCCTCCGCTTCCCACCAACCCAAGGCGGCGCCCCTCGTGCTCGGCTGCGGCGCCGTCGGCGCGGACTACCTCGCCACCGTCGCCTCTTTCCCCAACCCCGACGACAAGATCCGGAGCCTCGCGCTCAAGGTCCAGGGAGGTGGAAACGCCGGCAACGCCCTCACCGGAGCTGCTCGCCTGGGTCTCAGCCCAAGGATTATATCCAAGGTAAGGTATCCATCCAACTTCCTTCACTGCCACAACCTACTGAATTTCTTCGCTCACTCCTTGCTCTTGCTACTAGTGCAGGTATCTAATGATGCACTAGGTAGAAACATTCTCAAGGAACTGCAAGACGATGGGGTAGACACTTCCTACATGACGGTATAATACACATTGCAGTTGCCTTGCTCTATTATTTCTTTTCTATACCATGGTATGTAATGCAGCTGCCTTGTTCCTTTATTTCATTTACAAGAAGCACCAATCCATCCTAATCCTAGTACATTTATATGGCTATGTCCTTATCACAGGTAGCAGAGGAGGGAAATTCACCCTTCACATATATCATTGTTGACAACCAGACGTGAGTGACAGACCCTACCCTTTAGCATATATGCATCTATATGCAAGAATCTTTATCGGTTATAATTGCTATGCTAGGAAAATATACTGCGTCACTATCGTGTTGTTTATGCACTCCATTTTTTTTATTGTTTCCACTTTCCTTTAGAAATTGTGATGATACTACAAGAATAGTATCCTAGTCACAAGATACAAGTATTTTGCTCTTTCAGGAAAACACGAACTTGTATACACACTCCTGGTTATCCCCCAATGACCCCAGAGGAGCTCACAGAGGAAAACTTATTTGCTGCTTTACACGGTGTAGACATGGTGTATTTTGATGTTAGACTGCATGAGACCGCTTTGCTTGTTGCAGAAGAGGTAATATTTTCCTGCCTCAACATAACATTCATCTCCTTGTACATGATTTAAGAATCATGAGTGCGTACATACTAAACATTCATCTCCTCAACATAACTACTTCTATATAATATATACAGAGATTAATGGTCGAGTAGGTTACAAACAGAAGTCTTATGTGTTAATGTTGCCCAAAAGTCATTCCATAACTTCTTGGGTGTAGATCTAAAACAAAAACTTCTTGGGTGTTACTCTTGTATCTTTTTCTGTTCTCATCCAAACTGGTGGTGAGATTGATCTCCTTTTATGGGGCAATCCAGTGCAGGCAAGCCAAAGAAAAATTCCTATATTGGTTGATGCTGAGAAAAAGAGGGATGGATTGGACGAGCTTCTTAATTTTGCATCATATGTTGTGTGTTCTGCAAAATTTCCTCAGGTAAGTAGTTCTATTGCGAAGGATAATTGATAAGCCTGATTTTATTCACCAAGAAAGTTTCACTTTAATGTCGGCTACTTTTTGTTCTGAAAAGCTTACATAAACTATCTTCTTCTTCTATAACAAGTGCTTACAGTTGTCATGGTTAGGCAAGAGTTCTCTTATTTATTCTCTCTTCTCCACGTCACTAGGCACGGTTTCCTTCTATAGTAGCAAAAGTGCACTTTATATGCCTTAGTGTAGGCTATATGCAAGGTTGGAAAAGGCGCTAGGCGTAAGCGAGGCGGTTGGCATTCGCCTAGCGCCTAGGCGATGCTTAAGCGCACCAGGGGTGACCTAGGCGGTATATAATTTTTGCTATCAGGTGTATAATTGGGTTATTTATATCTACACATAATTTAGCGCATATAAATGAGTAAACTAACAACAATTGTTATTAGATTATGGTCCATCTGATTTGTAAGTGTCATAAGGAATGAATTTCTTGCTAGAGAAGACAGTTTCTTAGTTGTGTTGCCTAGAGTTCCGCTTATGACCTAGGTGAGGCGTTTGTCCATCGCCTAGTGCCTAAGCGTGCTTAAGCGCTGCCTAGGCACCGCCTAATCCAACACTGGCTATATGTATCCTCTGTAATTGTATCTTACATAGGTTTGTTGTCAACTTGTCATCATCTTAGTCAAGGATTTTGTTGGATGGTTATTTCGTAACACTGTCGAATAAGGTAATTTTTTTAAAAAAATCACATTGCGCTGTACAGAAATGACCTTACATCTTCGAGCAGAAAGGCTTAGCTAATCACTATTTGCAGCACTTGAGATTCCTACTATTCCGACATATTATTTTCTTTTCACCTAATATTACTTTGCAGGCCTGGACAGGAGCCTCATCAACACCGGTTGCTTTGGTGCACATGCTTCTAAGATTACCTAATATCAAGTTTGTTATAGTAACCCGGGGAGAAAAAGGCTGCTTAATGCTTGAAAGAAGCATGACAGGTGAGTTACTAATGGATCATTTTACAGAGGACAAACACCTAGGATGTGCATTTTGCTTGCAAAAGATCCAGTGGTGATCTCTTTTCATATAAAGAAACCATGTAATGCAGCTCAACCTGCAGATGCTTCCGAGACCGAGGAAACTGATGTAGAGGATCTGCTGGAATCACTAGAGAAGAAAGTTGATTTGAGTTCTAGCCTGCCAAAATGCATTGCTTCCAAGGTATGTTATGTTTTCATTGGTGCGCTTTCTGCTGGAGTCTGGACCTCTGGTCTGTACTTTCATAAATATCGAACTTAAGATCTACAGTTATATATATTTTTTTAGATAAAGGGCTTTATTACTTAAAAGGTTTAAGCATTACACCCGGTCTCTGCATAGAAATGCACACAGCCGCAATTCAAATAGCTCTAAAAGAAAAAAAGATAAACAGCGCAGGTTATATGACAGGAGCTATGGTGTCCTAATCTAAAAACCAACAATTCTGTAAAATAAAAGCAGAGTTCTTGGCCTGAGAAAAGTATTAAGCCCATGCTTTGCAAAGGGTTAACAATAAAGAACAGTCGGCAAATGATTATTTGATTTTAGTATGTAGAAATGTCTCTACTTTTGTAAAATTTGTGGATAAAGTAAGTCTGCATAGCTTTACATCAACGAGTCTACAAAAGAATTAAGTTGTAACTGACGCCTTAAGCCAAACTTCATGGCTCCGCACTTTTTCTGTTTCTAGTCATCGGAGTGTATTTGCTATCTGTTTGAATGGATACCTTGGATTCCCAGAGAGGAAGCATAATGTGCTTCAGTCTAAAATCCAATGTACTATACACGAAGTTGCACTTTCTGTTTTCCTGTTGGAAAACTATTTTGTTTCCTAATTTGTCCGTTCTTTCTGTTGTTGTTTTAGTCAAATTTGAGAATAAGTGCAGATGGTGTAGGATCGATCAGTGGCAGGTTACTTTTGGGCACAGCTGAAGCTATACCCTCTGAAGAGCTCATAGATACAACTGGTGCAGGTGATGCGTTCATCGGAGCTGTTCTATATGGTAAGTCTACAAAAAAACCATGTTAACTAGCTGCAATATTTGGTTGCTTTGACATATTGCTACTTTTTTTTTGAAACGGGGGCAAAATATATTTCTACTTTAATGTACTTTTGTTGGTGGGTCTGGTAATTGTTTATTCAGACATCACACATGGTAGATAATACGTCACCATATATCGTATACCCATATTCACAATAGTCTGTACTACCTCTATTCCATAATTCTTCTTGTGGTTTAGTTCAAAACCACGACAAGGGTTATGGAGCGAAGGGAGTACCAAAAAATTGAAAGGTCTCATTTTTTGGTAGCAAACCTAACACGTCGAAATTGCAAACTGGGGAAATGTTTCTTTGTTATGTATCCTGACTGATGACTGCTGAGAGACTTTGATGAGCTTATTCTTTGTGTCTTCTAATTAGGTTTATGCACCGGCATGCCAGTTGAGAAGATGCTGCCTTTTGCAGCACAAGTGGTAAGGCGCTGCATTTCAGTCAGTACTGTATTACGGGTGAAATGTTAATGGTGTATGCATTTGCATATGATTTTCAGGCTGCTTGCGGCTGCAGAGCTTTGGGGGCCAGGGCCGGTCTTCCTCATCTCACGGACCCGCGCCTGTCGGTGTAGTGTAGTGTATGCCTACTGGCCGTGGACCTAAATAATCCGGTGCTGGTGTAATGCCTTCCACACAAATCCTGTTCCTGTCGTTCTCTTGTGGCCTTGTGGGACTGAGCAATGAGCATACGGGTTTGTGCTCGCCGCTCATAGCCAAGTCGAGGTGGCGTGTCACAAATATCTTGCGGTGTTGAACTTATTTTATAACCTGCCTTGAAAAAAACCATATCTGGCCGATCCCTCCCCTCACTCGTAGCGGGAGTGAAGCGGACGATAACGACTGGTTTTGAAGTCTTCCATCGTCTTCTCCTCCTTGGCATCATCAACTGCGTCTGATCATGACTGACACCTAGGGGCGGTGACTGCGTCCCCTTCTAGTGCCTCTCTTCCCTCCCGCAGTCACAGCGGGAGTGGCATGGACGCAAGTGACGACGCGGACGCTGTTGACTGGAGTTCTTGAGTTGTTGTAGACGTTGTTCTTGATGTCGATGTCGAGGTAGCCGGTCGTGAAGTAGCCGAGGTCGAGGTTGTCGTGGTCGTCGTAGCCGAGAGCGCCCAAGGCGCAAAAACAAATTGCGCGGTCTTGGTCGTAGGGTTTTGTGCGGCGGCGGCAGGGATTCTGCGGCGGCGGCGGATCCGTTGGGATCGGCGGTGGCAGGGTTTTGTTGTAGGCGGCGGCGGCGGATCCGTTGGGATCGGCGGCGGCGGCAGGGTTTTTTGTCGTAGGCGGCGGCGGCGGATCCGTTGGGATCGGCGGCGGCGGCAGGGTTTTTTGTCGTAGGCGGCGGCGGTAGATCCGTTGGGATCGGCGGCGGCGGCAGGGTTTTGTCATAGGCAGCGACGACGGATCCGTTGGGATCGTCGGCGGCAACAGGGTTTTTGACGGCGACGGCGGGAGACCACGTGGATGTAGACCTTGGTGATGATTTGTTGATGGCGATGAAGAACTCGACGATGATCTTGATGTAGTCGTACAACTTGACGTAGATGTTCGGCTTGATGTAGTTCCGGCTTGAGGCAGTGCATATGGGACGGCTGGATGTAGACGGCGTGACGGCGTGCGTGCTTGTGGAGGATACAATCTGCTTCTTGGACCCGATCTGCGCTTCTTGGACCCGATCTGCTTGATGTTTTCTGCTCCAAATTCTGCCGCATGCAATCCATGGAGGCACTTCGGCCAGGGAGCGAGGCATCTGCGGGCGTGGGTTGTTGCTGCTGCATGCATGCCGTCATCGTGTTCCTTCCGGCATCGTGTCGAGGGAGGAGCAAACTAGCCCGCCAGCCCGCTTGAAGTCGTCGCCGATGTCACGTCGGAAACGATCTGCACTGATTTCGCCGGGAGAGGATCTTGAACAGTTTAGGGATTTTATTTGTGGCTAAATCGAACCTAATCTACGAATCTGGGAATTTCGAAAATTGTCTAAACTATGAACTGGAATAAATCTAAGAACCGATCAGATCCTTTATCTAAATCGGGTGCCGCGCCCCCGAGGAGAAGAGATTAATCTCCCCGGGGGCGGCGTGTTGCGGAAGTGGTGGAGAAACCTAGGATCGGCGTCGTGAGACTAATCCGGCTCTGATACCATGTAGAAATTATGAATCCCTAATATTTTCTTGTGTATTGATCTGACTCTCGTGGGGGTTTATATTGAGGTACACGGGGGTAGGTGGAGACTTGAAGTACAAGATGTATAGAGTACTATTCTATCTCTAATCCTATATGTGTACGTATTCTAACAATGTGGAATAGCCATTGATGGTCAACAAGATCATCTTAAAGCCTAGCATGAATCTGTCGGTTCTCGGTGCCTTGATGTGCTGCGAGGAATCTATGTATCATGTTTGCATCGTGTTCGGGCTAAACCGGATCTCATTGGAGATGTACATATAGTTAAATGGCATTTCGCACTCATCTTCAGTATTCACGTCATGCAAGATGATGCAGCATGCCACTATTTGCCATAGGCAATGTGATTTCACAATACTTGGCAGGGCCACAAACAATGACAAAGCGCTTCTCAAGAACACTGGAAGTTGACCACATCTTTTCTCGTCGATTCTTGACACTTTGCAAAGTGAGTTCTCTTGTTGCCTTGACGACGCATTATTGTCTTCACAAGTGCGGTCCATGGAGGGTATATGCCATATGCAAGATAATAACCCATCGTGTACTGACAACATCGACAACATAGTTGCAAGGAGGAGCCTCTCCGGGAACAAGGCTTGCGATCAGTGGTGATCTCGACAACACATTCAGATCCTTATGAGAGCCAGACAATCCAGACAATGAATGCCAAATCGAAAGATCTGATGATGCAACAACCTCAAGAATGATGGTTAGATCTTTCCACTTTACTACCTTTTCCATCCCACGGGACAATTTTTCCATCCCGAGCCATCCTCATTCTTCACTCAAACCCAAGGGTCTCTTGGAGTCCTTATCACTAGGTGCCCTCAAATACTCTGGCCCTAAAATCTGAATCACGGATTTTGTGAATCTTCAAACGGTCTTCAAGATTGTATCTTCACCTATGTAGACATAGTCGTCAACGGCGTCGGCTGAACACCCATATGAAAGTACTCGAACCTTCTCCACAACTTTGGCAATGGTGAGAGAGAGACTTTGTGTGTATCCAAAATCGTCTATGAAAAAAACTTCACATGATAGGTTGGACTTACATTAGCTTCTTGTCGAGTGTCATTGCAGCTCATATTATTGTCGATACATTTGTTGATGTCCACTGCATTCAGTACCAGTACCTGGATAGACCTACTTCATTGTTAGTAGCGTGCATAGAGATATGACAAATGGTAAAACAATCAGGTCCAACATGATAAACAACTACATTAAACAATATAAAAACAACGTGCACTTATGAGATTATAGGGGCGCTTTACTCTACAATTATATGTGTTCCGTGTGTGGAAGCTCCATGCGGGCTAACCGCAAATAGTTAGGTTTTTGTTGATGAAGGACAATATCGACATAAAATTAAAATTGTAGCAGAAATATGTACTACAAGAGATAAGAAATAATAGTGGGGCAGGCTAGGGTAACCATATAAAAATGATAAACATAAGACTCGTGAACACGCACATATGAAAAAAATTAATCAAGTATGTTAAGTGACTCAAATTTTACTACGAAATACACCAAAATAGTACTTCAGTGCCTAGAATTTAAAACTAAAGTACAACAAGTTTATTTAAAAAGAGCCGGATATCAATTAGAGCACTTAAAGTTTAAAAAATGCATACAAAATGCAGTTCACTGCGTCTAGTTTGAACCTCCTATATAGCTAACAAAACTTGTTATATTGTTACTTGTGAACTTATACGTTCAATTGTTTATCAGGGGCAAAAAATGGCACACATTTACTGTCATAAGTTAGGATGAACCAGGAGTAGAAAATTATAATGGCATCACTTGTGAATTATTTGAGTAGGAAATGGAAACAAATATGTTCGACGTATTAAATTTTGCCATGAACTAATTAATAGAACCAAATACATGGAGTTTGTGATGACATTTAGCAATAGGCGGGGATGGGAGCACTTGTGACCATGCAATACAAAGAGAAAACATGCTCACTGACCAAGTAGTATGCAGCAAAAATAAAGCTATATCGCTAATATAACAAAGCGTGCAATGATGTATGAGTACCTAGGTCGCGACAACGTCTACGCATACACAACGCCGTGCGGGTCATGTTAAGATCGGCGATGGTGCCGAAGTTCAGTAGATGACGGCGTCAAGAAAGCATATCTACGGTGGTCGATGATGTGTTCAACTCCATAGACAAGAGAATGTATATATGCAACAAAAACTAACTTTGTTCTGTTGCGTGTAAAGTGATAAAATTCGATGCTAAAAAGGCTTTCACTGGACTTTTTTTGTTTGGCTTTTGGGTAAAACAAAAAATCAGTTATCCGCAAAAAGAAAAGATTAATTTTCCATGAAACTTAGCGTGACGTAGAATGTAGACGTGCAGTTTTTTTCTTCAAATATTTTGACATTTCGAAATATTATTTTCTTGTTGCCAAAGTGGAAAGAGAGACTACGGGTTTGGAGCAAGGAATAAGCAGAAATCTTAGCGGGCCTAAGAGAAGCCCAAATCACTGACGGGCCAGGAAATCTAACACAATCCTGATCAGAAAGAAGCCTGAATGGAAAGGTGAGATCGAATCGAATCGCATGGTAGGGTTGTGTGTGTGTGTCTCTCTCTCCTCTCGTGCCCCTCTCTTCCGGCCGTCATAAGAGACGAGTCGAGTCCACCAGGCGACGCTAATCCATCTCGCCTCTCCACTCCATCCAGCAATAGCGCAACGCAATAGCAATCAGGGCGGACCCATCTTCTCGCGGCGGCGGCTGCTGCAGCGGCGGCGAATTTGAGACGCTCTCAAGATCTTGCAGCAGATCTAGGGTTTCTCGCTCTTCCACCACCGCACTCACCAATGGCTTCGGCGGCGGCGGCGAATCAAGTAAGGCCGGCCACGACCCCCCATACCCCATGCATATCCTCTCTTTTCTTCTCTTCTCCTTGGACTTGCTGCGCCGCAAAACCCTTGCCCAAAACCCCTGCCTGCACCCTCGCCTCGCATGCTCGGATCGGGGACTCACGTTGAGATTGGATTTGGCAGGTGGGGACCTACTTCCTCCGTAACTACTACAACCTGCTGCAGCAGACCCCCGATGTTGTCCACCAGTTCTACAGCGAGGCCAGCACCATGGTCCGCGTCGACGACGTCACTGGAATCAGCACCACCGCCAATTCCATGATGGTATGTCTCGATCAATCTATCTATATTCAGTTGTTTACAGCTATACATCTGCCATGTTAACCCTTTTTTTTTTTTGACTTCGGGCGCTGCTCTTGTGACTGAATAGGGAATGCATAGTGATTACTTTGACTAATACCAGCGTTCAATTCTGTAGCTCTTAGCTTAAATTCTATTAAGATTGTGCGTTATCTTGCCATATCAATATTGTGTCCTGTTCGTTGAACTTCTACAATAGGAGGTATTGAAGAATCCGTACAAGAAATTTTACTAAATTTAAAAGAAATTGTATTGAGAAGTAATCTCTATACGCATCAATTTGCGCCAAAGGTCCTAGATACATAACCGCTCAAGATAAGATTTTACCCCCTTCCATAGAAATCGTTGATACATCACAACCTATAGCTAACTTGACAGAGCCCATTGATTACGTTGACTTAGGTCTGCCTCCAGCCTAATTAAATCAACCTAAGTGAAATGGAGTCTCTATCGTTCCACTGCAAGAGTTAACTATGAGACTTCATACACCTTAAAGTTCATAGAACGAAAGTTTGTCCCTTTGCTTGTCTGTCTGCTGAGTTTGGTCTTATGCTATTTGGGATGTTGGCGGACGTACGCTGGGAGTAAAATATCCCCCCCCCCCCCCTCCCCGTTCCGTATTTCACCTATTCGCTTAACAGCCCTCGGATTATAATCAAGTAGTATAATTGGCCAGCAGACAGTCCTCCTTGTCCGCTGGCCTGTCCGCTAACATCATTACCATTGCTTTTTGCTCTTGTTGCCCGACTATGCTAGTTGATCTGTCACTGTTTTGTTGTCCGCTAGCTCTGCTGGTTCAAATACACCTGTTATCCTTGTGTCATCTATATGCATGATGTCATTTATTTTACTCTCTGCCTCTTCATGATTACTTCACATGTTTTGTGTGTTCCCCCTTCTGTAACTTACTTACTACTTGTTGCGCCTACAGGATATACACAACCTCATCATGTCTCTCAATTTCGACCATATCGAGATTAAAACTGCCAACTTTGTCAACTCATGGGGAGATGGGGTGATAGTTATGGTTTCTGGTCTTGCACAGACCAAAGAGTACAACCACCAAAGGAAATTTATCCAGACATTTTTCCTTGCACCTCAGGAGAAAGGTTACTTTGTTCTCAATGATTATTTCCACTTTGTTGACCAAGAACAAGTGCAACCTGCACAGGGAATTTCTCATGAATCCTTTGAGACTAACTTGGCATCAGCCGTCCAGACAAGTAAGATTCATTGTCCAAAATAAGTATTTAAAAATTCCATTTTTACCCCCTTGAAAAATAACCTTTACATGCTACTAGTATGATCCCAGACATGCTATATCTGCTCAGTGTTGCCTGTCTTTATGTTAGTTTATGCGTGTCATTTTCTCGGTTATTTTCTTTCAGTAACATCAGATAAGCTTTCAATTATTTTTTGTCTAGTGGTACCAGAAATTAGGTGCAATACTTGCGCTGTCCTGTTTAATATCTACGGGCAATAATTGAAATGATGGTTTCTATAGTATGCTACTACCTCTGTTTTTAAATATAATACGTTTTAGCCTTTTTCCACATTCACATGTCCAAACTTGTATCTAGACATGTTTTAGTGTCCATATTCACTCATTTTTGTGTGTATCTAGCCAACATGTGCAATAGCTAAAACATCTTATATTAAAAAAACGGAGGGAGTAGATGATTACTGATGATTTCAATTATAATGCTTCCATTAACATTAGTGTCTCACATGTATCATGCTCATGGTCTTGTTTTGGTACTCGATGCTTCAAAGTTCTGTCAGTGTTTTTGATCAAATGCTCTGTTTGCAGGTTCAGAGTACATTCACGAAGAAGAAAGTCAAACAGCACAATATGCTGTTCCAATAACATCTGAAGACAACGAAGTAATTGACAATTACACTTACTCTGAGCCACCACAACAAGTAGTTTCTCATTCGGACAACTGGGGAGATGAAACTCTTCCAGAGGAACCACTTTCTTCCTTTTCAAATGGAATGGCGATAGCAGCTGAAGAGCCAGTGCAACCACCACCTGTGCAGTCTCTTCATGTAGAGGAACCTGTTGGGGAGCCCGTAAAGAAGACCTATGCTTCTATTGTATGTCTGAATTCTCTTACTTTGCTATGCATTGTGTGTGGATATCTAGCTGACACATCTTAAAAACAATGACTCGTTCTAATTCAGCTAAGAACCGCGAAAGCCCCTCCTCCGGTCCCTGCCCAGCCAGCACCTGTGAACAAACCTCGTCCTACAACAGAGTCAAACCAGGCAACACCGGCTATGACTTTATCGATGACAGCAGATAAGCCTAAATCTGATTTCTATGGAGAAGCCCATGAGGAAGAAGGTCGGCCTTTACTTTCTGCTAGCATAATTTCCTTTGCTGAATTCTGTTGTATATTTCCTTATTCTCATCTTCATTTTTATAAAAGCAGAGAGCAAATCTGTTTATGTCGGGAATGTGCCATCCAATGTAACGGAGGCTGATCTTGAGAACGAGTTCAAGAAGTTTGGCCAGCTCATTCCTGAAGGTGTTGCTATCCGCAGCCGCAAGGTTTGCTATTAGATTGAGAAAATCCGTTTATTTTTGTAAGATGAATTTATCTTCCATATGATTGATACCTGTTTGGTTTTTGCAGGAAACTGGTGGCTACTATGCTTTCGTGGAATTTGAGGAACTCAGTGGTGTTCACAACGCATTAAGGGTTAGTGTTATAGAAATTCACATTGGATTGTTGCGTGCAACTTAATTTGTGTGTGTGTGTCTGGGTGTGTGTGTGTGTGTGTTCAGTTCAAGAGTTCATGTTTTCTTTCTTTTGCACAAAGTTTGTTCCAGCCGTTGCCCTTATATCTTATAGTACATTCATACTGCTTAAGTTTGACAATTGGTTGCTTGCTTTTATTTGTGTCATGGCAGTATTTAGCTTCCATTCAATAGTATTCCTGGTTGTTATCATAGTTTAGCTGCTCATATTCTAACATCGTGTTGGTTCGTTGCAGGCTTCACCACTTGAAATTAATGGGCGACAGATATATGTTGAGGAGCGGAAGCCTAACAGTGGAATTAGAGGAGGAAGTAAGTTTTCCTTTTCAATATTCATGTTTGTGCTTCTATGTCGTTTGCACTTCCTTATTGTTTTGTTTGTTTTTACTGGTAATTTTAATGAAATGGTGTAACTAGCTAAAAGTGGAAATCCATACTTAATTCTGTCTGCTCTACTTTTAACACTGGCAGGAAGGGGTGGCAGAGGAGGTCGCTTCAGTGGTGGAGGTGGAGGTGGCCGAGGATATGCGAGAGGCGACAGCGAGTACAATGTTAGCCGTGGGAGGTCGAACGGTTACCCGCGTGTCCCTCACCACGAGAGGGGCATACTAGGGGCAAGGAACTGATCTCTCTGGCTTTAGTAGAGGAAGCATAAGAGGTTTTGATCTGTGAGAGGGAGCAGGAGAGGTCCAAAACTTAATATTGGAGCACTCCATTTCGTTAGGTTGCGTTTACGGTTTTGGGGTTTTGGCTTAAGTTTGCCACATCAGTGAACGTGTCTGTATGTTCGTACCAACTATTGATAGATGCTTTGTGTTGCTATTGCTCTGTCTGCTCTCATGTTAGAGCGTTGTTATTTCCAGTGGTTCCTCAACTATGATCTATCTTCACATGGTATCGCTTGTGGTTCATTGGTTAACGATGTTTGCGCGGCTGACCCAGATGGTACTGTGTGAGGCTATGTCCTATGTCTAAGCGATTTGTTCAGCTTCATTGGATGATCAGGTATTGACCATGTCCCCCGTAAGCACGCCTCCTAGAAATTGCAACCTGTACCTTTGTCTGCCACGGGAGATGGTTTCTGACGTCTCAGGTTATGTTCTGTGGTTACCCATCTATCTGCGCATTTGCTTGTGGTTCATTGAGTGCTGATGGTTGTGCGGCCTGGTTGTGGTTCGTTGAGTGCTGATGGCTGTGCAGCCTGACCGTACACATCTGAACAAGATATCCAGTTTCAAATTGTGGTCGTTCACCACTCCGTCCCAAGCATTCTCCCGTGCCAACAGAAGACTGCAGCTGCCGCAATATATGAAATTATTTGGGTTGGATCATCCCGTAGAAATCATTTTATCAGCTTCGTATGATGTATCATGCATTTTTGTGACCGCAAACCCTAAGCACTCAGCATAGAATTGATGGAAAACCTGTACCGATGTACCAGGGAGTGCAACAATGCTATCCACCACCCACAAGAATATATCTGGATTTTCCAGCTATTTTTGATTGGTAGGATTCTCAAAAAGCAGGAATTGGGATTTTCCTCTTTGATTGGTAGGATTAAAAAAACGCAGGAATGAGAAAACTGTAGTTGCAACTTGCAATGTCATGCTCAATTCAATCCTACCGGAATTGATATGGACAAAAGTTTGTTTGATTACATCACACCAGAATTAAATGACTAAGAAAATAGCTTTAAGTGGACGTTTACCTATGAAACCTAGTGCAAATGACCAACATAGGAAAACTTACAAAGGATTTGAATCCTACAAATTTCCTATGCAAATCCTTGGAATAAAAAAGGCCCTGATATGGCAAGATATGATGAAACAGACCACACAAAATCAAGTCAAACCAAACCAAAATTTATATCAAGAGAACAAAAAATCTAAATTTCAGTGGCCATTGTCACTTTCTTTTAATTCGGATTTTTTCTTGAACAAATTCGTTTTTTTAACTTGACGTGAAGATCATATTTTGATCTAAAATTATATGACAAGGCATGGTACTTTAATACCGTTTCAATTCAGTGCAATTTTCTTAAGATTACTTAACATTCTCACTATCTCACTAGATACGTTCATCATATATTATCTAAAGTATGGTACTACCTCTGATCCTATAAGATTGTCAGAAGTTGAGCTACGACGTGTACGTGGCTAGTTAGTTTTCTACGACACAAAATCCAGGTCGGAGGGAGTATCACTAGACACGTCCATCACTGCCTCCTACCCAGCATAACATTCTCTTCATCTCATCACCTCCACCATCCCTCACCTCCACCATCCCACTCCCGGCACAATTGGACCACTACTATCAGTTCTCCAACATTGCCCTTCCGTATTATTAAACACTAACCCTGTGCCCCAATTACATGTCTTTCATCCGGAGCGCTGGTAGCGATGATGAGTTCCAGGAGCAGCAAGGATGACCCCAAGTTTCCTGACCTGCTTCTCTCTGGTGGATATCATACCAATAACAGAGTAGCGACTAGCAAGTATCGGAATGTCATATTGTGAGTGAGAACCAGAATGGCACATTCCATAACTAACAAGCACTCACCAGCAATGAATGAAATATATCTCTATAATAGACACCACAAAAATGCTGAAGTAGTTCAAGACACATTGGTGATATTGTGATAGCAGTACCAAGCAGGAGCAGTTCAGCACATCACAACATAGCATACTCTTTCTTCTGAATAACAGACTAGTCATAAAATTCTGTGACAACTTTTATGATAACAACACCAAAAGAACCGCAGCAGCAGCGGCGGGGGTGTCAACGGAGATGCAAGAAACCATTTTGGAACCAAAGAAGAGGACGGATTTATTTGGCGAGGGTCGGCGGCGTGAGCGGCGCGCCGAGGAGCGCCTGCTGCTGGAGGTCGAGGTCGACCATCTGCTGCTCGCGGTCCATCTCGATGATGAGCGGCACCACCAGCACCAGGAAGGTCGTCCCCGCGATCCACGCCGCCTTCCCCGTGCTCCGCAGCAGCTTCCCCGCCACCGCCGCGGCCTCGCGCCCGTGCGCCGCCACCGAAGACCGCGAGATCGCGGCCAGTATGCCGCCCGAGTCGCCGCCGCGCTTGCTCTCAGCAGAGGACGACGCCATCCTTTTTCTTGCTACCTTTGATCTGGGGTGGAGGATTCGGTTGGAGTCGAGCTGCGACCGAGCTAGCTAGGGTTTCCCGTCCATTTCCCTTCCAGAACTGCCTTTTATTGGACCCGTGAGGTTACTGGGCTTTTATGGGCTCATGGAGGCCCATTTGACGGCCAGGCCCAAGTCGCGGCGGTACTAGTGTTAGTCAGCAGCAGCCGGTCACACGGCATCGCACCGCCGACGCGTCGCCTCCACTGGCTTCGTCTTCCTCCCGACTCCACCTCGAAAACGCCGGGTCCCCAACCCTCGCGCCAGTCGACAATGACGCGCACCATTCTCTGATTCCCTCCCCTTCCTTCGCGCGTCCAGGTATGAGGCAATCGATCCTCTTTCTAGGAATCAAAGTTTCTATTTCCCCTCTTTTTCTACAGGTGCATTCCCCTTCCCTCTCTGGGTGGTGCTGTTTAGTACAATCGGGCGCCACCTCCGGGTGGGATCACTTCCCTTCAAATTAGGGTTTTCAGTACCGTTCTTATTCACCCGAAAAATCGAGCATTTCCCCCTCTTCGTCTTAGGGTTTCACAGACAAAACATATGATATTTTTTCAGCTTACTCATGAATCTGGGTTGAGACCCTCTGCAGTAATCTATAGTTACTGTAGACCCAATGAGAATCTATTTACTTTTGCAGTAGGAGGGTTTGATGAGTCCTCAACTTTTTGTTTTTTCTTCATGTCCGTTGCAGCATTAGAAGCGATCTGACTGGAGTGTCCCTGACTCACTTCACTCAAGGCCATGAGTTCCCACAGGGACAAGGAGAGGGGCAATAAGGCGTGTAATGCCATGAAGACTCTCGGCTTCCGCAAGAAGAAGGCCGGCAATGTTCTCAAGCGCCTCCTCAAGCTCTTTGACGAGAACTGGGAGCCCATCGAGGAGGACAACTACCGCATCCTCGTCGAGGCCATCCTGGAGGACGAAAGCAACGAAACTATGCCCACAGCAACCCCTCAGGTACAAATCCTCATGTCCCAGCCTACCTGAACTACTGCTAGATTCTCAGACTTTCCAATTGCTTGATTGCGGCAGGGGACAGAGGATCGTCGAATTGCCCTCTCACATCAGGGGACGGGGGATGAGGATCTCGGACGTCACAGCTCAACATGGGTCATGCCAGACTACCAACACCCTCCACCTTCTGCTCCTCCTGCTAGTCAGTATGACATGGATGTCAGTGACAATGAAACCTCCCTGATCAAGAGACCCAGAATGAGCTCAGCTGATCGCGTGCATGACCGGCCACTGCAACCCACCACTCAAGCAATTATGGCCTTGCCAGCAGTGCACCAAGCTGATCACCGTGGACACTCTTCTGCTATTGTCACCTGCAACAGGGATAAAGGTTTGCTGCTTGAAAGTCCCCAAGATGTTCTCCTCTTAGAAGGGCCCAAGCCTGAATCTAAAATTGGTGTTCCAGCTGCTCCGGTTAACAATCTCCTCAATATCGGAGGTATAAGATTTCTTCTCGCCTTATCTTACCATTACTGGTCTACGATTTGCCTTTATTTTCCTTTTATTCTGTTAAAGTTTGTAGAAACTGGCAGTTTCTTTAATGGGAATTGACATGGAGGCTTGTTGTTTTAAAAGTAAATCTCACCATCACAGCCAATACTCCGAAGGCTAACTGTACTTTTATAAAAACCAGGCTAGAGGTATTCATGCCATCACAGCCAATACTTCTTAAGTTTTGGTTTAGTTATAGTATAGCTCAAATTATAGTTCACACTGATGTTTGTATGTTGCCACATTCCACCTCTTAACTGGCTAAAATAAATCCCCTTCTTGTGTCTATAGGATGACCAATAGTGAAGCATATGTATGTAGAAAATTCATGAATAAATAGCACACGCTGTATCACTGCCTGCATTATACCAAGCCGTAGCTGCAGGTTCCTCCCCTCCGTCCCGTCTTATGCATAATACAAACGGTGTCGACTGTGGTGGCGGTGGGTGTGTGGGACCTGATCAAGGCAGCGATGGGGGACCTGGGAGTGAGAGAGGGGTGTACACCATGTTGGCGCTTACACTGGGGAAGACGGGGCGTGGCGGCGGCAGTGCTATGTGGGAGGGAGGGAGAAGGGATGGAGGATGGGATGCAGGGCCGGCGCTGGGTGTGAGAGTGGGTGGCCGCATCAAGCATAGGAACGTGCAAGGGTGCATAGGAGAGGATATGTCGTGATTAGAGGTGTTGTGCTCCGCTAAACACGGAATTAATCCAGATCGTTTAATTCGGGTGTTTGACGGTCAGGATGTTTTGGGTCAGCTTCAACACGTCCTTTAATAGTAGTTGTGAGGATATGCAGTTCTAATGATTAATCTCAATTTGTGATGAATTTCTGTTGGCACTGTTTTTGTTCTGATTTGATCTGCTGTATTTGCTTAATAAAAACTTTAATAGGTGGGAAGAACATGCTAATTAAACATTGTAAAACAAGGGACATGTTAACTTCTGGGGCTGATGCTAGAGTTAGCATAGTTAACCACGATCAAAATCTGGACAGCAGCCAACATGCAGTCAAGAATGGGGTGGGATCCACTGTTCAAAATACTCAGCAGGAACCTTTTGTCGAACTTGTTGTAGCTTCATCCACTATGGGTGAGGTGAAGATGTCATTGAAATGCAAATCTGACCCGTCAAAGGTCTGTATTAGTTTGGATCAAGTCTTCAAAATGGTTGAGGATAAGTGTCTCCGCTCATACAAGACCTTACCTTCTGATTTTTCTGTTGGCAAGCTGTTGAATGAGGTATGCGAATATATTGCAGAGTATGGTGGCAGCTTGCAAGAAGACGCTGTGGAGACCAATGGTCCTTTTGTGAAGCCATTAGCTTGTCAGAATGCTGCTACTGATATTGTGGTGGTAGGATCATCAACAATTGAATCCTCTGGACCTAGCTTTCAAAACTGGATTGTTCCTTATGAGTCTGAGTTACTTTCTAAGCAAAGGCCACCCCATGATGTTGCTGACATATCAAAGGGAGAAGAGCGAGTTAGAATACCAATTGTAAATGACTATGGCGATGAGAGCTGTCCTCCATTGTTTTACTACATAAAAAAGAGTCTCATCTTCCAAAGTGCTTATATCAACACCTCACTTGCACGGATTGGTGATGAGGATTGCTGCGCAGATTGTTCAGGCAATTGCTTGGCATCATCACTTCCTTGTGCGTGTGCAAGATCAACAGGAGGTGACTTTGCATATACACCGGAGGGCCTAGTTCGGGCAACGTTCATTGATGAGTGTATTGCTGTTAATCATTTCCCAGAAAAGCATAATAAGTTCTACTGTGAAGCTTGCCCTTTCGAAAGATACAAGACTGATGCCTCACCAGATCCATGCAAAGGCCATCTTGCTAGAAAATTTATTAAAGAGTGCTGGAGTAAATGTGGCTGTGGTATGAAATGTGGAAACCGTGTGATTCAGCAGGGGATAACCTGCAATCTGCAGGTAATATTATAGAGCATCTGCAGGCTATCACTAATGGTTTTATGTCTTGCCATTTTTGGATAATAGTCATTACACACCAGTAGTTTCTTTACGATCACTGTATTCTTTGAGAAGTGGCCACTAACATGCCTTCACTTATTTAAATGTTAATATGTATCTTGCTCCATTCCTTTTGAACACTAGCAAGTTGAACCTTCATATATTTCCCTTTACTTAGGTTTCTGTATTGTAGCATGAAGATGAGCTTATCCTTACCATCATTCAGGTTTTTTTCACAAGTGAAGGGAAGGGCTGGGGGCTACGCACGCTGAAGGGGCTGCCAAAAGGTGCTTTCATCTGCGAGTATGTTGGAGAGGTACTAACAAGTTCTGAACTACATGAAAGAAGAGTTCAAAACGCCAAAAATGCCAAGCAGGTGCATCAAGTGCTCCTTGACGCCAGTTTGGGTTCTGAAGGGGCGTCAGGAGATGAGGAAGCTCTATGCCTTGATCCGACATTGTATGGAAATGTCGGGCGATTTGTCAACCACAGGTATGCTAAATGACCTGGCAACCTTGTGTATTCATACTAGATTTGTACCTAATTTGTGTCTGATACCAATGCTCTGCCATATAGATGCTATGATCCAAATTTAGTTCTCATCCCGGTTGAAGTTGAGAGTCCTGATCATCATTATTATCATGTAAGTGATCACAATTGACATTGATTTCTGTGTCAAAGGAGCTTTTTTTTAGCTATGTAAATGACTACATTAATGTTCCCCTCCCTCTTTAACACAGCTTGCATTGTTCACTGCAAAGAAAATTGAGGCTTCTGAGGAGTTAACATGGGTAAGTGTTCGTGTCATTTTCTCAACACTGGTGCATAACAACCACCTGCCACCATACACTGCTGAAGTTTTGATCCTGGTACAATGCAAGTACTAGCTTAGGTTAGATACATTGACTTTCTATTCAAAAAATATTTGTTGATTCAGTTCAATTAAAAGAAAACTCGCTATACCCGGCTCCGCATATTCATGCATTCATGCTCGTAGCCTATATCCAAATCTATAACTATTCTATAAACATGGGTAGATAACTCCCATTAGTATAAGTGGTGGCCTTATTTCATATGCATTCACTAGAAGCATAAGTAATGTTACTGGTAGCCTGTCAACCAACGCTTGAATCATTGAATTCTTCAATTCTAGCTGAAGGAAAATAAAAAGATTTGCTTGCTCAGATTAATATAATTTTGTTGTGAGTAACCGTTGCTGTGAATTCTGATTCCAGGATTATGGCATTGACTTTGATGCTAGTGATAGAGCATTCCGCTGCATGTGTGGAAGCAAGTACTGCCGTGATCCTAAGAACTCGAGTATGTAGCCCCTCTTTTTTTACCGCTTAACGTATTCTGCTCAGAATTTATTTGATTGCTGGATGTTCTCTTAATTTCAAGCGCTTGGAATCATGCGGTACATATGAACTATGTTGTTTGCAGAGAAGAGGACCAGAGCAGCCCCAATTGGAAACTAGGGGGCCAAGAGGAGGGGAAGAAGAGGAGTTTTGCTGGTAGAAGAAGCAGAAGGTAGCTGGCTGTGTCATGGCTGTAGATAGATGCCTGGGGGCGGTGTCGTTTGATGTAGCAGCAGCAGCGGCTAAGATTGCAAGTCATATTTTGGGATCGGGGGTGAAGTGCTTATGCGCAGCAAGTGCTTGCTACTGCTTTTAGCTTGGAAGGCAATGTTAGCGAAGCGTTAAGACTTATGTGCGACCTATGTTACCTACCTACTGTTGCAAACTTAGGTGCAACCTTCTCTAGCTGAACTAAGCTGATTCTGCATCTCGTCTCAGTTTTAGTTTTTCTAGCTGTGTCCGTGTTCGCAGCTGGTTTTGGTTGCGGTGGAGGGCCGCTGTTTTACTGGATCAGTTGGCACTCTGCCTCACAGTCGCTATCTGGTCTTTGTTGATTCGACTTAAGGCTGACGTGGCAGAGAAATTGGAAAGGGCCAAGGGAAGATGACGTGGCGGCACGGCATAGGCCCTCTCTTCCTGCCCAGGAACTCCTCATCTCCTTACAACTGGAGCCACTAGAGAGAGAGAGAGAGAGGCTGCCTTGTGCTTTGGCTGGCCACCAGCGGTCCGTCATCGTCTTGGCTTGGCTCCGTCTCCACCACATCTCTCCTTGCTTCCTCGTCTCCTCTCCTTCTCGCTCATTCTCTCTCACTCTGCACAACGCATCACAGCAGTAGCAGCAAAGAAGGGGAAGGAGGCGAATGGCTGCGTCCGTGTCATCCGGGCTGCGAGCTCTCCCGACGTGGTCCAGCTCCGTGTCCGGCGAGGACCCGCTGGCCATGTCGTCAGTGTCGATGAGGCCGCGGTCAGCACGGCCCCTTCGGACGCCGGCGAGGATGGGCAACGTAAACGAGGGCAAGGGCATCTTCGCGCCCCTGGTGGTGGTGACGCGCAACATCGTCGGACGCAAGCGCTTCAACCAGCTCAGGGGGAAGGCCATCGCGCTGCACTCCCAGGTACGACACATCTTCCTTCTCGAGTTTCATCTTGCTACCCAGCTTAACATCGCAAGCAGCTTGGTGACCTGACATACCAAAACAAACAGGTGATCACTGAGTTCTGCAAGACCATCGGCGCCGACCCGAAGCAGAGGCAGGGATTGATCCGACTCGCCAAGAAGAACGGAGAGAAGCTCGGATTCCTTGCCTGAAAATTTCTAGTCCCCTTCACCTCTTATATTCTCTATACTAGCACAAGGGAATTATCAACTACTGTTCTATCTTTCCTTGGAGTTGGAGATGCATATTCATGTATACTACGTAGTTTTTTTGTTCTGGAGTCGGAGCAACTACTTGAAGCAACACTGAGTTCAGTTAACTTCAGTTCAAACTGGATGGATGGATGGATGGATAGATGATGTATCCTCTACGGAGTAGCAGCATACATATATTCTATATTATCTTTATCGATCCAAGTCCACATATTTATATATAAAAAGATGCATATAGTGCAATGGTACTAGGCATTTGTATAATGTTTTGAACACAATAGCTTACTGAAGAACAACTTCTGAATGCAAATGTGGGTTTCCTTCCCTGTCTCCTTTTCTTTTGAAAGTCTTTCACTGCCGCCATCTAGGTCTACTACTTCTGCTCAGGCCCTCCCTCTTCTTTCTGATACCACCACCATTGTCCGCAGCAGCTGCACTGCGCCGCCTCCAGCCATGGCCGCCGCTGCTGCCGCTTCCTGGATCAGAGTGTTGATCACCACTTTCCATTTCTGTGGAGCTCACGCTCGTCGTGTCTGTACCGCTTTGGTCACTGGCCACAGGGATACGGCTCAAAAATTCCGGCAAGGTACTCTCATCATCATCTTCATCTTGTAAATCACATGGAGTTGCTTCCGTGGCAGCGCCGGAGCCGCCTAACCCGTTCAGCCTATCACCATGGACGTCTATGGGTGTGCTGTCCGCCAGCAACTTGTGATTTTCTGAATAAAGGACTCCAGTGCTTCTTCCCAACGGACTGCCCGGCGACACGCCATCTTCAGGGCTGCCCTCATCTGCGCCACCATCATCCTCGATACTCACGAAGTCATCGGAGGACTTTTCACCACAGCCGGTTTCACTCAGGGCATGGGAACCGACATGTTCATCGCTCCTAGTCTCCGGTGTGTCCCTCTGAACTGAACTCACGACAGTATCATCCATTTTTTCATCGATATCCTCATCGCTTTCTTGAGCACTCCTCGCCATGCTAGCTCCTCCAGCTTTCAGCACATCATCTTCACTGTTAGCAGTTTCTTCTTCTTGTGAACTGGAAGTATTTACGCCGTCCCCTATTAGAGCTTGGAGTGCTCGTTTGGCAGCATCAATAGCCCATGCCTCCTCGTGGATGGCACCACTACTGCATATATAGTGAATCACAATTAAATTTCTCTACACTGGAAGCAGTCAGGATTAGGAAAGCCAGTTCTGAACTAGTCTTTACCTGTTAACACTGAGTTCCAAAGATGACACCTTTTCTTCTGCACTGCTCAGCAAGTCCAATGCGGAGGTTCTGATACTACCAGAGGAAAAACCACCAAACTGTGCAACTTGCAGTAGAAAATTAGCATCTAACTGGATCTGCATGAATACAATTAATACAGTAAGATCTGCATGTATCCCTGAGAAAGAGCTGCAAGTGTTTACCAAACCAAAGCAAAGCACACTCAATTGGTTTAACTGACCTGATGGATAAGCATGTCCCTGGGAAGATTGTTCTGCGCGTGATGGGCAATCCAGGGATCTAGGTTTTTCTGAAGCCAGACGATGATGGCCTCCATCAGCTGTTGCAGCAGTTTTCTCATGGTTCCGTCGTTGCCGGCTAAGATAACACCGTACTGGTCACTCAGCCGCCTCAACCGTAGGAACACCACCTGGAATGCAGAGCAAGGCATTGTGCTGCCTCCTCGTGCAGAGCTCGTCGTTCTTGATTTGCCCTTCAGACTCGACATGGTGTCTCGTATGAACTGCTGGCAGAACTGTGCCCATACTTGGGCGGATGCTTCCTTGATGAACAAGACCAGGCCGTCGAGCTCGGTTTGCGTGGTCTGAGTCTGATTCGACGACGCTTGGCTCTTGCTACTGTTGAAGATGCCGTGGGCGATGATCGGGAATAAGGAGACCAGCGTCGTGCAGTTGATGAGGAAGGAGAGTTGCCACATATACTGCTGCTGCTGGTCAACTACATCTACGGCCAGGATGGAGTGCGTGTACTCTCTGAATAACCCGGCCAGGAGCTGTAGAACTGAACTCTTCATCCCAAAACGCAGCAATGGGGACACGTCCTCCACGACCTCCTGCATCAAGGTGGCAAATTTCCTTCCGCTGGCCGTGAGCAAGCAGGTCTCGGTTTCTCCAAAAACTGGTAGTACAGGAGATGGTGTCCTCCTTAGGATTCCTGACATGAGGAACTTCCCCAGCACCCACGCATCGGAAGAAACCAGCAGTCTGACGACCTTCTTCAGATGCTTGGCGTATGTCGCAAGCACCTCCTCCATGCAAGGCCGGATCAACGCCATGATATCTTCCTCCGGGACGATGGTTCTGAGCATGGAAGAGTAGGATACGGCGCAGTTGGCTGCCTCGGTCGCCAGCGCCAACCCGTCGCCGGCCTCGGCCTCTGACACGGACGCGACGTACTCGCGGAATGCGGCTACGAAGTCCTCGATCTCTTCCCTCGCCCACCGGCTCAGCTCGGGCGACGGTTGGCGCCACCCGTGAAGCGCGACGAAGCTCCTCGACCCCTCGAGCACGGAGGAGAACACCGTGCACGCCAGCTCCTTGATGTAGTTCCTGTGTGACGACGACGAGCACCTCAGCTCGTCCACGCGCCGGAGTGCGTCCGAGCGGTAGAACTTGAAGAGGATATGGTTGGCCCGTTGGGAGTCGCCGAGCTTGCAGAGGCCGGAGAGCGCCCTGAGGAGCTCGCGTCGTGGTGGAGTCCGCGGGCTGTCGGCGAGGGAGGCCAAGCGGTCGGCGACTCTGGCTCGCCGGGCCGACAGCGCGGACATGCTCGACGCGATCACCCGGGCGTCGTCGCTGTGCAGTTTATCTAGAGCTTGCCCTTCCGCTTCCAGGAGCTCCAGGGCTTCTTCCATCCTGTGCTCGGACAGAAGAACGTCCAGTTGATCGACGGCGACGGCCAAGGCGGAGCTGGTTGAGTGAGCATTGAATGGATCGATTGCTGAACTGTCCGGTACTATTGAAGAGTAGAGGTTGTCTGTGAGATGTTGGATGAGGCTCCTCTGTGCCATGGCCTGACGTTTGAGATGGTCGACATGTTTCTCCAGATCGCCAGCTTCTTGGAACAATCTGGCCACGCATGGTCAGTAACTCAGTGCTACATATTGCTCCTGTCGATCAAGAGACTGAAACGATAAATTAATCGTCGAGTATGGTATACCTGAGGAAGGAGAGGTATGTTAGGTGAACGTTCCTTTGGAAGTCTTCCTGGGAGGTCTCATTTATTTCCAGGAGCTCCGAGCACAAGTGCTTGATGCCCTGCAGAAGGAGGTAGCAAATTATTAAAGAGATCTTGATCAAGATGCACTGAATGGAGTTAAAAAGATGGAATTTCGTGTAACCTTTGCGGTCATAGAGTGGAGTTCCATGTTGTAGCTGGGTGTTGGAGAGTTCTCCCCAGTGGTGCCCTCCTCTGTTCCTTCATCATCATCCTCCTGCTCCTCATAATCGTCGTCTTTGTCGTCCTCTTCTTCCTCCTCTTCGTAGTCCTCCTCGTCCTCCTCCTCATCATAATCGTCCTCGCGACGAGGGTGCCTCCAAGAGGAAGCCATGGGGGTGGCCGTGAACGGAATTGTGACGGAATGCGCAGGCGTACTGTGCAGCTAGCAGCTGTTTTTGATCATATGCTATGAAGCTAGTAAAACAAGATGGAGACGCATATGCTATGAAGCTAGTCTGGCGCCAAGTGCCGGCCATCAGCGTCAAGACGCCGGCCGGCATTGTTGCCTCCGCCACCACCAGGTATTCTGATAAGGAAAAAATGTGTCTAAAACTTGCTGCTTCAAACATCCACAATAATTACATCGTTTATGAGCTTTTCGACGATGAAGTCACGTGGCTCTACAAGAAATTTTACTGGCAAAACAACTTCTAGCTAATTCATGAGCTACTCCATTTGCATCCATGGGACAATGACTAAACGAGACATTACCAATTAACGCAACCAAATTGACGCAATCCGCAAATATAGGAACAGACTCGTTCCACCAAACCTCTTCTCCTTTACAAGTTTCAATCGTTTCTATAGAATCGGATTCAGCCTAGATCATACTAAAAATCAAAATTTTCCCCTCCCGACCCCCGAGTCGCCTCCCTTGACGGTTGGGGGAACCCTAGCCGCCGCTGTCCCCCGCTCTGGATCCCGCTACGCCGCCGCCGCCGGAGGATACAGCCGGGTGAAACCCGTGAGGTGGATGGCGGCGGCGGGGCCTTCGTCCCGCACGCGCGGCGTCCCCTTGCAGCGCGGCACTGACGGCCATCCCCGTCCTCCGTCCCTCTGTAGCGCGCCGACGGCCATCCCCGTCCTCCGTCCCTCTGTAGCGCGCCGACGGCCGAAAGATCCTGGTGGGCTCCGTCCCCGCCGGTCTAGGCCTGGTGCGGCGGCGCCAGTCTCTTTGTCGGCGTGACAGGGTGGGGTTGCAACTCCCCTTCCTGCTTCTTGGGCATGTCGTGCTGGTCGCCGGCTTCCATTGTCCTCGTTCGGTGGTGCTGTGGGCGCCAGTTCTTTGACGCCATGATCTGGCTCGTCGGCTTCAGTCGGCGGTGAGGGAGGTGGTCTGCGGCGAGGTCTTCGGTGTCTGCGCTTCGATCTGCGGCTCGGTTTGTTCCTGATGCGGCTCTGTTCTGCTCCGACATGCTCGGCCTGGAGGTTCAAAGTTGTCTCGGCAGGGGTGGTGATCGGCGCGCTTCGGCGCGCATGGTGGCGGTCTGTGGGCGGCCGTTCAGGTTGTAGGGTTGTTGAGCTTCCCTGGGAGATATCCTTGCCCTGCCTTTGGCTGGAGCTGGCGATGGTGGCGCCTGTGGGTGTCCCGGACTTTCTTGGAAGCTTCGTCAAGGTTTGCTCACCCCTCCTCCTGTGGCCCCGGCTCCGGAGGGAAACCTCAGATCCGGGATCGGGCAATGGAGGCGTTGTTGCGTCTCTTTCCTTCTTGGGGGCATCGTCTCGGAGTCGCCTTTGGCCGGGGGTTCTCTGAAGAGGGATGTTGCCGGACAGTTGTGCGAGGTCCAAGTGTGCCGTTTGGAAATGGTGATGCATCGTGCTGAGGATGGGTCGTGGCTGGGCTTTGGTAGTCGGTTTTCCCGACGTGTCTGATGGGCTCTTCTGCTTCGTTGTGTTGCTGTGGAGTCGGAGCTGCGGTGGAGCGTGTCATGACCGGTAGCCAATGGTCTCTGTAGAGTGCTCGGTCGGCGCAAGTCCAACATAATTCTCTTGTGATGCTCATTTGTCCGAGTCAGAGTTGTCTGTCCTGGGGCGTGTGGCCAATCATTGGCATAGGCCGGCATGGGCTCCGGGCGCCGTGTGCGAGGCTCTGTTAGGGAAGTCGCTGGTGAAATCGGAGTCGCTGGCTCGTGGAGTAGTGATGACGATGACGTTTCGTGGCAACCTCGACGTGGCTCTCCTTGTGTTCTTGTGTTTCGTGTGGGTAGACAGGTTGGCTGTGGTGGTGTGCCCAATGTGGTCGTGCTCCATGACGACATTGGTGCATTTCTACGGGTTTTCGGCCGGTGCCCCCGCAAATGAACCGGTCAATTCTCTTCGACTTTTTAAATATAATGAGGTAAAATTTCCCGTTTTGTTCATACTAAAAATCATAGTATTCGTCAAAATTAGACCTTCCTTCATCGCCAGGGGTTGCTACATGTGGCAAAAAAATTGTAACAGCAGTTAAAAACCTCCCCTGGAAGTCCAGGATGACAGCTCCAATTGCTCTAGTATGCACTTCTTCATGGAATGAGCCATCAACATTAAGTTTTACCTTCTTGGGCAGCGGCTTAGTCCACTTTGCAACCCCTCCAGCAATTATTTTGTCGCATCTCTTAGCTGCATTTGCTGCAATTGCTTCAGCCATCGCAGGGGTTGCTACATGTGGCAAAAAAATTGTAACAACAGTTAAGAACCTCCCCTGGAAGTCCAGGATGACAGCTCCAATTACTCTAGTATGCACATCTTCATGGAATGAGCCATCAACTTCATCACCATTGCTTCAGCCATCGCAGGGGTTGCTACATGTGGCAAAAAAAATTGTAACAGCAGTTAAGAACCTCTCCTGGAAGTCCAGGAAGACAGCTCCAATTGCTCTAGTATGCACATCTTCATGGAATGAGCCATCAACATTAAGTTTTAGCTTCTTGGAAGCGGCCTAGTCCACTTTGCAACCCCTCCAACAATTATTTTGTCGCATCTCTTAGCTGCATATTTGCTGCAATAGACATCTTACACTTATTATAGGCTGAAACATCCTCAAAACGTACCCGGCGTCTCCTCATCCACCATAGGTACCAGCATGTAACTGCGACCACTTCCTTCAGGTTAATAGAATAAAAACCAGGCAACATATTATCTTGAAGACGGAGAATAAATACAAACACAGCCGACCCATCTCTATCTGCTTGTAATGCTCCTTCTATTACTTGGTGCAAGTTTAAAGCTCCCCACAACTCTTGCGCTGTCGGGCAGAGTGTACATCCTCAACACCTTGACTACAAATAGGACACTCTCCGCTGTCACCAGCATGGCGATTAGGCAGGATGCATTTTAGTGGTAAAATCCCATGAATGCTCTCCACACATTTTTTTTTTTAACCTTGCTTAGTATATTCAAGTTTCCAAAGAATCTTCCAAACATGATTATTAGCAGAGCTTACAGGAAGAGCAAGCTGACCAGCCCTTGGTCCGAATTGATATTTCCACTGTAAATGATATCTCGAGCGCACAGTATACCGGCCATGCTATGTGAAACTTCAAGATAAAAAATCCTCAAATCCTTGGTTATTTATAGGAATCTGCAAAATTCTACCAACATCAATTTGATTAAATGTCGGTACAAGTTTCTGTTTACGAAAATATTACGATGAGCGCGCGCATTTAGAAAGCATGCCTCGCATCGGGAGCGACTAGCTCCGTGAGATGCACGTGGAGCGACTTCGTTCGTTCTGGGCTCCTGGCGGGAAGCGAGCACTTGTTCCCTCGTAGGAGCGTGTGATTCCCTGGCCACCACGTGGCTGTCACAGGTAGGTTTCCTGATTTGAGCTTTCTTTTCCGTTATAGAGCATCTTCACCGGCACGCTCCAAATTCGTATCCGGCACCCACCAATAGATCCAATTGGGGTGCCGGACATGTGTCCGCCCATGTTTTCGACGCAGTCCACAACGGCGCACCTCAAAGGCTCACCCCCAAACGCGAGCAAATGATCGAACACCTTGCCGGCGATCAAATTAACTCAAAAAAAACTTCAACAATTCAAATGAACACCTCGCGGGCGGCGAATTTTATTAAATGATAGTATTTAACAAACTTACAATTTAAACTCTAAACGGGATTTAACAAACTAAACCTAACTGCGGCGGTACCGGCGTCGCCCTACAACTTCTAACCAACTACTGTACGCGCCGGCGGCGAGGAGAGATGCCGCTTCATGGCCAAGCCAAGCGCCGGAATCATCAACAGATATGTTTTCCCATCGGCTACAACCTTTAGAAACAACGGCTGAGACTTCTGGCTTCAACTACCGGCGGCGCCTGATGGGAATCCTCACAGGCTTCGGCTGGCGCACGCTTCTCCGGTGGCGCGACGCTGCAGACCAAGATGCGTCTGCCGTTTCTATCGGTAGATCGGGCAGCTCGGGGCTGCGTCGTCGTCGTCCGATGCAGACAACTCCGGCGTTGGTTCCCGCGCGTCGGTAGGGAGGAAGTCGCCGGCACAGCGCCCCTCGTACTCCGCGTCCACCACGGCGTGCCAGTAAGGCGCCGAGATGGAGTACTTGGGGTCAAGCTTCTGCTGGAACGACATCGCCTGCCACTGCCGCATGATGAATTTGACGCGCTCCTTGCCGCGGCGCAACCGGCACGTTGACGGCGTTCTCGTCCACCCTTTGGGCAGGGACGCTTCCCCCTCCACCGACACGTTATGGCGGCTGCATAGCTGCGCCGTCTCCAGCGACACGACGTACGGAGGCGCGTTGGCTACGTCCTCGAGCCACCGTTCGCATTTATACGCCCTGGCCATCTCCACCTCCTCGTTGCGGCGACGGCGTTCCTCCATCTGCTCGCGCTGGCATCGGAGCTCGCGCTCCTCCGGCGTCTCGCGGTTGCCCTCCATGCTCGGCGGTCGATCTACTGGTGGCGTGTTGAGAGAGGGGAGAAGTGGTGGTGTGGGGAGAGGAAGGTTGTGACGCGCCGGGTTTTAAAGGCAGCCGGAGGGGCGTGGTTGGGTGGCCTGCATTAAGGCGGCCGGGTGTTAAAGACGGCGTTACTGCAATGCGTCGCTTCGCTCCGCGCCTGCCTGGGAAACAGAAACAGTGTTGCGAGCCGTCTCGTCGCCCCGCCATTAAACGCGGCGCAACAGCCTCCTGGCAAGCCCAGCCCAAGTTAACAAGGGCGCGGGGCGTTGTGTGTATGACGGGCGAGCCAGCCCTGTCAGAAGCATGTCCGCCCCCATGTCCGGCACCCCCGAGAGGGCCTCCAAATTTGGAGGCCTCTTCGGGGGTGCCGGACATGTTTTTGCTCAGGGCGAGGCATTGGGGGTGCCGCTGGTGGCGTTTTTTGACGTCCGGACCCTAATGGGCCTTTGGGGGGTCGTTTGGAGGGTGCCGGTGAAGATGCTCTTAGTTCGAATACGAAAAATAAAACATCTATTAAATCGAGTGTCCAAATCTTAATACGTTTTCGGGATGGATTATTCTTATCCAAATCTCTAAAACTAAATCTCATATTGATATGTTTTGATAAAAAAAATTATGCATTGCTCGGAGTGTGTAGGTTGCATTGTCTTTCTGCCTTTCTGTTTCCGGAGTGCAGTGCAATGACGTGTTTTTGGCAGTGCACTACCTCGGATGGCATTGTACTGCCTTCTCTTTTGCAGTGTGGATGGAGAGTGCACTGTCTTTTTTTTTTTGCAGTGCACCGCCTCAAATAGGGCATTGCACTGTCTTCTCTTTTACGGTGCAATGCCTCGCGTGGGGCATTGCACTCCGTTTATTTGGCTGTGCACTGCCTTCTTTTTTTATTGCACAACCTAAAACGACTGTAAGTGCACTGCGCACTTCCTTCTCTTTTACAGTGCACTGCCTGGGATTATACCTGGCCATGTCTCGGGCCGGGCCGGGCTTCGGGCCGGGCCTGGAAAAGCCCGACACAGAAAACCCAGGCCCGGGCCCGGTCAAAAAGGCCGAAAGCCCGACGGGCTTCAGGCCGCGGGCCGGGCTTCTTCATGATTTATGCGAAAAACAAAGCCCAGGCCCGGCCCGGCCCGACCGTCGGACCTAATTTTAAGGCCCAAGCCCGGGTTTTTTGGGCCGGGCCGGGCCGGGCTTGTCGGGCTGGGCTAAACATGGCCAGGACTACCTGGGATGCGGCATTGCAATGCGTTCTGTTTTGCGGTGCACTGTCTAGAATGGTGCGAGTGAACCGCCTCGGATGGAGTATGACACTGCGTTTTGTTTTCCAGTGCACTACCTTCTGTTTTGCGTGCACTGCCTCTGATGATATATTGCACTGCTTCTATTTTACGGTGCACTCACTCGAATGGGATATTGTACTTCTCTTTTGCAGTGCATTGTCTTGAATTGGTAGTGTATTATTTTTTAATGCTCTGGCTAGAATATTTGGCGAAAAATCTTGCTTTTTTAATAATATACTTGTTTTTATGTTGCACCGGATCGATCGCTAATTAAAAATAAAACTTGAAATATATGCAGCTACCTAGACGGATCGATGGATCCTTTTGAGCTAGCTAGCTCGTGTCACCCCGAACGATCGAACGATCTTATTTGAGCTAGCTTAGCTTGTGCACGTCCTCGCGTGCGTTGCCCGCACGTGGAGCGTTCCGAGCGGCTGCGTGCTGCGCCTCGCGCCTCAAGTGAGCGTTTGGAGAGGACGCGCTCACCAGGACGCTTACTTTTGTTACCCAACTGGCCCTCGCATACTTCAACAGTTCAACATAATGAATATGTTCATGAACTAAAATTTATGTTTTCACGCAAGAGGTCGAAATCTAAATAAGAACATCCTATGATTGTCGTAAAATTATGATAGACAAAATCACACATACGTGTAATCTTATAATTTATAAAAAGAAGGTGTAACTCCAGAAATAATACCATGTCACATATTCTATAAGATCGTTTATATTGAATCGTAGGTACAATATAAAATCATGTTGGATCTGTCTAATCCTTGGTGTTTCTGAATAGATCAATGCTCATCTGACGGTGGTCCTGTGTCTTGTCTTTTTATTTTATTTTTATAATCGAACATTGCCCTTTTAGCCAAATTTGTATAACTGTAGACGATTGCATTCTCGATTAAGCAATTTCTATAAATAGCGAGCCAACAGTGGTAGCTTTTTCAATAGACGTTTTATAGGTATGTCCATACATATGGTATGAATATACCTAGATCGTACTCAATGTTTCTAAAAATTGTATTTATCTAATTATTATTAAGTCTTCTCAATCATGCACATATATTTATATATACTCTCCATCCGGAAATAGTTAACACAAATTTGTCTGAATATGGATGTAGTACTCACGCCGATAAAAAATGGTTGACATTTTGGATCCGCTAATCCTGGTCACGCATACGCATAGCGAGTTGGAAGCTCAAAGTTGGGAGCCTTGTACTCGAGAATCTTTTTTTTTTTTGAGAAACACAGTACAAACAGCGCTCATATACACGCGCACACACTCACCCCTATGAACGCACGCACGCACACCCTACCCCTATGAGCAACTCCGAGAGACTGAGCCGGCGGATCAGGTCTTGAGATTGACGAAGTCACCACAGGCGCCTCGCTGTCGACGGGAACGTCGCCTCGCACTGAAGAATATTCCGCCTAAATGAGAAACAACAACGTCAAACCTGAAGTTTGAACTCTGATGGGCTGGGGGTACAACCACCCTCCTAACCATCTTGCCCCAGGCAAGTTCTCTTGTACTCGAGAATCTATTACTCAGTTTGTGTCGGGGATGTAATCCCCGGTACCCTAAAGTTATGGTGTTGTCACGGTTATGTTCGGGTGAAGAGACACTACCCGGGCAAACATAAGCATTCTCCCAGCCGGCCTAAGCTGGGAATGGGCCGACTTTATGGATAACACGGGTGGATCGAGGTAGCCAGTAGAGGGGCACGATGCCTGTGGACTTCGGGCCGTCCGAGTTATCTCCAACCTCGACCTTCACCTCGCCGACACAACCAAGCCGTCTTCAACCTCGCCCTGGCAGTCCCGACCTCCCCGACTCGACGTCACCTCCGGCTTCCCCGACTCGGCGTCACCCCGGCCTCCCCGACTCGGCGTCACCTCCGGCCTCCCCGACTCGGCGTCACCTCCCGCCTCCCCGACTCGGCGTCACCTCCGGCCTCCCCGACTCGGCGTCACCTCCCGCCTCCCCGACTCGGCGTCACCCCCGGCCTCCCCGACTCGGCGTCACCCCCGGCCTCCCCGACTCGGCGTCACCTCCGGCTTCCCCGACTCGGCGTCACCTCCGGCCTCCCCGACTCGGCGTCACCTCCGGCTTCCCCGCCTCGGCGTCACCCCCGGCCTCCCCGACTTGACGTCACCTCCGGCTTCCCCGACTCGGCGTCACCCCCGACTTCCCCGACTGGTACAGAAGATTCTGAAGACAGGCGCAAGCAGACAAGACAAGGACGCGCGCCGCACGGGTTCTGCCTGCCATGAGTGTGACCAGGCGTGGCTACAGTGCCGGTGATGTGACTAGAGTACAACTCATGATGCAGGGAACAGTGTTGACAAGACCCCAGTAGTCATGTCGGCTACAGTGCCAAAATAGTGTCACGTGGGCCATCTCTTGTCCCCTAGGCTCCTCCTATATAAGTAGCACCAGGGGGAAGGCCAGAACACACCCACGGCCACGGCCGGCCGAGCCACGGGTGATGACCCACAAGTATAGGCGATCGCAACAGTCTTCGAGGGAAGTAAAACCCAAATTTATTGATTCGACACAAGGGGAACCAAAGAATATTTATAAGCTTTAACAGATGATTTGTCAGATCAGCTGCACCTGTGAATAGACTTGCTCGAGACAGATTATCAGTAGCAACAGTTTTATAGCAGAGACAGTAGTGAAATAATAGCAGCGGTAGAATTAAGACAGCGATTGTGATTACGGTAGACAGCAGGATTAAAATACTGTAGGCATAGGGACGGATGTACGGGCGTTGCATGGATAAGATAATTCATGTAATATCATAGCATAGGCATTTGCAGATAAATAATATAGAGCATCCAAGTATTTATTAACCATAGACATGTATTCCAATTTAGTTGTGCGTGCTCGCAATGAGAAACTTACACATCATCTTTTGTCCTGCCAGCCCGTTTGCAGCGGGGCCTCTAGGGAAACTACTGGCAATTAAGGTACTCCTTTTAATAAAGTACCGGAGCAAAGCATTAACATTCCGTGAACACATGTAATCCTCACATCACAGCCATTCCCTCCGGTTATCCCAATTGCTGTCACTTTGGGGCCATCGGTTCCGGACAATAATATGTGTATACAACTCATAGATATGATCTAAAACAATAATTATCCTCATGATACAATAAGATGTTCAGATCTGAAATCATGGCACTCGGGCCCTAGTGTCAAGCATTAAGCATAACAAGTTGCAACAATGACGTAAAACACTGATAACGGATACTAGGCACCATGCCCTAACGATATTACAGCTATTACATGAATGATCTCATCCAATCCCTACCATCCCCTCAAGCCTACAGCGGTGGATTACTCACACATGGATGGGGGGAACATGGATGGTTGATGGAGAGGCGTTGGCGATGACGATGGCGATGATCCCCTTCGATTCCCCGTCCCGGCAGGGTGCCGGAACAGAGACTTCTGGTCCCCGAACTAGGGTTCGCGGTGGCGGCGGCGTACGGAGATGTTTCTGGCGAAAGTGGATACCCCCCGTGCGTTTTTAGGTCAGGAGGGTCTTATAGCCGAGAGGGGGTCGCGAGGGGGTGACCGAGGCGGCCACACCACCTCCTGGCGCGGCAGGGCCCCACCCGCGCGAGCACGTGGTGTGGGCGCCTCGCTGCCCTCCTCCGTTTGGTCTTCTGGCTCCTGGACTCTTCGCGTGAGAAAATGACTTCCATGTGTTTTTCGGGGTTTTTCCATAAAGTTGATATTTCTGCACAAAAACGAGACACCAGGGTAATTCTGCTGAAAACAGTGTTAGTCTGTGTTAGTTGCATTCAAAACACACAAATTAGAGGTAAAACAATAGCAAAAGTGTTCGGGAAAGTAGATACGTTTTGGACGTATCAACTCCCCCCAAGCTTAGCTTATTGCTTGTCCTCAAGCAATTCAGTTAACAACTGAGTGCGATAAAAGAACTTTCACGAACTCATTTGCTCATGTGATGTAAATATTCTCATTATGAGGACAAATGCTTAGACTATTCATAACAAGACATATATAAACGGTGTCACCCAATAGTTATGTAAACCATGAAGATATGCCAATTATACCGATGATAAATAACATGAAACATATCAATTCACAGGATTGCAAGGCTCATAAGAAAGTATGATAAAGTGGTATCTCGCTTGCCCGAATGGAACAGCAAAACATAAATGCCCAGGCACCTCTGAGTTTCAAGGGAAGACTAGAGATAAAGATATCAAAGATAAAAGCATCAAGATTGCACCGCAGTTAACATATTAAGGGACAAGCACATTACACTAAGAACGACAATTATGCTCTCAAGAAGGTGCTAAAGAAAGATGGTGACTCAACAATAAAGTAAAAGATATGCCCTTCATTGAGGGAAGCAGGGATTTAACATGTGCTAGAGCTTCTTATCATTTTGAAAACAGAGGTAAAATTATTTTTGAGTGGTGGTTGTTTGGTCAACGAATGGCAATAGAGTTCTTGTTATCTTCCATACTAAGCAAGTTGAGAGCGGTTCCGAATTATTTTTAAAACAAGGCACTTATAATATGCATCTTTATATTCATTCATTTTGATAGCTTGACACTCCTCCCAACCTTTGCTTACACAACCATGGCTAACCGAATCCTCGGGTGCCCACCAAACAATCTCAAACCATGGAGGAGTGCCTATTTTTTATTTTCTCAAATCCTTTTTGATATTACAATGGTCTAACCAGCCCTTTGCAAAATTAGTGACGAGCAGATGTAGCATGCAAGTCAATTACTTAATTAGTATGGAAGATAACAAGCCCAACTACTACTTCCTCATGAGCTCAAAACAGTGGCACAAATTGAGAAGTGTTTGAAGGTTTTAAAGATAGCACATGTAAATTTACTTGAATGGTTCGAAATTGCCATGCATAGGTGTTTATGGTGGACTCTTTGGAATAACTTGGTTTTCAGGGGTTTGGAAGCACAAGCATTTTCAGCTTTGTACAAGTGGAGGCTAGCAAAAGATGGGAAAGCGACAATTCAAGAGAGCAATAACCGTCATAATCATGGTTGCGACGAAATAAAATTAACAGAGGCATAAAAATGATACTAGAACTCTGAGGCAAAATATGTCATCAAGGCTTAATTGACTTTTTGTTTTCAGTCATAACATGTGTAAACATGTGCCAAGTCAATTCAAATGAAATATTCAGAGGAGGATACCACAATGTCATATTCTATTATGAGCAAAACAATGCAAGCAAATATCCATAGAAACATGACATCCATCATAAATAAATTGGAAACGATCATAAGAGAACACGAACTACTAAGCATCCACCAATCGACATATACCTTATGCGAACCATCTAAGCATGCTCACATGAATGAGTATATGTACAAAAATGAGAAACAAATAGAGTTCAATACCAGCCTCTTACCCAACTCGAATTGTCATAGATCATCATAATTGCCTTATCACTTGTGTGCTTGAAAGATATGAAATAATAACCAAGCTCCATGGAGTAACCGAAGGTAATGACCTCTGAAACAAACTACACAAAACCAAAGAGAAACAGCAAATATTTTTGGGTTTTCGGATTTAGGAACTAAAAACAGAACAGCCAGCAAAGACGAATTTTTTCGAGGGCCTTAACATACCCAGATCAGAAAACTCAAAACTAATGAAAGTTGCGTACACATCTGAGGAACATGCACAGGAAATTTCAGGTCATTCCGATATTTCTGTGAAGAGTTATGATTTAAACGGTGGACAGAAGAAATCTGTCCCTGCGCGAAACAGCACACAACAAAGCAAAATATTTTTGTGTTTTTGCATAATGAACTGAAATAAATACTAGGCATATTAATGCTAGATACTAAAACAAACCAGCAAGAGAGATAACAAAAATCTTTTTGGTGTTTTTGGGTTTATGGAAAGCAAACAAAGCATGAACAAATGAGAGAAAGAAAGAGAACTACAACGAAACATGGATATACAAAGTACCGAATGGTAATGATATGTAGATGAGTGTGCTATCGGTATACCTCCCCCCAAGCTTAGGATTTTGGCCTAAGTGGAGATCAGCCCCAATGTGAATAATGGCCCCAACTCGGTGGGTTAGGCCCCGTGTAGTCATACTCCGCATCGGCTGCGGTGGAGGAAGATCCCGAAGGTCCCGGATCCGGGTACACGAAACTAGCTGTCTCCGGGGGCTAAATGAAACCACCCCCATACTCCTCATCATTGCCCCTACTATCCGGGCCGGGCTGCTCCTCAAGTGCGTCAAGCTCAGCCTCTGAGACTGACAAGTTCCCCCCTGCCAACAAGGTTAAGCAGAGGTGCAGGCAAGATAACAATCCTATCAATGGTAGATACTGTAAAATGTTTCCTCCTTGGAAAAGTTATAATGTAAGGGAGAAAATACAAATTACCATCCTCAGCAATAAATTCATGTTTCTTCATTGAATCAATATCTAATTTTTCCATAGGTAGCTGAAAATCAAAAGGATGGGGTTCCAAACAATGCAAAGCTAGTAATCGTGAAGCGACTAGTCCTCCACAAATTCCTCCCCTCTCGTGGTTAGTAGCAAGACGGTGAGCAATCAGAGCACCCAAGTTATAAGTTCTCTCACGACGCAAAGCAGCAGCTAGAAAAGCTAAATCAGACAAGCCTAATTTACCGACTGTCCTTCTAGCAAGAACACATTTAGTAATGAAGTATGCAAAATAGCGAATGGAAGGAAGATGAATACTCCTGATTTTACCGTCCTCCTTAGAGAAACTCCTCCCATAGCAAATCTCCTCATACAAATCCATCAATGGCCTAGGGTTCCCTTTCAGCTTCTCTAAGTATCCTCCATGCGGAACTCTCATCGCTGAACAGAAAACACCAAAAGGCAAATCCACAGATTTGTTGTAAATCTTATAATGCACAGTGGGGTTAGGTGAGTTCAAATTGCAGCGGAAATCCTGCACCACCGACATAGACAACATAGCATATTGAAAAGGTTGGTCCTCAACAAAACGTTCCAATCCTGCATTGGACAAGAGAGTATGGAAATCATGTGCAATCCCTGCAACCTCCATGAACTGTGAGCATGGGTAGATAGCAGGGAATACTCCTTCTTCCCTATGAACTTTAATCTTCCCTTGGACCACTATCTCACTTGGATCTAGTGCATATGAATTCCACTCCATGTTCTGAATTTTTTGACAAACATCATAAAAGTCGATTTTTAGTCAACTAAATGAAGGGAAACTACTATAGTGACTTGCTAGAGGCTTAAGCATGCATCAAAACTAGTTATTTCAACTTAGATCAAGCATTCAAACTCACTAAACAAGATATCTACAGCAGCAAAATACTTCATATATACACCACTAAACAAAATTCTACTTGGATATTCGGAGGAGTCACATACCGGAGAGTAGATGCACCAAATTTCAGCAACAGAAATTGGCTGAATGTGGAGATCGAAATCACAGGAAATGAGCAGCAAGAGCACGAGTTTGAGCTATCCAAAAGTGATTTTTCGGGCAAGAGGAAGGCAGGGGAAGGAGAGAGAGCAAGTGGGGGGGCCTGTGGGCCCCACACCATGTGCTGGCGCGGCCTGGGGGCTGCCGCGCCACCATGTGGTGAGGTGGCCCTGTGGGCCTTCCTGGTTGCTCTCTGGCACTTCCAGGTCCCTCCTCGAAAAATATGATTTTTGATATAAATTTTTTACTTTTCTGAGAAACTTTATTTTTTTCATTTTCTGGTATTTTGCATTATTAAATTCAATATTGAAAAATTATTTTCTAACAACAAATTCAACTAAACATTGCAAACTAAATAACATTACAGTAGGTAAAACAAGAAGGAGAGAAAGAAAATTGTTTAGCTTCTTTATGCATTTAAAATGCACTTGTTAACAAGGTTGATCAAGTCTTGCCACCAAATGAATTTTATATGACATAAAAGATTTTAAACTACATGAGACACTCATGTTACCTTATATTGAATTGGTATGGATCCAATCATGAGAGTTTTGTATTCTTCTTTATATGGGCAATCAATACTTCCCACTCTAATTGATCTCAAATTGGTAATTGTATTAACTCCAGGCATTTTATCAACTTTCTTGGGAAAATAAACAGTATGCTCCTTGTCATGAACATTAAAAGTAACTTTTCCTTTATTGCAATCAATAACAGCCCCTGCAGTATTCAGAAAAGGTCTTCCAAGAATAATAGACATATTATCATCTTTAGGCATTTCAAGAACAACAAAGTCAGTCATAATTAAACAATTGGTAGTTATTTGAACAGGAACATCCTCACAAATTCCAACAGGAACAGCAGTAAATTTATCAGCCATTTGCAAAGATATATCGGTGGGTATCAATTTATCAAGGTAAAGTCTCTTGTAAAGAGAGAAAGGCATAACACTTACTCCAGCTCCCAAGTCACATAGAGCAGTTTTAACATAATTATTTTTGATAGAGCAAGGAATAGTTGGAATACCTGGATCACCCAGCTTCTTTGGAACTTTGCCATTAAAAGAGTAATTAGCGAGCATAGTAGATATTTCCTCATTAGGAATTTTCCTTTTGTTAGTCACAATATCTTTCATATATTTAGAATAAGGAGGCAACTTAATAGCATCAGTCAAAGGAATTTGCAAGAACAATGGTTTCATCCAATCACAAAATTTATTATAATGTTCTTCCTCTTTTGTTTTAAGTTTCTTAGCAGGAAAAGGCATTGGTTTTTGGACCCAAGGTTCTCTTTCATTACCATGTTTCTTAGCAATAAAATCTTCTTTAGTGTACTTTTTATTTTTAACATGCTTTTCAGGTTCCTCCTCTAATTCTTCTCTATCCGAATTAGCATTTTTATCATTATCATTGTTATTAGCATCATCATTGTTGTGTTCATTACCACTTTCAGTTTCAGCATCAGAAACAGATATACTATTAGGATCATTAACAGGTTCAGAGGATTCTACAACAGTTTTATGTTTCTTTTTCTTTTTCCTAGAAGGAGTACTAGGTTCATTAACTCGTTGAGAATCTTGTTCAATTCTTTTATAATGTCCTTCAGGATACAAAGGGTCTTGAGTAGATTTACCACCTCTAGTTGTCACTTCACAAACAAGTTTTTCTTTAGCTATAGAGGCATTCGCTAGCAATTCTTTTTGCACTTTAGTGAGTTGATCTATTTGAGTTTGAACCATATGAAAGTGTTTAATGAGCACTTTAACATCATTAGAAGTTCTATCAACAATATCATGCAAATCACTAATAGCACGAGAATTTTCCATTAAATGATTCTCTATTCTCATATTAAAATTGCATTGCTTAGTAATAAAAGTATCAAATTCATCTAAGCATTGAGCAGGAGGTTTAGAGTAAGGGATATCTCCATCATCAAACCTTTGGAGAGAGTGTACCTCAATTACGGTTGAAGGAGGAATTGGCTTACATAATTCTTCAATAGGAGGTAAATACTTCACATCTTCAGATTTAATACCACTCTCCTTAAGAGATCTTTTAGCTTCATTCATCGTTTCTTCATTTAATTCAATCATACCTCCCTTCTTCGGTGTTGGTGGTGGTGTTGGAGTAGGTTCAGGAATATCCCAATCATCATTATTCTTGCATATCATGGCTAATAATTCCTCAGCCTCTTCGGGAGTCCTTTTCCTGAAAACACAACTAGCAAAACTATCCAGGTATGTCCTAGATTCAGCAGTTAGTCCACTATAAAATATATCAAGTAGATCATTTTTCTCCAAATCATGGTTCGGCTGGCCTCTTAAAATGGAACAAAAGCGTGTCCAAGCTTTAGGCAATTTCTCATCTTCATCTTGATTAAAATTATAGATTCTTAACAAAGCATCATGTTGAGCACTAGCAGGAAAATATTTTTGAAAGAAAGCATCAAGCAAACCCTTAGGACTAGTGATGGAACCAGGAGACAAATTATTATACCAGGTTTTAACTTCTCCTTTTAATGAAAAAGGAAATATTTTAGCAACAAAGTAAGTGCGTCTTTTAATGTCCTCAGCAAATATTCCACTTAGATCAGACAATACATTCATGTGTTCTACAGCACTTTCATTTTCAGTTCCACAAAAAGGTTCTCTTTCAACAATAGCTATATGAGCCAAATCAAGAGAGAAATCATAAGCTTTATCTTTAATGTTTATAGGAGATGTAGCAAACTTAGCATCAGGAGATAATTTATATCTAACAGCACGTCTTTCAACAAGATTTTTAATAGCACTAGCATCTTTAATAGCATTAATTTCTTCAACAAGAGCATCATCAAGATCCACATACATATCATCACGCTCATAATAAGTATCACGTGTAAATTCAGGTGAATTAACAGGTGTTTCAGCATTTTCATCAGGAATTTCAGCATTTTCAATTTGTTTAGATTTAACAATAGTAGCATCTAAAAAGGGACCTAATGAACCAGTTTCATCAAGAGCAGTAGAAGCATCATCATAAGTAATTTCAGATTCAGCAGTAGTAACAGAACGTGCAGGTTGTGGTGGTGTAACAAACTTACTCATCACAGTTGGAGAGTCAAGAGCAGCAGAGGTACTCAGAGTCGTACCTTTTCTTGTAGTGGATGGCAGTATGGGAAACTTCTTATCAGCAGGTTTTCCCATGATGAATAAATTCCAGCGAACAATATCACACTCAGGTGGACTTATAAATAAAGCTATGCTCCCCGGCAACGGCGCCAGAAAATAGTCTTGATGACCCACAAGTATAGGGGATCGCAACAGTCTTCGAGGGAAGTAAAACTCAAATTTATTGATTCGACACAAGGGGAGCCAAAGAATATTTATAAGCTTTAACAAATGATTTGTCAGATCAGCTGCACCTGTGAATAGACTTGCTCGAGACAGATTATCAGTAGCAACAGTTTTATAGCGGAGACAGTAGTGAAATAATAGCAGCAGTAGAATTAAGACAGCGATTGTGATTACGGTAGACAGCAGGATTAAAATACTGTAGGCATAGGGACGGATGTACGGGCGTTGCATGGATAAGATAATTCATGTAATATCATAGCATAGGCATTTGCAGATAAATAATATAGAGCATCCAAGTATTTATTAACCATAGGCATGTATTCCAATTTAGTTGTGCGTGCTCGCAATGAGAAACTTGCACATCATCTTAGCATAGGCATTTGCAGATAAATAATATAGAGCATCCAAGTATTTATTAACCATAGGCATGTATTCCAATTTAGTTGTGCGTGCTCGCAATGAGAAACTTGCACATCATCTTTTGTCCTGCCAGCCCGTTTGCAGCGGGGCCTCTAGGGAAACTACTGGCAATTAAGGTACTCCTTTTAATAAAGTACCGGAGCAAAGCATTAACATTCCGTGAACACATGTAATCCTCACATCACAGCCATTCCCTCTGGTTATCCCAATTGCTGTCACTTTGGGGCCATCGGTTCCGGACAATAATATGTGTATACAACTCATAGATATGATCTAAAACAATAATTATCCTCATGATACAATAACATGTTCAGATCTGAAATCATGGCACTCGGGCCCTAGTGTCAAGCATTAAGCATAACAAGTTGCAACAATGACATAAAACACCGATAACGGATACTAGGCACCATGCCCTAACGATATTACAGCTATTACATGAATGATCTCATCCAATCCCTACCATCCCCTCAAGCCTACAGCGGTGGATTACTCACACATGGATGGGGGAAACATGGATGGTTGATGGAGAGGCGTTGGCGATGACGATGGCGATGATCCCCTTCGATTCCCCGTCCCGGCAGGGTGCCGGAACAGAGACTTCTGGTCCCCGAACTAGGGTTCGCGGTGGCGGCGGCGTACGGAGATGTTTCTGGCGAAAGTGGATACCCCCGTGCGTTTTTAGGTCAGGAGGGTCTTATAGCCGAGAGGGGGTCGCGAGGGGGTGACCGAGGCGGCCACACCACCTCTTGGCGCGGCAGGGACCCACCCGCGCGAGCACGTGGTGTGGGCGCCTCGCTGCCCTCCTCCGTTTGGTCTTCTGGCTCCTGGACTCTTCGGGTGAGAAAATGACTTCCAGGTGTTTTTCGGGGTTTTTCCATAAAGTTGATATTTCTGCACAAAAACGAGACACCAGGGTAATTCTGCTGAAAACAGCGTTAGTCCGTGTTAGTTGCATTCAAAACACACAAATTAGAGGTAAAACAATAGCAAAAGTGTTCGGGAAAGTAGATACGTTTTGGACGTATCAACGGGCTGCTCCTTTCGCCCCTTGTTCCCTTTCTCCCCCAAGACCTCCTAGAGGCAACTCGGCTCAGCTCATGGAGCGCCTGTAAGGTTCATGTGTAGAGAGGAAGAAATACACCAAATAGGCTAGATGCTGCAGTAGGGGTGTTATCTCCTCACGAGAGCCCCGAAGCAGGGTAAATCCCCGTGTCCACCCGTTCATCTGTGTGTGCTTTTCAGTGCGCTATCCCTCCCCGAATCCTCTAGCGTCCATCCGGCCCCGCAAATTAGCCTACCCGTAGGCATCTGTCTGTTCACCACGACGACAGTTGGCGCCCACCGTGGGGCTTCAGTGGCGCTTGCTGGACTAATTTCGGACGGGACCTTCTTCATCAACTCGGGGAGTCGACATCACCATGGTCCCCACGCCCCAAATCGCTGCCGCACGTAGAGGCTGTTCCGACCTACACCAGCGCTCGCCGTCGACAGATTCCGGGTAACTCCTCGACAGTTTCCCGGGTCATGTCGGCTCCGTCGATCCCGACCGCACCAATGATCCGTGAGTATCTTCGTCTGTATCATGCAATTTGTCAGTCTTGAGAGTAACTCGGGGACTGCCCCTTCATGACTAGCTTATTTGTTAACCCCGGAGCGAAATGTCGTAACCCGGGGTCTGTCCTGTAGTGTTGTCTGTGTATTTTTTCCCGGGAGCAAGATGTCTTGACCCGGGGATTGGCTCACCGGTCAGTTATGTTTTTCATCCTAAGTCGGTAGAACAACTCGGGAGTTATGTATCTATATGCATGTGGTTTGTGTCTGTTTATTCCAAGTTGTTTCTATGTCGGCACTCCGAGGTGAACTCGGAGACTGCCCTGTTATTTATATGCATGCCTTCTTTCTATGTCATTTGTATGTCGGCATCCCGGGATGAACTCGGAGACTGCTTCGTCTTTATACTTATGTTTTGTCTTAGTTATTCCGGTATCGTTTGTTGGTCGGCAATCCGAGATGAACTCGGGGACTGCCTTGCCTACCTGCGTGTGTGTTGTTGTTTATGTTGCGCATATACCAAATAGCTTTCAACCTTGTTTCAAAGTTCAAGTAATGTATGCTATCCGAGATGATCTTGTGACTCGACTAACGAACGCCTAGAATGGTAGTCAAGAGCAGAGTTTGTGGAGTGTAGTAAACATGAAAACAGACTCGGGAGCTCGGTCTAAAAAGTAATTCGGCATATGTTGTCTGTGTGTTTTCCCTGGAGCAAGATGTCTTGACCCGGGGACTAGCCTATCGGTGTGTTCTGTTCTTTATGCTAGATCTCTAAAGTAACTCGGGGACTCGGTGAAAACCGAGTCGGCACCCTAGTGCGTAGCTTTGCAACTCGTCGTAATTTCTCTATAAGTTAAATTTAGTTCGACCTGTTAAATAGAGCAGTCGCTCCTGTTGAATATTTATTATGCACGCATTTCTGGACAAACATTGAAAGGTGATACCGGTTTTAACGAGAGAATACTCATGTCAAAAGGTCTTGGTTATGTCGGTTATCTCGGATCCATCTTATATTTATTATGGCCTGGAAGTGTATCCCGGACAATCTTTGATGACGGTTTGCCGAGTTAGGAATGGCCTGTTACACCGTGTCGTCGCTTATGTCGGTAAGATTTAATTTGATCGGTTAATTAGAATTGTAGCTCCTGTTGGTTATTCATTATATATGTATGCACGAACTAACGTTGAAGGGTGATACCGGTTTTATCGAGAGAATACTCAGGTCAAAAGTCTTGGTTATGTCGGCTATCTCGGATCCATCTTATAGTTATTATTGTCTCAGTGTATATCACGGATAGTCTTTGGTATCGGTTTGCCGAGTTATAATGGCATATCATACCAAGTTATTGTTTATGTCGGTTCGCCACTGTATCACGGCATCCTTCCATATCCCAGATCGCCGTTTATTTTGGTTCGCCACTGTATCACGGCATCCTTCCTTATCCCAGATCGCCGTTTATTTCGGTTTGCCACAGTATCACGGCATCTTTCCATATCTCAGATCATCGTTTGTGTTGGTTTGTCAAAGGCAACATGTGTGATGAGCCCAGAGTGGCCGAGGTACCGAGACATGTGTGAGTTGCCCAGAGTGGCAGAGATACCCTTATGTCAAACCAGCAGTGGCTGGAGACATCTATGTCGGTAAGTGCCCAGAGTGCCTACCGGACATCCGAGACACCCGAGATACCCTTATGTCAAACCAGCAGTGGCTGGAGACATCTATGTCGGTAAGTGCCCAGAGTGGCTACCGGACATCCGAGACACCCGAGATACCCTTATGTCAAACCAGCAGAGTCTGGAGACATCTATGTCGGTAAGTGCCCAGAGTGGCTACCGGACATTCGAGACACCCGAGACACCTTATGTCAAACCAGCAGAGTCTGGAGACATCTATGTCGGTAAGTGCCCAGAGTGGCTACCGGACATCCGAGACACCCGAGACACCTTATGTCAAACCAGCAGTGGCTGAAGACATCTATGTCGGTAAAACGCCCAGAGTGGCTAAAAATCCGGCATATGATTGTATTTTTACAGGTACAAGGAGGAGTACGTGAAGACGATGGCTGAATACATCTATGTCGGTAAAACGCCCAGAGTGGATAAAAAACCGGGATATGATTGTATTTTTACAGGTACAAGGAGGAGTACGTGAAGATGGTGGTGTTATTATCTTTCTAAGTCTGCGCGCGACTCTACGAGTCCCCTGCAGCCTCGGGGACTAATGTCGGGGATGTAATCCCCGGTACCCTAAAGTTATGGTGTTGTCACGGTTATGTTCGGGTGAAGAGACACTACCCGGGCAAACATAAGCATTCTCCCAGCCGGCCTAAGCTGGGAATGGGCCGACTTTATGGATAACACGGGTGGATCGAGGTAGCCAGTAGAGGGGCACGATGCCTGTGGACTTCGGGCCGTCCGAGTTATCTCCAACCTCGACCTTCACCTCGCCGACACAACCAAGCCGTCTTCAACCTCGCCCTGGCTTCCCCGACTCGGCGTCACCTCCGGCCTCCCCGACTCGGCGTCACCCCCGGCCTCCCCGACTCGGCGTCACCGCCGGCCTCCCCGACTCGGCGTCACCCCCGGCCTCCCCGACTCGGCGTCACCCCCGGCCTCCCCGACTCGGCGTCACCCCCGGCCTCCCCGACTCGGCGTCACCCCCGGCCTCCCCGACTCGGCGTCACCCCCGGCCTCCCCGACTCGACGTCACCTCCGGCTTCCCCGACTCGGCGTCACCCCCGACTTCCCCGACTGGTACAGAAGATTCTGAAGACAGGCGCAAGCAGACAAGACAAGGACGCGCGCCGCATGGGTTCTGCCTGCCATGAGTGTGACCAGGCGTGGCTACAGTGCCGGTGATGTGACTAGAGTACAACTCATGATGCAGGGAACAGTGTTGACAAGACCCCAGTAGTCATGTCGGCTACGGTGCCAAAATAGTGTCACGTGGGCCATCTCTTGTCCCCTGGGCTCCTCCTATATAAGGAGCACCAGGGGGAAGGCCAGAACACACCCACGGCCACGGCCGGCCGAGCCACGGGCTGCTCCTTTCGCCCCTTGTTCCCTTTCTCCCCCAAGACCTCCTAGAGGCAACTCGGCTCAGCTCATGGAGCGCCTGTAAGGTTCATGTGTAAAGAGGAAGAAATACACCAAATAGGCTAGATGCTGCAGTAGGGGTGTTATCTCCTCACGAGAGCCCCGAAGCAGGGTAAATCCCCGTGTCCACCCGTTCATCTGTGTGTGCTTTTCAGCGCGCTATCCCTCCCCGAATCCTCTAGCGTCCATCCGGCCCCGCAAATTAGGCTACCCGTAGGCATCTGTCTGTTCACCACGACGACAGTTTGCAAGAAAACGCTTCTCACAGTCCGGCTTCCATGGAGCTCATCGGGCTTCTTGCCGTCTAGCTGTAGGACAGTATTTGCAAGGTTGAGGTGATTGACCGTAAGGATATATCTCGTGAGGACTGAGCTCATCGAGCTTCTTGCTGTTCAGGTGCAGGATAGGGTTTGCAAGGTTGAGGTGATTGATGGACCGTGTGAAACAGAGAAACTACTCCCGACTACAATTAGTCGTGTATGGCAATGAAAATAGGCCCACATGTCGCACCAAATTTTAGAACATATGTAAACCGTGGTAGTACATTGGTACAAATATTCTATGACAGTCAAAATATTTCTAATAATGTGGATTTTCTAAATCGTGATGCTATCTTATGAGTTTTTTTTATGGTAAGTGTGTAAACATATTGTCTCCTACCGGTTGGCCTTGTCACGCTCTCATGTGGTTTCTTTTCCATCAAAAATCGTACTTATGGATTTTTCTTTCTTACCGGAAGGCCACACGTACGTAATGGACTTTTAATTTTTAGAGGACACACATAATGGATTTTTGCACGTACGTGACCTGGTCCACTCGATTTCTTTTTTCATGTAATCGATCTGGTTTTGTAGGCACGTACGCAATCTGGTCAGTTGGGGCTGTTTTTCTTTTTCATTTTTACAGGTGTACGATCTGGTCAACGTGACAAATCTAGTTTGTACATGTTATTTTTTCTTCTTTTGATTGTACGTGTCCCAGGACAGTTGTTTGTACCTGATTAATGTTGTACGTAACTTTTTTCTTTTAATCTCAACCATCACACATAAAATCAACGGATAATACATTTTTAACCTATGTGGCTTAATGTGGTGGCTCTATTTGATACCTCATTTTACTTTTAGTATATAATAGATAGGCTGTTAAAGGGTCAACAAGCTCAGCTACTGTTGTGTATGTGGCACCATCTTTTTGTGAATAATTTTCCTATCAGGACTGAAGAGATTCAAGGGTCTCTCCAAATGTTAATATTGTCTCCATTTTCAACTCTCCAAATCATACACCTCTTAAAAGTAGCCAGACCTGTAAAGATACTTTGCCAAGTAAATGTGGACCATGACGTCCAGCATGTGAGCTAGGTACGGAGTACTCTTAGGACCTTCCCTCTCCTCGTACGCTCGCTCGCCCCCCGCGGGCGACGGGCGTACCCGTGCGCGTGACCCTCCCTAGGATCCTCTCACGTCTCCCTTCCACCGCCGCCGGCACTGCGCAGCGTTTTGTCTGCTCCCACGCGCACGAAGGGGGGGTGGGGACTCCCGGTCGACGGCGGTGCTGGTTTGCGTGAGCCCGGCTAGGTTGGTGGCATGGTCTCGCGGGCGGCGGGGCTGGTGTAGCAGCGGTGTGGCAGGAGGTGGGCGGTGACCGGTGGTAGCGGCGGCCGGCTGTGCCGGATGTGGTGCTGCTGGCGGCGAGGGCCTACTGGCCCAGATCTGGGCCCGATCTGGGTAGGGCGGGCCCCGGCCAGACCATCCTTCGATGGTATTTTTCTTGGCATCCTTCGCTTCTCCCGGACACACGGCGACTGGGGGGGGGGGGGGGGGGTCAGTCTGGGCCCAGATCTGATGGCCGGTCGGTAGACCCGTCTCGGGTGCTACAGGTACGACTTGCGGGCGGAAGGGCTCTGTGTGCTTTCCTGCTCGGTGTACCTCCGCGTCCTACTTCGTGGCCGGATTTGGTCAGGTGGACTAGATCCGACACCAACCTCTCACGCCCTTGGTGATGCTCATGCCGTCTCTCGAGTGCGGATTGGATGCCGGAGTGGCGACTCCGGAAGGTGGACTGCGCATCTGGCTCTACGGCGAGCTGCGTGGCGATGTTGATGGCCTATCCCTTTGGTCATGTGGGTGGCGAGGGGTGGGCGGCGGGGATCCTGGTGTTGGCGGTGCTTTGGTGGTGGCGACTCCCGGATCATGTACTGGAGGTCTATCTTGGACTCTTGGTGGTGACGGGCGGACCTTGGTGTCGTGACGTGGTGTGAAGGAAGGTTGATCCGGGCGAAAGCTCAGCGCTTCGGCGCCAACGATGGTGATGCCTGCGGGCGTCGTAACCCTCTAGGGGGCGTCGTTGAGGTTTCCTTACTCGCGCCAAGCTCCGGGTGAAAACCCTAGACCGTTTGTGTCTCGATGACGGCGACGTGCTGCGTCGTCACCCTCATGAGGGCGTCGTTGTGGAGCTTTGGTACCTACCGTCTCTTTCCGATGGCATCTGTGGGCTAGTTCGGATCCTGCTTCAAATTTCTTTCGGCGCTAGCTTGGGGCGATCTCGAAGGCTTCCTATCTTATACACGTGACTCTGTCTTTACCCGTCTGTACTCGTCTGCTGGTAGGATCGGCGCTCCACGACCCGGAGCGAGAGGACATGCAGCCCTCTCCGGTGACAACTTGTTTGGTGTGGTGTGACTATGTCCGGTGGTTTCTCAGAGCGGTGTCGTGGCACCTCTAGTTCTAGTTGCCTCGGGTTGCTTTGTCAGGGTGTGGCTACTCCCAGTTTTATTTTGCTTATCTTTGATCTGCTTTGTAAGAAGGTTTCCTCATCATTTTGTATCAATTTGGCCTGTGTGGCTTTATTTATAAAGCGGGGCGAAAGCTTGTTTCGAGGGTTTCGAGGATGTCCAGCATGCAAGATATGTCCATTAGAATAATATATTTAGCTCCGAGTACTCTTCCACATAATGATTCAGTCTCATTGATAAGCCTCTAAACTTGTTTAGCGAGGATGGCATGATTAAAAGAACGAAAATCTCTAAACCCCATACCACCTTCATTATTATCTGACACTAGTTGAATGCCCGTGCGTTGCTACGGGTCCTATTTTCTGTAATATTTACAAATATAATACATGTAAATGTTCTGTAAGAATAAGACATCACAAAATATTGTATATAACTCAATAAAATTCCTCTTTGCTTGAAGTATATATTGACCAAAGATATAAGATTACATCGTTCGAACATTAATTTTTCGAATGCAAAAATTTACCTATAAGAATTTTGGTGTTGTAAAACAGATCGTTGTTTAGTAATAGGGGAGCAATCTAAGAATTTTCTCGATCCGTTGTACACAAAATAAAATAGAAGAAGAAATTTGCTTATACAACCTAATGGTTCATGTTTTCACATTTCTTATCCGTTGTACGTGCATTTTGCTAGTTGTGTTGTTTTGCATAGAAACCAGGAAGAGCTTGACTGTAGAATTTAGAAGTCGATATAATTCAGAAACGTTATTATTTAGCACACAAATATGTAGAATTTAGAAGCATAGTCGTGTTGTTTTTTGGGATAAATTTCTTTGCTTCATGCACTGCTATTTCTTTTTTTTATGTCTTCCTCCATCTAAAAGTGCATAAATATATGAATATATAAATCATCTATATAGTAAAACAAAAAGACAATCTCATCACTTTTGATTGTATAGACCATGTTGAGTTTTCAGTCTCCAGCACCATCATTGCATTAGGGTCTATGTCGTTAGATTTTTATTGACTGTCCATAATATCTATTTCTATTAAGCGCACGATCTACAAATGCGGAAAATCATAAAATGTATAATTAAATATGGCAATATGAAATTCATATAGAAAAACACAAATGTATAGCTCTCTCGTTGCACCTCTTTCGACTGTGTAGAACTCGACAGGCTTTTGTTCTCATCCAACAACAACGTATAGGTGCCTATTTTCTCCATAATAGCATTTAAAATTCATATTATATTAAAATAAAAATGTATTACAGAATTTATGGTAAGGATAGAAAAATAAAACAAATATAAGACGTATGTCTAAATTAGCTAGTCTAGGCTTGGCAAATCTCGCTTGGACCGGCCGGAAAGTTAGCGCGCGAGCACGGACAGCTTTTCAGTCTACTCGACGGAAGCATGTAAAAAAATACAAGAAAAAAAATCTCAGGATCACTCTAGGCTCTCTGCTCCGTTCTGCTCGCTAGCTCTCATCCCCAATTTCTCTCATCACATCTCAAAGAAAAATGTCAATTCCTAGCTCGTATCTTCTTCTTCCATGGGCTGCTCTCCAGGCTGGCCCCATGTCCTCGCCGCCTGCTCCCCCACGCCCCCACTCGCTCAGGTTCCGGTCGTCCCTCACCCTCTAGCGCAACGCCCTCGACCTCCGGCGCCACGCCCTCGACCTCGACCTCCGGCCCTCCGGCGCCACGCCCTCGACCTCTACCCCTCCAGGCCGTCGCCGCCTTGCGCAAGGCCATCGTTGCTGGCAGCACCGGCGGAAGCCGCGCCCATCTCCCATTGCCGCGCGTTGAGACGGACAGCTCCGAGGGAGCGTCGTTGACATACGGGATGGAGGACGGCAGATGCCTGGCAGCGGTGTTGCGTGGACGGTAGATGTGTACTTGTCGTCGTGTTGGATTGAATCCGCTTTTGAAGGTTGATCACCGAGGAAAATAGTAGGTAATCTCTATTTATACATCATTACATTGGTATACAGAATAAGTCCAAGATTTGGCTTCGAAATTTCTGCTACTAAGTCAGGTGTTCTTCCTGCTAGTTTTGGCTTCGAAATTCTTGACCGTAAGTCCAAGATAGATTCTAGCAGCGAGGAGGTTATGTTCTTTGCAAGTGTGAGGGGCAATATTGAGCTACTGTTGTGTTCACCGGTTAGCATTAGCATGCAGATAGATAGGAGTATTTCACTTCTTTTCAACATGTTTTCTTGTCTGAATCGTGCACTGGGAGAAGTGTTACGAATGATGCTGCAATATGCCTAGCTAAAGACATATTGCCCTTTGATTCTCTAAGAACAAGAAAATGTACTTGGAACTTCATGTTGTGAGAAACTGATATTATGTTTCAATGGTTGTGATTTATACATTTACCAGATTGTATCTGCCTTATACTTCATGTAGATTCCGTACGGAAACAAGATTTTGTCACTTGCATGATACACCAAGGAATCGACAGAAAGTCTCAGCGGTTAGCCTAATGCATCGCTCATTCTTTTCTGCTCCTATCTTATTGTGCCAGAGCTCATTTTGTATTCAACGTATTTGTTCCAGTAAAGGAGTTTGATACGCAAACCTGCACTTGGTCAACCATACGTACTTACGGGAGGTCACCGGTATGTATGTTTAGTTTTTATTTACAATTTTCATAAGGGTCGCAAGCTTACACTTCTACTTCCTGGAAGTTGCTGTCTTATTGGTCATATATATATATATATATATATGTCACGATACTCGCTTTTTTTAGACCTCACGTGGTGGTCAACCAGTGACTCGTGTTGGGGACACTTTAGTTTTGTTTGAAGAAATGGTCATGGGAGGTCTCTTCTGAATGACATGCACATTCAGGCCCTGAAGCTGTTTAAATTATGTATGACTTGTGCCCATTACCACCGGAGCTAACTGATACTCCCTCCGTTCCAAAATAGATGACTTCCATTTGTCCAAAAGTGGATGTATCTAGACGAGGGAGTAGGATTTTTAAGTAGGTAAAAGAAAAGATAATGTATGACTTGTGACCATTACCACCGGAGCTAACTGATACGATTTACAGCCTCTTGACCATAAGATTTAGGCCATGATAGATCCTCTTAGTGAAAACAATAGTATATAACAAAAGTATCACACATATACAATAACATATTTATGAAATGTTTAGGCCGTGTTGAAGATAACTGCTCCGACAATACTCAAATAAAATAAGGATATACAAGATCCCAGTAGGTAAAAGATGGTGATATGTTTACCTGAATAATCAAAATGCTCATCATTTTCAGTACGTCTTAAGAGATCATGTCTTACTTTCTGATTAAACCTCTCTAATTGTACTTCTGAAAATAACATCTCTGCCCCAATAAAGTACCAAAAGATGCATGTACACCAGAAAATACAGATTGAATAAGACTATGTTTATGCATAAAAAACACTTTGCAAAATAACAATGGTGGCAGAACAGTCTGAGTATCAACTTGATAGTTCAAGAAATATATGTATCCGAACCAGAAAAGACTAAAAATGTACATTTCCTTGCTCCCCTCTTATTGGACACAAATTGTTGGTCCTGCTCAACACATTAGGAAACGTAAGGTTGTACGGCCAGCATAAAAAAGGGTAGTTCCATGTCGTTTTGCAGGGTTCAACTCCTGATGGTCCTTTTTTATCTGTGATGCTTTAGCTTCCTATGGAAACCCCGGCTATACACTGTACACTATATACATGTAAAAGAAAAAGAAATTAACAGTTAGTTGTCATGTTGCATCAAAAGGAGCAGCAGCTCGAAAGTTGAGTGATGATCATAACATGAGAATCTCACTAACCTGATGGTGTATGCAACACTGATTCAAGTGCTAAGGACTTCCTTGTAGACTATGTTCTTCGTGGCCGTTATTAAGTCTTCGGATCTTTTTCTCTTCTTTGAATTTTGGGTCTGATCCTTGCCATTGCCACTGTCCTCTTCCTGTTCTTTGGTAACGAGGATCTTAATGTTAATCTTAGCAGTAGCTCTGGACAAGGCGACATACAACTGTCCATGGGAGAATACAGGCTCTGGTAGGTAAACACCGACAATAGGGATAGTCTGCCCTTGCGCCTTGTTGACCGTCATGGCAAAGCTGAGCCTGATCGGAAATTGCTTCCTTTTGAATCTGAACGGGAACATGTCGTCATCGGAGGGACAGAGAGGTATGCGAGGAAGGAACACCCGATGTCCGGCATGTTGTCCTACCACGATCTCCGCGTCGATAGCGTTCATCTGAAATCCCCTTACAACAAGCCTCGTCCCGTTACATAGGCCGTTAGCCGGGTCAAGGTTTCTGAGAAGTATAACCGGACAATTTATCTTCAATTTAAGCTCGTGTGGAGGCAGCCCATTAGGAGCTAGTGAGTTTAAGAACTCGGGAGCATAGTATCCATGCGGATCATCTTCTGCACTGTCGAAGCTGTGGTAGATCTTCTCATCACCAGTAAACCGCTCTATCATGTGTTTATTTATCTTGTCGACACTGTCATTTTTGGTTGAGAGGATTGCTCGAGAAGTCATGTAATTGGGATTATCCATGTTGTCTCCTAGAGCAGGATATACATGCTCGATCAGCTTATGTAGATCCTCCTTCCCCCCCGTGGACGGTACACATATATCTTCGGGGAGACGTATGTTCCCTTCCACGTCAGCTTGTTCTGTGCCATTCCCTACCCTCAACAAGTAATCTGTGAACCATGAATCGCTTTGTGCCCTCATGTTGGTGACAAGCCTTAGCTGCCGCATGGCCATCCAAAGGTATGAACTCCGCAGGGAAGCGTCGACTATCTGCCCCCGTGATCCCTTTCTGACGACAGGAAGCACTTGCCTAAAGTCACCACCGAAAACGATAGTCTTTCCGCCGAACGGTCTATCCCGTCGACCCATGATGTCACGCATGCTCTTGTCCAGTGCCTCAACTGCCTGTCGCTTCGTCATTGTGGCCTCGTCCCATAAGATGAGCGAAGCTCTCCGCAGGAGCTTGGCTGTCCCACTTTGCTTCGTGAAGTTACATGACGTTCCATCTTCACTATTCAGTGGGATCTTAAACCTCGAGTGGGCGGTCCGACCTCCAGGCATGATGGAAGCGGCGACTCCTGACGTCGCCGTTGCCACAGCGATCTTGCCATCGCCTCGAACCGTAGCAAGGAGCGCCTTGTACAAAAAGGTCTTCCCTGTGCCTCCAGGGCCATCGACAAAAAAGACACCTCCTTCAACACTGTCAACCGCCAACAATATTTCATCATAGGCACGCCTCTGCTCTTCATTTAACGAAGACGCTAGATTAGCATCACTGGGGTCAACCTCGATGTTGGTCTCTTCGATGATCTCCCTAGGCTCGCCTCCAGTGTTGTCATACGCCTCGTCCATGTCAGGTAGAGGGAAAGTTCGTATGTCTTTTCCCATAGATTGCAATATGGCGCTGATATCTAGCAACACCATCTGCTCAACTGCATTCTGGCATGTGTGTTGTCGCCGGTAGTCATCAGACATTGCCTCTAGGTGCCTATCCCACAAACCTCGCACGTCGCCAGGCTCACAGAATACCAGGATTGTTGCGAAGAGCCTCCTGAGCGAAGCTGGCATCGCGAACTGCTCAGACTCGGTCAGACACTCGTCGAGCGTGTTGTCAGCCTCGATGAGTCCTCTCCTCTCAGCAGACTCGCGAAAGCTACCACACAAGACACCATCTACGGTTTTCAGATCTTCGAAGGACGTCGATCCTGACACGTGGTTTAGCAGCACCCTCAAAAAATATCGCTCCCCCTCACCTGGATGTGCTGACACAATTCGACCTACTTGATGACGTTGCTGCCTTGGTTTCCAGTGTTTTGATGGTTGCCATGTGAAACTCCCTGGAAAATCTCTGTACAAAATACCTCGAGCCCACTCATAATTCTGGTTGGCCACAAAATACTCAGTCAACATGGACCTCGACACATTCTCTCGGGCTACAACGTCATTCAGGTCCTCTCCTGCCTTGAACGTGACCCTGTGCATATTTGGGAGATGAAGTGGCAGCTGTAGCACCGAGGGGGAGTTCTCACACAGCTTGAAGCCAAATATCCTCCACATCGCCTCTGGTGGAGTAACCCACCTCGCGTCAATGTATCTCTTGATCTCGTCTATGTTACCATCGCTGTCAGGTTGATCGATGTTGAACGACGCTTTATCATGGCCCTTGTATATGTACTTATAAAGGTACTTGACGGCCTTGATGCTGGAGCACACCTCAACATTGATGTGGCAGTTAAACATCCGCAGAAGGTGAGGGTTGTAAGGCACAACCCATCTATTGTCCAGAGTCTGACCACGGACCCTCACTTGAGGACCGTTCCTACGTCTACGATAAACAGGGTAGGAGTCCTTTCCTTGCACGGTGCTTTCGTTGAACGGCCGGGGGTATCTGCACTTGCACACCCCATCTTGCATGCAGACGTTGTTGGGCTTGAGAACACCGCACGGGCCGTGCATCATATGCTTTACAACCATGGCATAGAGCTCCGGGTACTTATGCTTGTCAGGGAGCTCAGCAGATATGAGTCGGTCGTATTGCTCTGGCACAAGAAGCTTATGTGTAGTCCATGATCAAAAGAAAGTGAGCATGCGGGAGGCCTCTCTTCTGGAATTCAACGACATATACATGTGCTGTCACAACACCAAGGATGTGTTTCTTGAGGAGCATCTCTTTCATTGCCTCCAGCTTGGCTCTAAACACACGTGCAACAAGATCTGGTCGGTCTTGCGGGGTCTGACCAGGATACAACTCGTCAAGTATCTCCGGCCAATTCGGGTTGCAAGTCATTGTCAAGAAGATATCTGGCTTGCCGTATGTTTGAACCAATGCCATGGCGTCCATATGCCTCCGCTTCATGTCTCGATAGCCCCCCTGGAATGACCAAGGAAGCACCGTCCTTATGCCCACTTTGCTCCCTCGAGATTCTCCTGCAGTGATGCTATCAACAATTCCTTTATATAGATCAGCACGTATCTCCGGCTGGTGGTCCCTTACCCAGTTCAACCTGCAACCCTCAATCTTGATGTACATGTCGACCGCGAACTGCTGCAACAATCGTCCTCCATGCACTATAGGGTTAAATATCGCAGGACGCGTCTGTAGCCTGTAGCAGTAGTAGTCCCTTACTGAGACGCACAACCGGCTATTTCCCTCTGTGCAAAGGAGAGAAAGCAAAAAATAAGGCAACATACAAAATAATGATAGGAAACACGTATAAAAGCATATGTAATGCAAGAGGCGGACCTGCATCGCTGCGATTAGCTCTTGGCTGCTGCGCATCTTCCCAAGTGGTCTTACGTTTCGGGATATTTGGATGCCAACCGAGTTCACCCTTTGGGAAAAAGAGGGGGTACGAGAGCGGGTCATAGCAGCCTTGTGTGGCCTGGATACCGTATCGTTTATTGTCGGTACCATGTAGGGTGATGCTGCGGTCAAACCTTTTCGCCAGGTTGCTGCCCTCTACCCAAATAGCAGCCACCTCGGATGAGACAGGTTTGTTATATCTCCTCTGATCTAGCTTCTGGTCGGTGTTCAGTTCAATCCGGTACTCGTCTAGGTTTTCCCTGTGAGCTCCCAGACTCCTAAACTGTTGGGAGTACGGGTTTTCTTTAAGGATTTCCTTCACCATATTGACGACAGTCTGATCTAACTTCTCGGTCAACGGCGCACGATGGTTTAGGCTAGGGTCATCATCGTAGAAGTACAGCTGTAGATGTTCCGGCCGCGAGCCTGGCCCGAACGAGTGCATTATGGTACATGTTGCCCTGCGCCCGGAACGTGTATGTCCCTGACCTCATGTTCGTGTACTTTTCGTCGAGGGTGACACCAAGGGTTGTGAAGGCAAAGTGGCCGTTGAAGTACCGAATGCTCTCACGAAAATGCCGGGAGTCATTATCGGATGCAGACCAGAGCCTCATCAGTTCTGGTATAGGCTCGGGTTCAAGCAACTCCGTGTCCCCGCCCCGACAGCAGAAACCGTCGGTCTCATACTCAAATCTCTTGGCCTTGCAGATTTCACAGTCCACTGCGTGCTTAAGGATGTGTGTGCTGTCTGGCAGATTTGAGTAGACAAACTCAAAAGGATCATGTTGTTCATCGGGGTTCATCGGGGTCGGCTGAGCAGAATCATGTGGTTCATCGGGGTCGATGCCATCATAGTCATCACCTGCGATGAAATGTTGAGTTATAGTCCACTCATAAGCAATACTTGTACATACTGAACGGCTGTGCAGTAATACCTTCATTGTCAAATAAGTAATACTCATCATCCATGAGGTCCGTAGGATGGGGATTATCCTCCATTAGTCTGCTGAGCATCGCCTCCATTTCACCTTCAACATTTTATAGTGTATAAGGGTCCATTACTACTAAAGTCTGTACATAAGAATCGCAAAGTGAGGAGTGTTACCGTCAGTCCCGATGGTGTAATCCGGTGTGTTTCCTGAAGCAGGGACGGTATGGGAAGAAGTTGTGGCATTCTCGGCGAAGCGAGCATTAGAGCGTTGTTGTTGTGTATGCCTCTCCCCGTGTGGGATGTTTTGCCTATTTTCTCTTTGGCTGGCACATTTCTCTCGCCTCTGTTCTGCAGCCAAAATTTCTTTATGAGCTCGCTCTCGAGTTCTACGCTGAGCTCTGGTCTCTGGCCTCTGCTATGTTACTTGATCGTCAGGTGTGAGATCTTCGTTGAAGGTCCTGGAAAGGTAATCACCTGCATCATGGTCGAACTGGTAAGATTTAGCTTGATACGTTATGTACATAAAAGGTGTTGAAAGATGCCAATTTTACCGTCGTTTTCTAAGCTGTAGTTACCCCTGAGCGCCGAGGGTGAGCCGTGAGGTGAAGCGTCAGGTGATGTTTGTGCGCTAACTGTCGGGCATGGCATTGCTATGGATGCAGAACATGGTGTCTTCCGCCTAGTTTCGTACCTTGCCCTTCGACGAGCTAGAAGCTTTTGCTCCTCTTCGGTTGTTAGGCTCTTTCGTAGTGACCTTCTCTCTGCAGACCTTTCTTCTCTCTGCTCATGTGTTAACATATCTCGTTGTTTCTTGTCTCTTTCCCGTCGAATGAGGTTTTTACGGGCGTGTATATCAGACACTTGGTCCCTTGTTTCGTTATTTTTCTGATGTTGCTTCTTTTCATGATATGATGCTCGTCTCCGTGCGTTTATCGTCTCCCTCTGCTCGGGAGTTAATTTATTTCTGCGTTCTCTATCACGTTGCCGCTTAAGTTGGTTCTTATCAACATTGATAATGTGACTTGTTGGAGGTTCTTCTGTTGACGGGTTTGCGTTGGAACCATCATTTTGAATACCGCCTACATTTTTGTTATAGCACCCATCAAGAAACAGTCTAATTTTTGAGCTAAAATAGTAACAGAAAAGGCAGCAACAATCAATATGATGTCATATAGATAACAAGTATAGTACTGCCATATGAATAATTTTGAGTACGGTGATACCATTTGAATTTTCTGCCTGATCTGTGGCACCAACATTTATGTCAGTGCCTCCAACAAAGTGCAGTCCGGAAGCCATTTGTGTACTAAGATCCTCATCAGCATATGAGGCTCCCAAATCATCCAACACAGGTTTGATTGTTGGCCGTACGCACATGGCACTCTGGGATTCCACTCCTGGGATATTATAACCTTTTTTTGTCAGGATATCTGTGTAAGTATTTAGAGCAAAAAAATTCTTGAACCAAAAGATTTGTCTGAACTACAGGCCCTGAATACAAACCTTCATTCCATTTGTCAGTTTGTTTCTCCTGGCGATTAGCAATTTTCCATTGCTGTTCACCAGTAGTATGAATAGCTGGTGTAGTTTCATTTGGTTGGGTGAATGGCGAAGCAGACGACTGTAGACCAACACTGGATATGTCTGTACAATTTTTCCGTGAGCAAAACCAGTTACTATTGTGATATGTACATTCATCATGTCGAGTTTTGCTCTGTTTGGTAGTATACCAACCTTGTTTTGTTGGAGTATATCGCAGTTGGTTGACACCTGAGTTTCCGTTGGCATTCTCTGTAGCGAATAGGCCTGACACGAAGAACTCATATTATTTTTAGACAAGAAGTAAACTTAATGCTGTTTTTTGTTAGCTGGCATCGAGAGATTCGTTTTGAAAGTGTAACTCACTTACCCAATCTATTTAGGGCTCGCACTGATGTTTGTACTCCACGTCCCTGTATAAACTCAGGACTACAATAACAAGAAGAACCAAGTATCTGGTTTTCACTGGTGTTTGTACTCCACTGGTGCTCGAAAGGAGTTGCAGGTATGCCTACATCACGTTATTTTGCACCATCAGTAGTTGTACATATCACAATGTTTACTTTTTTTTTAGAGTGACATGTCCTGAATGAACGAAACCTTGTGTAATTGGAGTGTTCAGCAGTTTGTCGACAGTAGATTGCCCAGTTTCATTATGTGGAGTGACATGTCCTGAATAGGGAGTTTTCAGAATTAGTTTTGCTATCAAGAAATTATATGGTATTTTTGATTAGTAGTAAAGCTGAGATGGAAGCAACAAGTATCCTCATTTACCCAAGATATTTAAGTTTCGAGCAGGGGTTTGTAACTCACATCCCTGCATGTATCTAGGAACATAATAATGACCATGCCAAACATTTTCCTTGTTAGAAGAGGCATTTATTTCAGAACGGAATGAGTTCGATCCCTCAATTGGAGTGGCGGGTAAGCCTACATTTATTTCAGAACGGAATGAGTTCGATTCTTTGTTAGAAGAGGCATTTGCTTGTTATGCATGATGGTTTTGACTGTTCCAATCATATGGGTGTGGTATAAAATGAGCGTACCAGGTGATATGGCAACCCGTATGTTAGATAGAACTTCCTTTCCACCGTAATGGGCTGATGTATCTTTCATCTTCTGATCGGCTTCACGTTTCCTTCTATTAATAGCATCTCTGTTTCGCGCATGCCTCTCCCGTTCCCTTTGTCTCTTCAATTCTTTTGGATCTGCTATTTTTCCTGCAATTGCGAAATGGTTAGTATGTGCAAGGTAGAAGCAGTTCCGTGTCGGGGATAAATTTACCTGAACTGCAGCCGTTCGTTAGGTCTTGGAATGGAGTCCGTTCCCCCGTACCATTTGAGGACGACATATTTGTCTCCGTACCATTTGAGGACGACATATTTGTCTGTTATCAGGTGAAGAGGGTAGAACTATCAGTCATGAATAGACATGAGCACTAACCAGAGTAGGAACACAACAAATAAAAGGGGTTATATATTTATTATACTTATTATTGTACTTATAGACGCGAAAACCCTGTATACCTCAAAATTATATGGGCATGATTAGTAGGAATGCCCTGTCTAAATCAACATTTAGCAGCAAAAACCCTTTTTTAAGAGTACGCAAATTGAGCAAACCAACAAGAAAATGAATTTGTTTCATATACTCACTTACTTGCAATCAGAAATGATATTGGATGTGTGTATTGTAGGGCTCGCAGAACTGCGAAGGCCAGACGACGTCCTCTACCTGGAGATGGCGTGATGCGACGACGCGACGACGTGACGACGACCTCTACCTGGAGATGGCGTGATGCGACGACGTTCAGACGACTTCTACCTGGAGATGGTATATGGAAATGATTAGTAGGAATGCCCTGTCTAAATCAACATTTAGCAGCAAAAACGAGTACGCAAATTGAGCAAACCAACAAGAAAATGAATTTGTTTCATATACTCACTTACTTGCAATCAGAAATGATCTTGGATGTGTGTATTGTAGGGCTCGCAGAACTGCGAAGGCCAGACGACGTCCTCTACCTGGAGATGGCGTGATGTGACGACGCGACGACGACCTCTACATGGAGATGACGTGCAGACGACCTCTACCTGGAGATGGCGTGATGTGACGACGCGACGACGACCTCTACCTGGAGATGGTGTGATGCGACGACGCGACGACGTGCAGACGACCTCTACCTGGAGATGGCGTGATGCGACTCTGTAAGCGGTGTGTTTTTTGAGTGTCGGACGATGACGACCTGTAAGGAAGGTAAAGTTGTGCTAAAGGAAAACAACATTAATTGCTGATTGGCCGCTGATTGGTTAAAGCAATTAACGGAAAGGAAATCGTTGATTGGCGGCAAGGGAAATCAGCTTTAATTGCTGTTTGGGAAATCTGTGGTGCGCCGGCTTTGTTTTTCGGATGGACTTGAGGTAGTGGTGATGTGGCGCTTTCTTATTGGTTCGGTCGTCTGCCGCTGACGTGTCGCTCTATGATTGGGGCAGTTGTATGCCTGGGTCGGACGAACGTACGACCAACTCCCATTTAATAGTAAAGACAACTGAGAGTTAAGTGTGCTATGGTATGGAGTCACCAAATATCTGCCATTTATGGGTAAATTTTATTGAAACTCATCGTTTCCTTTCCATAGTTGAACCATTGCCAACACAACTAAATCTCGTCTAATGCCACATCGGGGTGTTCGCCCGCATGAACTATATTATCGTTTTGTGACGCGCAATATGATAGAGAGCTGGATGTTGATTTCGAAGGGCGGTATTTTCTAGCCACTGTCCTTCATAAAAAAACCTAATTTTCAAGCCGATTTTGATGATAAATGATTCAAAACAGAAGAAAGCTTTGTTCGTCGCTATGTGAGCTGCTCAAAAAAGTTTCCAATAAATCTCAGAGAGCGTCTTTGCGGCAATATACTTCATACTCATAATGTTTTGCCATAACCATCGTTCGTGAAAAGTTTGAAAAGCCAATTAGAAGGGTTGCCCTTTTAACCTTGATGTCTTAAGTGCCAAGAATATCCTGGTCCTTTGGATGACAAACCACACTTCACTTCGCCGGTAAAATCTATATTTTCCTCATTGTCACACTGTCCGAATAAAATGAGATTTGTAATAGTCTAATATTTGTAGGACCTATTTAGAAACTTGATATACAATACCATATTAATTTAGTATTAAATTTATTATAACCTATCTTTCCTGGAATGTAGTTTTGGCTCCCGAGCACCAGTAATCCTGCTAGTTTAAAATTTTCGTAAATCAAATGTATGTGTTCCAAAAAAAAAAATGCTTAATTTTCCCCTAGGGAGCCAATGATGTATCACACAGATGTGTAAAATATCAATTTTAAATATTGTATTATGGGCTACACAAAAATGGATAGCTTTAGAGGCTAAAAAATACGCATACGTAGATCCACACTCTTGCATTTTTGTGCAGCTAAAAAATACAAGTTTTTGAAATTGATATATTGCACGTCCATGTGATACACTATTAGCTACACACTTATATTTTTCAGAATTGTTTGAAACTCATAATATGATTGTCAAATTTGTGTAAACAGCAGGATTATTAGAACTCGGGAGTCAAAATCTTCACTCCAATCTTTCATTCTTGTCATGGAAGCTTTATGTTGACATCTACTCCCTTTGTTCCATATTAGATGACTTTTACATGTATCAAAGTGTATATATCTAACATGTTATAAGTTTAAATTCATCTATTTTAAAATAAATGAAAGTCATCTAACGGAATGAACCGGATGGAGTATTTCACGATGATGATGGATGGTGCATCACAAGTGTTCAGACTCGTCCATCCAACGAATTGGAACGAGTGGGACTGACTAGATGTCGAGATGGATTGCTCTACTAGTTTAGTTCAAGTCCTGGTGTTCTGTTCCGACTTGGTTAGCGGAGAAAACCGGCCACATCGAGCAAGACCGAGGTGATGAAGCCAATCACTCCCCGCTGAGTGCTTCAGGTGTGAAGGAAGTAAGGAACTATGTGTTCGACTGACTGACCAGAGGAAACTTCCGTAAATAGTTGATTCGACCAATGCAGCCAACAACACGTGGCAACACCGAATATGCCAACCTAGTGCATTGGCTTCATGCCCTTAAGACTATTCAACCATGTGTTTTGAGAGAATGTCATCTGCCCCATTGACCCCAAATATTTAATGGGCCCGGACCCAAAATACGGTCCCGGATAAAAAGAAAGGTCAGAACGGCACTTTAAGGGTATTCTTGGATTGTAGGAATTTTAAACGATTTTTTAATAGGATTTCAATCTATAGGAAATTTTCCTATGAATTGCGTTTGGTTTAAAGCAACGATGCTTCAAAATCCTACGGAATGGATTCCTATGCCTCAATTCCATTGCAATTTAAACATTCACTCCAACCTCTTTTTACTCCAACCTCTTTTTTTAGACTCAAATGCGTAGGATCGAGACACTTTTTCTGTGTTTTTCCTACGTTTGATCCAAACGATTATTCCTATAGTTTTTCTGCGTTTTACAGTCCTCTGTTTTGCACTGATAAACCTGTCGGATTTCTATCTTGTGCTTCCAACCCTGCAATCCACAGAGGCCCCAAGTATCCGCGTTGACACATTTTTTTGTCCGACACCTCTCAAGAGGCCCGCCAAATTTAGGAATTCTTCGCGGTGTCGGATATTGTTCGGACATGCACTCTGACAACCATGGCCTCTTGTCATACACAGAACGCCACACGAGTGTTAATTAGATTGTGCAAAAGGTCATTCCGTCCGAATAATGGCGAGACGGTGAGAATGTGGCACATCTATCAACACGTGTCACAATAATGTGGTGTTCACGTCGCATCGGCTCCCCTGGTGGTGGTTGAACACGCGTCGTCGACGTCAATGCGTGTCAGACGAACAAGTGCTCGTCATTAATGTGTGTCACCCAACCCCACTCCTTGAGCCATTTTTAAAACGCCGCACGCCGCGCCTCTCCTCTCTCCACACAACCTTCATCTCCTTCTTCTTCCAAGTCCTTCTCGCCGACAGCAGGTGCACCTCCCATCATGGTGGGCAGCCGCAAGGAGCCGGAGGAACGCGAGCTTCGTCTTCACCACGAATTCCTCTGTGCGGAACGTGCGTGTCGCCGCAACGAGCGTTGCGGCGAGAAATTCCGCGAGCAACTAGAGCAATGCCGCAACGAGGATTTCATATGGGCTCAGTGGCACCGTGAGATACTGCGTGCGGAGGCAACCAACACGCCTCCACATCTGGTGACGGTCGAGAACACGCGGATTTACAACCGCGGAACTACCACAACATCCCGATGTCATACCGCGTTCACCTACCAGAGGGGTGGGTGACGAACATCGTTAATGTGTCTATAGCGCCGCGGATCAACGGGCAGGAGCGCATTGACTACATCAAGAGGCGATGGAGGGAGATGCCGTGGGAGCAGCGTGTCGACTCCAAGCACTCCATCTGGGTGACGTACTGGCACGACGTGGTGAACGCAGAGTACTAGGCGCGCCGCGACAGCTTCTTCCTGCCAATGTGCGGGAGCAACCACCGGAGTGGTTCGCGTCGGACTACGAGCGTTCCCGCTCTGATGACGAGGATGACGAGATGCCCGACCTTCCCTTACTACTGGCGCAGTCGTCGACACATGAAACTACCGAACAATGTTATTGGCACCGGAGAAGGGGGTGCAGGATGAAGCCGGAGAGGACATGTAGGCGGTCATCGAGGCTTCCCTCCACCGAGGCATGCATGTTCTTCAAAGCCATCGAGGCTAGATCAAACCCCACAACGCGCCGGCGGCAAAACCAGAAGCCTTAGCTGAGGCTATGGCGGTTCTTGAAGGCCACCACTAGCAATAGCAGATGACACCTCCGACGCCAAATCATTGAGGCATGCAAGTTTCTTGAAGAAACTAGCGCTGGGATAGGCATCTTACTCACGATGTGTAGTGGTTGGCAAGACACTGTAGGGTCTCATCGTCGTTAGGGTAGGTGATACGTCTCCAACGTATCTATAATTTCTTATGTTCCATGCTTATATTATACCAATTGCTACATGTTTTATATACACTTTATATGGTTTTTATGCATTTTCTGGGACTAACCTATTAACAAGATGCCACAGTGCCAGTTCCCTGTTTTCTGATGTTTTTGGTTTCAGAAAAGCTGTTAAGGAAATATTCTCGGAATTGCACGGAACAAAAGCCAATACCCCTATTTTCACCGGGAGCATCCAGAACACCGAAGAGGATACGGAGGAGGGCCACGAGGCGGCCACACCTATTGGTGGCGCGGCTCCCTCCTTCGCCGCGCCACCACGTGGTGTGGGCCCCTCGGGGCCCCACCTCCTTCGCCCTTTCGCCTACTTAAACCCCCCCGACGGGAAAACCCTAAGTACCCGAACACTTTTCCAGAAAAAATTACGGAGCCGCCGCCGTCGTCAACCCTAGTTCGGGAGGGTTCAGAAGCTCTTCCCGGCACCCTGCCGGAGAGAGGAATCATCACCGGAGGGCTCTACATCACCATGCCTGCCTCCGGACTGATGCGTGAGTAGTTCATCCTTGGACTACGGGTCCATAGCAGTAGCTAGATGGTTGTCTTCTCCTATTGTGCCATCATGTTTAGATCTTGTGAGCTGCCTATCATGATCAAGATCATCTTATTGTAATGCTACATGTTGTGTTTGCTGGGATCCGATGAATAATTGAGTACTATGTCATTTGCTTCATAATATATCTTGTGAGTGCGTTGTTTATGATCTTGCATGCTCTCCGTTACTAGTAGATGCTCTGGCCAAGTAGATGCTTGTGACTCCAAGAGGGGGTATTTATGCTCGATAGTGGGTTCATGTCTCTATTTAATCTGGGGGAGTGACAACAACCTCTAAGATTGTAGATGTACTGTTGCTACTAGGGATAAAACAGTAGTTCTTTATCTAAGGATAATTGTGCTACTTACATTACACACTTTACTTAATGCAATGGTTTGTTGCTTGCAACTTAATGCTGAATGGTGTTGCGGATGCTATCCTGAAGGTGGATTATTAGTCATAGATGAAGTTGGATGACGGTCTATGTATCATGTTGTAATGCCCAAATGAATCTCACACTAGACATCATGACTTGTATATGCATTGTTATGCAGTTCTTTATTTTGTCAATTGACCAGCTGTAATTTGTTTACCCGCATGTATGCTATTATTATTTATGGAGAGACACCACTAGTGAACTGTGAACCCCGGTCCTTTTTCCTTAAACTGATAAAACTACCTACTGCAATCCGGTTACTTTCATTCTCTGAAAACAAACATCATTTTCCACACATACGTTTAATCCTTTGTTACAGCAAGCCAGTGAGATTGACAACCTCACTGTCAAGTTGGGGCAAAGTATCTTGGTTGTGTTGTGTGCAGGTTCCACGTCAGTGCCGGAATCCCTGGTGTTGCGCCGTGCCATATTCCGCCGCCAACAACCTTCAGAAGAACTCTAGTTTCCTACTGGATTCATAACCTTGGTTTCACAACTGAGAGAAATTTGCTGCTGCACTACTTCATACCTTCCTTTTGGGGTTTGCCAACAACACCTCACCGGTGCATAAAGCTAATTTCTGGCGCCGTTGCCGGGGAAACTAAGCACTTCTGCGAGGGGAGTCTCTCAGAACCAAACTTTTTATTTTGTTATTATCTTGCTTAGTTTATTTTTATTACTGTCTTGTTTTCTTAATATTAAAAATACAAAAAAAATTAGTTACTTGCATTAATATTTTATTTCGGTTTTGTTATTTATTTATTTCGGTTTAGTATTTATTTATTTCGGTTTGTCTTTTATTTTGCTAAAATGAGTACTGCTGAGAATACTAAGTTGTGTGACTTCACTAGCACAAATAATAATGATTTCATATGCACTCCTATTGCTCCACCTGCTTCTAAAGCAGAATTCTTTGAAATCAAACCTACTTTGTTAAACCTTGTTATGAGAGAGCAATTTTCTGGTGTTAGTTCTGATGATGCTACTGCCCATCTTAATAATTTTGTTGAACTTTGTGAAATGCAAAAGTATAAAGATATAGATGATGATATTATAAAACTGAAATTATTTCCTTTCTCCTTGAGAGGAAAGGCTAAAGAATGGTTGCTTTCATTGCCTAGGAATAGTATTGATTCATAGATTAAATGCAAAGATGCTTTTATTGGAAAATACTATCCTCCTGCTAAGATTATTTCCTTAAGAAGTAGCATTATGAACTTTAAACAATATGATAATGAACTTGTTGCTCAAGCTTGGGAAAGAATGAAATCTTTGGTTAAAAATTGCCCTACCCATGGACTGACTGCTTGGATGATCATCCAAACCTTTTATGCAGGACTGAATTTTTCTTCAAGAAACCTTCTTGATTCGGCTGCTGGAGGTACCTTTATGTCCATCACTTTGGGGGCTGCAACAAAACTTCTTGATGATATGATGGTTAATTATTCTGAGTGGCATACTGAAAGAGCTCCTCAAGGTAAGAAGGTAGATTCTGTTGAAAAAACCTCTTCTTTGAGTGAAAAGATTGATGTTATTATGGCTATGCTTGTGAATGGTAAATCTCATATTGATCCAAATAATGTTCCCTTAGCTTCTTTAGTTGCACAAGAAGAGCATGTTGATGTGAACTTCATTAAACACAATAATTTTAACAACATGCCTATAGGAACAATTATGGTAACAACAACTACAAGCCCTATCCTCCTGCTAATGGTAATAATTATGCTAATTCCTATGGTAAAATGCCTAGTGAGGAAAGGATTTTAGAAATTGAAAGAGCCACTAAAAATTTCATGCAAACTCAATATGAGCAAAATAAAGTATTCACTAAAACTATGCAGGAACAATCTGCTATGTTACGAAATATTAGTTATCAAATGGAAAAACTAAATAGAGAGATTTCGGGTCTGCAGGGAAAAAATACTAATGCTGAAACTGGTATTTCCTCTATGTTTGAAGCACAATCCTCATTGATAAATAAAATGGCTGCTAAACCTGAGAATATTGATGATAATCCTTTGCCACTGCTAATGCCATCCAAGTTCGAATTGATGATAATGTTAGGATGATGGCTGAATTACGTGCTAGATGGGAAAGAGAAGAACTAGCTAAAAGAATAATATTGCTAGAGTTTATACTATTACTACTACTGAAAATAAAGTTACCTCACATGCTAGTAAACCTCCTACTACTAATGGTAACATAATTGGTGTTGGCAATGTTTCATCTACTTCTTCCAAAAAATTAAAAGTGCCTAAAACTGCTGAAACTGTTCTTGATAAAAGTGCTGAAATTTTTAAGAACATAGGAGATAATGGTTCGGTTTGCTTTGATGATAATGATTTTGATTTTGATAATTGTAATATCTCTGAAGTTATTAAGTTCTTGCAAAAGTTAGCCACAAGTCCTAATGCTAGTGCCATAAACATGGCATTTACTACTCATATTAAATGCTCTCATTAAAGTTAGGGAAGAGAAATTAAAACTTGAAGCTTCTATCCCTAGGAAGTTAGAAGATGGTTGGGAGCCCATCATTAAAATAAAAGTGGATGAATTTGATTGCAATGCTTTATGTGACCTTGGTGCAAGCATCTCTGTTATGCCTAAAAAGCTCTATGATATGTTTGATTTGCCACCTTTGGAACATTGCAATTTGGATGTTTTTCTTGTTGATAATGCTATGAAGAAACCTTTGGGGAGATTTAATGATGTTCTTATTATGGTTAACAATAACCTTGTCCCCGTTGATTTTATTGTCTTGGATATTGAATGCAACCCATCTTGTCCAATTGTGTTGGGAAGACCTTTTCTTAGAACTGTGGGTGCTATTATTGATATGAAAGAAGGAAATATTAGATACCAATTCCCACTCAAGAAAGGTATGGAACACTTCCCTAGAAAAAGAATGAAGCTACCTTTTGATTCTATCATTCGTACAAATTATGATGTTGATGCTTCATCTCTTGGAAACACTTGAATATCACTTTCTGTGGCTAGCTGAATGGCGTTAAAGAAAAGCGCTTATGGGAGACAACCCACTTTTTATTTCTGTTATTTTATTTTATTGAGTCAAGGAACATATCTACCTCTGTAGCAATTCCTTTTTATCTTTACTTTATTGCATTGTTGTGTCAAGTTAAGCCTCTAGTAGAAAGTTGATTCTAGATTTGGATTCCTGCGCAGGAACAGTTTTCTGCTGTTCACCGTTTAGTTCGTAAGAATTCACAGAAAAATCAAAATGACCTGGGATTTTGTGTGCGTGATCCTCAGATATGTATGCAACTTTCATTAGTTTTGCGTTTTCTGATTTGAGCAAGTTAAGTGCCTAGAAAAAATTCGTCTTTACGGACTGTTCTGTTTTTGACAGATTCTGCCATTTATTTTGCATTGCTCCTTTTGCTGTTTTTGAATGGATCTTTTTGTTCCATAAAATACCAGTGGCTGTAACTAATGTCCAGTAGCATGTGTAATGGTTTTGTCCATGCAGAATATAAGAATTTTTGATTATGCACTAACCCTCTAATGAAGTTTACTTTGAGTTTGGTGTGGAGGAAGTTTTCAAGGATCAAGAGAGAAGGATGATGTGATGTGATCAAGAAGATGAAAGAGCCTAAGCTTGGGGATGCCCCGTGGGTCACCCAAGCATATTTCAAGAAGACTCAAGCGTCTAAGCTTGGGGATGTCCAAGGCATCCCCTTCTTCATCAACAAACTATCAGGTCCTCTCTAGTGAAACTATATTTTAATTCCGACACATCTTATGTGCTTTACTTGAAGCGTCTGTTTTTTTTTTCGTTATTGTTATTTTCATTCTCTAAATAAAATGGATCCTAGCATTCCTTTGTGGGAGAGAGACACGCTCCGCTTTTTCTTATGAATACTCGTATTCTTCACTATTATTTGTTGAGTATTCTTCTATGTTATTTCAATACTATTAGCTCTTGTTTTTCATGCATCTCTTGTTAGAGCTGTTAGTTTTCCTATATTATACTCTCATATCTCATTGTTAAATACTTGGAGAGTTTATTTTTAGATAAGTTGATTGGTGTTTGGTTGAAAACAGAAAATGTTAAATGTGGTAGATGGTATGATGAAATGATACATAATCTTGTAGATCATTAAATTGTGTCATTTGAATCATTGATGTTGTTTTAAGATATTAATATGCTTAATGGTAAAACATGATGGTTTAGTAAAGTGGAATGATTAATGGTTGGTCCAGAAAACTTGAAGCTGTGTCACACTTAAATATCCAGTTGATAGCATAATGATATATGATTTCTAATGTTAAAAACAACCGTAATGACTTTGTGTTATGCGCTACGGTCGGGGTCCCAAATGTGACTTGTTCATTTGCCACAGTCCCTCATGGAGTGATTTTCATTATGCCTTGTAAGATCATATTTCTAGTTGGAATCTTTTTGCTTGTGAGTTCTAAGCTGCGGTTTTCATGACACTTCCACCACCATATTTGCTAGCCTATTCGGTACTTTGCATTGCCCTTTCTCACATTGAGAGTTGGTGCATACTTCGCGGGTACATCCAAAACTCGTGGGAGATCTTCATCATGTTCTCGTACACATAAGCCAAATATCTTCCTCAAAACATCCACCATACCTACCTACTACAGCATTTCCATAGCTGTTCCGAGATATATTTCCATGCAACTTTCATCTTACATTACATGACTTGTTGTCATTTATCATTTATATATTGCCTTGCATGATTCTTTACAGCTGATGTGTGGTTTTACCCATGTTACGCTAGATCATTGCATATCCTGCTACACTGGCAGAGGCACCGTTTCATACACTATGTTTTATCCCTTATGAGGTCCTTGTATCAAAAGTATGTTGTCATATTAGAATGTTTGCCCCTAAAAGTGAAAAGAGCCATGGAGGCCATCGAAAAGAGAAACAAAAAAAGTAAAAAAAATGGAAAAATAGAAGAAAAATAAAAAGGGGGCAACATTACTACTCTTTATCTACACTTGTGCTCATGTTATAGCACCTGCAGTACTCATAGTCATCATTTGTGCTCATGTCTAGCACCTTTACTCCATATGAGAGAGTATTCATGTTTTACTTGCATAACTATGTGGGGAACTTTACATTATAGAACTTGGCTTGTATATTCCAATGATGAGCCTCCTCAAAAGCGCTCTAGGTCTTCATGAGCAAGCAAGTTGGATGCACCCCCACTAGTTCCATTGGAGAGCTTTCATACACTTATAGCTCTATCTGCATCCGTTGTGTGGCAATCACTACTCCTTGCATAGCTTCGATTATAAGACTTCCTCTTGTCTAATGATCACTTTCAGCTGTGTGAGACTTTCTTCCGTTGGCCTTCCAAACCCCCCTTAACATTCTTTTAGCCACAACATCCTGGTGCCAGGAACCAACGCTGAACGCTTGCTTGTTTTTAAGTGAACAAATAGAGAGATGATTTTCTACGTACATATTGTTATTGCTTGACTTGATCCTTTCACAAAGTTGTCATGAGTGTTGGATGCATTAGATGATTATATTGTTATGCTTGAAGCTTAAATCATCTTTAATATCTACTTTGCACGGTTGATTGTTCTCTAGTATTGATTCAATGAAAGTTTTATTTTGTTCTTCCTACTTGTTTACTCATTACTCATTTGATATCAATATAAACTACATCTTTTATTCATTTGATCTCAATTTACATGCATTACATTATTATAGGATCAAGATTGTGTGAAAGCATATCACTTCAAAAATTATTCTTGTTATCGTTTTACCTACTCGGGACGAGTAGAACTAAGCTTGGGGATGCTTGATACGTCTCCAATGTTTCTATAATTTCTTATGTTCCATGCTTATATTATACCAATTGCTACATGTTTTATATACACTTTATATGGTTTTTATGCATTTTCTGGGACTAACCTATTAACAAGATGCCACAGTGCCAGTTCCCTGTTTTCTGATGTTTTTGGTTTCAGAAAAGCTGTTAAGGAAATATTCTCGGAATTGCACGAAACAAAAGCCAATACCCCTATTTTCACCGGGAGCATCCAGAACACCGAAAAGGATACGGAGGAGGGCCACGAAGCGGCCACACCTGTTGGTGGCGCGGCTCCCTCCTTGGCCGTGCCACCACGTGGTGTGGGCCCCTCGGGGCCCCACCTCCTTCGCCCTTTCGCCTACTTAAACCCCCCGACGGGAAAACCCTAAGTACCCGAACACTTTTCCAGAAAACATTACGGAGCCGCCGCCGTCGTTAACACTAGTTCGGGAGGGTTCAGAAGCTCTTCCCGGCACCCTGCCGGAGAGGGGAATCATCACCGGAGGGCTCTACATCACCATGCCCGCCTCCGGACTGATGCGTGAGTAGTTCATCCTTGGACTACGGGTCCATAGCAGTAGCTAGATGGTTGTCTTCTCCTATTGTGCCATCATGTTTAGATCTTGTGAGCTGCCTATCATGATCAAGATCATCTTATTGTAATGCTACATGTTGTGTTTGCTGGGATCCGATGAATAATTGAGTACTATGTCATTTGCTTCATAATATATCTTGTGAGTGCGTTACTTATGATCTTGCATGCTCTCCGTTACTAGTAGATGCTCTGGCCAAGTAGATGCTTGTGACTCCAAGAGGGGGTATTTATACTCGATAGTGGGTTCATGTCTCTATTTAATCTGGGGGAGTGACAACAACCTCTAAGATTGTAGATGTACTGTTGCTACTAGGGATAAAACAGTAGTTCTTTATCTAAGGATATTTGTGCTACTTACATTACACACTTTACTTAATGCAATGATCTGTTGCTTGCAACTTAATACTGAATGGTGTTGCGGATGCTATCCTGAAGGTGGATTATTAGTCATAGATGAAGTTGGATGACGGTCTATGTATCATGTTGTAATGCCCAAATGAATCTCACACTAGACATCATGACTTGTATATGCATTGTTATGCAGTTCTTTATTCTGTCAATTGCCCGGCTGTAATTTGTTTACCCGCATGTATGCTATTATTATTTATGGAGAGACACCACTAGTGAACTGTGGACCCCGGTCCTTTTTCCTTAAACTGATAAAACAACCTACTGCAATCCTGTTACTTTCATTCTCTGCAAACAAACATCATTTTCCACACATACGTTTAATCCTTTGTTACAGCAAGCCGGTGAGATTGACAACCTCACTGTCAAGTTGGGGCAAAGTATCTTGGTTGTGTTGTGTGCAGATTCCACGTCAGTGCCGGAATCCCTTGTGTTGCGCCGTGCCATATTCCGCCGCCAACAACCTTCAGAAGAACTCTAGTTTCCTACTGGATTGATAAACTTGGTTTCACAACTGAGAGAAATTTGCTGCTGCACTACTTCATACCTTCCTCTTGGGGTTTCCCAACAACACATCATCGGTGCATCAGTAGGCATCTTTCTCTCGCCGTTTTGATGACGACATCGCCGGAATAGGCCTCCTTTTCTTATCGTAGGTTAAATTTTGTTTATTTTATAATGTTAGTTTCTTAAATATCATTAAGTTCATCGGATTTGTTTTCAAGAAATCTATGCTTGTTTTATTGTCAAAAAATTGTCAACAAGAATTTGGGGCGGACGTTTGGGGGCGCCGCTAGGGCAGCACCCCCATTGTGACAAAGACATGTCCGACACCCCCAAAATGGACCAATTGGGGGTGCGGGACAAATATTTTGCGGCCCCGATGGAGATGCTCCGAGGTTCAATGATTATGAAGAAAAATGATCGTGTGGCTTAGCCTATTTGGTCTACCTTCTGAAGATCGAATAGTCAGAGGTTGACCAAAATTTAAACTCAAATTCATACTATATAATTTTTTTGAAACCAAATCCAGTAAACCACACAAGTTTTATTGCGTGTTATGGGAAAATTCCATTCCATTCAGTAACATCCATTTTTTATTTAACTAGAAAGATATCCCGCATGTTGCGGCAGAAGTCTCTTTACATATTTTATTGTGTAAATAAAGAGCATATAAGACCCACAAAATATGAAGTTGTTAATAGAAATATGAACGATTCAATTGATCACAATTGTCAAAAGGCTAAATTTGGTTGACATGATTTTTTTGTGTTTGATGATTAAAAATGGTAACGTGAACAATTGGAAGGATAAAAAGAAGATGACTTGGGTATTGACTTTAATTATTACTAGTGGGATGACATGTACATTTTGTTGGTTAAAAGAATAAATGATGTGTGAATAACTTACAAGTTGAGAAGGAAAAATAATTAATGTATATTAGTGGTGTTTTGCTTTATAAGAGCTATAGATAGCAAATGAACCAGTCATGAAGCTTTTACCTTATTCTATAATATAAGATATTTTATTAATTTCCACATTTATATGTACACATGTATCTAGATATCACGTGTTACACCTAAAACATTTTTTGTTGTGAAACGGGAAGTATGATTTACCGGTTTTTTTGCGGTGTGAATTTTTGTTTAAATTTTTGCCCAACTCCGTGCATTGGATATTGATCAGAGACCTGACAGACGGCTAGGGTGTACTTTTAACTTTTGACCTTTGAGTTACATACGTGCTTTTTGCTTTGAGTTTTGGTATCCCACCAAAAGCCAAAAGAAATAAAACTCAAGAGCACTTATTTAAATGTTTTTTGGTCTTATAAGACAAAACCAAAAAAACAAGTCTAACCAAATAGTCCCCTGCCGGTCGGAGGAAATTTCCATCTATACTCGATCCAACAGCAGGTCCAACACCGATACTGAAATGAAGTTATAAAAATAGTCAGCCAGTTCTAATAAATTAGAGATCGAATCAGAAGAATATAAGCTAAACTGATGCCCGATTGGGTGCAGGCCGTTGACTGTTCAACCATGCCTTCCTCGTGCCCTTTTCTTCCCAATTTCCTTCCAATGTGGCAAGTCAGGTCGTCTGAAAAAAAAACGTGTTTGACATACTGAGATTCAGTGACTGTGAAGCAGAATGATCGTGTGACTTAGCCTATTTGGTCTACCCCCTCTGAAGATCCAACAGTCAAAGGTTGACCAAAATATAAACTCGAAACTTAAGCTGTCTATCTTTTCTGAAAGAATTTCACCAACTCATATAACTTTTGTCGTGTGATATGGAAAAATTCCGTTCCGTTTAGAGTAGCTTATAAACCATTCATCCAAATGGAACAAAACTTTTTTTTGTATACACGATAAAAGCATATACGATTTACTAGATTTTTAGAAGTTTGAATTTTAGTTTATAATTTGATCCAGTTATGTGCATTGGATATTGATCGGAGACTTGACATGCACGCGGCTATGGTGTTTGGTTAAACTTACTTTTAACTTTCAGAACTTTTAGTTAAAAGCTAAAAAAACACCTATGTAGTTGTTTTTAACTTATACCATCATTAAGTAAAAGCCAAAAAACACTTATTGGTTTTACTACCTCCCTATCAAAATATAAGACATTTTTGTAGTGTATTTTAACCCACCAAAACGTTTTATATTAAGATACAAAGGAAGTACAAGACAAAACTAAAAAGCAGGTCTAACCAAACATCCCCCACATAAAAAAGAAGAGATGTTTTAGATATTTCAATACCAACCAAATACGGGTTTAAATGAGTTAATTTATACACTAATACCCGTCTAGATACATCACTAAAACATATTTTTGATACCCACAATATAAAATGTTTTAACCATTTTACACATCCATATGTTTTAAACATGTATTTAGACATCTTTTAGTATACAATTAGTATGAATCTATACAACATGTGTTACACCTAAAATATCTTATATTGTGAAACAGAAGGAGTAGTATATTCGATTCAACAGAACTGCTGTCCAACACCGAAACTTATACTCACTCTGTCCAACAAAAGATGTCACACTTTCTATCAAATTTGGATGTATCTATACACTAAGTCATGTCTAGATAAATCCAATTTTTGATCAAGTTGAGACATCCTTTATTGGACGGAGGGAGTATGAAGTTACTATAAACATATTCAGTCAGTTTGAACAAACTAGAGATCAAACCAGAAGAATAAGCTAAACTGATGCCCGATGTGGTTGAATGTTCAACCATGCCGGCCTCGTGCCATTTTCTTGCCAACTTCCTTGCACCTGTGGCAAGTCATCGTCCCGATCCCGACCCGACCCAGTTAATTCACACGACCTAACTACCGCCACCCTGCCGCCGGTCCGGAATTGAATTGATATAAAATCAGGGCCGCCGCGCGGTGGCGATTCATCAGTGAAGAGAGGAGCAACGACTGACTGACTGACTGACTGACTGACTGACCCGAAGAAAGAGCGCGTGCAACGCGATCTGATCTCTCCGCGCCGCGCCGCGATGTCTGAGGTGGTGGCGATGGCGGGGCAGGCGTACATGAGGCAGCTCGGCAAGCACCCTCTCCGCACCAAGGCCATCACCTCCGGGGTGCTGGCCGGCTGCAGCGACGCCGTCGCCCAGAAGATCTCCGGCGTCAAGAAGCTCCAGCTCAGGAGGCTTCTCCTCATCATGGTACTACCTAACTAATAGCCTGCTGCTTCCTCAGTTTTGTTGGTTTCTTGCTTTTAATTTGCCGATCGATGCGCGTACATTACGTTTCTTGATCCCATCCCCACCTACCCCCCGCAAAGTGACGCATGCGTGCTTGTCTATTGTTGAAGCAACTGACGCTTATTTGACGAATCGAGGTTATAGGCCAGTATGGTAATCTTGTGGTTTTAATTTCCATAATAAATCTCTCTAATTCAAGGTCACTGTACCTACCAAAACGCTATTATTATGTTATTGTTCAGAAACGGCGCCGTACTGTTAAAATACATTTTGCGAGCTGTTAAATGATTGCGAGATTGCCATAGATGTCCAAGATGTATTAGTAAGAGCACATGCAAAAAATAATTATAATCATTATTTAACTGTCCGTAAAGACAAATTTGTGCACATACTGTATAATTGTTGCACTAACCCTCCTTTCTTGTGTTTATTGTACAGTACAAAGAAGGTCATATTTTTGCACAAAATCCACATTCTTATGAGTTCATCTACTTATTTCCTAGAGAATATAAAATATTAGTGATTTTATTTTACCAGTGTGAATGGAGTGTTCTGAATAGCGCAGAAACTAATGGTAAATGCAGGGCTTGACCATATATGTTATGTCTGTCTTTAGTATTGACCTTAAGCAATGCAATCACTCTACTCTTTCTTTGATACCATCTACTCTGTCTTATTTAGTTTCTAACTTGCACTGTGATGATATGGTTGTCAAACAAACAGCTCTACGGATTTGCATACGCGGGACCATTTGGCCATTTCTTCCACAAGCTTATGGAGAAGATTTTCAAGGGAAAGAAAGGAAAAGAAACTACAGCCAAGAAGGCATGCACGCAACTATCTTCGATCTTGCATTCAGTCATGAATCATGTACCATTTTGACTGATATATGCAGCCCAATTAATTGGCCGATAATTTTCACCAATATGCAGGTCATAGTGGAGCAGCTAACTGTATCACCATGGAATAACATGATGTTCATGATGTACTACGGTTTGGTGGTCGAAGGTATTCCAGTATTCTTATCCAGTGCATTTTTTTTCATTAATTTATACTTGAAATTAAGCTAAATGCGTATTTTCTATCAAACTCTATGTAAAGTTATCAATAAGAGAAATCTTCGTTGCACCTTTTTTCATCTATATGCTTTGCTATTGTTTCATCTCTAGAAAATAGATATAACCTAATCAGGTCATTTTTTCCTAAAAAAAGATGCCATTGTTAGTTGTGAGGTTACTAGAGATTACTATTTTGGTACATCTCTTATAGACGTTTACCAAGGAAAAAAGGCATTTCATTCTATTCAGGATTTTAAGCATGTCTTTGGGCAAGTCTTGTGGACAGATTTGATCGTCAGTAATATCTATTCGCCCGTTGTCTGAGAAACTTTCTTTTGAATTGAATGAGATCGACATATGGCAACATGGAAAGTAATTTCTAATAATCTCAGGGAGGCCATTTGGGCAAGTAAAGAGCAAGGTCAAGAATGACTATGCAAGCATCCAAATGACAGCTTGGAAGGTACTACTATCTATCACCTAATTTATGTCGTTTGTAGTGGATATATGTAGTTTGTTAGTCTGTTTTCTGCTCATCCAAGAATAGTAGAATACTAAGGAAATATAACATGTATTTACCATTCCGTGGATGCGTGCAGTTCTGGCCTATTGTTGGCTGGATCAACTATGAGTACATGCCACTCCAGCTCCGAGTTCTTTTTGCAAGCTCCGTCGCATCATGCTGGTATGGCTCTAACTGGTTTGTTTGTTTGTTTGTAAATTTTGAATAGAATATGATCAGTGATGCTTGATGCACTCATCTGGCTGGTTTGGATTTACAATTACAGGGGAGTGTTTCTGAACCTGAAAGCAGCAAGGTCATCATCCATTGCCGGTGCTAGTAAGAAGGCATAAATGAAGGAAGAAGATATTGCTACCCTACATATTTAGCTTAATTTAGCCGCTAGTGATTGCTCATTTCGTTTCACCGCTCTTTGCATTTATGTTTCTATTTGAACCGCTCGACCATGGACGTTAGGATGTTACCGATCGAGAACCTGGAGTGAGTTTTTAAACATGACATTTGTTTGCATTGCTGTGCATTCTCCCGTCTTCTTCTGGGAGTTTTTGTGTCAATATGATTGAAATTGAACACGCCTAATGTCGTACATGTCATTGCGAAGAAGGGTGTTTTTCGTTTGCCAGTGAAAACACCACAAAGCAAGATTGACATGTACAAAATACAATACTATGTTCTGCCATATGTATTGTCCTCCGGCTGGTGGTGTCTGCCGCCGCGACGTGATGTGCTGCACAAGGTCATCCAGGGCCTGCCGTGGCCGCAACCCTGACATCGCCATACTCCTTCAGATACACAACAGCAACATGATTCTAGGAAACAACCATCTATGTATTCGTGTAAAATCTTTTAGCTTCAGATGGGGTTTTCCTGCAAACAAATTTTGATCATGGGTGATTGGAGTGATTGGATCAATGAATCATTTTGTATTGCATAGCAAATTTGTGGACTGGTCTGTCCACTTATCAAATTTGTGGAGTTAGCAAACGTGAATTTCCGTGGTGCTCTTCCGGTTCTCATGAAAAAGCACAACTGCCTGGTTTTTTCTACAAGGTCCACTGGTGGTCCCCAAAGACTCCGGTTACGGTGTTTTCAGTCTCTACGGTTTTCATATAAACAGAGTTATGTTTCTTTGAAGACCAATGATATTTTAAGAAATTAAATCCTATTATATTCTCTCTGTTTTTAAATATAAAATGTTTTAACATATGTATATAAATGTATGTAGACATATTTTAGTGGATATGGTTTGCATCTAGATAACATGTAGAACACCTAAACCATTTTACATTTTGGAGGGAGTATATATTGATCCCTTAGGATACAACAAGTCCAAGTTAGACGTGAAGACTAAATATCCTACAAACCTCTTAATAAGAATAAAAGATGTAGCTCTTTTAGAGCTCCTGCACCCATGAAAACACTTAACATGATGTCATGCCTAGATGTGCACATGTACATTAACAAACTAATAATGGAGCTATAGAGTTTCTGATCTACAAATTTACCGTCCTCATTAACGTCGAGGTGACCATTGGAGTGGCATGGAAGTGCTTTATATCAAAATTTGACCCCTTAGGGTACAACAGGTCCAAGTTAGACGTTAAATATCCTACAATCCTCTTAACAAGTGTAAGATGTAGCTCTTCTAGAGCCCCTTAAAACCGTGCACACATGCAAACACTTAACATAATATCATGCCTAGATGCGCACGGGTACTTAAGGATCTAATAATGGAGTGATAGAGTTTCTGGTCTACAGGTTTACCATCCTCATTAAGGTCGAGATGACCATTGGTTGGCATGGAAGTGCTTATTCCTTTTGAAAACCACTAGACTTTCAGGAAGGACCGCCTCACGTGTTTAGAACACGTCAAATGTCGTGCTTTCTCTTCTCCGCGGAGAACCTATGAGATGTCTCTATGTGCAACAAGTGTCGGAACGAGTGAGTTTTGGTAAAAAAATCCTTTCAAAGCGTGTCTGCAGGATATTTCCGTGCATTTATTTCGCTTTTTCAAAACAAATATTTTTAACTGTTCGTCCGAATAACGAGCCGTTTTTTTTCTTCTTCTGATATCCTAGTGTCGAGATAATCAAACTGAATCCCATGTTTTTGTACTCCACATTTTGTGTACTTGTACTCCATCTTTCTATATATGTGTACTCCGCTTTTAGTGTATATGTATTCCGTGTTTTCTGTATATGTATACTCCGTCTTCATCTTCTGTGTACATGTACTCCAACTTTATGTGTACATGTGTACTTATACCCCGTCTATTGTGTATATGTACTCCCACTTATGTGTGATTGTACTCTGCCAAATTTGCAAATGTACTTTGTTTTCTATGTATCTGTGTATGCACATATACTTTCAGGTTCAACTGACGGAATATATGATGCCTTCACCGCTGAGCTGCGACCGATGGAAGAAGCTTTCAATCTTGCTGCTGATCTTGGTGTAATAAACGCTACCTTCGAGACTGATTCCCAGTTACTAGCTATGACGCTAAATAGCAGAAGGGCTGATTTCTCTAGGAAGGCGGCAGTCATTGAGGATCTGAAAGTGCAGAGGCGTTTGTGGTTCTCTTCCTGCTCTATCAGGTATAGCAAACGATCCACAAATAAGGTTGCCCATGCACTGGCTAAAGAAGGTGCCAAATGCAATGTAAACTCGTTTAAGTCTTGGGAGTATGAGGTGCCAGAGTGTGTCAGAGTTGATGTAATGGGTGATTCTGCCCAACTCGTTTCTTAATATAGTTGTTGTTTGTTTTAAAAAAAAAAACTGTCTGATTCTTTTCAGTGGAATTATTAAGAAGTTTTGTGTTAAGTCTCTTTATACTAATAATGTAATGAATGGCCCCACAAGATTTTTGCGTAAATACTGTTAGTGGCTTAAGATACCACTAAAAATTAAGTTTTTCTTATTCATTCTTGATAAAAGATCTTGTTAACCAAAGATAAGCTTACTAAGAGGCATTAGACATGATCTGACAAGTGTGTTTTTTGTGATGTGGATGAGTCTATTGAACACTTGTTCATATGATGTTCTTTTGTTGCCAATATGTTTGGTACTTGGCTTAATGGACTCGATAAAAACAAATAGGTATATGCATTCATGTTTTTCCTTAGGTAATATGAAATTGTCGTAATGACATTGTGTTAAAAAGGTGTAAGTCGCGTTCGAACCCCGGACGATCGTACCACCGGGAGTCCGGGTGGAACTCCCGTTGTCACGGAGGTCGGCGGGTAGGAGGCGGCGGTGGCGCCGGATCTCGAGGAAGCGCTCCCCGTCGCGGGGGGCACCGACGGGACCGGCACCCTCCTGGCATTCACGTGCCAGCCGCCTGACAAGTGGATGTCGTCCAGCGGCAGGGGCGCGTTCCGCTGGAACAACACCTGCGCGAGAGGGACCCCATGTGCGGGCAGTCCCTAGGCTTCTTGGGCGGCGGAGATCGGCGGTGTGAAGACGAAGAGGAGCCGCCGCCGGACTCCTTCTTGGGCTTCCTAAACGTCCAGGGACCGGTCATGGTGGCAGTGGAGATGGAGAGGAACGGGGAGAGGGTGGGTGTGGCCGTGGGAGGTGGCCGCGGCGTCCCTTTTAAGGGGGCCGATGACGCGGTCTTCCAAGCCATTAATGGCGGGACGCTGATACAGCGGTGGGCAGTGGCGCGTCGCCATTGATGGCGGCGCTGAAAAGGAAGCGACGGCGCAGCCTTTCGCCTCGAGTCGTCGTGGTCTCGGGAGACGAAGCGAGGGCCGTGGTCGCTGACACGCGGGACCCGGTCAAAGGGGGAGGACACGGACGGACACACCGGTCAGTCCGCAACGACGCAAACCGCGCCCAAATTTGGGTCGCGTTTGCGTCGCCGCGGACAGCTCCGACAAAATGCCTGGGCCGTTGGACTGGGTTTTTTCAGCCCCGGTCATTTTTGGACGAAAACGGACCGCGGCCGTCCGTTTAGTACCGCTGGAGATGCCCTAATACAATTCATTCACAAAAAAGAAGTCAAATATTGGCTGTAGCTAGTCATTAGTGAAGTATTGCATTATTTCTGCCTGATTGAAGGTTGGTGCTGTAGTCGCCATCAGCTAGAAGTCAGCGCTCTGTTCGGCGTTATCCTATCTGTCCATAGCACAAAGAACGGGTCATGATGGCTACAAGGTACTGATCAGAACTGAAGTAATTAATCTATCTGAACACTTGGATCAACTTGCCAAACCCTTGCCTCGGCATGTCAATGGGTTCAATCCGGGGACTGCGTGCGGCCGACTACTGATGCCAATACACACGCAGTGCCTACGCACGTTCAGGTTGTAGGATCAGAGTTCGGCCAGACTCCAGATTAATTTGTTTAGCTGTGGGCTGTTAGCCTTTTCTCCTATACACCTGGTTCAGTATTTTTCAATTATTGTATGATGCATCAACGTTAATCTTGAAAAACTTCTATGGTGTGTGCTCCCAAACTGACTCTTTCCTGGGCTTACCTACAGGCTTGGCTTTCAGCTGCCCCAACCCCGACCAATCGCGGACGAACAGTACACTGAAACTCGTCGATGGAGGCCGTCCATTAGCTATGGTTTTAATTGTTATACGCGATATCTTAGCAAGATCATACTGGCAGAACAAATTAAGTTCCCGAGAGAGCTGAAATGTTATTAGCCATCCATGCATACAACTCGTCGATGAAGTGAGAAAGTTCCCTGGTTTCCAATACACTTCGGACAATGGTTTTGATCCTGGGTATCGATGTCTCAGAGGGTTTCGCCGAACTCCATTCTAAGAAAGAAGGTTAAACAGCCGTTTACTGATTATACTTCAGTAATACAATTGTTGATATTTTCTCCTATACATGTGGCCAGAGTTGGTAGTTAAGTTTTGCCAATTTATATGCTTTGTTTGTTGTGTGGAGCGGAGGTAGTAGTTCACAAATTCGTTAGCCATCCATGCATACAATATAAGTGAGATCATATCGCGGATACAATTTAAATTTCTACTTGCATAGTGGTCCACATAATTCTATTGCAGAAGAAAAATAATTCCGCACATTCAATCTGCAGGATACAATTTAAATTTCTGCTTACGTAGTTGTTTACTCTTGTAGTTTACAGCTCATTAGACACAGCCAACACACCGCCCACAATACTCACGACGGCACCGGCAACTTTCCCAAGCCGTAAGACGGCCTTGGCTTTTTCCCTCTTCCTGGTGAACTTCCCCAGCACGCCCTCCATTATTGGTGCGCTCGGCTGCCAGTTCGTATGACCTGTTTGTTCGTTGTGTCCGCTGGCAAGGCACTTGACATGCAAGTACACATGCCCGCCGCCGCGGTAGTTGCAGCGGTAGGACAAGGACTGCGCCGGTGACCTCTCCTTGCACAAGCGGCACTTGTGATACCTCAAGCATCCACTTTCGTCGTTGCCGAGCTCGAAGGTGTGGCCATCCTGGACGACGCGCTTCGGTAGGGAGGCGCAGCAAGGGTGGAGGTAGAATTTGAGGTCGGGGTTATGGTACCTGAAGCCGACACTCTCGCCTCCACAGGCGTGGCAGAACATGTCGCCGGTCTGGGTCGTATGATTATCTGCCAAGGTGAACCTGCTGCTCTCGAACAGATCGTTGTCGACGACGGCCGGGGCGGTGGCGCAGCGTGCGTGGAGGTCAAAGTCGCATTCTTCGCACCGGTAGTGCTCTGGCCCTCGCCCGAACTGCTTGCATCCGCCGCACACGAAGCCGGAGGGTCGTGTGATCACAATCCTCAGCTCGTGCTTCTGGTGGAAGGAGTGGCAGACTGTCGGCGGCAGCGCCTCCATAATACTAGTCACCTATGCTTAGTCTCCTTGCTTCTCGATCGAATTCTCTTACAGCGCTACAGCTACAAAGCGCAGCAACATTTAGAACAACTCTTGTACACGAACTTGCTGTACTGTCAACAGCCGGAGAAACAAGAAACATGCGTGGAACAAAGGAAAAACAACCCATGAAGGTACGTATGAACGAGAAGGCAAAAATGGACAATGAAACATCAGCCCACATAAACACACCTACCGAGAATTATTCACCTTAGCAAGCGGGGATACCTCCAATACACGCGACCCTAGCTATGAGTCTCACAAGTCACAACATGTGTGTATGTGTGTGTGAGAGAGGGGATTACGTAGCCAACCAGCGAGGGAAACTGCTCTCTTATTATAGCGACAGGCTCGTCCTCTTGCACACTTGCTTATAGTTGGTAGTCCCGGGTGTGGGGTCTTTTACTCATTTTTATTTTGTTTTTTAATGTGTATATTTTTTTATGTCTTTAGACATCTTATTAGTGTAGAGACTGAGTGTAATTGGTATCTTCACGATATTGATATATTCTTTTTATCGGAAAGAAATCTTATGTACCGTGTCTCATATCTTTTAGAATCTAAACAATGTATTACAAGTTTGGATCTCAGCCATCGATGATAAGAATTTTTGGAGTGTTGTATTTTTTATACGCCACTCTGAAACATCATCATCATAAATTTGACATAACCTATTTGTTTCTGATGCATTAGTTATTTTTGTAGTAATAGATCAATCGATGCACTCTCGGGTCGCTCTCCTCTCGAGCGACTCCGGAGGATCCCACCGAAGAAACCCTAGCCACGTTGTCTGCCGCCCTCCTGGCCGTCGTTGCTGTAACCGGCGATGGTGGCGTCGCCCATCGCGTCGTCTGGCGGTGGGCAGGAGAGGCGCTCCTGATGGCATCTCACGGGAGGATGTGAGAGGTCGGCTCGGGGGTGCATGACGGCACGGATGCTCTTGGCCGGCGTCTAAGGCTCTCCTACAGCGTCGAGGAGGAGGGGAGCGTCGTCCCGGAGACGCCCTGGGACGCGTCTCCAGTGGATCGAGGCCCGATCTGGTGTGGCGTGCATTAAGGCCCGTGCGGTTACCACCCCTTTCGGTGTTGCCCGATCTGGATCCCTTTTTTTCTTCTCGCCCAACTCTGCATGGAGATGACCAGCGGTGTGGGGACCGCTAGTCTCATGAAGAATGGCGGTTGTCCTAGGATTTCTCGTCGCGCCAAGATGAAGATCTGTCGGTGCTTGTCCTTACCGATCGGGCGGATGAGTCGTGTTCCAGAAGGAAGGCTCCGTCGGCGCTCCACTGGGCTATCATGGCTGGAGATTGCTGGATCAGGTGGAATTCGGTCATGCGCACCCGTATTTTTCTCTGGCCGTTTGGTTTCAGAGGGAGCAATTCGAAGCTCTGTTGGCTGTTAATATCATAGAGCATGTCCTCGTTCCGTGGTGCTGGCGGAGAATGACATGGAAGCCGAGATCTGAGGTCTAGCAATGGTGGCTCCAGTCTTGGTGGTGATGAGGAATTGGCTTGGTGATCCGTGAATTGAAGCATCGACATGCGAGTGGGGGCGACTACACAGGAGAAGTTAAAAGGCTTATCTTGTGCTTGGCAATTTCCTTACTGAGGGCATTGTTTTGAGAGCGAGGACTTTTTTTAGGGTAAAAATCTAAGATCTATGATCAGGCGACAACGCTTGTGCACTGTTACCTTCTTGGAGGTGTCATTTTTGGAGAAGCTGAGCTTCTAATGATGTCTTGGTGGTGTTAGTACCGATGTTTAAAGGGTTAGATAACTGTAGCGGGACTTTTCTTCTTTTGTAATTTTTTTTTTGGTTGTGTGCATCCGTAAAGCCGCTAGGCCAGTGCATTGTTACAGAGGCTGGGTGTAATTGGTGTCTTCGCGATATTAATATATGATCCTTATGTAAAAAAACCTATTTGCTTCTTCTATGTCATTTGCTCGCTATGTGTATTTACAAAATGGTGAGCGTAATTAATCAATATGGTAGCAGAAATCTATATGGCAACAGTTAAGTGGGATAAAACATATTAGTGTTTAAAAGACTTTCATGTACATATTAAAATTATATAAAGAATCTAGGATTTGAAATACTTTTTTGGGTCTAGGCATCACAACGGTGACTCAATTGTTTCCTTGAGCGTTTATAGGGAATACAGCTACATGTACTATAAAGTATACCAAAATTGGCATAGAGCAAAAAAAATTGAAATATTCATAGCATTGTTTGACCTTGTACTTACCTTGTCACACTTTTTTTTGAACATTAAAGGACTATACTATATTAAGGATAACCGCATACAGCCCAATAGGGTACACACAGAAAAGTAAATAGCAATCCAGTCCCTATATTTTACAAAGAGGACCCTATAGGAAAAGTGAAAAACACGGTCAGGTCCATCGAGCACCTCCAGCACAGAACCAACCCCGCCACCGCCGGGGACATCGCCACTTGGGGTGACGGCGCCGCCACACCTCCTCCTCCAACACCTTGAGGACAAAGACGAAGTGGTCGCCGAGCTGAAGCTGCTGCACTGCGTCCTTTTACGCCATCTTCGGGCACGGAGGAAAAGATTGGTTGGCCGCCCTTCGGCCAGCAGATTCTGCATCCTTGAAGCCAACAAGAACGCGTCGATGTCCGCCTGAGGACTGCGCCGCAGCTTCATCCATGTAGTTGCAGAGGAATGAGCTCGACCCAATCGAGAAGATTGGGGCCTCTGCTCAACCTCACCCCTGCCCCCATCACCTTGACAACAACAAGAAGGGGAGAGAAGCAGAGACCAGGCCTCCACCACCAGATCCTGACCATGGCCAGCAGATCCGGCCTTCCCCCAGCCCTGCCCATCACCACGACGGCCAGATCTGAAGAACTGGGATCCCGACCATACCTCGAGCTTATTGACGAAGAACACAGGGGACGCGGAGCTCCGACGCCTCTCACCTTGGACTCCAAGCTCCGAAGCGCGGCGACAAGAAGCAGCAGCACCAGCAGCGAGAGGACGCGTGTAACACCCCTCCCTGGCACAACTTGCCAGCGAGGCGGTCGTCTCGTGCGCCAGCCCAAGATATCTGGCCGCACGTCGTGACAGTGTAACATACAGGGTATCATTACACAATCAGGCACACAAGTGCTACAAAAGGGTTACAAGGCCATCGAGGCATGACAGAATATCAAGCCAAGCATGGCACAGGTCAGAGTTTAACTGGCAGCGGAAGAAGAATTGAGGCAACGGCTTGGAGCGACTCCATTCCCACGGGCATCTGGCTGGGCTACGGATCCTAGCACGCACACTCTTGCTCCATCTCCTCGCTAAGGTGGAAGATGAATCCTCGCCAATATCTGGCCACAATCACAAGGCTCGTGAGTACATTAATTATGCACTCAGTAAGAGGTAGTCCCTTGCTACAAAGAATCCAACAATCATGCAGCAAACAATCATGTGACAAGTTATCCGTCAATTAATAATCTACGACATGGCAAGACCTACGCAAAGCATAGTATCAAAAGGTAGCATGGCATTGCAAACAACATGGCAAACAAACAATGGGTATCATCAATCAAGCACGGCATAAGTTCAGAAAGTAGCACAGCATATGTTCATAATGTAGCATGGTATGTATTCAGAAAGTAGCATGGCAAATACGAGTTCCAACTTAATGGTGAAACTTAAAGATCGAGCACCGAGGCGTGGTGCTCGACAAGATAGTATAGTTCTGAGTTTCACAAATATTCCACAACTGAGCTCTCAAGCCCCTAGCCAACTCTGGCTCAACCACTAGGCTCTGCAAGCCTCAAGTAACCATTTCCTGCATCATGTTATTGTTCATTAAATGAGGTCAGGTCGTTGATTAATTCTTTTCAAACAAATCTTAGGTTAACCTCCGGACTCGACAAAGACACACAGTGTGAGCGACACTGAACTGTTGCTCCATATCCCAGGAACAAGGCTAGCCGCTAGGTTGATGCTCTCGAGAGTTTGCTCTACCACCTATCAGAATGCACCCGACTCAGCCGACACTCCAGGTTTATCACGCCCAAAGCCGTACTAACCCAAATACACTCACGCGACGGTCCACTTGCCGAGACACTCTTCCTCCCCACCCTATACGCATGGTACAACGGGCAAGTAAGTCCGGCACATCCCTCGGCGCGACCGAGTATGCCTAGCTCCGGACTTCTTATCGCAAGTCCCCTAGACTGCGCCCAACGGGTGGTTTGTCTAAAAGAGCCTCGTCAACCTACTAGGTCACGGTTTTCCATGGGACGACGGTGGTTTCGCATGCAAGGGTTCAGATTAGTGGCACTATGAATAGACCTTATCGACGTTTGGAGGGGTGTTGCATTTAGTCAAATTCATTATTCTCAAACCAAACCACAGGGTTAGTCCAACATGATAACAATAATAATCATAATCATCAGCGTTGAACATCAATAACAAATACAGTCAACACCAACAGGTAAATAGCAGTGTAATGAACACACCCAACAAGAAAACACCCACACAACAAGATATATATAGATATATAACAGAACATGAAATAAATAAGGTCAAGTTAAACCGACCGGAGACTCTTAGCTGTGAAGCCAGAACCATCACGGGTCGTCTTTAGTTGGTTGTTAATATCCACCATTCTATCAACGGCGGCGGTTCCCCTAGTCCAATGTCTCAAGAATGGTGGGGTTAGTACAGAGTAAATAACATAATGATAAATAACATCATGTAAACAAGTCAGTGAGTCAGATAAGTTAGCGAGTTAGTTTGATCATGCAGTATGAGATGCAACGTGACCAGAGCACAAATAATATAAACACACGACAGGTCATAGCAAACAAACAAACAAACAAACATTGCGGGATTGATCATAGCAAGGGGTTAGCTTGCCTTATAAGACGGCTTCCAAATCATCCGGAAAGTCTCGGTGTCATCGCGCGTCAGAAACTCGAAAAACAAACAAACCGCGGAACCGGTAAACAACGTTTTGAAAAAGGCAGTGAAATAAAAGGTTTTAAAACACAACAAAACCAGTACCAACGTGTAGATCTAGTCGAGGCAAAGATTTAGAAATTTGAATCACCAAAAACGGAGCTACGGTTTGAAAGATAGGAACGTTTGAAAATCTGTCCAGCAGAAAAAAAAAACAGACGCGCGAAAAAAAACAGACGGGCCGCATCGGCCGCACGGCTGGGCCGCAAACGGGCCGCGACCGCGCGCGCGCTGCTCTGCCCGGCCGCAGCTGGGCTGCCTGGCCTGCAGCGCTACTGGCTGCTTCTGGGCTGCTGGACTGGCCCAAAAACAGTTTGGAGAGGGAAAAAAACGAACGAATCGACGACCGTCCCGGTCGTCTTCCTCCTCTGGCCACGCACGGAGCGGGCAGGGAACGGCCGGGGACGGGTCGGGGAGCACGCCCGGAGGGACTGCGGCGGCGGGGAAGGGTCTGGAGAGGCTCCCCACGGTCGGCAAGGGCGAGGCCGTGCGAGGTAATGGCCTCCCACGAGCTCGTCCGAGCTTCGGTCATGGTGGTCATGGAGGAATTTTGTGGAGGTTTTGGGTGCGGTTTTCTCTGCTTCCTTGCACTGAATGAGGAGGGAAGGGGTAGGGAATGAGGGGGAGTGTCTAGGGTTTTCTGGGGATGGTCTTTGGGGGCTTTATATAGAGGAGGAGGGGGGAGGTAGATTGGTGGCCATTGATGGCTTCTAGGTGCAACTTCAAAGCTCGAAGAATTGAATGGAGGGGATAGGAACGAGGGGGAGGGTGTGGCTGTCGTTCTGGACACGTGGAGGCACTGGTTAAGAGAGGTTAGGCGGAGGTTTAGTGCTAAGTGGATTAGGGCATGCCAAGGCGTGCGTCCCGAATGCTCCGGTGGAACGCGAGCGACATCGACGCATTGCCGGAGTCTCGGAGCACCAAACGGAAAAAGGGAGATATTTACGGGTTTCTGGGAAGAAGGCCTACGACACTACGCCAGTCACGCACTTAAACGTCGCATTTGGTAAAACAAAGTTTTCCGAAAACCGAACGCACACCTGTTCGACGAAAGGCAGAGAGGTTTCCCTAAATTAGAAAAATTCCAAATAAATACCAAAGGGTATATTTGGTATAGGGACGGTGTCTAAGGAGTTTGAACTCATTTGGTGGCGTGGAGAAGGGTTTTGGAAAAGTGTACTCTAAGCCGCGTACCGACATCGATGTTTGGCTTTCAAAGGAACTAGGTCAAAAATTGCTCGAATGAAATTGGGTTCAACAGGAGAAGTGTAGGAAATGCAAAAATATGCATCGTCCTAAAATATAAGAATTTTCAGAGACTTCTAAGTGGACGAATAAAATTGGGATCGGGGCCGACAATTAACAGTTTACTTCGGAAATCGGAAACGTTGGATTGGAGTACGAAATATTTTTGGGCGGGTCTTCGAGAAATGGATAGGGGAGTCCTCCGGTAGTTAACGAGAGAGCAAAAGCTAAATCGAATCGCCTCGAAAGATTTTAGAAAACGTTTATTTAAAACTAGAAAAGTTTTTCGGCGTCTAAAAATAATTTAAAATACGGCTTAAATTTTCGGGGTGCTACAACGCGGCTCGGATGCATCCACGCCATGGATCCCCATGGCATAAAGCCATACACCACACGGGAACGAAAACAGTTAGGAAAACCTAAACTACTATGCACAGAGGAGGGTCGGGCACCTCTCCCGCCCCATCTCCGGCCGGCGAAGCCACCGGAGAAGAGGGGGAGAGGACCCGGAGCACAGGAGGCGACTCTCAAGGCGACCTAGGAGAGGGGAGGAAGAGGAGAGAAAGACTCCCACCTTGTCACACTTGAAATATTCATTCTCCGCATCAAACAACTTCACTATTCCTGCTACTTTGTATGTTTAACCTCTTTTAAGCCAAAGCAGTGTTGCATACTAGATCCCCTCAAACGTCATATGTTTCCTCCTCAAAGACTTACGGTCATGCATGTCTACATCATTCTCCACCTCTATTCCATGCATGTGGGTCATTATAATTCAGATCATCATAAGTTTCTTCAAATCTCCCACATCCTTCCTATAGTCGCTCTTTGCTAGTGCTACCACCAGCTCGTACGGTGAGGTCATGCCTTATGGGCCGACACATTTCTTCGTCATTTTTCTTTTTCCTCATGGCTTCTTTTTTCCGAGTCTGTTTTTTTGTTGTGTAATTTCTTTTTTTGTTTTCCTTTAATTTCTAAATGTTAAGATTTAAAATAATGTTCTTAAGGATGTTAAGATTTGAATAATTTTCAAAATTTAAAAATATTTTAGATGGTTTAGACTTTATAAATATCCATTTTTAAGATGTGTTAGATTTTTAAAATGTTTATATTTAAAAAATGTTAATCTCTTAAACGAAATTTTGAAAAATGTTCATTTTTAAGATGGTTCAGATTTTGAAATTATTTTAAAGTTTTCATTTTTTAAATGATTCATATTTCGAAAAATGTTCATTTTTTAAATGATTCAGATTTTGAAAATGTTAATTTTTTAAAAAGGTTCAGATCTAAAATAGTTTCACTTTTTAAAATGTTCAGGCTTTAAAAGTGTACATATTTAAAAATATTCATTTTTAAAAAGATTCAGATCTTAAAAATGTTTCATATTGAAAAGCAGTCAGAGTTCGAAAATTTTCAGACTTTAAAAACTTTTTAAAAAAGTCTGATTTAAAAATAGATTTGAAAAAGTGAGGGAAAAAATAGCTTTCTTTTAAGCTTTCTTTTAAGCTAAAAAAGAACTAGGTACCTGTTTGTGAAAATAAAAATAATCCTGTCTGGGCCAGCCCATGTAGGATTGGGCCGTGAGCGAGTGGTCGCTCGAGCTCGCAACAAGCGCTGTATAGGGCGACCCGGTCGCGGGTATCTGTCAGGCCCAGGATGGTAATAACTGGTCAGAACGTGCGCGTCGTGTCTCCTCCGCCTCTGAATCGACTACTACTCCTTCCTTGTCTTCCCCAATCTATTCTAGAGAGAGAAAGAGAGGGCCACGACGCAGCCCGGCAACCAAGATCCAAATCTTCGCCACCGACTCGGCGATCCGATCCGGATCTCCAGCCGACGCCGGAGACCATGGCTCGCCACCGCCTCCTCCTGCTACTCCCTCTTCTCGCGCTCGCCTTCTCCGTCGCCGTCGCGTCCACTGAGGTACCCAACTCACTCTCGTAACCAACCCATCTCTGTCGCCGCATGGCCGCCCCCCCTTACGATGCCTCCACCCGTACGCTGACGCAGGGACAAGGGGACTCCGCCGCCTTCATCGATGGCGCGTCGCACCGCTACCTGCGGGATCAGCAAGTCGACCAGGTTTCGTCCCCGATCCTTCTTTTTTCTCTCACCACGCGCTAGCCTTTCGATGCTCACCGAATGCCTGCCTCGTCGTGCTAGTGAAACCAAGCTCAACAGACTCTTCTGGCTAATCCAGACACCATTCTGTTTTATAATTTTCTAGATTAGTAATAAATACCAATGGCTGTTACTACAATGCAATATTATACTTTCATGGGGCATTACGTTATATCTAGATAATCTTCTTTATTGGGGCTTAGATATTGTATTAAGTTAAGTCCTGTGCTACAGGTGGAAGAATATGTTAAGCACCAGTGCCTACTAAAGTAATTATCCTATAAATCAGCACATTATCTGACATGCATGACTAGAAGTTTTTTTTCTCTCGTGTTGATAAGCACCTTTCCAAGTACATCACCTGCTTCTGTACATGCCTTAATAGAACTTTACCCTTGCCTCGTCTAATTTCCTTCTCTTACTGCTTCAAGAGTGAACGCATTGAGCTTACCGTGGCATGATCAACCTCAGCTTTTATTTTCATTTCGCTTACCCACGTGCCATTCTGATCTCATGATATGTCTTTTCACGCTACAACAGGCCACTTCAATGTCACTTGATGAAGTTTCTGCCGCTGTTTCTGTCTTGCTTGGTTTTGCACCACCGGCCATGCTACCTTCTCAGTCTTCTGCAAAGGTTTTAACCTTCTTGATGGATTCAGCTAACTTTTGTATGCATCTTGCTACACTATCTAAGCTATTCAAACTTTGTTTTTCTTGGTTTCAGTTAAACAAAGTGCTACTCCCTAACCCATTTGACAGACCCCGTGCTGTTTTCCTGGTGCAACTTGATGGATCCCATGGTATGTTCATTTTTCGAGGATGATTTTATTAGACTTATACATGCATTTGGATGTGGTCCCTAATGTTGTCTCTCCTGATAATTTACCAGCCTCTGTCGATACTTTCATATCTGAAGCCGGTAGTATTTTCAAAACCAAGATTGAAGGTGCAAAAAATGCCGCAACAGGGCTTACAGGTCAGACTAATTACTTAGTATATCCCATGCTTTTGGAACTTGGATACTGCTGGCAGTCACTGTGTATTCTTTACCCACAATTATCAGTAATCATGTACCGCCTTGCAGATAAGGATGAATTAATTGTCATTCGTTCTGATGAATCTCTGGATGTTCATTCTGGGGCAGATTCTTTTGATAAAGAGCTCACTGACTTGGTAAGTACTTCTGTATGGGAAAGTACCACTCATTACGCATATCTGTAGAAAACTTTGAGGCTTGCTGCAATTTGAAATTAATTCAAAATATCCATACATAGGAAGTTCTGATAATCATATTACTCCCTCCATTTCACAATATAAGATGTTTTAGCCTTTTTCCACATGCACATGTCCAAACTTGTATCTAGACACATTTTAGTGTATGTGTACACTTATTTTGGTATGAATCTAGACAACATGTACAACACCTACAACATCTTATATTGTGGAACAGAGGGAGTATCAGGCAAAGGCAGAGTCAAATGAACCAAGCTAAAATATCAATGTTGTTCCCCATGTTTGTAACTTCAAAAGGTATATTTACATGTCCAAGATGAAGTTTGTATGCGCCTTGTAGCCCCACTTCTTTATTGTAAATCTGCCACTCTCGAAAGATAGAGAGGTGCGATGTAATTAACTCAAATTCTATCATACTTGATGAATCTGAGCGTGGTTTAATCCTATGGAATCATGAGGAGATGAGGCAAGCTTTGGAAGGCTTTAGAAATGCCTAAGGGCCCTTAGATCCAAGGGTTGTGGATTGGATGGACAAGATTGAAGGGTGGAGTCCATAAATGGAAAGACTTGGTTTTTTAGGGAACCACCGTTTTGCACGAATTTCCTCCAATATTTATATGGACTCCATCCTTCAATCTTGACCATTTAATCCATCACCCTTTTATCTAAGCGTCATTTGACATCTACAGCGGCTACAAAAGTTTATCTCATGAGTTCATAGGATAAAACCACGCTTAATTTCATCAAGCATGGGTGCATCCATCTCGTTAACTCTCTTGGTCTCACAAAAGTGACAGATTTGGTAAGTAAATATGCAGGGCCACAGGATGTGTATGGACTCTGTTTTGGACGTGTAAATATGCCTTTTGAAACTAGAGACGTGAGGAATAAAGTTGATGTTTTTTACTTTGTTGGACTCCGTCTTCAAGGCATAAATAAATTTGATGTTTTTACTTTCTTTGTTTGACTCCGTCTTCAAGGCGTAAAAGTACAATTACTAAAATCTGTCTTGTAGGGATAGGTTCCAATCAATTTCGAATTGCAGCAAACCTAGAAATTCCCTATGAATTTATAACATATCCACAAAATTCTACACACCAAACCAAAGGTAAAACAAGAACTTGTACATTTCTTGCACTACTAGTTAGTCTTAAAAATAATCATCAATTTGTAAGAAGAAACCCAATTAACTTTCAAAGGAGTAGATACATTCTTCACAGACTATAAGTAAAACAAATTTTGTGCAGGCAATTTCGCTCAAAGGGTCATATCAGAAGAGTGATGGCAAATTGAACATTCCCTTGGAGAGTGGAAACATTCTTACGTTACTTGTCTCTAAGGTTAGCGCCGCTTCATATGATTTCATCCATGCTTCATGATTTCATCCATTCGCATATGAATATGAATTTGGCTGCCCATAAACATAGCTTGTATATTGACTAATACTCCCTCCGACATATCTTGTGCTAGAACATCTTATATTTTGATACGGAGGGAGTAAAATTTAGGAGTTAAATTGTAATGCGTTTGTGTGTCTTTGCAGGATGCAGACTTGGAATTTGCGTCCAGCTTGATATCCCTTCTTAAAACCATCGAAAGGGGTATTCAGGTTCACGAAGATTTCTCAGGCGGCATCGTGAGCCCCGCAGAGTTATTAGTATGCCACTTCACAGGCATTAAGGTAATTGTAAACATGCCTTTAGCTGCAACTTGGAACTGGTATCTGTTTCTTATGAATTGTGCGCAATAAAACATAATCAAGAGACCCAGACTCTTATTTCCCAGACCACCACCAAGCCATACTCGTTCTCTGTCCGGCAACCCTTGAACTAAGCTCATGACTACCTTATATAGACTTACTAATTTGGTGGGTTTATCTAGGCTCTGGAGGGTGAATATGGTTCCGCGGAAATTGTTAAGCAGGGAGCTGAAGTAGTTCGGACTGTTCTCACCAAAGCATTTGCTCAGTTGCAGGCAGCATATAACGGTAAATTACTTTGTGATGTTGGTTGTTGACTGGAAACATAACCTTTACTAGTGTTCTTATATTTGCAGAATCTCTTTTGACAGTTCATTTTTCTGTTTTGACATCTTTCATGTATAGCGAAAATTGTTGGGCTGGTAGTATCCACAAATGAGGCATCAACATCCTTGGCATCCATCATCGACGCACCATCTTCATTGCATATCTCAAGACGGCTAGCAGAAGCAAGCAGAACTAAAGCTTCAGCTTCTATAGCTGCTATTATTCTTGTTAGATTGAGTTTGGCATGGACTACTGGCATCATCCTTCTTGTGTCAACTCTCATTGGGGTGAGCATACTTCCTCATATTCTTTGTCAACTTCCTGACTTTTTTTTGCCAAGAATCTCTGATGACACTTTGTTCTGATTGTGCAGATCTGCTTGCTCGTGAACATGCCCATTACCAGGGATACCCTCCTGTATTCAAATGTCAAGATGGATTAGTTTGTTCTATATGTGAATTTTCACACGATGACATGGAAGTTTACGACAGCCATGTTTTTTTTTCTTCATTTGAATCCTGGGTTTTACAGTATAACCTATACCGTTTGTTACCCAGGGTAGCATAAAACACTGCTTCTATGTGGATCCCTCATTGAGAAACTGTATTACTGCTGCCTGTATGGGCTTCTCTTGTTTCCAGTAAATAACAATAATCGAGAGGAGTGTATTTTGTTAATATCTGTGACAATTGTATTATCCGGAATACTAGTATCTGAATAAATGTGCTGCTCGAATATTCAGGGTGATGGCTGTTGTCACTGATGAAACTGTGGATGTTAGACTTCCTCGGTCTTCTGTGAATTTCAAATGAATCTGTTATACGTGCATATAATGTGCAGGCTAGTGCTAAGTGTTCAGTTGGTATGCTACAACCAACTTCCGCACCATCCGATCAATGTAACAAAAATGTTCCGCGTGTAGCATTTTTTTTAGTAAATGTAACATCCTATGTAGATAAAACTATTTTAGAAAATGTTACGCCCGATCAATGTAGCAAAAAAATTAATGATGGCGAGCTCGATGTTGGCGAATGAAGCGGCTTTAGGCGACGAGGGAGCAGGCGGCTTGCATAAGAGTTCAAGGGACTCAGGTTCAATTGACGCGGGGCATGTTGGCTAGCTATGGTCGGAGCTGGCCGGATGCATCCAGAGCGGAGGAGGACAAGGTGTGAAAGTCAGCCTCACGCGTGTGGTGATAAGCGTAACAACCAAAAAGTGTGAAAGTCGGCCTCACGCGTGTGGTGATAAGCGTAACAACCAACAACCAAAAAAACGTAGCGGGAGAAGGAGACGTGCGCGAGGCGAGGACGCACAGTCAAACCGGTTGTAGCTAGAGTCGGTTGACAAAGAGCGTTTACCCATAATAATTCATACCTAGTTGCTACAAGAAGTTTCAACTTCCTCGTTTTCCGAGGGTGATTAAGAGGTGGTTCTAGATTCAAGGTTCCTCGCCGGTTATTCCAAACTGCCCCCTTCCCCTCCAGAGTAGCTCCTTTTCTCGTTTGTTTGTGTGTTTTAATTCTACGTTTTCGAGTTTTCTTATCATGGTGGGGGCAGATGTCAATGGTGCTAGAAGAAATAATTATGTTCATGCTCGTCGGAGGTGTTGCTAGTGTCGATGAGAGGCTTGTGGAGTCCTAACTATTGGAGCGACTTTGAGCTGCTGTTGCATGTCGACGTGGGAACGAGATGGGCTGCTCTTGGAGTGAGGTAGTGTTGAATGTTGTGGATCTGCAAACAATGGTAGGGGCTTGATGAAACATGGGGGCGTTGGCCACGTATCCAGCATTGAAGAGACTCAGAGAGCTCCTCCGACCAATGTTTCTTATTGAACTAGATACATCCTTATAGTTATAGGGTTGTATGTTATCGCGGCTCGTTAACCGCTGGTGGCTAAAGATGTGAAAGAACCGAATAGGTTGACCACAAATTTTCCTTTTCTTTTTATCAAGTTAAGTCATTTCTCAATGATAAGTTCTCTAGATATGCAACTAGTTGAACAATCCTATATGATGAGCAATAAACTAGCTAGCAAGATATATTCAACAAGATAAGCTAGCTAAACAAGTAAAGGAAGTTAAAGAGATAATCATACAATGACGCGGAGATTTATCCCGAAAGTTCACTTTCCAATGGAATCTAATCTCCATTGAAGCGGCGCGGAGACACAAAGTGATCCCCGAATAGCCGTCAAATGACACACTGTATCTCCTTCGTGCTTTCCTCCAATGAGGAGTACTGGCACAGTCACTATATGATGCCATTGAGGTCGGCAATCAAAACTTTAAAAGGATGAGGCACACTCCACAACCGAATTGGAGTCTCTCACCAAATCCTCGCGGCATCGAAAGCCATAAAGATCACAAGGCCGGGGCACGCATCCGCAACTCAATTGGAGGCTCCCGGCTAGTCCTTGCGGCGTCCAAGGGCACAAGAACGACCAACGACCGTCTAGTGTTGCAACGAACCCTAGAGTTTTTGTTCTAGGCAAAAATGAGTTGGTTGGTGGGAGATATTTGGGGATTATCCCTTCTAATCCCTAAATACACTAGAATTAAATAGACTATTCGGGATCTTCCGGGATTTTAGATAATCCCCTCCAACGCTCTAAAATACACTAGAAGTAAACAAGGCCTAAATGATTTTGAATTTTAACTTGGAAATTTGCTATAAAACCTCTAATTTTTCAACGTAATGCATTTTTGTCGAGAACTTTTGAGAACGTTCAAACATGAATTTATTCACCGGTTTCCACCGGATATTTTTTCCAAGAAAGAATAAGTTTACAAGGGCATGATGTATCTCAAAAAAGAAATATAGTCACCGTATTTTCGTTTAAATGGGATGATGTAATTCGACATCAGCATGATGTTATATATGTTTCACTATGGCATTCATGCACGCAGATGCATTTGACGGACATATACGGAGGGTCGGGCAGCAAGGCCGGCCGCGAGAAAGACGAGCCACGCCTCCTTCCGCCGCTTGTTTCTCTCCACCATCCATTACAACCTTCCATTAATCTTCCTCAATTTCTCTCTCTAGTAGCTGTTCCTCCATTTCTCTCTCTAGTAATTCACTGGCTAGTAATTTATCAAGGAGTCGTCTCGTGTGTGAGGTGATCATATCGATCGAGGCAGACGCAGTCGGCGAACGCACGCGATGGCGTTGTTCTCGACGAGGCTGGGTCGTCAGGCGTCCGGGTACCTCCAGGACAAGTACAAGCAGGCCAGGCTCGCCCTCGGCGACATCACGCCGGCAGAGCTGTACGTTGTTCATTGCATTGCACATCTTCTTCTGGATGGAATTAACGTATGAGTTTAACCCTCCATGGATTTGGGTTTACATAGGTTGGTGCAGGAGGCGACCAACGGCGACCCCTGCGTCCCGGACGCCAAGACGCTGGCGTGCATCGCCGACGCCGCCTTCGACATCGACGACTACTGGCGGATCGCCAACGTGCTCCACCGCCGCCTCGGCAGCGTCCACGACTGGAAGGAGTGGCGGCCCGTGTACAAGGCGCTCGTCGTCCTGGAGTTCCTCCTCACCCACGGCCCCGAGGAGCTGCCACGGGACTTCCTCCCGACCATGAAGGCGCTGCGCGACCTCCGCGGCTTCATCTACATCGACGACAAGGGATTCGACTGGGGCGCCTCCATGCAGCGCCGGTCGGACAGCGTCGTGGGCCTCCTCACCGACGCCAACCGCCTCAGGGACGCACGCCACCGCGCCGCCGTCGGCGTCCGCTCCTTCCCCTCCGACCACCACGGAGGCGGCAGTCCCACCGCCTCCGCCTCCCCGGTCTCCTCGGCGTCGTCCGCCTCCTCCCGCGGATCCCGCGGCACCTGGTCCTTCGCCTCCGCCTCGCCGCACTACTCCGACAGCCCCACCTTCGTCTGCCTCTTGTCCCCCAACGCCGACTACCGCCACGACAAGAAGTTCGACGCCTACACCGCGGACGATGACAAGCGCGACGGCGGCCTCGTCGCCGAGGAGGAGGCCGCCGACGACTACCCGACCCCGCACAGCCAGGGGAGCTGGCTCGAGGAGTCCGCCTCACAGTCCGGCTCCCCGGCAAGCTGCTGCAGCAGCGCCAAGAGCACCAGCAGCAGCAGGAGGGCCTCAGGCTTCCATACCTTGTCGCAGCCGGAGCGAAGGAACAGCAGCAAGAAGCTCCAGCGACAGCTTTCCTTGGATTATTAATTACAGTAGTTGATTCACTTCATGCAGTGCACCCATACTTTTTCGACCATGATCTATATATTACGTTTTGATTCATCCATCTTACATGGAAATTTTTGTTTTCCTTCGTCTGCTCTTTGTTCGCATGCATGTATTGCCTAGACACATATACAGTTTAGAAGCCCATATTTAACCAAATGTTCTGTGTAATGGATATCCGTTGGTACTTCAGGATTCAGATCTTTATGACTCGCATATGCCAGTATAACCCAATTGAGACTTTGGTGATTCTCAACAAAAAAAAAAGAGACTTTGGTGTAGCGAGAAGCCCCAGCAATCAGGCTGCATCATTTTTTTTTTGTTTTTTTTTTGTGCGGGAGGCTGAATCAGGCTAAGGCTTGCTAAAGGCATAATGGGACGGATTAGTGGTTTTTTGTCGTTAGATTCATCTGTAGGACAAGGACACAAAGGTCATGATTAAGAGGACAAAGTTGTGTTTAAGGATTCTGCCATTTTGTTGCATCAGGGGCCCATGACCCGCACCTCCAAAGATCTGGGGGTCAGCCAGGTATCAGAGCCAACTACAGCGCCAGCAAAGTTCAGATGATCTGAGAGGCTGCCCATTAGGGGTTATCAGTCGACTAGAGAGCTTCAGTGACAACTCACACTCAAACAATAATAAATTAGAGCATCTCTAGGAGATCCCATATATTCTCGTACCGGATAAATCATATTTGTTAAGCCAGATATTGATTATCCGGTATTATATGAGCTTGGCCAAAGAAAAGGAACCGGATATTCTAACGGAAATTAAACTTAGTTCTTCGTGCAAGGATTTTTACATAGCAACTAGAACATAAATTAAATTTAGACTAGCTAGATCTTCCGGCGACAGGAGCGACCATCTAGAAGCCACCGATACTAGTCTACTAGAGCTAAAGTAAACTGAAAATAAACTACCGACACCGGCGATCTGGATTCTCCATGGCGATTGCCTCCGACGTCAGCGAGCTCCTCCTCGAGTATCTAGAACACGAGGTGCTCCTCCAGATGCGGTGGACCGCCAAGGCGACCTCATGCTCGTCCATCGCCTTTTGGAGGCGCTCCTCCGAGTCGAAAGCTCCGACATCCCGCGCGGCCGTGGTGAGCATGAGCTCGTCGTTGGCTTCCTCTGTGCGCGGGAGGAAGTCGTCGAAGAATGCCGCCATGTTCATTCCAGATGCAATGTGGCGGGCAGCTGGCGACGACCTCGCCCGTCGGCGGTGGCAGCATGCGGTGGTCGTCCTCGTACTTGTCCTTCGGCTCCGGCACCTTCCTCCTCCGTCCACCAGAGGAGCTGCTCGCCTCTGTGTCGTGTGCGCCGCCCTCGCCGAGACAAGTTGCTCCTACCGACGGCCGCGGTAGGATCCCCGCTTGCGCGCGGCGTCCGAGCCACACCATGTCATCTTCCATGGGCTCACGGCATCCACAACCTCTGTTGTGTCCATCGGAGCCACATATAGTGCCAACCATGGATCTAAGTTTTTGGTGGAGAAAGAGGCGGCGGTGCCCGGTGAATTGCTCGCCGGAGCTAGGGAAGAGAGTGCGGCGAAGGGTTCTGAAGTTGGTACAGGATAGACCCCGCCCACCGCTTATCCGACGGCCCAGATAAACTTTTCCAGGTGCTCATTTTCTGTTACCTGATTTGGACGAAAAAAAGCCCACCCCAAATAGGTGAGAATTTTCCGGGACATGGGGCTTATACAGAATTTTCCGAGACAGGGGGCTTATACGGGATCTACTAGACACGCTCTTAGACCCACCCACCCATGAGCTTGGGACACCTCTGGCAGGCAGTTACAACATACTCCACATGTAATGAATTGCGATACAAAACCCACATTTGAACTTAAGAATTAAGATACCACATCAAGTGCACATCGCATAACAAACCAGCCACATTCCAATTCCAGGGCATGGGCAAGCCGGTCCAATGCTCATATATCCACCAAGACAGTCACTACCAAATCAGATATAATCTTATATATTGTGTTTGCTTGGTCAGAGGTTTGATATGTAAGCCTCAGATAATTACTGAAAATTCTTTGAAAAAGAATGGACGGTACCTAGAAACGCCTATATTGCGATTTATGTCGAAACAAAGTTAATCCATACAGATATTGAGAAACTCAAGGATGCAAAATGTCATGCACAACAACGAGGCAAACAAGCTGTAACTCTCGCAAATGTAACATCCTCTTGTCATCAGATAGAACATTGCTCAATAAGCTGTGACGATTAAACAGGTCTATCTTCCTTGCGCATCGAAACTCCAAAGGCAACACTGCATGACACAAGTCATCCATCAACCCTTTGCAGCGGTAAGTGCAAGTTGTACAATACTTCAGATAAGCAACTTGTGTACAGTGTAATAATAAGGGGTTAGGTCTACAAAAGAAAGACCTGGCAGCCCACAAATCCATATAATAAACAGATCGCTGTGTCTGGTTAAGTTTACTTGTCTACTGATATAGACAAGTAAAAATGGTAGGACACTCACAAAATATGTGGTAGAGGTTTCAGGGGCGGGGCTTGCGGTCTAGTGACGATGAACCAAGAAAACGCAGAAGATAGAATTATAGAAGGAATAATACAAGTACATACTGTCCAAAACCAACTAATCAAAATAAGTCCTCACAATCGACCAATCTTCAATCTGCTCTACAATACGGATGAATGCCACCAGGATCTAAAAAATGGTGACATGTGCTAGCGCAACTAATACTTGTTGGATTTAGGGTTTGATTATATGTTATTTGCTATGAGGACATAGTCATCTCACGCCAAGCAAGGTTGACAATATTCAAGTCTGTCCAGTCAAGAGGAACAGTCCAGCGACTGCACCTACAAGGGAAGGTGAATCTTCTCCTATTTGAGTAATCGAGTTACCACCTAAACTTTACAAAATTGGCCGCGGCCTCATAACTCCATACTCTGAGTTCTTGGTTTTGAGTAGACATGCATCATGAACGCCAGAGATTGAAGAGACAAAAGGTGTGTCAGTTGTACTGTCTCATGTAGACGCAACACCACATGTTGGAGCTGCATCAACCGCCCTAGTGGGCTTTTGTAACAAGCCGAGCATTACTCACTAGGAGCTGGTGGAGGGAAGTATAAAAGGTGATCTCCTCTCTATTTTCAGAGTCATAGAAGAAAGACACTTGTGGGCTTTCTTGCTCCCTTAGCTCCTCAGACACCCTAAGATAGAGAGTATCTCAACCATTGTTCTTGTAACGTGACGCTAAATCAAGCATGTAGTTCTTTCACCAAAGCCTATTGCATTGGTGTGCGTTGTTCTTGAAGCCAATTCATCAAAAAAGTTGAATTATCCATTTATAGGCCGTGAAACCTAGCAAACCCCACATCAACTTAAATTTGTGAGGATATCGGTGCTCATTTTAAATAGATGAAACACAGCCTTAACAAAAGAAAAATGGAAAATAGGAGACAAACCGAGTTCATTAGAATACGTTCAAAACCAACCAGAACAATCTGAATTCATCTATAAGCAAGGACCTGGACATTACAAAAATATAAAGATTCACAAAGTCCTAGATTATATTTCCGTTGCTTTGTCATTTGAAGGCCTGCCACAAAGCCACAATCTTGATAACTGTCTGGCTGGGTTTTTGGGGAACAACTACGGAGTGAATCAATGTGTTTTCATCAAAAGCTAAGGACTTACAGTCTTCTTCTACAGGGGCCACAGCAGTAGGCCTCAATAGAGCTTTACTTGTGAAGAATGCCCTTCTTGGCCATTTTAGGTTTCTTCTGAATGTGGTTCTGAAAGATGGGAAATATAATAAAAGTTAAGAGCAGACAAGGAGAAGAAAGCAAAGTTGGCTTTTAGAAGCAAACTAAACCTTTTGCCTTTGTAGAGCCTCAACGTCTGTCCTTTCCTTCCAACTGCTCTTACGCAATTTAATAGGGCGGTTTCCAACATACTTTCCTGAAAGAAGTGAGATCAAACACAATAAGGATAACAGTAAACAGAGCTTGTTGATGAGTGGAAGCAGTGTCAACGAAAGTCAATGGAAATGCAAACCATTCATTTCTTTTATGGCTCCAGCCAGGTCTGTAGGGTTTGAAAAGCTCACGAATCCATAACCTTTAGTTTTGCCAGTCCTCTTATCTCTGACAACCTATAAAAAGTACAAAAAGCAATTATCGTCATATAACATCAAGTGCAAGCCAGACTCTGCAGGTAAGAAAAAGCATACACCAGCTGCATGTAAGTCAACATCTGGGTTAGTCATAAGCAGATTACGAATGTTAGGCAGTACACCTGAACTACCATAGGTCTCATAGGTGAGAACCATGTTATACCAAAACTATGAAACTGAGAAGATACAACTTAATACAGCTTATTCTGTACAGTATTTAGCAACTTTACTCCAGATTACTCTCTGTACAGTATTTAGCAATTTTACTCCAGATTACTCTCGAGTTTAATATAGCTTATTCTGTACTTTTATTTTGAACATTCTTCAAGATTCAAACACACAGACAAAAATGATAAGAGCAATTTTGAAAAACGAAAACTAATGGTACCAATTTCATGTGAATAGTCATTAATGTATATATCTATCAGTGGCAAAAGTAGACACAGTTTGGTCGCATGCTTTAGCAACTGTTTTATAGTTTGTGCTTTTTACTCCGAAGAGAAATTTTCCTCAAACTACAGTATTTTGGCAATACATGTTTCGTACTATCTATATCTATATCTATACTATACATAATACCTAATAATAAAGGCAGTAAGGCTTCTGCCAATTTTTTCGTCTGTCGGTAATTTTATGATTTAGCCCTTGAAAAACTTGGTTATCAACCCGCAGTCTGTTAACTTAAGTCTCATACCCCTTTGCTGCAGCAGACAGAGCATCTCGGAATCCCTGCCGCCATGGAGGTGCGCGACCAGGGTCCAGGAGGCGGGCGGTGCAGCGCGCTAGAGCAGTGGAGGGAGGTGGCGAGGGGCTGCTAGCGCTGCCACGGATTCGTGGTGGAGCTCACCCAGATCGGCAGATCGCCATGGCCGAGGCCCCAAGGAGGATCTCGCCCAGGTCACCATGGCCGAGGCCTCAGGAGGAGCTCACCCAGATCGGCAGATCGCCATGGCCGAGGCCCCAGGGATCTCCTGCGCTAACGGATCTGCTGGACGATCTCGCCCAATTTGCCATGGCCGAGGTCTAAGGGACCTCCCCGATGTGGCCGCTGGGCATCTCGATTCTCTTCGTGCTGGGCCGCAGCGAGATCAGGTTACGCTTCTCCTTGCTCACGACCAACTCTGTCCCTCCTTTGCCATACATGTTTTTGATTTTTGATTTTATTTCTGCTGATAAGATGTCATGCATGGTGTGCTTTATCATGATTCCTGATCTGCAGCTCGAACGACAACTGCAGGAGTAACCAATCAGGTGCCTGCTTCAATCCATTCTTATGGGTCACTCGATCTCCTGAATCCTAGCAAACAAGTAGCCGCAGGTCGTGACCGTCCCCTTGTCATGCGCAAGTGTAAACTAACCGTGCCTTGAGTTGAATTATTTTCTAACTATCCATCACATGTGCAATTGCATGCCTCCGATCGAAAAAAAATACAAGTGACCTGGTGGTCATTTTAGAGCCCTACTTAGCACAATGTCTGATAATATGGCAAATCTTTGGCTTCATGGGAACGAACATATAGTTGATTCCTTATCACAAGCTGAATCCTGGACATCACAGCAGTTAACAGTAGTTGCCTCGGCAGCTCAGAAGCAGTTGAGGCTTCTAGAAAATCATCCAACGAGATGAATCAAATTGTTCTTGATGATGACTCCAGGCTGGTTCTAGGACTTGGACCAATGACAAATCTGTATTCTACTGTTAGTCACTCATCTGATGGTAACAGAGTTAAATTATCTGGAACTTTGTTCACCCATTGCACCTTAACCTATCCTGGATTAATGTTGGGGATTTCAAGAGACATCTCAAGAAATTTGCAACCAACAGCAGGGCCTGGCACTCTGGCAGCAAGGAAAGTTCACATAAAAGGAAAATTGGTATTTTCGCCCCACTTATCGACGAGAGGTCAACCTCAGCCAGAAGAAAATCGGGTGATTATGTGCTGGCACTTCTGTTTGCTCCAAGATCAAATGATATTTGTCTCAATGGACACTGCCAGAGACTGAGCAACACCTTGAAACCAGGTATGAGGCTGGTCATGACAGATTTATAGATCAGCATGAGGATCAGCTTAGCCCTGAGCCTTCGGCAACAACGGATTTTTCCTTCGGTGCAACTTCAGATACAATACCTTGTGGTAGCAGTACGGAGCAGAGAAGTCATCAACGCCATGTTGATCTAAAAAGAAGTCATCAATGCCATCTTAAGAAGTGTAGGTTCAACGGGTGTTCGAAGGGCGGAAGGGATCCATCGGGGCTCTGTATTTCCCATGGATGGCGGTCAGCGCTACCAAAAGCCAGGTTGAAGGGCGCCGAGAGCCGAACAACGTACTGTAAAGCTCACGGAGGTGGAACGCAGTGCGAAGAGAGGCTCACCAAGAGCGCCGAAGGAAAGACAGAGTTCTGTATTTCTCACGGTGGTGGGCACCCGTGTGGGGTTCAGTAGTGCTCGAGCAGCATGGGGAAGATCAGGATTCTGCATAAAACATGGTGGAGGGAAGAAGTGCATCATGGAGGGGTGCGCAATGAGGATGATGTGTGTATGTTTGTTCATCACACTGTGTCTTTAAGTTGCTAGATAGATAACAATATATTCTGTTGCTCGATTAAATATTCTATATTGTGGTATACTTTTCTCCATCTCTTAGTTTGTATTGTGTCCGGCATGAGTTGCCCATTGTTCATGATATTGGGACCACATAAAGTGTCAACTATCCAATATAATGTTTATTTTCACGGCGCACTTTAGTAGCAAGAACTTATTTTATGCGTTTCCGTGATAACAAATTTCTCTCCCGTTGCAACGCACAGGCATATTTACTAGTAGCTTATTCAAACTAATATAACGTTGGAACTGATAGGGTTCATAAATGTGTTGGTGAAAGTTTGGGCACATCTGTCCTAGCCTCTGGTTTCGACAACATGAGTGATTTGTATAGGATATCTTCTGAAGGCAGCACACCACTTCATCTGAAAGGCATTTTTTTCCTGGTTCAGGGGTCATCTTTGATGATCCCCAATGTGAAAACAAAGAATAGGGGGCAATTGATCGTCCACATCTTGCCTAACACTTTTGTTCAACACAACTACCCACTTATTCTGCTGCACCTTAGGTAGTGAGTAAACAGATTTTGCAGGTCGCTCAGTGCATCAGGTCTTGTTCAACTTTTTCTATCCAGATTTATATCTGACCTATGCACCTAGCTAAATTCCTAGAAGTCTATTAGACACTGTCCACTTGTCCAGATGATTTTTTGTTGAATTTAAGTTTAATTGAAGAGAGGCCATTCAAGAAATACCCTCACTAGTCTCAAGATATAGTTACCACAGATATACTGGATTGCAAACTTCTACACGAAAAATACCATTCTAGATATTTGGAAGACAGAATATAAATAACATAATTGTTACGCAAAGTCATGATATTAAACTTGTCCGTTATTTAGAAAGCCATGGTAACAGGAACTTGTGAACAACTGCGAAGTAAAAAAATAATAAGAAGAAGAATTTCGGGTAATCATACCCTTGCCATATTGAAGGAGGGAAACCGTGAAAAGGCTTTGGTGAGGACATCGTCATTAACTTCGTTACCCAGATCTCCACAAAACAACCTGAAGTCATCTGTAAAATTGCGTAAAGAATGAGCAACTGGAAGTCTGAAAGGCCAGGCATGGTCGAAACTAATCGATCAACTGTAAGCTGAAAAAGTATGAGGGAGGACGTACTTTCGGGCCACTCGGTGAGGGTGGGATCCTCCCAGGACTGCCCGGCGGCACGACGGGGGATGGCCTTCCTCTTGGCGGCGCCGTCTGAGGAGGAGGCGTTGGCCCTGGCAGCAGATGGGTCGAGGACGTCGCTGGTGGCAAGGGCGGCCTTGACGCTCTCGAGCGCCTCGGGGGTGATGGTCTGCGCGTCCCGCTGGAAGAGCTGCTGCGCTTGCTGCAGCTGCTGGTACTGCTGGTACTGGTAGGTCGGCACCGGCTGCTGCTGCTGCTGCAGGTGGAAAGGGAGCGGGAAGTAACTGGCCCCCGCCAGCGCCGCAGACGACGAAGAACCGGGAGGAGGAGGATTAGGGTTCCGAGGATCCGACGACATCTGCGCAGCAATCCAGTCACCCCCGCGAAAAATTCCTCGGTTTGGGAGGGTAGGCTAGGGTTCCAATCAAACGAAACTGGGATTGAATTGGGGACCTAATCTAAGTAAAAGAGAGTCGGTTGTCAGAGGAACAAGGAATCCTCTTTTTGTATTTGGGCCTCCACTTTACCAGCCCATTTGAACATACTAGTACTAACAATGAACCGCTTGGGCCTTCGTCTAAAAATAAAACATACGGAGTAAGTCCAAAAACAAAACTGCTTAAGCCCTACTTGGATTGGGTGTATATTAGCCAAAACCGGTGGAAAGGGAAATCACTAAAAAAAAAGGTTTCCCTTTAGCCTTGTTTGGTCGCAGGGCCCAAACCACGCAGGGAAATTAGAACCCATAGGGAATTTCCCACGTCATGTGGGTTCCCCTCCTTGACGGGGGAAACTGCATCCATTCCCTGTTGTCATTTGGTTCCGGGGGAGGGGAAATAAGAACGCCCAGGTATTTCAGGAAAATAGAGAAATACAACTCACTGTTCGATAGTTTAGAAATTTAATAGATTCATAAATTTTATATACAATGGTACTGCTTGCCTACCGATGCATCTGCAGCTGTGCTAATTCCGTCGTGGATTGTTTCACACTTGCAGGATCTAAACCCTGTACGTGATTGCACGAGCTGCAAGCGTGCAAGCTCTAGTATGTTGGAGCCAATGCCAATCACACGAGATGGAGAGCCTAGCCAGCCTTGTGCTGGTGTGCAGAGAGATATATATGCTACGACGGCGCCTACCAAGCTGGCGAAAAATTAACTAGTGGTAGAGCGTACGCCTAACTCAAATTGACCCTTGATTTGCATATGCATGGACACCGGTAATTATCAGTTGCCGTGCCATGTACAGTCTGATCTGCTCGCCCCGGCTAGATCTGAAGAACCCATGGTACGAACTGGTGACGGCCGGACGCGGGAAGCAGATCCAACAAGGGATCTTGGCTAGCCAGCCGCCAGCGAGCGAGGCAGAGTAAAAGAGAAGAGGGAGAGGGAGAGTGAGAGGGACCGGACCTTGGCGAGCGATCGAGGTGGCGTCGGTGGGGAGGAGGAGGAGGAGGAAGCGGCGGCGGCGGCGGCTGGCTGGCGCGCCGGAGAAGACGAGTCGTGGCCTAGCGCCGTCGCGTCGCCGCGACCTGTTGACTAGCGGAATGAACACCCTCGGAAAAGACGCGGAATGGCAGGGAAACCTTAGCCCCGTGGGCAACCAAACGGCGCCGTGGGCTACCCGGGGCCAATTTGACACGCGATTTGTTGGGCCGGGAAAAGGACCGGGATCCCCCGTTTTCCCTGCGCACCAAACAAGCCTAAAGGGAACTTTACTCTCACTCACTCTCATCATAACAAGTGTCGTTTTTTTGTTTTTTTATTCCTCCATGGATATTTACATGTCCGCCAGGTGTCACTAACAGAATAAAAGTGGGGATGAGAATTAGAGAGAAAGGGATACGAGAGGTGGGAGGGCAGATTTCCCTTTTATTTTTCAAAAACGAAATTTTAAAACAAAATATCTCGAGAACCTTTTATCCAAATTACAAACCGTTTTCACTTTTGAGCTCCTTGCGTCGAGATCTTCAAAAATAGATCCCATGTTGATAGGTTTTGATTAAAAAAAATTGTACTACCGGTTAGTACAACCTAAGTCTGTGGTTTTTTTTAATAAACACAGTACAAACGCAGACACTCACATACAATTTGAGTCTGTTTAGTTGTACGTCTGAGTTTGTTTAGTTTACCTACAATCTAAGTCTGTATAGTTATACATACAACATGAGTATGTGTAGTTGTACGTACAATATATGTGTATTTATACGCCTAAGTCTATGTAGTTGTACATACAACCTGAGTCTATACAGTTGTACGTACAAACTGAAACCCGACTCTGTGTGGTTGTACGTACAACCTAAATTGGATAGTTGTACACCGTGCTCTAGATGTTATGTACTTCCCGTTATAATATTGTGTTATAATATTGTGTACAAATTTTTTACGAGTACATCTTCGTTTATATGTGCGGGCGCATTGCTTCGTACGAAAATGATCGACACCAGTACGCGAGGCTTTATATAATACTAAGCAATTTGGCGCGGCGACACGCCCCATCCGTGCGGTGATACTGAATGTTAAATGTTGACAACAATGTTAGGAAAGGGTGTTTTTTTCAAGAATGAAGAGACTTGAATATAAACAGTATGTCAGAAAATAGAGACTACCAATGTGAAGTTAGGGTGTGTTCGTTTCTGGAACGGAGTGGAATGGAATGGAACGAGTCCGTTCTCGTGTTCGTTTCTGGGATGGAGTGGAATGGAGTGGAACCAGAAAAGGGAATATTCCCTCAATATTGGAACCGACCGGTCCGGCCGGACGAGGTGGAACGGAACAGTAACGCTAGGCGATTAACTCTAATTTAATCAAGTTTAGCAATAATTAATCAAGTTTAGCAATAATTAATCAAGATTAATAATAATTAATCAAGATTAGGAATAATTAATTAAGTTTAACAATAATTAATCTAGATTAGGAAATAATTAATCGAGTTTGATGCCGTTCTCGTTCCATTCCATTCTCATTCCATTCCAAAAAAGAACACAAAAATGGAACGGTTCCGTGACAATTTTTTGTCCAAAAAGAACACAGGAATGGAACGGTTCCATGACAGTGGAATGGAATCCATTCCACTCCATTCCAGAAACGAACACACCCTTAATGAAATAATAGAAAATGGTAAATGGTATGTATGTAAGAAATACATAGAGCAATATTAATGGTATTTGTCATATTGTAGTTAAATCTTTTAAATATCCTGTGGGGCAGTGATTAATTAAGGTCACCTATACTGGTATTCGGAGAAGATATTTGCTTGTGTGCTGGTAAAAAAATATCAGGAACCATATAGTCTTGTTGTTTGTTGCCCTTTCAAGATGTCAACGCCCGCCATCGCATTCACCGTTGTCGCTTCCCTCGTCATCAGAGAAGGCACGGCTGCCTTGCCTAAGGGCCAGAGTGACTGTTTACCCTTTGGTTGAAGCCCCAATTTTGTCGGGGAGGTGAGAGACCATCCATGTGTATAGATCCTTGTTCTCCATCTAAATTTTCATGGAAGGTGTAGCCGCCTATGCAGAACATGGTTAGTTGTCATCTTGTCACTCTTTATAGTGTAAGGAGAAATAGAAGTAGAAATGTCTCGGTCATATTGGACATAGTATCTAGTAACCTATTTGTCCATGTATCATTGTTGTAGTTAGAGAGATAACACATATATAAAATCATCAAAACGCCATAAAAGCAAGAGAGCACATTACACTATTGGCTACTCTGAACCTAGCAGGTTATTACATGAATGTACCTCAATAAAAATCATCCAAGAACATACATCATCAAATTCAGCTTGCATGTACAACGGAAGGCTGACCATCCGACCAAGGTTTATAAGTCGATTAATAGACAGCTGCTTTTAAGTGATACCCCTCATGGTCAAAACGTTGGAGCTCATGGAGGAGGGGGAGGTAGTGATGTTCTGGATGCTGAAGGTGTCTCTCGGGCGCCAAAGAAAACGCGCTCAACGCCTTCTGACTCTGAAAATTCAACTTCGGCAGTGGCTGCACCGCAGTCCTGCCCGTCCCAATGAGTGCTATAAGTCTGAACTGTCGCGGGCTTGGGAACCAGGCGACAGTTCGTGAGCTTCGCAAGGTTGTGAAGCAGGAAGGACACGCCCTTCTCTTTGTGATGGAGACAAAGATTAAGGGGAAGCGAGTGGAAGCGTTGCGAACCTCTCTGGGTTTCGCAGGATGTTTTGCTGTCGATAGTGATGGTTTAAGTGGTGGCATTGGGCTGTTCTGGAACCATGATGTGGTAGTTGATATAAAAAAATTCAGCAATGCGCACATAGATTCACATGTCAGATGGAAGGACAAGGACCTTTTAGCGTGGCGATTTACTGGGTTTTATGGTGAACCCCGTGCGGAAAACAGACATCAAAGTTGGGATTTTCTTCATACCCTTTTTGCAAACCCACATGATGGCTGGCTGTGCGTTGGTGATTTTAACGAGACAATGTACGCTGAGGAGCACTTTGGTGCTCATGCCCGCCCTGAAAATCGTATGCGTGCGTTCCGTGAAGTTATCGATTTTTGCTCTTCCCAGGATCTTGGGTGGAGAGGTGTTCCCTTTACATGGGATAATAAACAACAAGGCTCATCAAATGTTAAAGCAAGGCTGGATCGGGCTCTTGCTAATGCATCCTTCTTAAGTCTTTTTGAATTCACAAGTGTCAAACATATAAGCTCAGTTGTCTCTGATCACTGCTATGTTGTGACAGAATTAAGATCAAAACCTGTGGGTTCTTGGCCAATGGTGAAACGGTCTTTTCGCTATGAAAATGTGTGGCAATCTCACAGTGAGTATGATGCTCTTGTGAAGAATCTCTGGACTGTTGGAGCAGGCAATGAGGGTCTTAATGGAGTTGTGACTGCTCTTAATACGATTCAACACGGTCTCGGTTCGTGGGGTGACCGAGAATTCGGTAATCTGAATAAAAAGGTTCGGAAATTACAGAAAAACCTAGAGCGTGTTAGAGGTCTATCGGTGGGCCGCGGCTCATCTGATGAGGAGAAGGTTGTTGTGGCCCAGCTTCGTGAAGCATTGAGGCAGGAAGAGGTCTGGATGTTGCAACGATCGCTCGTGCAGTGGCTTCGGGAAGGTGATCGAAATACTAAATATTTTCACGCCCAAGCTGCACATCGGAAAAGAATTAACCGTATTACCTCCTTAGAGAATGGGAGTGGTGTTCTTTGTGATGATCCGGAGGATATTACATCTGAAATCTCAGGATTCTATCAGAACTTGTATTTGTCGCAAGGATACAATGACATGAGTCAGCTTCTGAACATTGTGGAACCAAAAATTTCTAATGAGATGAATGCTGGGCTGGAAGAGGACTTTACAGCCGAGGAGATCAAGTGTGCTTTGTTTCAGATGGCACCCTCAAAAGCTCCTGGTGTGGATGGCTTTACCGCGGGGTTTTTTCAGCGTCATTGGAATATTTTGGGAGATGACATTGTCAAGGCCACGAGGGATTTTCTAAATGGTGGTGAGCTACGTTGGGACTGAATGATACTGCTATTACCCTTATACCCAAGGTACGAAATCCACAAAAAATCTCTCAATATCGTCCAATCGCACTTTATCCAGTCCTATATAAGATTGCAGCCAAGGCATGCACTAACAGATTACGAGGGCTGATGGATGAAATAATTGGTGTTGAGCAAAGTGCTTTCGTCCCTGGGCGATTAATTACGGACAATATTCTTGTCGCGTATGAAAGTGTACATGCAATGCGGAGACGGAAAAAAGGTAAAAATATAGCATGTGCTGTTAAACTTGATATGCTCAAAGCGTATGACCGAGTGGAGTGGCATTTTCTTGAAGCTATGATGCAACGGCTTGGCTTTGGAGAAAGATTTGTGCGCTTAATTATGAAGTGTGTCACCTCGGTACGCTTCGCAGTTAAAGTTAATGGGGTTTTATTGCCATATTTTTCACCTACTCGAGGTTTACGACAAGGTGATCCTATGTCACCTTTCCTGTTTCTTATCTGTGGACAAGGTTTTAATACGCTGCTGAATTCTTTTGGTTTTGTCGATCGAGGAATTCGTGTCAGTGTTAGATCTCCCTGGGTCAGCCATCTCCTGTTCGCAGATGATAGCCTTGTGTTCATGAAAACTAATTTAGTGAGTGTAGCTAGGCTGAATGAGATCTTGAGAATTTATGCAGATTGTTCTGGTCAGGCAGTCAACCGTGATAAAAGTGCTGTTTATTTTACCCCAAATACTCCACACACTGATCGGGCTGCTATTAAAAACGCTCTTGGCATTCAAGTTGAGGCCTTTACTGAACGATACTTGGGTTTGCCAACAGCAGTGGGGAAAATAACAAGTGCTACCTTCTCACATATAAGAGAGAGGTCAAGAGGGAAAATGCAGGGTTGGTCAGAAAAACATCTTGCTTGTGCTGGTCGGGAAGAGCTGATCAAATCTGTCATCCAAGCTATTCCGGTATTCAGTATGTGTTGCTTCAAGCGGACTAAAAAGGTTTGTAAGCAGTTGGTGTCTGATTTGGCAAATTTCTTTTGGAGCAGTTCCATTGATAAACGGGGTATGCACTGGTTGTCGTGGGACAAGATGACTAAGCCAAAAACACAAGGAGGCATGGGGTTTAAGGACCTCGAATTGTTCAACCTGGCTCTTCTTGGTAAGCATTTGTGCTCAAGTTCTTAAAGGTAAATATTTTCCGGACTGTGATTTTATGCAAGCACATATTCCCGCGTCATCTTCGGCGACGTGGCGAGCTATTATTGCCGGCAGATTGGCACTGGAGCAAGGACTCATTCACCGTGTAGGTGACGGCTCCTCTATACCAATATGGTCTTCACGTTGGATACCTACAACATCTACACATATTCCTATGGGAAGGTTAGAGGCTGGGGGTTCGGCTGCGCAACCTGCCGAGCCGCTGTTGATGGTTTCTGATTTGATTGATGATTATACTAGCACCTGGGATATTGAGAAGGTGAGGAGTAACTTTTTTGCACCTGATGCTGATGCTATACTGAATATTCCGCTCAGCTCGTCAGGTGGCGAAGATAGTCTGGCTTGGTCCCTTGAAAAAAGTGGTTTGTACACTGTCAAAACAGCTTATCGTGCTATGATGACTCGCAACGAGCGTCTTGCTCCAGGAGAGGGGTCGATAGCAGAATCTTCAACGACACAACAACAGTTATGGACTGCTTTATGGAAATTAAATGTTATCCCAAGGGTTAGAGTCTTTTGGTGGAGAGTAATTCGTGGTATTCTGCCAGATTATGCTACTCTTAAACACCGTCACGTTAAGCAACTTGCTAGGTGTGATCTCTGTAAGGCGAAGGATGAGGACCTTCGGCATGCTTTAATCACATGTTCTTTTGCGCAACAGTATTGGACAGCTGCCAAGGAAATGATGGATTTGAAGCTCCCAAAGTTACATCCGGCGACATGGGCTAAAGACATCATACTTGATGGCATGTTCAAGGATGAGGAACGTTGTAAGATTACCACGGTGATGCACTCTATTTGGACTGCAAGGAACCGGTGGACGCACGATCAGGAAGATCAGGAGTGCTTCGACCCTGTACAAATACTAAGGAAAGTGCGGGAAGATATCTCTTTGCTTGAACGACCTCGTAAGAGGAATATAGCAAACGCTGATCAACAGTGGAGACCTCCTGATCCAGGATGGGTGAAGATCAACACGGATGGAGCAATTGATATCATCAACCGGTCGGGAGGTGGCGGGGGAGTGGCAAGATCGCATGTATCCTTCATGGGAGCTTGGTGCAAACCTTTTGTCGGTGTAACCAACCCTCTGATTGTGGAAGCCATGGCGCTGCGGGAAGGAGTTCTTTTTGCCCAGCTTCGTGGTTTCTCTCATGTTGTCATGGAAGTGGATAGCTCGGAGGTAGTGGATCTCTGGAGCTCGCGCTGCAACTCAAGATCGATAGTGGCGCCTATTCTTTGTAATATTAGGGACATATCCTCTAGCTTTGCTTCCTTTTCGATTATTAAGGTCAATAGAGAGGCTAATGAGCCTGCGGATCGCTGTGCCAAATATGCTTGTACCCTCTCGGGTTCAGACTGCTGGGTGCGCGATTGTCCGCCGTTTCTTCGAAACAGTCTGTTGGCTGATTGTAATCATATATCTCTTGGTGTTGGAGGCGGCGAGTTTCAGACGCACTCTTTCCCTAACCAGGGTACTGAAAGGGACTGGCAGGGTTTTAATGAGGCGGCTCGCTGACCTAATATATGTGGTAAATTGCAAAAAAAAAAATCAGCTTGCATGTCTGTACCATGAAAATAATTCCAGTGCAACAAAAACCTCATAATAATATAGGTTCATGCAAAATTGCATCAATTAATCGGATAAATTAAAATAGTGGGTTAATTCGTTCGAACAAAACATTTTTTTTCACACTACTGTAGATTTATAAGAAACCATGCAAGACAACCTAAATGGTTCATGTCTCACTCATCTATCCATGATAAAAGGCATTTTCAAAATACCCAAAGTATCACGAGCACAGAAATAGATCAGTTCAGAGAACTGAAATCTGAGAACAAACAGAGCACTTAGCCTTCTCTCAAAGTTTTATCAACCCTTCATTCCTTCTATGCATTTTCTATAGGATGTGGTGAATGAGTGTAGAACATAGATCAATACAGAGAACTAAAATCCGAGAACAAAACAGAGTACTTATTCTTGTCTCAAAGATGTCGAGAAAATACTTACCAATTCGCATTTTTCTGTGAGATGTGGTGAATGTCTCTAGAACGGTGGGTATTAATTTTTCTGGATGCAATGCCATTGCAATCCAAATTTATATGGTGAGATGACGATATACCGTCACAGTAGGGCCAGCAGTGAAATAGTCCCCCACTTGGATCATCTATTGGTCTTCAGCTGATTAAATTATTGCTCATCAGATTTACCAACCGCAAGGTATGATTTCCTTACATGAATCTCGTACATAGTCTTAAGGTTTAGGAGGTGGTATGCATATCTGGAAATTTACACTTCATAGATAAGGAATAATCCAGTGAAGGCTCATGTTTCTAAATTTTTAGCACACAACATACTCTAGATGGCAGGGAATTACATCATAACAATAAGTTTAGCTCAATCTGCAGAACTTCCAATCACAGTAAGTAATTAGGCAAATTAATCTGATCTTCTAATTTAAAGCAAGAAAACATGGATCTTATATTTAGCATCTTGGCAACCAGACATAAAAATTGTTGTAGCCTAAATATCATTTATATATATGCACGTACCAGATCTTCTGAAGATGGTACTACATATAGTTGAGGATTAGCATCAATGGCCCAATAATTATTTAGACCTGCTTAATGAAATCACATTAGAAAAGGGTATATATATATATCAGATTTATTTATAAATATCAAGCAGGAGGGTGCATAATTAATTTATTTATATGGAATTATCTACTGTCACACTTTGCTAAATGCTTCAACCTGAAGCTAATAGACATTCAGCAACTATATATAGGCCTTATAAACAGGAACATGGGGTTGTAGAATTCCTTTGTCTATAGCAAAGAAGAACGAAATGTGCAAGCCAGCTCATATATAGGTATACTGAAGTTGCATTTGTAGTTTGACAATCGCTGATATGCAGTCTCTTTAATCTTGGATGTGGTGATTCGATGCTGGGAATGATTTTACCATATAACTAATATGAACTGCACTGTAGGGATCTCGAATCACTGTATGGAGGTGTTCCAGTACACACTCGACAAAACCAACTATTTCACTAATCAATTCCAAAGTAAAAATCAGCCATGTGTACAATGAGCAATGTAAATGGACTGGAATCACATCTAGTATCCAAACATATAGAAAAGCCATGTAACCTATAATATAACTAAAAAAGATGATGACAAAATGGCCAGTCAGATCATAAACTGTACAATTTAGCAAGATAGTGTAAAACAATGGTCTCTCAGATCATAAACCATCAGGCGTCACTGAACTGAAAATTTAACAATGCTTTTTACAGATTAGTTGTCTCTGAACTGAAGTGAACTAAACTGAACATGAACAGAGGAAGTGCATAAAGGAACATCAAACCAAGCATCGACAATGTAAGACTGGTTAAGAGAACCTGGACTAACAATGGGAATCACTGTGCCAATCTTCCTAGTATCAAGCTCCTCCTCTTTCGAAACCCTCGTATATATGCTCCCTCTGACAGGGTAATTTTGTGTTCCATATCCTGACATTGAACAGATTTAAAATGGTAATCTGTTTACCATACTTACAAGAATACAATGGCTCAATAACCTACTCGCTGATCTGAGCAATTACCGGTAGCATTATCATGGCTATTAAATTTTAGGGGAGGCCGAAGTACCTTGAATAGGGATCACTATCGCATGCAAAGGGTTTCTTTGAATTTTCTGCATAAAATGGAAAATCCAAGTTAATAAGGCCAGAGCAATCTATGAGACCCAAGGCATATTTTAAGAAAAATAAATTATAAGGTTAATATGTGTCAATTTCTTTGAGAACATATATACAATGCACTAATTATGATGTCCAATGCTTCGATTTTGTGACTTTCCAAATATGATAATTGATGACCGAGAAATATCCTAATTGTTCAGATTCATGTGCATGCTCCTTTCATATTCCTTTTATTTGCGTTGGCTCCCTGTGATGGTGTAGTACTTTTCAAAAATTTATTTTCTAATGATTTACAATGTACGTTAATTTGAAGATACCACTACATTATCCGAAGATAAAATGGTGTGTGTGTGTGTGTGTGTGTGACAAACAACTGGCATTTAGAAAAGATATTTTTTTAACAATTGTTCAGATCATATTATGGTAAGAGCATTCTTACACGTACCTGGACCCTTCCAGATCCTATCCCTGTTAAAAAAGTTATTATCATGGTGAGAACATTCTTACCTATACCTGGAGCAAAAACCAATCCCCAGTTTTGTATAAACATTTGGTGTTGCTATAGAAGGTGCAGATCATAAGAGAGCGAAAGCATCATATTGGTCAGCACTATTGATGGTAAGATTTCTCAATTGCGTCTGCAAGTACCTACTATCATGAACAGGTCCATGTGTCAAAATTATTTTAAATACCAGAAAGATCCCACTCATCTCGTCAAAGAATTTTAGGAAATGTTTGTTATACATTCGTAGTTTCAGCGCTAGACGCAAGTTGACCACAACACATAGCCTGGTGGAGGTGCCTCCCCTCCCAGCGGTTCTTGACTTTCAATAAGAGAGATCTGTGAAACATTGCACATCTTAAATAATATATTGAAACCAAATTAACAAAAACGAAGTAAATATCTTGTGCATAATAAAATTCATATATAGAAAACCATGGAAATCGACAATTCATACACAACTCTATTAAGTTCAAAGGCTCTCATCATAACTTCAAATACTAATAATTTAGCAAAGCATGACCTACAGACTCTTGCAATCATAGCTATAGCTTTGATTTTTTTTAGACAATCTTTAAGGCTATCTGCTTGGTCTGGAAGCATAATTGTTAACTCAAAAGAACATGATACTGAAGAAACAGAATTGTAGCATTACCATAATGTCGTCCTGTAAACCCACCAGGTTGTCCTCTAATAGATGGTCTCTCTTCCGTACATGCACCATTAAATATGATCATTACATAGGGGAAAAAATGCGCTGATTTATGCGAGGTAAGGGACCGGAAATCTGATTCTGACCATTTGAGTTCAGCTCCATCAATCACAGCTGCGACCGCAGCATCTTCATCTTGCACTTCTGTAGAGGAACTAAATTTTCAGACTAATTCATTAACCACTGATCTGTTCCAAGCTACAGAACCATCTTCTATGACTTTCCGCCTGCAATTAGTCAAAAAATATTAGTGTATCTAGAAGACATCTCCGACCTCGCAAAGTAAGAGAGAAATTAAAATCTGTTTGGAGAGAGAGAGAGGGAGAGGGAGAGAAAGAGAGCACACCCTCGGTGCTGCTCCTCCAGGCTCCAGGTACAGCTTAGCTATGCATCGGCCCGTGGCCGTGGCAGCGAACGGCGGGAGAAGCCTCAGAGAAGTAGGTGCAAGACCCCTCGATCGTCCCTGCCGTGGAATTGGGTAGGGACGGGGTCAATGGGAGGAGGTCGTGAGGAAATTGGAAAAGAATCGGGAGAGTACGCGGGTCGGGATGGAGGAGGCAAGCGACGACAGAGATCCCCGTGGTGAAAGCGAACTGCAGGGCTAGGACGGCGTACGCCTTCCGTGCGAACGCCCAGCGGAAGCTACCGCGAGGAGCGGATTGGGGAGGAGCACGAGCAGAGTCGCGATTCACCTGATTCCTGGAGGGTGGAGGAGATCCTGCGCGAGCGAATCATGCGTAGCGAGCGATGCTGCGCGTGCGGGCGGAGGTGCTCGCCTCCTCGCCGACCGGAGCTAAAGGACGAAGAGCGGCGCCGGAACGCGGGCACGGCCAAGACGAAGTAGAGGCGGATGCGCACGTGGAGGCGGCGGAGCCCCGTGGCCGCCGCGCGGTGCAGGCAGCACGCCCCGGCCCAGACGATGCGGCGCGTGCGGGCGCGCGGCAAGAGGTGGTGGCGAGCCGCGTCGGCCCTGCCTTCGGCTCAGACCCAGCTCGGCGTCTCCGACGCCGGCGCGACCGCCATCGTCGAGCAAGAGAGGGCCGAGGTAAGGGGTGGCGGCGGTGCGATGGGGAGGAGCCGGGAGGAGACGCAGGAGGGGAAAATGAGGAGGATTTGGATCTAGGGTTAGGGCTTGTAGTTTTATATGCGTGGACCGGTTCGTAATTTCCGGAAACTAGAGGACTTTTTTGCAAACCTTCGGCGCGGACCGTCGGATCTGAATCGGACGGCGGGGAGCTAGGCAACCGGGTGACCGGGTGGGCGACCGGCGGTGACCGGGCGACGTGGCGGGCTGGGATTGGTAGAAACCCCTGTGCTACAGTAACCGGGGGTTTGCATCTGAGAACTTACAATCTGAGCGGTTGGATGGGAAGATCGGACGGCTGTGGATAAAAGGGTGACGTGGATGCTCAATTTAGACGCGAAATCGACCAACATACTAGAAGGAAAAGACGCGCCTTGCCGCGTCTGTCCTAATACGAACAACGATAGATGGCGAAACATATATAAAAACAGTACCAATGAAGGAGAAAATATTACCACTGGCTCACTAGTTTACAACACGATTAATTAAACATAGAGAAGTACATAAGCGGCACAACACTTAGTTGGACGATCATGATACAGCGACGATTATGAAATGTCACGAAAGTTAAATTGTGTACCCCTTCATGTTCATGGTCATGACTTTCCTACACTCTAATGATTGCAACTGAGGCTAGACAAACATAGGTCCTTTTTTAGTGTATGCATTCAACCATCTAAAATAAAACACATGCATTTTGTTACATAATCTGGCTCGTTTTGTGAATAAAAGTGAGATATACGTAACTATACCGCAAAACAAATCACAGATAAATACCCACATCCTTTTTATCAGTAATAGGTGGCATCTAACAACAAGGCATATTACTCATCCTTCCACCCGTAGGCACCATCGATTTGTCGTTGTGAAACCGCAGCTGCCACTACCACCGAGTCGAGCTATACTAACAACAACTGTGACAACGGCTGCCGATGCGAGAAGCCACATTGGTGTTCATGTGCAAAGTGTTGTAGGAAGTATTTCAGCTCACCGATGTTGGGTGGCCACCAGAGGGGAGCGCAGGTGACATGCAAGTTAACAATGGATTTGAGACACGACATCAGGGATGGAGGTGCCCTGTAGTCCCAGCCTCCCAGGTGCTTGACGGAACCAGAGGTGTGTGCAAAGAGATGGGCAAATTTTTCGTAAGGACGGCTGTTTTCGGTAGAATATGGTTCGAGGGAGGCGGAGGGAGAGAAATGGTGTCGCGTGACATAGGATGTGCAACGCTATGGTGGACGCTGGCGGTAGAGATAAGAGATAGGGAGTTCTCAGAGATAAGAGATAGGGAGTTCTCAGATAGAGCCAGCAGCTCTGAACTCACTACATCTCCTTCGTTAAAATAATGAAACGACTATTCAGAATTCAATTTTTTGAAATAAAACGTAAAACTACGTGTATGAATTGTATGCACTCTAGAACCTTTTTTGTATTTCAATCTACACAAAAAGAGTAATTTTAGGGTGAAATGGAGCTATTTTATTGTTTGTTACAACCACAATTTTCTTTTTTTTATAGATGAGAGTCCTTTTTATTTTATTAAAAATTTAGCATGTAAGTACAAACATATGTATGTATCCAATAGATTTTTTGTCAAACTGTATTTAAAACTGTGAACGATAAATAAATAAAATTATGGGGTCCACCATGATGTGGACATGTGGTAGAAGGAGAGACCACCAATCCTAGGGAGCTTAGTATTTATAAAGCACTCTAGAACCTTTTTTGTATTTTAATCTACATAAAAAGAGTAATTTTAGGGTGAAATAGAGCTATTTTATTGTTTATTACAACCACAATTTTCTTTTTTTATAGATGGTGAAAGTGCATGGTTGTCCCCATGCATGGTTTTGGTAATTAATGACAATCCTTATGGCCTAATGTTTGCTTTGAGATATACTTGTAGATCTTGTCCATAGGAAAAGATTGGAGTTCATGTGTTGGACTCTAGTAGTTTACATGATGATCAATGCTCTACTCAAGGGTTTATATGAAGAATGGTCATGTTTTGCATTTTACTAAGCTTGTGGAGCTATTTGCTTTATCTCTTTTGGTGTGGGGGTATGGGAAAGACATGATATGCACTATGTGCAACTCTTTTTGAAAGACTATGTTGATGCTTTGGCTCATCCTTGTATTAGTCTCCTAAAATGTCTTTGTATCTCACACCCATTCTTTTATTTGCCGCTCCTTGCTCTTGTTGCAAAACATTTTATTAGGTGAAAGTTGTTTTGCCTCCTTTATCATTTACATTCTCTTGCATGAGCTTGTGTTCGAATTCATCTAGGAGGGAGTGAGGATTCCATGTTGTGCACACTATATTGAAATACAAATCCTATTTATGCACGTACCTTGGGGAGTTCCCTCATGATATTTAGAACACTTTTCGGATCCTTTTGATTGCTTGCTTCTTTCGTTGAAGTATCTTTCCATTTGATATTCTTTTGCAATCTTTGGATCCTCTCTATAGTTTGATCTCCCTCCATCTACTCGTCATTGGATATGTGCATTTGATTTCACTCATATTATGAGAAATGCACACATTATGGGGGAGCTCTCACTATATTTGCCTTCTAAGTTTTTCTTTCCATTTCGGCAATCGATGCCAATGGGGGAGAAATTTAGAGGGTTTAAGAGAATATGGGTTTGTTCTCTTGCGGTTCTCTTGCATCCTTGCTCTTTGTGTTGCATGGTTGCTTAAATTCATTATATAAACCCTCGTAAAATGGATTGTCATCAATTACCAAAATGGGGGAGATTGAAAGTGCATGGTTGTCCCCATGCATGGTTTTGGTAATTAATGACAATCCTTATGGCCTAATGTTTGCTTTGAGATATACTTGTAGATCTTGTCCATAGGAAAAGATTGGAGTTCATGTGTTGGACTCTAGTAGTTTACATGATGATCAATGCTCTACTCAAGGGTTTATATGAATAATGGTCATGTGAAGAGTTGAGCTTATTGCAAGTATGGCTTGGAAAAGAAGATTGAGTGATCAATCATGTTTTACCCCAAGCCATCATACATATCAAGAGAAGAAGATGAAGCGCAAGATCAATATGATGCATCTCGAAGATATCATTTGATTGAAGCTTGCAAAGGAGTCATGAAGACGATGCTTAGCGAGGCCCTCCCATAATGGAGTATGGGGGAGCATTTGGAGAAGTCTTCATCAAGCATGTGCTAGCAAGCACAATCAAGAAAGGTGTTTCAACTTGAGAGAGTCAAGATCGTCATCATCGAGCTCAAGTGGAATGCGCAAGGCAAAGGTATGATCTTGATAGGTTTTCTTTTACCGGTCTCATGGTGTTAGTGGGAGACCGGGTTTTAGGATAGACGGCGTACTATCAAGAGGGGCTCTCAAGTGAGTAACTTGATCGCATCGTTGTGGAGAGCTCAAACCTTTGCATACTTGGCATATCATATTTCTTGGTTCTTATTTGGCTTTTATGGTGGTGAGGAATTAGAGCTTGGTTCATCTCCATGTCAAGCTCTAGTTCATCGAAAACGGTTTTACCTTGGAAAACTAGTTGCGTTTTCGGTGGCGGAAATATTGCCGGTTCAACCGTGAGGAAAGTCCCACACCTTGCCATGTGTGGTGATTTTACTCTATTTATGGGATGCAATATTTTCACTTTTTGTAGCCTTCTCCTTGTCAGTACCTTTCCAACGGAGTTGGTCTCACCTCATTCGGAGTTCATTTGCAAAAGTTATAGCTGTGTTTTTGGTGTTCGGACAGGCCCGGTAGTACCGGAGAGTTTTGTTCCGGTAGTACCGCAGTAAGCCGGTAGTACCGGGCTCTCTGCGGTACTACTCTCTGAAGTTGGTTTTTCGGGCGTTTTGGCACGGATGGCCCCGGTAGTACCGGGGTTGGAGCCCAGCACTTGGGCCCGGTAGTACCGGGGTATTTTTCCCCGGTAGTACCGCGCGCTCGGTTTTCTGTGTTGACGAAGATACCGCAGGGCCGGTACTACCGGTCTTTAGGCCGGTACTACCGCACTTGCGGAACAAGAAGTGCTGCAACGGCTGGATTTTTGAGTTGAGCTATTTAAGGGGCCTTCTTCCCCAATGGTTGACTAGCTCTAGAGCAAGTCTTTCTCCTCTCTCTCCTCCATTGTTGCCCTTTGTAAAGCTTGCTCTTCCTCTCAATCCCTCCCATGGTTCTTGCTAATATTTGAGGGAAAGTGAGAGGTGATCTTGATCTACGTTTCCACCGATCGATTTCTCCTCTATGTGAGGGAAACCTTGTAGATCTTGATCTTGGAGTTCTTGGTGCATCTCCTCTTTGTTCTTCCTCTCTTATTCCCCCATAAGCATTTGTTGCTTTGTTGGAATTTGAGAGTGAAGGATTTGAGCACTTGTGCTCTTGCCTTTTGCATTTGGTGCATCGGTGTGCTCTCCACGAGGATTCGTGGAAGTTGAAAACTTGTGAACTTGTTACTCTTGGGTCCTTGGACCCTAGACGCCTTTGTGGTGGTTGGACCCTTGTGTGGTCACTTGAAGCCGTTCGGGAGCCCCCAATCCCATTGTGGGTTGTGCCCCGGATTGTTGTTGGAGGCCGTTCGGGAGCCCCCAATCCCATTGTGGGTTGTGCCCCGGATTGTTGTTGAAAGGCTCCGGATTCCGCCTCGAAGGAATTCCGATAGTGGAAGGTGAACCAAGCCTTTGTGGTGCGGTTCATCGGAGAAGAAGGTGAAACCTTTGTGGTTGTTGAACCGTTGTGTCGGTTCACACCTCTCCAACGAGACGTACTCCCTTAACAAGGAGGAACTCGGAAATACATCCTCGTCTCCGCGTGCTTCGGTTATTTCTATACCCGAGCTTTTACTTATGCACTTTACATTGTGATAGCCTTCGTGCTTGAAGTATTCTATATTGCTATCACCTTGTTGTTTGTCTTGCTTAGCATAAGTTGTTGGTGCACATAGGTGAGCCTAGTTTATTTAGGTTGTCGGCTTGTTAATTTAAACACCTAGTTTTATTCCGCAATTATCAAGCCTAAACCGGAAAAGTTTTAAACCGCCTATTCACCCCCCCCCCCTCTAGGCGACATCATTGTCCTTTCAGATGGGAGTCCTTTTTATTTTATAAAAAAATTAGCATGTAAGTACAAACATATGTATGTATCCAATAGATTTTTTTGTCAAACTGTATTTAAAACTGTGAACAATAAATAAATAAAATTATGGGGTCCACCATGATGTGGACATGTGGGAGAAGGAGAGAACACCAATCCTAGGGAGCTTAGTATTTAGAAAGACTAGACGTGCATGCGCGCTTCGCCGCGCTGCCTGTTGGGCGTTTGTGTACACTTGGCAGTGACGTAGATGCACTGCGTGTATATTGGGCAAACATAGCGGCGACGATCATATTATAGTCACTATTTGTAAGTGGCAACTAAGTATTGCAAAATTTAAACAAAGTGACAAGTTGTTAACACATCACACATGAGTAGAACATGTTCTCCAAGATTAAAAAAAGATCACATTTTCAACAAAGGGCTTAGTTTAGCAAATAAATTAGCTGTCATGGCAGTATAATCCTTGCCAAGATAAGTAACCAGTACTACCAAACTGCAATACATCTATGGACATACAAACTCATGAATAGACATTGCCGTCTCAATTCTTGTTCAAACTAGAACACAAATCTCGGACAACTTGATCGACACATATACAAATAAGACCATACCATTATGAAGAACTGACCAAAATTAAATAAACTTCAGATGGTACTATTGAGTAAACACTTCTTAGGATCAAAGTCTTGCTTGAGACCATAGCAAAACGATCTAAGTCTGAAGGTATACAAAATTGAACCTCTAGTGCCATGTTCATATGCACTTGGAAACCGTCTGCATAGGAAAAGAGGACTTATCGACATGCTGTTGCATCAACTCATCTTGCCGTCATTCGCCTATGTTTTCATCGTATAAAAGGAAGAGCAGTTTATCATGCCAAGGCCTTAGGACAACTCCACAGCTGTGGTATCCCATGACCACTGAACCAAAGGTATCATCATATAGATAGAAATGAAAAACCTATACTGATTTCATGTTTCTATTGCCAAATAACATAGGATGGTGCATAAAGTATCCCGGACTGCACTATTGCTAGAACTAAAAGGACCTAACATAAAATTTGAATACAGCATCATAAATAAGCTACTGATGGCAATTATAGGTTTAGAAGCTTGGTGCTGAATAAACCAAGTGCTTTCGGCACTCTTGATGTATCCTACCAATTATATGCTATAGCATGATGAAGATGAAAATATCAGTAGGTTATTAGTGCAAGTTAAAACTATGATCACCCAGTTTCTTTATATTTTTTTATCAGATAGAGATCATTAGCAAGGTTGAAATAACCGTTAGCTTACATAATGCATTGCCTTAGCTGAATATAATTGCATATGGAACCTAATAGCAGTAAGACCTCAGCTCAAATAGGCACAAAAGCTATGCGATAGCGGCCTGGCACTCTGGAACTATGAAGCTAATGCACAAAAAGTGATTCATTCAAACTAAAATATCTGCCTTGCCTGAACACGATCTGCATTCGCAAGCCATCTCTTGATTTAGAACAACAGAGCAGATTTAGATCTATCTACATACACGAAAGAAACGATGTGACACCATCTTTTTTATCTTTTCAAAGCTATATATCCTGACAGTCTATTTGCCTATAGCCATGTTCAAGTTGGCCGAGCAGATGTTCCAGCTAGTACATCTAGAATAAAATTTCGCAGAACTTGATCAAATATGGCAGGAATCCAGGATTGATTAATTTGCGGAGATAATCACAACCTTCTCATCTTTCTTCATAGTTCATACCGAACTCCTCAAACAGATCAAACTGATAAATGAGCTTAGCGCACACATTCAAAGTAGGGTGGCCAATCTAAAACAATGTCCGCATTCAATATTCACAACAAAAAACAATGGAATAAGCACGGACAGAACATGAAGCTTTTTCGTTTTGGTAAGTACCTTGGGTACACTTCAATGCCTCAAGTTATACAATCTGAACAAAAGACAATCATGAAAGGAAAGCCTGCAAAATAGCATTTAGGAAGCATAAATTTCATGTATCCTTCAAACTGTAACTAAGCAATAGCTCATTGTGGTAGGCTTCATTATTGAAACTCGTGTCGGACTCATCGAGCTGCAGTAATACGTGCATCAACACCTGTGCTCCCATTATAAGTTACTTGCACACAGTAGCTGAACTGTTGTTTTGCGTGCATTTGATCCCATCATGGTACAACGCTGGCATGGCAAGTGGTGTTGAACTAAAGGAACCATAAATCCAATCTTCTTTACATGTTGATAGGCCTAGGTGAACGGACCGTAGCTTCAGTCTTCTTTACATTATTGATTGACATGCCCAGATGAAGGAACCATAGCTTCGATATTTCTCTAAAAGTTGGCAGCTCTAAAAGCTACATTGTTGACATGACCAGCTGAAGGAACTCGGGCTTCAATTTTTTTACATTGTTGACAGGGCTAACTGAAGAAACCATTTGCTCCAGTCTCCTTTACATTGCTAACACCAACTGAAGGAACCATTTACTTCAGTCTCCTTTACATGCTAACAGGGCCAACTGAAGGAACCGTGGCTTCAGAGTCTACATGTTTGGGAACACCATTATTAGGAGAAATATTGTACGACGTCCATTGACCTACACTGATCCACCATTTGGTAAGCTAGATGCTGCGGCTTCCTTTTCATTACTGCATGTGTGATCCTTTGCATGGACATATGTTGATTCTGGAGGATGAACAACGCCTTTAGTAATGTTTTGACACTTTCTCTGAACCTAGCACGGAAAATTCAGTGACCCAAACTGAATCTTAGGCAATTCCTCTGCCTTCTCCTCACTTTGAGTTAGAGTTACAGGTTGTCACTGGAACAAGTTAATCTACTTAAACAACATGACCTACATCACAAAAGAAACTATGATGAGAACAAAGGACCACCTGAAACACTTTGAACATTAAAACAACTTTTGGCGCATCTAGAGAACAACTAAAGCAGAATATCAGTATGAAGGTGCTAGTAAACTGTATAAGTAATCCTTCCTGTATAAACTTCATGAAGGCAGCACAAGTTTAAGACAACTCAACTCTGAATCCCATTTGATCAAAAGGCTTGTCTTGTGTACTTCCCATACCTTCCAACTAACAATAGCACGTGGACCGAAATGTCTGAGATACAAATCGGCACATGACCTAAGAGGACTCCCATCTAACCCGGATTACAGCATAGATGAATGAAGGACTTATAAGTTTGGGAGGTTGTGGGCTTTCGCTACACTATTTCACATATAACAATGAGTACATCCCACCTGCATGCATCAACTGAAGGGGGTCGCAGGCAGAAAACAATAAATTTTCTAACAACGATAACCTTAAACTAGCCAGGATCTATACTATGCAGATATAGTAATACGGAGGAGATCGATATACATACCCTTGTAGACCGAAACGCGGGGATTACGCTCCCGCACAAGCGTTGTAGATGAAGCCGACGAAGACGACCTCGTGGTCGTGTAGAGGAAGAAGACCTCCGAGCACCACTAGCGTGGCACCTCGCAGGGATCCACACACGTACGGTGAAGACGACGACCTCCGGGCTCCGATCCAGGGACGAGCAGCGGAAGACTTGGACCGGAAGACCAGCAGCACGGCGGTGTGCGTATGGTGGAGAGAACTTCACCTTGGCGCAACTCCAATGGAGGAATCACGTTTTCAAGAAGAAGAAGAGAGAGATTGGGTTGTTCCTTAAAGGCCAAGGGGGCACCTCTATATATAGGTGGAGGGGGGCTGCCAGCCTTGCTGGCTGGGTGGTGTGGGACTATTCCCACACCAGCCCGCCCCCAAGGGGTGGCCGGCCCTAGGTGGGCCCCATTTGGCCCACCTAGGGCAGCCCCCTTCCCTCATGCGCACCAAGGGGGGAATTCCCCCCTTATGGGCCTTCTCTCTCATGGGAAGGCCCATTTAAGGTGGGCTGCCTTTTAAATTCCGAAAATCATTAAATAAAAATATATTTAACTATTAATTACACTAATTAATATTAAACACATATTATCTAATTTATTCCAGCTCCGAAAACTATTTCGTCGCTCTCCGATCTTCATCGGATCTTTCCCGGGACGCTCCTGGTGCTCTCTTCTAATTTCTCTTCCGGTAAACTTGTCGACTCCCCTTAAGTGTGTTACCCTAGCGGTTCGAGATCTCGCCAGACATGATCGAGACGCGCTCTCCGATCAATGACTAATTCGTGGACCTTGGATACCCAGAATTAATCCCTGTGAGATAACGAATAACTTTGTCGTTCGAACCTAGACGTCGAGTCTTAAACCTTTTGCCATGGCGATACTTAGTGTGTCCGAGAATCGTCCATAGATATCATGATACCTAGCTTGGTCTCGTTACCGACAACACTATCTTCTACTCGTCCATGATATTATGTCCCTGTGACCTAGTCACATGCTTGCAAGCTCATTTGACATAATCTCACCGAGTGGGCCCTAGAGTATCTATCCTGCTATGCGGACTGGCAAATCCCGCTCTTGATCCCTCGTCTCAACATACTCCCTTCCGATACCCGAGAGGGACACCTTTATTGTCACACTGTTAAGATATGACGTTTGATGCAATCAAAGTATCTTTCAGGAATAGCAATAAGAGTTGATCTCACGGTCAAAGGTGTAATGACTACGTCCTACAAATATTGGGTATGTCCATCACGTCATTCTCCCAATGACATGACTCCATTGTCAACTGACATCAATGTCACATGATCGGGAAACCTCGATCATCAATTGCCCAATGAACTAGTTAGATAGAGACTACTAGGGACCTGGTTGTTTATCTACCACACGCGTATTAATGTTTCCGCTTAATACAGTTATAGCATGGTATAAAACATATAATGAACAATTGAGATATGACGAATAAACTATCTTTATTAAGTGCCTCTAGGGCATATCTCCTTCAGTCTCCCACTTGCACTAGAGTAACACTTAATCTAGTTTACAACTTGGTAAAAACTCAACACCCATAGCAACTTGGTGCATGCTTGTCTCGTGAAAGAGGAATACAGTCAACAGATCTCACAGATTGAGACCTATATGTGCTTTGCAACACTTCTATGTCACCTAGTTTGACATCATCCCGTATCTTACGATGACGGTGAAATATATCTTAGTCGATGGAGTGAGACTCGAACCTTCGCGTAGCATGGGCCTTAAAAGTCTAAGAGATCTATTAAGGGGAACCACATATGCTCGGAAAACTGTTCAGTCCAATCACACTTGCTACTTCTGAAGTTGCCATATATTTCTATACCTATGTAGATTATGCGACAGTGCATTCATATGCGACTTCGCAAGCTAACCATGTCTTTCTTCAAAATAAAGGACATCTCCTATATGAGATTTCTAGTCGTATGGGTCAGTGTCATAACTTGCATCATCGTAACCGTTTTACGGCAAGTTGTCTTTCCACTCTTACCCTTTACCAGAAAACATATCTTTAGTTCTCACAGACACTGAAGAATATACTTAACGTTTGTTCATTGATCCACACAAGGATCACTCTAGAACCCGTTCTTCAACCAAGAACTTGGGTCACACCAAGTCGAGCTTTCAGTCTGATAGAATCTATGTCTGAGGCATAGAGAATGTCGAACATCATATTCTTTCATTAGCTATCACTGAAAATGCCAAGATAAACTTAATATTTTACCTAGTCATACAAGCAAGAATCTTTTTCTTCGCTTGTTCTATTCTGAAACACTTCAGAATCTTAACCTAGGAAAATATTCCGACCTAATGTTATTAAGCCCCTTTTGATCTATACAATTATAGATCGGATGCCTAATACTCCTAACTTCATTCATAGAAAATTTAATCACTTAAATAATCCTTTATACTTTACTAGAGGATCTGTATCATTCTCAATATGTCGTTACATATAAAATCATGTATGACACCTAGCTCCCACTCAAATATGTCTTCCACATATAAGATCAAGAAAAGCTACTTAGCTCCCACTCACTTCTTTGCAAATGCAAGTTTCTTCAACTATTTTGGACAACTCCAAAATCTTTTGATCACATCATCAAAGTGAAGATTCCAGCTCCGATATGCTTACTTCAGCCCATGAATGGACAGCTGAAGTTTGCATACATGTTTAGCATCCTCAGGATCACCAAACCATTTCATTGTACTAATTACAACTCTTTCTTAATGATACCATTAAGAAACATGGTTTCCTTATCCATCTATCAATTTCTCAGTTTGAAATTATAGTAATTGCTAAACGACCCCGAATAGATTTAGGCTTCGTCACTTGAGACAAAATCTCGTTGTGGTCAACTTTTGAATCTGTCGGAACTGTTTCACGACAAATCGATTCTTATCAGTGTCTATTCTCTTATAAAATTCCATATTCTATTAACAGCTTAGATGCCATCAAGAAGATCTCCCAAGTCATTACCTGGTAATCGTACATGGATTTTATCTCGGATCATATATGACTCATAGCCATTTCTCGGACTTAGGTCTACCATCTCTTCTTCGTAGTTCGTAGATCTTTCATATTCCATTAACATGACCTTCATAACAAGATTGTCGTACCACATAGTGTGGAACACAACCTCGTACGCCTACGTTCTTAGTATGAGCTCAGAGCATCATGATCTTTATCATCAGCTTCTTTCCAGTTGAGGAGCATAACACCGGAAACACTTTCCGTTGCGCCACTCTGATGTCTGGAGAGAAAGTTCATTAACTTCGTCTTGCTCTACTTTCTTTCCCACTTATACCCTTGGACAAGAAACTATTTCTTTTGCAAGGTATATTCCGGCAACGTTTTTGCCTATGTCGTGAGACATGTACCCAACTAATTCTGTAGGTACGGTACACTACAAAGATTTATCCATTTTAGGTTTGATCACATCGAAACACTAAATTACTGAAACGACAATCTAGGCTAAAAGCCATGCCATCACTCATATGGTATTGTCTCCATGGATTTAAATGGTTTCCCTATTATCTAACGTGAATGTTATGTTTCTACCATATGACTCCAATGATCACAATAATTCAATAAGAGATTTATTTACCACACACTATCCGATAGGGTGCGATTACGACGTCCTAACATACCATAACACTATGGTGTTCCATGCGACGTAATTTGTGGAACTCTTCTCACAAGTCTTCCAATGATATGCCAACATTATAACTCAAATCTTTATTTCCTCGATCTGTATCGCAAAAATTTGATTTTTCTTGTTAAATTTATTTTCCTACTTCATTCTGAACTTGTTTGATCGAATCAAAATTTCCAGACTAACATTTCTTAAGTGGATATCCATATATCTACTCGGAATATTCATGAAGTCTATGAAATAAAGACTTCCACCATACGTTAAAGTACTTCATTGATTCACATACACCCATATGCATGATTCTCAACAAGTTATACTCAAAACGTTCAGTGAAGTTTACGAAATAAAGGTCTCCACTACACGTTAATTACTTCATTGATCCACATACATCTATATGCATGATTATCAATAAGTTATATGCCCGCTTTTCGAAAACGGTGTCTTAGTTATCTTGCAAGTGTCAAAAGATCATATCTAAGGACTTGTAGATCCATCCGTATGGAGCTTGTTCATTGACTATAACATTGACATGACTTAAACGGTAGTGCCATACGAATGTGGTGTCTTTATTAAGTTTGTATCCTTTGGCATTAATATTATGAATGTGGGCGCTTCTACCATCTAAATTCAAATCGGCTTATAATCATTACTTCATAAATATAGGACAACGATTTTGTCACTAACATATATGAACAATCGTCTCGCTAGAGGAAACACACTTATAACGATCATACTAACAGGCGATCATAAAAGAATTTATTCAAATGGTAGATCTAGAGGGAGAGTGTCTATGGCCATCACAACATTTTGTCTGTCATCATCAACACACATTGTCGCCTCATCCTTCCAAGCTACTCAAGTAGTAAATCTGGTTTTCATAAAACATGACTAGTATCAAAAACTTAATCACTACTGCGAGTACTTGCTTAGGTAAAACATTCATAACGTGTATATCATATATACATCATCATCATTGATGACTTCCCGGCGATCTGTTTCATCTTCTTGATTCTTCCAACGCAATCAAGAACCATGAAGGTGAACGATTCCCCTTGCATGACATAGTCTATGACAAAGCATTTGCATCTGGCAACGTTGTCTGTCATCCAGTGATCGAGCTGAGCGAGTCATCTCAATGTCATCAAGTATGACCAATGTCATCGAGTATGACCAGTGTCATCAAGTATGACTGCCACGTGTGAAAGAGCATTTTCCCTCATGTGTGGTTTTGGTAATTGATGACAACCTCTATGGACTAATGTTTGCATTGAGATATCTTTATAGATCTTGTCCATGCAAATAGTGGAGTTCATGTGTTGTACTCTTGAAGCTTATTTGATGACCAAGTTTCCATCTAAAGGTGTATATGATGGATGGTCATGTGTTGGGTTGAGCATATTGCAAGTATGTCTTGAAGGAGTCAAGACATCATATTAGCAAAGAAAGATTGGAAGATAAAAGGTTGATCAAGTTGTTGATCAACACACAAAGCTACAAGATGTCCCAAGTGGGATCATGTATCTCTTGGGATGGTAATCACTTGTCCATATAGCTTTGTGAACTAACCCATGATATGTGTGTGTGGTATCTTTATGTGGGGTTAGGTATCTTCCCATGGGCTTGCATCAAATGAAGATTTCATATAGCTCGTGGAGGATGACGTCATGTGGTGAACGTCATCAAGGATAAGATGCGCAAGACCAAGAGAAGCTTTCTCGAAGAGATCCTATGCTTGGAGCTTGCTATGGATACATGAAGACGAAACTTAGCGAGACTCTCCCATTATGGGTATGGGGGAGTATTTGAAGAAGTCTTCATCAAGCATGTGCTTGCACGCGCAATCAAGAAAGATGATCCACTTGAAGAGATCAAGATAGTCATCATCTAGCTCAAGTGGAATGCTCAAGGCAAAGGTATGATCTTGATAGGTTTTCTTTTCTACCGGTCTCGCGTTGTTTTCGGGAGACCGGGTTATAGGATAGATAGGCGTACTATCAAGAGGGGCTCTCGAGTGAGTAACCTTATCGCATCGTTGTGGGGAGCTCAAACCTTTGCATACTTGGCATATCATATTTCTTGTTTCTTATTTGGCTTTTATGCTTGTGAGGAATTAGAGCTTGGTTCATCTCCATGTCAAACTCTAGTTCTTTGGAAATGGTCTTTCTTTGGAAAACTTGTTGTGTTTTATCCATGTGAGTATTTAGAGCTTGGTTCATTTCCATACTAAGCTCTAGTTCATCAAAAACGGATTTCATATGAATAACTTGTTGCGTTTTTGATATTGGAGGTTTTACCGGTTTACATGTTTTAGGAAAGTTTAACCTTTCCCCATTTGGTTTTATCCTCACATGATGGACTATGATGTTTCTATGCACATTCAAGTAGAGCTCGTTGTAACGATTCCAACGAGCCGAAAATCATCGAAAACGGAGTCCGGATGAAAAAGTTATTGCAGTTTTCGTTGTGCTGTTTCTGTCAGTTTTCAGGCACTCGGAATTTCCGATTCCGGACTGACCGGAATTTCCGGTTCGCGCAGTTTTTCTCGAAAAAGTGGCACTGGACGGAGCCGGAAATTCAGCTCGGAAATTTCACTTTCGGGCGGAATTTCCGGTCTAAAATCTGGGTCCAACGGTTATAATTTCTGGGGGGGTAATACCCCCCCTCTTCTTCTTCCCTTGGACAACCAAGGTAGCACGAATTTCCCCTCTCTCCTACTCCATTGTTGACCTTGGAAAGCTTGATTCCTCTCAATCCCTCCATTGATTCTTGCATATTCTTTAGGGAAAGTTGAGAGGAGATCTAGATCTACAATCCTACCAATCCATCTCTCCTCTAAGTGAGGGGAACCTAATGGATCTAGATCTTGGAGTTTCTTTGTGGTTCTTCTCCTTTGTTCTTCCTCTCTTCTCCCCCCATAAGCATTAGTTGCTTTTGGTGGGATTTGGGAGTGAGGGATTTGACTCCTTTGTGGTTTTCTTTGTTCTTCCTCTCTTATTCCCCCATAAGCATTTGTTGCTTTGTTGGAATTTGAGAGTGAAGGACTTGAGCACTTCGTGTGCTCTTGCCATTGCCATTGCATCGGTTTGAGCCCTCCACGAGGATTCGTGGTGGTGATACTTGTGAGCTTGTTACTCTTGGGTCATTGGACCCTAGACGCCTTTTGTGGCCGGCCTTTTGTGGCCAAGACCTTTTGTGGTCAAGACCTTTTGTGGTCACTTGAGAGCCCCCAATTAAGTTGTGGGTGTGTGCCTCAAGACTTGGGAGCCCCCAATTAAGTTGTGGGTGTGTGCCTCAAGATTGTTGTAAGGGATTCGATCTCCGCCCAAAAGGGGATCAATAGTGGAAGGTGAACTCGCAACCTTTTGTGGTTGAGTTCATCAGGAGAAGAAGGTGAGCCTTGGTGGCGTTGCGGCTAACCTGTTGTGGTTGCGCACACCTCTCCAACGAGACGTACACCCTTTGGGTGGAACTCGGGAATACATCCTCGTCTCCGCGTGCCTCGGTTATTTCTATACCCGAGCCTTTTACTTATGCACTTTACATTGTGATAGCCTTCGTGCTTGAAGTCATATATATATATCTTGCTATCACCTTGTTACTTGTATTGCTTAGCATAAGTTGTTGGTGCACATAGGTGAACCTAGTATATTTAGGTTGTATGCTTGCTAAAGTAAAACACTAGTTTTATTCCGCCTTTATCAAGCATACCGGAATTTCCGGTCCATCTTGGCTCGGAAATTCCGGCTCCCCGGAAAAAGTTTTTAATCGCCTATTCACCCCCCCCCCCCCTCTAGGCGACATCTGTCCGTTCAATTGGTATCAGAGCCAGGTTATCTCATTATTAGGACTAAACGCCTAGAGATAAAGATGTCGTTTAGAGAATTAGTGCACAATCCCACTTATATATTCGATGGCACAAATTATGATGTTTGGAAAATTCGCATGCTTAATCTCTTTAGAGACATGGGTTCAAATTTAGAGAGTATTGTAGATATGGGTTTTTCTCCTCCAAAGGATTCACAAGAATTATCTTTAGAGGATGAGAAAAACTCTTATCTCGATACTCTAGCATCTAATGGTCTTATTTGTGTTTTGAGCGATGTAGTTCTTGCGTCAATCATGCCTTTTCGGAGCGCTCATGAATTATGGACAAAACTTCAAGATATATATGAGGTGTCCAACTTTTCCAAGGATGATTGTCCTCCTTCCACCTCCGGCCGTGATGAGCTCACGTCTTCTTCCACTTCACCGACATGTGGTTTGCCACAAGGTAATGATATGGTGAGTGGTGATAGAAATTGCATTCTTGATGGTGAATCCACTATTGACTATACTTCACACCCATCTCATTGCAATGCTCTATCTTTGGACTTAAACACCTCTAGCACTCTAAATGTCATACATGCTTGTGTTGATAGTCCTTGCATATCATGTAGTAGTTGCTTAACTAAATCTCATGATGATATGCTTTCCTTGTCTTATTGCCATGATCAAAATGTTTCTATTTCCTCTAGTACTTGTTTGGCTAACAATGTAGAGGAATCCCAACAATTGTTGAAACAAGACATGGACCTCAATGGTGCTTCAAGTAACTCTTCATTGTCTTCATCCACTACTCTCATTTGCCTTATGGCTAAGGAGTCTAAGGTATCTCCTACCTTGAATTCCAATACATCTCATGATGATGATGATGATGATGATGATGATGACGATGATGATGATGATGATGATGATCTAATTAAGGAAAAGTTTGATATTGTCTCTCATGCTCTATTAAATAATAAAAATGCTCATGAGAACTTCTTAGAAATCATGACTACCCTTTTTGAGCACAAGGAGACCCTTGAGGCTTTGGAGACCCGTTGTCATGAAGGGTGGGGTCTTGCTCGTGATTCCGCGGGTGAGATCCACAATCTTGAGAATGCTCTTGAGGAAGAGCAAGAAACTCGGGTTGCTCTCAAGGAGAGATTTGAATCTAGTGAGGAGTTAAATAATGAAATAATTGCTAAACTCACTAAAGAACATGACCATGCTATTACTAAATGTAATGTGCTTAGTAAAGAAAATGCTAAGTTAAATAATAAGCTTGTCATGTTGTCTCCTTCCATTTCTAATAATAATGATGCTTGTGCTACTAACTCCACTTTGTGTGAAGCATCTATTTTGAAGGAGAATGTTGAGCTAAGGGCTCAACTTGATTTGCTAACTAGTAAGTATGGGAAGTTGGAAGAGACTCATGAAAAGCTTTTTAGCTCTAACGAGGATCTTCTAGCATCCCATGCTAGGCTAAAGTTAGCTCATGAGGCGGTCACTACGAAGGTAAAATCTTGTGAGCCTCTTGTGGTCACTAGCACAAACTCTACTTCTAATGCTTTATTGCCATGTGCTAGTTCTTGTAATTCATCCACTCATAAAATTGCTACATCTTGTGATGAATTACTTTCCTTGCCTTGTTGCTCCAACAATGTAGCATCTACTTCCTCTAGTATTTGTGTTGAAACTAACCATGTAGAGGAACTCAAAGAGCTCAAGGCACAAGTCACTTCTTTGAAGAAAGACTTGAAGAAGTGTCATGAAGGGAAGTCCACCCTCGACAACATGTTGAGAGTGCAACAACTTCCTCATGACAAGAGTGGACTTGGATTCAACTCCAATAACAAGAACAAGTCCAAGAACAAGATGAAGCACAAGTTCATCAAGAAGAAGGGCCAAGAACAAGTTAGTGATTCGGCCAAGATTGTGTGCTTCAAGTGCAAGGTTGAAGGGCACCATGTTAGATCTTGCCCGTTGAAGAAGAAGCCTCTTAGTGAGAAGCAACAAGGGAAGCAACCTCAAGTCCAAACTCAAGCTTTCCAAGTTGAAGAACCTTCCCTTCCCAAAAAGAAAGGTAAAAGCCGACTTTGCTACAAATGTCGTGGGAATGATCACTTTGCTTCTTCATGCACTCACGGTACCTTATCCAACCCCACTACAATTGATAATGTCCATTCTCTTCGGAAGGATAAGGTTGGCAATGTGTTTGCCCAATTTGTTGGTACTCAAAGTGGTGTCAAGAAAAGAACCATTTGGGTTTCCAAGCCTATTGTGACTAACCTCTTAGGACCCAACTTGGTTGGGGACCAACAAGCTAAAACTTGATCGATAGGTGTTGGTGGAGGACATTGGAGACTTGACTACATCATGAAGAATTAAGGGATCTTCATCATCCATATTATCTCAAGTCAAGTCAAGTGGATTATATTGTATTAGCATATATCCAATGCTCCTCTTTGCGGTAACTTGTATTTAATTCATATGTATACATTGAAAGTTACTTGCACCCTTGCATGTGTTTGGTTTTGTACCTTACAAGTGTTTATATGTGTTGTGCACTCTACTTACTTATGTTGAGTAATCAAGCTTGTGTATGTTGGTTTGCACACCATGTATGTTTTGAGCCTCTTGCCTATTTGCTTTCATCTTAATTGGCTCTTATAAGGATATTAATGGACTATCCCATTTTGGGGAAGTGATGTGCTTTTTGGTAACTCACTATCCTAAAATGTGTATTCATGAGGACTACCACTTAGTGGTGATATATCAATGTTATCTACTCTCTTTGTGGTATGTCTTACTCATGAGAAATTCAAATTCTAATGTCCATTAATTATCTCTTGGATTTCTTTTGCCTCTTGTTAAAAAGAATGGATTATCACATTATGGGGGAGTAATAAGCTATGTGCATATTACAAGCCTAGAAAATGTGAACATGTGAGGTAGTGTCACCTAGAGTTGATATTGTTGATTATCTTGTTCCTAGGTGGCATGGTACTCAAACAAGTTCCATATTTGCTTAAATGCTTTTCGTTCACCCATCTTTTGGTATCTTGTTTGTGAGAGAGTTTCTTGATGCTTAGTATGATCATCGATTATTTGAAGCCATCAAGAATCTCTAGATAAGCATGTTTTTCAATTCTTTTATTTTGCCACATGCTTATGTTTTGTGAATATGATCTTGAATACATATATGTCATGTACCACCGAGAACTATCTCCATACAATCATTGTCTTTGACAAGTGATAATTATATTTGTGGTAAATTTATTGATCATCTTCACATTGGCTATTGTTCATAAATTGTCTTATTCTATCGCCAAGTTTGTTTTGGTCTAACCACCCTTTTGTCATCCTTGCTTCATTTGGATCTTTTTGTTGCTCTACTCATAATTTGTGTTGTGCTTTCTTGAGTTAGGAAAAGCAAGGATCCCATTATTGTGCATTTACACTCAAAGACTTAATTCTAAGTAATGCACTATTCTTGGGGAAGCTATCCTACATTGAGTAGAACATCATCCTTTTATTTGATATCGGGTCTTATTGATTTTCTTGAACTTTGTGTTCAAAAAGATATATGGAGGGTAATGATCCCACTTGTGTGCATTTTGTATTTACATACAAGATCTTAAAAATGCACTAATCATGGGGAAGCTACTCTATACTCTTTAGAACACTATTCTTTAAAATTGGTTTGGTATCTTATTGCTCTTCTTGCACATGACTAATGTTTTAACAATGTATATGGAGAGTGATGATCTCATTTGTGTGCATTTTGTATTCATATACAAGATCATAAAGAATGCACAAATCTTGGGGGAGCAATCCTATATGTTATTGAACATTAGTTGTCTTCAATTGGTATTTGATCCCGATGACATGTCTCTTAGGAAGACAAACATTTTTCATCTTGGTACTTCGGACCATCATGAAAAGTGTAGAGGGTTATGGTCATTCCTTGACTATATTTTCATTTGATATCTTTTCATATTGGTATCTCCAATCATGTGTTGATTTGGGTCTTTGATATAATGTGGACAAATCTTTCTCTTGCCACACTTTTGTGTAGCTTCTTGATTTAATTGGTGTTTTGTCCAAATTGTATCTCATTTGGTTCTTGAAAGTTTTGTTCATGCATATGTATTATATGTATATCTTATGGCATGCTTACTTTCGTTGATCCAATATATAGGATAAACTCCATCAAATCCTAAATGGTTAAGATGTGCATGAAAGTCTATTTCATATCAATATGCACATATTTATGTGGAGTTTGTCCTATGTGTTGTAGTTGCTCTAACTACTTTGGACCCAATTAGTTTGGGTACCATGGTGTACTTGATTTATTTTAGGTACATGGGAGATGCATTGGAAGCTTGTCACATATTAAAGAAGATGTCTTCACCATGTGCTTTTTGGAGCCAAGCTTGGATGATTGTGAACTCTCATCTTCTACACCGTCAATGCTATCTCGGTAACAAGTATCTAACTCATGCATATATTTCTAGCTCTCAACCATGTGTAGGTTGCTCTTTGGCATGAGTATGTCTAAGTTGCATTTGATATGGTTTTTGCAAAGTTCCTTTCAAAACATATTCATTGCAAATGTGAGTAAGCCGGGATGATTACACATCAAGGGAAATATATATAATCATTTTCATGATTCACCGATCCCCAATATGTTAATCTAGCAAATCTTCTTCAAAGTCTCTCATGTGCAATATTGATGAATTCTCAAAATCATTTGCCTTATGTGATATTTGTTATCTTTCTCGAAGCATCTCAACTATCACTTATCCTATGTGGGTATTTGTGATGCTTTGAGAATTTGGTGTTGGAAGTTCATCTATGCCCTCTAAGATTAATTTGAGCTATGTGCTTTGCTTTTATGCAAAAATCTTATCGGTGTATTTATGACTTCCGCTTGGATACCATGTGCTTTACCGTGTACCTACATTGTGTGTGCATGTTTCTTTGTGGACTTAGTGTCTACTTAGAAACTTATACACATGAGTGTAGTTACATCTTCATCTTTAATTGGTATTCAAAATCTTTAGTGATCACCTTTTATTACTTTCTTGATTCTTTGGTGATCTCTAAAAGGCACAAGCTTTGTTTTTCTATTGGTATCACATTGCCTCTTAATAAGCTTGTGATCGTATTTGATGTATCCTCTTTGGTGTGCTTGTATGCGAAATACATGATATGCACTATGTGCCTCATATTTTGAAAGACTAGTGATGCCTTGGCTCATCCTTGTTTTAGTCTCCTAAAATGTATTTCCATGTCACACCCATCCTTTCTTGTTTGAGCAAGTCTTCATTTGTCACTTCTATTTCTTGTTACTCAACATTTGTTTGTGTTCAAAATTATCTAGGAGGGAGTGAGGATTCCATGTTATGCACACTATATTGAAATACAAATCTTTCATTGTGCATGTACCTTGGGGAGTTCCCTCTTTATTTTTAGAACACTTGGTTGATCTTATCATAATATCTTCTTGTGCTCAATTGTTTTTCTTGGATCCTTTGATTGCTTGCTTCTTTGTGAATGCATCCTTCCTTTGCAATTGGTATCCTTCTAGTGGATTTCAATTGGTATCTTTCTTGTGCAATCTTTGGATCCTCAATATAGTTTGATCCCCTCCATCTATTCGTCATTGGATATGTGCATTTGATTTCACTCATATCATGAGAAATGCATAAATTATGGGGGAGCTCTTACTATATTGGCCTTCTAATTTTTTCGCCCATTTCGGCAATGGATGCCAATGGGGGAGAGATTTAGAGGGTTTAAGGGAATACGTGTTTGTTCTCTTGCATCCTTGCTTCGCTTAGTGCATTGCATGGTTGTTCAATTCCTTATATAAACCCTCGTAAAAGGGATTGTCATCAATTACCAAAATGGGGGAGATTGAAAGAGCATTTTCCCTCATGTGTGGTTTTGGTAATTGATGACAACCTCTATGGACTAATGTTTGCATTGAGATATCTTTATAGATCTTGTCCATGCAAATAGTGGAGTTCATGTGTTGTACTCTTGAAGCTTATTTGATGACCAAGTTTCCATCTAAAGGTGTATATGATGGATGGTCATGTGTTGGGTTGAGCATATTGCAAGTATGTCTTGAAGGAATCAAGACATCATATTAGCAAAGAAAGATTGGAAGATAAAAGGTTGATCAAGTTGTTGATCAACACACAAAGCTACAAGATGTCCCAAGTGGGATCATGTATCTCTTGGGATGGTAATCACTTGTCCATATAGCTTTGTGAACTAACCCATGATATGTGTGTGTGGTATCTTTATGTGGGGTTAGGTATCTTCCCATGGGCTTGCATCAAATGAAGATTTCATATAGCTCGTGGAGGATGACGTCATGTGGTGAACGTCATCAAGGATAAGATGCGCAAGACCAAGAGAAGCTTTCTCGAAGAGATCCTATGCTTGGAGCTTGCTATGGATACATGAAGACGAAACTTAGCGAGACTCTCCCATTATGGGTATGGGGGAGTATTTGAAGAAGTCTTCATCAAGCATGTGCTTGCACGCGCAATCAAGAAAGATGATCCACTTGAAGAGATCAAGATAGTCATCATCTAGCTCAAGTGGAATGCTCAAGGCAAAGGTATGATCTTGATAGGTTTTCTTTTCTACCGGTCTCGCGTTGTTTTCGGGAGACCGGGTTATAGGATAGATAGGCGTACTATCAAGAGGGGCTCTCGAGTGAGTAACCTTATCGCATCGTTGTGGGGAGCTCAAACCTTTGCATACTTGGCATATCATATTTCTTGTTTCTTATTTGGCTTTTATGCTTGTGAGGAATTAGAGCTTGGTTCATCTCCATGTCAAACTCTAGTTCTTTGGAAATGGTCTTTCTTTGGAAAACTTGTTGTGTTTTATCCATGTGAGTATTTAGAGCTTGGTTCATTTCCATACTAAGCTCTAGTTCATCAAAAACGGATTTCATATGAATAACTTGTTGCGTTTTTGATATTGGAGGTTTTACCGGTTTACATGTTTTAGGAAAGTTTAACCTTTCCCCATTTGGTTTTATCCTCACATGATGGACTATGATGTTTCTATGCACATTCAAGTAGAGCTCGTTGTAACGATTCCAACGAGCCGAAAATCATCGAAAACGGAGTCCGGATGAAAAAGTTATTGCAGTTTTCGTTGTGCTGTTTCTGTCAGTTTTCAGGCACTCGGAATTTCCGATTCCGGACTGACCGGAATTTCCGGTTCGCGCAGTTTTTCTCGAAAAAGTGGCACTGGACGGAGCCGGAAATTCAGCTCGGAAATTTCACTTTCGGGCGGAATTTCCGGTCTAAAATCTGGGTCCAACGGTTATAATTTCTGGGGGGTATAAATACCCCCCCTCTTCTTCTTCCCTTGGACAACCAAGGTAGCACGAATTTCCCCTCTCTCCTACTCCATTGTTGACCTTGGAAAGCTTGATTCCTCTCAATCCCTCCATTGATTCTTGCATATTCTTTAGGGAAAGTTGAGAGGAGATCTAGATCTACAATCCTACCAATCCATCTCTCCTCTAAGTGAGGGGAACCTAGTGGATCTAGATCTTGGAGTTCCTTTGTGGTTCTTCTCCTTTGTTCTTCCTCTCTTCTCCCCCCATAAGCATTAGTTGCTTTTGGTGGGATTTGGGAGTGAGGGATTTGACTCCTTTGTGGTTTTCTTTGTTCTTCCTCTCTTATTCCCCCATAAGCATTTGTTGCTTTGTTGGAATTTGAGAGTGAAGGACTTGAGCACTTCGTGTGCTCTTGCCATTGCATTTGCATCGGTTTGAGCCCTCCACGAGGATTCGTGGTGGTGATACTTGTGAGCTTGTTACTCTTGGGTCATTGGACCCTAGACGCCTTTTGTGGCCGGCCTTTTGTGGCCAAGACCTTTTGTGGTCAAGACCTTTTGTGGTCACTTGAGAGCCCCCAATTAAGTTGTGGGTGTGTGCCTCAAGACTTGGGAGCCCCCAATTAAGTTGTGGGTGTGTGCCTCAAGATTGTTGTAAGGGATTCGATCTCCGCCCAAAAGGGGATCAATAGTGGAAGGTGAACTCGCAACCTTTTGTGGTTGAGTTCATCAGGAGAAGAAGGTGAGCCTTGGTGGCGTTGCGGCTAACCTGTTGTGGTTGCGCACACCTCTCCAACGAGACGTACACCCTTTGGGTGGAACTCGGGAATACATCCTCGTCTCCGCGTGCCTCGGTTATTTCTATACCCGAGCCCTTTACTTATGCACTTTACGTTGTGATAGCCTTCGTGCTTGAAGTCATATATATATATCTTGCTATCACCTTGTTACTTGTATTGCTTAGCATAAGTTGTTGGTGCACATAGGTGAACCTAGTATATTTAGGTTGTATGCTTGCTAAAGTAAAACACTAGTTTTATTCCGCCTTTATCAAGCATACCGGAATTTCCGGTCCATCTTGGCTCGGAAATTCCGGCTCCCCGGAAAAAGTTTTTAATCGCCTATTCACCCCCCCCCTCTAGGCGACATCTGTCCGTTCAACGTGCTCCTTCAATGCGTGCATTTTCTTCCATCTTGGTTGAGAAGAAAAACAGTCAACGTACTGATAAACTTCATCAACCCAACTTTAGGTGTATCCTGAGTTTAGCGATCATCTCATATGTTCGCGATCTAACAACTCGCACCCACCGTTAATTCTCTATGGCAGAGATCATAGCATACACTGGACTATGATGATATTATCCGCACAAAAACTTGATAATCCAAATTATCCTTTTGTTAGCGGAATCTCCGGGTTTATCTCCTAGCGGATATTGTATCACAAAGAGCTAATGGTTTAAACAAGGAGTATTCTCAAGCTAAAGTATAAAACTATGAAGTTTGGACCCAACCTTTTAAGTTTCTCAATCGTAGAATTGCGCCTAATTTTTTAAGAAGGCTATTACATTGGTTAATATCTACAAAGGTTTTGCAAAACATAAAGACTTTGTTGATTATAAAATAGGGTTCAAGTTTTAATAAAATAAAACTATCAGAACTCTCACTCAAAACGAATATCCCTCTAATCGTTTTAGTGATTACATGATCCTCATCCATTATGCAACCCCTCATCGTCAGAGCCGGCAACATAACTTCAAAGGTATACATCGACATGTCAATCACAACAACTCTGTGACTCATGCTTAACCTTTTGGTCACCGTGTTCCGAGGCCATGTCTGTACATGCTAGGCTCGCCATAATAACCTTCAGCGTATATGCTTGTGCAAACATGTCTTACACCCACTGTATGCGAACGACGATATGTCTGACACCCGATCGTCACGGCCTGCCTCATAACGTAGAACTTTCTTGGTGGTGCACGCCAAAGGGAGAACACTAATGGTATTTTGGAGGGATCATCTTATATTACTACCGCCGTGTAACTAATATATAACTATATATATACACACACAATATAAGATGTAAACAACAACATAACATCAAATGTAATGCGGCGTGATATGGTCCTTGCGCCGATGGTCTCCTTCGCGCCCACAGTTTATAAACAATTTATCAAACCTACCTTGACCATATCACATTGCCCCCTGCAAGATAAAGTTAGACGCTTTCTACTTTATCTTTTGCATATTTTACGTGGCTAGGGGATTTCGTAAATAGAACAACTTTCATACCTACGAACCTATTACCACAACAACGATCAAATAATTGCATGTTTATTCATCCCTTTCGGGCCCTCCATTGAAAATGCAAAGCCAACTAAAGAGAGAGAGACAGACACCCGCCAGCCACATATACGGTACAAGCCGCATGTCAGTTGTGGAACCAGTCTCGCGTAAGCGTACGCGTAAAGTCGGTCCGGGCCGCTTCATCAACTCAATGCTGCCGACAATGCAAGTGCACGCGAGAGGGTAGCAAATAAAAGAACGATTCCCCCGTGATAAACACTGGTTCTAAAAGCGTACAACTATATCTACGCATAGATCGGCTCTGATACCACTGAAGGGGATCGCAGGCAGAAAACAATAAATTTTCTAACAACGATAACCTTAAACTAGCCAGGATCTATACTATGCAGATATAGTAATATGGAGGAGATCGATATACATACCCTTGTAGACCGAAACGCGGGGATTACGCTCCCGCACAAGCGTTGTCGATGAAGCCGACGAAGACGACCTCGTGGTCGTGTAGAGGAAGAAGACCTCCGAGCACCACTAGCGTGGCACCTCGCAGGGATCCACACACGTACGGTGAAGACGACGACCTCCGGGCTCCGATCCAGGGACGAGCAGCGGAAGACTTGGACCGGAAGACCAGCAGCACGGCGGTGTGCGTATGGTGGAGAGAACTTCACCTTGGCGCAACTCCAATGGAGGAATCACGTTTTCAAGAAGAAGAAGAGAGAGATTGGGTTGTTCCTTAAAGGCCAAGGGGGCACCTCTATATATAGGTGGAGGGGGGCTGCCAGCCTTGCTGGCTGGGTGGTGTGGGACTATTCCCACACCAGCCCGCCCCCAAGGGGTGGCCGGCCCTAGGTGGGCCCCATTTGGCCCACCTAGGGCAGCCCCCCTCCCTCATGCGCACCAAGGAGGGAATTCCCCCCCTTATGGGCCTTCTCTCCCATGGGAAGGCCCATTTAAGGTGGGCTGCCTTTTAAATTCCGAAAATCATTAAATAAAAATGTATTTAACTATTAATTACACTAATTAATATTAAACACACATTATCTAATTTATTCCAGCTCCGAAAACTATTTCGTCGCTCTCCGATCTTCATCGGATCTTTCCCGGGACGCTCCTGGTGCTCTCTTCTAATTTCTCTTCCGGTAAACTTGTCGACTCCCCTTAAGTGTGTTACCCTAGCGGTTCGAGATCTCGCCAGACATGATCGAGACGCGCTCTCCGATCAATGACTAATTCGTGGACCTTGGATACCCAGAATTAATCCCTGTGAGATAACGAATAACTTTGTCGTTCGAACCTAGACGTCGAGTCTTAAACCTTTTGCCATGGCGATACTTAGTGTGTCCGAGAATCGTCCATAGATATCATGATACCTAGCTTGGTCTCGTTACCGACAACACTATCTTCTACTCGTCCATGATATTATGTCCCTGTGACCTAGTCACATGCTTGCAAGCTCATTTGACATAATCTCACCGAGTGGGCCCTAGAGTATCTATCCTGCTATGCGGACTGGCAAATCCCGCTCTTGATCCCTCGTCTCAACATACTCCCTTCCGATACCCGAGAGGGACACCTTTATTGTCACACTGTTAAGATATGACGTTTGATGCAATCAAAGTATCTTTCAGGAATAGCAATAAGAGTTGATCTCACGGTCAAAGGTGTAATGACTACGTCCTACAAATATTGGGTATGTCCATCACGTCATTCTCCCAATGACATGACTCCATTGTCAACTGACATCAATGTCACATGATCGGGAAACCTCAATCATCAATTGCCCAATGAACTAGTTAGATAGAGGCTACTAGGGACCTGGTTGTTTATCTACCACACGCGTATTAATGTTTCCGCTTAATACAGTTATAGCATGGTATAAAACATATAATGAACAATTGAGATATGACGAATAAACTATCTTTATTAAGTGCCTCTAGGGCATATCTCCTTCATCAACAGGCACCGGAAGCTACAAATTAGGTGTACACTGACATGTTTCATCCTTATCCATTGCCATTAGGTGTTATTACTTTCTTTGACGAAAGGATAATAGGAAAAGATCCTAGTGTAGTTGTTATAAATTGTAAGTTAGAGAAATTCACAAATATTTACAATAAATAAAGGGTAAACGAACATTACATCAACCAGAACATAAGGTCATCATAAATCCTGCTTCCCTGATTTACTGCAAGCAAACGATTAAGCCATTTATAGACATTGGTGCAACCCTTTGCTTCTTCAGTCCACATCCTATATACTTACATTTAGCAACCACAATATGTTTTGTGAATCCTGAACTTCTCAAGCCTGAGAGTCAGCATCGCCCTACCAGGGATTTTGATGGCAAATCGCATTAAGAATGCTTTGTGGGGTCGTGGGCGTGTTGTACAACTAATATATGATTTAGAACACTGCATATACATTCATGACTCCAATTATCAGGAATTCATCTATTCACTTTGTGCGTAAACTGAAGTCCAGCAAGAGGGTTGAAACAACAATGCTATCTCAAAAGCAATGAAGCACAACTACTGTTTACTAAATGCTTGATTCCATCACTAGCTGGACAAAAATAATCATTAACTAATGGAGCTTGAGTTATCTCACGGAACTACTTTGCAGTGCAAAACACTCTAACGATTCAGTTAAATGAGCTAAACTGACAAAAGATAGAAATTCCTTAGCCTAACCCGTAACTATTCTCAATCTATCATTTAACTGTCATTTGTAAGAGGGGCTGCCGTCCTAGCATTGTAAATTGCATGCGCTAACTTTTCTGGATGTTCAGCTATGCAACAATGAAACTTAAATATATACTCATCACCTAGTTCAATGATGAATTGGGATTACAAATGAAACATATGAACATATACAACAAGCGGAAAGATAAATGCTAAGGCGAAAGAGAAGGAGAGAAAGAAATGCATATCCTGCCGTCGTCGACATCCGGCGAGACAGGCAGCTGTCGGACAGCGAGCTGCCGCCGTTATTGAGGGGGGCGCTTCTGTGGGAGAGTCGGACGGAGGTCAACGGTGACACCTCTTGCTGCAAAAGAAAACAAACACTAATCAACACCTAATCTCTATACAAAAATTACAGCACTAATCAGTTGAGAAAGAATAAATAGATTGGCACAATGATCAGATGGGATTAAGGGTATACAACAAGGGGAAAGATAAATGCTAAGGCGAAAGAGAAAGAAATGCATACCCTGCCGTCGTCGACATCCGGCGAGACAGGCCGCTGTCGGACAGCGAGCTGCCGCCGTTATTGAGGGGGCGCTTCTGTGGGAGAGTCGGCCGGAGGTCAGCACACCTCTTGCTGCAAAAGAAAACAAACACTAATCAACACCTAATCTCCCCCAGCCAGGTCACAACCGCCCTGCCTGGCCTGGCCCGCCTGACCTGACCTCGGATCCGCCCATCTTCGCCTCTGTGCGCGCCCCGGACGACCTAAGAGAGGAGAGGATATGCGGGGACGACCTGGCAGAGGAGAGGAGGTGTGGATCACCTCGGGCAGGTCCCGTCAGCCCCTGCCGATATCTCCTCTACCCGTTCCCGGGCTCGCCCAGCCCGGCCACCGCTGCCCTGCCTGGCACGGCCGCCGCCGCCGCCTGGCCCGGCCACGGATCAGGCCCTCTTCGCCTGTCTGCGCGCCTCATTCGCTGCCGCCGCCATCTCCTGTAGCAGCGAGGAAAGGGGAGTTGGGGAGAGAGCACGAGCTGGAGGAGGAGAACGGAGAAGAGAGAAGAAGGAGGAGCAACATGGAGGGGAATAGAACGGAGGAGGAGAGGACGTGGGTGAGAGTTGACCCGACCGGTCTGAAGAGTTCGAGTAGAGGCCACGCGTGCTTTAACTGAACAGCCCAGAAGGACCCACAGGCCAGAAACTTAAGTCCTTAGATAGATGGTAATGGTAATAGGCCAGTACACGAACGATGGTAGCCCTTGTACATGACCCTAGCTAGGTTGTACGTGCTGCACACGCGCGACCGGCCGGACACGGGGGCTTTGTAGGTGCTGCCTAGCCGCAGGGAGGCTTCGTACAAAGGATCGCCGCCTCCCGATCGATCGATGTGAGGGTGTGAGCCAGCTTACGCACGTCTACGAGTACCACGTGGCGGAAGCGGAGTATATGTAAGAGTTGAAACGGACCTTTAGAAAGGAAGCCTCTAAATAGTCATATCCGGTGGAAAGGCATCCTAGTATGCTACGCTAAAAATCCAGCACAAGTGTCGTGAAAGATTACCTCCGTAAACTGTAACGAGTATCCAATCGTGGTCTGATGCTCCTCTTGGTAGGCGAAAAACGGACCTTTCTATATCTGTATATTTACACCGTAATTTGTCGGGCAAAATAGCGGACTTGTCATGACCTGTACATCAACGTGCACGAGACGGGTGGGAAAATCCGGGCCGGAAAAACCTATAGGCCCAGCTTGGTTTGCTGGAATTGGCCCGTAAACGCCGGAATAAATTCACGGACCTGTAGACGTCTGTATCTTTACAGCACCGTCTGTCGTTTTCCCTCCCGAAGGAAATATAAACAACAAACCAATCGAGCCCATAGGGTTCCAACCAAGACAGGAAAAACTACCGGGTTCCCAATTAGGGCCTTAGGCCCCGCTTGGGAAGCGTGTATTACTCTCCCCCGGTATTTTCTCACCCGTCCGCACACGTAAAATACACGGAGCTATCGACGTCCGTAATTCTGCATGACAGATTCCGGCCCAAATACGCTAATCCAAGCGGGGCCTTAGACGTATATTTGCAGTTGCACACCAGACGCGTCTTCATCAAGAGAATATGGAAGATCACATATGTGATTCATGAGAGAATGAATAAGCAACTACTCCCTCCGTTTCGCAATATAAAATATTTTAGCAATTTTTCACATTCATGTATCTAAACATATTTTAGTGTATATATACATTAATTTTAGTGTGAAGGGCCTTAGACGTATATTTGCAGTTGCACACCAGACGCGTCTTCATCAAGAGAATATGAAAGATCACATATGTGATTCATGAGAGAATGAATAAGCAACTACTCCCTCCGTTTCGCAATATAAAATATTTTAGCAATTTTTCACATTCATGTATCTAAACATATTTTAGTGTATATGTACATTAATTTTAGTGTGAATTTAGATAAAAATATGTTACACCAAAAACATCTTATATTATGTAACGGAGGAAGTACAAATTTCAACAAAATTTATTAGTTTTAGGAAAATACAAATATGATGGATCTCCAAAATACAACTATGCATAACAATCTATTCTCTTCGTTCCTAAATGTAACATGTTTTACCTTTTCTCAGTTTTTTCATATGCGTATGCCTCTAGACAAGTTTTCGTGTGTGTGTGTGTATACTCATTTTAGTATGTATCTAGTCACCTTGAGATATCTAAAACATCTTACATTATGAAACGGAGCAAGTAGATGGTAAGATTAGTTTAACAATCAACAAAACAAAAACAAGTCAGAAGCAAACTAAGCTCGAATTAAAATAACCAAAGTAAAGATACACGATAACAAGATGTATCCAAATTTCAAACCAATTTATATTTTAAATGTTGTGGCAAACAAAGTCCACAATAATTGTAAGATAACTCCTTCGTTGTGAGGTTGTCCATCAAAACGTTTGCTATCCCACACTAACGGTGGACCTTGAGGCAATCTCTAGGCCTTCGTAAACTCCCTGGAGCAAATCCAGAACTTTGAAAGTTTCCACTCGTATAGGGTTCTCCACAAGCTACAAAGTATCAACCTTCGCAATGAACTTAAGGGTTCAATTTTGTCTATGGTGAAATTGTAGATCTAGGTGTCCTCTTTTTCCTTACACAAAAAGTTTGGAGAGAGAGAGTAGACAAAGCATCAGCCCCCTGAAGGGGTTCCGTAGCAGAAAACAATAATTTTTCTAACTAACGAAAACCAAACATGCCAGGATCTATCTATCTAGCAATGCGGTAACGGTGGGCGGAACTGGTCACATACCTCTTGTAGACCAAATAGCGGGGATTACGCTCCCGCACAAGCGTTGCTGACGTAGACGCCGTAGCCGACCTCAAGGTCGCGAAGAACTTGGCACGACGAAGTAGACAATGACGCAGTGATGTCGATAGCGTCGGGCGTCGGGCGCCGGTCGTCGGTCGTCGGGCGCCGGGCGTCGGTGGCTGGGCGTCGGCGGCTGCTGCTAGGGCGCCGGCGGCGATTGGACGTCGACGGCAGGGCGCCGGCGTCTGGGCGTGACGATGTCGCCCGAGCACCTCAAATGTGGTGCCTCCGAGTACTCGCACACATACGGAGCTTAACGACAACCCCCGGTCACTCAGGTCTAGCTGAGATCGCAGGAGTAGAACAATTGGTGGAATCTCGCAGCGCAACAGGCGCCGCAAAATAACCTTGGTGGGAGAGAGAGAGAATAGCGGGCGGAGAATTAACTCAGGCCGGCGTATACAACATTAATTGTATTTTAGATTGTATTTAAATCAATTAATATGCCCTTCTATATAAAGGGGGGAGGGGGTGTGCAAACACCTTGCCTCCCCCATGTGGGACTAAAGGAAAAAGGAGGGGGAGGAGGTCCGGCCGAACCAGGGCTGGCCGTGGTGGCCATGGGCCCCACGCCTCCCCATGGCGCACCCCCCCACATGGGCCCAATTCGGCCCATTAAGGGCTGCCCCCTTTTTTCTTTCCTTTTTAATTGATTTAATTAATATTAAATTAATATAAAATATAAATAATTCATAATTAATATATTTATACATTAATTAATATTCTGTGACTCCGAAACAACTTCCGGACCACCCGAACTACCTTCGGTCATTCCCGGAACCCTTCCGATGCTGCCGGAACTTTTCCGGATTTATTTCTCTCTCTCCTATATCCATATTTATTCCAATAATAAATCATACCAACGTTCTCCACGTGTCGCTAAGACCTTAAGCGTGTTACCCTACGGTTCGAGAACACTCCAGACATGGCCGAGACCCTTCGCTCGCCAATGACCGCCAGGGAGACCTGGACATCTGTAACGGTCCCTGTGCATTCTACGAATATCGTCGTTGAACCATAAACATGATATCTATTCCTTTTGTTTCTTCGATACTACCTTGTCCGAGACATGATCGTAAACATCCGATGTCCTGTTGTATCTCGTTACCGACAAAGGTTTATTAATTCGTCTGTGATATTACATCTCCATGACCTAGTCATTAGCTGCGCAGCTGTATAGATGTAATCTCACCGAGTGGGCCCAGAGTATCTTCCTATCACAAGGATGAACAAATCCCGCTCTTGATCCATACGCCTCAACATACTCTTTCGAGATACACGAGGTACACCTTTATTGTCACACTAAATAAGATATGACGTTTGATGCACTCAGAGTAACCTACGGAGCAGCAATTGATATGATCTCACGGTCTGAGGAATAAGCTATCATATCACTTTCCTATTGCAAACGGCAAACATCGTGACACGATCCTGTTGCAATACTTTGGGTATGTCCATCACCTTATTCTACCAATAAGATGACCTCATTGTCAACCGACGCAATTGTCCATGACCGGGAATTCTCGATCAACTGTTGCCCAATGAACTAGTATATATAGAGGCTTACTAGGGACTCTGGTTTGTCTATGTATCACACGTGTATTAACAATTCCGATTAATACAGTTATAGCATGATACAAAAACATATTATAAACTTAATGGAATAATGCAATAAATACCACTTATTTATTTGCCTCTAGGGCATATTCCCTTCACCCCCCACCCACATCCCACACACACCACCACCACCACCACTTTTCGGCCTCTTCCATACGTCTGTTCCCCCTCCGACCGGCATTTTCGGCGTCGGAAGGACCGGGGAACCCGATATATGGACTGGAGTTTTCAATAAAAGTAGTATTTTCAATAGAATGGCTTAGGATTTTGGTAGCCGTCTTGTTTGTCAGTGGAGATGGCATCATGTAAAATAAGTGATCTTTGACCCATTGTTCGACCGCGAGATCTCCTCCCGACGTCAATGGTGGTGCTGGAAAATTAAATATGTCTAGGTATGGTTCTTCGGATTTTGCTTCATCGGGTCAATTTTGGATATTTCCTCATGATTGTCGCGAGGAGGATTGTCCTTACAATATTTGTCCTGGCTGCTATGTCAGCGATGATGGTGATTTGTACTCTCAGCTTTCAGCGACATCGACTATGATGTGTGGTTACTTTTTCCTGAAATAGTGGTCTTGATACTCTTACCGATGTTGTTGGTTGATTAATTTAATGGTCACGTGTGTGCATATAGTTTTGACACTGGGGCTCAAAATTTAAATTGTGGAGAAACCTCATTGGTACAGGTCCGTGGTTTGATATCGAGGTCATTTTCTACAATTTTCTTCAGAAAAGTACATGACTGTGTCATGAAAAAAGATTTTTTAATAATTTCAAAGATTTTGCTTGTTTCTTTTAGACTTTATTTTATATTGTAGTTGTTATGGTCAACTCATGTATGTCTACTATGTACTTTATAAATATATCAGAGTATTGTTTATAAAAAACAGTTTGGTAAAGATGTCGTTGGGAGATAAATGTCCTAGTAAGACATACTTAACTTTAAGATTGTTTTTCTTTTGCAAATCACACAAATCGTATACACATACACGCGAATATACTCATCCCTATAAACACATGTAACACATTACATTTATGAGCACCTCCAAAACCGAGCTGGTAGGTCGGTCTTGAGATTTACAAAATTACCACAATCGTCTCGATATCGACGGGAATGTCATCTTACACCGAAAGAATATTCCATCTCTATAAGACTCACACACATGTGTAACTAGGTTTGAACATCTCTATAAGACTCACACACATGTGTAACTAGGTTTGAACTTATATTAGCTACTATGCGTACAATCACCCTTCTATTCCATCAAACCATCGAATCGTTAATGGACCCCCCTTATATGTTGGTTACTTGTATTTTGGTTTACCATCGTAATGCTAGCTTTTCCATAATGCTTGTACACTTAATCTTTAAAGTTAAAATCCGCACAACACAGTTTTTAAACTAAGCATGAAGCCCTGGTCATGGATTAAGAACGATAACGCCATAAACTTTGAACATTTTTTTGGTCTAAAACAAATTCCAAGATGACCGATAGAAAAATTACAAGCAGTTTCAGTGACATCAGACCGATGGAAAGATCGCCGCCAAGAAAAAACGTCTCCTATAGCATCAAACCATGCTACACCAATGCAATATACTATCTCTGTTTTTTAATATACACGTTTTAGCTTTTTTCCAGATTCATATGTTCAAACTTGTATCTAGACATATTTTAGTGTTCATATTCACTCAAATTTATATGTATCTAGACAACATGTGCAATAACTAAAACATCTTATATTAAAAAACGAGGGAGTACTGAGTTAAAAGGTTGCCCGTGGGGGCTTTGCTCCTTCAAAACACAAAAAGCCAACAATGAACACGGCCCATTGATACTCCAGATGCTTAACGGTGATGATGGTGCCAGAAAGTAGTCTTGCTAGCTCCAACACCTGAGTCAAGAAAAGAATATGAGTTAGGTTGAGACTCCAAGTGCAAAGTGACTCGAGGGTGACTCAAGTGAAAAGAATATAGTAAGGGAAAGACTAATTTTCCCCACGAGGGTGACTCGAGGGTTTAATATCGAACTCTCGGGGAAATGAACCAAAAGCTGGTGTCTCCTTATCCTTCTTTATGAAACCTACAAAACAAAGTAAATTTTTTTGTGCCCTCAACCTCACCAAGTGGTTGTCAAGCACAAGGTGTAAGTAAAAGATATTGAAATAACAAATGCAAAACAGAAATAAATATGCAAGGATGGTATAAATAATAATGGATGATGTTTTTGTGTTTTGTATGATGTTTGCAAGATATAAATGTATTTTTGTATTTTCGGATTTTTAAATGGCAGAAAATGTAAAGTGCTAATAAAGTGTTGGAAATGTGTTTCTTATGATTAAAAATGGACTGGGGTTCATGGTTTCACAAATGCACTCTCTATTTTATATAGTGGTACATAATGGAACATAGGAATTGACTTATGAGATTGCAACAAGACAAGTTATTAATAATATGGGCATCACATCCTAAAATAGAGGTCTTTTGGTTATTAACCTCTCTTATACTCCTCCAAGATGCGAACTAAATCATAACACCTCAGTAATTAAGATAAACAGAGTATAGCTTTAAGTTTTATGAAATGAAGTTAGAATAAGAACATGCTAGATCTAGTCATGGAGAAAATGGCACGGTCACCCATATCCCCGGTAGCATGGTATTCTTTTTTGTCCCTAGTGAGGCAACAAAGTAAGGTAAAATACCCAAGTGGATCGCGGAACTTCTGTCACTTTCACCGCACTCACCACCCCCCGTTACTCCAACTAATGCACACGTTCCCCCTCACACGCCCTCATACATATGTTGGATCAGAACACATAAACAAGAACGGGGTACATAATATGCATCTACTTTCATAACAAAGACATAACAATTGCAATCATCATAACATATATCAACTTAAGAGATCCAACACAAAGGTATTACATAGATGACCATAATCATGTTCAGCAGCTCATATGACACTAATTAGTGAAGCTCAAGAGAGAGGAGAGATACATAAGTTACTTCTACAAACCCATAGCCCAGGGGTGGACTACTCCCTCTTCATCATGGAGACGGTGGAGAAGTCATTGGATAAGGTAGAGACCACACCGGCAGCGCCCCGCCGGAGTTTTCCCACTCCAATCTGCAGCTCCAGGTCTCTGTTTCGCGGTTTCTGTGTTTCTGCGGCGCTCTCTCCGAAAGGGCTTGGAAGACTATTTTTATAGTCATTTTTAGGTCAAGACGAAACCACGGAGACGAAGATCGACTGCATCGGAGGCTCGAGGGCCAAGATGGTGGGCCCCACGCGGCCAAGGAATCTGGCCGCATGGGCCCCCCCTCTTTTGGTCTCCGGGTTTCCACTTTTGCGCTTCCTTCGCTTTGTTCCTTCCAAAAACTGATGTTCGTGAAGTTTCAGGTCATTTGGACGTCGTTTGGGTCCCTGAAACATCAAAATATAGAAAAAAAGGTTTTCTGACAGTGCAGGGTTAATTCCAAATAAATAGTAAAACTGTGAAATATTCCCCAAAACATTATAAAACATTGATATAACCCTTATATGATGCAAATATGGATGAAATATGAGTAATATAATGCAAAGTTCATGTATGCATTTTACATGCATCACTCATCTAACTACCATTTGGCCACACATTCAGGGCTTGTTTGGTAGTCAGGGAAAAGGAGGGGATCCCGACATTTTCCCAGGGTGAGAAGCCCGCGCATAAAACTCAACCGGGGGAGCCCAACGGCGTTGTTTGGTTGCCCACGGACCGGGTGACAGCGGCCCCTTCCCCTCGTTTCCCGAGGAGCGCTTTCCCCTAGTCACGATGTCGGGGAGGAAAGCCTCTCGTTCGCTCGCGACACAGAGGCGACGACGACGGTGCTAGGGGCGACTCCCGTTCTTCTTCGTCCGGCGGCCGGAAGGAAGTCCTCCTATTTCGATTTATTTTTTCTGATTTTTCTTATTATTTTGTTAAACTTGTAATCTGATGATCTACTTTGAAGTCACATCCTATTTCAATTTTCTATATTTTATTTTTGTTTAATTACAAAATTTATCTATGCTTGTACGAACTATTATGTGTGGTATTTCATAAAAGAAGACTACGACACCAATTGTGGAGGTGTCTATAGTTTTCCCTCCGTGCTCAGTGCTACTGCTACCAAATGAGCAGAGCGGTCAGGGAGATCTCCCCCGGTGGAAAGGGAAGAAAATCCTATACGACCCTGAGCAAGCGAACCTCACCGTGGACCATTATAGCCAAGGGACACGACATCACATGCAAGGAAAACAGAGCATGCGGGGGGAGCAGGCTGCCACACGTCAGCTGCGCGGCTGGGTCCAGGCCGACGACCCGGTCGTATAGGATTATTTTCCGGTGGGAAGCGGGATCCTTTGCGCCCCTCAAAATTCCGGGCCTCGCTTGGATTGGCGTTTAATAACCAAAACGATGGGTATTATTTACGGACGTCGGAAGGCCTCCTAAAATTCTAGCGCGAGCGGGTAAAGTATTCCGGCTCCTGAAAATGAAACAGCAATCCAAGCGGTAGGGCTACCCCGGTATTTTTCGTCCCTGCTGCCAAACTAGCCCTCAGGCGTGAACTGCTTACCGTGTCTTGGTTTTGCATTCAGTAATCCGCCTCTGCTGCTTCACATGTAGATCGTGATTGTATCTCTAATTGAGTCTTTTTTTTTTCATTATGCCCCATTGAAAGGAATGAAATGTCCAAGATAATTTAAAGCATGAAGAAACCTGCCTGCTACAAAACTTATAACCAGATTTTCTAACAAAACTGCAAAGGTGAGAAACACGGTGGTTCCCATATGCTGATTCTAGTGAAACCCAAGCAATTCTTGCAAAACAAAATACAATCACACAAATACACACTTGGAACAGATACTGTAATCAGATGCAGTTTGTACAAGAACTACGTGCTACTAATCTCTTATATACACAATTTAAAATACAGGATCAGCTAAGGACAGTTAGTTTCACAGATTAACAAGTAGTAAGCCTCCAACCGAAGAGAATTTCATGCTTCTTTGTACTTCGTAAGGTCGAAGGTGAGGGTTCTAGAGCAACTGCGACAGATTTGAGGAGTTGAAGGGTCAGCCTGCATGCAAAATATAAGGGGGAAAGAATAAATAAAAGTGTATGTTTTACCTTCGTTCTGAGTCCCTGTAAACACCAACCAGTGCTTCAGCTTTGTCGTAGAAGCTGTCCTTCAGCGATATGACAATACTCTGAAACCCAGACCCTCCATCACTATCTTGTTCTTCGCCAGTACGTTGGCATGACTTTGATCGGATAAACCCAGCAACCTTGGCTACATTCAAATTATCCAGAGCCGCATCGACTTCATCCAATATGAAGAACGGTGAAGGCCTAAAACTGCGCAATTGCCACACAATATTAAGATGTTTAGTTTGGACATAAGGCAAAGTAACTCATGTCTGAATATATGTCCACGAAAGACCGTGTGTGACACATCACAACAAATAGGTAAGTGTTCACAGAGAGCACTTCACCCTACCAAACTGCAGTTGAAGGCCAATAAAATTTAGATTTCAATGTACTGTCGTACACTGATAATCGCACCTACTCAAAAATCATGGGATGCTAAGATATACTCCCTCCGTTCCACAATTTATGTTTTTAGCAAACTAAACTAGCTTGCTAAAAAGGCTTATATAGTGGAACAGAGGAAGTACTTGTAAATAAGTGAGTCATTTCTCGACTAAACATGTTAGTAACTAATGAACCAGACAGTTTTTTTTCAATTACAGAGACCATGATAAAGGAAATATAGTGTCAGGTTTACCAGAAACATTTACCTGTGAATGGCAAAGAGCAACGCCAGAGCTGCAACAGTCTTCTCTCCACCAGATAACTGTTCCATATCTCTAAAGCGTTTTGTAGGTGGCATAGCTGTGTACTTAATTCCATGCAAAAATGGCTCATCTTCGTTTTCTAGATTCAAATATGCTGTTCCTCCGAGTGGATGTGTGTGACTTTTTGTTAACTGCTTATAGATTTTGTCTATGCCTTTAGATATATGATCAAAAGCTTCCATGAACAGTTCATACCTTACAATAAGAACAACGATTGTGAGTCACACTTGTCAGAGGCAAAAATATATCCTGGGTGGCCTATATGTGAACATAAAATTCAAAAGACACGTGAAACTTTATTCGATTCAGACTGCAGCATAAATTTTCAAATAATGTTATTTTCATGTTTTCAACAGCAAACATATGAGTAAGACCATGTAGATGAGGTTCATGTAATTCGATTGCATATAATTAGAACGATTTCTCGTACATGAGTAATATTACCATGTTTTCAACAGCAAGCATATAATTCAACAGACAGAATATTAACACAAGTGAGTAATTATAAGTTTTTGGTCCAAAAATGCAAACTCGTATATAGAATGATTTCTTCTTAAAACAGGTCATGTAATTCAATTGCATATAAATCTGGGTGTATTGGAGGTCATATTCTGAATACATTTTGATTGTGTGACATTCTTTGGAGCAATATTACCAAATATGAGTAACTACATAATGTACTCCCATAACAATGTAAGCATAATGTGGAGACAAAGCACCGACTGAACAGCATAAACATTAAGCATTGCCTTCAAAAAAATATTAAGCATTCACCTAGCTGCCACCAAAATTATATCAACAAATCAATAGATTGCAAAGTATACACCATTAGACTAGCAGAGTGCAAGTGCTAGGAAGTGAAATTCTGTAGAATTTTGCTAGTCCTACATGCCAATCATCCAGGGAAACTTAATTTAAATCGCCAATTTCCCCAGCTGGCTTGTATTCCAAAAAAAAGGGAACATGTAAAGGTGCCATATCATATAGAGAAAAGTGGGAATACCTTCTTTGCTTGACAGCGTTATACTTGTCAGCTACCTCTCGCTCTTCTTTTCTAGCTGCTTCAAACTTTTCAGTGACCTCTTTTTCCTTCGTTTGAAGTGTTTCATATTGGTCCAGTGCTTTCAAGTTTGGAGCGGTGCGCTCAATCTCAGCAATTAGTGTACCAATTTTTTTATTGAACTCTGCCTCGAGTTTGTCACGTTCAGACATCCGCATATCTTGTAGGTAGATTTCATTAAGCTGGCTGTAATCAAGGACAAGTCCTTGTGAGGATGATCCGGTATCCATTGGATCATTAACTGTAGGAAGCTTCAACTGCTCCAATTCACACTTCTCATGAATCTCCCGTTGGCGTGATCTAAGTTGCACAAGTTGCCCCTCCTGAAAGATCAAAGATCGTGTCAATATAGTAGAAGACCTAAGCAAGTTTACCAAACCATTGTCAATAATAGCAGTATCATCTACACACAAACACAACGAAGCAACCAGCCGTTTAAAGACTTCATCCATAAAAAAATATAAAATTATCCAATGGCTATTCGCTGAGCGGTTCTACTGTAGAGAAAACTACCTTTAACTTCACTTGGCGATCCAGCTTTGCCAATGCAGCAGCAACACTATCATTCTGCTTCTTTAGTTCCTCAATAGCTGTCTCACATTCATCTGACTTCAACTTCCAGTCTATTAAGGAGGAGTTTCACGAATCAGTACCAAGGTGAACTAAAGAAGAACAAGATGTATTTACATTTTGGACAAACTGGTGTTCGTTATGAGGAGCTCAGTTCAACACTCACAAGGCTGCTATTTTCAGACGAGCTCAGTTCAAAATTTGTAAGACCTCACTACAAATCATAAGACTTTCATAAAAACCCTACTAGATGTATACTAGATTTGCATAGGAAGAGCTCAGTTTATAAAATCTAAAACATCAATCAGTAACAAACAACAGACTTTATAAGTGAATCTTTACATAAAGCACTGATAAACTAGTATCCCCCTAGGGAAAGAAAAACAAACATTAGGTATTCAGGTATAGATACTAGAAAGTGAATGCACGATACCATGACTGCTGGTAGAGTTGGTAAATCAAGCTAAGGAAGAATTAGATATGTTAATATCGAACAATAGTAAGGATACAAGTTCGACAGGTTGGGCCGACCGAACAAGTTATTTTTCTTCATTGCTTGCATTAAGTAGCAATGAACAATTTAAATGAAATGGGTTACCGATCAGCCCACTTGCATCCCTAAAAAAGAGTCACCTACTTGGCTACCTTAGGTTACCAAGGACTGCACGAAAACAGACAACATGCTTCGAACTTGTACCTTCAGCTTCAGCTTTCAGCTCTTCCATCTGATTCGAAATCTGTTCAGTGGCAGCCTTAGCACCAGAATCTCTCTCCTGTAAGCCCTTCAGCTCCTTCTCTAAGGAATCATTTGTATCCTTTAGCTTTGCAATTGGTGCTTGCATATCTCTCTTTTGTTCATATTCCAGCCTGCAGAACAATAAGTTGTTTACACTCTATCAGGTATGCACGTGAAAGTACGATGTACACTTAGCCAGTTGATTAAAAAGATCCCAATCAATGAACGGTTACTTACTGGTATTTCAATTTTGATAACTGATTACTCAGACTAAGCTTCCTCTCTTGCAGTGCTTGAGCATCTTTCAGTTGCTTTTCTTCATATTCACGGATGTTCTTCACACCAACTGACGTGCTAAAATCTTTGTAAATCCTGTCCACGATCTCATTTATTTTTTTCTCCCGCTTTCTTAATTCCCGTTCGTTTTTAGCAAGACGACTCTCCAACTAAGAAAACTATATTAGTGATTGATGCATAAGTAACGAACACATGGAACCTGACAGGTGAACACATCAACACATTACCTCCTCCTTTCCTGGCTCCAGATGATCAATTTCTTTCTCAATGTTACGCTTCTCAGATACCAATTTATGTAGCTTCTCCTTGAGGTTTTTCTGCACACAAGAAATGTATTAGGAAATAGCAGTGTTGGTATTTGGCTTTTGGTCAAAACTATCTATCAACCTGTTCGACATTGGAGTAATGCAACTTTTTCTCGAGTCCAGTTATTTTCTCAGATACAGCAACCTCCTTTCTCTGTAAATCTCTGGGGGAACCAAGTTCTGCCATTTCAGACTCTAGCTGGTTTTTCTTTTTCTTCAAAGCTACAGCATAAATTGCATGAAGATCCATTAAGGCAAAATGCAAAATAATTTGCACGTCAACTGGTAATATTGCAAAAATTATTATACGTACATTCTATCCTGCTGTCCTCCCATTTATTTGATCTAGCTTCCATTCCACCACTTACTCCACCAGTCATTGTGCCGGATTTAGTCAGAAGAATCCCATCGACGGTGACGACTAAATGCATACATGTGGGAACAAATTAAGCATAAAAATAACCAAACAAGAAGATGCCATTGCAGAACATGCAGAAGCATATATAGTATGTGCACTTACCCTTGTACCTTTCACCGCTCCAACTTAGAGTTTTAGCTTCATCAAGTTTATCACAGACAAGTGTATTCCCAACAGCATACAAAACTGCTCTCTCCAAAGCTCGATCGAATGTATAATGTTAAGACACAAATGGCAAGCAAAAAATTAAACAAGTTGACACAAATATATTTTTTTCCACATTTGAAGATGCAAATTCATTGAAGTGTAGCTCATGGACAACTGACAAGCAAAGCAAATGAGTGTTTGTACTAACTACCTCTATCTAGCAAAACCACAAGTGAGCAGGCAAGTGTGCATAAAAAAAAGTTGAACAACAATACTGTTGAGTCTAAAAGTAACTAAGTAAGCGAAAGGGCCTTTTACAGTTCTCTGAGGGTAAAAAGAACGGTAATCTTTGTAAAAAAATGGATAGCCACATGTGGCAAAGACAGATAACAGACCTGATGGATAAAATCATTAATGCAGATAAAATCAACAAGTAGATACACGTTTGACTTGATCACTTGAAAGAATAGAAATGGAAAAAAGGGAGCGAGAAGCAAACATCAGTAAGATATAGAAAAAAGGATATTGTATCACATCAAAGATCAACTGTGCAGATCCCCCAAGGGTACGCAACCTCTCAATTATTGGCTTCACACGGACTGATTGCAAGGGAATAAATGTTTGAGGAGGAAGACGTTGTTCCTTCAAATACTGCAGCACATGAGACTTATATAAGTGACTGCACATCCTGGGATAAGGTACCAGAACTAAAGAGCCAACATAAATCACAAACTTATATACCAAACAAAAATGTGAAATGTTGTTGATGGGCTACTGCTATTTGGTTGGTAACCTTGTTTTGTCAGGAACACTGTTGCAAAATGTAGCTAGCTACTTTTTACGCGAATGAATTGTTTGCCGCAACTGTGGCAAAATACAAATGGGCAAGGTAGCTAAGAAAGTGTGGCACACCACGACAGTAGATAAGGAACTACAGTAGCCATATTTAGTGAAGTTCGTGTAACACAAGTCTTGCAATGAGAGTATACCATGTGCTTTCATATTTAGTGTCCTATACATCATGCTGACATGCTCCCACTCCTTAGAAGTGGTGCAAACCGTCAGTTCAAATGGATGTAGGGTGCAATCCAAACACCCTGTATGTCCATGTGACCCACACGCCCATTTAAAAAATTACAAACCATCAAAGTTTATTTTAAATGCTTCGCACGAGGAATTAGGAAGCTTCCACCAATATATAGGTTTGCACTAAATTTGTTTTTAGTATACAACGTATCTATTTCATAACTATGCAAGAAAGTAAGTGGCATGCTGGTCGTTTGATTTCATTTAAGAGATGATCATGAAAACAGCACCTTAATGCATTCCTTTCCTGTACTTTCATCTTCCACAACTACTGCATCCATGAATTTTCCCATGGCAACAGTGACAGCAAGATTGTATTTCTTTTGTGAGGGGCGACAAAGTTCAGTCATGCGACCATGGACTCCAGGAAATAGCCTTTTAAGACTCTTAGCAGTTTCTGAAAATTTAGCATCACGCTCACTTTCATTCTTATCAGCTTTGAGTTCGCGTAATTGCGTATCTATCTCATCGACCCTCTGCTTCAATGTTTGATACTTAGATCTGCATGAAATTTCATAAACTAACATCACTGTGAAGCAAAAATTGGTGTGCTGAAAAATTCCATCAAGCACTCTATATCAAGATAAAAGGATTTTGCTGTAGACTAACCCTGAAGACTGGCGTTCCTTAGCAATTTTGTTATGTTCCTCACGTAATCGTGTGAGCTCTTCTTCATGCTTGGGGATTGATTGAAGAATCTTATTGAGCTTTGTCTGCAATTCACTCTCCAGTGATGATATCTCATCAAGACGGCTACTCAGCTGCTGCATATTCTCCTCTAAATTCTTTTTGGCTTCAATATCAGCATTTAGTTCTTTGTCTAATACTTCCTTCTCATCTCTCAGCTTTGCTGTCCTCATTCCTGCATCTTCCTTACTGCAAGGGATGCGATAAAAAATATCAAAAGAATGCGAAGACATTGATCAAAAAGTTTAAATATATGCATTTTTGTCGCAATTATCCATAATTAACTAAAAATCTACTAAAAAAGGCTCGCAGATGAGGTTAAAAAAGATTCATTTTAATGTTGTAAACCAAATCAAATAGTGTGGGCCCATTGTGTCTGTGCAGACTGCAGTCGTTGAACACTCTCTTTGTTCACTACTACATGCCGTTCTAACACTCCAAGTTTCTTCGATATATATCATTCTACGATTTTGAGACTTTTTTCATTGTGGTGCCGCTGATTCAACTCCTCAATAAGTCAATATATCTTATTACTAGAAACATAAACACGAGAAGAATGATATCCCCCTCCTTAAACCGTATACATGGAGATTAGAAATTCATACTCACATTCTATGATATTCCTGGACTTGGTGATCAGCTAACTGCAGTTTCACACCTTTATCTTGGCCTTCCTCATTTAACTCCTCAATAGCACTTGTCACATCAGCCAAAGCACTCTGCAGCCTTTTCATCTCTTCCAAATGTTTCTTGTTATCATCCTTCTTTTTGTCAATCTCTTTGTTGCAGCTTTTAATTTTTGATTTGAGCCGGGATATTTGCTCTTTCAATTTAAGAAGCTCGGGTTGCTGAAAAAAAAATAGTAATTAGGATGTAATTAACATGTCCAGTTCATAAGTTCAACAACATTGACACTTGCACTCTAAAATCTCTTGAAGACAAACCATGTTTCAGCTATTATGGGTTCTGGTACAAATTCTGGACTGCAAGCTATACATTAACAAAAACAAATAAAACAAATGCAACAATCGGCAGTTTCGCAGATAATGTGGTGCGTTAAGAGCATACAAGTACTCCCTCCGATCCACAAAAAGTGTCGCTCATCTAGTACAAAGTTTGTACTAGCTTAGTACAAAATGGGCGACACTTTTTATGGATCGGAGGGAGTAATTAATTGAAAGAAGAAATGAGCGGCTAAAAGGAGATAAAGTTATCAGTAGTAACTAGTATGAAAAAATTAAACTATCCACCAATGAGGGGAGCTAGTGCACGTGCATGTGCATAAAGCCGTGAATAGCATAGAAAAAAACACAAGAAGAAAACATGTTAGCTCCTCAGACAGGCACAAACAGAAGTTTCATGATGGAAGATTTTGTGGGCATTAAGAGTGAAAATAAGGTATTAACCTTCTTGTCAATATCAAGCTTTTTCTTGGCCATATTCTTCTCGCATAAGGTAATTTTCTTGAGAAATGCACTTTGCTCCTTCTTTTTTGCAGCAAGTTCATTGTCAGATGATTGATTCTCTTCCCGCGCTTGCTGAAGCGAACCCCTTTCCTCCTCAAGTTCAGATTCTATTTTCTCCATGTCTTTTTCAATGGTGTAGAGTTGCCATAAGAGATGCTCCGTTTTTAACAGTTTCTGAAAACAAGCAAGGCCATTAGGGTTGTACAATGTGGATATTAGATAGAGTAGGCACCCCAAACTTCAGATTTTCCAAACAAAAGAAATCTGTGCGAGAAACGCACCAGGTCCTGCTGTAAGCGTAGATGCTTCTCGGCCTCTTCCTTCTGCGCTTTCTTCTGCTTCCTCTCCAAGACGATGGTTCTTTTCTCTTGATAGACAAGTGCAGATTTCTCTTCTGCAGTGCTTTTCTGTGTCTCCAATTCGTCGTACTCCCTCCTGAGCTCGTCAGAGGCCGCGATCTGCTCCAGAAGTGCGGTGAGCTCCTTGGGATTTTTGGAGGCAATGGATTCCACGTCACCCTGCAGCGCAAATGCTCGTGTCAGGTCACCGGAATAATTGCTAATCGAGGAGGAAGAATTAGTGAGAACCTGGAAAACGAGGAAGTTGCGGGCCTTGACGAGGATGCCGAGGGATCTGAGCTTGGCGTTGTAGTCGTCCCACGTGACGACTCGGCCGTCGATGCGGTACTCGCTGCCGCCGGCGCCAGTGATGGCGCGGGTGAAGTGGAGCTCGGCGCCGGTGCCGGGGAGGTTGTATACGAGGCGGACGGAGGCCCTACGGCCCCTTTCCTCCTTGTCCCGGTCGTCGAGGGCGTAGATGAGGTCCTTGAGCTGGGCGCCGCGGAGGTGTGCGGACCGAACGCCGAGCACAAAACTGATGGCGTCCATGAGGTTGGACTTGCCGGCGCCGTTGGGACCGATGATGGCCGTGAAATCGTAGAAGGGGCCTATTGTCTGCGTCCCCTTGTACGACTTGAAATTCTCCACCTCCAGCCGGTGGATACGCCCGCCGACGGCCCTGCCGCTGTACCCACCGGACGTCGCCGCCGGTGCCGCCATGTCTTCCCCTCCTCCTAGCTCCCCTTACCCTACCGAACTGAACTAGGGTTTTCGTCGGAGAAGGGGCATTCGAAATTCACGGGGAGGAAGACGGGCGCCGCTCGCTGCCATCAAGGGCCGCTTTTCTGCTCGCATTTAGGCCCAGCGGTTCGATGGGGAATGAATGGGCCACGTTACAACGTAACGTAAGCTTCAACGGGAACGGCCCCTTTCATCAGACAAAAAACAAGGACCTGACTACGTAGGCGCCTGCTAGCAGGCGAAAGTCCACGCAGAGTACCCGGGCATGTCTGAAGTGTTTGCATGTACGCACTACAATCTGAAATTTCTTACATTATCACGCATTAAATGCAAAATTTGAAAATTCAAAATGTTCTGTAGCTCAAACCGTTTATCGGATTTATGATCTGTTTTCACCGTTGGACTAGTCGCGTTGAGTTCTTCGAAAGTAGATCCCATGTTGATATGTTCTGACGATATTTTTTTATGACCCAAAAGTTACCCACCCGTTAACATATGAATTACCCGGATGTATTTATGTAAGGTACCCACCCAGGCAACGATTAATTTTCGGTTTAAAAGTATATCTTATTTTACTAGGTGAGTAACAATTATTTAGAGGACATGGTAATTGTATCAATTTTATGGCGGATAACTATGTCATGAATAAATGTTTAACTTCATCAGTACGCGGTGGGTAATTTTTATCGTGAGAGTATGATAATTATAACGATTTCGTGATGGATAACTATATCATGAAAATATGGGTAACTCCATCAGTATATTGTGGGTAACTTCATGAGTACAGGTGGTTAACTGTATCAGTACTGGATGGGTAACTATTGCCGTAGAGTATGTTAACTACATCGATTCTCTTATGGATAACTATATCATGAACACGTGGCTAACTTTATCAGTACATGGTAACTCTATCAATATTGGGTCGGTAAGTTTTATCAAGAGAGTAGGGTAACTGCATCAATTTCGTTGTGGATACTATATCATGAACATATGGATAAATCTAGCAGTACTGGGTGGGTAAATTTATCAGTGCTATGTTGATAAGTTTATTAGTACAAGGTGGGTAACTCCATTAATACTGGGTGGTAAGTACTAGGTTGGTAACTTTATCAGTACTATGTGGGTAACTTATCAGTACTAGGTTGGTAACTTTATCAGTACATGTGGGTACCTATTACCGATAGAGTAGGGTAACCACATAAGCCACTACTAGCTCCCGAGGGCTGGATCTCCAACACATCGCCTGCAAAGAGGAAACAACGGTCGACGCCCACTCCGGTCAAAATCAAAGTTTGAGTTTTCACGCGTAAAACCAGAGGCCCAAATGACGTGGGAGGTGAAGGAGCTCCATGGCGAGGTCTCCACATTCTAGGACGTCGGCACTGACCGAGGTCGAATTAGGCTTTCGCGTGGACTTTATTGAACCCAAATCATTGAAGCCTACCCAGCAGACCGCCAGCAGCAGACCACTGAGCGCCAGCGCCCTGAGCAGCAGTTGCCATGCACGTGTCAGACCGCCCGGCCGCTGCTGCCAACCTTTGCCAAGAGGGAGTAACAACATTGATTCTGTGGTGGGTAAATCTTATCGAAAGAGTATGATAACTACATTGATTTTGTGGTCACAAGAACTGGGATAACTACATCACGAACACTTGGATAGATAACTTAATAGGTACCGAGTGGTAAGTTCATTAGTATTGGGTGAGTAAATATTACCGAAAGAGCATGGTAACTACATTGATTCTGTGGTTGATAACGTAATTGGTACCGGATGGTAAGTTCATCACTATTGGGTGGGTAAAATATTACCGAATAGTATGGTAACTACATTGATTATGTGGTTGATAACTTCATAGGTACCGGGTGGTAAGTTCATCAGTATTGGGTGGGTAAATACTACTGAACAAGTATGGTAACTATATTGATTTCTTGATGAATAACTTCATTAGTGTCGGGTGGTAAGTTCCTCAATATTGGCATGGGTAATTTTCTTGTTGATTCTACTATTTTGACGGTAATAATGCACGAAACTATAGCATAACCTCTCTAGTTCCCACATTGAAGATAAATTTGAGATGAGCCGAGTCATAACAGTAGCTTAGTCCACAGAAAGTAGCAAACAACCAAATAATTTGTACAACTATCTACTTTAAAGAAATCTGAAATGTTATGACTCGGGAGGGATATCATAATCTGCTATTTTCAGACCACAAGGTATGGTTATCTTGGTCCTGTATGTCTTGAATTTGTAACATGTCTCCAAACATCTTACATAGGCTGTAGTTACCAACTGATGTGAAATCAAATAAAGTAGGGACGAAGAAAGGTGCAGCTGATCCTCTGGTGCTCTCTATGCTGATCATTCCCTAACCCCTGATCATATTCTTAACTATTTGTCAGCATGTATTTTGGATGGATGGAATTGTACTGCCAACTCAATGTTCAGATAGTGAAAATCAGGAGGTGCTGTCGAGTGCTGGCTAAGCATGTTTACAAATGTGCTACAAGAAAGGAACATAATGTGGTGGAGCAGAGACGGAGGCACCGAGGCATGGACATGGGGTGAAGGAAGCAGGAGGTGAATGTTCTAGCAGAGCAAAAGGAAGCGGAGTCGAAGTCGTAGCTCTGGTGGCCCTCGCCCGACGTCGCCGCCTTTCCGGATGCGGACGAGCTGCAGCTGAGCCGGCCGCACTGGATCAGGATCGCGTCCACCTCCTCCTTGGTGCAGCTCGAGGTGCGCACCGGCACCCTGCTCACAGCCGCCGTCTTCGCCTCCTCGACCGACGCAGAGGGCGCCGCCCTCCTTGGAGCCTCGCCGTTGGCCTCCGCGGCCACCTCGGCTGCCGCGGCGGCGGCCGCAGCCTTGACCACGAAGATCGTACGCTTGTCCGCCGCCGGAGGAGGCTTCCTGGATGGCGCCGGCTTCGCCTGCAGCGCCCTCTTGGCCTCGGTGGCTAGCGCGGCGGCGGCTTCCTTCTTGGAGGATTGAGACATGGGGAATGGGAAGAGGATAGGGTCAACGCGTACCAGCAGATCGAGCAGAAAAAGTGAGGAACCGTCTGACGCTCGCGATCCACCGTCCGTCCACAATCTAACGGTGCGCGTTGCTGCGTCGACTTCTGCCCCGTGGAAGGCGCCTGCTAGTTAGATATTCTGTTTTTCTTTCTGATTTGTTTTTAAACGATGGTACAAAAAATATAAAGAAAAAACTAAAAAAACGCTAAATAGTAAGAAGATGGTCAAAATGCCCCTACCCTAGAACAAAAAAATTGTAAGAGCTAAAAGAATACCCCGCGCGTTGCAGCGGGTATCTCTATACGTGTTGTTGCAAAAAAAATTGAAACAAAGGCAAAAGATTTGTCATTTATATCTCTCCTAAAAGAAAAGTTTCGTTCCTCTTTCTGCCCACCCTTTCGTCACACCTCCTTCCCACATCCCGTCGACTGTTTTTTCCTGTCAAGAATCGTTTCCGCAATCAATCGATAGCAATTCGCATCAATCAACACTAATGAGCAGTTATTACGGGCTCAATTCACGGCAACTACCGATTTATGTCATCAACCAGTGTGGTTACGCACCAGCGACGGACGCCCGCTATCCCCCTCCGTCCTCTCGCAGCCTTGAGCAGCAGACGCGGCTGGAGATCCCCACTGGCGGCGCCGCCGATCAAGAAAGGCTCATGCATCAATGGCGCAGGTGGCGAAGAACGCCTCGGGCACAGTCACTGCTGCTGAAGAGCGCCATAAGAGGGACGGCGCCGTCAGACCGGACGGCCCGCTCGCCTTCCCTATGGACGAACCAAGAGCAGGCGGCGAATACGATGGCACAAGAGGAGCTGAGATTGGCGATCGCTACACCAATTCGGTTCGCAACAACAGCGCGGCGTTCCTCTCATCTCAATCTTCTCCGCCACGAATCTGCCATGATATCAGAGCCGTTTTTATTCAGGATGGGCAACCGGAGGAACCTGATGTCGGAAGTCGTGACGCCATGGTGCGCTCCGCCATGGATGGCTCTCTAGGTACTTCAGGCGCATGTCGCTAAGAGATGCCAAGGCTACAACCTACAGTGCAGGCTAATACCTGCCAATTTGTCAACGTTCACATCATGAGCCTATTATGCCATATTAGTCTTGAAGTAGGATAAAATATTTGTCCGCTGAAGGTTGAGATGGATAAATCTCTTCCTCCAAAGTCTACTTTGGCAAGCTATTCAATTGTGACTATTGTAATTTCAGCAGGCACTGATGACGCATATCGTCAATGGTAGCTGACCAGACTGCATTACGTACAGCTTCTATGGAAACTGCTACAGAAGCAGCAACAACGTGGGTTGCCGATATAAGCAGGAAGTTGAAAGTAGAGAGCTTCGGTGGCGAAACTGTGGAAGAAAGGATGCTAAAAAGAAGTGAGGGTAATGTTTGACTCTTTCGATGTTACATGAATTCCTGCTATCTTAATTGCTACTACTTTGGTAACCAACGGATGTTGTCCTCATTCCTGGTCTTAGTTACACATTTACGAGATGAGATTAGAACCACACAGCTTTTCTTTGCACAGTTATTTTACGTACTAACTGTGATAAAGGAAGTCCAATATACAAACTTGGCATCCATGCAATTGGTGACCTCCAGGCTAAGGTCTTGTTACATGCATTGTTCGTACAATTATAGTATGACGTCGCATAAAAAGCTTATAAACACATGTATATAGGTATTTTCTACCTATCGTACTGTGTTTTTCCTGGTAACTTCATATGCACTTCTATGTTCAGATAGTTGTGTGACTTTTTAAGGTATCCTTAAATTCCTTCTATGCATCGGTACACTGTATTGTTTATGCCCTAACCAGTTCCAGTTCCAGTACATACTGATGATTGTAACAGGCACATATGCTACGTTAAATTGTGTTGCCTCATTTTACTTTATCTCATAGCTTGAGCAGTAAGGGTCAGGATGCTTGATCTTGTATCACTGCATAGTGGACTTTACTCTTGCTTGCTTCTTCTCAGCTGCCCAGTTACCTGCCTCCCTCCCTCATAGCCCTTGAAAGTACACAGCAACAAGTCTGAATATGTTATCATTAGCATACATTCAGTCATTCAAAATGAAACGAATGTAAAAGAATCTGAAGCGCATATTATCTAGATATGTGTTGCGTCTGGGAGCATTCATGTTGCATGCTCCTGATTGACCTATATGCTTATCTTGACAAGGTCGAAAATAGTGCTTATTTTGCTTTCGTTAAACAAATGCTCATATTTCATTTGGTTAGTTGCTGCAGCTTTTCTATGAAGCATCCAAAGAAAGGTTCGATTTTGGTGCATAATTTACAGATAGGGCTCAACAAGATGTCGTTCGGTTACAGGTAAGTTGACTTTTCTTATATGTCGTCTGGGAAGATTCGAAAAGTCACTTTTGGCTTCTGAGCACCAGTGCTCCCTATGTTTGAAAATATTAAAAATAAATAGATGTAAGTTCGAAAAAAATCTTTAACATATCAGTCACGCTCTCAATGATGTATACTGTAAGGGTGCAAAATAAAAGTGCGAAATATTTTGTATTATAGGTTACACAAAAAAATAACAAAACTGTTCTCAGATCTGTACAGTTCTCTTTTTTGTGTAGCTCAAAATGCCAAGTATTTTGCATTATGATTTTGTAGGCATGTAGAATACATCATTGAGAGCATATATGATTTTTCAGATTTTTATAAACATTTAATATGTAATTTTAATAATTTCAAACATATGGAGCATTGTGCTCGGGATCAAGGAATCTTCAGTCAGGAAGATTGCAGTCTTCTCTAATTCTTTGATGAGCAATATATACACTGTGAGAATGAGAGTTGAAATATCGTTCTGCTAGGAACAAATATATGTGAAATCAGCAGAAACGAGTTAATTTAACCAGGTTTGCAAGCTCTTAGATCTACATACTGAAGAATATCAATTGGTACTAAGATTTGACCTACTATTCTAAGAAGTTACCTAACAAGTATGTGCAATGTTTGTTGACTAGAAATTTTGGTCACAAGTTGTCACGACATGCAAATAACGCTGCACATTGAACATGCAAATCTTCAGAATTTACGTAGAGGGGGTATAAAATGGTATATGTTGTTATTGTCGATGTCTGATTGTTGTTACGTAGAGGGGGTATTTCACAGGGAAAGCATGGTTGTTGTAGCCAGCTAAGGCAAAAGAACTACTCACTCTTGAGGGAGAAAAGGGATTGCAGAGGCTGCTAGAGGATTTGATGAGGGAGAACGAGCTCAAGAGCAAGGAGTGCCACGACGCTCAGAGGTGACAACCCAAGCTGCGGATGGAGATATATGTGTAAAAATAATAGTCTAAAAACCTCTCAAATAAAGTGCTACCTCCGTCCCATTTTGTAAAGCGTTTTGCTAATCCAAAATAGGGTTACCAAAACAATGTGCAAACCTTTTATGGTGCAACCAACAATTATATTATGCCTTCCCTAAAAATAGCTTGACAATGGTTCTTAATGTGCACGAAAATACTAAAACTACATGCTTGACATAATTAGTGTGGAAACATTAAAAACATTATACTCCCGTTGCAACGCACGGGCAATCAACTAGTTAATATAGAAGAAGCAAACATCGGAGGCCTAGGCCAAAAAAAAAAAAAAAAAAAAAAGAAGATACAAGACCAACCGAGAAAGACTCAGTCGATCAAAACTTCTAAAAACTCGGCCCTCACCAAGATCCATAGCATGCTGGATAAGGCAGAAGAAAACAAGGTGTGAGCCTCCTACTCGGCTGAAGGTGTGATCTCCACGCCCCCTGGACCAGCTAGTCCCAAGAGGGTGTCGTCAACGACGGCAAGGCTCGACATGTTGAGCTTGGAAAGGAGATTGAGTCCCTGCAAAGATGAGTCTGACAACTGCGTCCTGAAGCTCCTCAAATTGCTTACGAGCCTGCACCAAAGGGGCATCCTCTGCAAATTGATTTTGTTGAGAATATAAGCAATTTTCTAATTATATTAATCCAAATATTAACTAAAATCATGACGCATATTGTGCTAATGACATACTGAAACTTAACAGTGTAATCGTGTACTAGACATATAGTAGATACATCTACGCAAATCACTAGTACAGTAAACAAGTAAATAAATAGGTGAGGTATAAACATATTATACCCGGCAGTTGGTCAATTGGCCGAAGCGTAAGCAGCAGCATCGTCGGCAGCCCTCTTGTCAGCGTCAGCCTTGTCAGCGGCGAGACGGTCGGCGTCGGTTCCCATGACGAAGACGAAGGCGACGCGGACGTAGAGGAAGTAGCCGAAGTAGTGGACGAAGATTGGTGAGCAGTCGCGTAGAAGACGCTCCCCAAAAACCTAATCGCCCCTCTCCCGTACAGGAAACGGAGAGACGGGGTTTCGGAGGCCTGCTCTCCCGTCAACCGTGTACGCGGCGAACGGGATGGGATCAACGATGGCAGTAACAGGGAAGTGGAACGACGGTGGCGGCGCGTGGAGCAGATGGTTCTGTTATGTGTGCCCGCTGGAGAGGAGCGACCTCTCCTTTATACACGCAGCACAGGAGGCGAGAGGTCCAACAGAAACGTGCACAATCAATTACATTAAGACAAATGAATTATGTAAACGGTCGTACTTAAGAGAACTTAAAACAGACGTTTCAACTTCGAATTCATTTTCCATTAAGGCAAAACGTTTCAGGACCGTTGACATTTTATTCCTGCGTGACAAAAAGAATACATCAGCTCGGCGAGATTCCCGCAACCCGCGGCGCGGCGCGTCGTGACGAGGCGAGGCGAGGCGTGGCGAGGCGGGCGGCGGAGAAGGAGGAGCGTGCGTGTGGTACACAGTCATTCTCCTCATACCTCACACCAACTCATACTAGTAGGAGAATTGCTCGGTATATAAGCTGGTGTACATCTCACTAAACTAGCAGTATGGGACTAAACTCTCACCACATGCCATGACAACATGGGCCTTAGGGATTTTCAGAATTGTTAAATGGGCTAAATGGCCCAATATTTCAGCAATCCCCCACCAGATTCCAAAGACCCATGATGTTATCATTTGTTCCAAACACTGTTTTGTTTTGATATACCAGTATTTTCAGTGGAGACCCGTTAAGGTTGAACATCCACCTAGAGCAAATAGCTACACTCTTTCACAACTGACAATGGACTACGCCTTGAATTATCAGTTTGGCGTAAAGTAGTTTCACCAAATGTCTTACCAGTAATAGGCTGCCGAAGGCTGACCCCTCGGGTGGAGCATATTAGTCACACTCCTGACCTATTCATGAACTTACTAGAGATCACCCTAATCTCATAGACTGTGACCAGCAGTCAGGTTCATATAGGTGTGTTCCTCCAAATATCGCTTTGTAGGATAGCGTCTTGCTTATGTAAAGCTTTGGAACACATTAAGACATACGTCAACCTGCCATACAGTTACCGAGAGTATTGCATCTCCAATGGAGTGGGTTAGTAAAATTTACTCTCTTCAGTTAACCACTAGCTTGTTTACCCAGGTCCTACTTTACGGGATCTCCGATCACATAGGTTGGGTTACTACCATGGCAACTCATGTGGGTCTCATACCCATCTCTCTCGATGCATTTTCTATCACAACACGTGATAGCCCTTTAGTGAAGGGATCTGCCAGATTCTTAGCCGACTGGATATAATCCAATGCTATTACTCCGGAGTTTCTTAAATGTCTGACAGATTTTAATCTCATTCTTATGTGTTTGTTGGACTGCATGTTGTCCTTAGAACTGTTAACCTTTACAATCACTGTTTGGTTATCGCAGTTCATAAGGATAGCCGGAACTGGCTTTTCAACCACTGGCAAGTCTATCAAAAGATCTCGAAGCCATCCTGCTTCAACACCAGATGTGTCCAATGTTGTTAATTCTGCTTCCATTGTCGATCTCGTCAGGATCGTTTGCTTGCAAGACTTCCAGGAAACAGCACCACCTCCAAGGGTAAACACATACCCTGTTGTGGCTTTCATCTCATCAGCATCAGAGATCCAATTCGCATCACAATACCCTTCAAGTATTGACGGGCTTCCGGTATAGTGAAGTCCATAGTTCTCAGTACCTTTCAAATAGCGCATGATTCTTTCGACAACATGCCAATGCACATCACCCGGATTGGAAACAAACCGGCTAAGTTTGCAAACAGCAAACATGATGTCATGCCTTGTTGCGCTAGCTAGGTACATGAGAGAACCAATTAATTGAGAGTACCTCAGTTGATCCTTAGCTGTGGCATTGAACTTTCAAATTTGCACACTAGTAGCATAAGGCGTTGGAGAAGTTTTGCAGTCCGAATATCCAAATCGACTCAATATCTTCTCAACGTAATGGGATTGCAAAAGTGTAAGCCCACCCTCATTATCTCTCAGTAGCTTGATGTTCAGAATAACATCAGCCACACCAAGGTCCTTCATCTCAAAGTTTTGAGATAGAAAAGACTTGACCTCCTCAATGACTTTGAGGTTGGTCCCAAAAATCAGTATGTCATCAACATACAAGCACAGTATAACTCCATCGCCCCCACCATGGCGATAGTATACGCATTTGTCAGCTTCATTAACAACAAAACCAACAGAGGTTAAAGTTGTATTGGATTTCTCATGCCATTGCTTAGGTGCTTGTTTTAGGCCATATAAAGATTTCAGTAACTTACATACCTTTCCTTCCTGACCATCTAATACAAAGCCATCTGGCTGTTGCATATAGATTTCCTCGTCTAGCTCTCCATTTAGGAAAGCCGTTTTAACATCCATTTGATGGACGAGAAGACCATGCGAGGCTACCAACGAGAGTAAAACTCGTGTGGTGGTCAGTCTGGCCACAGGTGAATAAGTATCGAAGAAATCTTCCTCTTCTTTCTGGGCATAGCCCTTGGCCACAAGCCTAGACTTGTACTTTTCAATCGTACCATCGGGCCTAAGCTTCTTTTTGAACACCCACTTACAGCCCAACGGTTTACAACCATAGGGACGTTCAGTAATTTCCCATGTCCCGTTAGCCATGATGGAATCCATCTCGCTACGGACTGCTTCTTTCTAGTAATCAGCATCCGAGGATGCATAAGCCTCTGAAATAGAAGTGGGAGTGTCATCCACAAGGTACACGAGGAAATCATCGCCAAAGGACTTTGCAGTACTCTGTCGCTTGCCCCTAACAAGGGTTTTCTCGTCATCCTTCTCAGGAATTTCATCATGGGTTTGTTCACAATATTCCATTGGAATGGCAGGCTCAGGAGTTTCCTCAGATTCCTGTCCAGAAGTGCTTTGCATATCTTTCATAGGAAAAACATCCTCAAAGAAAGTAGCATCTTTACACTCCATAACTGTACCGACCATCACGTCAGGTACTTCAGATTTCACTACTAAAAATCTATAGCCAACGCTATTCTTAGCGTAGCCCAAATTAACACAGTCCACGGTCTTGGGTCCAAGCTTACGCTTTTTGGGAATCGGCACATTGACTTTCGCCAAACAGCCCCAAGTACGTAAATATGAAAGTGTTGTCCTTCTCTTCTCCTATTGCTCATACGGAGTGAGCTTATTGTCTTTTGTCGGAACTTTATTCAGGACATGACATGACGTCAATATCGCCTCCCCCCACCATGCCTTGGATAGACCCGATGTATCTAACATGGCGTTAACCAAATCTGTTAGAGTACGGTTTTTCCGTTCGGTGATACGTCTCCAACGTATCTATAATTTCTTATGTTCCATGCTATATTATACCAAGTTATTACATGTTTTATATGCATTTTATATAGTTTTATGCATTTTCTGGGACTAACCTATTAACAAGATGCCACAGTGCCAGTTCCCTGTTTTCTGCTGTTTTTGGTTTCAGAAAAGTACTTAAGGAAATATTCTCGGAATTGGACGATTTCTTTTCAGAAGTCAGTTTTTATTTGGGAACATTCCAGAAAACCGAAGACGAGACGAAGTGGGCGACCGAGGCGCCGTCACCTGGTCCTCGCGCGGCAGGCTTCTGAGCCGCGCGAGCATGTGGTGTGGGCCCCTTGGGGCGCCACCGACCTCGCCCTTTCGCCTACATATACCCCCCAGACCAAAAACCCTAGGACGGTGTTCATATTTTCCTCCACGGGTCCCGAGCCACCGCCGTCGTCAACACCAATTCGGGAGAGATCAGAACTCCTCCCCGGCACCCTGCCGGGAGGGGGAATCGTCACCGGAGGCCTCTACGTCGCCATGACCGCCTCCGGACTGATGCGTGAGTAGTCTACCCTTGGACTACGGGTCCATCGCAGTAGCTAGATGGTTGTCTTCTCCTCTTGTGCTATCATGTTTAGATCTTGTGAGCTGCCTATCATGATCAAGATCACCGTTATGTAATACTTCATGTTGTGTTTGCTGGGATCCGATGAATATTGAGTACTAAAGTTATTGGTTCATAATATATCATGTGTGTGCTATTTAATGATCTTGCATGCTCTCCGTTACTTGTGTATGCTCTGGCCAAGTAGATGCTTGTGACTCCAAGAGGGGGTATTTATGCTCGATAGTAGGTTCATGTCTCTATTAAATCTGGGGTGGTGACAGCTAGCTCTAAGGTTGTAGATGTACTGTTGCTACTAGGGATAAAACAGTAGTACTTTGTCTAAGGATGATGTTACTTACTTACTTTACACACAGTGCTTAAGGCGATAATCTGTTGCATGCAACTTAATACTGAAAGGGGTGCGGACGCTAACCGGAAGGTGGATCATTAGTCATAGATGCGGTTGGAACAGTCTATGTATATTGTTGTAATGCCCGAATGAATCTCACACTAGACATCATAACATTGGTATATGCATTGGTTTGCTCATCATTATTCTATCAATTGCCCAGCTGTAATTTGTTTACCCGCATGAATGTTATTATTATTTATGGAGAGACACCACTAGTGAACTGTGGACCCCGGTCCTTCTCTTTAATCTAATAAACCACAAACTGCAAACCTGTTACTTTCTGCAAACAAACATCTTTCTTCCACACATACGTTTAATCCTTTGTTACAGCAAGCCGGTGAGATTGACAACCTCACCGTTAAGTTGGGGCAAAGTATCTTGATTGTGTTGTGTGCAGGTTCCACGTCATTTACGTCGCAGACTTTTCTGGCGCCGTTGACACCTCGGGGGAATTCATTATTTCCTACTGGTTCGATAACCTTGGTTTCACAACTGAGGGAAACTTGCTGCTGCACTACTTCATACCTTTCTCTTGGGGTCTCCCAACAACACACCCACCGTGTGCATCAAGCAATTTTTCTGACGCCATTGCCGGGGAAATAAGAATTTCTTTGAAGACCTTCACACTCCTCCGTCAACTTCGTTGCCGGTGATTTGAAGATTCTTCTACGAGGGGAGTTTTCGCACTTCCAATCTTTTTATTTTTATTTTGTTATTTTCTTGCTTAGTTTATTTTTATTATTGTCTTGTTTGGTTAATATCAAAAATACAAAAAAATTAGTTACTTGCAATTTATTTTATTGTCTTGTTTGCTTAAATATAAAAAATACAAAAAAATTAGTTACTTGCATTACTTTGTTTATTTCGGTTTGCTATTTTATTTTCAGTTTTTGTTATTTTGGTTATTTCGGTTTGTTAATTAATTTGCTAAAATGAGTACTGCTGAGAATACTAAGTTGTGTGACTTTACAAGCACCAACAACAATGATTTTATATGCACACCTATTGCTCCACCTGCATCTAAAGCTGAATTCTTTGAAATTAAACCTGCTTTGTTGAACCTTGTTATGAGAGAGCAATTTTCTGGTGTTAGTTCTGATGATGCTGCTGCCCATCTAAATAATTTTATTGAACTATGTGAAATGCAAAAATATAAGGATATAGATGGGGATATTATAAAACTGAAATTATTTCCTTTCTCCTTGAGAGGAAGAGCTAAAGAATGGTTGCTTTCATTGCCTAGGAATAGTATTGATTCATGGATTAAATGTAAAGATGCTTTTATTGGAAAATACTATCCTCCTGCTAAGATTATTTCTCTAAGAAGTAGCATCATGAATTTTAAACAACTTGATAATGAACATGTTGCTCAAGCTTGGGAAAGAATGAAATCTTTGATAAAGAATTGCCCAACCCATGGACTGACTGCTTGGATGATCATCCAAACCTTTTATGCAGGACTGAATTTTTCTTCAAGAAACTTATTGGATTCGGCTGCTGGAGGTACTTTTATGTCCATCACCTTGGGGGCTGCAACAAAACTCTTGGATAATATGATGGTGAATTATTCTGAATGGCATACTGAAAGGACACCTCAAGGTAAGAAGGTAAATTCTGTTGAAGACACCTCAAGGTAAGAAGGTAAATTCTGTTGAAGAAATTCTGGTGAAAAGATTGATATTATTATGTCTATGCTTGCAAATGGTAAATCCCATGTTGATCCAAATAATGTTCCCTTAGCTTCTTTAGTTGCACAAGAAGAGCATGTTGATGTGAACTTTATTAAAAACAACAATTTCAACAACAATGCCTATAGGAACAATTATGGTAATAACAACTTTAAGCCCTATCTTCCTAATAATGGGAACTCTTATGGTAATTCTTATAACAATAATAGGATTACCACCTCTGAACTTGAGACCATGTTAAAAGATTTTATCACTACACAAACTCTGTTTAATAAAACTGTTGAGGAAAAGCTTGGGAAAATTGATATACTTGCCTCTAAAGTTGATAGTCTTGTCCTTGATGTTGATCTTTTAAAATCTAAAATCATGCCTACTGAAACTAAAGAGAGTAATCCCTTTGCTAAAATTAATGCCATCCAAGTTCAAATAGATGAAAATGTTAGGATGATGGCCCAATTACGTGCTAGATGGGAAAGAGAGAAAAAACTAGATAAAGAAGCTAATATTGTTAAAGTTTGTACTATTACTACCTCTGAAAATAATGGTGTTTCACATGCTAGTAAGCCTCCTATTATCAATGGTAACATAGTTGGTGTTGGAAATGTCTCCTCTACTTCTTCCAAAAATTTAAAATCGCCCAAAACTGCTGAAACTAGTGTTGATAAAAGTGCTGAAATTTTTAAGAACATGGGAGAATGTGGTTCGGTTTGCTTTGATGATAATAATTTTGATTTTGATAATTGTAATATCTCTGAAGTTATTAAGTTCTTGCAAAATTTGGCCACAAGTCCTAATGCTAGCTCTCTTAATTTGGCTTTTACTACTCATATTACAAATGCTCTTATTAAAGCTAGGGAAGATAAATTAAGGCTTGAAGCTTCTATCCCTAAGAAGTTAGAAGATGGTTGGGAGCCCATCATTAAAATGAAAGTAGATAAATTTGATTGCAATGCTTTGTGTGACCTTGGTGCAAGTATTTCTGTTATGCCTAAAAAGCTTTATGATATGTTTGATTTGCCACCATTGGAACATTGCTATTTGGATGTTTTTCTTGCTGATAATGCTTTGAAGAAACCTTTGGGGAGAGTTAATGATGTTCCCATTATGGTTAATAATAACCTGGTCCCCGTTGATTTCATTGTCTTGGATATTGAATGCAATCCATCTTGTCCAATTGTGTTGGGAAGGCCTTTTCTTAAAACTGTGGGTGCTATTATTGATATGAAATAAGGTACCATCAAGTACCAATTCCCACTCAAGAAAGGTATGGAACACTTCCCTAGGAAGAGAATGAAGCTACCTTTTGATTCTATTGTTCGTTCAAATTATGGTGTTGATGCTTCATCTCTTGATAATACTTGAATATCACTTTCTGTGCCTAGCTGAAAGACGTTAAACAAAAGCGCTTATGGGAGACAACCCACTTTTATTTCCTGTTATTTTATTTTGTTTGTGTCAAGGACTTGTCCTACCTCTGTAGCAATTCCTTTGTATCTTTATTTTATTGCATTGTTGTGTCAAGATAAGCCTCTAGTTGAAAGTTCATGCTAAATTTGGATTGCTGTGCTGAAACAGTTTTCTGCTGTCCACCGTTAAATTCATAACTCTTTACATAAAAATCGGATGGATCTGGGATTTTTTGTGCGTAATCCTCAGATATATATGCAACTTTCATTAGTTTTGAGTTTTCTGATCTGAGCAAGTTAAGTGCCTCGAAAAAATTCGTCTTTACGGACTGTTCTGTTTTTGATAGATTCTGTCATTTATTTTGCAATGCCTCTTTTGCTATTTTGATTGGATCTTTTTATCCTATGAAGTATCAGTGGCTGTAGCTAATGTCCAGTAGCATTGGTAGCAATTGTGTTCCTACAGAATATCATAATTTTTCGTGTACTAACCCTCTAATGAAGTTTACTCTAAGTTTGGTGTGGAGGAAGTTTTCAAGGATCAAGAGAGAAGGATGATATGATGTGATCAAGAGGATAGTAAAACCAAAGCTTGGGGATTCCCCGGTGGTTCATCCCCAACATATTTCAAGAAGACTCAAGCGTCAAAGCTTGGGGATGCCCAAGGCATCCCCTTCTTCATCAACAAACTATCAGGTCCTTTCTAGTGAAACTATATTTTAATTCCGCCACTTCTTATGTGCTTTTCTTGAAGCGTCGGTTTGTTTTTGTTTTTGTTATTTTCATTCTCTGAATAAAATGGATCCTAGCATTCCTTTGTGGGAGAGAGACACGCTCCGCTTTTTCTTATGAATACTCGTATTATTTACTTATATTTGTTGAGTATTCTTCTATGTTAATTCAATGCTTTCTAGCTCTTGTTTTTCATGCATCTCTTGTTAGAGCTGTTAGCTTTATTATATCATACTCTCATATCTCATTGTTTAATTACTTGGAGAGTTTATCTTTTAAATAAGTTGATTGGTGTTTGGTTGAGAACAGAAAATGCTAAATGTGGTAGATGGTATAAAGAAAGATATACATGCTCTTATGGATTGTTATCTTGCGTGTTGTAGGGCTTGGCAATTGTTTTGAGCTCTCAAGTAGATCATGTTTAAGCTTTTACATCATGTAGTTAAAACCTTTTAGTGAGGAACTACCGTAAAACTTGCTGAAATTTGGTTTGCATGTTTGGTATCTCTAAGGTCTAGATATTTTCTAGTTAAAGTGTTTGAACAACAAGGAAGACAATGTAGAGTTTTATAATGCTTGCAATATGTTTTTATATACGTCTTGTTGTCATAGTTTATACTTGTGTTTGTTTCAAACAATCTTGCTAGCCAAAGCCTTGTACTGAGAGGGAATGCTTCTCGTGCATCCATAATCCTTGAGCCAAAACCTATGCCATTTGTGTCCACCATACCTACCTACTACATGGTATTTCCTGCCATTCCAAGCAAATACTTCGTGTGCTACCTTTTATTATTCAAAACATATTATCTCTTATTTGTGTCAATGTTTATTAGCTCATGAGGAAGGATGTGGTGTTACGGATATCAACCTTGTCATTTGCTTTTAGACAGACTTTCACAACCGGACTAGTGGCATATACATCCGCTTATCCATTAACTTTGCAAAAAGAGCTGGCAAATGGAGTGCCCAGTCCCAATTAATTACAACTTTAACCGCTGCAATCTCTTCACATTTTTGCCCTAATCCAATCAGTCAAGCAATGACAACAGTTTTTAACTATATGTGTAAACAAAAGAGATAAGAGGGATGATCTACCTTGCTGGTAGAAATAACGTCCTTCATGGGAGCCGCTCTTGAAAGTCTGGTTGACAAGAGGGGTAGAGTGCCCATTACCATTCGTTGACAACGACAAACACCGCTCAAAACTTACTTTTATGCTCTCTATATGATTTCAAAAACCTATAAAACTAAGAAGCTCTAGCACATGCTTGTATCCCTGCTTCCCTCTGCGAAGGGCCTATCTTTTACTTTATGTTGAGTCAGTTTACCTACTTCTTTCTATCCCCGAAGCAAACACTTGTGTCAACTGTGTGCAACAATTCTTATATGCTTACTTATTGCACTTGTTATATTTCTTTGTGTTGACAACTATCTATATGATATACATGTTCAAGAGTTGAAAGCCAATGCTGAAACTTATATCTTCGTTTGTGTTGCTTCAATGCTCTTTTGCTTAGATAATATTGCTTTATGAGTTAACTCTTATGCAAATCTTTTTGATGCTTGTTTGAAAGTACTATTCATGAAAAGTTTTACTTTTATGATGTAGTTGTTTACTTCTTGTCTATTTGTTAGCAAACTATACATCATTGCCTTGAGTCACTTCATTCATAACATGAGCCTTACATTATATTATGATCAAGATTGTGTTTAAGCATGTCACTTCAGAAATTATTCTTCTTTTATCGTTCTTGCCTACTCGGGATGAGTAGAACTAAGCTTGGGGATGTTGATACGTCTCCAACGTATCTATAATTTCTTATGTTCCATGCTATATTATACCAAGTTATTACATGTTTTATATGCATTTTATATAGTTTTATGCATTTTCTGGGACTAACCTATTAACAAGATGCCACAGTGCCAGTTCCCTGTTTTCTGCTGTTTTTGGTTTCAGAAAAGTACTTAACGAAATATTCTAGGAATTGGACGATTTCTTTTCAGAAGTCAGTTTTTATTTGGGAACGTTCCAGAAAACCGAAGACGAGACGAAGTGGGCGACCGAGGCGCCGTCACCTGGTCCTCGCGCGGCAGGCTTCTGAGCCGCGCGAGCATGTGGTGTGGGCCCCTCGGGGCGCCACCGACCTCGCCCTTTCGCCTACATATACCCCCCAAACCAAAAACCCTAGGACGGTGTTCATATTTTCCTCCACGGGTCCCGAGCCGCCGCCGTCGTCAACACCAATTCGGGAGAGATCAGAACTCCTCCCCGGCACCCTGCCGGGAGGGGGAATCGTCACCGGAGGCCTCTACGTCGCCATGACCGCCTCCGGACTGATGCGTGAGTAGTCTACCCTTGGACTACGGGTCCATCGCAGTAGCTAGATGGTTGTCTTCTCCTCTTGTGCTATCATGTTTAGATCTTGTGAGCTGCCTATCATGATCAAGATCACCGTTATGTAATACTTCATGTTGTGTTTGCTGGGATCCGATGAATATTGAGTACTAAAGTTATTGCTTCATAATATATCATGTGTGTGCTATTTAATGATCTTGCATGCTCTCCGTTACTTGTGTATGCTCTGGCCAAGTAGATGCTTGTGACTCCAAGAGGGGGTATTTATGCTCGATAGTAGGTTCATGTCTCTATTAAATCTGGGGTGGTGACAGCTAGCTCTAAGGTTGTAGATGTACTGTTGCTACTAGGGATAAAACAGTAGTACTTTGTCTAAGGATGATGTTACTTACTTACTTTACACACAGTGCTTAAGGCGATAATCTGTTGCATGCAACTTAATACTGAAAGGGGTGCGGACGCTAACCGGAAGGTGGATTATTAGTCATAGATGCGGTTGGAACGGTCTATGTATATTGTTGTAATGCCCGAATGAATCTCACACTAGACATCATAACATTGGTATATGCATTGGTTTGCTCATCATTATTCTATCAATTGCCCAGCTGTAATTTGTTTACCCGCATGAATGTTATTATTATTTATGGAGAGACACCACTAGTGAACTGTGGACCCCGGTCCTTCTCTTTAATCTGATAAACCACAAACTGCAAACATGTTACTTTCTGCAAACAAACATCTTTCTTCCACACATACGTTTAATCCTTTGTTACAGCAAGCCGGTGAGATTGACAACCTCACCGTTAAGTTGGTGCAAAGTATCTTGATTGTGTTGTGTGCAGGTTCCACGTCATTTACGTCGCAGACTTTTCTGGCGCCGTTGACACCTCGGGGGAATTCATTATTTCCTACTGGTTCGATAACCTTGGTTTCACAACTGAGGGAAACTTGCTGCTGCACTACTTCATACCTTTCTCTTGGGGTCTCCCAACAACACACCCACCGTGTGCATCATTCGGCTACCCCATTTGACTGGGGAGAATAGGGAGGCGTCCTCTCATGAATAATACCATGTTCCGAACAGAAAGAGTCAAATTCATTCGAGAAGTACTCTCCACCACGATCTGACCGGATTCGTTTAATTTTCTTTTCAAGTTGATTCTCAACTTCTGCCTTATAGATTTTAAAGTAGTGAAGAGCCTCATCTTTAGTGCTTAACAAATATACATATCAAAATCTAGTGGAATCATCTATCAGTGTCATGAAGTATCTCTTTCCACCTTTAGTCAATACGCCATTCATCTCACAAAGATCAGAATGTATAAGTTCTAACGGTGCCAAGTGTCTTTCCTCCGCAGCTTTATGAGGCTTGCGAGGTTGCTTTGCTTGAACACACGAGAGACATTTAGAACCTTTGGCTAAAGTGAAAGATGGGATTAAACTTAGTTTTGCTAGCCGCGTCATACAACCGGAACCAATGTGACAAAGACGTGAATGCCAAACTTCTGTTTCATTAACATTCGAATGAATATTGTTCACGACTTTATTACAGAAATCAGTAAGAGAAAAGCGGAACATGCCTCCGCATTCATAACCTTTTCCAACAAACAGTCCATATTTCGTAACAACTACTTTATTAGACTCGAATACCAACTTAAACCCTTCTCTACATAGAAGGGAGCCACTAACGAGATTCCTCTTGATGGCGGGGACATGCTGCACGTTCTTGAGCTGCACGATCCTTCCCGAAGTAAACTTCAGATCGACCGTGCCAACACCAAGAACAAAAGCACTCGCTCCATTCCCCATCAATACGGATCCGTTCCCTGTGACCTGATAAGAAGAAAACAATGAAATGTCAGCACACACATGAGTATTTGCACCAGTATCAATCCACCATTCGTTAGACTGACAAACTGAAAATACAGTAAACAAATTACCGTACCCGGATGCGCCATTCTCATTGTTGCTCACAATCATGTTGACAGATTTGGAGTCCTGTCCTGGTTTCTTGAACTTCTTTGGGCACTTGGGAGCCCAATGTTCCTCTGAACCACAGGTGTAGCATGCACCTTTCTTCTTATCCTTCTTGAAGGGTTTGTTACCCTTCTTCTTGAAGTCGGTATTCTGCTGGACACCAGTTTTTCCCTTGTGCTTGTGGGGGTTGAAGTTCTTCTGTACCATATTGGCAACAGAAGTACCTTCGCCTTTTCCATGCGGGTCCTTTGCCCTTGAATTCTGCTCAACACTCAGATGGCCAATGACATCCTCAACAGATAATTCACGCCTCTGATGTTTCAGAGTAGTGGGAAAGCTCCTCCATGAATTATGCAGCTTAGCGATTATGCATCCCGCGACAAATTGGCCCGGTAGATCACACTTGAGAAGCTCAAGCTCTTTTGCGATGCATTGTATCTCATGAGCCGGCTCCAATAAAGGACGGTTTTCAACCATCTTGTAATCATGGAACTGCTCGATGGTATACATCTCGCTTCCAGCATCGGTTGCGCCGAATTTAGATTCGAGCGCTTCCCACAAGTACTTGGCAACCCGCACATGTAAATATGCGTCAACCAACTTATCTCCGATCACACTCAGAACGGCTCCAACAAAGACGACGGTGGCCTCCCTGAACGCCTTCTCATGTTCAGGAGTAATCGTTCCAGTGGGAGTGACATCGGCGACCCAGAACACGTTCATTGCAGTGAGCCATAAGATGGTTTTGGTCTGCCAACGCTTAAAGTATGTCCCCGTAAACGGGGCTGGTTTCAGTGCAGCGGCAAAACCTTGGATCGAAAATTGCCTACACATATTAGGTTTTTGGATTGTTGAGAATATAAGCAATTTTCCAATTATATTAATCCAAGTATTAACTAAAATCATGACGCATATTGTGCTAATGACATACTGAAACTTAACAGTGTAATCGTGTACTAGACATATAGTAGATACATCTACGCAAATCACTAGTATAGTAAACAAGTAAATAACTAGGAGAGGTATAAACATATTATACCCGGCAGTTGGCCAATTGGCCGAAGCGGAAGCAGCAGCATCGTCGGCAGCCCTCTTGTCAGCGGCGAGACGGTCGGCGTCGGTTCCCGTGACGAAGACGAAGGCGACGCATACGTAGAGGAAGTAGCCGAAGTAGTGGACGAAGATTGGTGAGCAGTCGCGTAGAAGACGCTCCCCAAAAACCTAATCGCCCCTCTCCCGTACAGGAAACGGAGAGGCGGGGTTTCGGAGGCCTGCTCTCCCGTCGACCGTGTACGCGGCGAACATGATGGGATCAACGATGGCAGTAACAGGGAAGTGGAACGACGGTGGCGGCGCGTGCAGCAGATGGTTCTGTTCTGTGTGCCCGCAGGAGAGGAGCGACCTCTCCTTTATACACGCAGCACAGAAGGCGAGAGGTCCAACAGAAACGTGCACAATCAATTACATTAAGGCAAATGAATTCTGGAAACGGTCGTACTTAAGAGCACTTGACAGACGTTTTCCATCAAGGCAAAACGTTTCAGGACCGTTGACATTTTATTCCTGTGTGACAAAAAGAATACATCGGCTCGGCGAGATTCCCGCAACCCGCGTCGCGTCGCGTCGCGTCGTGACGAGGCGGGCGGCGGAGGAGGAGGAGCGTGCGTGTGGTACACAGCCATTCTCCTCATACCTCACACCAACTCATACTAGTAGGAGAATGGCTCAGTATATAAGCTGGTGTACATCTCACGCAGTATGGGACTAAACTCACACCACATGCCATGACAACATGTGCCTTAGGTATTTTTAGAATTGTTAAATGGGCTAAATGGCCCAATATTTCAGGAGATTTCTCATCTTTATATTCAACACGCGGATAGCTTTATCCACAGCCGACATCTTCGTTTTGGCTCCCAGCCGAGCACTGCGACGAATTTTCGGCATCGACAGCTCAACACGGTCCATAACCGATGTCCGAGGGGCAGGACAAGGAAGCAGGGGCACAACCGGCCTGGTGAAGAGGTCTTGGACCGAGCCTAGCCGCGGGGCCACAATGTCACCGTCCACGCTCACCGCCATCCCGCTAGTATCCATGATAGAGCACCCTCCACTCCCGCCATGCACGGGCGAGGGGACAAGGAGATCCCCCAACAAGGCAGTTTCAGTGTCATCATCAGAATCAACATCTGAGTGACGGCTCCGAGCCTTCCTTGACGATAGCAAAATCGACAACGACGACATCATGAGCGTCCGATGGCTGGTTCGGCGCAATGTTGGAGATGATGGATTGCTACAGCTCCCCAACCGGACCTAGGGTGCCGTAAAAAACGTCCAGCTCGGAGCCGCCTGGCGGTGAAGCAAATTGCGACGTGATCTCGTGGTAGGCTCACCCCCGCCGTACTATAACGGAAAGTTTGATGCACATAACCGTGAGATTTCTAACTTTCTTTATACTATGAACAACTTACAAGAAAGGGAAAATTTGCTCTTGGACGTCGTTATTTCATGTTCTTTGTCGAAGCACACTGAATTTCCGTGACTTTGCTCAGTACCATTATCATCTCGTGGTCATTTGCTAAAACGCACCGCAGGTACTAAAATGGAAAGATTGACCTCTTTACTTGATTTGTCCTTCGTTGGGGAGCCAACTTAAATCAGGATCCATTCGGTTACCTTGCTTTTTTCCTCTGTGTGGGAGTGTACTCGTGCTAAACTACGAGACTTAGCCAAATTATATGCATAAAACTTTCCGTTATAGTACTGCGATGTGTTACAACAAATGATCACAAAATTGTGATGGTACTCAGCAAAGACACAAAAGTTCAGTATATCTGGCCAAAGGACATGAAATAACAGTGCCCAACAGCAAATTTTCCCTAAAATAAAAATGTCGGTTGCTTAAAGCGAAAAGAAACATGGATTATCTCAATTAAACTTAAATTTGAATACTGATCATTCCATTCAAGTTGTTGAACAAACACATTTAAGTACAAAGACTTTGTCACTAACATGACATATTCCATCACTCCTATGGTCTGTTGGATTAGACCGACTACAAAAAGGGTATTTATATTATATTCACAGTGTGTACCGAAGTGTTGAATCTTGCAGAGTAACTACCCTAAATAATAAAATAAAATAGTGCTATATGAACTTGGAGTTTGCTTTCGGGCTTCTACTCTTTCAGATGAAACAAATTCAAATTATAAAGAAGATCCATCTTGTCCGGGGGGGTCACAAAGAAGATTAATTCTAAGAGTTTGCATGTTGATATTGTATATATGTTGAACTGCACATTTTAATGACGCACATATATTGGCTCACTGCCTTTTTTTCGGCACCCGCAATTGCCTTCTTTTTCTGCATCCTTTAAATGAACAGGTAAGCAGTATTACACATGATTACGTAAGACTGAGAATAGATACGAGAAAAAGGCATTCCGGAAATCTGTGAGAAAGATAAGAGTGCCACCTGAAATAGTATAATTACTGAATTCATCATCGACAATAGAGAGTTATTTGTCTCTTAAAATTGTAGGAATTATTCTGCCTTATAGAATCTGCTGCTTCAGATACCTTATATCTTTCTTATTCTAAAGAAAGAAAATATCAGAAATCAGAATCAGCTAGCCATGGAACTTGTTTTCTATATTAAATGCATCTTGCTAATTTAACATAATGATTATAAAACGGGTCCAGCACTTCAGGTTTACTGGAACTGTTGCCTTATTCATTAATTAAGAAGAAAATGCCCGGTTTATTAACGGAAGAAACATGGCGAAAACCATACAATGAACACCACGGGGCAAAACCCACACAACCTCGACAACACATGGAGCCAAGCTCAACCCAACAATCCGTACACGACCGGCCAGCCCTCCACCCATGTCGGAGAGAAGAAGCCGTAACTGCTAGCAGATACGGGATACTCCACAAACACACAACTAACACAACCCCTGACCCTTAAACAACAAAATAGAACCACTGATGGAACACCGCAACAACACCGTCATAGAACGAGCCGAGAAACAGAAGATCATCCATCAAGCAACCGCGAGCTCCTTTTCTAATGGCGCTACCCTTCTTGCATTTGCTTGCCTTCTTATTTTTCCCCTTGATTGTTGACCCTGTTAGAAGGCAAGCAGTGACTCTTCCAGATCCTGGCATGGCAGCCTCCACACTGCTAAGCAGGCTGCAAAGCTCTTTTGCAAACAGAACATCGGCATCATGTGTCAACGGAGGTGGAATGGGCGTGAAAACTACCTCCGATCGTTCAGGCGAGCTCAAAGTCGTCGACGAGTCCACATTTATCTGCTCCACCGACAGAGGCACAACTGCTCCACCGACAGAGGCACAACAGGGCTCACACAATGCTCCTGAAGCTCGGGCGTACTCTGCAACATCGGAGCCACGATCACGGCAATGGCCACACCCTCACCCTCAACGGCAGATGGAACAGAGAGCAAGTGGGACAACACCGATGAACCCCCATCACGAGGAGAGTAACAACCATAGAGCTCCCCTCCCATATCCTCCGCGGAGCCAACACCAATGTCACCAAGAGGACACGATGAAGGAATGGCCTTGGAACTGAAATGAGAAAAATAATTGGGGGAGGAAATAAGAAAGGTTACGAACATGAAACAATAGGAAAATGGGATCGTTGTGTTCACTTCAGATATGAATTGGAAAGGGACTTGCACTGACATATGCAACATCTGATATCCATGCAGTTTAAGATTTCATGGTCCTTGGAGTTAGTCTACAAAATTGTCAATCTTCACGAATGAAAACAAAAGTAACTAACCAGATCTTCAAGAAGATATCTGACTGGAAGAAATTGCAACATCTCGAGGCGAAACTGTTCAGGGCTTCAGGCTGCGACGACAAAGGCATCAAGTGGTGCATACGGAGTTCTTCAACATCCTCTTGGTTCAAGGTGCCAAACATGAAGTCAAAGCATGATATTTCCTGCTTACATGGAGAATCTACAAGACATGCTTCACTGAACGAACATGGAGAATCTACAAGACATGCTTCACTGAACGAAACGCTAAGATGTCAAGTAACTACCAAATAACGTATTTATTAACAAAAATAATATTATGCAAGAGAGAACTTGTTTCATAATTAATCACCTAATTCCATATACTCTAGAGAGAGAGATTGCAGCGGCAGATCATTCCGGTTAGTTCATAAAAATGAACCGAAACTGGACAGTAAAAGCATGTAGCAATGATATAAAATAAACATGAAAAAAATATAGATACGTTTAGAACGTATCATGAGCGTGTCACCGAGCTGTGTGGGGATGGGATCGGCCCTAACCCCAGCCTGACATACAATTTCGATCTCCTCCTGCTGGATGTGCAAATTGTCTTGTGGGGCTTGCTTTTTACATCTACCAATTTTACCCATCGATGGAAATTGGACTACCTCATCAATAGGATCTGGCGCGTTGGACGACTGTTATTACTCCCTTTATGACTAGGCAGTCTTTCTATTAGCGACAAGTAATCAAATCAGACATGTTGATTGTAGGTTGTAAGTTTTGTTTTTCAAACGCGCCTTGAAGAGCATGTACATTATAATGTACCAAGCGCAACAGAACAGCAGGCCACTGGAATTCAAAATCTCGGTGTGCTGATTTCCGGGATTCTAAATTCAGTGTTTGCCCTACAAGTTTACAAATTGAAGGCTTCATCTAGACTTTCTTCAAAACAAAGCAAAACAAAACAAAAAGGTCGGAAGAACTCAAGAACTCAGGACTCGGAATCGGAAGGCCGCCACACGAGGCGGTGTAAACTAGACGCAGGGCGCGCATGGACCAGACGCTCACCCCGTCCTTGCCGGTCCTAGGACCGCTCCTACCCACCCACTGGGATCCCCCCTTGACCTGACCTGATTCACCACGCTCGGCTCCATCACTATCGCCATTCTCCTCCTCCTCGTCCTTCTTCCGGCCGGCACCGCCTCTCTCTCACGCTCCGCTGCGCCGTATATAAACCTCGCCCCACCACCGCTCCGACCTAGCCGTCGCAGAAGGCGCGCCGACGATGGGGCGCGTGAAGCTGCCGATCAAGCGGATCGAGAACAACACCAACCGGCACGTCACCTTCTCCAAGCGCCGGAACGGCCTCATCAAGAAGGCCTACGAGCTCTCCGTCCTATGCGACATCGACATCGCACTCCTCATGTTCTCCCCCTCGCGACGCCTCTGCCCCTTCTCCGGCCGCCACGGGTGAGTTCTTGTCTTCAATTCGCCGTCTTTCCTCAATTCCGGCGATCTCTCTCGTCGCCGCAAGTTATTTTCGTTTCTGATTCGTCCATGCGTGCGTGCATGCGTTCGTTCGTTCGTTCGTCCGTCAGGGTGGAGGACGTGCTTCTCCGGTACCTCAACATGTCGGACCACGACAGGGGCGAGTAAGTGCCACACTTCATGCATATCTTAACAATTTCCTGGATCGAATCCTTGTCGTGAGAATGTGACTGACATTATGTTTCTTGATTCTGATGAAGACCCATCCAGAATCGGGAGGTGAGAAAAGGCCAGCGCAAAATGCTGCCTCGTCAAGTTACTATTTCATCTTTTCTTGATTTCTTCGTGTCACAACTCCAACGCAGTACCTCATCAGCATGCTCCAGAGGCTCAAGCGCGAGAGCGACATGGCGACACAGCTAGCAAAGTAGGCACCCACATTGCTCCAATTTCCTCTCTTCTCGTCGTCTGTCTGACGTACTAATCCGGTTCTGAATTTTCACGTCCTGATTACATCTTTTTTCAGCCCGGGGGCACTGAACGAGAAGATAGAGGTGAGCAAAGTTCAGAGCTTCCGCATTACAGCCTCCATACATCTACCCTGCACCTTCACCAATTAATTTCTTCTCCGATCGAGTCGCAGGAGATTCAGCAGGAGATATACGCCTCGCAGCAGCAACTGCAAATCTCCGAGGAGCGCCTCAGGTACACAGTTATTTCAGTTCACGGATACATATCCCATGTTACGTACAGTACACCTCAGGAGCCCATGACACCTCAGGATAATTTATGCCCCGCGTGATGTGCAGGCTGTTCGAGCCTGATCCCGCGGTGTTCGGCTCCACGACCGAGATCGACGGCTGCGAGAAGTTCCTCATGGACATGCTCACCCGCGTCGTCGAGAGGAAGGTACGGATAACACTCGTCTCTGAGCTGATCTCATCCTGAATTTAACAGCTTGATTTCTCTGACGGCCGGGTCGCAGAACTACCTATTGAGCAATCACATGGCCCCGTTCGACCCGACGGCGCCCGGGATGCAGGTAATGAAACATCACAAAGATTTCGCAGAAATGAAGATATCGCATTGAAATGCTGCGTAGGATCTTTTTTTTTAAGGATCATCAATTTGTTGATTCGGAACAGATTAATCCATTACTGCGTTATTATCTATCTATCAATGACTGACGATGGATGCGGTGCAGGGGGCGAACGGCGCGCAGATGTACGTGCACCCGGCCCACGCGGAAGGCATGGGCGCGTTCGCCGGCGACGCCGCGCTGTGGGCCTCCGACGGCGGGCCCAGCGCCGCCCACCACATGTTCGCCGCAACCGACCCCATGATCTACCTCAGGTACGACGTTCACACGGCAACCTCTGACGACACCTGTGACACGTCACTACTGGCAGTGTGAGACGTACAGTACATGATCGAGTTGTTTTGGCAGGGACCAGGACGTGTACGACGCCAACTCGCAGGTGGCCGGGCTGCACGGCGGCGGTGACCCGTGCGACGTCGCCGGCAGCAGCCAGGCAGACGCGTGGCGGCAAGCCTACACCTGCACGGAGCTCCTGTCCACGCTCATCCCCACCACGCCCTTCCCTCTCATGCAGCACTGCCTCGGGCACGACGACCAGTACCTGCCGGCGATGCAGTCGGAGATGGTGCAGGCGGCGGCGCAGGACCAGGTGGAGGCGTCGGCCAGCTGCTCCTACACCATGCCCACCAGCGACGACACCGGCACGCCCGTCATGGCATACGACAGCGGCGCCGTGCCGCCGCCCAGGCCTGAGCTGAACTGCGTTCTTGACCAGTGAACCATGACCTGACCATGTCGCCATGACGATCGAGATCATCAACGATACTGGAGTACTATATATACTCGTAGTTAATGTTAGCACACCATAATATACTCTCTCTCTTTTTTACGGAGGCAATAACAATACAATATGCATGCGCTCGCTTCTTTGTAGCTAATCTGCTAATTGTTAGATATAGGCTTGTATTCCGGGAGTCGACTCGAGGAGTCGACTCGAGTTCCGACTAGGGAGTCTGTTCCCAGTCGAACGAGTTTCTCGACTCGGGAGTCTGTTCCCAGTCGAATGAGGCCTACTCGGAGTCTGTTCCGAGTAGAGGCAGTCGGTAGCCGGGTTCTGGACTGGACACTTTGTCCTGTAGCCAGTGTCCTGAAGTGGTGCGTCAGCACCAAGTACAGTAGGTAGGTAGGACGTGCTAGACGTCATCTACAGTACACTCTAGTCATGACGGTGTCAACAGTGACCCGGCATGGGCAAGGGGTAGGACCGGTCACATCCGTATGATGTGACAGCTTAGTGGACTTTAGCAGCCCCTATTTGAAGGGAGGAATACACACAAGCCCAGTGAGCCAAACCGGAAACATATCTCACATTTTTCGGAATCGTTCTCCCCTCTTCCTCCGCTCCATTCTCTCCGTAGCATTTCCAAGAGTGGGCCAACAATTGGTATCAGAGCCTTAGCTTCGAGAGATCTCCACCGGCGATGGGTGATTTAGTCACACAGGAGGCGGTGGTGGCGGCGGCAGCGGCCGCAAGCACGCTGGCTATCCAGCGGGCGACGCGGGACTCCGGTGGTTCGTGGCCGCTTCTCACGCGGTCCAACTACGCGGACTGGGCGTTGCTCATGCAGGTCAAGCTTGAGGCACGCCGGGTGTGGTCCGCCGTCAAGGACGGCACCACGGAGCGGGATACGGACCGAGCAGCGATGGAGTACCTGCTGCTCGCCGTCCCGCCGGAGATGATCTCCACCCTCGCCGCCAAGAACACGGCGAAGGAGGCGTGGGAGGCCATCAAGACGATGCGTGTCGGAGACGGCCGTGTCCGGGAGGCAAAGGCGACGCTGCTGAAGAAGCAGTACGAAGCGCTCAAGTTCGGCGACAAGGAGGACATCGACGACTTCGCCATGCGCATGTCGTCGCTCGTGTCGCAGCTGGGAGTGCTCGGCGTCACCATTTCCGAGGCGGATACAGTGCGTAAGCTCCTCTCGGTGGTCCCCTCTAAGTTCTCGCAGATGGCATGTTCCATCGAGACTCTGCTCGACCTCAACACGCTCGCGCTCGAGGAGCTCATCGGCCGGCTCAAGGCGGCTGAGGATCGCCACGAGGTGGAGCGGCCGGAAGTCAAGCAGACCGGGAAACTACTCCTCACGGAGGAAGAGTGGTTTGCCCGGATGCGACTGCAGGACGGAGGGTCATCAAGCCAAGCCGGACGCGGTGGCGGGAAGCCGCGCGGTCGCGGCAGGGGCAACTCGGGTCGTGGATCCGGGAACCGCGGCGCGTCGAAAGACACGTGCCGCTACTGCGGAGTCGCCGGCCACTGGGCGCGGGACTGCCGCAAGAAGAAGCGCGAGGAGGAAGCTCACCTCGTGCGCGGAGGAGATGACGATGACGCGCTGCTCATGATGCACGTGTGCACAGTCGCGTCTGCCCCGCAGGTCCCCTCGCCAACTCGACCTCAACTCGAGTCTGGTTGCTCGGAGGCGGCACCCTTGTCTCGACCGGTGGCAGAGTCAGCGACTCGACCGGTGGCAGAGTCGGAGGGACCGTCGACTCCTCCGAAGGAACTCGCGCCGATCCAGTGGATCGCGGAGTGGGACAGGCCGACTCGGGAGGAGTCGGCCGAGTCGGGTCGGAAGGACCCGACAGCGTCGAGTCGCAAGGACTCGACAGGACCGACTCGGGAGGAGTCGGCCGAGTCGGGTCGCAAGGACCCGACAGCGTCGAGTCGCAAGGACTCGACAGGACCGACTCGGGAGGAGTCGGACTCGGTGACTCGGGAGGAGTCGACCGAGTCGGGTCGCAAGGACCCGACAGCGTCGAGTCGCAAGGACTCGACAGGACCGACTCGGGAGGAGTCGGCCGAGTCGGGTCGCAAGGACCAGACAGCGTCGAGTCGCAAGGACTCGACAGGACCGACTCGGGAGGAGTCTGACTCGGTGACTCGGGAGGAGTCGACCGAGTCGGGTCGCAAGGACCCGACAGCGCCGAGTCGCAAGGACTCGTCGACTGAACCGACTCGGGAGGAGCCGGTCCTCCTCCTGCTGGAGGAGAAGGCGCATGTTAACCTGGCGCAAGGAGGTGACGCCAAGAGCGGCGTCTGGTACCTCGACTCGGGCGCCACCAATCACATGACTGGTGACCGCGCCGCGTTCGCGGAACTGGACTCAAGCGTTGTCGGGACTGTCAAGTTCGGCGACGGCTCGCGAGTCGACATCTGCGGGCAAGGGACGGTGCTGTTTGTCTGCAGGACAGGCGAGCACCGAGCCATCACCGGGGTGTACTATATACCCCGGCTGAACACGCAGATCATCAGCCTGGGCCAGTTCGACGAGAACGGCTGCCAGGTGCTGATCGAGGACGGGCTCCTCCGAGTGCGTGACCGGGAGCGGGTGCTCCTGATGAAGGTCAGGCGAGAGTCGAACCGGATGTACAAGCTGACAGCGCGAGTCGCTCAGCCAGTGTGCCTCTCTGTGCGGGCTGGAGACGACTCGGCCTGGACTTGGCATGCGCGGTTCGGGCATCTCAACTTCGACAGCTTGCATCGGCTGGCGAAGGACGGCATGGTGCGGGGACTTCCTCTGGTGAAGCACGTGAACCAGCTCTGCGACGCCTGCCTAGCAGGGAAGCAGAGGCGAGCCTCCTTTCCCAAGCAAGCGAAGTTCCGGGCAAAGGATCGACTCGAGCTGGTCCATGGCGACCTCTGCGGGCCAATCACCCCGGCCACTCCGAGCGGGAAGAAGTACTTCCTCCTGCTCGTAGACGACCTGACGCGGTACATGTGGCTCGCCCTTCTCGCGACGAAGGACGAGGCCGCAGCCGCTATCATCCGACTCCAGGCAGGCGCCGAGTCGGAAGCAGGCTGCAAGCTGCGCACGCTGCGGACGGATCGCGGAGGCGAGTTCACCTCCGGCTCCTTCACGGCATACTGCGCCGAGCTCGGAGTGGAGCGTCACCTGACAGCTCCCTACTCCCCGCAGCAGAATGGCGTCGTGGAGCGACGCAACCAGACGATTGTGGGTATGGCCCGCAGTCTTCTGAAGGCCAAGAAAGTCCCTGGTGAGTTCTGGGGTGAGGCAGTGTCGACGGCCGTGTTCATCTTGAACAGGTCACCGACCAAGAGCGTGGACGGCAAGACGCCGTTCGAGGCCTGGCATGGCCGCAAGCCGGATGTGAGCTGCATGCGCACGTTCGGGTGCGTGGTGCATGTGCGGGAGACGCGACCCGGGCTCAAGAAGCTCGACGACCGGAGCAGGCGCATGATCTTCGTCGGGTACCAACCCGGCACGAAGGGCTACCGCGCCTACGACCCGGAGACCAAGCGAGTGAGCATCACTCGTGACGCCGTGTTCGACGAGAACGCGCGCTGGGACTGGAGTTCACCGTCGGAGACGACTCCATCGAGGTCGAGCACATGGTGTTCGAGCCTCAGTCGACTCCGGGAGACGGGAGTGCGGGTGATGACCCCGACTCGCCGACTCCGACTTCCCCGACTCCAGGAGCCGGGAGTGAGAGTCCAGCCGGTTCGCCAAGGACACCGGACAACCCGACACCGCAGTCTTCGACTCCGGCTGTCCCGGGTATCGAGTTCGTCACTCCGCCATCAAGGTATGCAGATATGCTTGATGCGACTGACAACTCCAACCTCGAGCATAGGTTCCGCACACTGCAGAACGTGCTCGACGCAGGTCCGGCTGAGGAGCCGGACGAGGAGCTCCATTTCCTAGCCTCCGAAGAGCCAGGCTCGTTCGATGAGGCAAAGGCGGACGCCAGCTGGCGTGCCGCGATGCAGGAGGAGCTGCAGGCCATCGAGTCCAACTCGACTTGGCGGCTTACCACCTTACCACCAGGCCACCGTGCGATCGGCCTGAAGTGGGTCTACAAGGTGAAGAAGGATGCGCAAGGCGCAGTTCTTAAGCACAAGGCTCGCCTCGTGGCGAAGGGCTATGTGCAGCGGCACGGGGTCGACTACGACGAAGTCTTCGCTCCCGTGGCCCGGCTGGAGTCAGTTCGACTACTGCTAGCCGCGGCTGCAAGTGCCGGATGGGGCGTCCATCACATGGACGTCAAGTCAGCCTTCCTCAACGGCGAGTTGGAGGAAGAGGTGTACGTGCAGCAGCCATCTGGCTTCGCTGCAAAGGGGAAGGAGCATATGGTGCTCCGACTCGACAAGGCGCTCTACGGCCTCAAGCAGGCTCCAAGGGCATGGAACACCAAGCTCGACTCATGCCTCGTTCGACTCGGCTTCGCTAGGTGCGAGTCGGAACACGGCATGTACGCGCGAGGAGCGACTCCGAGCCGGCTTCTAGTCGGCGTCTACGTCGACGACTTGGTGATCACGGGCTCCGACTCCAGCGACATCGACATGTTCAAGCTGGAGATGCAGAGTCTGTTCCAGATGTCCGACCTCGGGCTGCTGAGCTACTACCTCGGCATAGAGGTTCGACAAGGACCCAGCGGGATCGACATCTCGCAGGGTGCCTATGCCCTTAAGCTGCTGGAGAAGGCAGACATGGTCGGGTGCAACCCGGTCCATACACCCATGGAGCCGCGCTTCAAGCTGTCCAAGGCCAGCACGGCACCCGCGACGGATGCAACCGAGTACCGCAGCATCGTCGGGAGCCTCAGGTACTTGGTGCACACGAGGCCGGACTTGACTTTCGCAGTCGGGTTCGTATCGCGCTTCATGGAGGCTCCAACTAGGGAGCACCTCGCGGCTGTGAGGCGCCTACTACGCTACATCGCCGGGACCACACGACTCGGATGTAGGTATGGGAGGAGTGCAGGTACACCACGCCTGGTCGGCTACAGCGACAGCGACCTGGCGGGCGACGTCGACTCACGCAAGAGTACGTCGGGTACGTTGTACTTCCTCGGGAGCAGCCCAGTGACCTGGCAGTCCCAGAAGCAGAAGATCGTGGCTCTGTCGAGCTGCGAGTCGGAGTACGTGGCTGCTGCCACGGCTGCTTGCCAGGGGATCTGGCTCTCTCGGTTGCTGGCGGAGCTCAGCAACGGCGAAGCTGAGCAAGTGGTGCTCAAGGTCGACAACAAGTCGGCTATCGCGCTCGCCAAGAATCCCGTTTTCCACGAGCGCTCGAAACACATCGAGTTGAAGTATCACTTCATTCGAGACTGCGTGGAGGCGAAGAAGATCGAGCTGGAGTTTGTACCCACCGGACACCAGCTCGCGGACATGTTGACCAAGCCGCTGGGGCGAGTCCGCCTGGCGGAGCTACGCGCAGGGATCGGCATGGTAGAAGTGTCGCCGGAACATAAGCCTAGGGAGTGATTGTTAGATATAGGCTTGTATTCCGGGAGTCGACTCGAGGAGTCGACTCGAGTTCCGACTAGGGAGTCTGTTCCCAGTCGAACGAGTTCCTCGACTCGGGAGTCTGTTCCCAGTCGAATGAGCCCTACTCGGAGTCTGTTCCGAGTAGAGGCAGTCGGTAGCCGGGTTCTGGACTGGACACTTTGTCCTGTAGCCAGTGTCCTGAAGTGGTGCGTCAGCACCAAGTACAGTAGGTAGGTAGGACGTGCTAGACGTCATCTACAGTACACTCTAGTCATGACGGTGTCAACAGTGACCCGGCATGGGCAAGGGGTAGGACCGGTCACATCCGTATGATGTGACAGCTTAGTGGACTTTAGCAGCCCCTATTTGAAGGGAGGAATACACACAAGCCCAGTGAGGCAAACCGGAAACATATCTCACATTTTTCGGAATCGTTCTCCCCTCTTCCTCCGCTCCATTCTCTCCGTAGCATTTCTAAGAGTGGGCCAACACTAATGGTGTGGCGGTGCAGCCGTGCATGGGCTGTGCTTGCAACTTGCAAGAAAGGCCAGACGACGATCGCATACAGTCAGTCATCTGTAAAAACCTCCCGAACGAAATCGTCGGCTCATAATACCTCTAGAACTGACAAATTGCAATTGATCAGTCACTCGATCTTGGTCGGTCAATAGATACTGCTGCTGCTCTCCTGTAAAGGTGGGCAGTGGGAGCTTTCCGCATCGTCTCTGACAAAGAAGGGCACTAGATAAATAAAGCCACGTACCGGCAGACCCTGAAGAACGTTCGTGGTTCCTTAGCCATGAATTAACCGGCCATTCCGTTCTCTCCGTGTCTTTATTTTGAAACAAAAACAGGTCGAGGCATGCTTTCGCTTTTTGCGAGGCTAAGCAACTTGCGCCGGCCTCTCTCCCAGCTCTGCTCCCGGATGTGCAAAGTAGGAGGAAGTGATTTCCGGAACAACTCTTCTCATCTGCTAACAATTTTCACACGCCTGCTAGCTAGTTCCTACATGATTTCAACTTCTTATCGAGCTTTTATGCAAAAGATGGAAGAAATCAGTTCGACGGTGACGCACGGTGTTGTAAGTCAAAATTTCTGTTAAAAAAAAATCTATTTTGCTTAACTGAGTGGAAGAGCACATTCCAGAGAACATCAAGGAGGCTGCATCAGAACAATAAACCACACTTTATTTTCAAGAAGAATTGTGCTTTTCGGAGGTAAAGCAGGCCCCAACCAATCGCACGCAGCCACATTTGCCTTTACTCGAAGCACCTCCGAATTTTTCAATGGCGAAAAAGAAAAACACATCACAGTGGAGAGTGGAGACGAGAGACGATGGCAGGCCGGGCCTACTTCCGCCATTATTTCAAAAGCTTCTCCTTTTCCCTCACCCCTTTATTTCGGGACCCGCCCATTAGCGTAGCCTCCTTTTAACTCCATTACTTCATTCCCTTGCTCTCGTTCTTGCTCCGCTTTTGCTTTCCACTTCCACACCATACTCTCCTCCTCCCTTGTTTGTCTTCTCGGCGGGTTGGTGGTTGATTGTTGCTGCTGCTGCTAGTCGGAATCGATGGGCACTCCTTACCACCTCCAGTCCCCAAGAACCATCCTCACCAAGATCATCAGCATGAAGCAGCAGGCGCCGGCGTTGCCGGAGCCGCCGCCGACGGCGGCGTCCAAGCTAATCCTCCAGCCGCGTCACACGACCACGCCGGCGATGTGGTGCGCCGCCATCGTCTGCTTCGCTTTCAGCGTCGTCCTCATCCTCGCCGGCCTGATCATCCTCATCGTCTACCTGTCGGTCAAGCCCAGGACGCCCTCCTTCGACGTCGCCAACGCCGCCCTCAACAGCATCTACGTCGGATCGCCCTCGGCCTACTTCAACGGCGACATGGTTCTGGTCGCCAATGTCTCCAACCCCAACCAGAAGATGGGTGTGGCGTTCCACTCTGGCACCGTCGAGCTCTTCTTCCGTGGCAGGCTCGTGGCGGCGCAGGCGCTGCCGTCCTTTGCGCAGCGCCGGGGGCAGTTCACCGTCGTGAACGTCCATATGGTGTCCAGCCAGGTGGTGCTGCCGCCGGAGGTGGCGCTGGAGCTGGTTAACCAGATGAAGAGCAACAAGATCCTCTACACCATCAGGGGATCCTTTAAGGTCCGGGAGAGGTTCTGGTCTTGGCACTACAGCTACTGGATGACTGCTATCTGTGACCTGGAGTTCACTTCACCTCCCTCTGGGGTTCTTCTTGATAGGAAATGCACAATATCAAAGTGATTTGGCTACTGATTTTTTTTTCATGTATCATATTTTAGAAGTTTGTGTACCATGGAATTGGGTTAAGGAAAAGCAAAACTATAAATTACTAATGTGGTTTTGGCTTTCCGTTTGCTCACTCGCTGCTGGAGGCTCGAAGTGTCCTGCAACACAGCAGCAAAGGTTGTATGTAGCCGGTACAATCATGGATCTAATGTATGGAAAATGAGCTCTTTTACGGTGGTTGTAAGAGCTACCCAGGTAGTTTCAGGTGCTTCCCTCCTAAAAAATTCCAGCCGTTGATTCAGTCTCCTCCGTCCCTAAATTATGTTGGCCGTTCAATCATTCATTCGAATTTTTTACCGTGGTTCTACTCCCTTGTTTTGCTGCTCCTGGTGGCACGCTGTGCCTTGCTGGAGGCTGGAGCTATGTTCAGGTATTAGTTATTACCATGCTCGATCTTCGGTCCGCTGGTTACATGCGCAAACTTCTTCCAGCTGAGGTACGCCGGCCCCGTAGTGTCGTTTTGTTTTGTTTTGTTATATGTACATGTCCAATCAATCTACGGTCTTCCTTATGATCCGTACATATTGAGATTGGCCAAAGACAAAGTTATGGAAATTATGTGATGTTGTTCGCAGAGATATACAGTAGTAGAAGAAATAAACCATTGTGTGGAATCGTATGGCAGGATTTCACGCTTGGAAGGTCCATGATGAGAGTCGGTTCTATGTTCGTGGACGAACTGAGACTGCAGCAGCCGTTCACCCCAGCTCGACCGCTATGGGTCGGTGCGCAAGGTGTTCTGTATTACCATGCTCTTCGGTCCGCTGGTCACACGAGCAAACTTCTTCCAGCTGTGCTCGCCGGAGGTACGCCGGCCCCCGTAACGACAGAGACCTGATCAGTGAGCAGCATCAGGGCCGGCGAACGGCGCGCAAAGGCGGCGGTCGCGGAGGCGGCGCCGGCGACTCGTGTGCGAGCGGCGGGCGACAGCAGCGGCCACGGAGGCCGAGCCGCGAGACGCGGGCAAGCATCAACGGGTGACGGCGCAGCGGCCGCGGAGGCCAGGCCGGTGAGACGGGGGCGTGCAGCGGGCAATGTCAGCGGCAGTGGAGACCGGTCCGGCGAGACGCGAGCGAGCAACGACTGAGGTGAGCTGGCAAGCCAAGTGCGGGCAGCGTTGCAGCGGTCATTAGCTGATGACCGGAGAGGATTGGGCTCGACTGCCGCGCGTAGCTCGGCGCCCCCTTCGTCGCTGGCCGTCATTGGCCATCATCGGACCAGCGGGGAGAGAGTGAGTTGGGATAAGAATAGTATGACGGTGGCCCAATGGACATAAATTTACTAGATATCCTTTTACTTTATATTTAAAAAATTAATTTTATTTGGTAGTTTCGGGAAGTTTTAGGTAGTTTTTTTTTTGATGGGGTTTTAGGTAGTTTCAATCTAGTAGTTTCAGGTAGCTCTTATTTTATCACCGTTCGATTAGAGTAGATGGAGGGTTGTTAAAATTAACAAGTATGATAAAACTTGTAATGGAAAATATAGTAAAATTTATAAAGTTGCAGTAGACAGAAGATGGTAGAGGGAGCAAAATTTATGCACAAGATGTTCAATGTACCGGTGCTAGAGCTTTAGAACATGGAATTGAAAAGGCCAACATACCTCGCTAAAAAAAGAAAAGGCCAACATACTAACTCACCAGCCAAACTAAGGTCTACATATGAAACATCATATGCTTTGTGATACAGCAAAATATTCTCACATACAGGGTGACTAGTTTACAAGACATCAGGGAAGATACCAAGGGCACCAAGAACCGCCAGACTCTTGGTCTACTAAATCTGGATTGTATGGGCCTATGTCTTGCCAACAAAATTGAATGCAGTTGCCCTTGATATGGAAGTTACAGTCTCACATAGATATCTAACTATCACGGACCGCAAACACCCTTACACAATGATCAGCTCCACAAGAAGCCAGCTCAAGTGCTGATTTCTCATCAGACGAATCGGATTTCTGCCATCGCAGACGGTGCACAGTTGAAACATGACACAACCGAGGATCAAATCGGAGCATGCATGCGACGCTGAGCGCAGACGGATCTGAGCTACTATCTGAAGTAGTCCGTCCACCTGAAATGCTCCAGAGCTCGATCAGTCCATTATCCATGCCGACAGCAATAATACCAGCATTACGAGCACGGTCCCGGCCCGTCCAGGACAATGCTGTGACACTGTCACGGAACTGAGGCAATGTTGCAAGCAGCTGGACAGAAGATGTGTCTTGAATACGCCATATCTTGACAGTTTTGTCCCTTGAGCCAGTTGCAAATTCGTACCCAAATGGGTTCCATGAGCATGCCCATATGATTCTTTTGTGCGCTTCATGCTTTGTAACCAGATGATGCTGGGCTCCTTCCTCTAAGAGATACAAAAGTGGAACGGCAAGAAAAATTGCAGAACATGAGCACTTGATCCAACTGAGAAGACAACAAGATATTGAAAACTATAAGATCATAAGAAAAATTCCTCACCAGTTTTCTTAATCGAAAAGACAGACAAGTGACGATCCCTCGATACACTCAACAGAAAAGCATTGTCAGAAGAAAACTCCATTTGTGTAACTGTCAGATTGTGAGACTGCAAGCGGCCAATGGCTTTCCATGTTCCAACCTCCCAGAGCCAGATCTCGGCAACTGGTGTTGATTGAGCCTGCAAGAGACTAAAATCGCATCAGAACTCCTTAGTAAAACAGACACTCTGCATCAACTAATAACAGTACGTCATACTGGGACAAACAGTAATATGACTTCTTGCCAGATGTGAGGATGCACAAACACAACACTATTTTACTGCCGCAGTGCCAAAATGTTCAGTGGCTCCCATAATTCAAAAAGAACCATTCCCAGAGTTCCAGTGAAAACAAAAACAAGCATCTGCTTGCAGATTCACATTTAATCAACATAACTGTTGCCAGGTAAGATAAATGAACATGATCTGATGGTGGGCTGGACACAACTGATACTGGATAACAGACATGAATTTCAGTTACAGCAAGACAGCATGCAGTAATACCTTGCATGACGATGCAACAAGCTTCCCTGCATGATCGCAGCAGATAGAAAAGAGTTCATTTCCATGCCCATAAAGTTTGTGAGATTCAGGCCATAAGGTATTCCATGCAAGTTGGTCCTCCACAGGAGGCTCAGTAAACACAGTTGGCACTGCATCGGGGATCGTCTCCATAGAATCTGGACCATCGTTAGAAGTACTGCTCGGGGATTCCTTTCCTCCTGAATAACCATCAATACAGAAGGTATCAATCAAATGAAAAGAATAACTGAAAACATAAAGTAGGCACTACTAGAATTTGTTATGAGAAGCTAAGGGGACACTTTGCCCAGCATGTGAGGGATTTTACCATGTGTATATATAGGTTTCTGTGAAAGCCCAAGAGCAGACATATTTGCTCCAAGAACTTGCACATCGTCAAAATTCTCGTTATCAGGTTTCAACAAAGTTGCTTCCTGTAGGGTCCTCAGGAATGATAAAGTGGCTTCGAAGACTCTAGAGACCTTTTCATCAGCACCACAAACAAACCGGTGGTTTCCTGTACCCTGAATGAATGCCACACAGTTGATATCATGCCCATGGATTTGTGGACGAGCGATTTCACGCCAACAAATCGTATCTCCTAGATTAACATGACTTCTCCAAGGAGCAAATATGCGCGCAGTCTGCATAAAAACATTGATGTAAAGAGAATTAGCAAGTAGTACGAAAAAATGACAACTGACCACAGATAAGCATTATACTCCCTTCGTTCCAAATTAGGTGACTCCTATTTGTATACAAGTGGATGTATCTAGACATGTTACAAGTCTAGATACATCCACTTTTTTTGACTAATGGAAGTCATCTAATATGGAACGGAGGGAGTATTAAGCTTGGACCAAAGATGATACAACTTGCCTGGTCATGGCTAACTGTTAGCAAATATTCCGCGGATCTGGACCATGTTAAGTCAGATACGGGTGCAAAATGACCAGATGGGACAATCTGAGGCTGCCAATTTTCAGAATCCAGTCCAACATCTCTCCACATATGAAAAAACCCACCATAACCATGTGCAAGAATAGATTTGCCATCAGGTTCCCAATGACCACCATAAAACCCAAGTGCTGAGTGACTTAATTCACCAACTGTCACCGAATTTATCCAAAGCCCAGTATTTTTCTCTGGCCTCCATATCATCATCATCTTGTCCATAGATGCAGATAATATACTCATTGGCTGATGAGCTTCAGCGCACGGTAACAGTGTAGGAGGCTGCCACTCGACTGAATATACCCAATCCTCATGCCCAACAAGAAGAGACTCCAATGATACTTGGTAACTTGCATTACCGACCATAAATAGAGGACCATCAATATAGGAGGCCATCCCAATATTTTCCTTCCTTGGTTGCACCATGGAGGAAGAAGAAACAGAATCTGAAGTCATTTTCCATATCCGAATGGTTTTGTCCTGAGATGAGCTAACAAGAAAAAGGCTGTGCTTTTCACTGCCCATCATCACAGGTAAAGAAAAGTCTAGACTTCTAATCCAGTCAGAATGGCCCTTAAGTTCACAGGCTTTAATGAACTGCAAGTGATAAATATGCTAGTCAGGAAAAGAAAAGCTAGCAGATATAGCAACAAAAATAATAACAACTCTTACAAACCTTGCCTGACTGATCCCCACAATAGATGTGAACCTTATGGTCTAACCCTCCCATTGCTAAAATTAGACGGCCTTCCTCTTCCGGCAGCACCGCCAATGAAAGTGAAACCATTGGTTTTAAGCCAATGGAAAGAGAATGCAAACAAGAGACCTTGCAGCTGCCTGCATAAGAAAAAACGAAATAACTTATGTGGGATGACAGAACACGCTTTCAGAAGCTTTAAGATCATGCAAACTAATAGGATTTGACTAATAAGTTTCGTTTTAGAGACAGCCTAAAGATCAATGCAATATTACAATATACAACTAATAAGATAAGGTTCGGTGTACAAAGCATCAAAATGCTGGTAAATAATCTTACCATTAGTAGTCGGGTCAACTGTCATTTCCCAAATAACGACTGTACCGTCTGAGGAGGTGGAAGCGAAAATTGAAACTGTATCCGACACCATCCTTCCAGCAAGACAGGTCACACCTTTCTTATGCATTGCTGGCAGTTGTAAAGCATGAGACCACTGCATAGCAGACATAAACCTCAAATCAAACAACTTGGGTCAACTTGATCAAGATAAACAGAATAAGATTTTCCCAGCAAGCATATGAGAGGGAAAAGAAATCTAATGTCAAGATATTGTAGTAAAGGTTTCAAACAGAATTCAAACGATAAGAACTACAAAATGGTGAAACAGGAAAAGCTCACCTCGCCTTTTCCAGAACCAATCTTCCATACCATAATAGCACCGTCAGAACTTCCGGACAGTAGATAGTGTGTCTCCCTGTGTTGAACTGCAGAGGGGGCAAATAAAACAACCATCACCAACGGTTCAGTACTCAGGACCTAAGTGTCAGACCAAACCTTCTTTAGTTGATACAGTATATATTAGTGCTACGTGTCTAATGTTAGCTCCTCTCAAGTCCAAACAATTATTCAGAACTATATTGGTTTTTCAAATTCTGCAGAGGCCATTGTTTCAGTTTGATTCTCAAATTTTGTGTCAAATTTAGTCAAGCACATCAACTGTACAAAGCATGCTGTTGTTCAGACTGATTTTTCTCCAAACTAACCATTTCAGTTCAAGTACAGACAGAGAGCGAGTGAACATAGACAAAGAAAATAGGTGCTAAAAGGAGGCAGCAGACCTTGGAGCACATCCTTCTTGGTTGGCAGCCACAGCGTGCAGTTCACTGCCGCCTTGTGGCCCGGGAGCGTCGTCACGATCTGCCCTCTCTGTTTCAGCACAGACACGAATGGAGATCAATCGGGTCAAGCAAACAAGGAAAGGAAACCGGATAGCTGGAAGCTGAAGAGTGAGAGGACCAGAGCGACGGACCGAAGGGGAGAAAAGGGCGACGGCGTTCTGGGCACCGAAGGCGACGAGGCCACACGCGCCCCACGAGACGTTGTTCACAACGCGGTTGCATCCGGCGCCAATGAAGACCCTCTCTGCCTCCACTCCCCCGTGAGCTCCGGTGAACTCCCCCGCCGCCGGCGGCATCGCGACGGCAAGCAGGCTCCACCTAGGGTTCAGGGTTTGCTACGTACTGCCGGTTGACTGGCTCAGCCCGCTACTAGCCTACTACTCAACGTCAGACCCAGCCCAAGCCTAAGCCCACTAATGCCCTAGATTGGTATGCCCAATCTCCTCCCATGGGCCGGACTAATGTGGTAACCGCGTAGACTCGGGAAACAGAAATGGATCCATATGCACAGGAGGTAAATGATGTACAGTACTACTCCCTCCTATCGCAATTAATTGTCGCGAGCCCAGTACAAACTTGCACAGACCTAGCTCACCCTCCGCGTTAATCTTTTCAGACCAGAGGGAGTACTACCCTGCCTCCGATCCGATCCGTAATAGGTGTCGGTGAGAAAGAGTAAAATACATGAATAGTCACTAAACTTTGGGGCAAAAATCAGTTCGGTCACTGTACTCAGCATATACGTGTTTACGGTACCTAAAGACGTGACGATGTGTCACAAGAGGTCACTGCCGGCGCTGCAGCTGCGTATTTGCTGACGGGGCAGGTGTGGGCTCCACTGTCAGGAGAACTGAAGTGCTAGGTTCGGATAAGCGTCTCTGTAAGGGTTTTTTTTGCAAAAATGTCGATGGAATAGATGAGTTGATCCGCTCTGTTCGCTGCTAGCCCTCTATTCTTTCTCCCCTGCTCTGTTCGGCGACAGGAGATCGAGAGATGAGCTGCAGCGGTTGTGGTGCCGCCGGAGCCCCGCGGAAGCGCCGCCGTTCTCCTCATGTGGAAGCCCCGCCGAGAGCTGCCGCTGTAGGGGTTGTGGTGCCGCCGAGCCCCGCGGAAGCGCCGCTGTTCTCCTGATGTAGAAGCCCCGCGGAGACCTGCTGCTGTAGCTGTTGTCATACCACAGTTTAATTTGCCCCGCGGAGATCGAGACACAGCGTCTCCCCGGAGTGATTCCCCTAGAGTGATTCCCCTCGGAACACTTGGTGCTATTTGCCGTCCGTCGGGGAGAGACAGATGCTAAAGGGGTACGTTTCTTAGATTCAAGCTTGTATGGATTTTCTGAATCTTTTCTGGATTTCAATTATGACTTAGTTTTATTTGCAAATCTGTCAGTTTGGATGCAATTTCTGGCAGGTGCAACAAGTTCAGTGAGGCAAGTGGTGCAAGATGAAGATCGGAAGATGTTAGATGCAGTTAACAAGCTGGTGCTGCTACTGAAGTTAATTGCGGCTCTGCTATCTGTGTTGTGTGTTCTGCTCGCTGTGAAGAAGTGAATTGCAGTAGTGCTATGTGTGTTGTTTAGGTCTTGTTGATCGTGTGTCGCAGCACACGTTTTGTGCATCAAATGTTGGTGAACTAAGTACTGGCCCTAGCAGTGTAATGGATGTAAAACTAGGCATGTAAGATCACCTGGAATCCATATGTGAAATATATGTGCAATGTGTTCTGTTTAACGAAGGTTTGCAAGATTTCTAGGGCAATGTGCATTGCCAGTTTTGAATTGAGATCAGCTCTGATGAATTGGACTGCAAAATGCATTTAGCTATATTATGTCACATACTGAACAGTAAACCAGTTACTCTATGGTTGCACAACACAGTGAAGCATAGACCAAAACACTATAAAGTTTAGCATGGATTTTACTCTTAAGATATACTACATAGATTTCCTATTTTTTGCTGGGACACCTCAACTCATCAAACATGGTAACTTTTTTGGGCTGCGGCGGGACAACTTCATTCTGATCTCGATGCCTTCTGTACGCTTCTATTTTAGCAGCTCTCTCTGCTTGTTTGTGAGCCAGTAGTGCTTGAGCTTTAGCCTTCTTCTCAGCTGCTTTCTTCTCGGCATCAGCTAACTTTTTCGTCTGGGCACATGCCTTCTTTACCTCTGCTATGATCTTCTTAGTCTCTGCCTTGGCCTTCTTGTTCAGCTCGGATTCTTGCCTCCTCTTCTCTCTTTTCTCTGCAGCTTCTCTAGCTTTCACCTGTGGTAGCTCAGCCTTCTTCACTTCTTGCTCTAGCTTCTTCTTAGCCTTCTCCTCTGCCTTCCTTAACTCAGCTTCATATTTAGCCTCAAGTATGGCAACCTTTCTCTCTTCATTGGCCCTGTTCTTATCTTGTTGCATCTGCAGCAACTTTCGAGCCAGATCACCTTGCCTAATAGTGCTAGTGGAAGGAGCTGCTTGGTTCACCAATGCTTGAGCAGCTGTGATGAAAGATGAATCAGGAGTAGGCCTTGCTTCCATGTCCCTCTGCTCTGGTCTCTGCAAATTTAGTGTATCAATTACCAAACCTTCACTCTGCCTGCCATCTCATAGCCTATTTCCTCCACAATCTTCTCTACCATTAGTAGAGACCAAGTGACTGAATCCACATTATCATACCAAATCTTTTCCCCGTCAACATAAGCACGGCTGCTAGCATTGCCCATAAATAACCCAGCATGATTGATTTGAATTGAAAAATATGTACTGCGAGCTACTGCCAATTTAACATAACAGTACAGTTAACACTAAAACTGAAGAATTCAGAAAAATTCAGAACTAACAGTACCAATTTCATGTAAAAAAAGTTAACTTTAACTAAACCATGCAACAATCCTACCCCAAACTACTCCCAAATCGCACTCATATGAACATTACTAGTGTAGGACAATCTAACATTGGGTAACCCCTTCCGCAAATCCCTCCCAAACCCCACCAAAATTCCCTGCTCAAACCAAACAACAACAAACCGCTAGCCTTACATAACTAAAATTCGACCTCCTGAACACTGATTCTGCGAGATAAACCATCGATTTGTGCCTACTTTTCAGCGTCGGACAATTCGAGGTGGTGCCTTACCGTACGCGGGAGCAGGGGAGCCTTCCGGCCGCCGATGCGGGGACATCGCCGCCTACCACGACAACCAGCAGAAGGCGCGGGAGCAGGCGATCCTTCTCCGCCTTCCCGGTGATGGAAATCTCCAGCAAAAGGTGGAGTGGCGGCGAAGGCGTGGTCGTGGCGGCGAAGGCGTAGGACGCGGCGTAACTGTTCGCCCTTTCCTCGAACTGATAGTGGCGGCGAGGTAGTTTCTGCTAATGGTTGCCCAGGGGTGTTTCTGCTAATTGTTGCCCTCTCCCGAAAGCCCTGGAGTAAAGAGACACTGACAGTGGAGCCCACACCTGCCCCGTCAGCAAATACGCAGCTGCAGCGCCGGCGGTGACCTCCTGTGACACATCGCCGCGTCTTTAGGTACCGTAAACACGTATTTGCTGAGTACAGTGACCGAACTGATTTTTGCCCCAAAGTTTAGTGACTATTCATGTATTTTACTCGGTGAGAAATGTGCCGAGTAGGTACAAATTCACGGCTCTCCTCACCGACACTCTTTTAGGACACTTTGGACAGGGTTGAAAACACACGAAAAAGAAAAAACATAGAAATCCTACAGTTTTCTTAGTGCATAACAGAGCATTGTAAAAACGTAGGAAAACTATAGAAATAGTCGTTTGGATGAAACACAGGAAAACACAGCAAAAGTGTCTCGATCCTACGCGCTTGAGTCTAAAAAAGAGGTTGGAGTGGATGTTTCAATTCCTATGGAATTGAGGCATAGGAATCCATTCCATAGGATTTTGGTATCACCATTCCTTTGAACCAAATGCAAGCCATAGGAAAAATTCTTAAGAATTGGAATCTTTTGAAAATCCTTTAAAATTCCTACAATCCAAAGAGGCCCAGGATCGGAGGGAGTACAAGTTTACTACAATGCATCCGGCTAACACATTAAAATATGGTGCTAAGAGAGTGTGAGACAGGAAATCATGAATATACTTGATATCCACAATGTCTCGTTAAGTGAGAAATATTTGGGTATGTCTTCATACATGGGAACATCAGTGAATGGTGCTTTTAAGTATCTGAAGGACCGTGTCTGTAAGAGAGTCCAAGGATGGCTGGAGCTCCCTACGTCTAGATAGATATAACTCCTCGCTAGGGTATGAGCATCAATATAGGCATGTGTGGTTCAGTGCTCCTAATGCTGTTTGTAATCAGCAAAATGTTGCTTAGATACCAGGTGGGAGCCTTATTCTAAAAAACTAGCCCGACGCCGCGAACCCTATAGGTCGCCCACTAGCGACGCTCAGGGTGGGCGTTCGGGATTTCCCGAAATTTCGGGACGGAAAATTTAGGAAAAACAAAGTTCGGATTCACAAACCGACTCCCATTTTTTCCATGAGAAATTTTGATTCCCGCCAATTCGGGATTCGGAAAATTTGGGATCGCGATCGGGAAATCCTGAATTTCCCGAAGTTTAGACCTTAGCGTATATGGGTTTCGGCTTTCTGGACGAGTAGGGTGGGATGTGCACGCGTGACTATGGTTGTTGCTGGCTTGGCTGGGCCACTAGCGGAAAAAGACCGGGCCTAGTCACAAGTTCACCGGACATAGCGTACTTGGGCTTTGATTGGCCTAAAAAAAGGGCGTTTAACCTCGGTTTGGGAATTTTTTATTTTTTGGGATAAACGGGATTTTCAGGATTCAACACTACATTTCCGAATTACCCGAACTAAATTCGGGATTTCAGAACTGCTTCCCGAAAAAAATGTTCGGGATTGTTGGGTTCGGGAAATTTGGGATCGGGATCAGGAAATTCGGTGTTCGGGATCGGGAAATATGCCCAGACTGAAGCGGCGCATAGGTGACAAGCCGCTAACGGCAACGCCCTAACAGGCCGGTCCACGGCAGCGGGCGTGTTTTTTCTTGTTTTATGTTTTCTTTTGTTTTTAGGTTTATGCTTTCTTATCCTTTTTTCGTTTTCTTTTCATTTCTCGTTTCGATTTTGTTTCCTTTTTATTTTCCATTTTTATTCATTTTATCATTTTTTCTTTTCATTTTTTGTTTTGTTTTTTCCTTTTAACAAATATGTGAGTGAATTTAATATGATAATCAAATAGTAAGAATTCATACTCACCGGGGCAAAAATCATTGCTAAAATAACAACAATCTCGCTTTTTTCCCAGATAGGAGCAATAAGAAGAGGGTGAAAAGATATGGAAGGACAAAAGTCTAACAAAGGAACAACCTGTAGACAATGGACATCAGCTTGGGTGACTTTGTGTATCAAAGTCACCGGTGGACTTAGCCCACAGATCCACCATCTAATCTGCATCCAATGGCTACAAACGTAAAGGGGCAAATCATCCAGACTTGGCCATTTTCCAGCTGAATCTTAAAATGGTGTGTACCCACAAACCGTATGTCCAAATTCAACGAAACTTTCTCAGCATGCATAACACAATATATTTACTTCACTGAATTGTTTTCAAATTTTTCTAGGCAGTTTGAATTTTGAGTTCAAAATTTGGTACAGAAACTTAAATTTTTGTTTACTCGCAATCCGTAAGTCCCAATTAGACGAAACTTTCTCAGAATGCATAAGTTTACATATCAGATTTACTGGAATTTTTTCTGGGCAGTTTGAATTTTGAGTTCAAAATTTGGTGCAAAAACTTAAATTGTTGTTTACTCGCAATCCGTAAGTCCAAATTAGACGAAACTTTCTCAAAATGCATAATTTTACATATCAGGTTTACTGGAATTTTTTCAAAAATTTCATGGCAGTTTCAATTTTGAGTTCAAAATTTGGGAGAGAAAATTAAAATTCTGCTTACTTCACATATCAGATCTGGCCTCGGACACTACATAATATTTCTCCCCAAAATACATTAGGCCTCACCACTTGTACACTTTGTCCTCAACAAACTTTAGTTTGCCCCCAAAATATATCCAAAACACTAGTTAACTCCCAAAGTGCCACTTCACCAACATATAGACACCAGAACATATTTTCACCATAGAAACAAACATCACAAGTAGGAGGAGCTGTGAGGAGTTGGGTAAAACTCGTGATGATATTGTAGTTTTCACTTTCCACACCAGCTTCTTCCACACCGGCTTCTTTCTTCTGGCCATAATCCTCCACTTGTACTTGAGGTTGTAGATCATCTTTCTTCTTTTGTTGCTGCCAATGAAAATTCAACTAGTTAGTTTATAAATTAAATAAATGTGGTGCGTCCAGATTAGAACATACCTCTGCTCCTTTTTTGGTTGAAACAGCAGGTTTACTTCCCTTGCGCTTGCCCTTGCGCAACCTGTCAATCCAAGTTTTCTTTCTCTTGAAAATTTTGGATTCCACTTCTTTTTTCTTCAGCCACGCGGCCCTAAGCAAGTCATCTGTTTGCTCCACGTTTGTGTGAGCATTTTCCTTGTCATTACTTGGATGATTCTTAGCACTAGTAGATGCACTTAGTATATCTTCCAACTTTGGGCCAATGGAATCGAATGCATTTTCTAACACCAAACAACATTCTGTAGAGTAAGCCACTTTGTGTGCCATAGTTTGTAATTTATGAGGGAGAGCGGGGCCTCGACAGTAAGGCCCGGACGCGGGGGAGGGACGTCCGCGGGGAGATCAGGGTCGAAGCCGCCGGCGACGACGACATTGTGGGAGACGAAGCAGCGCATTGGGCAAGGAACCAGCGGAATCCCTGCTGCCGGGAACCGGCGAAATCCCTGCCGTCGGGAAAACAACGACGATGTGCTAGAGAAGTCGGCGCGGAAGCGATGACGAAGCCTCCGCCTCTCCTTGCCCCACTCACCCTGAAATCGCCTCTCTCTCTAGCTCTGCGCGGTGGCGCTTCATTCCGTCGCACGGGAGAAATCAATCGGGTTCCCGCGAAGAAGCTCGTCTCACGTCTTAAGATTCAGCTAGAAAATGGCTAAGTCTGGATGATTTGCCCCTTTAGGTTTGTAGCCATTGGATACAGATCAGTTGGTGGATCTGTGGGCTAAGTCCACCGGTGACTTTGATACACAAAGTCACCCAAGCTGAGTATAAACATGATCAATCTCATCCAATCCCCATCCACTTCACATGGCTACAATAAACTACTAACCCATGGTGAACGAGATGGAGCTCATGGTTGATGGGGATGACGGCGGTGAAGACGGTGCCCAAATCCCCCTCTCCGGGGAGGAGCACAGGATCAATCTGACCCCGAAATCGACGATCGTGGTGGTGGTGGTGCTCTGTTTCGTGAAAGGCTCCGTGCTTCTGATAGGGTAAGTTTCTCGGGTCTATAAGGGGGCACGCGAAAGACGAAGGCGAGGTGGCGACCGAGGGGGAACGGGCATGCCAGGCGCGGCTCCCCCTTCCAGGCCGCGCCAGGTGTGCCCTTTCGACCCCTGGTCGCCTCCTCGAGTCCGTCCGAAGCTCAAACTCCTTCTTTTGCCCAAAACATGACATGTTATTTTTTTCCCAAATTTATTTCCTGCAAAAACGACCAGAAACACGACTTTCCTAAAAACAACGTCGGATTCTGCACTTTTCATCAAGTGTGGGAAGATTCCGGAGCAAATTATGAAGCAAAGTGTTTGGAAAAGTATATGCATTTTGGGTGCATCAACCATCCAAAAAATGCATGACATGGAAAAAGGACATGAACATGGCGTGCTCCTTGCATAGCACCTGCGCGGTTGATACGTGCATTTTATATTATCATTTATACAACTTCATATTAGAATGTTATTGGAACTATTATATCAATGTTTTACATGTTTTAGATGATTTTGGGGACTTTCATACAAAGTCCCTATTTTTGGTATTTAATATCTGGGAGGCAGAAAACCCCCCTTTTCTTTATTGTTTCAGGAGCTACAAGAACCCAAATGGAAAAAATGAAAGTTGCACAGTCGTTTTTGCATCAGGAGAACCATAGGGGGCAAAAGATCGAAGAGGGAAGAGCCACGAGGCCCAAAAGAGGGGGCCCACGCGACCAGATTCCTTGGCCGCGTGGGGCCCACTAAGTGGAGCCTCGGGCACTTCCTCGCCTGGGGCTTTTTACCACGGCCCCCTGATACGTCTCCAACGTATCTATAATTTCTTATGTTCCATGCTATATTATACCAAGTTATCACATGTTTTATATGCATTTTATATAGTTTTATGCATTTTCTGGGACTAACCTATTAACAAGATGCCACAGTGCCAGTTCCCTGTTTTCTGCTGTTTTTGGTTTCAGAAAAGTACTTAAGGAAATATTCTCGGAATTGGACGATTTCTTTTCTGAAGTCAGTTTTTCATCGGGAACGTTCCAGAAAGCCGAACACGAGACGAAGTGGGCCACCGAGGCGGCGCCACCACGTGCTCGCGCGGCAGCACCCCTGGCCGCGCGAGGACCAGGTGTGGGCCCCTCGGGGCGCCACCGACTTCGCCCTTTCGCCTACAAATACCCCCCCAGACTAAAAACCCTAACACGGTGTTCATATTTTCCTCCACGGGTCCCGAGCCGCCGCCGTCGTCAACACCAATTCGGGAGAGATCAGAACTTCTCCCCGGCACCCTGCCGGGAGGGGGAATCGTCACCGGAGGCCTCTATGTCGCCATGACCGCCTCCGGACTGATGCGTGAGTAGTCTACCCTTGGACTACGGGTCCATAGCAGTAGCTAGATGGTTGTCTTCTCCTCTTGTGCTATCATGTTTAGATCTTGTGAGCTGCCTATCATGATCAAGATCACCGTTATGTAATACTTCATGTTGTGTTTGCTGGGATCCGATGAATATTGAGTACTAAAGTTATTGCTTCATAATATATCATGTGTGTGCTATTTAATGATCTTGCATGCTCTCCGTTACTTGTGTATGCTCTGGCCAAGTAGATGCTTGTGACTCCAAGAGGGGGTATTTATGCTCGATAGTAGGTTCATGTCTCTATTAAATCTGGGGTGGTGACAGCTAGCTCTAAGGTTGTAGATGTACTGTTGCTACTAGGGATAAAACAGTAGTACTTTGTCTAAGGATGATGTTACTTACTTACTTTACACACAGTGCTTAAGGCGATAATCTGTTGCATGCAACTTAATACTGAAAGGGGTGCGGACGCTAACCGGAAGGTGGATTATTAGTCATAGATGCGGTTGGAACGGTCTATGTATATTGTTGTAATGCCCGAATGAATCTCACACTAGACATCATAACGTTGGTATATGCATTGGTTTGCTCATCATTATTCTATCAATTGCCCAGCTGTAATTTGTTTACCCGCATGAATGTTATTATTATTTATGGAGAGACACCACTAGTGAACTGTGGACCCCGGTCCTTCTATTTAATCTGATAAACCACAAACTGCAAACCTGTTACTTTCTGCAAACAAACATCTTTCTTTCACACATACGTTTAATCCTTTGTTACAGCAAGCCGGTGAGATTGACAACCTCACCGTTAAGTTGGGGCAAAGTATCTTGATTGTGTTGTGTGCAGGTTCCACGTCACCTACGTCCCAGGAAGCATTTTCTGGCGCCCTTACGTCGCAGATTTTTTTGGCGCCGTTGACACCTCGGGGGAATTCATTATTTCCTACTGGTTCGATAACCTTGGTTTCACAACCGAGGGAAACTTGCTGCTGCACTACTTCATACCTTCCTCTTGGGGTCTCCCAACAACACACCCACCGTGTGCATCAAGCATTTTTCTGGCGCCGTTGCCGGGGAAATAAGAATTCCTTTGAAGACCTTCACACTCCTCCGTCAACTTCGTTGCCGGTGATTTGAAGATTCTTCTACGAGGGGAGTCTCTCACATCCAATCTTTTTATTTTGTTATTGTCTTGCTTAGTTTATTTTTATTATTGTCTTGTTTGCTTAATATCAAAAATACAAAAAAAATTAGTTACTTGCAATTTATTTTATTGTCTTGTTTGCTTAATATCAAAAAAAAATTTATTTTATTGTCTTGTTATCGGCTCGGTCGACGCATCCCAGCGGGGATGGTTGGACTTTACGTCGGGGCGGCGGCCCCGGGCACGGTGTGGCGGCCGTGGTCTGCGGGCAGTGGTCCTGTGTAGCTCGGGCTACAGGCTTCTGGGTCGTGCGGCGTTGCAGCTCGAGTTCGAGCGGTGTTATGTCGGGGTGGCGGCCCCGGAAGGTGGTGCTGGCTGTGTGTGCAGGGCATACTGGAGCGGTGGATGTCGGGGCGGCGGCCCCGAGAGCTTCGCTGCTCCTGTGGGGGCGAGGTTGGTGTTGGCAGCTCTACTCCGACGGGGTCGGTGGGTTCGTTTTGCTTGTTTGTTGCTGCGAAGTCGAAACTGCGGTGTACGATGACGGGCAACAGGCAGTGAGCGCACTCGGGGGTTGGTCTCCTCTTCTGCGTCAGAGTGTCCCGTACCTGCTCCTCCCATAGCAGTTGCGGCTTCTTCTCTCCGGCAAGGGTGGTCGGTTGGCCGGATCTTTGTGGAGTGGTCATGTGTCGAGAGCTTGGCTCTGTTGTTTTTTAGGTTGTGTGGGCTTTGCCCCGTGGGGTTGTGTTGTTGTACGGTTTTTGCCCGGTTTCTTCCATAATAAACCGGGCACCTTCTTCTTAATAAAAGGATAAGGCAAAGCTTTTGCCTTCGGTTTCAAAAAAAAAAAAAATACAAAAAAATTAGTTACTTGCATTACTTTGTTTATTTCGGTTTGCTATTTTATTTTCAGTTTTTGTTATTTTGGTTATTTCGGTTTGTTAATTAATTTGCTAAAATGAGTACTGCTGAGAATACTAAGTTGTGTGACTTTACTAGCACCAACAACAATGATTTTATATGCGCACCTATTGCTCCACCTGCATCTAAAGCTGAATTCTTTGAAATTAAACCTGCTTTGTTGAACCTTGTTATGAGAGAGCAATTTTCTGGTGTTAGTTCTGATGATGCTGCTGCCCATCTAAATAATTTTGTTGAACTATGTGAAATGCAAAAATATAAGGATATAGATGGTGATATTATAAAACTGAAATTATTTCCTTTCTCCTTGAGAGGAAGAGCTAAAGAATGGTTGCTTTCATTGCCTAGGAATAGTATTGATTCATGGATTAAATGTAAAGATGCTTTTATTGGAAAATACTATCCTCCTGCTAAGATTATTTCTCTAAGAAGTAGCATCATGAATTTTAAACAACTTGATAATGAACATGTTGCTCAAGCTTGGGAAAGAATGAAATCTTTGATAAAGAATTGCCCAACCCATGGACTGACTGCTTGGATGATCATCCAAACCTTTTATGCAGGACTGAATTTTTCTTCAAGAAACCTATTGGATTCAGCTGCTGGAGGTACCTTTATGTCCATCACTTTGGGGGCTGCAACAAAACTTCTAGATGATACGATGGTGAATTATTCTGAATGGCATACTGAAAGGACACCTCAAGGTAAGAAGGTAAATTCTGTTGAAGAAACCTCCTCCTTGAGTGAAAAGATTGATATTATTATGTCTATGCTTGTGAATGGTAAATCTCATGTTGATCCAAATAATGTTCCCTTAGCTTCTTTAGTTGCACAAGAAGAGCATGTTGATGTGAACTTTATTAAAAATAACAATTTCAACAACAATGCCTATAGGAACAATTATGGTAATAACAACTATAAGCCCTATCCTCCTAATAATGGGAACTCTTATGGGAACTCTTATGGTAATTCTTATGGTAATTCTTATAACAATAATAGGACTACCACCTCTGAACTTGAGACTGTCGGCCCAGTGGATTCTAGGGTGTACAGAGCCCACTCTCCACTCGCCGTACCCGCGACAGCATCTACAAAACGGCTAAGGACCAAGCAGACCGCTTGAGGAGCCCCCCGAGGCGGAAACCCCTGGAGGGGGCTTGAGGCGCCACCGGAGGCCTGAAGGAGGTTCCCCCCGAGGGCGTCCCACTTGAGGGTTCTCTCGCTCTGAGGGGAGCCAGCACGGCACCTCCCCCTATAGAGCCTCAGGCCCTCGAGGGGATACTTCGCGGCGAAGGAAGCGCTGCAGAGCGCACATGGGTTCTGCAGCAGCCGCAGGGTGACGCGCGCGCCTGCGCGCACGACAGCGCCAGTGCCGCAGTTGCCGTCCCGGTGATAAAAGGAGTCAACAAAGCTCTGTGGCTCCTGCGCCGCTAACGTGGCTTACCTCTTTGGCGATAAAGCAGTTGGCCGGCGCAACGCTCCAACGATGACGTCACCGCGGGCGCTCTCTATGGTCTCTGCCGCATCTGCGGGCCACTCTGCAAAGCCTGCGGCCTGTCGGCCACGGCGCGCCGCTTTAGCGCGGAGGAGCTGCGTCCAAGGACGGAGGAGACAGCTGCCCTGCCACGAAGGCAGGCTTTACGACCATGGACCGAGTCCATGGACGAGCGAGTAGTGGTGCACCCCGCTCCGCCGCTCGTCGCCATGTGGGAACCCTTCCACTGCGCAGGTCGCAGGGATGAGGCCCAGGGCAACTATTTAAGGAGCGGGGGCACTTCCGTGTTCAGGGCGGAATTTGATCCCGAATTAGATAGCGTCCTCCACCTCCGGACCTCCTGAGCGCCCGGAGGCTCGCTGTACTGCAGTCACCACAGTGCAATTCAGACAGGCAGGAGTAGCGGTTTTACCTCATCTTGAGGGCCGTGAACCTGGGTAAGGGCCGGTGTCACTCTCTGTCGTACAGTTCCGCTCCAGGCACCGCGAGCAACGTCGCGGCGCGCATCGAGGGTTGTTTGACCTCCGTGTTCAGTCCCCCTTCGAACCTCTCTTCGGGGCAAGACTACCCCTGCTGCGTGGGAGCAACCCCGCGACATTTGGCGCGCCAGGTAGGGGACTGAGGCGCGTCTTCAACCTCCGAACTTCGTGCCATGATGGACACCCGCGCGACGCGCGCCAACATGCGCACCTCCGAGAGAGCTCACACCGAGCCCGGCACTGCCCCCACCCGCGGCCGCCGTGGTCGCCCTCGCCGCGCGGCCGAGCGCGCTGGCACCGGCCCACGCGTGGAGGAGCCGGAGAGCGAGGAGCGCCGCGAAGGAGACCAGCGTGATGACGAGGACCTCTCCGAGCGCCGTGGGGACGCTGAGTCCTCACACCCGTCCCGGCGCCAGAGCGTGTCCACGCGGGAACACCAAGAGCCCGCCCCGCACACCGCGCTACTCATGGCTCAGGAGCTCCTCCGCTACCGGCCAAGTGCCGAGGCGCACGACCAGTGGCTGGACCGCCTCCACCACCTCGTCGACATCGCAACCACGCGCCCTGCTCCGTCGCGCTCCATCGTGCCTTCCGGCCCTGCAGGGACGGCCGCACCGGGTGCGCCACCGCCGCCGTCGGGCCCGCCTCCGGCCGCGGCACAGCGGGCTCCCTCCCATGCTTCCTCGCCGCACGACTGCCAAATCGTGCAGCGCACCGCACCTGACGCGCGTGTGGGCATGGAGCGACGTCGCGACCTCCAGAACCGCCTCGTCGAGGAGCTCGGTCAAGCGGGGCAGCAAAACCGCAGGGCCCTCCAGGGAGGAACGGCCACCTATGCCTCAGGCTGCATGGCCTTCACGCGCGCCCTGCGTCGTGTGGTCTGGCCGCAGAAGTTCAGGCTAGCGCTCCCCAAGGGCTTCGACGGGTCCACCAACCCTCTCGAGTTCCTGCAGCTCTACACCACTTCCATCCAGGCTGCAGGGGGCGACGACAAGGTCATGGCCAACTGGTTCTCCCACGCCCTCAGGGACTCCGCGCTGTCCTGGCTTCTCAACCTGCCGGAGGACTCCATCGACTCCTGGGAGGAGCTCTGCAGGCAGTTCGTCGCCAACTTCAAGGGCACGTACGAGCGCGCACTCACCCACAACGACTTGCGCGCTGTGGTGCAGAAGAAGGGTGAAACTCTTCGCAAGTACATCCAGCGCTTCAGCCAGGTGCGGAACAAGATTCCAAACATCCCCGACACCCAGGTGATCGCTGCCTTCCGCGAGGGCGTCACGAACCGTAGGATGCTCGAGAAGCTCGGCATCCACGACAAGCTCACCTCTGTGGTGAAGCTGTTCGATCTGGCGGACAAGTGCGCCAAGGCTGAAGAGGGACTCCTCTTCGTCAAGATGAGCGCGCGGGGGGACGACCCTGGCGAGGGGTCCAAGAGCCACAAGAAGAAGGAAGAGCCCAAGCGCAAGGCCACCGCGGTCCTTGCGGCAGAGCCTGACGCGAAGGGCTCCCGCAGGGGTTCCCCCGAGCGCGGCGACAAAGAGGTGGACCACCGTCCGTTCTGCGTCTACCACAACAGGCGTGGGCACGCTACAGACGACTGCTTCGACCTCAGGAGGCTGAGCAGGGAACGCGAGCGAGGAGAAGGCAGCGGAAGCCGCGGCAGAGGTCGCGGCTACCGCAGAGACGGCAAGGGCAGGCGCGATGGCGGCTACCAGAAGCCGTCGGGCACTCAAGCCAACGCCGCCGAAAAGAACAACAACCTCCCCGACGAGGAAGATGGAGGCTATCAGGCCCCGAGAGGCGCCATGGCCTGCATCCTCGGCGGAGCTCAAGCGCCCAAGTCGAACAATCAGTTCAAGCAGTTCGCCCGCGAACTCAACGCCGTGCTCCCGAGCACCGAGACCTCCAGGCCTCTCAAGTGGTCCCAGTACACCATCGCCTTCGACGCCAAGGACCACCCCAAGTCGACCAAGACTGTTGGAACCCTCCCCCTGGTCTGCTCCCCCACCATCAATAACATCACCGTCTCCAAGACGCTCATCGACGGGGGAGCGGGCCTGAATGTCATCTCGGTTGAGACCTTCGAGACGCTTCAAGTGCCCTACGAGTGGCTTATGCCCTCCAGGCCGTTCACGGGCGTCACCAGTGGTTCTATCGAGCCTCTGGGGCAAGTCCGCCTCGCGGTCACCTTTGGCACGCAGAGGAACTACCGCACGGAGCTGATCGACTTCGACGTCGCGCACATCGGTTTGCCGTACAACGCCATCCTCGGCTACCCCGCCCTCGCGAAGTTCATGGCCGTCACGCATCACGCCTACAACATGGTCAAGATTCCCGGCAGCGCTGGCACCATCGCCGTCCATGGCCATGTCCTGGACGCCACGCGCGCTGTCGAGAGCGCCTACAAGGCAGCCGCCATGGCTTTCCCGGCTGACGAGGACATGGAGCCTCTCGAGAGGCCCAAGAAGAAGAAGCAGGTGTTCTCTCAGGAGCAAGCCGCCACGAAGAAGGTGCCGCTGGACACCACCAGCTCGGGGGCTGAAGGCTCGGGGGCTAACGTCACCATAGGCGCTGCCTTGCCTCCCAAATAGGAAAGCGCGCTCGTCGCTTTCCTTCGGGCAAACTCTGACATGTTCGCGTGGACTCCGTCAGATATGTCCGGTGTACCAAGGGAGGTGATCGAGCACCATTTAGCCGTGTGTCCAGACGCACGCCCCGTCAAGCAAAAAGCACGTAAGCAAGCCCCCGAGAAGCAAGCATTCATCGTCAAGGAAGTAGAGAAACTCAAGGCGGCAAATGTCGTCCGCGAAGTCGCGCACCCCACTTGGCTCTCCAACGGCGTGGTTGTTCCTAAGCCCGCTGGAGGAGGCCGACTCTGCATCGACTACACAGATGTCAACAAGGCCTGCCCCAAGGACCCATACCCCATGCCGAGGATAGACCAGATCGTGGACTCCACCGCTGGCTGTGACCTCCTCTGTTTTCTGGATGCCTTCTCTGGTTATCACCAGATCAAGATGGCTAAAGAGGACGAGGAGAAGACGGCATTCCTCACCCCCTGTGGTGTGTACTGCTACACATGCATGCCCTTTGGCCTGAAGAACGCCGGGGCCACCTTCCAGAGGCTCATGAGGATAGCCTTGGGGGCTCAGATGGGCAGAAATGCTGAGGCCCGTGGAACATCGCGCACCTGCGCAAGTTCTACCCGTGATCGCAGTCACGCCAGGTATTTTTTGTCTCTAGAGGGAAGCCCATGGCTTCACCTCCAAGCTTCTCAAAGCTTCTCCCGAGGCCCAGCCCTCCGAGCTCTCCTGCAAATGAGCCCACGTAGGCCGCAGTGAACCTCTGCCACTAATGGGTGGCCCCCATGCCGCGACATGGAAGGAACGTTAGCTTGGCAAACCCAAGTGTAATGAACCGATCTTCGTTCCAAGTGAACTTTGCGCTCAGGCGCCACTTTCGTTCCTAAGTGAACTATGCGCTACGGCGCCGCTATGTAATATTTTGGTGGTGAGTTTATTCCAGCATTATTTCCTTTATTGAAAATGGGCACTTATATCTCTCCACATGCGCACCTCGCGAGCGGGGGCTGAGTACGGTGCCAGTGCCTCAAATGACACACCAGCAGCACTGCAAAACCCAAGGATCCGAGCTCTGGCTAGAGGGCAGGCCCTCCCAGGCACGCCATCTCTTCAAAGGACCTTGGTACTCTCTCTCCTCGCAAGGAACGCCTGAGGGGACCTATAAGCGCGCATTAGTCCCTGATGCTGTGATCTAGCGTTTCGGCTTGCCCCTCTAACATCCACAGAAAGCGAAAGTCCCCACCAGGCCTGCGGGGGAGAACCCTCGGCCCCTGAAGGGGAGAACTCCGCAAGGGAAGGCCCACATCGGGCAAACGCCTCGCGAAGCTAAGTTTCTCGCCCACCTCAAGGGAATCCTCGCTTTTTTCTCATGAGCACTCTGCGTCCCTCAAGTGGTTCTTTCCTTACTCTCCGTGGACTGCTTGCGCGTCAAAGGGGGGCCCTCAGCATCGCGACTTGAGGGCTCTTACCTCCCCAAGCCTTAAACTCCCCCCGGCCTTGCCGAGTCATTGCTCGAGCATACCGCAGCGGCAGGAGTCATAGCGCGAGGGGAAGGGTCCAACGACGCAGAGCGAAAAAGACACTGAGATGAAGCAAAGACCCCCCGAAGGAAGCGCACACTTAATCGATAGCAAATTGTTTACAAAGTGAAGAAATAAATTACAAGGTGGAAAATGAAATTCTCTAACGGGCAAACGCCCCTAAAGCGCTACAAGCGCGACGCATTGCAGGAGGAGATTAGTCGGAGGCCTCAGCGTCGTCCTGGTCGCTCTCTTCTTCCTCCTCGGGCTCGCTCCCCTCGCCGCCTTCCTCTGCAGCGGCCCGCTTGAAGCGGCTGCAGAAGTCGTCCACTTGGTCGCGGACGGAGCTGGAGGCTTTCCACGCAGCGTCCCCCTCCAGTGGCTCGGTCACCGTGGCGAGGTCGAACCCGGGTTGGAGGTGGACGAGGTTGGAGAAGATGCGGTCCACCGCCACCGCCAGAAGCTGACGGCACTCCTCCTCGACCACGTCGCGGATCTCCGCAGTAGGGCCTTCGAGCGCTGTGAAGAGCTGCTCGAAGTACAGGAGATAGGTGGCGGCGTCAGCGTGGCCATGAGCCGGAACGCTTGGCGCCTCCGCCCCCAGCTTCGCGGCGAGCTCACGACCCCGTCCCGTCAAGGACAGGAACATGCGCTCCCGCTGCTGCGACAGCACCTGCGCCGCCTGGATGCTCTCCGCCGCCTCCACTGCTTTCTCCACAGCAGGCCCCACCTGCCGGTTCATCTCCTCCATGTCCCCCATGAGGGAGGCGAGGTCCTGGGATATGTCCTCTCGGGCCTTCTCGGCGGCGAGGCGGCGATCAGTTTCGCGCTTCACTTTGGCAGCGAGTTTGGCGTTCTCCTTCTCGAGCTTTTGGATCCGGGCGCCGCTCTCCCCCAGCCTCGCCTTGAAGCGGTCCTCCTGTTTGGAGAATTTATCCTTATAGTCCTGGGAGACTGCGGCGCGGATCTTGTTCTCCTTCTCCCGGAGCTCCTTGTTGAGCTCGTCCTTCCGCTCTGCAAGCCGCACGTTGGCTCGCTCCACATTCCCCTTGTGGGCGGCGACCTCGCGCTCGAGCTTGCTGAACGCCGTGGCAACGCTGTCTTCGCGGGCCTCAAGGGCCGTGCGCTGTCCTGACAGCTCCTGCTCCCTCAGCACCAGCTGCTCGTCGCGACGGCGTGCATCCTCCTCGCGCTCGCTCAAAGCACGCCCGCGGGCCTCCAGGCTCGTGCGGAGCTCATCGAGGGCGGTCCGCACCACCCCGGCATCCGCAAGGATCTTCTTCTCGAGCTCGACGAGCTCGACATGCTTCGCCGCCAGCGAATGCTCCACGGCCTCCCGCTCCGCCTTGGCCGCGGCGAGGTCCTTTGCAGCGGCTCGGCGCTCAGCCCTCAAGGGCTGAAGGAGTTCCTCAGCTTCGCGCAAGGCCCCCTCGCGGACCTCTTCGGCAAAGCGCGCCGCCGCCTCGCGCTCCTCTTGCAGCGCCTGGTCGCCCTTGCGGCGGGCCTCTACTGCCGCGTGGAAGGCGGCCCAGGCGTCGGCGAGCTCGTCACGTTGGCGGGCGAGCGCCTGGTCTTCTGTGGCCAGGTAGGCCTCGAGCCCCTCCAGGGACTCCCGCACGAAGCGGAAGGCGACGTCGCGGCGTCCTCGGCCCCAGTCAAAGCGGCCCAGAGCGAGGCCCGGGGGCGGACCGCGCGGCTTAGAGGGTCCCGCACCCGCATCCGGCTGGGCGGCAGAAGCCCCCGCGTGGGCCTGGGGGCTCGGGGGCAGGTCCTCCGCCTCCATACTCGGTCCCAGGCCTCCTGTGCTTCCCCCCTCGGGCGGCACTTCCCGGTCCGCGCCCGGGGCAGGTGCGTGAGGCCCGGTCCTTGCTGTTTCCTCCTCCCCCACGGTGTCCGGCGGCGGTGGTGGAGTATCCTCCCTGCGAGACTTGGGAGGGCTCGGCGCCGATTCGGCACCCGCGGGAGCCCCTGGCCGCGCTGGAGGGGTAGCTGCGCGGGGTGGAGTGGGTATCTTCTCCACCTGTTCCTCCACCCGCTCTTCCTCGGGTGGTGGCACAAATGTCTCCGCCTGAGGCATCTCCTCCTGAGAGCCTACGGTACCCCCCACCACAGGCCTCGAGGCCTCCGCCGCCGCGGTCTCGCTGGCCTCAACCTCCGGTGCAGCGTCGGGGGCGGCCCTCTTCACGTCCGCGGCTTTGCGAAGCCTGCGGCGCTTCGCAGGATCAGGGCCGCTGAGGTAAAAGGAAAAGATTGGTCAAGAAAGAAGAGCGAGCAAGCTGGACTCAGAAAGGAAAGGAAAAGGCAAAAGAATCTCACCTGGTTTTCTTGGCGCGGGTGTCTACCCACGTCATGCCTGGCGAGCGCCATGAAGGCACAGCCCGCGCCCCCGCCTCGGGGGCCTCCTCGGCTTTCCTCTTGTGGGGAGTGCTCGGGGGCTCCCCGGCAGGCCTGTCATGGGCCGCCTTGGTCCTCGGCTCATGGCGCCCCGCCGCAGCCTCCTCGCTGTCGCCGGAGGAAAGCTCGTGGACCTCCCCTGTCGGGGGCGCAACGCCGGAAGAGCTTCCCGCGCCCGCAGAGCTTCCTACACCGGCAGAGGGCTCCACCCTCGTCTCCGCGTCGCCCTGCTCCGAGTCGGATGCGCTTGGCGACTCGGTAGTGTCCGCTGGCATGGGCTCCTCCTCCTCTTCATCCCCCGCCAAGCCTAGCGGGGTGAACGCGGGCGCCTGCGCCAGGGTGGCCCGGCGCTTGTCTGGGACTTCAAACAGAGGCCGTATCGCCACGTGAACCCTCGCGGGCACCTCTGGGTTGACGAAGAGGCCTCCCAGGATGGTCTCGACGACCGCGGGGCGGTGGTCGCTCAGATGCAGCCGCAGCGGGTCCGTAGGCCCTGTGTACGCCCACATCGGCTTCTTGTGCGCCTGCAGGGGGGCGATGCGGCGCCTCACGAACTCCGCCGCCACCAGCTGGCCGGTCAGGCCGTGCTCGCGAAGCGCCCTCAGGTGGCCCACGAGGTCGGCTATTGCTTGCCCCTCCAGGGAACGCTTGCTCCAGTGGGTGTTCTTCACGGGCGGCGCCTCGGGGACCTCAAGGAGGGAGCTCTCCGAGGGAACGCGGATGAGGAACCACTTCTGCCTGAAGTCTTCCACCTTCTTCGACACCGCCGTCACGGGCCTGTCGCCGTTCCAGGCCATGGGGATGTAGACATCTCCCATGCCGTCCGCGATGCGGAAGGATACGCAGCACGTCCGCTCCTTCTTCGCAGTGTTCCGCAGTGCGTAGAAGCTTCGGAAGAGAGCGATGGAGGGCTTCACTCCCAAGTAAGCCTCGCACAAGAAGGCGAAAATAGAGAGGACAAGGATGGCGTTGGGGTGGAGGTGCAGAAGATGGACCTGGTAGAACTCGAGGACGGCCTCGAGGAAAGGAGAATACGGCGGCACCAGTCCAGCGTAGAGTGTGTGGAGGAAGATGGGGAAGTAGCCAGCGAAGATGAGGCAGTCTAGGAGGCGGAGAACTGATGGGCGGATGGACAAGACAGGACGGGGTAATGACTGCGGCTTGGACCAGCGCACGGCTTTTAACCCCGTCCGAGCAGTTACCGAGGCACGATCGTGGAAGACGTGGCGAACGTGGTGGCCCTCCCACTACGCACGTCTTCGCCGGAGAAAACGAGTCGCCACAAGTCCACCTCCGGGTGACGCGTGTACCGCGGCCGGCCTGCATTTTTGGGCCCACGACGCTTCGCCTAGCCCCGATGGGCCTCGCCGCGCCCATCATGGGCCCGGGGGCTACTGTCGGCCCAGTGGATTCTAGGGTGTACAGAGCCCACTCTCCACTCGCCGTACCCGCGACAGCATCTACAAAACGGCTAAGGACCAAGCAGACCGCTTGAGGAGCCCCCCGAGGCGGAAACCCCTGGAGGGGGCTTGAGGCGCCACCGGAGGCCTGAAGGAGGTTCCCCCCGAGGGCGTCCCACTTGAGGGCTCTCTCGCTCTGAGGGGAGCCAGCACGGCACCTCCCCCTCTAGAGCCTCAGGCCCTCGAGGGGATACTTCGCGGCGAAGGAAGCGCTGCAGAGCGCACATGGGTTCTGCAGCAGCCGCAGGGTGACGCGCGCGCCTGCGCGCACGACAGCGCCAGTGCCGCAGTTGCCGTCCCGGTGATAAAAGGAGTCAACAAAGCTCTGTGGCTCCTGCGCCGCTAACGTGGCTTACCTCTTTGGCGATAAAGCAGTTGGCCGGCGCAACGCTCCAACGACGACGTCACCGCGGGCGCTCTCTATGGTCTCTGCCGCATCTGCGGGCCACTCTGCAAAGCCTGCGGCCTGTCGGCCACGGCGCGCCGCTTTAGCGCGGAGGAGCTGCGTCCAAGGACGGAGGAGACAGCTGCCCTGCCACGAAGGCAGGCTTTACGACCATGGACCGAGTCCATGGACGAGCGAGTAGTGGTGCACCCCGCTCCGCCGCTCGTCGCCATGTGGGAACCCTTCCACTGCGCAGGTCGCAGGGATGAGGCCCGGGGCAACTATTTAAGGAGCGGGGGCACTTCCGTGTTCAGGGCGGAATTTGATCCCGAATTAGATAGCGTCCTCCACCTCCGGACCTCCTGAGCGCCCGGAGGCTCGCTGTACTGCAGTCACCACAGTGCAATTCAGACAGGCAGGAGTAGCGGTTTTACCTCATCTTGAGGGCCGTGAACCTGGGTAAGGGCCGGTGTCACTCTCTGTCGTACAGTTCCGCTCCAGGCACCGCGAGCAACGTCGCGGCGCGCATCGAGGGTTGTTTGACCTCCGTGTTCAGTCCCCCTTCGAACCTCTCTTCGGGGCAAGACTACCCCTGCTGCGTGGGAGCAACCCCGCGACAGAGACCATGTTAAAAGATTTTATCACTACACAAACTCTGTTTAATAAAACTGTTGAGGAAAAGCTTGGGAAAATTGATATACTTGCCTCTAAAGTTGATAGTCTTGTCCTTGATGTTGATCTTTTAAAATCTAAAATCATGCCTACTGAAACTAAAGAGAGTAATCCCTTTGCTAAAATTAATGCCATCCAAGTTCAAATAGATGAAAATGTTAGGATGATGGCCCAATTACGTGCTAGATGGGAAAGAGAGAAAGAACTAGATAAAGAGGCTAATATTGTTAAAGTTTTTACTATTACTACCTCTGAAAATAATGGTGTTTCACATGCTAGTAAGCCTCCTATTATCAATGATAACATAGTTGGTGTTGGAAATGTCTCCTCTACTTCTTCCAAAAATTTAAAATTGCCCAAAACTGCTGAAACTAGTGTTGATAAAAGTGCTGAAATTTTTAAGAACATGGGAGAATGTGGTTCGGTTTGCTTTGATGATAATAATTTTGATTTTGATAATTGTAATATCTCTGAAGTTATTAAGTTCTTGCAAAAGTTGGCCACAAGTCTTAATGCTAGCTCTCTTAATTTGGCTTTTACTACTCATATTACAAATGCTCTCATTAAAGCTAGAGAAGATAAATTAAGACTTGAAGCTTCTATCCCTAAGAAGTTAGAAGATGGTTGGGAGCCCATCATTAAAATGAAAGTAGATAAATTTGATTGCAATGCTTTGTGTGACCTTGGTGCAAGTATTTCTGTTATGCCTAAAAAGCTTTATGATATGTTTGATTTGCCACCATTGGAACATTGCTATTTTGATGTTTTTCTTGCTGATAATGCTTTGAAGAAACCTTTGGGGAGAGTTAATGATGTTCCCATTATGGTTAATAATAACCTGGTCCCCGTTGATTTCAATGTCTTGGATATTGAATGCAATCCATCTTGTCCAATTGTGTTGGGAAGGCCTTTTCTTAGAACTGTGGGTGCTATTATTGATATGAAAGAAGGTACCATCAAGTACCAATTCCCACTCAAGAAAGGTATAGAACACTTCCCTAGGAAGAGAATGAAGCTACCTTTTGATTCTATTGTTCGTTCAAATTATGGTGTTGATGCTTCATCTCTTGATAATACTTGAGTTTTGATTTCTGTGCCTAGCTGAAAGGCGTTAATCAAAAGCGCTTATGGGAGACAACCCACTTTTATTTCCTGTTATTTTATTTTGTTTGTGTCAAGGACTTGTCCTACCTCTGTAGCAATTCCTTTGTATTTTTATTTTATTGCATTGTTGTGTCAAGATAAGCCTCTAGTTGAAAGTTCATGCTAAATTTGGATTCCTGCGCAGAAACAGTTTTCTGCTGTGCACCGTTTAATTCGTAACTCCTCACAGAAAAATCCAAATAATCTGCCCTTTTTTGTGCGTAATCCTCAGATATATATGCAACTTTCATTAGTTTTGAGTTTTCTGATCTGAGCAAGTTAAGTGCCTCGAAAAAATTCGTCTTTACGGACTGTTCTGTTTTTGACAGATTCTGCCATTTATTTTGCAATGCCTCTTTTGCTATTTTGATTGGATCTTTTTATCCTATGAAGTATCAGTGGCTGTAGCTAATGTCCAGTAGCATTGGTAGCAATTGTGTTCCTACAGAATATCATAATTTTTCGTGCACTAACCCTCTAATGAAGTTTACTCTAAGTTTGGTGTGGAGAAAGTTTTCAAGGATCAAGAGAGAAGGATGATATGATGTGATCAAGAGGATAGTAAAGCCAAATCTTGGGGATGCCCCGGTGGTTCATCCCCAACATATTTCAAGAAGACTCAAGCGTCAAAGCTTGGGGATGCCCAAGGCATCCCCTTCTTCATCAACAAACTATCAGGTCCTTTCTAGTGAAACTATATTTTAATTCCGCCACTTCTTATGTGCTTTTCTTGAAGCGTCGGTTTGTTTTTGTTTTTGTTTTTGTTATTTTCATTCTCTGAATAAAATGGATCCTAGCATTCCGTTGTGGGAGAGAGACACGCTCCGCTTTTTCTTATGAATACTCGTATTCTTCACTTATATTTGTTGAGTATTCTTCTATGTTACTTCAATGCTTTCTAGCTCTTGTTTTTCATGCATCTCTTGCTAGAGCTGTTAGCTTTATTATATCATACTCTCATATCTCATTGTTTAATTACTTGGAGAGTTTATCTTTTAAATAAGTTGATTGGTGTTTGGTTGAGAACAGAAAATGCTAAATGTGGTAGATGGTATAAAGAAATATATACATGCTCTTATGGATTGTTATCTTGCATGTTGTGGTGCTTGGCAATTGTTTTGAGCTCTCAAGTAGATCATGTTTAAGCTTTTACATCATGTAGTTAAAACCTATTAGTGAGGAACTACCGTAAAACTTGCTGAAATTTGGTTTGCATGTTTGGTATCTCTAAGGTCTAGATATTTTCTAGTTAAAGTGTTTGAACAACAAGGAAGACAATGTAGAGTTTTATAATGCTTGCAATTTGTTTTTATATACGTCTTGTTGTCATAGTTTATACTTGTGTTTGTTTCAAACAACCTTGCTAGCCAAAGCCTTGTACTGAGAGGGAATGCTTCTCGTGCATCCATAATCCTTGAGCCAAAACCTATGCCATTTGTGTCCACCATACCTACCTACTACATGGTATTTCCTGCCATTCCAAGTAAATACTTCATGTGCTACCTTTTATTCAAAATTTATTATCCCTTATTTGTGTCAATGTTTATTAGCTCATGAGGAAGTATGTGGTGTTACGGATATCAACCTTGTCATTTGCTTTTAGACAGACTTTCACCAACCGGACTAGTGGCATATACACCGCTTATCCATTAACTTTGCAAAAAGAGCTGGCAAATGGGGTGCCCAGTCCCAATTAATTACAACTTTAACCACTGCATTCTCTTCACATTTTTGCCCTGATCTAATCAGCCAAGCAATGATACTAGTTCTAAACTACATGTGTAAACAAAAGAGAAAAGAGGGATGATCTGCCCTTGGGTAGAAATAACGTCCTTCATGGGAGCCGCTCTTAAGAAAGTCTGGTTGACAAGGGGGGTAGAGTGCCCATTACCATTCGTTGACAACGACAAACACCGCTCAAAACTTACTTTTATGCTCTCTATATGATTTCAAAAACCTATAAAACTAAGAAGCTCTAGCACATGCTTGTATCCCTGCTTCACTCTGCGAAGGGCCTATCTTTTACTTTATGTTGAGTCAGTTTACCTACTTCTTTCTATCCCCGAAGCTAACACTTGTGTCAACTGTGTGCAACAATTCTTATATGCTTACTTATTGCACTTGTTATATTTCTTTGTGTTGACAACTATCTATATGATATACATGTTCAAAAGTTGAAAGCCAATGCTGAAACTTATATCTTTCTTTGTGTTGCTTCAATGCTCTTTTGCTTAGATAATATTGCTTTATGAGTTAACTCTTATGCAAATCTTTTTGATGCTTATTTGAAAGTACTATTCATGAAAAGTTTTACTTATATGATGTAGTTGTTTACTCCTTGTCTATTTGTAAGCAAACTAAAGATCATTGACTTGAGTCACTTCATTCATAACATGAGCCTTACATTATATTATGATCAAGATTGTGTTTAAGCATGTCACTTCAGAAATTATTCTTCTTTTATCGTTCTTGCCTACTCGGGACGAGTAGAACTAAGCTTGGGTATGTTGATACGTCTCCAACGTATCTATAATTTCTTATGTTCCATGCTATATTATACCAAGTTATCACATGTTTTATATGCATTTTATATAGTTTTATGCATTTTCTGGGACTAACCTATTAACAAGATGCCACAGTGCCAGTTCCCTGTTTTCTGCTGTTTTTGGTTTCAGAAAAGTACTTAAGGAAATATTCTCGGAATTGGACGATTTCTTTTCTGAAGTCAGTTTTTCATCGGGAACGTTCCAGAAAGCCGAACACGAGACGAAGTGGGCCACCGAGGCGGCGCCACCACGTGCTCGCGCGGCAGCACCCCTGGCCGCGCGAGGACCAGGTGTGGGTCCCTCGGGGCGCCACCGACTTCGCCCTTTCGCCTACAAATACCCCCCAGACTAAAAACCCTAACACGGTGTTCATATTTTCCTCCACGGGTCCCAAGCCGCCGCCGTCGTCAACACCAATTCGGGAGAGATCAGAACTTCTCCCCGGCACCCTGCCGGGAGGGGGAATCGTCACCAGAGGCCTCTACGTCGCCATGACCGCCTCCGGACTGATGCGTGAGTAGTCTACCCTTGGACTACGGGTCCATAGCAGTAGCTAGATGGTTGTCTTCTCCTCTTGTGCTATCATGTTTAGATCTTGTGAGCTGCCTATCATGATCAAGATCACCGTTATGTAATACTTCATGTTGTGTTTGCTGGGATCCGATGAATATTGAGTACTAAAGTTATTGCTTCAAAATATATCATGTGTGTGCTATTTAATGATCTTGCATGCTCTCCGTTACTTGTGTATGCTCTGGCCAAGTAGATACTTGTGACTCCAAGAGGGGGTATTTATGCTCGATAGTAGGTTCATGTCTCTATTAAATCTGGGGTGGTGACAGCTAGCTCTAAGGTTGTAGATGTACTGTTGCTACTAGGGATAAAACAGTAGTACTTTGTCTAAGGATGATGTTACTTACTTACTTTACACACAGTGCTTAAGGCGATAATCTGTTGCATGCAACTTAATACTGAAAGGGGTGCGGACGCTAACCGGAAGGTGGATTATTAGTCATAGATGCGGTTGGAACGGTCTATGTATATTGTTGTAATGCCCGAATGAATCTCACACTAGACATCATAACGTTGGTATATGCATTGGTTTGCTCATCATTATTCTATCAATTGCCCAGCTGTAATTTGTTTACCCGCATGAATGTTATTATTATTTATGGAGAGACACCACTAGTGAACTGTGGACCCCGGTCCTTCTATTTAATCTGATAAACCACAAACTGCAAACCTGTTACTTTCTGCAAACAAACATCTTTCTTTCACACATACGTTTAATCCTTTGTTACAGCAAGCCGGTGAGATTGACAACCTCACCGTTAAGTTGGGGCAAAGTATCTTGATTGTGTTGTGTGCAGGTTCCACGTCACCTACGTCCCAGGAAGCATTTTCTGGCGCCCTTACGTCGCAGATTTTTCTGGCGCCGTTGACACCTCGGGGGAATTCATTATTTCCTACTGGTTCGATAACCTTGGTTTCACAACTGAGGGAAACTTGCTGCTGCACTACTTCATATGTTCCTCTTGGGGTCTCCCAACAACACACCCACCGTGTGCATCACCCCCCGTCTCCTCCGAAAACCTACGCCCTAATTTTTACCCAGACGATTCGAGGCCGCGGCGGCGGCGAAACTCCTGATTCCCTCTGAGGGGGGTAAAATCCTGCTGCTCCGGAGCTCCGGAGAAGGGGGAAATCATCGTCACCGTCATCACCTCTCCTCCTTGGCGTGGGAGGAGGCATCTCCATCATCACCATCACCAAGACCAGCACCATCTCCATCATCATCTCCGTGATCCACTCCGTTCCCCTCGTAGTTTGAGAGTTGATATACCCTAGATACTTGTTTTGTGCTACTATTCATGTTTGTGATTGAGCACTTGCCATTATTTGGTGGTGAAGTTATATTTTCAGATTGGGTTGTACCACTTATGCCACTGAATATGATCATGTTTGCACGTTGTGAGTAGTTCCCATATGTTTCTGAGGGCATAGGATGAATTGGCAATGATTTATATATGACATGTGCTGGTATTTTGTCTAGTGTTTATCTTTTTATGTGATTCTATGATGGTGTTGTGCGAACGTCGACTGCACAACACTTCACCTATATGGGCTCATAGGAGAACATCGTAGTATAATGAAATGAGGAAGACTTGGGAGGACAAGAAACCTGAGAATGAGTCATGAAGTTATTATGATGGGGTATTAATATCGGGGACCTTAGAGTGTAATGCTATGGTGGGACATTATATCTTAATAATTCTTGTGCAGTCATTTGCTTGGCCACATGATCCATCATAAGAGGGTTTAGTTTATTTGTTTAGCTTTACCTAAGTTGTGGCTCCGCCCTAAACAAGATTAAAACTTGACAAAATATTCAACGTGTTGTTTAATAAATCTATATGCCTAGTTATATCCATGCCGCCCTCGGGAACGTTTTCCAAATATAAGACACACATCACTTGAGCCTGTCCTCTTGCCACATAGAGGATTGGCCTTTTCTCTCATTGAGAGCTTTCAACTGGTACTATTTACTTTCTGCACTTTCACTTTATTTGCAACCATACAACCAAAAAACTCAAAAACACTTGCATCTTTCATTGTTTTATCTATCATTCTTACTAACCAATACCTTCAGCTACTCGTGGGTTTGACAACCTTTTCTATTCGAAAGGTACTACAATTGATCTCCTGCACTTGCCAGTCATCAAGATACTTTTCTGGCGCCGTTGCCGGGGAGCGTTGTGCTATTGGTAAGAAGTTTGGTAAGGAAGCTTGGAAGCTGAATTTTATCTGCTGCTGTTATCTTATTGTTACTATGGCTTTTATGAATCGTCATGATTTGCAACTTGCTTTATATGAAAGTCCTTATGCCACTCCAAAAGTGGTGGAAACTGCTGTGCCTGAGAGACCTAGAGTGGGATATAAAATTCCCGTTGGTCATGTTAAGAGAGTTATGAAGGATCCATTCTTAGTGGATGGAGCTAAGTCTGCACGTGACCATATTGAACACATTGAACACATATGTGGGTTATTTAGGCTCACTGATATTTCTGATGATCAGGTAAAAAGGAAGCTGTTATATTTGTCTTTATCTGGTAATGCTCGTATTTGGTACAGGTCTTTGGATGAGGAGTTAAAGAAGATTGGAATGTGCTGAGGAAGGTTTTCTTTCTTAAATATTTTACTCCTAAAGAAGCTTATGATAACCGCTACTATCTTGTATATCTAAATAGCAAAGACCCACTACAACCAATTCTCTAAACATGCAAGGTGTCCACCTCATCAAACATTTTTAAGCAATCATAGCCTTCCACCTAAGCAAAATATGCCACCTAATGAAAAGGCAAAACATCATGTGAGGAGAGAACATATATCACACCATCAGCCGGCCACACATCTTGCCATTTATTTTTGTTAATGGGCGCCTCCTCCCATCCTCATCTACTACTAACCTACAATTAAGAGCTAACCAAAAACCTCCACATGTAAAAGACTACAATGGAATTGAACTACTCATTAATACATGGATTAGTACTCGCTTTCCTGCTCTTCACCCTTCATTATTTTCCACTCATGCTACTCATGGATTAGTACTCGCTTTCGTACCGGCCGGGTCGTACTATTGGAGCTAAACAGTCCCCTATTTTTTATAGATTGGACAATTAATAGCCGCGTCCAATACTCTACCCGGTGTCCCATTCCCTTCTAATCACAGGTCGCCTGCTAATTTCTTTCTCTCTTCGGATTCTTCTAATCATATATATAGCCGATGTGCGCCCATCGTTGCAGCACCAAGCAATACCATGGTGCATACTGCCTATCGAGCCATGAGCTATCCTCTCCACGCTCTAGATAGTGCTGGCAACAGCGAACATGCAGATCATTTCCATCTATATATCAACACAACTATGACTCGATTCTCCCTTCATGCATGTGCCGTTTGTTATTACCCTTCGGCAAGTTCCGTGGAATTGGTTTTATCCTAAAGGATTATTCAATCAGTTGACAGGATTCGGTACAAACTGCCCAGGTGTGTGACTTCTGTTTTGCAAATGCCTCTCTTTAAATTTTTGTAGAATCAGTAATTGTTCTCGCTGTTAAGCATAAGCGTGCAAATCAATCACTTTGTTGTTCATTCGTACTATCTTCTCATTATCGTCTACTGTTTACATGGCTCCATCTTTATCTGTTTTTTTCTTTTGTTGGGATCCTTTTTTTCTATTTGATTCAATCGCATGAAAGTGCAAAGTAGATGGAGCCATACTGTGGTTGCTGGGATTTCCAGTTTCTACTTTGCTGGGATTGAATCAAATCAACCACAGTTTCTACTTTGCTGGATCTTGCTGGGATTTTCGTCAAACTGCGACTAGGCATATCTGCGAACTATTTTGAGCCTCACAAGGAACTAACCACTGCAAGGGATAGATCGGTTTCTGGTATATAGTTAGTGTCTTCACTCCTCAGATCTATCTCAGAGTATGAATGAATGGATTTTGCATGCATGAAAGAAGTGTATTGTGTTATCATATTTTTGCAAAGTACATGGTAAAGAAGACGTAAATTCTTGTAGCTGATCTATTTTGGGTCACATTTATAAATGGACTTAGCTTATCTTATATATTTTGCCTGCCTTCTAACATAAGCAAATAATGTTTTGAGCGCAATGAGCATGGTGATTTCCCAGTTACTAATAAAGCATGTTAGAACAGCGCAAACCATTTTATGGTAATTATCATATATTCTTTCACTTTGTCGAGTTTGTTGAGTATTATCAAACAAGGCCAACTGAAGAAAATAATATCACTCTACATATTGATATATGTACTGTGTAGTCCAAAAAACAATCACAAGTAGTGCTTAGTTCCCGGAGCAACACGATGTCATGCACAATCTATTTTCCATGCCGCTTACCAGCGTATTTTTTGTCTCTATTTAAGTTGGTTATTTAGGGCACCACATTGTTTTGGTTTTTGTTTACCACATGTACAATCATATCTTATGCATCTCAACACAGCCACAAGCAAATCTTATCACCACTTTACTATGATTAAAAATATTTCTTCTCTATGTTTTTTCTATTTTTAACATATACCCAATATATAATTTCATCATATTTACCCGCAACAACGCGCGGGGAATCATCTAGTATATTTAATTTCTGGCCACATCTGGGAGAGATTATTACTCAAGCTTGGGGGAGATTAAAGGAGCTCCTTCGCAAGAATCCTTGTCATGATCTTACAAGGAAAATTATTCTGATAAACTTTTATGTGAGGCTGCTTAAGCATCTGAAGGAAACTCTGGATAATTCGTCTGGTGTAAGTTTTACAAATAATACTGAAGAAGAAGAATGAAATTTATTGGAGACTATTGCTGAGAACACTGGTCATTGGGATCTTGATAAAGGTAATGAACCCTATCTGGACTATGAATATTCATGCGTAGAGCACTTCTCTACTTCTACTTTATTTAAAAATCTGAGTGATAGTTTTGGTCTTGATCCTTATATTATGGTAGAAATATCTAAAGGTTTTGCTAAGCATATGTGTGTTCCTAAAACTGGCTTTGAAGTATATGTTGAACCTGTTAAACAATCTATTGTTGTTTCTAAAGTTATTAAACAGGTGGAACCGGTGTCATCTGTGACAATTGAAGAGTATGTTGAAACACCTTCTTATCCAAATAAAATTAAGGAGAACTTGCTTATTGCTGTTACTAACAAGAGTAACAGAAAATGTTCTGAGTCTTATGAACAGGTGGAAGTTAAAAGTCAAATTTCTGTTATCAAACAATTAAATGAAGAAGATCTTGTTGATGTTTATTTATGTGAAGATGCTACTAAGGTTATCAAAGGCAATTCGGCCAAGGTTGGTAAGCCTGTTATATCATGTGCTATTGGGACTTCATGCTATCATGGGTTATGTGATATTGGATCAAGTATTAGTGTTATTCCATATTCTCTTTATCTTGAAATCAAGCCTGACATTGATCCTATTGTTATGGAAGAGACAGGTATGACAATTCAACTTGCCAATAAAGATTATATTAGTCCTCTTGGAATTGTTAGAGATGTTGAAGTGCTTGTTGGGAAGATAAAATATCCTGCTGATTTTATTGTGCTTGGTTGTCCTCAAGATTCATTTTGTCCTGTCATTTTTGGTAGACCTTTCTTACATACTGTTGGTGCTGAAATTAATTTGGTTAAAGAGAAAGTGTTTATTAAGTGTGCCGGAGAAAAACTTGAGTTTAACTTTTCTAAATTTGCTGATAAACATTTAAAGAAAGAACCATTTGCTAAGGATGTAGTTGAAACTCTTCTCATATAGCTGTAGCTTCAACGGATGTGGTAGAGCGTTATATGCTTAATCAAGATGAACCATTTAATGATGAAGAAAAGGATGTTCTAGAACAAATATTATGGCAGCAACCACCACAATTACAATTGCATATTCCACCCGATAATTTAGGAGTGTTACCACCACCTAAAGGGGATCCTAGTTTTGAGTTAAAACCTTTACCTGAAAATCTTAAGTATGCATATTTGGATGAGAAGAGCATATATCCTGTTATTATTAGTGCTAACCTTTCAGCTGAAGAAGAAGAGAAATTACTTGATGTATTGAAAGCTCACCGAGGAGCCGTTGGATATTCTCTTGATGATCTAAAAGGTATAAGCCCAGCTCTATGTATGCATAAAATTAATTTGGAGGAAGATACAAAGCCTGTTCTTGATTTTCAACGCCGTCTTCACCCAAAAATGAAAGAAGTGGTAAGGAAAGAGGTAATAAGACTTATTGAAGCTGGTATTATTTATCCCATAGCTGATAGTAAGTGGGTGAGTCCTGTTCATTGTGTTCCTAAAAAGAGTGGAATGACTGTTGTTCTAAATGATGAAGATGAACTTGTGGCTCAACGTACTGTTGTTGGTTATAGGATGTGTATTGATTTCAGAAAGTTAAATAAAGCAACTCGTAAAGATCATTATCCATTGCCATTTATTGATCAAATGTTGGAAATGTTATCTAAACACTCTCACTTTTGTTATTTAGATGGTTATTCAGGTTTCTCACAAATTCGTGTTCACAAAGATGATCAAGAAAATACCACTTTTACTTGCCCATATGGTACATTTGCTTATAGGAGAATGCCATCCGGTTTGTGTAATGCTCATGCTACTTTTCAAAGTTGCATGAATGCTATATTTGCTGATTATATTGAAAAGATCATGGAAGTCTTTATGGATGATTTTTCTGTTTATGGAACTTCATTCGATAATTGCTTGTTCAACCTTAACAAAGTTTTGCAGAGATGTGAAGATCAAAACCTAGTCCTTAATTGGGAAAAGTGTCACTTTATGGTTAATGAAGGTATTGTTCTTGGACATCGTATTTCTGGAAGAGGACTAGAAGTTGATCCAGCAAAGATAGAAGCTATTGAGAGGTTGCCATACCCAAGGGATATCAAAGGTATAAGAAGCTTTCTTGGGCATGCATGTTTTTATCGTAGGTTTATTAAAGATTTCTCCAAAATATCAAAGCCTCTAACCAATCTTTTGCAAAAGGATGTTCCTTTCTCTTTTAATGATGATTGTATTGAATCCTTTAATATTTTGAAGAATGCTTTAATAAGTGCTCCTATTATTCAACCTCCTGATTGGAATTTACCTTTTGAAATTATGTGTGATGCTAGTGATTATGCAGTTGGGGCTGTTTTGGTCCAAAGAGTTGATAAGAAACTTAATGTTATTTACTATGCTAGTAAGACACTTGATGGTGCCCAAAGAAACTATGCCACAACTGAGAAAGAATTTTTAGCAGTGATATTTGCATGTGATAAGTTTAGACCTTATATTATTGATTCAAAAGTCATTGTGCATTCTGATCATTCTGCTATTAAATATCTAATGAACAAGAAAGATGCTAAGCCTAGATTAATAAGATGGATACTTTTGCTGCAAGAATTTGATTTACATATTGTTGATAGGAAAGGGGAAGATAATCAAGTAGCTGATCATCTTTCTAGAATGGAAAATATACCTGATGATCCTATTCCTATGAATGATAGTTTTGCTAATGAACAACTTGCAAACATTAATGATTCTATGACTAAAGTTGCATCTCCATGGTTTGCTAATTATGCAAATTTTATTGTTGGCAAAGTTTTGCCACCACACTTTACTCTTCAACAAAGAAAGAAGTTCTTTTATGATCTTATACATTATTTTTGGGATCATCCTTTCCTTTATAAGAAGAGTGTAGATGGTATTATTAGACGTTGTGTACCTGAGCATGAACAACAGGCTATTATAAAAGACTGTCATGATAGTCCTTATGGAGGGCATCATGCAGGAGATCGCACAGGAGCAAAGGTATTACAATCTGGTTTTTATTGGCCTACTTTATTTAAGGATTGTGCTGAATATGTTAAAACTTGTGATAAATGTCAAAGTGTAGGAAATATTGGTAGGAGAAATGAAATGCCTATGAATTATTCTTTACCACTTGAGCCTTTCGATGTGTGGGGTTTTGACTTTATGAGACCTTTCCCAGCCTCAAGGACAAATCATACTCACATTTTGGTTGCAGTGGATTATGTTACAAAGTGGGTGGAAGCAATTCCAACCAAAAGTGCAGATCATGCCACAACAATGAAGATGCTTAAGGACATCATTTTCCCCAGGTTTGGTGTTCCAAGGTTTTTAATTACTGATGGTGGTTCTCATTTCTTGTATGGTATTCTTAGGAAAACATTAGCAAAATATGATGTTAATCATAGAGTTGCATCTACTTATCATCCTCAAACAAGTGGACAAGTTGAATTAAGTAATAGGGAAATTAAACTCATTTTGGAAAAGACAGTTAATAGGTCTAGGTCTGATTGTCCACTTAAGATTAATGATGCACTCTGGGCTTATAGAACTGCTTATAAAAATCCTATGGGAATGTCTCCTTACAGAATGGTTTATGGAAAAGCTTGTCAAAGAAACATTTACCCATTGAATTAGAACATAAAGCTAGATGGGCTATTAAACAACTTAACTTTGATTTAAAAACTGCTGGAGAGAAGAGAATTCTTGATTTAAACCTACTTGATGAGTGGAGAAATGAAGCTTATGAAAGTGCTAGGCTATTTAAAGAGGAAGTTAAAATTTGGCATGACAAGAAAATTAAGAAGAAAGAATTCAAAGTAGGTGATCAAGTTTTATTATACAACTCTCGTTTCAAGTTTTCTGCAGGAAAGTTAGCTTCAAAATGGCAGGGACCATTGGTGATACAGGAGGTGTACTGTTCAGGAGCCATTCGTCTTCACGGTGACTTGAAAGGTAAACCTCATGTGGTCAATGGACAACGCCTTAAACACTATATTGCAGGAAAAAGCTTCATCAGAATGGTGAAAGAAATGGACTTAAAGACACCGGAGGAGGTAATAGAGAGAAACTCTGCAGTTTTGGAAACCCAGAATCAATAATTGGTAACTTTTGTGTTGGGAAGTTTCTCGGAATTGCATAATATTTTACGGAGATCATTTTTTATGAAAATTAGCATATAGGACAAGAAACTTGGAAGGAACGGAGCCCCGAGGGGGGAAAGAGGGGGCCCCACGCGGCTAGATGCTTTGGCCGCGTGGGCCCACTCCATTTGCCCCTCGGAGTCCTGTTTCGTCTCGTTTTGGACTCCGACGCTTCGTTTTGACCTAAAAACCGTCAATATATACCCCTCTTCGTCAATCTAATCTCGCACCGAGCTTTCTCGAGCGATATTTGTTTTGGTTGTTTCTGTCTGTCAGGGTTTAGCCATGTCAAGCTTTGGATCCAACCAAGAGGGAGAGGACTCCACCAAGGGAGGCATTGTGAACCACTACCTCAACTCCGTGATGGCACCATTGAAGACCTTGTCCTTCAAGGAGGGAGTGCTGCTCGTGGAGGAGGTGAAGGCTCCCAAGACCGTCGGGACAGTGGAAGAGAGGCTTGATGAACTAGAACAGAAGATCTTCAGGTACAACACGGTTGTTGAACGCAGCCTTGATGCCCACCACTTCATGAATCTAGATGTGGAGAAGAAGGTTGAAGAGTACAAGGGGAGGCTCAAGGACTTGGAGGACAGGTATCTACATGTCATGTCAGAGTTGGATAGGTATCAAACTCTGATGTGGGATGTAGAAAACCAAAACTGCGAGTACGAAGAGCGCTTCAAGAAGATTGCAGAAGCTGCTTCCCTAAGGTATAATGATCCACCTACATCCTTTCACAATGGGAGGCCTTTTCCATGGAAGATAGCAGAGTGGGAGGAGGATTATGAAAAAGAAGAAGCTGCAGCAGAGGAGGCACTGGCAGAACCTCAAGCTTGGGGGAGTTCAACCTAGTCTTTATCTTTACTAGTTTATCATATCTATCTAGTCATGGTGTGCTTTGCTTTTTATCATTTAGTTATCAATCTCTCTTAGGCTTGTGTGAGCTCATTGAGCATTATCATGTATCCCCTATGGTTTATCAATGAATATTAAAGTATGGTGTCATTCGTGTGTCTCTTGTTTTGGAGATTTATGGGTAACACTCATGCAAATGTGCGTTGTGTATTTAGAAGTTTCAGTCACATCTTTCCTTGAACTTGGTTAACTTGAGTATGTTGGACACTTGTAGAATTATCTCATCAATAGAATAAGTGAAAGAATAATTTAATATGACATGAAGTATAAAAGTTTAAAGTGAAGATGTGGTCTTGTAGAATAAATATTTAGGAAGGTTAATGAAAAGAAATATGAAACACTCTTGCTGGACTTTAGTATCTTTTGAGCAAATTAATGATCATGGATGTTTCAATACTTATGCTCTTGAAAAGTGAATGAAAAGGTGGGCACCCGAGGATTCGGTTAGCCATGGAAAGTGTTAGACAAAGGTTGTGTTGAGCATAAGAACTTGATTGAAATATCCATGACTTAACTAGTTACTAGAGAGGTAAGGTGATAAGCAATATCATATTTATCCTTTCATTTGTCTTCCTCTAACTATTTATCCCATGAGAGTTTATCTTGTCTTTAATTTTAGCAAAGCATAAAAGAGTATAATGCTTGCAAATAAGAGCAAACACATTGGTAAAAGAGTATGAATAAGAGTTTAGTTCAATTGTCCAACATACAATGGTTTTCTATTTTCAAAAGTAAGGGGTGATTGCTAGAGCTTCTACTTATATTGCCCACATGTTTATGAGTTTTAGTTCCATTTATCTTACTTTACAACTGAACATGATGATGATACTATGCCCGTATTTATTTATCAACCATAAGTCCATTGATGCATGTAATGATCTATGTCCTTACTTACTCGAGGACGAGTAAAGGTTTAAGCCTGGGGGAGTTGATACGTGCATTTTATATCATCATTTATACAACTTATATCATCATATTAGAATGTTATTGGAACTATTATATCAATGTTTTACATGTTTTAGATGATTTTGGGGACTTTCATACAAAGTCCCTATTTTTGGTATTTAATATCTGGGAGGCAGAAAACCCCCCTTTTCTTTATTGTTTCAGGAGGTACAGGAACCCAAATGGAAAAAATGAAAGTTGCACAGTCGTTTTTACATCAGGAGAACCAGAGGGGGCAAAAGATCGAAGAGGGAAGAGCCACGAGGCCCAAAAGAGGGGGCCCACGCGACCAGATTCCTTGGCCGCGTGGGGCCCACTAAGTGGAGCCTCGGGCACTTCCTCGCCTGGGGCTTTTTACCACGGCCCCCGTCTCCTCCGAAAACCTACGCCCTAATTTTTCCCCAGACGATTCGAGGCCGTGGCGGGGGCGAAACTCCTGATTCCCTCCGAGGGGGGTCAGATCCTGCTACTCCGGAGCTCCGGAGAAGGGGGAAATCATCGTCACCGTCATCACCTCTCCTCCTTGGCGTGGGAGGAGACCTCTCCATCATCACCATCACCAAGACCAGCACCATCTCCGTGATCCACTCCGTTCCCCTCGTAGTTTGAGAGTTGCTATACCCTAGATACTTGTTTTGTGCTACTATTCATGTTTGCGATTGAGCACTTGTCATTATTTGGTGGTGAAGTTATATTTTCAGATTGTATTGTACCACTTATGCCACTGAATATGATCATGTTTGCACGTTGTGAGTAGTTCCCATATGTTCCTGATGGCATAGGATGAATTGGCAATGATTTATATATAACATGTGTTGGTATTTTGTCTAGTGTTTATCTTTTTATGTGATTCTATGATGATGTTGTGCGAACGTCGACTGCACAACACTTCACCTATATGGGCTCATAGGAGAACACCGTAGTATAATGAAATGACGAAGACTTGGGAGGACAAGAAACCTGAGAATGAGTCATGAAGTTATTATTATGGGGTATTAATATCGGGGACCTTAGAGTGTAATGCTATGGTGGGACATTATGTCTTAATAATTTTTGTGCAGTCATTTGCTTGGCCACATGATCCATCATAAGAGGGTTTAGTTTATTTGTTTAGCTTTACCTAAGTTGAGGCTCCGCCCTAAACAAGATTAAAACTTGACAAGATATTCTACGTGTTGTTTAATAAATCTATATGCCTAGTTATATCCATGCCGCCCTCGGGAACGTTTTCCAAATATAAGACACATCACTTGAGCCTGTCCTCTTGCCACATAGAGGATTGGGCTTTTCTCTCATTTAGAGCTTTCAACTGTTACTATTTACTTTCTCCACTTTTACTTTATTTGCAACCATATAACTAAAAACCCCAAAAACACTTGCATCTTTCATTGTTTTATCTATCATTCTTACTAAACAATACCTTCAGCTCCTCGTGGGTTCGACAACCTTTTCTATTCGAAAGGTACTACAATTGATCTCCTGCACTTGGGAGTCATAAAGATACTTTTCTGGCGCCGTTGCCGGGGAGCGTTGTGCTATTGGTAAGAAGTTTGGTAAGGAAGCTTGGAAGCTGAATTTTATATGATGCTGTTATCTTATTGTTACTATGGCTTTTATGAATCGTCATGATTTGGGAGTCATTGCCGCTCATCGCTCATCGCTGGAAGCACCACGGCTACGCAATGGCAACAACGCAACTCGTGCCATGGCAGCACCACCCCCACACACTGGTAGCACCGAGCGAACATGACAGGCGTCGTGCCATCGCAGCACCGGCGCCATGCCATGGCAGCACTGCATGACGACGATGGCAGCATGGCCACCGTCTGTTAGACGCACCCCTCGTGACAGCCTCGTGACAGGCTGACAGCTCTCAACAACGTTGCCCTCCCTGCAGCTCCATCGCCATGGCCTTCTCCCGAGGAAAGGAGGCGTGGCACCGTTGGTTGGGAAGAAAGTGCGGGTAGGCCCAGCGGCTGCGACATACGCAAGGGAGCATTCCCGGCGGCGGCGGGCACATGCAATCTGTTCCGGCGATGAGGGCGCAAGGGATCCGTTTCAACGGCGGCCGAGCGCAGGGATCCGTTCAGGCGGAACGTTCAGATGCTCTTGTGGGGATCGAGCGAGTGGGAGGTGTGAGTTCTGGATGGAGACGAGGACGTGTGGTGGACCGATCGAGAAGGACACGTGTAGCACGCGCAAGGAGGAGGACGCGAGGCGTGCCATCCCCGGGATGATTAAAAGCAGTGGCGGAGCTACAACAAGGCCAACATGGGCCATGGCCCGCTTAGAAATTTTGGGGACAAGGTATTGTACCTAAAAAATTACAGCTTAGCCCACTAAATCTACCACATTAACAGCATATGACGCATTATTTGTGTGTGCTGGCCTGCCCAGACTTTTCTGTTAAGCTCCGCCAGTGATTAAAAGGGTTTCCTCTTTGGTTGGTGAGCTTAGAATGAATTGGGACCAAATGTATCAAATGCTTGAGCATTTTGTGATAGTTCCTGTTATGTTCCACCCCTTTCCTCTCAAAAAAGAGTAATCACATTATATAACCTTAAGTAGAAGTACATGAAATAATTACCTACTAATTTACTGATCTTACTGATACCTCCAAAACTTCTACACAATTAGACATTTTAGTTCCTGTTATCTGCCACTGCAACAAGCAGTTCAGCTTGAGTAATCAGACATGGCAAACGAGCAATTTGAAGAGCCGCCCATCGGCAGGGCGCTCCGAGCCGGAGAACGCTGCTCGACTTGACCAGCCGCCGCAGCACCGCAAAGCTGCTCCTTCCCCTCGTCACCGGCGCTCTCTGGCGGCCGCCTGACCTCCTTAAGAAGCGCGACGACGTCCTTCATCGCCGGCCGGTCGTCGGAACGGTGGCTGATGCACAGCATGGCGATCGCGAACACCTGCAGCATCTCCTGCACCTGCGTCTCCGGCTTCCCGCGCAGCCGCGGGTCCAGGAGCTCCGCCACGCCGCGCTTCGCCTGCATGTGCTCCCGCACCCACTGCACCAGGTGCGTCCCGCCCGGCAGCGTCGGGTCCAGCGGGTGTCTCCCCGTCAGGATCTCCAGCACCACAACCCCGAAGCTGTACACGTCGCTCTTCTCCGTGATCCTCTGCATGGACGCGTACTCTGCTCCAACAAGAATCGCAATTAGTAATCTGTATATCTGACGATCTGATCACAAATTAGGACATCGTTGTATAATCATACCTGGCGCCATGTATCCGTATGATCCGGCGATGCGGGGCTTGGACGTGTCCAACTTGGCGGAGCTGCCGGGCTCGATCACGCCGGACAGGACGCGGGCGAGGCCGAAGTCGGCCAGGTACGGCTCGTTCCTCGGGCCCAGCAGGACGTTCATGGCCTTGATGTCTCCGTGCAGTATAGCGGGCAGGCAGTCGTGGTGGAGGTATGCCACGGCGTGCGCGACTCCCAGCGCGACCTCGTACCGGACGCCCCAGTCGGCGGCGCCCTTGACGCCGCCGCGGTGGAGGAAGCCGCTGAGGCTGCCGTTCGGGAGGTAGGTGTAAAACAGCAGCTTGGTGCTCCGGTTGGCGCCCCACCCGAGCAGCCGGATGATGTTGCGGTGGCGGATGGAGCCCAGCGCCGAGATCTCGTTGCGGAACGCGCCGGCCTCGTCCGAGGACCACATCTTCTTCACGGCGAGCGGCTCACCGTTCGGGAGCTCGACGCGGTACACCACGCCCGAGCTTCCAGTGCCGATCACGTTCGCCGACGTCAAGCCGCGCACCACTTCGTCCACCGAGAAGTCCAGCTTCTGGTACAGGGTCACCTCCCACGCCTCGGCGGCACCACCGCTGATGGCACTGCTGTTCCGGCGACGCGAGCGGGCGAGCACGTACGTGGCTGTCACGAGGAGGAACGCGCTCACCGCCACGAGGATCGTCATCGCGAGCTTCAAAGTCGACACGGATGGTCGTCGGGAGTTCTCGTCGGCACCGGAGCCGACGACAAGCAGGTGGTTGCCGGCAATATTGCTGAGCGGAAGCTTCTGGAAGAAGGGCGTGTCGGGAAGCTCTCCGGAGAAAGCGTTGTAGGATATGTTGAGCGTGACGAGATTCTCCAACCTCCCTAGAGGCGCTAGGCTGCCGGAGAGCTGGTTGTAAGATACGTCGAGGCTGGCGAGCTTATCGAGGCTGCCGAACTGCGACGGAATCTCGCCCGATAGGCGGTTGCAGCTGAGGTTGAGCGAAATCTCTAAGAAAGGAAGCATACTTAGCTCCGACGGGATGCCGCCGGAAAGGGCGTTGTCTCCGAGATCCAACAGCTGCAGCTTCTCGCAAGAACCGAGCTCCGGTGGGATGCCACCGGAGATCCGGTTCTTCCCGAGGCTAAGCTTCGTCAGTTCCGGCAACCTCCCAATGCCGGGACCCAACAGTCCGGTAAGGCGGTTGTCGGAGATGTCGACGATCTGAAGGCTACGGGGAAGCTGGTCGGGGAGTGCGCCGGACAGGGAATTGGAGTGCAGGTCAATGAACTCGAGGTTGTCGCACCCCGACATGGACGCCGGCAGAGGACCGACGAGGCGGTTGCTTCCAAGGTCGAGGAAATTGAGGTTCTTCAGGTTGCCGATCTCGGCGGGTATGGTCCCCGACAGCTGGTTGCCGTTGAGCCGGAGCCGGTAGAGATTGGTGCAGTTGCCGATCTCTGGCGGTATAAACCCCGAGAGTTCGTTGCTGAGGAGCAGCAGCTTGGTCAAATTCTGCAGCGCAAACAGCTCCCTCGGGACGGGCCCGGTGAGGTTGTTGTAGGACAGGTCCAGCGACTGCAAGGACTCGCACTGGGCCAGGCCTGCCGGCACGCCGCCGGTGAGCCTGTTCTGCCACGCGTAGAACAGCGTCAGGTTGCGGAGCCTCGGGAAGTCGATGTCGATCTGCCCCGACAGCTCGTTGTTGTCCACCTCGACGTCGGTGAGCGACGTGCAGTTGGAGAGTTCCGTCGGGATGGCGCCGGTGAGCTTGTTCGTGCTGAGCTGCAGCTGCTGAAGCTTGGACAGCCCGCCGAAGCTCCTCGGGATTGGTCCCGTGAGCCCGTTGAGCGACAGGTCGATGAGCACGAGCTCCTTGCAGTTGCCGATCTCCTGCGGAATGGTACCGACGAGCTGGTTCTGCCACAGGAGCACCGTCTGCAGCTTACGGAGCTGGCCGAGCTGCGACGGCACGGAGCCGGTGAGAGAATTCTGGTAGAGGTACAGGCTGGTGAGCTCGGTGCAGTTGCCGATGCTCTCGGGGATCGGGCCGGTGAGCATGGCGGTGTAGATGGCGAGGGTCTGGAGGTTCTTTAGCTGGCCGATCGTCTCAGGGAGGCTGCCGGACATACCGGTCTCGGCGAGGCCGAGCATGGTAAGGCTGGTGCACCCGCCGATCTCCGATGGCAACGGGCCCTTCAACGCCGAGTTCCCACCGGCGCGCAGCACCTGCAGCTTCTTAAGGTTCCCAATGCTCGCCGGGATCATGCCGCTCAGCTCGTTGTCGTAGAGCGTTAGTGACGTGAGGGCGGTGAGGTTGCCAATGCAGTCGGGGATGGTGTCCTGCAGCGAGTTGGTGTTGAGTGCCAGCGACTGGAGCTTGCCGAGCCGGCAGAGCTCGGCTGGGATCGCGCCGGAGAGGCTGTTCCCGCTGAGGTCAACGGTGGTCAGCGCGGCGTACTCCCCGAGCTCCTTGGGGATCGCGCCGGTGATGTTGGTGCCGGAGAGCACCAGCGTCTCGAGGGACGGCGAGAGCGGACGGAGCACACCCGTCGGCACGACCCCGCCGATGTCGACGGACTTGATGACCAGCGACACGACGCCGCCGCGCTTGTCGCACGCCACGCCGGTCCACCGGCACGGGCTCGCGTCCGACTCGCTCCACGTCCCCAGCGCGGCGCCCCCGCCGGTTCCGTTCGTGAGCGAGCGCTTCCATCGTAGCAGCGCCTCGCCCTGCTCGTTGACGCCGTGGGCGCCGCAGACGACGCACGCGATGAGCAGCAACGTCGCGATGGCGCGTAACCGGGGAGGAGGAGGAGGCATTGCTAGTCTGGCGCTGCGCGCGTGGGGAGAGAGACGAGGACTTGGTGGTGGTGGCGGTGGTGGCGCCTCCTATCTATGACATTGGGATTGTAGAGTGGGAGGGAAACCCCGGGATTTGTTTATAGCGCAAAGGGTTTGTGCCTGGAGATCTGGATCCGACGAACAAACCATAGCATAGCCTAGCTTTTTTGCAGGATATTCTTTTCAATTAACTACTCCTACAGATTTGATTTGGTGCACTGTCTCAGTGAGAGTGTGTGTGAGTGGTTAACTTGATTTTCGAAAAAAAGGAAAAAAAAATGTTCTTGGAGTTTTGGATGAGGAAGGAATATGATTATTTGTTTAAGCAGGGAGAAGAAGGAAGACGGAAGGAAGGTGGCATGCAATGGAGCCTATTGATGCCATCATTTGGCCCTAGTTGATGCCATTGTTAATCCTGCTTAGGCGGTGAGTGAGCGAAAACATCTCTTTTCTTCTCTCGGGCTCTGCGCTGCGATGATGCTGTTGTAATTATCCCTCTCGGTAACCCAACTTTAATCTATCGTTAAGTACGGTGTTCTAGCGCCTGTGGAAGTTTGTTCTTTTGTACTGCGTTGATGTAGTGGTCAGAAGCTCAGAGCACAGAGGTTAAGCAGCTGGTGTTTGTTTACTGTTTCCTTTGACATGCTCTCTTCTTATAGTGTTACCTTCTCAATATTTCTGCTGGTCTACAGTGATTAAGACCTCTGTTCAAAAAACAAAAACAAACACACTGTGCGTGTTGCTCCAGATTTTTTTTACAGTAGCTTTGGTGTTTGCCAAATTATAACTTTAGCTATATCAAAGTCGCATCTTACCTTAAGCTCCGTGAAAATTGCACTCCAATGCAGTACATTTTGACCCTTGTAACTGAACATTTACTTGACTGTCTTTCTGTTGCCCTGGTATGACTTCCTGGCGATGGCAGATCCAGAAGCCTGAGTTCTTACAGAAAACATCATTCAGTATTGAAGCAGTGATACAGTCATGCTGGTGGAACATGCTCTGTCCTCTTGGTAATCTAACCTCGTTGGGACTGCTGATCCTCATTTCCCCTTCTTCTTCTCCTGCAGCTTTGCCAGATGGTCCAAAACTGACCGCCACAGACGCTGCAAACATATACTGCCCTCCTGTCATGTTCTTCTCTGTGTACTATTCATGAAGAAAATTTTCCAAGCATTTTCCCTGCCACCAGCACATTCTTGCACTGTCGCACATGGACAGAGAATGCAGCTACACAGGCCATCAGTTAAATCTAATCCAGAGGTTTAACTAAATTACTCTGTCTGCACTGCAGCTTCCATGCCGTACTATTTTCGCGACGTTCAAAGCGCATGTTCACATCACATGCCTGACTTTCTGAACGAACCGAAAAAGAAAAATATATTACTACTGTCCGTGAACTCGTCGTAAGCATCATCAGAGGTTTTTGTGTTAACAAAATGAGCTGGTAAGGGAAGAGTAATCCAGGAATCTTTGGGTGCACATGGCCAGTGAAAGGTTAGTGTATTAGCAGAGATAAAATACTAGGGAGGAGGCAAACGCTGGAAAGTAACTGAAAAGAACAGAAGCCGTTGAAAAACTTACAACTTTTGGCAACAACATGTAAACGTCTTTGAGTAGAAGGGACTGAGAGGGATGATAACATGTCAAGATAACAATTCTTTGTAGGGTAGTAAATTAAATCTATCCGTTGGTTGGTTAGTTAAGTACACCCAGTTTTTTATCACCCTTGTAGTACCTATAGCATGCGTTTAGTCAATGCCATCCAACAAGAAGTAGGTAACAACACCACAAGAGCATGACCTCTATTAGTTACAACATGCATTTTTTTCCTATCTTATTTCACGTGCATTAGGTAAAACATCGACTAGTTATAACATGTATTAGGTTAAACATGCAACCACATGAGGTTAGGGGACATATTAGGTGTCACACATGGCTCACAAATCACCATGCATCGAGATGCATAGCGCATTGGAGCATCATGGGAACACGGAGAGTGGTTTGGATCCAGATCCCATCCGAGCTCAAGGATGGATGTCTAGGTGAATGCCTGGTGGTGTGAGTGAGGCAACATGCATGGAGTTAGCAAAGCACATGGTTAAGTTCTAGACGGCCGGGCTTATCGCCCTTTTGATTAAGATAAAACTCGTACCTTGCCCGAGCTGTAATGCATGTTCTTTTACATCTCATTCTTCCGTTAGTTCCCTGACACCAGAGCATTTTCCAGGCCTAGTTGCAGCCAAGATCTGATCTCGATGCCTTTAAAAAAAAATACGGAACATGGTCGATCGAACTTTACGAGCTTGGATAGATCCAGTCCGAGAATTTCTTTTGCAGGTAGTACATTGTCAAAAGCAATCGTGATTGTTTTGTTATTACATTTACAGAATGTGACTCCTGTCAGCGCAGAACATTCTGCTGCTAAGAGACCGCGGTACTTAGCGTAGTTAAACAATGATCGGGAAAGAATAAAAGGTCAGTTCACGAGGCATTACACACTTGTTGTCCCGTATAGATGTGCCGGGAAACAGTGCTGTTAAAAGAAAAAACACTTAACACTTGCTTGTGTTAATTACCTTTTACCAGATTCAGTTACCTTTAGTGTCAGTTCGGAATGCTGTGCCATCTACAGTAAATTATTGCAGCAGATGGACATGTGCAAGAGTTAGCCATCCAAAGTTGTATAGCCTAGCTACAATGTCATAGTTAAATTTGGACACGGGGTTAGTAATTTTTACCCCTTGCTAGCGAGCTATGTAAAGATAGGAACATTCTATTGACAGCACAAGGCAGCAGCTAAAGATAGCTGCAGAAAGGCAAAAGAGTACGTAGAATAAATAGTCACTTCTTGCTTCCAAAGTGCAACACCTAAAGGTAGTAGAGTTAGCAAACCAAGTTTCTAGCCTGACCAGTGACCACTGCTGGACCCAAGTTACTGAGATTGAGGGCATCTGTCTGCCTCGGAGTCTTACGAGATGATAGCCTGACATGATTTTGCAGCCTTCATTGTTTGCCTGGACAAGATATGAACTATGATCAGGTTAATTATATTGCAGTGAATTGTATGGATAGATTATTTATGGTTTACAAAATTTGACACTGATCTGGGAGCTCCACGGCGTGACAGAGCAAGAGATCTGAATGTGTTGCATGATAAATTCAGTGAAAGCCAAAGTTGAAGGACCAAATGATCACTTAAAACGAATCTTCTTGTAACTTTTCTTTTCAGTTCTCCACGTGTTATCACATTGAGTAGCCACAAAGTGGATTAGGAGATTATCATGCCAACTTTGTTACCCTACAAACACCATTTTATTTGCACGAGCAATCTCAAATCTATTCACATATAAATGGAAAAAAACGATATGATTGAGAAAGCCATGCATGGAGGTAAATCAGCAATGAGCTGGTGCATGTGTTCATCAGCAAGATGTGGACTGCCACGCCACCTCCTTGGTGGTTCACTCAGCACTACACCATGTTTCTTTCCCTATAAAACTTAGCAAAAAGACTGTATTGTCGTGCACTTTCGAGCGGAAGCAACAAGGGTCACCTCCACATCGATCTCTGCATGACCTTTTCATGTGTGCATTGAAGCCTACTCACCATAATGCTAAGATACCTAAAAATTTATATGGATTGCAGTGTGATGTTTTGAGGCTGCTGATGGGGTCACCTCAGTGTCCCCTGGGCACAAGACCTAGTGGTTGGGGACAATATTTGCCTCCCTAATTTCAGGATTTTGTTCTCTTAATAAACATTAGACATCACTGTCTTTTATCTTTATGTCTCTATAACCATTTTTATATGGATGGGTGAACGGCCATTACCAAACAAACAAACAGACAAAGATGCATATTAAAGCTTCTACATGCGTGTGCGCGTGAAGGATTTTACAAGTATTTTGAAAAGAAAAATAATTGTATGATGCTTTGACCAAGCGTGCGTGCACCTTGCTTGTACGAGTGGAGCAATTAGAGGCCAGAACAACAGTGTCTGCTGATTTGATTACCAACTCTATGATTGAGCTACCTTGGATTTTCTTCAAATAATGGAACTTTGGACTTTGTGACTCGCCAGGAAAACAATAATCATATACTACGATTGGGCGGGCCTGCAGTTGGTTTATGAATCTCTGTAGGCGTGCTAGGTTTGCATTCCGGCCGGTCAGCATCATGACGTCCATAATTATAGTAGAATGATACTGGCGCGTTGCAGCGAAAACTTCTAAATTTTATTTTCTTATATGTAAAATATTATATGATTCTTTAGAATTAATAATATAGAAATTTTGGATATAACCCTTCATAAGTTGAAGAAACTGAATACTTGAATGTTCCTAAATCAGCATTGTAGTTTCAGTTGGTATGTATGTTGATAAATATTTAAACCTATGGTGTAGGATGGGACAGTTTTAGAAGATATAAATGAGAAAATGATAAAAAGACAATGATGAACTGCTAATACTAATTGATCAGTACGTAGGTTGCTAGAAATTATCAAATTGTACAGAAAAAACTTCGAAATGTTCACGTTCAGTGTACCTAAAACATCTGAAAACCATGGGCCATCTAAGCTAGGAATACAATTACGTGAAGAAGACACGTGACTATTGCACTTGTGTTGTGTACAACAGTCATTTGGTGTACAACAGTCATTTGGGATCGACAACTAAAACGATCGGTCAGCAACAATGACCCAGGGAAAGCATAAATACACACGTGCATAGCTCTCAAGATTCAAGAACTGTATTTGAGTAACGCTTACTTTATATGGCACCGAGGATGAGGCACCAGTGAAGAACTACATTATTCAATTGCACGAAGAAAACTATACTGAATGGTGCTAGAGCATTAAGACATTTTATCAAACAATAGCGTGCGCCTGATTACTAAACTATACATCCAGTACCATCGCTCTAGTGATGGCACCGACTCTTCTAATGCAGCAACGACGGTTCCCTGAGATAGGGCGGAGAAGATCATTACTAAGATGATTCTCTCTAGGCGGCGAGCAGAGCGTCGCTGGATGCGCATAAGCGGATGCGCGGCGGACCTTCACGGCAATTGTCCTGACCCAAGCCATGGTTGGAGTGCGCATTGTCGTGCTCGTGGATTACTACTGTGTACCCCTGGTTTTAATGTGTGTAGAGGAACTGTATGATGCCCTGCGTCGTGTGGCAGTGAGATGTTTTTAACTTTTTATGCGTTCTGCTCAAATGTAGGGAAACTGAAGGCGAAAGGGTAAGCCAAAGTTGCCTCATTGATTAAAGTGTGAAGGTATTCCACGCGTCCAAGTCCACGTCCTGGCCTTGTTTTACTCATGCTGCAATTGACTACATGCGGGCGTCCCACATAATTCAACATCTGCATGCATAAGCTATGCGGGATAACGCGGGCAGCCCTTTTTAGGGCATGTACACTGCAAAACGCTTAGGTAGGCGCTGTAAAAGTCAACTCTCAAAGGTCGACGCTACCACCAGAATTTTGTGGATATCTTGTAAGCGTCAGACGCTTAAACAAGCGTCCATGCTGAAAATATGTCCAGGATTTCTACGGGAACTGCCCAAAGCAGTGGGATTTCTTTCCTAGCGCCTGCTCCTTAGCGCCCCCGATGTACATGCTCTTAGCTGCACACATGTACATCGATGCCCATTTGACCCGCATAATCTCCATACCCTAACTGCCCAATAAAGCATATGGAACACAACAAGTCAATCATTTACTATGTTGAAGCGGAGGGCAACACAATTGTCTAATCCATTAATTGAGGAGAAGAAAGTTGTCTAATTAATTTACAGAAAATTAGGCGAAAACCGTTACAAATTTGGTTACAGCAGTCAACCAAGCCACCACACCAGCATACAAGCGGACTACCTAAAAAATATGAGACCACACACTAACAACGCGATACTCCTACAACGCACCCACAGAAGAGACGCAACATCACCAAACAGCCCCCATAGAGGCATAGAGTCGTCATAACTCAAGAAAAACATGTCGACGGAGGCAACGCACACGAGCACAACCATAGTGGTAGACAAGACACCCAGAGTCATCCATCAAACACCTTTCCTGTGCGCCCCTCTTTTTACTTATACATTTGTTCACTTCTCCTTCACGGCAGGCTGATCTAGAGCTCGCGCCACCTGTCTTGCTCTTGTCTCTGATAGCATTTTCCTTTAGGAGACACCCAATCGCCTTGCCGAATTCAGGGTCAGCAACAGCCAAAGTGGCGAGGGAATCAAACATCTCTTTGGCGACGAGAGATCGCCAACGCTCTGGAAGAAGCAACCACATCACCTACAGGAACCACATGACCAATGGATTCAGGCGAGAGACAGACTGCAGACATCACTTGCATGTAACTTGCATACACGGTAATTTTTTAAAACAAGGAAAAAGGTTTACCTATTTCATTAAATAAGAGAGGAGTTTAATTTACAACACGAAATCAAGGGAGCCAACTGGCCCCTAAACAAAAGTCTCTTCTCGCGATAAAATGACGCTCAACCGCTTCGTCCCCGCACAACCCCAAATGGTGGCTTCCCTCCTAATCATCAAAATAATAAAGTAGGGCATCGAGGCATGGTTTCTAAAAATCCTCGCATTTCACTCGTTCCAAATCTCCCACGCAGCTAGAAGGAGCAAGGAAGTTAGGCCTCTACGTCGACGGCCGTGCACCCAGAGATAGCGCACCATCATTCCTTCACCATCGTGTAGGCGCTCCATTTCTAGATATCAAAATCACCCAAATCGAGCCATTTTTTTAGGCCCCTCCAAATGCGTAAGGACTAAGGAGTATCTACATTGAAACATGATGTGTGCCGCGGTCTCCGACTCCCTTTTACAAAGTTGAAATGGGACAACATTTGGTCATCCCCGTCTTGCAAGGCGATCCGCCCTCCACACCATATTTTGGAGGATTAGCCAAGCAAAAATCACATAAGGACAAAAGAAAGTTAAATCCTTGTTCAAACTATTGGCTTCTTGAGCTTAACTAGGAACAAGTAAATGACATTAGGGGTAAATCTGTATAAAGAAAAACTTTGCTTATTTCTTCCTGATCTTTTTAAATCCACTTCCATTCCTTGATCAGAACGTTAAGGCTTCTTCAGCTCAACTGACAAAAAAGAGAATAATGATGAGCATCAAAAAATGTTGTACTGTAGAGAATAATACTTCAAGGAACAAATTTAACAACATCAATCTATTTCCTTGCTCTAATTATAACTCTTCAAAACCATTTCTCCCTCAAGTTGGTTTGGAGACTGAAGCACATGATGAACAACTTACAAAAAGATCCCAAAGAAAGGGAAAATAGTCAGCAGAAGAATAGTGGAAGGAAGCTGGGAACACCAGAGCTGTAAAGGTCCCCCTTTTAATATAAGGAAGCGACCTCATGTGTATCGTGCTAGTCCCTGAATCGACTTGCTAGCACACACAGTTTAAGATGAAATAACGTAACATTGTATCAAATTTATTACACGATGATCCAGAAGTAAAAAGTGAAGGGGATCGCATGCAGAAAACAAAAAATTTCCTAACATCGATAACCTTAAACTAGCCAGAATCTATACTATGCAGATATAGTAGTACGCAGGGGGTTCGGTATACACACCTCTTGTAGACCGAAAAACGGGGATTACGCTCCCGCACAAGCGTTGCTGACGAAGACGCCGTAGCCGACCTCAAGGTCGCGGAGAACTTGGCGCGACGAAGAAGACGATGACGCGGCGATGTCGGTGAAACCGACGACGACCTCGAGGCCGTGTGGAGGAAGCAGACCTCCAGCACCACTAGCGTGGCACCTCGCAGTGCGTTACACACATACGGTGAAGCCGACGAACTCCGGGCCCGATCCAGGGACGAGCAGCGGAAGACTGGGACCGGAAGACCAGCAGCGCGGCGGCGTGCGTATGGTGGAGAAAACTTGTCCTTGGCGCAACTCCAAACTGGGGAGTCACGTGATCCAAGGAGAGAGAGAGAGAATTGGTTGTGTTTTCAAAGGCCAGGGGTACCCCTCTATATAAAGGGGTCCAGGGGGCTGCCCACCTTGCCAGGCTGGCGGTGTGGGACTAATCCCACACCCCAGCCGGCCAAGCATGATGCGCCGGCCCTAGGTGGGCCCCATGTGGCCCACCTAGTTCGGCCGAACCAGGCCCCTCCACTTGGGGGGACTTTCCCCCACTCATGGGCCTCTTTGCCCAAAGAGGCCCATTTAGGGATTTTTGCCTTTAAAAATCCAAAATAAATTAAATAAATATATATTTAGCTATTAATTACACTAATTAATATTAAATACATATTACATAATTTATTCCGGCTCCGAAAACTATTTCGTCGCTGCCCGATCTCCATCGGAACTTTCCCGGGACATTCCCGGTGCTCTCTTTTCCTATTTTTCTCTTCCGGTAAAATGTCGACTCCCCTTAAGTGTGTTACCCTAGCGGTTCGATTATCTCACCAGACATGATCGAGACTCCTCTCCGATCAATGACTAATTCGTGGACCGAGGATACCCAGAATTAATCCCTGCGAGATAACGAATACTTTACCTTTCGAACCTAGACGTCTGAGTCTTAAACCTTTTGCCATGCGATACTTAGCGTGTCCGAGACTCGTTCATGGATATCTCCATACCCAGCTTGATCTCGTTACCGACACTGCTAACTTCTACTCGTCCATGATATTATGTCCTGGTGACCTAGTCACACGCTTGCAAGCTCGTTTGACATAATCTCACCGAGTGGGCCCTAGAGTATCTATCCTGCTATGCGGACTGGCAAATCCCGCTCTTGATCCCCCGTCTCAACATACTCCTTTCCGACACCCGAGAGGGACACCTTTATTGTCACACTATGTAAGATATGACGTTTGATGCAATCAAAGTGTCTTCCAGGAATAGCAATAAGAGTAGATCTCACGGTCGAAGGCGTAATGACTACGTCCTACAAATATTGGGTATGTCCATCACGTCATTCTCCCAATGACATGACTCCATTGTCAACTGACATAAATGTCACATGATCGGGAAACCTCGATCATCAATTGCCCAATGAACTAGTCAAGTAGAGGCTACTAGGGACCTGGTTGTTTATCTACCACACGTGTATTAATGTTTCCGCTTAATACAGTTATAGCATGGTATAAAACATATAATGAACAATTGAGATATGACGAATAAACTATATTTATTAAGTGCCTCTAGGGCATATCTCCTTCAGTCTCCCACTTGCACTAGAGTAACACTTAATCTAGTTTACAACTTGGTAAAAGCTCAACACCCATAGCAACTTGGTGCATGCTTGCTTCGTGGAAGAGGAATACAGTCAACAGATCTCACACATTGAGATCTGTATGTGCTTTGCAACACTTCTATGTCAACCAGTTTGACATCATCCCGCATCTTACGATGACGGTGAAATATATCTTAGTCGATGGAGTGAGACTCAGTCCAATCACACTTGCTACTTCTGAAGTTGCCATATATTTCTATACCTATTATGTAGATTATGCGACAGTGCATTCATATGCGACTTCGCAAGCTAACCATGTCTTTCTTCAAAACAAAGGCCATCTCCTATATGAGATTTCTAGTCGTATGGGTCAGTGTCATAACTTGCATCATCGTAACCGTTTTACGGCAAGTTGTCTTTCCACTCTTACCCTTTACCAGAAAACATATCTTCAGTTCTCACAGACACTGAAGAATATACTTAACGTTTGTTCATTGATCCACACAAGGATCACTCTAGAACCCGTTCTTCAACCAAGAACGTGGGTCACACCAAGTCGAGCTTTCAGTCTGATAGAATCTATGTCTGAGGCATAGAGGATGTCGAACATCATTTTCCTTTCATCAGCTATCACTGAAAAAGCCAAGATAAACTTAATATTTTACCTAGTCATACAAGCAAGAACCTCTTTCTTCGCTTGTTCTATTCTGAAACACTTCAGAATCTTAACCTAGGAAAATATTTCGACCTAATGTTATTAAGCCCCTTTTTGATCTATACAATTATAGATCGAATGCCTAATACTCCTAACTTCATTCATAGAGAATTTAATCACTTAAATAATCCTTTATACTTTGCTAGAGGATCTGTATCATTCTCAATATGTCGTTACATAAAATCAGGAATGACACTTAGCTCCCACTTAAATACGCCATCCGTATATAAGACCAAGGAATTTCTTTTAGCTCCCACTCAAATATGCCATTCACATATAAGATCAAGAAAGCTACTTAGCTCCCACTCACTTCTTTGCAAATGCAAGTTTCTTCAACTATTTTGGACAACTCCAAAATCGTTTGATCACATCATCAAAGTGAAGATTCCAGCTCCGATATGCTTGCTTCAGCCCATGAATGGACAGCTGAAGTTTGCATACATGTTTAGCATCCTCAGGATCACCAAACCATTTCATTGTACTAATTACAACTCTTTCTTAATGATACCATTAAGAAACATGGTTTCCTTATCCATCTATCAATTTCTCAATTTGAAATTGTAGTAAGTGCTAAACGACCCCGAATAGATTTAGGCTTCGCCACTTGAGACAAAATCTCGTTGTGGTCAACTTTTGAATCTGTCGGAACTGTTTCACGACAAATCGATCCTTATCAGCGTCTATTCTCTCATAAAATTTCATATTCTATTAACAGCCTAGATGCCATCAAGAAGATCTCCCAAGTCATTACCTGGTAATCGTACATGGATTTTATCTCGGATCATATATGACTCATAGCCATTTCTCGGACTTAGGTCTACCATCTCTTCTTCGTAGTTCGTAGGTCTGTCATATTCCATTAACATGACCTTCATAACAAGATTGTCGTACCACACAGCGTGGAACACAACCTCGTACGCCTACGTTCTTAGTATGAGCTCAGAGCATCATGATCTTTATCATCAGCTTCTTTCAAGTTGAGGAGCATGACACCGGAAACACTTTCCGTTGCGCCACTCTGATGTCTGGAGAGGAAGTTCATTAACTTCGTCTTGCTCTACTTCCTTTCCCACTAATACCCTTGGACAAGAAACTATTTCTTTTGCAAGGCATATTCCGGCAACGTTTTTGCCTATGTCGTGAGACATGTACCCAACTAATTCTTTAGGTACGGTGCACTACAAAGATTTATCCATTTTAGGTTTGATCACATCGAAACACTAAATTGCTGAAACGAGAATCCAGGCTAAAAGCCATGCCATCACTCATATGGTATTGTCTCCATGGATTTAAATGGTTTCCCTATTATCTAACGTGAATGTTATGTTTCTACCATATGACTCTAATGATCACAACAATTCGATAAGAGATTTATTTACCACACACTATCCGATAGGGTGCGATTACGACGTCCTAACATACCATGACACTATGGTATTCCATGCGACGTAATTTGTGGAACTCTTCTCACAAGTCTTCCAATGATATGCCAACATTATAACTCAAATCTTTATTTCCTCGATCTGTATCGCAGGAATTTGATTTTCTTGTTAAATTTATTTTCCTACTTCACTCTGAACTTGTTTGATCGAATCAAAATCTTCAGACCAACATTTCCTAAGTGGATATCCGTATATCTACTCGGAATATTCATGAAGTTTAGGAAACAAAGACTTCCACTATACGTTAAAGTACTTCATTGATTCACATACACCCACATGCATGATTCTCAACAAGTTATACTCAAACGTTCATTGAAGCTTACGAAATAAAGATCTCCACTACACGTTAATTACTTCATTGATCCACATACATCAAAATGCATGATTATCAATAAGTTATATGCCCGCTTTCCGAAAACGGTGTCTTAGTTATCTTGCAAGTGTCAAAAGATCAAATCTAACGACTTGTAGATCCATCCGTATGGAGCTTGTTCATTGACTATAACATAGACATGACTTAAACGGTAGTGCCACACAAATGTGGTGTCTCTATTAAGTTTGTATCCTTTGGCATTGATATTATGAATGTGGGAGCTTCTACCATCTAAATTCAAATCGGCTTATGATCATTACTTCATAAATATAGGACAACGATTTTGTCACTAACATATATGAACAATCGTCTCGCTAGAGGAGACACATTTATAACGATCATACTAACATGCGATCATAAAAGAATTTATTCAAATGGTAGATCTAGAGGGAGAGTGTCTATGGCCATCACAACATTTTGTCTGCCATCATCAACACACATTGTCACCTCATCCTTCCAAGCTACTCAGGCAGTAAATCTGGTTTTCATAAAACATGACTAGTATCAAAACTTAGTCACTACTGCGAGTACTTGCTTAGGCAAAACATTCATAACGTGTATATCATATATACACCATCATCATTGATGACTTCCCGGCGATCTGTTTCATCTTCTTGATTCTTCCAACGTAATCAAGAACCATGAAGGTGAACGATTCCCCTCGCATGACATAGTCTATGACAAAGCATTTGCATCTGGCAACGTCGTCTGTCATCCAGTGATTGAGCTGAGCAAGGCGTCTCATTGTCATCAAATATGACCAATGTCATCGAGTATGACCAGTGTCATCAATTATGACTGCTACGTGCTCCTTCAATGCGTGTATTCTCTTCCATCTTGGTTGAGAAGAAAAACAGTCAACATACTGTTAAACTTCATCAACCCAATTTTAGGTGTATCCCGAGTTTAGCGATCATCTCATATGTTCGCGATCTAACAACTCGTACCCACCGTCAATGCTCTATGGTAGAGATCACAGCATACATTGGACTATGATGATATTATCCGCACAAAGACTTGATAATCCAAATTATCCTTTTGTTAGCGGAATCTCCGGGTTTGTCTCCTAGCGGGTATTGTATCACAAAGAGCTAATGGTTTAAACAAGGAGTATCCTCAAGCTAAAGTATAAAACTGTGAAGTTTGGACCCAACTTTTTAAGTTTCTCAATCGCAGGATTGCGCCTAATTTTTAAAGAAGGCTATTACACTGGTTAATATCTATAAAGGTTTTGCAAAACATAAAGACTTTGTTCATTATAAAATAGGGTTCAAGTTTTAATAAAATAAAACTACCAGAACTCCCACTCAAAACGAGTATCCCTCTCATCGTTTTAGTGATTACACGACCCTCATCCATTATGCAACCCCTCATCGTCAGAGCCGGCAACATAACTTCAAAGGTAGACATCGACATGTCAATCACAACAACTTTGTGACTCATGCTTAACCTTTCGGTCACCTTGTTCCGAGGCCATGTCTGTACATGCTAGGCTCGCCATAATAACCTTCAACGTAAACGCGCGTGCAACATGGCTTACACCCACTGTATGCGAACGACGATATGTCTGACACCCGATCATCACGGCCTGCCTCATAACGTAGAACTTTCTTGGTGGTGCACGTTGAAGGGAGAACACAAATGGTATTTTGGAGGGATCATCTTATATTACTACCGCCGTGTAACTAATATATACTATATATATTCACACAATATAAGATGCACACAAAACATCAAAATGTAATGCGACGTGATATGGTCCTTGCGCCGATGGTCTCCTTCGCGCCCACAGTTTATAAACAATTTAATAAACCTACCTTGACCATATCACATAGCCCCTGCAAAATAAAGTTAGACGCTAGACGCCTCTACTTTATCTTTTGCATATTTTACGTGGCTTGGGGCTGTCGTAAATAGAACCGCTTCATACCTATGAACCTATGACCACAACAACGATCAAATAATTGCATATTTATTCATCCCTTTCGGGCCCTCCATTGAAAATGCAAAGCCAACTAAAGAGAGAGAGACAGACACCCGCCAGCCACATATACGGAACCAGCCGTATGTCAGTTGTCCCCGTGAAAAACACGGGTGCAGCTAGCGCACAGCTATATCTACGCATAGATCGGCTCTGATACCACTGAAGGGGATCGCATGCAGAAAACAAAAAATTTCCTAACATCGATAACCTTAAACTAGCCAGAATCTATACTATGCAGATATAGTAGTACGCAGGGGGTTCGGTATACACACCTCTTGTAGACCGAAAAATGGGGATTACGCTCCCGCACAAGCGTTGCTGATGAAGACGCCGTAGCCGACCTCAAGGTCGCGGAGAACTTGGCGCGACGAAGAAGACGATGACGCGGCGATGTCGGTGAAACCGACGACGACCTCGAGGCCGTGTGGAGGAAGCAGACCTCCAGCACCACTAGCGTGGCACCTCGCAGGGCGTTACACACATACGGTGAAGCCGACGAACTCCGGGCCCGATCCAGGGACGAGCAGCGGAAGACTGGAACCGGAAGACCAGCAGCGCGGCGGCGTGCGTATGGTGGAGAAAACTTGTCCTTGGCGCAACTCCAAACTGGGGAGTCACGTGATCCAAGGAGAGAGAGAGAGAGAGAATTGGTTGTGTTTTCAAAGGCCAGGGGTACCCCTCTATATAAAGGGGTCCAGGGGGCTGCCCACCTTGCCAGGCTGGCGGTGTGGGACTAATCCCACACCCCAGCCGGCCAAGCATGATGCGCCGGCCCTAGGTGGGCCCCATGTGGCCCACCTAGGCCGGCCGAAGCAGGCCCCTCCACTTGGGGGGACTTTCCCCCCCTCATGGGCCTCTTTGCCCAAAGAGGCCCATTTAGGGATTTTTGCCTTTAAAAATTCGAAATTAATTAAATAAATATATATTTAACTATTAATTACACTAATTAATATTAAATACATATTACATAATTTATTCCGGCTCCGAAAACTATTTCGTCGCTGCCCGATCTCCATCGGAACTTTCCCGGGACGTTCCCGGTGCTCTCTTTTCCTATTTTTCTCTTCCGGTAAAATGTCGACTCCCCTTAAGTGTGTTACCCTAGCGGTTCGATTATCTCACCAGACATGATCGAGACTCCTCTCCGATCAATGACTAATTCGTGGACCGAGGATACCCAGAATTAATCCCTGCGAGATAACGAATACTTTACCTTTCGAACCTAGACGTCTGAGTCTTAAACCTTTTGCCATGCGATACTTAGCGTGTCCGATACTCGTCCATGGATATCTCCATACCCAGCTTGATCTCGTTACCGACACTGCTAACTTCTACTCGTCCATGATATTATGTCCTGGTGACCTAGTCACACGCTTGCAAGCTCGTTTGACATAATCTCACCGAGTGGGCCCTAGAGTATCTATCCTGCTATGCGGACTAGCAAATCCCGCTCTTGATCCCTCGTCTCAACATACTCCTTTCCGACACCCGAGAGGGACACCTTTATTGTCACACTATGTAAGATATGACGTTTGATGCAATCAAAGTGTCTTCCAGGAATAGCAATAAGAGTAGATCTCACGGTCGAAGGCGTAATGACTACGTCCTACAAATATTGGGTATGTCCATCACGTCATTCTCCCAATGACATGACTCCATTGTCAACTGACATAAATGTCACATGATCGGGAAACCTCGATCATCAATTGCCCAATGAACTAGTCAAGTAGAGGCTACTAGGGACCTGGTTGTTTATCTACCACACGTGTATTAATGTTTCCGCTTAATACAGTTATAGCATGGTATAAAACATATAATGAACAATTGAGATATGACGAATAAACTATATTTATTAAGTGCCTCTAGGGCATATCTCCTTCAAAAAGGTTCGATACAAGGTGCATAGCTCATGGCTAGCTCAAATTGAAATAAACACACAGCGGAAAGCAAATGGATAAGAGAGCTCCATCTTCATCATGTGCCACAGGCAAGGCATGTTGGTTGGAGACTCGCAACCCTATCAATCCTCACTCCTCGTCAGAGGGTCCTGCAATGGTGAGTTGCAGCCCAAACTATATTGGGTCAGCACAATTGAATTGTGGTGGCAAGATGACACTATGTTGATTATTTTAGCAAGACTATATCTACATGCATATTTGGCCTTGGTGGAGTTTGAGGATGATTTGCATAAAGCCAATTTTGTCCTATCATTTATAAAACAACTTTTCATCTTAGACAAAGAGTACCACTGATAGACATCAGTGAACACCTTTGACAACAAAGAGTACCACCGATAGACATCGGTGAACAACTTTGAAAACTACTCACAACGAGCACCACCGATAGACATCAGTGAGCTCCCAAAACCCTTGTTCACCCATCAAAATTTATTAAGAAATTGGGATGAGGAGATCTTCAACATCTGCCCTATCTAGTCGCTCAAATTGTCCGTAACCGGGGACACGGCTAAGTATACTTAGTTTTAACTCTCGAGAGATTGTGCACTTTCACCACAAGACCCAATCATTCCCTCCTCCATGACGCCCAATTGTGAAATGGAAAAGATAAGACTGAGACGAGATCTTTCCGAAGTAATTCCCCGAGTCACAACGCGTGAGCCGAACCAACCTATCACCCCCTACATCTGCTGGTCACGACGGATCGGGGTCTCACAACATGTATGATCAAGACAGAGCCCATATGACAAGTGGTTGCACTAGAAGCTACTAAACAAGGTGCGTCTACAATCTCTTTTAGCCTGGGTGACTTTCCACAATTGTGCGCTTCCACCGAGGTCGATTACCATAGACATGGACCATAGACATGGACCCCCTGAGTAGCCACCCACCATGGTTCTCCAACCAGCACCCAGGTAGTTCATTGATTAGTTGTATTTACTTTTCACTTTGAAACTTGTTGTCTCTCACACTCTTTTCAACTAATAACGTTTCACTCCGTTCAGTCTATACGATGAAAGAGAAATACAATAAACATACAATTCCACAAACAAATAAAACATAAAGCAAACATCACAATAATGTTTTCATCAACATTTGTTTTAGTTTATTTGTCTTATGTAAAGTCGTATCACATAATTCAATTTACAAAAAGGAATTTAATGTGGTAGGACTTAGGGTTTGCCATTTGTGGTGAAGGAATGGTCCAAATCAAATTTGTAATTTCAAATTTGAATATGTTGAAGTATTGTTTCAAATATTGTAATGTTTGGTCATGTTTAAAAATATTTGTACAATGCTTTGTCAAAGGAATTAACGTCATTTTCAAACTATGGTTGTAATTTAAGAAGATCAAAAGATTTTAAGTCAAATTCACCAGTTTATGAGTCTTATGGATCTAAGGAAGTTTATTATTGGTTTCTCTAGAACTAAAGTTATTTTAGTGACATTTTGAAAAAGGTTTCACATTAAAATGATTTATAGAATTTAAGTTATATCTAACTTACACAAATTGAGTCTCTAATTTATAAAACATCATAACATTAGGAAAAAATTATTTCTAACAGTGGCATAATGTTCTACAAGTTGAAAGGTTTCTAAAAATATTTTATTTGCATTTTTAGGATCTATGAATTTGAATTTATGTCAAATTTAACCAAATATTTCTTCTAAAATTTGAATACATTTAAACTAGTCAAATTTGAATTTGGACAGTGCTAAAAGATTCTACACATTGAGGGTTTTCTATTGGTATAAAGTTTGTCAAATTTGGCTTTATGGTTGAAAAGATATGAAGGTTCCAAGTGACAGGGCTTTTCTGCAAATCTACTAAATTAAACTAATTCGGAATAAATCCAGAAAAGGCTGAGGTGACGTGGCGCATTGTGATTGGATGTCGCCGGTTTAGTAAGTGATGAAATCTATACCGCTGGATCTAGATTGGAGGGCTGAGAACCGCGGATACCTCTTCGTGGATTTCGTCTAATTCTGGCCGTAGAGAGCGGATCGGACGGCTCTGGCCGCGCTGACCAGAAGCTGGCGGCGGGGCTGGCCGGAGATGGTGGGGACGGCGGCGGACGGCTCCGGCGAGGACGTTCTCGTTGCTCCAGTGGTTCCTTGCGCTCAGGAAGGCGACGAAGTGGCGCGGTTTGTCTCGGAGAACTCGATGGAGGGCACGGCGTCTTAAATCGCTTCTCGGTGCAGCGGCAAAGCTCGAATGGAGGTACGGGGAGCGGGTGACCTCCGGGTGGCGGACGGAGTCGAGGCTACGGCTGCGGAAAAAATCCGAGAGAGGGCTCAGGGGGTGCAGGAGGTTGTAGGGAACAGAATGAGCGGGGTCTCGTGGTCCGAGCGTTGCTCACCTCGTCGGGAAGGAGGTTGCACGTCGGCGACCGGGGTAAGCTCCGGCGTACGATTGCGGTAGCCTTGGGGCGCAAATAGGAGGGAGAGGAGAGGGTAAATGGAGAGTGGGGTTCGGGGAATTGATGGAGGGGCGCGGACTGTCGTTTTGACGCTCGGGGGAGTGGGGAGTGGGGCGGGATCGTGCGCTGCGCGCTCCGGTCGTGGGCGGAGACGGAGGTTAGGGATAACCTCCCCTGACGGGTGGGCCCCCCTGGTCAGTGAGAGAGAAGAAGAGAGTGGCGGGGCTGGGCTGGTGTTGGGCCGGTGGCGCAGCGCGCGCGGCAAGTAAGTACTGGGCTCGGCCCATTTGACTCCTTCTGTTTCTTTTTTTTTGTTCTGATTCGATTTTCCTTTGCCTTTTCTTTTTCTGTTTTTGTTATTTGTTTTATATCTTTTGTTTTATTGATCCAAATGATATCAAACAAATTTCCAATGATTTATAAAATTTATGTTTTTCATTTAAAACATTCATACATATGTTTTCAATACATTTCATATTATGAACTTTTCAAATAACAATTTGACACTTTTTGTAGAATTTAAAATAGAGTCTTAATAAAGAAATTTGTGTCTTAATAAAATTAAGAAAAATATCACAAATACATATGTTTAAAATAAATCTTTCCAAACTCATTTTCAAAACCAACACTTGAATCAATCTATATTTGAAAATGGAGGATTTCTTAAATAGTTTTGTGACCATAAATATAGACCTAGGGTTTTATTAAGAACCCCAAATATATTGTTTTGAATTATCTAATTTAACCAAAAACTTTTTTGAAGTAGGAATACTGTAAATAATTTAATGTACTTTACAAATATGGTGTTAAGGTTAAATAAATATTTTAGAATATTTATTTGTAGTTCAACACTCAAGTTTGGAAATAAAGTTTGCTTGATTGAATAATATCATAATACCTTTGAATAAGTCAATATAATCCTTTTTAGTTGTTCTTATTGGATATTGATGATTTTATTTTAACATGAGATAAAAGTTTTAAATTTTTGTGATTTTTAAACATTCCAAAATTTTGGGATGTTACAGACTACCACCCTTAAAAGGAATCTCGTCCCGAGATTCGAAGAGGCTAGAAAGAAGGATAGGTTTGGATATCCGGGGTTAGGGCAATTGGGTGGCTACCACCCTTAAAAGAAAACTTTCATGGATTGTCTGAACTTTCTCGTTTCAACTAAGGTCACATATGGGTTCATTAATCCTTGTTAGGTAAAGTTGAGTTGTTGGGTGATGCTTCATCGTTGCTTATCCACTAGGCTTGTACCAGCATCTTACAAGGATTGAATCGGTTGATTCTAGGTATAACACCTGGGGTTTGTGATTATCTACTCTTCACTTCCAATAGGTAGGTGTTTCTCATATAGCTTGTAGTTTTCCTCAAGATGGCTTGAGTAGAACTTTCCTTCACATTAGAGTTGCGAACCCACACAATAAGTTTGTTGAACGTCTTTTGACACTGAAGGGTCACTCTTTGGATCAATATGAAGACCAACATGAGAGGATTTCACGACATCATCTCATTATTCCATTTGATGTCCTTGGCAGGCTTCCATCTCATAGTTGACTTTCTTCAGTGCAAACACCATACTATTTATAACGATACTCTCATGGTAGGCAAAAACTCTCATTCCAGGGTACCTCCAAAAGTTGGTTTCTTTTATCCTCACCGTATAAATATTACGCTTTCGGCAACACCTTCCTTACAAGGGGTTATAATCTTACCATTATAGAGTTCAGGCTTATCAACGTCGCCTCTCTACTAGAGTTCAAGGTACACATAATTCATCAATCCAACATAGTGAGTGTGAATAATAGGAGTAGTAGGAATGGTGATCAATCCATCCTGCACCCATATCATTTTCCCCACTTGTAAATAGGCCATTTACGCAATCTAACACTTGGTCATCCTCACTTGTCTTAATACGTAGATAGTTTCCATGGGCACGAACTAAGGTTCGAAACTCCCACTTATTCCATCCGTAAGACAAACCTTACTAATCTATCAACTCTCAAACTATTGGGATAGCGTAAACACATAAACAACTCTAACCAGAAATTTTGCAAGAACTTCATCGATCTTTCTCCTGGTTTATAACCTTTCCAGAACTTGTACTAGCATCAAAATGTCATGTGGATAAAAGAATTTTTTAGGAACTTACTTTTCACCACTCGACCCATTGAGTAACTTAATATTCCTCTTCTCAGGACAGTCACTGGCGTAGTGTCCGATATTTTTGCATTTGTAGCACGTCAAAGTACATATGTATTTCTTGTGGGAGTTGTTGGGGCAGTTTTGATGTTTCTTCCCTGGACATTTATCAGCCCAGTGTCCCTTGTACTTACATTCCAAGCAAGTGACTTGGCAAAAGTCTCTTTTTGTGCGAACGGGGTTGTAACAATTCTGGAATTTCCTCTCTAGACAATCACTCACATAATGTCCTTCTTTTTTGCATCCATAACAAATGATGTGACTCAGGCTTCTCTTCTTCTTAGGTCTTTCCAAGGCTAATAGGGCTTCTGTATCCTGCCTGTCGTATTGTACCACTATGGATGATGATCTTGTTCGTTTGATGGGGCAATCTCAAGAAAGATGTCCTTGTTCTTCACATGAATAGCAACATTTGGTGGTGCCTTTGGATGTGTTAGGTTGTGTCTTGATTCTAGCCTTATTCTCCATCTTGGTATAGTCCATAATTCTTTTCTGCAATTGACCTGGTTCAATCGCATCGCCAATTTTCTTCTCTAGGCAGTAACATGAATAATGTCCTAGTCCTTCGCATTTGCGGAAATCTACTTGACTAACATCTCGCATGCGTTTACCCTTCTTTTCTTGTTCCTCAAATATAATCTTGAAAGTCTCGTGCATTACCTCTTTGACTTGTCGACTAACTTGTTGCACTATGGGATAGAGTTGACACTCAGCTGGAACATGGGTGCCTCCTTCACACAAAAAGCATGTAACTTGAGTGGTGGGGTATTCCTCAGCTGAACTGGTTGCATCAAAATGAGGCCACTCATCTTGACATTCTTTGGAAATATGCCCAATTTCCCCACAAGTTTTGCAGGCTCTAGGTGTTTTCACCACCTCCTTTTGGATCTCCTGATTGTCATAGTTTATTTCTAGTTGGTTGTTTTCATTCGTGTTCATATTCTGATACATCATCTGCACTATTTGAGTTTGGCCATCCAACAGTTGCTGCCAATAAGGGGGTAACTCCTTATTGGGGTTGTTGACTTGATTCTGGGCCATCAGTTGCATCAACTTAATCTAAGTCTCTAGTAGTAATTGCATTGCACTTGGTATCTCATTGTTATTGGAAATTTGAAGAAGCATCTGGTTGGGTTTAGCAGAGATGAGTAGAGACAGAGAGGTACTAGAGCAATCCTACCCATTCATAGCAATTCAGGGCAATTCATTTTTCAAACAATACCTAACAAACATCAAGCAACAAGGTTCATATGCAAACAAACAATCCAGTATTGATCTACAATTTAACTTGGTATGATCAATACACTAACACGATATCGTGGTTTAAGTGGTGGTCTGATCTAATGAAACAAAGTGATGCACTTCCTTGTGTTCTTATCCTTCCTGGCCATGGTGATATGATTCTTCAGATACCAATATTTTTACTTCATTGATGCAATCTGGGCATCCTTGGCATGCATCTGGTCTTCTTGATCGCATAGTTCCAAGGCCATATTCACCATGTCAGTTCTCATCTAGCTCAAAGTGGTCTTCAAGCCATTGGTCTTATCTATCTCCTTTTTAAGTTCTTCAAGTTCTCTTTCCACATGTATCCTTGAGTGTTGTGCATTCTAAACCTAATTCTTGTTGAAAGTTCCTCAATGGACTTCCAAGCTGCTGTTCGTGCTGCATCAAAGAATGATGTTTCAAGTACTCCATTGGTGAACATCCATCGTCCTGTTGTTGTGGTCGTCTTCTTTATTCTGATACATGTGTAGTTGTACCCACCAGTATTCTTGATCTTCATCCATTACAGGGAATCCTTTGTAAACTGCTTCTCCTTTAAATCCCATGGTCTGCATACTCTCCTTGTGTACTCTTGGGAACTCAGTTTCACATTCCAAAGTCATCGTCATCACTGGTCCTTTCTTGAGTGATTCAATGAGGTGGGACGTCTATAAACAAGAGAAGACATTTAGAAGGATGTGTAATAGATAAGAATACGAGAAAAGATGAAATGTAAAACTTCCTTTTAGAGAAGGAATAAAAATATATTTTTTGTATTCCTAAGGTCATTTCCTATTTCTATTTCAAACCTAGGGTCGCGAACCTACAGGCAACACAGTGTTTTGATACCATCTGTAAAGGTCTCCATTTTAATATAAGGAAGCGACCTCTTGTGTATCGTGCTAGTCCCTGGATCGACTTGCTAGCACACACAGTTTAAGATGAAATACCATAACATTGTATCAAATTCATTACACGATGATCCAGAAGTAAAAAGGTTCGATACAAGGTGCATAGCTCATGGCTAGCTCAAACTGAAATAAACACACAGCGGAAAGCAAATGGATAAGAGAGCTCCATCTTCATCATGTGCCACAGGCAAGGCATGTTGGTTGGAGACTCGCGACCCTATCAATCCTCACTCCTCGTTAGAGGGTCCTGCAATGGTGAGTTGCAGCCCAAACTATATTGGGTCAGCACAATTGAATTGTGGTGGCAAGATGACACTATGTTGATTATTTTAGCAAGACTATATCTACATGCATATTTGGCCTTGGTGGAGTTTGAGGATGATTTGCATAAAGCCAATTTTGTCCTATCATTTATAAAACAACTTTTCATCTTAGACAAAGAGTACCACTGATAGACATTAGTGAACACCTTTGACAACAAAGAGTACCACCGATAGACATCGATGAACAACTTTGAAAACTACTCACAACGAGCACCACCGATAGACATCAGTGAGCTCCCAAAACCCTTGTTCACCCATCAAATTTTATTAAGAAATTGGGATGAGGAGATCTTCAACATCTGCCCTGTCTAGTCGCTCAAATTGTCCGTACCCGGGGACACGGCTAAGTATACTTAGTTTTAACTCTCGAGAGATTGTGCACTTTCACCACAAGACCCAATCATTCCCTCCTCCATGACGCCCAATTGTGAAATGGAAAAGAGAAGACTAAGACGAGATCTTTCCAAAGTAATTCCCCGAGTCACAACGCGTGACCCGAACCAACCTATCACCCCCTACATCTGCTGGTCACGACGGATCGGGGTCTCACAACATGTATGATCAAGACAGAGCCCATATGACAAGTGGTTGCACTAGAAGCTACTAAACAAGGTGCGTCTACAATCTATTTTAGCCTGGGTGACTTTCCACAATTGTGCGCTTCCACCAAGGGCGATTACCATAGACATGGACCATAGACATGGACCCCCTGAGTAGCCACCCACCATGGTTCTCCAACCAGCACCCAGGTAGTTCATTGATTAGTTGTATTTACTTTTCACTATCCAACTAATCAAAAACATTTTTCATTGCCTGACTAAGCATTCTACCAGGTTCCATGCTACTAGGCTCAAGGTGGGGGATAGCTACACACTACATAGGAGCATAGCATAATATAGTAATTCACACAAGCCTAGCATGCATACTACAGAAAATACTACTATGCAATATCATAAAAATAGTAGGAGATTTATGAGTGTCACTTGCCATTTGAAAGTTGTTGTTTCTCACACTCTTTTCAACGAATAACGTTTCACTCCGTTCAATCTATACGATGAAAGAGAAATACAATAAACAAACAATTCCACAAACACATAAAACATAAAGCAAACATCACAATAATGTTTTCATCAACATTTGTTTTAGTTTATTTGTCTTATGTCAAGTCGTATCACATAATTCAACTTACAAAAAGGAATTTAATGTGGTAGGACTTAGGGTTTGCCATTTGTGGTGAAGGAATGGTCCAAATCAAATTTGTAATTTCAAATTTGAATATGTTGAAGTATTGTTTCAAATATTGTAATGTTTGGTCATGTTTAAAATATTTGTACAATGCTTTGTCAAAGGAATTAACGTCATTTTCAAACTATAGTTGTAAATTAAGAAGATCAAAAGATTTTAAGTCAAATTCACCAGTTTATGAATCTTATGGATCTAAGGAAGTTTATTATTGGTTTCTCTAGAACTAAAGTTATTTTAGTGACATTTTGAAAAAGGTTTCACATTAAAATGATTTATAGAATTTAAGTTATATCTAAATTACACAAATTGAGTCTCTGATTTATAAAACAACATAACATTAGGAAAAAATTATTTCTAACAGTGGCATAATGTTCTACAAGTTGAAAGGTTTCTAAAAATATTTTATTTTCATTTTTAGGATCTATGAAGTTGAATTTATGTCAAATTTAACCAAATCTTTCTTCTGAAATTTGAATACATTTAAACTAGTCAAATTTGAATTTGGACGGTGCTAAAAGATTCTACACATTGAGGGTTTTCTATTGGTATAAAGTTTGTCAAATTTGGCTTTATGGTTGAAAAGATATGAAGGTTCCAAGTGACAGGGGCTTTTCTGCAAATCTACTAAATTAAACTAATTCGGAATAAATTCAGAAAAGGCTGAGGTGACGTGGCGCATTGTGATTGGATGTCGCCGGTTCAGTAAGTGATGAAATCTATACCGCTGGATCTAGATCGGAGGGCTGAGAACCGCGGATACCTCTTCGTGGATTTCTTCTAATCCTAGCCGTAGAGAGCGGATCGAACGGCTCTGGCCGCGCTGACCAGAAGCTGGCGGCGGGCGGACGGCTCCGGCGAGTACGTTCTCGTTGCTCCAGTGGTTCCCAGCGCTCGGGAAGGCGACGAAGAGGCGCGGCTTGTCACAGAGAACTCGATGGAGGGCACGGCGTCTTAAATCGCTTCTCGGTGCAGCTGCAAAGCTCGAATGGAGGTACGGGGAGCGGGTGACCTCCGGGTGGCGGACGGAGTCGAGGCTACGGCTGCGGAAAAAATCCGAGAGAGGGCTCAGGGGGTGCAGGAGGTTGTGGGGAACAGAATGAGCGGGGTCTCGTGGTCCAAGCGTTGCTCACCTCGTCGGGAAGGAGGTTGCACGGCGGCGACCGGGGTAAGCTCCGGCGTACGATTGCGGTAGCCTTGGGGCGCAAATAGGAGGGAGCGGAGAGGGAAAATGGAGAGTGGGGTTCGGGGAATTGATGGAGGGGCGCGGACTGTCGTTTTGACGCTCGGGGGAGTGGGGAGTGGGGCGGGATCGTGCGCTGCGCGCTCCGGTCGTGGGCGGAGCCGGAGGTTGGGGATAACCTCCCCTGACGGGTGGGCCCCCCTGGTCAGTGAGAGAGAAGAAGAGAGAGGCGGGGCTGGGCTGGTGTTGGGCCGGTGGCGCTGCGCGCGGGGCAAGTAAGTACTGGGCTCGGCCCATTTGACTCCTTCTATTTCTTTTTTTTTTGTTCTGATTCGATTTTCCTTTCCCTTTTCTTTTTCTGTTTTTGTTATTTGTTTTATATGGTGGGTGGGCGGGTGGGCGGGCAGCCGGAGTAGGAAGAGGAGCAACCGAGGGCAAGAGGAGCAGGAAGAGGAGCAGCCGAGGGCAAGCGGAGCAGGAAGAGTCGAGCGCCACTGTGCTTACCAGAGGCGAGGATCTGGCGTCGTGCGTGGAGTACGCCGTGCGGTCGCCTGGTCGCGTCGCCTGCAGGTCGCCTCGCCTCGCCTGCAGGTCGCCTCCAGCTGGTCGCGTCGCCTGGAGAAGGGGAAGAAGACAGAGGCGCATATGTGATGTTGGCCTATCTGAACTGTACATAAATTTGTACATAAATTGCCCAAATTTATGTGATCTGGAACATATTTTCGTATTTATGTAGCCCAAATTTGTACATAAATTGTGTATGCTAAAATAGAGCAAACTGAATCAATCACATGCATTTTTTGCAAGGAACATGACTGAGATTACAGAGAGACTGCTAAACTGAATCAATCACCGCTCTGCAATGCAACCAGGCAAGGCAACCTTTGGGTTCAGTTTACCAATGCAGTTTCCAACATCACAGCATAACCAACATCACATCATAGATAGATACTTAGCATACTTAGCATTAATAACATGATTCCAGGATACTTAGCAGTCTTAAGAGGTTCAAATATTACATACCATAACAACTACTTCTTAGCTGTCTTACCAGGATTCTATATAAACAATCCCTAAGCATACTACTTAGATTACATCACAGGACCATAACCATTCTTATCAACCATACTACTTTGTTTCCATCAGTCTTCCTTCACAGGACCATGACCATGATGTTGCAGCCATACTTCTCGGATTCTACAAATCCAAAGATGTAGACAGATTCTGGTTTCATCTTGTACTTCTTAACCGCTTTGGCCCATCCACCTGACAGCATTGCTTTGTTGGTTCTCTTGCCTCTCATGAAGGTAACCATGAAAGTCGTGTTGCTTTCAGCTGACTCAACCAGAACCTTGGATGGTTGGCGGATGAACTTCCTCAGATAGGTCTCGGTGAAGTTCTTGCTAAATTCCTGTGAAACAGATATTGCAATACTTAGTTTCTTGAGTACACATTGAAGCTATATATCAATGTTGGATTAGTTCATGAATAAGCTAGCATTGTCTTACCATTTTTGCTTTAGTTTCATGCACATATGAAGCAGTCATCTTGTACACATAGAATGGAATTGCCTCTGCAGGACCCCAATCGTTTGTGATGTCATTGAGCCATATGCATGACCCCAATCGTTTGTGATGTCATTGAGCCATATGCATTGCTGCTGGGACAGCTGCATTTTGTTTCCAAATATGCAGTGGGAATCAAAGGGCAGATTTCCTCCCCGGTTCGGCCCTGTATGCAATGGATAATAGTCAATGTACTATAATCTATATAACCTAGTTGAATAACTATGCAAGACAATACTTAGTTTCTTACCCCTAGAAACCATCACCTCTGGAAGCTGGTTCACCTCTGGCACCTCTGGCTGTTCATCCCCAGAGCTGTCATCACTATGGATGACAATGAGCACCTTAGGTGCCATCTAATTAGGAAATAAAATAAGAGGATTAGTACAAGAACTTAATATCAAGCTTTGTTATGGATCTGTCAAACAAGACCATATTTAGCACAACATGCAAATGAAAAGCATATTAATGTGCAGACAATGTAACACATTACCAAATTTAGATGTCTAAGTGCCACAGTAGATAAATTAGGTACTGAATAAGTATTATCATTACTGACAAATTACTAATTTTAACAAAGACTGCTTCACATCTTAACACAAGAAGCAACAGCTTCTAAATGCAAATGAAAAGCATATTAATGTGCAGACAATGTAACTCATGAACAAATTTTAGATGTCTAAGTGCCATAGTAGATAAATTAGCTACTGAATAAGTATTATCAGTTTTCACAAATTACTAATTTTAACAGACACTGCTTCACATCTTAACACAAGAGGCAGCAGCTTCTAACAGCAGAAAATAAAGTGTTGTGATATATACATCCTACCCTACTTCACCCTGCCCTACTATCAACAGTGAGGACCACTATTCAGAGTTGTTGTTTTCTGTTTCTTCAGAGACCACAAGTGGAGACCACTAGTGGATACCAGAACAAGTGCAGATCAGGAAATACCATCCCTTCTGACAGAAACCAATTAACAAGTGCAGATCAGGAAATATGATCATTAGATGAATGATCGGCTACTGATTCAGAGACCCCAAGTGCAGATCAGAACCTAACCCTAACATTTGACCAAACCCTAACATTTGACCTCCAAAAAGAAACATATCTGCAGGAAGAGGAGCATGTGTACGGCGATAGAATGGTAACCTTGATGGCCGGCGTGGTCGCGTGGTCCGTGATGCAGCGCCGCCGACGAGATGGTGACGGAGAGGACGAGATATAGACGGAGAGGACAAGATGGCAAGAAGTAAGCTGGAACCGTCGGGGTGTGGTAATAAACCTTGTCACTTTTACATTACAATCCTTGGTCATTTTTCAAAGTGCCTCTAAAAATACTTAGAGGCACTTTGGGGATTTTTAGAGGCATTTCAAAGTGCCTCTAAAAACATGTTCTCCTATAGTGGTGTCACCTGAGGCCGCTCCCAGCCTCCCACCATATATGCTAGATTGTTGTTGATATAAGCTCCGCACGGGTTACCTCCGGAAGCATCAACGCCACTGCTGCTTTGTCCAGAAGCCGCCAGTCAAGTACTGAAAAACCATCTCTATTATATTACATGCATACTCAAAAATTGTCTAAAATTCCGAAATGATCCCACACCTCCTTCACTCACGGGCACTGAAAAATAAGCATGACTGATGCTCTCACAATCCAGCGTACATAAAAGGCATTGGGAATTGTTTTGCATATGTCTATTCGCTAAAACCCCAAGACAGGGTATAGCACCCATCATCGATCACCAACAATGGATTTTTGTTTTTGCCAGCACTCTCATTGACTATATGGTCTTCCAAACCGGCGAGGCACTAGAAGATCCAAACATACTTGTTCTTCTAATTTTGCGCCCATGCTGATGATCCGACTCTGTATGATAAGCTCATTTGACCGTGAAGATACCATTTTTGTTAGTGTCATGAAACAAAGTCTTCCATCATGCTATTTGAGAGTGGTATATTGAGAATCCTTTGCACATCCACTGGCCAGAACAAATAATTAAGCATCTCCTTGTCCCAGGTTCTAATTTCTATATCAATAAGCTCAAAAACTTTTGCCGCAACAATATTTCCTCTTCTTGTCATAACCTTCCTTGACGGGCTGCTAGGCAATGGCGTATCCAGGAAAAAATTGGAGGGTGGGTACACTCTCACAAAAATCATGAAAATTTATCAAATGAACAAGATGAATAGCATTATATATATAGTTTCAAATCTTCATGATCCCAACCCAAAATAGCTCAAACACATAAACAAATATTATCAATTTCATACAAGACCCATACGGTTGTCATGGATTCCAAATTTTTAATGGATTATCAATTTCATACAAATATTTACTACTCAACATGAACTAGTCAATATGAAATTTAGGAAATTCCTAATACAGGTTCATGACAAGTTGCCCAACAGGAACTACTCCAAATTTGGTTCAAATCCACGACAAATTCCTCGGTTCAAATCCGAGATATATATGCGGTTGGAGTTGGACGACCTTAGAGGCTTGGCGAGCGGCATTCGGCGGCGGCGGTGGCCTGAACTTGGGCCTGGCCGAGTGGCGGCGCTGGCCGGATTGGAGCGCGCCGCGAGGGGCTTGGTCGCGAGGCCGGCTGAGGGGAGGGGGCGAGCTAGGTCTCTGGGCGGCGCCGGCGAGCTAGGTCTCCATCTCCATTCTCCGGTGCGTGCGGGAGCAGTTCGAGCGAGGCAGGAAGAAAGAGCGTGAGTAGTCTGTCACTCTGTCGATAAGCCCAGCGCGTGCGTGTTGCTAGCAGGCTTCGGTGACTTGCTTCAATCAAGTATCGTAATAACTTAGCACCAAGACCCACCATCCAACTCTGATCGGATGGACAAGAATTAAGTTGAGGCAAAGGTCCCAACACATAGCACTTTCAGGACTTGGAATGCTCCTTATTCACAAACCATATGTGGGAATAGGCTGGAACTTTCCGAGATTGCATGAAACAATACATGTGATTTACTAGATGTGTTTTAAAAAATCTGGGAAGTTTGAATTTCAAAATAATTGGAGTGTACACCTTGCTTGCTTGTACCAACATAGGAGTGCTCATCTTGATTCTTGGTATGAACTCAACTTCTCCTGCTCTCGCCTCTTCATAGTCCCCTCGTTCTCTCTCCTATGCTACTGTTTATGAGTCGCCGACAACCGTTCGCAATCCAAGGTCTCTCCCGTCGGCGATACCGGTCGGGGATGCCTAAGGAGCGTCACCGGTCTTCCTCCTGTAGATAGTAGTAGTAGGTATCCCAGCTGGTTGCCGGTTAGGGGCTTCTTGCCCGTAGTTTGGACCGGTGCTCCGGGTCATGGCGGCCGGATCTAGAGCCTTGGGCTTCTCTGCTTGGCTCTGGCGCTCCTCTGGTTGGAGCTCGGAGTGGAGGAGAAGGCCATTGTCGCCTTCAATAAGGCCTTGACTTGTGGCCAGTGCATGGTGATGTGGCCTCGATTTGCTCGGAATCCCCTTCTGGTCGGCCTCAGTGGCGAGGGGAAGGGGTGCACGAGCGTCGTGGCATCTTGCCGGCGTGGTGACGAGATTGATGAGCCGAAGGGCGAGGGATTTCTTCCTCTGGCCTGCCTTGGTAGCGAGGGGGGAGGGGATCGTGGCCTCTCCGTTTGCATATGGTGCGTGTTGGTTTCGAAGCCGCTGCAATCGTCTACTCCTGTCTCCTCTGGTCCGTGGCATACACTTGAGCCTTGATTATGGAAGATTTTCTTCGGCTGGCGGCGATGATTCCTTGCTGCTCTGGTCTCCTTTGTTGTGCCCTTGCTCGTCCTGCTGGTCGCCGTGGTGACGATAGGGGGATGCGCGGGAGTAGCAGACGGTGGCTCGTGGTGGCCTAGGAGTGACAAAGACTTCAGTTTCCCGAGCTCATCTTCGTCGGTCCATGGCGACCTCAAGAAATTGTTGGTATGCTCCAGCTCTTGTTCTACCTCCGATGGGAGGCCCGTATCCAAGTCAATTGTTGTTGTGGTTTTGTTGACACCGAAACAAGTGTGTAGTCCCTGTGACGGTGTTCAGCGACAACAAGCTTGACTTCCTGCTCTGCTCGATGGTGGGGAAAGAGAAGGGCTTGATTATTTTTCTGTATCTTTTAGTAGGGTCCTTTCTACACTTATCAGGGACCTATGTGTTAATCCTCATTCTTATGGGGTCCTTTGTAATATGTTTGTACGCCCACTGTATGGAATGAATGAGGCTTCTGCCCCTTCGGGGGCCCTCCGGTTAAAAATAAATAGATTCTTCGTATATTTTTTTCCATGTTGATGTACCTCTTCCTCACGTCAAAGCCTACACGACACCCATATGGGCACCAAAAAAGCCAAGCCTCTTCTAGACTTGTGAATGTCATTCCGACTTGAGGCACCGTTTTATCCGATTCTGCCAATCTGTACCACCAAATTTCTCTGCCATTGTTGATAGTATAATTAGTTGACCAAATTGCGCAAACTACAAAATATTGTAGATAAATTTTTGAATAACTATGCAACGCTGACTAATATGTCAAATTGAAACTGGTCTGGAAAGCTATACAATCTCATTAGGAATAGTAATGCCACAAACGGTCCACTAAGCTCAGATTTTGCAAATGCAACAGCTTGTTTCAATATAGCTACACTAGGTTCAGACTGTGCACACTAGGTTCAGACAACAATCTGTCCAGTAAGCTCAGATCGGGGCACCAAATTCAGTACACATCCAACACCTAGTTTCAGACAATAATCGAGGCACTATGTTCACTCCAGTACACACGCACCATCTAGGATCAGTATAGCTACACAACTCACACAAACAGCAGTAGAGTCAGTGACCTCCAGCGACCGGCAGAACTGTCGTGATGGGGGACAGAGTTCCCTACTGGCGCGACTTCTTCTCCAGCTTCTCCCACGGCGTAGGACGACGAGGCCGTCACGACGCCAGCTCTCACCGGCAGGGCGCCCCTCAAGCCCGGGGTCAAAGCCATCGATGGCAGCAGCGCCGAGGACGAGGAAACGGCGGAATCCGCGATCAGAAGAGGGATGCTGCTGCTGCTGCTGCTCTCTCCGCCAAAACGCCTCCCCGCGCTTCCCTCTCAAGGATATTTTTTTTTTTAGAAAAACGGTACAAACACAAACGCTCAGATACACGCGCGCACACTCACCCCTATGAACGCACACACGCACACCCTACCCCTATGAGCACCTTCGAAATACTGAGACGGCGGATCGAGTATTGAGATTGACGAAGTCACCACGGGTGCCTCGCTGTCGACGGGAACGTCGCCTCCCACTGAAAAAATTATCCGCCTAAATGCAACACACAGACGTCAAACTTGGGGTTTGAACTCTGGTGGGCTGAGTGTACAACCACCTACTTTGATATAAAAGAACTTCATATGATTTTGTTTAGTCATTTGATTTAGATGAAGCACTTACCAAGGTGCCGTGTTGGCTTTGCCCACTGTGGCGACTATGGCGATTTGCCGGAGACTGGGGTGATGCCGTTCTTTTCTCCCCCGATTCCTTCTCAAATTACTCAGGTTCCTCATCTCTCAGATCCAGCTTCGATCCTTCAGATCTGAGTGTCCTTCTCTGTCTAGCCCGACTCCCCTGCTTCACCCTGCCGCTGCCGCTTTTGCTACCGCCGCCGCTTTTCCTGCTGCCGTCAGATTTCCTACCGCCGCCGCCGCTTTTCCTACCGCCGCCGCCGCCGCTTTTCCTACTGCAGTCGCCGCCGCTGACCACCACTTGACGTCCGCCATTCCCTCAGCTTGATCCTTTCCGCCAATCCACTCCATCCCAGCCTTCCAAGCTTTCCTGATCTTTAATCCCCTGTGCTCTTTCAGCCTACAAGCCTAATAGCACCTGCTTGTGGATCAGCTTCTAGGCAGCTCTATCATTAGTCAGATTACCTTCTTGCAACTCTTTGTGTGGAGGAGTCTACGACCGTGGCCAGTCATTTAGCTTTTGTTGTCTTTCTTAGCCTACCGTTGACTGACTGTCACAAGGAAGCTTCAGCCAAATTTCAAGGTAGGCGATATAATTGGGTTGTGGCGCTATGAAAGCTATGGGATGGAACTGTCAAGGTATGGGCAAGAGCCTTCGCAGTCCTAAAATGTGCCATCTCGCCAGGATGATCCACTCAACAAAAGCCCAGGTAATTTTTGTGTCTGAAATCAAATCGTCCAAAGTAAATTCGACTGATCTTGCTACTAGATTTAATATGTGTGATAGTATTGTAGTACCTTCTCGTGGTCGATCGGGAGGGCTTTGGCTTATGTGGAATGACGAGCTTCAAATGAATGATTATAGTTCTAGATTCCATGTTATCTTAGCTACTGTTGTTTGTACTACTAATAATCAGAAATTTGGCTTAATTTGTATATATGGTGACCCGTATCATCGCCAAACTACTCAAAGCTGGAATGAGGTGGCTGCTTTTGTGTATGATAATTCTAGCCTCCCTATGTTATGTATGGGGGATATGAATGACATTTTGTATGATTTTGATAAAAGTTCCCCTAATATTAATCGCTCTCGCATGTATAATTTCCGCTCTTTGGTCAAGCAATGTGGCTTCTTCGATTTGGGTTACGGTGGCCCAGCCTATACTTGGACAAACAAAAGATTTTCCTCAAAACCAGTTTTTGAAAGGTTGGACAGATGCTTGGTAAATGCTGAATGGTGTGCTATCTATCCTATTTCGAATGTGTACAACATGCCCATTATTCACAGTCTCAGTGATCATGCAGCTATTTTACTCTCAACTGAAGGACGTGTTCGTAGAATCAAACGATCTTTTAAATTTGAAAATTGGTGGATTAAAGAACATGACTTCCAAGATCATGCAAAAGCTGCATGGCTCTCTACTGTGAACAAACCTTTTTCGTCTAGGACTAACCATCTTGCAGGTACTTTAAAAGTTTGGTGCAAGAAAAAGAAACCATTACAACAGGAACTCAACAATTTGGAATAGCAAATCAAGAAAATTCAGATACAACCTTTAGCCAACCAAGATCACAGTTTAGAAGCATCTCTAGTCACAAGGTATGAGCAAACAATGACTAAACTAACAGATTCCTATGTGCAGCGTGCAAAGAAGCAGTGGATAAAAGATGGTGACAGGAATACTTCTTTCTTTCATCATGCCATTGTCAAAAGAAGAAGAAGAAACACCATTGTTTCTGTCAAGGATGAAAATGATGTGTTACAATTCATGCCGGACAGGATTAGCTATACCTTTGTCAACTATTTTAGATCTATCTTTGCGTCTACAAATACAAACAATGGCAGGCCTTTTCTTGGAACGCAGCCACCCCAGGACAACCAAGACTACACATATTCTATCCCAGATAGCCAGGAGATTTTGGAGACACTCAAAGAAATGAAAAGAAATGCGTCACTAGGACCAGATGGCTTTAATGTTGAATTCTACTTGGCGACATGGACATGGATTGGACAAGATGTGCTGAAGTTGGTGAGGAACTTCTTCCAAACAGGTATTATGCCAGCCCATATCAACGATACTCATATTGTGCTAATACCTAAGAAACTTGTTCCTATAGTCCCGGCAGATTACAGGCCTATTAGTCTTTGCAATGTTATTTATAAAATTATTGCAAAATGCTTAGCGAATAGGCTGAAAACACACTTACCAGACTACATCCATCAATCTCAACAAGCTTTCATCGAGGGTAGGCACATTAGTAATAATATCATTATTGCTCAGGAAATTACTCACTCTTTTGCCCTTAGCTCTTGGAAAATTCAAGCTTTCATGCTTAAAATTGATCTGGCCAAAGCTTTCGATAGGGTGGAATGGAACTTCATTGTCGCTGCCCTTTCACGTAAAGGACTGCATGACCATTTCATAAATTTGATCCATGCTTGTATTTCCTCACCCACATTTTCTGTGGTCATTAATGGCCAACTTTTTGCGAGATTCCGTGGCGATAGAGGTATAAGGCAGGGATGCCCCCTATCCCCTTATTTGTTTGTTCTCACTATAAATGAATTGTCAATTGGGCTGCAAGAAGCCATGTCGGCTAACTCATTTGCAGGTATAACTCTTGGGCCAAATTGCCCCTCCATCCACTCTCTCTTATTTGCAGATGATTTGTTGGTCTGTGGGCAAGCTACAATGCAAGAGGCAACTCGCATGAAGGAAATTTTGCAAGATTTTTGTGCCCACTCAGGTCAAACTCCAAACTGGAACAAATCTGGTATCATCTTTAGCAAAAATGTTCCTTCCTCCATTATCCATTCGATTAAGCAAGTCTTTCCTGTACCTAATATTGATAGCAACTTCATTCACCTCGGCCATCCACTCATCATTCCTGGTAAGGACAGAACAAAAGCCTACGATTTCGTGTTTGATAAATTCAAATCAAAACTTAACACATACAAAGCAGACAAGCTCTCACATGCTGCTCGACTCGAACTTATCAAATCTGTCTTCGCGTCTATCCCAGTTTATTACATGTCCAATATCCTTTTCACCAAAAAAATTATTGCCAAACTCACATCCATTATTCGAAACTTCTGGTGGACTGGCGTTAGGGAGGAAACAAATTCAAGAAGCCTTTGTTTAAGGGCTTGGAAAGACATTTGTGCACCAAAGAGTGAAGGAGGCTTGGGTATTAAAAATCTTCAAGCCATAAAACAAGCCCTGATTCTTATGGCAGCTTGGAGGATCGCCGATCAACCAAATGATTTTCTCCACGCGGTTCTAAAATCCAAATATTTTCCAGACTCTTCCATTTGGCGACCAAAACCAAATATCCCAAAATCAGCTTTCTGGGCCTCCGTCATCAAGATCCTTCCCGTTCTTAAAGCTCATTGCTTCTATCAGATCACTCAAGGTCAAATATCAATCTGGAGTACCCCATGGTGCCAAGATTGGGCACACATATACGATGCTCTCATCATCCAACCAACAAACTTTGTCTATCCAGCCCATGTGAGAGACCTCTGGCTTCCTGATCAGCAGGTTTGGGACTGCCATCTTATAGATATGCTCTTCCAGCAACCGTTGGCGTCTACAATCAAGCAAACACCAATCATCAACTCGTCGAGCGATGACATTCTCTGCTGGAAATTAACTCCATCAGGTAAATGTAACACTAAAAGTGCATATCGTGCTTGTCTACAAAGATTACAGGAGCTTGGAGAACCTGTGCCAAGGCAAGTTCAACCTGCTACTATTCACCTCCTCAACCAGATTTGGAAGAACAGGCAAATAGCGCCAAGAGTTCAAACTTTTGGGTGGAGATTTTTAAGGAGAGCTGTGCCAACAGGAGCTCGAGCAGGTAAGTACTCCACTCACATCAGCAAGCTTTGTGCTAGATGTGGTGTAGAAGAAGATGATATACACTTATTCTTTACTTGCCCTTTCTCTAGAGCTGCTTGGTTCAGTGCACCATGGTTTATCCGCTCAGAAAATCTGGTAGCTAATAACAGCTCGCTCACACAAACCATTCTCAACTTTTTAAGCATGAACCATCCCCATGCTTCCCTGCCAAATATTTTGACGTTTATGTGGTGCATTTGGAAAGCTAGAAACGATAATCTGTTTGGCAGGAAACAAGGGGCACCATATCAAATTCATCAGATGGCTCAAGCAATGACGCAGAATTTGGAACTAGCCGATGCACTTGATGTTGCTTCTTTGCAGGTCCAGCCTTCCTTGCCAACAACAAAGCCCACTCTTTCCTCCTCGCAGGTCCAACAACAACCGTCGCTACCCGAAGCTGAGTTGCCTCAACCTGGAGCGACTGTCAGATCGGATGCGCTGATCAAGGGTTCCAAAATATTTTCAGATGCTGCTTGGAAAACAAAAAAGGCTCCAGGGCTGGACGGAGCTACTGTAACTGGTATTGGTGTTTACTGTCAATTGCAGGAACAGGAAACATCCACGACAATCTTCATCCAGGCTTCCACCGTGTTAGCACCGTCTGTGATCCAAGCTGAAGCTACAGCTCTCCTTCTTGCAGCAAGGGTTGCCAATATTTTGAACTTGCAGGGGGTGACTTTTCTGACAGACAACAGCATGCTGGCTTTAGCTGCAGCTTCACCGGATGCTTCACAAGTGCAGGTTCCTTGGGAGATCAGGAAGCACGTTGCCGATTACATCCAGATGACACATCATCTCCATCCAACAGTTTTTCATGTCAAAAGGAACCTAAATGGAGTTGCACACAATTGCGCACATCATGAGATTAGACAAGACGTGTCTAGCCCTAACTTTAGTTGCATTCATTCAGCTCATAGGAACTGCCTTTGTCCAGTTTACTCTAAACTGCATTCTCTTCATGTTCAGGACATTGTAATTCATGATGTACTCTGTCTACGAGTTTGAATGAAAGTTTGGCGCCCCCGGCGCCTTTATTTGTTCAAAAAAAAAATTAGATGATTGATTCCTATCGGAATTTGCTCACATAATCATTATACTACATCCCATGAAAATTGTACCATCCACTCCAACATGTTTTTACAATTCATCTACTTTTCGGCATTTCAATCCTACGTATTTCCTATTTGTATATTTTTCCTATCTTATTAATTAAAGGAGCCTGAAGAGTTTTTGTAGCGCCTCTACCCCGAAATTACGCAGAGATGATATTTCGTGGTCATGCTAAATAATCAAAAGTTACTGAGGCTACCACTCCCAGGCCGAGTAAACATCGACATGCATGCTCGGAATGGATCATCGGCCACACAACCCTTAGATCATAACATATCCAAGGCATAGCTATCAATGCATAATAGAGAGATCAAGACTGCGAAACATCTGGCCCTATGGCTCAAAGCATTATAGTTCAACTCTTATAATAGAGAAAAATTGCCAAATATTACAATCATAGGTCACTGACCCAACAGTACATTAAGTGGAAGTGAATTAAGTTGTTCTAACCAACAAGATCCAAATATGGCCTAAGAGGCTTACACATAAACATTTCAGCGTCAGCATGTTCCGAGTTGACCCAGTCTGCAACCCGGGAACCCAGACTACTCGTCAACGTCAATGAAGAACCCACCTTCGCTTTCTGCGTTAAGGTTATACGTGTGTTGCACGTGCACGATTACTAGTTGTGATAAATTACCACGAGGCCGACGAACCGACGAGGGGTTATTGTGATATCCGATGAGGAGTAGGGTAGTGTAGTTTTTAGTAGATTGTCTAGTAGTTATTTACGAATTTAACTATTTATGAAGTTATGTAAATGAATCGTATTCATGGATTTTGCATATATAAGAGGGTTGAAAGAGGGTAGGTGCGGCTGCACTAGGGGGGTGGCTGACTTCGTTCCGCGGTCATATAAGGGTCGAAGGAATCCAATCCGGTCGGACATGATCTTTAAACGCTAACACTCTTTTCAAGATGAACCTTTAGCCAATTTTACTATTATGCATGTACAAAACACAAAAGGTATGTACGGTATGGATACTCTTGAGCAAATCTAGTTACAAGTTCCAAACCTAAATAGTTGAAACAAAAACTATAGTAAATAAAAAGCATAATGCAAATGGTTTATCTTGGCCATATAGTTCATATGTGGGGATGAATTTTTATCAGGAACTACATTCCACTTACTATTACTCCCTATTATACATATTGTTACTGAATCGGATATATCTAGACATGTTTTAGTGTTAGATAAATCATAAATCCGACAATGAATGTGAATTGGAGGGAGCATGTGTTCCGCATAGGAACCCTTGCTAAAAATTGACGTGGATAATGTCAAAAAAAAAATTGACGTGGATGTGAACCCTTGCTAAAACCTTACCCACTAATTTAAGGGCTCCTCCCTGCTTCTCAAGCTAAATAAAATGAGCATAAACCCAGCCCCTCACATTATTTGTGACGATTATGCGAGCACAGCTGCCCACCTCTCCATTTTCCTCTTTTTCTCCGATTATTATTCCTTCACAATAACTTCCTCGCTTTCTCCCCCCGCCCCCCTATCAGGGCTATCACCATGGAACAAGGGAAACCCCGAAATTAAGCAAAACCGGGCGGGCGGGCCGATCCGGACCACAGCACCTACACCGCGCGTCGCTCCTCCGGCCCGAGCGCGCTACCAGCGACGGGGCCATGCCGCCGCTGGAAACCCTCCTCGGCGCCACCGAGCTCTGGCGCCCCACGGCCCGTGGCGGCGGCTGGGCCACCGCCGCAGCGCTCCTCCTGCTCCTCGTCTCCCATCTCTCCCTCCTCCTCGTCCGCCGCTACCGCCGCGGACGCCTGATCCAACCGGAAACCGCGGCCGCGACGCCTGCGTCATCCGCCGCCGCCTCCCCCTCCTCCGGCTCCAGCACAGGGTTTGTCAGATACCCGTTTCCCCTTGCCCCTTGGCATGGTTTTCGATGTGTGTTTTCCTTGATTTTATCGGTGGGGGGCCGCGCAGGATAGAGAGCCTTGTGACGGAGGACGATCTGAGGCAGCTGGTGAGCAGCTTGGGGGTGAGCGCCCGTGAGCCAGAGCTGGAAGGTTGGGAGTCTGTGATCGCCACGGGGAATGACACTGTCTCGTACAAGGCGTGGTGCGAGAGGACCAAGGTAGTGCCGGCTCCTTTCTCTCTTTCTCATTGTTCCTATTCCTATCAAACACGCGTGTACCTCAGCACTTTATCTACTGTTGTTTGGTTGAGTGGGGAGATTCTAGGCCAGAAACACGTTAAGGACCTCATAGTCAGGCAACACTATCAAAATAGGACTCTGAATATTGGTTTTGTGTTCTTCAGCAAATGGATTGTTTTCCCTTTTACATGAAACTGAGATGTCAAATTGATGATCTTCAGTTTGTCAGAACTCATAATGGTCGCCATAGTTATCACTGATCACTAATCGACATGTAGTCTTCTTGGAATTTCATAGGTCACAGGAGTTGTTACTGGATTCTAAACAAGAGTTTACCATGACAGTTTAAGAGATTTACTTATATATCGTATGCTTTGAAATTGCAGGACGGTCCACCTAAGTATCTTAGTGTGACAACTTATGAGGGATGCTCAACAGAGCTTCTGAGGGACTTTTACATGGATAATGAGTATAGGATGGAGTGGGATAACACAGTGACAAAGCATGAACAGCTGCAGTATGATGAAAATAGCGGAATTGAGATAGGGCGTACACTCAAGAAGTTCCCTATTTTAACACCAAGAGAGTACATACTGGCATGGCGAGTTTGGGAATCAAATGATAATTCTTTCTATTGTTTGGTCAAGGTTAATCACATCCCCGTCATCCTCCCTGCATATTGCATTTTATTCATTCACAATTTCACACTACAGTGCAACAGTTACATGATATAGTTTCATCAGACATGGAGTTATCTGCACTTATGTTATTCTTTGTTTTTGTACAGATGCAGTGTAATGTACTCACTATACATACATTCATGTATAATTATCATAATCTTGAAAGCTTTTGTTTTCTTTCTCGAAATGAAAATTTTAGCTAATCCTATATCACCTAGAAGCAAGGTTCTCGGAATCAATTACAAAATTAAACTGAGGAAGCCACTGGTAGTCTGGTACATCTGAAATCTTCAATGTTAACTTGAAATTCAAGATTCAACTGGTTGACATCTTATACTAGAAAATTCACTCATGTGCATATGCACATATTATAGCAAGAATGTTGTGGAAACATAAAATCACTTGAACTAAGGTTGTGCAAAAGTAATGTAAAATCGCTTGAACTGAGGCTGAACAGAAAAAAACATAATCACTTGAAATGAAATTGAACCCGATAAGGTCACGGGTTGGATATAAGAGGATTCTAACTCCATTCGACCAAGGAATTCTTTAATAGTTCGCAAAATATCCTAATTGTTCTCTAATAGCACCTACTCACATGGATTTTTTGTTTCCTTACTGGCTTCAAATTATTCTGAAAACACAAGTCTTACTGAAGCCACTCGCTCGTATCTCTCATTTTATTCTAAAAAAGTCGGAAGGTATTTCGAGTTTTTTGTTGACGGTCAAAGTAAGGGAAATGTATGTTGCTTGAAATAAATGGAGCCAGAGTTCCTAAAAACATACAAGATCCTCAGCCAATTGAAATCAAAGTTGCTCCATATGCAGTCCAAATGAGAATCAACTTATAACCTTATTGCTATTTGCAACATCACCTAATTGCCTTGTTTAATATGCTCATGCTTGCAGGAATGTGAACACTCTCTTGCGCCAATACAAAGAAAATTTGTTCGAGTACGACTTCTGAGATCGGGATGGTGTATCAGGAAAGGTAAGTCAAATTGATACCAGGCCTTCTGTTTGGTATTTACCCTTCTCTCCGGAATACACGACGTTGTAGACATCGACGCACTGATGCAACTACGTTAGCAAAGAAATACGCGACGTTGTAGACCTTGACGCACTGATGCAACTACGTTAGCAAACAAAACTAAAAACATACAGAATTGTGAAAATATTTCCTGAAAAAATCTATTGATGTTCCATCTGACCTGTCTCGGTAATTCTTTTACATATCTATACTCAATAGTCAAAGTTAGAATAATTTTTCTACACAAGAAGTTCGACTGCACACATTCTAGGATATCATCAATTTTTTAATGGATGTAGTATATCACATGTGTGTCGTTTGTTAGTAATTTATATTTACACTTCTTACAGTCCCTGGAAGAGATGCATGCCAAATCACAGTGCTGCATCATGAGGACAATGGCATGAACATCGAGATGGCAAAGCTGGCCTTTTCCAAGGGAATCTGGAAGTATATTTGCAAAATGAACAATGCTTTACGCCGGTATTCTCAGCACCATGGTCCATCAATATCAATTTTGACCATGCAAAGACTTATCAAGAAGGTTGGTGCGGTGTACTATCAATTCACGTCAATTTATTGCTTGTTGTCGATTTTGATGCCTTTCGTGTTTGCTTCCATGATCGAAATACAAAAATGCAGGCAGTGCAATTGCTTTTGGAGATTGAATATGTTTATGAGTTGCATCGGTCTATTCTTTCTAAAATTATATTCAATCTGTGTATGTTTTACTATTGCCATTTATAGTTCTTACTCTAATAGAGCTCTTTGCGCATCAGTTTCCTCAGGCCTTAGAGACTAGCATTGCTGAAAGTCGTCAATCTCCAGTGAATACAGCTGCACCTGTTGTTCCTTCTACAAATTCGTCTGGAACTTCACCCTGCAAGCAGCTAGGGAAGAAGCCAACACGGGAAACGATTGCAAGTGGACTTTTGCTTATTGGAAGCATAGTTTGTCTGTCTAAAGGCCGGTCAAACCTTGGCGCTCAGCTTGCGATGGCATTCTTCCTGAAGAAGACCTTTAAGAAAGACAAAGAATCAGGCTCACCAAGGGGAAGAACTGATGTGACGGTGTCCAGGCACTCGTAGCACGAATGGCTTAAAGTGTCGAGATTACTGATTTATCTCTACTCTTAGCAAACAAGTACTTCTTACTCGTGGCAAACTATGTAAATAGTAAGTTTTGAAATAACCTCTCTTCGCAATTTAGCACTTGTGTGATATTTTCTTATCTTCTCAGCTCTGTGATTAGTCGAGGCTTACTAATTAGTACTCTTCCCTTTCCCAATATAAGATGCTATTGTATTATGGGGCGCAGGGAGTACTATAATTTGTCCAACTAGTAAGTGTGCATGTTGCAACTCACCTCTAAAAAAAATACTCGTGCATGTTTCTTTTAATCCATTTATATTTACGGAGTTGCATTTTATGTACTTTTTGTTCTCTTGGCACTTAAACAGGTCTCATGCCCCCAACGGTGTAACCGTGTGAGTGCAACTGTGTTGTCTATGATATGCAAATTTAAAAGTTGATTTTTTTTCCTCTGTTTTTGGTCAGTTGGCCAATTCTCTTATTATATGATAATAACTAATAAGTCTTTTGTCTCGTTTTAAAACAGAAAATTGGATGAAAATTACAAGTTCCTTTGAATATGAATCGATGCAAACTAGGCTCGATTTGTCAAGGACAAACAGAGTAATCAAAACCCAACTAAACTGAAAAATCCTATCATATCTTCAAGGCCTGTAGATCCACCTGCAGTCGCTGACCCTGTAAACATCCAACGGCTCAGTTAAGCCTGTTCATAGTTCGGTCTCAAACCGGTGAAACCAGTAGACCAGCCCGCACCAGACCACATCTGCGGTTTACACTGGTTTCGCTGGTCTCAGAACTGAAACCGCGAGCAGAATTTGTTTTACTGGTTTGAGACGGTGTCAACCCGACGAAACCATTCAAACCGTGCACAGGACGAGGTCGCACCAGGCTCCCGCAAGCATGGTGACGACGGACTCCCACCGTAGCGCCTGGAGTGCAGGCCAGGCCGAGTGCGTGAACTCCCTGATCCCATTCGAGAGCAGCAGCACCTCGTCGCCGACGCCCAGACTCTTCTTGCAGGCGCGCATCACGAGCGCGTCGTTGACGGAGGCGGCGATCGCGGCGTCCACGCCCTTGGCGCGCAGCTCTCCTTGCATGTGGCCTGTGGGCGCCCGGGACCGCGAACAGGACCACCTTCTTGCCCGCGGTGAGGTCGCCGACGATCACCGTCTTCAGCTCGCCGTCGGAGAGTCGAAATTGGAGAGCATCGCGTCCGCCGTGAGGTAGGGGCGATTCGCCGGCGGCAGAGGCGCGCAGGGGACCGTCCGGGCGTAGCCCCCGATAGTGCCGATCTCCGTCCCTCGCTTCTTCTCGCTTAGCCGCAGCACGCCGCACTGTAACCTCCTCGCGTCGCCCACTCTGTTCCCGTACAGGAACCAGCTCCGGTCTCGGGAATGTTTTGTCAGGACATACTCGCCGTGAGCGAACTGCCGCCTCCAATACTTATATTCAGACTCACCCCGAGAGATGTGCATCTGAACGCTGTACCGGCGGCTCCAGCTTTGTTTCTCCCTTGTACCCTCCAAAACTCAGACCTGCATGTTTCACCACAGGAGCTCAGAGTAAACGAGACGCATCAGATTTTCGGTACTACAACAGTTTGTAAATACAGTACCTCGATCTTCTCCAGAGAAGGCGAGGCGTCGCTGATGGCGATTCCGAGCCTTCCGCGCACCACGGTCAGGTGGCAGTTGGGTCTGGCCGGTGCCGGCAGCAACTTGACGGGCGTGACGCGCTCCTCCTCGAGGTCAAGTGACATTACCTTACCTTCTCGGTGTCCATTGTGAGCCAGTACATGGCGCCGTCGACGCTGAGGATGCCGGCGTCGAGGCTGCAGCTCATGCCGGGGGTCGGCACGTACCGCCACGACCTCTCCCCCAGCGTGAACACCTGCACCGCCTCGAACTTCCCGGACCGGTCGGGGTAGCAGGGCACGTGCACTCGTTTCCCTAATCTAGTTTCCGGGGCAAACGAAAGTGCGGGCCTAATTACCCGTCAATTCACGCGATGAGCACCGAGGACGTTCCGCCGCTCGGTGGGCAAGGAAAAATCACAGCTCCTACCGTCGTCGTCTCGTCGCGGCCTTGCATCGCGTCCGTCCGTCATTCCGTGATTAGATCGCTGACTCGCTGGGAAGCTGGAGCAGTGCAGTTGATCGATCGATCGATCCGATGCATCTAGGTAGACAGGAGCTAGCTGGAGTCCTGATCGATCGGTATTCCGTAACTGCTAGCTGGACCGCTCGGCCTTATTTGTTTTTTGGCTAATCAGTACCCACGATGTGTATTCAGCTTAGAAATTTGGAGGCCCATTCCGTTCAACCTCAAAGACCGGCATGACATGGGGTATGCAGAAACAATGAAAAAAACAGCACGTGACTAAGCAGTTCGTGCGGAATCAGGCGATCACTAAAAAAAAAAGCTTCCCTTTGCAAATGCAATCCACCATCGTTTTGATCGTGACAAGTGTCGGCTTCTCCTCATATGATAGAATTTTGGTTGACTGCATGTCTGCCAAGTGTCATAATTAGATTAAAAGTGGGAGGGTATGAGAGAAAAATTGGGGGCATGCATGTACGTGGGCATGCAGTTTTCACTTTTTACCTTTTATTTTTCAAATTCAAATTTTAAAAACGAAATATCTTGAGAACTCTTTATTCAAATTACGAACCGTTTTCACTTTTGAACTACTCGCGTCAAGATTTTCAAAACTAGATCCCATGTTGATAGTTTTCGACGAACTTTTATTTTGTACTTCCGGTTATGCATACTATGTACATCATGTTCTGTGTACTTCGTACTCTAATTTCCGTGTACTTTTGTGCTTCTTGTTCTGTGTACTTTGTACTTGATTTTATGTGTAATAGTACTATTTGGGTCCGTATACTTTTGTACTTTGTGTTCTCTATAGTTTGTACTCCCTGTTCTGTGTAGTTTGTACAACAGTATTTTGTACTCTCAGTTTCTAGTAGCATGTACTATTAGTTCCTGATGTACCTTGTGGTCTATATATTATGTACTTTCAGTTGTTGTAATGTGTACATTATTTTCTATGTGTACATCTCAAGTATGTGTGCCTTTTACATTACCGGTGTACAACACATATGTGCTCCTTCTCGTACAGGCGCAGCTTCATTTTTTTCATCACACACCTTCGTACGCGTGCATGTACGAGCTGCACATGATCGTGTCGGGGAGAGCGTTGCGGCTAGTTTTGCATCGGCCAGAGCGCTCTACGCGCGCGGAAGACGCGCTTAATCGCGGGGGCCTCCACGTGTCGTGCTGTCGAGCATCCGGTTCCCTTCGGGAAGGTTTCCCTACGATACCCGCGGAATCAATGTATTGACGAAATGGACAATTGAAATATTAATGGGCCGGCCCACAGACACTCGCGTGTGGGCGATTCCATGCTACGAATCACCCGAGCGATATAGAGGGAAATCCTTTCGTCAATACGTTGATTCCGCACGAACTGCTTAGTCACGTGCTGTTTTTTTCATTGTTTCTGCATGTTCAAATGTTGTGTTCTTTGGTTTAGAAATACCCGTTCTCTTCTTACAATTTTTTCACCAATCCATTTTTTAAATCATGTCTTTTCGTAATTTATATTTTTTATTCTGTATCATTATATTTTTGTTCCACAGATGATAAATGTTTGTTCCAACCAGGCTTACTTTTTTGTTCCCATGGTAATCAAGCCTATTGTTCCTCGATATTCAGTGATGTTTCTTTTTTTCCTCAGTGTATTATTTGTTGTTCCTTCGTTCACAAAGACTTGTTCCAATTTGTATAGAACATATTTCCACAAAACATTACTTAAATCATGGTTTATCATGATTTTTATATATTTGGTTTGTACCATTATATTTTTTGTTTCACCGGTGATAATAGTTGTTCCATATAGTCTTATTTCTTGTTCCAATGGTAATCAAGATTTTTTGTTCCTGGATGAACAATGATGTTCCTTTCATTCCGCCGCGTATAATTATTTGTTCCTTTGTTCAGAAATTTGTTCCTACTTTAACAGAAAGTTGTTCAATTTTTTTCTTCTGAACTCATAGTTTTCCGTGATTTCTATTTTCGTAAGATTATATTTTTGTTCCATTGGTGATAATAGTTTGTTCCAAATATTCTTATTTCTTGTTTTGACGGCAATCGAGATTTTTTTGTTCCTGGATGTCCAATGATTTTTTTTGTTCCCCTGTGCATAATGATATGTTCCTTCGTGTAGAAACATTTGTTTCTCCCTTTAAATAAATTAGTTCCACAAATCATCTATATCTTTTTGTTTCATATGATTATATTTTTTTTCAATGGGTGATAAAATTTTGTTCTAAATAGTATTATTTTTTGTCCTTGGATTTCCAATGAAGTTTTTTTTTGTTTCTGTACATATAATTATTTGTTCCTTTTATTAGTTTGGAGGAATCGATGCCCTGTTGGGGGCTCGGGTTACGTGTTATATAGGCTGGGAAAAGCCCCACAGCGTGGCAATACATGATTGTATATGTACGGGTGGAGTACTACTCCATACCGTAATATATTGTTACATATTCAGTTTAACAGCCCCCCTTAATCACAACCTTGTGAAAGGTTGAGATTACGTCTAAACTCATGAAGTTCCTTAACCGGCAAAGGTTTAGTAAAACCATCCGCAACCTGATCCTTGCTTGAGATAAACTTGATGTCCAACATTTTGCTTGCAACTCTCTCACGAACAAAGTGATAATCAATCTCAATGTGTTTAGTGCGTGCATGAAATATATGATTTGCAGATAAATAGGTAGCTCCTAAATTATCACACCATAAACATGGCTTTACCTTGAGTGAAACACCAAGTTCACCAAGGATGGCTTCAACCCATATCAATTCAGCTGTGGCATTTGCTAAGGCTTTATACTCAGCTTCTGTACTGGATCGTGAGACAGTTTGTTGTTTCCGTGCACTCCATGAAATCAGATTTGGTCCAAGAAAGATAGCAAACCCTCCTGTAGACCTTCTATCATCAAGACAGCCTGCCCAATCTGCATCTGAAAAAGCACTAAGCAAACTCGAAGTAGATTTTTGAAAAGTGAGCCCAATCTTAAGTGTACCCTTAATGTATCTCAATATCCTTTTTGCAGCTGTCCAATGTGCAGTTGTGGGAGTATGTAAATACTGACACACCTTATTCACCGAAAAAGATATATCAGGCTGTGTCAATGTTAAATATTGTAGTGCACCCACAATACTTCTATATTCTGTACTATCATTAGGACCAAGAGGTGATCCTTCGGTCAATGATAATTTTTCAGTGGAAGATAAAGGTGTTGGAGAAGATGTGCACTTTGTCATACCGACTTTAGCCAGCAAATCAGCAGCATATTTTTCCTGAGTAAGCAACAGTCCATCATTAACCTTTTTTACCTCAATGCCCAAAAAGAAATGGAGATCTCCCAAGTCCTTGAGTGCAAAATCATTATTCAGATCATGGAGCAATGCCGAAATAGCCTTATCTGAGGAACTGGTGACTATGATATCATCAACATAAATAAGAACAAATATTAGCAAACCAGCTCTATTGTATAGGAAGAGGGACGTGTCAGCCTTGGAGGGAGAGAAACCAAGTGCTTGCAACTTTGTACTGAGCCTAGAATACCAAGCTCGAGGTGCTTGCTTTAGGCCATAAAGAGCTTTATCAAGTTTGCATATGTGAGTTGGAGTTTGAGAATTTTCAAAACCTGGGGGTTGTCTCATATAGACCTCTTCTTCCAGAACGCCATGCAAAAAATGCGTTCTTGACATCTAGCTGCCGTAGACTCCAGCCTCTCGAGACAGCAACTGATAGAACAAGTCTGATAGTAGCAGCCTTGACCACAGGGCTGAAGGTATCTTCATAGTCAATGCCGTATCGTTGCTTGAAACCTTTTGCAACCAAGCGTGCTTTATACCTGTCAACTGTGCCATCTGCATTTTTTTTATACGATATACCCATTTACAACCAATAATATTGCGAGTGGAATTTGAGGGAACAAGATGCCACATCTTGTTTTCCGTACGAGCATTGTACTCCTCTTGCATTGCCTTGCGCCAACGATCATCCTCCAAGGCCTCAGATAGTGTAGAAGGTTCGCCTAAAGAGGTGAGCAAACCAAAACGATGACCATATGAATAGTGCCATCTTTAAAAATTCGAGGTTGTCTAATACCTTTTTGTAGCCTTGTACGTGGTGTTGGAATTGGAGGTGGAACATCTGCAGCCGAACCAGCCACAGAAGATCCAGAGGAGACATTGTTCCCTGCAGCCGAAGCAGCCACAGAGGATCCTGGAGCATCATCATTGGACTCATCATTGGAGTCAGCATGTGGATTAGTAGACGGCGAATCAGGTACCGGCGAATCATTGGCAGCATCGCTGTAATCATTACCGGAATCAGGAACCGGCAAATCACGAGGCGAGGAGGCGGGTGTGTGGTCATCATCACATGGGGGTGGGTCCCGCCTAGACATCCTGTCGGGGGACAGCGGTCCCGTGGGCGCGACGTGGCGCGCGCTGGCCGGCGAGAGGGACCGCGGGCGTGCGGCGAGCTGGGGCTGCCTGGAGCTGCATGCAGCATCAGCATGGGGATCGGAGCGGTCCCGATCCGAGGCCGGATCCTCCTCATGTTCTGAACTGGCATTTTCTGCTGGAATTTCAAATGTGCTGTTTTCACTTGTTTCTGCATCATCTTGACTCAAATTTGTTTCTGTAGCTGGCTGATCAGAGGTGGTACCTGAGGGAAAACCATTTTCTGCAGTACACTGAAGAGGATCAGTAACATTAGGCACAATGGGCAAAGGCATATGGTCATCAATATGTGCATCCCCATGATGATTTGTGTGAGGCTGTTTGGAGGAATCGATTCCCTGTTGGGGGCTCGGGTTACGTGTTATATAGGCTGGGAAAAGCCCCACAGCGTGGCAATACATGATTGTATATGTACGGGTGGAGTACTACTCCATACCGTAATATACTGTTACATATTCAGTTTAACACCTTTGTTTCTCAACGTATAATTATTTTTTTCCATTATTTGATATTTTTGTTCCATCTGATTTTTTTTTCCATTTGTGATAAAAAGTTTGTTCAAACATTTATTTGTTCTGTATGAATATTTTTTGTTCCATCTGAGAAAAAAAGTTTATTCCAAACATTTTCTTGTTCCCGGAGTAATCCAGACTTTTATTTCTTCTTTTGTTCCTTGGTGTATAATTGTTCTTCCTCTATAATTATCTTTTCCTTCCTTCACAAAGATTTGTTCCTTTTTAAAAAAGAAAATTAGTTCCACAATCTTCTTGTCTTTTGTTCCTCGACGTCCTATGAAGGTTTTTTGGTTCTAACGTATACTTATCGCTTTCTTCATTCAGATAGATTACTATTCAAAATTAACTCCACAAAATTTTGTTTGTAGATACTTTTTTGTACAGTCACTTAAAAGATTTCTTCCACATACTCTATAATAAGTTTCGCAATTTTTTAGCATGTGTCTGTCCTTTTTAGGTATATTAGGTTCACAGATGTACACTTACATCGCGCAGGTCCATGTCTTTTTTTCTTTGTTTCTGTAAGCGTGAGTGCACGTATAACAGGTTGTGCATGCTCATGTACATGTGCACGGTGCACCTAACGAGTTATAAAGACAAAATAAGTGCTTTGACTCCAAGGCCGAGGCGCACAACGTTACTTGAAAAATGTATTCATGGTGTGGTCTCGCTTCAATAACCGGTGCGCATGTATATTGATTAGTCCCACCTTGGCAGTCGGTAGTGAGAACCACCAGGCACGATGCCAGCAAAGTGTTTAATGGGCCTTCAGATTTACGGCCCAACCCCTACGATCCTTGAGCGAAATGGCAGCAGCGGATCGCGCGGCGATAGGGAGGAGCACCCGTCAATAGACAATTGGACTATTAATGGGCCGGCCCACAGACACTCGCGTCTGTGCGATTCCATGCTATGAATCACCCGAGCACGATATAGAGGGAAATCCCCTGACGTGCACGATCTTGTAACAACGCCCCGTCGTCAGGAGGTACGCGAAGCTGTATACCTCGTGTCTCGACGTCACGATATTGTCGTCTCCCCAGCGACACGGCTTAACGTAGTGGTCGGAGCACGGCAACGAAGGGAGGAGGAGCGTCTCGCCCGTAACCGGGTTGGCCAAGGTGATGCGGCCGCCGGGCTCCAATCCTTGGTGTCCTACCAACTTCTGGTGTGCACGATGCCAGTAAAGTGTTTAATGGGCCTTCAGATTTACGGCCCAACCCCAACGATCCTTGAGCGAAATGGCAGCAGCGGATCGTGCGGGCGCTAGGGAGGAGCACCTGTCAATAGACAATTGAACTATTAATGGGCCGGCCCACAGACACTCGCGCGTGGGCGATTCCATGCTACGAATCACCCGAGCGCGATATAGAGGGAAATCCCCTTACGTGCACGATCTTGTAACAGCGCCCCGTCGTCGGGAGATACGCGAAGCTGTAGGCCTCGTGTCTCGACGTCACGATACTGCCGTCTCCCCAGCGACACGGCTTAACGTACTAGTCGGAGCACGGCAGCGAAGGGAGGAGGAGCGTCTCGCCCGTAACCGGGTTGGCCAAGGTGATGCGGCCGCCGGGCTCCAATCCTTGGTGTCGCACAGGCAGAGCAGGCCGTTGCACGTGCCGACAACGCACATGCTCTCGTACCGCCCGCCGTCGCAGCCGGTCCAGAGCTCGCCGCGGCGTCCTGACGACAGGTCGTCCACCACGTACGAGGAGCTCCAGGTCTGGACGAGGAGAACCGGGCGGCTCCGCATCTCCGACGTGCGCTCGTCGACCACATCACGCCAGAGCCGGCAGATGAGGCGGGCCAGACGCCGGGAGCTCGTCGGTGAACGGGAATCCGGCACCTAGAGGGGGGGGGGGTGAATAGGTGCTATTACAAATTTTAACTCTTTTTCAATTTAAGCTTAACACAAAGGTAAATTCTCTAGATATGCAACTAAGGTGAATTTACCTAAATGACAAGCTAAGCAATTCAACAAGATACAAGATAAATATAAGTGCGAAACAAGCAAGTAAGGGAGTAAGGATTAGGGGAACCAAGTGAAGCACGCGGAGACGAAGGAATAATCCCGAGTTCCACCACAAGGGTGTACGTCTCGTTGGAGAGGTGTGTGTCACCACAACGCCACTAAGGCTCACCTTCTTCTCCAATGAACTCAACCACAAAGGTTGCGAGTTCACCTTCCACTATTGATCCCCTTTGGGGCGGGGATCGAATCCCTTACACAAGCTTGAGGCACACACCCACAACTTAATTGGGGGCTCTCAAGATGACCACAACAGGTCAAGGACCACAAAAGGTCAAGGCAACACCAAGAAAGCAACAATGGTGAACTAGGTTTTCCCAATGGAAACCCTAGCCACGAAATCCCCAAGTGAATGGGGAGGAAATGCAAATCGCTTCGGTGAAGTAGTAGATCGGGGCCTTCTCCTTCAATCCTCCAAATATCAACGGATTTGAGTGGGGGGATTGGGAGATCTTGATGTTTTGAACTTTCTTGAGAATGGGGAGAGAGAAAATCAGAGAGGTAGCTGTTCTTGAGGGAGTGAGGGGGTATTTATAGCTCTCCCCAAAATCTGGCCGTTGGCTGCTTCGACCACCCGGAAATTCCGGTATAAGTCACCAACGGAAATTCCGGTCGCCCGGAAGATTGAAATATCCGACCAGAATTTCCGGTTGGAGCCAGAACCGAAACCTCTTCTTTCCTTAGCCGTTTCTTGAGTGTCCTTCTGGGTGCACTCGGAAATTCCGGTATAATGGAATTTCCGGGAACAATTTCCGGTTGAAGGCAGAACGCTTTCTCAACTTGACTTAGTCGTTTCTGGAGGGTTCTTCTGGGTGCACTCGGAAATTCCGGTATACTGGAATTTCCGGGCACAATTTCCGGTTGAAGCCAGAACCACTTTCTCAACTTGACTTAGTCGTTTCTGGAGGGCTCTTCTGGGTGCACTCGGAAATTCCGGTATACTGGAATTTCCGGGCACAATTTCCGGTTGAAGCCAGAACCACTTTCCAACTTTTCCTTAGCCAATTTTTGCGAAGTTCTGGGGGCCCGGAAATTCCGGCCCTGGGAATTTCCGGCTCCAATAATCCGATTCCTGGAACTTTTTCAGAGCCACTTCTTCTTTGCATTTTTGGCTTTGATGCATATGATATTTAATCATACACTAACTTAAATACTTAGCATTAGAATTAGTATATCATTGGTATTGTTAACTAACACCCAAAACACTAGGGGTTAAGAAATGTTCTTTCAATCTCCCCCTTTTTGGTCTTAAATGACAATACAAAGATTTGCAATAAAAGACAATGCTCTATCATGCTTATGATAAAAATGGCCCCCCCTAAACATGTGCATACTTGAAAACAGCTAGACAACGGATAGCACAATAGACAAGAACATTTTTGCAATAGAGAGCACATGATATCATAAGGAGTAATGAGACCATATACATAGCGAAGGTATAACTAGAGACTTGATAGAATTTCATACCTTTTGCATATAACATATGAGGTGAATACCAACACAATAGTCTTGTAGTCTCAACCATAGATAATATAGATAGCATGGGAATTGTCTCAATACACACAAAGGTTCACACAAATAGTTCGATAAGCATAAATAGTTCGACAAACACAAATAAGATAAATGGACACAAGCGCAAATAAATGATAGAAGCATATGCTTGTGCCCGAACCCATGCAAATCCCCGTTCCTAATAGATCAACTTCTCCCCCTTTGGCATTGAAACGCCAAAAAGGAAGAAGAGCGATGCTACGTCCCGTGAAGAACATTACTCGGAAGGGGTATCCTCATCATCGTCCTCATCCTCGTCATCATCATCATCTGAAGTAACATCCTCATATGCCTGTCCCGTGGAGTATGAGCTGCCACCAAGATCGTTTTCAAACTGAGACCACGGAGCCATAGACCCCTGGTTCCACTGAGCATAGGAGAGAGGCGGTGTGAGCTCAGCAGGAGCGGGAGATCCAGAAATGTGATGGAGGATCATCTCTTGATTGTGGGCAGATTGACGGCGGTCCTTGTAGGCTGAGTATTGCTCCTTGCGAATGTCGATGTTCATGCAAAGGATGTTGCGTTGGAACCAATTCAGCTTCTTCACGTGCCCGGAGGTGGAGGGGGCATAAGAGGGAGTAGCAGCCCTCCGAGCATCACCCATGAATGAACCACCCCGAGTGGACCGAGAGGATGGCACACTTGGGGGCTTGGGCACAGTCCTCTTCTCATATAGTTGCTTGAAGTCATGGACCTCCAAGTCATCATCACTAAGATCATGGTCGGGGAACTTGGACTTGATGAGCATCATGATGTATGGAGCATAGGGAATGGTGACCGTAGTGGTCATGGCATCATGCATCTCATGGTGAATGTAGTCCATCACATCCACACTCCAATCCGCACCATCATCGGTGCTCATAGCAATGGTGTGAGCATGAAGTAGCAAGTTGCAAAGGGGAGAGACCACATTATCATTATTTCCACCACTTGGAGCAATATTCTCCCGGAGAATGCGCACAAGGACATCATACAGAGGGAGCAAGTCCTTGGAGAGACTGGGAGCTCCACCCTCGCCATAGAGATGTACGGTATCCTTCTTGTTGAGGCGGTAGTTGTGGTGCATGCGGTAACCCTGAGGATTGTCACCATCAAACGAGTAACCCAACACCTTTGCAAACTCATACCAGTCAGACTCACAGTATGTCTCGCCAGTCATCCACTTGATGGTCTTCTTTGAGTCACCCTTCATCACAAGAGTGGCAAAGAACTGCAGCACAAGCTGAGAGTTGTAGTCGCAGCGGGTGATCACAAGTCTCTCCAACCCCATAGCCTTGATAAGATGGATGGCTTCAGCAAATGAGGCCTTCTTCTGTAGAGCCTGAAGGTTGTAGGGCTGCATCTTGCGGATGGGTTTCTTCAATGAGTAATAGACGTCCTTTAGGACGTATTCTTGCTCTTTGCACCAAAAACTGCGATCATCGAGGTCATCATCCCTCGGACTAAGGTACCAATCCCTTTGACGAAACAGAGCATAGTCAACTGCACTCATCTTTGTGCACGGCAGACGGCGAGTAGGAGGAGGAACTTCCTTTCTCTTCTTGGACTTGGGCTTGCTAGAGGATGCAACTGCTTTCTTGGACTTGGACATGCTAGAGCATGCAAGACCTTTGCCCTTAACCTTTCGAGTGGCTTGCCTTGAGAGTCTTCCACTCATGGGAGGAGAAGAACTCCCACTCGAATTACCTGTGAATTTAGCATAGATGGATAGCACAAGATAAGTACACACAAGTCAGGAGTGCATACACACATTAGGTAGGCATATAGTTGATCACATATAGCTAAACATGAGGAAATCTGAAAATTTGCACTTTTCAGGTTCAGACCGGAAATTCCGGTTCGTGTTCAGACCGGAAATTCCGGTCTGACGGAAAACAGTGCAGTTTTGAGATTGACTCCATCTAAAACTAGATCGATCCAACAAAATGCAAAACTAATGTATGTAGATGGCAGGGAATGGCACTAGGAGCAACCTTTACCAAGCAATTTCAAAACAAATAACTCCACATCTAGATCCAAGTGCAAGCACCTAGGGTTAGGGAAAGTGGTAGTTACCCTCATCCATTGAGGACATTGCTTGGAGGAGAGCGTTCCCGGGGCGGAGGAGGAGCAGATCCGGCCGAGAAAGAGGTTCCCCGGCGGTCGGAGTGCTCCGGAGGGACCTTGGAGCAGCAGGGACGGCGGCTGGAGGAGAGGGAGGTCGGGGGTGGAAGAAGGGCACGAATGAGCCCTTCACCCCGAGCCTGCCCTTATATTTTTTAGACAAACCGCCCGACCGGATATTCCGGGTGTAACTTACACCGGATATTCCGGTCTGCACCGACCTGCTGAACCAAACTCCCAGTTTTCAAACGGATGACTTGTGTGCAATAGATAGAAATGTTTTCAGGGTGAGATAGGCTTGGGATAGAATTCCAAACTGTCATTGGTACACCACACTCAACTTACAACAACCAAAAAGCATAAAGCGCCAAGTTGAGTAGGTTTTCCACATGCATGAACAAAGATGCAAAAAGCATCAATAAGCTCCAAATAACACCAACTCTTCTATACGAAGAGGGCGGTGGCCGAAGCCACCATGTAGGAGCGTATGGCATGTCACCGCGAAGATATATCTTGGGTACATAACCAATACTCGTCATTTTAGCTCACTAGTCATAAGAATGAATATAGAGATAAAAGAACACTTCCTATCGGCATAATGGGGGGAGGGATGGTCCAATGTATTAGGACCGCACTCCCCCTATGTCCATGCCTACATCTAGACAAAATAAGATACTATTGCGCCCTAGGTGTGTGTACAAGCCATCAAGCTAAGGACCTCGAATCAATGATATTGAGCTCATTCCTCAAGAAGCAAAACCTTCCTTCCTCAAGGGGCTTCGTGAAGATATCCGCCAATTGATCCCTTGTGCCCACATAAGATAAGTCAATGTCTCCTCGGGCCACATGATCCCTTATGAAGTGATGGCGGATCTCAATATGCTTGGTTTTTGAATGTTGCACCGGGTTGTAGGCAATCTTGATGGCACTTTCATTGTCACATAGAAGAGGCACTTTGTCGCAATCGACACCGTACTCCTTTAAAGTCTGCCTCATCCATAGCAATTGGGTGCAACAACTTGCGGCGGCAACATACTCGGCTTCGGCGGTGGAGAGAGATATGCAGTTTTGCTTCTTAGAAGACCAACTTACCAATGACCTCCCAATAAATTGACAAGTACCGGAGGTGGACTTCCTATCATCTTGATCTCCCGCCCAATCGGAATCCGTGTACCCGCATAGAGTGAAATGAGCATCCTTGGGGTACCACAATCCATAGGTTGGGGTATGAGCCAAATACCGAAAGATTCTCTTGACCGCCACATCATGGCTTTCTTTAGGAGCCACTTGATATCTTGCACACACTCATACGGCTAGTACTATATCCGGTCTAGATGCACAAAGGTAAAGAAGAGATCCAATCATTGAGCGATATACCTTTTGATCCACATCCTTACCCTTGGGGTTGAGCTCAAGGTGGCACTTGGTTTGCATTGGAGTAGAGGCACCCTTGAGCTCAAGCAACCCGAACCTCTTGAGCATGTCTTGAATGTACTTTGCTTGGTTGATGAAAGTCCCTTCCTTCAATTGCTTGATCTCGAATCCAAGGAAGAACTTCATCTCACCCATCATGGACATCTCAAACCTATCGGTCATAAGCTTAGAAAATTCTTCCTTAAATGCTTTGTTAGTAGATCCAAATATAATATCATCCACATATAATTGACATATGAAAAGTTCTCCATTTACTTTCTTAGTGAAAAGGGTGGGGTGGATTTCCCCAACTTGGAACCCACGGTCTACAAGTAGTTCTTTAAGGTGCTCATACCACGCACGTGGGGCTTGTTTAAGGCCATAGAGCGCCTTATCCAACTTGTAGACATGGTTCGGATATTTGAGGTCCTCAAACCCCGGAGGTTGCTTAACATAAACAAGTTCACTTAGTGGACCATTTAGAAAAGCACTTTTAACATCCATTTGTTGCAATTTAAAGTTATGATGAGAAGCATAGGCAAGAAGTATACGAATGGACTCGAGTTGAGCCACGGGCGCGTAGGTCTCTCCAAAGTCAATGCCTTCAATTTGGGAGAAGCCTTGAGCCACCAATCTTGCTTTGTTCCTCACCACTATGCCATGCTCATCTTGCTTGTTCTTGAATATCCACTTAGTGCCGATAACGTTGCGGCAATCTTTGGGTCTTTCCACTAACTTCCAAACCTTGTTGCGCTTGAAGTTGTTGAGTTCATCGTGCATGGCCTCAAGCCAATCCGGATCCTCAAGCGCTTCAAACACCTTCTTTGGTTCCACCATGGAGATGTGAGCTTGATGTTCACTAAAGCTTGCTGGTTGCCTTCGGGTGGAAACCTTGCTTCTTACATCTCCAAGAACCTTGTCAAGAGAGAGGGCTCTCAATTCTTGAGAGGTGCCAACTCTATTCACACGGCGGACCTCGATCTCCCTTCTTGAGGTGGGAGGAATCACTTGATCATCTTGATCATTCTTGTCTCCGCCTTGACCGGTTTGATGGCCTTGATCAACCCTTGGAGTGACTTCATGAGATGAGGGAGTAGGTTGATCTTGGCCTTGTTACGAACTGCCACCGGGAATTTCAGCAGAACCGGATATTCCGGGTTCACCTTGAACCGGAAATTCCGAGCCACCGGAATTTCCGACATCAGGCTGAACCGGATTTTCCGGCTCTCCGGGAATTCCTGGAGCAGTTGAAGGTTCTTGTCCATCTTCTTGGTTGGACATGTTGGGCACGGTGTTGTTGTCTTGGGTTCCCTGTGAGGAAGTAGCTACCACTTGCGTAGAGCTTGGTCCTTGTTGATCAACTTCATAATAGACTTCGATGGGGCGGTGAAAACCCACCCCCATCCTTAGGATAGCATCTTGAGGTTGAACATCACCTACATCGGAAACACCAACTTGCTCCACAAGGGAGCCATCATTCTCATCGAACACCACACTACAAGATTCTATGACAATGCGTGAAGCCTTGTCATAGACTCTATAAGTATGGGATTCGGCACCGTAACCAACAAATGTCCCTTCAAGAGATCTAGTATGAAACTTTCCTAAGCGAGCACCTTTGATGAGATAAAAACAGTTACAACCATAGACTCGGAAGTAGGAGATATTGGGCTTGTTCCCGGTAAGCACTTCATAAGGTGTCTTCATGAGTCCTTTGCGAAAGAAGAGCCGGTTTGAAGAATGACAAGCGGTGTTGACGGCTTCGGCCCAAAAGTTGTTTGGGGACTTAAACTCGGCCATCATCGATCTTGCCATTTCAATGAGAGTGCGGTTCTTCCTTTCGGCTACACCATTTTGTTGGGGAGTATACGCAGCGGAATATTGATGACGAATCCCTTCTTTACTAAGGAACTCATTCAACGTATAGTTCTTGAACTCGGACCCATTGTCACTTCTAATCACCAAGATTGGGACATTGTGTTGACGTTGAGCTTCATTGGAGAAGTCGATGATTGTTTGTTGAGTCTCCATCTTCGCCTTGAAGAAGAAGACCCATGTGTATCTCGAATAATCATCAACAATAACCAAGCAATATTTCTTCCCACCAAGACTAGCGTCCGGAATAGGACCAAAGAGGTCAACATGGAGGAGCTCCAAACCCCTCTTTGATGAAATGATGGTTTTGCTTGGATGGGGGGAATCATGCATCTTGCCTTCAACACAAGCCCTACACATTCGATCCTTCGAGAAGGAAACATGGACTTTTAGTTCTAGGATATGGCCACCTTTTTGGAGACTTTGCAAAGTTCTCATGTTGACATGGGCTAGGCGGCGGTGCCACAACCAACCCAAGTCCGCTTTAGCGAATAGGCACATTGTATGAGAAGTGGTGACTCCGGAGAAGTCAACCACATAGAGCTCATTTTCAATGTACCCAACGAAAGCAACATTGAGAGACTTGCTCCGCAAGAGGATAACCATATCCTTTTCAAAGAGAACGGAGAAACCCAACTTAGTTAAAGAACGAACCGAGAGTAAGTTGTAACCTAGGGATTCGACAAGCAAGACATTCACAAGAGTGATGTCCGGCGCCACTACCACCTTGCCGAGTCCCATTACCTTAGACTTTGATTTGTCGTCAAATGTAACGGTTATATGATCATCATTAGGCCTCAACTCCGTTACAAGCTCCTTGCTTCCGGACATGTGACTAGTGCACCCACTATCAACTATCCATTTCGATCCGCCGGAAACAAGGCCCTACACACAATCAATTCTTTGATTTAGGTACCCATTTTACAATGGGTGCCTTTTGGTTAGCAACAAGGGTCTTTGGAACCCAAATAGCATACTCAATATAACCATCAAATAGACCAATGTATCTAGCATAGACATCCCCATAATAATCAACATATAGAGCATAGTTAGGGTTAGATATGCCCGCAAAGTCATTACGAGTGGGTGTGCCCCTTGTGACACTTCCACTCGCAACGTCATCTTTCTTGGCTAGAGCGGGCTTGGCCTTCTTCTTGGTCTTCTTCTTCTTGGCAACATAGCCTAGACCCTCTTTCCCTTTGTGGGTCACTTGCTCATGAAGAGGGGTAGCAAGTGACTTCTTACCCTTATCAAGAGAGGTCTTGGTTGTAGTTGCCATGGAAGGAACAAACTTCACCCTAGCAACATTCTCAACAACAATAGCATGGTCATTTAAATGAGTGGAGGTGCTAGGTTTCTCAAGGTTTGACAACCGAGTTTGAAGTTGATCCTGAGCCTTGGTAAGAAGATCATGTTCACTTGTCAATGCCTTGTGAGCATTGTCAAGTGACTCAAAGTCTTCCACTAGTCTAGCATGAGCAGCCACAAACTCGGCCTTTTCATTTTGCACAAGTTTATATCTAGCAAAGTAAAGATCACGATCCTTAGATAGCTTGGCAACATCGGAGTTATGAGACTCCACAAGAGTTTTAAGTTGCTCTTGGAGAAGAGCATGAGCTTCTTGTTCATCTTCTAAAGAAGATTGGAGAGATGCCTTAGCATAGGCATCTTCCCTCTCAATCTCACCTTTGAGCTCAAGCTCATCCTCAAGCTCACCTATACGACTCATAAGAGAGCCAAAGTGTTTCTTGCCAACCCCTTGCAAGTTAGTCATGAATTCATCAAAAGCAATAATTTCTTGTTTTATTTAGAGACTAACTTCATCATCAAGATCATGGGATATAGAAGTAGGAGGCAATTTTACCTCGGATGCCTTAGCCATAAGGCATCTTGCATTCTTGATGATGGGGCTCTCATTTGGGGATGAGAAGAGTGATGAAGTGGTAGAGGTAGTGGCTATTGCGGCTACTTCACTTCGAGTGTCTTCCTTGTCACTATCTTCATCGTCGGAGGGATATTGCTCTTGAGTCACCAAAACAATCTTTTGCTTCTTCTTGAAGAAGGGCTTCTTCTTCATGGGTAGTGGCCCCTTGCTCTTGGGCTTGGCCACGAGCCTCCCACCATGCTCTTCTCTCCTCTCCCATGGACAATCTACAACAAAGTGGCCTTTGTCATCACAATTATAGCAAGTCCTCACCTTGTTACCTTGGTTCTTTCCATTGTTTGGAAACTTCCTATCCATCCTTGCTTTGGCCTTCGAGGGATTCTTCCAAAACTTATGAGCCGTAAGAGCAAGATGTTGGTTGAGAGAACCTTGGTAATGATCATGTGATAGCTCGATAGAGTCATCACAATCATCATCATCTTCTTCTTCAACGGTGGCCTTCAAGGCAACCGATGCGTGCTTGTGCATCCCAATAGCTCTTGCTCTTGCATCTTGAGCAATCTTCGCAGCAACCTTGTAGGCGGTCATCTCTTGCATGACTTCATTGGATGTCAACTTGGCGTAGTCGTGCCTTCCTTGTAAGGTCTTCAAGTCCGCTTCCTCAAAGGGCAAGAGAGTGCTCACGAACTTCCTCTTGATCCATTGGTCATCAACGTAGACCGCACCAAGGCTTCTAAAGGTAGTAGCGATGGCCACCAACCTCCGGTACATGTCCTCATGGTTTTCACCATCCAATTTGAAGAACCCTTCCACCTCGTTACACAAGGCATCATACCGGTTCTTCTTCATGCTCTCATTACCGACAAAAATGTCGGAAAGAGCATCCCAAACTTCTTTGGCGATGGAGAGATGTTGAATGAGAGGCATGTCCTTTTCTCCAACGGCCACTTGAAGCTGGTGGAGAGCGGTGGCGTTGAGTTGACCATCAACCACCTCTCTCCTTGTCAAGTTGGTTGGGTCATTGGCCTTGAATCCAACTTGAATGATGCGCCATAAATCCATGGAAGCACTGCAAATGTGAGACTTCATTTGAAATTGCCATTGAGAAAAATGTTGAGGTTTAAGCTTTGGGGGATCGGTTCTAATGTTAACATTAGGGTGTGGAATGGGAGGATCCGGAGAATAGGTGTGAAAGACTTCATTATATTTCTCTCCGGATGGTGGGGGTTTAGTGGAGCTAAGTGGTTCACCCTTTTCATCCTTTTCCACAGAAATACCCGGAGGCGTTTCCTTGGACTCACCCGACGATGATTCCTTGAAGGAATCACCTTTCTCCTTAGGAGATAGAGGGGTTGAGAGAGATGCATTCGAGGTTTCCTTAGATTTCAAAATTGCTTGAAGCAATTCATTCATCTTTAGTAATTGGGCATCCATGGATGATTTCAACAAGTTGAGATCGCCCGTGGTTGCTCCCTTGGCATGCGCCTCCGCCAACTCCAACTCACGGGCGACCCTCTCGGGTTCGGATTCCGACATCGTATCACTTAGGCGGTAAAGCCCTTAAAAGTGAACCTGGCTCTGATACCAGTTGAACGGGAATCCGGCACCTAGAGGGGGGGGGGGGGGGGTGAATAGGTGCTATTACAAATTTTAACTCTTTTTCAATTTAAGCTTAACACAAAGGTAAATTCTCTAGATATGCAACTAAGGTGAATTTACCTAAATGACAAGCTAAGCAATTCAACAAGATACAAGATAAATATAAGTGCGAAACAAGAAAGTAAGGGAGTAAGGATTAGGGGAACCAAGTGAAGCACGCGGAGACGAAGGAATAATCCCGAGTTCCACCACAAGGGTGTACGTCTCGTTGGAGAGGTGTGTGTCACCACAACAGGTTGACCACAACGCCACTAAGGCTCACCTTCTTCTCCGATGAACTCAACCACAAAGGTTGCGAGTTCACCTTCCACTATTGATCCCCTTTGGGGCGGAGATCGAATCCCTTACACAAGCTTGAGGCACACACCCACAACTTAATTAGGGGCTCTCAAGATGACCACAACAGGTCAAGGACCACAAAAGGTCAAGGCAACACCAAGAAAGCAACAATGGTGAACTAGGTTTTCCCAATGGAAACCCTAGCCACGAAATCCCCAAGTGAATGGGGGAGGAAATGCAAATCGCTTCGGTGAAGTAGTAGATCGGGGCCTTCTCCTTCAATCCTCCAAATATCAACGGATTTGAGTGGGGGGATTGGGAGATCTTGATGTTTTGAGCTTTCTTGAGAATGGGGAGAGAGAAAATCAGAGAGCTAGCTGTTATTGAGGGAGTGAGGGGGTATTTATAGCTCTCCCCAAAATCTGGCCGTTGGCTGCTTCGACCACCCGGAAATTCCGGTATAAGTCACCACCGGAAATTCCGGTCGCCCGGAATATCCGGAAGATTGAAATATCTGACCAGAATTTCCGGTTGGAGCCAGAACCGAAACCTCTTCTTTCCTTAGCCGTTTCTTGAGTGTCCTTCTGAGTGCACTCGGAAATTCCGGTATAATGGAATTTCCGGGAACAATTTCCGGTTGAAGGCAGAACGCTTTCTCAACTTGACTTAGTCGTTTCTGGAGGGTTCTTCTGGGTGCACTCGGAAATTCCGGTATACTGGAATTTCCGGGCACAATTTCCGGTTGAAGCCAGAACCACTTTCTCAACTTGACTTAGTCGTTTCTGGAGGGCTCTTCTGGGTGCACTCGGAAATTCCGGTATACTGGAATTTCCGGGCACAATTTTCGGTTGAAGCCAGAACCACTTTCCAACTTTTCCTTAGCCAATTTTTGCGAAGTTCTGGGGGCCCGGAAATTCCGGCCCTGGGAATTTCCGGCTCCAATAATCCGATTCCTGGAACTTTTTCAGAGCCACTTGTTCTTTGCATTTTTGGCTTTGATGCATATGATATTTAATCATACACTAACTGAAATACTTAGCATTAGAATTAGTATATCATTGGTATTGTTAACTAACACACAAAACACTAGGGGTTAAGAAATGTTCTTTCAGTCGGGAGTCGTGTCAGGATCTCCGCCAGGACGTCCGAGGCCGCGTGGAACTTCCAGCAGCCCTCGCCGTCCATGGCGTAGTTGTGGCGGCCATCGTCCGCCTCTGCGATATGTTTGATCGATCCTTTCTTTTTCAGTTGCAGGAGCTCTGGGCGCTCGTCTCGCCGTAGTTTTTGGCTATAAAATCGAATCTGAGAGCATCTCCAGCCGTGCCACACAGACACCTCTCCAGGCAGATTTTTGGGCTCCGGACGGCGATAAATTGCCGTTTTCTGTCCAGTCGCGTCCCAGGAGCCCAAAAAGCGTCGGATTGGCCCGTTTTCCAATCCGGTGAACGTAGGCGAACGTAGCGCGCCGCGGGACGTCTGGGCGCCAGATGAAACATTTGCGTGCAAAAAACCGTGGGGTCGGCTTATAAGCGTCTAGGCGTGGGAAAGCGCGCGAAAGCGGTGGTCATCGCCCGCACCCCCCTCGTCTTCCGCGCCGGTCAAGCTGCGCATCCAAGTGAAACAAAGGCGAGTTATGGCGCACTGCCGCCGAGCTGACGCCTCGGTTTCACGCGCCGGAGTTAATGGCGATGCTTCTGTGCCACCGCCCTCGGCCGCTACTTAAGGCGAGCCCCACCACGCCTGATCTCCACACTCTCGCCACTCTCTCTCTCTCTCTCTCTCTCTCTCTCTCTCTCTCTTTCTCTCTCGCCCCAATCCACCCGAGCTAACAATGGACGAGCGTTTCCCCGGCGATGGCGCCGCCGCCAACGGCTTCAGACGTCGCTTCCTACACGAGTGGGAGGCGTGGCTACTCTTCCAGGCGGATTACCCGGCGCCGCCCGACATGCGGGTGTCCGGCCTCTGGCGACTCAGCGACGACGGCGTGTCGGTGCCTCTGGTGCCGAAGGAGGTGGACATGCCCGTGGCCATCACCGAGATCCTCGAAGGATTCCCATGAACACGGCCTTAATGTTAAGGTGGGTGTGGCGAATCCTGAGGGGCGAAGGGGGCCTTTGGCTTGACCTGGTGAGAGCCAAATACCTTAGGGGGTGCCCCCTCATGGCATGTGAGCGCAAGGAGGGTTCCCAGTTCTGGCGGTCTATCCAAACCATTAAAGATGAGATTAGACTCGGGGCCACCTCATCCGTAGGTAATGGAAGAGACACCCTGTTCTGGCTCGACTCCTGGTTTGGTGGACAGCTTCTACGGTATGAGTTCCTGGATCTCTTTGCGATCTGTACAGAACCTCTCATGCTGGTTTCCACGGCCTTCCAGCAGGGGCGGTGGAACATTAGGTTTCACCGCACTTTTGGACTAGGGGAAGTGGAGAGTCGGAGGCACCTGCTAGAGGCGCTTTCCCTAATTGTCTCGGACATACCGGATAGTGTCTCGTGGAGACTAGCGCCTGCGAGACACTTCTCGCGCGGTGGGCTCCGTTTACGGGCCCTATTTAGGGGGCCGCGCATCCGTGGACTTCCTACCTGTAGAAGGCTCCACTACCGCTGAAGATCAAGATCTTCACGCGACAGCTGCTTAGAGACCGCCTCCCCTCGGGGTGGAGGTGGCTAAAAGGTTTGGCCCAAGCGATGGCACCTGCCCCCTCTGTGCTGTCCCCGAGACGGGGACCCATATCCTGTTCTCATGTCCTGCAGCTCGCTTCTTATGGAGCTTTGTCGCCAAGGCGTTTGGGCTGCCTGCGAGAATTTCTAGAAGTGCGGGCAAACCGTACCGGTAGGAGGATGTGCCTCTTTTGGTTGGTGTTTGTGGCAATGACCTGAACCATATGGACTATACGTAATAAGATTGTCATCGAGCGTGTCTTTCTGCTACGGGTTTCTGACTCAGTTTTCAAATTCTTGGTTTTACTGTAGTAGTGGCATCCGCTGGGGCAGGGAGCGGCTGGATGGCATACTTGAGTCTCTTCTGAACGTGTTGCGCCTACTTTCTACGCCTTCCAGCCGTTAGCTCTATTATGTAGAGTTTGTATCAGGATTTGGCTTGTTTGCGTTAGTCATCCTTGTGGACTCCAGCAAAATCTTTTATTTATCCGTGTTTGAAACCTAGTTCCTAACTATTGTAATGTGGATGTTGATTTTATTTATAAAAAAGGGCGAAAACTTGTTTCGACGAGAGAGTGTGCTGCTCACGACGTCGACTACCCAACCCACAAAAACGTTAAGTGGGCTCCCACGGGTATGTAGAAATCATGGGCATTCCACCTTGCCCACACCGATCGCACGATTTATTCTATACTTCCTCCGTTTAACAAAGCATGTCTTGGACTTTATCCAACTTTAAATGTATCAATCATATCCACGTACATCTAAATTTAAACAAAGTGCAAGAGAGACTAGACGGATGGAATAGGTTGCGGGTTCGAGCCCGGACAAGGGGCCGCCGGAGCACCACCGGCTAGCTCCGCACCTGGTGAAGAAATGGGTGCGGGAGCAGACGAATAACCTGTGAGCCGCCGAGACAGCTCCAGGCTCTGACACGCAGACGTTGCACGCAACGCGGAACGGCACCAGGCGTCACAGTCCAGCTCCGCCGCCACCACCCATGTCCATGTGAACCCGCGCGCGCCGTCGGTGTCGCGCACGCGCTGCCCACGCCGGCTCCACGTGACCGCCTCGTATCGTACGCTCGCGCCGTTTGCGCGATGGTACCTTCTTTGGCCGATTGTGCTGCGGTTTGTTGTGTTCTGTTGTGCAGCGGGGATTGGGACGAAGAAGCTTGCTTCGACGGACGGATTTTGGAGTGGCATGTGCAACTGTCACCAGTCCGGTGCTCACCTCACCACGCACCACGCAGGCCATCGAGAGGATATACGTGTCCGACCAAGCGTCGCGCTCAGCTGCCACGACGCCACCAACCAAGGGAACGATCCGTGCGTCCCGTCGCTGGTTGCTTCCGCCGTGGGCGTCGTGGCCGTGGTGAGAAGTGGGTCGGCAGGCACTGCGCTGGGAGCCTGCGTGGTCTCGTCACCAGCGCCGCCACAGCAGCAGCACCAGGGGTGCACCTTTTGTTTATATAAATATGAACCCTGCCTATTGTAATTCTTAAAAATGGCTAGGGTTTGTGATTTGTGTCTGCATCCTTTTAAAGAGCTCCACCACCACCCACACTTATATGGGGTAGGTGGCCTGGAGCCAATGACACGCCTTTAAGGGGACGACATAGGGCAGACCCAAAGGATGTCCGTGTGCGTCTGTGATCGACGTAAATTCGGTCCAAATTTGCGTCGAGAATAGGTCGTGGCGGACATAAAAATGTGTCGTTGTCTATTTGTGTCGTCATGTTGGGCCTTCATTTCGACTCGCGCCGACAGGAACGGACGCGAGCGGACTCAATGCGTCGGCCCATTGGAGTCATCCTTACGCCACTCTAGTTGACGGCAAGTAATTTACGGTGCCACGTGTAGTGAACTGAGTTGGTATAAGCTCATAGGGCAAGGGTCTTTCTGCCAACTGAGCTTGCAGAAGGTGGCTTTCCGCCATTCGAACCGGTGACACTTTTTCACATTTTGACAGGGCTATTTGATTAAAAAAAAACGAGGGGTCACTTTTAACTATTACATTAAGTAGGGGTCATATTTGTAAAAAAAATCGGGTGTGACTGCCTAGTATTAGTAGTGTACTAGGTGGCGAGATCTAGCGTGCTCGGTTTACCCCTATGAGTGCTCATCTGTGTAGAACCGTGTGACGGCGCACCGGAGAAATTTGGCATATGATGTGCTCAGACTCCTACTAGTATGGATAGAAAGAGAAAGAGAAGAGACAATGTGTTTTGAGAGAGTATCTAGTCTCATTATGAAAAACTAGATTTAGGGGTGTGTCCTGGGGCACGATCCATCGAGTTCTTTGTTGACAATATGTTATATACAATGATAATAATTAGCGGTTAGAAATTATAATGTCCAAGTCTAATACGTGCTGACTAACACTCGGATGTTAAACTCTCACGTTGAACGAAAAAAGGTAACTATAAACATCACTAACAACCTATGTATAATAACAAACAGATATTCCACATTACAAAACTTATGACCACGACCGATACAATGGGAACAAAGGTACATAAAAGAAATGAACTAATAATGAATGTAAACTAACACACGGATGTTCCACATGGTATTCGATTATGTGCTTCTAATAAAATCCGTGTAGGGTTAGTACGAACCATATTAATTGGTGTCTACCAGACTCCTCATCCATCATGTCCATACTACGGCTAAGAAGGTGCATCATCAGGAAGTAACTCGGCGGACCAGCGGTCCATACCCGAAATTGTCGCCATCAAACTTTTGAATTGATCTGAATCTTCTAACACCAAACTTGTAACACACGTAGATTGAACGAGATCCACCACTACATGGAGCAGCGATCGCCCTCCTCCACACCACCGACGAGAATGCCGCCGACGAGGTGGACGAGGAGCAGATACAAATACCTTATTCGTGTCCCTCATAGTGCCGACATAACCACCATAAGGTCGTTGCCAACTGACTAAATAATAAATATTGTAACCTTATTACAGTGTCCTCCGAGGTGATTACACCACCTCCCGCCATCGGGCGGCCTACATGGAGACGTGACCTGCTGAGCTGTCAATTCATAGTCGAAAACGCTGAAAATGAGGCAAATAGCCGCGGTGGCTAGGGTGGAACTCTACATATGCCCAAACTACAAATTTGGTTATTAGGTAGACAAAATATATCTTGCTAAGGTGGATAAATGATGCACTTTTACGCAATGATCAGTGGTGCTAGTTTACATCCTCTGTCCTACTACTCCACTATATATGAGTGGTATGCTGATAAATGGAAAAGCAAAGATAAGATAACGTCCACTGGTCTCGGCTCTCACCCAATCCAGTACTATTATACTGTAAAATGAATTGACCCCTGATCTGAATTTCTCGTCGGATGCCTAATACGGAGTACCGCCCTCCACATGTGCCCAGCCAAGCAAGATCTCCAACGTAATCTTGTTTCAGGGATAAACAAACCACCACCACCACTGATTTCTTATTTAATCTCCTTGCTTTGCTTCTTTCGTGTTCATACGTGGCCTCCTGGAGCTCCTACTACAGAGTTCTGTAGAAATTATAATCAGCTCACTTGTGAGTATTTGGCTGATTGCGTCCCAAACACAACGCCGGCTCCGCACTAGTTAATATATTGCCCGGAGCTGAAGCACCAACTTAATTAATTAATGGTGTTTATAGTACATGCAAATCATGCAAACATATTCGCAGTGTCGGAGGTCTCAACCGCAAGAACGTGATCACGTCCTTGTCTCTAACCAAGATTTAGGATAATCAATACCTGCAAAGGACAGTGTTAATCTACAGTATTGTAAGTACACGGACTGAATCGTTCGTTTAACTTGTACCAGCTACCAGGGACCTTTCTTCCTCGGCATACGGGAGTACAAAGCAAGCAGGTTATACTCATGGCTCGGATTAACCAACATTAAGTACCTGTCATCAGTCAACAGTCGGACCGACCACTGGGTAAAATTCAACTGGAAGACGCGTTAAGGCAGGCAGATTTTTCCCTGTCCCATTCAGTCACATCATCGCAGCCAGCAACGACGCTTCCCACTCATCTCATCTTGCTTGCTTTCACCTTGGCGACAGCTCAGTGGGGGCGGACAGACGGCACCATCCGGCGAGACGGGACGCCGCCGTGTCGACCATCCGCCGCACGTAGCCATCACCACGTCGCCGTCCGGCCACAGTGTCAGTCTCGTCAGTATAGCTCCGCCGGTGAGCCCGCGTGTAACTACGTAGGCGTAGGAGAGGAAGCTTCCATATCGTTCAGCGTGATGGTCACGCACGGGCCCATCTTGTTTGTTCTCTTCTCTCAACATTATCTCCAGAAATAGTCACAGCCTGTGGACTCTCATTTTGGTAACAGTCAGAAATAACTTGTTCTGCTTCACGTTTAAGGTTTCTCTCAGTTAGTAGAATTTAAAAAATGTATTTACTTGAATGGTATAATTGATTGAGTGGTGTGATGCAATCGTGGAAGAAAAATTTGGACGCGTGCCGTGCTAGCGTCCTCCGAACTGACAGCTCACCAAAATCAACAATGCATGCACTGCACCTAATGCGGCATCAGGATCGGATCTATACTACATGCATTCGTACAGTTTGGATGTTTTAGTCTCAACAGCTGCTATAGGATCTTATCCGGCAGCTGTGTACGGGCCATATAAGTAGGGATGTAATAAGAGGAATCAGATTTTTTTTCTTTACCGTATGTTTTCGACGTTTAACAGCGAAGCGAATCGGATAATAACCAGTTACAGTTTTAAATACGGATATATCGAACACATAATTTGGATGGGAAAGGGAGCGGACTGAGAGCGCAAACAAATCAGTTGAATAGTTATGCAATAACATACATGATGGGAGCCGTGGGCGGTGTGTGACTAGTGTTGATGTACGTAGAAGGCGGACTTAGAAGGTAGTATGGGGCTTCTGCCAATCGTCAGAGGGTTCCGACAAGGAAGGGGTAGGTCCAACGAGGCCTTGAAAGGTTTCTGAGTGGTTCTGGTGATCTCCAACGGGGTTTTGATGAGGTGCTTCCTACTCTGGCGAGATCCGGTGATGATCAAGATGGTCAGAGGTTGTGGGGCTGGTTTTGGTGAGGTACGGTGTGTTTTTGCCGATAACCGACGAGGGTGCTCTGGCCGCGGTGGAGCTTGGGCAAGGCAGGACTCCAGTGAGGAGCTCCACCACGGTGATCGGGCGAGGCGCGACGGTCCAACGGACTCCGGTAAGGTTCCGACCAACTCTAGTGATGCTCCGACGAGTTACTGTTGGAGGCGAGGTGGCTGGAAGTGGAGGTGGTAGGAGGCAAGGCCTAGTTGGTCGTGGTGGGGCTTGATGAACTTTGGCCGACGGTGCTACCAGGGTCTTAGGGGTATTAGAGATGATTCACACAAAATCTAATAGTTTTGTCACAACTCTCGGCTCACATATGTTTTTCTTTGAAATTCTCAGCCGAGACAAACACACCCTAAGTGTAGTCTCATGACTACTTTGTGTGCTTGTGAAACAATGAGAGTAGTTCGGTTGGATGTTTTGTCTCATCAATTCCGATGATCTTAACTGATTAAATTAATGTGTATAGGTCATATTAGAAACATAATAAACATTACATAATCCTATAAATCATAACTTATAGCATAGATTCAACCTGGCTATTTATCTAAGTAAAAAAACTTCCGGCATTGTCTTAGGCCCCGTTTGGAACACAGGAATTCCATAGGAATTTTGTAAGATAGGAATCTTACAGGAAAATTTCCTATGGTGCTGTTTGGAACAAAAGAATAGGAAACTTGGATTCCTTTGAAATTCCTATGAGATAGGCTATTCCATAGGAATTTTGGAGGAAAACAAACATGAGGTGAGACCTCATGTTTCAATCTTCCCATGTCTACAATTCCTGTGTTTTTCCTGCGTGACATCCAAACGACCCTGTGAAAATTTTCCTATGGTTTTGGTTCCCGTAGGAATTCAATAAACATAACACCTCAATTCCTATGTTTTTCCTATTCCTGCGTTTTTACTTCCTGTGTTCCAAACAGGGCCTTAATGGAGTCCAAGCGTTCCTGTCAAGAAAAATGTAACAGACCAACTCAACTCCCCACTATTTTTGAGTAAAGAAAACAAGACCAACTCTGAATCCAAGTAAAAAAATGGGAATTTTCCTATGTATGTCCAGGTCCTTGACCCTCTCTCCTGTTCCGGATAAAACCCTTCATTTGCTCAGATTAGGCCTCTCACTATCTATTTAGAGTCATTGGAGCACTTCCTTCGAGCCAATGTAGTCCCACTAGATCCACAAAACTTTTACACTTCTTTGAATACTTTTGTGACTATTTTACATATGTTAGTGGTTAAGAATCAAAATAGCTCACATAATTAACTCATATACCATTATGTCTTTATCATCTCTAACTAATTTTTGTGTAGCAAACCAACACTATACCTATCCTTTGAGGTAAGGCGACTGAGCAAGAAATATGAACATCACAATATCCTCCTTCGGTGCACGCATATCCTTAACTTCCAATTTACTTTTCTATGTGCGAGATTTTTATGTCATCACATTTCAGTTTCCACTCTTCAACGTGAACTTAGAGGTGACCTCATTCTCTCTTTTTCCATTTTGGTCACCGCTACGTGACATCGAAACACCCCTATTTTTGGCTTTGGCCTTCTTAAAGTTTCTAAAATAGAAGTCACCCTTGGGGTCTCGGCTTTGTGGAAAATATAGCATGGGTGGAGACACTAGGTAGTCAAGGTAGTCTCGTAACACAAGCTGAGAGTATTTAGGAGGTACTCTACTTTTGCACAACTTCACTTAATGTTTAATCTTCACACTAAATTGTTTACTTACACAATAAATTTGATACTCTATACACCCTAAATCATGATATTATAGTACTTTCAAGCTCATAATATTTCACTATGCAATTTAGTCGTGACGCTTGTTCCAATATATTGTTTAATGTACTATTTGCATTGCCAAAAACAACGAAGAGGGTTTTAATAAAGCTTTTATGATTTTATGCTTGTAATATATCGATTTAATTTGGGTTAGTTGAGATAAGTCTTATATGTGCAGTTAACTCATGAATCTTTTTTGCATATGTTCTTTTTGACGAATCCACTCCAAACTTCCCCAAGAAAGCACTATTTGCATCCTTTTAGGGTATGATGCATCATCAAGAAGGATGAGCGCCCCAACTACCACCGATGGTCCAGGTGTATCATCTAGTTGTCCCAATTTCCTCCGGCGTTGGAGCACGCATAAGCTTTACTTACCTCTTTACCTCTTTTATGCGAAAGATTTGTGGTGCCACATCATATTCTAGTCTGCACTCTATAGCGTCAGCTTGGAGGTGATCTATCCCTTCATTTCGTCGGCCACTTTACTTGTGACGCGTCATCGAAATGTCTCTCTATTGGGTGCTGGTGTTACAATTTTTTGTAACGAAACTCACCCCTAACATCTTGGCTTTGTGGAAAGTAAAGATGGATGGAGACATCAGGTAGTAAGTGTGATCTCATGACTATCCTACATTCTAAAAAAGGATTTGAGACTAATTCAGTAGATATTCTATCTTTTCGCATCATCTGATTTACTGTGACCTTCCCACTGAATTGGTTTACTCTATACACTACATCTAGATCATGATATTATAGACTTTCTGCACTATTTAACTCTTAATTTTCTTTGTGGTGTTTGTTTCCTTGTACCGTGTTGTGCATTATGCACGCTACCAAAAGATTTTCCGCACTATATGATTGTGATATATGAAAGTAACTTGTGTTAGTCGACAAGTGCCTTCCATGTTTTCAGCCGTAAATCTTCTTGTATCTATTCTCTCCAACTAATCTTCTCTAGCCAGCACTATCCTATCCAAACGTGTGTTGCGTCGGAGAAGGATGATCGTCCCAACTATGCCACCGACGATATACACGTGTATCATTTACTTGTCCAATTACCTTGGCTAGTGCATGCATATCCTTTATTTCTCTTTTAGCCGCTCTATGCACGAGATTTGCGATGCCACATCACATTTCAGTTTCCACTCTCTAACTTTAACTTGGAGGTGATCTCATTCATTATCTCGTCGGCCACTTTATTAGTGACGCTACATGACATCAAAACTTCCCTTTTTTGGTGTTAGTGTTCTAGAAATTTCGAACAGAAAGTCAGCCCTCGGATATTGCTTTGTTGTCAGTCAAGAACGGATAGACACACCATGTAGTAAGGGGTGATTTCATGACCATCGTATGTTCTAGCAAACAAATTGATCTCCTCACTAAATAGGTTTACCCATCAACTAATGTGATACTCTATACACCACATCTCGATCATGATATTGTATCTCTTCTGCACTTATAGTATGTAACTCTGAAATTTATTTTTCAACGTTTGTTACCTTGTATGCACAATACAAAAAACATCCAAAGATGGTTTTTAACACTTTACGCTTGTCATATACAGAATCAATTGACTTGTGTTAGTCAAGAAGTGCCTTGCATGTGCAACCAACGCGTGCATCTTCTTGTGTCTGTTCTCTATAACTAGTTTACGCCAAGCTTTCGTAGTCGGAACTATTGTTATCCTCTTAACATGTGTTGCGCCATTGAGAAGGATGAGCATCCCAACTACCACCAAGGGCGCATGTGTATCAACTACTTCTATCTTCATACGTAACAAAACGTGAAGACGGCATCTTTCACTTTCCACTCTCTAGTGTTAACTTATTAGTGACCACATTTGAATGAGGTTTTGAATTTTTCGAGAAATCTAAATCGAGAGTGTCCACCTTGTGGTATTGACGGGTGAACGCCTATGTGACCGGCCGATCGAGATCGAAGGCCAGTGGAAGGCCAGAGCTCACCCTTTACGAAAGAAAGAAGACGAGTTCACTGGTGTCAGCGGCCTCCTCTTGTCTGTCTGTACTTGACTTTCACGGTCCAGTTTCTCAGGTAAGTTCCCACGGTGAAATAGCAGCGCCTCTCCTGGGAAATGCTTGGATGCTCCCGGGTGCATGTGCACCCGGTTGAAAAAATCATTTTTCCAATGTAAAAAATGCATGTAAAAAATACGCGCACGTAGATCTCGCATGTACCAGACATGTCTTGCAAGTTTTGTGAAAAAATGATTTTTCGTTTGGCCCGTACAAAAAAGACAAAAATATGTCACATATATACTGCTATATAGCACATAAATTTTCTCTTTTTTACCGAGACAAAATAAATAATATTTTCGGCACGAAATTCATGCACGGGGTACATATTTTGTAAGTCTTGTACATGAATTTTTTGTTTCACATTTTTGGAAATGTTTTTGGCTTTTTTTTTCATTTCCAAAAAACCGGGAGCAGGTGCCCCCGGGTTCATTCTATCCACTCAACACACACACCAGCACAGTAGAGTAGAAAAGGCAGCTCGGCCCAGAAACGTGTATAAATAGGCCGCCTCAACCCATGTCTCCAGTAGTACCATTCGGCATCCCCACTCTGTCTCTCTGCCGCACCCACCATCCGCCGCAAATTACAATCCAGCCCCCAAATCCCAATTCGCGAGGATTTCCCCGGATCGGACCATCCTTCCGCCGGCGACATGGGGCTCTCCAGCATGCCCGCGCCCAAGGACAGCCTCTTCACCTTCCTCCTCTACAACACGGTGGTGTCCATCGCCATCCTCTCCGACCTGCTGCGCGCGGTCATGCTCTTCGTCGGCCTCCCCGTCCCGCCGCCCGCGGGGGAGGACGAGGACCAGCAGCCCCTCGCCGCGTCCTCCTCGTCGCCCACGCCCACCCTCGTCGACAGGTTCCGGAGCACCTTCACGCCCGCGCTGTTCGGGGCGCGGCGCCGCGGCGCGCCGGACTGCCGCGTGTGCCTGGCCAGGTTCGAGCCGGAGTCGGTGGTCAACCGGCTCCCCTGCGGCCACCTCTTCCACCGCGCCTGCCTCGAGACGTGGCTCGACTACGACCACACCACCTGCCCGCTCTGCCGCCTCCGCCTACTCCCCGCCGCCGACGACCCGCCCTCTCGTTCCGTCGCCCGGATTTACTAGAGATCTGCCGTCGATTCGCCACCTGGGGTGTGGCCCTGACGTGTGCGCGTAGGAAATTGAGGCTTCTTTCTTCGGATCCTCCCCAACTTACCATCTGTTTTTAGTTGGTGGTGCCGCTTTAGATCGAGCGGCCACTTCTTCTTCTTCTTTCTCTGTTGCGATGCTGCTGCTGTACTCTGTAAATATTGGCCGAGTGCTCCCATGGAGGGTGTAGCGCTTCTCTGTACAACGCTCGCTGCGTGTGCAAATTCAAGAGATGAGGAAGAAAATATCCCTATTGAGCTTCTTTTGCCTTCTAATCGTATTCTTCTCTTGTAATAACTGAATAATTGTGCTACTCATTGCTAGTACGCAGAATTAAACTGAATTGTGATGCATCTGTCAAATTAAACTGAATTTTGATGCATCTGTCGAAATATGGAAAGAAAAGTAGTATGGGTGCGTGTAGAAATAGAAAACTTTTTCCTATGGCAATAAGTCTCACTGTGAGGAAGGAAAGAATGTTCTAGAGGGAAGGTCGATAGATATTTTGGGGAGGAGGAGAGCGAGCTGGTCACCGGTAGGATATCTCTAGAGCTAGGAGAGCCTTTATCTATTGCACGCAATTGTTGGGCGGAGGCGGACAAAGCGCTGAAAGGCACGGCGACGAGCCCCTGTTTATGTGAGTCACATGGGCTGCGTGCTTGTCGACATGGCCGCACTCGCCGTGTCCGCGTCTCTGAATGTGGCCATCAATTCCCCCGCTCCCCCTTGTTTCATCAATTATCTTTTTCTTTTTCTTTTTACGGGTAAAAAGCTTCGTCAATTATATGCATGTCTAGCTTCATCAATAAGACAATTATGCAGTCATAGTTTGTTTATTTTTATTTACAAAATGGATCGAAAACTAACTCCTCCATTCCTAACCAGAGTCATAAACCATTGGAATACTTTCTGTCACCTGGTGCGGCGCTACCGGCACAACTCGCACTGACAGAACTTGGTTAAACAGCAAGCTTTTGGCAAGCCGGGAACCATGACACGAATGATCAAATGGTTCTACTACTACAGAGAGAAATATGTCACAGGATTTCACGGACATCACAGGGTTTTTGTTTCCTCCTCCATATTCATGCCTTCGCCATCCCATCATCATGTGGATCATACCAAACACAAGGAAAGAAGATATGTCACAAATGAGCACAAGGAAGGAAGTAGTAAGGTTCAGTGAATTGGCTGTCTATAAACTTCACCTCTTCAATAATCCACCCTTTCTTAGAGCATCTCTAACAGAGCTCTCAAACCGTGTAACCTTAAAATCATTATAAGATTCACAAACATCGCGTTTTACGCGAAAACGAGCCGCGCCATAGTAGTACCCGTAAAGCAGAAACTTAAAATAGAATATTCTCTTTTAAGGTTTTGCTTTTACAGGTACCGCTATGGCGCGGTTATCGCCAAACTGTAAACCTACAAAACATGTTGGTGCCAAAATATGTTAAAATGTTCAGAATTTCGACAGTAGCTTAGCAAATAACGTAGTTTTGAGGATAGTACACGACAATTAAGCATAGTTCAGGAACTTGTGCATCCATATGACCAAAAACTTGCATACGAAAGCCCACCCATAGTTGGGGACGATCAATTCACGACCATCCATATGACCAAAAACTTGTGCATCCATAGTTCAGGTACAAGTATTGGGCAACTTCTCAGTAGAAGCGACACATATTTCCTAGATCAATTCACGCATCATGCTGTCAGAGAGATATAATTTTAGTCTTATCAGCAGGAGCATTGAGCGGAGGCAACAGGCAATTTTGTAACTGGTAAGAGCATCTCCAGGAGCTCATCTATATGGACATCTATACCACATATAGAGGACCATGGCCCAAAAACACTCTCCACCAGCCCATCTATATGGACATCTATCGATAGATGTCCCCCTCCGTCCCGGGTGCCTCATCCACATCTGGCCGACCGAGCCGTGATCCTCCACACCAACCGCTCGCTCTCTCGCTCCCGTCCCGCGCGCACCTGAAGGTTGCAGGCGACGAGGAGGTCGCCATCGCCACTCCCCCGACTCACCGTCGAGGTACGCTTGCTCCCTTTTTCTCGATTTAGAGCTCGCGAGGTAGGAGAGAGATTGGGGACGGCGGCGGCGCTGCGAGAAGATGGGGACGTCGGCCGAGATTGGGGACGGCGGCCGATATTGGGGACGGCGGCGGCGCTGCGAGGAAGGTGGAGGAGGCGCTGTAGGCCACCGATTCATATTATCTCAGTATAAGGTGGAAATTTACCGGTTGGCCACAGTAAACGATGCAAAAACTAGAGACTTTCAGCTAATCAGCTTTCAATCTCAATGGTCCTTGCACATGCTTTGCATCCATGCCTCTACCTTTGTGAAGAGTTATTGCAAGAGATGCACTACACAATGATAGTGATGTAGGAATAGCCTGTATTTCCCCGCCAACATTGGACCATGGCATTAACAGTTGGTGGGATGGCATGCTCGCGGGCCTGTCGAAGGAGTGGAGGCGCGACGCTAGCGGCGCTTTCATCTACAGCATGTGGGGAGTCTGGAAAGAAAGGAACATGCGAATTTTCCGAAACACCGCGCTCCAGCCTATTTTGATGGCTCACCTTGTGTGGGAGGAGATCCAGCAGCGGGCTTTTGCCCACTCGCAAGACCCCGGAGGCTAGTGTTTTTTTTCTCTTTAAGGGGGGTAACGGCTTGTGCTGCGGACTCTCTCGTCCGTCTCACAAATGGATAATAAAAAACTTCTGTAAATAACATTCTATTCTATCTAATCGGACGGCTTTAAACCTAAAAAAACATGTATGTATTCAATATCCTCCCATAGAAAGAAAACTTTGTTTTCCTGCCAAACATGCTTGAATAAAACCCAACCGTTCTTGGAAATAAGAAAAGATGGTCCTGAAATGAGAAGTACAGATGATCTTCTTAATTGACAGAACGCTAAGTAAGCTGTTGATTTTTTTGTTAGTTTACTATCTGAAATGTCACATCTTGTAGCACATGCATCTTTTTCTAAACTTCATTTTTTCAATACAAATGTTTGAAACTAGCTATAAGATGCTCATGATAGAAAAATGTTGTGCACAGTATCCTAAATGTTAGTCACATCCAATTAAATGAATTTCCATATCTTGTACGAATAACTGAATGTAGTGCAAAGTTAACCATTCCTCAAGTTTTAACATATGTTCAACCTTGAACTCTGAAACCCATTGTTTCTAACTCTGAAACCCGCAGCAACACTAGGCACCACAAACAACACCCCGGAGGGAGTCAAGCTGGCGCCGGATGACAGAGCTCTGTATATAGAATTCATCAATAGTAGAGTCACCCTGTTGAAGAGCATGCTTATGACGAACTACAAACAGGTAGAGAGCATCACCAGAGAGTTGATAGCGCTGACAAAGGTAGGATCACATTGCAGCAACGGTGCCGAGCCCCATAAGCTCAAAAACAAACTGATGCATAACACTAGCAGTGAAAACAACAGCAAACAGCAGCTCGAGCACCACTTAGTATAGGAAGACAGATCACCCCGATAAGTGTCGAGAGCATCCAAGTAAGCTGATACCTGCTGATCATAAACTTCAATTGCACCTTCATCAGTAATGGTGGCTGCATCCCGCTCAGCCCGAGTATCATCAGCGGAAAGAACAAGTGCCACCTGTCGTGTCGGAGCAACAGGGGCATGGAGGGCAGGAGACCTCGCCAGAGAGAACGCCCCAACGTAGAAGGTCGTGCCATGTGGATACGCATAAACCCGACAAACTCGACATAGTTGGTGCCATCAATGATCACGGAGCACCGAGGGACAACAACACAGCCTGTAGACGACATGATGCACTCCTCTTTTATGAAGTCAACTCTTCTATGAAGTTAACGCTCACAAAACTTTCATCTTGATCGGGATCGAGAACCCGACCCGCACGAAACGAGCGTCTGCGAGTGCATAGGGGCAGCGAAGGGCCGGGCAACCGTGGGCCGGCGAGGCAACAGAGATCCGGGCGGCGGCCGGCAAGGCGGCGGCGAGGCCGGCAAGTCTCGGCGGTGGCGGAGGTCGGCAAGTTGCGGTGGAGACGAAGGCCGACAAGGCGGCGAGGAGCACTACGGGAAAATGAGTCTTTGCCGAGTGGTCAAAAGGCTCGGCGAAGGCCTGGATCCAGCTCGGCGAAGCCTTCGCCGAGTCTAGGTCTCACCGAAATAGACTCGGCACAATTCGCCTCGGTGAAGAGGCTTCGCCGAGTGCTTTTTCACGGGAGACTCGGGGAAGCGTTCGCCGAGTGTTTTTTAGACCCCACTCGGCGAAGAAAAGGCGATCCAGCCCGTCCCTTGTCAGATGTGTGTCAGTCATGTGTCAGGTCTTCGCCGAGTCTACAAAGACCACACTCGGCGAAGACGCGGCTGACAATCGTGCGGCACGTGTCCACGAAGATGGGCTCGGCAAAGCATTTCGCCGAGCTGGCCTTCGCCGAGTGCCAGACCACATTTAGCCGATTGCTTTCTTCGCCGAGTCAGAGGTTCGCCGAGTATGGGCTTCGCCGAGTGCCGCGCGCTCGCCAGGGGCTCGACAAACGTGGACCAAATGGTCACCTGAGAACATGTTCGCTGAGTGTCGTGCTCGGCAAAATAAACAGGTTCGGCAAAGCACATTCTCAGGTGACCATTTGGTCTTTGGAGTGTCTCTTCGCCGAGTGCCATGCTCGGCGATGGTCTCTTCGCCGAGTGCTTTGCTCGGCGAAGGCCATGCATTTTGCCAGAATTTTTTCTGTTTTTATAAAAATCCCTGCATTTGAAACAAAAAATGCCGACAAACTCGGCGAAGAAATGGCGCGGAGCGAAATTTCATTTCCCGCCCTTAACTTTGCCGAGTGCCGGCTGCCGACACACTCGGCAAAGGGGGCCTAATTCGCGCGGCAACCCAAAATAGTTTCGCGCGCTTTCGTTGCCGAGAGGAGCACTTGGCAAAGAAAAGTAACATTAAACTTGTTTTTGCAGTGACATCTTCGCCGTGCGCGACACTCGGCGAAGAAAAGGTGATATTTAATTTATTTATTTACGGTGACATCTTCGCCGTGCGTGACGGTCGGCTAAGAAAAGTGACATTTCATATTTTTTTACGGTGACATCTTTGCTGGGCGTGACACTCGGCGAAGAGCAGCTCCATCACGGCGCCCGTGGGGTCCCACTGTCAGGTGCCACGTGGCCGTTCTTTTTGCCGTGACCTGAGTCGGCGAAGAGCATGTTTGCCGAGCTGTCGTAGCTTCGCCGAGTGTTGTTTGTCCTGCGTCGGCGTAGGCCTATTCGCCGGTTTCTGCACTCGAGAAGACAAAACCACTCGGCAGAGACTCATTTTCCCGTAGTGGAGGCAGCAAGCCGTGGTGGCGGCGAAAGCCGGCAAGAGCAGTGGTCAAGCTTCGGTCGAGCAGAACAAATCCAGGCTGCCACGGGATGGACCGGGAAGTAGCTCGGCGATAGGAAGCAGCAGCCGGCAGCGGGCAGAGGAAGGGGCAATCGACCGACCGGAATTAGCGACGGCGATGACGGGGGTGGAGCACGGAGTTGCTACGTGCGGGGAGGAGGAGTTTAATTTGGGCTCTGATATGATGTTGGAGAATGAGTAACAGTGCCAAAAACCAATACATGTACATGTGTGGTGAAGTGTAGAAAACTCTATACAATAGGGATATACAAAAAGGGGTACTATACATCTCTACCACATCTCTCACACATGCCAGTTCCTTTTGAGTTGTTCAAAATATTCTTACGTGTAACTTAGACTGCGTGGACTTAGCCAAGTTACCTTCAAGAGGAATCCATACATCGGCTAGCTCTGACAAGTTTGATTTGACAAAAAATTCAGCATGTCCAAGAGAAGTAACTTCGTCAAATGGTCCATCAAAATCGTACACATTTACATTCATCACCGGTGGCGGATCATCCATGGCATCAAACTCAAATATGTCTGCAAGATTTAGGGAAATATATTTAGTTGCCCGAAACATGATGACCCAGGTCATTCCACTGAGGTTCTTACTGATACGTGGTTATGGTAGAAAATGTAATCGTTCAGGAAGGAAATCAGAAAGTCGACCACAAAATACATACCATTCCACTGAGATCGAGTGTTTGGAACTTGATTGAACTTGTTTTTGTTTTACTATTGCAAGTAAGTACCACGTAAGCATCAGAGAAACCAGTAGCATCAACTGGTGCCAACTTGGTTCCCACCGTTAACAATCTTCCATCGCATTTTGCTTTGACACCATGATCACCAACTACATGAGGAAAAATATTAGCCTAACACAAAATCAAATTTATGTCTACTCCCTCCGTTCTACAATATAAGATATATGTTTTATACATGTTATCTAAATTCATACTAAAATAAGTGTACACATACATTAAAATGTGTCTGGATACAAGTTTGAACATATGCATGTGAAAAAAGGCTAAAACATCTTATATTGTGAAATGGAGGGAGTACAAGATCAAGTTGTGTACATCAAGAAACGAGGGTCAACTTAATATGGTACACATCAATAAGTTTCTTGCGAGAAAACTGGTTTCGTATTTAGTTTGCATGAAGCAAACTAAAAAGTCTTTTTCGTTTGCGAGATTTGGCAACCACGAGCCCCGAACAAGTGCAAATTCTTTCTCTGACTTTCCTTAAAAAACAGGTGTTGGATGACCGACCGCTAGGGACGCAGAGGTTTACCGGGACCGGTCTCCTACCCTTTTTGCATTAACCACCTCTTACTCAGTTTTGTCCTATCTAGAGAAGTCTGTTCCTCCTTTCTAAGGATGTGGGGAAGGCAGACTGGGTCGAGCCCACGGTGACTGTTTAGTGGAGTGGTTTTCCTCTAAGGAGGCCAAGGACCTGTGGACAGATTTTGTCCTGATGTGTTGGAGCCTGTGGCGGCACATAAACAATGTGGTTTTCGAAGGGCATACACCATCAACGAAGGTTGTGACCAAGATGGTAGAAGTAGAGGTGGACCTTTGCCGGGCAGCAGGGCTGTTAAGAGATAGTTTATGACTTGTAGAGAGGTGGAGGGTTTGCGAGTGATCCCTTTCTTCTTTTGGATGGATGGTGTTTTTTGACGCATGTGCTTAAACGCAACTCGGCCGCTTGGCCTCTCATTTTTAAAACCGATACGTCAGCTGGGACGTATCATTAATTTTTTCTTCAACTGAACGTTGTTATTCGACAACATATGCATGATTACTAATTATTGGAATCCTCTATTTCTCAAGAGGTTCCTACAGGTACGTACACATTAGAGATGGAAAGCGATGAAAATAAGGATTGGGGAGAAAGTACCTTTTTTTCCCTTGCCTGAAAAAACATACAATTTTCTTAAATATGTGTTGCACTTGAAGAAACAATAGCCCACCCATGACAATCTCACTGAGTGAATTTGGCAAATCTAATCCAGGAAACTCAAGCCCCTGAACTGCACCTGAATTCACTAGTGAAACGTGCACATCAATGTACAGGGCTACAAAAAGAGAGGACAAGACACCAAAGTTGCAGAAGTATACGAATGCTATCCTCCAATCAGACTCCTGACCCCCTTGCAATGAAGCTAAGACCTGTTCCTTTCAGACCCAGCATCTTCGACATCAATAGGTTTGATTTTCTCTGAAAAAACAGAAAACTGTGCATAGCTTTGTTCCAAGGCTTATGTTGTTCCAATCTCTATCATGCTCACGAATGGGTTTGGCGGGATTTCTTCACCTCCATTGGTTTCTTCTCTTCTTTAGTACTTTTGACTTTACCCCCTCATTTTTCTTTTTATGCTTGTAATTTTTTTGTGCCTTTTCATGTGGTGCCCTTCGCGTACCAGTATAAGCGGAGACTTAAATATCCATAGCTGATTTTCTCCATTACAGGAAGGGGAAGCTTAACGGCTCCCGGTATTCAGAAGAAAGCAATTCCCTAACTATGCTTATCTCTTGGATGGGTTGAAACGAAAGAAACGCGTGGTTTTTAATGGACAGATTCACAAGACCTTCCGGCATCATTCCTAAGATCAAGAGAGATGCGAGGAATTGAGTTATCGCCGGGGCTAAGCATTTACGCGCGACTTTACTGGGATGGTAGCTCCTCGTTTTGGCATTCTTGCCCTTCTTGTTTTCTTAAAAGATTTGTGTTTGTGAACTCATCCCCTTCAAGATGAAGCAAATCTCGTGTCTCGGTTTAAACAATAAATTAATATATTAATTTGTCTTGTAGGGATGCATGTAGTAGGATCACTACCTTACCAGGGATCATTCAATTTTGTGCACTAATAATGGCCCCCTGTAATGCAACAATATTCATAGACTCGTGCATAATCATTGCCTTTCATTTGATTGCAGTCAAATTTGATTTACATGGGCATGATCATAAACTACTGAATAACCCAACACACACACAAGGGATGCTCTGTTTGGGTGGATTCTCGTATCAATGGTATATATGTATGTATGTATGTATGTACACATACGAGGTCTAGGAACCTCTGGAGCATTCTCTGTTGCTCCTCCCGTGTACTGCAGCGAGCGGATCAGGCGCTGTACCCCAGAGCCAGTGGGCTCCACTTCGCCGAGCTGTAACCGCCGCAAGCGCTGATGCTTGCTTCCTTCATTTCGGCCTGGGCGACGCCGTTGTTGCAAATGTTTGCAAACGCCCTCATGTGCTTCATGCCATACTGAGTAAGTGATCCACAGTGCGATTCGAAAACGCGCACCTGACAAATGGTCATCAGTACAGAGTTAAGTTCCAACATAAAACAGAAAGAAGGTGGATGTACAAGGGGTGAAGACAAGCAACAGCAGAAACTCTATGGGATTTCAGTAAGATTTAAATAAGAAACTATTACACTTACCATCCTCTTCAAGCAATCCCAGTCGTCCACTAATGGTTGGCCAGAGCTTCTAGGAGCCTCAAGCGTTGAAGGCCCGTTTTCAAATCCAAACACAAGCTTCCCGATGAAATCGATACTGCTGTCGAGATGCTTCCTGTGTGCCATGGTTTCTTTGATCTCCTTGAGAACCCTCAGCTTCTCTTCCGATCCCCCATTTAACTGCTCATACTGAAAGCAAGAAGATACATTAGCAGAGAAATTTGGCAACCTATAGAACACAGGGCAGAAAAATAAATTGATGTGCAAAAGTTGAGTCTGTCATGGGGAGGACGCAAGGTCACAGGCTTAAGCTGAAAGTTAGTGTATGAGCTACAACCATCTGAAGTTGGAAGCTTCACCATATATTCTCAACACCATGAAGCTACATTTGTATTTAGAAGCTTAAGGTCATCCTCCTATATTCTCTAAGAAGTCCACAATCCGTTTATGAGGCTTCTAGTTAAACCCCGCCAACTACACCGTGTAGGTGACTCCCCCACTGGTTGGTCAATGTGAAAAATACATTGAAACAGGGTTTGCTTAGTACACTTAAGCATAAGTACTCAATTTGTTTATGCTAAGGATGAATTCAAAAAATAAATAATTAGTTTGCTTTAAAAAATCATCCTAAATATCTTCTCTAGAATTTCAACATTTTCTTTGAAATATCCTGAGTAACCAAATTCAAGATTTATGAACCACTATATCCTTAGGAGTTTATGAGTCATAACACATAAAGATGCATTGTTTCGAACAGCAAGGCCTGGTTCTACATGTAGAAACCACATAAGTGAAGATCGAAGGTGATGGGAGGTTATAACCAATAACACAGAATATATGAACTAGACAGCTGTGTGCATCACTCGATGCACAGGCTGGGATTTATCACTTTTCAAAAATAAAAAAATGAACTAGACAGGAAATAACTAGGCTAACTGAGACTGAAGAAACAACTACCATTTTACCTTCTTCCACATGAAAAGAATATCTGCATCTCTTTGGTTGACTGCACCCTCCAGGCGGGGTAAAAGCAGCCTGTTTGTGATGTTGGCATTTGCAGGATCGAAACCTTGATACAGGAAAAGCTTCTCGTCCTTGATTGTCTTGTCACCATACTCCATGACATGAGAACCACTTTTTAACTTATCTGAGATTATAGTTCTCTTCTTAACCTGCCCAACAAAGCAGTGAATAGATGCTACTAGCCAGAATGAAGAAAGTGTACTCGAGACTTACCACCTCGTACTGATCCTTGATTGTTTCCTTCTTAAGATTGTGAGTTTCACTGCAAAGTAGAATCCCATGGTTCAAAACAGCATGGCCATATAGAAAAGACTACTGCTAGAAGAACATTGATACTTCCCAAGCCTATCCAGTCATCTTTTATTATTATTTTTCGAAAAGGGGAAAGCCTGGGCCTCTGCATGAAAAAGATGTATACGGCTTTCATTTATTTTATTATTGCATAGTATACTCATCCTTCATATTTGCGATTGCAATGTGAGTCATAATTTACTTTATGTTTTAGTCAGGTTGTTAATGACAATACTAAGTAGTAGCACACACTCATGTTGTGCCTTCTAGGTGATAATAATTCCTTAACAACAAACAAATACAAAATCGTGTGTTGTAGTCGGTGATGAAGTAAGAATTATTTCCAGTACATAGGGTCTGAAAGTCACGTTGCATATACAAGATCAATCAGAAAACAGTTTCAACATGTGAAAGAGTCTAAACATAACCATTACCAAATGTTGCTAATGTAAATCATGCAACTATATTTCATTCAAGAGCATACTAAAAACTCAAAATATAAGCCCTGTAGCCATACCTTTGACAAATGTATAGAAGTATAGGTTTTATGAGAGTCAGAAAACAAATCAGGTGCAGACTGCAGAGCATAATATGTTTCAGATGATGCTTACCTGTCTTCCATCCAAGATACACTGTAGACGTCACCTAAACAGGTAAAGTAGTCGGAAGGAGGTGGTGGTTTCATCCCAGGGCAGTATCCTGCCCAACTACTTTCGACTGCGTTTGATGCTGTTGTAACATAAATATTAAGATCTTGAGGCATTAAACCCTCAAACATGCTGCCACTTTCACACGCTTCAACATATATTACCTGCCAAGATTGTAATTTGGATTACAGATAACAGTCTAAGAGTACTGTTTCATATTTATAAAATACAGTATTACTTTTCTATTGAAAAGGAAAAAAAATATTATAGTACCATTTTTGAATAGCTGTTGGAAGCATGCTTTTCTCGTAACACCTTGATGAAGTCGCCAGCATAAACATATGGCGTGGTGGGCATACCTACAAAGTTGCTAAGGTTAGCTAAGTTACACGAGTAAATCAGCTAAATAATGACATTTTTTATATGGGATTACGCACAAAGAACACCAGGACCCCCATGATCCGTGAAATAGATGAAGATGTGATCCTTGGGTTTGCTATTTATCACCTTCCTACTCCCTCCAGTAACTGCAGTTTTGTTTCCCATGAGAACTGCGAAGAAGTTTTTAGTGGTGACCTGATCACCGGTGTAGTCCTGCAGTCATTCTTCCGATTAGAAAGTAGAATCTATGCCAAGTTGTGGAATCAGAATCACGTGCACACTCTAGTAGTATGAAACTAAAATGAAATGGAACAGGACCAGATAACACCTTGGGAACACCAGCGTAAACATCTTTGCCTTTAGGATTGTTGATGATGACTCCATGTCTTGGGTTGTCAGGGTTTTTGGCGATGTCGTCGTACATAAACACCACAATGTTCTCCTCCTTTAGTCCTCCCCTCTTCAGAATCTGGTAGGCGTGGCAGACGTCCGCCTGTCGTGCATCAAGAACAACACAAAGTTGAGAACAAAGGACCGATTGAACTGTTTAGTGATCGAATTTTGACCAAGCACGTGCCATCAAATTTTCATATGCGGACCAGCATTGAGTCATTATGGCCGTAATCTGAAGAACAAGTTATCCCAAATGGTCTTCACCCGAACTAAATTTCTTTTCCAGTTAACTTTCTCGCACTACATTATTTACTTAGACAGAGCTGATCTCCTGATATGATAGCTAGGGAAAAAAGAACACATTGACAACATGTTTTGAAACCCAAAGCCCGACGAGCAGGTGGAGTCTCACCTGGTGACGGTAGTTCTGGAAGCCGGAGGAGCCCGCAACGAGCACGGCCCACCTCGTTACCCCTTCCTCCGCCGACGGGGCAGGGGCGGGAGCAGCGTCAAGCTCCATCTGCGTCGGCAGCCGGATCAGCGGCTCCGCGTTCCCCTCCGCAGCGGCCATGGCCGCCGCCGCCGCCAGGAGCGAGAGGAGTCCACAGACCCACCAGCGAGCCATCGCCACCCTCGGGAACCAAGTGCGTGTGCTGCTGCTAACTAGAGAGATCCGAGGGAGAGAGCAGAGAGCGAAGTGTGATGGTACCGGCGGGGACTGAGGCCGCATTTTATAGCCGCAGCGGGCCGTGACGCCGACGCGCCTCCGTAGTGGGATCTGCGTGGCGTGGCTGAAATTCCGATCTTGGCTTGGGAATGCACGCCTAACCTTGCTAAAAACCGCCGCGGTTCCCACCGGATTTCCGCCGTGGCCAGGCACAACCGCACAACGTCGCACTCGGCGCCGGCGGTGGCGGTTAGCGCCATGAATTAGCCGACGACATGGCTCCGCAGTTTGCGCAGCCTCACAGCTCCATCGCGACAGAAGAGGAAAAGAGGAGAAACTGACGCTTCTCGTGCGGGAGAAAAAGGGACTCGGCTCCAAAACTCATATTCAAAACTAGAGCGGGGTAAACCTTCCCACGCTATTTTCAGGCTCTCGATCACCGACATTTTCATGCTGCTTCTGCAGATCATAATTAGCGGACTATGGCCGGTGAGGTAGTGATCTAGTCACGCCAACAGCGACGCATTATGTGAACCGCGCGTACAGGCCTCAATAATTTCCATGGAGTCGGATGCCGCATGAACAACTTTGGCTCTTGACAAGACCCAATTTTGTTTTGTTCACTGAAGTTCAAAGTAGCCAGGAGAAAAGGCTTGGAACCACACATATGTATGCACATACTGACATACTTCAGGATGATTTATGCTGGCGCTATTGAACAAAGTGGTCAAACGAAGGGAAAACAGAAGCACATGAACCAGCAAAAAAAAGTTATTTTTACATATCTAGACAATCTTCAGTGTTGAGACATACCTTTCTTATCTGCGCGTTGGGAATATCAGTGCAGTAGATCTAGTCCTGAAGCTGAAGAGGACTCGCTCTTGCCACCCTTGACTGCAGAAGCTTTGTTAAGCAAAACTGAAAAACAAATCATTAGACAGATTGGATTCCATCTGTATCACACAAATTCAAGAAAAGCACAAACCAAATCATGCAAGGCATAACGAGCTGCATGCTCTTAGAACTTTGCCAGGCTCAAGCATATTGCAGAATCTTTTCACTTGGATCTCGCTAGAATGCTCGTAAAAAAATTGCTATGTACTAACAGATTATCGAAAAATTCAAAGAAGCAAAGAAATTGATGAAAACAATCTTTTTTTGTACCACGACTACTAATAGCAAGGAACCAAACTTCAGCATGGTTTCCTTCAAGAATTAGCAAGGAACCAAACTTCAGCACGGAAACGGAGAATGTCTTCCCTCTAAATTCTAAATTGTATCCTGAAATGCTACACTGGTTGGACAACAGTGTTCCAAATATATCCACACCATGCTTTAGAGCAGAAGATTTCCTAAATCTACATATAGGCTGAATAACATTAGATGTTGAACTAAAGCTAAGAAAATTTACATGTGATACCATGTATCAATGTTCAACGAAAATCTAATTTTCCTTATCACTAACAAGTGGGACGTATAGAAATTGTTAGTCCTACTCATACGAGCCCCTTCGTTGAGTGTGTTAAGATTCTTAACCTTCCCCTTCTTTTTACTGGCCTTTTGTTTCATCTTGAAACTAAATCTAGCTCATCGTAGCTGGTAGAGCTCATAGATCCGTGAATCGCATAGTTGAGACTTGTCGCAACAACTTGGAGACATTCCTCATAAGTATTGTGCTAGTTACAACCCATGCGAATAGCAAGAGACATGCCCTCATGCGTAGCTATAGCTAAGAAGTGAGCACAACTCACTTGGTTAGGAAGTGGATGTACAATCCAGCCATCCAAGTTTAAATCCTCACGGACTCAGATTTAGGTTCTTGTTACTTAAAAAATCCGCTGTAGGGGCTTCCCCTAGCGCATTCCTTTCAAAAAAAAACGCGTAGCTATAGCTTTAGGTGATGCACTCGATGCTCCGAGATCCTGCATTAGCAATTTAGCATTAGCATGAGGTTATGCATCAACATTTAGTTTACATGTCTAGGGTCCAGTCTACTCCATCTTACCCCTTGTTTTATTTGCCTCAACATAGCCCTTGCAGCGTTTGAAGTACTTAATCGCTCAAACTAACATCTTGGAGTGTAGCATTAGTAGGGCATATTCATCATGAGTAAGCACATACTGTAGTAGTTTCCTTCACACCATCAAGATCTATGTAGCTCACTATTCTCGCTAAGTAGCAACTTTCTTTCTCTCAAAAGAAAACAACATATTAACTTGAAACTTTGTAAAAAATATATTTTTATACCATGTAAATATATATAATGAATTTTACATATTTACGTGGCAAAAAAAAGTTTTTTTTTGCTCAAATAGACGTTATGTCTCGCTGAATTGCAAAGATTTCATATTGTTTAGTTTGGGGGAAAGGGAAATGTTGAAAAGTATGGGTGTGTAGGTGAGCCCATGCTCAATCTAATCTTAGCTTGTAAGGAAAGCCTTTCACTTCCGAAGATGAGGTGAAGGAGTAGTTCTTGAATTCGATCTCTTAAAATTATAAGGGGGGCCTCGCCATGATTTCAAAATGATCCATAATATACGATTCTCTCCTAAGACATGTCTTGTTCTAGTGCTCATGTTCCTACCACACATGGTCATGGTGGAACCACCTCAGGATTCCACGACCAAGGGGGATCTAAAAGCGGACCGCCACCCTCATAGTGTGATAATCACTCACTCCTCTCAGTACCCCACTTACCGTACCTCTCATGAGCCCCAACGTCGCAACCCTAACTCCTCACATGTCATCAGTCAACCACTTCACTAAGATTGACACTGGATGTGTCTCGGTCTTTTATATGAATCTACCACGACAATTTTTTTCAGTGGTCGGTGTTTATGACTCTTGAGCGTGTAGATGACGAAGGGACTCCTTAGCACATGCGTTAAAAAATAAGAGTTAGGTTGAGACTCCAAGAGTAGAGTGTATAGTATGGGAAGCTTATTTTCCCCACGAGGGTGACTCGAGGGTATTATTGAACTCTCGGGAAACTGTGTGTGAATGATTTATCTTCTTGTCCTTCTCTTGTGAAACCTACAAAACAAAGCAAATTGTTTTGTGCCCTCAACCTCACCAAGTGGTTGTCAAGCACAAGGTGTGAGCAAGATATGCAATGATGTTAAATAAATATGCAATGATGATAGATACGAGTGGTGATTGTATTTTTGGCTTTTGTTTAGTGAATGCAAGTAATGAAAGCGTTTTTTTATTTCCGGATTTTTAAATGACTGAAAATGAAAAGTGTTCAGAAGTTGTTGGAAAGGTGTTTCTTATGATTAAAAATGGACCGGGTTCATGGTTTCACAAATGCACTCTCTCTTTAATGTAGTGGTGGATAATGGAACACTAGAATTGACATATTGGATTGCAACTAAGCTTTATAACAAGATATAGTTATATGGGCATCACGTCCTAACATAGAGATGTTTTGGTTATTCATCTGTCTTATACTCCACTAGGATGGGAAATAAATCATGAAGTTAAAATAAGAACATGCTAGATCTAATCATGGAGAAGTGGCATGGTCACACCCAAATCCCCGGTAGCATGATATTTTCTTTATCCCTAGTGAGGTAACAAAGTAAGGTAAAAACCCAAGTGGATCACGAGATTTCAGTTGTCAGCTTCCCGTACTAGCCACCCCCCGTTACTCCATCTAACGCACATGTTCACCCTCACACGCCCTCATAAACATACTTGATCAAAACAAGTAAATAAGAACGGGGTACATAATATGCATCTACTTTCATAACTGAATAAAGCAATTGCAATCTCACATATAATAACTCATAAAAAGGTCCATCACAAAGGTAATACAACGGTGACCGCAATCATGTAAGGCAGCTCATACGGTGCTAATTAGTGAAGATCAAGAGAGAAAAGATACATAAGCTACTTCCACAAACCCATAGTCCAGGGGTGGACTAGTCCCTCTTCATCATGGTGACGATGCTGGAGTCGTTGGAGAAGATGGAGATCACGTCGGCAGCGCCCTGCCGGAGTTTTCTCCCTCCAATCTGCAGCTCTATGTCTCTGTTTCGTGGTTTTGTGTTTCTGCAGCGCTCCCTTCCGAAAGCCGTCGGGGAACTATTTTTATAGTCGGTTTTAGGTCAAGACGAAGGCACGGAGATGAAGATCGACGACATCAGAGCCACGAGGGGGAAACGGGGCCCCCACGTGGCCAAGGAATCTGGCTGCGTGGGACCCCCTTTTCCTCCTCGGACTTCCACTTTTGTGCTTCCTTGGCTCGTACTCTTTCTTCCTTCCAAAAACTGATCCCCGCAAAATATTAGTTCATTTGGACGTCGTGGATCTCTGAAACATCAAAATATAGGAAAATAGGGTTTCTGAGTTCTGACTGTGCATGGTTAGTTCCAGAAAAATAGGGAAACTGTGAAATATTCCCAAAAATAATATAAAACATTAATATAACCTTATATGATGCAAATATGATGGAATAATCAGTAATCCAATGCAAAGTTATGCAAAGTTCATGTATGCATTTTACATGCATCTGGTGTGCAACCATCTGCCACAGATTTTTGAACCTTGGTGGGTTATTATACCACACACCTATTACCATTGTTGGCATGCCATCGTAAAAATGTTTGGCCATGAAAAAGACGCTTCTACCACTAAACCGTTTGTGGTAAAAACTGGGTTTTTTCTCGTAGCATGATATCTTACACACATTTTTAACTCAGGACTATTCTACAATGTGGTAACTCTAGGTATAAGTGCGACTTACGATGCATTCTCAATGAACTTGTTCTGTTTATTTACTGGAATTTTCTTTAGGTATGACATTTGTCTTTCATCACAGGGCCTATGTTTAATTCTTCCTAGTATTATCAATGTGAATGATCTGTATTTCATTTCCAATAGAATTTGCTTCCTGTTAACAAAAACCAGATTGAGTGTACAACTATAAGTTCAAAAAATAGCCAAATTGACCAAGAGTAATTGAATTATTGGGGCATAGTATGATTTTATTCCAAATTAAGCAACTAGCATATTCAAACTTATGATCAATATATATCTTGTGGTTTCCGATAATTCTCGAACATTGGAGTTCTCAGCGCATCTTGTGATTTTTTGCACTTCACTGTTTAGGTTTTCAAGATTTCTCTTGAAAATGTAGATACTACAAATACATAGACACTCGATCAGGGACGGAGGAAGGGGGGACGAGCAGGGGATAAGCCCCCCCCCCCCCAACATTCAGCTTTTCTTCCTAAAATTCCTGCTACACATGCTTGTAATGAGTGGTGTAAGCCATGTCTGCCCCCTCCAAGCTTTGGGGCTGGCTCCGTCCCCTGCACTCGATCCCATCTTCATGCACACTATTTCAATATCTATTTTTTCTAGCTATATTATTGTTCCCTACTATCTACCTCATGCTTGCTCATATCCTTTTCTCGGCTTGCACCGCAGAGTAAGAGTTTCACCTAATTAGTGCATTGATGTTGGGTCATGGGACTTGTGATAATTGATAGATCAAAAGGTAAAGTATCATGGTAAAATATTTTTCGTTATGACAAAGTGTCCCATGCATCCGACTCGCATGTGCACAATCTACGTGGTCATGAATGCATTAGGAAATCAAAATTATAGTGAATAGTAGTTTGGTATTTACCATATGACTTCGTTTCCTTTTCACATACATAGACGGAAAGTTATTGATGCAAGTGGGTGGTTGTACTTTTTATTGAAGTCAACTCCGCTTTGTGACTTTTGTCGTCATGTAAATAAAAAAGTAAAGAGTTGTTTCACGGAGACCTTATTTAGTGTTATGTTTGGCTAATGTTTTTATAAATACTGATGTAATGTTTAAGTGTCGATGCTAGTGCTATCCGCTACATGCTAATGTGCACTAGTTTCTTGTTTTATCGTCTTCGTCTAAATCAAAACTACCAGCTTGTTTACCAGAGATCTTATTCGAATGTTTAATAAAACTTTCTTATTTATGAAGACTATGTAATGCTTAAGTGTGTGTGTCATGGTGCTATGTGACATATGTCTGTCGCTTGCTTAAGTGTCTTGCTATTTATGATCGCATGTAGGTCATATATAGGACATATTCATACTACTCTCGGGTAGTCGGGTGTAACTACACCCACGTGTGTTTCACACAATGTATGGAGTATCTATTATATCAGGAGGTATGTATCATGTAGTATGGACTATATAGTGCTATTTTAGTACTATAGATACTTCTTTTTAGGTATGTCATCATGTATGTTGTTTGGCCACAAAGATAATGTATTAGAGCAGATAATATGCAAACACATGCATTAAGCAATTAAATAATCAATAAAAGTGGCCTAAGAGCCAACCTATCATATATGGATTCTTATTTATGATATTTTTAAGTAACATGGTATGACTACAGAGCCAACAAAGATTCTTTCCATGGGTTAATCTTTTTCCACACTGCAGCAAAACCATGGGACTGTATGGGGAGGTTTGGCCTGTAGAAAATATAGAATCCCTAATATTTGTTGTTGTATTGCTATGGCCCTCATGGGGTGTATATAGTGGTACAAACTTGGGAGGCAAGAAGCCAATGACTTGGAATACAAGATGACGTCTAATTCCTATTCCTATTCGTACAGATATTCTAACATTCCCCCCTCAGTCGTAACGGGAGTGAAACGAACGTTTGCGACTGGATTTGAAGTCCTACGCTTTCTTCGTCTTCTCCTCTCCATCATCATCAACTGCGTCTCTGATGGTCTCTCCTCTCTTCCCTCCCGCAGTCACAGCGGGAGTGTCGTGGACGCAAGTGACGACGCAGACGTTGTTGACTGGAGTTGTTGCCGATGTGTTGTCGTAGACGTTGTTCTTGATGTCGATGTCGAGATCGCCGGTCTTGATGTAGCCATGGTCGATGTAGCCGTTGCGTCGTAGGCGCAAAAAAAAAATTGCCCGGTCTTGGTCGTAGGGTTTTGTGCGGCGGCGGCGGCGGATCCGTCGGGATCGGCGGCGGCGGCAGGGTTTTGTCGTAGGCGGCGGCGGATCCGACAGGATCGGCGGCGGCAGGGTTTTTGTCGTAGGCGGTGGCTGATCCGACAGGATCGGCGGCGGCGGGTTTTTGTCGGCAATGGCGGGAGATGATACGTCTCAGACGTGTCTATAATTTCTTACGTTTCATGCTTATATTATACCCATTACTACATGTTTTATATACACTTTATATGGTTTTTATGCATTTTCTGGGACTAACCTATTAACAAGATGCCACAGTGCCAGTTCCCTGTTTTCTGCTGTTTTTGGTTTCAGAAAAGTTGTTCTGGAAATATTCTTGGAATCGGACGAAACAAAAGCCAAAACTCCTATTTTTTTCGGAAGGATCCAGAAGACAGAAGAGCTAACGAATAGGGGTCACAGGGCGCCCACACCTGGTGGAGGCGCGGCTCCCCCTTCTCCGCGCCACCACGTGGTGTGGGGCCCACGGCCCTCCACCGATGTTGCCATTTCGCCTATTTATTTCCCCGACGAGAAAACCCTCGGTACCCGAACAGAAATCCACGAAAAGTTCCAGAGCCGCCGCCGTCGTCAACCCTAGTTCGGGAGGGTTCAGAAGCTCTTCCCAGCACCCTGCCGGAGAGGGGAATCATCACCGGGGGGCTCTACATCACCATGCCTGCCTCCGGACTGATGCGTGAGTAGTTCATCCTTGGACTACGGGTCCATAGCAGTAGCTAGATGATTGTCTTCTCCAATTGTGCTACCATGTTTAGATCTTGTGAGCTGCCTATCATGATCAAGATCATCTTTTATGTAATGCTACATGCTGTGTTTGCTGGGATCCGATGAATATTGAGTACTATGTCATTTGCTTCATTATATATTATGTGAGTGCGTTATTTATGATCTTGCATGCTCTCCGTTACTAGTAGATGCTCTGGCCAAGTAGATGCTTGTGACTCCAAGAGGGAGTATTTATGCTCGATAGTGGGTTCATGTCTTCATTTAATCTGGGGGAGTGACAGCAACCTCTAAGATTGTGAATATACTGTTGCTACTAGGGATAAAACAGTAGTTCTTTGTCTAAGGATAATTGTGCTACTTACATTACACACTTTGCTTAATGCAATAATCTGTTGCTTGCAACTTAATACTGAAAGGTGTGCGGATGCTATCCGGAAGGTGGATTATTAGTCATAAATGCAGTTGGATAACGGTCTATGTATCATGTTGTAATGCCCAAATGAATCTCACACTAGACACCATGACTAGTATATGCATTATTATGCAGTTCTTTATTTTGTCAATTGCCCAGTTGTAATTTGTTTACCCTCATGTATGCTATTATTATTTATGGAGAGACACCACTAGTGAACTGTGGACCCCGGTCCTTTTTCTTTAAATTGATAATACAATCTGCTGCAATCCTGTTCTTTCACTCTCTGCAAACAAACATCATTTTCCACACCATACTTTTAATCCTTTGTTACAGCAAGCCAGTGAGATTGACAACCTCACTGTCAAGTTGGAGCAAAAATAGTTTGATTGTGTTGTGTGCAGGTTCCACGTTCGTGGTTGACACCGGTAGTGCGCCCTGCTGATGACCCACAAGTATAGGGGGTGTATCGTAGTACTTTTGATAAATAAGAGTGTCGAACCCAACATGGAGCAGATGGTGCTGACAAGCAGTTTTGATGAGGATTTCACTGTAAACACTAGCAGACAAGTTTTTAGGAGTTTTTGATAATGCAGATAAATAAAGTGCGAGTAAATAGATCGCGACAATAATAATAGCAGCGAGTGGCCCAATCCTTTTTAGAGCAAAGGGCAAGCCGGTTTGTTTACTTATGATTACCAAACGTTCCTGAGGACACACGGGATTTATGTCTAGTGCTTTCGCTTCATATAGACGATTAATCTTTAGTGTTTCGATAAGTGTTGTGTGGGTGAACCTATGCTAATGCACCGCCCTTTCTAGGACTAATACATACTTGTGATTATACCCCTTGCAAGCATCCGCAAATACAAGAAAGTAATTAAGATAAATCTAACCACAGGCTTAAACTCTGAGATCCTACCATCCCTCATGCATCGAGATACCAACGGGGGTTTAGGTTTCTGTCACTCCGACAACCCCACAATTAATATTCAAATACACAATGCATTCCCCTAGGCCCATAAAGGTGAAGTGTCATGTAGTCGACGTTCACATGACACCACTAGAAGAATAGCACCACAACTTAAATATCAAACCATTAAATATTACTCAACATAGTTCACTACTAACATCTAGACTTCTCCTATGTCTCAAGAACTAAACGAACTACTCACAACACATCATGTGGATCATGATCAGAGATGATATAATGATGGGTAACAATCTGAACATAAACCTTAATTCAACGGTTCCACCCAATAGCATCAATAACAATAGTAATCAACACCGGGAGAGTTTCCCCTATCAAATGCACAAGATTCAGCCCTAGATGTTACAGTGGGAACGGAGTGGAACGATGGAGATGACGGTGTCGGCGGTGGAGATGGTGGTGATGATGATCCCGATGAAGTGCAGCTCGATGACGGTGACAATGGCGACGATTTGCCCCCTCCGGGAAGGGATTTCCCCGGCAGCTTTTCAGCCTGCCGGAGAGCTTTTCTCTCTCGGTGGTTTCCGCCTCGTGGAGGCGGCGGCTCTGTTTCTGGTTAATCCCCCTGGTCTTAGGTTTTCGGGGGCTTCAAGTACGCGAAAGGGCACTGCCAGAAGTGGGCCAGGGTGGCGCCATCAGGTGCTGGCGCGGCAGCATTGGGAGCCGCGCCAGGACCTGAGGTGGGCCCCCTGTGGCCCATCTGGTCCCCCCATTTTGGCTCCCTTCGTCATTTGGAAAAATAGGACCTTGGGTATTCTTCATTTTGTTTTATGAGCTTTGCAAATAATGTATCTTGACGGTGCTTTTTCCAGCAGAATTCAGACTCCGGTGATTCATCCTCCAATAATCATCAAACATGCAAAATAGACGAAATAACATAAGTATCATCTCCAAATATGAAATATATCAATGAATAACAGTAAATTATGATATAAAATAGTGATGCAAAATGGACGTATCACCTGCCAAGGTCAACCGCAGCAACCTTCAGATGAATCTTCATCTCCTACTGGATTGATAACCTTGGTTTCGTAACTGAGGGAAATTTGTTGCTACACTGCTTCACACCTTCTTCTTGGGGTTTCCCAACTGCTGAGAAGAAGATCTTCGACTCAGTCATCAGGAGACCATGTGGATGTACACCTTGGCGATGCTTTGTTGATGGCGATGCAGAACTCGATGAAGATCTCGTAGATATAGAACTCGATGAAGATCATGTAGTCGTACAACTTGACGTCGGCTTGGTGTAGTACCGTAGTTCCGACCATTTTGAGGTAGTCGATGTAGACGATGCTTGATGTAGTGGTACATCAGGGTTTGACGTGCTCCTAGTCCTAGCTGCATGCAAGGAAGTGCACACACTGCTGCATACAAGGAGCTCCGCGTGTTGGCCCTGGTCGATGGCTCGATGCGAATCTTGGACGGCTCGTGCAGCTGGTGGCCAGCTTCCGCCGTGATGCCGGTGCCTCGAACGATCGGATCAGGGATCCGCGCGCACGGGAGTTCGCCCTCCCGCGATTCGATCTGACGTCCACTTGTTGATGAAATTGCGTCTCTGATGGTCTCTGATACGTCTCAAACGTATCTATAATTTCTTATGTTCCATGCTTATATTATACCAATTGCCTACATGTTTTATATACATTTTATATAGTTTTATGCATTTTCTGAAACTAACTTATTAACAAGATGCCACAGTGCCAGTTCCCTGTTTTTGGTTTCAGAAATCCACTTAAGGAAATATTCTCGGAATTGGACGAAACAAAAACCAAAGGTCTTAGAATCTCCGACACGTTCCAGAAGTCCGAGGGGGAGAAGGAGACGGGGCCCGAGGCGCCCACCTCAAGGGGTGGCGCGGCTCCCCCCGGCCGCGCCGGGACCTGAGGTGGGGCCCTCGGGGCTCCACCGCCTTCGCCTATATAATCCCCCCGAAACCCTAAGACAAAAGGGCCGAACACTTTTCCACTTTTCATCACGGAGCCGCCGCCGTCGTCAACCCTAGTTCGGGGGGGGGGGGGGGGGGGGATCAGAAGCTCTTCCCGGTACCCGGCCGGAGAGGGGAATCATCACCGGAGGGCTCTACATCACCATGCCCGCCTCCGGACTGATGCGTGAGTAGTTCATCCTTGGACTACGGGTCCATAGCAGTAGCTAGATGCTTGTCTTCTCATATTGTGCTATCATGTTTAGATCTTGTGAGCTGCCTATCATGATCATGATCATCTTTATGTAATGCTACATGTTGTGTTTGCTGGGATCCAATGAATATTGAATACATTGTCATTGCTTCATAATATATCATGTTGTGTGTTGTTTATGATCTTGCATGCTCTCCGTTGCTAGTAGTTGCTCTGGCCAAGTAAATGCTTGTGACTCCAAGAGGGGGTATTTATGCTCGATAGTGGGTTCATGTCTCTATTTAATCTGGGGCAGTGACAGAAAGCTCTAAGGTTGTAGATGTACTGTTGCTACTAGGGATAAAACAGTAGTACTTTATCTAAGTATGATATTTACTTACTTACATTACACACATTGCTTAATGTAATAATCTGTTGCTTGCAACTTAATACTGAAAGGGGTGCGGACGCTAACCGGAAGGTGGATTATTAGTCATAGATGCTGTTGGAACGGTTTATGTATATTGTTGTAATGGCCAAATGAATATCACACTAGACATCATGTCATTAGTATATGCATCATTATGCAGCTCTTTATTCTATCAATTGCCCAGCTGTAATTTGTTTACCCGCATGTATGCTATTATTATTATTATGGAGAGACACCACTAGTGAACTGTGGACCCCGGTCCTTTTCTTTAAACTGATAATACAACCAACTGCAAACTGTTACTTTCATTCTCTGCAAACAAACATCATTTTCCACACAATACGTTTAATCTCTTTGTTACAGCAAGCCGGTGAGATTGACAACCTCACTGTTGAGTTGGGGCAAAGTTTCTTGATTGTGTTGTGCAGGTTCCACCTCCACCAAGCAATTTCTGGCGCCATTGCAAGGGGGAGACCTTCAGACGTGTTCTTCATCTCCTACTGGTTCGATAACCTTGGTTTCATAACTGAGAGAAATTTGTTGCTGCACTACTTCACACCTTCCTCTTGGGGTTTTCCAACTACACACCCGTGAGTGCATCAGTCTCTCCTCTCTTTGTTGGCCCTGATCGATGCGAATCTTGGACGGCTCGTGCAGCTGGTGGCCAGCTTCCGCCGTGATGCCGGTGCCTCGAACGATCGGATCAGGGATCCGCGCCCACGGGAGTTCGCCCTCCCGCGATTCGATCTGACGTCCACTTGTTGATGAACCTGCGTCTTGATTCTCAACAGAGATTTGAGGGTCGTGGCGATCAATCAAATATCACCGGATTTATTTGTGGCTAAAACGGATCTAATCTATAGGAATTTCAAAAATCTAATCTAAAGAACGATGCCTCGCCCCCGAGGAGAAGAGACCAATCTCCCCGGGGGCGGCGCGATGAGGAAGTGTTTAGAACCCTAAGATCGGCGTCGTGAGACTAACCGCTCTGATACCATGTAGAAAATATAGAATCCCTAATATTTGTTATAGTATTGCTATGGCCCTCATGGGGTATATATAGTGGTACAAACTTGGGAGGCAAGAAGCCAATGACTTGGAATATAAGATGACGTCTAATTCCTATTCCTATTCGTACGCATATTCTAACATGGCCAATATCATAAATGGAGAGTATAAAAAATACTAGGGATGAATGGATCTTCAATCTGTTGGACTAAGAAATTGAAGAAGTGAGAAGCATGATGTCATGTTAAATTGGAAGATTTGGCACCTACGTAATGACAACATCCATGCAAAGGCCATTCCTCCTAGTGAAGTTACAAAGAGATTCTTATGTACTTATTTTGATACACTGTTTCATATCAGCAACAATCAGTCTCAGAGATTATCAAGGGTAAAAAGCCTTATGTTACGGTAGTAAAGCACGCTGGCCTGACAACAAGGTCTGGGAGTTTTGCGTGGCCCAAACCACCACGAGGCTGGGTGGCTTTGTCCCCGACGACATTTTGTTGAAGATGGAAAGGTTGGAACATGTATGATACTTAAGAGTTCATCAGGGTGCAGTCATGTTTTCTGCATACCGACATCTCTTCATCTGCAATGAGGCCATTGAGACTAAACCATGTGCGGTTATGGAAGGTTTAGCTCTGACGTTGTCGGGGTTATACCAAACGGGTATACCTAGTGGTCTTAAACCGGCCTGCCAAGGTGGCCCATGGGTGGCAAAGCCGCTTTGTCGGGCGACCCAGTAGGCTGAAGCGCATTACGAAGGGGAATCCGGCTTCCGAAAGATAACAGTGACCGTAGTAATTTAGGTTTCCCTATCTTTATCGGTTCTGCCTTGTATGTAAGCCCTAGGTCTGGTTGTCTATATAAAGCCAGCCTACGATAAATTTAAGGTCACACTTTCATACACAACTACATTGTGACTGTACACATTTTTACCATCTAGTGAATTATATCAACATGTAGGATTCCGCCACCGCCGTGGAACCCGTAGCTAGGTAAACTTGTGTCAACCCCTTCGTCGAAGTATCCATGTTGCCTTAGCCCCAGTTCTCCGTCCACGCTATGGCACCCTACTCTTGCATGTGGTACCAATGACATGACAAACGCATGTGTGGTCGACTGGTCCAATTACCATTCGAACTGATCAGTGCCCCTCGGGATAAATCACATAACAGATCGACCTATGGACAACTTTATGAGGATGTAAAGAAGTTACTAAAGCATCGAGGCTATACTCGTGAAGATAACAAGAGATAGGAATATAGTTGCACATTGTCTAGCAAACTATGGGAGAATTTGGGGAGGTACTACTTGCTTGGTACACAATACTCGAGAATGTGTAATACAACTCGTGCTAGCTGAATGTAATTCTAGAAATGAGTAATAAACTCTCGATGTTTACCCCACACAAAAAACTTGCACTGTTATTGTACTTTCTCTCAACGCATCTTAATGGCAGAAAAGAGAAGGGGTAAAAAGAAGAATATGATCATAAGCCCACACGACAGTTTAATTAACTCATTGGGCTGAAAATAACCGAACGCAACATACGGGCCAGCCCGCTACTCTGCTCACCGACTGAGACACAGCTTAGGCAAGGCTGGACGCTATAAGGCAACCGACGGGAGAACTTGCACGAGGGTGGCTGTGCCCCCAGCCTATCAGAGTTTAAATCCCAGATTTGACGTTGGTGTTTCTCATTTTAGGCGGAATATTTTTTAGTGGGAGGCGATGTTCCCGTCGATAGCGAGACGCGGTGACTTCGTCAATCTCAAGACCTGATCCGCCGGCTCAGTCTCTCGGCGGTGCTCACAGGTAGGGTGTGCGTGCGTGCGCATAGGAGCGAGTGTGTGCCAGCCGATCCGATATCGAGCGAACGCACGCGCGATTCGCCGAGCGAAACCGCAGGACGCACCGGAACCCTAGCAGCGCCAGCGCGGCCATGGGGAAGTCAGATCACGGCGGCGGCGGCGGCGGCAGCGGAAGCCCCGGGTAAGACAGCACCGCGACCCCTCTCCCCGCGAGTTGTCGAGCTATCTCGATCTTGTTGCCTGATTATTTGGAGCTCGGTTTTGGTCTGCAGGAAGATCTTCGTCGGAGGGCTCCCACGCGACACAACGCTAGGTAATTCGCCCAATTTCTTACTTCTATGTTTTTTTTGCTATGCTTATGGCGTCGTTGTGTTGGATCTGGCTATTCCGTTCCAGATTCAGTCGTACCGTGTCGCGATAGATATTTAGCTGTTCCTGGTGTTGTAACTGGATCTGTACGGTTCTATGCGTCGGTATATTTGGGTAACAACTGTTTGCGGAAATTCTCCCTATATATTATTTACTTCGCGTTGCTTGACACGTGAGGACTGCGTAGCATATGAATTTTAGTTTATGTTTGGCTGTGGTTGCTTGACGCTTGATCTTTAGTAAATTCATGCATATACTGTGAACCCCGACGACATAGATTTTCTTATAATTGCAGGGGTTTTCTGGTTCTATTCTGAACTCTTGTCATGCTGTAATATGCATGCACACATGATAACGTGTATCTGTAGTATCCAATCAAAACAACTCTCATTCATGAGATCACGTGACTTCTATGGATTTACCCTTCTCAGTTATTCCCAAAACTGAGGAGATATTGTTTGACATCTGTCGGTCACAGTTGACCCATGGGGATTAATTCCTATAATTGAGCATGATGATCCAGCCCATCATCACACTAATTTGTTGTCAATTATGTTTGGTCCTCTGCAGTGTGACATATGTAGATGCTATACTGTGCAGTGTGCACACTACCCGCTTACCTGGTTATAACAAATTCTCTTAAGTTGTATTCTGTAGAACTAATTTCTTTGCTGTAACTTTTGATGACAGCCACGTTTCAGAAGCATTTTGGCACCTATGGAGAGATAGTTGATTCGGTGATAATGAAAAATAAGCACACATCTCAGCCTAGGGGTTTTGGCTTCATCACATATTCTGACCCTACTGTTGTTGATAAAGTGATGGAGGATAACCATGTCATCAATGGAAAGCAAGTAAGTTTTGTTCCCAGTACACTACTTAGGAGTGCAGCTTCACAGTTGCCCAGCTGTTATTTCTCTTGCTCTCATAGCTTTACTGTTCATACCTGCACCAAAACTCTCCATGCATGTATCTTTGATATGCCCATCGCAGATGAGCTGCTTTAGTATCTATGTCTGTTACTAAATATACAATATCTTGATTGTCTGATCTATCATTGCTGTTGTATGTTGGCCTATGGATTAATCATATGCTGAACTCATGGTTTTGCACCATGTGATGCTGCCTACACGTGCAATTTTGCTCAGATGCTCTAGGTTTCATATTGATGCTAACATGATTTTGCGGCATATAGATTTTGTTGTTGATATGAAATTATTTTTAAGTGGCCATGGTCCTCATTATATGGATCTTGTTATTACTTGACGGCTTCTTTGCTTCAAGGATTCAGGGGAGTGTAATGCTTCTGTATTTTTGAACAGCTGGATTTGTAAATAGCAGGATGTGATTCTTGTTGCCATTATCACTTTGTTCAGTCTGTTTCCTTGCTTTCTGTAATTAATGGTCTGGTTCTATTTAATACTACTACATTTGGCAATCTATTTGCTCTTTTTTGTGTATGTGCAGATATGTTCTGATTGAAGTTCTATCTACCATGCCTTTTGTACAATTTACTAGTTCCTAGATGTTTATAACTTGAAAATTACTCAGTGGCAATGCCTGTTTTTGTTTCCAGGTTGAGATTAAGAGAACCATTCCAAAAGATGCTATGCAGTCCAACCCTAAGGATTTCAAAACTAAGAAGATATTTGTCGGTGGCCTTCCCCCAACACTCACAGAAGGTATTATGTGTTATGGAATTTTATTGTCTGCTTCCTTTCTTTTAGTAATCAAGGCTGCTTCATTACACATTGATCTTGATACAATGCCCCTTTTTTTATCGCTCAGATGATTTCAAGGATTTTTTTGAAAACTTTGGAGCTGTTGTTGAGCACCAGATTATGTGTGATCATCAAACAAGACGCTCCCGGGGCTTTGGATTTGTAGTTTTTGATTCTGAGGAAGTTGTAGACGAGTTGTTAGCAAAAGGGAATATGATTGATCTTGCTGGTTCAAAGGTGAGTCTTGTGCATTTCATAACAGGAATGCCACTGATTGTTGGCCTCTCCTCTGTATACTTACGACGCAGTACATCTAAAGAAAATTTCTATAGAAGTTACGCCTGTCAAAAGAAATATTGTTCTTTTGTTCATACCAACAACTTTGCTAGTGTCTTTGGACCATAATGCTTCACGGGTCGTTGGTAGCAAGGAACAATAGGTTTATATTTGTCAGTACTTAGGTCATTTGCTTTGTTTGTAGGTGGAGATCAAGAAAGCAGAACCAAAGAAATCCACAAATCCACCACCATCAGCTGGTAGTGATTCTAGATCAGCATATGCTAGGGATTCTAGGGACCGCCCTTCCAGGGATGATTTTGGTGGACCTACTGGTGTCTACGGCGGTGCTGGCTTTGGTCCTTATAGGAACCATGGAAGTTATGTTGGTAGTCTCGGTAACGGAGGGGTAGGTGACTACCATGGTCGATACGGTCGTTATTATCCAGGAATAGGAAGCTATGAAGCCATGTCTTCCTTTGGCTATCCTAGCCGCTTTGGGGCATATGGAGGAGGTTTTGATGGACCTTATGCTGGAGGGAACTTAAGTGCCTACAGGCGAGGTGGTGATGAGAGCTTTGCTGGCCCTGGTAGTTCTAGCTACGGCGGCACCATGTATGCTGGGGCATATGATCCTGCACTAGGTGCCTATGGAACTGGTGGCCCTCCTGATATGAATAGGGGAGGTTTTGGCCCAGGTCGATATCACCCATATGGATGATGGGAAGTGTGTCCTTCAGAATTGAGCCCAGGATAATATCATCTACAAGGTTGCTGCTTTATATCGGGATGTAGTACTAAGCATGTTAGAACCCTGTGATGGATGAACACACCTTAATGTTCTGTAAATGCTTGCTAGTTTGTCTGAACTTTAGTTTTTTGTTAGACATATGTGTTGTGGTGATCCAGCGTCCAGACTAGCAGACATTGTATTCACGGTTTTCTTTGGGATGTTATACAACATGGTATTTGTGTATCTTAGATGTGCACCTCTGATCATATCTTCAAGTCACTGTAATTGTGTGCGCATTACGTCTAGCGATAGTGCATTAGGTCTTGGATCTTTTTTTTTATTGGCTGATCCTTAGGTACTCTCATGCCTTCCCAGCTGTGTTGCAATTCTGTTTGTCGTTGCTCATTGCCATCTTAGCTTTATACTTTTTTATTATATGATTTATATGTGCAATTTGATATATCATTAGATCTGTACTTGATAATGTTTGCCTGTGATTGTTTTTTTTTTGTCACAAACCTTATTATTGAAAGTAGTATATGAATGCCTCTTGTTGAATCTCTGACCCCCAAGTCCACAACTTCAAAGATCTGGTTGGTGTATTGTCGAACTACAGTGCAAGCTTTATCTTCTTTGGTGTTCTACGGGAGAATTGTTAGGGCCTATATGGCTGCGAGTGGCTTAAGGTCGAGAACACCTCTGCAAGAAGACATCAAGCAAAAGGAGATGCTGCCTATTATGGTTTTTTTTGGTTAGGCTTTAGGGTTTTGACATGTTCCCTTAAAAAACATGTCACCCTGTATATATACTTCTTTTTAATGAATGTCGTGCTGTTTTCTGGAAAAATGTTTGGCAAAAGAGAGTACTGATCATGTATGGGTGCCATTTGTCATATTCTTCGCCGTGGCATGCCACAGGCGAGCCGTGGGATTATCACCACATTCCGGTTGATGAAATCCTAATTTAGGTTACTACTTTGTTTCCTCCACAAGAGAACCTTTGTTGCACGCTCTCTTACACATAGCTAATTAATACTAGACACATCAACACATCTAAAAAATACTATCCTAGATAGTAAGATGATGCCCCGGCAGCTGCTTGCTAATGCCCGGGGCAACCGGGAACACTGACTCCCGGCGCAGTCGGGCAACGGGCCAAGTCACAATGGTCATCAACCTGCAGCCCCCACCAGTTGACACCATCGACGCCTCCCGACTGCAGCATGGCGTAGGAAGCGATGCCCATGAAGGCAACCCCGGCATCTAGCGCGGCGGATAGAACGTAGTTGTGCCGTGCCCACCATACTTTGTACTGCCGGTAGACGACGTGGTTGAACGCGAGCCCGATGGCGCCCCACATGAGGTAGTTCACGGAACGCGCCGGGGGCATCATCCCTGTGGCACTTAGCAGAACGGGCATGTTGATGAGCCGGATCCACTCCTTCTCTGGGAAGGCACGGGACAGCGCCCACACGGGCACCGGTGCCAGCGCACCGGCGAGGAAGAAGTAGTTCATCTTGGGGTAGCGGCCAAGGTGGCCGAACATCCGCAGCGGTCCGACCACGCCCCAAATGACGGAGGCGTTGTAGAAGACGTCGTCACTGGGGCACGTCCACGGGCTCCCGGCTGGCAGCTTCGCTGGGTCGCAGATGTTGCTCACGCTCTCCAGCAGCCACCACGAGGTGCCGAAGTAGACCGACGACGCCAGCACGGTCCCGACGAGCTGGACGGCGAACATGGACCGCGGCGGGATCTTCATGTAGTGGCCCAGCTTGAAGTCCTGCAGGAACATGATGGCCTGGGACATGCTGATGTAGCCGTACGTCTTGAACGCCACGTTTGCCAGCGGCCTCCCCGGGTACAGGTACCCGATGATGAGCTCCGTCATCACGTTCAGCCCAGGCTGCTGATTGGTCGTGGCGGTGATGATGCCGATGGGGAGCGTGAAGAAGAATGCCAGGCCGGCCGCAAGGAGCACGCCCCAGTAGGGGAGCTGCAGCTCCTGCCCGAACCCCTCGCAGGTGAATACGGAGAGGCCCAGCACCAACACCAGCATCACATGGAACCACCACTGCGGCACCGCCGCGTAGTTCTTCTTCATCAGCCTCGTGTGTATGTCGCCGGTCTGCCCGCTCACCGTCGCCTTCGTCTGCCGCCATATCGATCTGTCGTTCCGGATCACGGATTTAATCAGCGGCGACATTTTATCCAAGAAATCGTTGCTGCCGGCCTCATTGCGCAAACAAATGCACTACCTGCCGTGGAAGAGTGCGACGTGGGACAGAGTGGCGGCCAGCGTGGCGAAGCTGAGGCCGTAGGCGATGGCGAAGAAGATGCTCAGGTTGATCTGGCCGGCCTCGTCATACCCGGACTGGCTGAACTTGAACGTTGCCGGGTCCAGCACCCGGCCCACGTCGTACCGGCTGCCGTTGGCCATGAACACGTGGGAGGAGATGATGGGGAAGCGCCTGGCGTCGTACGCGTTGCTCCAGTACGCCATGGGCAAGATCACGTAAACCACTAGAAAGAATCCCGCCATGACGTTCACGATGGCGAACGCCGGCGTGGACAGCGGTGTGCCCAGGAAGCCGGCCACGGTGGCCCAGTCGAGGCCAAACGACCCGACCCCGAGGCCGTGGGCGCCCGACCCGATCTGCTGCGCGGTGACAGAGTTCCTCCACACCAGGCAGACCACGGAAATGCTGGAGATGGTCGGGAAGAGGTAGTTGGGCACGATGTAGTAGGCGAAGCTGGTGGTCAGGACGACGAGGAAGAACTGAAGCCTCGTGCTCCCTCCCTTGGGTCTCTTCTCCTTCTCGTGAAGCGCCCTGAAGAGCGAGACCTGCACCAGGTTTGACGGCCACCACATGTAGGGAGAGTCGACGAGGAACTTTCTGAAGAGGCCAGCCCAGCCATACCCCATCAGCTGCCCGGGCAAAAACACATCATCAGCGCAAGTCAGTGCCAGATCAATCCTGAATTGAAACGATCAGATCGCCAAGAAAAACAAAATTCAGATGCTTGATAATCAGCATCTCACCTGGGTTGTTTGAGTGAGCAGCATTGCGGCGAGCGGGTGGATCTCCCGGTGGTAGAAGGCCTTGACGATGGTGATAATGCCGACGGCGTAGACGGAGTTGGAGCCGGTGTTGGCAAAGATGGTGATGAGGACGTGCTCCTTGAGGTTGAACGGCCCTGGGTTCAGCGAGAAGGACCACCGGGTGCCTTTGATCCCGACGACCTTGGAAGGGAGGCAGGCGGCCATCAGCCTGCCGAGCGGCAGGACCACGATCTGCACCGAGAGGGAGGATATGTAGAGAGGGTTCTGACGGTAGCCGAAGAACTGGTTGCAGAAGGCCAGGAGCGCGCACGAGATGAGCCCCAGAAACCATGTCCTGAATGTAAGCGCCGGCAATGTCGGGTCATCAGTGATCGGCACGGTGAGCCGAACCTCCTCGATTGGACAGTCGTCCACCTCATCTGCACAAGTTCATTCGTGGTGAAGAAAAGAAAACCAGTTCACACCGGGAAGACGAGCGAGAGGCTCAGGACTGACAGAAATCAATCCGTTTGTTTTGCAGCAATGCACTAAGAATTGGGCAAATTGGTGCCAAGAGTAAGCTAGGAAGTAAAAGTCACCTGTTTTTCCATCGCTGGTGTCCGGCCCTGCATTCCGAATCTCCAAGTTGCTGAGCTCGAGTTGTGGTGGCTCCTCCATTGCAGCGCTCTCCTTGCCAACCTCCCACCAAGATTAGGTTCTTTTATAAGCCTTGTGTGGATTATAGGCTGTGTTGGTAGCTAGTAGTTCCTGCCCAATGACAACTACTGGAAAAGGTTAACCTGTTGTTTTCGTCGTCTTATGTTGCAAGTAAATGTGGATGGCACACAAGAGGGTGCTCACCTAACAAAGCTTCAGCTTCAGTTCTTTGGTCTCCTGTCGTAGATGTGTGTACTTATGTACTAGCTAGCTCAACTGAGGTATGTTTTCTCCCTCCATAGAGAGCTAGCTCCACTTTGTATTATGAAAAGGAAGATTAATCTGTATTGGCAAGATATTACTGAAGAAACTGCAAAATTAACGTATATACAAGTATATGCTTGTCGCTAACATCCAGATCTATAAAGATTTGACTGAATTGATTATATTATCTATTAACCATCACCTGTTTTCAGTATAAACCCTGACCATGATTGCTCGCAGCTCCATACAGCCGAAAAATTAAGAGGGTGTCAGTAGCGTAACCCGACCAAAGAGTGCATCATTTGTGCCACTAAATAACCAGGAAGTGATAACCTATCGAAAATACTCACACAGCACCGAATTTTGTACGTGAATGACCATCACTAGACATTGCTAATTCATAATTTGCCCTTCCAAATGTAACAAAACGATTTGCATTACTCCATTGGTCATATCGCTCACTGCGTTTTCCCTGGTGCCAGAGAGAATCTTACTACATTCTGTTTCTTGCATCTTTCCCATCACCGTGATTCAAAATTAATTGATAACTACTGTGGCTTCATGATCCCATTAGAGATGGTAGTAGGAGATTACTTGGTGTGCCCTGGTATGGTGGTTAACATCCGGTGTGAAGAATTGAAGATTTCGCAACAGATTGGTACGAAAAGGAAAGCTGAAAAGATATTTAAAGAAGACCTTTTTCTTTCAGGCAGTCCTTGATGGACCAACCAGTGTCACATATTGCAGCAGTGTGTGTAGCCAGAGCCACAGTTTCAGCATCCAGGACAGTCTTGTTAAGAGTCTGCTAGATAGGGAAGTTTCACGCCAACTAGACGAGCCAAATGTACATACAGGGCATTGAATCGTAAAAGAATCTGAGTTTATGTAGCCAGTAGCCAAGTAGGGCTGGCTGTCAGTGTTATAAGTATCAATATTCACTGATCTGACCAACGAGGAACACTAGAAGACCACATGCCATGTGCAATGGATATTCGCATAGTGTGTATTTGGCTACTCTGAATCGAAGTGGATAGATGCTAGGTACCATGGATGGACACAGTAGGATGCCAATCCAGAATCAAAAGTGATGCACGATTGAGTGAAACTTTAAGATGAACTCACTAGCGACACATATATCGAACGGAACATGCATATTAAGTACATCAAGTACAGCTCGTTGCCGACTACATCTAGCTCTACATTCTCTGCTCTGTGGCTGGCCAAGATCTGAACTTGTGAAAAAGTTGGTTCTCGATCGACATCGATGGCAATACGGCGAAGTCACATGATCTCTGAACCAGTCTTGAAGGCACAGTAACTACAAACAAGGTACTGGAAGAAGAGTAACTCCGAGGGTGGCCTTGAATTGAATAGATACGGGTGGATCCACCTTGAGCTTGGGGTGTGAATGTGGATCGAGCTGAGCAGATCTTACCAGTTGCCAGAGCCAGCCAGTATTCAGTCAATACACTGCCTGTAAGTGTTGTTCAAAATGTGAAGCGAGTCGCTTCAAACTCTCTTCTGCAAGTGATCAGTCCACTTGTCTTGGAGAAAGACAATTGACCCGAGTCGTTCAAACTCTCTTCTGCAAATGGTCAGCCCACTTGTCATTAGAGAAAGACAAGTGACGCGGGTCGTTTCAAACTAACTGCGCCTACCAATGCCAACTACTCTACAGGCGTGCCTGTCAGGGACTGACTGAGCTTCTAGTTAACTGCGTCTGTGTTCGTTCATGGTATTGGACGAGGAGATGTTTAAGGTTTCTTATAGCAAGCGAGTGAGCCTACAGAGCACTCGCTGACTGATAAAACAAATGAAGAAGATCCATGCTTGCAGCTGGCATGGCAAGTGTTGCGTACTTTGCTGCTGGTTTTGCGCGCTCGAGGAAGAAGAGAACTCGCAGAGTCAAGGTGCGGGCGAACGAGATGGGGGATTTCATCAGAGTTTAATATGATACCGAACACCAAAGCATAGTTGAAGATACTAGAACCCAGGGGCAGCGACCGTGAGAGAGTTGAGCGAGCGCGGCTGCATGCGCGGTTGTCGATGATGGAGGCCCGGGACTTGATCCATGTCCGTGCGGTGGATGGCTGGCGGCAAGAACATGGGCGTGGCTTGGATAGTGAGACTGTCACATAGAGTACCGTCATCCCTAGCCTTTTTTTTAAAAAAGAAATGGGGATATCCCGGCCTCTGCATATATATGCACACAACCATTTATTAATCAAATATTCAATTCAAGTATCAACTTATTACATCTCAGCGATCACACAAGGTTGAGACATGAATCAACCCATGAAAAAGCAACATAGTTTTAAACTACAAAAGTCTACTAGTATGTTGCCACGTATGTCAGGGAGAAAAACTCCTATGCCAACAACAGAAGTCGAGCGCATCCAGAAACCATAAGCTCCTGCTGATCCGAGGTAAGCATGGTAGCCCATAACTGGATCTAATAAGTCACCATATTGATAAAAAGTCACCATATTGATAACCTGTAAGACATGAAAATTTGTTATCCTGTTAAAGACAATATTATTCCTGCAATTCCAAATAGACCAACAAATTGCTGAAACACCAATACGAATCCTAGCTTTGGTCCTTTTGTCAATCCCATTCAACCACTTTCCAAACATATTGGAAACATTTGTGGGTGGAGGGATATTATAAGTGCAAAACACAACACGCCATATTAATCTAGCAAAAGGACATGAGATGAATAAATGATCTATAGACTCGTGACATCCACAAAAAGAACATTTAGTGCATTCATGCCAATTTCTTTTGATTAAATTGTCTTTAGTGAGCAAGACCTTCCTATTAAGAAACCACATGAAAATCTTAATTCTGAGAGGTATTTTTAACTTCCACAAATACTTATCGTATGTCCATTCATCAAATTCTCATACATTGATTTTACTGTAAATACTCCGTTGGTTGTAAGTTTCCACACAAAAGTATCGCTATTCTCAGTCAAATGAACATCCATCAGCCAAAGACATAGATGTGACCATGCGTCCCACCTGTCCCCAATCAAAGCCCTCCTAAAACTCATATTTAAAGGTGGCGCCCCATGCATTACATCATGGACCAGAACATTCTTTTGTTGTGCAATATTGTATAATGATGGATATTGTTGGTTAAGTGGGGTATCTCCTAACCATGTATCCTCCCAAAACCTGGTACCTTTCCCATCTCCTATCTTGAACAAGCCTGTATTAAAGAACTCCTCTTTAACTCTCATAAGGCCTTTCCAAAAAGGGGAGTCATTTGGGCTGATTTCCACTTGTGCTAACGTTTTACTACTTAGATATTTGTTTTGAAGAAGTTCTTGCCAAACCCCATCCTCATTCAACAACTTAAACAACCACTTGCTGAGTAAACATTTGTTCTTTAGTTCTAACACCTCAATACCGAGACCTCCTTGGTCTTTTGGTCGACATACGATATTCGATTTAGTTAACCGATATTTCTTTTTATGCTCATCGCTCTGCCAAAAGAAACGTGAGCGATAAAAATCAAGTCGTTTCCGTACCCCTTTAGGTATTTCTAGGAAAGACAACACGAACATCGGTAAGCTAGTTAGCACAGAATTAATAAGGACAAGTCGATCTCCATATGAGAGTAACTTTCCATTCCAGCGTCCCAATTTTCCTTCAAACCGGCCCTCTACTGGATTCCATTCTGCATTCCGGAGTTTTCTATAGTGGATGGGCACACCTAGGTATTTAAAAGGTAGGGAGTCGGATTCACAACCGAAAATATGCTTATACTGCTCTTCTACCTCCTTTGCCTTACCAAAACAGAAAATCTCACTCTTGTGGAAGTTTATTTTTAAGCCCGAAAGTTGTTCAAAAATACACAATATTTACTTCATATTTATAGCTTTATCTAAGTCATGTTCCATGAACAGAATAGTGTCGTCCGGGTACTGAATTATGGATACCCCTCCCTCAACCAAATGAGGAATGAGGCCCCCTACTTGTCCATCTGCCTTTTCCCTTGCAATAAGTACAGCCAACATATCTGCAACAATATTAAAAAGCATCGGCGACAGAGGGTCTCCTTGTCTGAGTCCCTTTTTTGTCTGAAAATAATGACCAATGTCATCATTTACCCGAATCCCCACACTTCCACCTTTAACACATTGCATGATCCAATCACACCATTTTTGTGAGAAGCCTTTCATGCGTAGTGCTTGTAAAAGGAAGGGCCACTTAAACTTATCATATGCCTTCTCAAAGTCAATTTTACATAGAACACCATCCATCTTCTTCCTCTGAAGTTCATGAATGGTTTCATGGAGGATCACAACCCCTTCAAGGATGTGTCGTCCGGGTATAAAAGCCGACTGGGTAGGTCTAATAACCTTATGGGCTATCCCAGTAATGTGATTAGTACCTACTTTTGTGAAAAATTTGAAGCTAACATTGAGAAGACAAATAGGTCTATATTGTTGAATCTGAACCACATTTTGTTTCTTAGGTAGCAAGGTGATCACGCCAAAGTTCAGTTTGTAGAGAGGCAAATTCCCCTCTTGGAACTGAGCAAACATAGCCATCAAATCATCCTTTAATATATCCCAGAAAGTTTTGTAAAATTCAGCTGGAAAAGTCGGGACCCGACGCCTTGTTAGTTTCCATCAGTGAAATTGCCACATGTACTTCCTTCTCAGTGAAGTTAGCCGTGAGAATTTCATTTTCCTCGACAGAAAGTTGCGGTATGTCACTAGTTATATTTTCATCTAACAGAATGTTACTTGGTGCCGATGCGCCAAACAACTTCTTGTAATATGCTGTAAGTATACCTTTAGATTTTCCTCCCCCATAATGGTTCCTTCGTCTTGCTCTAATTGAAAGATTTTCTTTTTTCTATGTTTACCATTAGCAATAAGGTGAAAATACTTTGTATTATTTCCACCTTCTCGCACATGTTTCACTTTGGCGTGTTGTGCCCATTTTGTTTCTTTAGCTTGGCGCAGGCTACTAATGCGATCATTAGCCTCCCGCAACCTACCCCGTTCCGACTCCGAGAGCAGACTGGTTTCAGATTTAATATCAAATTCATCAATTATGCTTAAGAGCTTTTCTTTTTCTTTTTTATACTTTCCGCTCATATTTTTTGCCCAACCTTTAAGGTACCTTCTTAGATGTCTAATTTTGTTTTGCGAAATCTCAATAGGTGAATTACCCCTTGCTGGGGCAGCCCATTCGGCTGCCACCAACTCGTAAAAGCCCTCAGTCCGTAACCACGATAACTCAAAAGAGAAGTGTGCCTTGTTTCTCAGATGTGCATGAACTCCAGAGTCTAGAAATAATGGAGTGTGGTCCGACCCTGTACGAGTAAGGGCCTGAACCGAGGGCCTGAACCGTAGACAGAGGGAATTTTTGTTCCCACTCCGAAGTGGCCAAAATTTGATCCAACTTCTCGAACGTTGGATTTTTTCTCCTATTGGCCCAATTATATTGACGACCCGACATCTCAATTTCCTTTAGACCAATTCCCTCAATTATTGCGTTAAACATTAAAAGACCACCTTGGGTTAAATCTATCATTATTATTTCAGTTGGCTTTCTGATGATATTGAAATCACCACTTGCCATCAACGGCAATGGTTCATTCTCACACATGCGAACGGATTCGGAAAGAAACTGAGTCTTTTTATCATCTTGAGCAGCTCCATAGACCGACACTAGGACCCACTCAAAACCATCGCTCTTTGATTTAATGTAGAGTTTGACACAAAAGTCACCGACATCCATGTTTCTAACCTGAATTGTGGCCATGTTGATACCGATTAACATACCACCCGATCGCCCCTGTGGCGGTAAACAGAACCACGAAAAATCCTGGCCCGCCGCAAGGTGTAGAAAAATTTGATTTCCCTGTCTCCGAGAGAGCAAGGAAATCTAGGCGTCGTTCCCTAATAGTTTCCTGAATGAAGAGATGTTTTCCGAGGTCACGAAAGCCCTCGCTATTTCAAAATAAACCTTTTAATCCACTCATCTTGAATTTTTGTTCTGTTTTTTAATTCTAACACTCCGACGTCGAGTCGAAGTTGAATAATCTTTTCTAGGACGAGACTTCTTTGTCCTCTCAAAAGGAACAATGGGATTCAATTGATCCTCTAAATTTCTTTCTAGCTCATCCTCCACTAAATCCTCCGAGAGACTAGCGGCTCTATTAAGAATCAAATTTTGCGGATCTTCTAAATCAGTTGAACCGATGTTCTTTTGCAACATGTGAATGGTCCTATCAAGTTCATTATCTTTAATTGCCTTGGCCAAATTAATTTTTTCAATCCGAGAAGAACCTAACGTGACACCTAACTTAGCAGCTCTAGCTAGTATTTGATCATCCGAAAAAGACAGAATTGTGAACAAGGGGTTTAAGTTTGTACCTTCCGTGAGATCACTACGTTGCGCCAACGCGGTTGCCTGCTCCATCTGAGTGGCATCGGCATTAGGTTGTGCTCGGATACGGCCGCTAGACCGCACCCCAAGCACCGCACCGTCTTGGACCCCCCCCCCCCCCCCCCCCCCGAACTCCACCACCTTGCGCCTAGCAGCACCGTCGTCCAGGCCGCCCGAGTAGGCAACACCCGTCGGAGGAGGCACCATCACGCTCCCCGACGAGAGGGGAGGCAACAGTAGCTGAGCTCCCCTTGTACCCCCACTTGGGGCACCCATATGGAGAGAAGCCATCGCTGTGGCCAGTTCCCCCCTCGATCCATCATCCCCACCCGGGGTACATAGAGAGGGGGCAGCCGCCACCGAGAACGCGCCACCCGACACGCCACCACCCGAGGCGTGGCTCGCCGGTCCATGGCCGGTCGGAGAGACGCAGCTCTCCAAGTCCATCGCTGCGGCCGACACTCCCCTCGATCCAATACCCCCACCCGGGGTATAAGGAGAGGGAGCAGCCGCCACCGAAGAACCTCCACTCGCCCCGCCACCACATGAGTCGAAGTAGAGGGAGACCAGCTCGTCGCCGGTCAGAGAAGGGTAACCAGCCGAGCTGCTGGAATCGACCCACATCTCAGGTACGATCACCTCGTCGACCACCTCACGATGTGAAGGTGATCCCACAGCCTTCGCACTACCACACTCCACCTCCGCCACTTGCGAGCCGACATCGCTAGTTTGTGGTGTTAGAGAGTCGGTCCCCTCCTGCATTCAGCTAGAAAACTTGTCGAAAGTCTCTTCCAACCTCATCAGTGCATATTCCTCCTTCGCTTTCATGATCGAGCTTCGGACCAGCGGGGAAAAGACCAACCTCGACGTTTTCTGAGTCACAGAAAGGTGCTGCTGCTGCCCATCGGCAGGCCCACCTTGCTGCTGTACCGGCGGCTCCACCGAAGCCTGATTAGCTGCAGCAGTGTCCTTTCCTAATTGTTCTTCCTTGGCCAAAGCATCCTTAAAATCATCTCCCAACTCCTTCTCATGATCATCGTTGTTCTCATCGTCATCGTCATCCTTCGGATCATCCAAGTCCATACCCTCCATGTCTCCCTTATCCTCACCATCCACTATGAATGTAAGATTGTAGCAGCCATCTTTAATGAACATTGGAAAGTGTTTGGGAATTTTGGACCAGTTTAAACACCCAATAAGTATTCTTAGGACCCCATACTTTCTAGTGTAAGCCATATCAATTTTCAAAGTCATCCCGAACATATCTCCCACTGGCCATAGTACCAAGAAATCACCTCGATGTATCCATGGGATACCCTCGACACGCACCCAAATTTGTGGTAGTGTTTCCATCGGCTCAGGAGTGTTTGCCCAACTTTCGACCGTGAGCTTACACGATGTGTTAGGCACCTCACATGCACCGAACACACTCAACCTCTCCAAATCAGTCTTATTAGGAAATTGCACTCTGTATAGGTTTTCCCCAACTTGTTGAACCTGCTAGTCAAAATGCTCCGACGGCACTAGGCGCTGCAGCTGCGCTACAATGCGAGGAATACTCAAATCTCCTCTAGACACTGTCACTGAAGTAAGTCAAACATTCTCTAGTTTTGGTTTGTAAGTCTTCGTCAATGGCATCATAAAGAACATCAACTCCTGATGAGCATATCCATACATCCTGATCTGAGGTTTTGGTGCCGACAAAAAAGGACACTCGGAACCGACGTGCACGGGTCCCCTGATCTGAGGTTTTGGTGCGGACAAAAAAGTACACTCGGAACCGACGTGCACGGGTCCTTCGCATATGTCACAATATGGAGCAGGGCAATTTGCCAAAAGGTGCCCTGTCAAGCCACATCGGAAGCACTTCTTCCCCTTCTTCATCACAGCTCCATCGACCGCTGCGGATAGTTGCTCCGCCGACATGATTGCCGCTGCAGCTGGTCCAGCAACGCCATTGCCCCCCGCGTTTGCAACCGCAGGTGCCGGGCCCACCACAGTCTGCGGTGCAGCGACCACCGGCGCCACAACAGGCGCATGGCGCAGCCTGCTGCTGCAATGGCTGGGCCACCGCCGGCGCGACCACCTGTGCCTGGATTGGGGCCACGACCCCATGCTGACCAGCAGCCGCGTACTGGAGTCCTCTCCCCGCCGCGGCATCCCGTTACCGAAACGGCCGCGCACGACACGTTCAGGACCGCGGCCGGTAGCCGCTCCATAGGCAGCACCGCGACCATAGCCGCCCTGACCTCCATAGCCAAAACCTTGGCCACCATACCCAGCACTGTAGCCATAGCCCGCTCCTCGCCGACCACGGTAGTTCGCCGCACCTCGATAAGTGCCCCGGCGACCATTGGCTGACTAGCAGTCAATTTCCCGAGTAAGCTCGAGCCAACAGAAATCACCCGGGAATCAGTGCTACTTGGATAAAACAATTTAGGGAGATCTTTTCACAAAAGAAGCTAAAATCAGTCACAGATCCATTCGGATCCTAACAATTCGGCAAACATGTTGCACATGCAGAAACGGCTCTTTGGATTGCTCCTCTTGGGTAATATAGTCCCAGATAAATACCAGTAGGTTTTCTTCAGTAGTTTCGCAGTTTCTCCAATATATGTGAAACTGCACAAACTTGGATGATATCGTTTCTGCAGTGGTTGCGCTTACTTGCAAAACAGCCAGCTAACTGAATAGCCGTTGAGGAACATGTAGTGCAAGAACTGCAGAAAACGTAGGAAACAACTTAAGTCACAAGAATAACTAAAAAAGATGTGCTCATTATGAAGGTGGTGTGGGTGAGCTTACCATCAGATAAACTGAAACAATCATTGCGTGTGAAAATTTCTGATGGGTCCAAAGATTGATTGGATAACAAGATTTTATCCAAGTTTTCTGCTCTGAAAGTAAGAATGTGGCACTATGCAATTAGTACCCGTTGTCAGACATGATTGATTGCCCAAATTTTCATTTTTAGACTTCTCTAATTGCTCAAACTTATAAAAGTATCATAGATCAAACATAATTTTTCTCATTCGATCTTAGAGTATTCATTCATTCAGTAGTCAATACTCATCTGCATCTTTGACTTTCTGTAATGAAATCTGATTTTATTCTAGTTGCCCAATGGTCCCTCTATGCAATTCATCTGATTTTATTCTAGTTGCCCAATGGTCCCTCTATGCAATTCATTTGAATTGCAAACAGTAGGCGCGATCCTGTGTAATCAAAGTAGACTATCTTGTTATTAACTTCCTAAAGCAAACAAAAACTGTCATCCATCACAAAAATAATAAGCAACATAGAATAGCAACAGGTTCGGACCTCTTATTTGTTATATTAGCAACATCTAATATTCTCAGCATTCAGCCAGCGACGTCAAATTTCAGCTTGACTAAAGAGGTGTAGTGCCAAATAGAAGATTCAAATTCTTATGCTAATTTGCATCATGTTTAAATTCAAAAGGCAAAACAGATGCAGCTAAGCTGAACCAGGACACTGCTGATCATGACAAATTTGATACAATGTAGCTAGTGACACCAATTTGGGAAGAGGATTAGTATCTATTGTTGTTATGGTTATGCCTGGGTAAGGGTCTAGAGACCACGAATATGACACTCACCCTCGTCTAGCCGCTACAAGGCCTAATCCCTGTGGTCTTATTGAGGCTCTGAGTCTGAGGCTTAATTGGTTATGGTTGATTGGAGTTACATGATAGCTCTTATATATGCGACTAACCTGATCCCACAAGCCGGCTCATAATACAAACTGTTGACAACACCATAACTCCATACTCCTAATTTGATCGGACTCTTCCTTGTTTGGAAGATCCAACCATATCCAACACAAATACTTCTCTCAAGACAATTTCTATTTCTAATGATGGTTCATCGTATGCCTACACGGATGTGCAAACATGAGGTTGCTTTGTCATGGATAGGCTGATCCCAAGCTGGTTTGCAATGTGGCCAATGCACTTATGCACATAGAAGCCACATCATAGAAAACTATATGTAGGACTAGAACACTCACCGAAAATCAATTTCCTTCTACGCATTAGTTCCTCTTGATGCTCCAAGTCGTCGTCCTCCTCTTCATCAGAATCTTTATATGAAGACATTTCGTAGGACTGCAGCAGATTCACAGACCAAATGTTAAGCACTATTCTCAAGCTATTATGATGTCCATAATATTCTGGCAACGAAAATCAATCAAAACAACCCATGTCGCAATTGCTTGTAACTGATGGATATAGGTGCGCATTTCTCCAAGTTATCAAAGCATATATGGCTCTAGTGATAAATATCACCCTAAGTGTAGTAGTTGAGAGTAGCTAACCTGAGAGAGCAGCCGCCAGCCCTCATGTTGTATTAGTCTTAGGGTTTCCTCACAGGCAGCCCCACTTATATACCCCTCAGGGTCCCTAGAGTTAATGGGCCACATGGGCCAGAATAGCTAGACAGGCTGCAGTAGGGAACATAGCCCAAAACAGTCCAACACTCCCCCTCAAGATGGGTGATAAATGTCGATCATTCCCATCTTGTCACAAGCTCGATCACACTCTTTTGGAGCCAAACCTTTCGTCAGACAATCAGCAATTTGCTGCCCTGTGCTCACATGATCAATCTTGATAATTCCAGCATCAAGCTTCTCTTTAATAAAGAATATGTCAATCTCAATGTGCTTTGTCCTGTCATGTTGAACTGGATTATTTGCAATGCAGATCGCAGACTTGTTGTCACACCATACATTCAGATGTCCTTCTTTTAGAACCTTCAACTCACTTAGAAGATTTCTTACCTAAGCCTAGAGAGAAGGCTCTGTACTCAGCTTCTGCAGTTGATCTTGATACTACTGCTTGTTTCTTACTCCTCCATGCAATCAAATTTCCTCCAACAAAAACACAGTAACCAGAGGTTGATCTTCTATCGTCCAAGCAACTCGCCCAATCAGCATCACTGTAACCATCAACTGTTAGATGCCCATTTGCTTGAAACCATAATCCCTTCCCTGGAGTTCCTTTTAAATACCTTAAAATTCGATGGACAGCATCCATGTGCCCACTTCTTGGTTCATGCATGTATCTTCTCACAACGCCAACTGCATATGCAATATCTGGTCTTGTGTGACACAAGTACATCAGCCTTCCAATCAGCCTTTGATATCTTTCCTTTTCCACTAAATCCCCAGATTGAGCTGTTACTTTCTGGTTTTGATCAATGGGTGTTGGAGCTGCACGACATTCCATCATTACCATATCATTGAGAAGATCCAAGATATATTTCCGCTGCGATAAGACAATTCCCTTCTTTGACCTTGCTACCTCTATTCCAAGGAAGTATCTAAGCTGTCCAAGATCTTTGACTTCAAAGGCTTTGCTCAAACAACTCTTCACCCTTGTTATCTCCACTGCATCATCTCCTGTGATTATAATATCATCCACATAGACACCTAGAATTGTGATCTTCTCGGTTGAATGTCTATAAAATACAGTGTGGTCACCATTACACTGGCTATATCCCATCTCGCACACAGCTCTTCTAAATCGATCACCCAAGCTCTAGGTGATTGTTTTAACCCATAAAGCGCCTTCTTTAACCTGCACACTTTACCTTCAGTTTCAGCTGAAGCTAGGCCTGGAGGAATTTCCATGTAAACTTCTTCTTGTAGATCTCCATGAAGGAAAGCATTTTTTACATCTAGCTGGTGTAATGGCCATCCAAACTTTGCTGCACATGAGATCAGGACCCTTACTGTGTTCATCTTTGCGACAGGAGCAAAGGTTTCATCGTAGTCAATCCCATACGTTTGACTATATCCTCTAGCCACCAATCTTGCTTTATATCTTTCTATCTTCCCTTCAGGACTTTGCTTCACGGTATAGACCCATTTACAACTGACTGCATTCTTTCCTCTAGGAAGACTATTGAGTTCCCAGGTCTTGTTCTTCCTTAGTGCATCCAATTCTTCTTTCATAGCAGCAAACCACTTCTGATCCTGCTTGGCTGCCTTCCAATCTCTTGGAATTGCAGTAGATTGGAGAGATGCAACAAAAACCTTGTATGAAGGAGACAGAGCTTCATATGATATGTAATTATCGATGTTGTGCACCAAGCCTGCTCTATCGATTTGTACCAACGTAGCAGCACGTTTCCCTTTCCTTAAAGCAATAGGCAAATCCGGTGACGCCACTGTGGTGCCATCTAAACTTTCATCTGTGCTTTCAGGCTCAACACTTTCCTCTAGCAAATCATTTTCAACAACCTGTAGCTCCCCCTGTGGCTGTTGCTCCCCCTGTGGCTCACTCCTTGGCCTCCGTGAGTACACACGTGTTGCATGTTCTTCATTTGGTTTTGACCAACTTTTTTCTTGTGGCACATCCATACCAACAAGGGGTATGGTCCCAACAATAAGAGGAGGTCGGTGGTGTTGTCCAGTAGAGCTACTAGCTCCATCACTGCTGCTGCTTGCATTCTTCTCCCCCTCTTGACCAGTAGTAGACAGCTGGTCAAGGCCTTCAAATATCGTACTCAAATATGTTTTTTCACCATAAAAAGGGTCAGATTCCCAGAAAGTAACATCAAGACTTACAAATGTGCGCCGCTCAGAAGGACTCCAACATTTGTATCCGCGTTGTCCAGCAGGATAGCCAATGAAGATGCACTTAACAGCCCGAGGATCAAGCTTTGTCACTGATGGCCTGTGATCACGAACAAAACAAGTGCAGCCAAACACCTTGGGTGGAACCACAAACTTGTTCTCACCTAGCAGCAATTCACAAGGAGATTTCATATTTAGTACTCTTGAGGGCATGCGGTTAATAAGAAAGGTAGCCGTCATCACTGCCTCACTGCAGAGAAATTTTTGGACATTCATGGTGTACATCAATGATCGAGCCACCTCTAGAATGTGGCGATTTTTCCTCTCTGCCACTCCATTTTGAGGTGGAGTATCTGGACATGATGTTTGATGTAGAATACCTTGGTCAGATAGAAACCCCCAAAATCTTTTGTTGATGTATTCTGTTCCATTATCTGATCTGAGCATCTGGACCTGCACCTTGAACTGAGTTTTAACATATGCACAAAAATTCTGGAAGCAAGATAGCACTTCATCCTTATGCTTCATAAGGTACACCCATGTCATTCGAGAATAACAGTCAATGAATGTCACAAAATACTTCATCCCAGTAATAGAAACAATGGGACATGTCCACACATCAGAATGCACAAGCATAAATGGGGATATATTTCTCAACCCCTTACTCACATAGGTGGTTCTTGTGTGCTTAGCATACTCACATGCTTCACACTTAAGGTTGTTCTTATCAACTTCACTCATTACATCTGGACAGAGTTTAGTCATTTTGTCAAAAGCTACATGTCCCATTCTACAGTGATGAATCATAGCAAGTTTCTCCTTCCCCACCAGAGCTGCAACAAGAGTTGAACCTCCTAGCTTGCATGTTTCATCACGGTCCATGTACCAAAGGCCTCTACGCCTGGTTCCTGTTCCAATCTTCCTTCCACTCAGCCTCTCCTGTATAAAGAATACATATTTGTCAACGATTACCCGACAGTCTATCTGATCAACCAACGCAATCAGAGAGAGTAAATTCACAGGAAATGCAGGTACATGCAAGACTGATGATAGCTTAATATTTTGTGTACACTGAACAATTCATGTTCCTTCGATTTTCTGGGCTGTACCATCCGCAGTTTGAATTGTTTGTTGATGCATGGAAGGGAATTGCGTATATGACTCGAACTCCCCAATGCAACCAGCAACATGTTTGGATGCCCCAGAGTCTAGTATCCATTCTGAATTTAATCTATGCGTAGCTAGAGAGGCACTTTCATTTTTACCTTCATCAGTGTAGACAAAGTGAGCAAAGTGTCCAAAGCTGGCAGCTGTCGGTTGATCCCCTTTCTTTACTTCATTTTGTCCTGAACTAGGTGTTGATGATCCTTCATCCATGACTGACATGTTTGCTCTTGCACTCATTTGATAATTTGAATGCCCCGCATTCCTGCCTCTAACTCCACTGTAATTTCCTCGGCTATACCCCCTTCCTTGGCCACGTTTTGGAGCAGTGCAGTTGTAACTAAGATGCCCTCTTGTTCCGCAATTGTGACAATCACGGAATTCTGGCCTATTAGACACATAGTAAGCTGGTTTAGGTACTACCTCCACCTTTTCAATCTATTTCAGCCTAGTTTCTTCCTGTCCCATAGCTGCAATGGCCTCTTCCAAAGTAGGTAGCTGAGGAAGATGCATTAGTGCAGCCCTCTTGCCCTCGAATGAAGAATGTAGTCCCTTCAAGAATTTCAGCACCCGTCTGTCCTCAATCCCCTTCTTTGCTGCTGCCACACATTCAGAATGAGACAGCACCAAAGGGGCAAGATGATCAAGATCTGCCCATGCATGTTTCAGCTCTCCCACATATGTCATCAAAGTCTTGTCATCTTGTTTCAGATCATGTATTGTATCTTCAATCTGGGAAATCAGCATGACGTTTCCCTTGCCTGAGTACATCTTGGACAGAGCATCCCATACCTCCATTGATGTGGCAAGAGCTTCCACAGATGCAGCTACAGCCGGTGTCGTGGGATTGTCACGACAGATGTTTCCGGGTGGAAACTTGAGTGTTGGGACATAGCGACTTCTGACATCGGGAGCTTGTCTAGCATGGCGTGGGGAAACAAGGGTTTACCCAGGTTCGGCCCCTATTCTTGAGGTAAAAACCTACTCCTGCTTTGCTTTATTGATATGGGGTTTCGAGGACTCGGCGCCTTAGCTTCCGGGTCTCGATTACAATCTCTGGAACTAGGTATTGCTGGGGCTTTCAACTTATCTCTCTTGGAACCAGGAGACCCCCTTATATAGGCTGGGAGTCTTCCTGGATGTACAAGCGGGGATCCGGGTTACAATCGTACCCGGACTCTACTCTAAGTCCTCTAAGTCTTCGCCTTCCTTATCAGGACTCCGTCTTGTACTTGGTCTCCAGTCTTCTGGATCCTTCTTATCTTGTGGGCCAAGGCACACGTCGCACACCGGCTTACGTGGGACCCGGCCCATCTCTTTTATGCTTGATCCGGCCCAGGTCTCTACCAGGCCGGCTTGTCTTCTAGGTCGGTGGGCCTACCGGGTTATGATCACCCCAACAGTAGCCCCCAGGATAACTTGGACACCAGAATTGACTTGCTTCGCCTCTGCACTCTTGGGCATATTCTTGGGGAAGCCGTCATTTCTTTTTGTCCGGGTTATCATCTGAAAAACAATAAACAACTTATTAAGCAAGCAGGCTCTCGGGTATCAGTTTGGCCGGCTCTTGCTGGCGGCCCGTTCATAACCCGGCCATCGCTTGACGAATTTCACTTCTGGACTTAGCAATTTTCAACCTTTCTTGATCTATCTCGAAGACGACGGTCAACATTCTGGGTCAACGACATTTTTAATGCTTATCCCTTCGCGGGAATCGAGGGGGCATGCGACCATCTCGGGACCCCAAGATCATGTCAGGCACCGAATCTGGCGCTTCGGATATTGTTCCCTGGCATCATCATTGCATTTTTTGGTTTGTTCCCCTTTTTGCCCCTAGGTCAACCCCACTTGGATAATAAATAAGTGGGGATGGGTGAAACGCATTCATTTCTCCCCGTGCACCCCCACTTCATCTTCTTGCTCCAGCGCCGCCACCATCGCTCCCGGGCTCGAGCTCTCCAGCCCCCGTCGGAACTAGCCAGCGCCGCCGCATTTTTCCTGCTCCCGGCCGCATACGTCGCTACGCCGCACTCAATCCACATCCATCTTCTCTCACCACCCCACTTTAGATCTAGACCTCAACAACCTCCTCCAATGGGGAAGAAGGTAGCGAGCAAGGGTCCGGCCATCGCCGCCGCCGCCAAGACCAACCTTAAGAAGGCTAAGGCCTCGGCCGGCGCCTCCGCTTCTGGATCCGCTGCCACGGCGGCGCCCTCCGGGAACTGGTCGGGCTCCACCATCTCCAATGCCAAGCTTCAAGATTTGGTCGACTCCGGCGACCTCCAGGCCCAGAAAACGATCCAGTGGCGCGCTCCTCGCGACGAGATCATCCCTTCTCCTCAAGACGGTGAGGTAATCGTGTTTGCCGATCACCTTAATCCCGGTTTCAAGCCTCCGGGCTCGTTCTTCTTCCGTTCCTTGCTTTCCTACTACGGCCTTAGGCCCCAAGACTTGGCCCCCAATTCCATCCTCTCTATTTCAAACTTCACGGTTCTGTGCAAAGACTATCTTCAAATGGAACCCACCATCGATCTCTTCCTTGAGTTCTTCTACTGCAACCCACAACGCTCCTCTACCGCTCTCCCTTTGAACATTTGCGGAGGAGTTGCGATCCAAAGGCGCCGTGATTCTATTTTTCCGGCTCTCAAACTCAACAGCCACCCTCGGGTTTGGCAGTCAACATTCTTCTATTGTAAAGACACCTCTCCAAGAGGCCAGCCCAAACTGCCGGGTTTCCGCGCAGAGCCGCTAGAGCTGGGGGAGTCTGTCAATTCTTACGCCCAGGATCGCGCCGCCTTATCTCCTATCCTTTCTAGGATCCGGGCTCTCAAAGCCGACGGACTTAAGGGCACAGACCTGGTCAAGTGTTGGGTCGGGTGGTGCATCAAGCCACTCTCCATCCGGCCCAAGCTCATTTCCAACTACACAAACATCCCTTCCGACCCTCTTCGATACACATCTCGAGAGCCGGAAGACAAAGAGATCATCCGGGTCTCCAAGAGGCTGCTGGCCGAGTCTATCGCCGCGGTCAAGCTCGATGGGCTGCTGCCTTTTTGTTCTGAGAACCCGGCACCCAAGGTACCATATCCCCAAAGTTCTTGCACTCTTGTTCTTATATGCTTATGCTTTTGTACTTTCGTGACCGGCTTTTACTTGCTCCAGGCTACCGACGACTGGTGGAAAGCCGCCGAAGAAACTCCCGCCTCCTCCGACCAAGAAGATGACTCAGAGCAGAACTCGGAGGGAGGGGACGCTGAAGGTGAGCTTGATTCCGTGGACCGGCTTTTCCGGGACCTCTTGGAAGCCGATATTCAAGACAATGCCTCTACTTATACTCCCCAACTTCCAGGTCAACACGATCAAGACTCCGTCCAGAACCCAGTACCTCCTTCTTCCCCACCGGCTCGAGCCAAGCGGGCCCGCAACGCGGTATGCATGATACCACGCTCTCGTTTCCTCAATCTTGAAGCTTCCGCATCTCAAATTCGTCCACCTACACAGGACAAGGAGGAGGCGACGCCGAAGCGTCAAAAGACCCGTTCTTCTACCTCTTCCGATGAACTCTCCACAGGTATCCCGAACAACCCTTCTCCTCGCAGAAGAAATGTTCATCAAGTCTCCCCCGATGCTCTGTACCCTTTGGCGGGCCAAATCCGGGTCGCTAAATCCCGGTCTCTGTCCTACTCTTCAGATTCTGGCTCTGAGACTCTCCCCTCCGACTTTGTCGTCAATAAGGGGTAAATTTCTTTACTGGGTCTTCTGTTTCGCTTTGCTTACTTTCGGTCACTTACAAGCTACGCGGACCTGTTAAATTCCGCACCAGCAGGTGCGATGCAAAATCCCGGCGGACGCGCCAAGGGTACTCTTGCTACGGCCGGGTTACGACCTGTAAGTCCCAGCAGGCTTGAGTCGAACTTGAACGGTCTTGCCGGATTCGATAGAAGGGAGTCGAATCTGAGTAGGCTAGAAAGGTATCTCGCCCAAGTCGCGAGTTAACTTGACCCCGATCCGTCGGTTGAATCAGGCCTACTACGCCGTCCATCCCCCCAAACGACGAAAAGAAAATATATTTCGATATTAAAATAGCGAGATGTTTTCCCTCGCCGAGTGCATTCGTGAACAGGCAATATTGTTATTAGGAACTACTCGAAAGATTAACGGGTGATGAGTCCCTACCCGATCCTTTGGAGTCGAGTAGGCACTCGGGCGCTACTGATGTGGTTATACCCAACGGGTATACCCACGATACTATAATGAGGCCCATACTGCTGGAAGGTCCACCCGGTGGCCCATAGAGGCAGCCGCATAGGATGGCGTAAAACGGCCCGTTATGGGTAGAGTGCGGCTCAAGATAGTAAGAGTCAAACCGACTTAAGCTAGTTCTATCTGTAATCGAGTTGTATTCAAACTTCTGAGACCTGGCCGCCTATAAAGAGGCCAGGAGGGAGGCAGCGCAGATCACGCAATCATACTCTAAAACCCTAGCGAGATATCGACTCGCCGGGACGCCATTGTAGCCACCTTGTAATCTTCAGATCTATAATCCAACAAGCGAAAGCCTCGCTTGTTACCGTCTGAATTCGCCAACACCTATACACCGTTTCCTTCCGATATAACCCAGGGTACTTACTCATGGGATTTGCCGAGTCCATGACTCGTCACTTGTGAAGTCGGTCCGGCGCCCGACTTGTCAAATTGCTGATGGGTTGGCGCTGGATGAATTCCAGGCTGCATATGATGAAGAGAACCGCGGAGTCAAGGAGATCCCGCCAGAGCCGGTCAATCTGTGGAAGCCGGTGGAGGAAGCACCGCAACTCTTCACGCCTTTTACAACAAGTGCGAATCCTTCAAGCTCTACTCCTGATGTACCAGCTCCTTCTCGCCCTTCTTATCTTGACGGCTTTGAGGCTTTGGCCTCGGTCGTTTTGCAGAAGCCACCAGGCAAAACTACAAAGGGTACGAAGGACCCTGGGCAAGGATCTGCACCGGCTTTCCACTCCAGTAGATCGGCCTGATGTTCCCAATGCCGACTCTTGTGTCGGCTTGCATAATTTTGGCTTGACTTGATCCTGAAACAATTTATTGGCCTGCTTGGCCAGTAATAGATTAGGTGTAAATACTTATGTCTTACTTTGTGACGTGCCTTCGTGCACTATTTAAAGTCCTTGCTTATATAATATCAATCCTTTTGTGAAATCTGCAAGTCTTGTTGGTTTCGATGACCCTTTTGGTTTCTTTAGCTCTCTGCAAAGCCGGTTTTCTCGTGACATCTGTGCATAAAATTCCTGAGCAATTAGGGTCTGCTAAGTCCCCATGGGCTTCATAGTCAGATTGAAAGCCGGATTTTTAGCATCTGGTCATGTATCATGTGAAAATAACATCGAGCTAGCAGGCAAGTATAACCAAGAATAACTGTGGCGTCTTTGCCGAGTCTTTGAATCTAAAACTTACAACTTTGTTAGTTAGTAAGCCCCCAAGACCCCCGATCATATGTAAAATAAGGAACTGAAAAGACAAAAATCTTTCTTTTAGAGGTGCCTCCCTCATTTCATTGATCATATAATATGTACATAGCTAGCAAGCCACCTCATTAAAAACCTTCCAGTCCCCTTAGGTACCCTGGTAAGGAAAAGAGCGCGTCTGAAACCTGCTGCTTTTAAAATGTAAAGATACAAAAAGGTGGAGCTCGTCTCATCCGGGAGCTCACAAAACCTAATTGTAGTATGGTCTTAGCTCTGCTATGTTCCAAGGCCTATCGTTCTCTGTCATTGGGTATCTTGTATGATCTGTATTGTTTCCTGTCACTGTAGCTTCTTCTCTGATATCCACCAAGTAGTAAGACCCATTGTGCAAGTTCCGGCTGACCACGAAGGGACCTTCCCATGGGGGAGTCAGCTTGTGAAAGCCGGTCTTGTTCTGGGCTAGTCGTAAGACTAAGTCTCCTTCCTGGAAAGTTCTTGATCTAACCCGGCGACTGTGATAACGCCTCAGGTCTTGCTGATATATGGCTGATCTCTCCAGAGCTAACTCTCTTGCCTCCTCAAGCATATCAACTGAGTTTTGCCGGGCTTGCTCGTTATCTGTCTCAACGTAGTTTGCAACTCTTGGAGAATCATGAAAGATGTCGCTGGGTAACACGGCTTCTGCCCCGTAGACCATGAAGAAAGGAGTGAAGTCTGTTGATCTGTTTGGGGTTGTGTTTATGCTCCAGACGACTAATGGCAGTTCTTCTTCTCAGCATCCGGCGGCTCTGATTAATGGATCCCGGAGTCTTGGCTTGATACCACGGAGCAGCTCCTGGTTTGTCCTCTCTACTTGTCTGTTTGACTGGGGATGTGAAACTGAAGGAAGGTCAAGCCGGATCCCGTTCTCTTTGCAAAATATCTGCATCTCTCCAAGTGAAAAGTTTGTCCCATTGTCTGTGATGATGCTGTGAGGATATCCAAAGCGGTATATGATCTTCTTCAGGAATTTGACTGCTGTTGCTGCTGTGCAACTGTTGACGGCTTGGACTTCAAACCACTTTGTGAACTTGTCCACTACAACTAAGAGATGAGTTTTCTTGCTTGGTGATGTCTGGAAAGGTCCCACCATATCCATGACCCAGACTGCAAAGGGCCATGTTATTGGGATGGTCTTCAAATCTTGAGCCGGAACGTGAATCTGCCTTGCGTATCGCTGGCATCCATTGCAAACCCGGGCTATGTTTTCCGCGTCTGCCAAAGCCGTCAGCCAAAAGAATCCGTGTCTGTAAGCTTTGGCCACCATTGATCTTGTGGATGCATGGTGTCCGCAGTCCCCTGAGTGGATCTCCTGAAGAATTTTCCGGCCTTCCTCTGGTGAGACGCATCGTAAGAACACTCCAGACGCGCTCCTCTTGTGTAACTCGCCGTTGATGATGACGTATCCCTTAGCCCGGCGCACAATCTGCCGTGCCAGCACTTCGTCTTGCGGTAGCTCTTCTCTCAACAGGTAAGCCAGATATGGCTCTGTCCATGATGGAGTCTGATGTAAGGCGGCAACTAACTGTGAATCCGGGTCATCAGGATGTGCTAACTCTTCTTCTGTTGGAAGCTTGATTGATGGATGATGTAACTCGGCGAGAACACGTTTGGAGGCACCGGCTCTCTCCTAGAGCCGAGTCTTGATAAGGCGTCAGCTGCCTCATTCTTTCGTCGGTCGATGTTCTCAACTTGATAGCCTGAGAAGAAGCCGGCTACTCGATCTACCTCTCTCATGTAAGCCGCCATGTTGGCGTCTTTCCTGTCCCAAGTTCCTGATACTTGTTGAGCAACAAGATCGGAATCTCCATAGCACATGATCCTCTTGATGTTCATCTCTTTCGCGACTTTCAGACCATGTAACAGAGCCTCATACTCTGTGATGTTATTGGTGCACGGCTCAAAGTGTATCTGTAAGACATAGCTCAACTTGTCTCCTTTTGGCGAAGTTAAAACGACGTCAGCTCCCGATCCTTCAAACTGTTTTGATCCATCAAAGTGCATGACCCAATGCTTCGCGCTTGGTGCAGGCGGTAACGGGTCAAACTCTGTCCAGTCATTGACAAAATCAACTAGGGCTTGTGACTTGATTGCTGTCCTTGGCTCATAGTTGATGTGATAAGGCCCCATCTCGATGGCCCACTTTGCAATTATGCCTGTAGCTTCTCTGTTTCTGATGATTTCTGCCAAAGGAGCAGAACTCACCACCGTGATGGGATGCTCCTGGATGTAGTGGGGCATCTTCCGGCTTGCCATGAAAACGCCGTAGACTAACTTCTGCCACTATGGGTATCTCTGTTTTCACTCTGTCAAAGCTTCGCTAACATAGTAAACCGGCCTTTGAATTGGGTACTCTTTTTTCCTTCTTCTTTGCGCTCCACCACGACCACGGCACTGCCGGCTCGTGAGTTAGCAGAGACATATAGTAACATTGGCTCCTTGCTCGTGGGAGCCGCTAGAACTGGTGCTGATGATAATGTTTTCTTCAAATCTTCAAAGGCGTCGTCCGCTTCTTGACCCCAAACAAACTTGTCTGACTTCTTCAGCAGCTTGTAAAGTGGAAGTGCTTTCTCTCCCATCCTCGCAATGAACCGGCTTAGAGCTGTGACGCAACCCGTCAGCTTCTGGACATCATTTATGCACTCCGGCTTCTTAAAGTTCATGATGGCCTTGATCTTAGCCGGGTTTGCTTCTATTCCTCTTTCTGAGACTATGAAACCCAGCAACATGCCTGCTGGCACTCCAAACACGCACTTGGTTGGGTTTAGCTTCATCTGGTACTTGCGTAGGTTGGTGAAGGTCTCTGTTAGGTCATCAAGTAGTGACCCGGCTTTCTGCGACTTAATCACGACGTCGTCGACATAAGCGTGCACGTTGCGACCAATATGATTCTGAAAACAATTCCGGATGCATCTCTGATAAGTAGCACCTGCATTCTTGAGACCAAACGACATGGTTTTGTAACAGAAAGCACCAAAGGGGGTGATGAACGAAGTCTTCTCCTGGTCGTCCACGTTGAGCTTGATCTGATGATACCCGGAATATGCGTCCAGGAAACATAACAACTCGCTGCCGGCTGTGGCGTCGATAATCTGATCTATGCGAGGCAATGCAAAGGGATCTTTTGGACAAACCTTGTTCAAGCTGGTGTAATCCACGCACATGCGCCACTCTCCGTATTTCTTCAAGACTAGGACCGGGTTTGCCAGCCACTTCGGGTGGTGAACCTCCATGACAAACCCGGCTGCGAGTAGACGGGCAATCTCTTCTCCGATGATCTTTTTCCTCTCCGCATTGAAACGACGTAATCCTTGTTTAACCGGCTTTGCCTTAGGATCAACATGTAAGCTGTGCTCAGCAAGTTCACTCGGTACACCCGGCATGTCAGAAGGAGACCATGCAAAGATATCCCGATTCTCACGGATGAACTTGATGAGCTCGCTTTCCTATTTCGGGTCCATATGGGCTCCTACCGAAAACTGCTTGGAGGAGTCCCCTTCTACGAAGTCAATCATCTTGGTATCTTGAGCAGACTTGAATTTCTTCTTTTCTTCCTCGTGAGCCGGCTTTTCCAGCACACGTTTGTCGGCCGGGTCTACTTGAGACTTGTAGTACTTGAGCTTTTCCTCTGAACATGCCTGCTCTGCCATAATAGCATCTCCATTGTCACACTCTATAGCCATATCTTTGCTTCCTTCGATTGTGATTATTCCCTGAGGTTCTGGTATCTTCAGCTTGAGATTTACATAACATGGCCTGGCCATGAACTTGGCGTAAGCCGGCCTGCCGAACAGAGCATGGTACGAACTTTTTAAATCAACAACCTCAAATTTCAAGAACTCCGACCTGAACTGCTCCTTGCTCACTCCAAATGCCACCTCTAGACTGATCTGGCCAATTGGGTGTGCCGACTTCCCTGGGACTATGCCATGAAAGATTGTTGAAGTTGGAGTCAGACGATCTACAGTTAAACCCATCCTTTTGAATGTGTCTAGATACAAAATGTTGATTCTGCTTCCTCCATCCATCAAGACCTTGTTTAAAGAGAACCCATCAACCTGTGGTGCCACGACAAGAGCCAAGAGACCCGGGTGCTCCACTGCTGGCGGATGATCTTCCCGGCTCCAGGTAACTGTTTGCTCGGACCACTTTAAGAATCTTGGGACGACTGATGCCACCGCGTTAACTGCTCGTGCTTGTAATTTCTTCTCTCTCCTGGATGTACTTGTGGTGAAGACGTGATACTGGCCCTGGCTGTGAAGCTCATTCGGGTTCTGCTGATACCTGGTCATGACTTGGTTCTGCTGACTAGATCCAGCGTTATTGTTTGGCTGTCCATTCGACCCAGCCCCCTGTCCGGGTCCCGCCGGGTGACCATTGTTCCCGTTATTTCCGCTATTTCCGAAGTTACCATTGTTCCCGAAGTTTCCCTGATTCCTCTGCATCTTTTGTTCGTGCCTCATCCAGGCTCTTATATCGGCGCACTGAGCTAGCGAGTGATTTGATGGTCTTCTGTTCTTGCTGTGTTTCGGGCACGGCATGCTGTACATCTCGCTGAACTTTGGTCCTCTCGAAGGACCTCCCCTAAAATCTCCACCGGGTCTTGACCCTCTGTAACCCGTTGTCTGGGTTGCTCCCACGAACTCTGATTTTCCGCCATCATATGGGCGCTTGTTTTTTTTTTTTGAAATTTTCACCATATATATAAGGTCAGCAAGCCGCCTCATTAAAACCCTGCCAGTCCCTTTCGGTACCCTGGTTAGGGAAAGAGTGCGTCTGAAACTTGCCGCCTTTAAGCATCAATTACAGTTACATCATCCGCTAGGGTGCTTACAAGAAAATCAGGGGGTTCCTCATGCCAAACAACTGATAAAGGACCCTCTGCGTGTCTAGCTAAAATATCAGCAGCCCTATTGGATTCTCTAGGAGAATGAGTAAAAGCCACAGCTACAAAGTTACGACAAAGTAAAGTGCATTCCTCATAGATAGCAGCTGCTGCGCCGAGTGAATTTCCGCCGTTGTTCATCACCTCAATTACCTCCACACAGTCGGAATTCACCTCAATCCTATTACACCCGAGTTGTCCTGCCAAAATCAGCCCATCGTGGAGCGCATGGGCCTCCGCCGTCGTCGGGTCCGACACAAAGGGGTTGCCTCTGCAGCTTGCCGACAAGAAGGAGCCCCGTTCATCTCGGATAATCGCTCCCACCGTTCCTGTACCTGAATCAATATCAAAACCCGCATCAACATTTAATTTTACAAAGTCCTCTTTAGGCTTTAGCCATCCATGACATTTGACCCCTGACTTTTTCTTCTTTGCTCTTGTATAATTTAGAACCAGTGCCGATATCGCATGCGCCGTTCTCGCCGGCGCCTGAATGTTCTCACCGTGTGTAGCCTTCCTCCTTTCCCACCATATGTACCACACCGCAACGGCTACAAGGTCGTTGCGATCAACGAGGGGAAGGAGTGGAGCTTTTGCCTGACGATCCCTGAGCAAGACTTCCAAAGCCGAACTGCCCTCAACTTCAACATTGCATGCGATAGTAACTGTGTCTTCCATACCTAGAATTCTCCAAATCTCCTTAACTCTAGGGCACATGAAGAAGGCATGTCTAATACTCTCTCAATCCACGTTACACAAAGTGCATTGGCCACTAGGTCGCATGTGTCTGTTGGCCAAGACTCCGTTACATGGGATAGCACCAAGTAAAGCTCGCCAACAATGAATCTTCACTTTTGCTGGAACGTTTAGAGACCAAAGAGTTCTCCAAATTGGCAGCGCTGAAGATGCTCCATTATTATTTGTTCTCCTGAGTTTTTGGCCATGTTGGTGATCCCACTCCATATGATAACAAGAACGCACCGAAAACATGCCGTTTTTTGTGTAATGCCACCCAACAAAATCCTCCATCATGCTTCGGGCTAAAGGAATGTTTAGTATTCTTTGGACGTCAATCGGCCAAAAATTATCTCGAATTAACTCTTCATCCCACGACTCTGTATCCTCATTGATCAATTATGAAACTTTTGTGAGGAGTATATTACCCCTGCGTGTCACAATTTTCCTGTTGGAACTGCTTGCCATTCTGATTGCCATTGTTCTGATTTTGATTTGAGTTACGGCCTCCACTGACCCGGTTGTTCTTCTGTTGCTCTTCCGTCTCACCCGGCCTTTTGTCCGTAGTTGCGTATTTATTGGCCGTTGTTACTACTACTCCTATCGTGATGTCCTTGCAAACCGGGTCTTTTTTCATACGTCCAAGCTTCTGTGTCAGGGAATTTAAACAACAATTTTTCTCCATGTATAGTATGGCCGTGTGTGGTGAGATGTTGACTGATGAATGCAGGATCTATGTAACTCTGGACATCCATTGCTTTGCTGACTCGGTTTTTCTCATGACGCAGCGATCTAAATCCGTCTCAGTGTACTGCTTCTTGCATGTTCCAGCGAAATTCTTGATGAATGCCGCCTTTAACTCCTCCCAAGAGTTGATACTGAGTGGTGGAAGCCGGTCTAATCATATCTTGGGTGCTCCTTCCGCCATCATGAGATACATGTAACGGGCACATAAGTTTGGTGTTGCGTTCTTCATGTCCATGGCCATGCCGTAACTGCTCAACCACGTCTCCGGGTTCATGTTCGGCTCATAGTTAACAATCTTGGTTGGTTCTTTGAATTTTTCTGGAAACGACTCTGATCGAATCGCATCTGATAAACACTTTGGTCCTGTCAAGTTTGATGACGTGACTCGTCCGTGACCCGACGCAGGCGAAGATACGGCGGGTCTTTCAGGGATCACCACTCCAGCTCCGGCTCCTGGAGGCGCTGCCGCTGCAGCTGCGCGCCTTGCTCTCGAGCTGTTGACTATCGACTGTGCCGCGTACATAGCCGGCGCGACCACCCTCTGCGGTGCGGCCGCCGGCTGTTGTTGCTGCACTACTTGTTGGTTGTGTTGCTGAACTTGCTGGTTCACCGGCCCAAGCCGGTTCTGTACTGATCTTGCTGCCGCCGGCTCTCCATGCCGGGTTCTGGTACGACTCCTTTGTGGTTCTGAGTTGAATGCTTGCGAGCCGCGTGGATTATTGTTCTGCTGGACCACGACGGTGCGCAACAAATCAATGGCCCTCCGTGCTTCAATGCCGGCGGGTGAATTATCGAACGGGATCTGCTCTAGGGCATGTGCAGCTGCAAAAACATTGTCAACTGGATTATTATAATGACCCGGGGGAGTGCTAAACCTGGGAGGTGGTGGTGGTACTTGTTCTGCGACCGCATCCCCGACTCTGGCTCCTCCAGCCGGGCTTCCCGCGTTTCTTCCAGCTTGCGCTCCTTGTAACCCGGCCTGTGGCGCGCCGGCTCCCACTACAGGGTTAGCCGCCGCCACGGGTGCGGGTGTGTTTCGTGTTGTCTGGTACTCGAGGGCTTGAGGTACTATGGCGTTTGTTCCGGTTGGCAGATGCAGACGGCTTCCGCGCCTCCTGTTTTGTACTGCGGTGAATTCGTCCCTCCTTCTCTGAATGGCGTTTCTCTCGTCTTGTAACCTCTGTTCCTGCTGAGCCAAAAGCCGTTCTTTCTCTGCTACGCGTCGTGTTTCATCCGCGCGCTCCTGGTTTGCTCTTGCAATGGCCTACCTTAGGTCTTCTAGTTCTCTCTGCATCGCCGAGCTATTATTTGTTACTTCTCCCAAATGCTGTGCCGGGTTTCCTGAGGCACCGGCAAGCGTTTGGTTGTTCCCCGCAAATGGCGGGACTTGATTTCGTGGGTTTGGCGGTGGAACAGGGGTATTCGCCAGGATCGGGTTTGTGAAAGCCGTTCCAGGCGCTGGGGGATGTGTCTGAATTGCTGCGCTGAAAGTCGGTAAAACTGCTCCGGTATTGGGATTGGGTGGTGCATATGCCGCAGGTGGCATGCCAAGCTGTCCTTGGTCCCAAACTTCTCTATCCTGTCTGGCGGTTCTCTATGCGCTTGTCTCGTCACTAACGGAGGCTGTTCCTCCATCGGTCGGCTGAGCCGTGGTCACGACGTGAACCATCATATGACGTACGGGTCCTGGGGATGCCGGGTGATCTTCTTCCTCAAGTCCATATCCCCAACGATCTTCAAACAGCGGTAAGATTGACTCGGTATCTGTGTCCAGATCTGACATGTTCATCGGTGCTGCGATAGAATCCTGCAGATCTTGGATCGCCGCCTCTTCCTCTTCGGGCATGACTTCGCACTCTGGTGATTCAACAGACTCTTCTCCGTCCGTCTGGGCCATAGTAGTTGACCCGGACTACGACTCGTATTCCGGCTCATACTGATCTGAGCCGGCTCCGGTGGACTGGATTACGCCGACGAAAACATCGATCTGACCAAAGATGATCATAGATCCGGTTTCCAGCTGATCTGCCTCTTCTTTCCAACCAAAGTCGTCCACGATTCGCTCCCCTCCTGGGAGCGTGTAGATCTGGCCGATAGCTAGGTTTTCCATACCGCGCCACACTTCTCCAACAAAACTGATGTTCTTGGCCGCAGGCCCCACGGTGGGCGCCAACTGTCGTGGGATTGTCACGACAGATGTTTCCGGGTGGAAACTTGAGTGTTGGGACATAGCGACTTCTGACATCGGGAGCTTGTCTAGCGTGGCGTGGGGAAACAAGGGTTTACCTAGGTTCGGCCCCTCTTCATGAGGTAAAAACCTACTCCTGCTTTGCTTTATTGATATGGGGTTTTGAGGACTCGACGCCTTAGCTTCCGGGTCTCGATTACAATCTCTGGAACTAGGTATTGCTGGGGCTTTCAACTTATCTCTCTTGGAACCACGAGACCCCCTTATATAGGCTGGGAGTCTTCCTGGATGTACAAGCGGGGATCCGGGTTACAATCGTACCCGGACTCTACTCTAAGTCCTCTAAGTCTTCGCCTTCTTTATCAGGACTCCGTCTTGTACTTGGTCTCCAGTCTTCTGTATCCTTCTTATCTTGTGGGCCAAGGCACACGTCGCACACCGGCTTACGTGGGACCCGGCCCATCACTTTTATGCTTGATCCGGCCCAGGTCTCTACCAGGCCGGCTTGTCTTCTAGGTCGGTGGGCCTACCGGGTTATGATCCCCCCAACAGCCGGTGTGAGGGAATTCAACAGCCACGTGAGGATTAGCGAATCTGTAGCATTCCACTTCCTCCACTCCTGCCCACTCTTGTCTTCAGCCTCGTTGACCACTCCTAGCACGTACCCTTCCAGCGATTTCGTCCTCAGAATCAGCATCCCTCTCCTGGACCAACTGAGGTAATTTCCTACCCCTTCCAGCTTGATCTCGTTTGGCATGAGTTCAAGCTTAAACTGGACCTCCCCACGTGGGTTTGACTGCCTACCTTCCTCCGAGGAAGCCTCATCTTCCTTCTTTGCAGCTAGCAGGTGAACTAGCTGCTCAAGCACCTTCGTCACGTCCCCCATCTCCACTCACAGCAGCACAACCTCACCACACGCAGCACTGCCTTCAGCCCCTCTTGAGATCTGCTGGAACGAGCAGCAGACCACACACCACCCCACGCTTGCTCTTCAGATCAGCCGCAGCGGGAGCCTCCTCATCTCCGCCCCGGTTGCCGCCGGCGTCGCCACCACCGTCGCCGGTGGCTCTGATACCATGTAGTAGTTGAGAGTAGCTAACCTGAGAGAGCAGCCGCCAGCCCTCCTGTTGTATTAGTCTTAGGGTTTCCTCACAGGCAGCCCCACTTATATACCCCATAGGGTAACTAGAGTTAATGGGCCACATGGGCCAGAATAGCTAGACATGCTGCAGTAGGGAACACAGCCCAAAACAGTCCAACACTAAGGTTCCAACTGCATTTTATATGTACATTCACAACATACAATACAATTTCGCACAACATTTAGTTACGTACATTACTGAGTATACGCAATTCAGAAAATGTCTAGCTACTCTAAAACATCATGTTTGCACAACTATTCAAAGTTTGGGTCTGATATATTAGCAACGAACCAGATAAAAAAAACTTCGATGTAAGTGATCTCCATTACTGTACGCAGGCAGTCAGGCGTAAAAGAAGATTTTGATAGTATTACCTTATCAACATCATCTGAGAAGCTTTCCTGCACCTGAAGTGTAGAACTTTCAAACCTCCCATCTGCAACCACAGCCTTCAGCCCGTTGCTTTCAGATGCTATAAATGTACGAACAGATTATGTCATTTTGCCAGGTACTAATTCATGTTTCAGCACTCCAACTAAATCCTTTCTTGGCTCTTTGACATCCTTTCATGGTTAAGGATGTCATGGTTAATAGATTGAAAATCAAATACATATAATTTGTGCAATCTGAAAAGCCAAAACAAGTTATAATGTGTACTCACATAATTCATGCGACAACCGTCTTTTTTGCCCTTTTTAGTTTGCATTCGATCCACCTGGTGCTCTCGTATCTGTTCCCCTTCGACGCATTTCTTTTTTCTTCCCTTCTCATTATTTGTGTCATCTTCCCTCTGTCTCTTCCTAGAAACAACATCTGTGTCTATTTTATTTTTCTGACCGACATGTTTTTGTTCCCTCGCTTGCTTTAGTCTTTCACGCTCTAGTTCTGCCGCTCCTTTGTGCATGTCTCTCTCATTTCGTTTCTTCTCTTGACGACTCTTTGCAGCTTCAGCTGCCTCAAGTGCCTCCACTCTAACACCTCGTTTCACTGCAAGTCAGAAGTTCTGTTTTGCTAAGTAAATTGATGATAAACATCCAAATATGTGAAAAGTGAAAGTGTGGTAAACTTTCCCTGAGAAGTGCAGTGATTGAAAGATCAAACTAGTGCAATGTATAAACGAACATTTGAACTAAGACTGACTGTGAAGAGATATGACTTACCACATGCTGTTTTAAATTGTTGATTCTGTTTTACATGTGGTACAAATGATGTTATGTTATTGACGATATTGCTCGGTTTCCATCCTTTCTCAAGATTTGCATCGCTTCTGTGCATTGCATTTTTTCTGCTTCGAATTTCTGCCCCGCTTTCTCTATCATGGAGGGGTTGTGACACTTTTCCTATCAAAATTGAAGGAGTACAGTTCTCCTTTGAGTTCTTCATTGCTTGATCAGTTCTGGTATGCAAATGATGATCAGGATCCATAGTGTAAGCTTTTGAGGGTGTCAAGGCAAGCTTGCGTACATCCACATATTTTGTGGACAAAGAGGGGGATTTTTCTTTTCTTTGGTACATAGTAACATTATCAACTGGGTTTCTTCCAGTCAGGTCTTGGGTTGAATAATTTGTACCAGGACATCTAGGTAACATCTCGTCGTTCTCATTTTCTTCTGCAATGTTGCTATCTTCATGAATTTGAAAGCATGCAAGTTCTGGTATAGAACCCATAAAGTCCAAATTAAATCCCGTTTTTCCTGACAGCTTTTCAAGGCTATACTTTTCAACTGATGGGGTTAAAGGAATGCCAATATCCTCTTGAACACTGTCAATGTTAGCATTTCTTGAATCATAACTTAGGACATTGGACATCAGAAGAGGATCATGGAGATCCAAACTATATCTACCAGGAATTCTAAAATTGTTAATATCATAACTTGGATCATGCCAATTAGTGTCGACAGAATTGATTGAGCACCGGTTCGCAATTTTCTCAAACCTAGCTGCCAATGACTCATATACACCACACAATGGTTTCATCTTACTGTCCATCTTATACTTTCTAGGGAGATTGCAGCTCAAGTCAAACAACTTTGTAGATTCACAAAGTCCCACAAATACCCTTTCTTTGATAGTTGAACTCTTAGTCCTAGATGGAACAGGAATGCTGAAGCCCTGACACTGTTGCATAGTTTCATCATAATGAGCATAAATATCAACATTTTTCCATGGAATAGAACCATTAGACACTTGCTGTCCACCATCAATACCTTTCTCACCAGAATCTAGACAGGCAAGTCGATCCTTCTGACATAAAGCATACCTTGGAAAAGTAGTTGGAGAAGTGGTGATGGGATAGTTTTCTGTATTCAACACTCCACTTTCACATGCAACACAATCTATCCCAGTAATTATTTTATCTTCTATGGTCGCAACTTTTATATCGGTGTCAGGGTATGCAAAGCAAGAAGTTTTCTGTAAACAAAGAACATACCTTGTTAGAGTTCACAAGTTTCCCCATAAATAACACTTCACAACCCAAAGCAACAACCAGAACAAACAAAACTGCACGTAATAAACTAAATGCCTCAGTGTAATAGCATATGAACTAGATACATCAAATGGCTGCCAATTTTACTTTTCAAATTAAGCCGTGAATGTACAAGTAGAACTGATTTATGTAAACTTCACATATTTCCAAACAATAACCAATTACCAAAAAAGATCTGAAGGAAAAATGTTATACATGATTGAAAATATATGTACCTTACTAATGCAGCATGCATCACCATCAGATAAAGTATTAGAGTAGTTAGACGAAGAATTGCTCACCATCAGCATGCGTCTCCGCGCTAATCCAAATCAGCTAGCACACTAATACATCCATATATCTAAACTTCACGTATTTGATGTTCGCTACTGTTTTTCTATTATGCTTTAACATTCTGCGATTTTTCTTTCTTTTCTTCTATTTCTTTCTCATTTTTGTTAGGTAGCAGTCGTCTCATTTGTTTATAAAATATGCAACTCCGAGACGATTTGCACCTCCCCCAAAATGTGCTAATCTATCTGGTTTTTGATAAAATTTGCATGTTTTAAAGAAATGTGCAACTCTAGCCGATTTCGACACGAGTTGCATATTTCTACAACAACCAGTTTTTGATACAAGTTACAATTTTTCTCAAGAAATGTGTAACTTTTTTTGAAAGGAAAGAAATGTGCAACTCCAATACAATTTACATGTTTTTTACAAAAATGTGCAACTCTAACCCGCTTTGATACAAGTTGCACCTTTTTCAAAGAAATATGCAACTTCAACCATTTTTTCGATATGAGTTGCAGTTTTTCTCAAAAAATATGTAACTCAAATACAATTTGCGTGTTTTTTACAAAAATGTGTAACTCAAACTGGTTCGATACAAGTTGTACTTTTTCAAGAAATATGCAACGCCAACCATTTTTTTGATACGAGTTGCAGTTTTTCTCAAGAAATGTGTAACTAATACAATTTGCGTGTTTTTTTACAAAAATGTGCAACTCAAACCGGTTTCGATACAAGTTGCACTTTTTTCAAAAAATATGCAAGTCCAAAAAAAGTGCAACTCCAACCATTTTTTCGATACGAGTTTCACTTTTCTCACTAAATGTACTGCAACTAGTTTACATTACGAGTCACGGTTTTCTTGGAAAAGTGCAACTACAGTTCAAAATAAAGCGTAACTAAAATGAGTTGCACTTTTAGACGGAAAAATGCAATTGCATATTTATATCAGAAAAGTGCAACTCATACACATTTTTTCGGTGACTGCTCAGGCATTTGAGGATTAGTAAATCTTTTAAATAATAGAGAGAAAAGTGTAACCATGGTTGTGTATCCGATCGGAAAAGGTGCAACCAAAGATTCTATATGTTTATTCTGTATTTTTTACTTATTTATGTGTTGCACTTGTTTTGCGCACAATAGTTGCACCTTTCTAGAAGTGCGGTCATGTTTTAGAGGTCTTGGCTTATTAAAGACAAAATCTACACGGAAATATTTTTACACAGGAGATTTAGAAGTTAAATTTTCAGGAAATTTCTAATTTGCAAAGGGACGTAGCGTATAGGCCTGGAATTCGAGCCGAGCCGAGCCACCTCGGGTCGACTCGCTCAAACTCGGTGAACTGGCGAGCTACTCGAACTCGTCGATTGGAGAAGAGCTCCACATCACACTATAGACAGATCCGAAGCGAACATATCTAGTACTCTATTTGTTATTTCAGCTTATCCGAATCTTTTTACTCTTCATAGTCTTGCTCATAGATAGGAATCAAGGCTATTTCCTTCTTAGGCACCACATTCTTAGCTTAGGAAAAGCGCTTTCTTTGGCTTGATTGCGGAGGAAAGCTTTTCTTGCTAATCTGGTGATATCGTAGTAAAGCCAAGAGGAATCGATTTAGCAGTCCATACTAGGTAGATTTAGGAGTGACCAACAGTTAATGCCCGGTAGCAAAGGACTCAGACTTTAATGCCAAAGTTTAGCAAAAGTTAAGCTCGGCTCGACTCGGTGAACTCACGAGTAGTCGGTAAAAACAGACAATAAGTGAACTGGAGCTGTGACAGACACCGACGATGTTGTTGGAATTCTTCCCCTTCGTGTGGTTGTTGGAGGGGACGGTGTGGTGGTCGGAGGGGACGGCGACTGGCTATGGGCAACGAGGACCTAGTTGCCAGAGGGGACGGCGACAGGCTATGGATGGCAGGGAACGGGGCCGATGACAGGTGGTGGTCGATGGGAACGAGGCCGGTGGCGGGCGGTGGGTAGCGGGAACGGGCTGGTAGCGGGCGGTGGACAGCGGCGAGGCCAGTGGCGCGCGGTGGTCGACGGTGGAGGAGAGGTCGTGTGCCGGCGCCGCTTCTCCTCAGCGACAGGAGAAAGATGTAACGGGATCGATAATCGTTTGGTGCGATGGTTGACTAGGGTTAGCTAGCTGTTACTCCCTCCGTTTTTTAATATAAGATGTTATAGCATTTGGCTAGATTCACATGTATCTATATGTATGTAGACATGTTTTAGTGTACATGTACATTCATTTAATTATGTATCTAGCCAACATACACACTATCTAAAACGTCTTATAATTATAAACAAAGGTAGTACGTGGGTAGGCTTGGGAGCCACCTTTGGTAGGTGGGCTGATTGTACAAATGGGCTAGACAGAAACGTACATAGTACTATTTTAATTTAAGCAAGCTAAACGAGCTTAATGAGTTTCTCGGCAACCCGGCTCGAAAAGCTCAAGCTCGTTTAGTCACAAAATAAAAAACTCGGCTCGGCTCGTTTAATTTCGAGTTCGAGTCGAGTCGAGTAGGGAGTTACTCGTTTAACTCGTGAGTTTCGAGTTTCGAGTTTTAATTCTAGCCCTACGTATGTACAAGCTCATTTTTAACTTTGCTATGGCTGATCGATGCATGTGGAGTGTTCGTGGGCCACGTCCGGTTGTCTGCTGCATTAAGTGGTATATATAGTGGGCTACAATGAAGCAACTTGTGACCAGGCTAACTTCTCTAAGAAAATAAAAACTTGACCAGCCCAGCGATGACTAGACATAGCACGCACAAATCTGATCGACCGAGACGTAACCAAATCTCGGTCACTTCGCTTCATATTTTAATGTGTAGATACATATAAATTTGGATAAAGTTGAAACATATTTTCATGAACGGAAGGAGTATAAAAAATCTCAATTTTTAGCAAGCCACCTGTCATGTGCAAATGTACCTGCAACATAATAGCACTCCATGGTGAATAAAGTCAGTGCATCTTTCAGCATTAAGTGCAAAGTGCAAATTCAGAGAAGTAGCTATTACCGAGCATATTGCATATATAGGAGGCAGATTACAACCAGGCTGGAAAAAAAAGATTTGTTGGGTACAAATTCGTAGCTTTGAGTTTCCGCTGCAAACTGAAATATCACCAAAGAACTGGCCATGGACAGCGATGCGTGGAAGTTAGGTTTCGTGATCTTATGGGTTTACCCCCACCTTGTTTGTTGTTTCACTTAACCAAATTCTGAAATAACTATGAGGGGTGTGGTATAAAAATCTATACGAGCGTTGTGGAGGTAGGGCTAGCCATGAGATTGCTGTGGCCGTAGCAAAACTAAACTATGAGGGGCCTAGTATAAAAATCTAAACATGTACATGAAATACTACTAATAAACATTTTGGTAACAAGTACCTTAACCGCTGATAATTAAAGCAGTATCCAAACCCTTCTATAGGTTGTTCCCAGTTTTCAAAAGAAATACACACATAGGGATTTCTCTAGATTTTTTCCATCATGAGCTATATAAGATCACATATGATTAATTTTCTATAAAAACTTCTCATTAACTGGATTCCTTCCTCACAATCAAATTGGATGAGCACACGAAGACAAGTCTAAGCAACAAAAAAGACGAACCTTCCATCAATGCGCTAATTCCTCTTTCAGGAGCACTAGACCGTCAAAGACATGAAGAATTGTACCTTCAACGTGTAGAAAAGAGTGGATCGTTTTCGCTCTGATACCGTATACAACTGCATTCACCAAACCAAATTCCCCAGAATCAAGCTAATGAAGAAAAGAGTGGTATACATTTATACTTCAACGGGGAAAGTGCAGACCAAACAATACCACAGCGATATCCATGGCTGGGCGGCTCAGAAATGGCAGAATGCTTACTTCCATTATCCTCTCTCTTTCTTTTTACATCTGAAACTCGACAAAGAGTTCCTACATTAGATTAGGCAGACGTGGGATTTGCAACTTCTCATGCGAGGTTCACAGACAAATTGGAGTTGCCTTGCTCGCATTTGACAAGGTTGACTCATCTAATGTGATATTTGTTGTTGTTAGGTTGCATGTTTTGTTAGAGATGAAGTTGAAGTCGCCCCATTAGAGGAACCAGATCGTCTGACTTTGGAGAAAAAACTGCAGAGGGACGTAGTTGTCTTACGTCCGTTCGTTCCGCATCCAACGACAGTCGTGGAAACTACAGGCTGCTCCCCTCGTTCCCTCAGTCGACCACGGAAATAAACGGCCCACGCGGCCCAGTCTGACGCCGGCAATGGTTCTCGCCTGTCTAGCCATCGTCGTCGGTCAAACTCGCTCTAGATTCGCCTTGCCGTGAGGTCGTCGGCGGGAAGGGAAAGGGCAGTGTCAGGATCTCGCTCCTGTACTGTTCAGTATCAGCGACAACAGCGATGAATGGTGAGGATGCCTTGACAACGTTTCGCTAGCTTCAACGGCCAAGATCATCCAAGAGAAGATGTCTACTCTATCCTTAGCTTTAACAGCGACTCTCTGTAATGCCCGAGGGCAATATTGTAAAAGCTTGAGCCCGTGGCTTCGATATAAAGCACAGGTGGGGAGGTTGGGAGGATCAAGCGAATACAAACCCTAATTTCCTTGCATATTTCCTGTTTACTTTCCATTATTCATAGCTAGATCTGAGCCCGATGCTCCTACCCTTCTCCTTCCTACCTATTTTTGATGTTAGCGATAGCTCGATCCTAACACGGTGGTACCAGAGCCAGGTCGATCACGCGAACCTGTTATCCCTTCCCTCCCTCCCAATTACAACCACAAAGAGGTTCTTGGATCACCGGATCCAGTGGTAAAATCCCTCAACAACCACCCAATTCTTCTCCTTTCACGACGACGATGACAAGGCGACAGCGATCTCGCTCGGCGGAGCGCGTGAGTACGGCGGAACTGACGGTGGATGCAACAGCTGCGGCGGCAGACGCAGAGCAAGCGGAGGCGGAAATCCAAGATCGTCTTCCTCGTGAAGTTCTGGCTCTTGGCCGACGCCTGGATCGCCATCAGGAGACATCCACAACAGCAATCACTTCTCTCCAAGGTGAGATGACCAAGCTGAATGCTCTCATGACTTCTATGGCTGCTAATCTTGCTCGCCTAGCGATGTCCGACAACACTGGTACGGGAGAGTCGTCAACAACCACCCAAGCTCCTCGCTTTCCCACCTCACCGCCATTGACAAGCCTTCCCCTTTCCCCCATAAACGAGTTCATCACCCCGCTGCCTCAACGCCAGAACGTTAAACCACCACCTTTCCTCCGAATCTTGGAAATTTTACTCCAGAACAACTCCCTGTTCCCCCTTCAACCCAAGGCACACAAACTGCTCGACAGTTGATCCCACCCAAACCAGTATACACAACAACCGACCCAATCACCTGAAGGAGATATGCCCTAGAGGCAATTAATAAAGAGTGTTTCTTTATCATATCTCGTTTGTTCATAATACGTTTTTGTGTCATGCTATAACCGTATTAAGCGGAAACATTAATACGGGTGTGATGCGTAAACAACCAGGTCCCTAGTAGCCTCTACTAAGACTAGTTTCATTGCGCGATCGATGATCGAGGTTTCCCGATCATAGGGCATGGCGCCGGTCGGCAATGGAAGTCATATCGTTGGAGAACGATGTGATGGACATACCCATATTTGTAGGACGTAGTCATTACGCCTTTGACCGTGAGACCAACTCTTATTGTTATTCCTGGAAGATACTTTGATTGCACCAAACGTCGTATCTTAATTAGTATGACAATAACGGTGATACTTTTGGGTATCGGAAAGGAGTAGTTGAGACGAGGGGTCAAGAGCGGGATTTGCCAGTCCGCATAGCAGGACAGATACTCTAGGGCCCACTCGGTGAGATTATGTCTAATGAGCTTGCAAGCATGTGACTAGGTCACGGAGACATGAAATCATAGACGAGTAGAAGATAGCGTTGTCAGTAACGAGGTCAGCTAGATATGGAGATATCTATGAACGACGCTCGGACACGCTAAGTATCGCTGTGGCAAAAGGTTTAAGACTTTACGTTCAGGTTTGATAGATGAAAGTCATTCGTTATATCACAGGGATTAATTCATGGGGTCCAGGCCTACGAGTTAGTCGTTGATCAGAGAGGAGTCTCGATTATACCTGTTATTATATCAAACCGCTAGGGTAACACACTTAAGGGGTTTCGACAAGACAACCGGAAAGGAAAGAGATCACCGGGAACGTCCCGGGAGAGGTCCGATGGAGATCGGGCAGCGACGAAATAGTTTTCGGAGCTAGAATAAATTATATATAATATGTTTGATATTAATTAGTGTAATTAATGTCCAAATATGATTTTATATATTTATTTTCGAATTTATTAAGACTGATTTTCCTAAATGGGCCTTCTGGTGGAAAGAAGGCCCATGGGGGGAAAATCCCTAAGGGAATTCGGTGGGGGGGGGGGCATGGCCGGCCTAGGTGGGCCAAAAGGGGCCCACCAGGTGGCCGGCTGCCTTGCTTGGCCGAACCAGGCATGTGGGGTTTAGTCCCACATTGCCTGGTTAGCAAGTTGGCTCCCTCCCGGGAGCCTTTATATAGAGGGGCACCCCTGGCCTTTTAATTCATCCAATTAATTCTCTTTCTCTCCTCGATAACGTGATTCCCTTTGTCGGAGTTGCGCCGAATTGAGAGGGGATCTCTCCACCATAGCCCGCTGCCGCGCTGCTGGTGTTCCGGTCCAAGTCTTCCGCTGCTCGTCCTGGACTGGAGCTTCGGAGGCCGTCGTCTCCACCGTACGTGTGTAACGCCCTGCGAGGTGCTGCGCTAGCGGTACTGGGAGGTCTTCTTCCTCTTCACGACCTTGAGGTCGGCTTCGTCGGTCTTCATCGTCAACGTTCGTGCGGGAACGTAATTCCGCTTTCGGTCTACAAGGGTATGTATTCCGATCTCCGTTCGTACTACTATATCTGCATAGAATAGATCTTGGCATGTTTTAAGGATATCGTTGCTAGGAAATTTTTTGTTTTCTGCACACGATCCCCTTCAGTGGTATCAGAGCCAGGTTTATCGTAGATATAGCTGTACGCTGTTAGAACCCGTGTTCTACACGGGGGCACCGTTCCTGTTATTTGCTACCCTCTAGCGTGCACTTGTGATTCCAGCGGCATCGAGTTGATGAAGCGGCCCGGACCGACTTTACGCGTACGCTTACGCGAGACTGGTTCCACTACTGACATACGGCTTGTACCGTATATGTGGCTGGCGGGTGTCAGTTTCTCTCTCTTTAGTTGGTCTTGCATTTTCAATGGAGGGCCCGAAAGGGATGCTTAAACATGCAATTATTGGATTGTTGTTGTGGTCATAAGGTTCGTAGGTATGAAGCGGTTCTATTTACGACAGCCCCAAGCCACGTAAAATATGCAAAAGATAAAGTAGAAGCGTCTAACTTTATTTTGCAGGGGCTATGTGATATGGTCAAGGTAGGTTTATTAAATTGTTTATGAACTGCGGGCGCCAAGAAGACCATGGCGCAATGGACTGTATCACATCGCATTACATTTGATGTTTTGTGTGCATCTTATATTGTGTGATTATATATATTAGTATATATATTAGTTACACGGCGGTAGTCATATATAAGATGATCTCTTCAAAAATACCACTAGTGTTCTTCCTCCAACGAGCACCACCAAGAAAGTTCTACGTTATGAGGCAGGCCGTGACGATCGGGTGTCAGACATATCGTCGTTCGCATACAGTGGGTGTAAGCCATGTTGCACAAGCGTTACGTGGAGGTTATAGTGGCGAGCGTAGCATATGCAGATATGGCCTCGGAACACGGAGGCCGAAAGGTCGAGCATGAGTCACAGAGTTGTTGTGATGGACAATTGTCTACCCTTGAAGTTGTGCTGCCGGCTCTGACGATGAGGGGTGGTGCAATGGATGGGGGTCGTGTAATCGCTTAAACGACCAGGAGGGATGTTCGTTTGAGTGGGAGTTATGTTAGTTATTTTCTAAAAATACTATAACTCAAAATTATTATGAACAAAGTCTTATGTTGTTGCAAATTACATTGTAGATGTCTCGCCCCTCGTTTAACCTAGGTCTGTTCCTTGAGAAAGAAAAGCTTAAGACCAATGGGTCAAACTTCATGGCCTGGTTCCGCAACCTGAGGATCCTCCTCACTCCCCATAGGGTGGCCTACGTCATTGAGGCTGCCATAGGTGACCCTCCCGCAGATGATGCCTCTGAGGATGAGAAGAAGGTCTTCCAGACCAAATCGGAGGACTCCGCTTTTGTCCAGAGTGGCATGCTCTATGCCATGGAAGCCGACCTGCAGAAGCGCTTTGAGAAGATGAGTGCCTTCGAGATAATTTCTGATCTCAAGGCTGTCTTTGCGCCGCAGGCTAAGACTGAGAGATATGAAGCTTCCGAGCTTTTCTTCTCGGCCAAGATGGAGGAGCATAGCAGTGTGAGCGAGCACGTGGTCAAGATGTCTGGCTACGTTCAACGCCTGAATGCTCTGGAATGCAAGATTCCCGATGAGCTGGCGATTGATAGGGTGCTGCAATCATTGCCCCCTAGCTATAAAGGCTTCGTCATGAACTACAACATGCAGGGCATGGCTAAGTCCCTGGGTGAAGTGTTCGTGATGCTCAAGACTGCTGAGGTGGAGATCAAGAAGGAGCACACGCTGTTGATGGTCAACAAGACCGTCGATTTTAAGAAATCCGGTGGCAAGGGAAAGAAGAGTTGGAAGTCCAGGAGGGAGGGCAAACTGGTTGTCAAGCCCAAGACTAACAAATCTGGTCCCAGAGCTGGCGTGTAGTGCTTCTACTGCAAGGGAAAAGGTCACTGGAAGCGCAACTGCCCCAAGTACCTGGAGGATAGGAAAGCTGGCAAGATAGTCGAAAAAGAGCAAGGTATATTTGATATACATGTTATAGATGTGTACCTTACATCCGCCCGTAGCAACACTTGGGTATTTGATACTGGTTCTGTTGCTCATATATGTAACTCTCAGGAGGAGTTACGGAATAAACGGCGGCTGGCTAAGGATGAGGTGACGATGCGCGTCGGCAACGGATCGAGAGTCGATGTGGTGGCTGTCGGCACGCTCCCTCTACATCTACCATCGGGATTAGTTTTGGTTTTAAATAAGTGTTATTTTGTACCATCGTTGAGTGTAAACATTATAAGTGGGTCTTGCCTGTTACAAGACGGTTATTCATTTAAATCAGTATCAAGCAGTTGTGCTATTTATATGAATGATATCTTTTATGTTGATGCTCCCGAGAATAATGGTTTATTCTTGTTGAATCTCGATCGTAGTACTCACATCCATAACATAGAAGCCAAACGGATTAAGTGTAGTGATGATACCGCCATGTATATGTGGCATTGCCGTCTCGGTCATATTGGTATAAAGCGCATGAAGAAACTCCACTCCGATGGACTTTTGGACTCGTTGGATTTTGGATCCCTCGATACATGCGAACCATGCCTTATGGGCAAAATGACCAGGACACCGTTCAAAGGTTTCGTTGAACGGGCGTCGGATTTATTGGGGATCATACATACAGATGTGTGTGGACCAATGAGCGTATCGACACGCAATGGTTATCGTTACTTCGTCACCTTCACTGATGACTTGAGTAGATACGGTTATATCTACTTGATGAAACACAAGTCTGAAACTTTTGAAAAGTTCAAAGAATTTCAAAGTGAAGTTGAAAATCAGCTTAACAAGAAAATCAAGCACCTCCGATCCGATCGTGGTGGCGAGTATTTGAGTTTTGAGTTTGGCACACATCTGAAGAGTTGTGACATCGTACCACAACTTACGCCTGCTGGAACACCGCAACGTAACGGCGTGTCCGAGCGACGTAATCGTACTCTACTGGATAGTGTCCGATCTATGATGTCTCTTACCGATTTGCCCGTATCCTTCTGGGGTTATGCGTTAGAAACAGCCGCATTCATTTTAAATAGGGCTCCGTCCAAATCCGTTGAAACGACACCGTATGAATTATGGTATGGCAAGAAGCCTAAGTTATCGTTTCTGAAGGTTTGGGGTTGTGAGGCGTATGTTAAGAAAGTACAGCCCGACAAACTCGAACCGAAGTCGGAGAAAGTCGTCTTTGTAGGATATCCGCGGGAAACCGTAGGATACACCTTCTACAACCAAGCTGAGGGCAAAACGTTTGTCGCGAAGACCGGTACCTTTCTAGAGAAGGAGTTTCTCGCGAAAGGAGTAAGTGGGAGGAAGGTAGACCTCGATGAGATCGTTGATCCTGAACTCGAGATTCCGAGTGGCGCAACGGAAGCTGTTCCGGAAACGTCCTCCACAGATGGAGTGGGAGAAACTGTCGAGGAAAGTATTCTACCTCGTAGGTCTGGTAGATCTAGCATCGCACCAGAATGGTATGGCAACATGGTTTGCACCGTCATGTTAATTGAACAAGACGAACCTACGAACTACAAGGAGGCAATGGCGAGTCTAGAGTCCGAGAAATGGCTAGAAGCCATGAAATCCGAAATAGGATCCATGTACGATAACAAAGTGTGGACTTTGATGGATATTCCCGAAGGGCGCAAGGCCGTCGAGAATAAATGGATCTTTAAGAAGAAGACTGATGCTGATGGTAATGTGACCGTCTATAAAGCTCGGCTTGTCGCAAAAGGTTTCCGACAAGTTCATGGGATTGACTACGATGAAACGTTTTCACCGGTAGCGATGCTGAAGTCTATTCGGATTTTGTTAGCAGTTGCTGCCTATTACGATTATGAAATATGGCAGATGGATGTCAAAACAGCCTTCCTAAATGGAAACATTGAGGAAGAGTTGTACATGGTACAACCGGAAGGTTTTGTCGATCCAGAAAATGCTGGCAAGGTATGCAAGCTTCAGCGCTCCATTTATGGATTGAAGCAAGCATCTCGGAGCTGGAATCTTCGCTTTGATGAGGTGATCAAAGGTTTTGGATTTGTCCAAAATTTGGAAGAGACCTGCATTTATAAGAAAATGAGTGGGAGCTCGGTTGTGTTCTTAGCACTATATGTAGATGACATATTGCTAATTGGGAATGATGTGGAACTTCTGAATAGCGTGAAGGGTTATTTAAACAGTATGTTTTCCATGAAGGACTTAGGAGAAGCTGCATACGTCTTAGGCATTAAAATCTATCGTGATAGATCAAGACGCCTATTAGCGTTGAGTCAGAGTACTTATCTTGATAAAATACTGAAGCGTTTCGGTATGGAGAAGGCAAAGAAGGGTTCTCTGCCGGTTATCAAGAATAAAACATTGCGAAAGGCACAGTGTCCGGTAACGGAACAGGATAAGGCCGATATGACTAAACATCCTTATGCTTCAGCCATAGGATCGATTATGTATGCAATGTTAAGTACTAGACCTGATGTGGCATTAGCTCTAAGTTTGACAAGCCGTTTCCAGAGTAATCCTGGAATGGCGCATTGGATTGCTGTTAAGAGCATTCTTTAAGTATCTCAATAAGACAAAGGAAATGTTCCTTGTCTATGGTGGCTGCGATGAAGAACTTGGCGTAACTGGTTACGTGGATGCAAGTTTCTGCTCAGACCCCGATGACTCTAAGTCACAGACAGGTTATGTGTTCAAGGTGAATGGGGGCGCCGTGTGCTGGAGAAGTGGGAAGCAACCCATCGTCGCACAATCTACAATGGAGTCGGAGTACATTGCTGCTTGCGAAGCTGCGAATGAAGCTGTGTGGCTGAGGAAGTTCATCATTGAACTTGGAGTGTTCCCGAGCGTGCAAGACCCCGTGGTCCTCTTATGTGACAATACGGGTGCCATTGCTAACGCGAAGGAGCCAAGGTCTCACTCCACCGCCAAACACATTCTCCGACGCTTCCATGTGATACGACAGTACGTACAAGGAGGCGATGTGAAGATTTGCAAAGTGCATACGGATCTGAATGTGGCAGATCCTCTGACGAAGCCTCTTCCGCTTGACAAGCACGTGAAACACAAAGATGCTATGGGTGTCCGGCTTTTACCAAGTTGTAATCTAGATTAATTTGTACTCTAGTGCAAGTGGGAGACTGAAGGAGATATGCCCTAGAGGCAATTAATAAAGAGTGTTTCTTTATCATATCTCGTTTGTTCATAATACGTTTTTGTGTCATGCTATAACCGTATTAAGCGGAAACATTAATACGGGTGTGATGCGTAAACAACCAGGTCCCTAGTAGCCTCTACTAAGACTAGTTTCATTGCGCGATCGATGATCGAGGTTTCCCGATCATAGGGCATGGCGCCGGTCGGCAATGGAAGTCATATCGTTGGAGAACGATGTGATGGACATACCCATATTTGTAGGACGTAGTCATTACGCCTTTGACCGTGAGACCAACTCTTATTGTTATTCCTGGAAGATACTTTGATTGCACCAAACGTCGTATCTTAATTAGTATGACAATAACGGTGATACTTTTGGGTATCGGAAAGGAGTAGTTGAGACGAGGGGTCAAGAGCGGGATTTGCCAGTCCGCATAGCAGGACAGATACTCTAGGGCCCACTCGGTGAGATTATGTCTAATGAGCTTGCAAGCATGTGACTAGGTCACGGAGACATGAAATCATAGACGAGTAGAAGATAGCGTTGTCAGTAACGAGGTCAGCTAGATATGGAGATATCTATGAACGACGCTTGGACACGCTAAGTATCGCTGTGGCAAAAGGTTTAAGACTTTACGTTCAGGTTTGATAGATGAAAGTCATTCGTTATATCACAGGGATTAATTCATGGGGTCCAGGCCTACGAGTTAGTCGTTGATCAGAGAGGAGTCTCGATCATACCTGTTATTATATCGAACCGCTAGGGTAACACACTTAAGGGGTTTCGACAAGACAACCGGAAAGGAAAGAGATCACCGGGAACGTCCCGGGAGAGGTCCGATGGAGATCGGGCAGCGACGAAATAGTTTTCGGAGCTAGAATAAATTATATATAATATGTTTGATATTAATTAGTGTAATTAATGTCCAAATATGATTTTATATATTTATTTTCGAATTTATTAAGGCTGATTTTCCTAAATGGGCCTTCTGGTGGAAAGAAGGCCCATGGGGGAAAAAATCCCTAAGGGAATTCGGTGGGGGGGGGCATGGCCGGCCTAGGTGGGCCAAAAGGGGCCCACCAGGTGGCCGGCTGCCTTGCTTGGCCGAACCAGGCATGTGGGGTTTAGTCCCACATTGCCTGGTTAGCAAGTTGGCTCCCTCCCGGGAGCCTTTATATAGAGGGGCACCCCTGGCCTTTTAATTCATCCAATTAATTCTCTTTCTCTCCTCGATAACGTGACTCCCTTTGTCGGAGTTGCGCCGAGTTGAGAGGGGATCTCTCCACCATAGCCCGCTGCCGCGCTGCTGGTGTTCCGGTCCAAGTCTTCCGCTGCTCGTCCTGGACTGGAGCTTCGGAGGCCGTCGTCTCCACCGTACGTGTGTAACGCCCTGCGAGGTGCTGCGCTAGCAGTACTGGGAGGTCTTCTTCCTCTTCACGACCTTGAGGTCGGCTTCGTCAGTCTTCATCGTCAACGTTCGTGCGGGAACGTAATCCCGCTTTCGGTCTACAAGGGTATGTATTCCGATCTCCGTTCGTACTACTATATCTGCATAGAATAGATCTTGGCATGTTTTAAGGATATCGTTGCTAGGAATTTTTTTGTTTTCTGCACACGATCCCCTTCATCACCACCACCAACCCTCCTTCCTCTACACAAACACAAACTGCATACATCACATCCCTACCCACATCCATTCCCATTATAACCCAAACCCAATTTTCTCAGGTCACCAACCCAAACACCCAGCCACACTACTATACCCCCAAACGGCACTCAAGTTGTTGCCTACCACACCTACAACCCAAACCAACCATATTACCCACCATATTACCCATATTTTCCACCCCCTATCATACACCAACCCTACACATCCCAACCCAATACTAGCAGTCAAACTACAAGCGGTGCACGAACAGCACCACAGCCACCAGAACAACAACAACGCCACTATGAACCACAGATCAGGACTCCACATGTTGAGCTGCAAACATTCAGTGGAATTGCCCCAAGAGCTTGGTTACTAGAATGTGAAGATATTTTCAGTTTGGTTGGTATACCAGTGGATCAACGTGTGCGTTGGGGCTTGGCACACATCCGTGGACAGGCAAAAACATGGCTCAGCAGCGCTGGACTCAATTTGCACGCGATCTCCTGGTCAGAATTGGGCAATATCCTCATACAAAGGTTCCCTGATGCTCAAACAGTGGACCCTATGGATCAGTTACAGCATCTGAAACAAACAACATCAGTAGACCTTTACATCGATGCATACGAAGTGTGGATGACAGTAATGAAAAGAGAACGCAGTTATCTTCCACAAGACTTCTTCATCGATAGGTTTCTGAGTGGTCTAAAGGACAACATTAAGCACAATGTGCAGTGCCAAGACCCACAAACCTTACTCAAAGCATACTGGTTTGCAAGGCAATATGAGAAGTCCCACTTGTCCAATGTGCGTAGAGGTCCAGCTCAACAACCATTGCAACAACCACAGCAAAGAAACTACCCACCTCGTGAAGGAAGACCCAGAGGACAGGCAGACAGGCCAAGAGAACCGCGCAAATGCTGGTATTGTCCTGAAAATTGGACACTCGGCCACAAGTGTGCTCCACTACAGCGAGCAATAAATACTCTGGAAATGCAGGGTAATTCAGATGATGAATATGAAGTAGATGAAGCAGCAGTTGATGCACCAGCAGCACAACAAGAACACCAACCCATTCCCCCAGTACCAGAACCTCCAGCAAAGATAATGCTCATCTCAGCTGCAGCTTATCAAGGCAGCCCAAGTGATTCTACCATATCACTCTTACTGTCAATTGGAGGAAACAAAGCATTGGGTTTGGCTGACACTGGAAGCACAAACACTTTCATGGACTATGCCTTTGCAGTAAAGCACAATATAACAATGACACCAACAGCATCCAGAACTGTTGCTGTAGCAGGAGGAGGAAAGCTGCAATCAAATTCAATTGCATACAACTGTAAATTCTCCATTCAGGGTCGTGAATTCGGATCAGATTTCAGAATTCTACAACTGCAAGGATCAGAAGTGATACTTGGAGTAAACTGGTTCAAATCACATAATCCAATAACCTTTGATTTTATCAAAAGACAACTGACAATGCAGACTGAAGGAAAAGCAATCACCTTTCATGATCACTTAATTCCCACCACTTCTGATTTGTTGATTTCCCCTGAAGAGTGTGCTCAACTCCTAGATCAAGGTGCTGCAGGCTATGTATTGTTTCCTGATGAATCAAACAATGAATTGGACAACAAGGACACCTCAGCTGATATCCCAAAAATAATACAAGAACTACTGTCAGAGTTCCAAGACATATTTCAAGCACCTGACCATTTACCTCCTACTAGAGATGCTGATCACAGGATACCATTCTTACCAGGTGCAAAACCTCCCAATATCAGACCATACCGCATGTCACAGAGTCAAAAGAATGTGGTAGAAACATTGGTAAAGCAAATGCTTGGGAACAAAGAAATAAGACCTAGCTACAGTCCATTTTCTTCTCCAGTCATATTGGTCAGGAAAAAAGACAAGTCCTGGAGGTTATGTGTGGACTTTCGCAATCTCAACGACCTGACTATCAAAAATAGGTTTCCTATCCCTGTCATTGAGGACCTATTAGATGAACTATATGGTGCAACTATATTCACAAAATTGGATTTAAGGTCTGGATATCATCAAATTCGTATGCGGCCAGAAGATGTGCACAAAACAGCATTTTCCACTCACATGGGACACTATGAGTACTTGGTCATGCCTTTCGGCCTCAGCAATGCACCAGCTACCTTCCAAGAACTAATGAACTCAATCTTCTCCAAGTTCTTGAGAAAGTTTGTTTTGGTCTTTTTCGATGACATTCTCATCTACAGCAAATCATTACCAGAACACAAGGAACACTTGTCCTTGGTTCTGCAAACACTGAGAACCCATGAGCTAAAGGCTAAACTGACAAAATGTTCCTTTGGTCAACCACATGTCGAGTATTTGGGACACATAATATCAGCTAGTGGCATTGCTACAGACCCTGCCAAGTTAGCAGCGATACAGAAATGGACTGTACCAGCAAATATAAAGAAATTGAGAGGCATTCTTGGTCTGACAGGATATTATAGATGATTTATCCCTAATTATGGTTCTATCTGTCAGCCTCTGTACCAGGTGTTGAAGAAGGACAACTTCAAATGGGAAGCTGCACAGCAACAAGCCTTTGAGCAACTAAAGCAAGTAATGACCTCACCACCTGTTCTCAGTCTACCAAATTTTGCACAACCATTTGTTTTGGAAACAGATGCTTGCCAAAATGGACTTGGGGCAGTCCTAATGCAGAACAGCAAACCACTGGCATACTTCAGTAAATGTCTAGGTCCTAGAGCACAAACTCAGTCGATCTATGAGAAAGAAGGGTTAGCTATCTTGCTGGCATTAAAACAGTGGCGCCATTACTTCTTAAGCAATCTGGTCATCATCAGAACTGATCAACAAAGTTTGAAGTATCTTGGCAGCCAGAGGCTTCTTGAGGGGGATCCAACACAAATTGATGATGAAGCTACTTGAGTTTGATTACAAAATTGAGTACAAAAAAGGGAAAGAAAACAAAGCTGCGGATGCCCTGTCCAGGCAATTCTCAGATACTGAAATGGTACTGGATGCAACTACTGTTACTGATCATGAATCTTGCTGTGCAATATCCATTGTAGTTCCAGCTTGGATGAATGATGTGACAGAGTCCTATGCTACTGATGATCATTGCATCAAACTACTACAAGAACTAACTGTCAACAGTGCTAGCTACACTGATTATGCTGTGAACTCTGGAATTATCAGATACAAAGGAAAAATCTACATTGGGAACTCCACTGATCTGAAAACAAAACTATTTCAGAGCTTGCACTCATCTCTTGTTGGTGGTCATTCAGGCATCAGAGTTACTCTACAAAAAATACAATAACTCTTCTATTGGCCTGGCTTGAAAAAGTTTGTGGCTCAAATGATAGCTGAATGTCCTGTGTGTCAAATCTCTAAATCTGAGAGGGTTCAATACCCAGGACTGCTCAATCCACTTCCCATACCAAGCAACAAATGGACTGATATTAGCATGGACTTCGTAGAGGGTTTGCCTAAGTCAAAAGGCAAGGATGTCATCTTGGTTGTGGTGGATAGACTCACCAAGTATGCTCACTTCTTAGCTCTAGCACACCCATACATTGTCCAGACTGTAGCAGATCTTATAGTGGACAACATTGTCAAGCTACATGGACCTCCTGCCAGTATTGTGAGTGACAGGGATGCCATCTTCACAAGTTCTTTGTGGAAAGCAATATTTGCAGCACAAAATACAAAACTCAACTTCAGCACTTCTCACCATCCTGAGTCTGATGGACAGACGGAACGCGTCAATCAATGTCTGGAACAATATCTGAGATGTATGGCATTTCAAGAACCAAAAAAGTGGGCACAGTGGTTGCCAGCAGCAGAACTTTGGTACAACTGCTCCTACCACACAGCTATACAAATGTCTCCATCTGAAGAACTTTATGAGTACAAACCTCCTCTGATTTAGCAAATGACAGTCCCTTGCAATGTCTCACCAGAAGTTCCAGTTTCAGTCGAGGAGAAAGACAGAATGTTGAAGACATTACAGCACAACCTTGCTAAAGCCCAAAACAGAACGAAAAAGTATGTAGATGCCCACAGGACCGAAAGAGTCTTTAAGGAAGGCGACATGGTGTACCTCAAGATGCAACCATATCGAGAAACAGCGCTGGGACTCCGCAACTCCTTGAAATTGACATCCAAATGGTATGGACCATTCCGAGTTCTTCGCAGGATTGGTCAGGTTGCATACAAGCTTCAGTTACCAGCCGGTACACAAATACACGACGTCTTCCATGTAAACCAGTTAAAAAAGCACTTGGGCCCAATGGCAGTTCCAAATGCCATCTTACCCCTGGTGACGGCTGAAGGCAAGATCAAAGTAGCACCCCTGGCGGTCCTTCAACGCCGACAAGTTCCTCGTAACGCTGGTACGTACAATGTCATAGTTCCTCAGTGGCTTGTGCACTGGGAAAATTTATCAGCTGAAGAAGCGACGTGGGAGGATGCATCGTTCATCCAATCAACGTTTCCATCATTCAAGCCTTGAAGTCTTGTCTTGAGGGGGAGGTACTGTCAGGATCTCGCTCATGTACTGTTCAGTATCAGCGACAACAGCGATGAATGGTGAGGATGCCTTGACAACGTTTCGCTAGCTTCAACGGCCAAGATCATCCAAGAGAAGATGTCTACTCTATCCTTAGCTTTAACAGCGACTCTCTGTAATGCCCGAGGGCAATACTGTAAAAGCTTGAGCCTGTGGCTTCGATATAAAGCACAGGTGGGGAGGTTGGGAGGATCAAGCGAATACAAACCCTAATTTCCTGTTTACTTTCCATTATGCATAGCTAGATCTGAGCCCGATGCTCCTACCCTTCTCCTTCCTACCTATTTTTGTTGTTAGCGATCGCTCGATCCTAACAGGCAGCCGCTGCTCCACCGGGGTGCGAAGTCGCCTAGTGTGGAGGCGGAGGAGCCAGACGTTGCCGCCGCTCTTCCAGGGCGTGGCGTCGCCGTGCCGCAGAGGCGGCAAAGCCTGCCGGCTCCCTGTACGGGCTCGACGCTCTGAAGCAGTCTCAGCCTTTGAGTTGTGGATCAATCGACGTCCAAGCCGCCGTCGAGGCAACGAAGTGAAGAAGATCAAGTCTTCTCGGACGGCTGCTGCTTGCCTGTTCTTGTTGTACTAGTGTTTCAGTTTCAGATGTGAGAACACAAAGACAGTTTCGTGTATTGTTTGTTTGTTCTTCCAGGAAATACAATGTTTAACACAACGCTAGTAGCTTCCAGGAAATACAATGTTTAACACAACGCCAGTAAGGATTGCCAAAAGGGGTTACTTGTTCTTTCAAGAAATAGACTGTTTGCTTTGGCAGCTGAATGTACAATGAGTATGGCAAAAGGGATTGAACAGAACTGAATTACATAGCAGCTAGGACAGAACTTGAACTAATTTAAATGTCAACAATTGCCCAGATTGACCCAAATTATAAGTACTTCACCAGAATCCAGTAAAAAGGTCATCTGTGATTGGTCCCTATAAAGAAAAGAAAGTAGTAAGATATTTGTAAACAATAATGATATATAAATTGGTAAATTAAATATATGAACAAGATTACCATTAATAGGTGAGTGAAACTGAGATTGGCCTTATAATCTCCAGATTCATTCAATTCGGCACTACAAACACTGTCATTTGCATCTTGTACTTGTGTCTATGCTTCTAATTGTGGTTGTGCACTACCATTTCCTGCCTCTGCCACAACCTCTTGTATCTTGTAAGAAATAAAATTGGAATGTTACAGTAATTAATGGACAGAATGATGACACTGAACAATTGTTATTTAGCAACATACCTCTTCCCCAATCTATGATGTAGTTTTGCTTTCTCTCTTCTTTCTATACTTGTGCTTCTTATCAAGCCAAGTTCTCTTTCTCTTTGAAGTTTTTGTTTCAACCTCCTTTTTCTTTAGCCGTGCATTAGTCAACAACTCATTTGGTGGGCAAGCATTTGTGGGAATTGTACATGGATGCTCCGAAGTGCTTGTGCAGGCATTGATTTTTCCTTCAATTTGCTTACCAAGGATGTCAAGTGTGCTATCTACCAAGACGACACATTCTGGAAAGTTAGATGCTCGGTCTGCCAAATTATGAAATTTGTGAGAATATATCTGTAGCTGAGCATAGCATCCATATTTGGATTTTTTATTATATTTCTTCCCTTGTTGTCTTGTACAGTTCCACTCCGTGCTTCCCGTGTCGACCGCTTTAACAGATAATGTGGTGGTAGTGACTTGATATTGTCTTGTGTCCGATGACCCTCATTTGCACAAACAAATCTACAAGATGTAATTTTTCCATCCGACGACCTTTTGTTCGTATACCTTTTTCTGACCTCAAATCCTTTCTTCCCACTGTAGCTCAACCAGAAAGCCCGGGCCTCGTCAGAATTTGAGAATTCCATGCCAACATGAGGTACCATATCAGGCAGTACCGTTCTGCAGTGTAAAATTTTCATAAGACAACCCACAAGAAAATCTGTGAGATCTCAGGTCAAATTGAATGTACAGGGGATAAGAAAATTACTTATTAAAATCAGGATCATGGTGCGGTGTCTCAATCTCATCTTCCATCTCCGTTGTCTCTTCCATAAGAAAACTCAATGTTTAATCAAGATCAAACAGCTACTGCATGAGAGAAATAAGATGGCGGATGAAGTTCCAAGCAATCTGAAGGTTGGGGTTCGTAGAAAAACAGAGAAGGGCACACTAACCTGATGAGCAGAGCAACTCCTGCCCTGTAGGTTCGAGGAGATCGTTCTGATCGAAAATGAGGAGAAGAGCAACGCCGCCGTCTCAGGTTCCAGGTGATTTGCTCCTTCTGATCGAGGTCGCGCCAATTTCCTCCAGTCTCGCGCCTTTTTCTCGCGCTACTCTGTTTCCGCCTCACGCGCATTCGTCAAACTGGGCCGCATGGGCCGTTTAATTCCATGGCCGACTGAGGGAACGAGGGGAGCAACCTGTAGTTTTCGTGTCTGTCGTTGGATGCGGAACGAACGGACGTAAGACAACTACGTCCCTCTGCAGTTTTTTCTCCATTAGAAGGGATGTGTGATGCCAGTGGCACATCTGGAAGATTCTGACACCCCAACCATGGTCAGGTCGACTGTGGGTGCCATGTGGATGGATGTTGTGTTCCATTAATGGTTGTGTGGACGTGTTGTAATCATGGATTTCACCCGGTATTCTCCTAATTAACAGGGCAACTTTCTTCACCTTGCTTAATAAAAATGAGAAATCTTCTTTCTCAACGGTTTTCGTGTTTCTGATCAGTTATATCCAATAATACACCGACATTTTGTTCGCTTTCAGTTATCTATTTTACACTTGCATTGTACCACACATTCCTTTTTTTTCTATTATGTAGAAAACATAGGGTACATAGTAATGCATGTGAGTTAAATTGGTTCGAGGATTATGAACCCTTAATCCCGAGGAAAATAACCGAAACTAGTGAACACAAGTGTTAACATTAATTCTTCCATGTTTATATTTCTTACATGATAATTGTGGAGGTATAGCTTCACTAGAAAAGAGATGACGCATGGCTCCAAAGCTTAGCACATATCCTAGACACATACGCCTGATAAAGAATAAATGTACCGATAAAATTCCTTGCATTACCCTCTTGCATGCACCCCCAAAAAGGGAAGGTGTCATTCTTAGGCTGATTGCCCATCCGGCGTAGGATCAACTGGAAGGCCATCCGGTGTCGGATCAACCGGGAGACCATCAGGTGTCGGGTCAACCGGGAGACCATCCGGTGTCGGGTCAACTGGGAGCCCGTCAGCATGGCCGGATCCAAGACTAGAAGCAGGGTACGGATTCTTGATAACCATGTCAACGAAAGCAGGGCCGTCAGGTCCCTCGGCCACGGAAGCAGCACCGGTTGGCCCCTCAGCCGTAGCAGGAACGTCGGCCGCCTGAAATTCCACCGCACAGGTGAATTGCGTTGTCGCCGCAAAGGCGACCACCAGGAGCACTGCAATTGCGAGATCTCGAGCCATTGTTTGTGACAAGTTACTTTTCAGTTTGTGATGAACCGTTTGGTAGAATGGGAGAAATAGAGTCAGTTTTGTGCATGATGTGTTTATATAAAATGGAATAGAGAAGTCATAATGCAATGGATGGCCGCATGCATTATAGGTTTGTGACCACGCACGTCGGTTCTATTCTTGGTTCTTTTCTGTCTGTACAATGCTATATTGGACATGGGACGAAGTAAATGCCATGGTTACGACTTTCTGTTTTTTTCTTAAACATTTTGTTTTTCTTTTTCTTCATCTTATGGTAAGCCCATATGATACTTACTAGACAATTCCCCGCGCGTTGCGGCGGATATTTGTAGTAAAAATCTAAACATAATTTCTGCATGAAAATTGTACTTTCCCCATGGAAACAAATTATTGCGCATATATTGACTAAATATGACTACTTTGAAAATGCAGCACATTCTTCATCAGCATTTTTGTTCAAATTTATCTAAACCAGTTGTAAAACTATAAGATTCCAACTGGCCAAATACTCAATAGAAACCTAAGAACTGTAATAAGATTCCAAACGACCAAATCTTCAATAAAAAAAAAGAACTATGAGACTCCACTTTTGTTGAAATATTAGAGTAACTCACCTGAAGCTTACATGGAAGATAGTTAAGTGCAGAATCAATATTCAAAAGAGAGAGCAATATAATTTTTTGAGGTACACTGATTGCTCAGTAAGTCAGTATGCAAGGAAATGAAACAATCAAAGATCAAATCCTGAAGCAAACCTTGCACGGTTGCAGACTAACCCAATTGTTTCCACAAAACATGAGTGGAACGACAAAAATATTCAATTATATGTGAATAGAAAATTATGCTTCAGCTATGGAAGCATTAGCAGACTCCTTGTCAACATAAAAGGAAGGCTATGCCATTGAACATTTGGGTAGTTGATGCAACGGTTAGATTACATATCTTTACTAGTAATCATGCACGCGCAATGCACGTATATTATACGTGAAAATGTACACACAAAAAATAGCTTACATGTTTCATCTTAAATGAAAAATTGTACTACCTCTGATCCGAAAAAACTGTCGCTACCAACACAGTTCGGCATATGTACGATACGTGTTTTCCAGCGACAATTAATCTGGTTCGGAGGGACTATATGATTTCAAGTTAATGATGATGCGTAGACATAATATTGCAGTGTCGCAAAAGCAGGCAATGCTTTCAATCTTTTGTATTATATTTATTACTCTACGGGTGTTACCAATTTCAGTTAAACTATAATGCTTTAAGGCATTCGAGAATATTACATAGACAGAGACGTAAATCATTCAAGCAGCTTAAAAACAAACGGTTTACAACCTCGAAGGTGGTGTGTCCACTGTAATTAACATACAAACTTGTTTGGTAACATTATCAATGTTATGTTTCCTTTTCTTTGGCATATAGCAGAATATTGTACATGAACTTTTGAAAGAAGTGTCCTCTGCTAGAACTTTGATCTTCCGACGGCTAGCACAATAGGACGGTGGAATGGAATAGATCGAACAATGAATGATGGAAACGCATGGTTCTGGGCATTTATATAGTCTGTAGACGATCTATTTTTAGTGTCGGAGGAGTATTTCCTACCCAAAATCTATTTCTAGTTTCCGACGAATGGCTCATATATACTCCGTCGATCTGTAGTCTTACAAAAATTTCTGGCCACTCAAAAGAGGGGAAAAATCTGAATAATGTTGGCCACTCGAAGGAGGAAAACCACACACTAATATGACTGAAAAGATAATTGATAGAAAATGAAAAATATTGCTGCAGTCAAGTGTGATATGGGTTTGTTCAAACATCCAACATCAGAGAGCTACAATACAACTGAATACAATATTTGATGGACTTGTTCACAGACATATAGAAAACCCTTTCCATTGCGAAAAAAGGTAACCAACTCTACACTGGTAGAAGGGGAATACATCGGAAATAGCCTTCTGATTTTCAATTACAATAGCTCAGGACATGGGTATGAATAATAGGACCAGTGAGGTAGAGCTAGCCAAGCCTTGCAGGAAGTTTTAGTCACCGGCTCTTTGGAAGAATTCTAAGAACAAACACATATTGCACACTTGAGCATCCGGTGAACAATCAACAGTAATATTGTTAGTTCATTCCCTTCCTATAGAATTTAGTGATCTGGATCTTATGAATACTTAAAGCAAGGAGCATATCAGTTAGTTGTCCTTCATAAAGTCTTGGAGGAAAAACAATGCAGATCAGCCTATACACTACAAGTCTATAACCAATGAAATAAGTTGGCGCCACAAAAACATGAGGTACTGTACAATGCACATTTTACCATATCATAGTGCACATGTGTTGCACATATTGTAAGAACAATCAGGTTGACTCTTGTGGGTTATACAGATTACTAAAATGATGAAGAAGGTACCACATTTCAGAAAAATGGGCATCAGTAGCTGCTTTCCTTTGAAATTGAACTTCTTGGACCAAAATCTCTCATACAAACAGAAAATTAAGAAAAAAATACATTTATCTAGAAGTCAAATGATGCTACACCGTTTTACTGGACAATACATACACACTGCTCTCCACATTAAGCAGTCAAGCTTGCAGGTAGAGATGACTCACACAGAGCACATGCAAATCCATAAACTTACTCAAATTATTAATACACAAACAGGGCAATAATTCGTGAAGAACCAGAGGAAAGTATACACAAACAGGTGGAATTGTTCTATGCAATACCTCTAGAACAAGCAAGCATCATTAACGGCTATCACAATGATTTCTCGCATTCATGCATCAGGAGGAGGCCAGTAGTATAAAGATAGCATGGATTTGTTCACATGTCTTACAATCTGAAAAAATTCAGTAATCCTGCAATCAAATCATATGAGCGAGAAATTGATGAAACACCTTTCTGAAATAGATGAATAATAGTAGAACCAATTTGTCGATGTATAAGATGGGTTAGTACAATTACCCGACGTGTGTTTTTTTATAAACCATTACCCAGTGCAGAACATCGATGTTGTCTGACTCCATTGAAAACTGGAAAATCTGGAGCTTCTGCCTAGATATTACCTTGTTATTACTCTTCTCATCAATCACCATTTCGTTTAGCGCACCTGCAATGCCGTTGAACAACATCCGGAGCTTCTAGCCAATAGTGAACAGAAAAAATAGAGCATGAGCAATAGAGATTAAAATGAAACTATCATACCCTGGAAAAATGATTCAATATTTTGGCTTGTCAATTTGAGCAGATCTGGACTAATTTCTAGATTTCACGGAGTCGAACTTGCATACACTCATACCACGACTAACATCTGTATGATTTTGCTCGTCCAAGCCAAACGCTACAATTCTTTGGGCCTTCCTTGCTACAATCTGAAACTCGAACTGCAGGAAATATAACACATCAGGAGAAATCACAACATAATTTATGAGGTAGGTAGGCAAACAAACAAGGGCCTTGATCTTTAATTAGAATACAAATGCCAAAGATAAATATATGCAAAAGCAAGAAGGGTGTGGTATGTCACTGATCTATTAAAAGTAGAATAAAGCAGCAGTTCATTGTTTTATTTTCCTTCTAACAATTACCTCAATGGATTCTTATTAGGGACCAATATGCATTGATCACAGAATAACTGTATACCAGAACTTAAGAAAACTGTATGTTTAGTACAGTACCAAGAACCATGAACAATATCCTTTATACAGCTAAAGCATCAGTAAAAATTGTATGACCAAAATTTACATATGCATAGGCATTATGATGCAGCTTTAGTATTGAAGACAGCAAACATGAACTGAACAAATACATGTAAACAAAGAAAAAATACAACCATGCACCAACCTGATTCCATTTTTCTCATACCAATCTGAAATACTACAGCAATCTAATTAAATGCATCAACTCCAACAAAAAAATCCAATGAGCTTAGAATTGGTTCCGTAAGCCTAAAATACGGTCGTATTTTAGTTGATCTGGTTACTAACTTGTCAAGTGTGCACTGGCCGGTGAGATTGGACATGAAGAGGACATGTCACGGCGTCCTTGCACTGCACATGATCAGGATATGGTCGACGGACTGGATGTCTTCGACATTCATTAATTCTACAAAAAAACAGATAATTCAGCATTTATATTTCACCCAACACAATCATACTTTGATGCATGTATATGCACACAGTACCTACACTTCCCAGATGTTGGAGGCGAGTCTAGCGCCCCAAATTGCCAGCGTCTTGTCCATAAGATTCAGTCTCCTCCACAACTACAATGCATAGATCAATGTCAAGGCAAGATGCAACTACTTGAATGCTTTGAGCGCGCATGAGGATAGGGCCGCCGTTGAGCTAGGACAGGGCGTCGGCGTCTCGATTTGCAGGCTGCGGCGGAAGGTCTGGCGATGAGGATGGCGTCGTTGAGGTCCTAGCGCACACGCGCGGTCGCAGGTTGGTAGCTGGGTGGAGGCAGGGCGAGGTTCTGCGTAGGTGGTCGTCGGCGGCACCGTGAATGGGTGGACGTCGTCGGTGGAATGGGGGACGGGGAGAGGGAGCCGCATCCGTTGTTCAGGGAGGCCAACGGCCCTCGGCCTCGCGGCGGAGGAACGCGGGTTGGGGGCGGTGGAGCAAGGAGGCCGGCGGCCCACGACCTCACGACGGAGCAAGGCAAGGGGTGGGACGGCCGGGGCATCTCGATCCGGTGGAAGGGAGGCCGGAACCGGTCGATCCGGTTGAGGATTGAGGGAAGGGCGGGGAGGATGGCTGCAGGATGGAGGGGAGTCCATGGAAGTTGAGGGAGGGGAGGGGGAATGGGGCGGAAGCGCGGTGGAGAGGTGATGGTCGTGGGAAGGTGAACGTGGTCGTCGGCGCGGACCTGACGGTTCTTTTTTTTCTGCGCAAAAGGAGAAATCACAACATACAACATACAACATCTGAGCGATGCAGTCCGTTGGATCTATCTTGTGTACTGTCCAGATCTTTTGTGTCTCCGCCCTCTGGGTCTTTTAATATTAGTGGAGATATAAACCTTCCATACAAAAGAAATGAAATACTTTTACCTTATTTGGTTCGATGCAGCCACACTTCCATACACTGAAAAAACATAATGAAAGTGAGCAATTAACCATGCCAAAAAAGAAAAAGAAATATTTTTTCTTATTTGAACAGAAAATGTCAAGGTCGAGAGTAATTACCGCGAACATAGCAGCAGAATGGTCGGCAGATTCATCTTTGAAACAATTGTACCAACGCTTATTGTATAAATTCAGAGGAAGCATATGAACTTCACATGATGTGTAGGAATCCAAAAGGTTCTCTTGCTACTTAAGTTTCGTGAATATTCCAAGGAATAGATAGTTTTGAAGTGCATTTCGAGCCTTCAATTAATTGTTTGAAACTCTCCAACAAAAGTGTATACAAAACTGTTTTAGACTTGTAAAGATCTAAATGGGAAAACAACTATATTAAAATAGGAGTGTCATTAAGACTCGATCCGCCGACTCAGTATTTCGGAGGTGCTCATAGGTGTAGGGTGTGCGTGTGTGCGTTCATAGGGGTGAGCGCGTGTTGTGAGCGTCTGCGTTTGTACCGTGTTCCTCAAAAAAAAAATAGGAGTGTCATTGACATACCAGGAAAATGAAGCGTGCATGGGGAGAACTGTATTATCCATCAGTACTCTTACTGTCTTACAGGCAAAAGAAACAATCAGAACTTCTTTATTAGAAAAGGGGAAATCTCCAGCCTCTGCATCGATTGATGCACACAGCTGTAGCACCGATCAGTACACTTACGGGCAAGGAACTAATTAGTAGGAAGCATAAAAGATCCATTTGTCCAGGGATGGAAACACGCACGGCAATGTCCTTGCTGCGGCTACTACGCCTTGATCAGTCAACATGATCGAGAACCGGAGATCCAACTCCAAGCGTGAAATCGCTAATGACGTCAGGCCTTTCGCTGGTCCACGCCATCAAGACCCACTGATAGTTTGTCGATGTATGAATCCTGCTCTCCATGGCCAGAGAGCTGCCTATGTGACCGGCAGAGAGCTAGCGTGGATTGCCGTGAAGAAGAAAATAACCAACCAATGTTTGTGAGCAGCGCTGCACAGCTGTAGGAGCAAATTCATCGGTAGATTAATGGGCGTTCATGCTAGACGTGTTTAAGAGTCAAGAATATGGAGGGAGAGGACCGGGCAAGACTGGAAGTTTCATGGGCACATGCGAGAGACATAATTGCTAGGAGAAACGAAGAGGCTCTATGCTTGAAATTGGAACACGAAGGGGAAAAGACTACTTGTATTCAGGCGTCGCTCAGAAAAACAAAAAATGCATGGTTGTATGTACAAAAGAAAAACTGTAACACATGGATTACGTGGACCAATTAGCCGGCTGCTGAGGTGGACGCCCTGCATGTTGAGAGAAATAACCTTAGTGGGTTGCTCCCATATAGAAACTATAGATATGTGGCCATGTAGATGATTCCCGCATAACCTCATTTGTGTTTAGCTCATTACATCATTGAGTTTGCATTTGAGCCGTATGCTCGAAACGGCTTTATTTTGTATGTAGTTATGTAGAATATGTTGTATAATGAGTGTAGTATTATCCAAGGATATAGATATTCATGGATGATATAGCTCCTTGGGTAAGAGTTTGGAGGGCATCTTATATGCATGAATTTTCGCAAGTGGGTATCCACAAAATGATGGCTTGGGCATGGATTTATATCTCTTGAATATCCATCCGAAAAAGTATTGATCATATTCACATATACGATATCGTGTCAATCATGACCGTGACGTGTGCAAAACTGAATATTTGCATTATCTAGTGTGTTATGTGACATTTTATTTAAAATATTGATATTGACATGTACACATTGTTGTGGTTGGTGTTTTGATCCCTTCATGGATTCGAATATCCACGGATAGCATGGAGATTTTCATGGGTGGGAAAACAAATGAGCTCATGGATTTGGGCATGGATTTGGACCTTCTTAACTCATCCAAACCCGTCCCAATGTTGTCCCTAATGTTATAGAACATCAGTTCTAAATGAGTGAAAATCATGTTGATCTTAACAGAGTATTTTTTACTTTCATAGGCTATTACGGTGATCAAAAGATGGTGTGTGCCACTCACCCATGAGTTGGCATGAAGAACTCCACTATTGTATTAGGTTAATCTCTTGTATGGGACATGTTTAGTGTTGGCTTTATCTATAAATATGGCCTTCAGACTAAAACAAGGCTGGTGTGTGCACAATTGTGCGACATGTGTAATTGTTTGTCATCCATTTCTCTGTTTTTTCTTTTTAATCTGAAATAGCCGAGCTCATATTAGTACAAAGTTAAACTCTTCCGGGGTATTTTTTTCAAAATGCTTTCCTAGTTCAATTTTTTGGGGGCACTTTCTAAAAGTGCCTTCAAAATTTAATTCTTTTGGAGCACTTTCCAAAGTATCTCCAAATTCCAGTTGGCATACAAAGACCATAATATAGAACATTGAAAACACAATAGTTGGCATACAAAGACCATAATATATAAAAATGAAAGCACAATAACACATTATTTGGATTACAGAGTTCAGTTGGTTTCCATCCTCCCTTTCTATGACAGCTGTCGTTGTGGTGTTAGAGATGGTGAAATTTGGCGGTTTGGTTGCAGGTACCTCCTAAGCATTCGATGTAATTTTAGATTATGTGGGACCATTGTATTTTCAAATCAAATAAAAAAGGTCACGTAGACTAAAGGTGATTAGATGAAGAAGATTAAGAGTGAGCAGAATCCATTGTCAAATCTTCTACCCTGCTGCTATGGTTAAGAAGAAAAGTTCGTATTATGTGAAGTGGTTTAGTAAATGAAGTTCTATACACCATGCCACAAATAAAAGTGATGTCCGGCATGAAACCACATATTGAATTCTCATCTTTTTCATGTACATTCAAATCGAATAAAAATGTCAGGTAGATTAGAGTTGATTAGATGAAGAAGATTTAGAGTTAGCATATATAACCCTTCCTATCTACCTGCCAGGAATCTACCTATCAGATGTTGGCTTGCTGGAAACACCAAAATCGAGCGTTCTGTCAGGGCTAACTTTATCATTATTTCGAGTTGCTCTGTGATCTGTGCGGATCAAAACAAATTGTGGTTCCCGGTCCACCAAACAACACATCCACCAACAACACGATTTGCATCTAGCGGATCTGGTTATTTTGTTGTTTTACATTTTATGAATTATTTTTGTATTATTTTATTCTCTTATTTGTTTATTGTCATGTTTTTCATCTTTTAAACCGAGTTACTTGTATATTGCTATACTCCTCGGATTTTTTAAAGAACTCCTCGGGAGGAAATCCACCTTGGCTCCCGAGCTCATATGCTTCTGGCCGAATACAGAACTAAGAAAATTAGTAAAACAATTCTTAAAACAATGGATGGTGAACATACACAAATGTTCTACTTAAGTGCCAAATTTAGTGGTGAAATAACGTTCTTTTGTGTCTCGTGTAAAAAAACAAATGAATGGCTATAATGGAATTAAAAAAATCTTTTTGGAGCAATGAATTTTTTTCCACAACGCACCATACATGACATTTCAGCAATAAACTTGGCACATATTCACTTGTACATATTCTTCATCATTTTATTTTATTTTAAATGTTTTGATATTTGTATTTAGGCGTGATCTGGAGAGCCAATACACCACTCTCTATACGTCTACCATACCTCCACATGTCCGAGTTACATCATACTCCCTGTATTTCACAATATAAGATGTAACATATGTTGTATAGATTCGAATTAAAATGAATACACATATGCACTAAAACATGTTTATATAATACATATAAATATGAAAAATAGATAAAACATCTTACATAACGGATGGAAATTACGGAACGGCTAGTACCGATTTAACGACGCGTACGGTGAAGGAAGACAACGGGATAGAGTGGTCTTCCTACACGACATCTTGAGCACCTCACTTGTAGTCCTGACAACTTCTGCTACGTACACGTACACATCTTGAGTACCTCACTTGTGGTCCTGAAGTACTACTGCTTTTCGAAATATCATGCTTTTCTTGCCGTTATTCACCCAGACCCACCCACTGTATCAAGAACGACGGTAAGAGCGCGCGGCTACATTCTTAAACCTGACATACTTTTCATTCAGGTAAAGGCAGCGTGCATAAATAAATGATAAGCAGTACTCCCATAAATGAGTGCAGGACTGGTAATTATGTTTAAAGAACCACCGAACAAAACACAAACACTGCAGCTGCAGCTGCTGAATACCTGCAAGAGCTGGCTTCAACGAGCATTCAAAAATATAATGAGACCGATTTCCCGGGAAAAATAAAATAAGAGACCCCGTTGAAACATACAGATTTTAGGTCTCTGACTCAGATTTAGGTTGTCCATTTTTAATACAGTCAAATACATCAATGGAGTAAAGAAAGGGCCAACAGAAATTTCACTGCACGAGCACACGCACTGACCGACACAAGGAAACCCACCGACACACCACCACCACCCGTACAGATCCACTGCGAAGAAGGAAAAGCCCCTCGGCTAGGCCAAGGCGGCGGCCACGGCCACGGCGACAGGCAGGGCTGCGAGCCACCGTAGACATGGGGCGGTGGGCGACGCGCTCTTCTTGGAGTTCTTCTTCTGGTCGGCGGGCGACGAGTCGTCCGCGACCGGCCCGGGCGCGTCTGCTACAGGCCGGTGGCGCCTCTTCTTGGGAGCCTTGGGAGCGTCCGCGACAGGGGCTGGAGCCGGCGCCGGCGACGGTGACTCTGCCGGCTCGAAGAGCTCCACCGGCTCGAGCACCGTGTCCACGGTGTAGATGGCGATGGGGTCCTTGTCGTACACCATGGACTTGAGCCGCGCGGCGCGGTCGGAGGCGTCCGTCTTGATGGTCACCTGCTCTCCCTCATTCTGCACCGTGAAGTTGAAGTTGTTGGCCGACCCGTCGGTGGCGAGCGTGTTCATGACCCCGTTGTTGGACTTGAGGCTCCGCTGTGCGTAGTACACGGGCACGGCGTGGAACAGTAGCAGCGACGCCTTGCCGTCGGCGGTGAGGTTCTTGTACCTGGGCATGAAAGACCGGACGGCGTCGTCGCTGGGGCAGAATGCCGTCACGCCGCCGTCCCCGGCTGACTGGAACGTCGAGCGCGCGTCCGGCGAGGCCGCCACCAGCGCCGCGAAGGCCTTGCAGCCGCCCTTCGCCATCAACGCCGTGATGTTCGGTGGGGCTGGCGGCGCAGCGGGCGCCTTCGCTACCTCCTTGCCCCCGGCGGCCGAGACGGCGAAAGGGAGGAAGGCGACAAGGACGGCGGCGAGATGCAGGCGGCGCATTGTGGTGAGTGTGCGTGGGAGTGTGGGAGCAGTGCAGTGATGAGTGTGAGAGAGAGTGGGTGAGGTGAGCTGGCTTTGTAAAGGGCCTGCCCTTGGGGTTTACCGGCAGTACCAGGGATTGCCATTTCAGGTAAAACGTTGTGATTTGTTGGTGGTTGCTTGATCTTTTGTTTCCTTTCTTATTACAAATTTGATGTGGCCTCGTTTAACTGAATGCATGGACAGTGAATTTACAGATCTCAAGTTTAACATGAACCGACAGGCGACAGTGAACTCACAAGTAGTGTAGGGACATCCACGAGCAAATCCCAAACGTTTAGCTCTGGGGCTCGCGGTGACGGGCAGCTTTATGTAAAATTTAGCCATTTATTTTCTGGATGAGTCCATGAATTCTTGCATACACACGAATTTTTAAGCGTGTTGGGTCTGATTAAGTAGGAATGTCTGATTCGGTTGTGTTCTTTTTTTTTTGACTGTAACTACGGCGGGCATTTGCCAGCTTGAACTTTATAACAGTCGAAGTTGCCTATGAGGCTTTGTAGCCTCTACAATATAGGTTCAAATAAACCAGAGTTTACAGGGGTACAAGCGAAGAGAAATAAAGGGGAAAAACACACACCACCAACACACCAAGAGAGTGGCTACTCCGAGAGATCTCGGAGACAGGGAGAGCCTTCACCCCTTATCGTGTTCCAGTTACCGTTGGACGCCAGTGCACAGGAAACTTCACCGCCGTAGACGCAGGGCTTCAATCCGCCGAGACCAGCCACGATGGTGCCGGAGCAGCCGAAGGGCAGCACATCGTCGAGTCCCCCACCATAGGACGAAGGGCAATACGTCGCCGAGGCTAAACACAACAACCAACAACATAATCGAAGGGCGTCACGGAGCCTAGTCGACGCCCAGGAAGCTTCACCGACCCTGGCCCGGCCGTTAACCGTTGTCAGAGGAGGGAATCCAGCCCCCCGAACCACACGTCCCTCCAGCCGAATCCAGCTCCAAAGCGACGCCCTAAAGAGGGAGCACGACACAAAGTGTCGCCATCGCCAGACCCGGAGGAACCGGGTCAAGGGTTTCCCCTGGAGCATTCGGGGCGGAGTGCGAGACCGCCGTCGATGACGCCTTCAACAAGGTGATGACGCCCACGAGCGTCACCGTCATCGGTCGACCAAGGCCGGGGCCAAGCTCGCCGGCGGCCGCGCCGATCCGACCCTGAGGTCGGTTGTCCACACCAAACCACCACGGAAAGGCGGCACCCTCGGGGCCGGGATCGACGGCCGAACCTCCGGGGAGCCGAGCAGCGAAGCCAGGAGCGCACAACGCAGGGGCCCGAGCGGCCCATCGGGGCCCAGATCGGGCCCGGCACCCCGGCGCCGCAGGAGAAGGAGGAGCACAGGCGCACAGCTCCGCCGCCGCGCCTGGGCAATCGAAGCTCGGGACTGGAGTGCAGCCAGGGCCGAGCAGGAGAAGACGATGAAGGAGACGGCGAGAGGAAGCACGCGGGCGAGCGAGAGGGCGCGTCGGCATGTCGGCCGCGCCTGCAGCGAGCGCAGAACCGACCGAGGAGCTTGGGGAAGAGCACGAAGAAGAGAAGAGGGGGCCTCCGGCGAGGGCCGCCGGCGCCACGCGAAGAAGGGAGGACCGGCGCCACGATTCCCCCAAAAATGGCGGCGCAGGGCCCGCGGGCTCCAGATCCCCGCCGCCCCCATCACCGGCGGCGCGCAGCGTTTGTCCGGCAGCCACCTCCGAGGACGGCGAGGGAGGGAGGAGAGGGGGGGTGGGGGTGGCGGCGACGCTAGGGTTTCGCCTCCCCGGTCGCCAGGAGGAGGCGACGCGAGGAGGTCACGCGCCATTCGGTTGTTTCTTCCGGGGCAGGCTGTGGAGAGTCATCGCGTGCGCCTCCACCGCACACGTCGGGAAGCGCGGGAGACGCGACGTTTCAGGTTAAATATCCACTGCCCACTCCCCTCACTACCCAACCCACTCTCCTCAAACTCTCCATGCGTTCTCCTGACCACCTCTCGCAATGGTTCCTCGTCCACCGCCGCGTCGTCCCCTTGGTGATGATGCACACTCCCACTAGGTGCGCGACATCTTTGTCGAGCAGGAGCTTCGACGCCATTTCCGCGCTACCTCCCCCATTTGTCGCATGCAGCCATCATTGGCGGCGGCAACAATGGCCGCCTCTATGCCCGGCACATCAAGCTCCGGTCACGCGCCTCCAGCTTTGAGGGCAACGGTGCAGATTGGCCGTCTCGTGTTGATGCCCGCGCCCACACCGCCGCCGGGGGGATTCACATCAGAGGTTTCGTCCTCAACCCCTGCACCGCCTCCTCCACCGCCTACATCTTCCACCCCGACGACGCGTCGACCGCCTCCACCGCCAGCACCGGCCAGGGTAAGCACTCCCATCCCCGATTTGGTTAGGGTTTGATGTGCCTAGCAAAATATTTCCCCTATTATGAAACTCATGTGTAGAACAAGTGTAATAGATATTAGATTCGTAAGCATATGAGTCGTAGATACTCTGATATGTGTCCTAGAACCACATGCATCAGTTGCTTTGGTTTTTTTTTTGGCCCTGAATGCATAAGTGGTACAATCGGGTTTTGTTGCGTGTGCTTGCTTGTGCATAGGTAGATTGTGCATTGCTAGATTGTGCATTGGTGGATTGTGTATTAGTAGATTGTGCATTGCTAGATTGTGCTTGTGCATTGCTAGATTGTGCTTCTGCATTGTGCCCCAAGTACACTGCATTTTTCCTACTAGTGCATTGTGTGTATTGTGCATTGTGCCTCAAGTGCACTGCATGTTTCATACTTGTGCTTATGCATTGCTTGTGTCTGTGCATTGCTTGTGTTCGTGCTTCAGATTGCTTCTACATTGATCGTGCATAGAGCCTGCTAACTAATGCCAATCTTTTTGACAAGGTACCCAAGACCGAGCACGATATTCTGGAGGCTCCTCCTGGGTTTCAGTCATTGGTGCCCAAGCCGGACGTCGTCCCCGTCAACACCAGGCTTGTGAAGTCACTGGTGCCTGGGAGGGAGGAGGATGCGCTCGAGTAGATGAAGCCGGTGAAGGGGAAGGGATCGACGATCAGCCACATCCCACGACCTCTCCTGGCGCGGCGGTTCTACATCCAGCTAGACCAGGATGACCTGCACATGTTGTCATCCCAAGGTCCTTCCATGTTGCGCTGAAGGACTGGGTGGCGAGCCCCCTTCCTCGATGCATTCCTGTGGGCGCCTACAACTTCTGTGATGAGCATGTCTAGGTCGGCCGCTACAAGAACACCGAGAACTTCGTCATGGGGAGGAACTAGCCGCAGCTCGTGTATAAGTACGAGCTAGAGCTGGCCGACACCACCGTCTTCAAGCCGACCGCTAGAGGCTTGAAGTTGGACGTCTATAAGGGTATGACCTCTACCTCTAGGGCATGTACGTTTTCTCAGCATGGCTAGTTCCAGCGTGCTAAGGTGTTGCATTTTGATTAGGGGTATGTGATGCGGGCATGGGATGCCCCTGTAAATTGTATTAACTCGGGCTTAGAATGCCCAATACTTATTTTGAGCAGGGTGTGTTCGTCCCCTGCTAGATGTTAACTAGGGCTTAGAATGCCCAGAACATGATTTCATCAGGGTGGGAATCAGGGTGGGTGAGTCCCCTGCTAGTAATGAACTTAAGCACTTGCAGGTAACCTTATTAGCTTGTATGCTTACCGCTAGTTGTGTCTGATTGTGGTTGTGTTATCGTTAGGAGGTGCCTAGGTCACCATATTTGAAAACGGCAGGAACATCTCTAAACCAGGACGCAACCAAACATGTGGGTGTTGCATCTAAACAACCCCAAGTCAAGTTTGTGACAAAAGATTGTGTATGATGCCCCTTCCAACTGAAGAAATATTTCACCGGAAAGATTGTGTTCTCGTCTATTGAAAAAATGTACTGTCGCTATGTTGTGTCTTGTATGTGTAGCTGCTGCAGAAGTGCAGATACACAATATGACTAACTTTTGTATGGTTGAGTCCATATGCATTGAAACCATGCTCATATTTTGTGTAGCGGTGACGATGGTATTTGGACAGACCTATTTGACAGGAAAAAATGCAGCATACACATCTTGGCATGGCACTAGGTGCAGCGAGAAGATTTCCTAGATGATTGAGAGAATCGATTGCATCCCTTGGGACTGAAATAATTGACATTTCCTTGGCAAGGTTACATAGAGCTCATATTGGAGCGTTAAGTTTCATACTTGAAACTATGGTAAATTATAAAATGGGGAGACGCAATTTTTTCACGACGACATGATCTCATCAACACGTAGCAATGGTATCTGATGTTACGAGGCTTCCTTAAGGCCAAGCTACGGAATGCAACTATGTGATAAGGGTCCACCAATATACGAATTAGAAAAGGGTACTGTCTAGTCGATGACATTTACCTCTTTAGTCGACATCCAATCTGTAAAACAAATTACTTTGCTACATAACAAGAGAGTTGTAGGAAGAAGTGGAGCGAGTATTTGATGAGCTCCAAACTCATTTTGCTATTGTCTGATACCCTGATCAAACATGGTCGCTAAATTAGATGCGATAGGACATGAATGATTGTGTTATCATGCAAAGTATGATTATGAAGAATGAGTGCGATATTATTGTAGTGTTTGTTTAGCAATGGAGGGCTTCTTTTCGAGCCACATTAGGACGTCCCGGTCGAGTTGCTCAATCTCTTGTCGTGCATCGGGAAATTTGTGACAAAAATGTTTATCGGCAACTAAGTTGAGCACTTGTGTGTGCTTAGAAGAAACACATATTTAAAGTGTCACGTTGAATGAGAATTTTTTACTTTATAACTTTTCAAATTTTAATTTTAGAATCTGATTTTTTTGTATTTAAAATATTAATTATATGCTTAAATTATTGTTTAACTATGTATGCGTTAATCTACGTGATATGGTTTATAAAATGAAATTAGTCAAACAAAAAATACAGAACGAGTTCTTTGGTGGGGCACAGTTGAGGTAGCCGCCCCATGTACCACGAGCGGCATGAAATGGGAGAAGTCATGGAGTGATAGTTTTGTTATAAGAAGAAGTCATGGAGTGAACTTGAGTTACAGCAATTGAGCTTGCGGTACTTTGAACTTGCGGTGGCTACCAGGTTGCTGTACTTTGATCTTGCTTCTTTTTCCTTTTTCCCGAGGGGTAAGGGAGAGGGCGAGAAGAGACGGGATGGGAAGTTACCTTGATCGAAATTCATGGCGTGGTCTGATGTATATCCTGTTCGTCAAAGATCAGCTCTATCACCTCAGTCTTGGCCCTAGCATGGGCATGTCGAGCGCTCTAGTGTGAAGCATGGGAAATAGGCCGAACACAGGGAAGGGGCGGGCCATGCAGACATCTAGGGGGGGGGGGGGGGGTCGGGGCATATCGTGAACGGCTCTTGAAAGTGAGGTACCAACATCATCGGGGTCGGGAACGACGACCGCTGGCTTGGGCGGGGGGAGACCCGGGGAACAACAATAGTAGACCACCCCAGGAGAATGTGTGGTTCATCTCGATATGTGGTTCCTTAGTAGTGGGAATATCTTCATATGCAAAATACACGTGTTAGAGGAGTTATGGAAACGAGCATAGGTGAACGCGAAAGTATAGCCGTATAGAGTTAGCAAAAACATGTATTTCCAAGTTTAAAAAATTATGAAAATAATCATAAGCATGCACTAGAGAATGGATACATTTATATATGTATGGATCCAAAATTTGAAACATATGTTCATTTCTGATTTGAAAAATATCCCAATATTTGGGATGGGTACCAAGATCTAAAATTTACCGAACACTATAGTGTATGATTTGTGTTTTTTTTCACTCAAATCATTACTTATTACGAAAATTTACAGGTGTAAGTTTCCATCCCACAGCTACATGCTTGATTTTTTTTTTGTAAATTTTGAAAGACTAAATACAATTTTCAGAAAGATAGATAGTAGAAAGAAGTGTTCACCGATTTTCAGAAAGATAGATACGATTTACAGGAGTAATATTTTAGGGCTCCCGGGCTTTAGATGATAATTCGAGATGTCTTTCTAAATCCAGGCTTTACTAAAAGGAAGTGTTCACCGAATCCAGAAACTGGTAAAGGATTCAAATTACAGAAGAACAAAAATCAATAGAAAAGGAACAGTGAGTAGCCATAGCCCTAGATAAACTACCTAATATGTCGGAGGAGAAATTAGAGGCGTGTCTAGGTATCAGGCGACTGAGAATTAGTAATTCTCAGTCGACCCACCACCCGTACGATTAAAACTAATCCTGCCGCTAGTTTTAGGTCCGTCTAAACTGTTATAGGACCGTGGTTTTCTCTGACTCGCTTCATGCATGGTGTATCTCACGTGTTTTGATTGTTGTTTCCCTCTTTGTAGCATGCAACGTCAGTACGGCCCAGCTACAAGGCCCATGCACAACCCAAGCAAAGCAAGACCAAGTTCGTACTTGCATAGTCCTAAGAAAAAGTTTGTACTTGCAAACCCTTAAAAAAAGGAGTTCGTACTTGCACACCCTAGAGAAAAGGACTTCATACTTGTATGCATGTCCCTTTTCAACAACGATTTTTTGAAAATTTGTAACTTCTCAAACAATAATAAAATATTAATTTTATTTGAAAACTCTTAGCTAGCGTAAACCACAATAAGATTTTCAATCACAACTCACATGCAACTGGATAGACTCAGTTATAACCCGCTTACAACTAAAAAAATTCAGTTACAAACCACTTGAAACTGAACAAACAAAAAAAAATCGATAACACACTGCAACGAGATAAAAGCCTAATTACAACCGACTTGCAACTATCAAAAAGACTAGTTGCAACCTACTTACAACTAGGTCGTTCACATCTTATATCTAAAAAAATCAGTTGCAACCTAATTGTAACAGGACAAAAAAAACTTAGTTACAACCTTTTGCAACTAGATAAAAAATCGTTACCATCTTGCGTCTAAAAAAATCAGTTGCAACCTTGTAACTGGACAAAAAAAACTCAGTTGCAACCTAGTTACAACAAGATAAAAAAATCGTTACCATCTTGCGTCCAAGAAAGTCAGTTGCGACCCACTTGCAACTAGACAAAAAGCTCAGCTGCAACCTACTTACAACTAGAATAAAAATCGTTGCCATCTTGCGTCTAAAAAATCAGTTGCAACTCACTTCTAACTGGACAAAAAACTCAGTTGCAACCTACTTGCAACTAGATAATTTTTTTAGATCAGTTACAACCCACTTAAAAACTGGACAAAAAACTCAGTTACAAGTTACAACCTACTTACAATTGGATAAAAGTCAGTTGCACCAACTTATGACTTGAAAATCTCAGACGCAACACACTACAACTTTAGTGACAAGATCTCAATTACAACCGAGCTGCAAGTGTAAAAAAAATCAATTGCAAAGCACTTACAACTCGAAAAAAAACTTAATTACAACTTACAACTAGATAAAAAATCCGTAGCCACCAAATTACAACTGAAAAACTCAAACGCACCCTCCCCCTCTAACTGCTACTGTTTCAAATGGTCCCCACCGAGAGAATGGAAAGCCACACGCATAGGTGGGAAAATAAAAAACAATAGGCAAAACAATTCAACAAAGAAAAAGATAAGGAGGAAACAAAACTTATAGGCCCATCAGCCAGCACCTGAAGACGCACCACCAAAGGCCCATAAACTCATCAGGCTGTCAGGACGCTCACGCGTACGCAGCTAGGCGCGCTCAGCGCTAGCACCGGACACTCACGGAAAAAACCAGACCAACACGAATCTTGAAACAGCAAATGAAACGGTTACAAACCTAACTGAGATCTAACTAATTCTCAGGCGACTGAGAACTAGCAAATACGGAGAAATTAAGCTCGGCTTCATTAATCACCAGCTCCTCGAAAACCACCGAGTATGAGTACAAATTCAGAATAAAGTTCCTATCTACAGTACAAATTAAGTACATTGACAATCAAAGCACCATGATGTTCTAAAATGAAAGCACTACCGAGGCGGCGGCAGTGGCCACGAGGGCAGCCGCGACGCCGCTGCTCATGCCCGCGCTGCCGCTCTCGTCAGCTGCGGCAGGGCCAGGCGACGCCGCTGGAGCGTCTGAGGTGGTGGCCGGCTCAGGCGGGCTGTCGGCTGTTGTGCTGGCTTCGTCCGACGACGAGGACGGCACCTCGGCAGATGGCTCAGACGACGACTCTTCCTTGGCAGCGCCACCGCTGCCCGGAGACTCGGCGGATTCCGAGGGGGAAGCGGAAGGGCTCGACTCGGAATCCTCTGTGGAGCTGTCCGGGGCCTCTGCTGCCGGCGTGGCGCCTTCACTGGGCGACTCGGCACTGGACCCCTCCGCGGGTGCATGGGCGGGTGTCTCTTTCTTAGCGGCCGGAGCCTTGGCCGGTGCAGCCTTCGGAGTCGCCGAGGGCGCAGTCGTGGGAGCTTTCTCGAGCTTTTGATGGGCCGCAGCGGGAGCCTTGGACGGTGTTGCTGATGAACCAGAGGCGGTCGACGACTTCGACGATTTCGGAGAGGCCGCGGGGGCCGGAGCCTCCGCAGCGAGCGCCACGACAGCGGACACAGCGAGGACGAGGGTGAAGAGTCCGAGAGTGTGTGCCATGTTGTGCGTCGGTCCTCGAGCGTGCCTAATTGTGGCTCCGTGGTTTTCCTTCGGAAGAGCCATGGTGCCGCGGAGTTAAATAGGTTGAGCAAGGAGAAGAGGGTGCCGTCGAGACAAGCACGGTGAAGACGTTGGCTTTTCTTGGGGGTCGTCGTGAGGCTCCGTTCTGGCTATGGTGGTTTCGCGCGCCAAGGGGCGGCATGCCGGCAGAGACGCGCGGTTATTTTAGTCGTTTGTGTTTTACCGTTAGATTTCCACTGTGAAGCATCGTGCGTGTTTGGTAGATTTGGACTCAGTTTGACTCATCGCCTCTCCTATAGCTAGCAGCAGGTTTATAATTTTGTCAATGAGATGGCCTATACGCAAATAATTGTATTCGGAAGGTCATATACAAATGTTGGACAGCAATAGTAATTAATTTTAAAAATACAATGTTTATGAGTAATAATGTGCACGATCTTTGAATATATAGTTTTATGTTGTTGTGTTTATCCTAGTTCCGAAGAACACCCGCAATATTTTTTGTAGAAAGAAAAGCCACCATGCAATAGTTCGATACGTACCCTCTATTCAAACTAGGCATCATGTCGATATTTTTACCTGAAAAATTGATCGCATCTTCTTGTCAATGTGTTTCATTCATCAAAACTGTCATGTGGCTATGACGGTAACAAAGATCGGTAAGTGAAATGTTGCAAATCTGTTACCTCTTCCACTATCTAGATTCCTTATAAATATTGACATGCCAAAAGAAACGTGGCACGGTAGACGATAGTAGGGGCAACACCGATGTTTATCAACAATTTTGTTTTATAAGATATATGAAAAGGGCCCGTCTAGGGTGAGTCAACTGAAATTTAGCTCTATTCTTAGTCATATGATGTCATTTAGTTTTTCCGTAACACATGTGTAACTCCACTGGCCAACACATGTCACAATGCAAAACGGCCCGAGAATTTTTTTAAATTGCAACTCGTGTTTAACTAAAAATCTAGAATGCAACTCAAAGAATCATGACACTTTCCGACGGTCTAGGAGTCGACTAAGACTAACAAAATTCTTAGTCAACTGTATGATAAAGTATTCTATAGAATACCAACCGATGAAAACTAAAACTGAAAAAAATACCTGAATTTTAGTTTAGGGGAAAATTAAAACATGAATACCCCGCCGTACATGACCTAACAAGCATTTGGCCTGCTCTGTTAATTGACGTAATTTATTCTATATTTGATGGTTAAAAACTGGTAACATGGACAATTGGGAGTGAATATATTGCATGAAAGACAATATTGGATTTGATGAATGTTAGTGGGATGATATGAATATTTGGTTGGCTAACAGAATGGATGATGTGGATAGCCTCCATATTGCGATAAAAAAATAATTAATCCGGCGTTTTACTTTATAAGAGAAATATATAATAGATAGTATAGATTTGTAGATTACTAACTCTTTTAGAATCTACAAAATTAAATGGCCATCAATAGGGTGGTTCTCTTTTTCAAATAAAAATAGTGTGGATCATGTTGGGCTTATTCTCCAAGTTCTTGTAATGGGTTCAGTCGAAGTGTGCAGCCTCTCTCCAGCTCCCGACATTTGGGCTGAGGCAGCGTTGCCCACGAGCCCATAACCCCCCTGACCCCTCTTTCTCTTTCTCCTGCTTCCTCAATCAATTTGTTTCGTCCAGGATTTCCCCCCATCCGCCTCCCGCAAACCAAACCCTAACCCTAGACCCTGCCACTGACCATGGAGACTAACGGCGACCGGCCGTTCCACCGCAGCGAGGCCATCTCCGCAGTGCAGGACGTCGACCAGTGCTACGGAGACGAAGATGACTTCGACGACCTCTACAGCGACGTTAACGTCGGCGACGGGTTCTTCAACTCCTCCCACCAGCCGCCGCCTCTTCCCCAGCAACCCCTACCGCCGCCGCCGCCGCAGCAGAACCAGCCTCTCCAGATTCCTCCCCCTCCACAGCAGCAACAGGAGCAGCAGCCTATGGCGGCCCCCCACTCCCTCCCGCCGCCTCCACCGCTGGCCCCGCCGCTGCAGCAGAAGGTCCATATCCCTGACATGGCCATGCCTCCTCCGAACCTCCCGCCACCACCGGCGACCCTCCCGCCGCCACCTCCGCGGCCTGTGGCACCCGCACCGTCGCCATCTCGGCACCAACAGATCCAGCATGGAGGCGACGGGTTCCATCGCCAAGGAGGCAACTACAGTGGTGGCCCCATTGTGGTCGGAAACGGCGGCACAGCCGGCGGTGGTGACGGCCCTGGTGGGATGTCGCTGTTCGTGGGAGACCTCCACTGGTGGACTACTGATGCGGACCTTGAGGCGGAGTTCGGAAAGTACGGATCGGTCAAGGAAGTGAGGTTCTTCGATGAGAAGGCGAGCGGGAAATCTAAAGGGTACTGCCAGGTTGAATTCTTTGATCCCAGTGTCATCTCTGCCTGCAAGGAGGGCATGAACGGACACCTGTTTCACGGCCGTCCATGTTCTGTGGCATTCTCCTCACCTAACACAGTTCGTCGCATGGCCGAGTCACAGGCAAAGAACCAACAGTCTATGGCTGCACAGACACCGCCAGTGCTGCCAAAGGGTGAGAGAGGGCCTGGTGGTGCCGGAGGCATTCAGGTGGGTGGTAATTTTGGTGGTGGACGTGTGGGAGGACCTGGTGGTGGTAATTGGGGGAGGTCTGGTGGTGGGATGGTGAACAGAGGCCCTCTTGGGAATATGAGGAATCGGACAGGACCAACAGGTGGTCGAGGGATCATGGGAAATGGAGGCATTGTTGGACCGCCACCTCCAATGCTGCCTCCTGGAGGAATGATGGGTCAGGGTTTTGATCCTACTTGTTATGGCACGATGGGAAGGATGGGTGCTGGTTTTGGTGGATTTCCTGGTGGACCAGGCGGAGGGCCATTTCCTGGGTTGATGCAGCCATTCCCGCCGGTTGTCGCACCACATGTAAACCCTGCTTTCTTCGGAAGGAGCGGGATGGGTCCTGGCGGCATTGGAATGTGGCCTGACCCCACCATGAGGGGTTGGGGCGGGGAGGAACAAGCAAGTTATGGGGATGATGCAGCATCTGATCATCATTATGAGGAAGGGGCAAGCCATGGGAAAGAGAGGCCATCCGAGAGGGAGTGGTCTGGTGTACCAGAGAGGAGGCGGGAGAGGGAGAAGGAAATGGCCCCAGCACAGGATTGGCCAGACAAGAGGCACCGTGATGAGCAAGACATGGGCAGAGGCAGGGATCGTGACCATGACAGAGATAGGGAGAGAGATCGTGATAGGGAGAGGGAAAAAGACCGGGAAAGGGATAGGCACAGGGATGACAGAGACCGCTATAGCGATCATCACAGGCACAGGGAACCTGATTCTTCACGCAATGAAGACTGGAACAGGGGAAGGTCATCTGGGATGCGTAGCAGGTCGAGGGAGGTTGACCATTCTAAGCGCAGGCGCAATAACGCTTGAGTAGTGTAGCAGGATGAGGTACATTTGGTGGGGAATCAACTACAAATCCAGGATTCCTTTTTTTGCTCGTGTGCATGGTTCGGTAACCACTAGCAACTCTTTACTGATTGTAGCTGTGGCGATTCTAACTGGTTTTGTCTCCGGTGATCTGTTGTGATGTAAGTTACACTGAATCTGATCTCTTGTTAGTTTTTTACTGTAAGTATTGCTCAGCTGTATTGTTATGTTGTATAGTAGCATACTGACATTGTGGTGTAACATGTCTCTTTGTACAAATATTCTTCCTGTAACATATCATGTACACAAATTTTGCTCTTTTATCTGTCCAATTCTTTTCATCGCTACTTGGCATTGATTAAGCCAAGGACTGCAACATAGTGTCCTTAGAACATTCCCATGTAAATTAGTATGCTAGCAATTAGCTCTCCTGTTGTAATCAGTTCTCCTGCCGATTTGTGCGGAGGAAAAGGGTATTTTATGAATACATTTTGTGTGTGTGTGCATTGCAGTCCCTTGTAAATTGCAGCTGTACTTTTTTGGTAGTCATGTAAAGTGGCTAGTTGGAAATGCGGACATTTTGTTGTTCCTCGCTCTCGGACAGGGCGTTTAAAAAAAGTAACAGTTTTGATGCATATTCCTGTTGAGCAAAACAAGAGTCATATGCTTCCGCAGTGTGATTCTCAATTTGATTTTTTGGGGATTTACTTTTGGAACAAGGTGCACTAGCGTCTAAACGGATCTGTTTGCCTGTAAGAACAAAAGTGCTAGCATGTAGATGTGTTAAACTGGGTTGCAGGCTTGCAGATTTTTTTCAGCAAGGAAGTTATAGGACTGAAGCCTAATCTTAAGATTTTGCAAGCTGATCTGGTTGCATTGCAACACATAGTTGGCATCTTGATGCATTTTGAAACGCCTATCAACCTACTACATGAATTAGGTCAACTTTGTAACTTTATTTCTGAAATTTCCGAACAAGCCCACAGACTAGAGGATACAGTTACCTTAATGTGACAAACATGATTTACTTGCTAGTGCTTCTGCATTAACAATTTCAGCATCGAGTAAAGTGTTATGGTAACTAATTAGGCCCTTGAAATTGTATGAACATACCGAGAGAGGCTCTGAAGATCTTATAAAGTAATGCTATTTTTTCTTGCTCCAGTAATCACTGGTAAACAGTTCATGCCTTCATGGTGATATAATTTTATATCTTGTCACCGTGAATTTAATCTGAGATATAACTATATATTAGATCAGGCCTGTTGCTCTACTATTGCCAGCCAGCATTACATAACCATTCAGTTTTGAAGCTCTAACGTTTCTACCCTTGGCTTAGTTGTTGATGCCTCAACTTTTGCTGATGTTTGAGTTTCATATCTACCTTTTGTACTCATGGGACAAGTTTCATATGTATTAACAATGACTCAATTTCTGTTTGAACGTGGTTCTGCCGAAAGTGCCGTAAAAGAATGAAAAATGGTTGTGTTGAGAAGTTAACTGCCACTAGTTCACTGCTTGTGTTCTGCGAACTGCTCTTGTCAACCTGTAGGGCTCTTGTTAAAAAAACCTGTAGGTCTACACATAATTAATTTATTTGTTCTAAAGGATATTGTAGTACTTCAGTGTCCCTATGTGAAAATGATATGTCCTCGATCTTCAGTCAATTCAAATTTCCATTAGTTTTTCGTTAACCTGTAATATTCATTCTTTCATGTTTACGTGATGTGATTCCCTTGCTATATTTCTGGTGCTACTGACTATGGTCCTAAGACAGTTCTTGCAACTGCTTACTAATAATATTCCCCTTCTTCAAATGTTTTGTGTTACTAACGTCACTAATGGCTTTGTTCTCATTTGCAGCAACCTGCAGTCAGAATCTCTTCGGCTACATGATCTTCTCAGAATGATAGTTCTCGTCTCTCCCCTCAGTTTATGTGCTAAGAATCGCCTGGACCCGGGTAGTATAAACGCAGAATTTACTCTTCCTATCATCCTATGTGTGGATTGCCTTGTTAGGCGGTATGCCGCGAGTGCCTGAGATTACACTATTTATGCAGTAGGATGATCGCTTGGCAAGTGATATAACCATGTTTTGTTTCCTTTCTCATCTGCTGTTGGTGGACGATCGATCCGCATTCCTCGGTTTAGCTGTCTCAGGAGAATAGATGGATCCGCTGCTGTTTTCTAGTTAATTTCGTCTGCTCTATTGTGTGGTTGGAATGGACGTGGCAAGCATCTTGCTCGTTTGTGTCCTGGCTCAGCTCTGTTTGCTGTAGTTGTAGCCTGCAAGCTATAAAGGTTGCACGATCTATTTCTTGCCTGGTTTTGTTAGACCTAGTGTACATTTCTACCAGCATGGTCTACAAAAGGATCGTATGCTTCTCTCATCAGGGCTGCTGAATAGTCCATATTCTGAAAGCTGAGAGTGATGGTTATTCAGCGTTAGCTGGTTATGCATGATTTCTTATGCGTTGTATTTTTTTTATATGCCCTCTTTACACGTCCGTACTCTGTAAAATTTGACGTACAATATCTGCTCTTTAGTACTCTCTCCGTTTTAAATTAGACTTACATTTATCTCTGTATAGATATATTCATATGCGGATAAATAAAAGTCACCTAATTTAGAACGGAGGGAATAATAATGCTATCTCACCTACGACGGCACGTTCTGAACTGCAATACTATCTCGCCCGCTCTGAACTATAGAACTTTTTTATGACTTTGAAAACAGATTAGTCAGTATACACCTATTTCTCGTATGGTTTCTCTCCACGACTCTCTTCCTCGTCTGAGGAGCTGTTGCTGTTCCGTTCCATCCTCTCGACACCATGCAAACAGATCGGACTAACTGAATATCTTAAGAGCAAGAACGACAAACCAAGAAAACAACTTTTAGACCCTCGAAAAACCCCTCGCGTCGCTCGGCTTCGGGCGACCCGGGGGAACCCTACCGCCCCGGCCGCCGGCCACCCCTCCCCACCATGCCTCCCCCCCGCCGCCGTCGGAGGAGGTTGTCTGACGGCGGACGGCGGCGGCGGGGCGCCCCTGCTCGTTTCCCTTTGAATTAGCTTAGCAGTTTTCCGGAGTACAAGATCTGATCTGATCGTACTGCAGTTCCGGCCGACCGCCGTGCTGAGTCCATGCGGAGGACATGCATGTACGCCCGCGATCAGGTGCATCTTGAAGCCACCATCCATCGGATCTGAAGGCAGAAGACCAATCTTGCGCATAATGCTCAGTTGTGTTGGTGTAGATGTATTCAGATCGGAGCGTCCTAAGATTTTTTCTGCGTCAAGATGATGATTTGCCAGTGCCTGTTCTCATCGATCTGGCGGATGAGTCGTGTTCCGGAAGGCTCCACCGGCACTCCATTGGGTGAATCATGCCTGAACATTGCTGGATCGGGTGGAATTCGGTCATGCGCACCCATGTTTTTTCTGGCCGTTCGGTTTCAGAGGGAGCGCTTCGAAGCTCTGCTGGCGGTTAATATCATGGAGCATGTTCTCGTTCCGTGGTGCTGGCGGAGAATGACATGGAAGCCAAGATCTGAGGTCTAGCGATGGTGGTTCGAGTCTTGGTGGCAAGGGGAATTGGCTTGGTGATCTGTGACTTGAAGCAGCGGCTCGCAAGTGGGGGCGACATCACAGGAGAAGTTCAAAGTCTTGCCTTGCAGGGTGAAAATCCAAGGTCTGGGCTTAATTGGTTGTGCCTGACAATGACCTTGCTCAAGGCGTTGTTTTGTGAGCGAGTACTCCTGAACTTCTGGTGCTGTCTCGGTGGTTTTAGTGCTGCTTCTACAAGGAATAGATCGTTATAGCGGGACTTGGCTTTTTTTGTAATTCGTCTTTCTTTTTTTTGCTGTGTGCATCCGTAAAGCCGTTAGGGCAATACGTTGTTGTACAGGCTGTGTGTATTTGGTACTTCCTTGATAAATTCCCTTTATCTAAAAAAACTGAATATCTTAAGAGCATCTCTACCGACGATTTCAATATACGTTCCACGAATGTGCTGGACAAGCCTATTGTGAATGTCTGGAACATGTTGCCGCCAATAGTGTTTTTTCAAGCAATCATCCGACAAAAATCATAAATTGGTCGAACTTCACTCAAATTTAAAAATAATTAATAAACATCTAAACATTCAGAATAATTAATAAAATTAAAAATAGAGTTCACCGGCATAAACACAAGCGGTGGTGGGAACCGTCGGTGCTGCCAAAGAGTTTTCAATGGCCCGCCTCTATTCGGGTCACTGCTCGGTTTCCGAGAAATCCAACTCCTCATCCTTCGCCTTTTGAGCTGAGCCGCCCACATCTCCCGGATATTGTTAGTACATCTTGTCGAATTTCTCGACAATATCGGAGTTGGCGATAGAGTTTTCCCTCCATGCGGTAAAGTGCACAATCCTTGCATAATGTCTGGGGACGCTCCTCACTCTGCCCGCAGTGGCCAGACATATTACCGGTCGATATGTTGATTCGTCGTGCGGGAGAGGAGATGTCAAGTGGTGTGAGAACTGTGACCAGTCTGCAACATGGTTTAAAAACGATCATGGATCAAAAGTGGTCCCGCGACAATCAACACCAAGCACTGGTCTTCTTGGCGTGCATTCACGCCAATCATGGTTATGTACTCCGTATGGGAAGCCGCTTATCTCATTTAATGGTGATGACCGACCTTTTGAGTACTCGTTTTCCTTTCGCTCTCCTCTCCCGTCTGCCGTGAGAGCCCACCGACGGTCTCCCGATCCGGCCTCTCCCGCCGCCGACGTCTACGTTGGCTGGAGTGGAGATGGAACAGGGTGCCGGCCGCTAGGTCTTGTAGTAGTTCTAGGGTTTGTTTACTTGAGTTTGTGCCTTTGTGCCGTCTGGAGTCATGCCGCCTCCCTCTTCTTCAAGGCCAGTGCCCCGGCGAGGTGCCAAGCAGGTCGTGGGGAAGCCCACCGTGAAGCCTCCAAGCAGGAGGAGGGGCGGCTGTTGCGGATCTGCGATGACCTTGTTCAATAAGGTAGGAGATTTTATTTTGCTTTGCTGTTTCTCTGCGTGCCTGTTCTTTCAGGCCGGCCGTGGCGGCGAGGGGATTGGGGGTGGCTTCACGGAGAAGCGCGGATCTGAAGGAGTCTGTGGTTGCTGTGTTAATCTCTGGAGGTGGTTGCGTCCCCATCTGCTGGCCGAAGGGCGGCTGCCTCCGAGCTCAATCTCGTCAGCTTTGGATGCAGAGCAACGCCGCTCGCCACTTGTTGGCGATCGATGGGCGGTCTCTGTCGTGCTGGCGACCGTTCTGGCCAAAGGGTGGCCTTTGGTGTCTTCTAGCCACCTTCTTCTACCTCCAGGCACCCAGCTGATGTGGAGGCCCTGCTGTTCTAGTGTCGTGGCTGCTGGCCGTGGTGCCCTCGTCGTCCCAAGTAGTGTTGTCCCCGGCGACGATGAGGTTGACTTCGAGCGTCTCAAGGACCTTATCGCGGTTCTAAGTTTGGTATAGAGGTCCTTCCTACAAATACTTAGGGACCGGTTTGGAATTTGTTCTTAAGTTAGGTCCTTTTGTAAACCGCCGTGTGATCCTTGCCATGTTTTAATAAAGAGTAGTACTTGTTTAGTTTATAAAAAAACCTTTGAATTCGCACACCACCGGAATCCTACGTGGGTGTGGTTGTCCCGGCAGTCCGGTACTCCCATGACACTCCCTATAAATCGGGGGAAGTCGTGAGATTGTAGGAGGTGATAGAAATCGCCGCTACTATGACTATGGTTGGATGCTCTTTTGCTTCTAACGCCCCCAATAAGGGCAACTACAACGCGCCATTTGGAATGTTTCTATAGGTTTTGATCCGCGTGGACAGATAACACGACCCTACGCAAGAACAGAATTTGTCATGGCGTCCACTTTCTGTTTGTGACGCGTCCGCACTGACCCATTCATGAACCAAATTTAAGCCAGGCGTATGTCCATTAGGACAGAAGACGGGACCGTCTGTGCGTCCGCACCGGGCCCCCTTGGCAACAACCCGACCGCCCTCTAGTCCTCTCTGGACCGAGCTTCAGTGACTCGCAATACACAAGTCACCGAGCGACTTGTGGCAATCTCTTCCCTCTGTTTTCGATCTGATGGATAAGATTCATCCAAATCTGAAACACAAAAATAAAACTTTTCAGAAAAAATCGAAAAAATTCCAGTAAATCATAAATGTTTCGTTTTGGATTCTCTGAAAGTTACATCCTATTTCGATTAATGGTTTGCGTATAAATAGCGCTTTATGTTTCAAACTAAAAAAGCTATATATTCGCAAACGGTTAGTCCAAATCAGATAAAAATTTCACAGAATAGCTATAGAAGCATTTATGATTTAATGGAATTTTTTCGATTTTTTCTGAATTTTTTTATTTTTGTGTTTCAGATTTGGATGAATCTTATCCATCGGATCGAAAACAGAGGGACGAGATTGCCACAAGTCGCTCGGTGACTTGTGTATTGCAAGTCACTGAATCTCGGTCCGTCTTCTCTATGGGTCATTTTTAATGTGAGGCGCATGCGGATAGGGACAACCATCCCCACTCTCCACTCTCCACTTCCAAGCCCCACCCTACTTCTCTGATGTCAATAGAAAACCCTATCTCGGCGGTAACCATGGTATTCAAGTGGACGGGAAGGGAAAGAACGAGGACGAGGCTGACACATCGTAGGGGCGCCGGCGACGCGCGACCAACCCTCCTCTCCACCTCCTCCTTCTGGCCTCTTCACCATCATGTCGTCGAGGCCGCGGTGGCAGAGCGAGATCACCATTACATCCCCATTGGGGATTGGCGGACCACCGTTGGCAATGGAAGAACATCGTCCTGGACGGTTGGCATCTGAATCCGCAGCGGATTCCTATGCCGGGAGGTCGCTTGCGGCCGGAGGATTACCTCGACGACCCAGCATTCGATGAGTACTCATGGTACTGGAACTCATGCTTACTCGAGGAGCGCAACTTCAATCACCGGAGCTACTTCTCGCGGGCGCCAAACACACCGTGCAACGAGCGGTGAAGGAGGAGGGTTACAGCGAGGAGAACGACCCCGTGCTCATGCAGGTCATCGAGCAGTCCGATCACACGGTCGTCCTCAGTGAGGTTAGGCGGTGGGACGACCTCTTCACGGTGCTCCAGGGCACCTCCTGGGACCCTGGTGGCTGAAGGCTGAGCCGGGACCCGAACCATGGTGGGCGGGGATGCAGCCAAACCCGAGGCAAGAGGAAGCTCCTCCCCTCCATGCAGTCCTCTACGGCTAGTTATGGTAGACTGACTCGTTTCCCCGGTTGTCGATGTAGTCGAAATTGAAGTAGCCGCCTACGCCGATGGCATGTTTGCCGCCAGCCCATCTCTGGACAGCGTCGGACTATATCGATCTCTGCGAATCTTCGATGATGAGGATGTTAGAAGTATAATACGTATAGGTTGGAATATTCTAGAGTTAGAGATAGACTCGATTTAAACCTAGTATTACTTGTGTTGTACTCCAATCCTCTACCCCTTTGTACCTCCATATAAACCCCCCCATGAGGGTCCAATCAAATAACAAGAAAATATTAGGGATTCATAATTCTACATGGTATCAGAGCGGTTAGTCTCACGACGCCGATCTTAGGGTTTTAAACACTTCTGCATCGCGCCACCCCCGGGGAGATTAATCTCTACTCCTCGGGGGCGCGGCACCCGATTTCGATCAAAGATCGGATCGGTTCTTTAGATTAGATCCAAATTCGAAATTTCAGCTTCCGTAGATTAGATCCAATTTCGATTTCAGTTTAGCCACAAAATAAATCCCTACATCGCAGATCCTCGTTCAAGGAAAATCAGTACAAGATTGATCGGTGTTCCCGGCGGCGGACGTCCCGTGGCGCTAGCCAGGAGCCAAACCGAGGCCAGGCGCTAGTGTAGAACGCCCAGATCGCAGCAGCCACATCCTGTACATGCATGCACAACCAGAAAATTGTATGCATTCACCGCGTGCGAGTACGTCGCCAGCCGGGTCCTCTACGCCAAACGGCCGATCTACATCGTCATCCGTACTACGCCGAGCCAAGTTAGACATCAAGCTGTACGACTACAACAAGATCATCGTCGAGTTCTTCATCGCCATCAACAAATCATCGCAAGGTATACATCCACGTGGTCTCTCACCGTTGCCGTCAAAAAAATCCTGCCGCCACCGCCGATCCCAACGGATCCGCCGCCGCCGCCTACGACAAAAACCATGCCGCCGCCGCCGATTCCAACGGATCCGTCGCCGCCGCCTATGACAAAATCCTGCCGCCGCCGCCGCCGATCCCAACGGATCCGCCGCCGCCGCCTATGACAAAACCCTGCCGCCGCCGCCGATCCCAACGGATCCGCCGCCGCATAGGACAAAACCCTGCCGCCGCCGCAGATCCCAACGGATCCGCCGCCGCCGCGGCCGATCCTGTCAGATCCGTCGCCGCACAAAACCCTACGACCAAGACCGCGCATTTTTTTTGCGCCTTCGGCGCTCTCGGCTACGACGACCACGACAACCTCGACCACGGCTACATCACGACCGGCTAACTCGACATCGACATCAAGAACAACGTCTACAACAACTCAAGAACTCCAGTCAACACCGTCTGTGTCGTCACTTACATCCACGACACTCCCGCTGTGACTGCGGGAGGGAAGAGAGGAGAGGCCATCAGAGACGCAGTTGATGATGACGGAGAGGAGAAGACGACGAAAGCGCAAGACTTTAAAACCAGTCGCAAACGTTCGTCTCACTCCCGTTATAACTGAGGGGGAATGTTAGAAGTATAATACGTATAGGTTGGAATATTCTAGAGTTAGAGATAGACTCGATTTAAACCTGGTATTACTTGCCTTGTACTCCAATCCTCTACCCCTTTGTACCTCCATATAAACCCCCCATGAGGGTCCAATCAAATAACAAGAAAATATTAGGGATTCATAATTCTAGAGAGGACAACCGCCTGCGGCCATAGTTATCTATGTTTTTTTTTCCTCATTTTTACTTATTGCAGAAAGGCTGTTTCTTGCCCGCCCCACTATCTTTGCAATCGAAGCGGAGAAAGTCCGATGGCCATGTTTGCCGCTGCTCATCTCTGCCGCCTGCTCAGCTCTGGACAGGGCTGGACTAAATCGATCTCCGTGAATCTGCGATGATGAGGACAACGAGTAGGGCGCCCACGGCCATAGTATGTTTTTTCTTCTCATTTTTACTTATTTCAGAAAGGCTGTTTCTTGCCCGCGCCCCACTATCTTGCAATCGAAGTGGAGAAGAAAGTTTGGACACAAATTGTGTTCGTTTGGGTCAGAGCTCTGAGTTGCCCCGGGCGACGTCGAAGGCCGGCGAAGATGCTAGTTAGCGGCCCTCCTCCTTTCATGCCACTTGCCGGGGCGCTGCGGCGACTTGCTACGGGCGCGCAACGATGCTGTTCGGTGGAGATAGCTGCTTTGCACTCGTCACCTGCCGACGCCGTACCACAGCTAGATCGATGATCCAGCTTCCCGCGGCAACGTCGCGATCGTATCCCGAACCACTCCGCCGGCAGAAGCATACTAGTACAACCCGCGCGCGCCGTCACGTCTCGCGCACCGCCGAAGCTTATATTCTACCCGCTCCCTAGTGGTAGGCATCGAACCAACGGTATTACCGGCGACAGCACGCCACGCTTCACGCCGAGTGCGCGACACGACACGGCGCGGTGCACGCACGCACAGCAGCAGCGCGGCTCCCATCCAAAGAAAAAAGGACGGGCGACTGGACCGACCCTGACGCGCACGGAGGCGTCGCCGTCCAACCGCGTGGGTCCCTCCCTCGGGCACCCACCGAGTTAACTCCCCGACGGCGACGTCCAACCGAACGACATCCATCCCACGCTGCGGTCATGGTGGCGCTGCTGCTCTCTCCGCACCGCGCCGCTGTCCGGCGATGATCGTTCGATAACAAGCCGCTGGAATCGGATGCCCTTGCCGCAGTGCCGCGGCCAGATCGTGCGTCGCACGGCTGAAAACCGGCGAGAGAATCAGGCAATGTCGTCTGATCCACAGCGATTCGAAAATAAGTTGCAACCAGCACACAAACCAGCATAAAACATACAGTACATAAATCAGGGGAAGCAAGCAACTGGAAGGAAGAACATTCCAGGCAGAAGCTGTCCATACATTCCATCAGGAACCATGTAAGAAGATGAAGAAGAAACCCAAGTCTTGGTTTATACAGAGTTGAGATGAAACATCTCTCAGCTCATCATCAAGGGTGCCTGTTTTGAGTTAGCACGCACTCTCAGTAAAACACGGCCGCTAATCTCAATCAACAAGCTAAAATTAAGGTTGTCATTTCGTTGGCCATATACCCCCCATGTACTTAGTACTCCTTCACTGCTACTAGCAGCGGTAGTAATTAATCGGAATTCGGAATCGATCCATGTTACCATCATCGGGTGGATGCGAGAACCCGAGGAATAAGCTCACCGAGTTGGTCTGGTCACGGGAGGTTCATGAACACGCCCGGGTCAGGGTCGGTGAACCCCGCGCCTCCCCAGCACGCCGCGCCGAGGTCGAACGAGGGCGGCCACTCGAACGAGTACGGCTCCCCAAGGCCCAGCGCCTTGCCGCCGCCGACGGGGTAGTCGGAGAACGCGAGGTCGAGCGCCACGGCGTCGTCCCCGCCGTGGTGGAGAAGGTCGGTGAAGGAGTCCTCTCCCTCCGCCACCGCCGCCGCCGCGGGGACCACCAGCTCCGTGGTGATCTCGCTCGCGGTCGCGGACGCGGAGGCGTCGGTCGGCGGGGTCGTCGTCGTTTCCGTCACCTTGGCGTCTGTGGCGTTTCCTGGGGCCGTCACCACGTCGTCGTCGTCGGTGGCCGGTTCGGGGGGCGTGGGCGCGCGGCGCTTCTTGGACGGCTTCTTGACGGAAGAGGAGGAGGAGGCTGGCCTCTTGCGCGTGCCACCACCGACGGGGACGCTGCGGAGGGTGCCTCCTTTGGTCCAGTAGCGGCGGCATCCCTTGCAGAAGTGGCGCGGCTGGGAGGTGTTGTAGTTGTTGTAGTAGCAGAACTTGGTGTCCCTGGACTCGCACCGCGGGCACGCCTCCCCCTCCGCCGCGGATGCCGACGTCGCCTTTGCAGCAGCCTTTGGGCTTGAGGGAGGAGCAGCGGCGACGTAGCCCTTTGGCCGGCGGAGGTCGACGCCAGCGTACTGCTGCGCCGGCCGCCGGCCGGGCTCGGCCGCGTGGAGGAGCTGCTCCTGCATGCGTCGCGGCCGGGCGCGTGAGCGTGCTCGTTAATCCTAGGCGCGCGCGCGGCAGGTTTGAGAGAGAGAGAGAGAGAGTGGAAACGAACGAAGCAGGCGGGGGTGGCTCGGCGCCGTGGTCTCTTATGGTCGCGGCGGCTACGGTGCTGGAATTCCTAGTATACTCTCTCTAACGCCGTCAGGCCTGGACCCACGTGTCAGCGGCGAGGTCTATGGGTGTAGCTACGGAATACAGTAACAACAACAACCTGGGATTTTGTACTCCGACGGGAGGGGGACGGCTGTCCAGTACGTACCGTACGCGGCGGCAACCAGAGACAGCGACCTCTTCATGGGGCCCGTGTCCACTTACCACCGCTCTGGCTCGCCCAACACTAGTTACCCTGCGCTGCGTCGTCTCACGTCAATGACAGGGGCAGCCATGATAGCGGCGGGTCCCACGTGTCATAGGCGCGGCACAGCGCTGTGCTGGCGAGTGACATGCGACGACGGGGTGTGGGGCGTCAGGGAAGGAATTATCGTCTCGCGCACGGAACTATGCGCCGTGTCGGCCACCGGCGCGTGTGGTTGGGGTCGCACCACGTGGTCGGAGAGCCATGCCTCGCGCGGCGGCGACCCCCGCCGTCGTCGACGCACGCATCGCTAGCTAACCCGCCGCTCCCTCCGACCGACGAGAATATAATTAATCCGAGGCTCTGTTTTTCCTGCAGGGGGAGTTAATTAACTGGAGACTTTGTTTTGGCGCCGACGCGCACGCCGCCGTGATCTTCTCGATCGGCGACTCCTGTTGTTGTGGACTCCGCTGCTGCTGCTTCGGGCGTCAGAAACATGCGACGGGAGGGAGGGAACAGTTCATCACCGCCGATCGAGTTCCGGCGTACCGGCGTGGGGACAACCTGCCTGGGCCGGACCAGTCATGGGTGGCACATGGCACGGGGTGTGGACGGTGGTCTCGTTCGACGAGATGCGCGGGTCCCGCAGGTTGGATGGACCTGATCACACGCAACGAATCGCGTCGGCGCGGCACACAGCTCCTGCCTGCCGCCGTGTCGCTCGTCCGTTCGTTTGGTTCGGCGTCGCGTACCGTCGACGCGATGCCGGCGCGGACGCCGGACGCCCTCTCTTCCGGCCTATGGAGGGAAATACGGGGGAGGGATCCGCGATAACGACGGCCGGCTGATTGGAGATGGGATTCGGTTCCTCCAACCTGGACTTGGATCCATTCATCGATCTATTCCGTCTAGTCCGAAAAAACTGTCGTGACTTAATTAGTAGTACTGTACAAACGTTTTTGTACTGACAATATTTATTTGGATTGATGAAGTCACCACATGCTTCTTGTTATTGATGGAAACGTCGCCTCCCACTGAAAAATATTTCGATTAAATGAAAAACATCAGCGTCAAACCTAGGGTTTGAACTCTGATGTACTCGGGTACAACCACCATTCTAACCATCATACCACAGATAAGTTCTCGACCCAACGCATTTCAAAACGTCGTTCTATTTACATATACTTATAGGACGGGTGGGCCATAAACGGCCTTTTTTTTTACAATATGTAAAAACAACACGGCGTGTGGCCTTCTCGAGCATGAGCTCCCAGCGCTTTGCATGTCACTATTAAGGTGAACGTCCAATTAGCATCCCGACCTAGGGTTTTTCTCTAGGGTTTAGGGCGACGGCGGACGCCGAAGGTTTTGCGACCGGATTCTTCCAGATTGCGACGATCTCCTTGCATCCTTCCTGCTCGGGCTGATCCAGGGACCGGCTAGCTCGGTTTCCCGGCATTGGTAGGGAGTGTATTGGGGAAGGCGGCGCGGTGGTGGAGGAGTCAGTGGACGGCCTGATCGCCATGGCGGCGGAATCATCAAACATGGGAGTGAGGGGGGAAGGCATCCGGAAACCGGACGCGGACGATCTGCTCAAAAACCTGAAACTGCATGATGCAGAGCTTGACGATGTTTTCCTGGGCAGTGAGGAAGTGGGCAAGTTGCCTGCGGTAAAGTGGATGGTGGCGGCAAAGCTGCTCATGAGGAAGGGTTTCAGCCCGGAACCGCTGAAGAAGACGCTGATGGCGGCCTGGAATCCTGCACAAGAAGTCTCGTTTAGGGCCGTGGATGCAAATTTATTCACAATCCAGGCGAGGTGCTTAGGTGATTGGAAGAGGATCACTGAAGACGGCCCGTGGCTGTTTCGCGGGCAGACTCTGACGACTGAACCTTTTGATGGCTCGACAGCCAGGCCGACGGTGCTGCCGTCAAAGGTTCAGACTTGGGTCCAAATCTATTGGATCCCACCACTGTTTCGCTCAAAGGAGGTGATTACCCAGCTGGCTAGTAGAGTTGGGGAAGTTGTGACAGTGGAGATGGCGGCGATCCCGTCCGAGCATGGGGATTTCCACCGTGCTCGCGTGAAACTGGATGCGGCAAGACCTCTAACGAGGTTCACGCCCTTGAATCCGGAGGGGCAAGGGAGAATGTTCTTACAGGTGAAGTACGGAAAAATTCCACGATATTGTGAACATTGCGGGCTTATGGGGCATGAATTCATGGAGTGTGGATCAGGTGAATTCAATACTGAGGAGCTGCAGTTTGGCCCATGGATGAAAGCAGCAGAAGGCCTCTGGAGAGCTGGGACTCCGGGTTCGCGGCTGCCACGCTCGACTGGACGCCAAGATGGTTTTGGCAGGGGCCAGGCAGGTTTCCGTGTGGGAAGAACTGGTGGACGTGGCCCTGGCGAGAGGAATGTGCGCAAGTGGCAACCTAAATAGCCAACAGAATCAGAGGGCAATGAATCCAAGAAAAGGAACTCACAAGATGCTGGTTTGGGGAAGGGAACTGACGAAGAGCTGGATGACACAGTAGCAAGTCCACTAAAAAAGAACCCAAGAGTAGACAAGGAGCTAGCTGGGGAGGCGGAGGTCACTTCTCGGAAGAAGTTGGACATGAATGAGCCTATAGAACCTCCAAGTGAGGGCTTGACAGGAGCGGTGCCACCACCGCCGCCAGAGTATGTGTCGCCTAGCGAGCAGAAACGTATGAGCAAGCTGAAGAATGTGGTAGCAGCCAGGGAGGGCGAGAATTCAAGTAACATTGTAGGTGACAACGGGTTGGCGGGCTCCGGGGAGGAGTGCCGCCATTCAAAATGAGTGTTTCAAGCTGGAATGGCTGCGGAATTGGCATGGACGCGACCATAAATGAATTACGCGAGTTTGCGCGGAAACATGCCCCATCAGTGTTGTGTGTGGTTGAGACTCAACTTCACAAAACAAGGGTGGAAAGACTAGCAAATACGCTAGGTTTTGACCGGAGTTTTGCAGTGAGTAGCTCTGGGAGGAGTGGGGTGATACGTCTCTAACGTATCTATAATTTCTTATGTTCCATGCTTATATTATACCAATTGCTACATGTTTTATATACACTTTATATGGTTTTTATGCATTTTCTGGGACTAACCTATTAACAAGATGCCACAGTGCCGGTTCCCTGTTTTCTGCTGTTTTTGGTTTCAGAAAAGCTGTTAAGGAAATATTCTCGGAATTGCACGAAACAAAAGCCAATACCCCTATTTTCACCGGGAGCATCCAGAACACCGAAGAGGATACGGAGGAGGGCCACGAGGCGGCCACACCTGTTGGTGGCGCGGCTCCCTCCTTGGCCGCGCCACCACGTGGTGTGGGCCCCTCGGGGCCCCACCTCCTTCGCCCTTTCGCCTACTTAAACCCCCCGATGGGAAAACCCTAGACACCCGAACACTTTTCCAGAAAACATTACGGAGCCGCCGCCGTCGTCAACCCAAGTTCGGGAGGGTTCAGAAGCTCTTCCCAGCACCCTGCCGGAGAGGGGAATCATCACCGGAGGGCTCTACATCACCATGCCCGCCTCCGGACTGATGCGTGAGTAGTTCATTCTTGGACTACGGGTCCATAGCAGTAGCTAGATGGTTGTCTTCTCCTATTGTGCCATCATGTTTAGATCTTGTGAGCTGCCTATCATGATCAAGATCATCTTTATGTAATGCTACATGTTGTGTTTGCTGGGATCCGATGAATATTTGAGTACTATGTCATTTGCTTCATAATATATCTTGTGAGTGCGTTATTTATAATCTTGCATGCTCTCCGTTACTAGTAGATGCTCTGTCCAAGTAGATGCTTGTGACTCCAAGAGGGGGTATTTATGCTCGATAGTGGGTTCATGTCTCTATTTAATCTGGGGGAGTGACAGCAAACTCTAAGATTGTAGATGTACTGTTGCTACTAGGGATAAAACAGTAGTTCTTTATCTAAGGATATTTGTGCTACTTACATTACACACTTTACTTAATGCAATAATCTGTTGCTTGCAACTTAATACTGAATGGTGTTGCGGATGCTATCCTGAAGTTGGATTATTAGTCATAGATGCAGTTGGATGACGGTCTATGTATCATGTTGTAATACCCAAATGAATCTCACACTAGACATCATGACTTGTATATGCATTGTTATGCAGTTCTTTATTCTGTCAATTGCCCAACTGTAATTTGTTTACCCGCATGTATGCTATTATTATTTATGGAGAGATACCACTAGTGAACTGTGGACCCCGGTTCTTTTTCCTTAAACTGATAAAACAACCTACTGCAATCCTGTTACTTTCATTCTCTACAAACAAACATCATTTTCCACACATACGTTTAATCCTTTGTAACAACAAGCCAGTGAGATTGACAACCTCACTGTTAAGTTGGGACAAATTATCTTGATTGTGTTGTGTGCAGGTTTCTCGTCAGCTACACGCCAAGCTCTTTTCTGGCGCCGTTGACACCTTCGGAAGAACTCTAGTTTCCTACTGGTTCGATACCCTTGGTTTCACAACTGAGGAAAATTTGCTGCTGCACTACTTCATACCTTCCTCTTGGGGTTTCCCAACAACACCTCACCGGTGCATCAAGCTCTTTTCTGGCGCCGTTGCCGGGGACAAGGAGCGCCTCTGTTCAGAAGACCTTGACACTTACTCGTCAACTAAGCACCATGGGGGTATAGGAATTTTCTGGAAAGACAATATCAATATAGAGATTTTACCTTATTCTCAGTATCATCTGGACGCGATTGTGTCGGCTTAGGACATGGAAGCGTGGAGGCTAACATGTGTGTATGGAGAGGCATGCGCCAGTGAGAGGCATAAGACGTGGGGCATGCTGAAATTTATACGATCTTCTTCAGCGCTTCCATGGCTTTGTATTGGAGATTTTAACGAGGTTCTTCACATCTCAGAACATAGGGGGGTGAGAGAAAGAAGTAATGCCCAGATAGCAGCGTTTCGGGAAACAATTGATGTATGCGGACTGCTGGATTTGGGGTACGTGGGATCCCCTTGGACCTTTGAAAGGCGAGTGGTGGGAGGGACCTACTGTCGGTCACGGTTAGATCGAGCGCTTGCGTCACCGAGCTGGAGCGCGCGATATCCTTTGGCGCAGGTTTTTCATAAGGATGCTGTGAACTCAGATCATTCGCATTTACTCCTTAGATTTGATGGAGGTCGGGATCATGTAATAGTGGCACGTCGGCCATTTAGGTATGAAGTCATGTGGGAATCACATGAAAACTTCGATCCTATGTTGCAGGCTGCATGGCAGCAGGGAGGCGAGGGGTCATCTACCCGAGAAGTAAGAAATAAACTGCAGAATTTGACGGGAGACCTTCTGAAATGGCAAACTGAGAAGTTTGGAAATGTTAGGCGATAGCTCCGAAGTCTGAATGCAGAATTTGAAAGATTAAGAGCGTTGCCAGGACGAGTAGGGCCGTCCTATGAAGAGATCAAAGTGCGTGAACGAATTTCTGAACTACAAAGTAGGGAGGAGATTATGTGGCGCCAACGCTCCCGGATCCAATGGTTGAGCGAGGGAGATAAAAACACTCACTTCTTTCACCAAAGAGCCAACCGGAGGAGAAAAATGAACAAGATTACTAGCCTGAAAAAGCCAGATGGAGAGATGACCGATGATGCACAGGAGATCAGCGAAATGTCTCGCAATTTCTTTGGCCACCTTTATGCATCAGAGGATACGCAACAGATGGAGGTTGTACTGGAGACGGTGCCGAGGAAGGTCACGCCAGAGATGAATGCCGATCTGGTGGTTCCATTCAACGAGATAGAAGTCAAGGCTGCTCTTTTCCAAATGTTTCCCACCAAAGCCCCGGGACCAGATGGATACCCTGCTCATTTCTTTCAGCGAAATTGGAACCTGTGTGGGAAAGAAGTCACAAATTCAGTCCTCCGTATTTTGAGAGGTATTGATAGCCCTGAGGATATTAATAATACTTTTATCGTACTTATTCCAAAGGTTGCTAGTCCTACGGAGTTGGGTCAATTCCGCCCAATTAGCCTATGTAATGTCATTTACAAAATTGCTTCGAAAGTTTTGGCTAACAGATTGAAAAAAGTCCTCCCTGAGATTATTTCGGAGGAGCAATCAGCTTTCGTTCCCGGAAGGTTGATCACTCACGGACAATATCATTACAGCTTATGAGTGCCTACATTTTATGAAGAGAAACAAAGCAAAAAAGCACCAACATTGTGCACTGAAGCTGGACATGAGGAAAGCCTATGACCGAGTTGAGTGGTCATATTTGGAAGCTATTATGCTTAAGCTAGGCTTTGATGCGGGCTGGGTACGCCTGGTGATGAAGATGATATCAACTGTTTCATTTTCAGTGTTATTTAATGGTTCACCGCTGGAGTCTTTTAAACCAGCGAGAGGTATACGACAAGGTGATCCGATTTCTCCATATTTGTTTTTAATTGCAGAAGAGGGCCTCTCGTGCCTCTTAAAATCTAGAAGTGTTGTTTCATCATCGAACTTGAGTGGAATCAAGGTGGCTAGTACTGCGCCAGCAGTCAACCATCTTCTATTTGCTGATGATAGCCTGCTGTTTGTTAAAGCAAGTGTGGAGGGTTCAACAGAAGTGACAGAGGTTTTAGATTCTTATTGCAAAGCCTCTGGACAGAGAATTAATTTGGATAAATCTTCTATCTTTTTTAGCAAAGGGTGTGCAGCAAATGTGAAGAAAGAGATCAAGGGCATACTGAATGTTCCTAATGAGTCCTTGAGTGAGAAGTACCTTGGTATGCCATCGGATGTGGGAAGATTTGTGAACGGAGCTTTTAAATATATCTGTGATAGAGTTTGGAAGCAAGTACAAGGGTGGCTAGAGATGATCCTCTCTGCGGGAGGCCAGGAAATTTTAATTAAATCGGTTGCCTAGGCCATACCACTATATTCGATGTCTTGTTTCAAGTTGTCGAAGGGGTTGTTGGAAAGCTTGAATTCCTTGCTACGGAATTTTTGGTGGGGCTGCCGTGATGGAAAGAGGAAGACTTGTTGGGTGTCTTGGGAAGAGATGACCACACCCAAGAATGTTGGAGGTATGGGTTTTCGGGATTTTGAGCTCTTTAATCTAGCGTTATTGGCTCGGCAAGCTTGGCGCATGATCCAGAACCCAGATACACTAAGTGCACGAGTGCTGAAGGCCGTGTACTTTCCTGAGACTGATCTACTTCAGGCGACGGTTGGGTCGCACCCCTCGCAAATTTGGCGAGCAATTGTTGAAGGACGAGATGTCTTGAAACAGGGTTTGATACGAAGGATTGGTACGGGAGAAAATACGGATGCATGGCACGATAATTGGCTACCGTGTGATGGTGCAATGCGGCCGATTACTTGTCTAAAAGATGATCCGGCGATTAAGGTTTCAGATTTAATGGACCACACTGCACCGTGTTGGAATATTCAGAAGCTGCGGGAATTTTTTCAACCAATGGACATTGAGCTTATTGAATCGATCCCAATTAGTACAAGAAGGATGGAGGATTTCTGGTCCTGGCATTACGAACGGTCAGGTATGTTTAATGTACGTTCGGCATATCGGCATATCGTATGATGGCGGAGACGAAGCGACGCGGGGAGGCATGGCTTTATGATACATCGTCCTCGTCAAATCACCAAGGAGCAGAGAAGAGTTGGACAGCGCTGTGGCATGTCCAAGTACCCTCGAAGATAAAGGTGTTTCTATGGCGCCTAGCGCGTCAGTCTATACCTACGGCTGATGTTCGACATAGTCGGAACATGGCGCCGGATAGTTTGTGTGTTCTGTGTGGGGCTGAGGACTCTTGGCGGCACTCGCTGTTGGAATGTGTGGCGTCGAGGAGTGTCTGGGCATTAGCTCCGGAGATGATTACCGAGCACATGGAAAACATGATGGAATCAGACGCAAAGCTGTGGATTTTTACGATGATCGAGACACTGCCACATGAGGAGCTGACTCGATGCCTGGTGACACTTTGGGCTATATGGTTTGCACGTCCGAAAATGATACATGAAGGTATTTTTCAGAGCCTGTTATCCACTAATTGTTTTGTGGAGAGTTTTTTGTGAGATCTCAATATGGCGACAACTGTGAAGAAAAAGGACCAGCGGGGATCTCCACGACCAATAGCTGCAACCGGGTGGCGAGCTCCACCGGAAGGCTATACGAAGATACATGTTGATGCGGCTGTAGGAAAAAATATGAAGGGGGAGCAGTGGCTGCGATTTGCTAAGCACAGGATGGCACGTATCTTGGAGCGTCCGTGGTCATGGAACCACAGACCCAGGGACACTTAAAGCGCTGGCATGCCGGGAAGCTATCGCTTTGGGGAAGGACCTATTGCTTGAGGGAGTTGTGGTGGTTTCGGATTGCCTGGAGGTGGTGAACAGCCTGAAAGAAAGTTATCTCGGGAGATTTAGTACAATTATTCAGGAGATCAAGGCAAGTATGGGTGACTTCCTGGCCATGTCTTTCATCCATGAAAAGCGAGATTCAAACAAGGAAGCTCACAGTTTGGCTCGAAGCTCGACTTCGATTAGTGTTGGTCGTCATATTTGGCTATTGGGAACGCCAGACATTATTTGTATTTCAAATAGACGTTGTAATGTTACCGTGAACTCGGAACAGCAAGTTTCTGACGCGCTCTTTTCCTCACCAGGGTACCGAAGGGGACTGGGAGGTTTTTAATGAGGCGCCTTGTTTACTATAATAAAGTGGTTGTTTATTCTAAAAAAATGTCACTGTTACAAAACAGATAGAAAAGCAGATCAATATTCAAATTGATCTCCGTGTTGGATCATAATTTTAACCGTGTCTGACCCAAATGTATTGAAACGGACCAAATTGATCAGCGCATTAGAGTTCCTCTTACGCACAACACGAGTTCACTTGGATTCGCTGATTATTTATTTATTCTGTATAATTGTTCCGTAAGTTAATAAACTGCGTGATTACGTCAGCCAGCGCAAACTAATCTCATGGACAAAACCTTGGCCGGCTTAATCAATGCAAGTTGTGCTACGACATGGCCCGTGATCGATGAGCTGCGTGCGACGGCTGGCTCATCGTCATTAGAGGCGGCTGATCGCCTTAATCATCCGGTCGTGCCAGCGCTACATGCTTCCATGCGATGCGTCTGGTCGAACCAACCAGGCGGCGTGGCACAGTGCTCTCCAAGAGAGAAGAATAACATGGGCTTAATTTTTTTAGGCTGACGGCGATGTGACCAGATGGTACTAGTGTGTGAGAGATCCTCTGCTCGCACGATCCTGATTTTGTGCAAGTCCCGGCGATCTTCCAGCTTGCAGAGTGCAGACGTCGTCGCCGGCGCTCCGTTGGCGACATCATGTCACCGAAGTTAAGTTTTCAACGAGTAAAATATATGGAGTACGTATAAATTACTGGGGTCATTGAAGTTGAATTTACGGTTAGTGAAGACGCACTGCTGTGTCACGTACCATCACCGCCGACGTTGCAGCTACCTATTGGGAGACGTGGCAGGGGTTTTGTCCAGCTTGGCAGAGGTGGAGCAACTCAGCCATAAAAATCTTATTGAAAGGTACGATTTGCGAAATATACTGGCCTCCGATTTGCTAAATATACCGGCCTCCGTTAACTCGACTATTTTGTCGTCTCTTTTGATCACGTCGAGGCAGAAGAAAAGGGGGAGAGGAAGGGACGTCGTGGAAGACGACAATGAGCGGTGACGAGACATGCGACGTCAAAATCTTTCCGCGTGCGGGTGGAGGGGAGCCGGCGCAGGCCATCTCCAATGACGGGAGGCGACAACGGTTAGTTCATAATCCCCGTGAAATCTCTTAAGTGTTTGTTGGATCGTGACGTTGGATCATCGCAAAAGGCTTTAGCTTGCGGATGTAGATGTTTAGTAGGTATGTAGGATAGGTTTGTGCACTGATTTGGATATGAATTTGGGTAGGGTTTTACGAAAGTGAACTGAATGTTGCGTCAGGGGTTTGGGTAGGGCTTTGCTGTGGTTTGGGGCACGAGTTAGGTACGATTTGGGTAAGGGCTTTCCAAAGCGAGCTACCCAAGTGTGATGTACTGCTTAATAACAATTTAGAGGTGTTTAACAAGCAAGCATGAACACACTGTTGGTATTTCTGAACTTTACTGTATTTCTGAACTTCGTTGAGGGTATTCCTCAATTGTTAGGTACATTTATGAGGCTAGAGAGTTGCCAGTGCTTTGTATAATTGACAGGATAAAGGGTCGTCTTATGACCAGACACTACACCAAGGGTTAGCAGGCCAACGCCTTTGCCAGAGTCATCTTTCATCAATTTTGCACAAAGACTTGCAACTCTTCATGCTGGACCTAGTAGCTCCACTATAAGGCAAGGAGATGTAGCAATAAAATTAGAGGCAATGAAGCAGGCAAGAGCATTGAAAAAACGTTGTTCTTGAAGCTAGATATGAAGCCCAGCTAAAGAAGGCACAAGAGGCTGAAGCAAGGAAGATAGAGATGGAGCAGAAGAAGGCAATAGAAGCAGCAACAAAGAGAGCAGAGGCAGCAAAGCAAAGCAAAGGGAATGCAAGAAAGAATAACAAGCTATACAGAAGCAAGCTCAAACAGAGACTAAAAAGTTCATTTGTGAGGTAAAGAAAGGTCTAACTGCAAACAAAAGGGCTGATGCAGAACTTAAGAGAAATGAAGAAAAAGCAATGAAACAACAACTAAAAAAGCAGAAGAGGAAGGTGTCTGAAGAAAAGAAGAGGAAGGAGGCTGAAGAAAAGAAGATGGAGGATGTCGTAGCCCGAGCTACATGCAGCTCTCTTTTTAAAAATTGTAAACGTAGCCCGAGCTACATGCGGCTCTCTTTTTAAAAAAAATCAAAATTGGCCTTTTTTGGTTTTAGAAAATCGAGAAAAACATCACCGGTATATAGTGTTGAGATCTACAATTCGTTATATTTTGGATTACACAAAAAAACAAATCGGGAACATTTCAAACTTTTGAAACGATCTACTCATTTGTTATTTTTGTGCAACTCATTATAACGAATTTCGAGTTTAAGACACACTTGTAGATAATATCACTATCTAAATCTAAGATTTTTAACCCAATTTTTTAAAACTTAAAAATATAAATTTTGAATCTTTCAAAAAAAAAAAACAAGCTAGATGGAGCTCAGGATCCAAAACGCTTCCCTCCTTTTGGGGGGACACTTCACCAAAGTGGTTCTACCAAAGTGATTTGAGGTCATGTACAATATAAAATGCTTAGGGATGCGCTTATATATGAAAACAATCCAACTTTTTTCTTGTAAGGGCCAATGCTTATTTGATTTTTATTTCTAAAGGATAGATGAGTGGTTAAACGTTTGTGTTGGATAAATAAGCACTAGTGATTAATAAACATCGGTTTGTATTTTTAAGCCATCTATGAGAAACTTGCATTTTACATGTCCAAGAATCACGACATGGTGGTTGTAGTCGGCAGTCATGGATCACGGTGGCCTGAATCTCCCGCGGATCGGCGCATCTGTCCGGTGCGCTATATTATTCGTTGCAAGTTGAGGAATGATCGCTGGATCCTGCATCCGCCGTAGTGGGCGCCCAATCGGTCTCTGCGTGTGCAATCGGGGAATCGCGGCCTACCTCCTGACACGCCCGGCAAAATTCCACTCTTCTCTACATCTGTCCCCACTTTCGATCGTGCGAATCCTCGTAACCATCGTGGCGTACGGCCGGGCCGGGGTATCAATGTCAGTATGACGCTTCGAAACAACACGGATTCGAGACGGGATCCCTGCTGATCTGTCGATTGTCAAGTGGCACATCCGTGGAGTCCACGTGCCGGGCATCATCGCCATATTTTCTTTTGACATTTGCATCATCGCCATATCCATGGATTTGGCCGGGTGCGACCTTTGCTATAGATTTCTAGCAGTACAGTTTATAATCAGTCAGTATGAAAATCACCTAGTAGTATGTTGCACACCTTCTTCATCTAAAAAGTTATGCTCTCAGGACATAAGAGTTTCTTCTGAAAATAACGAAGTAGAGGAAAACACACGTTGCATATAACAAGTCTGTTCCTATTACTCCCTCCGTTTTTAAATATAAGATGTTTTAGGATTTTTCTCATATTTACATGTACTGATGTACATACATGTATTTAGACATATTTTAGTGTCTATGTTCACTTATTTGAGTATGTATCTAGATAACATATGTACAAAAGCTAAAACATCTTATATTGAAAAACGAAGGTAGTAAAAATCAGTCACAAGAGGAGTGCCATGAAGACAGCACACAACATATTTCAGGTAAAGACCTAACAGAAAACACTGCAAGTTTGCAACATGATGGTGAAATTTCAATCTTTGGGAAGTAACTACACGTACTTGACGGAATTGTTCACATCCAGTTATGTTACATAAGAACTCTGTCATGGCAGGCAGGGGAGAAACTTGAAACTTCTCATATGAATGGAAGCATATGGACAAAAGCAGCTTCACAATATGCAACGGAAGCTTTTCCTTCCTTTCCTAGGGACTAGAATAGGCAGAACTGATCAAATGAAAGAATACATCAACGCCTTTTTTGTCTAGGTGTCACAGGTAAACATCATATACATACAGCTTCAGGCACTCGGTAGCAAACTGGTAGCAAAAAATGGTCGCACCATATCTCCGCCTTTGGAGTGGGCCCTCAGCTGTTGTGTGGTTTGTGTCGCTTTGTTGCTCGTGGATGTTCTTGCGCGCCATCGCCCAACCTTAGCTGGTGATCCATTGTTTGTCTACTAGACGCTGGGTCGACAGGATCCTGTTTTGTGAGTGAGACATACTTTGTAAGAAGTAGGATTCAATATAAATAAGTATTGCAGGATGCAAAGATGTTTTAATGTTCTCCAAGCACGATCCACTAGAGATGTTCTTACATGAAGCCATCAGGCCCTCAACATTGTGTAATACAGGAAACATAGATGCCATCTATAACTAACTGTACAGGCTAACGTGCAAATTATCCAAGCAAGAATTTGCACAAATTGAAGATCCAAATTCAAACATAGAAAGCACAAAAGTGGTATTCAAATAGGATGCCTATACCATCTTGAGTTCCACAGCAGATACTATGTCCTTAATTGTGTAGTTGCTATTTCTGACAGAAATCATACCGTAGAAACAGAAGTTGCAGCATCAGATCTCTTTGTAGCCCGCTTCCCAAGATTGATCTGCACTGAAATGCTGGCTTGGGACAAATCAATACCAGAGTTTTGCAGAGCATGATTCAATGTACTAAGCAACCTGTTCGGAAACAAAATTGATATTCAGATGTATCAAAATATTGTAGAAATAAAACACCGTGTTTTAGTCTTGCAAACAAAACTAGAAACAAGAGAATAATAATGCAATAAACATATAATGAAGTGCTTTTTTTGTACTGAAATAAACTATTTCTGCATACCCTTGGGAATATTGACTTGATAAACTGATTGTGCCCTCGTCGATTGCCAATTCAGGGTTATTAAACATTTCGTTGTTTATTACACGGTCTTCTGCAGGTGATGATATTGGCTGATGAGCTTGTACCTCAGATGTAACATTATCTATAAAAATAAAATACAAAGAGATTACCAGAGACGGTTTAAAATTCGAATGAAGGAGCGTACAAATGTCGCAAGTTGTAAAACTATACTTCGTACGGAAAGCATACCTGTGATAATGGGGCTGGGAGTTTCAGTTGATTTGTAAGACATACTCTCCGATGGATCAGTTTCTGCCTGATTTTGTGCACCTGAAGGAACCGCAGATGCAACCGCTTTGTCATTGTCATCGGCTTTCACTATAAAAGGGAAACCAGGGGAGGAACCATTCTTTATAATCTGTGAAGGGTCAGGCGAAGTATCACCAGGTATTTGGTCTTTGTTCTGCAGAGCAAGGATGAAATATAGTGAAGGAGTTGGCCATAAACAAGTATGGGACAAGGTGTTAGCAAGCCCCCAACAAGTATGGGACAAGGTGTTAGCGGTATGAAAATTTACCTGCCCATTTTTCCAGAAAGAACGGAAGTACATGTTTGTCCATGGTACCATCTTTGCATTTTCTTGGTTCCAGTCTGGGTATGAAACCTCGTACTTCTGTACCTTCTCTTGTAAAAAACGTATGTATTCAATAACCTGCATTATAGTAGTTGCTAGTAAGAAAGATGTTACATGGAGCACAGAATATAGCTGAATCCACTGTCTTACCTCTAAGAGGAATGATGCTTTGTCTCTCTTTTGATCATTATGTGGCAAAATATCTCTTAGTAACTGAAATCTGCAAAATGGTTGAAGTGGAAAATTAGTTGAAGCAAAGGTACGGCAATGAAACAGAAACTCCAAACTAGAGCAGTGCATTCGGTAAGGATGTTCAAGGATTCTCACGCCCAGCACATTGGGCGGGTATAATATCACCTGCCACCTGGTCCAACCATTTCTAATGTCACCTACTCTGAAACCAATTCTCGACATAATGGACCTTGCTGCACACTGATCAGTATCGTCATCACCACTTCCACAAACTACATCAAGTACTAAGAACCCTCCACGAAACAGGCTTTCGCCCCACTTTATAATTAAAGCACATATGGCCGAACCGATACAAGGTGGTAAGAAAACCCTCTTATAAGTAGGTCAAAAAGAAAAATGACAGCCGAGAAGGAGACGCGAAACGCCACCAACTCGAAGCCAAGCAAGAAAGCCGAAGAAGCCACACCTAAAACTAGGCAATCTAGACTACCGAAAATGAACAAAGACGCGTCTCCTGAGAAAACAACCGGACTCCGGGCACCAAACCCACCAAGTTACCATTAGAGAAGGCTGTCTGCCCTCTCGCTCTAGACCGCAGAGCACCGATCCTGCCAATGGGTAACGAGGACCGAGGACGGTGACACCGATGTTAGGTGTACGAGAACCCAACTCCGATGGATGTATGCATGTCTTGGTGTAGAAGCTGTATATTTCTTAAAAATAAAACTAAGAGATTAACTCCAGAGACAATGGACAACTAGTTGTTACAAGATGACCGGATGACCACTGTCAGCATTACATCATAAGCACCTATTTTCCAGTTAAACCAAATCAACCTCCAAGCTGCAGATGCAAACTTCCATCACAATTGTTGATTCTTGAATCCAACCAGGCAACTACATTTGTTGAATGAGGTTATTGTGCATCAACAGATGCAGAGGCCAGGGGTATGCCATTTTTGGAGAAAAATATCAATTTTTGTTGAATTATCAGTCAAATGAAGCTGTAGGAAGAATACAAGTATATTGTTGAGATTTTGGTCCACGAAAAGCCAGTACTCCCGGTTCTACTGTAAAAGTATGCTTACTGACGCATTACACTTGGCAATAAGGACCCCGAGAGCTGATCGAAAAGAAGAAACATGATTCTCCACGAACTGGCAGAGAGCTGGAGGAACATACCTATCATTGATCTTGCTACGTCGGCGCTGCTCCGTTGCGGAATGCTTGGAACGCGGCGTGTTAGGCAGCTGGTCCGTGCCGGTGCCGGCGCTGCCGCTGCAGCTCCCGCCCTTGGCGTCCACCCTCACCGCGAGCTCTGCGCAACCCCGTAGGGAACAAAAATCAGCTCCAAACCCCCAACGAAATGGTAAGTGGTAACGCATTGGCCCTCCCGACACGCAGACGGGTCGAACAGCGCGCGCACGAGCCAGGACAGGGCGGAATTGAGGCGGTACCTTTGAGCGAGGAGGAGACTTCGCGGCGCGCGGCGAGACCTTCTTCGTCGTCGAAGGCCGCGCCGCCGCTGGATCCGGAGGCGGCGTCCATGAAGCCGCCACCGCACTTGCGCTCCGCTGGCTGCTGCTTCTGCGGCCTGGAGGAGGCGACGGCGACGCTGCGCGTGGCGAAGGGGAGCGTCCACTGGTGACCTGCAGAGTGGGCGAAGGAGAAGAAGCCTTTAGCTTTCTGCCCGGTTTACTTTTAATTTCTGTTGGTAATAAACACTTTCCGGAAGGTCAATTCTGCCTGTAATTCTTGTGAGCTCAAACAAGTGACGACGATGCTTGGGTTTACTTTTTCAAAAGAGTGAAGCCGAAAGAAACACGTGGGAATACGAGCAATTGGCATGCTGATACAGCGACAAGAATGCAAATATCACTAGATCGTATTCTTTTTTTCTTTGTCGCGAAACATTCTTCTGTCCGAAATTACTTTTCCACTCTTTTTATACAGTATTAGAAAAACTCTCTCCTTCCTAAAATAATAAGTTTGGCTAAAAGTGGGTGTATCTAAACATATTTCGTGTCTACATATATCAAATTTTACGTAAAGACTATTTTGGGACGGAGGGAGTATACATTTTCTCGGAGGACAGTTCTCTGCGCAGCTGCAGTTTATTTTTTTTCTTCTTTTCTTAGTGAAGTTTATCCAAAGCTTGAGGAGGCCATAGCCATACTGTTCCACCTTCCCGTGCACGTGCAACGGCCATAAAAAAGGGCCCACAGCACAGGCCTCTCTACATCGAGGCCCAGCACTCTACTCATGCCGACCAGACCTACGAGCTAGCGTCGCCCACCCTATAGCTAGCTAGCGCACCAGAAGGCAAGGCAGGTAGGCGGCTACCAGATCGAAAAGCTACTGAGGAGATCCGCACGAATCTCCAGGCTGGATCGAACGATGAAGGAGTTGGACGTGCGGTGCCGGCCACAGCTCGCCGCCGCCGCCGCCGCCACCACCACCACCAGCAGGAGGAAAAGGAGAGGAGAGGAAAAGAAGGCACAACCACCGCCGCGGCGGCCGTCCACGTCGTCCAGGTGTTACCGTCGACGGCACGGCACGGCACGCGCCGGCCAGCGCACGAGAGAAACAAGCTGGTTGATTGAGCTTAGTCGACAGTTGGGTCACGCGCGTGGCCTAGCTCGATCGAGTACTGCGTGAGCTGCGTACCTTGAGGGTCTGCGGCCTGGCCCCAGTGCAGCGCGAAGGGCGGCTCCTGCTTGACGACGGCGGCGGCGGCGTGGCTTATGCTGAAGGTGCCCACGCCGCCGGGAAGCGCCTGCTGGTTGTGGAGCTGCTGGGTGTTGTTGTACGCTGGTGGCGACGACGGTGACGGCTTCTCCTGCGGCTGCAGGAACTCGTGCGTCCTCAGGAATAAACCTGCACCAGCCATAGTTTTGCTTCTTGCTTCAGAGTTGATGAAGAATACGGCAACAAGTAAACAGTAGCTACTGGGGCTTCAGTAAACATGTTTTACTATCTGATCATCAATATGGACTTGATGCATGCATGACATATTCTACACCGCACGAGTTAAACACGATTGATTATAGCTCAAAGGCACATGTTGCAGAAACTGATTAATCTGATCATCCTGGCGAGTCACTTCTTGCGGAAACTGATTAATCTGATCATCCTGGCGAGTCGGCGGGGGAACCTTTCCTTATATTTTTTTACACTACAAATGGCTTTAAAATACAACATGGAAACATTGAAACCGGAATAGAATTCGCATTGCCAGCCTTGCAGGAAGGTCGTGGACGGCACTCTGCGTGACTCACTGCACCCACCTTCCTAGTATCTATCTACACGTGATCCCTTTTTTACTCTTCGTGTCCAACCATGCTTGCTTGATCGAGAACAAAACTACAGTAAATGCAGAAGCTGTAATTTTCGAAGACGAACAGACATGCAGTACTCCATAATTGATCCTCCTAACCCGCCAAGAACTTTTGCCCAATTTGGCAAATTCAAGAAAGATCCGCATGAACCAACCAACCAAAAGCAGAATCGTCAAACTGTCCGAGGAGTAATAAGTTGTAGAGAGAGAGAAACCTTGAGCGGGGGGAGTAGGCGGCGGCTTGGAGAGCTGCTGCGGCAGGGAGGATTCCTTGGCGGCGGCCGGCGCGTAGAGGGAGAGGAAGTCGTGCGTCGCCTTATTTCCTGCATTAACCCCATCTTGCATGAGGCGACCGACGAATCTTTCCATCCACTGGAAGGAGGAGGGACGGGCTAGATGAAAGCTTACCTTGGAGCCCCATGGCCGCGCATTACACCGCGATCGAGAGGAAGAAGATAGCAGAATTCACCGCGCTGGCTGGCTGGCCTGCTCGTGATAGAGCGCTCTTGGGTTGGGGGCTGGGAGAAGAGAGAGAGATGTGCGAGAGGGAGAGGATGGGATGAAGAGATCTCTCTGCAGCTCCAAGAGGCAAGACCCCTCCCCCCTCGCTTCCTGCGGGAAGGAACGATGCTTTATTCTACGGCGCCTCTCTGTCTTTCTCCCCGACGGCGTCAGCGTCAGTGTGACGGCCGTTAGCGGCGCGGTGCAGGGGACGTGGGCGTGGAACCTCGTACGGGTTTGGGGACCGAGCACGTGCTGTGCGTGGGTTGACCGCGTCGTTGACGCCAGGGCACGGTAACTTTTGTCTTCTCGTGTGGGCTTGGATTAGGATTGATCTGGATTTCGGTCCTCGATCTACTGTGCCTGCATAGTACTATATATAATGGGGGGACATCTCCACCCCCTCTCCAGCACTCCACGTCGCCTCAATTCTGCTGGCCGTCCGATCCGGCGCGACGGACGGCCCCGATCGCTCCACGTCGCCCTAACCCCGCGAGTTACTGTTCCGCACGACTCTTGATGCATCGGCGCAACCGGTCGCAGGCCCCCACCCGGTTGCCCCTCCCAGTATCGCACGATTTTTAGAGCTCGAGCCCAACCGGTCACACGCCCGCAGCCCGTTGCCTTACCTGTACCGCACGACTTTTGGTGCGAGCGGAACCGTTTGCCCGCCCGCAGCCGGTTACCCCTCGCCCGCACGCATTTTGATGCCTGTGCCTTATCCGGTCCTCTTCCTCGCGTCCCCCTCCAACTCCGCCTCCCACTCTGCGCTCCTGCGCCGCCGCATCGCCCTCCCCGACGAGGTGACTGAAAGGACAATGATGTCGCCTAGAGGGAGGAGTGAATAGGCGGTTTAAAACTTTTCCGGTTTAGGCTTGATAATTGCGGAATAAAACTAGATGTTTAAATTAACAAGCCGACAACCTAAATAAACTAGGCTCACCTATGTGCACCAACAACTTATGCTAAGCAAGACAAACAACAAGGTGATAGCAATATAGAATACTTCAAGCACGAAGGCTATCACAATGTAAAGTGCATAAGTAAAAGCTCGGGTATAGAAATAACCGAGGCACGCGGAGACGAGGATGTATTCCCGAGTTCCTCCTTGTTAAGGGAGTACGTCTCGTTGGAGAGGTGTGAACCGACACAACGGTTCAACAACCACAAAGGTTCCACCTTCTTCTCCGATGAACCGCACCACAAAGGCTTGGTTCACCTTCCACTATCGGAATTCCTTCGAGGCGGAATCCGGAGCCTTTCAACAACAATCCGGGGCACAACCCACAATGGGATTGGGGGCTCCCGAACGGCTTTCAACAACAATCCGGGGCACAACCCACAATGGGATTGGGGGCTCCCGAACGGCTTCAAGTGACCACACAAGAGTCCAACCACCACAATGGCGTCTAGGGTCCAAGGACCCAAGAGTAACAACTTCACAAGCTTTCAACTTCCACGAATCCTCGTGGAGAGCACACCGATGCACCAAATGCAAGAGGCAAGAGCACAAGTGTTCAAATCCTTCACTCTCAAATCCCACCACAAGCAACTAATGCTTATGGGGGGAGAAGAGAGGAAGAACAAAGAAGAACACAACAAATGGAACTCCAAGACCTAGATCGAAAGGGTTCCCCTCACTTAGAGAAGATATGGTTTGGTGGAAATGTAGATCTAGGTCTTCTCCTTCAATTCTCCAAAGATCAAAGAGTTTGGGTGGAGGGATTGGGAGATATCAAGGAAATGAGCTTGCAACAATGGAGGAGAGAGAAATCAAAACTTAGAGGGCAGGGCTAAGTGGCTGGAGGTATTTATACCCCTCCCAGAAAAAGAGCCGTTGCAGTCCACTTAGACCGGAGACTCCGGTCTGGAAGGCCGGAGACTCCGGCCTGGCCGGAGACTCTGGTCCCTGAGACCGGAGACTCCGGCCTCGAAAGAGCAGGGAAAAAGTCGACGCAGGAAAATAACACCGGAGACTCCGGACCGCATAGGCCGGAGACTCCGGCCCCCCAGAGACTCCGGGGTCACTCCGGACCTACTCCGGACCCCTATACCGTAAGCGCCGTCCGCTGGAACAAAAATCGATTCGCGAGGACCGGAGACTCCGGTCTAGGACCGGAGACTCCAGCCTAGGTAAAATCTGCAGCAAAACCGAACACGAAAACGTCAATATCTTTTCCATCCGGACTCCGTTTTCGATGATTTTTGGCTCGTTGGAATCGTTACAACGAGCTCTACTTGAATGTGCATAGAAACATCACAGTCCATCATGTGAGGATAAAACCAAATGGGGAAAGGTTGAACTTTCCTAAACAATGCAAACCGGTAAAACCTCCTTCATCAAAAACGCAACAAGATATTCATACGAAATCTGTTTTTGATGAACTAGAGCTTAGTATGGAGATAAACCAAGCTCTAAATCCTCACATGGATAAAAGGCAACAAGTTTTCCAAAGTAAAACCATTTTCGAAGGACTTGGTCTTGTCATGAACATCACGACAAGGACCGAAACCCAACACGGAGAAAAACCAAATAAGAACCAAGAAAGATGATATGCCAAGCATGTAAAGGTTTGAGCTCTCCACAAAGATGCGATCAAGTTACTCACTCGAGAGCCCCTCTTGATAGTACGCCGTCTATCCTAAAACCCGGTCTCCCACTAACACCATGAGACCGGTAAAATAGAAAACCTATCAAGATCATACCTTTGCCTTGCGCATTCCACTTGAGCTCGATGATGACGATCTTGACTCTCTCAAGTTGAAACACCTTTCTTAATTGTGCTTGCTAGCACATGCTTGATGAGGACTTCTCCAAATGCTCCCCCATACTCCATTATGGGAGGGCCTCGCTAAGCTTCGTCTTCATGTCTCCTTTGCAAGCTTCAATCAAAAGATATCTTCCGAGATGCATCATATTGAACTTGCACTTCATCTTCTTCTCTTGATATGTATGATGGCTTGGGGGTAAACATGATTGTTCACTCAATCTTCTATTCCAAGCCATACTTGCGATGAGCTCAACTCTATACATGACCATTCTTCATATTAACCCTTGAATAGAGCATTGGTCATTATGTCATCTTGAAGAGTCCAACACATGAACTCCTATATTTTCCCATGGACAAGATCTATAAGAATATCTCAATGTAAACATTAGTCCATAAGGATTGTCATTAATTACCAAAACCACGCATGGGGGCAACCATGCACTTTCAATCTCCCCCATTTTGGTAATTGATGACAATCCCTTTTACGAGGGTTTATATAATGAATTTAAGCAGCCATGCAACACAAAGAGCAAGGATGCAAGATAACCGCAAGAGAACAAACCCATATTCCCTTAAACCCTCTAAATTTCTCCCCCATTGGCATTGATTGCCGAAATGGGTGAAAAGTAAGAAGGCTAATATAATAAGAGCTCCCCCATAAAGTGTGCATTTCTCATAATGTGAGTGAAATCAAATGCACATATCCAATGAAGAATAGATGGAGGGAGATCAAACTATATTGAGGATCCAAAGATTGCAAGAGAATATCAAATAGAAAGATACTTCAACGAAAGAAGCAATCAATCAAAAGGATCCGAAAAGTGTTCTAAATATCATGAGGGAACTCCCCAAGGTACGTGCACAAATAGGATTTGTATTTCAATATAGTGTGCACAACATGGAATCCTCACTCCCTCCTAGATAATATCGAACATGAGCACATGCAAGAGAATATAAATGAGAAAAGAAGCAAAACAATTTGCAACAAATAAAATGTTTTGCAACATGAGCAAGGAGCGGCAAATAAAAGGATGGGTGTGAGATATAAAGACATTTTAGGAGACTAATACAAGGATGAGCAAACACATCAACATAGTCTTTCAAAAAGAGTTGCACATGGTGCATATCATGTCTTCCCCATACTCACACACCAAAGGAGATATAGCAAGTAGCTCCACAAGCTTATTAAAACTCAAAAAGCATAACACATGAAAATAAAGCTTGTGCCTTTAATTAGAAACCACCAAAGAAACAAAAGCAATAAGAGGTGGTCACTAAGGAATTGGAATACCAAATAAAGATGTACTATTTTCATGTGTATAAGTTTCTAAGTAGACACGAATCACTAAGATATGGGTCTACAAATAAACATGTACACACAAGATAGATACAAAGGTAGAGGTCATGATATCCAAGAGGAAGTCATAAATACACCAATAAGATCTTTGCTTAAAAGCATAGCACAAAGCTCAATTTTATCTTAAAGGGATATAGATGAACTTCAAACACACACTCATCATAGCATCAAACGTATCCACAAGGGATAAGGTGATAAACGGGATGCTCCGAGTAAGATAACAAGTCTCACAAAAGGCAAATGATTTTGAAACACATCAATATTACATATGCGAGACATAGAGTAGAAAGTGCTAGATTAACATATTTGGGATTGGTGAATCATGAAAATGATTATATATATTCCTCCCTTGATATGTAATCATCCCGGCTTACTCACATTTGCAATAAAGACGTTTTGCAAGCATCAAAAGAATTGCAACCAAAGAGATTCATGCCATGAAATCAACCTACACAAGGTTGAAAGCTAGAAAAGTATGCATGAGGTAGATACTTGTTACCGAGATAACATTCGTGATGTAGAAGATAAGAGCTCATGATCATCCAAGCTTGGCTCCAATAAGCACATGGTGACAACACATTCCTTTTAGATGAGACAAGCTTCCAATGCATCTCCAATATACCTAAAACAAATTCAAGTACAAAAAGGTACCCAAACTCATTGGGTCCAAAATAGTTAGAGCAACTACAATACATAGAACAAACTCCACATAAATATGTGCATATTAATGTGAAATTGAATTTCATGCACATCTTAGCCATATAGGATTTGATGGAGTTTATCCTATATATTGGATCAACGAAAGTAAGCATGCCATAAGATATACATATAATAAAAATGCATGCACATGACTTTCAAGAACCAAACGAGATATAATTTAGACAAAACACCAAGTAAACCAACAAGGCACACACAAGTGTGACAATAAAACAAATTGTCCAAATTATATCAAATACCCAAATCAGCACATGAGTGAAGATACCACTTTGAAAAGATGCTAATGAAAACAAGAAACCAATTGATGAACATATCATCAAGGAATAAACCAAAACCTCTACACTTTTCATGATGGCACAAAGTACCAAGACGAAAAATGTTTGTCTTCCAAGGAGACATGTCATCGGGATCAAATATCAAATGAAGACAACTAATGTTCTAAAGCATATAGGATTGCTCCCCCAAGATGTGTGCATTATTTATGATTTTGCATTTGAATACAAAATGCACACAAATGAGATCATCACTCTTCATATATATATTCAAACACTAGTCATGTTCAAGAAAGGCAAGAAATTGCAATACCAATTTAAAGAACGGTGTTTTACTCAAAGTAGGATAGCTTCCCAAAGAATAGTGCATTATTAAGAAGTATGACTTTTGAAGGTCAATGCACAAGAATTGGTTCATTGCTAGTCCCAACTCAAGAAAGCACAAAACAAATTTCAAGTAGAGCAATAAAGGATCCAAAAGATACAAGGAAGACAAAATAAAGTTAGATCAAACTAAATTCTTGGCAATCAAATAAGGCAATTCAAAGCAAGAGTCAAAGTGAATATGATCAATATATATACCACAAAATATGATTATCACTTGTCACGACAAGTAATGTATGGAGATATTTCTCGGGGGTGGATTGCAAAGATATATTCAAGACCATATTCACAAAACATAAGCATGTGGCAAAGGATAGGAATTAAAAGCCATGCTTAGATAGATAGTTATTCTTGATAGCTTCAAATATTCACGTGATCATGCAAAGCAACTCCAAGGAGTAGCTTGAAGCAATTGGCTTCCCAAAAAGATATATGAGAACATATTTAGGGAAAGCCATATCAAGAAATTCCATCACAAACAAGATCTAACGGTGAGAGGCAAAAAGCATTTAAGCAAAAAGGAACTTGTTTGAGAATCATGCCACAAATGTATAAGATAATGAAGACTATCAATTCTAGGTGGCAATACCTCATATGTTCACATTTTCTACGTTTGTAATATGCACATAGCTTATTACTCCCCCATAATGTGATAATCCATTTATTTAAAACAAGAGGCAAACAAAACCAACTCGAGAAATTAATGGACATTATATAATTTGAATTTCTCATGAGCATGACATACCACAAAGAGAATAGATAATATTGATATATCGACACTAAGTGGTATTTCCCATGTACACACATTTTTAGAATTGTGAAATGCACGAAGCATATCACTCTCCCAAAATGGAATAGTCCATTAATCTCTCAAAGAGAGAGTCAACAAGATAAGATAGCAAATAAAAGCAATAGGGCTCAAAACAAGTAGATGGTGTGCAAACCAAAATACACATACTTGATTTCTCAAGATAAGTAAGTAGAGAGCACAACACATACAAACACTAGCAAGGTACAAAACCTAACACATGCAAGGGTGCAAGCAACTTTCAATGTATATATGATTTAAATAAAAGTTACCGCAAGGAGGAACATTGGATATGAGATAGAACAATATAATCCATATGAATTGACTTGAGAGAATATAATTGATGAAGATCCCTTAATTCTTCATAGTGTAGCCAAGTCTCCAATGTTCTCCAACAACACCTATTGATCAAGTTTTAGCTTCTTGGTCCCCAACCAAGTTGGGTCCTAAGAGGTTAGTCACAATAGGTTTGGCAACCCAAATGGTTCTTTTCTTGACACCACTTTGAGTACCAACAAATTTGGCAAACACATTGCCAACCTTATCCTTCCGAAGAGAATAAACATCATCAACTATAATGGGGTTGGATAAGGTACCATTTGTGCATGAAGAAGCAAGGTGACCCTTCTCACGGCATAGGTAGCAACATCTACTTCCTCCCCTCTTCTTAGTTGGAGTCTTGACTTGAGGAGGGGTAGCTTGATTCTTCTTGGGAAGAGACCGTTCTTCAACTTGAGGAGCTTGAGTTTGAACTTGAGTCTTCTTCCCTTGTTGCTTCTCACTAAGAGCCTTCTTCTTCAAAGGACAAGATCTAACATGGTGCCCTTCAACTTTGCACTTGAAGCAAACAATCTTGGCCGAATCCTTGACTTGTTCTTGGCCCTTGTTCTTCTTGTTAAGCTTGGACTTGTTCTTGATATTGGAGTTGAATCCAAGTCCACTCTTGTCATTGGGGCGTCTTTGAACACTCAACATATTGTCAAGTGTAGAATCCCCAACATGACGCTTTTCCAAGTCTTTCTTCAAAGAAGTGACTTGGGCCTTGAGCTCATTTAATTCCTCTACATGGTTAGTATCAACACAAAAACTAGAGGAAGTAGAGGCTTCATTGTTAGAGCAACAAGGCATGGAAAGTAATTCATCACAGGATGTAGCAACATTATGAGTGGATGAATCACTAGGACTAGCACATGGCAATATAGCATTAAGAGTAGAAATTGTGCCATTGTCCACATGAGGCTCACAAGATGTGACATTTGACATAATAGCCTCATGAGCTAACTTTAGCCTAGCATGGGATGCTAGAAGATCATCATTAGAGCTAGAAAGCTTTTCATGACTTTCTTCCAATTTCCCATACTTACTAGATAGCAACTCAAGTTGAGCCCTTAGCTCAACATTCTCCTTCAAAATAGATGCTTCACAAGAAGTGGAGTTAGTAGCACAAGCATCATTAATATTAGAGATGGAAGAAGACAATTTGACAAGCTTGTCATTCTTAGATAGTTGAGTTTGGAGTTGATCATGAGACTTGATAAGGAGAGAGTGTTCACTTTCTAAAGCCTTGTGAGCTTTGTCAAGTCTCTCTATGTCCTCATTTAGTCTAGCATTGCCAACACCAAATTCAACTTTTTCCATTTTAAGCACTTTATACTTAGCAAGGGCATGATCTCTTTCCTTAATGATTTTAGCAATAATAAGATCATTAGACTCATCAAGGGATTCAAGTTTCTCTTCAAGAGAAGACCTAAGCTCTTCTTCTTCTTCAAGAGAAGCGTTCAAAGAAGCTATGGTGATAGAGTCATCTTTCTCAATTTGACATTTTTGCTCAAATTGAGTATCCAAATCCTCAATGATTTCTATACATTTAATACCATGAGCAACAATTTCACATAGAGAAGAGATAGCTTCACTACCTTTGGGAAGAGCACCAAGAACAATCTCACCCTTCTTGGTTAAGGTTTTAATGTCAAAATCTTCTTCATGAGGATGCTCAACCACATCATCACATATCTCGGGATTCGAGGTAGAATCCTTAGCCATGAGGCAAACATGATTAATGGGTGAGGGGGATGAAGAATTACTTGAAGCACCATTGAGGTCCATGTCTTGTTCCAACAAATGTTGGGATTCTTCTACATTGTTAGTCATGCAAATACTAGAGGATATGGAAGCATTATTTTCATGACCACAAGACATAGAGAGCATATCATCATTATATTTAGTTAAGCAACTATTACTTGATATGCAAGGACCATCAACTCTAGCATGTATGACATTTGGAGTGCTAGAAGAGTTTAAGTCCAAAGATAGAACATTGCAATGTGATAGAGAAGAAGAATAATCAATAGTAAGTTCACCATCACTAATGCAATTTCTATCACCACTCACCATGTCATTACCTTTTGACAAATCACATGTTGGTGAAGTGGAAGAAGTTGTGAACTCATCACGGCCGGTGGTGGAGGGAGACCAATCATCCTTAATAAATTTGGACACTTCATATATATCTTGAAGCTTGGTCCAAAGCTCATGTGCATTTCGAAAAGGCATGATTGAAGCAAGAACTACATCGGTCAAAGCACATATAAGACCATTAGTAACTTGAGTCTCGAGATGAGAGTTTATCTCATCCTCTAAAGATAATTCTTGGGAATCCTTTGGAGGAGATAAACTCACATCTACAATCCTCTTAATATAATTTGGACCCATGGCCCTAAAAAGATTAAGCATGCGAATTTTCCAAACATCATAATTTGTGCCATCGAATATAAAAGTGGGATCGTGCACTAATTCCCTAAACGACATCTTTTACTCTCTAGGCGGTTAAGCCCAAAAAGAGAGCCCAGGCTCTGATACCAATTGAAAGGACAATGATGTCGCCTAGAGGGGGGGGGGGTGAATAGGCGGTTTAAAACTTTTCCGGTTTAGGCTTGATAATTGCGGAATAAAACTAGATGTTTAAATTAACAAGCCGACAACCTAAATAAACTAGGCTCACCTATGTGCACCAACAACTTATGCTAAGCAAGACAAACAACAAGGTGATAGCAATATAGAATACTTCAAGCACGAAGGCTATCACAATGTAAAGTGCATAAGTAAAAGCTCGGGTATAGAAATAACCGAGGCACGCGGAGACGAGGATGTATTCCCGAGTTCCTCCTTGTTAAGGGAGTACGTCTCGTTGGAGAGGTGTGAACCGACACAACGGTTCAACAACCACAAAGGTTTCACCTTCTTCTCCGATGAACCGCACCACAAAGGCTTGGTTCACCTTCCACTATCGGAATTCCTTCGAGGCGGAATCCGGAGCCTTTCAACAACAATCCGGGGCACAACCCACAATGGGATTGGGGGCTCCCGAACGGCTTTCAACAACAATCCGGGGCACAACCCACAATGGGATTGGGGGCTCCCGAACGGCTTCAAGTGACCACACAAGAGTCCAACCACCACAATGGCGTCTAGGGTCCAAGGACCCAAGAGTAACAACTTCACAAGCTTTCAACTTCCACGAATCCTCGTGGAGAGCACACCGATGCACCAAATGCAAGAGGCAAGAGCACAAGTGCTCAAATCCTTCACTCTCAAATCCCACCACAAGCAACTAATGCTTATGGGGGGAGAAGAGAGGAAGAACAAAGAAGAACACAACAAATGGAACTCCAAGACCTAGATCGAAAGGGTTCCCCTCACTTAGAGAAGATATGGTTTGGTGGAAATGTAGATCTAGGTCTTCTCCTTCAATTCTCCAAAGATCAAAGAGTTTGGGTGGAGGGATTGGGAGATATCAAGGAAATGAGCTTGCAACAATGGAGGAGAGAGAAATCAAAACTTAGAGGGCAGGGCTAAGTGGCTGGAGGTATTTATACCCCTCCCAGAAAAAGAGCCGTTGCAGTCCACTTAGACCGGAGACTCCGGTCTGGAAGGCCGGAGACTCCGGCCTCGAAAGAGCAGGGAAAAAGTCGACGCAGGAAAATAACACCGGAGACTCCGGACCGCATAGGCCGGAGACTCCGGCCCCCCAGAGACTCCGGGGTCACTCCGGACCTACTCCGGACCCCTATACCGTAAGCGCCGTCCGCTGGAACAAAAATCGATTCGCGAGGACCGGAGACTCCGGTCTAGGACCGGAGACTCCAGCCTAGGTAAAAACTGCAGCAAAACCGAACACGAAAACGTCAATATCTTTTCCATCCGGACTCCGTTTTCGATGATTTTTGGCTCGTTGGAATCGTTACAACGAGCTCTACTTGAATGTGCATAGAAACATCACAGTCCATCATGTGAGGATAAAACCAAATGGGGAAAGGTTGAACTTTCCTAAACAATGCAAACCGGTAAAACCTCCTTCATCAAAAACGCAACAAGATATTCGTACGAAATCTGTTTTTGATGAACTAGAGCTTAGTATGGAGATAAACCAAGCTCTAAATCCTCACATGGATAAAAGGCAACAAGTTTTCCAAAGTAAAACCATTTTCGAAGGACTTGGTCTTGTCATGAAGATCACGACAAGGACCGAAACCCAACACGGAGAAAAACCAAATAAGAACCAAGAAAGATGATATGCCAAGCATGTAAAGGTTTGAGCTCTCCACAAAGATGCGATCAAGTTACTCACTCGAGAGCCCCTCTTGATAGTACGCCGTCTATCCTAAAACCCGGTCTCCCACTAACACCATGAGACCGGTAAAATAGAAAACCTATCAAGATCATACCTTTGCCTTGCGCATTCCACTTGAGCTCGATGATGACGATCTTGACTCTCTCAAGTTGAAACACCTTTCTTAATTGTGCTTGCTAGCACATGCTTGATGAGGACTTCTCCAAATGCTCCCCCATACTCCATTATGGGAGGGCCTCGCTAAGTTTCGTCTTCATGTCTCCTTTGCAAGCTTCAATCAAAAGATATCTTCCGAGATGCATCATATTGAACTTGCACTTCATCTTCTTCTCTTGATATGTATGATGGCTTGGGGGTAAACATGATTGTTCACTCAATCTTCTATTCCAAGCCATACTTGCGATGAGCTCAACTCTATACATGACCATTCTTCATATTAACCCTTGAATAGAGCATTGGTCATTATATCATCTTGAAGAGTCCAACACATGAATTGCTATATTTTCCCATGGACAAGATCTATAAGAATATCTCAATGTAAACATTAGTCCATAAGGATTGTCATTGATTACCAAAAGCACGCATGGGGTGACGACCTCGCCCTGCTCCGCTCCTCGCTCTTCTTCTTTGCCTCCTCCTCAAACGTCGCCTCCCCGCTTTTCCTCGTGGTCTTCCCACGATGGTGCGGTGCGTCGCCAGATCGCCCGTGGCGGGCTCGACGGGAGGAAGGAGCACCAGTACCTCGCCGAGCTCGGCCTCGCGCCGTAAAACCTGGCCTCCTTCCCCTGGGGCGGCTCGGGCCCCGTCATCATCACCGCCAACCCTACCAACAACCAGGTGCGTCTCCGCCCGACCCCGATCCGCTCGATTCCGTTCGAAATTCGGGGGCTCAGTGTGTGTTCGGCTGTGCTTGAGGCGTCCATGGACGACTACGACAAGGGCATGAGCGCCTGGTTCGATGCTGCCAAGACCGTGGCCGCCTCGCCTATTTTGCAATCTCCCAAGATAGGCGGCGGACGTGGAGTCCTTTGCTCCCGACAACCAGCCGCACCAGGCCGGACTACACGCAGGCCTTGGGCATTCAGTATCTAGGGAGGCAGATCGGATACGAGGCTGTCGACGGTTCAATCTTCTTCCTCCGGCATCCAGGGAGCAGCCAAATCCATGGGCGCATCCCGTGTGGCTGGCCAGCACTTCGTGCTTCTATATCAAGCACATTTGTTGGGGGTAGCTACTGCAGGTTCCGCTGCCGTCTCTGCTAATAACATCATGTGAGTGTCTGATTTCTGATACCATATTGCTACCTTATTATCTGTGATCTGTCAATGTGCGATTGTGTGAATTATGGTTATTTTGTTAGATTAAAGACATGTGTCAAGACCTGATGGACATATCTGTTTGAATGCTTCACGAATTCATTTTATATGAATGTGTACCGCAGGTTAATTTGCACAACGATTCACTGTTTGGTATATGGATGGATCACGAGTGTTACCTGTGCAGTTTTTAGAAATAATTTTGAAAAGGGTGATTGGTCGAGTAATTAATTTACAAATTTTGGGAAATAATTTAGCATCCTAATGTGATACTGCAGTTTTACAAAATGACAATTGTAAGCATCAGTTCATATAAGTTCAGATTGCCTAGGGGACAAAGCTATGCAATTATCCAAATACTTGCTTTTTTCAGATAGATAAAAAATAATAACCTTAGGCCACTTGAATAATCTTGAGACGAGCTGGCGAATTCAGAGCTGTTACAGCTATCAATATTAACCAGAAATCAGCACTGACAAGTCTTCTGCACAAAATTATTTTTCCATTACTGTTGAGTAGCCCAAATGCTTGAATTCAGAACTATGGCATGCATGTGCTGGCCCGCTTATTTCCTTGCCTGCAGTCGGCAGCCGGGTAGTGTATTTCCCACAGGGCCACAGCGAGCAGGTTAGTGTAATTATAATCTTTTGCATGATCCTGAATTCTACATAGTGTGCCATTTTTGTTGCCAGTGAAATCTGGCGTAATCGTGTCAGAAATTGTTTGCTCTCTTTGTTTATGTAGATTTACTGGGTACCTGCGTCGAGCCATCGACAAATAAAGAAATAGAGTCGCAAATAGAGCCACCACGCCGAAATAACCTCACTTCTATCTTTGTATTCATCATTAGTGTTGCTGCCTTCACGCTGATGTTGAAACGGATGAAGTCTATGAAACAGATGACATTACAACAACTTAACCCGGTAAATCACATGTGCAAATTTCATTCACTTGGTATCCAAGGGAGTAACTTTAGCGATCCGTGCATTCCAACTTATTTCTGGGACTGTAAATACGAAGTTATCCTGAAAAGTTAAAAGTATCTTCGCGTGGTTTCAAGAATTTGGGTCATAGTAAGATAGTGGCACCTGAAAATATCTTGCAGGATAATAATCGCTAGCCATTTTCAATTACTAATGCGAGTGTGGTTTACTACACTGAATATTTGCTGCCATAAACTTGCCGGATTGACCTGTATTTCCCTGGAAGGAACTTGTGTTATCATCAGTATGTGGAGACCTTTAATACTGGATACTAGATTACAAAGTTGCTACTGCTACAACAAGTATTAGTTTTACAAACTGCATGGCTACATCTTTACTTGCACAAATAGTAATTTAGCTCTGTGAAATCCACGTTGATTCCTAAATGCTTCCACTATGTCTCCCATATGTTGTGATAGCATTTTGCTACAGAGAGACTCCATGCTTCATATATATCTAATATGTGCCGATAATGTCTACAGAATGGCCTATACGACCATGCTTCTTAAGTTTGAATTGATGCTTCTAATATCTCAAACACATGCTTCCTAAGTTTGTGGCGGTGTATAAGTTACCATTTCTAAGAGACTTAACTTAGCATTGCCACATGACTTTCTATATTTCTCATCTGTGTTCAAAATTATGAAGGATGCATGATATCCTGAATTTGTTTGCTTTGCAATGGGCACATTCAAGTAATCTGGTTCAAATAATTAACATTTTTTGTGCATATGTATTTACAAGTTGATGTGAACTTATACCATGCTTCATATCTATGCATATTGTGCTTCATATCTATGTTTACATGCTTCTTAATCTCTCATACAAATGTTCCATGCTTCTTTTTTTCTCTGGTGTATGCTTCTACTGTATAGATCTTTTGGTTCATACGATCCAAATCATTCTTTGTTTCTCACATATGTTTCTATTGTGTACAAGAAATCTCCGTCATGGTCGTTGGAGGCATAGTGGACGCACCACAAGGAACTGCGACAGTTGCCATTTTCAACGAGCTAGACCAATGCATGTCGGCGTCAACCCTGGGCAAGGAGGACGTAGCATCCCAATAAACCACGCATGTTGCTCAACGACATTGTTTGCCAGGTGACCATCAAGAGACACACGTACTTCACTTATGCTTCCATTCTGTATTGGTGGAGAAATAGCTGCAACAAACATCAAGTTGATTGTTTATGCGGTCTGACGTAGTTATAGATAAGTTACTATCAACATGTTTAATCAAGGTGGCATTTAGATTAGACTATTTTATGTACTATAAAATATATGGTTGATCATACTTCCTCTTTCGATTAGGGGATGTAAGTTCTTCCGATTTCATATCTTCTAATTCCTCTTATAACCAGGTTGTGCGCTATGATATCTTATATTGGTATCCAACACCATTTACTTTGTGGTTCAACAGTATCTTAGGGTAAGTACGTTCCAAACCACAAGACAATTTGTGTAGCTTTTAATTGTGTTTCCTGCAAGTACGTTCTCCTTTTCCAGTTTGAAGGACTGTCATGTTTGCAATTGTGATTTCAGTGGCACTTAAGAGATACCAAGCGTACATAATTAGTTCACTGGACTCTTATGTTTCCATTTAATACATGCATGTATTATTTATCCTTTGTCTCTCCAAACATGCTTCACATACCACTTGTGCACTACTCTATGAGGACATGAAAGACTATATTTCTTCTCCTTCCTACTCTTAATTTTTTATCTGTCTAAAACTAAAGCAACAAAAGATATTCCTTTTTGCCTTGATTTCATCCTGTAGGAACTATCTGAAATGGGAAGTTATAGGAAGTCCTTCGTATCTATAAAATGGAACTATCTCTCTGCTTAATTCTGTACTTAAGGGGTTATTGTAGACAGAGGATATTACCAAAGTTCATGCTTCTACTCACCTTTTGACAAATATATGTTCCCTAGATGTCAATAAAACAACACCAGAAGTTTCTCATATAAGCCTTCTATAAAGTTCATAGGTGGCTGAAACTTTTTGCAGCCATAGAATGACTATACATTATTCAGTTTTCAACATGAGTTGTTTCTTTATATGAGAATTGTAAACTCTCTTAATTGTTGATATCATCTTCTAGCCTTTCTTTCGTAATTATGTGCGATATTTATGTAAGCAGCTCCTATCTTACAGCCAACTCCCTTACAGGTATATCTGGTAACTCATAAAATCGGCCAAAGACACTTAGTCTAGATCGTCCGACACTTCATCTCTAGGGCCATTTCACTATCGACCTGCAATATCTGGCTTTCTCCACTAATTGATGGAATTTGGCAGGAAGATGCTACATTATTGCGTTGTATACTAGAATTTTGTGTGGTACATGTATACCGACTGAATTTCTTGATGTATACTATCGCAATAAAAAAATTATGCTAGCTTCTTAAATAGATTTCTAACAAAATTGTCGTCAGGGGCGCGGCGTGTCGCCGCGCCGTGTTACCTAGTACTAGTAGTAGACGGCATGCTCTGGTACATTTCCTCGTGATGTTTAGCCCGATTTTTACTCAACTACAACTACAGCCAGGTTACAGACTTGGATCCGGAGATCCCATGGCCAAACGCGACTCGCCACGTGGACAAATGTATTCTATTGAAGTGTGTAATCTTTTTTTATTCAACCGGTGAATTTTTTAGCCCAGTTAGTAACAAAGGAAAACTGTCAAATAATTATTAGAAGATAGGAATTTTTACATTTTGGAAGCAAGGAATAGGAAATTTGGATTCTTTTGAAATTCCTATGGAATAGGCTATTCCATATAAATTTGGATTCATGTTTTAATCTTGGACACTACACGGCGGCGCCACATTTTTTCTCTTTCGTGCGTGTGGCGGCTCCTTACATGCATGCATGCAGTGACGTCATACATGACATCATTTATATTCTTTTTATTGTTTAGATTAAAAATCTTTTATCTTTTAAATGGTTAATCCGATTGAAATTTCGTTTTCACCGTTGGCTTAGTCGTTATAAGATCTATTACCTCTGTCCAATAAAGGATGTCTCAACTTTATCAAAAATGGATGCATCGAGACATAACTTAGTGTATAGATACATCAAATTTTTTGATCAAGTTAGTGAAAGGAAAGACGTCGCCTAGAGGGGGGGGGGGGGGGGGTGAATAGGCGAGGTACACTTTTTACAATTTAGGGTTGATAAATGCGGAATAAAACTTAGTGTTTAACTTATCAAGAACACAACCTAAATATACTAGGTGAACCTATGTGCACCAACAACTTATGCTAAGCAAGACAAGCAACAAAGTGATAACAAGGTAAATGACTTCAAGCACGAAGGCTATCACAATGTAAATGACTTCAAGCACGAAGGCTATCACGGCATAAGTAAAGAGCTCGGCTATAGAGATAACTGAGGCACGCGGAGACGAGGATGTATTCCCGAGTTCCTCCTTCTTAGGGGAGTACGTCTCGTTGGAGAGGTGTGAGTGACCACCACAGGTCTGACTCAACGCCACAAAGGCCTCACCTTATTCTCCGATGAACTCTACCACAAAGGTCCAGGTTCACCTTCCACTATGAACTCCTTTGGGGCGGAGAACAATCCCGTACAACAACCTTGGGGCACACACCCACAACCGAATTGGGGGCTCGCAAAAGACCACACAAGGTCTTGACCACAACAGGTCTAACTTGACCACAAAGGTACCAACTAGCAACAAAGGCCTTGACCACAAAAGGTCTCCGCCACAAAGGCCGGCCACTAAGGCGTCTAGGCTCCAAGGACCCAAGAGTAACAAGCTCACGAATTTCACCACCACGAATCACGTGGAGGGCTCAAACCGATGCAACCGATGCAATGGCAAGAACACAAGGTCTTCACTCCCAAATCCCACCAAAAGCAACTAATGCTTATGGGGGGAGGAGAGAGGAAGAACAAAGAAACCACAAAGGAGTCAAATCCCTCACTCCCTAATCCCACCAAAAGCAACTAATGCTTGTGGGGGGAGAAGAGAGGAAGAACAAAGAAGGAGAACCACAAAGGAACTCCTAGATCTAGATCCACTAGGTTCCCCTCACTTAGAGGAGAGATGGATTGGTGGAAACGTAGATCTAGATCTCCTCTCACTTTTCCCTCAAATATATGCAAGAATCATGGGAGGAATTGAGAGGGGGCAAGCTTTTCCAAGGTCAACAATGGCAGGAGAGAGAAGGGAAAAACAAGCAGCTCAAGGAAGAAGAAGGGGAGGGGTATTTATAGCCCTCCCAGTTTTCTAGCCGTTGGGAATCGTCAGTCCGGAAATTTCCGAACCCCGGAAATCTCCGGTAGGAAATCCGACTGAGAGCTGAAAGCGACCAGTGCTGATATCAAATAAGACTTGGCGAAAAACTTAACTTGGTCGTTCGGAAATTTCCGAACCGGGACCGGAAATTTCCGGACCCGGCGGAAAATCCGACTGAGAGCCAGTTGAGTGCAGTGCAGAAAATCTTTAAGACTTGGCGAAAAATTCTCCGGGTCGGAAATCTCCGGTCTGGGGTCCGGAAATTTCCGCCCCTCCGAAAACTACAGAAACACCAGAACTGAAATAACTTTTGCATAATAACTCCGAATAAAGTGAAACCAACTCCGTTGGAAAGGTACCGACAAGGTGAAAAGCCAAATAAGAACCAAGAAAGATGATATGCCAAGCATGCAACGGTTTGAGCTCTCCACAAAGATGCGATCAAGTTACTCCCTCGAGAGCCCCTCTTGATAGTACGCCTGTCTATCCTATAGCCCTATCAAGAACAAACATTTGCCTTGAGCAATCCACTTGAGCCTTGAGCATTCCACTTGAGCTAGACGAAGACGGTCTTGATCTCTCAATGTGGACCACCTTTCTTGATTGCGCTTGCTAGCACATGCTTGGTGAAGACTTCTCCAAATACTCCCCCATACGCCATTATGGGAGAGCCTCGCTTAGCTTCGTCTTCATGTCAATCTCCAAGCTCCATTAGCTTCGTCTTCATGTCTTCATTTCGACCTCCAAGCTACAAGCATAAGATATCTCCGAAATGCTTCTCTTGGTCTTGCACTTCTTAACCTTGATGACGAATACCGCATGACATCATTCTCCATGAGTTCTATGAGATGTTCTTCTTGTTGCAAGCCCATGGGAAGATACCTAACTCCACATATAGATACCACACACACTTGGGTTAGTTCACAAAGCTATATGGACAATGGCTTACCATCCAAGGGATACATGATCCACTTGGTACATCTTATAGCTTCGTGTGTTGATCAACATCTTGATCAATCTCGTATCATCCCATCTATCTTCATATAGGTGATGTCTTGACATCTTCAAGACATACTTACAATATGCTCCCATCTATCTTCATATGGGTGATGTCTTGACATCTTCAAGACATACTTGCAATATGCTCAACACACACATTAGTCCATATGGATTGTCATCAATTACCAAAACCATATAAGAGGGCACATGCCCTTTCAGTTAGGACATTCTTTATTGGACGAAGTGGAGTACAAAACAAGATCCCATGTTGCCATGTTTTGAAGACTTTTTTCCTTCAGTACTTACCACATTATTATAACTATCTTATCACATTATAATAACTTGACTATCAGGTTTTTGTACGTCCATTCTATGTCAATATAAGATCGATAGATACTAATTTACGTGAAACGATATTATTTCTTGGGTTTTAGAAACACATAAACTCTTACTCACTAGATGTACATATCGTTATAATGTGTAAAAACCTCTATAAAATTATAGGATAACCATGCATAATTTTCATGATAGCTATTCAATATAAATCTGGTAAATATAATGTTCAATCTGGTAACTGATGTGACGGGAAAATTTCGTCACACCAGATTGTAGATGTGTCATAAGTGATTCGAATCCATCTAGTAACGATATATACTTATCTTGATAATTATTTGTGTTAATATGATAGCCATAGTATCACAATTTGGTAACTGGTGTAATTTTTTTATTTTCATCTAAACATATTAACAATGGATTTAGTTTTAAAGCCCTCGTCGAGGCGAATCTAACGGTATAAACATATGACTAATCGTAATAATGGTTTAGAAGGTAAATCATTTTAGATTTTCGAATTTGGTAATTAATGTGACGATGTCACCTACACTACTGCATGCATGTGCTCTCCCTTTAGGGGAAAAGTTACGCAAATCACCCGCCGCATGCGGAAGCTCTCGGTGCGGCGCCTTATGCTAGATTTTCCCTTTAATCTTACTATGTCTACAATTACTGTGTTTTTCCTGAGTGACCTCCAGACGACATTTTAGAAAATTTCCTGTGGTTTTGATTTTTGTAGGAATTCAGGAAACATGTGAAGGGGATCGCAGGCAGAAAACAAAAAAATTTCCTAACAGCGATAACCTTAAACTAGCCAGAATCTATACTATGCAGATATAGTAGTACGAAAGGGGGTCGGTGCACATACCTCTTGTAGACCGAAAAGCGGGGATTACGCTCCCGCACAAGCGTTGTCGATGAAGCCGACGAAGACTTCGATGCCATGTAGAGGAAGCAGACCTCTAGAACCACTAGCGTGGTGCCTCGCAGGGCGTTACACACGTACGGTGAAGCCGACGAACTCCGGGCTCCGATCCAACGACGAAGCAGCGGAAGACTGGGACCGGGAGACCAGCAGCACGACGGTGTGCGTATGGTGGAGAAAACAATTCCTCGGCGCAACGCCAAACTGGGGAGTCACGGGATCCAAGGAGAGAGAGAGAGAAATTGGTGTGTCTTTAAAGGCCAAGGTTACCCCCATATATATAGGAGGCCAGGGGCTGCCCAACTTGCCAGGCTGGCGGTGTGGGACTAATCCCACACCCCAGCCGGCCTAGCATGGTGCGCCGGCCATGGGTGGGCCCCATGTGGCCCACCTAGGCCGGCCGAACCAGCCCTCCTCCCGTGGGGGGGATCTTCCCCCCCTCATGTGCCTCTTTGCCTGGGTAGGCCCATTTAGGGAAAAATGCCTTTAAAAATTCAGAATAAAATAAAATAAAATATATTTAACTATTAATTACACTAATTAATCTTAAATACATATTACATAATTTATTCCGGCTCCGAAAACTATTTCGTTGCTGCCCGATCTCCATTAGAACTTTCCCGGGACGTTCCCGGTCTCTCCTTTCCTATTTTTCTCTTCCGGTAAAATGTCGACTCCCCTTAAGTGTGTTACCCTAGCGGTTCGATTATCTCACCAGACATGATCGAGACTCCTCTCCGATCAATGACTAATTCGTGGACCTTGGATACCCAGAATAAATCCCTGCGAGATAACGAATACTTTACCGATCGAACCTAGACGTCTGAGTCTTAGACCTTTTGCCATGCGATACTTAGCGCGTCCGAGACTCGTTCATAGATATCTCCATACCTAGCTTGATCTCGTTACCGACACTGCTAACTTCTACTCGTCCATGATATTATGTCCTGGTGACCTAGTCACACGCTTGCAAGCTCGTTTGACATAATCTCACCGAGTGGGCCCTAGAGTATCTATCCTGCTATGGGACTGGCAAATCCCGCTCTTGACCCCCCGTCTCAACATACTCCTTTCCGACACCCGAGAGGGACACCTTTATTGTCACACTATGTAAGATATGACGTTTGATGCAATCAAAGTGTCTTCCAGGAATAGCAATAAGAGTAGGTCTCACGGTCGAAGGTGTAATGACTACGTCCTACAAATGTTGGGTATGTCCATCACATCGTTCTACCAACGACATGACTTCATTGTCAAATAGACGCCATGTCACATGATCGGGAAACCTCGATTATCGATTGCACAATGAACCAGTCAAATAGAGGCTACTGGGGACCTGGTTGTTTTACGTATCACACGTGTATTAATGTTTCCGCTTAATACAGTTATAGCATGACACAAAAACGTATTATGAACAAATAAGATATGATAAATAAAACTCTTTATTAATTGCCTCTAGGGCATATCTCCTACAGTCTCCCACTTGCACTAGAGTACAATTTAATCTAGTTTACAACTTGGTAAAAGCCGGACACCCATAGCATCTTGGTGTTTCACGTGCTTGTCAAGCAGGAGAGGCTTCGTCAAAGGATCTGCCACATTCAGATTCGTATGTATTTTGCAAATCTTCACTTCACCTCCTTGTACGTATTGTCGTATCACATGGAAGCGTCGGAGTATGTGTTTGGCAGTCGAGTGAGACCTTGGTTCCTTCGCGTTAGCAATGGCACCCGTATTGTCGCAGTAGAGGGTCACGGGGTCTTGCGCGCTAGGGAACACTCCAAGCTCGATGATGAACTTCCTCAGCCACATAGCTTCATTCGCGGCTTCAGAAGCAGCAATGTACTCCGATTCCATTGTAAATTGGGCCACGATGGGTTGCTTCCCACTCCTCCAGCATACAGCGCCTCGGTTCACCTTGAAAACATATCCTGTCTGTGACTTAGAGTCATCTGGGTCTGAGCAGAAACTTGCATCAACGTAACCGGTTACGCCAAGTTCTTCCTCACAGTCCCCATACACAATGAACATTTCCTTTGTATGCTTGAGATTCTTAAGAATGCTTTTAACAGCTACCCAATGATCGTTTCCAGGATTACTTTGGAACCGGCTCGTCAAACTAAGAGCCAATGCTACATCAGGTCGAATACTTAACATGGCATACATGATCGATCCTATGGCTGAAGCATAAGGATGTTTAGCCATCTCGGCTTTATCATGTCCCGTCACCGGACACTGAGCCTTGCTCAATACCTTATTCTTGACAACCGCCAGAAAACCCTTCTTTGCCGTCTTCATACCGAACCGTTTCAGTATCTTGTCAATATAAGTACTCTGACTTAACGCTAATAGACGTCTTGATATATCACGATAGATTTTAATGCCTAAAACGTATACAGCTTCTCCTAAGTCCTTCATTGAAAATTTACTGTTTAAATATTTCTTAACGCTATTCAGAAGTTCCACATTATCCCCTATTAGTAGTATATCATCAACATATAGTACTACGAACACAACTGAGATCCCACTCATTTTCTTGTAAATGCAGGTCTCTTCGCTATTTTGGACAAATCCAAAATCTTTGATCACCTCATCAAAGCGAAGATTCCAGCTCCGAGATGCTTGCTTCAGTCCATAAATGGAACGCTGAAACTTGCATACCTTGCCAGCATTTTCTGGATCGACAAAACCTTCAGGTTGTACCATATACAACTCTTTCTCAATGTTACCATTTAGGAAGGCTGTTTTGACATCCATTTGCCATATCTCATAGTCATAATATGCGGCAAGTGCTAGCAAAATCCGAATAGACTTTAGCATCGCTACCGGTGAAAACGTTTCATCGTAGTCAATCCCAAGAACTTGTCGGAAACCCTTTGTGACAAGCCGAGCTTTATAGACGGTCAAATTACCATCAGCATCAGTCTTCTTCTTAAAGATCCATTTATTCTCGACGGCCTTGCGCCCTTCGGGAATCTCCATCAAATTCCATACTTTGTTATCATACATGGATCCTATTTAGGATTTCATGGCTTCAAGCCATTTCTCAGACTCAGGACTAGCCATAGCCTCTTTGTAGTTCGTAGGTTCGTCTTGTTCAATCAACATGACGGTGCAAACCATGTTGCCATACCATTCAGGGGCGATCCGAGATCTCCCTGACCTACGAGGTAGAATAGCACCTTCGACATCTTCTCCCACTCCATCTGTGGAGGACGTTTCCGGAACAGCTTCCGTTGCGCCACTCGGAATTTCGAGTTCAGGATCAACGATCTCGTCGAGGTCTATTTTCCTCCCACTTACTCCTTTGGCGAGAAACTCTTTCTCCAGAAAGGTACCGTTCTTCGCGACAAACGTTTTGCCCTCAGCTTGGTTGTAGAAGGTGTATCCTATGGTTTCCCGCGGATACCCTACAAAGACGACTTTCTCCGATTTCGGTTCGAGTTTGTCGAGCTGTAGTTTCTTAACATACGCCTCACAACCCCAGACCTTCAGGAACGACAACTTAGGTTTCTGGCCATGCCATATCTCATACGGTGTCGTTGCTACGGATTTGGACGGAGCCCTATTTAAAATGAATGCGGCTGTTTCTAACGCATACCCCCAAAAAGATACGGGCAAGTCGGTAAAAGACATCATAGATCGGACGCTATCTAATAGGGTACGATTACGTCGCTCGGACACACCGTTGCGTTGCGGCGTTCCAGCTGGCGTAAGCTGCGGCACAATGCCACAGGCTTTCAGATGTGTGCCAAACTCAAAACTCAAATATTCGCCACCACGATCGGATCGAAGGTGCTTGATTTTCTTGTTGAGTTGATTTTCAACTTCACTTTGAAATTCTTTGAACTTTTCAAATGTTTCAGACTTGTGTTTTATCAAATAGATATACCCATATCTACTCAAGTCATCGGTGAAGGTGACAAAATAACGATAACCATTGCATGTCGACACGCTCATTGGTCCACACACATCTGTATGTATGACTCCCAATAAGTCCGACGCCCGTTCCATGAAACCATTGAACGGTGTCTTGGTCATCTTGCCCATGAGGCATGGTTCGCATGTGTCGAGGGATCCAAAATCCAACGAGTCCAGAAGTCCATCGGCATGGAGTTTCTTCATGCGCTTTATACCAATGTGACCGAGACGGCAATGCCATATATACATGGCGGTATCGCTACTAAGTTTAATCCTCTTGGCATCTATGCTATGGATGTGAGTACTACGATCGAGATTCAACAAGAATAAACCATTATTCTCGGGAGCATTAACATAAAAGATATCATTCATAGAAATAGCACAACCATTTGATACTGATTTGAACGAATATCCGTCTTGCAACAAGCAAGACCCACTGATAATGTTTACACTCAAGGACGGTACAAAATAACACTTATTCAGAACCAAAACTAATCCCGATGGTAGATGTAGAGGGAGTGTGCCGACAGCCACCACGTCAACTCTTGATCCGTTGCCGACGTGCATCGTCACCTCGTCCTTTGCCAGGCGCCGCTTATTCCGCAACTCCTCCTGAGAGTTACAAATATGAGCAACAGAACCAGTATCAAAGTACCCAGGTGTTGCTACGGGCGCAGTTAAGGTACACATCAATAACATGTATATCAAATATACCTTTCTCTATTCCGACAATCTTGCCGGCCTTCTTATCTTCCAGATACTTGGACAGTTGCGCTTCCAGGGATCTGATGGTCACCACCATCTTGTCCATCTTGATTTCCAATTCGGCCATGTTGAGCATCATAAGAATTTCCGACAGGGATTTTGATGTCCCAATCATGTCGTAGTTCATGATGGCGTCCTTATAGCTAGGGGGCAGCGACAATAGCACCCTATCTATAACCAGCTCTTCTGGGATCACATATCCCAGGTCTTTCAGGAGCTGAACGCTGCCAAACATATTGGCCAAATGCTCACTTATATTGCCGTGCTCTTCCATCTGGGCTGAGAAGAAAAGCTTGGTAGCTTCAAACCTCTCATCCTTGACTTGTCGTGCAAAAATAACCATGAGTTCAGTGATTATCTCATAAGCACTCTTGTTCTCAAAATGGTTCTGCAGGTCAGCCTCCATGGCAAAGAGCATGCCACTCCGGACAAAAGAAGAAATCTCCGCCTTAAACTCGTGGACACTCCTAACCAATTCTGAGGCGGTGTTTGCTGGCTGATCACCTAAGGGGGCTTCAAGGATGTAAGCCACCTCGTGGGTATTCAGAATGGACTTCAGATTGCGGAACCAAGATACGAAGTTGGACCCATTGGTCTTAAGCTTCTCTTTCTCAAGGAACAGGGCTAGGTTAAAAGTGGGGTGAGACATCTACAATGGAATTTGCAAAACATAAGACTTTGTTCATAAAATTTTGAGTTCAAGTATTTTCGAAAATAACCATAAGAACTCCCACTCAAAACGAATATCCCTCTCATCGCTTTAGTGATTACACGAACGTAATCCATTGTGCAACCCCTCATCATCAGAGCCGGCAACACAACTTCAAAGGTATACATCGGAATGTCAATCACAACAACTTTGTGACTCATGCTCGACCTTTCGGTCACCTTGTTCCGAGGCCACGTCTGTACATGCTAGGCTCGCCACAATAACCTTCAACGTAAACGCGCGTGCAACATGGCTTACACCCACTGTATGCGAACGACGATATGTCTGACACCCGATCGTCACGGCCTGCCTCATAACGTAGAACTTTCTTGGTGGTGCACGTCGAAGGGAGGACACAGATGGTATTTTGGAGGGATCATCTTATATAACTACCGCCGTGTAACTAATATATACTATATATATATATATATATATATATATATATATATATACACACACACAATATAAGATGCACTCAAAACATCAAATGTAATGCGACGTGATATGGTCCTTGCGCCGATGGTCTCCTTCGCGCCAACAGTTCATAAACAATTTAATAAACCTACCTTGACCATATCACACTGCCCCTGCAAAATAAAGTTAGACGCTTCTACTTTATCTTTTACATATTTTAGGTGGCTTGGGGCTGTCGTAAATAGAACCGCTTCATACCTACACGAACCTATGACCACAACAACGATCAAATAATTGCATATTTATTCATCCCTTTCGGGCCCTCCATTGAAAATGCAAAGCCAACTAAAGAGAGAGAGACAGACACCCGCCACCCACATATACGGAACCAGCCGTATGTCAGTTGTGGAACCAGTCTCGCGTAAGCGTACGCGTAAGGTCGGTCCGGGCCGCTTCATCAACTCGATGCTGCCGGCAGTGCAAGTGCACGCGAGAGGGTAGCAAATAATAAGAACGATGTCCCCGTGATAAACACGGGTGTAGCTAGCGCACAGCTATATCTACGCATAGATCGGCTCTGATACCACTGAAGGGGATCGCAGGCAGAAAACAAAAATTTCCCTAACAGCGATAACCTTAAACTAGCCAGAATCTATACTATGCAGATATAGTAGTACGAAAGGGGGTCGGTGCACATACCTCTTGTAGACCGAAAAGCGGGGATTAAGCTCCCGCACAAGCGTTGTCGATGAAGCCGACGAAGACTTTGATGCCGTGTAGAGGAAGCAGACCTCTAGCACCACTAGCGTGGTGCCTCGCAGGGCGTTACACACGTACGGTGAAGCCGACGAACTCCGGGCTCCGATCCAAGGACGAAGCAGCGGAAGACTGGGACCGGGAGACCAGCAGCACATCGGTGTGCGTATGGTGGAGAAAGCTATTCCTCGGCGCAACTCCAAACTGGGGAGTCACGGGATCCAAGGAGAGAGAGAGAGAGAAATTGATGTGTCTTTAAAGGCCAAGGGTACCCCCATATATATAGGAGGCCAGGGGCTGCCCAACTTGCCAGGCTGGCGGTGTGGGACTAATCCCACACCCCAGCCGGCATAGCATGGTGCGCCGGCCATGGGTGGGCCCCATGTGGCCCACCTAGGCCGGCCGAACCAGCCCTCCTCCCATGGGGGGGGGGGGGATCTTCCCCCCCTCATGGGCCTCTTTGCCTGGGGAGGCCCATTTAGGGAAAAATGCCTTTAAAAATTCAGAAAAAAATAAAATAAAATATATTTAACTATTAAATACATATTACATAATTTATTCCGGCTCCGAAAACTATTTCGTTGCTGCCCGATCTCCATCGGAACTTTCCCGGGACGTTCCCGGTATCTCCTTTCCTATTTTTCTCTTCCGGTAAAATGTCGACTCCCCTTAAGTGTGTTACCCTAGCGGTTCGATTATCTCACCAGACATGATCGAGACTCCTCTCCGATCAATGACTAATTCGTGGACCTTGGATACCCAGAATTAATCCCTGCGAGATAACGAATACTTTACCGATCGAACCTAGACGTCTGAGTCTTAGACCTTTTGCCATGCGATACTTAGCGCGTCCGAGACTCGTTCATAGATATCTCCATACCTAGCTTGATCTCGTTACCGACACTGCTAACTTCTACTCGTCCATGATATTATGTCCTGGTGACCTAGTCACACGCTTGCAAGCTCGTTTGACATAATCTCACCGAGTGGGCACTAGGGTATCTATCCTGCTATGGGACTGGCAAATCCCGCTCTTGACCCCCCGTCTCAACATACTCCTTTCCGACACCCGAGAGGGACACCTTTATTGTCACACTATGTAAGATATGACGTTTGATGCAATCAAAGTGTCTTCCAGGAATAGTAATAAGAGTAGGTTTCACAGTCGAAGGTGTAATGACTACGTCCTACAAATGTTGGGTATGTCCATCACATCGTTCTACCAACGACATGACTTCATTGTCAAATAGACGCCATGTCACATGATCGGGAAATCTCGATCATCGATTGCACAATGAACCAGTCAAATAGAGACTACTGGGGACCTGGTTGTTTTACCTATCACACGTGTATTAATGTTTCCGCTTAATACAGTTATAGCATGACACCAAAACGTATTATGAACAAATGAGATATGATAAATAAAACTCTTTATTAATTGCCTTTAGGGCATATCTCCTACAACATGACACCTCAATTCCTACATTTTTTCTATTCCTACGATTTTACTTCTTGTGTTCCAAACGGGGCAAATAAACTTGAGCGCCCGTGACATGCATGGGTATATATGTTTTAGCGAGAAAACACACTGATATTCAACTAATATTTTTTTAAGGCATGTTTACTCATGGGGCCACAATAAATAAATTTTATACACTACCTCTCCATAGAAATAGTACTAAATTTGTTGAAATTCCTATAGTACTTATGACAATAATTACCAATCGGACTAAGTAGAATAAAGTGAGTTGCTTATATCAGAAATGAAAAATATATAATCCAACAATTATCCGCTCCGTTTGCCACGTAGATTAACGACGGAGACGTCAGTCGGTGGAGATATTCTCTCACGTTTGGAGGGGAGGAGGACTCTGTTCAAGTGTCGAACTCACACATCTCAGACAGCACAGCTTCACTCCCATGGTAAAATCCACTACCGGTCTCCGACGGCAGATTTTATTACAAATATGACCCCCTGTCCAATTTTATTGTCAAAAGTAACCCCCTCTAATTTTTTTTGTCAAAGGTGACCCTGGCGGGAAGAACACGAAGTCACACGTGTCCTCTGCCATGCCAGGTGGAGGGAAGTCTCCTCCCGCCATTCCAAGTGGTGGGAAGTTCTTGGTCCGTCGAAGCAGGCTGCGCCACGTCGTGCCGGCCCCACCACCTTCCTCCATTCCAGCTGGCGGGATATGCCACGTGTCGTCTCAGGAGACTTCCCTCCAACTGGAATGGCGGGAGGACACGTGTCGTTTCGTGGTCTTTCCGCCAGGGTCACTTTTGACAAAAAATATTCTGAGAGGGTTACTTTTGACAATAAAATTGGACAGGGGATCGTATTTATAAAAAAATCCCGGCGGCATGTGTTTTCACGACATGTGAACTCCTACTCCATGTCGTCCTTGTTGATTCACGCGTGTATGTTCTTGGCTCAGTGGATTAGGGGAAACCCCGTCGTAACGTGTTATTTAGAGCAGATATGATCCACCGTATATACGTGTGTACTTCAACCATGGACCATGGATCATATATACCCTACCCGCACCATATCCGGGGCGACAGCGACCGTGCGATAACCGAACACGGCTTTTGGAAAGGGAATGTGCGGCACGATAGAAACATGTGGAGTTTAGCTGCTGCGGCTCCATCACTTGGCTCCGTGTAGGTGTAGCGCGTGCCGTGTGTGGGATCAGCGACGCACCAAACAAACAAAGATTTCCTTGAATGACAGTACTCCTTTGATTCGTATAGAGATTTGCACGTGAATCCTGGATTAATCGGATCAGGACTACCTTTTCGAAAGGAGTAGTAGGTACTGTAGTAGGAGTGGTCAAGTCGCCAATTACTGCCGCTGTCCTCTGAGCCGGTCGGACGGAAGGCGGGACAAAGCCTTGCGCAGAGGCCGGTCGCACGCAGGGTGCCCCCCACGCTCGTCGTCTCTGGCCGGACACGCGCGCTCTGCAGCCTCCAGCGGGTCGCTCACGTGAGTCCGCCCGGCCGTTACTGACTGACACGCCAAGCTCCCGATCCTGTGACCAACAGTGGGGTACCCAAGCCGGGTGCCGGCCGCCTGCCGGGTGCCCCGCCTGCTTTGGAGGTAAAAATGTTTTTTTGAACGTAGTACGAGGTAAAAATGTAAACCAGCGGTACAAGCTAGACGTTGCATAGCTGCATCCCTCAATAAATACATTTAGGCTCCGTTTGAAACACATGAAGTAAAAACGTATGAATAGGAAAAACATAGTAATTGAGATGACATGTTTCCTGAATTCATACAAGAATGAAAACCACAGGAAATTTTCTAAAGTGTCGTTTGGATGTCACACAGGAAAAACTTGTGGCGACCCCGGAATCCAGAGTTATACATAAATGTTATGTGCTCTTAGACATGATAGCCGAGAGTTACTGGGTTACCAACCCCAGGCAGCATTGCACTGCAGGCGTGCCGGGAACACCGGTGCTCATCGGCAGGCGTGCTCGGAATGGATCATCGGCACACAACCCCTCGGCTGCGCCATAACACGGACATAGCCAAAACTGCATAACAAAGAGCCCAAGAACCATAACCCTTCAACCGTGCACTTTATATCCATACACGCATCATGCACGGGATGGGTAGCGGACAACCGGTATAAAGCCGACTCTACGACATGAAGTAGACTAAGGTATATGTACAAGAGGTAGCTTTACAAACAGAGGTCTTCCGACCCAACATTACATCATACAACGGAAAGCGAATATGTTGCTATTCAACAAGACTTGCAAAAGGCCTAAGAGGCCAGAAAATAAGCAACGGGGCTACATAACCTACAAGTTCCAGGCTGCCACCTGGGAACCCCAAGCTACTCGTTGATGTCATCGCAGAACCCACCGTCGGAGTGCTGAACTTCACCTGAACCAAATATAGCAAGAATGAGTACAGGATGTACTCAACAAGACTTAATTAACCTATTATATATCTGCTTATTCAGAGAGTTTGAATGCAGGTTTCTTTGCATAAAGCCAATTTTGTTTCAAAATCGAGGAAGAGAAGCACGTATAATAGATCTTTTAAAATGAGATAAGAGAGTGACAAGTCTAGCTCTGATCACCAAGTATCACATTCTGAAACATCACCAACATCTCTCCATGTTGGTCTTCCATATTTAGTTCATGTTCTCTATGATCTCGCCCATTAATTCCAAGTCGTCCATAACCGCGGACACGGCTATTCGAATAGATTTAACCCTGCAGGGGTGTACAACTTTACCCACACGTACCGCCCGGCTCCTTGCCTGTACAATTAGCTCTCTTCCTGGGAAAGCCGGCAGAGTGGGAACGGTTACAACCTTTACCTTGCGTAAGCCTATTTATGGACAATGTGTGCGGAAGTCAACGTTCTGGGCTACCACCCCCTCGACCGCGGCCACGAACCTATATAAAGGCCGAACTATAGAGTCCACAGATAGAATACGCAAGTTAGTCCGTCGATGGGCGTCCCATATAGCCACGTGTGGAAGTACGCTCAGTCTTGGATCAAGGTACGAAAACTCAAGGTCCTAGGTCGACGAGAACGAGACAAAACACCACACCATACCACTGTGGCCTCTCATCCACGCCTTTTAGTCATTTTAATCACATAACTCTGATCATTTCACTTCATCCACATACTGGCTTCATAGGTAGCTTCGATTCATCAACCGATGGAGCAAGGATAACAACTATGCATGGCTAAGCAATATGAGGCTTTAGCAATTCACACAAGCACTACCTAGGGTTTCTGGGAGCAGTGGATCAGGGTATTTAGGCGATGCAAACACATAGGATAGCTCTATCTATTCACCAAAAATATATTGGAATCGCATGCATGATACGAGAATCAAAAGTCCTTCGAAATCATATATGAGCAGATAAGAGGTTATGCTTGCCTTGTTTGTCGGAAACAAGATAAAGATTGTTTAGAAGTCATCGGCTTGACTTGATCATTGATTGATCAAGTATTCGTCTTTGCCGTTGTCGAATTCCATCTCGAGATCCATAACGACATTCTACCGAGAAGAACCGAAACACCGGAAAGGGAAGGAAACAATCAAACATGGCATAATGCAATGCGCATTCAGATATGTATGCCATGACAATTTATGCAATTCGATTTAAACCCTATAATATGGATAACAATTTAAATGGGGTACATATTTAGCTAAACACAATATTTGAAAGAAACCCCATATTCAAATAAAGTGGCATTTTAGTGATTCTAGACAATTCTTAATTTGAGTTGTCTAAACATGCATGAATTTGATACAAATAGATAGCATTTGTTTTTCTGAACATTTTGACATATTACTTGCAATTTTCTGAATTACAGATCAATAGATATGAATTTTACAAATTTAAAACATATTCTGGAATTTCTGGAAAAATAATTAAAAAGGAGGGCTGACGTCATGATGACGTCAGCAATGGAGCTGAGCTCCTGGCCTTCACGAATTCGACGCCTGGGGCCGAATTAGGACGCGCGGAGGGGCGGGTTGGACGCGCAGTGTCGCGGGCGACAAGATGGTGGCGGCGCCGCTCCCTTTTGGTCGCCGGAGCGGCGCCGGCGACGACAAACGGCGGCGGCCAAAGGTGACCTGCACGGCGAGCTCGAGTTAGGGCGAGGGAGAGAGAAAGGAGAGTCCCAGGAGGAGCTGCGGCTCACCAGGAGACTGAGGAGAAGGTCGGAAGGGCTGGGGCCGTCGGAGGCGAGCTAATCGGGTGGCGGCGTGCGACGGCCGGACCCGGAGAAGATGACCTCGTGCGGGCGTCTCCAGGCTTCCCGGCACGGCTGCTCGGCTGGGAATGAGAGGAGGCGACGGTGGTCCCGGCGGCGCCCTCCGATTTGTCGGGGAGGAGCCACAACGGCGGCACGTCGCGTCGGCTGTGGCGACGGCTTCTCCGGTCGCTCGCGGGAGAGGGAAAGAGAAGGGGAGAGGAACGAGTGAGGGAAAGGAGAGGGATAGGCGGGCACGGCTCGATGTCTTGGCGTCCTCATCCGGTCGGGGAGAGGAAGCAGGAGGTGGCAAGGCCACGCCGACGTCCAGCTTGCCCTCCTGGCAGTGGACAAAGGAAGAAGAAAGGAGGTTTTGCAAAACAGCCCCTCGGTTTGAAATTTTACAGAAAGGTCCTTGACATTTTAAAACAGAAAGTTCTTGTAATTTTTAAGGGGTCTAAAATTAGTCAATAATTTACACAAAAATTATGCTGGCCTTCTAATACTATAGAGAAGCCCCACATATTTTTAGTTTGAATTTTTGAAAGTTTTTAACCACCTTTGAAAACATAACAAATTTTAAGTCACTTTAAAGAGTTATTCTTTAATTTAAAATGCAAATTTTTCTTAGTGCAAAAATTAATGCATGACATGACATGATTAACTAATTAACTTAGTATTACAAACTTGGGTTGTTACAAAACATAGGAATTGTAGACACAGGAAGATTAAAACATGAGGTTTTCCTCCAAAATTCTTATTGAATAACCTATCCCATAGGAATTTCAAAGGAATCCAAATTTTCTATTCCTTTGTTCCAAACAGCACCATAGGAAATTTTCCTGTAAGATTCCTATCCTCCAAAATTCATATGGAATTCTTTTGTTCTAAACGGGGCCTTAGTTTTAAAAAGATATATGTTATCTTGTTTCAAATTACACAACTTACACTTAACCGTATATAAATGTATCTAGACACTATATAGATAGTTACATTTACATCTAAACAAACATAAGTCATCTAATTTGAAACATATATAATAGTAATCTACGGCGGAGCGGAGGGAGTATCATGTGCTCGCAACTAGTGCACAACAAATATTCGATCTTTATGGCGTGTAGCAAGTAAAACATCATGTGACCTTATTTGCACCTACGTACCAAATACTGATCGATCTGGCATGTTGTGTTTTACAAACTTTTTCCATATAAATACTTCTCTTGTTCCCTCACTTTGGGTTAATTGGATCCACCTCCCCATCATGCATGCTCTTGCGGCATGACCACATGCATGAGCTGCCTCTTCGCATTTGTTTAGCAGCTCGGTGATTAAAGACACCGACTAAGAACCTACCTACGCGTGTTAATTTGGAACATAAAATAGATGCACACATATATTATTATATTTTTGGAGAGAGCCGTTCATATGCATCCTTTATTTGTATTTTAAGCACATTCTAAAATATATAAATAAAATGCATATAGATTTTAACATGCTATGTATTTGTAAAGTCATTTCACGAAAAACCGATATCTTTTCTGGCCTGGATAAAAAGATTGGTGCTAAAATAAGAGTTTTTACGAGACGTTTTTGTTTGTCTTTTTGTAAATTTTGGTATGCGGTAAATGCTTTGATTTTCAGATGAAATTATATAATAAATTTAACAACTATACATGAATCTAAAAAAAAATGTAAGAAAGGAACTTGCCTTTTTTTTAGTGGAAGGTAACCGCGCAACACGGCCGGTAATGACAAGAGAGAGGAAAGGCTAACTACGGGTCACGCTAATGACAATGATGAAATGTCACATGCCCGGCCCTATGAACGTGCAGGAACTAGTTATTTAGCACCGCTGCCGAAAAAGGCCAAAAGGAGAAGCAACTAATTGCAACAACACACCTCACCTCACGCGCTAAAGGCAGACAAGCTTAGCGAAACAAAAGAAACCAAAATCGACGGAGCAGCTTCGTGCTTGCATCGCCACCCCGGCCCTATCATGTCATGTGCCTGTATCATAATCAAAGAAGTGAAACCTGATTAAAGTAATGGTACCGACACGATGACAGAGAGGAAGATTCGGATGGACGCGAAAGGGCTTTAAACTTTTATAAACCGTGGATTAGGAGGAGTTGATAGACATTCCCTGCCATGTACTCCGTATGTTCTTTGTTTGAAGAAAAGAAAAGAATCGTCTTAGGGATCTGTAATTAAATGGGAGCAACAACAAAGTCATAATGGGACAGCGTGACCTAACTGTACTCCTAGTGTTAATTAACCCTGATGCTCTACTCTACTGATCAACATCAGTGCATGTGACTAGCAGTACTCCCCTATTTAATTAGTCTTCTCCGGCCCGTAGTGGTGGACACGACACGACACGAGGAAGGGAGCGTGTGGGCCCCGCGCCGGGGGATCATGTGAGGTGCACGGGAAGGCCGTCCGGCGGATCACGTGGCCAACGCACTGATGTATTCACGACAAGGACAAGTATTCTCGACGTTTATGTTTCTTGTCCTGGTGTTTTATGCCCGTTTGCTTGTGTTTTCAAAAAAAAAAATCCAGTTGATTTCATAGAACGTCCTTGTCAATACGTGCAGGATTTTGCGTTACTATGGGCGGCGCGTTTGGTAGTCTGGGTACCTTTGGTTCGCATGGGGCGCAAAAAACACGTCATTTGATGCCGCCTGAAAGGAACGTCCGGTTTAACTGTTTTTGGGGGGACATGCTCGCAGGCGATGAAAATCGACAACGCCGTTCGCGCGGGAGCTCGGCCGCGGCATGACAGGAGAAGCGAAATCCAGGCGTTGCGCGGTAAAGGTAGGGGTAACCCCCTCTTCGGTTACCCCTCCTAAAAATCCCTCTTTCCCCATTTCGGCACCGGCGGCGGCGGTGGAAAATCAGATCTGCACCTGCGCATCCGGCGCTGGTCGTGCTGTGAACATCTTCTCCGACCTCCGGACCTCTCTTTCGTCTGCCATGGACGAGCTAAGGGCAAGAAACTCTGCTCTACTCCATGTTCGATTCATGTAGGTAGAACTAGTTGGTTACACAAGACAGTTCGTAATGCTTAGATCTCTTTGAGTAGACGAACTAGTTTAAGCTTGTGCATCACGCCGCCGCACTCATCGTTGTCATCAAAGTCTGGATCCAGTAGAGAGCAGTCAGGCGTGCTGATTTTCCTCCTATCACCTACGGTCCTATGGTACAGCGAGATCAGGAGAGGATTGCCAAGCTGAACGTCATCTACAACTACAATGATGTGGAGGCAATCCAAATGCTTCAGATGAGAAGAATCCCTTTCTTTGCACTTGTGAACACGTTCAGGGAGAGAGAACTGCTAGTTGATAGCATCCACACCTCTGTGGAAGAACATGTCGCACTGTTTTCTCATATCGTGGGTAATAATCAGAGGTTTAATTAGAGTGATCCATAGCACATTTAGAAGATCCACGGAGACTATCTCTCGATACTTCCAGCAGGTGTTGTATGCAATTGGGGAGCTGATACGTCTCAAACGTATCTATAATTTCTTATGTTCCATGCTTATATTATACCAATTGCCTACATGTTTTATACACATTTTGTATTGTTTTATGCATTTTCTGGAACTAACCTATTAACAAGATGCCACAGTGCCAGTTCCCTGTTTTCTGCTTTTTTTGGTTTCAGAAAACGACTTAACGAAATATTCTCGGAATTGGACAATTTTTATACCGAAGACCTTAGAATTCCAGACACGTTCCAGAAGTCCGAGGGGGAAAAGGAGACGGGCACCGAGGCGCCCACCGGGGTGGCGCAGAAGCCTTCCTGGCCGCGCCAGGACCTGAGGTGGGGCCCTCGGGGCTCCACCGCCTTCGCCCTTTCGCCCATATAAGGTCCCCGAGATGCAAACCCTAAAAGAATAAGCCTTTTCCAGAGAAGAGTTCCGCTGCGCCGCCGCCATCGAAGACAAGTTTCGGGGGACAGAAGTCTCTGTTCCGGCACCCTGCCGAGACGGGGAATTGCCCCCGGAGTCATCTCCATCAACTCCACCGCCATCTTCATCGCCGTTGCTGATTCCTACGATGAGGAGTGAGTAGTTCTCCCCCGAGGCTGCGGGCTCTACCGGTAGCTATGTGTGAAGGGGATCGCAGGCAGAAAACAAAAAATTTCCTAACAGCGATAACCTTAAACTAGCCAGGATCTATACTATGCAGATATAGTAATACAGAGGATATCGGTATACATACCCTTGTAGACCGAAAAACGGGGATTACGCTCCCGCACAAGCGTTGCTGACGTAGACGCCGTAGCCGACCTCAAGGTCGCGGAGAACTTGGCGCGACGAAGAAGACGATGACGCGGCGATGTCGATGAAACCGACGATGACCTCGAGGCCGTGTAGAGGAAGCAGACCTCCAGCACCACTAGCGTGGCACCTCGCAGGGCGTTACACACGTACGGTGAAGCCGACGAACTCCGGGCTCCGATCCAGGGACGAAGCAGCGGAAGACTGGGACCGGAAGACCAGCAGCACGGCGGCGTGCGTATGGTGGAGAAAACTTATCCTTGGCGCAACTCCAAACTAGGGAGTCACGGGATCCAAGGAGAGAGAGAGAGAATTTGGTGTCTCTTTTAAAGGCCAAGGATACCCCTCTATATAAAGGGGCCAGGAGGCTGCCCAGCTTGCCAGGCTGGCGGTGTGGGACTAATCCCACACCCCAGCCGGCCATACATTTTGCGCCGGCCCTAGTGGGCCCCATGTGGCCCACTAGGGGCTGGCCGAACCAGCCCTCTCCCTTGGGAGGGACTCCCTCCCCCCCCTCATGGGCCCTTTTGCCCAAAAAGGCCCATTTAGTGATTTTTGCCTTTAAAAATTCAGGAAAAAATAAAATAAAATATATTTAACTATTAATTACACTAATTAATATTAAATACATATTACATAATTTATTCCGGCTCCGAAAACTATTTTGTCGCTGCCCGATCTCCATCGGAACTTTCCCGGGACACTCCCGGTCTCTCTTTTCCTATTTTTCTCTTCCGGTAAAATGTCGACTCCCCTTAAGTGTGTTACCCTAGCGGTTCGATTATCTCACCATACATGATCGAGACTCCTCTCCGATCAATGACTAATTCGTGGACCTTGGATACCCAGAATTAATCCCTGCGAGATAACGAATACTTTACCGATCGAACCTATACGTCTGAGTCTTAAACCTTTTGCCATGCGATACTTAGCGCGTCCGAGACTCATTCATAGATATCTCCATACCTAGCTTGATCTCGTTACCGACACTGCTAACTTCTACTCGTCCATGATATTATGTCCTGGTGACCTAGTCACACGCTTGCAAGCTCGTTTGACATAATCTCACCGAGTGGGCCCTAGAGTATCTATCCTGCTATGGGACTGGCAAATCCTGCTCTTGACCCCCCGTCTCAACATACTCCTTTCCGACACCCGAGAGGGACACCTTTATTGTCACACTATGTAAGATATGACGTTTGATGCAATCAAAGTGTCTTCCAGGAATAGCAATAAGAGTAGATCTCACGGTCGAAGGTGTAATGACTACGTCCTACAAATATTGGGTATGTCCATCACGTCATTCTCCCAATGACATGATTCCATTGTCAACTGACATAAATGTCACATGATCGGGAAACCTCGATCATCAATTGCCCAATGAACTAGTTAGATAGAGGCTACTAGGGACCTGGTTGTTTATCTACCACACGTGTATTAATGTTTCCGCTTAATACAGTTATAGCATGGTAAAAAACATATAATGAACAATTGAGATATGACGAATAAACTCTCTTTATTAAGTGCCTCTAGGGCATATCTCCTTCAGTCTCCCACTTGCACTAGAGCACCACTTAATCTAGTTTACAACTTGGTAAAAGCTCAACACCCATATCAACTTGGTGCATGCTTGTCTCGTGGAAGAGGAATACAGTCAACAGATCTCACACATTGAGACCTGTATGTGCTTTGCAACACTTCTATGTCACCTAGTTTGACATCATCCCGCATCTTACGATGACGGCGAAATATATCTTAGTCGATGGAGTGAGACCCGAACCTCCACGTAGTATGGGCCTTAAAAGTCTAAGAGATCTATTAAGGGGAACCACATATGCTCGGAAACTGTTCAGTCCAATCACACTGCTACTTCTGAAGTTGCCATATATTTCTATACCTATGTAGATTATGCGACAGTGCATCCATATGCGACTTCGCAACCTAACCATGTCTTTCTTCAAAATAAAGGACATCTCCTATATGAGATTTCTAGTCGTATGGGTCAGTGTCATAACTTGCATCATCGTAACCGTTTTACGGCAAGTTGTCTTTCCACTCTTACCCTTTACCAGAAAACATATCTTTAGTTCTCACAGACACTAAAGAATATACTTAACATTTGTTCATTGATCCACACAAGGATCACTCTAGAACCCGTTCTTCAACCAAGAGCTTGGGTCACACCAAGTCGAGCTTTCAGTCTGATAGAATCTATGTCTGAGGCATAGAGAATGTCGAACATCATTTTCTATCACTGAAAATGCCAAGATAAACTTAATATTTTACCTACTCATACAAGCAAGAACCTTTTTCTTCGCTTGTTCTATTCTGAAACACTTCAGAATCTTAACCTAGGAAAATATTCCGACCTAATGTTATTAAGCCCCTTTTGATCTATACAATTATAGATCGGATGCCTAATACTCCTAACTTCATTCATAGAAAATTTAATCACTTAAATAATCCTTTATACTTTGCTAGAGGATCTGTATCATTCTCAATATGTCGTTACATAAAATCAGGAATGACACTTAGCTCCCACTTAAATACGCCATCCGTATATAAGACCAGGAATTTCTTTTAGCTCCCACTCAAATATGCCATTCACATATAAGATCAAGAAAAGCTACTTAGCTCCCACTCATTTCTTTGCAAATGCAAGTATCTTCAACTATTTTGGACAACTCCAAAATCCTTTGATCACGTCATCAAAGTGAAGATTCCACCTCCGATATGCTTGCTTAAGCCCATGAATGGACAGCTGAAGTTTGCATACATGTTTAGCATCCTCAGGATCACCAAACCATTTCATTGTACTAATTACAACTCTTTCTTAATGATACCATTAAGAAACATGGTTTCCTTATCCATCTATCAATTTCTCAATTTGAAATTATAGTAATTGCTAAACGATCCCGAATAGACTTAGGCTTCACCACTTGAGACAAAATCTCATTGTGGTCAACTTTTGAATCTGTCGGAACTGTTTCACGACAAATCGATCCTTATCAGTGTCTATTCTCTCATAAAATTCCATATTCTATTAACAGCCTAGATGCCATCAAGAAGATCTCCCAAGTCATTACCTGGTAATCGTACATGGATTTTATCTCGGATCATATATGACTCATAGCCATTTCTCGGACTTAGGTCTACCATCTCTTCTTCGTAGTTCGTAGGTCTGTCATATTCCATTAACATGACCTTCATAACAAGATTGTCGTACCAGACAGTGTGGAACACAACCTCGTACGCCTACGTTCTTAGTATGAGCTCAGAGCATCATGATCTTTATCGTCAGCTTCTTTCTAGTTGAGGAGCATAACATCGGAAACACTTTCCGTTGCGCCACTCTGATGTTTGGAGAGGAAGTTCATTAACTTCGTCTTGCTCTACTTTCTTTCCCACTTATACCCTTGGACAAGAAACTATTTCTTTTGCAAGGTATATTCCGACAACGTTTTTGCCTATGTCGTGAGACATGTACCCAACTAATTCTTTAGGTACGGTACACTACAAAGATTTATCCATTTTAGGTTTGATCACATCAAAACACTAAATTGCTGAAACGACAATCTAGGCTAAAAGCCATGCCATCACTCATATGGTATTGTCTCCATGGATTTAAATGGTTTCCCTATTATCTAACGTGAATGTTATGTTTCTACCATATGACTCCAAGGATCACAATAATTCGATAAGAGATTTATTCACCACACACTATCCGATAGGGTGCGATTACGACGTCCTAACATACCATAACACTATGGTGTTCCATGCGACGTAATTTGTGGAACTCTTCTCACAAGTCTTCCAATGATATGCCAACATTATAACTCAAATCTTTATTTACTCGATCTGTATCGCAGGAATTTGATTTTCTTGTTAAATTTATTTCCTACTTCATTCTGAACTTGTTTGATCGAATAAAAAATTTCCAGATTAACATTTCCTAAGTGGATATCCATATATCTACTCGGAATATTCATAAAGTCTATGAAATAAAGACTTCCACTATACGTTAAAGTACTTCATTGATTCACATACACCCATATGCATGATTCTCAACAAGTTATACTCAAAACGCTCAGTGAAGTTTACGAAATAAAAGTCTCCACTACACGTTAATTACTTCATTGATCCACATAGATCTATATGCATGATTATCAATAAGTCATATGACCGCTTTCCGTAAACGGTGTCTTAGTTATCTTGCAAGTGTCAAAAGATCAAATCTAAAGACTTGTAGATCCATCCGTATGGAGCTTCTTCACTGACTATAACATTGACATGACTTAAACGGTAGTGCCACACAAATGTGGTATCTTTATTAAGTTTGTATCCTTTGGCATTAATATTATGAATGTGGGAGCTTCTACCATCTAAATTCAAATCGGCTGATGATCATTACTTCATAAATATAGGACAACGATTTTGTCACTAACATATATGAACAATTGTCTTGCTAGAGAAGACACACTTATAACGATCATACTAACAGGCGATCATAAAAGAATTTATTCAAATGGTAGATCTAGAGGGAGAGTGTCTATGGCCATCACAACATTTTGTCTGCCATCATCAACACACATTGTCGCCTCATCCTTCCAAGCTACTCAAGCAGTAAATCTGGTTTTCATAAAACATGACTAGTATCAAAAACTTAGTCACTACTGCGAGTACTTGCTTAGATAAAACATTCATAACGTGTATATCATATATATACACCATCATCATTGATGACTTCCCGGCGATCTGTTTCATCTTCTTGATTCTTCCAACGTAATCAAGAACCATGAAGGTGAACGATTCCCCTTGCATGACATAGTTTATGACAAAGCATTTGCATCTGGCAACGTTGGCTGTCATCCAGTGATCGAGCTGGGCGAGGCGTCTCAATGTCATCAAGTATGACCAATGTCATCGAGTATGATCAGTGTCATCAAGTATAACTGCCACGTGCTCCTTCAATGCGTGTATTCTCTTCCATCTTGGTTGAGAAGTAAAACAGTCAACGTACTGATAAACTTCATCAACCCAACTTTAGGTGTATCCTGAGTTCAGCGATCATCTCATATGTTCGTGATCTAACAACTCGTACCCACCGTAAATTCTTTATGGCAGAGATCATAGCATACACTGGATTATGATGATATTATCCGCACAAAAACTTGATAATCCAAATTATCCTTTTGTTAGCGGATCTCCGGGTTTATCTCCTAGCAGGTATTGTATCACAAAGAGCTAATGGTTTAAACAAGGAGTATCCTCAAGCTAAAGTATAAAACTATGAAGTTTGGACCCAACCTTTTAAGTTTCTCAATCGCAGGATTGCGCCTAATTTTTAAAGAAGGCTATTACATTGGTTAATATCTACAAAGGTTTTGCAAAGCATAAAGAATCTGTTCATTATAAAATAGAGTTCAAGTTTTAATAAAATAAAACTACCAGAACTCCCACTCAAAACGAATATCCCTCTAATCGTTTTAGTGATTGCACGACCCTCATCCATTATGCAACCCCTCATCGTCAGAGCCGGTAACACAACTTCAAAGGTAGACATCGAAATGTCAATCACAACAGCTTTTGTGACTCATGCTCGACCTTTCGGTCTCCGTGTTCCGAGGCCATGTCTGTACATGCTAGGCTCGCCATAATAACCTTCAACGTATACGCTTGTGCAACATGGCTTACACCCACTGTATGCGAACGACGATATGTCTGACACCCGATTGTCACGGCCTGCCTCATAACGTAGAACTTTCTTGGTGGTGCACGTCGAAGGGAGAACACTAATGGTATTTTGGAGGGATCATCTTATATTACTACCGCCGTGTGACTAATATATAACTATATATATACACACACAATATAAGATGCACACAAAACATCAATATGTAATGCGACGTGACATGATCCTTGCGCCGATGGTCTCCTTCGCGCCCGCAGTTTATAAACAATTTAATAAACTTACCTTGACCATATCACATTGCCCCTGCAAAATAAAGTTAGACGCGTTCTACTTTATCTTTTGCATATTTTACGTGCCTTGGGGCTGTCGTAAATAGAACCGCTTCATATCTACGAACCTATGACCACAACAACGATCAAATAATTGCATATTTATTCATCCCTTTCGGGCCCTCCATTGAAAATGCAAAGCCAACTAAAGAGAGAGAGACAGACACCCGCCAGCCACATATACGGTACCAGCCGTATGTCCGTAGTGGAACCAGTCTCGCGTAAGCGTACGCGTAAAGTCGGTCCGGGCCGCTTCATCAACTCAATGCTGCCGACAATGCAAGTGCACGCGAGAGGGTAGCAAATAAAAGAACGATGCCCCCGTGATAAACACGGGTTCTAAAAGCGTACAGCTATATCTACGCATAAATCGGCTCTGATACCACTGAAGGGGATCGCAGGCAGAAAACAAAAAATTTCCTAACAGCGATAACCTTAAACTAGCCAGGATCTATACTATGTAGATATAGTAATACAGAGGAGATCGGTATACATACCCTTGTAGACCGAAAAACGGGGATTACGCTCCCGCACAAGCGTTGCTGACGTAGACGCCGTAGCCGACCTCAAGGTCGCGGAGAACTTGGCGCGACGAAGAAGACGATGACGCGGCGATGTCGATGATACCGACGATGACCTCAAGGCCGTGTAGAGGAAGCAGACCTCCAGCACCACTAGCGTGGCACCTCGCAGGGCGTTACACACGTACGGTGAAGCCGACGAACTCCGCGCTCCGATCCAGGGACGAAGCAGCGGAAGACTGGGACCGGAAGACCAGCAGCACGACGGCGTGCGTATGGTGGAGAAAACTTATCCTTGGCGCAACTCCAAACTAGGGAGTCACGGGATCCAAGGAGAGAGAGAGAATTTGGTGTCTCTTTTAAAGGCCAGGGATACCCCTCTATATAAAGGGGCCAGGAGGCTGCCCAGCTTGCTAGGCTGGCGGTGTGGGACTAATCCCACACCCCAGCCGGCCATACATGGTGCGCCGGCCCTAGTGGGCCCCATGTGGCCCACTAGGGGCTGGCCGAACCAGCCCTCTCCCTTGGGAGGTACTCCCTCCCCCCCTCATGGGCCCTTTTGCCCAAAAAGGCCCATTTAGGGATTTTTGCCTTTAAAAATTCAGGAAAAATTAAAATAAAATATATTTAACTATTAATTACACTAATTAATATTAAATACATATTACATAATTTATTCCGGCTCCGAAAACTATTTTGTCGCTGCCCGATCTCCATCGGAACTTTCCCGGGACACTCCCGGTCTTTCTTTTCCTATTTTTCTCTTCCGGTAAAATGTCGACTCCCCTTAAGTGTGTTACCCTAGTGGTTCGATTATCTCACCAGACATGATCGAGACTCCTCTCCAATCAATGACTAATTCGTGGACCTTGGATACCCAGAATTAATCCCTGCGAGATAACGAATACTTTACCGATCGAACCTAGACGTCTGAGTCTTAAACCTTTTGCCATGCGATACTTAGCGCGTACGAGACTCGTTCATAGATATCTCCATACCTAGCTTGATCTCGTTACCGACACTGCTAACTTCTACTCGTCCATGATATTATGTCCTGGTGACCTAGTCACACGCTTGCAAGCTCGTTTGACATAATCTCACCGAGTGGGCCCTAGAGTATCTATCCTGCTATGGGACTGGCAAATCCCGCTCTTGACCCCCCGTCTCAACATACTCCTTTCCGACACCCGAGAGGGACACCTTTATTGTCACACTATGTAAGATATGACGTTTGATGCAATCAAAGTGTCTTCCAGGAATAGGAACAAGAGTAGATCTCACGGTCGAAGGTGTAATGACTACGTCCTACAAATATTGGGTATGTCCATCACGTCATTCTCCCAATGACATGACTCCATTGTCAACTGACATAAATGTCACATGATCGGGAAACCTCGATCATCAATTGCCCAATGAACTAGTTAGATAGAGGCTACTAGGGACCTGGTTGTTTATCTACCACACGTGTATTAATGTTTCCGCTTAATACAGTTATAGCATGGTATAAAACATATAATGAACAATTGATATATGACGAATAAACTATCTTTATTAAGTGCCTCTAGGGCCTATCTCCTTCAATGTGGTTTATCTCTCTCTCCCATGGTGTGATCTTTATGTGATCATGAGCTTTGTAATCTAGTTGAATATGTGATGTTACTCTTTATCTATTATGCACTCTAGAGCTTACTTTAATATGAACTCCGGGGTTATTCACGGTTGTAAAGGTGACAGTGTGTGCACAGTGTGTGATTCCTTTATGACATTGTTGGTGTTAGTTTACTCTGACTTTGAGGGTGCTCTTGTAGCCCTACACAGTAAATGGTGTTTATCATCCAACATGAGAGTGTTTGAGAGTAGTATTTATTATTCAGTTTTGATGTCATTGTTGAGAATGTCCACTAGTGAAACTATGATCCCTAGGCCTTGTTTCTAAGCATTGAAACACCGTTTACAACAAGTTCTGCTACATGTTTGCTTGCTGCCATTTTTATTTCAGATTGCAATTACTACTTATAATCATCCATATTACCTGTATTTCACTATCTCTTCGCCGAACTAGTGCACCTATACATCTGACAAGTGTATTGGGTGTCTTGGGGACACAAGAGACTTCTTGTATCTTAATTGCAGGGTTGCTTGAGAGGGATATCTTTGACCTCTACCTCCCTGAGTTCGATAAACCTTGGGTGATTCAGTTAAGGGAAACTTGCTGCTGTTCTACAAACCTCTGCTCTTGGAGGCCCAACACTGTCTGCGAGAATAGAAGCGTGCGTAGACATCAGGAGCTAAGAGGTGAAATGATCTGGCCACCATCAAGCAACACACCACCCAAGATCAAGAACAGCAACAGGTGGTTCCCATATTTCAGGGTGAGTACAAAATCATGTTCGTTCTACATATCATGGCTAGTTGGTATTGCCAGAAACATGACTGTTTACTCATTGTGTGATAGGATTGCATTAAGGCTATTGATGGCACTCATGTGACTACAAAGGTACCAGCAGCAATGGCTCCAACATTCCGTGGGAGGAAGCTCTTCACCAGCCAAAATGTGTTAGCTGCTGTGGATTTCGATCTGAGGTTCACATACATGCTTGATGGTTGGGAGGGTTCAGTTCATGATGCAAGCATCCTCTCAGACAGTTTGTCAAGGCCTGATGGCTTGCAAATTCCTGATGGCGAGTTCTACCTAGGAGATGCTGGATATGCATGCCGACCTAGAATTCTAACTCCCTTCAGGAAAATAAGGTACCACCTCAATGAGGTTAGTCTGAGGAACCGATTTCGAAATGTCAGAGAGTTGTTCAATCTGAAACACTCAAGTCTTAGATTGATCATTGAGAGGGCGTTTGCCGCACTGAAGAATAGGCTTAATATGCTTAATCGAAAACCTTTCCGCACTTGAGTCTAAGTTGGTTCTTGCTTGCTGCATTATTCACAACTGGATCTTAGGTTGAGGCGAAGATGATTTCTTCGAGATTGTTGTGCACCCTGATGAAGTTGAGACCGGCCATGGCGTGGAGGCAGGCGACTGTGCAGCCTGTAAGGAGAAGAGGCTAGAGTGGGCAAACGCTATGTGGGATGACAGAGGCGATGCCACCATTTGAGTAGAAGAACAAGAAGGAGTGAAGTGAAGAAGAAGAGGAGGAACACCCCTGTCGCCATTATAAACTACGTTTCGTTAAACTACCATTCTCAGTAGGTAGGGCTTTGTAAGTGTGCAACTATGACCATTCGTAATAGTTAGGGACAAATTCATGAACTGTTTACTTTGAACTGCCATCTAATTTCCTTTGTTATTTGTGTGTGAGGGGGTGATAGTATGGCAAGGCAAGGTAACCAGTGTATAAAAGAGGTGACCTTAGGGCAAAGTGGTTTATGATTGAATTTCAGAGGCATTCTTATCATTTGGTAGATCTTAGGGCCTGGAGGTACCAAACAGCTGCACTTTCATCTGCATCGCGCATTTGGGATTTCTGCAGGCAAACTGTCGGGGATGTAATCCCCGGTACCCTAAAGTTATGGTGTTATTATGCTTATATTAAAGGGAAAAGAGAAGTTAAATGAGTAAGTGGTAAAAGATAAAATGATAGGCAAAGAGATGCGACTCGGGCCGGCATAAGCCCTCTCCCGGCCAGCCTAAGTTGCGGATGGGCCGATTTTATGGGTAACTCTGATGGACCGAGGTAGCCAGCGGAGGGGCACGGTGTCTTTGTACTTCGGGCCGGCCGAGTTATCTCCAACCTCGACTTCCGCCTTGCCGACTCCACCAGGCCATCCTCGACCTCGCCCCCGCCTCCAGCTCGCCCGCACCCTCATCGACCTCGGCCTCGCCCCGACACGACTCTGCTTCCCCGGCTTGGCGTCACTCCCGGCTTCCCCGACTTGGCGGCACTCCCGGCTTCCCCGGCTTGGCATCACTCCTGGCTTCCCCGACTTGGCGTCACTCCCGGCTTCCCCGACTCGGCGTCACTCCCGGCTTCCCCGACATGGCGTCACTCGCGGATTCCCCGACATGGCGTCACCCCCGACTTCCCCGACCGGTACAGATGATTCGCAAGACAGGCGCAAGCAAACAAGACAAGGACGCGCGCCGCACGGGTTCTGCCTGCCCTGAGTGTGACCAGGCATGGCTACAGTGCCGATGATGTGACTAGAGTACACTGCATGATGCAGTGAACAGTGCGGACAAGACCCCAGTAGTCATGTCAGCTACAGTACCAGAATAGTGTCACGTGGGCCACCTCTTGTCCCCTGGGCTCCTCCTATATAAGGAGCACCAGGGGGAAGGCCAAAGCCAAGCCATGGGCAGCGAGGCCAAGGCCACGGGCACGGCTCTTGCTCTCGTTCTCCCCCAAGACCTCTTAGAGGCAACCCGGTTCGGCTCAGGGAGCGGTTGTAATTTTCATATGCGGAGAGAAGAAATACACAGAGTAGGCTAGATGCTGCAGTAGGGGTTTTATCTCGTCACGAGAGCCCCGAAGCAGGGTAAATCCTTGTGTTCATTTGTTCATCCGTGTGCAATCCCTTCGCGCTATCCCTCCCCGAATCCTCTAGCGTCCATCCGGCCCCACAAATTAGCCTACCCGTAGGCATCTGTTGTTCGCCACGGCGACAGTTGGCGCCCACCGTGGGGCTGACAGTGGCGCTTGATGGACTAAATTCAGACGGGACCTTCTTCATCAACACGGGGACTCGACAACACCATGGTCCTCGCACTCCAACTCGTCGCCGCAAGAAGAGGTCGGCGCAGCCGTTATCAACGCTCGTCTTCGACAGATCCCGGGTAACTACCCGACAGTTGCCCGGGTCGTGTCCATTCGTTCGGTCCGCGCAACACCAGCCAGGCTCCGTGAGTATTCTTTCCGGTACCGCATGCAGTTAGCTAATTTCAAATATTACTCGGGAACTGCCCTTCGTATCTAATTTAATTGTTTACCCGGGAACGAAATGTCGTAACCCGAGGACTGCCCTGTTATGTATGTTATGTTATCTGTATATTTTTCCCCGGGGGCAAGATGTCTTGACCCGGGGACTAGCTCACCGGTCAGTTGTGCTTTTCATGCTAAGTCGGTAGAGCAACTCGACTTTAATTTATTTGTGTGCATGCGGTGTATCTCGGTTCTGGCTATGCCGTTTGTAAGCCGGCACCTCGACATGGAACTCGGGGACTGCCGTGTTTATATGTCTGTCTTGTTATCTGTGTAGTCTGTATGCCGAATAAACTTATAACCGTGTCTCAAAGTTAAAGTAATGTATGCTATCTGATATAATCTTGTGACTCGACTGACGAACGCCTAAATGGTAGTCAAGAGCAGAGATTTTGGAGTGTAGTGAACATGAAAACAAACTCGGGGACTCGGTCTAAAATCAATTCGGCGTGCGTTGTCTGTGTGTTCGCCCCGGGAGCATGGTGTCCTGACCCGGGGACTGGCCGGCTAGTCGATCCTGTTTTTTACCTCTAGTTCTGTAAAGTAACTCGGGGACTCGGTGAAACCGAGTCCGCATCCCAGTGCCTAGCTTGGCAGCTCGTTGTAATTTCTGTCTCGTGTTAAATCTAATTTGACTTGCTAAATAGAGCAGTCGCTCCGGTTGAATATTCATTATGCATGCATTCCTGGACTAACATTGAAAGGTGATGTCGGTCTTACCGAGAGAATATTCATGTCAAAAGGTCTTGGTTATGTCGGTTATTATGTCGGGTATCTCGGATCCATCTTATATTTATTATGGTCTGAAAGTATATCCCGGACTATCTTTGATGTCGGTTTGCCGAGTTATGAATGGCCTGTTATAGCGTGCTGTCGCTTATGTCGGTAAGATTTAATTTGATCGGTTAATTAGAATTGTCACTCCTGTTGGATATTCATTATATATGTGTGCCTGAACTAACATTGAAAGCTGATGTCGGTGTTTCCGAGAGGATATTCATGTCAATGGTCTTGGTTATGTCGGTTATTATGTCGGTTATATAAGATCCATCTTATAGTTATTATCGTCTCAGTGTATATCATGGATAGTCTTTGGTATCGGCTTGCCGAGTTATAATGGCATATCTTACCAAGCTGTCGTTTATGTCGGTTCGTACTGTATAACGGCATCCTTCCATATCTACAGATCGCTGTTTATGTCGGTTCGCCAATGTATCATGGCATCATGCAATATCTCCAGATCGCCGTTTATGTCGGCTCGCCAATGTATCATGGCATCATGCAATATCTTCAGATCGCCGTTTATGACGGTTCCCCAATGTATCATGGCATCATACAGTATCTCCAGATCGACGTTTGTTTCGGTTTGCCAAAGTTCGCCAAAGGCAGCACCCGAGATATGTTTATGTTAAACCAGCAGTGGCTGGAGACATCTATGTCGGTAAGTGCCTGATACGTCCAAAACGTATTTACTTTCCCGAACACTTTTGCTATTGTTTTGCCTCTATTTTGTGTGTTTTGAATGCAACTAATACGGACTAACGCTGTTTTCAGCAGAATTGCCCTGGTGTCTCATTTTTGTGCAGGAAATCAACTTTATGGAAAAACTCCAGAAATAATGCAAAAAGCCTTAAATTGCCCGAAGACTCCAGGAGCCAGAAGGGCTGACAGAGGGGGGCCAGGGGGCCACCACCTCATGTGGTGGCGCGGCAGAGGCCTGGCCGCGCCAGCCCATGAGGGGGGCGAGTCCCTCACCGCCTCGGTCTCCCCTCGCGCATATAGACTCCCTCTGACCTAAAAACAAAGGAGGGTTAGACTTTTTTCCAGAGAACAGACCCGAGCACCGCCGCCACCTCGAAACTCAATTCGGGGACCAGAAGGCTCTGTTCCGGCACCCTGCCGGGACGGGGAATCGAAGGGGATCATCGCCATCGTCATCACCAACGCCTCTCCATCAACCATCATCGTTTCCCCCATCCATGTGTGAATAATTCCCCGCTGTAGGCTTGAGGGGATGGTAGGGATTGGATGAGATCGTCCATGTAATGTCTGTAATATCGTTAGGGCATGGTGCCTAATATCCGTTATCGGTGTTTTACGTCATTGTTGCAACTTGTTATGCTTAATGCTTGACACTAGGGCCCGAGTGCCATGATTTCAGATCTGAACATATTGTTGAATCATGATGATAATTATTATTTTGGATCATATCTATGAGTTGTATACACATGTCATTGTTCGGAACCCTAGGTCCCAAAGTGACAATAATTGGGACAGCCTCGGGGAAAGGCTATGATGTGAGGATCACGTGTGTTCACAGAGTGTTAATGCTTTGCTCCGGTACTCTATTAAAAGGAGTACCTTAATTACCAGTAGATTCCCTTGAGGTCCCGCTGCAAACGGGCTGGTAGGACAAAAGATGATGTGCAAGTTTCTCATTGCGAGCACGCACAACTAAATTGGAACACATGCCTATGGTTAACAAATAATTGGATGCTTTATCTTATTTATCTACAAATGCCTATGTCTTGATATTACATGAATTATCTTATCCATGCAACGCCCGTACATCCGTCCCTGTGCCTACAGTATTTTAATCCTGTTGTCTACCATAATCACTGCTGCTGTCATTATTTCACTGCTGCTGTTATTTCACTACTGTCACTAATATAAAACTGTTGCTACTGATAATCTGTCTCGAGCAAGTCTATTCACAGGTGCAGCTGAACTGACAATTCAACTGTTAAGGCTTATAATTATTCTTTGGCTCCCCTTGTGTCGAATCAATAAATTTGGGTTTTACTTCCCTCGAAGACTGTTGCGATCCCCTATACTTGTGGGTCATCAAGACTATTTTCTGGCGCCGTTGCCGGGGAGCATAGCTTTATTTATAAGTTCACCTGAGATTGATATTGTTCACTGGAATTCATTCATCATGGGAAAGCCTGGTGATAAGAAGTTTCCCATACTGCCATCCACTACAAGAAAAGGTACAACTCTGAGCTCTGCTGCTGCTCTTGATTCTCCAACTGTGATGAGTAAGCTTATTTCACCGCTGCATGCTACTCATACTATTAATTCTGCTGAATCTGAAAATGCTTCTGAAAATTGTGATGATGCTTCTACTGTGCTTGATGAAAATGGTTCCTTAGGACCTTTTCTAGATGCTATAATTGATAAATCTAAACAAACTGAAAATGCTGAAAATTCTAATACTTCTGCTAGTTCACCTGAGTCTAGAGAGTATTTTTCTGATGATCCTGATGAAACTTATGTTGAACTTGATGATGATTTTGTTGATGAGATTAATGCTACTAAAGATGCTAGTGCTATGAAAAGCCTTTTTGAAAAACGTGCTGTCAAATATAAATTATCTCCTGATGCTAAATTTGCTACATCTCCCATAAACATTAAAGATAAAGATTATGATTTCTCTATTGACTTGGCTCACATAGCTATTGTTGAAAGAGAACCTTTTTGTGGAACTGAAAATGAAAGTGCTGTAGAACACATGAATGAACTCTCTAATTTGAGTGGTATGTTTGCTGAAGACATAAAAATGCGCACTTACTTTGTTGCTAAATTATTTCCTTTCTCATTAAAAGGAGAAGCTAAAACTTGGTATAATAATTTGTCTCCTGGTTCCATTACTAGTCCCAAGGGTTTGCTTGATACTTTCTTTCAGAAATTTTTTCCTGCTAGTGCTCAACATGATGCTTTGTTAAAAATCTATAATTTTAATTAAGATGAAGGTGAGAAATTGCCTAAGGCTTGTACACGTTTTTGCTCCATATTAAGAGGCCAGCCGAATCATGATTTGGAGAAAAATGATCTACTTGATATATTTTATAGTGGACTAACTGCTGAATCTAGGACATACCTGGATAGTTTTGCTAGTTGTGTTTTCAGGAAAAGGACTCCCGAAGAAGCTGAGGAATTACTAGCTAAAATATGCAAGAATAATGATGATTGGGACATACCTGAACCTACTCCAACACCGAAGAAGAGGGGTATTATTGAATTAACTGATAAAGTGATGAAGGAAGCCAAGAAATCTCTTAAAGAGAGGGGTATTAAATCTGAAGATGTGAAGAATTTACCTACTATAGAAGACTTAAGTAAGCCAATTCCTCCTTCACCCATAATTGAGGTACACTCTCTCCAAAGGTTTGATGATAGAGATATTCCTTACTCTAAACCTCCTGATCAATGCTTAGATGAATTTGATACTTTTATTGATAAGCAAGGTAATTTTAATATGAGAATTGAGAATCATTTAATGGAAAACTCTCGAGCTATTAGTAACTTGCATGATATTGTTGATAGAACCTCTAATGATGTTAAAATACTTATTAAACATTTTCATATGGTTCAAACTCAAATTGATCAACTTTCTAAAGTGTAAAAAGAAATGTTAATGAATGCCTCTATAGCTAAAGAAAAACATGTTTGTGAAGTAACAACTAGAGGTGGTAAATCTACTCAAGACCCTTTATATCCTGAGGGACATGCTAAAAGAATTGAACAAGATTCTCAACAAATTAATGAACCTATTGCTCCTTCTAAGAAAAAGAAGAAGAAACATAAAACTGTTGTAGAATCCTCTGAACCCGTTAATGATCCTAATAGTATATTTGTTTCTGATGCTGAAACTGAAAGTGGTAATGAACATGCCAATGATAATGATAAAAATGCCAATTCGGATAGGGAAGAAATAGAAGAGGGACCTGAAAAGCATGTTAAAAACAAGAAGTACACTAAAGAAGATTTTATTGCTAAGAAACATGGTAATGAGAGAGAACCTTGGGTCCAAAAACAAATGCCTTTTCCTGCTAAGAAACTTAAAACAAAAGAGGAAGAACACTATAATAAATTTTGTGATTGGCTGAAACCTTTGTTCTTGCAAATTCCTTTGACTGATGCTATTAAGTTGCCTCCTTATTCTAAATACATGAAAGATATTGTTTCTAACAAAAGGAAAATTCCTAATGAGGAAATATCTACTATGCTTGCTAATTACTCTTTTAATGGCAAGGTTCCAAAAAAGTTGGGTGATCCAGGTATACCAACCATTTCTTCCTCTATCAAAAATAATTATGTTAGAACTGCTCTATGTGACTTGGGAGCAGGAGTCAGTGTTATGCCTTTCTCTCTTTACAAGAGACTTTACCTTGATAAATTGATACCTACTGATATCTCTTTGCAAATGGCTGATAAATCTACTGCTATTCCTGTGGGCATTTGTGAGGATGTTCATGTTCAAGTAGCTACTAATTGTTTAATTATGACTAACTTTGTTGTTCTTGAAATGCCTGAAGATGATAATATGTCTATTATTCTTGGAAGATCTTTTCTAAATATTGCAGGGGCTGTTATTGATTGCAATAAAGGAAAAGTTACATTCAATGTTCATGACAAAGAACATACTGTCTATTTCCCCAAGAAATTTGATAAAATGCCTGGAGTTAATACAATTACCAATGTGAGATCTATTAAAGTGGGAAGTATTGATTGTCCTTATATAGAAGAATGCAAAAATCTTATGATTGGATCCATACCAATACGATACAAGGTAACATGAGTGTCTCATATGGTTTAAAATCTTTTATGTCATATAAAATTCATTTGGTGGCAGGACTTGATCAACCTTGTTAACAAGTGCATTTTAAATACATAAAGATGTTAAACAATTTGTTTTCTCTTATTTTTGTTTTACCTACTATAATATCATTTAGTTTGCAAAGTTTAGTTGAATTTGGTGTTAGAAAATAATTTCTCAATATTAATATTATTAATGCAAAATACCTGAAAATGAAAAAAATAAAGTTTCTCAGAATTTGAAAATTGTTATACCAAATATTTTATTTTTGTGGGGAGGTTCTGGAAGTGCAAACATGTGATAGAGGGGGGCCACCAAGCCTCCACCTCAGGTGGTGGCGCGGCAGGGAAGTGGCCGCGCCAGCACATGAGGGGGGGGCCCCACCTGGCCCCTCCACTTAGTCATCTTCCTCCCCACTCTTTCTCTCTCCCGACCAAACACAGCCACATCAAAAAAAATCGTGTTCTTCCTGTTCTTGCCTGGGATTTTCGATCTCCTTACTCAACCCCTCTTTGTTGCTGAGATTTGGGGTATTCACTCTCCGGTATGTGCCTCCTCCGAATATCCAAGTAGAATTTTGTTTAGTGGATCATATATTGAATATTTTGCTGTTGTAGGTGTCATGTTTAGTGAGTTTAAATGCTTGTTCTAAGTTAGTGAAACTAGTTTTGATGCATGTTTAAGCCTCTAGCAAGTCACTATAGTGGTTTCCCTTCATTTAGTTGGCTAAAAATCAATTTTTTTATGTTATTTATTGAAAATTTCAGAACATGGAGTGGAACCCATATGCATGAAAAGATGAGGGTTCATCGCGAAGAGAATGTGTTCCCCCGTGTTCTCAATTCATGGATGTTGCAGGGATTGCGCATGATTTTCATACTCTTGTTTCCAATGCAAGATTAGATCGTTTTGTTGATGATCAACCCTTTCAATATGCTAAGCTAGCCATGTCGGTGGTGCAGGACTTCAACTGCACTTTGACCTCATCTAACCTGATGGTGCACTATAAGATTTACAATAAATCTGTGGATTTGCCCTTCGATGTTTTTTGTGCAGCACTTAGGGTACCAAATGAGGGATCGCGGGAGAAGTTGAAAGGAAAGCCTAAGCCCTTGCTGGACTTATATGAGGACATTTGCTATGGGAGGAGTTTCTCTCAAGAGGATGGTAAAATCAAGAGTATACATCTCCCTTCCATTCGATACTTTGCTTACTTCATTACTAAATGTGTTCTTGCTAGGAAAACTGCGAATAGATTGGCTGTGCCTGATTTAGCTTTTCTATCTGCTGCATTACGCCATGATAAAACTTATAATTTGGGTGCTTTGATTGCTTACCGTCTCACCACTAACCGTGAGAGGGGAGGAGTTTGTGTAGGTCTAGTTGCCTCTCGTTTACTAGCTTTGCATGGTTTGGCACCTCACCCACTTGATTTTCTGCTTCCCATAGAAAAACTAGACATTGATGCCATGAAGAAACATGACTTTATTGCTGACCATGATAGTTTGCATGTTCTCCCATACATAATAACCTATCCCAAGAAGCATTATTTGAAAACATCTACAATTGATAGAACTATTATTTTGCCTGCACCTCCGCTTAACCTTTATGCCAGGGAAAACCTGTCAGTCTCGGAGGCTGAACTTCACACACTTGAGGGGCAACATGGCCCAAGCATGGGAGACAACGAAGAGGAGCACGAGGGGGATTTCAGTCAGCCCCCTGAGACAGCTGGTTCCTCGTACCCAGATCCGGGGTATGCAGGACCTTCGGGGTCTTCCTCCACCGCAGCCGAGCCCGAGTACGATCCCACCATGTATCACCCGTCGGGTTGGACCCATTATTCGCCATGGGGCTGATTCCCACTTAGGCCAAAAGCCTAAGCTTGGGGGGAGGTATACCGATAGCACACTCATCTATATATCATTATAATTCGGTTCTTTGTATATCCATGTTTCGTTTTAGTTTTCTTTCTTTCTCTTATTTGTTCATGTTTTGCTTTGCTTTCTAAAACTCAAAAATACCAAAAAGATTTTCATTATTTCTCTTGCTGGTTTGTTTTAGTATCTAGTATTAGTATGCTTAGTATTTCATTCAGTTCAATATGCAAAAACACAAAAATATTTTACTTTGTTGTTTGCTGTTTCGCGTAGGGAAAGATTTCTGCTGTCCACCGTTTAATTCATAACTTCCTGTAGAAAAATCCAAATGACCTGACATTTCGTGAGTATCATCCTCAGATATGTACGCAACTTTCATTAGTTTTGAGTTTTCTGATCTGAGCATGTTAAGGTCCTCGAAAAAATTCGTCTTCACAGGCTGTTCTGTTTTTTGTTCAGTTTTTAGTTTCTAAATCCGAAAATCCAAAAATATTTGTCGTTTCTTTTTGGTTTTGTGGAATTTGTTTCAGAGCTCAATGTCATCCGTTACTCCGTGGAGATTGGTTTTCATTTCATATTATTCAAGCCACACAAGTGAAAAGAGCAATAATGACGAGATATGACAATTTGAGTTGGGTAAGAGGCTGGTAATGAACTCTATTTGTTTTTCATTTTTGTACATATACTCATTCATTTGAGCATGCTTAGATGGTTCGCATAAGGTATATGTTGATTGGTGAATGCTTAGTTGTTTTTGTTCTCTTATGATCAATTCCAATTTATTAATAGTAGATGACATGTTTCTATAAATGTTTGCTTGCATTGTTTTGTTCATGAAAGAGTATGACATTGTGGTATCCTCCTCTGAACAAATTCATTTGTATCGACTTGGCACATGCTCACACATGTATATGACTGAAAACAAAGAGTCAATTAATCCTTGATGATTTATTTTGCCTCAGAGTTCTAGTATCAATTTTATGCCTCAGTTAATTTTATTTTGTCGCAAGCATGATTATGACGGTTATTGCTCTCTTGAATTGTCGCTTCCCTGTCTATTGCTAGCCTCCACTTGTACTAAGCAATATTGCTTGTGCTTCCAAATCCCTGAAAACCAAGTTACTCCAAAGAGTCCACCATAAATACCTATGTATGGCATTTCAAACCATTCAAATAAATTTGCATTTGCTATTTTTAAAACCTTCAAACACTTCTCAATTTGTGCCACTGTTTCGAGCTCATGAGGAAGTATTAGTTGGGTTTGTTATCTTCCATACTAATTAAGTATCGACTCGCATGCTTCATCTGCTTGTCACTAATATTGCAAAGAGCTGGTTAGACTACTATAATATCAAAAGTTTTGAAAAGTAAAAAATAGACACTCCTTCATGGTATGTGATTGCTGGTGGGCACCCGAGGATTCGGTTAGCCATGGTTTGAGAAAAGCAAAGGTTGGGAGGAGTGTCAAAATATCGAAAAGCTAAAATATAAAGATGCATATTATAAATGCTTGATTTTAAATAATTTGGAACCGCTCTCAACTTGCTTAGTATGGAAGATAACAAGAACTCTATTGCCATTCGTTGACGGGACAACCACCACTCAAAAACAATTTTATCTTTGTTTTCAAAACAATGAAAAGCTCTAGCACATGTCAAATCCCTGCTTCACTCAACGTAGGGCATATCTTTTACTTTACTGTTGAGTCACCATCCTTTCTTGAGCACCTTCTTGAGAGCATAGTTGTCATTCTTAGTGTAATGTGTTTGTCCCAGAATACTGTTAACTGCGGTGTAATTTTGATGCTTTTATCTTTGATATCTTTATCTCTAGTCCTCTCTTGAATCTCAGAGGTGCCTGGGCATTTATGTTTTGCTGTACACTTTCGGGCAAGCGAGATACCACTTTATCATACTTTCTTATGAGCTTTGCAATCTTGTGAATTGATATGTTTCATGTTATTTACTATTGGTATGATTGGCATCTCTTCATAGTTTACATAATTAATTAGGTGACACCATTTACATATGCTTTATCATGAATAGCCTAAACATTTGCCAGATAGTGAGAATATTTATATCATATGAAGCAAATGTGTTCGTGAATGTTCTTTTATCGCACTCAGTTTTTAACTGAATTGCTTGAGGACAAGCAATAAGCTAAGCTTCGGGGGAGTTGATACGTCCAAACGTATCTACTTTCCCGAACACTTTTGCTATTGTTTTGCCTCTATTTTGTGTGTTTTGAATGCAACTAACACGGACTAACGCTGTTTTCAGCAGAATTGCTCTGGCGTCTCGTTTTTGTGCAGGAAATCAACTTTATGGAAAAACTCCAGAAATAATGCAAAAAGCCTTAAATTGCCCGAATACTCCAGGAGCCAGAAGGGCTGACAGAGGGGGGCCAGGGGGCCACCACCTCATGTGGTGGCGCGGCAGAGGCCTGGCCGCGCCAGCCCATGAGGGGGGCGAGTCCCTCACCGCCTCGGTCTCCCCTCGCGCATATAGACTCCCTCTGACCTAAAAACAAAGGAGGGTTAGACGCTTTTCCAAAGAACAGACCCGAGCGCCGCCGCCACCTCGAAACTCAATTCGGGGACCAGAAGTCTCTGTTCCGGCACCCTGCCGGGATGGGGAATCGAAGGGGATCATCGCCATCGTCATCACCAACGCCTCTCCATCAACCATCATCGTTTCCCCCATCCACGTGTGAGTAATTCCCCGCTGTAGGCTTGAGGGGATGGTAGGGATTGGATGAGATCGTCCATGTAATGTCTGTAATATCGTTAGGGCATGGTGCCTAGTATCCGTTATCGGTGTTTTACGTCATTGTTGCAACTTGTTATGCTTAATGTTTGACACTAGGCCCCGAGTGCCATGATTTCAGATCTGAACATGTTATTGAATCATGATGATAATTATTGTTTTGGATCATATCTATGAGTTGTATACACATGTCATTGTCCGGAACCATAGGTCCCAAAGTGACAATAATTGGGACAGCCTCGGGGAAAGGCTGTGATGTGAGGATCACGTGTGTTCACGGAGTGTTAATGCTTTGCTCCGGTACTCTATTAAAAGGAGTACCTTAATTACCAGTAGATTCCCTTGAGGCCCCGCTGCAAACAGGCTGGTAGGACAAAAGATGATGTGCAAGTTTCTCATTGCGAGCACGCACAACTAAATTGGAACACATGCCTATGATTAACAAATACTTGGATGCTTTATCTTATTTATCTGCAAATGCCTATGTCTTGATATTACATGAATTATCTTATCCATGCAACGCCCGTACATCCGTCCTTGTGCGTACAGTATTTTAATCCTGTTGTCTACTATAATCACTGCTGCTGTCATTATTTCACTGCTGCTGTTATTTCACTACTGTCACTACTATAAAACTGTTGCTACTGATAATCTGTCTCGAGCAAGTCTATTCACATGTGCAGCTGAACTGACAATTCATCTGTTAAGGCTTATAATTATTCTTTGGCTCCCCTTGTGTCGAATCAATAAATTTGGGTTTTACTTCCCTCGAAGACTGTTGCGATCCCCTATACTTGTGGGTCATCAGTGCCCAGAGTGGCTACCGGACAACCGAGACACCCGAGTTACCCTTATGTCAAACCAGCGGTGGCTGGAGACATCCATGTCGGTAAGTGCCCAGAGTGGCTACCGGACATTCGAGACACCCGAGATACCCTTATGTCAAACCAGCAGTGGCTGGTGACATCCATGTCGGTAAGTGCCCGGAGTGGGTACCGGACATTCGAGACACCCGAGATACCTTACGTCAAACCAGCAGTGGCTGAAGACATCTATGTCGGTAAAACGCCCAGAGTGGCTAAGGAACCGGCATATGATTGTATTTTTGCAGGTACAAGGTGGAGTATGTGAAGACGGTGGTGTTGTTATCTTTTTTAAGTCTGCGCGTGACTCTGCGAGTCCCCCGCAGCCTCGGGGACTAGTGTCGTGGATGTAATCCCCGGTACCCTAAAGTTATGGTGTTATTATGCTTATATTAAAGGGAAAAGAGAAGTTAAATGAGTAAGTGGTAAAATATAAAATTATAGGCAAAGAGATGTGACTCGGGCCGACATAAGCGCTCTCCCGGTCAGTCTAAGTTGGGGATGGGCTGATTTTATGGGTAACTCGGATGGACCGAGGTAGTCAGCGGAGGTGCACGGTGCCTTTGTACTTCGGGCCGGCCGAGTTATCTCCAACCTCGACTTTCGCCTTGCCGACTCCACCAGGCCATCCTCGACCTCGCCCCCGCCTCCAGCTCGCCCGCACCCTCATCGACCTCGGCCTCGCCCCGGCATGACTCTGCTTCCCCGGCTTGGCGTCACTCCCGGCTTCCCCGACTTGGCGGCACTCCCGGCTTCCCCGACTTGGCGGCACTCCCGGTTTCCCCCGCTTGGCGTCACTCCCGGCTTCCCCGACTTGGCGTCACTCCCGGATTCCCCGACTCGGCGTCACTCCCGATTTCCCCGACATGGCGTCACTCGCGGATTCCCCGACATGGCGTCACCCCCGACTCCCCCGACCGGTACGGATGATTCACAAGACAGGCGCAAGCAGACAAGATAAGGACGCGCGCCGCACGGGTTCTGCCTACCCTGAGTGTGACCAGGCATGGCTACAGTGCCGATGATGTGACTAGAGTACACTGCATGATGCAGTGAACAGTGCGGACAAGATCCCAATAGTCATGTCAGCTACAGTACCAAAATAGTGTCACGTGGGACACCTCTTGTCCCCTGGGCTCCTCCTATATAAGGAGCACCAGGGGGAAGGCCAAAGCCAAGCCATGGGCAGCGAGGCCAAGGCCACGGGCACGGCTCTTGCTCTCGTTCTCACTCAAGACCTCTTAGAGGCAACTCGGTTCGGCTCAGGCAGCGGTTGTAATGTTCATATGCGGAGGGAAGAAATACACAGAGTAGGCTAGATGCTGCAATAGGTGTTTTATCTCCTCACGAGAGTCCCGAAGCAGGGTAAATCCTTGTGTTCATCTGTTCATCCGTGTGCGATCCCTTCGCGCTATCCCTACCCGAATTCTCTAGCGTCTATCTGGTCTCACAAATTAGCCTACCCGTAGGCATCTGTTGTTTGCCACGACGATACAAACAAATAGAAGGGACTTTTTGAGTCCAAACCATGCATGACGAGCTACCAAATGACAGGACAATTCTGAATCTACGCCCGTTCCAAACACGCAAGTGCGCTCACACCACTACGCCGCTAAACACGCGCCCTATAGCAGTGCATGAATCTACGCCCGTTCCAAACACGCAAGTGCGCTCACACCACTACGCCGTTAAACACGCGCCCTATAGCAGTGCATGACGGTGTGAACCAAGAAGGCAAGAACGAGCTCATCTGCTAGCTCGAGGTTGTATCTCCATGTTTGGTGAAAATAAAAGTAAGACGAGGCTAGCAGTAGCAGAGTCGGGTTGAGTAGCCTGAAAAGGGAGAGCAAAAAACCGTGAAGAAAACAACACATTCGAAATAAAATAGGCCGGCACGCGGTTGGCTGTGCCGTCTGCGTCAGGGAGCTGCAAAGGGAGAGAGACCGAGGCGCGTGAGGAGTGGGATCACGTGGAGCCAGCGATTGTACTAGTTAGCCCCACCTTGATTCCCATCCTGACAGGTGGCCGCGGCGTGCGCTTCCTCTCGCCCTCGCCCTCTCTCCCGCGTGCGGTGGGCCTCCGTTCCCGATCGTCCGTTTTGCGTTGTCGCCGAGCACGACGGCGTCAGGGAGCCGGACGGCACGGCGTTTAGATCCGTCCGGGCGGCGCGCACGTGCTTTCGGACCTGTCGTCTTCGACTTCTATCCAACGCCTATCGGACCCAATCACTCCTCCTGGTAGTTTTTTTATTTGAACGGGAGTTAATTTTCCGAATAAAAAGCAGGGAGTTGCTAGCTCTGGACCGTCCTCGACAAACCTAGCACGTGCCTAGCCCAAGGACGTAGCTCTAGTCAAGTGGACGGTGCTGGGCACCATGCTTTCTCCCTCCCCGGCCTGGGCCTGCTAGGCCCCCGATGTGGCTCGGGCCCGCCAAGCCCTCACGTGAGACTGTCGAGGCTCTGCTCTACTGACGCCGCTGCCCTTCTCTCACTAGACTAGACAAGGCCTGACCGTACTGTTCACCGGCTGCGGTGACGAAACCGATGGCTGGATGCTGTGTGCTGCGGCCAGGCCTGCACCGCATGCGTGGGCTCTGCTTCTGATTTGATTTGACCCCTTACTTTCGCGCGTATTTCTCCGATCTTCCGCCCACCGTAGCACTACTGTACTGGACTACTCCATGTTGGCTTTCACGCATCCAAAAGAAGTGTTGTGTACCTCCAGGCCATGGTGCCGATGCGGAGGCCTCTCAGGCTGTGCGCAGTATGCTCCCGTCTCTTTCTCCCAAGTGGTTCGTCCCCGGCGAGATGGAGATTGGCTGCCCACAGCTTCGTGTTCGTAGTGCTGGAGAAGGAGCTGGACCTGACCGCTTTTCCTCATTTTGTTTTGAGGTCCTTAGTGCAAAATATTTTGGCTGGTTTGTAATTTTCAGTTCTTATGTAGCCTTATCTGTAATTTGTAACTCCAGCGTTATGAGTCAATGAAGTTCTCGGTCCTTCGGGACCGATCACCTGTTCAAAAAAAAAAAAAAAAGAAGTGTTGTGTTGTGACCTACTATGAGTATCTACCATTCGCCCTGCATACTGTATTTGCTTTGCTTGCCCACTCAAGCCCTGCTGCTGATTCTCACGCTGGCCAAAATACTGCATTCAGCCCGAACACAAAACACCCACCCAGCCGCCCCCAATAATCCAAGCTCAAATGTTCAGGTTGTCGGCACTTCTTAAACTGAACCCATACGCGGGGAGGGTTTAGGGCCGTCGAGACGCGTCCATCACGTCAGAACCGACATGAGAGACTCACCCAATTTGCATCGATCCCTTATTTGATCCGTCGACCGCACCACACCTTTTCATTTCATTTCTTTTTTTGAGAAACACAGTACAGACGCAGACGCTCACACACGCACGTACAGACACCCCCAATGACCGCACACACGCAAATCCTAGAGCACCTCCGAGAGACTGGTCCGGCAAATCTTGAGGTTGACGAAGTCACCACGGGCGCCTCGCTGTTGACGGGCACGTCACCTACCACTGAAAGCATAGCGCCGGTTAAATCCTGAAAAATTCAGGAAAATGCGAGCACCCATGTCAAGTCTGGGACTTGAACCTGGGTGGGCTGGTTCCACCACAAGGAACCAAACCAGTTGAGTAGGCTCACTTCGCTTTCATTTCTCCTCTCATGCTCGCCACGAAAGCATCAATATCCAACTAAGTATTGATTCTATGTTTGTCAATTACACCGTCTTCACGCTTTTGTATCCCGCATGTTAACCTTATCTTTTAGGGCATCTCCAGCGGCCCGGCGCAAATGGACGGTCGCGATCCGTTTCTGTCCGTTTTTTACCGGGCCCGAAAAAACCCAGCCCAACGGCTCGACGCATTATCGCCGACCGTTCGCCGCGACGCAAACGCGACCTAAATTTGGGCACAGTTTGCGTCGCCGCGGATGGTCCGCTATGTCCACGCGTGTCCCCTTTTTGACCGGGCTCCGCGCGTCAGCGACCGTGGCCTTCGCTTCGTCTCGCGAGGCCGCGACGACTCGAGAAAAGGTTGTGCGCCACCGCTTCAGCGCCACCGCCATCAATGGCGATGCGCCACTGCCCACCGCTTGTGGTATCAGCGCCCGCCATCAATGATTTAGAAGACCGCGTCCTCAGCCTCCCTTATAAGGGACGGCGAGGCCACCACCCCACGATCACACCCTAGCTCCGTCTCTTCTCTATCTCCCACTCGCCGTCATGACGCCGTGACCGTTCAGGAAGCCTAAGAAGGAGTCCGATGGCGGCTCCTCCTCCTCGCGCCGCCGATCTCCAACGCCGAAAAAGGTCAGGGACCGCCCGTACATGGCGGTCCCTTTGGCGATGTCTCTGTTCCAGAAGAATAAGCCCGTGCTGGTGGAGGACGTCCACCTATCGGGCGGCTGGCACCTCAATTCGAGGAGTGTGCCGGTCCCGCCGGTACCAGCGCGCGGCGAGGAGCGAAACCCTCGATATAGGACGCCGCCGCCGCCTCCTACCCGACGACCTTTGCGGCGACGTGCAGTTCCACCCACAGTCCGAGTGGTGGGATCGCCCGACCTCCGAGCGCGACGCGAGGAGGCGCGCTGGACTCCTCGGGGACGAAGACTACCCCTACGGCGCCGTCCGTTTCTTGCCGCCGAACGCGGCGCAAAGAGGCACGCCGGAGTGGCCGCCGGCGTGGGAGCCGCAGCAGGAGGAGCCGGTGGAGGAGGAGGACGACGACGACGAGCAGCCCGTCGCCATGGACGAGAACGTGCTGCCTGTGGGGGCGTTCCAGCCGCCCGAGCTCAGCGAGCAGGAGGCCCTCCAGTTCGCCATCGACGCGAGCAACCTGGAGGAGATCAGCCGCTGGGACGGCCTCCTCCCAACGCTGAGAGCCTCCGCCTTCGAGACCGGCGGGGCGTGCAGCAGCCACGTGCCGCCGCTGCCGCCTCCGAAGACGGAGGTCATGGAGCCGGCACCGCGGTGGGCGCCTTGGCCCGAGGCGTCCTCCTCCTCGCAGCCACCGCCTCCTCCGCCACCTCCTGCTCCAGTGCTGGCGGCGGATTGGTCCTTCCCATGGGCCCCGCCGCCCTTCTACGACCTCACTGGTGAGAACAACGAGGAGTAGGCGCCGACGGTGAGCCCTATTAGTTAGGGCCTTTTCTATATTTTTCTGTTTTTTACATTTCTGCATTTATTTTAACGTCCTAATGTAATATAACTGTTAATATAAATGGGCTTAAAAAATGCGTCGAACCGCTGGGCTAGGGCGCGACCCAAACGGACATTGGGGGCGGACGGAGCCCATTTCCTGTCCGCGGATCGACGCAAACGGACCAAAGGGGGCACGATTTGGTTGCGGTTTGCGTCGGGCCGCTAGAGATGCCCTTACTCCCTCTGTATCAAACTATAAGATGTTTTAGCTTTTCTTGATCCAAATGTATCTACCCATGTTTTAGTGCAAGGTTCACATGAATCTTGAATTTAAACATGTCTAGATACACATGGACCAAAAAGGCTAAAACATCTTACATTTTGATACGGAGTGAGTACAATTGTTTGCTAGATGGGGCTGGCTGCCACTTTCTATCATCAGGTGGAGGGTAAGCCCTTTACTATGGCTCATTGTTGGCTTCAATTGAATGGAAAGCCAGAGTGGATGACCACATTTGATGATCTCAAGAATCCTTCCAAGAAGTTTAGGAACAATAATGGATTGAGCTCATTCGTACCTAGTGGAGTTGAAGCAGAAGAGGCGCCGGTCAAAGGACAAGGGGCTCAAGGATATATGAAGAATGATGGCGAGGAGGTGGGAGAAGGATAGGGCGGCACGACAAGCAAAATGTTTGTCACATGGACGAATATCTTCTCAAATAAAGATGAGATCTTGAAGCGAGTGGAGCAGTACCGAGAGGAGAAGAAGAATGAGCGCTACAATGCCTTATTGACCTTGTAAAGGAATATAATTGAGTTTGATCAACAAAGGATCAAGCATAAGATGGACTTGGAGAGGGTGAGGTTGGCACCTGTGGAGAAAGGGGCTTGGATATGGAGTTGGGAACGAAGAAGTTGGGCGATCCCTTCATGGTTGGACTTGCAAAACTAACGGAGGAATCGAGGATCATGCTCCAAGATGCTAAGCTTCTTGATGAAAGCGCACAATGGATCCGTCACATGAAGAAGATCATCCACCGTGACCTTGGCGGAAAATGGTCCATTATTGTTTTTGTTCAAGCATGAATTTGTTGAATTTTATGTTGTTGAACTATGTCGTGTTGAATTGTTGTATTATTCGTGCTGAATTTATTTTGATCAACTTTGCATGTGTTTGCATGGATTTGTCCAAAGATTCTAGATCTTCAGTTGGAGAACACCATATTTGGGGTTTGTTCGCGAGCTATCCGTTGAGCAAAATTTATCCACTCGAATTGAATGGAGATGCTCTTACGGTCTTACCTCACCATAGAGCATGAACAAGCATGTCACTGAATATACTTTTGGATCAACGAACCCTAGGCTCCCGTTCCATTCGCATTTAGAATGAGACCGAATCACCAGTTTATAAATTCACATCATCGTCATATCAGACTGGGCCTAATTTGTCATGTGTACAGTACTACTTGTGACTTCCTGAGCTTTGAGTACAGCCCAATTTCCGTATGGCTTGGTCACGGGGTGTATGATCTGGCATTGGGGTGTCTCCTCCCTTCAAAATGTTCCAGCTGAACTGATCTCTGATTCTAAAAAAAAACTGAATTGATCTTTATTCGACGTGTGTTGCCACTATTTTTTTTTCTGCTTAGTCCTTTTGTAGAAGTATGTACAATAAACAGGCTGCCCTCCACATGCTTGGTGATGCAAATAAGTTGAGGAAGAGAGGCCTCGTCTTCCAGGTCCGGGTTAGCAACTACGTAATCAGTAATCACTGAATCCTGCAGTTCTCAGCAGGCAGGCATGGAAGAACCCTAAAGCTAAATTTTCATATCTGATCTGTAAGCTTGATTCCGGCTCTTTGTCATGCCAGCGATGTAAAATGTCGCGCGGGCAGTAGTTGTTGATGACGGACCGGAAGGATATAATTACTTGCGTTTAGGTCATGTGTATTCAGTCGGCGAAAACGGAACCGTTTGTTCCATTCAGGATACGTTAAAATGAAACGGATCCTATTTTCGTATCATTATGTGTATTTTTCACAAAAAATACGACTAATAGCCCGTTTTGCCAAAACTCCATACCCTTCTCTCTCAGAAAAAAAAATCCATATCCATTCAGGCCCTAAACACTATGGCAGAAAAGACCGACAATCAATGAAATGTAATACTAGGACAATTCTGGGGTAGACGTTATGCATCATAGGTTGTGTTCTGCGTTGTTAGCAGCTGCGGTAGCTCTCCGCTGGTACGTACGTAGAGAATTAAGACCATCTCGGGGGTATGCATTATATTTTTTTGTACTTGGTTCGTAAAAAAATCATTTTTATTACTTAGAAAATAAAAAATGATATTTACAAAAATAATTTGAAAATTCTCTTCGGCACGATTTTTTCCTGTATAAAGATATACTTATTTGTCAAATATGTGAATTTATCACAACCATGCCGTGGGAATGGTCATGACTTGGTTATTTGACTTTAAACTTATAGATATTTATACATGATAAACATTTTTGTGAAATTGTTTTTAAATTTTTTGTCAAAAATAAATTTATCATTTTTCATAGAAACTAGTGCACATAAAAGGACTCCATGCCGTAGTATTTTTTTGAGGTTTTTTTCACTTTATTTGAATTTTGTGAAATAACTGTCAAAATGGCCATCATGGCTATTGATCGAAGAAGGTCAATTTTTCTAAAACTATTGATGTTTATGTGATATAACTACTAGTTTTGTACCTTAATTTTTTTTTAAATGTCAGACCAAAAGATCAAATACTTGTAGTCCAAATTACTTTCGAAAAATTGGATAAACTCATTTAACTAGGCGAAATTATGTGGAAATCAAGACAATTGCTAACACTTAGAGCATCACTAGCAGAGCCCTTAAAAGGCCAACCCTTAAAAGCGGAATAAGGGTCGAGAAAAGGCAGTTTTAAGGGTTGGAAACTGAGAGCGTAGATCAGTACCCCCAAACCCAACCCTTATAACAGAATATTCCGTTTTAAGGGTTGGGTTTGAGGGCACTGCTAGACGCCGCAACCCCAACCCTTAAAAATGCATATATGTTTCCTCTCAATTTTTATAGAACAATAATAGTTTGAACAAAACAATAAACACAGCACAGACACTGGGCTGTGGTGTTGGTTTTGACAGGAAAGGAACTGATTTGATATGAAGCATATACAAGACGTTATTTGAACAAAAATAGAGAAAAGGTTCTTTGGCGATTCTAGGGGGTTTGAACTCGGGATCTTCGGAAGGAAAAGATGGAAAGCAGCCACTGGGATACAGTGAGGTTACTGATCGCAAAGGAGGCTCAGCTTAATATGAACGAACGAGGTCTCGCTAACTGAACCTGACGAAACTGAAGGCACGATTCAGACATGGCGTTCATCTGCAGAACGGAGCCGACGGGGGAAACGACGAACGAACTGCAGTCAGTGCTCATCCAGAAGGGTGTGAAGCGTGGTGTGCTGGTGCGGTACTGCAGTGTGAGCGTGCTGCAAGGAGGAGCGGCCACGCCGTGCTAGCGGCACTTGCGAGCTTCGTCAATGGCGGACAGAGACGGACGTGGACGAATTCAACCAATCCGACAACAATTCGAAGGGGAGAGAGAGGGAATCGGACGAGGGGCTCACGTAGAGGGTGCTGGAGTAGTCGTACGGGCTCGGGGGAGAACGGTGACGACGAAATCCGGCGACGAAGCTCCACCGGCCGCGAAGAAGATGAGGATGAACTCGACGCTCCAGGTCAGCTACGGATCGATTCCTTGCGCGTAGTCGATGCAGGCGAGGTGGCGCAGCTCCTAGCGTTCTCCTCCTGGCTCGGGGACGCCCGTAGGCCGGGCAGCAGCGGCGGATCGCGGCGGCGGCGGGCCGAATCGCGCGGCCGCGGGGCGGCACGGGAGGAGCGCACGGCGGGCGTGGGGCGGCACGGGAGGGGTGCGGCGGGGGAGGACGGAGGCAGCGCGGAGGGCGACCAGAGGCGACGGGGGCGCGGCGGCGGGCGGCCGGAGGCGGAAGTGCCTAGGCGGGGGGCGGCAACGCGAGCGACGGCCGAGTAGGGGTTCGGTAGATTCCCCCACAGTTTTAAGGATTTAAGAGTTCTGCTAGTTTGCGTTTTGCCTACCGAACCCGTAAAAACGCAGTTATTTTGAAGGGTTGGCCTTTTTAAAGGCTCTGCTAGGTAGGGATTATCCATTAAATGTGGACTACTATTTTTGAAAATTAGATGGGTGACATTTGCATCAAAATTTCTGTACTTGGTTCACAAAAAAATAAATTTTGCCATTTAGAAAATGGAAAATGATATTTATAAAAGTAATTTGAAAACTCCCTTCGGGATGATTGTTTTCTATATCAAGATACACCGATTTGTTAAATATGGGAACTTTGTTACAAACTATGTCGTGGGAATGCTCATAACTTTGTCATTTCGCTTAAAACTTATAAATGTTTATACATGATAGACATTTTTGTGAATATTTTCTTGCAAAATTTGTCAAAAATCAAGTTTATCATTTTTCATAGGTACTAGTACACATAAAAGGACTTCATGCCAGGCGATATCTTTTTTTGAGGGTTTTTCAATTTATATGATTTTTTTGAAAAACGGTCAAAATGACCACCATGACTATTCATCGAAAAATGTCAAATTTTCTAAAACTATCAGATATTTCTGGAATATAAGCAAGACCTCAAATCAATGAAAAGCGATTGGTCGGAGACCAGACTTTGGTAAATCCTCTTCAGACCCGTTCACTGTTAGACCAGAATATCAAGCACTTGTAGTTCAAATTTGGATTGATTTCGAAAAATCGGCATAAACTCATTTAACTAGAGAAAAATTAGGTAGAAATCAAGAAAATTCCTTATACTGGGGATTATCCATCAAATGTGGACTACTCTTTATGAAAAAATAGATGGTTGCCATTTTGCACCATATTTTTGTACTTGGTTCACAAAAAAGTCCTCTTTGCCACTTAGAAAATGGAAAATGATATTTATAAAAATAATTTTAAAAATCCCTTCAGCAGGATTGTTTTCTATACCAAGAATCACCTATTTGTAAAATATGAGAACTTTATCACAAACTGTGTCATGGGAATGGACATAACTTGATCATATGGCTCCCATGCTAGAAGATATTTTCTTCATAACAAGTTTATTGATGTTTTTGTGATGCAAAAGATTATATGAATGTCATATTTGGATTCCTGCCCTTTTTCTAATTGATTTAGACAATTTATTTGTCAAATTTTGTTTTACGGATTTAATGAATTATTCCATATTAAATGTAAAAAATAAAAAATAAAGTAAAATTCATTTTATTGTTATTTATTCAAAAAATATTATTACATAATTATTGTTATTTATTTAAATAATTTTTATTTTAAGTAATAAAGAAATGTAACATCATGATTGAGGGTTAATATAATTGATAGGATACTAATATTATTAATTATAACTTCTCGATTGGAAGTTAGTTTGGAAGGCTTAAAAGTTAAGCATGATTGGCTGGGGCACTTTGATGATGGGTGATCGAATGGAAAATTTGAGCAGGGCAAGTACTTTGGCCTTAGATTAAGTGTGTGGCTAACTAGAAAATTTCGAAAAAGAATATATATTATTTATTTTTTTGGAAAAAACTATGTCGACGGTTTTGCTGTCGGCATAGGGCGCCGAGGGCTTTTAATACACCGATTTTTAACAACTTGGTCTAAGGCGACGCCCTATTACGTCAACCGTGTTATGCCGACGGCATTCGTCGGCGTAGCACTATGCCGACAACAATCTAGACTATGCCGACGGCTTTCGGCCGTCGGCGTATACTTAGTTTCCTGTAGCAATGTGTTTGCACCAGGGTATTATATTGGGCCTGTGCATGGTTCTAACGCATGGATGTTGTGTTTTTTTCTCCATATAGGCTCGGCCTGCAACATAAGCAACTTACATGATCTTATTGGGGGATGAGACATTTGAAAGTTTGAAACACCATTCTGACTTGATTAAGGGATGCGTCGAAAATTCATAAGAAACTGGTCCAGCACCATGGAAACTGAAAACGGTCCCCGGGACTACACGGAACCCTTAAAAAAATACCAAAATCAATACTTTTGAGTTTACCAAAACCAAGAATAAATGCTCCGTTGTTGATAGTCTTGTGATCTACAATCGTGAAAATTTTAACTCAATTTGTTGTAGTTTGTGCTAGACAAAAAAGACAAATGGGTGGATGTGGGAGGTGATTACCGTCTCAAAATTTTAAAAATTTCCTGATTTGTCTTTTGCAGCCCAAAACACAATGAAGTTTAAGTTAAAATTTTGCACTTTTTTAGATCGCGACACTATCTACATCTGTGATTGTTTTCACAATTTTTTGAAACTTTAAAAATACATTTTTGATCTTTTTTAAAAAGCTCCATGTAGCTCGGGAGCTATTTGTCTTCTTCCTACGTCACTCAATATACTCCCTCTGTTCGCGAATAAGTGCGCTTTTACCTTTAAAGGTAGGTCAAAGTTTTGACCAATTTTAGACCCTGTTTGGAACAAAGGAATTTCATAAGAATTTTGGAGTATAGAAATCTTACATGAAAATTTTCTATGTTGTTGTTTGGAACAAAGAAATAGGAAACTCGGTCTCCTTTGAAATTCCTACGGGGTTTCATAGAAATTTTGGAGGAAATCAACCATGAGGTTCACCTCATGTTTTAATCTTCCTATGTCTACAATTCGTGTGTTTTTCCTGCGTGACATCCAAATGACACTTTGGAAAAATTTATATGGGTTTGGTTCCCGTAGGAATTCAGAAAAGATGACACCTTAATTAATTCCTATGTTTTTCCTATTCCTGCGTTTGTACTTCATGTGTTCCAAACATTTATGAAAGTAAATTGGTCTCACTGGATTCATATTGAAACGAAGTTTCAAAATATAGCAATGTTGTGTCATATATGTTGCTACGTTTTTCTTTAATTTGATCAAATTTTAAAATGTTTGATTTAGTACTAAAGCGAGAAGTACAGATTACATCATGCTAGTTTGACTTGGTGATGTATCAAGATTCATACAGGAGATGGAATCCGAATAAAAAATTGAGGATTTGGCTTACAAAATAAACATATGATATATCTGGAGACTGGAGTTCTGGACAGCTACACAAGTCCTAAGAATATACGCTAACACCATAGATCACACCTTTTCCTGCACAAGACCAATACTCCTTTTCCCACAGCACTTGAGATAGCCCGGACAAGAAGTAGACATTCTTAACTTATTTTAAAAAAACTTGAAATTTACAAACCAGTCACGCTACCAATTTCCAAGTAAGAGTAATAAACATACTCTAGGACACATACTATACACTACCAGACATTACTAAAACCAGACAAAAAAGGCGATATAAATAGAAGTTGTTGCGTATTCTGGTGAGAAAAGTTGTTGTAAAGGAAAAAAGCATCGATCGGTGATGCTGGGGCTCGGTTACGTGGCGACGTTGGTGATGCCCCATGAGCGCTCGGCGAGTCGGACACACTCGGAGAACCGGAAGCAGTCGACGAGGTGGTCGATGACCATGCCGGAGGCCTGCATGAAGTTGTAGACGATGACAGGCCCGACGAGCCGGAAGCCACGCCTGATGAGGTCCTTGCTCACCGCCTCAGACTTTGGGGTTCGGAGAGGGATGTATTTGTGGTGCTTGTACTTCCCCACCAACGGCCTGTGGTTCATGTGGCCCCAGATGTACCCGCTAAACGACCCGAACTCCTTCGCCACCTGCATACAAACACCATGAAATGTTCATGAGTTTTTGTGTTGGTGAAAGAAGAATTGTGCTAAAAATGAGTTTTTTTTTTGGGTGCACTCGCCTTCCTTATGCACTTGGCGTTCTCTATCACGCACCGCACCCTGCACTCGGCCAGCTTCAGCTCCTTGTTGGCACTGATCGCGGCCACCTCGTTCTCGTCCATCTTCGCCACCACGTTTGGATCGAAGTCTGCGAATGCTTTCCTGCAGTAGGGAATTTTGGTAATTTTTCGTCGATTCGATCCTCAACGAAATCACTACTGTATTCTGCGCTTCTAAGTACTGGAACAAAAAAAGAACCCAAATATTACATGTAAATGTCCCTCCTCTTGAGGATCTCTGTCCAGTTGTGGTCTATGAGCATCCCTGACAGCGCCAGCAGCTCGAACAGTTGCCTGCAAATTACAACCCAAAATATTTACATAACAGAAATGATCTTTTTCAGGAATTTGTCCAAAATGAAAATTATGCATGCGACGGACAAAAAATGAGAGTAAACGTGCAGAATCGTACTTGTCGTTGTACACCGGGACGCCCCATGACTCGTCGTGGAACTGGACGTACGCCTCATCTGCAGTATGGATTTGAGCCAGGTGATCAGTTCTTGGTTTAACGTTTGTCCTTTATTAATTCGGGTCAAATAATAAAAGCAAGCTTGTCCTTTTTGTTTTTATTTGGATTGTCGATTTTTTGGTTTGCTCCATGGACGACAACAGCAGACAGGGGAGGAGTCCCTTTCTGGTGTACTTGTGAACTGAATATATTTCTCTTTAAGACATCAGCAAGTCAGAACAGATGTTAACTTGGTCAAATGAAGAGCTTCGTCTCAGTCATTGATATCGACAATAAACCATCCCTTAAAGTAAAAGTCTGACCCCATTTGCTATCCAGCTTTCCTTTTTCTTGATTAGATAGAATTTTCTGAGTACTTTGAAGTATAATAAGTTGGTGCAAAGCTAATTAATAATTGTAATTTTCACCACGCTTTTCTCACTTCCCAACGTTTCTCCTTACAAGACCGTTGGTCCTGGGCGTGAAAAGTTATTTTTGACTGCAGAACGTAGTTACGTTGGTTCTGATTATGATTTCCCAGAATCTTGTAAGGCAAAAACTATGGAAACATGGTAAATATTAGCCCAGAAGATTAGCAAAGATAAATTCTTGCACTGGGAAAAGATAGCCAACGATTAAGCATTCCTTACCACTGTTCTTGGTGATCCAGCTGCACCTATGCACACTCCCGGGCTCACTACCGCACCCAAACTCCTCCTCCTCCGCATCACGGCCACTCACCTTGTCGTCGTCGTCGTCTCCCCTCCTCTTGTCCAGGGACACTAGCACGTCGCCCCAGGGGCTGAAGGTGCCCCCGTACAGCAGCGGCACCTTGGGCTCCCAGCTGCTGGAGTTAGAGCTGCTCAGTGACGAGTCGCTCGAGTTCTGCGACAGCGACAGCGATGACAGTGAGAGGCCGGAGCCACTCCGCCGGACGCCGCTGCCGACGAGGCCAGGCGGGTAGATGAGCATCCTCTGCAGATACTTGCTAGCGTGGCTGATCGCCTGCAGCTGCAGCTTTCTGTCTATGCTGCCGTTCTTCCTGGCCGCCGCGTGGTGGCTTGGGCTCTTCTCGAACGCATGCTGCTGCCTGCTGCTGTGGTGTGCCGTGGTGCTCAGCATTGTGAGAGTTATAGTCAAGATCAACAATGGTGGCTTAGAGGCAAGCTAGTGCTTCTTCTTTCGGAGGCAAAGATGGGGTTTGAAATGTGTGTGTGCCGTGTGGTTGGGGGTCTATTATAAGGTGTGGATGGTGTTTGAGTTGCTATGTCTTGAGATCGTTTGGTGGCATATGGGCTTCAGTGGTAGCTGCATGAAAGCTTCGTCTGGATCTTATTAAAACTGTAATTGCTCATGGCTTTGGTTTTTAGTGAGTGGAAAGTGTTGGCGGTTTGAGTTGTGGATACATGGTGCATTGGTCCTGCGATTTCATGGCTGATTTTCTCCAGCTCCTCCTTGTCACTGATAGCCTTTTAGGTGGTAACTCACCAGAGGATAATCAGGTGTTGCTTTGATCAAAGAACATTGATGAGGTTCGAATGTAGGCCTGGCATGTTCTCACTAGAGGATAGGCTGGTTCCAATAACTTACAAGTAAAATGGCTATTTTTTCAATGTAAAAAACGGATGCTGCACGCCTTTTATAATGTCCCAAAATAATTATAAGTAGGCGCAGTTTCACAAATCAATATAAAAATTCAATACTTGTAAGTATGGATTTTCATAGCAGTATATATTTCCTTTCTAGCTCTCTGAATGTGGTAAAAAAATCTTTTACCTTCCACCCAGGCCATAATATGGTAACTTCCTTTGATTTGCAACCAGCTACATTTGTGTATTTGAAAAACAATAGCCAGGGAGAATCGAGTCATGTTAGTTTTTTCCCCAGAATGGTGAATCATCTAGACGATACAAACATGACATGTGGCTAACTTCACAATGCTTTTCTTTCTCATTGATCCCCTTTCCGTTAGTTCTACTTGGATGAGATATCCTGAGCTAACTGACATACCCTTCCAAACATATAGTACCATGTTATTTTAGTCGTCAAGAATTGGAGGTAGTTTAAGCATAGGACATTTGCTGCACTCGCTTTCTTTAATATTGATGGCTAATTTCATCCTACTTTTCTTTGTCACTGATCTACTTTTTAGGTTGCTAATTTCATGGACATCGTAACAAACACTTACCTAGTTTATGGATATGCAAAACTGGACCCTCTCTATAGTTTAGGCACTAGAAAATAGTGATGGTTTAAACATCAACCCCAAGATAGATTTGCTCCCTTTGGGCTTCAAATTGCATCTACAACATGTGTTCGAGTCCATGGCCAATGTTATCCCACTTGTCTTTGTCACTGATCACTCACCCATATGTGTTTTCAAATTTCCAGTAATGTTGGCCGGTTTCATCAAGTAACACCAGTCTTAGGCGTCCCCCAATTTTATTTAAAAAGGTTATTCCCCACACTTCTAAGGTAAATGTGAGACTGAATCTGCTCCGGTTCACACAGCATTGCCTACTCACCCCTACGCCCCTTTTGGTAACTTTGATGAAGGTTTCAAATGTAGGCTTGACATGTTTTCACTATAGGATAGGTCGGTTGCACTAATTTACAAGTAAAATGGCTAATTTTTTAAACTGTCATACAAGGATGCTGTGCGCCATTTGTAGTGTCCCAAAATTATTATAAGTAGGTATAGTTTCAGAAGCTAATACAAAATTTTCAATACTTGTAAGTATTGGATTTTCATAGCAGTATATGTTTCCTTTCTAGCTCTTTGAATGTGGTAAAGAAATGTTTTGTCTTTCATCCGGGCCATAATATGGTAAATTTCTTGATTTGAACTAGCTACATTCGTGTCTTTGAAAACCAATAGCCAGGGAGCATTGAGTCATGTGCTTAGCTTTTTTCCCAGGAGTGGTGAATCATCTAGACAATACAAGGATTACATGTGGCTAACTTCACTCTGCTTTTCTTTTTCAGTGATCCCCTTTCCAGTAGTTATAAGTGGATGAGATGTCCTGAGCAAACTGCCATACCCTTTCAAACAGATATAGTACCCTGTTATTTTAGTCCTCAAGAATTGGAGGTAGTTTAAGCGTAGGACATTTGCTACATTGGCTTTCTCTATTGTATGGCTAATTTCATCCTACTTTTCTTTGTCACAGATCGACTTTTTTAGGTTGTTAATTTCATGGACATCGTAACAAACAGTTGCCTAGTTTATGGATCATGCAAAACAAGAGCCTCTCAATAGTTTAGACGCTAGAAAATAGTGATGGTTTAAACATCAAACCCAAGATAGATTTCCTTCCTTTGGACTTCAAATTGCATCTACAACATGTGTTCGGGTTCATGGTCAATGTTATCCCACTTGTCTTTGTCACTGATCACTCACCCGTATGTGTTTAAAATTTTCCAATAATATTGGCTGGTTTCATCAAGTAACAACAGTGTTAGGCGGGCGTATTCCCCCAGACTTTTAAGGTAAATGTGAGACTGAATCTGGGCCGGTTCACAGCATTTCCTGCCCACCCCTACGCCAAGTAATACATTGATTGCCTTTAATGCTTGTTTCATGCCTTGAATGGCTCGGTAGAAACACTTGGATCAGTTAGTATAGATCAAACAGTTGCACACGTTTAAAATGACCCATTGCACACGGTTCATCGAACCATCACTACGCGAGGGTAGATGATGGTGTGGTCATCGCAAATGTTTTTTTTCTAAATTAAAATGCGTCCGCTGGGAATATCCTTCAAAGGTGGTTATCCCACATGACACGCATGATCGCATACGATCAGGCATTTTTGACTGTGTGTTTGGAATTTATCGCAAAAGTTTAACCGAACACAATCATGTGTTTAATCATCGCAGACATTTGAATATGCCGCAACTAGGGGTACGTACAAATCATGCTGGTAGTTGTTCCCCCAATTGTACCCCGTCTAACAGCTATCCGTATAGCATGAATGTTTCATCGAAAAACAGTATCAATTCTTAATGTATTTTGTTGCACATTTGATACACCGTGTATTCATACTTGCGACAATGTAAAAATTACCCGCCATACAAATGATAAAGATAGACAAAATAAAAGAATATAGCTTTTCTTGGTTATATCATTGTATTTGTGAGCATGGTAGTTTCTGAAGGATGTGTATATACAATCTAATTTGATTTATATTAAGAGAAATCAAATTGGATTTCGACGATTAATACCCTACAACTAGGTCTATATACAAATTTTATAAAAATGTGAACAAACAAAAGGTAATTTAAATAAATACAAGTGCAAATGATTAAAGGAGTAAACACAGTCATGGGGAGTATATAATGATGCAGAAGAGAAATATGCACGCGTTGCACACCTTCCTTCTCTTGTGTTTTGTACAGCGGAACCAAATACGATCTCTATTATATAACTATATAACAAGTAAACATAATTAAAGATGTAAACCACATGTTCTAATACATACGTCTGGTCTAACCCACAATCTTCTAAGACATAAGCTAACACATTAACTTGTGACAAATACAATTGTGTATTGATGTAAATCACGTGTTCTAATACATATTAAAGTGTAGCACATCCCCTCAAATATCTAAGCTCCCGGGGATTTCTGTTCTCTCGTGCATCCTGCGATGACTCCCACCTGTCGACGTCGGTTTGATAGGGAGACGCATTGGCTGTGCGTTCTCTCTGCGTTTTTGCGAATGAGTTATGGGACTTTTTGGCATGTTGGTCGTGTATCTAGGTTTTATAGTTGCATGTGTTCCCTGTATCTTCGGTCTCCAATATTCTTCGGGGCCGTGGTGCTTGGGGTTTGCTTCTTGGCTAACGGGTGTCGGACGGATCTGTTTTTCTGCCTATTTTGTGTTTTTTCTAAGATTTCATTTTAACATGAAGGCCACTATTTCCTAAATCTAAAATGTTTACCCTTTTTAGCCCACGTGTATATAGACATGTTTTAGTACAAGGTTCACATGAATCTTGCGCTTAAATATGTCTAGAAATGTGTGAGCTAGAAAAGGTTAAAACATCTTACATTCAAGAAAATATAATAGGCCAACACATTCGATTTACATATTAACATACTAAATATTCGGGGACATCGATGCTAATAAGATGTTCTAATAAATATTTCCATCTAACATATTAGAATAGACTAACGCATTCGGCCTAGTTCATAGAAAATCCTAACACAACCGGCCCACGATATAATAACAAATCTAGTCTTACTAACTAACACGGGACGACCTATGAATAGAATTACAAATACATGTATGCAAGTAATAACCATGAGGTCGAGGACAAGTTGGTGTTGAGATAACACCAGCCTTTGACCGTGGCCATCGACTTGGGAGGTCGGATGTGTGAACAACAGCGACCTCGCTACACGAAGGCTGTATTGTCCCCTTTAAAAGAAATATAAAATGGGAAAATATCTATTTTGATTATTTTCACGGGGCAATGTTTTAATGACATGAATTAGTTTTTTTCAAAAAGGAGGATACCCCCCCCCTCCCCGGCTTCTGCATCGATTGATGCCCACGAACATATCAGTAAAAGCTAGAAGAATTCGAAACCGCGTCGACCCAAAAATAAAAATAAAAATCTGAAAAAAAAACTGAAGTCTTAAATGGTGCGCGACACTATCTCCACTAGGCTACCACTAACGCCATGGCGAAAGACCGAAACAAACGAAAAAAATACATAATTCCTAGGCTAATCCTTCAAGAAAGGATCACCATACATGTGCCGATGATGACGAGTACAACCGTAGGCCAACCTCAAAATTTTCACCGCCAAAGACAAATTTTGAACCACCACAATAGTTTCAACAAGGGCACACCGAGACTACCTGATCAGTCATATTGGTTTTCTACCATAGTGGATATACTCGTCGTTTTAAGCTGCACCTATCAATCACTTGACCGCTAACGACATCTCGCTAGAAGGGTGACACTAGGGAAGATATTGAATGTGACATCTCATGGATACCGTCCCACTTTCAGTCACTATTGCACCACCTTCAACCAATAGCAACTTGCGTTACTTGACGTATGTGTGAGACAACTTTAGCTCTTTCCGATAACATACATGACTTGACGCCTCCGTATGAGACGTCGTCTCTAGTACATATCAAGCCAGATCTAACTCTATATGGAGGTGGAGGGGGACGTCCCATTCCGCCGCCGGCCTCAGAAGCTTCTCGGTCCAAGAAGAGGGGTGACAAACTACCGGCATCTCAAGGTCCGACCGCCGTGTGGGGACCCCGGACTAGCTGTCCGAAATACCCTTGTGCCTACAACATCAGCGATCCCATGATCAGTCTGTCGCTGAGCACAATCAACTGGTATCAAAAGAACATCCATAATTACCGAAGGAATTACTTACTCGATTGAAGCCATAATCTTCAATAAGTTCTTGCAGCGGAAAAACACCAATCAACGTGGGGCCCGAGTCATTTGCCAAGACACCTACAGGCAGCTGACTGGGAAGACGGCCTAGTTCGCACAGACGTCATCGGTCTCTCGGTCTTCATCTTGCTTCTTCTTGAACTCTGGACATGGGAATATCCAGGGACACAGCCATGAGTACATTTACGTACTCGCAAACTACCCCAACATGAGCATGCGCTATTCTTTTATTTGTTTAAATAAAACTTTGTTCGCCTTGAAAACTCTATATCTTTATTGAAAAAGGAAAGAAGTCTCTTTAATAAACATTTTCTCGGAAAATCACCATTTTATCTGTTTCTCCAAAACTCCTCCTTTTTCAGACCATAACCCGTCATGGTTCATGGTCCCCAACAGCCTCATACCGATCCGTTGGTATAGGTGTATGGGTCATTCTCCACTTCCTTTTCTTTTTAAAACTCAATTCTTTTCCCAAAACTTGCACATGGTCTAAGTAGGGCCTCTCAACTGTCCATATCCGAGGACTCGGCTATTCGAATAGTTTTAACCCTCTGCAGAGGTAGCACGCTTTTCCCACACCCATCCGATAACTCATCGTGTCTGCCACGTCTCGCCATACCAGGGGTATGCGAAGTTGAGTCACCGACCCTAGTCTGTCCTTTGCTCATGCTAGTATAGGATCCTGCCCATATGATACTTTCCATCGACACTTAACCCAGCCCGTCGGAATCTAAGTGTGAGGACTCATAGGTTTTATCTGGCGGTGTATAGGGGACATCCTTCTATCCTCCTCCTTATCTACTCATAGAGTTTGAGCGAGGACCCAGGTCAGGGGTAGGTCACCGAACCATCCCCTCATGCATAACGGAGTCATCTCCGTTGATGAGGTATCCCATACTAATATGAGCAAATTATATGACTAAGCCCTTTCCCATATGTGGGTAAATGTGGTCGCACAGAGTATCGGCTGAGTGACGTAAGTACAAAGACACAATGTGCGTTTTATCAAAACCACCATTCTCCTTTTCTCCAATTCATCACCACATCTTGGTGCTCCATGTCCACACAAGTATTTTCAAAGGAGTTTTGAGTAAACAATATTTTTCCCATCCTATAGTTTGAAAAAGAATTTCCATCTAATATCTCCATATAGGGTGTCAAAATAATATACTTGTATTTTGGAAAAGGGTTTTCAAAATCATAGCTTTAGTGGCAACCACCACATAAATCACATATGCTCTTTATAAGTAAAACATGTGACTCAAAATAGATGTATAAAGATGCAAGCTCAGGGAATAGCTTGCCTGATTCCAGTATGATGTTCTTGGACTTCTTCTCACAGCCCAATAAATAAATACCATCCTCCTCCGATAAATCCTCTCCAAATACCACTTCGGTAGCGTTTATATCTAGCGTCGCAAACATAAAAATAGAACAACACACAATAAGCAAACCATACCACAATTGGTATACAAAAAGATATTCAAACCACAAGTATCAAACTAATCACTCAAGCCACAAACATAGCACTAGTTTAATCAAGCAACGAACTAAATCTATATTTACTAGGGCATTATACTCACAGGAGTATAACACCAAACACATGCTAAAAACAAGAGGGCACAAAGACACCCTCAATTAGAGGTAATTCACAAACCCCTTTTCCTAACTAGGAAATACTTCAAACAAAAGTTAAGTCACCAATTAATCTCTATAATATAAATACCTCACCAAGCTAAGGTGGATACACTAACAAGATATTAAGCTAGTATTCCACTCCAAGACTATCAAGTCCATCAAGCCATGCAAACATATTACTCAACAATGTGTCTAACAACTAACACTAACAGCACTAACATATTATAACATGCTAAACAACAACAACTAGCAAGCAACAGCAGCACAACAATTATTACAGCAATACAATCTTAAATGCTCTAAATAGTCACTTCATATATCAAGCAACACAATTTGGTTTCAATTTAATTGAATTAGCCATTATTTGATTGTGTCTTAATTATGGCAGAAACTAGTTGAACATGTTTAATTACATATCTTAAGTTCTGTTGGTCATAAAAATACAAACTAAACTTCTACAGAAAGCTACTGATGTGTATGAGACAACACAATTGGATTTGGGTCAATTGGAGTTACCAAACTCCCTACATAATGGTTTCAATCCAGAAGATTAATAATCAAGTTTTGGCAATCAATTAAGTTCTGTTGTTCTAAAAATTAAATCCTTTTAGGGGTGGCTAACCATGACTAAATGTGACTCAATAAAATTGGTCTCAACCAATTTGGACTAACAGAGTATCAGAAACAAACAAGTTTGGATTTTAAACCCTTTATGGCATTTTGAGTAATACATTTTTATTATATATCTAAATGAGGTGAAACCAATTGGGTTGGTTAGATAATTTCATAAGCATTCCAGAACATTTGGATTTGATTTATTTGGAGTTATAAATCTCAAGTTATTGAATTTACAAAATGAGTCCAGTATTGATTTTCTAAATTCATTTTCTTTTCTACCCTTTTTCTTTATTTTTAATGAAAAATTATATAAACTAATTTATTTGGATAAATGAATTAGACCAAAAGGCAGTATTTACCTTTCTGAACATTTTGGTATTTTATTTGTAATTTTTGGACAAGTATTTAAAAAGTTATGGATTTTACAAACTTGATCCATTTTCTGTCTTTTCCTTTATTTTCCAGAGAAACACGGTGAAACGTTTTTCACCGAGGGGCTGGCTAGCCAGAGCCACTGCCATGCGGGCCCGAGCGCCATGCGGGCGCTGACGCGGCTGGGTGTGGCTACGCTGGCCGCCACGGTCACTGACCAGTGGGGGCCACATGTCAGTGCGCGAAAATAAACCAAAAGGCAGCGCCTCAGCGGCTGCGGCGAGTCGAACTCGCGACGCTTGCGAGCGCGATCGTGGCCGTTGCCACTGGGCTGTGCGGTGGATCTTGCTAGGTTAAGGGCGCGAGCCCTAATAAACAGACGGCTGTGTACCGCGACGTCGCGCGTGCCGCGGTGACCACCGGCGGCGACGCGCACGGGATCGACGGCAGCGGACGCGCGGGGACGACCTACTGGGTGACATCGACGCATACGAGTACGCGGAGACTAGGGGCGGCGCTACGACCCAAGTGGTCGCCGGGAGAAGCTCCGGCGACGAGCTACGGCGGCACGTGCTACGGCCTAACGGCGGAGCTACTTCTAGGCGGCAAAGTAGAGACGGGGAAGGAGGACGAGCATGTCCAGGAGAGAGGCGAGCTCACCCTAGACGCGTGCGTGTGCTCGGCTTGGACGGAGGAGGTCGGAGACGGTGGCAATCTTCCTCGAGGCGCGGCGGCCGGAGCTCGGGAAGACGAGGACGGCGACGGCGATTCCGGGCGGCCCGCGGCGATTCCTCGCACGAGGACGTAGAGGACGACGGGGCGGAGCGGGAGGAGGTCTCCATTTGGCTCGGGGTGGCTCCTAACGCCGGCGAGGCGCGACGGCGAGCTCGGGCGGTTCGGCCGTGGGGAAGAAAATGAGGAAGAGAGAGTCGGGAAGCAGGGGAGCGTCTCGGGGGTTCTTATCGCGCAGGGGAGAGGAGGGGGGTCCGGCAGGGGACGCTTGGGAGAGGGCACGGCGGGAGGCGCACGTCGCCGTGTCGTCCGCGGACATGCCGCGCGGCGGCACAGGCGCGTGCCCAAAGGGAGGGGGGCGTGGCGTCGGTGTCTGCGCTCCAGGGAGCAGAGGGGCGAGGCGGAGAGGCGGGGGGTCCGGGCGGCGACACTGCAGCGAGGGGGGGGGCCCGGGCGGCGACGGCGGCGCGGGGAGCACGGCGACACTGGCCACTGTCGCCATGCCTCTCTACAGAAGATGAACATTTTCTGAAAAAACCCCCCTGGACAATATTTTTCCACTTCGCAAACCAGTCCTTTTCTGTTTTTCTATTAATTCACTTAAATCCAGTAGCATTTCAAGGATTTATTTGAGGCACTAAAATATTTTAGAAAAATTTGAAAATATTCATGAGGCTTCCTATATACATGTAGAAGTTGCACAAAAATTTGTGTTGCAAAATAAAATGTTTGGAACACTTTTTGTTCATAGAGTTTGAAATATAACATTTTTCTCAAAACCCTTTTTATAATCTTTTAGAAATTTTTAAGCAAGTCCAAATATTAATTTGAACTCTTGGAACTTCCTTGACAAATATATTAACTTAAATTAGATTTTATTCTCATAAGAAAGTATTTGTTTTGAAGAAAATAGACAGTTGAGTAGGGAGTCTAATTTATTTAGATCATTTCTTTAGCTCATGATTTAAATTCCCATTTGTTGATTAATTTGAGGAGTTTGTTTCTATTCAAGTCTCACCCAACTTTGTTGTCAAGTGTGTCTTCAATTTAACACTTAAAGTATTTTGGTGTAATTATTCACCCAAGCAAATAATACAATAATCATCACAATCAAGGCCACAACATTCAAACCATAGAATTAATCATATCACCATTCAAATAATTAACAATACTTTCTTAAAAATGATCACACTTAGTTATGACAGATGATGTTTAAAACTATCTCCACTTATAACTCAATAGTTTTCAAAAGATCTGAGAAAGGAAATATGTGGGATAATATAATTCCCACCAGTGTTAAGTTCAAATAGAGTGAAAATAAGAGTTTTATGAAGTGGGGGTGGTATACACCTGAAAAATATCAGGGTTGAGAAATAGGTAGGAGGTAGCATATAGATCCCCATATCCTTGGGAGCACATAGTTTTGGAAATGCTTTTACTTTCTCAAATACTGGATATTAGTTTTGGTTGTTGATAAATCAAAATATCATTGAAAAGGAGTTGGCCAAAATAAGAATGGAAAAGATATATATAGAATATTTTCTTGTCATAACATGATCACCAGAGTTGAATATATTTTCACCTTGGTTGGGTCTTATATTTACTAGTCAAACCACTTAAACAACAAGTCACACAAGTTCAAACATAGCAATGGGAAGGGAAACACAATCATCAATGAAACATTTCAAAAAGTTTTTGTTGGTTCTGAATTTTGGGTCTGGTAAAAATAAGTTTTTCTTGGTTCCAAAATTTGGGATGTGACAGATCCTTCCCCCCTTAAAATAAATCTCGTCCCGAGATTTGCAAGGTGGGGTAATAGGGGAGTACGAGGGCCTGAGTTTTAGGCTGGTTATGCTTCCGAGGTTGTGGCTTCTTTAGTAAGGTCACCACGTGAGATCTTGACAAATTTATGTTGCGAGGCTTTCTATGTTGATAAACTTATGTGCTGAGTTCAGATCCTTTATGATGGGGTTATCTTGACGGTTGACTTGTATGGATAGTCTTGGTCGGATGTTTCCGGTTTTTACAGGGCCAAGGCGCACGGATCTCCTTACCACGTTCTGGTGTACCTATTGCAGGTCTTCCCCCCTTAAAAAGGGGTCTTGAACCGGTCTTGTGGAAAGTCGCAGCTGGAGTTGACTTGGAAGCAACCTTCTCCTGGAGTAGCTTGTCGACATTTGTCTTCATATTTGTCCTACTTCAGCTGAATAAGGGAGGGACTTCATTGTTGACTTCATTGGTTCTTGATCTTCGTGAAGCTTTGGGAAGAATTGCAAGAGGTCCAATCTAGGGTATCGAGCTCCCAGAGGAGTCTAAAAGTCAATTCGAGTGTCCCGAGGTAGGTGATTTGGGGAGTGGATAGACGATTGTTCAAATGTTACGGGTTAGCGGATCTTAGAAAAAGTTAGTGAAGAACCTTCACACCCGTTGTTTTTCTCAAATGGTAACTTTTTCTGTTCTTGTTTTAGAAATCATATCCTTGGGAAAACACTATAAATCTCCATGTGACTTTCTTATTTGGAACTTGCATGTTTCCTAAGTTATACACTTGATTTAAGAAAATTATTATTTTCCTTTATTCGGGTTATAACATCATTTATCTCACCCATGTGGTGAAGGAATCCACTTAGTCCTAGCAAGGCTTTCTATTGGTTAGTTGTATAAGAATGTGGTTGTCTTTATGACATCGAATTGCCTTCGTCATACAAAAAGAATTTGTTAACAAGGTAGCTAGTCTTGTCATCAAAACTACTTTTCATATTCCAGAGGCTGAGATGTGCTGGATTATCTGGCGTTCTCTTTAGTTTGGGTATGACACTCAAGTGTTTGAGCATATAAAAGTGATTTGTTAACAAGTTCATGAGGCTTGTTACCAAACTACTTGTATACCACACGAACATTGGAATATCACACTATTTTTAGAGAGATTAATAATAACAGCTTCTGATGTATGAGTTTCCGAATACTCAAGGATAGTCCGGTATATTAATTACTTGTTACCAATCTAAGAAATCTCTTTTTAATCTCTTTGTCGCAGTTCCTTCTTCTTGCGGTCTCTGAGCTTGAATCTTCCTAGCAGTTCCTCTTCGAGATCTTGACGCACTTGCTCCAGGTGGTGCTTGAAGGCCATTATCTGATTTTCCGGTTAGGTTGCAAAAATTTCAGGTTATTAGTTAAAGGTCGGGGGTCTTTTGTATCTTGCGAAACTGTCAGTTCTTATCGGGAGACGGTTGAGATAAGAGGAAGTTTTCAGAAAAATATTTTCCCTAAGAGGGTTTACATCTGCAACAAGGTGAAACTGGCGAAGGGAGTTTTATGAAAAGGGAATTTTGGTTTACTTTGTGTTGCCATTAAAGCGTGATTGTGAACGCGCAAGAAAAACAGCACACTAACAGAGAAGTCTCAACAAACAACAGGGAAGCATAGTGCACATAAGCAAAGAGCACACAAGGTACATTTAGTACCAAAGGATGTCCTACTCGTGGTAATCGGGTAGTACACCCGAGGGTCCTATCATGTTTTTCCTATGGGCCTTGGTTGATATGGTTGGTGAAGTCTTCTCTTTGTCGCCTTCGTCTTCAGCTGGCGAAATTTATCGAAGGAGTGACTGGGTGGAATTGTTGATATTGAGTTGAGGTCTTCGGAGGTCTCTTGCTTTGTTGATATCGATAACATGGGTACTGGCGGGTCCATCACCTCGACGTGGAATGTTGAGTACTTGCAATGGAAGCTTCTTCTCGTAGGTGCTACCTAATTAGGTCTCACTTGGGTGCATCGTCAAGTATTTTGAACGGGTAAGAGGGATTAGAGAAATCCTTGGAAAATCTTAAAATAGAGGGGTAAGACTTTGAGATATTTGATAAGGTGAGAGGAGTGGAAGTTATTTTTGGACTTCCATAGATAAAAATATATTTTTGGTAACAATATATTTTTAACAAAATATTTCTTTCCTAACTAACGTCCATGCTAACTAAGGTCTGTTACAGTCAGGATGGCTCTGATACCAAGTCTGTGGGGACCCCGGACTAGCTGTCCGAAATACCCTTGTGCCTACAACATCAGCGATCCCATGATCAGTCTGTCGCTGAGCACAATCAACTGGTATCAAAAGAACATCCATAATTACCGAAGGAATTACTTACTCGATTGAAGCCATAATCTTCAATAAGTTCTTGCAGCGGAAAAACACCAATCAACGTGGGGCCCGAGTCATTTGCCAAGACACCTACAGGCAGCTGACTGGGAAGACGGCCTAGTTCGCACAGACGTCATCGGTCTCTCGGTCTTCATCTTGCTTCTTCTTGAACTCTGGACATGGGAATATCCAGGGACACAGCCATGAGTACATTTACGTACTCGCAAACTACCCCAACATGAGCATGCGCTATTCTTTTATTTGTTTAAATAAAACTTTGTTCGCCTTGAAAACTCTATATCTTTATTGAAAAAGGAAAGAAGTCTCTTTAATAAACATTTTCTCGGAAAATCACCATTTTATCTGTTTCTCCAAAACTCCTCCTTTTTCAGACCATAACCCGTCATGGTTCATGGTCCCCAACAGCCTCATACCGATCCGTTGGTATAGGTGTATGGGTCATTCTCCACTTCCTTTTCTTTTTAAAACTCAATTCTTTTCCCAAAACTTGCACATGGTCTAAGTAGGGCCTCTCAACTGTCCATATCCGAGGACTCGGCTATTCGAATAGTTTTAACCCTCTGCAGAGGTAGCACGCTTTTCCCACACCCATCCGATAACTCATCGTGTCTGCCACGTCTCGCCATACCAGGGGTATGCGAAGTTGAGTCACCGACCCTAGTCTGTCCTTTGCTCATGCTAGTATAGGATCCTGCCCATATGATACTTTCCATCGACACTTAACCCAGCCCGTCGGAATCTAAGTGTGAGGACTCATAGGTTTTATCTGGCGGTGTATAGGGGACATCCTTCTATCCTCCTCCTTATCTACTCATAGAGTTTGAGCGAGGACCCAGGTCAGGGGTAGGTCACCGAACCATCCCCTCATGCATAACGGAGTCATCTCCGTTGATGAGGTATCCCATACTAATATGAGCAAATTATATGACTAAGCCCTTTCCCATATGTGGGTAAATGTGGTCGCACAGAGTATCGGCTGAGTGACGTAAATACAAAGACACAATGTGCGTTTTATCAAAACCACCATTCTCCTTTTCTCCAATTCATCACCACATCTTGGTGCTCCATGTCCACACAAGTATTTTCAAAGGAGTTTTGAGTAAACAATATTTTTCCCATCCTATAGTTTGAAAAAGAATTTCCATCTAATATCTCCATATAGGGTGTCAAAATAATATACTTGTATTTTGGAAAAGGGTTTTCAAAATCATAGCTTTAGTGGCAACCACCACATAAATCACATATGCTCTTTATAAGTAAAACATGTGACTCAAAATAGATGTATAAAGATGCAAGCTCAGGGAATAGCTTGCCTGATTCCAGTATGATGTTCTTGGACTTCTTCTCACAGCCCAATAAATAAATACCATCCTCCTCCGATAAATCCTCTCCAAATACCACTTCGGTAGCGTTTATATCTAGCGTCGCAAACATAAAAATAGAACAACACACAATAAGCAAACCATACCACAATTGGTATACAAAAAGATATTCAAACCACAAGTATCAAACTAATCACTCAAGCCACAAACATAGCACTAGTTTAATCAAGCAACGAACTAAATCTATATTTACTAGGGCATTATACTCACAGGAGTATAACACCAAACACATGCTAAAAACAAGAGGGCACAAAGACACCCTCAATTAGAGGTAATTCACAAACCCCTTTTCCTAACTAGGAAATACTTCAAACAAAAGTTAAGTCACCAATTAATCTCTATAATATAAATACCTCACCAAGCTAAGGTGGATACACTAACAAGATATTAAGCTAGTATTCCACTCCAAGACTATCAAGTCCATCAAGCCATGCAAACATATTGCTCAACAATGTGTCTAACAACTAACACTAACAGCACTAACATATTATAACATGCTAAACAACAACAACTAGCAAGCAACAGCAGCACAACAATTATTACAGCAATACAATCTTAAATGCTCTAAATAGTCACTTCATATATCAAGCAACACAATTTGGTTTCAATTTAATTGAATTAGCCATTATTTGATTGTGTCTTAATTATGGCAGAAACTAGTTGAACATGTTTAATTACATATCTTAAGTTCTGTTGGTCATAAAAATACAAACTAAACTTCTACAGAAAGCTACTGATGTGTATGAGACAACACAATTGGATTTGGGTCAATTGGAGTTACCAAACTCCCTACATAATGGTTTCAATCCAGAAGATTAATAATCAAGTTTTGGCAATCAATTAAGTTCTGTTGTTCTAAAAATTAAATCCTTTTAGGGGTGGCTAACCATGACTAAATGTGACTCAATAAAATTGGTCTCAACCAATTTGGACTAACAGAGTATCAGAAACAAACAAGTTTTGATTTTAAACCCTTTATGGCATTTTGAGTAATACATTTTTATTATATATCTAAATGAGGTGAAACCAATTGGGTTGGTTAGATAATTTCATAAGCATTCCAGAACATTTGGATTTGATTTATTTGGAGTTATAAATCTCAAGTTATTGAATTTACAAAATGAGTCCAGTATTGATTTTCTAAATTCATTTTCTTTTCTACCCTTTTTCTTTATTTTTAATGAAAAATTATATAAACTAATTTATTTGGATAAATGAATTAGACCAAAAGGCAGTATTTACCTTTCTGAACATTTTGGTATTTTATTTGTAATTTTTGGACAAGTATTTAAAAAGTTATGGATTTTACAAACTTGATCCATTTTCTGTCTTTTCCTTTATTTTCCAGAGAAACACGGTGAAACGTTTTTCACCGAGGGGCTGGCTAGCCAGAGCCACTGCCATGCGGGCCCGAGCGCCATGCGGGCGCTGACGCGGCTGGGTGTGGCTACGCTGGCCGCCACGGTCACTGACCAGTGGGGGCCACATGTCAGTGCGCGAAAATAAACCAAAAGGCAGCGCCTCAGCGGCTGCGGCGAGTCGAACTCGCGACGCTTGCGAGCGCGATCGTGGCCGTTGCCACTGGGCTGTGCGGTGGATCTTGCTAGGTTAAGGGCGCGAGCCCTAATAAACAGACGGCTGTGTACCGCGACGTCGCGCGTGCCGCGGTGACCACCGGCGGCGACGCGCACGGGATCGACGGCAGCGGACGCGCGGGGACGACCTACTGGGTGACATCGACGCATACGAGTACGCGGAGACTAGGGGCGGCGCTACGACCCAAGTGGTCGCCGGGAGAAGCTCCGGCGACGAGCTACGGCGGCACGTGCTACGGCCTAACGGCGGAGCTACTTCTAGGCGGCAAAGTAGAGACGGGGAAGGAGGACGAGCATGTCCAGGAGAGAGGCGAGCTCACCCTAGACGCGTGCGTGTGCTCGGCTTGGACGGAGGAGGTCGGAGACGGTGGCAATCTTCCTCGAGGCGCGGCGGCCGGAGCTCGGGAAGACGAGGACGGCGACGGCGATTCCGGGCGGCCCGCGGCGATTCCTCGCACGAGGACGTAGAGGACGACGGGGCGGAGCGGGAGGAGGTCTCCATTTGGCTCGGGGTGGCTCCTAACGCCGGCGAGGCGCGACGGCGAGCTCGGGCGGTTCGGCCGTGGGGAAGAAAATGAGGAAGAGAGAGCCGGGAAGCAGGGGAGCGTCTCGGGGGTTCTTATCGCGCAGGGGAGAGGAGGGGGGTCCGGCAGGGGACGCTTGGGAGAGGGCACAGCGGGAGGCGCACGTCGCCGTGTCGTCCGCGGACATGCCGCGCGGCGGCACGGGCGCGTGCCCAAAGGGAGGGGGGCGTGGCGTCGGTGTCTGCGCTCCAGGGAGCAGAGGGGCGAGGCGGAGAGGCGGGGGGTCCGGGCGGCGACACTGCAGCGAGGGGGGGGGGGCCCGGGCGGCGACGGCGGCGCGGGGAGCACGGCGACACTGGCCACTGTCGCCATGCCTCTCTACAGAAGATGAACATTTTCTGAAAAACCCCCCCTGGACAATATTTTTCCACTTCGCAAACCAGTCCTTTTCTGTTTTTCTATTAATTCACTTAAATCCAGTAGCATTTCAAGGATTTATTTGAGGCACTAAAATATTTTAGAAAAATTTGAAAATATTCATGAGGCTTCCTATATACATGTAGAAGTTGCACAAAAATTTGTGTTGCAAAATAAAATGTTTGGAACACTTTTTGTTCATAGAGTTTGAAATATAACTTTTTTCTCAAAACCCTTTTTATAATCTTTTAGAAATTTTTAAGCAAGTCCAAATATTAATTTGAACTCTTGGAACTTCCTTGACAAATATATTAACTTAAATTAGATTTTATTCTCATAAGAAAGTATTTGTTTTGAAGAAAATAGACAGTTGAGTAGGGAGTCTAATTTATTTAGGTCATTTCTTTAGCTCATGATTTAAATTCCCATTTGTTGATTAATTTGAGGAGTTTGTTTCTATTCAAGTCTCACCCAACTTTGTTGTCAAGTGTGTCTTCAATTTAACACTTAAAGTATTTTGGTGTAATTATTCACCCAAGCAAATAATACAATAATCATCACAATCAAGGCCACAACATTCAAACCATAGAATTAATCATATCACCATTCAAATAATTAACAATACTTTCTTAAAAATGATCACACTTAGTTATGACAAGATGATGTTTAAAACTATCTCCACTTATAACTCAATAGTTTTCAAAAGATCTGAGAAAGGAAATATGTGGGATAATATAATTCCCACCAGTGTTAAGTTCAAATAGAGTGAAAATAAGAGTTTTATGAAGTGGGGGTGGTATACACCTGAAAAATATCAGGGTTGAGAAATAGGTAGGAGGTAGCATATAGATCCCCATATCCTTGGGAGCACATAGTTTTGGAAATGCTTTTACTTTCTCAAATACTGGATATTAGTTTTGGTTGTTGATAAATCAAAATATCATTGAAAAGGAGTTGGCCAAAATAAGAATGGAAAAGATATATATAGAATATTTTCTTGTCATAACATGATCACCAGAGTTGAATATATTTTCACCTTGGTTGGGTCTTATATTTACTAGTCAAACCACTTAAACAACAAGTCACACAAGTTCAAACATAGCAATGGGAAGGGAAACACAATCATCAATGAAACATTTCAAAAAGTTTTTGTTGGTTCTGAATTTTGGGTCTGGTAAAAATAAGTTTTTCTTGGTTCCAAAATTTGGGATGTGACACGCCGCCTCGTTCCGGTTACCACCGTCAGCGCCGTGCATAGTACCTATCATAGCTAAAGGACAACACCATCTCAAGATCCGACTGCTGCCTCGTCCAGGTTACCACAATGAGACGTTGTGCGTAGTACCTATCAAGATAGATATAACCCTATATGGAGGTGGAGAGGACGTCGGCCTCAGAAGCTTCTCGGTCCAAGAAGAGGGGTGACAAACTGCCATCCACCTCCACAACACAGAGCTAAAGGCCAACACCATCTTAAGATCTGACAGCCGCCTCGTCCAGGTTACCACCATGAGCGCCTCCATCAAAGAAACACGGTTGCGAACCCTATGCTTAAATTCCTACAACGCTACCAGATCAGGACTACTGCCGCCATCCACGCAGGTAGGACTCCTCGGTGCGGGGTCATATCAATGAAACACCACCCGCAACAAGGACCGCCAAGGAAGAAGATTAGCGTTGTGATCTCCCCATCGAGGGTATGTCGTCCCATGCCATGTCTCCTAGTAAGGAAGGTAAGAACCCATCGACCTACAGCACGTGGGAGATTATCCCAACTGCACCCTCTGTTGGTGGTGAGGAGAGGAGGAACATGTCGTCGTCAGGGGCTAGGGTTTCCCCTAGATGGCCTGTGGGAGCGATGTGGAGCGGTTCAATTTTTTTTAGATATGTTCAGTCATACACACGGGAACGACGTCAATTAGTTAAACAAAGGATCTACTAGATTATTTTGGTGGGCTAGATTATAAGTGAATCCATACTGTAATATTTGTTAAAATAATGTATTTATAATCTTTTGAGTTTGCAAAGTACAAAAGTGTAAGTGAATTGTACTCAAAAGAAAGAGAAAGACGCTATTTATCAATCTATTTATGAAAGCCGACAACAACCAACATAAGCTAGCTAAATGAAACTGTCCACCGAGCAGCCAAGTTGTTAGCAATTTCTCGTTCTTGTGTTCTGGAAGTTACTAGCAGATGTGTCAAATCTAACTAGCTATAAGAAAACACAGAATACACTGTTTTCTATATGTGCTAAAGGTTTTTAGACTTTGGGAAAGCACCCCCGGCCTCTGCATAAAATGATGCATACGACCTTTTATTAACCTTATTTGAGTTTCAAGAGTAAAAAGGTTTACAGCTCATGGATCACAAAGAGTCGATACAAAAATGAACCATCTAATGAAACCAAAATGATGAAGACGTTGGTGCATCAACATGTGATCTTGTATCAAACCGCCGGCCGACCGGTTGAATAAATCCCGCGCAACCCTGTTCCAGGCGGCTGCACCCAGAAAACATGTCTTGTCGCGTCTCCTCTGGTTGGAGATAGGATCAAATACGGATCCAGTAGTTAGTCAAAGGGATGACGTGCAAAAATTATACAACTCTCTCTCTCTTTCAAAAATATGATACTTTTAAAACTTCCAAATAGCCCAAAGTAAAGCACATGCTCCTACATGAATTTGTACTTTATCTTTGTTTGCAATCCCATTCAACTAATTCCCAACTAGATTAGTAATGTTGGTGGTGGTTGTAAATTAAAGGTCATCTAAACGATATACATGCCAATTATATTTGAAAAGGGGCAATCAATGAAAAGGTGCTGAATAGATTGTTCTTTGTCACGGAAACAACACTTCAAGTTTCCATGCCAATTCTTTTTTTGTTGTCAAGAGAACCTTTCTATAAAGAAACCACATGGAAATCCTTATTTCCAGCGGTACTTCCATTTTCGTATGCAATTATCTAAGTGTCCTAACATGTACTGCTAAATCATGAAGCAGACGAATTATTTCATCCTTCCCATTATGTCAGATCAGAAGCAAAGAATCAACATAGAAGCAAATGGAGAAATTCCCTTTACGAGAAAAAGAAGAGTGTAAATGGTATATCATTATTGGAGTTGCACCTATTATGTGCTGCATCCAACTACTAATCAGCTAAGGTGCTAAGTGGCTTGAACACAAACCTAGACACAAACTCTATAAAAATGCAAACTTTTACACAAATGTTTCAGGGAGCAAGGTTTTTAATACAAAGTTCAGTTTAGGGAGAAGGATATGCATTGACTCAACATCCACATATTCATATGGTGTGAAAAAACTTCTTATTTTCCTCTAGTTGTGAGGTCGGTAGGGCTACAAGTGACCCCTTGTCCAAATAGACAAGTGACATCTTTCAGTTCATATATATTTAATATAAACCCAAGGTCTAAAGATGCTCAGTGTCTTAGTGTGTATCTGTGTGTGCACATTTCTCATAACTGCTGGTGGCACAGGCCTTTCTATCAAATTGTATAGTTGCAAACTAAGATTGAAATGGCATTGACGAGTTGAAGTCCTAGTTTAGAAGCTGGCAGCAGCATATCACTTCTTTTTTTGACTAAAGATACATGTTTATCAGCTCAGCTCTGGCTTGTGAAGAAATCCAGTTCAGTTAAAAATAAGTAGCCTGGTTTTAGTTCATGTTTGAACAAAAACCACTCCACTTATATCTGACAGGGAGTAATACTCTAGGATGAGCATATCAACCTAGGATAACCAAACATCCAAAGAGAAAGAATTGAAGTCGTGGGTAAAAAGGGCATTTGACATGCAGCTGTACCATTTCTATCTTCTGAAGAGATTCAGTTTGGTGTTATGGAACCAAAATGTTCAGTGCAGACAGCACCATGCATTGTAGGACGACTTTTACATACTTACCTAGTCAACCAAGCATCGTAAGAGAAATATTTTTGACGGAACCTCATCAGAGAGCGGGGAGACCCTGCATTGCATTATAGAAGAAGAAAGTTGATACTCCCTCCGTCCCAAAATAAGTGTTTTGAGACGGAGGGAGTACAATTAATTAAGGAAACCAGACCCAAAAGCTATACAACGCGTGGTTGTTCGACGGAAACCGGCAGAGACCACACATTTCAACTCATGGGATATCATCCTAAGAAAAATATGACAATTAGCTACTGCTAGCAGTCAGGGTTGGGAGGTCGCTACTTTTTTTATGGTAAGGTGAAGGCTGACGAGCCCCGTCATGTTGGGCATTGTTTAATCTGTATGAAGCTCAGTTAACTTGCCTGCTCACCTAACCCAACGCATCATATTCCCTTTATGAGAGCTTGATACTACCAAACCAACGTACACAATGACACACATTTAGTAGCCTGGACCATGGAGTGTACCACCAGACCACTTGGAAGACGGATCAAATGCTAGTATGTGTTTGCTTTGTCCTGCGCAAGATTTAGTCATCCTAATTCCTAACAATGTATCATCATATTGCACAAGCTGTATTAATGTGAAAATATGTTCAAGTGCACCAATTATCGCACATCTTAGGAAGTCTCAGTGACTTGTATATTAAAAATTAAATATGGGTTTCAATACGATCGATACAACTTCTCCAGGGGTTTGCGTCTTAGTGCTGTATCTAAAGCCTAAAGGGGTAGCTACTTGACGCGTTTTGTAAGAGGAAAGGCATAAACTATATTGCTTTTGTTTCCCAGAGCCGTTCATATTCACATTTTCATTCTAGTGAGTTCAGGAACCATATATCCACTTCCTAAAAAAATAGTACTAGCTGCAGGTAGTTGAAACTTAGCACTTCATTGTACACCTGTTCTTCTGGACGCCAGTTATCACTTGTAGCCTCTTCTTCCATGATTTGCATGGCTAATTTCATCTGACTAATCTCTGTCATTGTAGCTTTTCCGGTTGCTAAGCATCTGCATTGGTATTTGCTGGAGAAAGAAACAGCGGTTGATTGAATTCTACACAAGACACATCTTCGGCTCAGTCTATATGAGCGGCTAATTTTGCTTGGCTTTTCCTTATCACCAGTAGCTTTATAAGCATTTCTATACTTCCGTTTGCTGGTTCTTGTTTGTTTCTTATTCGGGAGCTCTCCACAAATCCAATCGTCATAGACCAGCGATTTTTTAACATATTGTAGCTAGAGCATTAAGAGATCTAGTAGAGTGTCAGGCCTGATAATGTTTTTGACTGTATATAAATATTTCCTCCTATCTGATATACAATGTGTATTTGTGTCATCCAAGTTCAAACTTCTACTAATTAAGAAATAGTAGTACGATAATATATACGAGTAAACTTGTATAGTAAGATACCGATAGCATTGCTGCTCGGGTTTCACTGCCACATTTCGAGTTACGTGACACAATACCTGTAGTACTACCTCTGTTTTAAAATGTAAGCTTTTTTTTAGCAAACTAAACTAGCTAGCTAAGAAGTTTTACATTGTGGGACGGAGGAGGGAGTACTAGTTACAAGGTAGTTGAAACTTAATTAGCACTTCATCGATCATGGACTCATGGTACACCCCGTTGTTCTGAACGCCCAGTGATGTTCCCTAGTTAATCTCTTTTTGCCTTCCTTTGCTTGGCTAATTTCATCTTCTCTAATCACTGTCATTATAGCCTTTGGTACCGATTCAACAGCACACACAAATAGATGCTGGCGTTTTGTATTTTGCTGTAGAAAGGAACAGCGGAGGTTTGGATTTCACACAAGTTGGATCTCTTTCTTAGCCTATATTTATGGCTGATTTTGCCCGGCGTTTTGTACATTGATTTAGTGGTCTTCGTATGCTCTTGTTCGATAGCACTTAGCGAACCCGGCCAGCTTAGGTGCAGATCAAACATTTTGACTGAATGTAGGTACACACAAATAATTGCCTCTTTTTTTTTCTAGAAAACAAGGGAAACCCACTCCTTCTGCATCGTTTCATGCACAGAGTCATATATATCCTACGTTCTAAAATATAAGGTGCGCATGTTTTTTGAGATTTAACTTTGACGTAAATCACACCAATATATTAAATCTAGGCACTATGTGAGAGTGAGAGCAGTAAGATGGAAAGATTAACCTTTAGACATGAACGTCGTTTCATGGGAAGATGTGTGATGTATGAACTCGAATCACGCAACGTCATCATGACCATCATCATGAACCGTGAACACTTTGTCTTCCATTTCGCTGCGAAGTCGGTCTAGTTACAAGTGACATCTCGTCCATGAGGACAAGGAAGTGCCATCTTTCAAAAGGAGTTTCGCAGACACACGGAGTCCAAAGATGCTCGATGTGTGCTACATTTTCCATATTTTCCGGTAGATCGGAGAGGGCTTTCCATTAGATGGCAAAGGTTGGAAGCTAAGCTTGCCATGGCATGCAAGTCCAAGTTGTTCTCTGAGGAGGATACCACACCTTTATGCCATCCACTACCATGATTAAAGGGCAAAGGACTTGATTAAGGGCTAGCTTTCCTACAGTAGGAAATCATAAGAATGGCATAAAGTTCAAGGTGGCTGTGGTTATCCATAGGGCCAGAAGGAAGAAAATACTTTCAGCCATGATTAGCTCATTTGCTTATTTAGCTATGTAAATATCAGGTAGCCGTCTGTACACATAGAAAACCCAAAAGTATTTGTGGGAGTAATTACCCTCTCTAACAAACAAATGTCTAGATTACCCATTTTGGAAACTTTGGACCCTCCTTTTCTAATACATTTCTGTTAGGTAAGGTTCAAGGTGATGATTGAGCCTAAAAAATATCGTGGATGCCACCCTACGATCATACAATGGTGAAGAGAAGACCAAACATTATCATGGATGCCACACTAGGATCTTTTACATATTTTGTTACACCGCATAGTGCTAAGATGCGGCGAGTTCTAACGAATGATGTAATGGTGAATGCTAAAATGGCGTACAACCTTAATAAATAAATATGGTGTATTTATAATTTTGTTTCATTAAATAGGGTAATAAGTGTCATACATGCACAATTATTACTAAGCCTTCGGAGCATCGATCCCAGCTCAACCTGTTACCCTATAATAATTGTGCACTTATGCACTTATTATGAAAATGAAAAACCATACATATGAGGATGTTCCCCGCTTATCCAGGCGTCCAAAATATTTCAAGATCCGTGCGTAAATCACCACCAAATGTTTAAATATCAATGCATTATCATTAATTTTTAGATTGATATAATTTAAAATTTAGATACATGTACTAACATGGAATTTATGTGCATGCATTGATAAAAAACACGTATTAACATATTTTTTATTTTATCAACACATCAATTAGTAGAAATAATATTGACAGTTGGATACAAACTCAACGATCAAGATAAGCGGGTGGACATCCTCATATGTGTGGGAAAATCGCGTTGCACTTATTACTCTATCTGTGAAACAAAATCAGAAATACGTCGTACATGAATATTTTAGCACGGTTGTACACCATTTTGGCTTAGAGCAAGTTCAATAATATAGCCAGCTTCTGGCTATAAGAACTTGTCATGTTATATATAGCCAATCTTATACCCAACATGTACAATAGAGAAATATAGATGTGTGATATTTTATTAAAACATGACTCACCTCTCACTCCCACATAGTGCCTAGAAGCACGTGTTAGAGCTGGCTACAGTGGCGGAGCCAGAGGGTATGCCGTATATGCCATGGCATACCCTCTGCCCACACCGATGTACTACTAAATATATGCAGGTGTGCTAATGGCCGGAGATAATTACTCTAGGAGTACTTGAGTACTTAAGACCCGTATCTAATGTCCTAGTACCTCTGTTCTCATGCATGTCTATACGGCTATACGCCTATACTTATCCGGCTAACCCTCACAACCAGGCCCATGTCGCTAGGAGTCAAGGGAGATTAAGATGCTGGTCTCATCGTCCCATCAGATTAGCTAGTGCCACGCTTATTTATAAGGCCGTTGATCTTGCTGGCATGCATGAGCCGGGGTCACCGAGCTGGATATTAATGACATATCAACCTATTTTACTTCTCAATACTTAAATCTAAAAGTAAACTTACTATGCATCCAATGGTATCCTCTAATTGTTTTCATATACTCCATCTGTCCAACAAAAGATGTCACACTTTCTATCAAATTTGGATGTATCTATATACTAAATCATGTCTAGATACATCCAATTTTTTATCAAATTGAGACATCCTTTATTGGACGGAGGGAGTAACATTTTTAACTTTTTCATATCCACGCATATGTAGACTATTGTGTATTCACTCATTTCCGTCAAATATTTAGTCCCCACCGAAATATTTAAAACATATTATACTTAGTAATGGAAGGAGTAGTCAATTAAGGCATATTCAAACTCGTTTTTTATAACTAAACATGTATATTCTCATACATCATCAAAGCAAATATAGTCTCGAAATATTGAAGCACGTAGAAATTTTCAGGTGGCATACCCTTCAATGAAATCCTGGATCCGCCACTGGCTGGCTATTGCATAAGAGCCCCCCTTCTTTCTCTCATCTTCTCACTCCTTCGTGTAAGCACAAATACAGTATAATATTTAAACTCTTATAGCCCGCTGACTGGACTCTATTGTACTTGCTACTAGGATGATTAGTGTAAAAAATGCATAACTAGAGGGTCATAGCTAGGTATAATTCACTCTCTAGAGAAAACTGCAGCGACCGGCTGCTAATATTTGCCCGAATGATGTGCCTACGAATCAGATTAGTTGTTTCATTGGTGGGCTCGTGGCGATGGATGAGATGATTTTCATGCTCACCTACTCCTCGATCCTGATGAGGGAGGGACATGAGCAATGATAGCTCTAGGGTCGAGGGTTGCGACCAAGCACCCAACCACCGTACAGGACAAGCCTTCCTCTGATCGACTTGCATGACTAACCGAAATGCGCACATATACAGTACAGTACGTACCACTTTCGTATGCGCATAAATAAACCTTCGGTGAGTATGTACGTAGGCGTGCATGTCCGGAAGAACGCAAGGGATCCATCAGTCATGTCTCCGTCCCGGGTAGGTTTAGGCCGTCTCACTGTACGGCGACGGCCGACTGTGAGTAGATTATTTTGTCGGCAAGGAGGCAGGCGCGGGATGTTTCCTCTCTTCCATTTTTTCTCCGTCCAAGGGATTTTCCCTTTTCTTCGCGCTGGCCTTTTCTCGGTAATCCTCCGCTGTCGGGCTTGCCGCTTGCGCACAGAGGTGAGAGCTCCAGGGTTTGTACACCTCCAGGTTGGGCCAGGAGTTCATTGAGCTATGGACTGCCGTTGCGGCAAAACTCTCCGCATCGCCGCAAATCCTATGGGTCCTCCTATTCAGCGCCCGCTGCAAAGCTTACCACGGAGCGCACGAAGTGTCGCCAACCTGGACCGGCCCATCACCTGGGTTCAGTTTTGGTTTATTTTTTTCGCTGCTGGAAAAAAACCGTCAGGTTTTTCTTTAAATGTGAAAAAAGTTGTGAATCAAAAAAGTTCCCAGATTTTCAACAACTGTCATAAATTTATCAAAAAAAAATCATGAATTTGAAAAATGGTTCGTGAATTAGAATGTCCTAAATTTGAAAAGGTTCAAGTATTTGAAAATAGTTCACGAATTTAAAAAATGGTGCATCAATTTAAAATGTATTGAATTTAAAAAAAAAATTACATTCAAAAATGGTTCGTCAATTTAATTTTAAAGGCTCATGAATTCGAAAAATGGTTCAAGAATTTGTAAATGGTTCGTGAATTTAAAATGTGTTGCCTTTAAAATGTTCATGAATTTTAAAATATTGTTCACATTTTTTTTAAGTGTTCATGAACTATTTTTAAAATTGAACACTTACAAATTTGAAAAAGCTCAGCTCGACGTGGCTCCATCGCTGATCACCAGGTTTTCGGACCTCCAAAGTAGTTTACCATGGCCCATAGGACAAAACATCGCCGTTGAAAGAATCAGACCCGGGCAGCCAGCACGACCCCGAACACGCCATCGAATTTCAGAACTGACAGCCCTCCATGACGACGTCGGAATAGGGAACTAGAATCGTCGGTCTTTAACCACAAACCTACTAGAAGGCACTATCTTCCATCTTCCACTACCAATGACAACCGGCAACCTATCTGCTTCACCAGGGCGTCGATGCCACAATAACGAGAGAGGAAAGACACTTGAAAGTGTTGAAAAGCATGTTTTCATTGTTCTGACAAAAAAATCCAGCCATATCGTAAAATATGGCTTAATTTAGGGATCTAATCGGCTCAAGCGCCACACTGTACTCTAAAAGTGGTTTTGGGTTCGCCCTAAATGATATTTGTGGCGGTGGCCGACCTACAGGATATGTCGGGTGGGCCATGACAAACCATGTGACCCAGCCCACGTATGTTGTTTTAGGGGGAAATTTGATAACTAATCCGGTCTGGCCCAAAAAATAGATTGCTATGGATCCATCAAATAAAACACGGCACGCCGCAGCCGAACAGTTATCTAGCCTGGCCTCCATCGATGGATCGATCTGCTGGCACGCCGCCGGCCCCAGATAGCCCTTCGTCCCCAGGTATGTTGAGGTGTTTAGGGCATCTCCAGCGGCACGACGCAACGGACACCAGCGGTCCGTTTTTGTCCGTTTTTTACCGCGGTCGGGAAAAACCAGCCTAACGGCCCGACGTAAAATAACCGAACTGTCCGCGGCGCGCGGTTTGCGTCACCGTGGACGGTCCGTTGTGTCCGCACGTGTTTGATGACCCACAAGTATAGGGGTCGCAACAGTCTTCGAGTGAAGTAAAACCCAAATTTATTGATTCGACACAAGGGGAGCCAAAGAATATTTATAAGTCTTAACAGCAGAGTGGTCAATTCAGCTGCACCTGTGATTAGACTTGCTCGAGACAGATTATCAGTAGCAACAGTTTTATAGTAGTGACAGTAGTGAAATAACAGCAGCAGTAGAGTAAAAACAGCAGTGATGATTATAGTATACCGCAGGATTAAAATACTGTAGGCATAGGGATGGATGAACGGGCGTTGCATGGATGAGATATTTCATATAATAACCAAGTCATGGGCATTTGCAGATAAATAATAGTAAGATCCAAGTATTAATTAACCATAGGCATGTGTTCCAATTTAGTTGTGCGTGCTCGCAATGAGAAACTTGCACATCAACTTTTGTCCTACCAGCCCGTTGCAGCGGGGCCTCAAGGGAAACTACTGGTAATTAAGCTACTCCTTTTAATAAAGTACCGGAGCAAAGCATTAACATTCCGTAAACACATGTGATCCTCACATCACAGCCATCCCCTCCGGTTGTCCCAATTGCTGTCACTTTGGGGCCTCGGGTTCCGGACAATAATATGTTTATACAACTCATAGATATGATCCAAAACAATAATTATCTTCATGATACAATAACATGTTCAGATCTGAAATCATGGCACTCGGTCCCTAGTGTCAAACATTAAGCATAACAAGTTGCAACAATGACGTAAAACACCGATAACGGATACTAGGCACTATGCCCTAATGATATTACAGCTATTACATGAACGATCTCATCCAATCCCTACCATCCCCTCAAGCCTACAGCGGGGAATTACTCACACATGGATGGGGGAAACGATGATGGTTGATGGAGAGGCGTTGGTGATGACGATGGCGATGATCCACTTCGATTCCCCGTCCCTGCGGAGTGCCGAAACAGGAATTTCTGGTCCCCGAATTGAGTTTCGAGGTGGCGGCGGCGCTCGGATGTGTTTCTGTAAAAAGTGCTCGGGGTGTCCCTGTTTTTAGGTCAGGGGGACCTTATATCCGAGAGGGGGACGCGAGGGCGTGGCCGAGTCGGCCACACCATATGGTGGCGCGGCCAGGAGCCTGCCGCGCCTCCACGTGGTGTGGGCGGCTCGCTGCCCCCCTCCGTCTCATCTTCTGACTCCGTGGGTCTTCGGGCAAAATAGGAGCTTTGGCCTTTTTTCTAGTATTTTTCCTAAAAGTTGAATTTCTGCACAAAAATAAGACACCAGGGCAATTCTGCTGAAAACAGCGTTAGTCCATGTTAGTTGCATTCAAAACACACAAATTGGAGGTGAAACAATAGCAAAAGTGTTCGGGAAAGTAGATACATTTTGGACGTATCAACTCCCCACAAGCTTAGCTTATTGCTTGTCCTCAAGCAATTCAGTTAACAACTGAGTGCGATAAAAGAACTTTCACGAACACATTTGCTTCATATGATGTAAATATTCTCACTATGTGGACAAATGCTTAGGCTATTCATAATAAGATATATGTAAATGGTGTGACCTAATAGTTATGTAAGCCATGAAGAGATGCCAATCATACCAATAATAAATAACATGAAACATATCAATTCACAGGATTGCAAAGCTCATAATAAAGTATGATAAGGTGGTATCTCGCTTGCCCGAATGTGTACAGCAAAACATAAATGCCCAGTCACCTCTGAGTTTTAAGAGAAGACTAGAAATAAAGATATCAAAGATTAAAGCATCAAAGTTATACAGCAGTTAACAGTATTCTGGGACAAGCACATTACACTAAGAATGACAACTATGCTCTCAAGAAAGTGCTCAAAGAGGGATGGTGACTCAACAATAAAGTAAAAGATAGGCCCTTCATTGAGGGAAGCAGGGATTTAACATGTGCTAGAGCTTTTCATTGTTTTGAAAACAGAGGCAAAATTGTTTTTGAGTGGTGATTGATTTGTCAACGAATGGCAATAGAGTTCCTATTATGTTCCATACTAAGCAAGTTTAGAGCGGTTCCGGTTTATTTAAAACAATCATTTATAATATGCACCTTATTTATATAATTTGACACTCCTCCCAACCTTTGCTTTCTCAAACCATGGCTAACCGAATCCTCGGGTGCCCACTAGCAATCACATACCATGGAGGAGTGTCTATTTTTTTTCTTTTCAAAACTGTTGGGATATTATAGTGGTCTAACCAGCTCTTTTGCAATATTAATAACGAGCAGATGTAGCATGCAAGTCGATGGTTAATTAATTAGCATGGAAGATAACAAGCCCGACTACTACTTCCTCATGAGCTAAAACAGTGTCACAAATTGAGAAGTTGTTTGAAGGTTTTAAAGATAGCACATGCAAATTTACTTGAATGGTTTGAAATGCCATACATAGGTGTTTTTGGTGGACTCTTTGGGATAACTTGGTTTTCAGGGATTTGGAAGCACAAGCATTTGCAGCTTAGTACAACTGGAGGCTAGCAATAGACGGGGAAGCGACAATTCAAGAGAGCAATAACCGTCATAATCATGCTTGCGACAAAATAAAATTAACGGAGGCGTAAAAATGATACTAGAACTCTGAGGCAAAATAAATCATCAAGGCTTAATTGACTTTTTGTTTCAGTCATAACATGTGTAAGCATGTGCCAAGTCGGTTCAAATGAATTATTCAGAGGAGGATACCACAATGTCATATTCTACTATGAACAGAACAATGCAAGCAAATATCCATGAAACATGTTATCTACCATTAATAAATTGGGACCGATCATAAGAGAACATGAACTACTAAGCATCCACCAATAGACATATACCTTATGCGAACCATCTACGCATGCTCACATGAATGAGTATTGATACGTCCAAAACGTATCTACTTTCCCGAACACTTTTGCTATTGTTTTGCCTCTATTTTGTGTGTTTTGAATGCAACTAACACGGACTAACGCTGTTTTCAGCAGAATTGCCCTGGTGTCTCGTTTTTGTGCAGGAAAATCAACTTTATCGAAAAACCCTGGAAATAATGCAAATAGGCTTAAAATGCCCGAAGACTCCAGGAGCCAGAAGGGCTGACGGAGGGGGGCCAGGAGGGCCCCACCTCATGTGGCGGCGCGGCTAGGCCCCTGCCGCGCCAGCCTATGAGGAGGTCGACTCCAACACCCCCTCGGCCTACTCTCGCGCATATAGCCCCCCTCTGACCTAAAAACGAAGGGAGGTTAGACACTTTTCCAGAGAACAGACCCGAGCGCCGCCGCCACCTCGAAACTCAATTCGGGGACCAGAAGTCTCTGTTCCGGCACCCTGCCGGGACGGGGAATCGAAGGGGATCATCGCCATCGTCATCACCAACACCTCTCCATCAACCATCATCGTTCCCCCCATCCATTTGTGAGTAATTCCCCGCTGTAGGCTTGCGGGGATGGTAGGTATTGGATGAGATCGTCCGTGTAATGTCTGTAATATCGTTAGGGTATGGTGCCTAGTATCCGTTATCGGTGTTTTACGTCATTGTTGCAACTTGTTATGCATAATGCTTGACACTAGGGCCCGGGTGCCATGATTTCAGATCTGAACATGTTATTGAATCATGATGATAATTATTGTTTTGGATCATATCTATGAGTTGTATACACATGTCATTGTCCGGAACCCTAGGTCCCAAAGTGACAATAATTGGGATAGCCTCGGGGAAAGGCTGTGATGTGAGGATCACGTGTGTTCACGAAGTGTTAATGCTTTGCTCCGGTACTCTATTAAATGGAGTACCTTAATTACCAGTTGATTCCCTTGAGGCCCCGCTGCAAACGGGCTGGTAGGACAAAAGATGATGTGCAAGTTTCTCATTGCGAGCACGCACAACTAAATTGGAACACATGCCTATGGTTAACAAATACTTGGATGCTTTATCTTATTTATCTGCAAATGCCTATATCTTGATATTATATGAATTATCTTATCCATGCAACGCCCGTACATCCGTCCCTATGCCTACAGTATTTTAATCCTGTTGTCTACTATAACCACCGCTGCTGTCATTATTTCACTACTGCTGTTATTTCACTGCCGTCACTACTATAAAACTGTTGCTACTGATAATCTCTCTCGAGCAAGTCTATTCACAGGTGCAGCTGAACTGACAATTCATCTGTTAAGGCTTATATTTATTCTTTGGCTCCCCTTGTGTCGAATCAATAAATTTGGGTTTTACTTCCCTCGAAGACTGTTGCGATCCCCTATACTTGTGGGTCATCAAGACTATTTTCTGGCGCCGTTGCCGGGGAGCATAGCTTTATTTATAAGTTCACCTGAGATTGATATTGTTCGCTGGTATTCATTCATCATGGGAAAGCCTGGTGATAAGAAGTTTCCCATACTGCCATCCACTACAAGAAAAGGTACAACTCTGAACTCTGCTGCTGCTCTTGATTCTCCAACTGTGATGAGTAAGCTTATTTCACCGCTGCATGCTACTCATACTATTACTTCTGCTGAATCTGAAAATGCTTCTGAAAATTGTGATGATGCTTCTACTGTGCTTGATGAAAATGGTTCCTTAGGACCTTTTCTAGATGCTATAATTGATAAATCTAAACAAACTGAAAATGCTGAAAATTCTAATACTTCTGCTAGTTCACCTGAGTCTAGAGAGTATTTTCCTGATGATCCTGATGAAACTTATGTTGAACTTGATGATGATTTTGTTGATGAGATTAATGCTACTAAAGATGCTACTGATAGGAAAAGCCTATTTGAAAAACGTGCTGTTAAATATAAATTATCTCCTGATGCTAAATTTGCTACATCTCCCATTTACATTAAAGATAAAGATTATGATTTCTATATTGACTTGGCTCACATAGCTATTGTTGAAAGAGAACCTTGTTGTGGAACTGAAAATGAAAGTGCTGTAGAACACATGAATGAACTCTCTGATTTGAGTGGTATGTTTGCTGAAGACATAAAAATGCGCACTTACTTCATTACTAAATTATTTCCTTTCTCATTAAAAGGAGAAGCTAAAACTTGGTATAATAATTTGTCTCCTGGTTCCATTACTAGTCCCAAGGGTTTGCTAGATACTTTCTTTCAGAAATATGTTCCTGCTAGTGCTCAACATGATGCTTTGTTAAAAATCTATAATTTTAATCAAGATGAAGGTGAGAAATTGCCTAAGGCTTGGACATGTTTTTGCTCCATATTAAGAGGCCAGCCGAATCATGAATTGGAGAAAAATGATCTTCTTGATATATTTTATATTGGACTAACTGCTGAATCTAGGACATACCTGGATAGTTTTCCTAGTTGTGTTTTCAGGAAAAGGACTCCCGAAGAAGCTGAGTAATTACTAGCTAAAATATGCAAGAATAATGATGATTGGGATATACCTGAACCTACACCAACACCGAAGAAGGGGGGTATTATTGAATTGACTGATGAAGTGATGAAGGAAGCCAAGAAATCTCTTAAAGAGAGGGGTATTAAATCTGAAGACGTGAAGAATTTACCTCCTATAGAAGACTTATGTAAGCCAATTCCTCCTTCACCCGTAATTGAGGTACACTCTCTCCAAAGGTTTGATGATAGAGATATTCCTTACTCTAAACCTCCTGATCAATGCTTAGATGAATTTGATACTTTTATTGCTAAGCAAGGTAATTTTAATATGAGAATTGAGAATCATTTGATGGAAAACTCTCGAGCTATTAGTAACTTGCATGATATTGTTGATAGAACCTCCAATGATATTAAAATACTTATTAAACATTTTCATATGGTTCAAACTCAAATTGATCAACTTTCTAAAGTGCAAAAAGAAATGTTAATGAATGCTTCTATTGCTAGAGAAAAACATATTTGTGAAGTAATAACTAGAGGTGGTAAATCTACTCAAGACCCTTTATATCCTGAGGGACATGCTAAAAGAATTGAACAAGATTCTCAACAAATTAATGAAACTCTTGCTCCTTCTAAGAAAAAGAAGAAGAAACATAAAACTGTTGTAGAATCCTCTGAACCTGTTAATGATCCTAATAGTATATCTGTCTCTGATGCTGAAACTGAAAGTGGTAATGAACATGCCAATGATAATGATAAAAATACCAATTCGGATAGGGAAGAAATAGAAGAGGAACCTGAAAAGCATGTTAAAAATAAGAAGTACACTAAAGAAGATTTTATTGATAAGAAACATGGTAATGAAAGAGAACCTTGGGTCCAAAAACAAATGCCTTTTCCTGCTAAGAAACTTAAAACAAAAGAAGAAGAACACTACAATAAATTTTGTGAATGGATGAAACCATTGTTCTTGGAAATTCCTTTGACTGATGCTATTAAGTTGCCTCCTTATTCTAAATATATGAAAGATATTGTTTCTAACAAAAGGAAAATTCCTAATGAAGAAATATCTACTATGCTTGCTAATTACTCTTTTAATGGCAAGGTTCCAAAGAAGTTGGGTGATCCAGGTATACCAACCATTCCTTGCTCTATCAAAAATAATTATGTTAGAACTGCTCTATGTGACTTGGGAGCAGGAGTTAGTGTTATGCCTTTCTCTCTTTACAAGAGACTTTACCTTGATAAATTGATACCTACTGATATATCTTTGCAAATGGCTGATAAATCTACTGCTATTCCTGTTGGCATTTGTGAGGACGTTCCTGTTCAAGTAGCTAATAATTGTTTAATCATGACTGACTTTGTTGTGCTTGAAATGCCTGAAGATGATAATATGTCTATTATTCTTGGGAGACCTTTTCTAAACACTGCAGGGGCTGTTATTGATTGCAATAAAGGAAAAGTAACTTTCAATGTGGATGACAAGGAACATACTGTCTATTTCCCCAAGAAATTTGATAAAATGCCTGGAGTTAATACGATTACCAATGTGAGATCTATTAAAGTGGGAAGTATTGATTGTCCTTATATAGAAGAATACAAAACTCTTATGATTGGATCCATACCAATACGATACAAGGTAACATGAGTGTCTCATATGGTTTAAAATCTTTTATGCCATATAAAATTCATTTGGTGGCAAGACTTGATCAACCTTGTTAACAAGTGCATTTTAAATACATAAAGATGCTAAACAATTTTCTTTCTCTCATTTTTGTTTTACCTACTGTAATATCATTTAGTTTGCAAAGTTTAGTTGAACTTGGTGTAAATACCAGAAAATGAAAAAAATAAATTTTCTCAGAATTTGAAAAAATTTATACCAAAAATTTTGTTTTTCTGGGGAGGTTCTGGAAGTGCCAGAGGATGACCAGGGGGACCCACCATGCCCCCACATCATGTGGTGGCGCGGCAAGCATCCAGCAGCGCCTGGACATGGTGAGGGGCCACCTGGCCCCTCCACTAAGTCATCTTCCTCCCCTTTCTTTCTCTCTCCCGACCAAACACATCCTGTTGAAAATATTTTGTGTTCTTGCTGCTCATCTCCTGCAATTTCGATCTCCTTCCTCAGCCCCTCTTTGTTGCTGAGATTTGGGGTATTCACTCTCCGGTATGTGCCTCCTCCGATTATCCAAGTAGAATTCTGTTTAGTGGATCATATGTTGAGTATTTTTCTGTTGTAGGTGTCATGTTTAGTGATTTTAAATGCTTGTTCTAAGTTAGTATAACTAGATTTGATGCATGCTTAAGCCTCTAGCAAGTCACTATTGTGGTTTCCCCTCATTTAGTTGGCGAAAAATCAAATTTTATGATGTTTGTTAAAAATTTCAGAACATGGAGTGGAATTCATACCAAATAGATCAACGTGAGCTAGTGGTGCATGAGAATATGAAAGTTCACCGCGAAGAGAATGTGTTCCCGGCTATCTACCCGTGCTCACAATTCATGGGTGTTGCAGGGATTATGCATGATTTTCATGCTCTTGTTTCCAATGCAAGACTTGATCATTTTGTTGATGACCAACCTTTTCAATATGCTAAGCTTGCCATGTCGGTGGTGCAAGACTTCAGCTGCACCTTGACCTCATCTAACCCAATGGTGCATTATTAGATTTACAATAAATCTGTGGACTTGCCTTTCGATGCTTTTTGTGCAGCACTTAGGGTACCAAATGAGGGATCTCGGGAGAAGTTGAAAAGCAAGCCTAAGCCATTGCTGGACTTATATGAAGACATTTGCTATGGGAGGAGTTTCTCTCAAGAGGAGGGTAAAATCAAGAGTATTCATCTCCCTTCCATTCGATATTTTGCTTACTTCGTTACTAAATGTGTTCTTGCTAGGAAAACTGCGAATAGATTGGCTGTGCCTGATTTAGCTTTTCTAGCTGCTGCATTGCGCTATGATAGAACTTATAATTTGGGTGCTTTGATTGCTTACCGTCTCACCACTAACCGTGAGAAGGGAGGAGTTTGTGGAGGACTAGTCGCCTCTCGTTTACTAGCTTTGCATGGTTTGGTACCTCACCCGCTTGATTTTCAGCTTCCAATAGAAAGACTAGACATTGATGCCATGAAGAGACATGACTTTATTGCTGTTCATGATAGTTTGCATGTTCTCCCATACATCATAACCTATCCCAAGAAGCATTATTTGAAAACATCTACAATTGTCTATTATTTTGCCTGCACCTTCGCTTAACTTTTATGGCAGGGAAAGCCTGTCAGTCTCGGAGGCTGAGCTTGACACACTTGAGGGGCAACACGGCCCAAGCATGGGAGACAACGAAGATGAGCACGAGGGGTACTTCGGTCGGCCCTCTGAGACGGCTGGTTCCTCGTACCCAGACCAGGGGTATGCAGGACCTTCGGGGTCTTCCTCCACCACAGCCGAGCCCGAGTACGATCCCACCATGTATCACCCGTCGAGATGGACCCATTATTCACCATGGGGCTGATCTAAACTTAGGCCAAAAGTCTAAGCTTGGGGGGAGGTATACCGATAGCACACTCATCTATATATCATTATCATTCGGTACTTTGTATATCCATGTTTCGTTTTAGTTTTCTTTATTTCTCTTATTTGTTCATGTTTTGTTTTGCTTTCCAAAACTCAAAAATACCAAAAAGATTTCCATTATTTCTCTTGCTGGTTTGTTTTAGTATCTAGTATTAGTATGCTTAGTATTTCATTTAGTTCAATATGCAAAAACACAAAAATATTTTGCTTTGTTGTTTGCTGTTTCGCGCAGGGACAGATTTCTGCTGTCCACCGTTTAATTCATAACTTCCTGTAAAAAAATCCAAATTACCTGAAATTTCACGAGCATCACCCTCAGATATGTACGCAACTTTTATTAGTGTTGAGTTTTCTGATCTGAGCATGTTAAGGACCTCGAAAAAATTCGTATTCACAGGCTGTTCTGTTTTTGTTCGGTTTGTTGTTTCCAAATCCGAAAATCCAAAAATATTTGTCGTTTCTCTTTGGTTTTGTATAGTTTGTTTCAGAGATCAATACCATCCGTTATTCCGTGGAGATTGGTTTTCATTTCATATTATTCAAGCCACACAAGTGAAAAGAGCAATAATGACGAGATATGACAATTTGAGTTGGGTAAGAGGCTGGTAATGGACTCTATTTGTTTTTCATTTTTGTACATATACTCATTCATGTGAGCATGCTTAGATGGTTCGCATAAGGTATATGTCGATTGGTGAATGCTTAGTTTTTTATGTTCTCTTATGATCAATTCCAATTTATTAATATTAGATGACATGTTTCTATGGATATTTGCTTGCATTGTTTTGTTCATAAAAGAGTATGACATTGTGGTATCCTCCTCTGAACAAATTCATTTGTATCGACTTGGCACATGTTCACACATGTATATAACTGAAAACAAAGAGTAAACTAAGCCTTGATGATTTATTTTGCCTCAGAGTTCTAGTATCACTTTTACGCCTCCGTTAATTTTATTTTGTCGCAAGCATGATTATGACAGTTATTGCTCTCTTGAATTGTCGCTTCCCTGTCTATTGCTAGCCTCTACTTGTACTAAGCAATGTTGCTTGTGCTTGCAAATCCCTGAAAACCAAGTTATTCCCAAAGAGTCCACTATAAATACCCATGCATGGCATTTCAAACCATTCAAGTAAATTTGCATGTGCTATCTTTAAAACCTTCAAACACTTCTCAATTTGTGCCACTGTTTTAAGCTCATGAGGAAGTAGTAGTTGGGTTTGTTATCTTCCATACTAATTAAGTAACCGACTTGCATGCTTCATCTGCTTGTCACTAATATTGCAAAGAGTTGGTTAGACCACTATAATATCAAAAGTTTTGAAAAGTGAAAAATAGACACTCCTCCATGGTATGTGATTGCTGGTGGGCACCCGAGGATTCGGTTAGCCATGGTTTGTAAAAAGCAAAGGTTGGGAGGAGTGTCAAAATATCAAAAGGATAAAATATAAAGATGCATATTATAAATGCTTGATTTTAAATAATTCGGAACCGCTCTCAACTTGCTTAATATGGAAGATAACAAGAACTGTATTGCCATTCGTTGACGGAACAACCACCACTCAAAAACAATTTTACCTCTGTTTTCAAAACAATAAAAAGCCCTAGCACATGTCAAATCACTGCTTCCCTCAATGTAGGGCATATCTTTTACTTTACTGTTGAGTCACCATCTTTTCTTGAGCACCTTCTTGAGAGCATAGTTGTCATTCTTAGTGTAATGTGTTTGTCCCAGAATACTGTTAACTGCGGTGTAACTTTGATGCTTTTATCTTTGACATCTTTATCTCTAGTCTACTCTTGAATCTCAGAGGTGCCTGGGCATTTATGTTTTACTGTACACTTTCGGGCAAGCGAGATGCCACTTTATCATACTTTCTTATGAGTTTTGCAATCTTGTGAATTGATATGTTCCATGTTATTTGTTATTGGTATGATTGGCATCTCTTCATAGTTTACATAATTAATTAGGTGACACCATTTACATATATCTTATCATGAATAGCCTAAGCATTTGCAAGATAGTGAGAATATTTACATCATATGAAGCAAATGTGTTCGTGAAAGTTCTTTTATCGCACTCAGTTGTTAACTGAATTGCTTGAGGACAAGCAATAAGCAAAGCTTGGGGGGGGGGGGGGGTTGATACGTCCAAAACGTATCTACTTTCCCGAACACTTTTGCTATTGTTTTGCCTCTATTTTGTGTGTTTTGAATGCAACTAACACGGACTAACACTGTTTTCAGCATAATTGCCCTGGTGTCTCATTTTTGTGCAGGAAAATCAACTTTATGGAAAAACCCTGGAAATAATGCAAAAAGGCTTAAAATGCCCGAAGACTCCAGGAGCCAGAAGGGCTGACGGAGGGGGGCCAGGAGGGCCCCACCTCATGTGGCGGCGCGGCCAGGCCCCTGCCGCGCCAGCCTATGAGGAGGTCGACTCCAACACCCCCTCGGCCTCCTCTCGCGCATATAGCCCCCCTCTGACCTAAAAATGAAGTGAGGTTAGACACTTTTCCAGAAAACAGACCCGAGCGCCGCCGCCACCTCGAAACTCAATTCAGGGACCAGAAGTCTCTGTTCCGGCACCCTGCCGGGGCGGGGAATCGAAGGGGATCATCGTCATCACCAACGCCTCTCCATCAACCATCATCGTTCCCCCCATCCATGTGTGAGTAATTCCCCGCTGTAGGCTTGAGGGGATGGTAGGGATTGGATGAGATCGTCCATGTAATGTCTGTAATATCGTTAGGGCATGGTGCCTAGTATCCGTTATCGGTGTTTTACGTCATTGTTGCAACTTGTTATGCATAATGCTTGACACTAGGGCCCGAGTGCCATGATTTCAGATCTGAACATGTTATTGAATCATGATGATAATTATTGTTTTGGATCATATCTATGAGTTGTATACACATGTCATTGTCCGGAACCCTAGGTCCCAAAGTGACAATAATTGGGATAGCCTCGGGGAAAGGCTGTGATGTGAGGATTACGTGTGTTCACGGACTGTTAATGCTTTGCTCTGGTACTCTATTAAAAGGAGTACCTTAATTACCAGTAGATTCCCTTGAGGCCCCGCTGCAAACGGGCTGGTAGGACAAAAGATGATGTGCAAGTTTCTCATTGCGAGCACGCACAACTAAATTGGAACACATGCCTATGGTTAACAAATACTTGGATGATTTATCTTATTTATCTGCAAATGCCTATATCTTGCACTAGTGGAAAAAGGGCTACTATTGGCGCACCAAAAAGCCTTTCTGTGGCGCACCCAGGGAAATGGGGGGTGCGCCACAGAAATCTCGCCACTAAATTATATTTCTGTGGCGCACCCCGCCGGTGCGCCACAGAAAAATCCAAAATTTCTGTGGCGCACCCATCACCATGCGCCACAGAAATATTTCTGTGGCGCACCCCACCTAGGTGCGCCACTAAATTATTTTTTTGAATTTAAAAAAAAAAGGCGGCCAGATCCAGATCTGGATCTGGCGCCATCCGTTTTTCGCCGGAATTTCGTCGGAGCCCGTGGTCGGAGGAGGAGGAGAAGGTCGTCGTCGGAGTGGGTGGAGTAGGTCGTCGGAGTAGGTCGCCGGAGTAGGTCACCGGAGTTTCGTCGGAGCCCGTGGTCGGAGGAGGAGGAGGAGGAGGAGGAGGAGGAGGTGGTGGTGGTGGTCGCCGAAGGAAGTCGTCGTCGTCGGTGGTCGCCGGAGGAAGTTGTCGGAGGAGGTGGTCGCCGGAGTAGGAGGAGGTGGAGGTGGTCGCCGGAATAGTAGGAGGAGGAGGAGGTCGCCGGAGTATGTTGAGAAGGAGGAGGAAGGAGAAGGGGAGAGGAGGGAGAGGAGGAGTGGTGGTGGAGAAGTGGAGAAGAGGAGGAGGAAATGAGAGAAGGAGGAGAGGATAAGGGGTAGCTGTCTCGCAGGATTTCGAATTTTCTTCCCGCCCCCAACAATTTTGTGGCGCACCGGGAGGTGGTGCGCCACAGAATTTTTTTTCTTCATTTTTTTGATTTTGCTGAGAAAAACAATCATTTCAAAATAACTTTTTTTCCTTTTCGAATTTTGAGGATCTAATTCAAGCCTCACCGGGCAAGCCCTGATGTGGGCAATTTTCTATTTTTGTCTAGTTTTTTTAAGGTATTAAACGCATTTTTTCGACGTCGTATGCAAAAGTTATGGCCGTTCTGACTTTATTTACAGTGATTTTGCATAAAAGGTCAAAACTCATATTTCAAATATTCTACACGAAGTAGACACTGATACCTAACCATATCTTAAAGGATGGAATTTTTTGAACATTTTTTCATTTTCTTCTTTTTGTCGCAAAACTGAAAAGGCGATCCACGGGGTGGGGGGTGTGGTGGTGTGGGATCTGAAGGCTGAAAGTTTTTCTGTGGCGCACCCAATCTGATGCGCCACAGAAAGTAGGCCCATTTTGTGGCGCACCCAACCTGATGCGCCACAGAAAGTCCACTTTCTGTGGCGCATGGGCCAGGGTGCGCCACAGAATGCCTACTTTCTGTGGCGCATGGGCTTGGTGCGCCATAGAAAGTGCCCCAGATTTCTAAATTCAAACACATTTGGCGGGGCCCACCATATTTCTGCGGCGCATGCTCCTTGGTGCGCCACAAAAAGGCAGATTTCAGTGGCACATATTCCTTTTGTGCGCCACAGATGTTTGTGGCGCACTGGTTTGGTGCGCCACTAATTTTTTTTCTGCCGCATGGGCATAGGGTGCGCCACAAACAGGCATCCCACCTATAAGCCTTTTTCTACTAGTGTTGATATTACATGAATTATCTTATCCATGCAACGCCCATACATCTGTCCCTATGCCTACAGTACTTTAATACTGCTGTCTACTATAACCACCGTTGCTGTCATTATTTCACTACTGCTGTTATTTCACTGCCGTCACTACTATAAAACTGTTGCTACTGATAATCTCTCTCGAGCAAGTCTATTCAAAGGTGCAGCTGAACTGACAATTCATCTGTTAAGATTTATATTTATTATTTGGCTCCCCTTGTGTCGAATCAATAAATTTGGGTTTTACTTCCCTCGAAGACTGTTGCGATCCCCTATACTTGTGGGTCATCAAGTATATGTACAAAAATGAAAAACAAATAGAGTTCATTACAAGCCTCTTACCCAACTCGAATTGTCATAGATCATCATTATTGCCTTTCCACTTGTGTGCTCGAAAGATATGAAATAATAACCAAGCTCCATGGAATAACTGAAGGTGATTAACTCTGAAACAAACTATACAAAACCAAAGAGAAACAAGAAATATTTTTGGGTTTTTGGATTTAGGAACTAAAACAGAACAGCCAGCAAAAACGAATTTTTTCTAGGCCCTTAACATGCTCAGATCAGAAAACTCAAAACTAACGAAAGTTGCATACATATCTGAGGATTATGCTCACGAAATTTCAGACCATTTGGATTTTACTGTGAAAAGTTATATATCTGAGGATTATGCTCACGAAATTTCAGGCCATTTGGATTTTTCTGTGAAAAGTTATGAATTAAACGGTGGACAGCAGAAATCTGTCCCTCCGCGAAATAGCAAACAACAAAGCAAAATATTTTTGTGTTTTTGCACATTGAACTGAATTAAATACTAAGCATACTAATACTAGATACTAAAGCAAACTAGCAAGAGAAATAACAGAAATATTTTTGGTCCTTTTGAGTTTTGGAAAGTAAAGTAAAACATGAACAAATAAAAGAAAGAAAGAAAACGAAAGCGAAACATGGATATACAAAGTACCGAATGATAACGATATATAGATGAGTGAGCTATCGGTATACCTCCCCCAAGTTTAGGCTTTTGGCCTAAGTGGAGACCAATCCCACGGTCAGTATGGACTCCAGCCCGATGGGTCAAACCTGGCGTGATCGTACTCTTGCTCGGCTGCGGTGGAGGAAGAACCGGAAGGTCCTGCGTACCCCGGATCCGGGTATGTGAAACCAGCAGTCTCTGGGGGCTGCCCAACGTCATCCTCGGGCTCCTCCATATCGTCCTCCACGCCCTGGGCTTGTTGCCCCACGAGTGCATCAATCTCAGCCTCCGAGAGTGACCAACTAGCCCTGGCATCAAGGTTAAACGAAGGCACAGGCAACCTGACAGTTCTAACAAATGTAGATGTTTTCCATGTTGATTTCTTGGAAAAGGTTATCTCATAAATGAGGTTACTTGAGTTACTATTAGCAGCAACAAAGCCATGTTTCCTCATGGAAAGAATATCTAGTTTTTCCGTGGAAAACTGAAAATCAAAATGATGAGGTACTAAACCATGCATAGCTAGTAAACGAGAGGCAATGAGACCTCCACAAACTCCACCCTTCTCACGATTGGTAGTAAGACGGTAAGCAATCAGCGCACCCAAATTATAAGTTCTATCATTACGCAAAGCAGCAGCTAGAAAAGCCAAGTCAAGCACAGATAATTTACTTGCAACTTTCCTAGCAAGAACACACTTTGTGATGAAGTAAGCAAAATATCGAATGGATGGGAGATGAATACTTCGAATTTTACCACTCTCTTGCGAGAAACTTCTCCCCTGGCAAATGTCCTTATACAGGTCCATCAATGGTTTAGGCTTCTCCTTCATCTTCTCTCGTGATCCCCATTGTGGCACTCTAATCGCTGCACAAAAATCATCAAAGGGAAAGTGGACAGTTTTATTGTAGATTTTATAGTGCACCATGGGGTTAGAGGAGGACAAATCGCAAGAAAAATCCTGCACCACAGACATAGCTAATTTTGCGTATTGGTTAGGTTCATCACTAGCAAAATATTCCAATCATGCATTGGAGATTAGAGTTTGAACATCATGAAAAATCCCTGCAGCATTCATGAATTCTGAGCATGGGTAAGCAGCGGGAAATACACCCTCTTCACGGTGAACTCTCATGACTTCATGCACCACAATTTCATGTTGGTTGATGGGATGTGTGTTCCACTCCATATTCTTATATGGTATCGATATGGATCCAATAACAAGAGTTTTGTATTCTTCTTTATAAGGGCAATCAATACTTCCCACTTTGATGGACCTCACATTGGTAATTGTATTAACCCCATATATTTTATCCATTCTCTTGGGAAAATAAACAGTATGTTCCTTGTCATTCACATTGAAAGTTACTTTTCCTTTATTGCAATCAATAACAGCCCCTGCAGTGTTTAGAAAAGGTCTACCAAGAAAAATAGACATATTATCATCTTAAGGCATTTCAAGCACAACAAAGTCAGTCATGATTAAACAATTATTAGCCACTTGAACAGGAACATCCTCACAAATACCAACAGGAACAACAGTAGATTTATCAGCCATTTGCAAAGATATATCAGTAGGTATCAATTTATCCAAATAAAGTCTCTTGTAAAGAGAGAAAGGCATAACACTAACTCCTGCTCCCAAGTCACATAGAGCAGTTCTAACATAATTATTTTTGATAGAGCAAGGAATGGTTGGTATACCTGGATCACCCAACTTCTTTGGAACCTTGCCATTGAAAGAGTAATTAGCAAGCATAGTAGATATTTCCTCATTAGGAATTTTCCTTTTGTTAGACACAATATCTTTCATATATTTTGAATAAGGAGGCAATTTAATAGAATCAGTCAAAGAAATTTGCAAGAACAAAGGTTTCATCCATTCACAAAATTTATTATAATGTTCTTGTTCTTTTGTTTTAAGTTTCTTACCAGGAAAAGGCATTTGTTTTTGAACCCAAGGTTCTATTTCACTACCATGTTTTTTAGCAATAAAATCTTTCTTAGTGTACTTTTCATTTTTATTATGCTTTTCAGGTTCTTCCTCTATTTATTCCTTATCCGAATTGCTATTCTTATCATTATCATTAGAATTATTACTATCATTGTTATGTTCATTACCACTTTCAGTTTCAGCATCAGAAATAGATATACTATTAGGATCATTAACAGGTTCAGAGGATTCTATAACAGTTTTATGTTTCTTCTTCTTTTTCTTAGAAGGAGCACTAGGTTTATTAATTCGTTGAGAATCTTGTTTAATTCTTTTAGGATGTCCTTCATGATATAAAGGATCCTGAGTAGAAATACCTCCTCTAGTCGTTACTTTGCAAACATGTTTTTCTTTATCAATAGAGGCATTCATTAGCAAATCTTTTTGCACTTTAGTAAGTTGATCAATTTGAGTTTGAACCATATGAAAATGTTTAATAAGTATTTTAACATCATTGGAGGTTCTATCAACAATATCATGCAAGTTACTGATAGCACGAGAATTTTCCATTAAATGATTCTCTATTCTCATATTAAAATTACATTGCTTAGTAATAAAAGTTTCAAATTCATCTAAGCATTGAGCAGGAGGTTTTGAGTAAGAAATATCTCTATCATCAAACCTTTGGAGAGAGTGTACCTCAATTATGGGTGAAGGAGGAATTGGCTTACATAATTCTTCAATAGGAGGTAAATTCTTCACATCTTCAGATTTAATACCTCTCTCTTTAAGAGATTTCTTGGCTTCCTTCATCACTTCTTAATTTAATTCAATCATACCTCCCTTCCTTGGTGTTGGTGTAGGTGTTGGAGTAGGTTCAGGAATATTCCAATCATCATAATTCTGGCTTATCTTAGCCATTAATTCCTCAGCTTCTTGTGGAGTTCGTTTCCTGAAAACATAACTAGCACAACTATCCAAATATGTCCTATATTCAACGGTTAGTCCACTGTAAAATATATCAAGAAGATCATTTTTCTCTAAATCATGGTTCGGCTAGCCTCTTATTAGAGAACAAAATCGTGTCCAAGGATCAGGCAATTTCTCATCTTCTTCTTGATTAAAGTTATAAATTCTTAGCAAAGCATCACGTTGAGCACTAGCAGGAAAATATTTCCGAAAGAAAGTATCAAGCAAACCAATAGTACTAGTAATGGAACCATGAGACAAATTATTATACCAAGTTTTAGCTTCTCATTTTAATGAGAAAGGAAATATTTTAGTGACAAAGTAAGTGCGCATCTTTATGTCCTCAGAAAATATACCACTCAAAGTAGAGAGTTCATTCATGTGTTCTACAGCACTTTCATTTTCGGTTCCACGGAAAGGTTCTCTCTCAACAATAGCTATGTGTGCTAAATCAAGAGAGAAATTATAGTCTTTATCTTTAATGTTTATATGAGATGTAGCAAATTTAGCATCAGGAGATAATTTATATCTAACAGCATGTTTTTCAAGAAAACTTTTTGTATTACATGCACCAGTAGTAGCTTGACATTCTTCAATAAAATCATCATTAAGTTCAACATATAATTCATCAAGATAATCATCAGCATTATTTGTAAATTCAGGTGAATTAACAGGTGTTTCAGCATCTTCATTAGGAATTTCAGCATTTTCAAATTGTTTAGATCTAGCAATTATAGCATCTAAAAACGGACCTAATGAACCAGTATCATCAAGAACATTAGGAGCATCATCACAAGTAATTTCAGATTCAGCAGGAGTAACAGTGCAAGAAGCTTGAGGTGGTGTAACAAGCTTACTTAAAACAGATGGTGAATTAAGAGCAGCAGCGGAACTCATAATTGTACATTTTCTTGTAGTGGCTGGTACGATGGGAAATTTCTTATCACCAGGTCTTCCCATGATGAATGAATTCCAGAGAGCAATATCACACTCAGGTGAACTTATAAATAAAGCTATGCTCCCCGGCAACGGCGCCAGAAAATAATCATGATGACCCACAAGTATAGGGGATCGCAACAGTATTCGAGGGAAGTAAAACCCAAATTTATTGATTCGACACAAGGGGAGCCAAAGAATATTTATAAGTCTTAACAGCAGAGTTGTCAATTCAGCTGCACCTGCGAGTAGACTTGCTCGAGACAGATTATCAGTAGCAACAGTTTTATAGTAGTGACAGTAGTGAAATAACAGCAGCAGTAGAGTAAAAACAGCAGTGATGATTATAGTAGACCGCATGATTAAAATACTGTAGGCATAGGGATGGATGAACGGGCGTTGCATGGATGAGATATTTCATATAATAACCAAGTCATGGGCATTTGTAGATAAATAATAGTAAGATCCAAGTATTAATTAACCATATGCATGTGTTCCAATTCTGTTGTGCATGCTCGCAATGAGAAACTTGCACATCATATTTTGTCCTACCAGCCCGTTGCAGCGGGGCCTCAAGGGAAACTACTGGTAATTAAGGTACTCCTTTTAATAAAGTACCGGAGCAAAGCATTAACATTCCGTGAACACATGTGATCCTCACATCACAGCCATCCCCTCCGGTTGTCCCAATTGCTGTCACTTTGGGGCCTCGTGTTCCGGACAATAATATGTTTATACAACTCATAGATATGATCCAAAACAATAATTATCTTCATGATACAATAACATGTTCAGATCTGAAATCATGTCACTCGGGCCCTAGTGTCAAGCATTAAGCATAACAAGTTGCAACAATGACGTAAAACACCGATAACGGATACTACGCACTATGCCCTAATGATATTACAGCTATTACATGAACGATCTCATCCAATCCCTACCATCCCCTCAAGCTTACAGCGGGGAATTACTCACACATGGATGGGGGAAACGATGATGATTGATGGAGAGGCGTTGGTGATGACGATGGCGATGATCCATTTCGATTCCCCGTCCCAGCGGAGTGCCGAAACAGGAACTTCTGGTCCCCGAATTGAGTTTCGAGGTGGCGGCGGCGCTCGGATGTGTTTCTGGAAAAAGTGCTCAGGGTGTCTCTGTTTTTAGGTCATGGGGACCTTATATCCGAGAGGGGGACGCGAGGGCGTGGCCGAGTCGGCCACACCATATGGTGGCGCGGCCAGGAGCCTGCCGCGCCTCCACGTGGTGTGGGCCGCTCGCTGCCCCCCTCCGTCTCATCTTCTGACTCCGTGGGTGTTCGGGCAAAATAGGAGCTTTGGCCTTTTTTCTAGTATTTTTCCTAAAAGTTAAATTTCTGCACAAAAATAAGACACCAGGGCAATTCTGCTGAAAAAAGCGTTAGTCCATGTTAGTTGCATTCAAAACACACAAATTGGAGGTGAAACAGTAGCAAAAGTGTTCGGGAAAGTAGATACGTTTTGGACGTATCAGTGTCCTCCCCCTTTGACCGGGCCTCACGTGTCAGCGACCGCGGCGCTCGCTTCGTCTCCCGAGGCCGCGATGACTCGAGGAAAAGCTGCGCCCCGCCGCCTCCTCTTTTGCGCAACCGCCATCAATGGCGATGCGCCACTGCCCACCGTTGTATCAGCGTACGCCATCAATGGCTTAGAAGACCGCGTTCTCGGCCTCCCTTATAAGGGACGACGAGGCCACCACCTGACGACCACACCCTGCTCCGTCTCCTCTCCATCTCCCACTCGCCGCCATGACGTCGTGGCCGTTCAGGAAGCCTAAGAAGGAGTCCGACGGCGGATCCTCCTCCTTGCGCCGCCGATCTCCACCACCGAAGAAGGTCAGGGGCCGCCCGTACATGGCGGTCCCCTTGGCATTGGCGCTGTTCCAGTGGAACAAGCCCGTGCCGGTGGAGGACGTCCACCTGCCGGGCGGCTGGCACCTCAACTCGAGGAGGTTGCCGGTCCCGCCGGTCCCAGCGCGCGGCGAGGAGCGCACCATGGAGATACAACGCCGCCGCCGCCTCCTACCCGACGACCTCCGTGGCGACGTGCAGTTCCACTCACATAGCGAGCGGTGGGATCGCCCGTCCTTTGAGCGCGACGCGGGGAGGCGTGCCGGACTCCTCGGGGACGAAGACTTCGCCTACGGCGCCGTCGCCATCCGGGCGCCGAACGCATCGCAAAGAGGCGCGCTGGAGTGGCCGTCGGAGTGGGAGCCGCAGCAGGAGGAGCCAGAGCAGCAGGATGAGGAGGAGGAGCAGCCCGTCTCCATGTAAGACGACGAGCTGCCTCTGGTGGAGTTCGAGCCGCCCAGGCTCAGCGAGGAGGAGGCCCTCCATCTCGCCATCGACGCGAGCAACCTGGAGGAGAACAGCCTCTGGGACGGGCTCCTCCCAACGCTGAGAGCCTCCGCCTTCGACACAGGCGGGGCGTCCAGCAGCCGCTGCCGCCTCCGAAGACGGAGGCCAGGGAGCCGCCACCGCGCACTGCCGAGCAGTGGGTGCCATGGCCGGAGGTGTCCTCCTCCTCCCAGCCACCATCGCCTCATCTTGCTCCGGTGCCCGCCGCGGCATGGTCCTTCCCCTGGGACCCGCCGGCGTTCTACGACCTCACCGGCGGCAGCGACGAGGATAGGGCTTTTTTATATTTTTTGTTTTTTAGTTATGTCTTTATTTTCAGTCCAAAAATGTAATATATATATATATATATATATATATTAATAAAATAAAAAATTATGCGTCGCACCGCTTGGCTGGGACGCGACCCAAACGAACAATGTGACGGACAGAGCTCATTTTCTATCCACGGTCTAAACGAACCAAATCAGACATGATTTGGTGGCAGTTTACGTCGGGCCGCTGGAGATGTCCTTAGGCTCCAACGTGCCCAGATAGTTTGCGTATTTCTTTTTATCTGTACTGCTTTGCTTGACGTTCAGCGCATAGCTAGGGAGTAGTTCCTTCGCAGCCTCACCGACAGCCATAAAATAGTTCGTATTTCGTCGATCATTAGGATTCCACGAGAACGAAGACAAGTTGTGTCTTGTATGATAATCTATGAGTTTGGATACATCCGCGTGTGAATATTTATATATAAAAGGAAAAATATTGTACTCATCTTGTTTTTTATTTCAGAAATTTCAGTTATGAAGAGAAGCAGCGACGTTGCATCTCTTTTTCAGAAACACGTGGCAAAAAAGGTTATCGCTACTTCAAATCCTTTTCCAGATGAATCTTTAACATAAGAGCACAGTAAAGATTAAGAGAGAGAAACTGATAAAACTGTGAATCATATGCCGCCGCCGGTTTACGACATCCATCACCTTCCGCATGATCCAGGTAAAAGACATCCCATTCAAAGTTATGTTGTTAATGATCAAAATGTAGTTCGAAGAGGATACATTTTTAAAGAGTCCTACACATGTTTTCTCGAAAAAGAAGATTGGAAAAAAAGACATTGTCACTTCAGTTTTGTATGGCTTTATAATCATGAGTGGCTTGAATATAGTATCAAGAAGGATTTCACACTTTTCTTTGTTTGCTACTTGTTCAAGAAGGGTACCGGGTCAGACACACTTACTATTGATGGTTGGAACAACTTGAATATAGGAGAGAAATCACTTTTTAAACATATGGGTTCTAAGGCACATGCCGCAGCTGAGGAGATATATATATTAGCTTCACGAATCCCAAGATATCAATTATCACAATGAAAAGTGGACCGATGAGGATCTTCGTCTTTACAATATAAGGTTGACTTATTCTTTAGATGTAACAGGTTTATTTTGCATCAAGGATTGGCATTCCGTGGACACGATGAGAGTGAAGATTCTAGCAATAGAAGGACTTTCGTGAACTTTTGGACTTTCTTGCAGGAAAGAGTGAAGAGGTGCATAAGCACGTTTTAAGCAATGCTTCAGGTAATTGCACCCTAATTAGCATAAAGATACATGAGAAAATTATTCAATGTTGTGTCATACAAACTAGAAAGAAAATACAACAACATTGTTATGTTTTCCACAGTTCATGATGATACTCACAGAACTTGGAGATGATACTTCATATAAGGATGATTGGACGAGAATACATTATGTGCTTGGAGCATTTGAGAACTTTGTGTTTGTTTTATTTGCACACTAAGTGTTTCTTACTCTTGGATATACAAATGAATTAGCTGAGTGTTTGCAGAGAAGGGAGCAAGATATTATTAATGCAATTAGACTTGTTAATAGGGCAAATGGACAATGCAACAACCGAGGTCTGATGGTTGGGTTCAGTTTCTTGAGAGGGTCACATTTTTTTTGACAAAAATGATGTTAACGTTTCTTCTATTGATGGTAATTATGTGCCTTATGGAAAATCAACAAGGTATGTGCTCGTGCTCGAAACCAAAAAATGATGACCACTTCAGAAGAGAAGTATATATTGGTGTCATCGACAAAATTAGTCAAGAGTTTGATAATCGGTTTGATGAGGTCAATATGGAGTTATTGTCTTGTATGTCAGAACTGAATCAACCAGACACATTTGCTTCATTCGATGAACAAAAGGTATGCAAACTAACTGAATTCTACCCTAATGATATCCGAGCAATGATTTGCTAAAGTTTGAATTGCAACCTTATAATTACATTGATGATATGAGACAAAATGAATACTTTCAAGGTCTAGAGAATCTTGTTGACCTCTCAGTTCAACTTGTTGGAACAAAGAAGCATAAGTGTATGATATGGCTTACTTACTTCTCAAATTAGTATCCTTTCTCATGGTGGCTACATCAAGTGTTGAAATGGTGTTTTCTGCGATGAGTTTAGTGGAAAAAAAGTTAAGAAATAAGATGTAATAGTGAGATGATTGCCTATTCACATACATTAAGTGGGATATTTTCTTCGAAATGGATGAAGATGATATAACCGAGACTTTCATGTCCTTAAGCAAGCGTAGGCTAGATAAGTCAAACAAGTATTATAATTTTCTTTTATGCATATTTTAGACTTTTTGTATAGGTTTTGAACTATTTGTACAGTAGTTTATGTAACTTTCGTCCTTAATCTTTCAGTTACATATCATGTATTACATATATATCGTATTATAATGTAAATTTAAAATCAATTATGAAATTGATAAATATAGTTTGTTGAAATGGCCAACAATTTTTCATGCGGTATACCTAATAATAAAATCTTAGGTCTGCCACTTATTTGTGGCATAAAATTTTACGGATCCTATAGAGTTTGCTAGGCAATCACACCATCGACCGAGACCTATCAGAACTCTCAGTCGACTTGTCAGTTCCTGCGGTGTCTCATGAACTGATGCGATGCTTAGGGTACTCCTGCTCTTTAATTGAAAAGAAAAGGACTTGATCAAGCACTACGGGAAAACAAGTCTCCGCCGAGTGGTCAAAAGACTGTCCACGAAGGATGGGCTCGACAAAGCAATTCGTCGAGCTGGGCTTCACCGAGTGCCAAAGTACATTCCTTCGCCGACCACTGGCACTTCACCGAGTGCTTCCTTCGCCGAGTGACCGCTTCGCCGAGCCAGCATTTCGCCGAGTGCCTGGGTACAAGATTCGCCGAGCCCAACTTCGCCGAGTGTGGGCTTCACCGAATGTCGCGCGCTCGCCAGGGGCTCGGCGACCGTGGACCAAATGGTCACCTTGGGAACATCTTGCTCGGCAAGACAAATAGGCTCGGCGAAGAACTTCCTAGGTGACTGGCCCCTGGAGTGTCTCTTTGCCGAGACCCCACTTCGGCCGAAACCCCCCATATTTGACCAGAAGTCAACCGTGTCGTCTACCCCTTCCACGGGCGTCGAAAGGGGTAGTTCCAAGGGATTTTATACTTGGTTGTGTTAGGGTGGGCCATGTGAACATAAATAACCCAACTTGGGCACATGTTATCACATGATTCCATCCGTTGAACCCGAAATGGAAGTTTCCACCTAGAAGAGCATAACCTTCGAGGGGGATAAGTGCGGTGTGTGAAGCCGGTCACACCTTGGAGTCTCAAGTTGGCTCTTTAAGCCTCCCACCCCACTCTCATGGATATCATATGACACCACCTAGGTTTTAGTGTGGTTCTGACACCCCGGGGCCCCCGCTTCGGCCGAAACCCCCCATATTTGATTAGAAGTCAAGTGTGTTGTCTACCCCTTCCACGGGCGTCGAAAGGTGGTAGCTCCAAGGGCTTTTATACTTGGTTGTGTTAGGTTAGGCCATATGAACATCAGGAAACCAATTTGGGAACATGTTATCGCATGATTCCATCCATTGAACCCGAAATGGAGTTTCCACCTAGAAGAGCATAACCTTCGAGGGGGATAAGTGCGGTGTGTGAAGCCGGTCACACCTCGGAGTCTCAAGATGTCTCTGACAACATACCACCACTCTCACGGATATCATATGATACCACCTAAGTTTTGGTGTGGTTCCGACACCCCGGGGTCCCCGCTTCGGCCAAAACCCCGCCACATATGACCAGAAGTCAACCGTGTCGTTTACCCCTTCCATGGGCGTCGAAAGGGGGTAGCTTCAACGGATTTTATACTTTGTTGTGTTAGGTTGGGCCATGTGAACATAAATAACCCAACTTGGGCACATGTTATCACATGATTCCATCCGTTGAACCCGAAATGGGACTTTCCACCTAGAAGAGCCTAACCTTCGAGGGGGATACGAGCGGTGTGTGAAGCCGGTCACACTTCGGAGTCTTCGGAGTCTCAAGTTGGCTATTGAAGCCTCCCACCACACTCTAAGACATATAGATATGGCACCACCTAGTTTTTGGTGTGGTTCTGACGCCCCGGGGTCCACGCTTTGGCCGAAACCCCCCATATTTGACCAGAAGTCAACCGTGTCGTCTACCCCTTCCACGGGCGTCGAAAGGGGGTAGTTCCAAGGGCTTTTATACTTTTTTTGTGTTATGGTGGGCCATGTAATAACCCAACTTGGGCACATGTTATCACATGATTCCATTCGTTGAACCCGAAATGGGACTTTCCACCTAGAAGAGCCTAACCTTTGAGGGGGATAAGTGCGGTGTGTGAAGCCGGTCACACTTCGGAGTCTCAAGTTGGCTATTGAAGCCTCCCACCACACTCTAACACATATAGATATGGCATCACCTAGTTTTTGGTGTGGTTCCAACGCCCCGGGGCCCTGGGTTCCGTCGAAACCCCCCCCCCCCCCCCCCCCCCCACATTTGACCGGAAGTCAGCCGTGTCGTCTACCCCTTCCACGGGTGTCGAAAGGGGGTAGCTCCAAGGGCTTTTCTCCTTGGTTGTGTTAGGTTAGGCCATGTGAACATCATAAACCCAATTTGGGCACATGTTATCGCAGGATTCCATCTGTTGAACCCAAAATGGGAGTTTCCACCTAGAAAAGCATAAACTTCGAGGGGGATAAGTGCGGTGTGTGAAGTCGGTCACACCTCGGAGTCTCAAGATGTCTCGGACAACATACCACCACACTCTCATGGATATCATATGACACCACCTAGGTTTTGGTGTGGTTCCGACACCCCGGAGCCCCTGCTTCGGTCGACCCCCCCCCCCCCCCCCCCCACACACACACACACACACATTTGACCAGAAGTCAACTGTGTCGTCTACTACTTCCACGGGCGTCGAAAGGGGGTAGCTCCAAGGGATATTATACTTGATTGTGTTAGGGTGGGTGATACGTGCATTTATATCATCATTTTATAACTCATATTATCATATTAGAATGTTATTGGCACTGTTATATCATTGTTTTTGCATGTTTTAAGGCTTTATGAGACTTTCATACAAAGTCCCTATATTTGGTATTTAATTTCTGGGAGGTAGAATACCTCCTTTTTCTTGTTTTTAATGTTTCAGGACCTTCGGGAACTCAAATGGATCAAGGAAAAATGCACATCAAGTTTTTCATCGGAAAAACGACCGTGGGCAAAAGATCGAAGAGGGAAGAGCCACGCGGCCAGATTTCTTGGCCGCGTGGGGCCCACCAACTTCTGCCTCGAGCATTTCCTCGGCCTCCGCCTTTTAACACGCATTCATCTCGACTGAGAACCTACGCCCTCATTTTCCCAAGACCATCCGAGGCCGCGGCGGCGGCGAAACTCCTGATTCCCTCCGAAGGGGGTCAGATCCTACTGCACCGGAGCTCCGGAGAAGGGGGAAATCATCGTCATCATCATCACCTCTCCTCCTTGGCGTGGGAGGAGGCCTCTCCATCATCACCATCACCAATACCAACACCATCTCCATCGCCATCTTTGTGATCCACTCCGTCCCCCTCGTAGTTTTAGAGTTACCGAACCCTAAGTATTTGTTTTGTGCTCCTATTCATGCTTGTGATTGAGTGCTTGTCATTATTTGGAGAGGAAGTTATATTTTCAGATTGTGTTGTATCACTTATGCCACTGAATATGATCATGTTTGCACGTTGTGAGTAGTTCTCGTATGTTCCTGAGGGCATAGGATGAATTGACAATGATTTATATATAACATGTGTTGGTATTTTGTCTAGTATTTAACTTTTATGTAATTCTATGGTGGTGATGTGCGAACGTCGACTACACATCACTTCACCCTATATGGGCTCATAGGAGAACACGGTGGTGTAATGGAGTGGATAGGACTTGGGAGGACATGTAAACCTTTGTCCAAGACATAAAGCTACATTATGGGGGGTTAATATCGGGGAACTTAGAGTTTAAGGCTATGGTGGACTTTATGTTTTAATAATTCTTATGTGTTCATTTACTTGGCCATGAGATACATCATAAGGGTTTTATTTTATTTGTTTAGCTATACCTAATAATGGCTCCGTCCAAACAAGATTAAAACTTGACAAGATATTCAACGTGTTATTTTAGAAATCAATATGCCTAGCAACATCCATGCCGCCCTCGGGAACGTTTTACACATATAAGACACACATTACTGAAACTTGTCCTCTTGCTAAAAGGAGGATTGGGCTTTCTCTCTTTGAGAGTTTTCACTTGCTACTATTTATTTTCAGCATTTTTACTCTCTTGCAATTATACACTCAAAAACCCCAAAAACACTTGCAACTTTTATTGTTTTATTTATCATTCTTACTAATCAATACCTTCAGCTCCTTGTGGGTTCGACAACCTTTTCTAATTGAAAGGTATTACAATTGATCTCCTGCACTTGAGAGTCATCAGTGGGCCATGTGAATATAAGGAATCTAATTTGGGCACATGTTATCACAAGAGCAGGAAAACTCAATCACAAGAAATGAAAACAAACCTTTTATCTACTATACGCCGAGTACCCTACTCGGCGAAGACCATCATCGCCGAGTGGCCGAAGGAAAGATCTCGGGGAAGGTTTGGCGCGAAACTAAAATATTTTTTCCACCCACCATCTGTGCCGACTGAAACTCTCGGCGACGGCGAAAACCCGACGAAGAAATGGCGCGGAACAAAATTTCGTTTCCCGCGCTAAACTTTGCCGAGTGCTGGACATCGACACACTCGGCAAAGTGGGCCTAATTCACGCGGCAAACCAAAATAGTTTCGCGCGCTTTTTTTTTCGAGAGGAGCACTCGGCAAAGAAAAGTAACATTAAATTTGTTTTTTTACGGTGACATCTTCACCCGAGCGCGACACTCGGCGAAGAAAGGTGGCATTTAATATATTTTTACATTGATATCTTTGCGACACTCTCGGCGAAAGGCAGCTTCATCACGGCGCCCGTGGGGTCCCACTGTCAGGTACCACGTTGTCGTCCTTTTCATCGTGACCTTAGTTTTGCCGAGTATCTTGTTTGGTCGTGGTCTAGAAAATTGTCTTCACCGAGAGCTGGGCTCGTGTTATCTCAGCGAAGAGCATGTTTGCCGAACGGTCGTTGCTTCACCGAGCGTGATTTGTCCTGCGTTGGCGTAGGCCTCTTCGCCGAACTGACGCGCGTTTCTGCACGGAGACTCTTTTCCCGTAGTGAAGGATTCACTGTGGCTGTCAGCGTCCCATTATCCACTTATCCAGGACGAGGATCCCATTCTCCACGGCAATTGCGCAATTCCCCAGCCTCAGTGGAGTACCACCAGATTGCACCTCTCTGGCTCACTCCATTCCTCCCCTCCCAGGATTCTCTCTTCCACAAACGAAATCGATTTCTCGACCATGGCCAGCGGCGACATATCCTCCCGGCGGCCACACATTCTCGTCGTCGCGTTCCCGTCGCAAGGTCACCTCCTTCCGCTCCTCGACTTTGCCCACCTCCTCTCCACCCGACACCGCGTCCCCATAACTGTCGCCGCCACACCGTCCAGCCTTCCCCTCCTCTCCGCCTTCCTCGCGTCAACTCCTCTCGCTGCCGCCCTCCCGCTCCCACTCCCTGACCCTTCCGCTCCAGAGCACGCCGGCCAGCTCGCCCCGGGCACCCACCACGCCCTCCTAGCCGCCCCTCTCTCCACCCTCCGTGTCCTGCTCGTCTCATGGGCCCGGTCACACCAAGACCCGCCCACAGCCGTTCTCTCCGATTTCTTTCTCGGATCGGCGCAGCTCGTCGCCGATGACCTCCGTGTACCGCGGGTCGTGTTCTACAGCAGCGGCGCGTTCGCCACAGCGGTGCTCGAACACCTATGGAACACCACGCTGCCGCTGGATCCGAACAATCCGGTTGTTTTCGGCGCTCTCCCAGGTTCCCCGTCTTTCCCCTACGGACACGTGCCATCGGTGGTGAGGAGCTACGTCCCCGGCGATCCGGACTGGGAGCTCGTCCGAGAAGGGTTCCTGCTCAATTCCAGAGCTTGGGGCGCCGTGGTGAATACGTTCGACGCGATGGAGGGCGATTTCTTGGAGCACCTGAAGGGTCGCTTCGGCCACGGCCGCGTGTGGGCGGTCGGCCCGGTTGCTTCCTCCGGTTGCCGTGCAGGGGAGACGACTATGACGGCGGAAGCAGAGGAGCTGTTCTCTTGGCTCGCCGATTGCCCCGCGCGTTCTGTGCTGTACGTCTGTTTCGGGAGCATGTACAAGCCGCCGCCGGATCAAGCGGCGGCGCTGGGCGCAGCGTTGGAGGCGAGCGGCGTGCGGTTCATCTGGGCGGTGAGCGCGGATGTCGCCGTGCTGCCGGAGGGGCTGGAGGACAGGACTCGGGACAAAGGACGCGTCGTGCGCGGATGGGCGCCGCAGATGGAGATCCTGCGGCACGCCGCCGTGGGGGCGTTCGTGACGCACTGCGGCTGGAATTCGACGCTGGAAGGCGTGGCGGCGGGGGTGACGCTTGTCACGTGGCCGATGAAGGCCGACCAGTTCATCGACGCGCGGCTCCTTGTGGATGTGCACGGCGCAGCGGTGCGTGCGGCCGAGGGCGAGGACGCCGTGCCTGACCCGAGCGCGCTCGCGCGGGTGTTCGCGGACGCTGTGGACAGAACGAAGTTGGCTGTAGTAAGGGCCAAGGCTGGCACGCTCGCCGCGGCTGCCGTCGAGGCGGTGGAGGACGGCGGCAGCTCGTGGCTGGACTTGGAGAGGATGGTGCAGGAGCTGGAAGCCGTCGCGGCGGCATAGGAGACGCGCGTCGCGTGGTATATCCTGTTTGCATGTCCGCCATGTGCCTAGTGCATTGTGTGATCGCGGTTGAACAAACAATTCGAGCGATTCGCAAGAAGACCATTAACACTTACTTGGGCAACACCTATCCTTCTTGTGCTTACTCGTGGAATTCGTTATTGACTTCCAGTCATCGTGCTCGTGAACTATTGAGGGCCTCTGTTTTTTTAGGTTGTAGCATTTTAATAAAAATATTAAATGATTCCAATTGATTCATAGAAGTATAGGAGTTTTTCTTAAGAAAATCCTTTGATCAGGAACGGCACCTCAAAGTTATTATTGATTATATTTCTACACTAATCTCATAGAAATTGCAACATCCATCTAATCTTTTTGTACACTCATTCACCTAGGATTGAATTACTTTTGATCTGATTTTCATGTGTTCTATCTGAACGACAATTCTTACATTTTTTCTTCGGTTTTGTGATCATCTGATTTACACATGCAATCTTATCAAATTCATGTGTTTTTGCAATTCATGTGCTTTCTAAACCTGTGATTCACAAAAACTCTGATTCGGTATTATTTCATTACTCAGGAATATATTGAAACCATGACCCAAAGGCAAGGAGCACTTTGGGGAGCTCATGTACCTCCAACCTACGTGGGAGGTTTCGACCACTCATGCGCTCGCTGTTCTAGGCCGCGGCCCACCATCTAGCCGTCTCCTTCAACTCCCCCGCCGCAACCGCCTGCTCTTCCCATCGTGCTCGTCGACGCTAATGTGTCGCCTCCGCGCTCCGCCCTGCTCAAGCCTCTGTTTCTGTCGGTCCACTACCTCCCCCAGTTCTAACCACGCCCCTAAACCCACCTTCTTTTTCGACGCCAGCCATCTCGCACCCCCCCCCCCCCCCACACACCCCCTCCTATTAAGTTTTTCCCTCACCTCCACCTTTGCCATCGCGACGAGCCGCTTCAGGCTACGGCTAGGTCCAATCCTCGCCTAGCCGGCGACATCGCGGCCAGCCGCGCCTTCCATGCCTCAGTTGACATCGGTTTTTGTCTCTCGCGATTTTTCCCCCATCTTTTTCTTCTCCGACTTCACTGCCTCAGTCACCTCGGGCTTGTCTTCCTCGTCTCTGGACGCTACGGTCCAAACCCATAATCCAACAGGGGGTACACGGTAGGGATTAGCATACACGGCAACTAGGATCTGTCAGCATAGTGGTAGGCACATGTTGTACTAGCCAGGGACCTAAAAGCGTTTTGCTGTCGGTTTTGGGGCTTGTGCTTCCAGATTCCGTAGATGCCAACATACTACCCCATGTCCCCATCTGTTTCACAATGTAATCATTTTTAACAAACTAAACTAATTAAATAAAAAGTATTACATTTTGAAATAGAGGTTATACTAGTCTAGAATATCACACATGACAACATAAACATCTCAGTGCATCGGTTGTGGAAGGCTGCGGCTTAAGGACACTAGGACCCGCAGGGGCGGCGCAGTGGCAAACCCTGCTATCCATTATCCGAGACTGCACCCTATCCGATAACCCCGACTCCATTTCGTGGACGGTTAGATCCCTCCGGGAAGTTTACTGTCAACTCCATGTACAAACACCTGTCCCAGGGGGCGACGGTGATGCATTTTAAGGCGCTTTGGAAGGCCAAACTTCCTCTTAAAATTCAAATTTTCACGTGGCAGCTAGTACTTGATAGGCTCCCGTCGGGCTCTCAGATCGCTACTCGTAGAGTCCCGTCGGATGGAAAATGCGTGCTCTATGGGGAGGAGGAGGATGCCTCCCACATGTTCTTTAATTGCTCAGGTGCAGTCTTTGCTTGGGCGGTGTTGCGTCAGGCTCTAGGGAGGGCCTGGCGCCCAGCCAATATTGCGCAGTTCTCGGCAATCCTCTCGAACCTAGCCTCTCGCTCACGTAGGATGGTATGGTTTTACTTTGCTGCGCTATCCTAAGCTCTGTGGTCAATTAGGAATAAGCTGTCCATAGAAAGGAAGGTGATCAAACATCCGGCTGACATTATCTTCAAAACCATGTTATTTATGCAGGCTTGGCTTCCGCCGCTAAAGCCACGGGAGCAAACTGGCTGGTCGGAAGGCTTAAGGAGATTCACGCCTCGATGCTTCCTGCTAGAGCTTGATGGCGCTCGCTCTAGTTTATCCTTAGTAGTTACTTTTGACGAAGTTGTATGCCGCATCATTTGTATTTGACGAAACTGTATGCCGCAGCACTGTACCAAACTGCGGTAGGTGACGTGCCCGTCAACAGCGAGGCGCCCGTGGTGACTTCGTCAACCTCAAGATTTGCCGGACCAGTCTCTCGGAGGTGCTCATAGGTGTAGGGTTTGCGTGTGTGCGGTCATAGGGGTGTCTGTACGTGCGTTTTTGTGAGCGTCTGCGTCTGTACTGTGTTTCTAAAAAAAACTTCCGGCTTTGTTAATTCAAAGTTGGGCTTATGCCTTTTATCTATAAAATATCACGCATGACAGACCAGGCCCAACACAGGAAGAAAATGAACTTAACAATTTGATCTTCGGAACAACAAACACGCATGCGTACTACTCCCATGAGCAAAGCGGTGAATATTTGATGAGTTTTTTTTTCTTGTCTGTCCCGTTTATTCATAGCCCAACTGGACCCCATGAAATCCTCATCATTACCATAAGCAAAGCGGTGAAGAAAAAAAATTAAAGACAGATAAACAGATTGTTCTAGAAAAGGAAAATCATACACGGGTTACAGAAAGGGCCGCCTAATGTCAAAGACAAACACCCAAGCGTGGGCAACAAAAGCAACTTTCCCCGTTTCATGGCCTGCGAGTGCATGGTTGAGACGTTGAGTTGCATCCAAAGCAGAGCTAGAAAAGGCCAATGATACCCGAATTTCCCTCCTCTACACAACAGTCGATATCGGTGCTTGTTTATTCAGGCACGATCGTTTTGTGTTCCATCAAGACAGCCTTTGCAGGCGCTAATAATTCCATCCACTGGATCCTGTCTCAGAAAAGTCTATTGCCAATGCTAGCTCTTCATCAGGGTTATTGCGTGCCACTGCAACCTTGTGTCATCTTGTCCCAGTAGTACGTATGTTGTTTGGGTCGAGAGAGTATTTCTCCGTCGAATTCTGGTACGGAGTACGATAAGTTCAGAACTCAAGGAAGAATACCACCGTTTCATTCAACAGCCATGAAGAAAGAGATGATATGACTCGTAAATTCCATTCTGCAATTAGATCTGTACATACATTTCCTTCTGATGGAAGCATGTAGAGGTATGGTGTACGTATGGGATCGAGTGAGCTGAGCATAGACGGGCCTAGCGGCAGACAAGCAGGAAGGATCTTGCCAACGAATTGCCTGATTCATGTCGCCTCCACAGCTTACAATGCTTCTGGTCATCTGCTCCACAGCAGCGAAATTATAGAAAATAATGCAAAGCCACTTAGCATGGACCATCGTGCTTCGTTGCGTGCATGAATCTTCCAATCTATGTAGATTTGTTTTTTTTTACCGGGCAGTTTATAAAGAAAACCGACCGAAAACCGGATACAACAACGCAACACATCACACCGGTTCCAAAGCCACACACCACACAAGTTGACGGCCTAACCGCCCAAGCGGCCAAGGCTGACACCCTACACCTCAACGCCATAGCAGAGGCGAAACCCAGAGCCGCCGCTCCGACATCCACGGTGGCCACGAGCCACGCACCACACAGGTCGACGACGAGACCGTCCAAGCAAGAAAGGCCGACACCCTCGCACCTCAACGCGACGCAGAGGAGGTAAGATCGGAGCTGCCGCTCCGACATCCACGCCGGCCCCAGGGCCGCGCACCACCTGGCACGGGCGCCAACCATCAAATGTTCATTATTATCAGGTGAGGTTACAATCATCAGAGATTTACAACTTTCGACTTATCCCAAACCGGCGGCTTATAAGAGGTATATATGTGGTAAAACCCTACGTCCGCTGCAGTCCAACTCGGCCTAAGCCTACCCGGCGATGAGTCTCGCTTCGTTCATGCGATGTTAGTTTTATCTTTATATGGATTTGGATCACCACAAAACAACACAAGTTATATCGTCTAATTATCAATTATGTTGTTTATTTTATTATGAACTATTTAAATTTTATTATTTGTGAACATGGTGTTTTGTATAATAGCCAAAATAGTGTCATGGACAATAATGACCATCCTCGAACCAAATGGAGGTTGAGGTTAGGTGCACTGCCCACTCCATACGGATGGGCCTCTGCTTTGTCCGTCTAATATTCTAGAGGTAAAACAGACAATTTTCGTGTCCGATGTTGAGACCCCTTAACACGGCAAACTATATGCGTATATCCGAGACTAACAACACGTTTCTTACACAAGACAAGACGACCATTAATGTCTCATTTTGTTGACGAAATATGCTCCAACAATGATCGTTGCTAGTATTCGAGAAAGGAAACACAATACTGCGATGTGCCATAAAACACACATGAATTGTTTCCAAATCTACCAACAGGAGTATCAACAATCATAGCCCACAAATCAAAGGAAATCAAATGTATAAGCCGGGAGGTCACGTGCGTCCTGCCGCTGGTCACGTGACACTCCTTCCTTTAACTCTCCCGGCAACTCCTCCGCCTAATTCCCGGCTGCCCGGTTCCCGTTAACCTCTCCTCCCCTCCGACAAACCCCTCGTTCTTTCCATTCGTTTCAACCCAGTCCCCGAGCAAAATTAGCGCTTACAAACGCCGAAGCCCTCGCGGCGAACTTTTCCTTTAAAGGCCCTGACATAAGCCGGCTTCCACGGACACGCCCCTCCGCTGGCGCCTCCACCTCTGCGCGCAGGCCGGAGCTAAACCCTAATGCCGCTGCCGCCGGAGGCCTGATTTCACCGGATATGGGTGGAGTGACGTCCTCGGTGGCCGCCAAGTTCGCGTTTTTCCCGCCCGACCCGCCGTCTTACGGCGTGGTGGACGAGGAGGAGCCGCCGCCGCCGGGAACCGCTCCGGCAGCGACGGTCGCGGCGATGGCGCGGAGCGATGCCGCGGCGATCTCTTGTAGGGTGGTGATGACGGGGGTCCCGTGGAGGGAGGGGGTGGAGGCGCGGCGGGTCCGCACGCGGCGGGGCACGGAGATCATCGCCATGTACGTGCGGTGCCCCAGGGCGAGGCTCACCGTGCTCTACTCTCACGGCAACGCCGCCGACATCGGGAAGATGTATGAACTCTTCATCCAGTTCAGCGATCGCCTCCATGTCAACGTCATGGGGTAAGTGCTCGTATCATCACTTTTGCAGTTGCTTTCGTCAATCGGTCATCTGACAGTGTGATCGATTGTGGTTAAACCAGAATGAATGGACCTGTCTTCTTCAGTGAAATTGCTAAAAGTAATGTATTTGAAAATCGTCAAAAGAAAGTACCTTTGTATGTTTCAATTGCATTTCGTTTGCAGAAGGTTTTGTATTTGATTTATCAAGTAAATATTTTGAGATTGTTTTTAGACTTATGAAGTATCAGTTCGTTCCATAATATAAGCCGTTTTGGCTAGCTAAAACAGTTTGCCAAAACGGATTATAATCAAATACACTTTTCTGGGATACTAACTGTGTTGGCTATTATAGGTGATAAGAACTAAATTTCACTTTTCTGGGATTATAACTGAAAATAATACGGTACGATAAGTCTATTGAGCATTTGAAATTAATACCGAGGTGATTTTATCCCTTTCTGTTTGTCATATTTCATTTGTTGGGGTCTAATGTCAATTTATTATAAGATGTTGCTACTCCGAAAAAGATCTTTATTACTCTATTATAGCTGATTTTTCCTCAATGTGTGTAGTACCTGCAGAATTGTTGATAGGACGATAAGTTTGGCTTTCAACTAATTTTCTACTTAGAATATAACTAGATTATTAGAATGATGTAGCATGTGAACCACTCCATTCTCGGAATTGAACACCCTACCAAATTCACTTGATGCTATCCAGTGGTTTTATGCTTGGTCGTAAGGATCTGGCTATCGTTAATGGTTGCAGTGTCAATATTCTTCATATTTGCATTAGCTTCAATAATTAGAGCTTACCTTGATTCGTCAAGAGTATGTAATATTTGCATATATTTTACCTCAATTTCGTAATGCGCATGTTTTTAGCCTGCTATATTGTTACCTCTAACCAAACATCTAAATTGATGATCAATGGTGACTAAGTATGGGACTCAAAAGTAAAAGTATGTTCATTTCAGCCGTGTTTGGATTCGTATCCTATTCCCTCGTTCCAGAACCAGCTATTAAATCAAAAGTAGGATTATATAGTATTCCATTTTCTATTCTGTACAAGGAATTCGTTTCCATGCCGTGCTCCAAGATTGCGATTATTTGTCACCAGCTGCAAGAGAACTGGAGATAAAACAAATTCTACCCTCTTCGTTATAATGAAGTAATAAATTGATTGTACATGCACCTTGTAATAACTTGTGGCAAATCCACTCTGCGTAAGCAGCCCAAGAATTTTTGTAGCAAGGTGGGCAAATAGAGTGCAAATTACTATTTGCTGTTCTTGATTGGGGAGGGAAAGTGTCGCATTTCATTACAGATATTAGGGGTGGTGGTGGAATATAACAGCATTTAAAGGCCGAAAGTTTGAGCCAACATTTAAGATTATCGAGCCCAGTTATCTCAGCTCCCAAATTAAGGCACACGTTACATCAATGCCAAAATTGATGAAATCCGAACAATTTTGGGCAGTCTACCCACCTGTGTTTATTCAGATTCCGTCTGAGCTGAAATTATACTTAATAATAGACTTAAAATGCCTTCAGTTGCCATTTTCCTGAGATTTTACGGAACAAGGAAGACGAGTACTTCACCTTTCCAGGCCGCCTCCCCTCAGTTAACTGTTATCCTATGGTTGGATGCCTAATTCAAGTCAAATGGTCCAATAGAGATTATGTGCGTCCTGTGAGGTTTATTCATGATTCATGTCAGATGAATTTCATTTGTTCGAGATGTGTAGGTCAGAACAGACTACTGCTGGTTGCACAAAATTTAAACAGACCATTAACTGTTGCTCTCCTTTTGTATTTTGTACCATTTCTTGTTGACTAGTGTATTCGTTGTCCTTTGTGTGGATGGTTTTTATCATTTTCTGTCTTATACATCTTCACTTGTGAAGATTGGAAATTTCAAACAAGCTAGACAAGAAGTTTAAATAAGGATCAAATTCTACTATCCTTTCTTCTCCTTGATGCCTTAGCAAGTCTTGTTTACAGCTTTTAGTACTAACCTTGATCATGATTTACCCTACTACACATTCTGCGATCTTTGTAACAATTTCGTCAATCACGCAGGTATGATTATTCTGGTTATGGACGGTCTTCAGGCAAGGTTAATAATACTTTCTCTCTCTCTCTCTCTCTCTCTTCCAACTAATGTTCTATCCTGTTATTCTCAGCTCTCGCTAGAGGAACAATACCTACCTTCATTATAGGAATTTTGAATATTCTAGACAGATAGGAATATTTTGCTAGTTTAGTTTTTTTTTTAATCTTCCCCTGTTATGGGAGAGACTACAAATCTGTTTCCCATCTGAGTTGTTTGGTTCAGAGTTTTTTTTTGTTGCAATTGGTTAATTGATTTCTGACTGGCAGTTCCAATTGTTTATCTCAAGGTGAGAGATGGAAATTATCTTGAGACAATCTTTATGTTGCCTTCCATTTTCAGGCAAGTGAAGCAAATACCTTCGCTGACATAGAAGCTGCATACAAATGCCTTTTGGAGGTTTATGGGACTAGGGGGGAAGACATTGTTCTTTATGGTCAGTCTGTTGGTAGTGGTCCAACTGTCGATTTAGCTGCTCAGTCGTATCATGTAAGAGCAGTTGTTCTGCATAGCCCCATACTGTCTGGCATGCGTGTCATGTATCCCGTGAAGAAAACATACTGGTTTGATATATATAAGGTACGCTTTACTGTCCTAGCAATCCCTTTACTGTCCTAACAATCGAGAGAAATTACTGAACAAATTCTCCAGCTTTGTCTACACTAACCAAACAACTGTTTCGCTGCAGAACATTGAGAAAATTCCCCGTGTTAAATGCCCGGTTTTGGTAATTCATGTAAGTTTGGAATGTATATGCATCCATGTGTTGTAGTTATATGCCCCTTTCATAATCCTGAATATCTAAAGATAACTAAACCTAAAGACCTTTCTTCATTTGCTTCTCAGGGCACAAATGATGATGTTGTAGATTGTTCCCATGGAAAGCGGCTATGGGAGCTGAGCCAACAGAAGTATGAACCTCTTTGGATTGAGGGAGGTGATCACTGTAACTTGGAGACCTTTCCAGTGTACATAAGGCATCTAAAGAAGTTTCTGTCGGCTATAGAAAAGTTGCCTATTGGAAAACAAGCACCAGCTGACACTGAGAAGTTGGCAGCTGAAAACGAAACACCATCTGACAGCGCTCTTTCTGAGGCTCCTTGGATGACGTCCCAGAGGTTAGAGCCATCGAGGAAGAGCTCCAGGCACGAACAGCCTCCTGGGCCGAGCACCGAACATGTAGATAAACATCGGCGAAGCACAGGCGTCAGAGAAAAGGCAAGATCCAGCACGGACAAGAGGGAGAGATCAAGGAGGAGAAGTGTCGACATGATTGACCGGACGAGAGACGAAAATGAGCAGACAGACAAACCAAGGAAAAGCATTGACAGGTTGGTCTTCTGTGCTTCCTCTCATACATCATCATGCAGAATTGAACTATTCATAATCATTCGATCTGCAGAACTGTATAACAATCATTTCTGAGGTAAAATACATTTTGGACCATTCACATTGCTTTGTATTGACACTTGTGTGAATATTTGACAGGCTTGGCGAGATGATTAGATCGATGGGGCTGTGCAATGTTGATTGCTTCAAAGAGCCTCCTCAAAGGGCGGAGCCTTGGAAAGGTCAGTCCTAGATGTAGTTATAGACTTGTAGTAACTTTATTTGTCTTCCCAGCGTCAGGTACCAGTTAACAGTGCTTTGTGTGCTCTTGGCGATGGAAATCGTGGGAAAAAATGAACAGCAAAAGAGAAATGTAGTGAAGCTCCTCGTTTTGAGCTTTATTCTGTCTTGTATATACTACTCCCTCTGTTCAATAATGTTAGTCTTTTTAGCAAACTAAACTAGCTAGCTAAAAAGGCTTACATTATGAGGTTGTACCTCTATATCTTTGTTTTTTGAACAAAGCATACCACGTTTTTGCTGCCACCTTCCAGTCTTCTTGCGAGTATCAGGTGAGCATAGGTGCAACTCTTGAACGGAAGCAGTGCTCTCTATGACGACGGAAATGTGTCAGATACTCAGATCAACTGCTACAATGCTTCTCGGTATGTGCAGACAATCCGGGTCCGTCTTGGGTGGCATCAGTGTGTACACACTGCCACTGGTCAATCATCTGCTTCTTCGCAAAGGGCAGCATAATTGCAGTGTTATCTATGATGTTGATCCAAGATTATTCCATGCATGCTATCGTGCGAAGATATCATTTGTGTTTGCCTGTTTGTGCATATAGGGACAGGGCTCGCGTAATCACTACCGGCAAGGCCAAGCCTTTAGTTGTCCTATCCTAGTCCTAGCTACATGTTATCTTGGGAACCCGTAAATTCATTTTGAATTCGGGTAGCGTATATGTTAAATGCTATGTCTTCCTGGATCACATGCAACCAGATATTGCTTCTCATTGCATTAAGACAGAATGAGTATTTACAAGATCTGTTACAACATGGCCAGCCATCCTTCCACACCTCATAAGCTACAGACTACTCCTCGTGATTGTCTGCCGACTACTTTGCCTTCTCCCGTAGCAGAATCATTTAGGGCTGAGCTTAATACCTGCTGCAATGTCGAAGCTCGTGGATCAGAAGTTCTTGCATTACGCTAGAGCTAAAATTTTCTCATTGCCAGAACTTCCTCCCGTTTCTGCCGCTGACCAGTCCTTAACTGAATATTACCCAGTGGAAACTAACCCACTAAAACCCTTTGCCTGGCAGATTCTGAACCAAAACTCCCACAGAGTAGCGGCATTTTACTAAAAGGTGATCAACGTTCTCCTGCACCATATTTTAGATGAACAGGCACTATGTCCCTGCTTTATAAAGAAAGGACAGAGTTTTTACATCGTTCGCTGCTGGGGATCACCAGCTCTTACAGGTAAAAGCACCAGCAAACCATTCCAAACACCAAACTCCACTCCCAAAAACAAGCAACATCCAGAGTACCAACAAGCTGAGAACATCACAACACAAAAACTACAGCTGGAAACCTAGTCTCCCTAAGCAAGGAACCAACACCCAGAGTGCCATACATAGCAAAAAACATTCAGAGTACCAACAAGCTTATCGATGGCAGGTTGTAAATCCCTCTTTCTTAGTCTACGATCAGAAAGTGGCATGCCAAGGTATGGGCAAAGGAAGCTGCACCCAAAAGAAGCTGCCAACGTTGTGACATCAATGCCCTGCATTGGATGGGGATGATTGAACTTTTTAGCAAGATTTCCATGCAATCCAGAGGCAGCTATGGCCCTGCTTTATAATGAAATCACGGAGTTTTTACATCGTTCACAGCTGAGGATCACCAGCTCTTACAGGTAAAACTACCAGCAAACCATTCCAAACACCAAGCTACACTCCCAAAAACAAGCAACATCCAGAGTACCAACAAGCTGAGAACATCACAAAACAAAAACTACTGATGAAAACCTAGTCTCCCTAAATAAGGAACCAACACCCAGAGTGGCATACATAGCAAAAAGTGTTCAGTTACGTCTTGTTCGGATGCTCCTCACACGCTGTTTCGCCTCCTCAATTGCCCAGTCCACCAGATCTTGCATATTAGTATCCCACAACGGCCTCCAAAGCTGCAGGAAATATATCATGCAAAACACCACATCAGACAGTGGCTTGATAATCTTCCACACAAAGATCAGTTTGTTGCGAATGGTCCACAGAGACCACGTCACCGCAGCCACTCCCACCCACAGCATGCTGAAGTTTTTCTTCCCATCATAACGAGTAATAGAAAGCAAATCCAGTACAGAGTGTGGTGCAGCTAGAAATCCCACAAGGCCACAACCCCTTTGACAATTCTCCTGCACCTGATTTCAATTGTGCATTTCGGGTGGAGTGACAGGCCTCTTGTTTGTACACAATCAGCTTTTCCTTTAGCGCCGCCTAGATTTTCCAAAGCGAGTCTGCATAGTCCACCTGAATTCGCCAATGGTAGAAAGCTTTATATGCCGATGCCAAGGAGTATTTATCATTTGGAGTGAGCCTCCATCCATACGATGCTTCTTCTGTCAGCTGTTGCATGGACTGGATTGTACTCCATAATTTGACAAACTCCATGATCACTTCCATTCTCGTACCATTAACCCGATTGACCACCTACTTTAATCATTGACTTGCTGTGATGAGCAATGGCGATTCTAGAAAAATAGAGTGTTGGCTCAAAATAACTAACCCTTGAGCTAAGTAAACTCTAATAATTTAATATGGTATTGTGCAATTCACATTGATATATCAATACATAAACAACAACTAAAAATTAATAACGTCCCTTGCTAAGTTGTTGCAAAGCAAAATTAACCTGCAAAATGTTAATATGGGCTAAATACCAAGTGGAATGCATGATTTTGTTTAAAAGAAATAGTGATCAACAGTACGCTCAAACTGATCAATGTTCAAAACTAGCACTTACACATATCAAGTTATCTTTTTCTTTAGCCAAATGTCCTTTGTGGTTTTCCCTGTTTTGGAGGCGTGATTTTAGCAACATGAATACCTGTTGCTTAGTGTAGCACACCATCAAGTTATTGGGTCGCACATTGGTTAGCTTGTTCTGCAAATCTGTCCCGATAGTAGTATTACAGAAAAAATGTAGCCACCAGAAGGATCAATAGAAGCAAAATGGCAACATACCAATTGTCTTACACCCAAAAGTAGTGAAAATCCCTTGCTTTCTTAATCAAAGGCTTGCGATATTTATGGAGCAGATCCATTTGTAAAACATAGCTTACAAGATGCTTGTGAATAAATAGATATCTAAATGCATATTTTTACATGCAAAAGTGGTGAAGCATAGTTGAAAGTAATGGAAATGGACGAACCTAAGAAAACGATTGATGGATTCAATGCACAAAAAGTACAGCATTTCACCATAGGCTATTGTATCATTACAACAACGATTAACATAGGATCCTTGCCTTTCAAATACTTAGGCATCCCTATTCATTACCGCAAGTTATTACTTAAAGAATGGAAAATGGTGGAAGACCGGTTTGAAAAGAAATTAGGTTGTTGGGCAGGCAAAATGCTCTCATATGGAGATCGTCTAGTTTTGATCAACTTGGTTTTGACCAGCCTACCAATGTTCATGTTATCTTTTTTCCGCATTCCGGTGGGAGTGAGGAAGAGACTTGATTACTTTCGTTCAAGATTTTTTTGGCAAAGTGATCAGCAAAAAAGAAAGTACCGGTTGACAAAATGGAATATAATATGTCGTCCCAAAGATCAGGGCGGGCTAGGTATTCAGGTGTTAGACATAAAGAATAAGTGTCTATTAAGCAAATGGCTTGATAAAATTATAAATGAGGATGGGGTATGGCAGGAGCTGCTGTGCAATAAATATTTGTCTAACAAAACTTTATCTCAAGTGGATTCTAAACCAACAAATTCTCCCTTTTGGAAAGGGTTGATGACGGTTAAAAAAGATTTTTTTTTAGCAAGGATCTTTTAAAGTTGGTAATGGTCTTCAAACTCGCTTTTGGGAAGATTCTTGGCTAGGGGACAAGCCCCTGGCAGCCCAATATCCATCTTTATATAACATTGCGCTTCATAAATCTGTTACGGTGGCGCAAGTTTTATCGCAAAATCCGTTAAATATTGAGTTTAGACGGACGTTGACGGGGGGGTAAGTGGACATCTTGGGAAAGGCTTGTTCGACGTCTTATGGACGTTTCCCTTACAAATAACGCGGACTCTGAAAGTGCATGGTTGCCCCCATGCGTGGTTTTGGTAATTAATGACAATCCTTATGGACTAATGTTTACATTGAGATATTCTTATAGATCTTGTCCATGGGAAATTATAGGAGTTCATGTGTTGGACTCTTCAAGATGACTTAATGACCAATGCTCTATTCAAGGGTTTATATGAAGAATGGTCATGTGTAGAGTTGAGCTCATTGCATGTATGGCTTGGAATAGAAGATTGAGTGAACAATCATGTTTACCCCCAAGCCATCATACATATCAAGAGAAGAAGATGAAGTGCAAGCTCAATATGATGCATCTCGGAAGATATCTTTTGATTGAAGCTTGCAAAGGAGACATGAAGACGAAGCTTAGCGAGGCCCTCCCATAATGGAGTATGGGGGAGCATTTGGAGAAGTCTTCATCAAGCATGTGCTAGCAAGCACAAACAAGAAAGGTGTTTCAACTTGAGAGAGTCAAGATCGTCATCATCGAGCTCAAGTGGAATGCGCAAGGCAAAGGTATGATCTTGATAGGTTTTCTATTTTACCGGTCTCATGGTGTTAGTGGGAGACCGGGTTTTAGGATAGACGGCGTACTATCAAGAGGGGCTCTCAAGTGAGTAACTTGATCGCATCTTTGTGGAGAGCTCAAACCTTTGCATACTTGCCATTTCATCTTTCTTGGTTCTTATTTGGTTTTTCTCCGTGTTGGGTTTGGTGCTTGTCGTGATCTTCATGACAAGACCAAGTCCTTCGAAAATGGTTTTACTTTGGAAAACTTGTTGCCTTTTATCCATGTGAGGATTTAGAGCTTGGTTTATCTCCATACTAAGCTCTAGTTTATCAAAAACAGATTTCGTATGAATATCTTGTTGCGTTTTTTATGAAGGAGGTTTTACCGGTTTGCATTGTTTAGGAAAGTTCAACCTTTCCCCATTTTGTTTTATCCTCACATGATGGACTGTGATGTTTCTATGCACATTCAAGTAGAGCTCGTTGTAACGATTCCAACGAGCCAAAAATCATTGAAAACGGAGTCCGGATGGAAAAGATATCGACGTTTTCGTTTACCAGTTTCTGCAGTTTCTGGACACTGCGGTAGTACCGCGATTTCAGGCAGTACTACCGCCCATTCCAGAAGGTTTCGCGTTTTCTGAGTGCACAAAATGCCCAGGCAGTAGTACCGGGTTTTGGGGGGCGGTAGTACCGACCCTGCGGAGAAAAACTGCATAACGGTTGGATTTTGGAGGCCCTATTTAAAGGGGTCTTCTTCCCCATTGAACCCAAGCTCTTGAGCACGTTTTTCTCCTCCATTGTTGACCTTCTTGAGCTTGCCTATCTCTCAATGCCTCCATTGAATCTTCCATATTCTTGAGGGAAAAGTGAGAGGAGATCTAGATCTACAATCCCACCAATCCATATCTCCTCTAAGTGAGGGGAACCTAGTGGATCTAGATCTTAGAGTTCCTTTGTGGTTCTTCACCTTTGTTCTTCCTCTCTTCTCCCCCCATAAGCATTAGTTGCTTTTGGTGGGATTTGAGAGTGAAGGATTTGACTCCTTTGTGGATTCCTTGTTCTTCCTCTCTTTTCCCCCCATAAGCATTAGTTGCTCTTGGTGGGATTTGAGAGTGAAGGATTTGAGCACTTGTGCTCTTGCCTTTTGCATTTGGTGCATCGGTGTGCTCTCCACGAGGATTCGTGGAAGTTGAAAGTTTGTGAGCTTGTTCTCTTGGGTCTTTGGACCCTAGACGCCTTTGTGGTGGTTGGACCCTTGTGTGGTCACTTGAAGCCGTTCGGAAGCCCCCAATCCCATTGTGGGTTGTGCCCCGGATTGTTGTTGGAGGCCGTTCGGGAGCCCCCAATCCCATTGTGGGTTGTGCCCCGGATTGTTGTTGAAAGGCTCCGGATTCCGCCTCGAAGGAATTCCGATAGTGGAAGGTGAACCAAGCCTTTGTGGTGCGGTTCATCGGAGAAGAAGGTGAAACCTTTGTGGTTGTTGAACCGTTGTGTCGGTTCACACCTCTCCAACGAGACGTACTCCCTTAACAAGGAGGAACTCGGGAATACATCCTCGTCTCCACGTGCCTCGGTTATTTCTATACCCGAGCTTTTTACTTATACATTTTACATTGTGATAGCCTTCGTGCTTGAAGTATTCTATAGCTATCACCTTGTTGTTTGTCTTGCTTAGCATAAGTTGTTGGTGCACATAGGTGAGCCTAGTTTATTTAGGTTGTCGGCTTGTTAATTTAAACACCTAGTTTTATTCCGCAATTATCAAGCCTAAACCGGAAAAGTTTTAAACCGCCTATTCACCCCCCCCCCCCCCCCCCTCTAGGCGACATCATTGTCCTTTCAATTGGTATCAGAGCCAGGTTCTCTTTTTGGGCTTTACCGCCTAGAGAGTAAAAGATGTCGTTTAGAGAATTAGTGCATGATCCCACTTTCATATTCGATGGCACAAATTATGATGTTTGGAAAATTCGCATGCTTAATCTTTTTAGGTCCATGGGTCCAAATTATATTAAGAGGATTGTAGATGTGAGTTTATCTCCTCCAAAGGATTCCCAAGAATTATCTTTAGAGGATGAGATAAACTCTCATCTCGAGACTCAAGTTACTAATGGTCTTATATGTGTTTTGACCGATGTAGTTCTTGCTTCAATCATGCCTTTTCGAAATGCACATGAGCTTTGGACCAAGCTTCAAGATATATATGAAGTGTCCAAAGATATTGAGGATGATTGTTCTCCCTCCACCTCCGGCCGTGATGAGTTCACAACTTCTTCCACTTCACCAACATGTGATTTGTCACAAGGTAATGATATGGTGAGTGGTGATAGAAATTGCCTTGGTGATGGTGAACTTACTATTGATTATACTTCTTCTCTATCAGATTGCAATGTTCTATCTTTGGACTTAAACTCTTCTAGCACTCCAAATGTCATACATGCTAGAGTTGATAGTCCTTGCATATCATGTAATAGTTGTTTAACTAAATCTCATGATGATATGCGTCATATGTCTTGTTGCCATGAAAACAATACTTCCATATCCTCTATTTCTTGCATGACTAACAATGTAGAGGAATCCCAACATTTGTTGGAACAAGACATGGTCCTCAATGGTGCTTCAAGTTTTTCTTCATCTCCCTCAACCATTAATCATGTTTGCCTTATGGCTAAGGATTCCGAGGTATCTCCCACCTCGAATCCAAATTGTGATGATGTGGATGAGGATTCTCATGAAGAAGGTTTTGACTTTGAATCCTTAACCAAGATGGGTGAGATGGTACTTGGTGCTCTCCCCAAAGGTAGTAAAGCTATCCCTCCTCTATGTGAAATCATTGCTTATATTATTAAGAGTAGGGAATTCATTGAGGATTTAGAAAGTCAATTTGATGAGAAGTGTCAAATTGAGAGAGATGACTCTATCACCATAGCTTACTTGAACGCTTCTCTTGAAGAAGAAGAAGAGCTTAGGTCTTCTCTTGAAGAGAAACTTGAATCCCTTGATGAGTCTAATGATCTTATTATTGCTAAAATCATTAAGGAAAGAGATCATGCCCTTGCTAAGTATAAAGTGCTTAAACTGGAAAAAGTTGAATTTGGTGTTGGCAATGCTAGACTAAATGAGGACATAGAGAGACTTGACAAAGCTCACAAAGCTTTAGAAAGTGAACACTCTCTCCTTATCAAGTCTCATGATCAACTCCAAACTCAACTATCTAAAAATGACAAGCTTGTCAAATTGTCTTCTTCCATCTCTAATATTAATGATGCTTGTGCTACTAACTCCACTTCTTGTGAAGCATCTATTTTGAAGGAGAATGTTGAGCTAAGGGCTCAACTTGAGTTGCTATCTAGTAAGTATGGGAAATTGGAAGAAAGTCATGAAAAACTTTCTAGCTCTAATGATGATCTTCTAGCATCCCATGCTAGGCTAAAGTTAGCTCATGAGGCTATCTCTACAAAGGTAACATCTTGTGAGCCTCATGTGGATATTGGCACAACTTCTTCTAGAAATGCCTTATTGCCATGTGCTAGTCCGAGTGATTCATCCACTCACAATGCTTCTACATCTTGTGATGAATTACTTTCCATACCTTGTTGCTCTAACAATGAAGCGTCTACTTCCTCTAGTGTTTTTGTTGATACTAACCATGTAGAGGAATTAAATGAGCTCAAGGCCCAAGTCACTTCTTTGAAGAAAGACTTGGAAAAGCGTCATGTTGGGAAGTCCACACTTGACAATATGTTGAGTGTTCAAAGACGCCCCAATGATAAGAGTGGACTTGGATTCAACTCAAACAACAAGAACAAGTCCAAGATCATTAAGAAGAAAAAGGGCCAAGAACAAGTCAAAAATTCGGCCAAGATTGTTTGCTTCAAGTGCAAAGTTGAAGGGCACCATGTTAGATCTTGCCCTTTGAAGAAGAAGCGTCTTAGTGAGAAGCAACAAGGGAAGAAGCCTCAAGTTCAAACTCAAGTTCCTCAAGTTGAAGAACGACCTCTTCCCAAGAAGAATCAAGCTACCCCTCCTCAAGTCAAGACTCCAACTAAGAAGAGAGGAGGAAGTAGATGTTGCTACCTATGCCGTGAGAAGGGTCACTTTGCTTCTTCATGCACTAATGGTACCTTATCCAACCCCATTATAGTTGATGATGTTTATTCTCTTCGGAAGGATAAGGTTGGCAATGTGTTTGCCAAATTTGTTGGTACTCAAAGTGGTGTCACGAAAAGAACCATTTGGGTTGCCAAACCTATTGTGACTAACCTCTTAGGACCTAACGTGGTTGGGGACCAACAAGCTAAAACTTGATCAATAGGTGTTGTTGGAGGGCATTGGAGACTTGGCTACACTATGAAGAATTAAGGGATCTTCATCAATTATATTCTCTCAAGTCAAGTCATATGGATTATATTGTTCTATCTCATATCCAATGTTCCTCCTTGCGGTAACTTGTGCTTATACCATATATTTATTGAAAGTTACTTGCACCCTTGCATGTGTTAGGTTTTATACCTTGCTAGTGTTGGTATGTGTTGTGCTCTCTACTTACTTATCTTGAGAAATCAAGTATGTGTATTTTGGTTTGCACACCATCTACTTGTTTTGAGCCTTATTGCTTTTATATGATATCTTATCTTGTTGGCTCTCTTTGAGAGATAAATGGACTATCCATTTTTGGAGAGTGATACGCTTCGTGCACTTCACAATCCTAAAAATGTGTGTACATGAGGAATACCACTTAGTATTGATATATCAATATTATCTATTCTCTATGTGGTATGTCATGCTCATGAGAAATTCAAATTATATAATGTCCATTAATTTCTCAAGTTGTTTTTGTTTGCCTCTTGTTTTAAAATAAATGGATTATCACATTATGGGGGAGTAATAAGCTATGTGCATATTACAAGCCTAGAAAATGTGAACATGTGAGGTTTTGCCACCTAGAATTGATATTGCTAATTATCTTTCTCCTATGTGGCATGTTTCTTGGTGCTTTGCATGATCTTTGATCAAATTGAAGTTGTCAAGAATCTCTATCTAAGCATGTGCTCAATTTCCTATCTTTTGTCATATGCTTTATTTGTTGTGAAGATTGGTCTTGTTTATCATTCCTATATACCATCGAGTAATATTTCTATATTCCTTGTTCATAACAAGTGATACTCACAATTATGGTGGAATTTGTAGACCATCTTCGTTTTGGCTATTGCTTTGAATTGACTTATTTGATTGCCAAGGATTTGTTTTTGATCTAACTCTTATTTGTCTTCTTTGTATCTTTTGGATCCTTTATTGCTCTACTTGAAATTTGTTTTGTGCTTTCTTGAGTTGGGAAAAGCAATGATCCAATTCTTGTGCATTGACTTTCAAAAGTCATACTTTTTGATAATGCACTATTCTTTGGGAAGCTATCCTACTTTGAGTGGAACATCATTCTTTAAATTGGTATTGCAATTTCTTGCCTTTCTTGAATATGACTAGTGTTTGAATATATATATATATATATATATATATATATATATATATATATATATATATATATATATATATATATGGAGAGTGATGATCTCAGTTGTGTGCATTTTGTATTCAAATGCAAGATCATAAATAATGCACACATCTTGGGGGAGCAATCCTATATGCTTTCGAACATTAGTTGTCTTCATTTGGTATTTGATCCCGATGACGTGTCTCTTTGGAAGACAAACATTTTTCGTCTTGGCACTTTGTGCCATCACGAAAAGTGTAGAGGATTTGGTTTATTATTTGATGGTATTTTCTTCAATTGGTTTCTTGCTTTAATTTGGTATCTTTTCAAAGTGGTTTCTTCAATCATGTGTTGATTTGGGTCTTTGATATAATTTGGACAATTCTTTTTCTTGTCACACTTGTGTGTGCTTTCTTGGTTTAATTGGTGTTTTGTCCAAATTGTATCTCGTTTGGTTCTTGAAAGTCTTGTGCATGCATACTTACTATATGTATATTTTATGGCATGTGTACTTTCGTTGATCCAATATATAGGATAAACTCCATCAAATCCTAAATGGCTAAGATGTGCATGAAATTCAATTTCATATCAATATGCACATATTTATGTGGAGTTTGTCCTATGTATTGTAGTTTCTCTAACTACTTTGGACCCAATAAGTTTGGGTACCATTTTGTACTTGAATTTGTTTTAGGTACATGTGGAGATGCATTGGAAGCTTGTCTCATTTACAAGGAAGGTGGTGTCACCATGTGTTCATGGGAGCTAAGTTTGGATGATCGTTAACTCTTATCTTCTACATCACCAATGCTATCTCGGTAACAAGTATCTACCTCATGCTTACGTTTCTAAGCTTTCAACCTTGTGTAGGTTGTATCTTGACATGAATCTTTTTGTTGCAATTAATTTGGTTCTTGCAAAACGTTTTTATTGCAAATGTGAGTAAGCCGGGATGATTACATATAAGGGGAATATATATTCATTTCTATGATTCATCGATCCCAATTATGTCAATCTAGCACTTTCTACTTAAAGTCTCTCATGTGCAACATTGATGAATTTTCAAAATCATTTGCGTTTTGTGATACTTGTTATCTTACTCGGAGCATCCGTTTGTTAACCTTTATCCCTTGCGGATAATTTTTGATGCTATGATGAGTATGTGTTGGAAGTTCACTTATATTCCGTTAAGATATAATTGGGCTTTGTGCTATGCTTTTAAGCAAAGATCTTATTGGTGTATTTATGACTTCCTCCTGGATATCATAATCTTTACCCTTGTATCTATCTTGTGTGTACATGTTTATTTGTAGACCCATATCTTAGTGATTCGTGTCTACTTAGAAACTTATACACATGAGAATAGTACATCTTTAATTGATATTCCAATTCTTTAGCGACCACCTCTTATTGCTTTTGATTCTTTGGTGGTTTCTAAAAGGCACAAGCTTTATTTTTCATGTGTTATGCTTTTTGCATCTTACTAAGCTTATGGAGCTATTTGTTATATCTCTTTGGGTGTGTGGGTATGGGAAAGACATGATATGCACTATGTGCAACTCTTCCTGAAAGACTATGTTGATGCTCTCATCCTCGTATTAGTCTCCTATAATGTGTTTTTATCTCACACCCATTATTTTATTTGTCGCTCCTTGCTCTTGTTGCAAAACATTTTTGTTGCAAGTTGTTTTGCCTCACTTCTCATTTATATTCTCTTGCATGAGCTTGTGTTCGAATTTATCTAGGAGGGAGTGAGGATTCCATGTTGTGCACACTATATTGAAATACAAATCCTATTTGTGCACGTACCTTGGGGAGTTCCCTCATGATATTTAGAACACTTTTCGGATCCGTTTGATTACTTGCTTCTTTCGTTGAAGTATCTTTCCATTTGATATTCTTTTGCAATCTTTGGATCCTCTATATAGTTTGATCTCCCTCCATCTATTCGTCATTGGATATGTGCATTTGATTTCACTCATATTATGAGAAATGCACACATTATGGGGGAGCTCTCACTATATTTTCCTTCTAAGTTTTTCTTCCCATTTCGGCAATCAATGCCAATGGGGGAGAAATTTAGAGGGTTTAAGGGAATATGGGTTTGTTCTCTTGCGGTTCTCTTGCATCCTTTCTCTTTGTGTTGCATGGTTGCTTAAATTCATTATATAAACCCTCGTAAAAGGGATTGTCATCAATTACCAAAATGGGGGAGATTGAAAGTGCATGGTTGCCCCCATGCGTGGTTTTGGTAATTAATGACAATCCTTATGGACTAATGTTTACATTGAGATATTCTTATAGATCTTGTCCATGGGAAATTATAGGAGTTCATGTGTTGGACTCTTCAAGATGACTTAATGACCAATGCTCTATTCAAGGGTTTATATGAAGAATGGTCATGTGTAGAGTTGAGCTCATTGCATGTATGGCTTGGAATAGAAGATTGAGTGAACAATCATGTTTACCCCCAAGCCATCATACATATCAAGAGAAGAAGATGAAGTGCAAGCTCAATATGATGCATCTCGGAAGATATCTTTTGATTGAAGCTTGCAAAGGAGACATGAAGACGAAGCTTAGCGAGGCCCTCCCATAATGGAGTATGGGGGAGCATTTGGAGAAGTCTTCATCAAGCATGTGCTAGCAAGCACAAACAAGAAAGGTGTTTCAACTTGAGAGAGTCAAGATCGTCATCATCGAGCTCAAGTGGAATGCGCAAGGCAAAGGTATGATCTTGATAGGTTTTCTATTTTACCGGTCTCATGGTGTTAGTGGGAGACCGGGTTTTAGGATAGACGGCGTACTATCAAGAGGGGCTCTCAAGTGAGTAACTTGATCGCATCTTTGTGGAGAGCTCAAACCTTTGCATACTTGCCATTTCATCTTTCTTGGTTCTTATTTGGTTTTTCTCCGTGTTGGGTTTGGTGCTTGTCGTGATCTTCATGACAAGACCAAGTCCTTCGAAAATGGTTTTACTTTGGAAAACTTGTTGCCTTTTATCCATGTGAGGATTTAGAGCTTGGTTTATCTCCATACTAAGCTCTAGTTTATCAAAAACAGATTTCGTATGAATATCTTGTTGCGTTTTTTATGAAGGAGGTTTTACCGGTTTGCATTGTTTAGGAAAGTTCAACCTTTCCCCATTTTGTTTTATCCTCACATGATGGACTGTGATGTTTCTATGCACATTCAAGTAGAGCTCGTTGTAACGATTCCAACGAGCCAAAAATCATCGAAAACGGAGTCCGGATGGAAAAGATATCGACGTTTTCGTTTACCAGTTTCTGCAGTTTCTGGACACTGCGGTAGTACCGCGATTTCAGGCAGTACTACCGCCCATTCCAGAAGGTTTCGCGTTTTCTGAGTGCACAAAATGCCCAGGCAGTAGTACCGGGTTTTGGGGGGCGGTAGTACCGACCCTGCGGAGAAAAACTGCATAACGGTTGGATTTTGGAGGCCCTATTTAAAGGGGTCTTCTTCCCCATTGAACCCAAGCTCTTGAGCACGTTTTTCTCCTCCATTGTTGACCTTCTTGAGCTTGCCTATCTCTCAATGCCTCCATTGAATCTTCCATATTCTTGAGGGAAAAGTGAGAGGAGATCTAGATCTACAATCCCACCAATCCATATCTCCTCTAAGTGAGGGGAACCTAGTGGATCTAGATCTTAGAGTTCCTTTGTGGTTCTTCACCTTTGTTCTTCCTCTCTTCTCCCCCCATAAGCATTAGTTGCTTTTGGTGGGATTTGAGAGTGAAGGATTTGACTCCTTTGTGGATTCCTTGTTCTTCCTCTCTTTTCCCCCCATAAGCATTAGTTGCTCTTGGTGGGATTTGAGAGTGAAGGATTTGAGCACTTGTGCTCTTGCCTTTTGCATTTGGTGCATCGGTGTGCTCTCCACGAGGATTCGTGGAAGTTGAAAGTTTGTGAGCTTGTTCTCTTGGGTCCTTGGACCCTAGACGCCTTTGTGGTGGTTGGACCCTTGTGTGGTCACTTGAAGCCGTTCGGGAGCCCCCAATCCCATTGTGGGTTGTGCCCCGGATTGTTGTTGGAGGCCGTTCGGGAGCCCCCAATCCCATTGTGGGTTGTGCCCCGGATTGTTGTTGAAAGGCTCCGGATTCCGCCTCGAAGGAATTCCGATAGTGGAAGGTGAACCAAGCCTTTGTGGTGCGGTTCATCGGAGAAGAAGGTGAAACCTTTGTGGTTGTTGAACCGTTGTGTCGGTTCACACCTCTCCAACGAGACGTACTCCCTTAACAAGGAGGAACTCGGGAATACATCCTCGTCTCCACGTGCCTCGGTTATTTCTATACCCGAGCTTTTTACTTATGCATTTTACATTGCGATAGCCTTCGTGCTTGAAGTATTCTATAGCTATCACCTTGTTGTTTGTCTTGCTTAGCATAAGTTGCTGGTGCACATAGGTGAGCCTAGTTTATTTAGGTTGTCGGCTTGTTAATTTAAACACCCAGTTTTATTCCGCAATTATCAAGCCTAAACCGGAAAAGTTTTAAACCGCCTATTCACCCCCCCCCTCTAGGCGACATCATTGTCCTTTCAAACTCTTTTCTTTGGAATTTGACTCCAAATAAGAAGTTCACGGTTAGCTCTATGTATGCACAATATATGAATGGTCATACGCCTTTTTAAAAAATGTATCTTTGGAAGCTAAAGGTACCATTAAAAATAAAAAAAATCATGTGGTTTCTTCATCGAAAAGTTTTACTGACTAAAGATAATTTTGCTAAAAGGAGATGGATAGGGTGTAAGCGATGTGTTTTCTGTCATGCTGATGAGACAATTGAACACATGTTTATTACCTGTGCATTTGCTCAAGATATTTGGCGATTAATACATTTTACATTTAACATCTCTCCACCAACTAGTGTAGCTAATCTGTTTGGGCATTGGTTGAATGGAGTGGATAAAAAAACAAAAGCCCGTATTCGCATTGGTACTTGTGCTTTTGTTTGGGCTATTTGGAATTGCAGGAATGATGTGATGTTTAACAAGAATAGAGGTTCCCACTTTTTGCAGGTTGTACATCAGGCGGTATACTGGATCAATTTGTGGTCATACCTACTGCCACAGGACCATCGAGCACCTATGGAAGCTGGTTCTACCCGGTTGATGGCCGTTGTTCGAGCTATTTTCAACCAATATGGATGGCAGCATGCTAAGAGACTCCAAGATGTGTAACTTGCTAGATAGCGCTTTGTTTCGTTGGCTAGTTCATGTTGCTACTTTAGCAGATCCTTGATTGTAATAAGTGGTGACAAATACTTTATGACCTTTTAAATTAATATAAAAAGGCTGTGTGCATCATCACGATGCAGAGGCCGGAGCTTTTCCATTAAAAAAAACGATTATCATCCTAATATTTTAGAAACTCTTAAAAATTACTTAGGTTTGTGTGAGGATGCTGATGTCGCTCTACATTTTTTTTGTAATCTGCTCTTTACATCCAACCAAAAGAACTTCTCCACCATGAAGTGGTGGAGCCGGCATCCAAACAAATAATCAATGGGCGTACAGAGTTCTTTAAATTGCATGTGTACTCATATTTTCTATTTTTCCAACGCGTATAGTTATGTATATGTCAGTTATATATAGGTACTCCGAGCAAAATACTTGGAGTACATTTGTACGCCCATGTCCCCATGCAACTCTACTCATGCCACTATACTCTGTCTGTCACAAAAAAGGAGTATAACTTAGTCAAAAGTCAATGTCTTCTAAGCTTAACACTTCTATAGATAAACATATAAACATTTACAATGCATCAATATAATGAACTCACCATAAGTTTTTAATAATATGTTTGGTTATTATATACGTTGATTTTTTTCTATATATTTGGCAAACATAGCAAGTTCAGAATTTATTATTAAACTTACTTACCTTATTTTATGGAACATAAATATTGTAACTTAAGGTGTTCCAGTCCATGCTAGCTCATAAGCAGTGAGTGCTCTATGGTCTAATATCTTATCATTTTGTATATATTATTTTGCATGTTTTGTATAAACCTAGAAGGTGTACCATATATCATTTTTCATAAAGGAAGTGGCCAAAAACGGCCGGTACAACGCCAAAAGCCTACACGATACAAAATTACAACACGATGTCACACGGTTTACAACACAACAACCAGCGGCCAAGCAACAAGGGCTCGCCTTGCACCTTCTCCCACCATGGATGGAGAGGAGGTGATACGCCGAGCTTCTAGGCCGCGTCACCAACGACAAAGGGAATTTCAGGAGACTGGCATAAGAGTGCTTCACGAATTAATTCCTTGTACCATAAACAAGTATGCTTGCTATATGTCAAAATATACTGTATATTCGTGTCGAAAGACAAATATTATAATTTGACTAAGTTAATAAAAAATTATCAACATGTATAATACTAAATTAATATTATTAGATCCATCATGAAAAATATTTGCATATGTATTCGGTATCATTATTTTTGTATTCACATTTTTCTACAAAACTTAAAATTCACCAGATTTTACTTAGAACAAAAGTAATATGCACTATATCTTGACATTGAGGGAGTACATCAACAATTAAGCCATGGATGATGGATCAACTCCATTTTTTACGAGCGCAAGCAAGTACCCTCGTGAAATGTGCACGAGATTGTGGACTGGACGGTCGGATGGAGCACAGCGTAGCCACGATGCCCATCCGACGGTCATAACGGAATTGGCGGTTTGGTCGCCTCCCCAGCACATGCTCGAGCGTTGGCGGCCAGATTCGCGGTACTACTGGGAATCCCTACATCCACAAAACAGATCGTGCGGTCTTGCCATTATTGTTCGATGGTGGCCGGTGTGATGGGAGATCGAGTCGGAAGCCGGCCGTACTGGTCGGTGCGTCTATTCTACAAAAAACATGCAAGTTGCTTGGAGCTGGTCGCTTTGCACGATTTCAGCCGTTGATTAAAAATTGGCATTTGCAGCTCAAGACTTCAAGAGGCCTTGCAAGTTGCAGGTCAACAGGAGCATCTTCAATCTATCTATAAATGGCGGCACGGCGATACTTCCGAGCCATCGCCGGATGTGATCGCACTGTACTCTCTCTGCTCCGGAGAGTCAGTGGCCTGCCAGACTTCTTCTCCGATTCCCGACTACCCCTATCTGTAGTTCTCTACACGTTTTACATCTTGCATCATCTAGTTTCCTTCATGCTGATCTCCTTCTCATCTCTTTGATTTGTTCTATGCAAGTTCAATCTTTTTCCTTGATAGTAGTAACTGAAAGTTCAATCTAGTGTTGAGCAAGTTGCTGCAAAAGTTCGGCATGTTGTATTTGGAGATTTTCCTTCCTGCGTAGTCGCGCACATACATACTCCCTCCAGTTGGAGATGGATCATATTCCAGCAGGCGGCCAAAAGTTCCACCGGAGGGCTGCAAGTGTAGGCTGCCGTAGGCTCGCCATGAGCTCGTCGGCGTTGCCTCCAAGAGTCTATAGTTTCTTCCCTGATTTCTCGGCTCCTCCTCCAGGACCATTCATATACCCGCCGTATAACTTCTACTCTTCCAGCTCACTCCCTCCCATTCCTTCCAACCACCCGGGACTTCCGCCCCGCCCGCCAGTGACCGTGCTCAAGCACGCCACGTCCCCTTACCGCACGTCGACTCTGCCTCCTCGTCCGGCCGCCATCAAGCATATCACACCGACGGAGGTGGTGCCGAGGAAGACAGGTGGTGAGTACAAGAGGAAGAAGCCGAGGACAGCGAGGTCCACAGAGGTGTCGCCGAGGGCACAACGGAGGAAGCCGCTGCAGAGGGCAGCGCCGCTTCCTGCGGCGACGATGGTCACGGAGGCGCTCGACGACCTGGAGCACGAGGTGACGAGGGGCTTCGTGGAGGATCTGTTGCATGCGCTGGCACCGCCGCCCAGCAGCCTGCCCCTGCCCTCCTTTTCACTCGTCAGAGCGGCCGCTACCAAGGCCCCGCCATCGTGCATTGTGTAGCTGGTCCTACACATGCCACGGCATGGTTCATGTTTATTTCAAATTCTTCTGTTTCTTTCTCCAAGACTTTTTCTTTGGATGGAAGAAACGCTACGTTAAGAGGATTCACTTATGTTTTAATTTTGGATCCTCTTTTTTAGAGTTAGGAGGTGCATTACATATTACTGCTACTCCCTCCGATTTAAAATAAGTGTCGTAGTTTTAAACCACGACACTTATAATCAGTGTGCTTATAATGTATCCAGGTAGTAGTTGAGTACTTGATGTATGGGGTATGTTTTTTTATTACCATGAATATGTCAAGATGAACACTTTTTCTACCACAAGTTTATGTAAGCATGTTTTCATATCAGCAAGAAATGGGCTATTTACAGGTCTTCAAATATTCGGACATTACGATTTGGCACCGAGCATTCTCCCTCACGTGTCCATCCTTCAGGGTGGGCCATTTGATTGCCTTCTCCCTCGTTTGAAAGTGGTCGTCTTCATGTATCGACATCCCCTACGGTACCAACTTGTAGGTTTATTCTGGTCAGGCACACCATGATTTGGAGAGCTGTTCGGGAAGAAAGTTATTATTTCCTATTGATAAGAGTTAAGGGCCATAGAGAGGTCCGTTAGCATACGGTAGGCAACGACCTCTCTAGCCACATCTCTTTCGGCTACATAACATTTCCTATCTTCTCTCATGAAGCCGCAGTATCCACTACTTGGCGGCGGCGCAATTCCAGAATGCGCTTCACTTCAGCTATTTTCTCTGACAATTGCCTTCTCATGTCTACCACGAACTCATGTCGAGCAAACGACGTCATTAAATTTTCCGTCTTATTTGCAATTAACTTAAAAATGAGTCTCTTTAGTCAAGACAAGAGAAATTCGGAAACAATTATGAAGACAACTAATTAAAAACTATACTCAAAAGTGGGTGCTAAGAGAGTCTATACCAATATAGAAGATGTTGACATTGTAAAAACTAGTAAAAGTGCCCGTGCGTTGCAACGGGAGATTAAAAAATATCTAATTTTGGATGAAAAACATTTGCGCAACTGAAATTTTGCTCAAAAATCTATCGACATGTGTAGTTGTACCCTCAGTTTCACCCTCTTTTAAGTCCAACGGCATAGCTATGTTAATTTTCTTTGTTCTATTCTTGTCCAATTTAACCTTTACTCAATGATTGTGTTTGCTTAAAATATAATTTAGTATATATATACAACATTTTTATATAATTCATTTTATAAGTTATTAGTTTGGTAAGATGTCACGGTCTAGGTAGCAATGTTCGAGTATTTAGTATTCTAAATGTTAAACTTTTAATTACAACTGTTATTTTTGCACCAAAAAATCTATTATTTACAATGTCTTATGTATCTTGTTAGTACGTAATATTTTTTAATGTTATATCTTTTTCTATGGTATGAAGACTATTAATTTTTTTTTACCGGAAGACTATTATTTTTGACTACTCTGATCAATACTTAAGTTTTTGCAATTCATTAGAAAAAAAACTCTTGCATTCAATGGGGATGTGTGAGTGTACATTTGATTATACATTTGAAAATTTGTGTCAATATTTAAGGTTAGTAACTCTGTGTATTAAGTACGCAAATAACAAACTGTGTATTCAGCAGAAAGTGTGGTATGAGTCGATGTTTTATTTGGATTAAAAGTCACTTAAATAATTTTAAAATTGCCAATCGAATGTTGTTATTTTACTATGAACAATTATGAATTCACTTTTTAAAGAGAATTATCAGCCGAAGGTGTACACGCACCATCTGAAAATGCACATGCTTCTGGTCTTCAGATCCCCTCACTTCTCTCTACTGGGAAAAAAATGTTGTTGCACTTTCTCCATTAGCACTCAATTCACACATCTTTGAACTTTTTGCCCACTGTTGCTGTTAGATTTTGATTCCGTTGTGCAGAGAATTTAAGAATTTGCTGTGTTAACGATGCATCTGAGAGGAGCCGGCAAGGAGATTGACTGACTAGAAGCTTGTGACGATGTATCCACAGTGGGAGTCCCAGAGACTCGTGGTCTGGAGTAGCAGCTTGCGGATACAGAATCCATACGACCGGAGGCAGAGTCGTGGAGGCCAGATGCAAGTATATTCCTCTCCATCATGCAATCTTTCGTGCTCCCCCGGCGTCGACTTTGAGCCATCGAGCGGCGGCCACCCCTTCAGCCCTTCTACGACCTTGACTTGACCAGACGCCTATCACGAAGCCCTCCAACTCTTTCCCCTCCCTCGCCGCACAATGGCTGTTGTCGCTGCCTCTGCTTCAGCTGTGAGATGCAGACACAGGACTCCTCCGGGAGGAGCACGCTCTGCATGCCGCATGCAGCAGCTGCCCTCAGGGACCTCGCACAGGATTGCGCACCCGTCAAGCACGCGCCCAGCATTGAGTAGGTGCCATACTGGATCTGCAGGAGGAAGGAGAATTTAGGGCGGCGCCTACGAGCGCGGATGGAGACGGGTGTTGGAGGGAGCTCGAGCTGATAGGGCTAGTTCGAGATCCAGGATTCCTTTGACACAGCATGTGACGCGCCGCCTGACCGAGCTTCCGCAAGATGGGCCTTCTTCTCCTGGCGTATCTCGTAGCAAGCTCTACACCTCTGGTATCCTGCTGGCTGCGTCAGTGGTGTCGGGGACTCTGTTCCTGTGGAAAGCCGAGGGGATGCGGCCGGTGGACGCCTTCTACTGCGCCTGCGCGACAGTGACGATGTTGGGGGTACGGCGACCAGAGCTTTTCCTCCGAAACCGGGTGAGCGTTCGCGGCCGTGTGGGTGACGGCGAGCACAGTGGTAGTGGCGCTTTTCTTCCTGTACCCGGCGGAGCTGTACGCGGAGCGGCGGCGGAGGAAGCTGGGACGGTGGGTAGCGACACGGAGGACAACGAACACCGACCTGGAGGCGGCGGACATGGACAGCGACCGGCGTGTGGGGGCGGCGGACATGGAATCCGGTTCGATCTCCCCCTCCGACCTCGCCGTCACGCAGCCAACCACGGATTGAATTGAATTGAGCCAGGCGCCGGTGGTGGTTGGAGGATTGGGGCTCGAACGGGGGGACGGGTCTGAGGAAAATAGGTTGAACCGTTTTTTCACTTTCGGATGGCAATGGTGGGTAATATAACAGAAGTCATATGGGTAAAATCGTCTAAAAAAGGGTCGACGAAAATTTGGGCAGAAGCCTTACTGCTTTTATTATTATATATATAGATATAGATATAGATACTCAACAGTGACCTATAACCTATAGTGTCTTCCTATTTTCTTAATTTTCCCATTTTGTTACCATTTATCCATACTTAGAATTGTCATGTTATTTCCGTGTAAATTGACATCTTCCATGAGGGCTCTCAAACATATTTATCCAGTTGAGCAAACATATGCTAACATGTTTAGCCAAACATACTGACTGAACTAATACAATTATAATTTCAGATCAAGACAACATATAAAGCTAAAGTAGAACCATAAAACCTACTGCATCGCATACTAAACTGGCCAAAAGACTCTCAAGTTCTACATGCGATATTGTGTAGAGTTGAGTTTTGTATATTGCCAAACTATATATTGTAAAGAGATAGAGTTGGTTTTCATGTAGATAAAACCTGCTGCATATTTTCTGTTTGGAATCAGTTTTCTGCATTGTCCAATAAATAAGCATAACTTTCTCATATGGTGTTTGTTTTTCGACATACGACCACTTAATTTATTAAAAAAAATAGTTGGATCTAAAAATTCCCACAAAAAATAAGGTACGGTGGCCACCTACTTTGCAGAGGAAGCAGTTTAGAAATTGAATGAGGTAGCAAACTGCAGCCGAAGAGAAGACACTATTATCTGCAACCCTATATGGACCTAAGACGGTTGTACGTTGTTGCCTTATTTGCTGACTTTAGCGGCAAGCAAAGCACTTGGGGCTAGGGATGAAAATAAAACTCGAAACTCGTGAGCTTAATGAGTTTTCGAAAACTCGGCTCCAACTCGGACGCTTACGAGTTTAGCCAAACTTATATTTGTAGTTTGTTAAGAAAACAAACTTAATGAGTCGAGTTACGAGTACTCGTTAAAACCGAGTAGCTCATAATATGTCGAAAATCATAACTTTATGAGCTAGTTCATTGCATATTTTTGTTTGTCAACCAGTTAACATAAAGTTTAGATCTGTAGTGCCCAAAATACATAAGCCATAGCTATTGAGAGCATAGCCACTGGAGCCATGTAGGCTATATGTAGCAGTTATGTTCTATCATGTCGTTGATTTTTAACCTATGGACAATGATTTGTTAATAAATGTTTTAATATTTAAGTTTTTGTTACAATACAACTACTCACGCTGTACATGCTTATGCTGTTAATGTTTATTATCGAGTGATGTATGTAAAATGCATACATGAATTTTGCACTTTATTACTTGTTATTTTAACTTATTTGCATCATATATGGGTTATATTCATGTTTTATAATGATTTTGTGAAGAATTCACAGTTTCCCCATTTATTTGGAATTAAACCTGCAGAAACAGAAAACCTCTTTTTCTATATTTTTAAGTTTTAGGGACCCAAACGACGTTCAATTGACCCCATATTTTACGGGAGCTATTATTTGGAAGCAAGAAAACGTACGAGTCAATAATCCGTAAAAAAAGGAGACCGAGAGGATTTGGACATCCCCCCGGCCGCATGAGCCATGTTAGTTTTGGCCTAGTGCCTCCGATGTCGTCGATCTTTGCTCCCACGCCTTCCACTTGACCTAAAATCAACTATAAAATAGTCCCCGGCGCCTTTCGGAAAGGAGCGCCGTAGGAACACAGGAGCCTGTAGCTGCAGATTGGAGGAGGAAAACTCCGGCGGGGCGCTGCCGGTGTGGTTTCCATCTTCTCCAACGACTCCACCGTCGTCACTATGATGAAGGTGGAGTAGTCCACCTCTGGACTATGCGTTTGTGGAAGTAGCTATTGTATCGCTCTCTCGAACTCCATTGTATTAGCACCGTATGAGCTGCCTAACATGATTACGGTCATTTTTTATTACCTATGTGGTGGGTCTTTTAAAAAGTTGATATTTGAGATTGCAATTGTTTTCAGTTTTAGTTGTATGAGTAGATGCATATTATGCACCCCGTTCTTATTTACTTGTTTGATCAAGCATGTTTGTGAGAGCGTGTGAGGGGGGACGTGTGCATTAGTTGGAGCAATGGGGGGTGGCTAATGGGAACGACAGTAAATCTTGTGATTCACTTGGGTTTTTAAAAATACTTAGTTGCCTCACCAGGGATAAAGAAAATACCGTGCTACCGGAAATTTGAAGTGACCATGCCATTTTTCTCATGACTAGATCTAGCATGTTCTTAATTTAACTTCATGTCATATAACTTAAAGCTATACTCTGATTTATTTCTTAATACTAGATTGCTTGGAGGATTCCCTTTCTAGTGGAGTATAAGTGAGATGAATAACCAAAACATCTCTATTTTAGGACGTGATGCCCATATGAATATCTTCTTTAGATTAACATGTTGCAATAAAATATGTCAAGTAGAGTGTCCCGTGTCCACCACAACTTATAAAGGGAGTGCATAAGTGAAACCATGAACCCTGGTCCATTTTTAATCATACGAAATCACTTTCCAACACTTTTATATTACTTTTCATTTTTAGCCATTTAAAAATCCTAAAATACAAAAACATTTTTACTTATTGCATTTACAAACCAAAACACAAAAACATCATCTTTCATTGTTTTCATCATCCTTGCATATTTATTTATATCATTGAATTTGCATTTTTATTATCATATTTTATTTTACACTTTGTGCTTGACAACCACTTGATGAGTTGGGGGCACAAAGCAGGTAGTTTGAAGAAGGACAAGATAAAATCATTCTACACACAGTTCTCTAAGAGTTCGATATTTAAACCCTCGAGTCACCTCGTGGGGAAAACTTCTCTTGCTACATCACTCTCCATATTTCAGCTCACTTCAACCGCTAGAAGGTTTTCTGGCACCATTAAAGGTGTATAAAACAGCAACATCACCGAGCGCAATGAGTTTACCGAGCCAACTCAAGTTTTTTATTGAGTCAAGCTAAGTTGGGGGTTAGAGCTTGTTTAGTTAACGAGTTGAGTTGAGTTGGCTCGTTAACTAACGAGTATTTACGAGTTGGGTTGAGTCAAGCTAACTCGATATCCACCACTATCCGGGGCGCCTATTTGCCGCGTTATGCGGAGCGCAGTGTGCTCCGCCCGTCGCGCTTTCTACCTGGGCCGTGGCATATGCGGCCCCAAAACACGTTTTGTTACTTTATTCTTTTCCTTTTCTATTTCATTTTACCTTTTTGTTTCTATTTTTTGTAATATATAGTAAAAGATTGTGTTCACATTTGTACAAAAAAGTACAAAAAAGTTTGTTCTAAATAACAAATATCTCAAAATTAAATATGATAATATAAGTATTTATCTCATTTGATCGATTTTAAATTATGAACATTTGTGTTTCTTGAACAGTTTTTTAACTTTGGAATTTATGTTATTTTAACTTTTTTTCTTCAGATATGACCATTTATGTTATTCAAGGTTTATTTTTTAAAAACATTTATTCTATTTGAATAATTTTTGGTATGAATATTTAGTTTATATGAACGATATTTCTAATAAAAATATGTTATTTAAACAATTTTCAATTAAAATATTAATATCTACTCCCTCCGTTTGAAAATATAAATGTTTTAGTGTTTTTCTAGATTCACATGTTCTACATGTATATAGACATGTTTTAGTGTCTATGTTCACTCATTTCAGTCTACGTCTAGTCAACATGTAAAATACCTAAAACATTTTATATTTAAAAATGAAGAGAGTATGTCATTTAAATAAATTACAAACATGAACATCTATTTGATTTGAACAAAACGTTCAATACTATATTTTTTCTACAACATAAAGCATTGATTTTTAACACACAAACTAAAAATACAAAGTGAAAAAAGAAAATAGAAAAAGAGAAAATAAAAGAAAACTAAAAATAAACTACAAAAGAAGAAAGAAAAAAGAAACAGAAAAAATAAAACATTAAAAATAAAAGGGAAACTAGAAAAATAGAAAAGCCCAAAGACATCACAAAACAAAAAGACCGTAGGTGTAGCTAGGAGTACCAAAGGTACAATTTAGTCCTAACCCAAAAGAGCGTCGTGAGTGAGCAGAGTAGGAATTGCCGACAAATCCTATATCCTGCCCATAAGCGACACTTGATGCTCACGCCGCCTTACGCGCTTCCGGAGGAGGCAGACCCACAAGGCGGAAATTTTTCCTTTTTCTTTACCTCTGTTTTCTCTTTGGTTTCTTTATTTGTTTCCCTTTTTTCACCTTTTTAGAATTTTGAAAATGTTCAAAATTTTAAAATGTTCATAATTAAGAAATGTACAGGTTAAAACAAAATATAATCGAAAAATGCTCAGATAAAAAATGTCAATTAAATTGTGAAAATTAGAAAAATGTTCAAAATTTGATGACTTCGAATTTCGAAAACATTTAGGCTTTTTTTTTTTTGGAAAAAACAAGATTTATAATTTATTTAGATAAGCAAAAAGAAATAAAAATAACAATACCTGATGATTAATAGGTTGACGCGGGGCTGCTGGCGAGCGCTATATAAACCCGGAGCACTCCACTTGGGAGGTGCTATCCACCGCCTTTAGCGGCGTGATCTCCACCTGCCGGTTGAAGAGACCGAGGATGGGCGAGCCCAAATAAATCAATAAAGTCTTACTTTTTATTTTTTTAATAACTTGGGATGTTTTTGTATGTAGTAAGTCTTACTTAATAATAATGAAATGATAGTATATTTTTTTTAAGATCACATCTATAATTTGTTAACATTTTTTAAACAACATAATTTTTTTTGACGACATGAACATTTATTTAAAAAAAAGATCTAAATGATTTTTAACTCTTATCATTTTATGAGTCGAGATATTTTATAACCGAACACTTTTAAAACATGAAAGTTCTCAAAATCATAATGTTTTCAAATAATAATTGTAAAAGGAAAAAGAAAACAGAAAATAAATGAAAAAGAAAAGAGAAAAATAAAACAGAGAAAGTAAACCTAGAGCCTGGATAGCTTGGAGTGCAACTTTTCAAAATTCTGTGGGTCTGCCACACACTTTAAAAAGGGAAACTACAGTAAGCGCGCGTGCGCTTCTACCACGCGCGGCGCACAGACGCTGTCGGAAAGGTTTAATGCAGAGAAAAGTAGACATGCAAAACGGTTTTGAATTTTTAAAAGTCTATAGCTATTAAACTGAATGTCCAAATTAAGATCGGTTTTCACCATTGTGTTACTCGCAACGATATCTTCAAAAATAGATCTCATATGAGTATGTTCTGACCATTATTTTTCAAAAGCAACTTTATATTGTAAACTTGCTTTTCTATAAAAGCAAACTTTTCTCGTATAGTTGCTTTTTTGTGATACAAATTTTGTTCAACTCGTCGATTCAATTTTGACCATAACGTGTTTTTTATGACAACAATTGTTTTTCAAATTTTCTTTTATGAAATCAACTTTGAAATATAAACTTGCATTTTCTATCACAAAAGTAGCTATTTAGTATACAGCAACACGAAAAGAACCTTTTGTACTATAAACTTGCTTTCATCCAAAAAGCAAAAAAAATTGGCATACTGCAATCTTGTCTATCGGCATGCATAATACTAACACATTTTCTAATTTTTAAAAGCAACTTCTATGACATAAAAGTTCGTACTATAAATTTTTAAAATATTGATACAATTTTGTTTTAACTCGTCGATTCGTTCAACAAAAGCAAATTTTAACCAGAAGTTGTTTTTTCATGATAACAATTGGTTTTCAAACTATTTTACGAAGTCAACTTTTGAAATATAAACTTGTTTTTCTATCACAAAATCAGCTATGTAGTATACACTAGAACGAAAAGCAACTTAGTATTATAAACTTGCTTTTAAAAGAGAAAATCTTGTTTCTACTCCGATGTTTTTTTGTTCAAAAAAGAAATTTATTGATTGAGACACGTTTTTCTAGCATATACATTTCCCTTTCTGTCATGTTCTGATTTCTAAAAGCAACTTCCATGACGATAACAAAGTTTGTACTATAAATTTGCCTTTTCTTTTTGTAAACAATAAATAATGTGATGATGTCGTGGGGATATGTTTTTAAATCCAAGGAATGGTCAACTTGTTGGATTATGAGAGACTATCATGCTCCTTGGTATGAGACATTCAAAACAATATCTCATACTTATATACTCCGATGAATATTTTCTAAAAGCAACTTCTAGATAGAAAAACATGTTTTTACCATGACACAAAGTTGCTTTTTGGAAAATAATTATCGGAACATATCCATGAGGATCTAGTTTTGTAGATCTGGGGGCGAGGAACACTACGGTCAAAACCGATTTTAATTTAGACGCTTTGTTTGAAAGTTATACATTTTTTTAAAATTTAAACTAGTCCCGTGTGGACTCGGTAGGGAAATGGCAGGTACGCGTACCCTCTGGCCAGAAAAGCACACGTGCGGTGTCCGACAGCGTCCCTTTAAAAAAGCAAAATTGTATGCTATACTACTACTCTCTCCAATCCTAAATAAGTGCCGTGAGCGTCAAATTGTTTCTTACCTGTCTTTTTCTCCGACATTTAACACAGATCGGAGGTAGTACTACGGAGTACATTTGATTTGATAGGCCGGCGTACAAAATCCACTCTAGACCATGGCCATGCATCAGCTATGTTGGGCCATAAAAAGCCCAGCGTACGAACCGCGCAGAAACTTAAACCCACACCATCCACTAAAAAAAAAAACTTAAACCAAAAAAAAAACACGTGACCCACACATCAGTGGCTCAGCTCATTCTCGACTACTCGTCCCCTATCCGTCGTGCTGGCTCTGTCGCCTCTAGAACCTTCCTGATTGCGTCATCTCCTTCCTCCTAAACCCGTCCGCCGGCCCCTATTTTTTTCTTACAAAAACCCTAACCCCCCTTATCCTCTTCTCCCCTTTCCTGCCTCCTTTCTCCCCCTCTCTTGCCCTGCGTGTCTCTCATGGAGCCTGCCCTTGCCAGGACTCTGGGCGCGTCGTCGGTGGCGGCACTGCGGCCGTGCGCGGCTAGAGCTCCGGCCCTGACCTCGGTCGCTCCGCCCCCGCGGGGGAGTGGGGCGGTAAGGCGCGCGAGAGGTGTGAGATGGGAGGCGGGGAAGAGCAGGGGGAGGCTTCTGCGGGTGAGCTGCGATGCCGCCGTCGCGGAGAAGCCCACCGAGGAGGAGGCGCCCGAGGAGAAGTTCGAGTACCAGGCTGAGGTGAGCTGTGGGGCCGGGAGTTGGTACAACCTGTTCTATTTTATAGCATTGTAACTGCTAGATTATGAATTTCGACTTTAGTTTAGGTTTGTATGTTCAATTTTCCACATGGTTGGAGCGTTGGCACATTTATGATAAGTTCTAGTTCAGGGGATTTAGTCAATATCTCTTGTTGAAGTTAAAGATTATCTGTGGTTAACGTGACAAGAGCTTAACTAATTTGCTAAAAATCCGTAAGGAAGAGCTTAATTTTGGACTTAGGCTGGTCGATGAGACGTGTTATGTTTGTGCCATGTAGGTGAGCCGCTTAATGGATTTGATCGTCCACAGCCTGTACAGTCACAAGGAAGTATTTCTTCGGGAGCTTGTAAGGTAGGCAACACTTCCTGAGATATGCAGCTCGGTTATCTTGATTTGTTTTTTATAGTATGTTTGTTTGATGTCATGACTGCTATCTCATTTACCTTGAATTCCGCTCAGTAACGCGAGTGATGCGTTGGATAAGCTGCGGTTCCTTGGTGTTACCGATTCATCTTTACTTGCTGATGGTGGTGAGTTGGAAATAAGGATTAAATCAGACCCAGATGCTGGAACAATTACTGTCACGTAAGTTTGTGTTTCTAGTAGATGTGCTACTCATTTTTTTCTGCACATATGTGTGTAACACTGTTCTATCAATATTTTTTTAGTGACACTGGCATTGGGATGACCAAAGATGAGCTCAAGGACTGCCTTGGTACAATTGCTCAGAGTGGCACCTCAAAATTTTTGAAGGCTCTCAAGGTGGTGTCTTGTTTCATCCAGTTCCATCCTCAATACATCTATCATCAAGGCCTATGAAATATGACACTGTTATCTAATGTTCCTAATGCCATCTGAATCTTTGTTCAGGAGAACAAGGAAGTTGGGTCTGACAATAGTCTAATTGGTCAGTTTGGTGTTGGATTTTATTCAGCATTTCTTGTAGCAGAGAAGGTATGAAATGTTTCTTAGATACCACATTTGTCAAATATGTTGCATAGCATGTCTCCTTTAGTCATTTTTCATCTGGACTTCATTGTAATAAAATGCGTGCCCCAGGTTGTGGTGTCCACTAAGAGCCCAAAAACTGACAAACAATATGTATGGGAGGCTGTGGCTGACAGTAGCTCTTATGTCATCAAGGAAGAGACTGACCCTGAGAAGCTGATTACCCGTGGAACTCAGATCACTCTTTTCTTAAGGGTAAGTTCACCTGATTGTTACTAAGTGGATAACATTTTGTGACAGATCTCTTACTTCCTTTCTTCTTATGCAGCCTGATGATAAGTATGAGTTTGCTGACCCTACAAGGATTCAAGGTTTAGTTAAGAATTACTCTCAGTTTGTGTCATTCCCCATATATACATGGCAGGAGAAATCAAGGACTGTTGAGGTAGGGTCTTGCTGGTGTTTTTTGCTAATTCTGTACCATTGATTTGACCTTGCATCACTACTTATCGCCTTCTCATTTCTTCCGCTGTGACCTTTGCTTCACAGGTTGAAGAGGATGAAGAGCCAAAAGAAGGTGAAGCAGCAACTGAGGTTAGTTATCCTCAAAGATATGCTTCTAGTCCCCATTATGTTAGTAGTGACTATACTTTTGCAATTGCTACAACTTCCACATACAGGGTGAAAAGGAGAAAAAGAAGAAGACCATTACTGAGAAATACTGGGACTGGGAACTGGCTAATGAAACTAAGCCTATATGGGTAATTCTGCAGCTACTTTTCCTGTTCACTGCAATTTCTGTCCTGCATGCGTTGAACTATACCTGTTAGGTTATTTTTGTTCTCTCCAAACAAGGATTAATTTCTTATATGCCATGGAGTAATTACAAGATCCGTCTGCTTCACTGGGCTCAGTCCCATGTGTGCGCAAGATAGTCGATCAGTGGCATGTGAGAGATGATGCAAACATTCTGGGCGATAGATATGCTTTTTGATAAATAAAGCAGATATTTGAGTGCAGTTTGCTTCACGCAGATGAGAAGTCCAAAGGAAATCGAGAAAACTGAATACAATGAATTTTATAAGAAGACATTCAATGAGTTCTTGGATCCTCTTTCCTACACCCACTTCACGACAGAGGTGAGTGAGTTCATCAAATATCAAACTGTTAACCGATACATATGTTGAATATTCTGTATAACACGATTTTATTTATCTTACCAGGGTGAGGTGGAATTTAGGAGTGTTATTTACATTCCAGGGATGGCACCACTTAGCAATGAGGAGATAATGAATCCCAAAACCAAAAATATCCGGTTATATGTCAAAAGAGTATTTATCTCCGATGACTTTGATGGTGAACTGGTACACCATCTTGCAACACTCAGCATAGTACTTCCTGTTATTTTCAACCATTCATTTATTACGGCAAAACAGATTTCTTAGTTCAGCTTGTATTTTGTAGTTCCCTCGATACTTGAGCTTTGTAAAAGGAGTCGTTGATTCAAATGACCTTCCCCTGAATGTTTCCCGGGAAATTCTTCAAGAAAGCCGAATCGTAAGTGACGGAAAATCCATCACTCCTCCAACACCTGAACATTTGAAACTCCAAAGATCATTTTTATATCGTTTAGCGACATTGGCAGTAATTTGTTCTTATGTTGCTTTGTTGAATCATTCAGGTAAGAATTATGCGCAAGAGACTTGTCAGGAAGACATTTGATATGATTGAGGAGATCTCTGAAAAGGAGGACAAGGAGGTAGGCCTTTTCGTTTGCCACCTTGTTTTTTGCTTGGTATTGAACCTCTGGTATTTGTATTGCAGGACTACAAGAAGTTTTGGGAGAGCTTCGGAAAGTTCATCAAGCTTGGTTGCATTGAGGACACAGGAAATCACAAGCGCCTTGCCCCACTGCTACGCTTTCCCACGTCTAAAAATGAGGAAAATATGATTAGCCTTGATCAGTATGTAGAGAACATGCCGGAGACCCAAAATGCAATCTATTACATTGCTACGGATAGTCTCCAGAGTGCAAAGACCGCTCCATTCTTGGAAAAGCTGCTCCAAAAAGACATTGAAGTATGAACATGAAATTCTGACACCTCAACCATTACTCATTGTTTCTTTGATTGCCGTAATTCAGGTTGCTGTTTGTTCTTCTTAGGTTCTTTACCTTATTGAGCCAATTGATGAGGTTGCCATTCAGAACTTACAGACTTACAAAGAGAAGAAGTTTGTTGATATAAGCAAAGAGGACCTAGAATTGGGTGAGGAAATTGTTGGCAGCTTCTGTCTTCGTTTGTACACTCATTGACGATTATTTCCATCACATAATGTATATATGTCTGCTTTTCAGGTGATGAAGATGAGGACAGTAAAGAAAGCAAGCAGGAATACACTCTTCTGTGTGACTGGGTAAAACAACAGCTTGGTGACAAGGTGGCAAAGGTTCAAATATCAAAGCGTCTCAGCTCTTCTCCATGTGTACTTGTATCTGGCAAGTTTGGTTGGTCCGCCAATATGGAAAGGTAGGTTTACGGATCAATTTATGTATGAACAAATATTAGTGTTGGAGAACACCAGACCTATTTTCTGATGCATGCTTCTGGAAATTGACAGACTTATGAAAGCACAAACACTCGGTGACACATCAAGCTTGGAGTTCATGAGGGGAAGACGGATTTTCGAAATTAACCCCGACCACCCAATTGTCAAGGACTTGAATGTAAGATTCATTACTCATAGCAGTATAGCACTGAACAATTACGGATGTGCCTCAGCTAGGCAGCTTGGTTATCAATAAGTATCATGAATATATATATAACCATTGCAGGCTGCTTGCAAAAATGAACCTGAAAGTACAGAAGCCAAGAGGGCCGTGGAGCTATTGTATGAGACTGCTCTGATCTCCAGTGGATATACTGTAAGTACAACAAATACTCCTGAGTTTCCGTCGTTGCCAAAAATGACTTTGCCCTAATGCCTGACATTTGATTTACTGGGAATGGCCAGCCTGAAAGCCCGGCTGAGTTGGGTGGCAAGATATACGAGATGATGTCAATTGCCCTTGGCGGGCGATGGGGCAGGTCTGACACTGAAGCTGAAGTGACCAATAGTGAGGCCAGCACAGAGGCGGACTCATCTGAAGACACGGTCACGGAGGTGGTTGAGCCTTCTGAAGTGAGGCCTGAGAGTGACCCGTGGAGGGATTAATCTGTGAGCTCTCCCTCAGGTATCCTTGTTAGAACTTCAATGTAGTTGTTCCGGGGGGTAAAATCATAGGTTAGAGAACATGGTTTGGTCATAAATTTTTACAGGGTTGCTGCCCTGCATTTTTGTAGCTGTAGACTCACTGGCCACTGCCATTATTGGAGGGGGTGGTCTTATGAATAAAAAATATAATATTATGATTACCGTGCCTGAAAATCATCACCTGCCCCTTTTGTGAGGGTTACTCTTGTTTTGCTTTATACACCAGTTACTGACAGAGTGCCATTCGGAATTCAATGCCACACCTTGTACTATTGACTTTAGCCCCAAGGCATTATTTTATGGTATGTTGTGAAGAAAGCAAATCAAAACGTATGATGAAACCGAAGCACTTCTATATGGAGTTGTTGCTAGTGCCATCCAGGATCCAGCAAATGGAATGAATTTGTCTTTGCTTACGATCCTGTGATCTAAATAGTTGGTGTCTGATTGTTCAGTGTGTTATTACACTTCAGGAATGCTTCAGACTTACAAAGGCGAACCCTGGTATAAATATCGAGCAAAGTATTATACAGAAAACTTGTTATATGAGCTAAAAGGGGATTAAAGCCTAGGCTGTTTCAAATATGATCTGCAAGTTCTCAGGAATGAAGGGAACCGAAACCAAAATGATTGTAGGAAAATAATACAACATATGTAAATTACATTATGCTAAGATATGATATATCAACCTTTTTCTCTCGTGGTTTTTTCGAACAGAAATGTAAACGATTCTTATGTTTTCTCCTGCTTCGGAGTAACTTGCATACTAGGCAAGTTAGCATAGAACCAACAGAATTAAGATCAGCCACTTCATAGTTTCAATTGAGTTGCTCACATAATCACATAACAAAACAAAATGTCCATTATGTGTCATTTGGCCTTTGTTTTCAGCTTTTGTTTACTGTTCGGCGTCCCATCATCTTAATCTCCGATATTTTGATGTCCTTGCATGTTGCTCAAGTTCAGTTTGAACACAAGTACACCTCGTTTACTGCGAGACCCTTCCCCAGGCAATTAAAGTAGGAGCGCTGCTCCTGCAGTCATGCCTGTTGATCAGAAGAGACCTGGAGCATCCATTAGGCAGAATTTCACAGACGAAACCGATTCTGGTCTGGCCTGATACTCGGATCATCGGAACCTATGATCAACGGAGGATACACCATTTGCACGGGACCTTCGCTTAATGCGTGATGGATCTGTTCAACAATCAGACACTCCATCAGTGCTCAGTTGACGGAGTGGCCGAACATAAACATTGGTAGCTAGTTACAGCTGACTTAAGAGTTTCTACTTACGTATCACAAATAAATGACAGTTTTGGATAAGGCTTATGTTGAACTTTCCAAATTTGACTATACATAACATGTTGAATATTTGGATGGAGAACCTGTAAATCACATGTTATATTTGTCTTGAAAAGTATATTCATAATATATGAACTTTCTTGTGTTTATACATGTAAAATTACTAGTCAAAGTTGAATCTTTAAGACCGTGCCATTGTCCAAAACATCTACTTGCCATATATGAGAGTACGATATAAGCATGCCAGGCTGCAAACCTGGGATGGTGGCTCCTGGGAGAATGACTGCATTATTGTTCTGAACATATCTGAATTGGCCATGCCATGAACATCACCCTGGAGCATCCCTGGCTGCGATGGTTTGGCCGTCATCTCCTGAGCGAACGAGAATCCCATGGGAGGAGTTGAAGGAGACCAAGAAAAGTGAAGAACCTGTCATAAGAAGCATCAACGTGGTCACACATCGCGAATGCAAATCTTGTTTGGAATATGGGATTTCGCAGGATTCATCTATCTTTGCAGGGAAAACAAAATCTGTGTTTCAAACAGGGCCTGAAAGAAAAGGAAAGGGGTGGAAGAACTGTCGATGATCGCGTACATCCTTTGTGACGAGCGATTCTACGTCGACACCAAGCCTTGAGTTCACTGCCGAGAGCTTCATCGCTAGAAACTGCATCAGTAAAAGAAAAAAACGGTAACACGTTTGGCTTTATTTTCTGATGAATTTTGCAGTCACTGTGAAAGATGATGCTATTATCACACGCACCTCCACCTGCCTTTGGAGGGACTGGACATAGTTGATTATCTCGTCCAGCATCACCGCCTTCCCCGTGACCTGATAAAATACAACCCAAAGAAATGCAATCTCGTCATCGGTTATTCTTCTCTTGAAACTCTCAGATTAGAAAGTTCAGTTTGCTATGGCCTTTCTTGTGCTAGGAGGCTCACTTTGTTGCAGCCAGGAACAAGGTCTTGCAGAAGCTTCATCCTCTCGCTGATCTTCTCCCTTCTTAACTGCGGACAGCATTTCAATAATCATGTCCGGCGATGCTGGACTTCTTATCATAATTTGTACCGAGATTGAACTAGTTTTCACGTAATTTCGGCGTACGAACAAGCCCTGGAATCGGAAGAAGTACGTTGTGTTTGAATTGAAGTAGAGTGGATGAATACCTTCTCTGCGAGGCTGTGTCTGTTGGTCGCCTGCCCGCTCCGGGCTCTGACATGGACGTATCCTTCCTTCTGTGACTCGCCGGCTTCTTTTGCTCCCCTCTCTTTGGACTTGCCGGCCGCCGACTTAGGGCCGGTCTCTTCGCCATTGACGTCCTTGCCGCGCTCGGTCTCCTCCGCAGAATCGGCGGACGCACTTGCCGTCTTCCCTTGATCCGTCCAAAGAGCCTTCAAATCACAACATCAAGAACGCAGAGTCACATCTCACGACACTGATAACCACGAGAAACTGCGGAAGAAGCAAGTAAGGAAGCAAATCACCTCGTCTGATCTCCTCCTCTTCTTCGAGCCTGACTCCCCCGACGGCCCTGCCCGCTCGAGTCGGCCGGTGTCCGCCGGAATATGCACGTAGCCGGAGCACGGCGCCCACGCGAAAGAATCCATGTCGCGTAGTGCCGGTGCGGCACACGAGTTAGCCATCTGGCTCTGCCATGCCATTAGTGGCAACACGCCATGCCCAGATGAAGCGTAGCTCTCTACTCCAACCCCGTCGCCATTGTCATCGTTCATCATCCTGCTATCTCAACGAGAGAGAGAGAGAGAGAGAGAGAGAGAGAGAGAGAGCAAATCAAATGGATGTTCTTGGTTTATAGGACGGTTCAGAATTTACGGCCTGAGGGAGGCTGTTTCGAGGCTCTCTGCCTTTAATCATGCTGTTTTAACCATCCGCTGCTTTCATTTGCGTGCTAATTACTACTAGTAAAGCTCGTGCCAATGGAGAATGGTTGCTGTGTTTCTGACAGTGCCAACTATCACAGCCATTTGTTTAATCTGCTGCAGTCTCAGGCCTCGCTGTAATCGTGTCCCTTGCCCTATTTTTTGTTGCTGAAGAATTGCTATGTTTTTTCCTTACTCGCAACTCTGTTTGACTAAAAGTTGGTCAGCACTTTAGGGACAAGGGTGGTGGTGATCTAATTATGCATATGTTTTTCTCTGTTGCAAACTTAAAATTTGCACTAGGGTTGCAATTTGCGTGGCAAGAAATTCTGAACCATCGGTATGAATTTCCCCCCTACATGTCAAGCTTGAATATCTACATATTTACCGCCTGAGGTGAGATTCTCTTCTAGTTCTCCTTACCTCACTCGAGACTAAACTAAAGTATCATTAACCTCGGGGTTTCCGATGCTCCGAATCTAATCTTTTCGATTAGCGACACAAAGTAGACCACCAAGACCAACCCATGCAGTTCTTTAATTCGCTACAACCTGCCTTTTACAAGGTTTATTTATAGTGTACATTGTATTGTATTTGTACTGTTACCTGCATCCCGAAGCCAAAACACTCGATCTCATAAGTTCGCATATTATTTCCATATACTTCTATTTCTTCTGCTAGTGGCCTAAGTGCCTAATCCCTAAAGATTATGCTTGTTGGCATGTGCTTATTTGGTAGGAATGGCCGATTTTTCTCTCATCCCTCTGTCCATTAAGTCTTCCTTCGGCCTTTAATTCTGCGTTGCTTCTAATTTGGTTATTTTTTCACCAATTGAGTAAACAAGCTTTCCACTCTGATTTGACCTAATTGTGCGAGATGAGTCCACCAGCAATTCCACACAGGTGGCTTATCTGGCCTCTTAGCAGTTGGGGGAAAAATGGTGCGAACTGCAACATACTCAGATCATTGTATGCAAAGATAACCAAACATTTGAGAGCCTAAAAACACAGTGATAGGAGACCAGTTCAACTGTCATTCCGGAGGAGGTCTTACTGTTCGATGCAACCACTCAAATTTCAAACAGATTTCCGCAGTTTGGCGTAATCGCTGAAACCAGTTCGACAATCCAACCATATTATTCTGATGTAAAAGCAAGAACACCCGGCACCTTTTGGGTGTAAAATTGTCACCGCTGCTCGCACAGTAACGCACTGTAGGAGTGATCCATCACAAGAAGTGACATACAAGCTACTTATCGTACTACTCCCTCCGTTCTAAATTAATTGACTCAGATTTAGTATAACTTGTACTAAATCTGAGTCAATTAATTCAGAACGGAGGGAGTACAAATCATGGCTTTTCTCCACTCTTTTTACCTTTTCTTTGTGAGATATCTTGTCCTCAGGACCTGCACCTTTCGGTTGTGTTGGTTAGTTGTTCCTCCCTTTTTCCTTGAGGTGCCCTGCTTGACTTCCCTTAGCGGCAACCTACTAGAAACTGCCGGGCTCCAAAAGGGAAAGGGAATAGATGAAGGAAACCAACGGAACCGACCGGTTGGAGCTTTGTGAAAATGCATGTGAGCTCGAGATGAAAACGACGTGAGACTTCGGACTGCCCAAGGCACCAACGAAAATTTGGACCATGCATGATCCGTGCAAGCTGCTCACTTTGTAACAAATTATAAAACATTTTGAATCTTTTAATATGAACTGCATACAGGTTGAAATAAGCAAATAAACGCACTAAAAAGCGTTTTTTTAAGGGGAGTCCCCGGCCTCTGCATCGTGAAGATGCACTATATACACGCGATTCGGAAAAAGCTAGAACATTATATAATTCACGACGAAGAGAGTACTTACTTTGGCCACTAGATAATATCTTTCATGTATTCCTCTGGGTTTATTTTGGAATTCCGATGGGTTTGGGGACACGGCAAAACATTTGGCAGTACATGAGTTTGTTAAGGAAAATAAATTGGACTTTATTGGTATTATTGAGACCGGCAGATCTTCGTTTGCGACTCCTTTTCTTAATTATTTAGCTGTGGGTTTAGATTTTACATGGTACTGTATTCCTCCACATGGGAGGTCGGGGGTATGTTGATTGGTTTTAACAACTCTACGGTGGCTGTTCAACATGTTGTCTCAGGCAACTTTTGCGTTAAGTTGCACCTGACAACGAAAATGGATGGCTTCCGTTGGGCCTTGGTCGTAGTGTACGGTGCGGCCCAAGAGGATAAGAAACCGGAATTTCTAGCAGAAATGGTGAGAATTTGCGAAGGGGAGACCCTACCTTTGTTGGTCGGAGGGGACTTTAATATCATCAGAAGACAAAATGAGAAAAATAATTCGAATTTTAGTGCTAGATGGCCTACTATCTTCAATGCGATTATTGAAAGTTTAAGTTTGAAAGACTTGAAAATGTCTGGCCGACAATACACGTGGCTAAGTAGACGGGAGACACCAACATATGAGAAGTTGGATCGTTTCCTTGACACTGTGGATTGGGAGAATAAGTATCCATTAGTCATAGTTCAGGCACTAAATAGAGCTGGTTCCGATCATACGCCGTTGTTGTTAGATACAGGGGATCAGGCTTTCGTGGGTAATTGTAGCAAATTCTCCTTTGAACTATGTTGGTTTCGTCAAGATGGTTTCATTGATATGATTGCTCGGGAGTGGAATGCGGTCCAACCAAGCAATGATCCTGTCATTTGCGACAATTTTTGCGTGGCTGGGCTAAACACTTGAGTGGAGAGTATAAGCTCTTGAGGGACAAACTAACGTTATTAATTAATGAGTTAGATATTAAAGCTGAGACCGTACCTTTGACGGTGGCCGAACGAGCCGCTAAGAGGGATGCCGATGACAAATTATCACAATTGCGCCGTGATGAAGAGTCTAAATGGGCACAGAGAGCAAAAGTTAGATATATCCAGGAAAGTGGAAGTAATACGAGATACTTTCACATAATTGCAAATGGAAAACATAGAAAAAAGAAGATCCTCCAACTTGAGCAAGACGAAGGCACCATAGTTGGAAACGAAAATCTGAAAACTTACATATCCGAGTATTATAAAAAATTGTTTGCGGCGTCGGCCCAAAATAATTTTGATCTTGATGAGGAAGTGACCCGTGATATGCCTCAAATATCACAGGAGGAAAATGATATTTTGACGCAAGAGTTCTCTGAAAAAGAAGTGCTAGAGGCAATCAAACAAATGGAACATAATAAAGCCCCCGGACCGGATGGGTTTCCTGCGGAATTTTATAAAAAATGTTGGAGAATCATAAAAGATGATCTAATGGCAATGTTTACCCAATTGCGTACGGGAAACCTGCCTTTATTTAAATTAAATTTCGGCATTATCACCTTATTACCCAAAAAAGAGGATGCAAGCCGAATTGAGCAATATCGGCCCATTTGCTTATTGAATGTTAGTTTCAAGATTTTCACAAAAGTTGGTACGAACAGAGTTACCACTATTGCGAGCAGGGTAATTCGTCCAACACAAACCGCTTTCATTTCTGGACGTAATATTCTTGAGGGAGTGGTGGTCTTACACGAAACAATTCATGAAATGCATAGAAAAAAATTGGATGGGGTTTTATTTAAAATTGATTTCGAGAAAGCCTATGATAAGGTTAATTGGTCCTTCTTACAACAGACATTAAGAATGAAGGGGTTTACACCTCAATGGTGTGCTTGGGTGGCACGGTTTGTGCAGGGAGGTAGTGTCGGAATTCGAGTAAATGATGATATTGGACACTATTTTCAAACACTAAAAGGATTGCGTCAAGGAGATCCGTTGTCTCCTTTACCTTTTAACCTAGTAGTAGATATGTTGGCTATCCTAATTTCCCGCGCAAAGGAGGATGGCCAAGTGGGTGGGCTTGTGCCGCATTTATTTGATGGTGGGGTGTCAATACTGCAATATGCCGATCATACTATCTTATTCCTTGAACACGACATTGCGAAAGCCGTGAATATGAAATTGATTTTAGCCTTTTTTAAGCAGTTATTGGGGTTAAAAATTAATTTTCATAAGAGTGAACTATATTGTTTTGGGAAAGCTAAAGATGATCAAGAGGAGTATCGTCGTATATTTGGATGTGAACTCGGATCACTACCATTCAGATACTTGGGGATTCCGATTCATCATCGTAAACTTTTGAACAAAGAGTGGAAAATTGTGGAAGATAGATTTGAGAAGAAATTGGCAGCTTGGGTAGCTAAGATGTTGTCTTACGGGGACCGTCTTGTGCTCATAAATTCAGTTTTAACAGCTTGCCAATGTTCTTACTATCCTTTTTTGAAATCCCAAAGGGGGTTCGGAAGAGATTAGACTTTTACCGATCTCGCTTTTTTGGCAAAGTGATCAACTTAAACGGAAATATAGACTCACAAAATGGAATATAGTTTGTAGACCAAAAGACCAGGGTGGTTTGGGAATTGCTGTCCTAGAAGTTTAAAATAAATGCCTTTTGAGTAAGTGGTTGTACAAAATATTAAATGAAGAGGGAGTATGGAAGGAAATCTTAGTCAACAAGTACTTAGGAGACAAGGCGTTGTCTCAAGTGCAAGTTAAACCAAATGACTCCCCTTTTTGGAAGGGAATTATGAAGGTAAAGGAAGAGTTTTTACAGCGTGATAAATTTCAGATTGGGAATGGTGAGCAGGTTCGGTTTTGGGAGGACTCCTGGTTAGGGACGGTGACACTACATAATCAATATCCATCGTTGTACACCATAGCCTCGAATAAAAACGGCACGGTGGCTGATGTATTGGGGGTAGCGCCTATTAATCTCCCTTTTAGTCGGACATTACTAGGACAAAGGAGAGAGGATTGGTTTCATCTTGTAGAGCGATTAATGCATATAACTCTCACGAATGAACCTGACAAGTTTATTTGGTCTGTTACTAGTAATGGAGTGTTCACGGTAAAATCATATTACGAGGATCTGATGAATGGAAACACTAGGTACTTGCGTAAATACCTATGGAAACTAAAGATACCACTAAAGATTAAAAAAAATCTGTGGTTTCTTAATAGAAAAGAAATTTTGACAAAAGATAACTTGGCTAAAAGACAATGGGTAGGTAGTCAAAAGTGTGTATTTTGTGATGCAATCATGCAAATGAGTCTGCTGAACATTTATTCATCAAATGTACTTTCCTAGAGACATTTGGAGACTAGTGCACTTCACTTTTAATGTCTACCCGCCCACTAGCATTGCAAACTTGTTTGGGAGTTGGCTGAATGGGATTGATAGAGTTACAAAGGCTCGCATTCGAATTGGTGTAGCGGCCATATTGTGGGCACTTTGGAATGGTAGAAATGACATTGTCTTTAACAAATCGAATTCTATTCATTATTTGCAGGTTATTCACAAGGCATGCTACTGGATTCACTTATGGTCTTTCCTGTTACCGGAGGATCAACGTGGGCTCATGGATGCCGTCTGTACCCGTATGTTGACAGTCGTGCGGGCTATCTTCAGTCGGGCTGGGTGGCTTCATACTAGAAGAATTGATGCTTAGTTCAATTTTATTTGATTGGCTGATCTTTGTAGCCACCCTTTGTGATCCATGAATTGTAACACTCTGAACAGTTTTGGTTAAATAATTGCGGATGGCTGTGTGCATCTTTTGGATGCAGAGGCCGGAAATCCGCACCCCGTTATCTATAAAAAAATTGTATTCCTCTGGGACATGTTTTGTTACCTAATAATCGTGCATCAATTCTAATGGTGCCAGTCGGGTACAAATCTCTGATTGGTTTATCCCCCGATTGAGTAATTCATGTAGGCAATCAAACACACTCTTTATACTTTGGAGGAAATTTCACGGGAGCTACATTTTAATTGCCACATTGTTAAGGGAATACCGTCTCATCAATGGAGTGGCCTACGCCCTAAGCTGACCGAAAAACCAAGGTGAATTAGAAATCAATGACTTGGATGCTAAAAACAACTCTTGCTTAGTAAATTGTTGGTCACGTTTTTTGCCGATGATGTGTACCGCGTTATAAGTATGGTGGTTCTAAGACCATTTCACATTTCCATTGGAAACCAAGTTATTTTCATTTCTAGTCTGGCTTTATGAAGTGAACATCATTCTTCAAGTTTGGAATCTTCACTATTAGAGGATTATGTGAAGACACCTGGATTGAGAATGTTCTCTTGAGTGTTAAATAGCGAGGAACTTCATCAAACCTTTCGACATAAGTACGTCAAAATTATGAGAAGACAACTTTCCAATGCAGGCAACCAAACATGCCATTAGTACGGACTAAATTTCACAGTGAGTTTAAGTGAACTGGATTTAATTCTTTGTAATACAGATTTAAGCACCGACATTTCTTTTTGAACTAGATTTAAGGTACCCTGAAAAATTGGGCCCACGCGTGAACTTTGGACGCCTTGTCGTGTTTTTAAGTCATCAGCCGGTAATTCTACCAAGATTCTGGGTACCAGCGCTTGCATTGGCCTAACCGTGTGTACCTTGTGTGATTCATCCAGCGGCAGTCGTCAGGTTATTCAGAGGAATCGGCGGAAGAATATAGAAAATCATGGTCTCTGCTAAGAAAGTTTGTGCAGGCAGCAGTGCACTAGGGAGCATCCATGCAAACTCTTGAAACTGGACTCCCGCGAAGCAATGAACACAGAGCTCGGTGATTGGGCCTGTACCGAGGGGAATGATTAGTAAAAATAATCTAGAGTTGCAGACAGTACGGTACAGTAAACAACACTAGTAGATCGATGCTGCAGGGCATAATTTTCTTGAAACTGGACTCCACCTCAGTGGCGCTCGTAAGTCGTAACTATAGCAGAAATGATCAGCGGAGCTAACCTCAATTGCCTGAAGCACCGAATCCACGGGTGCTAGCCATAATTTGCAGTCCTGGACGGTGCAAAAAAAAAAAAAAAACTAGAGCCTGTGCGAAGTTGATGCATCGAGAAGCATAGGTCGTCCTTGAACAAAAACCTTACTGAACCAAGAAAAAAAAAGGATCGGTTGTGTACCGGGCTCTCGTTAGATATATCAATTGGCCCTGTGCAAGAAAAAAAAGAGCGAAAGCCCACTGGACTGAAAGGCTGCCTCCTGAACCAACATTTCATGTTTGGCTGGAGTACTAAAAGTGAGGAATGGAAGTTTGAGGGTTGTGGGACTTCTAGTCTATTTATTAATAACGTAAACTCCCTTGAAACGCTTTAATGGGGGTGACTAGTTAATTACTAGAAGGAAAAGATGCACGTTGTCGCGTCCGTCCTAATACGAACAACAATAGATGAATAAACAATTTTCTTAGCGAACCACATATATAAAATAGTACTAATGATGGAAAAAATAGTACCATTGGATAACTACATAGAGAAGCAGAGAAGGAAAACAACTATTTAGTTGTAGTAAAGTTAAGAATACACCACTTATCAGAAAGAGCATGAACCCACTTAAAAAAGTTTACACTCAATTAGAGAATCAGGATAACGATAATTATGAAATGTCATGAAAGTAAAATTGTGTATATGATTCTATAATGATTTGATAAAAAACAATTGATCAAAATTCTGACAATCTGCAGACATTGTACGATATGATGAAAATTGCAAAATCGGAGAGATAGATTAGCCAAGTTTTTATTAACCATCGAGGTCCTATAACGAAGGTCATTGATTTTAATATAATGAAATCAGGTAGAATTTTCTGACATAAATTGGTATAATTATGTCTTGGCATATTTAAATAAATTGCATCGTATACGGTGGATACTACATAAAAACAGAAGAGTATTCCACAAATAAATATTTAAAAATTCACTACCATATAGAGCAAACTGAGATTTTAAACTGTTTACATGCAATATCAATTTGTGCATTCGATCCAGATTGTATAAAAAAAAAGAAAAAAAATTAACATGCGTGAATACCACCAACAATTATATATCTAATTTCAAGAATGTCCTTATTTTAACATATAATTTACATGTTCGCCACTTCAACACCACATGCTATTTTATTATTGTACCCTCGGTGTCATGACTTTTCTATACTATGATGATTGCAACCGAGTCTAATCAAACATAGTTTTTTTTTAGTGTATGCATTCAACTATCTACAAAATACTTACATGCATTTTCTTACATAATCTGACTTGTGCTCTGCATACAAATGAGATATAAGAAAATAGATAACGTTCACAGATAAATACCCATATCATCTTTCATAAGTAATTAGTGGCATCTAACAACGATGCGTATAACTCATCTTTCCACCCCATTCACCATCGATTTGTCATTCACGGTTTCAACCGTTGTTGCCACCACCATCGAGTCGACCACTACTAACAACAACAGTGACAACGGCCGGCAGGAAACATGGGTGTTCATGTGCAACTATTGCGAGGATTGTAGAAAATCAAGTCAATGTCAGTTGGGTGGCCACCAGAGGGGAGCGCACATGGCGTGCAAGTTAACAATGGACTTGAGGCGCGACATTAGGGATGGACAGTCGGCCACTACTAACAGCAACGGTGACAACGGCCGATGCGGGCAGGGTGTTCACGTGCAGCTACTATGAAGGTTGTAGGAAGTCAGCTGAATGGTGTTGGGTGGCCACCAAAGGGGAGCGAACGCGGCGTGCAAGTTAACAATGTACTTGGCGTTGGGTAGTCACCAGAGGGGAGCGCATGTGGTGTGCAAGTTAACAATGGACTTGAGACTGGACATCAGCGGTGGAGGTGCCCTGTAGTCTCAGGTGCTTGACGGAGCCAGAGGTGTGTGCCGATAACCGCATGTTCTTTACAAAAATCGAAACGACATGTTTAGGTTTAATTTTTTTGAAATAAAACATATAACACGTATTGTACACATTCTAGAAGTTCTTTTTTTGTATTTTGGTCTACACAAAAAGAGTAATTTTGAGGAGAATGGAGCTAATTTTTCTTTCTTACAACCACAATTTTCTTTTTATGTAGATGGGATCCTTTTTTTATTTCACCAAAAAATAGTAGATAATTGTGTATATCCAATAAATGGTTCTAAAACTGTATTTAAATGTGAACTATAAATAAATATAAAGTGAAAGGTGAGTGGGGTCCACCATGATGTGGACATGTAGAATAAGGAGAAGGCACCAATTCTAGGGAGTTTAATATTTAGAAAGGATGTGGAGTTTTTTTAATGAAGGGCAATATATTAACATCAGGATTATGTCAATTACACATAGGCTCTCCACCAACTCAATATTAAGAGCAATTCAAACCATCGAGGATATATATAGCTGTATTATTTCAAAAAAATGGTACTATCCAAGTGTCAAGCTAAAGCGACTGAACGCACGCACCAAAAACCAGCGACATCAAGCGCCACGTGAGACGACACACATGTTGCGAGAAATGTCCTCCACAGCGACACCTTCAGGAAGGAACACCATGTAAGTGTCGTTGTTGCCAGTTCTCTAGTTTCGCCTTGGAGAGCATGTATGAGAAATCTCCGAGCAATGTCTTCAATACGTCACGATGTCTAAGTAACGTCATGCCAAGTACAACCAATAAAGGTCAGACTAAAGGGTTTTCACCCTAACAATGAAGAAGTGGGAATGGGAATTTGAGGATTGTCGGACTTCTAGTTGTTGTTTTGTGTTGATCCAAATTCGTATATACTGATAAAGGCCTGGTTATGACGTAGGAGAGCGGAGAGTCCCAAACTTTAGCACATTTTATATCGAAACATGGTACGGTTAAGTAACTTTTATTTAATTGAAGAATTAAGAAGTAAAACACGATCAGGGCCAAGTTAGTTTCGACTGGGCCATTATCGAAACCAGCCTTTAGGCAATACAGTTGCTGAAACTTCACATTCGACAGACACCACAGTATTTTCTAAATTAGTTAGTTAAAAACGGGTGCTACTTATCAAATAATTTTTTAAAAATATATTATTTAAAAATTATATCTTGAAGATGTAGTCATTGTATAGATGATTTTGCAAAATTAGCCGTCACACATTGGACGATTTGGCTTGTGGAAAGTTGTATTTATGGCCTTGGATACGTCTTTCGGTCAACAACAACATGGAACGCCCTATTGCCGGCAGTTATAGTATCGTCGAGATCAAGCCGAAGCCGATCATGTTCCTCCAAGGAGTTTCTATAAACATGAACATAGATATTACCTCCGATCCGTTTTAACTGTCGCGAGGTCTTCACAAAATTATACGATTGGAAGTCATATTCTGCGTCAGTTATTTCGGATCAGAGGAGTAGTTTTTTATACGAGGTAAAAAATTATCTTTTCATTCATATAGAAGAAGTGAATTGGCCAGTTTATAACGAAAACTGACAAAAACTGATACAACACAAAACGCAACCCACTAGCCCTAAAATCGCGTTCCAGACGAGTTGATGAACATAGAGTTTCGAACTCAGGAACTAATAAGGTGGCACGTAGTGCAATTTCTAGTAGCGTATGATGTCGGTTCGACTCATCCAGACCCAGGGTTTTTTCTATTCCAGTGAACATTGTAGAGTAGTAAAACGCCACCAATTCTAAAAATAGTTCCTCATACAAGGAATTGAATATTTCTTCTCCAAAGAAAAATGAGCTGTAAAGTAGCATTCCGCATCACAGACAGTTGATGCGTCCCTCTGCTCTAGAAATATATAGGAGTTGATGTGTCCTTCTCAGCAGTCAGCAGCTAATCTATTGGGACGCATCGACTGAAATTCTACTCGTCTCGTGGCACATCACGTGTTAATTAACTGAGAAAGGGGACATTCGATAGAGAATCATGACTTTATTTAAAGTTAAGTCAAATAATTTAGGCAGGGCGCGTGATATACTCCCTCCGTCCAATAAAGGATGTCACACTTTCTATCAAAATTGGATGTATCTAGACATGTCTTAGTGTATAGATACATCCAAATTTGATAAAAAGTGTGACATCTTTTGTTAGACAGAGGGAGTAGAAGAAAATATTTGGCCAGTTTATAAGAGAAATTGGCCGAAAACTGATACATCATTAATACACAACACACTAAGCCCAAGGCTGTGTTCCAAACGAGTTGGCGGCCAAAACACCCAAGCGATCAAAACCACCACCCACACGCCTCAACGTAGCACAACGGAGGAAAAAACCAGAGCCGTCGCTCCGATGTACACGCCGGCCCTAGGGCCACATGAAGGGGATCGCAGGCAGAAAACAATAAATTTTCTAACAACGATAAACTTAAACTAGCCAGGATCTATACTATGCAGATAGAGTAATACGGAGTAGATCGATATACATACCCTTGTAGACCGAAACGCGGGATTACGCTCCCGCACAAGCGTTGTCGATGAAGCCGACGAATACGACCTCGAGGTCGTGTAGAGTAAGAAGACCTCCGAGCACCACTAGCGTGGCACCTCGCAGGGATCCACACACGTACGGTGAAGACGACGACCTCCGGGCTCTGATCCAGGGACGAGCAGCGGAAGACTTGGACCGGAAGACCAGCAGCACGGCGGTGTGCGAATGGTGGAGAAAACTTCACCTTGGCGCAACTCCAATGGAGGAATCACGTTTCAAGAAGAAGAAGAGAGAGAGAGATTGGTTGTTCTTTAAAAGCCAAAGGGGGCACCTCTATATATAGGTGGAGGGGGCTGCCAGCCTTGCTGGCTGGGTGGTGTGGGACTATTCCCACACCAGCCCGCCCCCAAGGGGTGCGACGGCCCTAGGTGGGCCCCATTTGGCCCACCTAGGGCAGCCCCCTTCCTCATGCGCACCTAGGGGGGAAATTCCCCCCCTATGGGCCTTCTCTCCCATGGGAAGGCCCATTTAAGGTGGGCTGCCTTTTAAATTCTGAAAATCATTAAATAAAAATGTATTTAACTATTAATTACACTAATTAATATTAAACACACATTATCTAATTTATTCCGGCTCCGAAAACTATTTCGTCGCTCTCCGATCTTCATCGGATCTTTCCCGGGACGCTCCCGGTGCTCTCTTCTAATTTCTCTTCCGGTAAACTTGTCGACTCCCCTTAAGTGTGTTACCCTAGCGGTTCGAGATATCGCCAGACATGATCGAGACGCGCTCTCCGATCAATGACTAATTCGTGGAACTTTGATACCCAAAATTAATCCCTGTGAGATAACGAATAACTTTGTCGTTCGAACCTAGACGTCGAGTCTTAAACCTTTTGCCATGGCGATACTTAGCGTGTCCGAGACTCGTTCATAGATATCGCGATACCTAGCTTGATCTCGTTACCGACAACACTATCTTCTACTCGTCCATGATATTATGTCCTGGTGACCTAGTCACATGCTTGCAAGCTTATTTGACATAATCTCACCGAGTGGGCCCTAGAGTATCTATCCTGCTATGCGGACTGGCAAATCCCGCTCTTGATCCCTCGTCTCAACATACTCCCTTCCGATACCCGAGAGGGACACCTTTATTGTCATACTATTAAGACATGACGTTTGATGCAATCAAAGTATCCTTCAGGAATAGCAATAAGAGTTGATCTCACGGTCAAAGGCGTAATGACTACGTCCTACAAATATTGGGCATGTGCATCACATCGTTCTACCAACGATATGACTCCATTGTCAACTGACACGATGTCACATGATCGGGAAACCTCGATCATCGATTGCACAATGAACTAGTCACGTAGAGGCTACTAGGGACCTGGTTATCACACGTGTATTAATGTTTCCGCTTAATACAGTTATAGCATGACACAAAAACGTATTATGAACAAATGAGATATGATAAATAAAACACTTTATTAATTTCCTCTAGGGCATATCTCCTTCACCACACACCACCTAGCCGATGACGAAAAGCGGGACAGAGACGCCCTGTAGCTCACCGTCGCCTACCACCAACTCTCCACGGGTCCCTCCGACCGGCGAAGCATCCCACAAAAGGTCTCAAGAGACAAACGGCGTAGAAACGCCGACCTCGCCCGATCCCACGTGGGATCAAGATTTCCCCCAAAAACTTCCGGGCTCCCGCAAAAAAAAAAACTTCCGGGCTAAGGAGCGAGAAAACAACACCTCAACGACGTCTTAAAAAAGAGCGTGGCGCCCTAGAGCGTCGTCGTCACCTGCCCTGCACGGCAATCAGGGCAAGGCTTTCACGCAAAGCTCCCGCCCACCCCATGGACCGACCAGACCAATGCCGCAAACCCGCACACAGACCGCCAGCCCCACGCGCCCAACGTCTGTGGCCACCAGGCGCTGGGGCCTAGAACCGCCTCGCACTGAGCCACCTCCTTACTCGCAGCGACGAAGACCACCATCCAGGGCCGCCGCCCCGGCTTCCGGGCACCACACCAAGCCGCAGCCCAGCAGGAGCTCACTATGGTCCGCCCATGAGCCGTCACGAAGAAACTGCGACGCCCGCCGTCGAGACCGTCGGAACTGAACAACTGAGCTCATCCCCCATCACGCCGCCACGCCTAGGCTCCCCGTCGCCTCGACGCGAAGTGTCATCGTACGGATCATCACCACCAGCCTACCTGATTGCAAAAGGAGAGAGCAAATCGGACACGACCAGCCGCCACCGTGAGCAGGACAGCCACATCGGGCCTTTTTTTTGGAAGAATGGTATAGAATTCTATGGTATACGCCCAATCGGGCCAAATAAAAATTTCGCTCTCCTTTTGTTTTTATTTACTATGCGCTTTGAGTTTAGTGAAAATCAAATTTCATCAAATTTGACAAGAACATAGCAAAAAAAACAGCTATTAAGTCCCAACTACCAGTACATCGTATTGATCAAATGCACTGATTAGAAGTAGAAATAGTCATGTAAAACTGGGGGCTATGCTTATTTGGAGGACAATGTGTAGTCATTAGTAATTCCATTGTTTTTTTTTCAGAATGATATCTTTATAGAAGCGAAAAGTACATTACAAATAAAGTCTAGAAGGAACTAGCAAATTAGATTTTTAAATTTTTTCTTCTTATATAACATAATATTATACTATTCTGAATGCAACCATAGAAAAATGACATAGATATTAAACCACACACATGTAAATACCAACAAAGGTTTTCTCATAATTTAAATTTCAAACAGTAATACCAAAGCTATAAGCGCACACACACAACTATTAAAGTAACCAACCAACATCGACAGGAGTAACAACACCAATTCTTCATGAAATGTGACAAGAGTAACAACACCAATTCTTCATGAAATGTAACCGAACAACCGTTTCTAGGAGCCAAGAATACAAATCAACATATTGTCATGAGCGTAACAACTGGACAAAGATTGTGAGGACAATACTCCTCGCGACAACCATGAAAAAAAATATCCAATACTCCTCGCGGCAACCATGGAAAAAATATCCAAAACCGATCCAGCAAAGGAAGATTTGAAATACCATACCTAGGCAAATTTAATCTTCAATACCACAATTAACGTCAAGAAGAAGATCTACCCGTCTAACGATGGGACACATATCACTTATTGTAAACGATGCCATCTACCTTGATGACAAAGATGGCTAGCAAAACCCTAACCTGATCTATTGAAAACACTATTTTCAATGAATCCTACACTCATATATTGGGTATCCGACCCCTCTTGACGCCGGCAAGGCTAACCAAAGGATGTGAAACTGACGAATGAAGAGACAAAACCGGAGGTGGCTGGTAAGTTTTCTTCTAGCTGCAGAACAACAAGCTTAGCATGGTGGTTGTAATTTGCTTCTTGTTTTTTTTTGTGAAACACAGTACAAACGCAGACACTCATATATACGAGCGCACACTCGCCCCCTATGAACGCACACACGCACATCCTACCCTTTTGTGCACCTCCTAAATACTGAGTCGGTGGATCAAGTCTTCAGATTGACGATGTCACAACTAGCGCCTCGCTGTCGACGGGAGCGTCGCCTCCCACTAAAAAATATTCCGCCGTTTATCGGAGTTGGAGGGCACACCCAAGCGCCTGGGCCTTGATTCATCAAGAGTAACAAGTGGACCAGACCTTGAACCAGACTACTAGAGAGACAAGCGTTGCCACCGGTCACCCCGCCCCATGGTAATCTTTTTCTTCAAATAAATCAAAGTTTGTTTCATCCCCCTTGTTTATGTCCTTTCTCCAATACATGATACTCCCAGTATTTACAATATACATGTTTTATATGTAACCCATGTTATCTAGATTCATACTGAAATAAGTATATATGTACACCAAAACATGTTTACATACATGGGTGTACATATGAGTGCGAAAAAGGCTAAAATATCTTATATTGTGGACCAAAGAGGGTAGTTTCTAACGAAAGCACCACTCTATCTCAAAAAGTGCTTTTGATGAGTTTTGAGTTACGACTAACATGAGTATCCTATAACATTTTGTTGTTTAAATTGACAATGTTTTTTTTATTCACACCGACCTCGATTTTCCCATGAACCCTGTATCTTATCAAATTTGCAGACTGTCGGGGATGTAACCCCCGGTACCCTAAGGTTATGGTGTTATTATGCTTATATTAGAGGGAAAAGAGAAGTTAAATGTGTGAGTGGGTGAAAGATCAGATGATAGGCAAAGAGATGCTACTCGGGCCGACATAAGCATTCTCCCGGCTAGCCTAAGCTGGGGATGGGCCGACTTTATGGGTAACCCGGGTGGACCGAGGTAGCCAGCAGTGGGGCACAATGCCTTTGGACTTCGGGCCGTCCGAGTTATCTCTAACATCGACCTTCACCTCGCCGACACCACCATGCCGTCATCGACCTCGGCCTCGCCCCGGCACGACTCTGCGTCCCCGACCACTCCCGGCTTCCCCGACATGGCGCCACTCCCGGCTTCCCCGACAGGGCGGCACCCCGGCTTCCCCGACATGGCGCCACTCCCGGCTTCCCCGACATGGCGGCACCCCGGCTTCCCCGACATGGCGCCACTCCCGGCTTCCCCGACAAGGCGGCACCCCGGCTTCCCCGACATGGCGCCACTCCCGGCTTCCCCGACATGACGCCACTCCCGGCTTCCCCGACAAGGCGGCACCCCGGCTTCCCCGACATGGCGCCACTCCCGGCTTCCCCGACATGGCGCCACTCCCGGCTTCCCCGACATGGCGGCACCCCGGCTTCCCCGACATGGCGGCACCCCGACTTCCCCGACCGGTACGGATGATTCTGAAGACAGGCGCAAGCAGACAAGACAAGGACGCGCGCCGCACGGGTTCTGCCTGCCCTGAGTGTGACCAGGCATGGCTACAGTGCCGATGATGTGACTAGAGTACACTGCATAGTGCAGTGAACAGTGCTGACAAGACCCAAGTAGTCAAATCATGAACAGTGCATGTATAGTGTCACGTGGGCCACCTCTTGTCCCCTGGGCTCCTCCTATATAAGGAGCACCAGGGGGAAGGCCAAAGCCAAGCCATGGGCAGCAAGGCCACGGCCGGCCAAGCCACGCACGGGCTGCTCTCTTCCCCCCTTTGCTCTCTTTCTCCCCCAAAACCTCTTAGAGGTAACTCGGTTCAGCTCATGGAGCATCCTGTACATAGCATATGCGGAGAGAAGAAATACACAGAGTAGGCTAGATGCTGCAGTAGGGGTTTTATCTCCTCACGAGAGCCCCGAAGCAGGGTAAATCCTTGTGTTCATGTGTTCTTCCGTGTGCGATCCCTTCGCGCCATCCCTCCCCGAATCCTCTAGCGTCCATCCGGCCCCACAAATTAGCCTACCCGTAGGCATCTGTTTGTTCGCCACGACGACAGTTGGCGCCCACCGTGGGGCAGACAGTGGCGCTTGCTGGAGTCAATTCGGACGGGACCTCCTTCATCAACTCGGGGACTCGACATCACCATGGTCTCCACGCTCCAACTCGCTGCCGCAAGCAGAGGCCGGTCCAACCTATACCAGCACTCGCCGTCGACAGACTCCGGGTAACTCCCCGACAGTTGCCCGGGTCATGTCGGCGTCGTCAATCCAGCCCGCACCAATGCTCTGTGAGTATCTTCGTCTGTACCATGTGGTTGGTTAATCTTGAGAGTAACTCGGGGACTGCCCCCTTCGTATCATGCTTAGTGTTTTCCCCGGGAGCGAGATGTCTTGACCCGGGGACTGGTCGGCTAGTCGGTTCCGCGTTTAACTCTAAAGTAACTCGGGGGCTGCCTTTTTTATATGCTTGCGGTTTATGTCTGTCTGTCCGAGTTATTTATATGTCGGCACTCCGAGGTGAACTCGGGGATTGCCCTGTTATTTATATGCATGCCTGCTGTTTGTATCGTTTGTATGTCGGCAATCCGAGATAAACTCGGGGACTGCCTTGCCTGTCTGCATGCGTGTTGTTGTTTATGGTGTCCATATACCGAATAGCTTTCAACCTTGTTTAAAAGTTCAAGTAATGTATGCTATCCGAGATGACCTTGTGACTCGACTGACGAACGCCTAGAATGGTAGTCAAGAGCAGAGATTGTGGAGTATAGTAAACATGAAAACATACTCGGGGACTCGGTCTAAAAAGTAATTCGGCATATGTTGTCTGTGTGTTTTCCCCGGAGCAAGATGTCTTGACCCGGGGACTAGCCCGCCAGTGCATTCTATTCTTTCTGCTAGATCTGAAAAGTAACCCGGGGACTCGGCGAAACCGAGTCCGCGTCCCAGTGCCTGGCTCGGCAGCTCGTCGTAATTTCTGTCTCGAGTTGAGTTTAGTTTGACTTGTTAAATAGAGTTATCGCTCATGTTAAATATCATTATATATATGCCTGAACTAACATTGAAAGGTGATGTCGGTTTTACCGAGAGAGTATTCATCTCAAAGGTCTTGATCATGTCGGTTATCTCGGATCCAATTTATATTTATTATGGCCTGAAAGTATATCCCGGACTATCTTTGATGTCGGTTTGCCGAGTTATAAAGGGCCTGTTATACCGTGTTGTCGCTTATGTCGGTAAGATTTAATTTGATCGGTTAATTAGAATTGTCACTCCTGTTGGATATTCATTATATATGTATGCACGAACTAACATTGAAAGGTGATATCGGTGTTACCGAGAGGATATTCATGTCAATGGTCTTGGTTATGTTGGTTATTATGTCAGTTATCTCGGATCCATCTTATAGCTATCATTGTTTCAGTGTATATCATGGATAGTCTCTGGTATCAGCTTGCCGAGTTATAATGGCATATCGTACCAAGTCACTGTTTATGTCGGCTCGCCACTGTATCACGGCATACTTCCATATCCCAAATCACCGTTTATGTCGGTTCGCCACTGTATCACGGCATCCTTCCATATCCCAGATCGCCGTTTGTTTCGGTTCGCCACTGTATCACGGCATCCTTCCATATCCCAGATCGCCGTTTATTTCGGTTTGCCACAGTATCACGGCATATTTCCATGTCTCAGATCATCGTTGGTGTTGGCTTGCCAAAGGCAACGTGGGTGATGAGCCCAGAGTGGCCGAGATACCGAGACATGTGTGATATGCTCAGAGTGGCTGAGGTACCGAGACATGTGTGATATGCCCAGAGTGGCTACCGGACCTCCGAGACACCCGAGATATGTTTATGTCAAACCAGCAGTGGCTGGAGACATCTATGTCGGTAAGTGCCCAGAGTGGCTACCGGACGTTCGAGACACCCGAGATACCCTTATGTCAAACCAGCAGTGGCTGGAGACATCTATGTCGGTAAGTGCCCAGAGTGGCTGCCGGACATTCGAGATACCCGAGATACCCTTATGTCAAACCAGCAGTGGCTGGAGACATCTATGTCGGTAAGTGCCCAGAGTGGCTACCGGACATTCGAGACACCCGAGATACCTTACGTCAAACCAGCAGTGGCTGAAGACATCTATGTCGGTAAAACGCCCAGAGTGGCTAAGGAACCGGCATATGATTGTATTTTTGCAGGTACAAGGAGGAGTATGTGAAGACGATGATGTTATTATTTTTCTAAGTCTGCGCGCGACTCTGCGAGTCCCCCGCAGCCTCGGGGACTAGTGTCGGGGATGTAACCCCCAGTACCCTAAGGTTATGGTGTTATTATGCTTATATTAGAGGGAAAAGAGAAGTTAAATGTGTGAGTGGGTGAAAGATCAGATGATAGGCAAAGAGATGCTACTCGGGCCGACATAAGCATTCTCCCGGCCAGCCTAAGCTGGGGATGGACCGACTTTATGGGTAACCCGGGTGGACCGAGGTAGCCAGCAGAGGGGCACGATGCCTTTGGACTTTGGGCCGTCCGAGTTATCTCTAACATCGACCTTCACCTCGCCGACACCACCATGCCGTCATCGACCTCGGCCTCGCCCCGGCACGACTCTGCGTCCCCGACCACTCCCGGCTTCCCCGACATGGCGCCACTCCCGGCTTCCCCGACAAGGCGGCACCCCTGCTTTCTCGACATGGCGCCACTCCCGGATTCCCTGACAAGGCGGCACCCCGGCTTCCCCGACATGGCGCCACTCCCGGCTTCCCCGACATGACGCCACTCCCGGCTTCCCCGACAAGGCGGCACCCCGGCTTCCCCGACATGGCGGCACCCCTACTTCCCCGACCGGTACGGATGATTCTGAAGACAGGCGCAAGCGGACAAGACAAGGACGCGCGCCGCACGGGTTCTGCCCGCCCTGAGTGTGACCAGGCATGGCTACAGTGCCGATGATGTGACTAGAGTACACTGCATAGTGAAGTGAACAGTGCTGACAAGACCCCAGTAGTCAAATCATGAACAGTGCATGTATAGTGTCACGTGGGCCACCTCTTGTCCCCTGGGCTCCTCCTATATAAGGAGCACCAGGGGGAAGGCCAAAGCCAAGCCATGGGCAGCAAGGCCACGGCCGGCCAAGCCACGCATGGGCTGCTCTCTTCCCCCCTTTGCTCTCTTTCTCCCCCAAAACCTCTTAGAGGTAACTCGGTTCAGCTCATGGAGCATCCTGTACATAGCATATGCGGAGAGAAGAAATACACAGAGTAGGCTAGATGCTGCAGTAGGGCTTTTATCTCCTCACGAGAGCCCCGAAGCAGGGTAAATCCTTTTGTTCATGTGTTCTTCCGTGTGCGATCCCTTCGCGCTATCCCTCACCGAATCCTCTAGCGTCCATCCGGCCCCACAAATTAGCCTACCCGTAGGCATCTGTTTGTTCGCCACGACGACACAGACTAAACTTGGCACACATGCATACCAACAACCATGGATGGGCCTTATAAGATATCTAGAAACTTATTCTTGTATGCGTGCCAAAGTTTGCAAGTTCCAACATTCCATCAGTCTAGGGTAAGTTTAAGCACAGAGCATACGGCTGCCTCTTTTTTAATGGGAGAGACCAAGAAGGGCCTATAACTTCATTAGTAGAGCAGCAGAAACCAAATTACATAGAGGACCCTAAGAAAATAACAGAATCATCCTTGCAAACAAGACCCGAAGTAAACCGTAACTGGGTCCTTCATCATCGCCGTCGGTCACCAGAGACCTCGAGGCCTGAGCATCAGTATCACCGATGGGGAACTTGCTACTTGGGGTAACATCGACGGGTACACCCATGCCGTGGTTGAAGATCCTGCACCTAATTTGGAAGAAGGAGCCCGTGCTAAAGCGCCAGAGCGCGGAACGACTACCTTGGCCGTAGGGAGCACCAGCCCAAAATTGCCGACGCTGGTGGTCTCTGCAGGTCATCGTCGCAGCTCCAAGGGAACACACCGGTGTGCACACTCCCTATTCCCTTAGAGCGCCTAAATCGAGGAACTTCCAAGGAAACACCTCTTCTCTGACATCCCCATCACCACGATTGTGACGAGACAAAGAGAGGGGCTTTAGATAGACCCAACAAGCTTATTGGTAGGGATACTCTAGATCCACCCATCCTTGTCGCCTTCCACCATGGACATCTCATAGGGAGGGTTTCGAGCTCCAAACGCAGCTCGGAAGTGGCCAAACAAGCCATCGAGGAGGCAGCATAATGCCAGAAACCACGTAGGATAAAACACAATCTAAACCTACCCCTATAGTTTACTACTAGAAGGGTTTGGCGCGCTTTGCAGCGCCTGAGGGGATTATCGCCCCGATCAATAGTTGAAATGTTGGATTGAAGAGCTACTTGTTGTTTTTCACGGTTTATAAATTGTAACAGTTTGTCCCATATATTAAAAAGAAGATAACACGGCTCATGTTCAGATCGTACATAATACTACATACATAATTCATATATTCACTTATTTGTAAGTAGCACCAATCAGACTTATTCATATGGAACTGTAAAATGGGCTGGTATTAAAGTAACATGGAATATATACCAGTAAAATAATAAATCATGCCAGTGAAGATGTTGATGGTGTTAATCACCGAGCTTTGAAGCCACTCTTAGGAAGGGGAAAACCGAGGCATACATGAAAATCAAACCACGCTAAATCTTGTCTTCACAACAAAAAAAATAAACAAATGTGGAGATTGAGGAATCTAAATGCCTCAAACTCAATTCATAAGGGAACACGATTAATCCAACTCTAAAGTATATGAAAAGCTATAGCACACCAAGACTCTGATCTAAGATCTGAAATGAACCTTGCTCAAATGTTGATGGGATAGTTGCATTATTTACATGATTATTGAGTATAAAAATAACAACACAAAATGTGCCATCAAATCAAAATGTTTGCATACGTACAACTGAAGTTGGGAACAAAAAGTACATCACATTCACATGTAAATATGTAATCATCTTTGCTTGCAAATCACACAACAAAATATTCCATCAACTTCCTACTACTTCAGCTGGCTTTCAGTCTTAGCTAGAAATGAAAAACAAATAAGTACTTCCGAACTAAACAAGCGAATGATTATGAGCTTAAAGGCCAGGGTGTCCTTGCTACTAGTTGCATGCCCGAGATTCAGCAGCCGCACTTAGAAGCTGCCGCCAGCGAAATGGTACTCCATGGTAAATCATGTGAAATTACATGCAACTTTGAGATAATAGAAAATACTATATCATAACCTCACAACAGTAAATGATTATCCTCTTTAAAGCATAAAATGAGATAAAAGGAAAGAAACTTATATTGATGAATTACACGATGTATGCCGCCTGGTAGGAGCAACTTACTTGAGCCTAATATCTGAACCTGGCAGCACACCCATCTAAGCAAAATAATTGATTAGAGGAAAATAATTTTAGCTTACATGTTGCAAAACCTATATGCTTTTGCATACTTGATAACAAAAGGAAAACTTAGTGAATACTGATAATCGAAGAAAAACCTCACTGGAGCTGGAGAAAAATGGTGAATCGAGCGTACAAACTCGATGTCACCATTCAACGCAAGGGAGAGAACTTCAGCATAAGCTACCAGAGCAATGACAGGTGTAATCTAATATCTCATTACTTAAAAAATATGCATATGTGATATATATTAATTCTAGCAAGTAGTGATATGTAACCACCAACGTAAGAAATTAATGAACAAAATATAGCAGCATTTTTGGCTGAAAACAGTAGATGCACTCCTTCTATTTATATCATAGGCAAATAGAGGACCAAATTTGATTGCCTCCTATATCATTTGCAGGACAAATAACCCAAAAGCAAACCGAAGCACATATTATTCAATGTATGTAGCGGATCAATACTTCACGTGTGCCATCCACAACTATTGTTTTCTCTTTTTTCCCCTCTTATGAACAATGTATAATAGAGAGAGGAAGAAATAAAATCAGGTGTTTACAAAGAGACATAACGGATGCGGACCTAAGCGTGCGCAGGGCTAGAACATGCATGTAATTCTTCCACAAAAAATCTGCATAAACAAAAAATGAGAAGATTTGGGGATTAATTTTGGCAAAGCACTACATCTGCTGTTACAACCGAAGATGTTGTGACAGCTGCAAAACAAATAAAAGAAAAAGAAAGTAACATTCTGTGCCTTAAGCCATCCAAGGAAACACAAATAAGTGGGGGTTTACATGCGAGTGTGTCAAATGCAGTAAGGTTGTGTAGAACCGAGACTGAACTTAGACCGTACGATGTTCCATGCGAGCTCAGCTACAGCAGTCCCATTGAGCACCGAAGAGGAGAGAGGCAGAACAGACATCCAAGGTAACTGCAACACAAAACAATATCATTTCATATTCCTAACAAGAATACTAAATCGAGACAGAATGTAGAATGTAATTGGTTTCGGTAAACTATATTAAAGCCAATGTAGCTTTGGTAACATATTATCAGAAAGGCAGTAACAATGTAACAAGCTTTCTCTGGTTTTCTAAGATTCCACATGAATATGGCTAGATTAGATATCTGTAGTGACCAACTATATATGGATACACATAAATAGTATAGGCACCATAATATCAGAAGGCAAGTCAAAGTGAAACTTCAATAGTGCTTTGTCTAAACATAGAGTAAGTAGCATTCAACCACACCCACTTGATGGCCACGACAAAAAAACTTCATCTGCTAACAACATAAATGGCAATCAAGCGACTAAAGGTGTTATCTCTATTATTTGACATGCACATAAAAGAACAAATTAGTAACCTCATAGTAAGAATAAGAAAAGACTGAAATTGTTATTTTGATAATTAATGGACAGAGAAGTGGAAGTTCTATCACTTCATAAGCTGAGAGTTTAAAAATAAAATAGATATGGACTAAACTCTTCCTCATAAGAACATATGCATTTATATTTAATCACATATGTAGAGTACTCCAAGGTACAATATGGCACTTCTTTATCATAGTGAGAAATAATTTCTCTTTTTAGCTACCTCGGCGAAATATGGGTTTGTTCCAATTAGCATACCATGGATCGGAAACTGAAAAATTACTTCATGTACATGAGTATCAGAACATAAACCATTAATGAGGTAAAAGCAGCAATTATGTAACAACTGCCAAGGAAGCTCGACAAATGGCAAGATGCGTAGCAATATCTGTATAAGAATTAAAAGAAAACAAAATTGTGGTTAGAAAAACAAAGATGGTGGAGAGGAGGAGAAGGTTTGAAAACTCTAATAGGACCGATGGACAAACCTGTATGCAGTCCACAAATAGACCATATTGTAAGATGACATCCTTTGGTATTCACACCACAGAGATGGCATTCTTGCTGTACTGACACGTGATGAACAGATATGTCGACATGGTATGAAATGTATCCATTCAAAAACAACACTGAAACAACATGCATCGTCTGATATACACGCAGTAGATGAAGTATTTCTGCTTAAAATCTGAAGTATCTGCCTTATCTTATGTGACCCTATTTAGTACAGCTATACATAAGCCTTGCCTGACCAATGATTGTGTGCCTCTTAAGTCATGGATATAAAAACATGCTTGACTAAAATTACCAAGGTATCAGATAGACATGCCCTCATTTAATCAACTTTTCAAGAAACACTTACAAAGTGTGCATAACGAACAAGAACTCGCCAACCAAAGTGTAATTACAGTAAGCTTCAAGCCTTCAACCCATGTTTTAAAAATAGATGTTTATCCATCATGTTTCCTGCAGAGGGATTTATCTGTACTTCCCCTCACAAAGGTACCATACATTCGATGGTTTATTCGTTTCTGTACATGTATGAGAAAATAAAAATTAATAACCATCTCTTAATTTAATTAATGATCATGTTGACTTTCAGCACAATGAATATTGTTTACAACAGGTATTTGTGCTAATTAGGGGGAAATTAAGATTAAGAGAAAGTAAGAGGGATCGTAATAAGAAAATATAGAAAATTTGACTTACCATATGCATCCATTTTCAATCGATGGAGATGATGTCTACTTCCCAAAATAGAGTTAGTAGGTGTTAAGCTTCAAAATGTCGCTTAAGAAAAATTGATCGAGTACCCTAACCTTATACAGTATACACGACACAAATCAACATCTGAACATAAAATAGGAAATGTTCGTACTTGCCAAGTAATTTACCAAAAGTAAATGCGAAGGAGAGAAGGCAGAGGAAATCATACTTCCAGTCAGGCTGGACGTCACCCAGAACAGATCAGGGAGAATACATCTAGCATCTGCTCGAGATGAAGAGCTGCTGCGACAATCAAGATTGAAAGCCCTCAAATCATACAAGTGCTCAATGAACAGATCAGGAAAAAAAGCAAATGAAGAGCTAGGGTTAGGGCACCTCAATCAGCTGTCCCCTGTGCCGCCGCCACCGTCCATATTGGCGGCCTCGTCCAGGAGGCGCTCCAGCAGTACCTCCTCATGCCGAGCACCGTGTCCTCCCTGTCCAGCTCCTTCCGCTCCCCCTCCGCTTCGCCGTCGTCATCCTCCAGCGCCTCTTCCTCCTGGGCACCGCGGCCATCCCGCGTGGCTCCATCCGCTCGTTGTCGGAGAGACGGGAGCTTCGTCTGGGTCTTCGCCTAGCTGCTCCTCCTTCCACCGCCATCCTTTTTATTTTCCCTGCTCCTTCACAAACACCACCATATCACCTTTGCTTCTGATGGAGGCGACCTTGCAGGCACGAAGACGGTCGGCGATGCAGCAACATGAGGGGTCGCGGCGGAGGAGGAGGAAGCGCATCGACGACGGTGGGGTTCACAGGAGGAGGAGAGGGGATCGGGGGAGAGTGACACGAGTGGATTGGGGTGGGGAATGCGAGTCGTCCAGTATATTTGACCGAACCGACGTGGTCAGCGAATCACAAACGAGAAGATGCAACCAAGCGCGTTTCAACACGTGTATGCCTCCACAAGCGAGAAATCCCAGGCGGCTTAGTTCTTTTAGGGGATACTCAGGGTACCAACCTCGTCTCTCCATCTTCTTCGGCTAGCTAGACCGTTGAAGAAGAGGGGAGGAGGAGCAAGGAACGTCATCCGAACTTTCAAAGATAAAGGACAGGAGAAAAAGAGCTAAACGAGTTACCCATCTTCCAACAATTACAACGTTTATTCTCCCACTATAGGGAGATGGTAAGCAAACGCACACATCCAAGTGTAGTGTGCGGGAATTGAGAGGCTTGATCGCCCTTCGATCCGATCAGATAAGTTTTTGTATGATGATATTTTTGCCGTAAAAAATGCAAGGCGGGAATATTTCGAAAAATTACGAGACTGTAGGGCTTGACCATCATGAAAGAAGTGGTGCCCGTATCTACATGGTCAACGCACGTTGGCAGCAGTAGCATCAACGGGTTGCTTTGCTTGCCTGGACAAAGACGAAGCTGCGTCGCTGCCAGACAGCCTGTAATCCGCGCGCGTGACAAGCAACCCACCACCTTTGCTCCGCTCACACTGCACTGCACTGCCCAATGTTTGACTCGAAGCCGTCAACTCGCTCTCACGCACCTAACTACCGGATGTGTCACTGACATGTATGGACCTGAGCAGCTGACTGGTGGGACCGAGCAATTCGCAAGACGAAGCCAGCAATCTACCCACCTCCTACGGTAACTGACAGCTGGGGCCAACTAAGCCGTACCCCACCTGCAATGAGAGGACACAATCACCAACCAACCATGGGTAGCATCTCCACGGTTTATTAGCCAGGTCGCTGACATGTGGGCCACGAGACAAGCTCGCCATTCCCTCCCATCTACCGCGAGGGACAACCCCACCTGCAATATAGGAAGCGGATTCCCGACCGAAACGCTCTTCCAGGGCGGAGCCGATTTTCCCCATGGCGTCCTCGTATCTCCTCCTGCGCCTCGCCGCCGACGAGATCTTCCAAACCCTAGATCCCTCCTCCTCCTCGTCCTCCTCCTGCTACGACGCCTTCGTGCCGGTCTTCCGCCCAGATCCGTCCTCCGCCTCGCCCGTGTCGGTGTCCGCGGCCGACCGCGTCCGCAGCCAGTTCCTCTCCGTGGAGCGCGACCTCTTCCACGACGCCCTCGTCGCGCCAAGGAACGACGGCCTCGGCTTCCCCGAGGAGGACGACGAAGAGGAGGAGGCCTCCATACGGTGGGACTGCCTCCAGTTTGACGACGACGACGACGATGACGAGCCGGATCTGCCGCCGCTCGCGCCGGCCGATGAATTCGACTGGGAGGAGGTCGCGTCGGCCCCCGGGCCCTCGGCGGAGCCCGAGTGGGAGGTGCTCGCCGATGTGCCTCCCCGCTCTCCCGCCGACGCCGACGCCGACGCCGACGAGGGTTTCGTGTACACCTCCCACCGGGACGCGCACGAGATGCTCGTCGCCGGCGGGGAGGGGCTTTTCCTCACCAGCAAGCCGCCGGCAGCCAGGTCGGCCGTCGAGGCGCTCCCGTCCGCCGTCGTCGCCGCCGGCGAGGAAGGGGAGGGGGAGGAGTGCGCCGTGTGCAAGGACGGGGTTGCGGCGGGGGAGCGAGTCAAGAGGATGCCCTGCTCGCACCGGTACCACGAGGAGTGCATTGTCCCGTGGCTTGAGGTGCGTAACTCGTGCCCGCTCTGCCGCTTTGAGCTGCCCACAGACGATCCCAAGTACGAGACCTGGAAGGCTGGACGAGCCGTGGCTGCCTGACCGGTAATGGCAAACTTTACTTGTATGCTTCTATAGAGTTGTATGATTTGGTTTTGGATTGCCCGATCTAATTAGGAAAACGATATACCCAGTTATATGAAGGAAAGCAAAAGCATAGAGGTAGTCCCGCAGAGATCCATGGTTTTGATCGGTTACTGTTCGCAAGAGAGATTTGTGTTGTTTCAGTGTCGCGATGAGTATATATACATATGTAAATGATATGCAATGCTGTATCTGTTCTGAACTCAGAGAGAATAGCTATATAATTTGTTGTGTTTGAAAGTTTTGTAGAGGTTTGTGTGTGGGGAACTGAGGATATACGTTGTAAACATCGACCTTCAAATATGTCAGACAAGTGGATTGATCTCTTTTGAGAGGTGAGAAAAATGCTTGTCTGTTGTTCAACATTACCTTATTAGATATATTGTTTGAAGGTGGCTATGTAAGTAGGAGTCATTGTTGTATGGAATGCAACATTGAAAGTATACTTTGTTGTTGTTCTCTTCATCTTATTATCCCTCTTGTCTTTTAATGTTGAACTAGATCAAAGTGATGTTCATTGTTTCTGAAGTAGAGCCAATAGCTAGTAGTAGAATCTAATTTGGCTTTGACCTAGCTAAATTGCTGAACATTTCACCTAGTATGAGATTGCGTGAACAGCCTAAATCCTTGTCTCCGTATAGTGATTGGGCTTACTTCCTTTGTCTTGCCTAGAAAGCTCAGACCCATTTTAGTCGACTTTTGCCTGATTCGGTCTCAAATATTATAGCTTCTTACATATTTACTTCAAGATATATATTGCCGTTGCCAATATTTTGGAATCAAGAACTAACAGCAAACTAGTTTTGCATTCTTCTTGTAGGACAAACCGTTGGTGCTGTCCTCTTCTAATATTCCAACACCACTCAGTTTAACCCCACAAAATGTCTTCTGTTGCAAAAGTTTAATGAGTAATTTTCCACTAGTCAATTAAATACAGTATACGACAAATTTCCCTCTAGATTAGAGACCCACTGCCCTCCCAATTAGGAATTTTGATCTCTTATATCAAATGAAACTGGGTCAATACATAGTTCCCAGACTTTAAGTAAACCTTGATTTGGAGATGATTTAAGGTGTCCCTAACTTCATATGTTTTCACTTGTAGTATTCGGTGGTTAATATTACTTTGTTTATTAGTTCAAAATATAGACACGGTAAGTATCTTTTCATTTTTTTAAATCTGTCTTCACACTGATATTATCAGGTTTATTGGCACATCTGATCCACTGAACTTTGTTAGCATATTTTGTGTTGCCCAAGCCACATCGCTTGGACGAGATCTCAAGAATAAAATTCTCTTGGAGGGGTATCCATTGAATTGTTAAATTTTGAGGATTCCTACCTTATTTTGATTGATATTGCTCATGGTAGTTAATGTTGAGGATTCCTACCTTATTTTGATTGATATTGCTCATGGTAGTTAATGTTGAGGATTCCTACCTTATTTTGATTGATCGTATGAGCTTGTATTATTGAGTACTCACATTAACTATCGAAATACAACCTCCAGGCAAGTGTTGAACAATCAGAGACATCAGTTTGCGGTCTCTTGGACATTTCTTTAAATTTGTTGATTGTCGTGGCTCCTTGTGCTTTACTTATGATTATCCACAATCATGTTTCGTGTTCGCATTTCATATGTTTTTGCTTAAACTTAGTTGTCTGTGTGACTTATGCGTCTCTACACAACACTCACCTGCATAAGGTGTCCTTTTTACTGAAAACACATGAGATGTCCATTGTACAAGCAGTATATCTACAACGACAACCTTAAGTGGGGCCTCTTTTGCACATCTAGACTGCAAAATCAAGTCTAGGATATTTTAGCTGGAAAAGGAAGAATGGTATAAGGGGCCAAGGTGGACGATGTTCATAATTCGACGATGTTCATAATTAGAATTTAACCCGACCTCTCAATCTAGGAGACACCACGGGAGATGATAGTTCCCTTCTTCGCGCTTCGTACGTGAGACAGTAGATTCCCACTATTTCGCTGCCTTTCTCTCCCAGTCAGGCATTTAGGGACGTCCTCCCTTCATCGGCGAGGCCATAGGTCCCTTATCTCCGTTTGCCGCCCCAACACTGGGAGTGGAAGGGGGCTCCCGTGTTTCGACTCGGGCATGTAGGTAGAGCATGCTTTGTGTTTTCCTAGGGCGTCACATCGGTGGTGACTGGTGAGGACGGTGACACATTGGAATAAATTGCTCTTGTTCTCCTCAACGTTTGGGGTGCTCTAATCCGCTTACTGAAAAAGGTGGCTTTGGTCGTCTCTTAGGATTGTCTGAGATTACAGTTTGGTAGCCGACATTCGATGTCCCCCGGATGACGATCACGTCGACCCTTGCAGAATTTTTGGTGTTTCAAAGTGGGATGGTGGCAATCTGCGGCGTTCTTCTTCTCTAATCGGGCCTGATGAAGCCGACGACTTGAATCTGGCAGACATCGGGGAAAATCCCAAACCGAAGTGCAACAAAGTCTCGACCTCACGGTGTGCTTAGGATCATTTCATTGTCTTGATAAACTAGCATGGTGGCCCTCGCAAATGCGAGGGCAACTCTTTATATTAATACTATAGTGGCGGATAAAAATTATACTTAATGCATTTCAAATTTGTGTACAAATTATTACTGATAAAATTGTTGATTTTTTTTGTTGTTTTTAACATGATGTTGAATCAATTTGCATAGTTAAAAGTTAAGACTGCGAGTTGGGTGTTACTTTCGTTGTAATCTTGAATCATTGTTGTAGGATTTCAATAATTGGCATTAACTATTACATTACATATTTTTTATGTTTTAGTCCAATCAATAATTGTAGTTGAATCTCAGAAGTGGAAATATGATACTAAGAATACAAAACTAATCTATTTAACGCGTCAGTTAGACCAACTAAACATCAAGAAATGTATCAATTTGTATAGATTTGTCTATTATCACCGACTTATAATAATAATATTCATGTTTTTTGGTAGTCATATTTATGTAGTGATATTGTGTTTTGTCCATGCATACTCCTAATTAACAATCATGCAAGTTTCATATTCAGGCATATCTTGCCCCTCTCTATGTCGCTTCTGCCTCCCCATTATTTATATCCCTCACACACATTTGATGTGTTACCATGTAACATCGATCTAACAATCGTAGTACATTCACTAATCCTTCCTAAACTAATTAATAATTAAGAATATAAGGGTCAAATTGTCATTAGTCATCCTTTGGAGCCACATTAAGATTTACATCTTTAAGTAAGACGCAACATGTATATGATTTGTGTATATCAAATAATTTGGATCCACCATACAATTGTCTATTGATGATCTAAGTTCTGATACACTTGTAAAATCTATGAATTAGTTGTGATATGTTTAGTTTTCAATTTGTTGAATTCAAGTATGTGATACTCGTAGGTACAACTATGAACATATATCAGTTGTGACATCTGTAGATACAATTTTGAAGATATCTGTTGTGATATTTTAAGTAGAAACATGATTTTTTACCTGATGTGCTTTGTTAGTTATGATTTTAATTATTTGTATTTGGTTTTGATCTTAAAAAATGAAGATCTATCGATTGTGTTCTTTAAAATCAAAGAGGTTTTTTTTTCTAAATCGAAGGTACATTTTTTATTAAGATATCAGAACATATCTGTTTTTGGTATTATTGTGCCTCTTAATACATTTTATAGAATTATTGCTCTCTGGAGATTTAGGCGCTATGTTTATCGGAGTAGAGATCGATATCATTTTTTTACCAAGTTCACATAGATTCTTTATAGTAAAGGCATAGATCTTGGGTAGAGTTAATCTAAATGTTTTCAGTGAATCTTGTAATAAAATAGCTCTAAGATGGACCACACTCGATAGCTTGTGTGTTATATTATTTGTGTGCCACATAATGATGGGTTATTATTTCATGGGTAGTGGAGGAAAATGTTAATTGGAAATTTCCTGCTTCTCAAGCCGTCTATCGATGTTGTGTGAGCATATGTGTTTGGATGTATGTGTGAGTGCATGTATATTTAGGTATTTCTTCATGCTTTCTAAACACAATAAATGTACAATATGTTGTAAAACATATATCGATATTGACCTTTAAAGTTCTAGAATATATGATTTATAATTTTACTCAAATTTCATCTCAAATTTTGTTTGATGTATTTGTGCATGTAAGAATCAGTCATCACCTGTTTATTGTCCTTAAGAAACCAGGGCAATATTGTTTTGCTCTTCGTGTCTTGCGCAAACAGATCCAGATGAATAAAGTTGATAATCATTTGGTTACCAATTTGGTATGCATAAGTGGCTATGCCGAATATTCTTATCACTCAAACATGAATAATTAAACATTATCATGTTCTAGTTTGAATTTTTAGTTTCCTTTGGTGTATGCAAATGTGTATGCCCAATTTTACACGTTGGAAAACCGTTTTAGGATTTTCGTTGTTTCCTTTATTCCTAGAATTGCAGATGGGCATCTTTTGGGATGGAGTTATTTACGTTGTGAAAAGGGACATGTTATACCCACAATGCAATTGGACATGGATTAAAGATAAAAGTGAAACTTACTCGGTTGGCTAACTCCTTTTTATGGTTGGACCCAATTAAGAGAAATCTAATATCTTTTTATTAATATTGAAAACACACCTTTCTTTGACTTGGTTTTTTGACGGACTATCAGCTAGAGACTACATATCGTGTTATTCTTCAAGCCGCGTATAGTTACTAACTAAATCTTTAGAAAATAAGAAAAAATTATATGCATAATCGAGTTGTTCATAAAAGAGCATACTATATTTACCGATCGATCGATCAGCTAGTTATACGTCCGATCAAATAACTTATACATTCTATTGAATTCTGCATGTCCGAATTTGTATTTACCAACGGATCTACCAGCTAGTTATACGTCTAATCAGATCGTCTAACTATATACGTCTAGTCGGAAGCTATCAATCGGAGTCCGGCTCAAAACGTTGTATAACATATAACTTGGTGCTATAAACACATGACATGATTTTTCAATCACCTAGTAGTTATTGATCCGATCGACTGATCAGATTATACATCTGATCAAATTGTACATATCCGAATTCATATTTACCAACAGATGGATCATCCGGTTATATCTAACTATACGTCTAAGCCTGATCAAATTGTACATATCTGAATTTGTAAACGAATTGATCATCTAGTTAGATTAAGAAAAAATTATATACATAATCGACTTGTTCATAAAAGAGCATACTATATTTACCGATCGATCGATCAGCTAGTTATTCGTCCGATCAATCAACTTATACATTCTATTGAATTGTGCATGTCCGAATTTGTATTTACTAACGGATCAACCCGGCTAGTTATACGTCTAATCGGATCGTCTAACTATATACGTCTAGTCGGAAGCTATCAATCGGAGTCTGGCCTGAAACGGTGTATAACATGTAACTTGGTGCTATAAACACATGACATGATTTTTCAATCACCTAGTTATAAATCCGATCGACTGATTAGAAATTTTCAATCACCTAGTTATAGATCCGATCGACTGATCAGATTATACTGATAAAATTGTACATATCTGAATTTGTAAACGAATCGAACTATACGTCCGGCCGGAAGTGCCGATCGATCAGCTAGTTCTATTCCGCGTGACAAGTTTTTTTTCTTCTTTTTTTCGAGGAAACGTGACTTGAGTTGGTTGTAACGCTTGGTGCTCCTTTTTTTTTTTTGGATGGAACGTAACATGATTTGGTTATACGTGTCGACTTGTACCGTTTAATGTTGTACGTAACTTTTTCATATTTTAATCTCAACCGTCACAATAAAAATCAACGGATTAAATATTTAAAACGTGTGTGGATTAACATGGTGTCTCCGTTTAAGTTCCGTATATTGCTTTTAGTATATAATAGATAGCATCGTTTACGAAGGTGCTCCTCCAGATCTAGACTTGTGGCTGGTCCACTCGTTTTTTCATGACACAATAGTGGCGATAGCGAATGATGATTTGGCGAGTCGCAAGGATCTCCGAAGGTCAATCTACAACTTTATTTATAACATGGGGTCCTTTGGCAAAATTTTAAGATAACTTTCTTTCTGATCTCCATGTTTGTGTGTGTTGTAACACTGTTGTTGTTGAATGAAAGACGCCACTACTACTCTAAAAACAACGTGAAACGGGTAATATGTGCGGTAACCGGTTTATTTGTGCAGTGAGCGGCGGGTAGGTGTTCGCGTCGCCGAACGAGTGGAAGAGGAAATATCTTTTGGTTCCCCTTCTCGGCCCATAACAAATGGGATAAAGCTGATGAAATATGGAAACCCAGGAAACCAAACGGCGCGTGATGGCTGATCGAAATCATGAGGCGCGCGGGTGGAGAGAGAGGGCTAGTTCGTCGGCGGCGGAAGCTGAAATCCATGGAGCAGCAGCATCAGCCTGGTCGACGACGTCGGCGCTCAGAAACCACTCAGAGGCTAGAACCACCAGTACGCCAACTAGTCTCAGTCGTATTTTCTCTTTTTCAGTTTAGGGTTCTACCTCTTAGATTTACATTTTTGCTATGAATGCTGATCGCTCTGGTAATGTTTTGCTCCCTCAGTTTTCCGAGTTACTACTCGATCCCAGTCCTTCAATTTTTTGTTCAAATCGTGTAAGAATGATTTGAAGATCCAGAATGGGCTGGCTGAAAATGTTCAAGAACTGCTGCTATACAACACTAAGTGATTTGAAAAAAGTGTGATGAAGATGTTGACCGTTATGTGACCACAAATGGCAGATCCTTTTCATTTCGGTCTTTGATCATGCACCAGAACGGTCGATGTTTGTTCAGCTCATATATTCTCCTAGTATGTCGCAGATTTTCAGCAAACAAATGTTGTGATACTTTTGAAATGAGGTAATTGCACCACTCATACATAAACTTGTGCGATGGGAGCAGTTTCATAACTTTTTTTGCAAACTGTGAGAAAATGGTATCGAAACTTGTCTATCACGTGTAATTTCATACAAAAGGAATCAAAAAAACGTGACATGTGTCACTCTTTTCCTCGCTGGCAGGGACGGCCAGTCGGTGGGAGTTTTGCGGAAAGGCCCTCGTAGTGCTCGTCATGTCCAAGTTTGATGTTTCAGAGGTGCAATGCATGCCATCGCTGGTGAGTCCAAGAAGGTGCCTCTCTTGGGATCGACCAAGTCCCGCCACCTACTTGTCACCTCCTTCCGGCATCAACACTAGTGGAAAAAGGCTTATAGGTGGGATGCACCCTTTGTGGCGCACCCTAGGCCCATGCGACACAAAACAATTTTAGTGGCGCACCAAACCAGTGCGCCACATACATCTGTGGCGCACAAAAATAAGATGCGCCACTTAAAGCTGCCTTTTTGTGGCGCAACAAGTAGCATGCGCCACAGAAATATGGTGGGCCCCGCCAGATGTGTTTGAATTTGGAAATCCGGTGCTCTTTTTGTGGCGCACCAAGCCCATGCGCCACAGAAAGTAGGCATTCTGTGGCGCACACTGGTCCATGCGCCACAAAAAGTGGACATTCTGTGGCGCATGGGCTACGGTGCGCCACAGAATCTCTACTTTCTGTGGCGCATGGGCTAGGTGTGCCACAGAATGCCACCTTATCCTCTTGCGCCTTATATTGCGCGCATCTTCACAAAACCTCTTATCCTCCCCGCGCGCGCCTCCCGCGCGCCGCCGCTGCTCCTCCCGCCGCCGCCTCATCCCGCCGCCGCTCCTCCCGCCTCCGCCGCCTCCTCCCGCACGCCTCCTCGCCGCCGTCCGCGCGGCCACCGACGGCCTCGACGCCGCGCCCCGCCACCCCGCGCCTCGCCACCCAGCGCCGGCCCCGCCATCGACGGCCTCGACGCCGGCCCGCGCGCCTCGCCACCGACCGCCACCCCGCGCCTCGGCACCGACCGCCGCACCCAAGGTGTTTGCCCAAATTCCTAAGTGAGTTGTTGCTAGTTTTAGGGATGAATTGTTGCTATGTGTTCCTGCCATTTAGTTTAGGGATGAATTGTTGCTAGTTTGCTAAATTCTGACACATGAAGGTACAATTATTTGTTATTGCAAATAAAAGTTGTTAGGGATGAATTGTTCGATGAATTGTTGCTATGTGTTATGGCAAATAAAAGTTGCATGCTATCAATGTTGTGTGAATGAAAAAGCAAGGCGTGAGGGGTGAGCAAATCAACTTGTCTCAAATTGTATCATGTTAATATGTTAATATGCAGTAGAAATATGTTAATATGGGCATGCACCTTAATTGTTTTTCTTCTACTCCGAGCTAATATTAGTTGGCCGATGATTAGATGGTTCCACATTACATCTTCAGGGATGTGTGAGTGAACCATGTTGTCTGAACATATATGCAGTGTTCATTCCACGTTGTTCGCTCACACCGTCCCTGAAGAAATTCCATATGAGGCCTTGCTTTTTTGTTGAGTGCTTTTTAACTCGCCGATGATTCAAATGTTTATAGTTTTGTATTCGATCTCTAGGGATGCCGATGATTAAAATGTTGTGACACCGTGAGATCTATAGGTGTGGTGTTAGTGAGGGCTGGTGGAATGCGACCTGATGTGCACGAATACACATTTTCTGCATCCCATTGGCTCTCACTAACACCATCTCGGACCATTTGTGTTCCAGCCTAAGTATGAGGCAAGATTTTTTAGTTGACCCAATTTCTGAAATTTGTTTATTTATCATCTGTTAGTCGGATTTTGTTGGCTTAGTTTAAGATAACTACTTTTGGCCGATGATTAGATGGTTGCACGTTGCATATATCTTCAGGGAGGTGTGAGTGAACCATGTTGTCTGAACATATATGCAGTGTTCATTCCACGTTGTTCGCTAACACCGTCCCTTAATCAATTCCATATGAGGCCTTGCTTGTTTTTGTTGAGTGTTTTTTAACTTGCCGATTATTAAAATGCTGTGACACAGTGTGTTCCAGGGGTGGGGCGAGCGAGCCTTATGATATGCACGAGTGCACAGATCTCGTGCATTCCACCTGGCTCGCTTGCTCCATCTCTGAAACATGTGTGTCACTTCTAAGTATGAGGCATGCATCATTCTTGTTTATAGTTTTGTATTCTCTAGGGATGCCAATGATTAAACGGTTGTGACACCGTGTGATTCAGAGGTGGAGTTAGTGAGACCTGTGATATGCACGAATACACATTTTCTGCATACCACTGGATCTCGCTAACTCCATCTCTGAATTTGTGTGTCCAGTCTAAGTATGAGGCATGCTTTTCAGTTGACCCTACTTCATTTCTAAAATACCGATGATTAAAATAATGTGGCGCACTGTATGATATCATGCACACATATAAGTTGTGTGCCTCCTACTTGGTTCAACAAAGTTATCAGGATTCCTTGTGTGTTTCCAAGTATGAGGTATAATTTTTTTGAATCTTGTTTTGTCTATAAGTATTACAATATCGATGATTTGTTTATATATGAGGCATGCTATGAGTCTTGACCTAATTCATTTAGAATTTTTATTTACATGTCACCATTAAGCAAGTTTAATGTGTTTTACTAACCGCTGAACCTCCTCTTGTATAGACGATGCCGCCGCGCCGCCGCGGGTCGTCCGGCTTCCGCGGTGTTCGGGAGCGGCCCAACGGCACCTACTACGCCGAAATCCGTGTCGGCGGATTCCGGCAGACACTCGGGACGTACGCCACGCCGGAGCAGGCAGCGCGCGCATACGACGCGGTCGCGTGGCGTTTCCGGCGCCTGCGGAGCGAGCTAAACTTTCCGAACTGCCCGAACATCGTGGAGGCGGAGTTCCTCGCGCCACGGCCAACCCTCCTCACCAACGAAGATCGTGACCGCCACCGCCAGGTGCAGCGCCGGATCGCCACCGCCGAGCACGACGAGGAGCTGATGCGTCGGTGGAGGGAGGAGTTCCCGGGCGACGTCGCCGACGAGGAGGCGTTCTTCAGTAACCGAAGGGAGCAAAGGAGGGCAGACCGGCGCCGCCGTCGGGAGGCCGCCCAGAGGGAGAGCGAGGAACACTGGAACACCGATGATGACAGGTGGTCCGACTTCTTCTATAACACCAGCTCCGACGACGAGTAGTTTACTCGTGCGACTTGTTCTAGATTAGGTTCTAGTTTGTAATAATAAGACTTCTCTACTAATTGTAACACCGACTTCTCTACTCTTGCGACTTATGTGTATTTGTTCTGTTTTAATCTACTGTGTCAAATATATCGTTGTTTATAATATATCTGGATAAATACTGTATATATACCTATATTTGTATCGCAGGAAAAATAAATCGAAAATTCCTGTTTATATTCTGTGGCGCACCTAGAATCCATGCGCCACTGATACATTTCTGTGGCGCACGAGGAAGGATGCGCCACAGAAATTTGGAAATTTCTGTGGCGCATGTGGTAGGTGCGCCACAGAAATATAATTTAGTGCCGAGATTTCTGTGGCGCACCCTCCCTGGGTGCGTCACAGAAAGGCTTTTTGGTGCGTCACTAGTAGCCCTTTTTCCACTAGTGCAAGGGTGGAGGGTGCGCCGACGCTTAGCTCTGCTTGCTATCAACCTGGTGGCAACTCAATAATATCTTCGCCACACCGCCAGCTCAATCGTCGCCAGACCTTACATATGATTACCTTGGTGACGATGCCTAGTACGAAGCAATTTTTTTTTGGAATAACTACATTGGTTTAACTCCTTTTCTGAAAAAAAAAGTCTCGAGTGAGCTTCGCAGCCAAAAGGGCAGGGCTCAAACCACTATTTTCACTTGGTCATGGCATTTGGTTGCTAGTGAACGGGGAGATGGAAGGGGAAGAAAGATTTATGCCAAGAAGCCGCCACCAAATGTACCGACAAACATTGGCGTCGTTGCCGTGAGGTAACGAAAGGCGTGAATGGCGAGTTCAGGGCGACACAGTCAACGAGAGAACAAGTGTGGCAGTTCTCCGTAATTACAAGCAACGAAATGGGCATTGCTACATACCGGTTCGACTTTAAGTGGGAAACCTGCGGGAAGCCGCTCGAAGCACCTTCATAAGTGCTTTTTTCAATATGAAGGTAATGGAGCTGCTTTGGTAAAAAACCAACGTGAAGCCAAACCGTTTGTTTCGTTTGCCCAGCTTATTTTCGTCGAAAGCAACTAAAAATCCAAACACACCCTAAAAAGGTGAGTAAGATTTTTCTCAAACCTATGGCGCGCGGCAACTGTAGAAGAGGAGAAGGCCTTCTTCAAGTGAGTTGGACGATAGGACAAGCTATGACGAGCTCCGGAGACTCTGTGGTCTTGGTGGTTGCGCCCAACGTGAGGGTGACGAGGGAGATGAAGAAGAAGGCACAATCGATTTTTTGGTTATCATAACTTGTTTCATTTATCTGTTATCAGCGACAATACTGCAACCTCGTGGGAGGGAACAACCACCTCCACCGCCAAAGGCACCGACACGGTGACGCATTCGGGCGCCGCCATCCTTCCTGAAGGGAGTCGAGTGTACCCCTCTCCCACTCCCCTCTATTTACAGGCAGAAATGCTAAGATCATCCGGGCAACAACGCCGTCATCGTCAGTCCTTCCCTCGTGGTACGCGGCAATTCGACATCATAAGAATGTGGTGGGAATTCTTCGGAGGGAGCAACGGTTGCGGGTCATCTTCGTTTTCGTTGATCTGGCGTTGTTGACATTTTAGTTTCTCGTTTCTCTCTTTTGTTTTTCGCTTGATCTTATGTGTGTAGTAATCTCGCAATTGTATCGGATGGTTTGTATATATTAATATAGTGGGGCGTAAGCTATCTGTTATCACGATGGCGTTTTCTATCGTTCTTTGCTTTGTTTGGCCATTCGGGCTTTGCGCTATGCGGATCCTTCAGGATATACATTCTGATTTTTTTCTTAATAATTGTTTTCACTCAATTATTGAAATGAATACTGCTGCGAACTCCGGAGCAAAAACTCACAAGCCTGGTCGACACCTGTCCCTCCGGAGAGCAGCATATACCGCCCGCCGGGCAGGGTCGTCACGCAGCAACCCGCAAAGTAGAGCCGGGGCACCACCATGATTTGACGATGGTGCCGCATAATGTACTGATTAATCACCAATCAAGAACGCCCCTTGATTAGTACTACTAGTATAAGGGTCTTTCTCGAATCCTTAATGACCTCTCTCCAAATTCGTGCTTAGCTACCTAGTAGGAGTAGCTAGTGCGTGGCGACCTCGTGGATGGAATTTTAATTACCCAAAGCGCCCGCAGGCGTACCTACGTGAGCAAGATTTAGACATGCATGATCCATGCGTGCGTGCCAAAGTTCGTCCGCATCACCCCACGAAACAGGTTTTCGCCCCGCTTTATAAATAAATCAACAACCGATACAACCAACGACAGGTGCTGGGGCGGAAACAGCACAGGCACGCCCAAAAGAAAAGAAAGGAGAAAAAAAAAACTGTAGCGGCGGAAAGACAAGAGTGAGCAAGCTCCAAGACCGTTGCGCCCACCGTAGGCCTCCCACCATGCTCCTAGTGCTCCGAAGCGCCGGTACCAAACATCACCTTCAAGAAGGGATGCGACGACGACGACACTGCTGCCAAGGGTTTCCCCCGGTACGCGACGGGGAGAGGAGGGGGAACAACCGACGCCCTTCAGGAAGGACTGGTGGCATCCACAGACGCCACCGCGCCGGAGTCGGGCAAGCCGACTAGGATTTCTCCCGTCCCCGTATCACCCCAGGCACTCCGGAGCACTCCACCATACCGCCCACCCCCAACGCCACCCGATCGAGAAACTGCTCATCAAGTCTCACCACGGCACAGAGCAGATAAGCCTATACACCGAAGAAAAAGAGCCGGGACTAGGAGCTGCAGCATCGCCGACGTGCGGGAGGGACCGACCTCCACCGTCAAGGACGGTAATCGACCGGACACAGCAGCAGGAGCACACCCGGCCTGCGTGCCCACAAGCCAGGCCGAGCCTCTCCACCCCGAGAGGCCCGTGAAGCTCCCGTCGCCGCGTAGCAGAAGGCGCATCGTTGAAGCCACCGCCCCCTATCCGAGCTGCTCTTCACCATCCGTGTACAGAAGGCCAAGCCGGCGAAGATTCGGGCCGACCCGCCTAAAACCCAGATCAGATCTGGGTCGGGGGCGGCGCGTCGGACCAGCACCACCACGGCCACGACCCTTCCGCCAAGGGAGGCGCCACCACACTCTGGCCGACCTGACTCAACCAAGGAAACTCCGAGGATCAGAACAGAGCGCCGCCAAAAGGCCGACCAGCGCCGCCGCTGAGCTCCCCGACAAGGAGCAGCAGCAAGCGGGTAGGGGCGGTCTCGGGCGCGAGGGAGGGAACAGCCGCACGGCCGCCGGCAGATCTGGGCCCGCCTGGCCCAGATCCAGCCCGCAGCACACGCCGGCCCTGCCATGGCGCCTCCACAGCAGGCCGGTGCAAGGTCAGTCGTGGTGCGCAGCGCACAGCCGCCGCACCAACAGCAACCCCACCCAGCTGCAACCGCCCGCCGCCACCACCAACCGCCGCCAGGGGCGAGCACCGGCAGCTCCCCCCGCAGGCCACGAAGCCCTCCGCGCCAGGACGCGATGCCAGCGACCTCCGCCGCCAGCGCCCGCCACCACGCCGCCGCGCCCAACGCCAGCGCGCCGCCACCGCTCGACGCCACCGTCCCGCGTCGGACGCCACCGAGAGAGGGGAGAAAGGGCCGCGCCGCCGCCCACGCCGCCGGGCTTTGCCTCTGGCGGCTAGGGTTAGGGTTCCCTCCGGTCGCTCGCGGGAGCGACGCGGAGGGGAAGGGGAGGGGAAAGGAATCACACGAGTCCACGTCCCGTCTGCATCACCCCGGTGACTTGGGCTGGAGTTTTTCTTGTTCTTCCTTTTTCTTCTTGCATATGTTAATTTTAGCATCCGTAAGCTAATTAGCCACTAACCTTTTTCTTCGTCCTTTTTGCGTTGCCATTAGATATGGTCAATCAGTGAGTGTGATATTTTCAGGGGGTTTTATTGAAGATATATCGTATTCACTTAGCATGCAGTTTTTCAGCTAGTGTCATATTGGTGGTCTATTGCTCCATGCTCTTGGACATATGCAAATGCAACATGTAGACTCGCTTGCGCGCTCATAATTGGCTGGCAAGAGTAATAGTAAGACTTATAAGAGTCCTCCGGACTCAAGAAGCTCTCTAGTAAGGGAGTCGAGAGAGATTGGAGTCTTATCCGCAACTACTAGCAATCAATCCAAATCCAGTCGGTGTCGAGTCCTCCGGGGGAGGCAACTGGGCGACCCAATCAGGGGCGCCTAAACTGCCAATAATTTGACAAGCATAAGCGAAAGGCGACTGCTTTACGCCGAGAAAGGGATCTTCATGGCGGAAGTGCGTGTGTTAAGAAAATGAAGCTGGCTAATGCCCCGAGCACAGAACCTAGCTCCTTGGTGACGATGGGCGATTGCGACTCTCGGCCGTATCTGTCGCGAAAGCAAATCGCGTGGTTGCAAGGAGAGAAAACGATACGTATTTCGATAGTGATCCTTCCGCTGCCGGCCGGCCTTCTCGTCGTCAACATACTATCTAGAGCCACATATATATATGGTTTATGTCTTGTCTACACATTGGAATCTTAATACATGGATGGATCGTTATTACAGAGAGTAGTTTTGCGGTAGAGCTCTTTTTTTATATAACTGTACTGTCCATAGCCACATATATATATGGTTCATGTCTAGCAAGAATTGGAATATTAATGGTACATGGATCGTTATTACAGTGTAGTTTTGTGGTAGAGCGGATTTGTTTAAACATGTACTCCCTCCCTTCCACAATATGATGTTTTGGCAATTTTTCACATTCATATAGACACACATGTATCACATGTTTTATTATATATGTGCACTCATTTTTAGTGTGAATTTATACAACATATGTTACATCTAAAACATCTAATATTATGGAACGAAGAGAGTACTATACATTGTTCTCATAATCTCAGTCGGAAGGCAGTTCACGATTCGGGAAACGGATTCTTTTTTAGGGTACACCACGTCTGGATCCACTTCTAAACGTAAATAAAACTTAGCAAATGGTCAAACTAAGATGCTTGAACAATTTTTGAGTCATATAATCTATATGTGTTTCAATGTGCCAGTTCGCTCATTTCAGTTCGTATATAGTCAACACTGAAAATATTTACAATATCTTGTAATTTTGAATGTAGGAGATAATATTCTATGAATAAAAGTCAACCTAATTTCTATATGTGTGTGATTTTGTCAAGATTTCAGAAAACTGACAAATTTGCTCTTTTTAGATTTGGAATATGTGCACACCCGAATTACATATTTTGGACATGGTTCCTCAAGTGGGGTCGGACTAGTGGTCTAAGTTTTATACATGTTGGTTTTCGAGTGTTGTCAGTAATTTGCTTTAGCATATAGCTATTGGGTATCGTTTATGAAAATACGTAGAACATGATTCATAAGGATACGATTGGTGTTTACTAGCATACTTTTTTTAAGGAGAGGGTCTAAGTGATTTTAGGCATGCCCAATGAAAACAGCATGATGGTCTGTTAGCCTCATCATTTCCATCTATTCATACTATTTCTAACACAATATACGTTCTCGTTGATAGATAGATAGATAGATGTCGTAACTTTGTCAATATTGAAGCTTCGTGACTACTCTTCAGTAGACATTATGTGTGTGTGGCTGTGTCTATCGTGCAGTACGGGAATCACTGAGAACGCCGACGGCATTTGCTACGCCGACGACCATATGTCGGGGCCGTCGGCGTAGCGCATGTATGCCTACGGCAAAAAAAAAAACCGTCGACATAGTTTCCAGGGAGCTACGCCGTCGGCGTAGGCATAACTCTTATTTTTGATTTTCTTCCAAATGACTAATCTATAGTCATTATCATATCATATTTTGTGATAAAATGCCCATATTTGGTACATATGTGTGCCATGGTATGGGAAACAACGTCGCCGAAGCGATTTTCAAAATTCTTTTTAAAAATATCATTTTCCATTTTTTAAGTGCTAAAAATGATTTTTTTTTTGTGAAGCAAGTACATAAAATATGGTCCAAAATGACACCCATTTAATTTTCACAAAGAGTAGTACATATTTGATGGATAATCCCTAAATATGAGGAATTTCCTTACTTTCTATCTAAATTTCCCTCTTTAATTGACTTTATGTCAATTTTCCGAAAGTAATTCAAATTTGAACTACAACTGTGTGATAGTTTGCTCTGAAATTCTTATAAAAATAATTTTAAGTTACACAAGTAGTGGTTACAACATAGAACCGTCGATAGTTTTGGAAAATTTGACCACTTTTGATGAATAGCCATGCTCTCCATTTTGACCGTTTTTTGAAAGAAATGAAAAAAAGTGAAAAAATACTCAAAAAAAGAAAACCTTTGGCATGGAGTCCTTTTATATGTACTAGTATCTAGGAAAAATGATAAACTTGAGTTTTGACAAACTTTTCAAAACAATATTTCACAAAAATGTTAATCATCTACAAACATGCATAAGTTTCAAGCCAAATGACCAATGTATGGCCATTATCGTGTCATAGTTTGTGATAAAGTGTCCATATTCAGCACATATGTGTGCCATGGTATGGGAAACAACGTCGCCGAAGCGACTTTAAAAATTCATTTTAGAAATATCATTTTCCATTTTTTAAGTGCTAAAAATGACTTTTTTTTGAAACAAGTACATAAAATATGGTCCAAAATGACACCCATTTAATTTTCGCAAAGAGTAGTACATATTTGACGGATAATCCCTAAATATGAGGAATTTTCTTACTTTCTATCTAAATTCCCCACTTTAATTGACTTTATGTCAATTTCCGAAAGTAATTCAAATTTGAACTACAACTGTGTGATAGTTTGCTCTGAAATTTTTACAAAAATAATTTTAAGGTACACAAGTAGTGGTTACAACATAGAACCGTCGATAGTTTTGGAAAATTCGACCACTTTTGATGAATAGGCATGCTCTCCATTTTGACCTTTTTTGAAAAAAATGAAAAAAAGTGAAAAAATACTCAAAAAAAGAAACCCTTTGGCATGGAGTTCTTTTATATGTACTAGTATGTAGGAAAAATTATAAACTTGAGTTTTGACAAACTTTTCAAAACAATATTTCACAAAAATGTCAATCATCTACAAACATGCATAAGTTTCAAACAAAATGACCAATGTATGGCCATTAACGTGTCATAGTTTGTGATAAAGTGTCCATATTCAGCACATATGTGTGCCATGGTATGGAAAACAACGTCGCCGAAGCGATTTTAAAAATTCATTTTAGAAATATCATTTTCCATTTTTTAAGTGCTAAAAATGACTTTTTTTGTGAAGCAAGTAAATAAAATATGGTCCAAAATGACACCCATTTAATTTTCACAAAGAGTAGTACATATTTGACGGATAATCCATAAATGTGAGGAATTTTCTTGCTTTCAATCTAAATTCCCCACTTTAATTGACTTTATGTCAATTTTCCGAAAGTAATTCAAATTTGAACTACAACTGTGTGATAGTTTGCTCTGAAATTTTTACAAAAATAATTTTAAGGTACACAAGTAGTGGTTACAACATAGAACCGTCGATAGTTTTGGAAAATTCGACCACTTTTGATGAATAGTCATGCTCTCCATTTTGACCGTTTTTTGAAAGAAATGAAAAAAAGTGAAAAAAATACTCAAAAAAAGAAACCCTTTGGCGTGGAGTCCTTTTATATGTACTAGTATCTAGGAAAAATGATAAATTTGAGTTTTGACAAACTTTTCAAAACAATATTTCACAAAAATGTCAATGATCTACAAACATGAATAAGTTTCAAGCCAAATGACCAATGTATGGCCATTATCGTGTCATAGTTTGTGATAAAGTGCCCATATTCAGCACATATGTGTGCCATGGTATGGAAAACAACGTCGCCGAAGCGATTTTAAAAATTCATTTTAGAAATATCATTTTCCATTTTTTAAGTGCTAAAAATGACTTTTTTTTGAAGCAAGTACATAAAATATGGTCCAAAATGACACCCATTTAATTTTCACAAAGAGTAGTACATATTTGACGGATAATCCCTAAATATGAGGAATTTTCTTGCTTTCTATCTAAATTCCCCTCTTTAATTAACTTTATGCTGATTTATGTTGGTTCTTGTTTGTTTTAAAAGACATTATTCATCATGCAAATGATGATATGGATGTCATATTTGGATTACTCTCATTTTTATGATCGATATAGACATTTTATTTAGTAAATTTCGATATACAAATATGAAGATATGAATTATTTCTTATTAAATGAAAAAGACAAAACTAATGTAAAATAATTGATTAGTATTATTATTATTCAAGTATTATTAAACGTAGTTATTTTGTTTATTCAAATCTTATTTTTGAAATATTAAATATTAAAAAGTGTAATATCATGAATGAGGGTTAATATGATTGATATCATACTAATAGCAACAAGGTATGACATCTCAATTGAAATCTATTTAGAATAGAGCTCAATAGTTAAGCGTGCTTGGCCTGCAGCAATCTGAGGATGGGTGACCGTCTGTGAAGTTTGACTAATGGTGGATAGTTTGACCTTGGCTTAAGTGTGTGATATATGAGATTAAATATATGACTAAATTGGAATTGAAATAATAATTAAAAAAGTTCAAAAAAAGTTCAAAAAAAATATTTTTTAAAAAAATTGTTTTTCAAAAATATTTGGTAGAGCTATGCCGACGGGGCTATGCCGACGGCAATGCCGTCGGCGTAGATATGAGCCCGACGGCAAAAACTACGCCGACGGCAACGGAGCTACGCCGATGGATTGTACGCCGACGACGCTAGGCCGACGGTTGCCGTCGGCGCACCTGTACGCCGAGGGTACCCGTGCGGAGGCCGACGGCAAATGCCGTCGGCGTTCCCAGTGATTCCCGTAGTGGTGTACCCGATGTTTCTTAAAAAAAGTGTGGTATAGCTTCTTGTGGCCCATGTCTCAAATCAAGTATGAGTTTATCTTTGATTCGAAAAATTACATAAGCTTTTGGAGGATTTAAATCTTTTGGAATTTTCCATATGGTGATTGCTCGATTTCTAGGGTTGAATCTCATATGAATTTTCTCTAAGTAATCCTTTGCACTAGATTTCATAAAATTTTAACATCCACTCAAAGCTCTTTTTCAGTATCTTTATTTTTTTCTGTGATAGGATCGACCAAACATTGGTTCATATAAAATCATGTAGGATTGGAGTGGACATGACATTGCAGCGTGCGTTTTTCTTATTCACGCGTTTCTAAAATCGGTTTATATATAGGAAATGGTCACACGAGACCCTTGATAATACACTTTGCGGCCGGTAAGGATGTGAATGCAGTGACCGGGGACAAATCCCGCGCACCGGAAAATATGTCTCGATCGATGGGTAGGCCTATCGATCGATCACCAGTTCTGCCCGGCGCACTAGTTTCGCCACTGCGTGAGCTGACGCCCGACGGACGACATTAGAATCTTGTGAACACCGGTGAGCGTGCGCCTCGTGGTGGTGGGTGCGGGAGACCCGGGCCGCACGGCCCTCGCGTGGCCAGGAGAGAGCAAGGAGTGACCGGCCGGCCGCGCTGATGGCTGGCCGACGAGACGTCGCCGGCGTACGTATCGCATCCCGGTTGGCAGTTTGCCCTCTAGCAGTTGAAACTGTCGGATAGGACGGCTCGTCCATGAACAATCATGCAGCTAGGTCTTTGCTTGGGCAGACGATCGATCGATTTGCAACGCACGACGCGACGGGACTGGTTAGTTCCCCGGCAAATCGCACCATATTTGGACCCAGCCGATCGCTCCCATCTATGGTGGTCAAATGACACCAGCGTCAAATCCCTGACGTGCGTCCGCAATTATGGCCAGGCTAAACAAATATCTGCCTCCGGTCGCCTCAGAAAACAACTTATAAGAGGAACTCGTGATCTGCAAATCTTAATTTTGTCTTCATTTTCTGAGAGGACAAGAAAGAAGCACACAACCAAATATACACCACTCACGCCATCACATGATCACATCCGCACATGACATGAGTTCACATCTCCAACGTATGATACAAAATATTAGAGGCATAAAAAACCAACCATTAATTGGTTGGTCTTGCTAAGGAGGGTGCTTGTGATCTCAATTGACTATCTATGATGAGTTGATGACTTCATCAATCTTTGAAGCTATAAGACTCTAGCCGTATAGCTTCAAAGATTTGAATGGCATGTTTCCCAATGAATGACATGTTTGCGAATAGCAGAGGTCTTGGTGACTTGGCTAAACATTTGCATTTTGCTGGTTGTGTTCGGGACCATAATTTGGATTTCTTAGCTATTTCTGAGACGGGTAGACGTGAGTTTTCCCAATCGCTTCTAAACTGACTTTCGGGCGGAATAGAGTTTGATTGGTACTCACGTTCCCCTCATGGTCGTTCCGGGGGCATTCTACTTGGCATTAGGACTGATACCATGGAAGTGTTGGAGGTTACAGATGGTGCTTTTCATATCAAAATGCACATCCGTAATAAATCCGACAACTTCATTTGGAGTCTTGTTGCAGTGTATGGACCCGCTCAGGAAACGGCTAAGACTGCCTTTCTCTGTGAAATGGTAAATTTGGCAAAAGATAACCCCCACCCTGTCATCATTGGGGGGGATTTCAATTTGCTACGTTATCCGTTTGAGAAGAGTAAGGGTAGGTTTGACAACCGTTGGCCTCTATTGTTCAATGCAGTCATTGACAGCTTGAACCTTCGCGAGGTTACAATGGTGGGGAGACAGTTCACTTGGGCTAACTCTCTCCCTGAACCCACGTACGAGAAACTAGACCGTGTACTGATGGATACTGATTGGGAAGCTAGGTTCCCACTCGTGTCGGTACGGGCGCTAGAACGTATTGAGGGTTTGTCGGACCATGCTCCCATTCTTTTGACTACTGGTTTACCTAGGCCACAGTGTAGTCCACGTTTCAAGTTTGAGCTTGGATGGATGCATCGTGATGGGTTCCATGAAATGGTTAAAAGAATTTGGGATTTACGAGTTGCGGGTGATACGCCTATTCAGCGATGGAACAATAAGATACGTGCTTTACGCACGCACCTAGTTGGCTGGGCGCGTCATACCTCTGGTCTACTTAAAAAAGAGAAGGTCCGACTTTCCTCGATAATTGATGCTCTTGAAGCATTAGCAGAAGTTCGGTTACTATCCGCGCAAGAGATTGAGCTCAAAAGCCAATCCAATGCACAGATAGCAAAACTTTTGCGAGAGGAGGAGTTAAAATGGTACCAACGGTTTAAAGCCCAATTCATTCTGGAAGGGGATTCGAATACCCGCTATTTCCACAGTATTGCCAATGGCAGACACAGGAAAAAGCGCATTCATTCTCTAGTTCAGGAGGAGGGAACGATTGAGGGCCATGAACAACTAAAGTCGTACATTACAAATTATTATAAGGGTCTGTTCGGAGCCCCGGAGGAAGGGAACTTCCACCTGGATGAGTCCCGAACAGAAGATATCCCCGAGGTTTCAGATGAGGAAAATAGTCTTCTTACTAAAATCTTCTCAGAAGAGGAAGTGAGGATGGCGGTTTTTCAAATGAAACATAATTCGGCTCCTGGACCTGATGGTTTCCCAGCTGAGTTCTACCATAACTTTTGGGATGTTATCAAGTCTGATTTGCTTCAACTGTTCGCCTGTCTCCACGTTGGATAGATAGAGTTGTTTTGTCTAAATTTTGGTGAGATAATTTTATTACCTAATGTTAACGAGGCAGAAAGGATTCAACAATTCAGACCTATTTGCCTCCTTAACGTTAGTTTTAAAATCTTCACCAAAGTGGCTACGATTCGAGTGAACAGTGTGGCAGACCATGTGATGAGGATATACAAGTTTTTCAGAAAAAGATGTGGGCAAGGAACGGAGGCTGTTGACAAACATCAAGGTGGCTAGCACGAGGGAGGCGAGGGAGGAAGTGGAGCCATCACGCGAAGAAGGGATGCTGCAAACAAAGAAAGATCCTTTCCAATTCAGATTCAAGATTTGTTCAGATTCGGTTCGGACTGGCAGAAGTCCTGAATTTGAAACGGACGTGGATTCTTTATACGGACTCCAAATAGAGCAAAGAAGCCCAATCTGAAAAGGCAATTTGAAGGGCTTTCCAATGGGTCCGGCCCCATGGCCCGGTTCGACTCGGACTGGGCGCGGTGACCGCAACAAGTCACAAGTTGTTTTCTGCCTGTTTCCAAACAGAGTCCGTTAAAGTTAGGAAAGTTAGGTTTTGACTCCAACTCAATGTTGGACGTCCAGCAGCCTTTATAAGGCTTGTAATTTCGTGGCTTTTAGGTTTAGACCACGTTTAAACATAAACCCTAGATTGGATTGCTAAGCATTCATCTATATTCGAGTTCCTCTGTGTTGCGCTCAGGAATTCAACCTCTCCACTGTGTTGCGCTCTGGAGATTATTATCCGAAGTTTGAGTGTGATCTGTTGTTCCACTGGGAATTAGTAGATTGCAAAACCGCTTCGTGGTCGGCGGCTACGTTGCATCGGTGTGAGGCGTCGCGAATATCCATTGGGTTGAAGAGCTGTTGCATTGGCAACGGGGGAACAGCCGGAGAGTTCGTCGGATTCTCGCAAGTTATCTTCCACCATCATCCATCTACCCACCGCTCACTGAGAAGATCGGGCCACCCCTTATCACCATGTGCTTCGTCCGTCTCAGACGGCTTTTATGAAAGGCCGCAACATTCTTGATGGGGTTGCGATCTTACATGAAACAGTTCACGAACTACATAGGAAAAAGATAAATGGGGTTATCCTTAAAATTGACTTTGAGAAAGCCTATGATAAAGTCAAATAGTCTTTCCTTCAGCAGACGCTCAGAATGAAAGGTTTTTCTTCAGAGTGGTGCGCGTTAATTAACAGCTTTGTTTCGGGAGGAAGCGTTGCTATCAAGGTCAATGATGACACTGGCAAGTACTTCCAAACGAAGAAAGGCCTGAGACAGGGTGACCCATTATCACCAATACTATTTAATATAGTGGCTGATATGTTGGCTATCTTGATCGAACGCGCTAAATCTGAGGGTCAATTTGAAGGAGTCATTCCACATCTTGTTGATGGTGGTTTATCGATCCTCCAATATGCTGATGATACGATTCTTTTTATGGAACATGATATTGAAAAAGCTCGTAATCTAAAACTGATCTTGTCAGCATTCGAGCTTCTTTCGGGTCTTAAGATAAATTTTCATAAAAGTGAATTGTTTTGCTTTGGCGAGGCTCAAGAGGACACCGCCTTGTACGGTGAACTTTTTGGCTGTCAACAAGGTCAATTTCCTATCAACTATTTGGGTATCCCGATTCATTATCGGAAACTTACAAATGCTGAATGGAAAAAGGTGGAAGAAAGACTTCAACTACGCTTAAACAGTTGGAAAGGAAAACTCTTATCCCTTGGTGGAAGATTAGTACTCATAAACTCAGTACTAACAAATATGGTACTGTATATGATTTCTTTCTTCCATTTTCCCAAAGGAGTCTTGAAAAGACTGGATTATTTCCGGTCTAGATTCTTTTGGCAAGGGGATTCAGAGAAGAAAAAGTATCGACTGACGAAATGGAGTGTGGTTTGTTGCCCTAAAGACCAAGGAGGTCTCGGTATTCATGACCTTGAGGTCAAGAATAGAGCATGGCTTTTCAAACTTCTATCAAAGATGGAGTTTGGCAAACCCTCCTTAGGAGAAAGTATGTGGGAGACCAAGCTGTTTCCCAGGTTAATTGGAAACCGGGTGATTCACACTTCTGGGCTGGTCTTATGGCTACCAAGAAGTATTTTTTCCCGCATGGATCTTTCTCAATTAGGGATGGATCGGAAATTCGTTTCTGGGAGGATAAATGGCTTGGCCAAGTTACCCTTAGAGAACAATATCCGGCTCTCTACTCTATCGTACGAAACAAAAGCGACACACTCGCCAAGGTGTTGGGTACCTCCTCACCGGATGTTTCGTTCCGGCGAAGTTTATTTGGTACGAGACAAGCAGCTTGGAATGCCTTGCTCATCCGACTGGATTCAGTCCATTTGTCGGAAGGTCCAGATAAATTTCAATGGAATCTAACCAAGAATGGTCAATTCTCGGTTGATTCCATGTATAGAGCACTTATCCTACCTGATGTTCCAGTCGATGCTAAGAATAGTAATAAAATTTGGAAGATGAAAATACCGCTGAAAACGAAAGTGTTTACGTGGTATCTTCGTCGGGGTGTTATCCTTACCAAAGATAACCTTGCTAAGCGTAATTGGCACGGAAGTAAAAAATGTGTTTTCTGTTATCATGACGAGACCATTACTCACTTGTTCTTCCAGTGTGAATTCGCGAGGTCTATATGGTCAGCCATCCAGTTAGGTTCTACCTTACATCCACCACTTACAGTGGCAAACATTTTTGGCAATTGGCTAAATGGTGTGGATCCTAGATTTAAACGTTTCTGTAGGATGGGCGCGATTGCCATTATTTGGTCGCTGTGGCTATGTAGAAATGACAAGGTTTTTAATGATGTGAATGTTAATGTTTTGCGGGTCATTTATCGGTGTACGGCTACCTTACGGGCATGGTCGGCACTGCAGCGTGTGGAGCACCGAGACCTTTTTTTGGAGGCGGCGTCGAGGCTGGAGGCGGCGGCAAGGGAGATTCTCTGCCGGCATGGATGGCAACATAGTCTCCGGATAAACCTACCAGTATCTTAGGCGGATCTACAATTTCTCACTATGATATGTAATTCGCCTATTTATTTTCCGTTTGAATTGGTAAATGATGAATTGGTGACTGTGTGCATCTTAGTTATGCAGATGCCGTGTGTAATGCTTAAAATAATAAAACTCACTTTATCTATAAAAAAATACGACTCTAGCCTTAAGTAGTCATGTTCCTAAAAAATATACGCATCCTAACTAAACAAGTTACGTGTTGCTCCACTTATTAAACACATACGCCTGCATCTACTCCGAATAAATATGCCACACATCTTATTCTAGCGGTGAATCCGAATGGATGAGAACGAACAAACTAGTTGTCAACACTAGGCCACGATCTATCCCATCTATTGGTCACCTTTCGTTACGTCTACACTCATACTAGGTAACAATGAAACGTCCTTGCGATGACTTTTGGTTTCAATTTTTAGCTTTATTAAGAAAATATATGTTTGGCCTTGATACATATAGCTCTTTACGGTATACATATGATCACGTATAAGAAGATTTAGAGGAGGGCTACCCTTTCTATTAGAAAAATGTGAGTTGTATTCAGAAGGCACCAATTGATGTCTTCTATTTGCGCAAGTGATATGTGTGATTTCGAGACATCTCTATACTTTGTCCATTTCTACCTCTGGTTCCACCTTCGAGATTGATATGATGCATACAAGGTGCATGTAAATGTAGATGGTATTTAATTTAAATGGAGTAGTTTGGAAAAGGAGCTACCTCACACTCTCACAGAAAGAAGGAATAAAAAAAATGAACAGAGCCGCCCATACTTTTGTGGCCAAAAACACGTTTCGTCGCGCACCACGACCTAGTTAATCTTTTTCACCTTGATTGCATATTTTTCTGAAAAACTTGGTGGTGCACAATTAAACTATCCTGTTTATGATAAAGAATTGTATGCTCTTGTTCGTGTTCTTGAGGTTTGGCAACATTATTTGTGGCCAAAAGAATTTATCATACATTCTGATCATGAGGCTTTAAAATTTTTGAAGTGCCAATCTAATCTTAATAAACGTCATGCTAAGTGGGTAGAGTTCATTGAATCTTTCCCATACATCATTAAGTATAAGAAAGGCAAGGATAATGTTGTTGCTGACGCTCTATCTAGGAAGAACATGTTATTGACACATTTAGATATTAAAGTTCCTGGCTTGGAGAGTTTGCGTGATTTATATGCGTCCGATACTGATTTTGCCGCTGCCTTTGCTAAATGTTCGGATGTGAAGGCGTGGGAAAAATACCATATGCATGATGGATATTTGTTTAGAGCTAACAAGTTATGTGTACCCGAGTCGTCCGTGCGTTTGCTATTGTTGCAGGAATCACATGGAGGCGGATTGATGGGTCACTTTGGACGTGAGAAGACGTTGTTAATGTTGGCTGATCACTTTTATTGGCCACGCATGAGGCGAGATGTGGACAGGTTTGTGAAGCGTTGCATCACATGCAACAAGGCTAAATCCAAACTTAAGCCACATGGTCTGTATACTCCTCTTCCTGCACCTACAACTCCATGGGAGGATATTAGCATGGATTTTGTGTTAGGATTGCCTAGAACCAGGAGAGGACATGATTCGATATTCGTGGTAGTGGATCGTTTTTCTAAAATGTCACATTTTATTGCCTGCCACAAAAGCGACGATGCGTCGCATATTGCTAATCTGTTTTTCAGGGAGATCGTGCGTCTACATGGAGTACCGAGGACGATTGTTTCTGACCGTGACGTGAAGTTCATGAGCTACTTTTGGAAGACGTTGTGGGGGAAGCTAGGAACAAAGCTGCTGTTCAGTACCACATGTCATCCACAAACTGATGGGCAAACGGAGGTGGTGAATCGCACACTATCGACGTTGCTACGAGCCATGATTAAGAAGAACTTGCGAGAATGGGAGGAGTGCTTACCGCATGTGGAGTTTGCGTACAATAGGGCGGTGCATTCGACCACGACATTGTGCCCGTTTGAGGTGGTGTATGGGTTCAAGCCTATAACGCCGCTTGATTTGCTGCCGCTTCCAACACAAGAAAGAATCAACATGGAGGCATCGAAGCGTGCAGATTTCGTGAGGAAGATACACATCAAGACCAAGGAGGCAATTGAAAAGAAGGGTAAGAACAATGCTGCGCGTGTCAACAAGAAGCGCAAGGAGGTGCTTTTTCAGCCCGGCGACATGGTTTGGGTTCATTTCCGCAAGGATCGGTTCCCTAATTTGCGCAAGTCTAAGTTGATGCCGCGAGGAGATGGCCCTTACAAGGTGCTGTCCAAAATCAATGATAATGCCTACAAGATAGATCTTCCATCTACTGAATTCGGTGTGAGCAATTCGTTCAATGTTGCTGATTTGACGCCCTACACCGGAGATGACCTTGACGCGTCGAGGACGACGCCTTTTCAAGGGGGGGAGGATGATGAGGACATCCCAAGTCTTTATCCATCTTCTCCGATAGAAGATGATGCTGCCCAAGATAAACATGATCAAGTGAGGATTGGTCCAGTGACAAGATCCAGAACAAAGTTACTTGATCAACAGGTGAACTCGCTCCTAATTGCATATGATGTTTGTGATCATGAGAATTTTATACTACCTAAATCTATGCATTTATGTTGTCTCAGGTTTATTGATAACACAAACATTGGAGGAGGCATGGAGCATGAAGACAATGATGGCAAGCACGAGGGAGGCGAGGGAGGAAGTGGAGCCATCAAAGGAAAGACCTTCGGTTCGGACTGGCAGAAGTCACGAATTCGAAACAGCCAAGGATTATTCATGTGAAGTCCAAATAAAGCAACGAAGCACAGGTTGGAAAGGAAATTACAAGTCCTTTCCAACGGATCCGACCCGAAGCACCGATTCGACTCGGACAAGCCTCGGTGACCAAAACAAGTCGACGGCTGTTTCCTGCCAGTTTCCAAATAGACTCCTTTAAGTTAGAGTTATGGTTGTTTTCGACTCCAACCCAAAGTTGGACGTCCAGCAGCCTTTATATAGGCTTGTAAGTCGTGGCTTTTAGCACAAACCACGTTTAAACATAAACCCTAGATTGGATTGCTAAGCATTCATCTATATTCGAGTTCCTCTGTGTTGCGCTCAGGAATTCAACCTCTCCACTGTGTTGCGCTCTGGAGATTATTATCCGAAGTTTGAGTGTGATCTGTTGTTCCACTGGGAATTAGTAGATTGCAAAACCGCTTCGTGGTCGGCGGCTACGTTGCATCGGTGTGAGGCGTCGCGAATATCCATTGGGTTGAAGAGCTGTTGCATTGGCAACGGGGGAACAGCCGGAGAGTTCGTCGGATTCTCGCAAGTTATCTTCCACCATCATCCATCTACCCACCGCTCACTGAGAAGATCGGGCCACCCCTTATCATCTTGGTATCAGATTTCCAGCGTTTTACTCGGTGAGCATCCACATATCCATCCCCGTAGATTTTACTATTTTTCGTCCTATCCAGAAAAAGCCCCACAAAAATATTTGCCATAGCCTTAGATCGCATCGTTTCATCGAGTTTAGTTGCTGATCGTGTGTCCTTTTGCGTTGTTTTTCCTTCTGATCTAAATTGTAGTTGCTTCAACGTTATTTGTCAGTTTGTTTTGTCGTTGGAGTCTTGTCAGATTCGTTTCAGCAAAAGAAGTAAAAAAAAAAAGAGGAAAGAGAAGTCTTGACCGATTTGGTTTCCGTTCAGTTTTTTGTGCGACACTCCTAGGTCCTGTCGTTGTGTCCGTGTCGAGGTGTGTCTGTGTCCTTTTTTTTCCTTAGTCAAGTTCGTGTCTAATTTAGTTTCCTTAGGTGTTTCCTTTTCCGTGTATTTCCATTGATAAACTTAGGTATAAGCCTGTCTATTTTTGTGTAGAACTTTCCTACGAGACTAGTAATTTCTATGCTCTTTGGGCTGCTCATATAGGTTGGAAAGTGCATTATTTTGGCAGTCTATTTTATTTGCTCCTGTGAAATATTTGTGTGGCCTAGTTAAACAGAGAAAAAGGGAGAAAAAAAAGAAGAGAAAAAGAAAGTTCTGAAATTGCTGTAGCTACAGTACCAACCGAAAAAGAAAAAAGAGGCCAGAATTTTATTCATATCAGTCTGTTTGGAGCATTGTTTGCGAATTATATTCCTGCCTTGCACTAGTAGAATTGAGCAATCTTGTGCCCTTAGTATTGAGCTTTTGCTAGCGTCTCTCCTGTGCATTGCAACACGAGCATTATTCCGACATATATCATTCTTAGCTCATTTTCAGAGTTGCAATTGCCCCATTTATCTCCACCGTGTGCGTTTCCGAGTGTCTCTTGTGTCATACGATCAGCACTAGGCTTTGTGAACCGGTGTTGTTAGGTATCCCAACCAAGCTCCACCAAATACCCTGTTTTGTTGTGTGACACTTTGATACCCATAATATTCGCTTCACCCCATCCGTGCACGTACTGCCCTACGAGTGGTAAGCTTTACTATTCACTTTGGAATGGTAAGATACACAATTTCTTTCGGTCTTGAGTGAGTTGAGAGTTTCCCACATATATACATATTTGTGTTGTTTACTAACCATGGCAGAATACGAGGGTGATTTTGAAACTAGCAAACGCAAATTTTGCAGTGCAGCCTTTTGGAAAGAAGAAAGTCGTCCAATCCAAGGAAACGGTCTGTTCCACTTCAATGCCATTATTTGTGGACGAGTTGCTGCTGTAACCATTGAGAGATTCTCGTCTATTAATTTAGTCAGCATTGAAGTCGTTGAAAAGTTGCAGCTTAGTACATGTTACCTTTCAGAGCCTTATTTCCTAGCTTCTGCGTATGGTGCACTCCAAATTTCACACCAGGCTGAGGTTCCTATTACCATAGGACCGCACACCGAGGTTGTGGTATGTGATATATCTCCTGTGGCACTTGATTCTTGTCACATCATGTTGGGAGCACTGTGGTGGAGACAATTTAAAGCAAGTTGTCCACGAGGTGTTGATGGTTTGTCCATCATTTGGAACATGAGGAAGAGATACTTACAACCTACACCTGAAGATGATTTTCATGCATTTCATCTTGTTCGGAAGGAAAAGAAGAAAGAGTTTTTAATGTCAAAAACGAACAAGAGCATGGTTGTGGAGTGTCCGAATCTGAAAACTGTTGAGCTACTTGTGCATCAAAACCCATGTGAGAATGAGCGCCACATAGCCAAATTGAGTGAGAGTGTTATAAAAAGTGAGCTGTGTGATTCCACTAAACGTGAGGTTGAGTGCATCCACTTCGAGAGTATGAGAGAAAAAGATAACATGAGTGTAGTAGATGATAGGACATGTGAGGATATTTCTGCTAATGTAACTATCTCTCCTTCTAGTGTTGTTTCTTGTGATATGCAGGTTGCTTTTGAAGAAAGGGAGCCGTCAAGTCTTCAACCTGCATCACCACTAGAGGAACCTATTTCAGTGCCTACTACATCTGAGGAGTTTGCCATTGAAAAAGGTACTGATTTTGCGATGCAGCCAGCAAGCGCGTCACTTTGTGAGTATGATTCTTCGCTGACTGGTTCTAGTGATTTTATACACAAACATATTTCAGCATCATGTGATAATTTGCTAAATTCGAATTTCGATCATGTGGTACTGATTACACATAAAGAGATTCTTGCTAAAATACCACCAACTGATGTTTTGTATTACATTATGCTAGAAGCACCGCTTACCATGAGTTGTGCTATGAATAAGATTTCTGAACTTTCATTTGTAAATTCTAGCACCTATGCCAATTGTTTCGGATTATATTTAATTGGTGACTATAACATGAACGAGAATTTTTTGGTGGATCACATATGCATTACCTATGATAACATTGCTGAACTAAAACATTTTTCTTGCAATCATATATGCTCTGTGCCAAAATCTTTTTGCTTTGGGACAATACCTCATCATCATGATAATATGATGTCTTCTAGTCTAGTTGATGTACCTCAGCGAACAAAGGTAGCATCACCTTTGTTGGACTGTTCTGATCTTGCTAGATTTGCATATGATTATGCGCATCCGTCTTGTTTGTCCCAAACTGATTTATGCTTCACTTATATTTGCAAACTGAGTTGCATCTTAAGTACTGGAAATAATGGACATGACTATTTACCTGTTTGTGCTGCATGGTCATTGCTTTGTTCTACATATCAGAGTAGCGCAATTGAAGCATGGTATGACACATATGATGATTTGCATCGTTTGGATTGGTTTGACCTTGATAGCATGAAATTTGATCATCGATCTTCTGTGAGGACATTGGATTTAATACTGAATCATAAGATTTTATATATTTGTGTCTATCATTTTGATCATGATTCTATGAACTTCACTTATACTTGCAATTCTGATTGCTTATTGCTGAGATTTTCTCGGTTCCATTATGACAATTATATGTGCTATGCTCGCAATTGTCGTTGCATTTTGTCATTTGAGAATAATCATCCTATTTACAAACATGATACAACCTGCTATATATACATATACTCTGCGTACACGTTGTTCTTTTTGTTTCTTCCACTTTCAGCTTATCCAAAGCCGCGGACGGCTTTTCTTGAAGAAAGGGAGGATGATGAGGATATATCGGTGGATTATGATGATTATCCATGTTTAAACTGGAAGGAAATACTAAACATGATCGATGATTATTATAAGGTGAACTCATTCCTAGTTGGATATGATACCATGAATTATAAGAATGTTATACTGCCTAAGTTATTATGTTTATGTATCATTAGGTTTGAGTTGATGGAGATAATGGCGAATGGAGAAGAAGATGTGGGCAAGGAATGGAGGCTGTTGACAAACATCAAGGTGGCTAGCACGAGGGAGGCGAGGGAGGAAGTGGAGCCATCACGCGAAGAAGGGATGCTGCAAACAAAGAAAGATCCTTTCCAATTCGGATTCAAGATTTGTTCAGATTCGGTTCGGACTGACAGAAGTCCTGAATTTGAAACGGACGTGGATTCTTTATACGGACTCCAAATAGAGCAAAGAAGCACAATCTGAAAAGGCTATTTGAAGGGCTTTCCAATGGGTCCGGCCACATGCCCCGGTTCGGCTCGGACTGGGCGCGGTGACCGCAACAAGTCACGAGTTGTTTTCTGCCTGTTTCCAAACAGAGTCCGTTAAAGTTAGGAAAGTTAGGTTTTGACTCCAACACAATGTTGGACGTCCAGCAGCCTTTATAAGGCTTGTAATTTCGTGGCTTTTAGGTTTAAGACCACGTTTAAACATAAACCCTAGATTGGATTGCTAAGCATTCATCTATATTCGAGTTCCTCTGTGTTGCGCTCAGGAATTCAACCTCTCCACTGTGTTTCGCTCTGGAGATTATTATCCGAAGTTTGAGTGTGATCTGTTGTTCCACTGGGAATTAGTAGATTGCAAAACCGCTTCGTGGTCGGCGGCTACGTTGCATCGGTGTGAGGCGTCGCGAATATCCATTGGGTTGAAGAGCTGTTGCATTGGCAACGGGGGAACAGCCGGAGAGTTCGTCGGATTCTCGCAAGTTATCTTCCACCATCATCCATCTACCCACCGCTCACTGAGAAGATCGGGCCACCCCTTATCACCATGTGCTTCGTCCGTCTCAGACGGCTTTTATGAAAGGCCGCAACATTCTTGATGGGGTTGCGATCTTACATGAAACAGTTCACGAACTACATAGGAAAAAGATAAATGGGGTTATCCTTAAAATTGACTTTGAGAAAGCCTATGATAAAGTCAAATAGTCTTTCCTTCAGCAGACGCTCAGAATGAAAGGTTTTTCTTCAGAGTGGTGCGCGTTAATTAACAGCTTTGTTTCGGGAGGAAGCGTTGCTATCAAGGTCAATGATGACACTGGCAAGTACTTCCAAACGAAGAAAGGCCTGAGACAGGGTGACCCATTATCACCAATACTATTTAATATAGTGGCTGATATGTTGGCTATCTTGATCGAACGCGCTAAATCTGAGGGTCAATTTGAAGGAGTCATTCCACATCTTGTTGATGGTGGTTTATCGATCCTCCAATATGCTGATGATACGATTCTTTTTATGGAACATGATATTGAAAAAGCTCGTAATCTAAAACTGATCTTGTCAGCATTCGAGCTTCTTTCGGGTCTTAAGATAAATTTTCATAAAAGTGAATTGTTTTGCTTTGGCGAGGCTCAAGAGGACACCGCCTTGTACGGTGAACTTTTTGGCTGTCAACAAGGTCAATTTCCTATCAACTATTTGGGTATCCCGATTCATTATCGGAAACTTACAAATGCTGAATGGAAAAAGGTGGAAGAAAGACTTCAACTACGCTTAAACAGTTGGAAAGGAAAACTCTTATCCCTTGGTGGAAGATTAGTACTCATAAACTCAGTACTAACAAATATGGTACTGTATATGATTTCTTTCTTCCATTTTCCCAAAGGAGTCTTGAAAAGACTGGATTATTTCCGGTCTAGATTCTTTTGGCAAGGGGATTCAGAGAAGAAAAAGTATCGACTGACGAAATGGAGTGTGGTTTGTTGCCCTAAAGACCAAGGAGGTCTCGGTATTCATGACCTTGAGGTCAAGAATAGAGCATGGCTTTTCAAACTTCTATCAAAGATGGAGTTTGGCAAACCCTCCTTAGGAGAAAGTATGTGGGAGACCAAGCTGTTTCCCAGGTTAATTGGAAACCGGGTGATTCACACTTCTGGGCTGGTCTTATGGCTACCAAGAAGTATTTTTTCCCGCATGGATCTTTCTCAATTAGGGATGGATCGGAAATTCGTTTCTGGGAGGATAAATGGCTTGGCCAAGTTACCCTTAGAGAACAATATCCGGCTCTCTACTCTATCGTACGAAACAAAAGCGACACACTCGCCAAGGTGTTGGGTACCTCCTCACCGGATGTTTCGTTCCGGCGAAGTTTATTTGGTACGAGACAAGCAGCTTGGAATGCCTTGCTCATCCGACTGGATTCAGTCCATTTGTCGGAAGGTCCAGATAAATTTCAATGGAATCTAACCAAGAATGGTCAATTCTCGGTTGATTCCATGTATAGAGCACTTATCCTACCTGATGTTCCAGTCGATGCTAAGAATAGTAATAAAATTTGGAAGATGAAAATACCGCTGAAAACGAAAGTGTTTACGTGGTATCTTCATCGGGGTGTTATCCTTACCAAAGATAACCTTGCTAAGCGTAATTGGCACGGAAGTAAAAAATGTGTTTTCTGTTATCATGACGAGACCATTACTCACTTGTTCTTCCAGTGTGAATTCGCGAGGTCTATATGGTCAGCCATCCAGTTAGGTTCTACCTTACATCCACCACTTACAGTGGCAAACATTTTTGGCAATTGGCTAAATGGTGTGGATCCTAGATTTAAACGTTTCTGTAGGATGGGCGCGATTGCCATTATTTGGTCGCTGTGGCTATGTAGAAATGACAAGGTTTTTAATGATGTGAATGTTAATGTTTTGCGGGTCATTTATCGGTGTACGGCTACCTTACGGGCATGGTCGGCACTGCAGCGTGTGGAGCACCGAGACCTTTTTTTGGAGGCGGCGTCGAGGCTGGAGGCGGCGGCAAGGGAGATTCTCTGCCGGCATGGATGGCAACATAGTCTCCGGATAAACCTACCAGTATCTTAGGCGGATCTACAATTTCTCACTATGATATGTAATTCGCCTATTTATTTTCCGTTTGAATTGGTAAATGATGAATTGGTGACTGTGTGCATCTTAGTTATGCAGATGCCGTGTGTAATGCTTAAAATAATAAAACTCACTTTATCTATAAAAAAATACGACTCTAGCCTTAAGTAGTCATGTTCCTAAAAAATATACGCATCCTAACTAAACAAGTTACGTGTTGCCCCACTTATTAAACACATACGCCTGCATCTACTCCGAATAAATATGCCACACATCTTATTCTAGCGGTGAATCCGAATGGATGAGAACGAACAAACTAGTTGTCAACACTAGGCCACGATCTATCCCATCTATTGGTCACCTTTCGTTACGTCTACACTCATACTAGGTAACAATGAAACGTCCTTGCGATGACTTTTGGTTTCAATTTTTAGCTTTATTAAGAAAATATATGTTTGGCCTTGATACATATAGCTCTTTACGGTATACATATGATCACGTATAAGAAGATTTAGAGGAGGGCTACCCTTTCTATTAGAAAAATGTGAGTTGTATTCAGAAGGCACCAATTGATGTCTTCTATTTGCGCAAGTGATATGTGTGATTTCGAGACATCTCTATACTTTGTCCATTTCTACCTCTGGTTCCACCTTCGAGATTGATATGATGCATACAAGGTGCATGTAAATGTAGATGGTATTTAATTTAAATGGAGTAGTTTGGAAAAGGAGCTACCTCACACTCTCACAGAAAGAAGGAATAAAAAAAATGAACAGAGCCGCCCATACTTTTGTGGCCAAAAACACGTTTCGTCGCGCACCACGACCTAGTTAATCAGCGGCAAGAAACAGGTGCTGCACGAAGTTGAATGGTTTAGGAGTCTGGATAAATAGCCGCCCAGGAGCTACGTACTTCTCCATTGATTACTGAAGCAGCCGCGAACAAAAAGCAAGCGCACGCATTTGCACTCGACGTTTGGCCGTCAGCCATCTTTCTATCACGGAAACGCACGCTTAGCTGTGCCGTCAGCCGTCTCCCGCTGTGCTGCAAGTCGATCTGCAGCTATTAATCCGGGCATTCAGATACATAACTGACAATTAGCAAGAAATTGTACAGTTTGTCTTCTTGTGCTGAATGATAAGGGATAAAGGCTGGGCATGCATGACCAAATACATATAATTCAGATCCCAAAAGGAGCTGAAAACCTTCTTTTTTGGGAGACCAAAGGAGACGAAACCTGCCGTGACAAAACTACATACCACTAGGCACTAGCTCGTGTCTTTCGTGTGCAATAACAAACACTGTAAAAATTCAGATCCGGTGCTGCTTGTAGCCAAAAAGAAACACAAATGAAAAGAAAACATGCGTCGTCTCTATCTAACCGCACTAGCTCGTCCGGAACGATCATCGTGCATGCATTTGGACGACCTCAGCTTCAACAGCTTTCATGCTACGTGTCAACCTTGGCAAGATTCTCAGATGTGAAAACCAGTGGTAAAATATGGCAGCTTGAGCATAACATTGACCTTGGTGAAAAGAAAGCAACATTTTCATCTCGTGGATAAATTTGACGGAAGAGCACTACCCTAGGTATATATCTTGTTTCACCGAAAATAATGCAATTCTAAATTGCACGAGCACCTGAGATTTGATACGAGCATCTGGAAGTGGAACGACCCTGTCTGATGCTGGAGCTTAAGCATTTCGTGTGCCCTCGGTCGTACCTCGGCATCTTCGATAGTAACTGAAAGCAATCGAGTTGATGGAACTACTATAGATGTGGCGACATGATGCATCACATTTGGAATATGAACCAGCAGGCTAACACATCAACCCCCCACTGATGCGGAGGCTTCTTTTCATTACCTTCATTCCTAGCCTTCTGCGACTTTTTTGTTTCGAGGGAGATATCAGAGCACGCATGGTGCTGCTCAAATAGAAGTGGCACCAATGTTTATTTGTGGAATGGATTATTCATTTATTCTTGCATCATGAGATGCTAAAACTGGTTAAAAGAATACCTGGTTCGGCGACCAGTAGTGCCCTCGACAGGATAATTAACAGGATTGTTTGCTTGGCATCCTTGGCATTTTTGTCCTAACCCTAGAAATGCCAGCTCGCTGGAACTAGACTATTTTTTACAATTCTATGCGTGATCTCTATAACATTAGATGATTAGGATTCAAGCATGTACTGATTGAACGGCTCTTTTCGCATCTTGTTCTGGTATTTTTCTCGAACTATCTCTCTCAGTTCCTTCTACATGTACTGCTCCTCAAATTGTATCTCCAGTCCTGTAATCTTTTTGTCCAATTATCCAGCGGAGATTGAAGTAAATTCAGGGTTCCTATCAATATGTACCTAACATTTTTTTCTTCTTCCATGAAAAGCATAAATAATCACCATCATTTCGAATTCGCAAAAAAAAAAAATCACCATCATTTCGTGTACATTTTCGTGTGTTTAATCTGCACGCTGTTCTCAATCACATATGCTCTGTGCCCAAATAAAAAAAAGTTTGCAAGTTCCAAGTGCACTGTTCTATCCATGAGTAGATCTACAAATTGCAGTCATCTGCTAAGATATATCCAGCTTGTTAACACGAACATATTGTGTGTTTGCCAACCTAACATCTTTCTCCCCACTTTTATTTCACGTGTACCATTACGATCATCACCACACAAGTTTGACTATTAATTTTACAATTAGTCTAAGTGCCCCTATAGGAGCATATGTTCTTCTCGGTTTCGTAGTGCATTCTATCTGATCCTAGTTGTCGCAGGATCAGTTAATAGATGCAAAGCTCCACAGTTAGTTCCCTGGAATATTTACTGGCTTAACAGGATCCAAGGAGATAAACTTGAAGTGATCCAAGTTTATAATCATTCACTATGTTCGTTGTTTACACAGTAATTTTCATTATATTAAAAAAAATGCACACAACCTCGAATATCGTTTCAACTTTCAACGCAAATTTCACCTACTCCATGTATTATTTTCTCCTCATACTTTTTCAAAAAAAAAGATAACCACAGACCTTTGTATTGATTGATACACGGAGCCATATATTATTCGTTATTTGAGTCACGTAAAACCCGATATCAAAGTGGAACAAGCGGATAACACCTACGGCTATATGCCTCGCGACAGTAATTCCACCAACTTCACTGTACTATCACTAACCCTATGATAAAATGTTACAACAAAATAAGTACATGATTCGTAGGCCAAGATTTCGAGAAGGGATTCGTGCACGTGCGTGAATCATGTTGAGTCCAACCATAAGTCGGAATTTCATCACCAAAGACGGGCATCGAGCCATCACTTTCAATAAGGGCATGTATGCCTCTACCATACTGATCGGCAAACAACACCTCGCCAGCCGGATGCCACTGGAGGGGATACTAGAAGGCAACAATGTCCCATACACCCACGTTTCCGGTCGTTGTCGCACCGCCTTTGATCAACCAGAAGGAGACATGAATGGGTGTCACTGGAAGAGATGTCATGTGTAGCACATGTCGGCACATACATGACTTGACGGCTCCGCATGAGCCGTTGTGAAGAACTTTCCGGCCAGACATGACTTGATACCTCTGTAAGATAAGATGTGTGTAACACCTACCAAGCCAGATAGAACTCGATCTTGAAGTTAAGGGATCTCACACCGCCACTGCCTCAAAACTCCACGGTCCAAGAAGAGAACGTCCACTTGGGCTAGTGAAATGTCAAGAAGGGCCACCTCTCAAATGAATTGGCAACAGTAACGTGCCAAGTGACATGTGTTGCATACCGCCACGCAGGGAGGCGACAAGCCCTTCGGTGCATGCAGGCAAGCCTCGGAATCAGCGTGTCATCGCTTTCCGCATGAGCGTGCATGGTCTGTCAAGCAGAGGGTGCCGCCTCGGGCCAGGCGTGACGCCATGTCATCTTGTCGCCATGCCATGTGGCACCTGTCCCACCCAACCCTGTTTTCCATTCTGGCTCGGGCGAAACTTTTGTCTCAGGGGCTGCCGCCTTTGTCCGTGCCGACAGGTGCCACATGTCTCCTGACGGGCCTGCTGCCAAGGTATTTTTTTCAAGTTTTTTGGTAGGTGGTCTTTTGGGGCATTTTATTCGCACGGGTGGTCTTTTGTGCCAAATTTTCCACAAACCAGCATCGACCTTGCACATAAAGCTGAAGGCCATCACCATATCCAATATCCGCCACCATGTCGTCCACACTACACGTTGTCTGTTGCCATCGTAAACACGTCGCTCCCCTAATTCTAAAAATCATGTGCTGCCAATAGATTAGGGTATTTCCTGCCATGGTGCACTACGCATATGAAGTGTGAGACAAACAGCCGCCGAGACCACCACCGAAGACGCCGACAGACATGGAAGCCATCCAATACCCATTACGCCTGGCCCCCAGCCCACCTCTGTACCATGGACACAACATAAAATCATCGCCCTGGTCGTTGTGCTGCCACGGGAGAGGCATGGGGCACCTCCGCGCCCGTCCTTCTGCATTACCACCACGCCTCCCAATATGGTACAACCGCATGAGATCATGGTTTTCGCCCAAAATTGTCACGTTGCAAATGTAGAGCACGATGCAGAGAAGATCCTCCCACCGCCTACTCCTACCTACAGGAGACCGCCAAGAAACCAGATCACACTACCCTCATCATTGTGTCATGTGGTCTTGTTTGGCAGCGACATCCGGGAGCGATGAGGGAAAAAGAGAGGGAGGAGGGTGGCGGCCGGCTAGCTTTCACCTAGATGGGAAGACCTAAGAGACGCTAGGTTTTTTCTCTCTTACACTTCTTCTATATCATTTTACCATGGCAAAAAAGGTTCTTGAAAGATAACTAACTTCATGATTGGTTGCTCCGCATCTAAGGTCTTGCAAGTAACAACTTGATTACTCATCAGTAATCCATCTAGTAGAATAATGTACTACCTCTGATACATAATAAGTATCGCAGTTTTGAACTAAGCCCCCGTTCAAAATTGCGACATCTATTTTGAATTGTAGGGAGTAGCCATTTACTCGAAATATTTTGACAAGAAGAATCAAGTGCATGTTTAGATCGTGGCCGGTGGTTACCACACCAAAATTTCTGCATTGACCGGTGACGTAGGTTATGTTTGGATTGAAACCCAACTATGGGAACCACGCCAAAATTTTGGTCGCTACATCAGTTTGTGCCCCGCACCGTTGAAATAGGGGCGGCGAATCCTTTGCCAAAATATTGTGTCCCTGATTTGGCAGGGTAGGCGTGGGCATAAACCAAACATCCCATAAGCTTGGTGTCACCTTTACTTTACCACAGCTTCCATTATCCCAGTTCTTTAAAGCTCCCCATAAATATAAAACCATCGGCGAGTTCACCTTGACTTAAAAAGTCAACTTACTGTACTTTGACTGTGCTCCTTTCTCACTAACTACTTGGATCAACTATCATCAATGGTCTAATCTTTTATTCATAAGTAAATGCAACATATCTGCATTTTTACTGTGAACGCATAGATGAATAAAAATATACACGAGCCTTACAGGTACTTGCAACACCAAGTACTAGCTGTTAGCTGCCCTGCAGTGAGCATGGTGAGTAATTTCAAACCAATATTTTTCAGAAAGATAAAACCAGAGCCACGGAACTGCGACGATTCTCTAAGGGCGTGTTTGGTAGGTTGGGTGGGCTCAGAAAATCTCCCCCCACCCACCTTTCAGCTGTTTGGTAGCCCGGTTTTCTCTTTTGAGCCATGCCCACCTCATACGAAAAAGAGTCCTCAGCCATGCCCACTTGTGAAGCTCGATTCGAGCTTCACATCTCAGCCTGGCCGAAGGCATACGGAAAATCATCCCGCGCGTGGGCCCACTGACGCCTCGCGACCCAGCCCCTCCCGAAAAACCGAATCATTCGCCCCCACGCCTGTCTCCTTCCCTGCCTCTGCTCTCCTCCTCTCCCCCATCACGCCTCCGAATCCGGCTCGTCCCACCGTCTCCCCGCACGGCCTCGACCTCCCCGCCGCCCCGCTCGCGCCCCGTACTCCGCCGCCCCGCTCGGCCCCGTTGAAGGAGCCGCCCCACTCGGCCGTGTTGATGGAGCTCGTGCTCCTGTCAAGCTCCGCCGGGACCAACTGGCTTCGCCCCGGCGTCACTTCGGTCCGCCCGAAGTCGCGCGGCCACGGAGGACCACCTCCGCCGCCTCCTTGCACCGCCACGGAGGATCCCGAGCCCCGGAGACGAGCACCACCGCCGGAGACGAGCACCACCGTGACCCAAATCGATTTGGGAATTTCGTATGACCTGATTGCTTTTATTATTTTTTGTGTAAGGTCTTACGTGTAAAAGTTTGGACCTAGGTGTAATTTCAATTCCTGGACCTAGTCTCAGCCCGTACCAGTCCATACATGCTACCAAACAGCATCTCGTTCCAGCTTGTCTCAGCTTATACGGGCTACCAAACAGAGAAGAAATTTTCAGCCCAACCTGGCCCATATGAGCATGTCTCACTTGGGAAAGGTTTGATGGGATGATACAACCTACCAAACACACCCTAATTATCCACTTCAGGTGTGGCCTACACAGAGTGCGGCTCGACAGCGGGCCATTGCACATTGCAGTCGACAATCACTTCAATCATCGAAAAGCTTCATGGCCCCTGCTCTTGCCTTTGCACAAAGTGACCACTTGGATGGCGTCATTCTTCTCATCCAAAACCAATTTGCAGCCTCTACCCCAAATAGTACTGCACTGCGTCTAAAATAATAATAATTTTGCAGCACTAGGTGCCAGTTGCCACTTCATTTTTTGGCAATGTTCATTAACCAATGTGTTATGATTTGTTGCGTGTCTGTTAGGGGCTACTAATTAGTTATACCAATACTACGGACAGATGTATAACTGTGGGTTGGAATTGTGCTGGTTATTATGTCAACTTCACAGAGTAGATTGGAAATCCATCATCATATTTGAATTCCACAACTGTATTGGCGTGAATTTTGTAACATTGGCGTGTGCGACGACAAAATCCTACGCTCTTTGGTCTCTAGTCTCTCGGTGCCATCGGCAAATGGCTGTCACTTGTGAGTTTACACGCAACTCTGCCTGAAAGGCTTTTGCTTTGTCCATGCAATAATGTAATACAAATTGAAAGTTGGTTACCGAAAGCAAGGTATCACTAGGAGAATATGTAAAAGCTAGACAGGGTTTGGCACGGACAAATATGGAGAATTATATTCACCTGCGCGACGAGACTGACTCGAGTCAAGTCATGCATCCAAACCGCCCAAAAAAATCATGTCAATATGTTATTGATAATCAGCCCAGCCAGGATATACATCTAGCTTTTTAATTTATTTTTAGAAAAAACAAGTTTTTTATTTATGGATGACACGGAGAACAATCTAGGAGAGTTAAGGATCTACAATACGTATATTTGGATATATATTAATCCTTAGATGCTCGCTAGCCTTGCACATATTTGTAAGCTACCAAACTCTAGCTCAATATATATTGGATTCTTACAAAAACTACAAGAAGAAAATTGACGACATATCCCAATTGTAAGAGAGAAGAGAAGACCTTCTGCTACTGTGCCACACTATAAAAGGCCCTCACCAACCCGTGGCTTCTTCTCCTCATCAGCCATAGCCAACAAACAAGATCAATCACTTGGCCACACCGCAGCTCTAATCCACTAGTGCTACTACAATAGAAGCTACCATAAGCAAGAAGAGACAAGAAGAAACAAGATAATGTACCACCATAACCATGGCGAGGTGACCAGCCTTCACTTCCTTCCGCCTCCAAATCCTTCCCCATCCATCGCCACATACCACCACATGAACATGGCCTTGCCGCCTCAGGCCTACTTCCCTCCCTCCTTTGATCCTACCGCTCTACTCGCCGGCGACGGAACGGCGGCTGCCTTTGACTTCGACACTATCCTAGAAGAAGCGGCTCACCTTGTCAGCGGCAATGGGTCACCCAGCTCGGGCTCTGACGCCGGGGGCCTAAACTACTGCCAGGTGGGCGGTGCTGGCTCAGGCGTTGGGGCTGCGGAGGAGGAGAGGAGGAGGCGGCGGATGGTCTCCAACCGGGAGTCGGCACGGCGATCGCGCATGCGCAAGCAGCGGCAGCTGAGCGAGCTGTGGGCACAGGTCGCGCACCTCCGCGGCACCAACCGCCGCCTCCTCGACGAGCTCAACGGCACAATGAGGGAGTGCGCCGACGCCTGCCGCGAGAGTGCCCGGCTCAGGGACGAGAAGGCCGAGCTGGCCAAGAAGCTCGAGCAGCTGTCGCAGCAATCGGCGCCGGAAGAGAAGGCCGCCTCGAGCAATCACAGTAGCTGCTCCTCGGAGCCATCCAAGAAGGGCGCCACTGTTGCTATTTTTATCGAATGAATATTGTTACTCGTATTATCCACCCAAATTTTTACTTGAGAGGATAACAACTACCATATCAATAAGAGCATGCATGTAAAAGTAAGGAATGATATGCTATATACTCCCTCCGTATCAAAATATAAGAATTTCTATCATTTCTGACTTTGTCTGATTCGTTCCAGTTAATACGGACGATTAAGTCGGAAAGGTTATAGTCTTACATTTTAGTACAGAGTGAGTAATTATTTAATGATGATCGCTGGGTCTTGTAAAACTACCATGCAATCAGTTTCCCTATCTGGAATATGTTGGGTGTAACAATTTTGATACTTATTTTGTTTAGATAAACTAACATGGATAGGATCTACTATTACAAGTTTCAAACTTGAGGCCAATATTACAGAAGGAACAGTATCAAGATCAAAGTATGAGAGTGAGAGGGCAAGGAAGGATCGTAAGCCAGTGAGAACGACAAGTGTTTAGATCTCCATAATGTTGTGCAACTACATGCAAAAAAATAAATAGTGTCATCACTTGATGATGTCCCGAGCTCAACTTGCACGTAATGGACTATAGGCTTTGTGATTCCCCATGCATTGTCTACTTCGTCGATGCCAACGTACCTACCAGCTGCTTTTGATCAGCAGTTCAGTCGCGTAGGAACTATTGTGTTTGCAATGTTGTATCGAACAAAGTTCGACATATGCATCAAGCACTTTTGGCATATGAATGTAGATTGTAGCATCAAGATCTAACAACATATCCTACTCACCGAGATGCTTCTCTGATATGATTCCTAGTAACATGTGCATGCTGCAGAACAAATCCATGCTTTTTACGATATATAAGTTCCATTGCCGCATGCATAAACGTGAGCGTTTTGTTTATCTAAATGGACAAGAACATAATATGGCTACAAAGATAGAAATCTCTGGAAATGTGGGCATTACGAAGATTCAGTATCATTGTAGACATGAATGTTTCGCTTGCAAACACCCTGAACTACACAAAGATTTTTTTATTCTTTTTTGACTGGAAGAACTATAAAAAGATCTCCGTAGCAAAAAGGTGTGAGTACCCATCATCACTACGTACTTATTCCACTGTCAAATTTAAGGTGTACCAAGATACACTTTGTCATAAATTAAATTGGGAAACGCACATTTCAATTGCAAAAACTGTCTGCTCGAAGATAGTAACGGCATCAGCACTGAGAGATAAATGAGAACAGAGCAGAGCGAAAGCAAATCTGGAGACAGGTGAGCCGCTGCAAGTGCAAGTGCATCATCAGCTCAAAGAATGGCGAGGGTAGACGTGTGAACACAATGGAGAAAAAATTCCCACCAGGGTGAGATGCTCACATCACAGGGCCCCAGCAACAGCGATGAAAAGAGGCAGGGCCCCTGGGCTGTGCTGTGCTGCGCGCGGTGGAACAAGCACCAATGCACCATGCAATGTCTCACTCGCACTGGTGGAGCTTTCCTCACACAACAAGAGGGAACAACACTTCAACAAACCATCCCAGGAGCCAACTTACAGTCGCATGAAGATAAGAACGGCTAGCTGCAGTTTCAGGTGCTCCAGATTGCAAGTTGGAGCTTGCCATGGATCCATGTTGCGCAGATGCAGCGGAATAATCAGGCATTGTTGGTGATACAGTGTTGGTACCAGGAACAGAATATTGTGTGATAATATACTGGTGCCCTGCACATGAAGCGATGAGCAGAGGAGGAATCGGAAATATGCAAAGACTGGGAGTGTGACACTGACGCAGGTTAAAAAGTTGAAAACATCTCTCCCGAAGAATAATATCGATATCAGTGTCACTATGCTGGACCAAAAGTTGTAAATTTTCCCATAGAGGTAAAAGTTACTCGTCGACAGGAACCAAACTGGCTTTGTTGTATAATAACATCTCTGAGGGTTTGGGATTGTGGATGATTTATATTTTGCTTTAAGAACAGAAAGATTTTAACAGCAAAATTGCAATTTCATCAGGTATTCTCCATGGGCAGTGGCCACTTGCCAGGAGTTTCATGCAGCCAAATGAGCTGCCTATTTCTTAGGCTTCACCAGCCAGAGATGGAGGACTGCACCTTGGCAGATGATGCAGCTGTCAACGATGTTTACATTGTCTTCTCGGTGCCCCTTTTCTCTAAGCAAAACTTTGATGGATCTGCAAATAAACTTGTAAACGTCCACCTGGCAAACAAAAGGCAAATGGTTGTTACAACGAAATTCTTGAATACAGTTCAGGAAAAAAAAAAGGAAAAGGACAATTGTACCTGCTCATTCTGATGGTCTCAGACTGGATAGTAATTTCTTCAAATGTATCTCCTGTCAACGGAGTGGTGAAAATGGAGAACAAAAGGTTACATATGCAGCGCCACTGAAAATGCAGAAGGAAGGAACTAGCATTTGAAATCAACTTGTGACACCCGATTATCTGGCCATCTATAGGAAGCAAGGTATGCATATGAAATGCTTTTTACTCAACAGAGGTGCTCCATGTGCGTGGTCATTCAGATGATTGGACAAGACAGCACAATCATATAGAGTATCAAACCATTGATATATGGGCACGGGACATGTACTACCATAGCCAATTTAAACCAAGTTACACTAGCATATAATTATGGTCCTTAGTGACCACCAATGTGGAATTTCCAGTAAATTCTTTTGGGCGAAGTGAGATCGTAAGACCATGTTCGCCCAAAATATAAAACGTTTGGGTTAACCCTTTCAAGAAAAGTTAGGAAGTACATTAATGATGTATGTCACAGTTGCATCTTGAGACCAGAATCTTGATTTCGGCCAATTGTGTTTTCAGTTAAATGGATCCTACACTAGAGATGTTTATATGATAAGAACTAGCATCAGAAATCATATTCATAGGCTTTAGTAGAATTTTGCATGTTTTTTTTTTTTTTTTGAAACGAGGCAAAAGCTTTGCCTTTTATATTGATATAGGAGAAGCAAACATGATACGGCCGAGACCAAAAAGAAAAAAGTCATACATGACAGGGCGTACTAGACGAAAGAAAAGTAGCTGATCATGAATAACTCAAGGGACACACTTTTAATTCCAAATTCCAATCTGTTGTTGTCCGTTGTTAGACTACCAATGGAAAATTAAAGATGGTCTGGTAAATAGGAAATGCCAGGTGGAGTGAGGTAGTACCTTTATCAAAATCTCTGCTAGAAAAGTATTTAGCCTTCAAACGTGCTGCTAGCATTGCCTGGTATTTGTTGACCTTCTCTTCATGATCCAGGTCTCTAATGAACCAGTTCTCTTCATGAACCACGTCTTTTGCTTCTCTAATACACCATTTTTTACTGTTAGTTTTCATGATTTGTCGCAGTGACTAAGCAGCAGCTTAGCTCCATAACGACAATACAAGTCTTCATGAATACAAATCGTCTGATTGAAAAATGTATGTAAAAAAACCAACAAAATTGTTCGGAAGATGCCTCTTCATTTCCCGCTTTGAAATGAGGGTTTGTTAAAATGGAGAAACTGATAAAAAGTCAATCAAAGAACAAAGTAGAAGTTAAATGGTAACCAAAACCAGAGTTTGTCCTAATGTGATAATTAACCTACATGTATGAACTCAAAATAACCTTTAACACAACAACATGAGAGCAGAAAAAGAAGGGATGAAATCAAGACGAAAAGTCCCTATTATGATATCTCCAATCTAATTCTTGGTTTTTTTGTTATGAGTAGTAGAGCCAACAAGTGCATGAAAACTATATGTGATTATAAAGCTGAACTATCCTTCCAGAAAATAGCAAACAAATCCTCCTGTGGCATCTTTTGCTTGACAGCGACTGTGAACATTATGGCCATTTCAAGCAAATAACAAGAAGGTTCATCAGAAGAATATGTGAACTCATTGGTTCTGCATTTCCGTAAACAGCATTTCTTGCACTACGAGTTCTCATAGAACCAAATGAAAAGCCAGAATAACAGAACCATCTCCCACTCCAGCCCGTCATTTTCCTCATGAGCCATTTTTGTCTGTTAACAAAACCTATTTCCAGTTTGTCTTTAGAATAAGTTGTTTTGGCATCATGCCCAGGTGCATGAGCACGAAGACATACAAGCACGCATTAACGTGATGGAGCTTGCAAATTGACAATATGTTCAAACTGCTAAGTAATAACAATGATGGCTTCTCACCTCCTTCAAGTTTTCACAGATAAGCAAAAGAAAAGCGCTCTCAACTCTTCAGAACACAGAAAAGTGTGCTAAGCTTATTACATTGAGAAGTATTTAGCAATAGAGCTACAAAATGAGAAGTTGTGATTCTTGACAACAACGGAACAAAAATGAAGCACGCATTGCAGAAACAATGGTATTTAACAAAAGATCAGGGAAAGGTAAGTGAGCTTACGAGGTGTTGGCCTGAGGAAGTCTGGATCTGGATTTCGGCACAGCTGCATGGTGGGGCTGAAGGCTCATACCTCCTGGGAGGACGGCATTTTGGTTCATTTTTTATCCAAAAATTAGATATTATTCGTACATGTTGAAGTGAAAACTCTAGTAATACTCGTTTCAAAATCATGATTTTCATTACAAAAAAGGTCCAAATCTTGTTGGAGTTGGGAAACCTCTTGTATTCAATGCATGACCTATGCAGCTAAATATCATAATAGTCAAAACAAGAACAAAAGTTTGTTGCCACAAACATTCGCCATATGAGAACTCTGATCTGAGAGTACTTGTCTAATGCTATTTTTTCATATATAAAATATATTGTCCTATGCGTTCGAAAATCGGAAGAGCTTACCTCATATTTCGACTGTGAGCATTACGAAAACAAGTGTACTCAAAGCATTGAATCCTACATAGTAATCCATATGTCAACTCTAATTTTCACGTATTTGTTGGCCTAACGTAACAGGGAGACAGAGCTATTTTTGGTTTTCCCTCTGCAAGATCTAACTACCCCCAAAACAGTGTGCTGTCAAGGTTTTCTTTTTTTTGCGAAGTGAAGATTACATCAGCCGAGCATCTTACAGATAAACCCAGAAAACAAAGGAAATAACAAACAGGTCCTTCTGAGCTCCGGCGTCTTCTTCGTCGCGCAGCACGCTCTGCCGGCGGATCCTGGCACCTTCTCCTCCACGAAACCTTGGACTGGGAGGAGCCCTCCGGCGATCAGGAAGTCGACAGCCCTCGGCGCCGAAGCGCCTCCATCCTGCACACGACCGACGCCAACTCGGTCAACGACATCTCCACGGAGATCTTGAAGATCCGGCCCCGCCATCACGAGCACCGGCTTGAGGGAAAGCACGCCGCAGCCCCGGAGAGCGGCGAACGCGCTGAAGGCGGCAGATCTGCCAAGGAGCTCCACCGGAGCCCGCCGAGCAGAGGAGTGGACCACCGCCGACAAAAGCTTCCCCGACCACGCCGCCACTGCCCCAGCGCCGCCGGCAAGCCACCCACGCACACCTAGGCTATATACACACCGGGATCCGTTGATTCCCCGTCCTCCCGCCGCCGGAGCGGCCGCCGGAGGGCGGGGAATCCGACGAATCGAGGGCTGTCAAGGTTTTCACTAGAATACAAAACTAAAACCATCTCTCAGTTCTACATCACTAAATTTTAATGTGGTTTTAGTACTCATTTGGGATGACTTCTTTATTTAAGGAATCAACACAATTCACACCAATACCTTTATCAGAAGCCATGCTAGGAAAGTATTTGGCCTTCAGATATGCTGCAAACGCAGCCTGATATTTATTGACTTTTTCTTCATGCTCCAGGATTATCGCTTCTCTATGCAGAATTGCAGAGTAATACAAAGCATGTTTATTATCAGAATATATGATTTCTCCTAGTGACTAAGTGACTTAACTGCATAAGAGCATGCAGAAGTTCATCAATTCCTAATAATTTAAGAGAAAAGGGGCACTATTTAAAAAGACAAACAAAATTGTTGGAAAGATGCACTTTCATCTAGCAGTAGCAAGTACCAACTATCAAACAAGGGTTGGTTACCATGGAGAAATTGAGAACAATATAAGGAATAAGGTAGAAGCTGACTTGAAAATACAAATAGGACGAATAGTTAATGCCAGTGCAAGACTTTTAGTCAGAAAGGAGGAACTAAGAAGGTTCCTCGGAAGAATATTTTGAACTAATCACCTCTGTCTTTCTGCAAACCTCTTTTTCTCCCACTGAAGCTTCAAATAAAAGGGCTTCCCTACGAATTACTCTTGTTGGTTAACAAAAAGTATTGTTTTAGCACAACGCCAATATGCATGTGCACATACTCCGTACAATACAAGCATACCGCACGTGTAGGTAGTGATAAGGCGATGAAGCATTTAAGCTTCCTCATTGGCTAATTGCCAATATGCATTTAACAGTCCTAACGAATCCACAAATGACGGTTTGCTTTCCCATTAAATTAAGATTGAAAAATAGCAAACAGTCGAAGCATATTAACAGAGCTATAACGTAAACTCGTCATCTTGTTGATAATTGAACAAAGTAACAAACACAAAGCGCTCGTCGCAGAAACAACGGCGAGCAAACGTGAAAGAAGGGACAGGTATTGAGCATTACGAATTCTCGTCCCACGGAAGCCGGGGTGTGGCCTCCTGCGCGACGGTTCGGACGGCTCCCACTTCCTGCGAGGAAATAGATCGAAAACATAAGGGGGTTCAGCGAGCTGAGCGGCGAGAAGAACGAAAACCATGAGAGAGAGAGAGAGAGAGAGAGAGAGAGAGAGAGAGAGAGAGAGAGAGAGAGGCAGTACCTTGAAGGGGCGGCGCTCCGATGGCGTGGTGTAGATCACGGACGGCGCTGCTTCGGGTGGCGGAGCGCCGGCGGTGGGGGCCATTGGTAGGCCGGGTACGATGAGGCCAGTAGAAACCCCGAGAAGGGACACGAGAAGGTTTCGATGTTTTGTCTGGTGGTTCGATTTAGATCTGACGGCTTCGGAAATTTGGAGTGTTGTGAAAGTTAGGCCTGTAATTGGGTACGGGCAGCCCATGGCGCCGCCAGCCCATCCCCATTTAATCTTCAAAGTGGACGCCCACGGGCAAAGATATTAATGTGGTGGGCAGTCACGGCTTGTCCGCTACCGCCATCGGCGCGCCGCATCAAGACACCTTCATGGCGATGGTGGCGAGCGCCGATGGAACCACCCCGCCGTCGCTGCACCATCCCTCCGGTCCTCTTTTCCGGCCGCCTCCATCTTGTCCCTTGAGCAGCCGGTGTCCGGCGAGCTCCGTGGGAAGCAGAAGGCGTCTGGCGGCAGTGGCGGCATGGAGCACGGCTCGGCGGCGGCCAGCGACGCGGTGGACGCCCTAGGATCTTCTTCTGGTGCGAGTTGGATCAGAGGACGCGGGTCCTCCGACGGCTCGACGATTCACGAGCCGCGACGGCGGCAAGTAATTTATCCCAGGATCTTCGGCTGACACGACTTGCTGCTCTGCTCGAGGCCTCTAGCTCGCGCAGCACGGCAGCAGGCCGGAGAGCTTGCCTCCGAGGAACCCGTCCCGACCGCACTCGCCTCCGCCTTCCCCGAGGCCGCCTCCGAGAAGGACGCTGTCATCGTGCTCAACACAGCCGCCGGCAGCCCGGCCACCGCCGTGCTCCCGCTGCGCTGGTTCCTCCAGAACGCGGACGTCTGCAGTAAGGTCATCCTCTACAACGTCGTGCTCAAGGTGATGCGCATGACGCGGCGGTGGAGCGAGACGGAGGCGCTTTGGGACGAGATGCTGCGGGACGGCGTGCGACCGGACAAGACAACCTTCTCCAATGTCATCAGCTGCGCGCGCGCCTGCGGCCCGCCCGGCAAGGTCGTGTAGTGGTTCGACAAGATGACTCGAGTCAGGGTGCTCGCCGGACATGCTCACCTCACCTACTCTACCGTGATCGACGCGTGCGGCCGCGCCGGGAAAGTCGAGTTGGCGCTGCGCTTGTACGACCGTGCGTATCGGTGTGGACGGGTCATCCTAGAGACGCGGCTGTCGACGGAGGAGGTTTCCTCATTGGGTAGTCACGGTGGGTTTAAAGGGGCATAACGGATGCCGTTTAGCAGGAGCGGAGTAATCGGACACGAACCGGTATCTCTTTTAAATTATTATTAGGACGCAAGTGGAAAATTGGTGGGCTTCCGCTAACGCGTCCACTTACAGGCTGAGTGAAAGTAGTAATAAATTTGAAAAAAAAAGACCATATTTAGGGCTAGGGGGTAAACATGACCATCGCTTTAGGGAACATTTAAAAGAAAATCAATACAACAAAAGTAGCATGGCCCAAAGCCCCCAAACCTGTGGTCTCACTCTGGCTCTCTTTCATCCTGACCGATGCTCGTGATAACGTGATTGACTGAAGAAAATAGGAATCGTAGAGACAATCGAATGATCAAGCTGTGCTTTGTATGTATTCATGACTTGTACACAACTCTAGTAACCTTTATAAAATAAATCAGATACAAATAATGTATCTTTGAGGTGCTCTTTTTTTACATGGTAATATGTTTCTTATATTTATATAATAAAGATAAGAGACACGTGCACAGTAATCTTACAGATCCGAAAAGATAGGATAAACATATACATAAAACCAGCGCCTATCCCCCTACTTTGCCAACACTGAAGTGACCACAAGGGACGAAAAATAGATCACCTCTTCACATGAGCTCGATACGGCTCCATCGTTGATCAGCAGCTTTACGGATCTCCAAATTAGTTTGCCAGAAGCAAAACTATTACCGTTGAAAGAATCAGACTGGGACAACATGTCCCCGGACACGCCATCGAACCCCAGAACTGACGCCCCTGCACGATTACGACGTTAAACGAGAAAATCAAAACTGTCAACCTCCAACCACAAACTCAGCACAGGATACATCATTTTCCAACTGTCATCTACGCATCTTTGAGGTGCTCCTTGCCACCACCACATAACATTAACTTTTCAATCTACCTTTTTCAACAACGAAATAATCACCAAAGGACAAGGTGCACACAAATCACGTTCTTTAACTTTGAATTATTAACTAGATATATGTATCATCTGCAGCCAGCATTATCTCCAAAAGAATAAACTTTTTCTTGCGAATTCCAAAACAATAAACTAACAACCAAAAATATATTTTTCTTGAAAACAAGGATTATGTACACAGGCAGAACAAATCACTACATAATCAGACAAATTGCAACCATAACAGCAGGAAGGAGAAATCACTACATAAGAGCATACCAATTGCAACGATAAAGAGCAGGCACGAACACCACTGGCAATGGATTATACTACTATTATATATAGTAGATCCATGGATCATGTTTAACCAGCAACCAGTGTTAGGAACATCGCAATGACAGTACAAATCACTTGAGCAATTTCAACAAGCGGCAGTTTTTCCAATTCCTACACGAACACAAATCAGACCGGGCAGAAAAGGATCCCTAGAAGATCTCTGTTCTAGTTCTCGACTACCTCGCCAGCAGGTATCGTCCCCACAGAGGAAGCTCTCACCAGCTGCTCAGTGCGCTTAACATTACTGAAGCTCTCAGGCAGAACAAAGAGAGGATCACTCCCTTCCAGCTGACCCTGGTACGCCCGACCAAGAGAGTAGCCCAATGCTCGGGCAACAGGAACGGCGACTGCATTACCGACCTGGATGTACCTGCAAGCATCAGGAGAGCGGAAATCAAATCATCAGTTTAAGCTCATAATTTATAAGAAAATAAATTGCACTAAAACAGAGACACATACTTCTCCTTTATTGGACCGTACATCCGGTAATAATCAGGGAAACCCTGCAACCTTGCATTCTCACGAACAGATAAAACCCGCGGCTGATTTGGATGCAGTACAATCTGCAAGCAGCACAACAAACACAATCAGAAACTAACCAGCTTGACCCGAAACATGATTGTCCAGAACAATTAACTTAAGCAGATGCTGACCTGGTTGTGGGGCTCTGCTCTGGTCACCACCGTAGGGACTGTCTCATCCCACCACAACCGACCAAACGGCCTACAAAAGCATCATAAGGGCATCTTGTGTAAAACAACAGCTGTAACAACCCAATACATTTTATTAAAAGAAACAAAGGAAAGATAGTACTTTGGTGATCTGCCTTTGATAAACGTCATGGCATAGTCAGGTACCTGCCCAAATAAACAACTTAGCTCTTAAGCAACTTATACCAGTTATATTACAAAGATCTTCGCCAGAGTAATAAAATGACAAGTGGTAACATCTAGGGTCATGTAACAGAAAATATGTGCTGCCATAAAAACAACATGACCACGATTGGGCAGTAGAACCCTTACCAAGGGTTTACCAGACTTGAGTAGAACACGCTCAACTTCAGGATCCCACTCCACAACATTATTAGCTCCAACCAAGACACCTGGCAGGTCACGAAAATTTGCTCCCTGAAACACAAAATTTCAGCAAGGTCACAATAAGGAAAAGGAGAACAGATAGCAAAACTAGTAGGTCGCCTACTTTCTTGTAGGGAATCTGAAGGACACGGTCAAGGTCATCCTGGTTGAGCCTCAAAGGCTGGTGATCCAAGAGCTTGCCTTCTTCAGGACAAGTCTCATCACCAAATGAGTAGTCCAACATATCTGGAATAGCAAGAACCAAAATCACACACAGGCATAGAACAGAAACTAAAAGCACTAATGCAAACTGAAATGCTAGTTGGGAAACAAAAATGAAAGTATTACCTTTTCGACTAAGTCGTATATAGATCTGAAAATCAGTCTTGGGCTTAGCACCGTAGTCAATTATCTCACGCGGTTGATAGTTCTCGACCTGCATAGAAGATATAAGATTCGGCATAGTAGGAAGAAATGAAAGTATAGCAAGCACTTGCCTTTGGCAAATCAGAGATGGCATCACCAAGTAGCAAAGCCTTCTTCAAAGTTGGCTTGTGTGTTTCATCATAAGCTACAATGCTTTGCTGCAAACAATAACAAGCTGGTCAGCACATAAGAATTATCTCAGCTAAAATTTAAAATTTTGTGATTGGACTCACAGAGAAAGCATTTGGAGCGCCGCCACGTACAACCACATCATGAGTAGGAAGTGGGTACTTTGGTAGCACCTACCAGACAAAATCCACAAGATTTCTTAGTTAGGCAAGGCAACATATCTGTAGCACGTGTTTATAGACAAGAAATTAGAACATACCATTGAAGGGAGAGCTCCCCATAAGAACACCCGCATTCTAAACTGAGGCAGCCCATAGCACCCAGCTACCATCATTCCTAGCCGGGCTTGGTAGTTTAGAGCAACTAAACGGCTCAGTGCATATCTCCCAAGGTAACCATCAGCAAACTTTAGAATGTCAACAACATTCTCCATAAGTACAAACTTTGGTTTTAGATAAGAGACAATGTCCATATAGGTAACCATTTGCTGGTTCTTCTCATCTTTTAATGGCTCTTCATAGTTTCTGAACCGGTTGAACCCACTAATACCCTGACAGGGTGGGCCACCACAAATGACATCAACATCACCCTTCAAAAGTTAACAACTGGTATCAGCTAATGTGAATTGTAACTGAAAAAAAGGCAAAAGAAAAGTAAGAACTTACAGGAAGTGGTAAAATGTTTCGCCTGTGGCCCTCTTGTACAAATTCTTTTATTTTCAATGGACAGTCACTAGGTTATGTAACAAAAATCAGTGCACTGCAAAAAAAAAATGCATTGTGAATACAACGAATGATATACCAACCTGAGATTCCCGATGGGCTCCCACGTGTCCTCCTCTGGGCCATACCCTTTCCACTGAACCTGCAAGACAATTATCACATGAAACAGTCATTGCAGAAACTCCAGAAATACTAGCCTATGAACCAGAAAATCTAGCAGAAAATGAGTTAGGTACCTTAAAATAGATGCCATCCTCTCTCCCAGACCCACCATAGCAAATTTCAAGAAGTTTTTCCACGACAAATTCATCCTTTCCAAGAGGCTCATTATCTTCATCCTCGTCCTCTACAGGGCTTGCTGCATCATTATCATTGCTCTGGACATAGGTGCTGCACAGAACAGCCCATTCCTTAAGAAGAGCAAGATAATGCTCAGCCTTCTCGTTCCGAACCTACACCCAGTTGTAAATAGACATTATATGCCAGCTGCTTGGAAAAAGAAGAATATAGATGCAATTTAGATGCCCACCTCTGTTTTGGGATGGTTGTACTTCAAGCTCTTGCAAGCATATTTGTTCATGTCAACTGCCCATTTCTATAGAGGGAGCAGAATAGAATTAGTGCTAAAGGAGATAACACACAAATTATTCAACAAAATATAGCCAGTTCTTACTGTTTCAAGTTTAAGGTCAGCAAGTGCTCCACCCAAGCACAGGCCTGTGGACATACCACCACAACCTGAATAAAGGTCGAGCAGAGCTGCTGTTCTAACTGGTGTATCAGTCCCCAGATCAGCATCGGAAGAAATTCCAGAATCCTCATTGGTGTCTACAGATAATGCAAGGCAGAAAATGAGTATTGGTAATAAAGTAGGGAAAATAGAAGTGCAGACCACATTTGGAATAATAATCATGATGTGGAAAGAATCAAAGAGTTAATCCAAATCGAAAAACACATTTTGATATATTTATTACATGCAGTTATGTCCTACCTGAATCACTAACTACTTGAAAATAGATAATCTAACAGTTTGTCTCCAGATAAGCAATCATATTTTGAGGTTGCCAGGCTGTGTTGTGCTCATAATTTGATATGGAAAACTAAGACATGAAAAAAGGCTGGTTAACCTAATGATAATAAAAACAGACAAAGCCTATGTAGACAAACTGTTTCATCATAATCTATTTCTGCCTTGCTCCAGCACAGACTAAGAGACACAATTGTGTCCAAGTCAATTAATGATCTACCTACACTGCTTGGATATAGACAAACTGCATACTTTCACTAAAATATAAATAAGCCATTCCGATTAATTTGAAGATGTTAGCACAATTAATGTTTTGAGCAATGCATGTGTGGAAACTGGAAAATGAAGATTAATTGTTTGGATTCTTATAACAGTTCGTCCAGCAATTATAGAAGAATGCAAAGGAAGTAAAAATGTTGGAAGAAGCATCAAAGATTGCAACATGTAAGTGACTACTTTGTATATCTATGTTACCCTACGTAGCCAACAAATGTAAGCTTGCAAGAGCAATTACCTGACGGAATATTAACAAATGAAGAATAGGCGACTGTGTACGACATATCGTAATAGAGCTCCGTGTCAGCCACAAGCTCAGCCCTAGCTTCTGGATCCATCTGAAATTAAGTGGGGCATACAGTAAGAAACAATATATAATTCAAAATAAATGACAGGACAGAGTTTTGAACATGGAAACTTACATTCGGATCAACCTGGATTATCTTAACCCTTGTTATGATACAATCTAGCACATTATCGTTTTTGTCCTCAGAGAGAAAAACTCGTTTTGGGTCATGCATGTGATCATCGACAAACTTTGCCCTGGATATGACCTGAAGGATAACAATTGGTCTATCAGTTCGACTCATTACACATAGATAAGCAAACTACCAAAATACTCTAACAGTACACACCGTATCCTCTGGGCGGAAAAACCAGCGACAAGTAAAATACTTGTACATGTCAATACCCTCAAAGAGCTCGGTGATTCTGCCAATATAGTCAGCCTCCTTTTCCCCAGCCTGTGAAAGGTAAAATGAATCACAACGTTGAAGATAAAGGAATACATACTACAACAAGGTAACGATATGGTGTAGTTAAACAAACACTATTGTGTGCAAGCTAGGTGCCAAGTTAAGCAACATCGGGTGCTGAAACATTTTCAAGCAACCATGAAGCTTTTATTCACAGAACACATGCAAATCGCAAACAGAGCATGGTCTAAGAATGCCTAAATAATACTCTGTTTCAAATTCTACTGAAACATTTTCAAGCAACTATGAAACTTTTATTCACAGAACACATGCAAGTCAAAAACAGAGCATGGTAATGCCTAAATATTACTGTGTTTCAAATTCTACTGGAACATTTTCAAGCAACCACAAAGCTTCTATTCACAGAACACATGATTGCAGCTCGTCCAAACAATAGGCACTGTACAGGTGCTCATTTGCAATCAGAAAATTCAGAGTTGAGCATTACCATCACATAGACATCGTCGCCAAGTGAGTAGATTTCTCCGTCCACCTTGGCAGAGGTGTAGTGGCGCCGCGCCTTGAGGTCCTCGTCATCGTCTTGCCTGCGCAACAGACGAGATGGAAAATATTCAACACAATATCGACAAGGTGAAGAAAACTGATATTTCCGGAATGGAGATTGAAGTGAAGGAGATGTTAGTTACCTCGAGGGCTTCACACGCTCCAGGTACCGCTTCGGCCATTTGCTGCGCGCGTCGTCGTCGGGGATGGGCTCGCCGACGAACTCGGGCTCCGCGTCGCCGGCAGCGACGTTCCTGGCCCTGGTGGGCTGCGCCACGCGCCTCTTGGCCGGCTCCCCGAGAATCTCACCCTGCTCCCCCAAGGCGGCGAAGTCGTCGTCCGCTTCCCCAAGCGCCAGCTCCTCCTCGTCGGGCTCTTCGGCGCAGACGTCATCCTCCGCCGCCGGCTTCTCCACCGACGGCTCCTCCTTCTTCCTCGGCGCCCTGGTCGGCTTCTTCCTCGGCGCCTTGGGAGCCTTCTCCCGCTTGGGCGCCTTGGGCGGCTTCTTCTTCACCGAGGACGACGATGCCTCCTTGCGGGGGCGCTTGCTCGCCGCCGCGTCCAGTTCGGGCTCGTCCTCGAACTTGACGGGGGACTTCCGCTTGCGGGAGGAGGCGCGCGCCGGCGCGCCGGCGGGGCTCGGTTCCTCCATGGCTTCGATCTAGGGTTCTGGAGCAGGTTGGATTTCGAATGGGGGGAGAGAGAGTGGCGGGGGTTTGGGTGTAGGGAATGTGGGAGAGGTGGGGGTTTAGAGCCGGATTTGAACGTGGGAAAAGGAAATGGCAGGCCAACGGGCGGGAGACGGCCAAAAAATTTGGAGGCGTCGCGTCAGCTGGGAGCTGGCACGGACCCGTGGGTTCTGGCCTCTGGGGGTGGAAACGCGCGGTCCACGTGGTTATGCTGTTGGTGGACCCCGAGTCCACGGGCGGTGCACGCGCTGGGCGAAGGGATAGGGCGAGTGGCGACGGGGGTTTGAACCTGCGCGGGGAGGGCGGGATTTTTTGGATTTTCGGGGTTTCGATATGTTACCGCTGGGCATATTCCTATCTGTCTCTGGGGGGTGGGACAGGGCCACGGGCGGGGAAAACCCGATAACTGTTGCTTGTGGGGTCCCACGTAGTTCGTGCAGGACAACAAATTGACTGAGATATCCGCTCGAAATAAATGTCAAGAAAACAACGGCGCTCCGCGCGTTCCGGCTTGCCAAAAAGAAGTCTCGCAAAAACAAAGACTGCATCAATCAGGATCACTAGAATCGTGGTCATTTAATACTAACTTCCAAACAACTGAAGCCATGGAGGACGACAGGGAGCCCTGAATGTTGTAGGCTTCCGAAAGGTGGTCGTCATGGCTGGAGTGGTCATGTTCATCGGGAGGAGGAGGGGGCGGCGAGGACCCTCCTAAGTGATTTCCGATCCGGACTTCCATGCTCGGAACAGTGGCGAGGGGCCACCGGGGGGAGTGGGACGGCTGAATGCCGACGGCAGGATCCGGCGACCGGTGTGAGGACGGCTGAACGCCGACGGCAGGATCCAGCGGCCGGTGTGAGGACGGCAGAAACGATGGAGAGGACGATGAAGAGAGGAGGGCGGCTGGGACCGGGAGCGGAGGGCGTGGGGTGTGGAGATGAGATGAGAGGGCGGCTGGGACTGGGAGCGTAGGGGGTGGGTTGCGGGGATGCGATGAGACGGCGAAGGTGTAGGGGGTGGGTTTCGGTTGGGCGAGGGGGCGAAGGCGGACGAAGGACGAACGACGGAGTGGCAGAAAGAGGTAGGAGAGAAGAGATCTCATAAATTCGCAATAAGCATGCTATAACTGTATCGATAGGAATAATTGATTCCCTACTAAGTCTTTATAAATACCAGTTCATTGGGCAACTGATGATCGAGATTCCCGATCATGGACATTTATGTTAGTTGGCAATAAAGTCACACCATTGGGAGAATGATGTGATGGACATACCCAAATATTAATATTGCAACAAGATCGTGTCATGATGTTCGTGTTGCAATAATAAGAAACGTTGAAATTTAATCCTTAGACCGTGATATGGTATCTAATCACTAGTTACGGAGGTTGCTTTGGCTGCACCAATGGTCACTCCGAATTTGAGTGATCGTTACTTTTTTTTTGCATATTAGTCCAAGTTCCCGGATAGGGTTTAGGGTTCAGAAGTTGTAAAGAGCTCGCCGGCGCCCGGCTCCATGTGTATGAAGATATTTGGAACTGAAAAAAATTAATATGGCCTAAACCCTGCGCGGGCCCGTTGGGGCAATGGCAAGAAAGGGGCGGACATGGGCCAGACCCTTATCTGTTCGGCGACCCAAACATACAAAAAATGGACAAAAGGCATGTATGTTCGGGTCGTCCCGTTGGAGTCATCATTAGCCTTCCTTCCTCCTCGGACAAGTTTGGTCCTGGGTCCCCTTGTGTCACCTCCAGGGACTGGTTTAGTGGCGGAGGTTGGGCCAACTAGTTGAGGGTAAATGGATTAGGAAGGCTTTTGGGTTAGATTGAGGGGGTAAATGGAACAAAAATGGGATTTTTAGCCGAAATTTACCAAAATTTTGGGGTAATATAGGAAATTTCTCAACCTGGGGTGGCGGCCCCCTGACCTCAACATACCTCCACCTCTGGGCTGGTCTCTGACACTCGCACACCAGCGACCACGCGCTTGGTCGCCGGTTGTCGTCCAGTCCAGTCCATGCCCTTCATCATCCATCTGCCCATGCGCCACCTGATACGGTGCTGCTCCTCATATCCTTCTTCCTCGGCGGAGGCCTGAAAGGGCTGTGTCTAGGTACAAGTCAGCCGCACATCACCTGTTCGACAGAATGTGCCCAAGACATTTAAGCATGCCATTATGTGTTATATCTTCTGACTGTTCTTCTATGGATTCCTTGAGTGCCTTGTTAGTGGAGATGAAAGGAGTCCTAGTATTGCTAGACTGTTATTACAGATAATTAACCCAGTTATCTCATCTTGAGGAACTAATGTTTTAGTGCTGTGTGAACTGAACTGATGCTGTTCTTCCAAAGATATGCTACATCACTCTCCATATTAGTGTATATGAATCAGCTCTCCTTTATATTAGTGTAGATGTAGATGGACGAAGTATAATGCAACAGTTTGTTTTGGTAAACCATAGACCAAGCCTGTTCTATCTTCCTGACGTTCATTTGTTCCTTATGCACTAACAGATGGGCTACATTCAGCTCCACTCGAAGATTTTTGCTAAAAATAATAATAAATTATCTGGTTTCCTTACTATTTCTACTAGAAGCCAATATATTTTTGAGTTTTTACCACTCGTTCGAAATGTGTTGATTGGCCTATAATTTGAGTGGGGTGTGAACCGAACCTATGTAGTTATTGCAGAGAGAGGAAATATGGAAGATTACAGCCCGTGGAAAGTTTTTGGTCGATACTGGTGATATATTGGCATATACTCCCTCCGTATCAAAATATAAGATGTTGTGCCCACTTTTGATCATTATGTATCTAGACACGTTTAAATACATGGTTCATTTGAACCTTGCACTAAAACATGTCTAGATGCATAATGATCAAAAGTGGCCACAACATTTTACATTTTGATACGGAGGGAGTAGGTTTTAGCGTATACACATGTTTTTTTAATGCTTTGTACTATTTAAGAATTCTCTGTCTGAGTACTGAACTGCCTGGCTTTTCTGATAGTACCTCATAGTTTCCTGTGCAACTTCTTACTTATTGTTAACAACCATTCATGAAAATGACGCAGAACAAGTTCTAGAGGGTATTATCCATCATGGTTTTGTGCTGCGCGTTACAATCTCGAGATGCTTTTCTTTAGCAATGTGTGGATATTGTGCAACACATCATGGTACCACATTTTATGATTCAAATTTCATTACAGAGCACACTGGACCAGACTGCTCCCCATGATATTCCATCTGAATCCATACATTTGTAGGTATTTCTGTCATTAACTAATGCTCAGCAATAACACTATTCTCCATACCAGATTTGATATAGAGGATTTGCTGATTCGATTTTGAGAAATATTATATGTGTTAGGCAAACCGAATATGTCTAGTATATTCGGTTATCTCTCTAATTCTATCATGGTATTAGCCAAACGATACGCTTCCGCACCTCTCCACTACCGCCGCCGCCCTAGGGTTTTGCGCCGCCCCGCCTCCCCCTTCTCAGCCGCACCAACCACTGCCGCCATGCCCGACCACGGCAACCTTCCCCGCCCCCACGCCAACCTCTGGTCTCAGGCCATGGCCATCCAGAACTTCAAGAGCCTCCTTCCCGTCACCCTCGACCTCAAGACCTCCAACTTCACCAAGTGGCGCAACTTCCTCTCCGTCGCTGTCAAACCAGTTCGCCCGCGCCGATCACCTCACCACGGCCGTCCCACCCGCCGATGCCGAGTGGCTCCGGATGGACGCCATGGGCCTACGCTGGCTATACGACTCCATCACCCCCGACATCGCCGACATGGTGATGGCATCTGGTCACACCGCCTTCTCCGTCCTCGCTGGCATCACCGCCCTCTTCCGCGACAACCAGCAGGCTCGCGCGGGCTACCTCGGCCAGAAGTTTCGCAACATCGAGCAAGGTGAGAAGAGCGTCACCGCCTACTGTCTGTAGCAGAAGATGGTCGCCGATGCCCTCGCCGATGTGAACGCCCCGGTCTCCGACGACGCTCTGGTGTGGAACACCATCAAGGGCCTCCACGACGACTACAAGGAGAATGGCAACCTCTCCCCTCTCCTCCGGCCCTTCCCCACCTTTCTTGAGTTCCGTAACATGCTTCTTCTATAGGAACTCAAGCCGTCCGCTACCCGCTCATCGTCACCCGCCGTCTTCTACACCGCACCATCTGCTGGGGGCTTCCGCGGCGCTCCCGCTCCTTCGCCACATGCTGGCCATCCCGGCTATGGCGCCCCCGGCTCCTCAAACAACTCCGGCTCCGGCCGGTACAAGGGCAAGAAGAAGACCACCTAGGTCGCTCCTGCTTCCCCAGCCTGCAGAACCCGTGGACCGGTGCTATCCACATGTACCCCATGGCGGGACATGGTGGCCACGCTCTCCCTGGCGCCGGACACGCCCACGGTATCCTCGGGCCTCGACCAGGCGGCCCGCCGCCTCGCCCGGCCCATGGCTACATGGCTCTGCCGGCTCCGTCGCCCACGCCTCCCCCGCTCGCGACGTACAACTACGGTGGCTACCCGTCGTACGGCTCTCTCTCGACACCGACTTGGGATCCGTCCGCCCTCACGAGCTACTTCAACACCATGACTCTCCAAGTCCCTCAGGAGTGGATCATGGACACCGGCGCCACCGCTCACATGTTCTCTTCTGCCGGTAACCTCACCTCTCTTTCTTCTACTCCTCCACATCTATACCTAATAATAAATGAAGGATCGTTTCTTACGGTACGTCATTTTTCTTTCCATTCTACCCCTATATTTTCGAGATATTACCCACCATTGCCACCGGCAAGTTAAAAAAACGGTTTGATTCTAAGTTTCGATTTTCTTTTCCCCATGCCTGCTGCCTCTCCTTTGCTCCGATCTTAGGGCATCTCCAGTCGTTTTGCCCCCCAGGTCCCAAAACGGCGCTATTTCGGGCCGTTGCGGAGCGAAACGGCGCTAATCTGGATCCTGGGGGGCGCATTTTCCAGTCGTGCCCAGCCCTAGGTTTCGGCCCATAAAATTCAAAAAATGGCGGTAGACATAAACACTGGCTAGAAGAAGGCGAATTCATTCATATTGGCGCAAACTCGCCGAGTTACATAGTAGAAATTTAAACTAAAAACTTAAAAACATTTTATTCCCTGGCCGCCGGAGGCGCCGGGGACGCGCATATCCGGTGGGCACGGGTATCCAGCCTGGTACAACGCCTTGTCCTCGTGCTTGCGGAGGTGGCGGCGGCGGCGGCGTCGGAGGCCATTGTTTTCTGGCGAGAGAGGAAGCAGAGGGAGGCAGAGGCGGCGAGAGAGAGGCGAGTGTGCGGAGGGACGGCGAGGGGAGGGGGATTTTATAGTGCGGCGGCCAGGCGAAGGGGCGGTGGTGGCGCGACATTACTACGTCGCGTGCCCTTCGATTGGACGTCGAAGCGACGCGCGCCGACCACGCCCACGCCATTACTCCGACAGCATTTGACCGGCGCGCTCATTGGCCGCTGGCCACACCATTAACTCAAGCAGCCTTTGACCGGCGCGGGGGAGCCGAGAGGATGAGGACGCGGCCGCTCACGGCCCTTATCCTCGACATGGCGGAGGGTTGATCCCCACGACTACTACCTTTCCTATGCCCCGGTCCTCGGCATGGCGGACGTCGCGTTGCTCCCTCTGGTCGTGCCTGCTACCTGATCTGCCGCGCTCGGGGCTGCCACCGCCTCCTCCGCGCGAGCGCGAGCCACGCTCCAGGCCGGGGCCGCCAGTCCGCCACCGCCATGGGTGCTCTGCTTGTGGCTCCTCCGCGCGAGCGCTTGCCGCGTTGCGGCTGTGGGTGCTCTTCTTGTGGCTCCTCTCAAGCAGGCGTGCAGGCGCGAGCGGAGGTGCGCAGCGAGCTCGGGCGCAGCCAGCGTGGGCGCAGCTCGCGACCGGCATGGTGCTCACCCGCCATGGCCAACAGGTCCGGTTTCGGAAGTGCGGTCGCGGCACGCAGGACACAGCGAGCACACGGGCGCACGGCCATGGCCCCTGGCACGGGCGTGCGGCCACGGCGTGGTCGAACAGTACTCCAGGCTCTCCAAGTTCAAGGACCTTGATTGATGCTTAGTTTAGAAATAAATACCGACGGGTCTAAGTATCATGCGCACTCATAGATTCAATTTTTAGAGTACAGAATATAGATGTTTTATCCAGATGTGGTAGTTCGAGAGAGGCTAGGAGCAAAGTTGAATGTTGTTTCAGCAAGACTATTATTGTGAACATATAGTCGCAACAATCTTAAGGTTCAGTAATGTTGTATCTAGCGTTGGTATGTTGTGAACCTCTTGCTTGATAATCTCTGAAAATACAGTAAGCGCATACCCGAAGTTTATAACTTATGTAGCTACTCCATGTAGTTGTTACAGACCAGGTTGCTTGAGAATCTTATTGGGATATTTAAATCAGTGCCCCTCGTTGCTTAGTACTACACAGTTTTCCCCACGCTCTAAACTTTTGCTCACTTTTCCCCACTTTTTTAGCTGAAACTCTCACAAATGCTTATAGCCGGACGTTTGCGGTCTTGACCGTGCATTGACCGTTAACTCTGACTACTGGAGCCCGCACTCGGCTAAGCTGTTGCGGTCTTGACCGTGCAGTGACCGTTCCTTGACAGGTGGGACCGCAAGGATACACGTATCGAGCAGCTTGTCTGAACCTTTTTTTTGTTTTTTGAATTAAGCAGATCGAGATACAGCGCCGCCCCGCGCCGCCCGCCTGCCCCCTCCGCCGGCGCCGTGCCGCGTCTGCCTCCGTTGTTCCCTCCACCATATTCCGTTCATCGGCGACTCCGCGTCTACGCCATTTCTAACCCGCGCCCTCGTGTGGGATAGAAATGGCGAGGTTGAGTGAGAACGCCACAAAGGCCATCAGCCGTGGAGAGGATTGGGTCGAATCCGCGGCAGATAATTCATGGATTACACCTGGGTAAGCACCTTTCCCCCTCAAATTGACTTTCTAAATCGTGTTAGAGGCCGTATTTCAATTGAACTAGCTTTAATCGTTCTAATTTTGCTCAATTGTACCCGGCCTAACTGCAATCTTTGTTTGAACTAAATAGGATTGATCCTGCGATTGCTTTCCGGCTGACAATTAGTATGGAAACTAGTGTACCGTGGGGTACTAAACCACGTTTTAAATCTACATTTTTCTATCCCCAAGTGGTAGAAACCAGCATATCGTTCGCAGATTTTCGAGCTGCGCAACGTAACACCTATCCCTGGAGCGATGCCGATGCTGTTGAACTGAATTATTTCAACAGTGACGAGCAAAGATTTCTCCCACTAACTTGCGACGAGCATATGAGGTTGCTATTTAGTCTGAATGCTGGCAGCAGATTCGGTAAAATCCAAATCTTGGTGGTTCAGGCAAAACGGGTGACGGGGAAGGGAGTTCAGAAATCCTCTGTCTCTGCTAACAGCCAGCACCCCGGCACTCCTTGTAGGTCGACACCAAGTAAAGCAAGTGGTTCTGAAAGCCACAACAGGCATGCTGCTAATTCTGCAGCCGATTCAGCTGCTGCTTCTCGTGTACCTTCCGCCGTAGAGGAAGATGCAGAACCTGACGAGGAAGTGCTTGCAAATGATGATGAAGACGAGATGATGTTCCTGAACTGGTAGATTTAGCCAGTCAGCAAGCAGTGGATGATGAATATCCTGAGGAGCCCATAAGCCGAGCTATGTTTGATGACACTGATGATGAAGAGAACGAGGAGAACATGGACAGCTTAATCGTTGCTGAATACGATGGTGAGCACATGCCAGCAATTGAGTGGAATAGGGAAGAACCTGAGCTTAAGGAAGGCACCATTTTCCAATCCATGGTGGACTGTCGGAATGCAGTGATAACATGGTGCATTCTAAAAGAAAACACCTACCGGAATACTAGGAATGAGCCGAACAGGTTCACTATTTTTTGTCCATATGGTAGGTGTAGGTGGAGGTTGCATGCATCTCGTATGTTAAAGAGCCAATTGATTCAGGTAATCCAATTTTAGTGAGTAATTTTGTTTCAGACCATTGAGTAATGTTTCTCAATTGTTGTTGACCCTTTTATTTTGTTTCAGATAAAGAAAAACGAACACAAGCACACATGTCCACCTGGAGGGGTGATACGTCTCCAACGTATCTACAATTTCTTATGTTCCATGCTTATATTATACCAATTGCTACATGTTTTATATACACTTTATATGGTTTTTATGCATTTTCTGGAACTAACCTATTAACAAGATGCCACAGTGTCAGTTCCCTGTTTTCTGCTGTTTTTGGTTTCAGAAAATCTGTTAAGGAAATATTCTCGGAATTGGACGAATCAAAAGCCAATTTCTCTATTTTTCCCGACACGTTCCAGAACACCGAAGACGAGACGGAGGAGGGCACCGAGGCGCCCACACCTATTGGTGGCACGGCCCCACCTCCTGCCGCGCGGCCACGTGGTGTGGGGCCCTCGGGCCTCCACCGCCTTCGCCCTTTCGCCTACTTATACCCCCCGACAGATCAAGACCTAACACCCGAACACTATTCCACGATACGTTCCAGAGCCGCCGCAGCCGTCAACCCTAGTTCGGGAGGGTTCAGAACTCTTCCCGGCACCCTGCCGGAGAGGGGAATCATCACCGGAGGGCTCTACATCACCATGCCCGCCTCCGGACTGATGCGTGAGTAGTTCATCCTTGGACTACGGGTCCATAGCAGTAGCTAGAGGGTTGTCTTCTCCTATTGTGCCATCATGTTTAGATCTTGTGAGCTGCTTATCATGATCAAGATCATCTTTATGTAATGCTACATGTTGTGTTTGCTGGGATCCGATAAATAATTGAGTACTATGTCATTTGCTTCATTATATATTATGTGAGTGCGTTATTTATGATCTTGCATGCTCTCCGTTACTAGTAGATGCTCTGGCCAAGTAGATTCTTGTGACTCCAAGAGGGGGTATTTATGCTCGATAGTGGGTTCATGTCTCTATTTAATCTGGGGAGTGACAGCAACCTCTAAGATTGTAGATGTACTGTTGCTACTAGGGATAAACCAGTAGTTCTTTATCTAAGGATATTTGTGCTACTTACATTACACACTTTACTTAATGCAATAATCTGTTGTTTGCAACTTAATACTGAATGGTGTTGCGGATGCTATCCTGAAGGTGGATTATTAGTCATAGATGCAGTTGGATGACGGTCTATGTATCATGTTGTAATGCCCAAATGAATCTCACACTAGACATCATGACTTGTATATGCATTGTTATGCAGTTCTTTGTTCTGTCAATTGCCCAGCTGTAATTTGTTTACCCGCATGTATGCTATTATTATTTATGGAGAGACACCACTCGTGAACTGTGGACCCCAATCCTTTTTCCTTAAACTGATAAAACAACCTACTGCAATCCTGTTACTTTCATTCTCTGCAAACAAACATCATTTTCCACACATACGTTTAATCCTTTGGTACAGCAAGCCAGTGAGATTGACAACCTCACTGTTAAGTTGGGGCAAAGTATCTTGGTTGTGTTGTGTGCAGGTTCCGCGTTGGTTATCGTAAACGGCGCCGCCAACAACCTTCAGAAGAATTCTAGTTTCCTACTGGTTCGATAAACCTTGGTTTCACAACTGAGGGAAATTTGTTGCTGCACTACTTCATACCTTCCTCTTGGGGTTTCCCAACAACACCCCACCGGTGCATCAAGCTCTTTTCTGGCGCCGTTGCTGGGGAGAAGGAGTGCCTCTGTTTAGAAAATCTTGACACTCCATCGTCAACTTAGCACCAGCACTTTTCTGGCGCCGTTGCCGGGGAAACTAAGCTCTTCTGCGAGGGGAGTCTCTCACACCCAATCTTTTTATTTTGTTATTGTCTTGCTTAGTTTATTTTTATTATTGTCTTGCTTGCTTAATATCGAAAATACAAAAAAAAAATAGTTACTTGCATTTATTTTTATATTTCGGTTTGCATATTTTATTTTCAGTTTTGCATTTTGTATGCATTTGTTATTTCGGTTTGTTATTATGTCTAGTTGTTTATTTGCTATCAATGGCTTATCTCTATGAAACTAGATCTTGTTGGCAAGGTTGCTCCACGGAAAATGAACGAAGATATTATAGGAATTACCGTTTGTCACAAAAAGGGATGTACTTATGGAAATTGGTAAATCAACTAGAGGAATATGCTAGAAATTTATGCTATCTATTCGGCAAAACTTTTTGCTTTAATGAATCTGATTGTCATAGGAAGTCTAAACACTTTCCTTTCCAATGTGCTTGTAATGAAAATGAAACCTTAGCTTCTTATATTAAAAGTTACTATAATGCTTATGAGGTAGAAAGGATGGAAGAATTTATTATCTTTAAGGGTGCACTTGAAATTAGTTCTTATCTTGAGCATAAGATTGATGCCCCTTATAAATATGAAAGTCTTGCTATACTTAAATATTGTTTTGATAACTATAAGAATGAAAACTCTTATATTACTGAACATGTCAAGAGGATTTTTCCTCATACAGAAGAAACCGTTGTCTTGCAGAAACCTATAGAAGAAGAAATTGCTGAACCTGAAAGCTCATTAGATGAAAAAGAGGAGGAGAGTGAAGAACAAAAGGAGGATCTACATCCTAAAGATAGTAACTCTTTAACTCTTACATTATTTGATTGCCCTCCATGCGTGTCTAAGGAGGAAGTGTGCTATATTGTTGAATGTCATGAATCTATTGAAATATCTACTTTTGATAAATTTGAAAAAGGCATGTTGCTTGACGCAACAAAGGAAATAACAGAAAGTAAAAATGTGCTCCCTAATGTTATATATGATAATGCTTTAGATGATGGTCCTATGCTTATCAATAATCCTCTATGTTTAGAAGTTATTACTTATTTATGTGAGGATAAAAATGATATAATTGCTGCTTGTGATGGTACTCTTACTCATGAGAGTCCTACTTTGTTCTTGAATTATCCTAATTACACCATGGAGGAGAAATTTGCTTATGTTGAGAAATACTTATGTGGTTTGCAATTGTCTCTAGTTCCAGATCTTTGTTGCAACCATGATCTTAAACTTGATATTGATCTTAGTAACTATTTTGAAAGAGGGAAGCATGATAATGAATTCCAAAATAAATCTAATGATCCTCTTTATGTGCCTATACTATCTAAGTTGAATGATTCTTGTGGTTATATGGTTGAGTTTATTTCTACTACTGAAAATTATTATGAGAGAGGAGAATATGGTTGTAGAAGTTTTCATGGTACTAAAACACCTCTCTATATGCTAAAAGTTTTGAAGTTACTCTTGTTTTATCTTCCTAAGCTTGTCACTTTGTTCTTTGTGAATCTATTTGTGTACAAGATTCCTATGCATAGGAAGTGGGTTAGACTTAAATGTGTTTTGAATTTGCTTCTTGATGCTCCTTTTGCTTCATTTTCTATCTTCATGAGAGCATCATTAGAACTATCAAGCCTAGCTAAAAGGCATTAAAGAAAGCGCTTTTGGGAGGCAACCCATTATCTTTTATTTTCAGATTTAGTCAAGGAACATGCTCACCTCTGTAGCAATTCCTTTTTATCTTTATTTTATTGCATTGTTGTGTCAAGTTAAGCCTCTAGTAGAAAGTTGATGCTAGATTTGGATTCCTGCGCAGGAACAGTTTTTCTGCTGTCCACCGTTTAATTCGTAAGAATTCACAGAAAAATCAAAATGACCTGGGATTTTTTATGCGTGATCCTCAGATATGTATGCAACTTTCATTAGTTTTGAGTTTTCTAATTTGAGGAAGTTAAGTGCCTCGAAAAAATTCGTCTTTACGGACTGTTCTGTTTTTGACAGATTCTGCCATTTATTTTGCAATGCCTCTTTTGCTGTTTTTGAATGGATCTTTTTGTTCCATAAAGTATCAGTGGCTGTAGCTAATATCCAGTAGCATTGGTAGCAATTGTGTCCATGCAGAATGTGAGAATTTTTGATTATGCACTAACCCTCTAATGAAGTTTACTTTGATTTTGGCGTGGAGGAAGTTTTAAAGGATCAAGAGAGAAGAATGATGTGATGTGATCAAGAAGATGAAAGAGCCTAAGCTTGGGGATGCCCCCATGGGTCACCCAAGCATATTTCAAGAAGACTCAAGCGTCTAAGCTTGGGGATGCCCAAGGCATCCCCTTCTTCATCAACAAACTATCAGGTCCTCTCTAGTGAAACTATATTTTAATTCCGACACATCTTATGTGCTTTACTTGAAGCGTCTATTTGTTTTTGTTTTTGTTATTTTCATTCTCTGAATAAAATGGATCCTAGCATTCCTTTGTGGGAGAGAGACACACTCCGCTTTTTCTCATGAATACTCGTATTCTTCACTATTATTTGTTGAGTATTCTTCTATGTTACTTCAGTACTATTAGCTCTTGTTTTTCATGCATCTCTTGTTAGAGCTGTTAGATTTCTTATATTATACTCTCATATCTCATTTTTAAATACTTGGAGAGTTTATGTTTAAATAAGTTGATTGGTGTTTGATTGGAACAGAAAATGTTTAATGTGGTAGATGGTATAACGAAAGGATACATAATCTTGTAGATCATTAAATTGTGTCACTTGAATCATTGATGTTGTTTTGAGATATTAATATGCTTAATGGTAAAACATGATGGTTTAGTAAAGTGGAATGATTAATGGTTGGTCAAGCAAACTTGAAGCCGTGCCACACTTAAATATCCAGTTGATAGCATAATGATATATGACTTCTAATGTTAAAAGCAACCGTAATGACTTTGTGTTATGCGCTACGGTCGGGGTCCCAACAGTGACTTGTTCATTTGCCACAGTCCCTCGTGGAGTGATTTTCATTATGCCTTGTAAGATCATATTTCTAGTTGGAATCTTTTTGCTTGTGAGTTCTAAGCTGCGGTTTTCATGGCACTTCCACCACCATATTTGCTAGCCTCTTCGGTACTTTGCATTGCCCTTTCTCACATTGAGAGTTGGTGCATACTTCGCGGGTACATCCAAAACTCGTGGGTGATCTTCATCATGTTCTCCTACACATAAGCCAAATATCTTCCTCAAAACACCCACCATATCTACCTACTACAGCATTTCCATAGCTGTTCCGAGATATATTGCCATGCAACTTCCATCTTACATTACATGACTTGTTGTCATTTATCATTTATATATTGCCTTGCATGATTCTTTACAGCTGATGTGTGGTTTTACCCATGTTATGCTAGATCATTGCATATCCTGCTACACTAGCAGAGGCACCGTTTCATACATTATGTTTTATTCCTTATGAGTTACTTGTATCAAAAGTGTGTTATCATATTAGAATGTTTGCCCCTAAAAGTGAAAAGAGCCATGGAGGCCATCGAAAAGAGAAACAGAAAAAGTAAAAAAAATTAAAAAAGAAAGAAAGAAAGAAAAATAAGAAAGGGGGCAACATTACTACTCTTTATCCACACTTGTGCTCATGTTATAGCACCTGTAGTATTCATAGTCATCATTTGTGCTCATGTTTAGCACCTTTACTCCATATGAGAGAGTTTTCATGTTTTACTTGCATAACTATGTGGGGAACTTTACATTATAGAACTTGGCTTGTATATTCCAATGACGAGCCTCCTCAAAAGTGCTCTAGTTCTTCACGAGCAAGCAAGTTGGATGCACCTCCACTAGTTCCATTGGAGAGCTTTCATACACTTATAGCTCTATGTGCATCCGTTGTGTGGCAATCACTACTCCTTGCATAGCTTCGATTATAAGACTTCCTCTTGTCTAATGATCACTTTCAGCTGTGTGAGACTTTCTTCCGTTGGCCTTCCAAACCCCCCTTATCATTCTTTTAGCCACAACATCCTGGTGCCAGGAACCAACGCTGAACGCTTGCTTGTTTTTAAGTGAACAAATAGAGTGATGATTTTCTACGTGCATATTGTTATTGCTTGACTTGATCCTTTCACAAAGTTGTCATGAGTGTTGGACGCATTAGATGATTATATTTTTATTCTTGAAGCTTAAATCATCTTTAATATCTACTTTGCATGGTTGATTGTTCTCTAGTATTGATTCATTGAAAGTTTTACTTTGTTCTTCCTACTTGTTTACTCATTACTCATTTGATATCAATATAAACTACAACTTTTATTCATTTGATCTCAATTTACATGCATTACATTATTATATGATCCAGATTGTGTGAAAGCATGTCACTTCAGAAATTATTCTTGTTATCGTTTTACCTACTCGGGACGAGTAGAACTAAGCTTGGGGATGCTTGATACGTCTCCAACGTATCTATAATTTCTTATGTTCCATGCTTATATTATACCAATTGCTACATGTTTTATATACACTTTATATGGTTTTTATGCATTTTCTGGGACTAACCTATTAGCAAGATGCCACAGTGTCAGTTCCCTGTTTTCTGTTGTTTTTGGTTTCAGAAAAGCTGTTAAGGAAATATTCTCGGAATTGGACGAATCAAAAGCCAAAGTCCCTATTTTTCCCGACACGTTCCAGAACACCGAAGACAAGACGGAGGAGGGCACCGAGGCGCCCACACCTATTGGTGGCACGGCCCCACCTCCTGCCGCGCGGCCACGTGGTGTGGGGCCCTCGGGCCTCCACCGCCTTCGCCCTTTCGCCTACTTATACCCCCCGACAGATCAAGACCTAACACCCGAACACTTTTCCACGATACATTCCAGAGCCGCCGTAGCCGTCAACCCTAGTTCGGGAGGGTTCAGAACTCTTCCCGGCACCCTGCCGGAGAGGGGAATCATCACCGGAGGGCTCTACATCACCATGCCCGCCTCCGGACTGATGCGTGAGTAGTTCATCCTTGGACTACGGGTCCATAGCAGTAGCTAGAGGGTTGTCTTCTCCTATTGTGCCATCATGTTTAGATCTTGTGAGCTGCCTATCATGATCAAGATCATCTTTATGTAATGCTACATGTTGTGTTTGCTGGGATCCGATGAATAATTGAGTACTATGTCATTTGCTTCATTATATATTATGTGAGTGCGTTATTTATGATCTTGCATGCTCTCCGTTACTAGTAGATGCTCTGGCCAAGTAGATGCTTGTGACTCCAAGAGGGGGTATTTATGCTCGATAGTGGGTTCATGTCTCTATTTAATTTGGGGGAGTGACAGCAACCTCTAAGATTGTAGATGTACTGTTGCTACTCGGGATAAAACAGTAGTTCTTTATCTAAGTATATTTGTGCTACTTACATTACACACTTTACTTCATGCAATAATCTGTTGTTTGCAACTTAATACTGAATGGTGTTGCAGATGCTATCCTGAAGGTGGATTATTAGTCATAGATGCAGTTGGATGACGGTCTATGTATCATGTTGTAATGCCCAAATGAATCTCACACTAGACATCATGACTTGTATATGCATTGTTATGCAGTTCTTTATTCTGTCAATTGCCCAGCTGTAATTTGTTTACCCGCATGTATGCTATTATTATTATTTATGGAGAGACACCACTAGTGAACTGTGGACCCCGGTCCTTTTTCCTTAAACTGATAAAACAACCTACTGCAATCCTGTTACTTTTATTCTCTGCAAACAAACATCATTTTCCACACATACTGTAACATCCCAAAATTTTAGAAGGTTTAAAGATCACAAAAATTTAAAACTTTTATTTCATATTAAATAAAATCATCAATTTCCAAGAAGGACAACTAAAAAGGATTATTATTACTTATTCAAAAGTATTATGATATTAATTCAATCAAGTAAGCTTTAATTTCAAACTAAAGTGTTGAACTATAAATAAATATTTTAAATATTTATTAAACCCTAAAACCATATTTGCAAAATATTTCAAGTTAATTAAATTATGCATATTTCTAAAATGGTTGTGGTTAAATTATTTAATTCAAAAACATTATATTTTCGGGTTCTTAATAAAACCTAGGCCAATATTTATAATCACAAAACTATTTGGAACATTCTTTATTTTTAAAATATAGTTTTGATTCAAGTGTTTGATTTTGAAAAGGGTTTGGAAAGACTTATTTCAAAAATAAGTAATTGTGATATTTTTCTCAATTTTGCTAAGACACAAATTTCTTAATTAAGACTCTATTTTAAATTCTACAAAAGTGTCAAATTATGATATTTGAAAGAAGTTATAATTTGAAATGTGTTGAAAACGTGTGTAAGAATGTTTTAAAAGAAAGATCTAGACTTTAGAAATTTATACAAATTAGTTTGAGGTCATTTGGATAAATAAAGTAAAAGATATGAAAGAAATAAGAAAAACAGAAAATGAAAAGGACAAGAAACACACAAAAAAAAAGATTAGTCGGGCCAGCCCGAGCCGGCCCAACTTCCTCCTCCCGCACGAGCAGCGCAGAGCGACCCATCGCCGGCCCAGCAGGAGCCCACGCGCGCGTGCCCCTCCTTCTTTCTCTGACGAGCAGGGCCCGCCTGTCAGAAGGCCATCTTCTCCTACCTCCGGCAACTGCCCACGACACCACGACCTCGCCCCACTCCGCCCCACTCCCCTCACCCACCCGAGCCCCGCATCGGCACCCCGCTCCCCTCCTTAAAAACCCACGAGCTCCTCTACCTTTCCCCTCTCCCTCTTCACCTAAACAAGCCGTAAGGCTGGAGAAATCGCTCGCTGGACTTCGTCCCCTCCGTCGGCGAATTACACCGATTCCGGCGAGGTACGCAACCCTTTGCGCCCGATAGCCGTCCCGTTCTCTTCCCCCTCTCCGGGCGCTTCACCTCATGTCCTCTTTCGAACTTTTGCGCAGAGGAAACCTCGGATTCGAAGGCAACCGCAAGTCGCCGGAGCCGCCGTAAGTTCGGCCGCTTCCCCGTGCCATTCCAGGACGCTAAGCACGCCTCCGACGACCACATCCTCTCCGCCACGTCTCTCCGCGCCTCCCCGTCGCCTTCCGGAGCCCGGAAGACCACCTTAGCGCCGTCCGCGTCCACGGCCGAGCCGTCCGCCGCCGCCTCCTCCATTTCCGGCGAGGAGCGCCGCCCGCATCTGGTCAACTCGGCCTGAGCCGTTCGATCCATCGTCCACGGCCGCGATTACAGGAAATAAGCGAAGAGGTATCTTTTGATACCGACCCTTAGATCTAGATCCAACGGATCGAATTGAATCACTTAATGTACCAGATCCAGCCAATAGGAGCTTGCCACGTCATTCAACCTTTTCTGGATTTATTTCCGAATTAGTTTAATTTAGCAGATTTGCAGAAACGCCCCCGCCACTTAGAACTATCATATCTTTTTATCCACAGATCCAAATTTGACAAATTTTATACCATTGGAAAGCCCTTGACCTGTAGGATCTTTTAGCACTGTTGAATTTCAAATTTGACTAGTTCAAATTCATTCAAATTTCAAATGGAAGATTTGAGTAAATTTGACCTAGGTTTAAATCCATAAGTCCAAAATTTTCAAATAAAATACTTTTGGAAACTTTAGGATCTGTCTAATAATGTTGCACTGTTAAAATTAATTTTTAGCAATTTCATTTCCATTTAAAAATCAGAAACCCAAATTGTATGTTTTTAACATAGTTTAAATTCTATTAACCTTATTAAATTGTTTTCTTTTACAAAAATAACACAAGTATTTTATTTTGACCAGAAGTAATAAAACTAAGCCTACTCAACCACTTTTGAAATTTAAACTTGTAGAGATGTGTTTAAAACATGTTAAATTTCAAGATGTATTAGTTTAAATGTATTCAAATTTCAAATGGAAGATTTGGGTAAATTTGACATAAAGATAAATTCATGGATCCTAGAAACATGCAAATGAAATATTTTTAAAACCTTGCAACTAGTAGAACATCATGCCACTATTAGTAATAATTTTGTCTAATTAAATATTGTTATATAAATCAGAGATACAATTTGAGTAATTTAGATATAACTTAAATCCTACAAATCCTTTTAATGTGAAACCTTTGGCAAAATATCACTAGAATAACTATAGGCTTAGAGAAACCAACACTAAACTTCATTAGGTCCATATGATTCATAAACGTGTGAAGTTGATTAAAATCTTGTGACCTTCTTAAATCACAACCATAGTTTGAAAATGGTGCTATTTTACTTTTGATAAAAGCATTGTGCAAATATTTTGAACATGACCAAGCATTACAATAATGAAACAATACTGCAACCTACTCAGATTTGAAATGTTCAAATTTGATTTGGACCATCCCTCGACCATAAATGGCAAACCCTAAGTCCTATCATATTAATTCCTTTTGTAAATTGAATTATGTGATAAGACTGGACTATAAAATAAATGAACTAAATAAAACAACTATTGATGAACAAATTATTGTGATTTATGCTTTTATGTGTTATGTGTTTGTTCGAATTGTTTGTTTATTGTACTCCTCTTTCCTCGTATAGATTGAACGGAGTGAAACGTTATTCATTGAAAAGAGTGTGAGAAACGACAACTTCCAAAAGGCAAGTGACGCTCATAAACCTCCTACTATTTTTTGATATATTGCATAGTAGTATTTTCTGTAGTATGCATGTTAGGAATTGTTGTGGATACTATATTATGCTATTGCTCCTATTTAGTGTGTAGCCCTCCCCCACCTTGAAACTTAGTAGCACCATACATGGTAGAATGCTTAGTCAAGCAATAAAAATGTTTTGATTAGTTGGATAGTGAAAATTAACTGAAACTAATCAATGAACTACCTGGGTGCTGGTTGGAGAACCATGGTGGGTGGCTACTCAGGGGGTCCATTTCTATGGTTCATGTCTATGGTAATTACCCTTGGTGGAAGCGCACAAATGTGGAAAGTCACCCAGGCTCAAAGAGATTGTAGACGCACCTTGTTTAGAAGCTTCCAGTGCAGCCACATGTCATATGGGCTCTGACTTGATCATACATGTTGCGAGACCCCGATCCGTTGTGACCAGCAGATGTAGGGGGATGATAGGTTGGTTCGGGTCACGCGTTGTGACTCGGGGAATTGCTTCGGAAAGGTCTCGTCCCGGTCTTCTCTTTTCCATTTTATAATTGGGTGACATGGAGGAGGGAATGATTGGGTCTTGTGGTGAAAGTGCACACCCTCTCGAGAGTTAAAAACTAAGTATGCTTAGCCGTGTCCCCGGTTATGGACAAATGAGCGACTAGACAGGGCAGATGTTGAAGATCTCCTCATCCCAATTTCTTTAATAAAATTTGATGGGTGAACAAGGGTTTGGGAGAGCTCACCGCTTTCTATCGGTGGTGCTCGTTGTGAGTAGTTTTCAAAGTTGTTCACCGTTATCTATCGGTGGTACTCTTTGTTGTCAAAGGTGTTCACTGATGTCTATCAGTGCTACCCTTTGTCTAAGATGAAAAGTTGTTTTATAAATGATAGGACAAAACTGGCTTTATGCAAATCAGCCTCAAACTCCACCGAGCCAAATATGCATGTAGATATAGTCTTAGAAATTTTAACTATAAAGTGTCATCTTGCCACCACAATTCAATTGTGCTGACCCAATATAGTTTGGGCTGCAACTCACCATTGCAGGACCCTCTGACGAGGAGTAAGGATTGTTAGGGTCGCGAGTCTCCAACCAACATGCCTTGCCCGTGGCACATGATGAAGATGGAGCTCACTTTATCCATTTGCTTTCCGCTGTGTGTTTATTTCGGTTTGAGCTAGCCTTGAGCTATGCACCTTGTATCGAACCTTTTTACTTCTGGATCATCGTGTAATGAATTTGATACAATGTTATGGTATTTCATCTTAAACTGTGTGTGCTAGCAAGTCGATCCAGGGACTAGCACGATACACAGGAGGTCGCTACCTTATATTTAAAGGGGGACCTTTACACATACGTTTAATCCTTTGTTACAGCAAGCCAGTGAGATTGACAACCTCACTGTTAAGTTGGGGAAAAGTATCTTGGTTGTGTTGTGTGCAGGTTCCGCGTTGGTTATCGTAAACGGCGCCGCCAACAACCTTCAGAAGAATTCTAGTTTCCTACTGGTTCGATAAACCTTGGTTTCACAACTGAGGGAAATTTGCTGCTGCACTACTTCATACCTTCCTCTTGGGGTTTCCCAACAACACCCCACCGGTGCATCAAGGGGGAGCGGGGAAGGAAAAGTGCAAGCTAGCAAAAACTAGGTGGGTGGCAGATGCAATATTGGATTGGCTGAGGGAAGAACCTGGAATTGGTCCAACAGCACTCCATGCGAAGCTTTTTGAGAAGTACAAGATAGCAATCCCTTACACGAGAATTTACAATGCTAGGGAAATTGCTCTTGACAGAATTAATGGTCAATGGAGTGACAGTTTTCAGCTGCTTTACACCTTCAAAGCTGAAGTGGAGATGGCTAGTCCAGGGAGTGTTGTAGAGATTGACAAACATATAGTTCCCTTCAAAATAAATGGGAAGTCATTTGAGAAGGATTGCTTCAGAAGGGCTTTTGTTTGTTTCAAGGCTTGCTGGTAGGGGTTTCTAGATGGTTGTAGGCCCTATTTGGCCGTAGATGCTACACATTTGACTGGAAGATGGAGAGGACAGCTAGTAGCAGCTTCTGCAGTAGATGGACACAACTGGCTATTCCAAGTTGCATTTGGTGTGGTGGAGGTAGAGTCCGAGGAAAGTTGGGTCTGGTTTCTGCAACAATTGCGTAACGTTATAGGCGCACCCCCAGGTTTAGCTATACACACAGATGCTTGCAAGGGTTTAGAAAGTGCAGTAGAAATTGTATTCCCTGGAGTGGAGCATAGGGAATGTATGCGACACCTAGCGCAGAATTTCAAAAAGAAGTTCAAAGGTAAAGTTTATGATGAGAACTTATGGCCAGCATCACACACATGCAGCAAAAGGAAGTATGAACACCATTTGAGAATGTTGTATGCTGAAAGTCCTCTTGTGGAGCAGTACATTGCTGCACATCATGGCAAGGTGTGGTCAAGAAGCAACTTCAACGAAATCTGCAAAGTAGATTATGTGACCAGTAACTTTGCAGAATGCTTTAATTCTAAGTTTAAATCAGTGAAAGGGCTCTTGCTGTGGCAAGCATTTGACAAGATTAGGCAGATGATCATGATAAAGATTGCTCTTCGTAGAAGAATTGCAGACACACAATATGTTGGTCATCAAATGCTCCCATCACTGATTAAGGCATTGCATTTGAAGGTAAGAGGACTGAAGATGAAATGCATTCGATCTGGTGATTTTAAGGCTGAGGTAGTCTATACTTACAATAAAAAGAGGTGTTGGAGGTATCCTGTGAACCTAACTACTAGAGAATGTAGTTGTAGGCAATGGGAGATCCGTGGTAAGCCATGCATACATGCCCTACATCTGATGAATCTTATCGGGGGTGTAGATGGAGATGTTGATCAATATTGCTCTGAGTATTTCTCTGTTGCCAAATGTCGTAGTATCGGCATTGTAGATAGGAGACGGGGGTCCTCTAGCCTAAGGATGGATTGTGGGGAAGAAGGCTGGAGTCGTCAAGGTCGGGATTGAACACGGCGAGTTTACCCAGCTTCGGATTTCACAGCGGTGGCGAGACCCTACGTGCTGCTATAATTCACTATAAGGCAATAGCCGTGAACAGGTTACAATGGTGTCTGAGATTGTATTGAGCGTGCCTGAGCTTGGCTCGAGCTTGGCCCTAAAGGCCTCCCAGTGGCCGGCTTATATAGGCGGCCAGACCCCGAGTTACAAGGTAAGTACTTGGCCGGCAAGTAAATAGAGTCCTAGTCCTAGTCGGCATGGTTGCCGCCTTCCATCTTGGGCTTGGTGGCTTGATGCGCTTTAGTCTTCTGCCTTCCTTGGACCGTCCGCCTACTTCCTTGTACGTCAGCTATCTGGGCCGCCCGGCAGACATCAGCCTTAACCATCCTTGGGCCACCCTGGACTAGCCGGATTGATCCATGTTAGAGATACCCCTGGTTGGTATATCCCCAACATTAGCCCCCAGAAAGGTTGAAGTTCTCCAGTCGCCGGCTTCTTCGTCTTCTCGATCTTCAGGCTTGAATGTTGGCGGCTGTAGGGCTTGAACCATTCTGAATAAAATGGGGGACACATGACGGCTTGATCACCAGCACGCAGCCGCCTTTATCCTACATGGGAAGACGGCTAGCTTAACTTGCCGGATGACTCCTCGGGGAAGCCTTATCCTTACTGACAAGTCAAACTTATAACTGACAGATGACGTCATTTGGTCCACGACAGTCTGAATCCAAATGTAACGAAATCGTGCATTGTCGGCCATACCACGAAGGCGGCCTTTGCCACGGAGGCAACCATGTCGCTAATGACAGGGTGGTTGTGCCATGAAGGCGGTTATGTCGTTGACGACAAGACAGTCATGCCACGGAGGCGACTGTGTCGCTGACGATAAGTCGGCCGTGCCATGGAGGTGACCGTGTCGCTGACGACAAGACGGTCATGCCACCAAGGTGGCCTTTTTGTTAACGATAGAGCTGCATATCGTGCAGCCCCCGAGTATCGAACGAGGGCAATATCGATGTCGAGCCCCTGAGTGTCGGAGTTTTTCTTGATCCGCCTATCTCCAGCCCCCGAGCGTTGAGTCGATGTACTCGGAAGTCGTCTCGACGCTCAGAAGAACTTGTGGCGTTGTAAGTTGGATGATTGTAGTCCCCGAGGTTCGTGCCGGCTTGACGGAAAGACGACTCGAGACATGATGAAAATGCTGCGATTGCTGCCCCAGGTGTCAAGTATCCTGCATAGTAAACATAGCTGCATTAAGATGTACTTTTAATGAAAGCTGATTAATTTGAAGGCCTGAGCCGATAGATTTTTAACAAACACTTATGGGTTGTATATTTTATATGGCCCGCCTTAATATTTATCTGGTTTATATGTTTAACTTTTCATATGTTAGCAGAACCGCAGTCGGAAACTTTAGCTGAGACAACCGGGGCTAGTACCAGATAGTTTAGAATCAGAGACAAAAGCCGGCGTGTTGGTGCTAATGACATACTACTAGGTAACCCGCACATAAACAATCAGATAACGGTATTAGGCGGTGCAAACTGATTGCTTAATTTGGCCCGGAGGCGGCAAGTATCTAAAAGTTTGAACCATGAAGCGCAGAGCAAATAACAGGTAACTTAGATACTAAGAGGGGTATGATCAAATGAAAAGACAAAAGATGGCATGATCTCAGAGCATAATGAGCAAATCATAGACTTTTATTTCATGACCATATAAATAATTAAATGTTAAGCGTATAAAAACTTAGCTTGTCGACGTTGATGTCGAGGAGGCGGGCGTGGCGGAAAACGCCAGCCCCAGGCTGAAGAATACAGCCCCCAGGACCCCGATGTTGATTCCAGCAAGGCTGCGGCAGCAATTAAGCTGGATGGCGGCGACGAACCGCCATGTCACGTTAGCAATTAAGCCGGAACGCAATGATAAGTGCGCCGGCAAGGCGTCTCGTTGCATCTAGCAATTAAGCCGGAACGCAGAGCTTCACTGTTTTGTATCGATCGATGTCTCCCCAAATTGATCAGGTTTGGGCGATCGGAAATAACAGCTTAGCAAACTTGGCGATGAACTCGTCTAAACCGTATGTGATGGCGGCGTCCCGCTTAACATCACGGATATGGTAGAATTGAGCATTTAGTCGGAGACGAAGACACAGATATACTGAATATCTGATCGTCTGACTGTAATATTTAGTCATAGACGAATACGCAAATATACTAAATATCTGGCCGCTTGACATTTAAGAGATTGAACGTAGACGGAATATCCGTGCACATAACTGAGTCTCACGTAATTGCCCATGGAAATTGATCCAGCGGATGGATTCTTTTTTCAACGTAGGAGACAAGATCATGTAGTAGCATAGTTTTAGCTCTAGTCGGATCAGACTTTAGATCGGACGTACTTCTACTCGCGTACGTGAATATCTTTGAATACTTGAATATGGTAAAAAGTACTGATCAAAGTAGAAACGAGCTAGCGCTAGCTTTCCTTCATGAGTGAAGTCGGAACGGATCCGTCTTCCTGTATGCGCTCGGAAGATGGACTTCCGTCCTGCGCGAGAATTGCCGCCGCTCTAGCTGGCCACATGTGGGTCGCAATCAATTAGATGAAACAGGCGACGATGACAATTCTCCATATCGATCTGTCCAGATCAGATCTTGTATGAACCGGCAGAACGGATCAGCCAGCCGAACCGATCTGACTGACGATCTAGGATGCTTGATCGAGCCGGCCTGCCGGGGCAGAGTACACGGCTAGATGCTTTACGACGTTCGATCATGCCGGCCTGCCGGAGCAGAGTACACGGCTAGATGCGATCTGGTCGCGGTAGATGAAGATGACGATCGGAATCGCCGGCTGCGGACAGCCAATATTGTTCCCGCCTGGAACATGATGCCAGGAACCCTATGCCCCACGGTGGGCGCCAACTGTCGTAGTATCGGCATTGTAGATAGGAGACGGGGGTCCTCTAGCCTAAGGATGGATTGTGGGGAAGAAGGCTGGAGTCGTCAAGGTTGGGATTGAACACGGCGAGTTTACCCAGCTTCGGATCTCACAGCGGTGGCGAGACCCTACGTGCTGCTATAATTCACTATAAGGCAATAGCCGTGAACATGTTACAATGGTGTCTGAGATTGTATTGAGCGTGCCTGAGCTTCGCTCGAGCTTGGCCCTAAAGGCCTCCCGGTGGCCGGCTTATATAGGCGGCCAGACCCCGGGTTACAAGGTAAGTACTTGGCCGGCAAGTAAACAAAGTACTAGTCCTAGTCGGCATGGTTGCCGCCTTCCATCTTGGGCTTGATGCGCTTTAGTCTTCTGCCTTGCTTGGACCGTCCGCCTACTTCCTTGTACGTCAGCTATATGGGCCGCCCGGCAGGCATCAGCCTTAACCATCCTTGGGCCACCCTGTACTAGCCGGATTGATCCATGTTAGAGATACCCCTGGTTGGTATATCCCCAACAGGCAAGCATTTGACAAGATTAGGCAGATGATCATGATAAAAATTGATCTTCGCAGAAGAATTGCGGACACACAATATGTTGGTCATCAAATGCTCCCATCACTGATTAAGGCATTGCATTTGAAGGCAAGAGGACTAAAGATGAAATGCATTCGATCTGGTGATTTTAAGGCTGATGTAGTCTATACTGACAATAAAAATAGGTGTTGGAGGTATCCTGTGAACCTAACTACTAGAGAATGTAGTCGTAGGCAATGGCAGATCCGTGGTAAGCCATGCATACATGCCCTACATCTGATGAATCTTATCGGGGGTGTAGATGGAGATGTTGATCAATATTGCTCTGAGTATTTCTCTGTTGCCAAATTTAGGGCTGCTTATGCTGACAATGTGCCTGCACTCTTGGGAACAGATCAATGGAACATAGTAGATCCAGGATTCAAACTCCACCCTCCTGTATTTACTAGACCACCAGGAAGACCAAAGAAAAACAGGATCAGAGCAGGTGAGGAGGGTCGTTTACCAAAAAAGCGTGTTTGCAGAAAATGTGGAGTTCTTGGGCATATTGCTAGGCTTTGTACCAATGCAGTGGATGCATCATTTGGAGAGGAGGAAAGATGGACAGCAGCCAATGCAGAGGAGAATGCAGCAAAAATTGAGACTAAAGGTGCAGAGAAGAATGCAGCTAGACTGGAGAATGCAGAGAAGAATGCAGCTAGGGAGAAAAGGCTTAGAGATGAAGAAACTGAAGATGGCTTCGAATTTCAAACCATGGCTTTTGATGGTCTTGAAGCTATAAGAGAGGAAGAGGTTTTAGAGGAGGAAGAGGAGCCTAGAGAGGAAGAGGTAATTATTCCAATTATTCCTTCGAATACAATTGAACCCACAGCTGAGTGACAATTGGTCGTCAAGTGCTCGGCGGGTGGAAGTACTTCATCAGCACCTCCACGGCGGCCACAACCCCAAGTAAAGAAGAATAAAAGGAGCATCTCAGCTAGGGAAACCAGGAGCAGGTCGGTGAAGCCAGCTGCGAACACAAGGAGCAAGACGAAGCTTTCAATTTGAACTTTGAAAGATTTGTATAATTTGAGCTACTGTGAAAACTTATCAGTTGTAATAATGTTGCTTGTACATTGCTATCTTATTTGAGTCAGAATTCAAATTTTTGTAATCAAGTTTTTCATGAAAATGAGAAATGTGCTACAAACGAGCTCGGAAGCTGGGGTAGACGACCCTATTTGTAATCATGTTTTTCATGAAAATCACCAAACCCAGGTTTATATTATTTTCTCATAACTATGTCACATAATACGACAATGTGCGCTGGTTTCACATTTTTTCAATTTTTTTTGAATCATTTATGCCCATTTGAATGTTTGGTCAAACCCGGTCAAACCCACTTTGAACGTCTCCAAAAGAAGTTTGAAATATGAAAATGAAAACCAAGTGCACATCCTTCTTAGTAACAATGAAATGAATCTTTTGTGATTTATTTTGATTTTATCGAATCCGAAACCATCTCTCACTCTACGAACTCTATACTCTTTGTACGTGATAGCTCATTTGTGCGAACCATTTTTCATGAAAATGACCAAACCCAGATTTATATTTTGTTCTCATAACTATGTCACATAATACGACAATGTGCGCTGGTTTCACATTTGTTTTCAATTTTTTTTGAATCATTTATGCCCATTTGAATGTTTGGTCAAACCCGGTCAAACCCACTTTGAACGTATCCAAAAGAAGTTTGAAATATGAAAATGAAAAACCAAGTGCACATCCTTCTTAGTAACAATGAAATGAATCTTTTGTGATTTTTGTGATTTATTTTGATTTTATCGAATCCGAAACCGTCTCTCAACTATAACTCATTTGTGCGAACCATTTTTCATGAAAATGACCAAACCCAGGTTTATATTTTTTTCTCATAACTATGTCACATAATACGACAGTGTGCGATGGTTTCACAATTTTTCGTTTTTTTTGAATCACTTATGCCCATTTGAATGTTTGGTCAAACCCGGTCAAACCCACTTTGAACGTCTCCAAAAAAAAGATTGAAATATGAAAATGAAAAACCAAGTACACATCCTTCTTAGTAACAATGAAATGAATCTTTTGTGATTTTTGTGATTTATTTTGATTTTATCGAATCCGAAACTCTCTCTCACTCTACAAACTCTATAACTCTTTGTACGTGATAGCTCATTTGTGCGAACCATTTTTCATAAAAATCACCAAACCCATGTTTATATTTTTTTCTCATAACTATGTCACATAATACGACAATGTGCGCTGGTTTCACATTTTTTCGATTTTTTTGAATCATTTACGCTCATTTGAACTTGATTTTGACGTCTCACTTCAAAAAGTGGGTCTTCCCAAAAAATGACCCTATACCGAGTTTATATTATTTTTTTGGTGACTATGTGTTATAAACTGATAAACTACGTTGGATTTCTATTTTTTCGATTTTTTTAAATTTAGTTATGGTCATTTGAATGTTCGGTCAAACCGTTGACTGTGCTCAAAACCGCGTTGAGTTTGCTCGAAACCCCGTTGGCTGAGTCTAGCCGTCGATCTAACCCTAGCACCAAACTGCATCCGTTAGATATGATACTAGAGAGCGATCCGCGCCATCGGGATTCTGCATGCTGATTGGCCGCGACTGTCCTCGGGATTTTTACGATCTGCCCCAGTTTACATTGGATTATTTGCACATAACCACCACATGTCAGTGAAACAACATGTCACAAATATTAAAACTGCAAAATACTATGTGCCAAATCGTCAAATCTCCTTCTTCTCCATCTGACAGCCAAAGGCGCAGAGCAGCCATTCCCCATTACTCTGCTTCTTCCTCTACGGCGATTTCTCTGCTTCTTCCTCGCACAGAGCAGCCATTCCTCTGCTTCTTCTTCTCCGACGATTTCTCTGCTTCTTCCTCGCACAGAGCAGCCATTCCTCTGCTTCATTCTCTCCGGCGCAGGTTAGATCTGACTTTTTCTCGCATCCTCTATGTCTAATTTCAACAAATTTCCGTCATATTTGGGATTTAGGGTTCATGATTACGTTTTCAGATCGTAAAGAGATGCAACCATTTTGAGTGGACGGAACCCGCGAGCTCAGTGCGTCGGCTTTGGAGAACCCCGACGGAACCCGCGATTTTATGTTGGTGTACTTGCTCTAGGTTTTTTTTACTTGATGCTGATCTCTCGTTGTCTTCAGTTTCGACAGAAACTCTGGATGTATGAAGAAATGAACGTCGCACTTCGAGTCACCGGACTTTGAGCCATTGACATGTGGGGTTCATCTGTTGTGGGGCCCATAAGTAAGTGGTTCAAAGTCAGGACTAAGTCAGGATTTCAAAGTCAGAGAATCTCCACCCATTTATAAGGGTTTACCAACTCGTTTCCATTCCGTTTTGATGCTCTCTGTATTGACGTCCTCGCTGCTTGCTAGTGTATGTGTGGCACAAAAGTACGTCTAGGCTTCGTAAAGTAGTTCTATGCATAATATGTTCTATGTTTTTCTTTTCACAAATAGTATGTTCTACGCATAAAACGTCCCTATATAAGCCTTTTGTGTGTTGGTGAGGCGCGTTATTCTACACACAACTAATCAAATATCCCTACTTATGTGTCTATTATATCGATTTACTTTTACCATTGTAAAATTCTTTATAAGCCTTTTTAGTTTTTTTCTAGATATAAGCCTTTTTAGTTTTTTAGGGATCCCTATATTTTATATTTTGTTGTGTTGATTCGCACCACTCCTTAGGTACATAGAACTCGCCTCATGGGCAACACACAGCAAACTCATAGTACATATAGATTATATAGATCATAGGGTACGGAACACACACACTCATAATACATATAGATTGACACAACAAAATATAAACACTACATATAGATAGTCTTCTTGGCCGCCTTCACTGCTCCTCCATCAGCTCCACCGTCTTCGTCGGCGCCGTCTCTTCACTGCTCCTCCTCTAGCCCGTTCTCGCCACGGTAGTACGGGAGGCAGTGCATGCGGTTGGCAGTAGGGAAGACGCTCTCGAAGTCGGTGTAGATGTTGTAGGTGGTGAATGCGACCATCTCGCACCCACAACAAAACACCCTGCCGAGCAGGTAGTACGCATCAAACCTGTTGGTGAAGTGGGCGACAAGCCCTAGCAGTGGAGCATGGGCGTGTGCACGTTGTTCCTCGAGGCGGAACATGATAGGCGAGCCCGGCGCGAGGTGGTGAAAGCCCGCACGAAGGAAGCCCTCGGCGAGCTCGCGAGAACCCCTCCAGCGTGAGAACGCCCACACGCGGAGCGAGGACTCGATGACCTTCGTGGGGGGGGGGGGGGGGGGGTACCGCAACTCTGGCACGGTGGGTGGCTTCTGGAAGGTTGGGGCGTTGAACTGCATCGTCTTCGGCTCTTGGCGTCGCTGCGTGTTTGCTTTGGCTTTTGGGGAAGAAGAGAAGGGAGAGGCGCAAATGGATGTGTATAAGAGGCATCCGAAGGCGGTTTAAATAGCCGGGGGAGAGGAAGAGGCGTCGTAAGTGAATCGATGCGACGACCGTGCGAAACGACGACCCGTTTCTGAATCGAGTCTGCGCGTCTGCGAGCGTGCGTGACTCTACGCGTCAAACGAAGCATTAACTGAATCGAGCGTGCTCGTCTGCGGTGCGTGAATAAGCGATGCTGGCGGCGGCATGGCATGGTGCGGCAGGGACGGAGGCAGCGGGTGTGTGAAGCGATGCGTGCGTGCCGGCGCGCATACATGTGGTAGCAGGTCAACGCATGCATAGCAGGCTCCCATGCATAAAAGGCCTCCCTACTAGTTTTATCACAAACAAATTAAACGGCCCGTCCTACGAACACAAACACGGCCCAACCAGCAAAGCCCCACTCGTCAGGTCCAACGAGCCCCACTCGTCACCAGAGTCGAGCGGCCCCACTCGTCAGGTCCGAACGCGGCCCCACTCGTCAGGTCCAACGAGCCCCACTCGTCCACAAAGTCGAACCCACTCGTCATGTCCGAACGCGGCCCCACTCGTCAGGTCCAACGAGCCTCACTCGTCAACAAAGTCGAACCCACTCGTTAGGTCCGAACGCGGCCCCACTCGTCAGGTCCAATGAGCCCCACTCGTCCACAAAGTCGAACCCACTCGTCAGGTCCGAACGCGGCCCCACTCGTCAGGTCCAACGAGCCCCACTCGTTAACAAAGTCGAACCCACTCGTCAGGTCCGAACGCGGCCCCACTCGTCAGGTCGAACGAGCGAGTCAACACAGCCTAGCGCGGTCAGAGTTAGCGGTCAAGACGGCAAACGACCGCTATGAGCATTGTGAGAGTTTCGGCTAAGGAAGTGGGAAAAAATGAGCAAAAGTTTCGAGCGTGGGGAAAACTGAGCTCAAATTACGACCTAGGGGCACAGGAGTAATAAGCCCAATCTTATTTGCTTGTGTAGGAAATGCCGGGAGTAGTGTTATTTTGTGCTTTAGTATCTTCTTTGCCGGTGGGAAATGCAGGGTTTAGATATGTCAGTTCACACTTATAGATCAGACCTGATTAGCAGGAATAGCATCATTGTCTGTAGTTGTTGCCAGGGTTTGGAGATGAGCTGAACCGTGAAGCATACTTGATACATTTGAGAGAAGAGAGCAAAGTATTATATTCTACTTGTGCTTCTAATGTAAGGGAGCATGACAAAGCATGGGACTTTTAACTTGGGAAGGCACGCGCGGCCATGGACACGAACTATGCTCGTACAAGAACTCTACTACGACATTGACTGGGCTACACCGCTCGACTCCCACTCCTACACGGACTGTAGTTGATCACCCGGCCATGGGATGCTCGCATAAAAAGGACTCCAGTCCCTCGATCGTAACTGCAACTCGAAATCACCACGCCTGAATTTCTCTCCAAGATCGACACCCTCGATTGAAACCACAACTCGAAATCGACACGCCTGAAATCAGAACCACAACTCGAAATTGATACGCCCGAATTTTCGTCCAAGGTATATGTACAACTCTTCCTTCCTCCAACCCACAAGACCCCTCTCTATAATGTTTTACATAAACATGCTTAGTGTGAAAGAGAAAGGAATTAATATGACGTGGTAATTTTTTTTTCATTCGTCCTCTACACAAACGGATGTTCATCTCGGTGAAAATAAATGAGAATTCGTCGACAAACTCTTAGCTGTCTCATGTAGTAGACGATAATTTTGAATTATGAATTTGAAAGACTGTGATTTTTCTCCCGGCGCGTTGCACGGGCATTTTTACTAGTAATTCTATAATGGTCGGTGATGGCTCCTCCCTTCCCGTCTCTCACTCCGGGCATGCATCTCTTCCCCTCTTCGTCTCCTTCACATAATCTCACTCTTCGTGATGTTCGTGTCACTCCTCGCATAGTTAAAAACTTAATTTCTGTTCGTCAGTTTACTCCGTTAAAGCGAGAATTCACATCTGTAAAAGATTCCCACATTCCGTGAGATTCGTTCGTCAGTTTACTCGTGATAATTTATGCTCGGTTAAGTTTGACCCTTGGGGTTTTTCTGTGAAGGATCTCAGGGCAGGGGCCGTGATCCTCCGGTGCAGTAGCTCGGGTGACCTCTACCCGACGTCGTCCTTGCCGCACGCCAACCTCGCCGTCACCGCCGATTCCACTCTTTGGCACCGCCGCCTCGGCCATCCTGGTCCCGACGCATTCCGGCACCTCGCCTCGTCACTTCCCATTAATAAAGTGCTCAAGGATCCTAGTTTATGCCATGCTTCTCAACTTGACCGTCATGTTCGCTTGCATTTTTCTCATTGTACGACTCGTACTCATCGTCCTTTTGAATTAATACATTGTGATTTGTGGACATCTCCTGTTGCAAGTGTTTCTGGTTATAAATACTCTCTTGTAATTTTAGATGATTTCACTCATTACTGATGGACGTATCCTCTACGCAAAAAATCTGAAGCTTTCTCTCTTTTATCTAACTTTCGTCACTACGTTGCTACCCAATTCTCTCCATCTCTCCAGGCTATCCAGTGCGACAACGGGCGCGAGTTTGACAACCACGCCCTACAGGATCTCTCCGCCAAACACGGCTTCATGTTGCGCTTCTCGTGTCCGTACACCTCTCCCCAAAACGGTAAAGCCGAGCGCATCATTCACACTTTTAACCGACATCAAACGGACTCTTATGTTCCAAGCCAGCATGCCTCCCACCTTCTGGGTCGAAGCGCTGAACACCGCTACCTACCTCCTAAATAGACTACCCACCAAAACCCTTGTCGCCCCATGTTCCCACTTTGCGCTTTTTTCCACCCCACCCGATTACTCTCTTCTTCGCACCTTCGGTTGTCTTTGTTACCCCAACCTTTCTGCCACCATGCCTCACAAACTCTCGCCTCGCTCCACCGCATGTGTATTTCTTGGTTACCCTTCCCATCATCGTGGTTACCGCTGCATGGATATTGAAACTCGTCGCATCATTATTTCTCGCCATGTGATTTTTGACGAAGCTCGATTTCCCTTTGCACATAATTTTTCTGTTACTAACCTGCAGCCGTCCGTATCCTCGCCTGCGAAAGACGACATGATCGACTTCCCCGCCTCGGTCCCCGTGCATCCCATGCATGCTGGACCGCCTCAGGCTACTGGGCCTAGACGACCTGCCGGGCCACGCTCTGTGCCGCCCACGGCAGCCCCTACCTCGCCCTCGCGCGCCTCGGTGCAGGCTCCCTCGACACCAGCCACGCCGGCCCGTTCGGCTCCCTTCCCGGGCTCGCCGGCCCACTCGCCGGCCTCTACACCAGCCCACGAGGCATCGGCCTCGCTCGACAGCGGCTCCTCTTCGGCTGTCTCCGCACCTTCCTCACCGAGCTCGTCTGGTACTTCGTATCCAGCGCTGAGTCCGCCAGGCTCAACCCCGCCCTCTCCGGTTCCTGCTGCTCCCGTGCCTCATCGGATGGTCACTCGACGACAAGTAGGCAAGATCATCGGGCCGCGCGCGCGTCTCAATCTTCATGCTGCCGCCGATGCCGTTCCCGCTGCAGCTCCCTCGCTGCCTTCCAAGTCCGGTCGTGGTGCTCTCAAAGACCCGAACTGGCTTGCGACTATGACCGACGAGTACGGTTGTAAGGACAGACGTCGCCTAGAGGGGGGGGGGGGGGGGGGGGGGGGGGGAGGGGGGGTGAATAGGCGATTTAAAACTTTTTCCGGGGAGCCGGATTATCCGGTCCAAGATGGACCCGGATATTCCGGTATGCTTGATAAAGGCGGAATAAAACAAGTGTTTTATTTTAACAAGCATACAACCTAAATATACTAGGTTCACCTATGTGCACCAACAACTTATGCTAAGCAATACAAGTAACAAGGTTATAGCAAGATATATATATGACTTCAAGCACGAAGGCTATCACAATGTAAAGTGCATAAGTAAAGGGCTCGGGTATAGAAATAATCGAGACACGCGGAGACGATGATGTATTCCCGAGTTTCTCCTTGTTAAGGGAGTACGTCTCGTTGGAGAGGTGTGAGAGACCACCACAGGTCAATCTCAACGCCACAACAGGCTCACCTTATTCTCCGATGAACCGCACCACAAAAGGTTTGGTTCGCCTTCCACTATTGATCCCCTTTTGGGCGGAGATCGAATCCCGTACAACAATCTTGGGGCACACACCCACAACTTAATTGGGGCTCCCAAGTAACCACAAAAGGTCTTGACCACAAAAGGTCTTGGCCACAAAAGGCGTCTAGGGTCCAATGACCCAAGAGTAACAAGCTCACAAATTTCACCACCACGAATCCTCGTGGAGTGCTCAAACCGATGCAAGATGCAATGGCAAGAGCACACGAAGTGCTCTAGTCCTTCACTCTCAAATTCCAGCAAAGCAACAAATGCTTATGGGGGAATAAGAGAGGAAGAACAAGGAAACTACAAAGGAATGAAATCCTTCACTCCCAAATCCCACCAAAAGCAAGTAATGCTTATGGGGGGAAGAGAGGAAGAACAAAGGAGAAGAACAACAAATGAACTCCAAGATCTAAATCCACTAGGTTCCCCTCACTTAGAGGAGAGATTGATTGGTGGAACGGTGGATCTAGATCTTCTCTCACTTTTCCTCAAAGATATGCAAGACTCATGGGAGGGATTGAGAGGGAGCAAGTTTTTCCAAGGTCAACAATGGAGGAGAGAGAGAGGGAAAAACGTGCTTGAGTGCTTAAGAACCGTTGGGGAAGAAAGCCCCCTTAAATAGGTCCCCGAAAAACCAGCCGTTGGCAGCTCCGAAACCCGTAGCGGTACTACCGCTGGGGGCGGCGGTACGACCGCTGAAGACCATCTAGTTGACCGTTGGCTGCGCAGCGACGGTACTGCCGCTGCACTACCGGGGCGACCAACTCGGCGGTACTACCGCCAAACTCACCGGTACTACCGCTACGAGCAGCAGTACTACCGTTGAGCTACCGCTAGAGGTACCGCTAAGAAAACCCGAGGGCCGAAAACCGCCGTACCCCAAGCGGTATCGCGGGCGGTAGAAAGCCCTCCATGGCAAGGTTCCAACACTGCGAAGAAGTACGAGGCGGTACTACCGCTGGAACGACCGGTACTACCGCTGGCTAGCGGTACTACCGTTCTGGTACCGCTCGAGATACCGCTGTGTCAACCCGAGGGCCAAAAACAGCGGTACCACTAGTGGTACCCCCAGCGGTAGCGCGCACCAGTGCACTTAGCAGCACCGGAACCAGGTGCAGCGGTACTACCGCTGCCTCGAAAGACAGCAAAGCGAAGCTACCGGAAACGTCATAACATTTGCAAATGAACTCCGAAAGAGGTGAGACCAACTCCGTTGGAAATATTGCATCCCATAAATAGAGTAAAATCGCCACACATGGCAAGGTGTGGGACTTTCCTCACGTTTGAACCGACAATATTTCCGCCACTGAAAACGCAACAAGTTTTCCAAAGTAAAACCGTTTTCGATGAACTAGAGCTTGACATGGAGATGAACCAAGCTCTAAATCCTCACCACCAGAAAAGCCAAATAAGAACCAAGAAATATAATATGCTAAGTATGCAAAGGTTTGAGCTCTCCACAAGGATATGGTCAAGTTACTCACTTGAGAGCCCCTCTTGATAGTACGCCTATCTATCCTATAACACTATCAAAATCATACCTTTGCCTTGAGCATTCCACTTGAGTTAGATGATGACTATCTTGATCTCTTCAAGTGGATCATCTTTCTTTTGCGCGAGCACGTACATGCTTGATGAAGACTTCTCCAAATACTCCCCCATACCCGTAATGGGAGAGTCTCGCTAAGCTCCGTCTTCATGTATCCATAGCAAGCTCCAAGCATAGGATCTCTTCGAGAAGATCATTCTCTTGGTCTTGCACATCTCAACCTTTCTTCACTAATATGATGTCTTGAATCCTTCAAGACATACTTGCAATATGCTCCACTCAACACATGACCATCCATCATATAAACCCTTAAATGGAACCTTGGTCATCAAATTAGCTTCAAGAATCTAACACATGAACTCCATAATTCCCATGGACAAGATCTATAAGGATATCTCAATGCAAACATTAGTCCATAGAGGTTGTCATCAATTACCAAAACCACACATGAGGGAAAATGCTCTTTCAACAGTGCTCTTCTCGCCAACGACACTTGGGATCTCGTGCGTCCCCCACCAATGCCAACATCGTCACCGGCGAGTGGGTTTTTCGCCACAAATTCAAACCCGACGGCAGCCTCGACCGCTACAAGGCGCTGGGTGATACGTCTCAAACGTATCTATAATTTCTTATGTTCCATGCTTATATTATACCAATTGCTACATGTTTTATATACACTTTGTATGGGTTTTATGCATTTTCTGGGACTAACCTATTAACAAGATGCCACAGTGCCAGTTCCCTGTTTTCTGCTGTTTTTGGTTTCAGAAAATCTGTTAAGGAAATATTCTCGGAATTGGACGAAACAAAAGCCGAAGTCCCTATTTTCCCCGGAAGCATCCAGAACATCGCAGACGAGACGGAGTCAGGCACCGAGGCGCCCAGACCACGTGGCGGCGCGGCCCCACCTCCAGCCGCGCCGGGACATGGTGTGGGGCCCTCGGGCCTCCACCGCCTTCGCCCTTTCGCCTATAAATAACCCTAGACACCAGATCAGAAATACACGAAAAGTTCCGCAGCGCTGCCGCCATCGAAGACAAGTTTCGGGGGTCAGAAGTTCCTATTCCGGCACCCTACCGGGACGGGGATTGACCCCTGGAGCCATCTCCATCGACTCCACCGCCTCCACTTCGACTCCATGATGGTTTGTGAGTAGTTCCCCCACGGACTACTGGTTCTTGGCTGTAGCTAGTTGGTACTCTCTCTCCCATGTACTTCAATACAATGATCTCCTGAGCTGCCTTACATGATTGGGATCCATATGATGTAATCGGTGTTGTGTTTGTTGGGATCCGAAGAATTGTTACATTATGATCAGTCTATCTATAAGTTTGTGAAGTTATTGTTGCTGCAATCTTGTTATGTTTAATGCTTGTCACTAGTGCACGAGTGGCATGATCTTAGATTTAAGGTCTATAATTATTGCTTAGATTGTATCTACAAGTTGTTTGCACATGTCTCTGTCCGGAACCCGAGGCCCCAGAGTGACAGCAACTGGGATAACTGGAGGGGATGGTTTAGATATGAGGATCACATGTTTTCACTAAGTGCTAATGCTTTGCTCCGGTGCTCTATTAAAAGGAGTACCTTAATTACCAGTAGATTCCCTTGAGGCCCCGCTGCAAACGGGCTGGTAGGAGAAAAGATGTTATGCAAGTTTCTCATTGCGAGCACGTATGACTATATATGGAAAACATGCCTACATGATTAATAGACCGGATATTCTAACTTAATGTTATTTCAATACTGTCAATTGCCCAACTGTAATTTGTTCACCCAACACTTGTTCATGGAGAGTTACCACTAGTGTAGATAGCTGGGAACCCCGGTCCTTCTGTCATCATCATTGCTCTAAAGTCAACTACGCACTGGAATATTTTCTGGTGCTGCTGTGTTACTATTACTATTGCTCTCATATTACTGCTACTTTCACATCACCCCTGTTACTAGTGCTTTTCCAGGTGCAGTTGAATTGACAACTCCGTTGTTAAGGCTTATAAGTATTCTTTGTCTCCCCTTGTGTCGAATCAATAAATTTGGGTTTTACTTCTCTCGAAGACTGTTGCGATCCCCTATACTTGTGGGTTGTCAAGACTATTTTCTGGCGCTGTTGCCGGGGAGCATAGCTCTACTCATAAGTTCACCTGGGGAGTACACTCTACCTCTCTCTGTGTTTTTATTTTATTTTGTCTTGTCTAGTTTATTTGTGCTTAGTTTATTTCTGTTTAGTTGTGTTTTGTGTAGTTTACTTTTGTCTAGTTTATTTTTGTCTTGTTTTATTTTTCTTATGTACCCGAAAATCCATAAAAATTTGAAAAACTGAAAATTTAGAAATTGTTGTTATGAAAGAACATGCTAGAACCTCTATGGAACTTAATAAATTATTTATAAAGTATAGAGAATCATATAAGGGGAAAGTCATGAGAGGCGTGTTAGAAAAGTTGAATACAATTGCTGAAATTTTGCTTAAACGCCATGATATAAATTGCTGCTCTAAACAGGATAATAAACATCTTAAATTCCAATGTGGCTTTAGTAAAGAAGTTTTAATTGTGAACTATCATTGGAATAACTATATTGACCTTGGATTTGAAGAAGTAGAACAATTTGTTTTATTTATGGGAGCTTCTGAAATAGAATCCTTCATGTCAAAAAATTATGAAACCTGTGTTGCTTGTAATAACCTTAAAGATTATGTCTCTTCTATCCTTGATTATTGCATAGAAAATTTCAGCAATAATTGTTATATCATTGATTATAAAGAGAGACTCAGTAATGCACAAGAATGTATCCACAATTTGCAGGAACCTGTTGATACGTCTCAAACGTAATAACCTGCTTTGAATCACTTCATTCATAACATGAGCCTTACATTATTATTTGATCAAGATTGTGTGAAGCATGTCACTTCAGAAATTATTCTTGCTATCGTTTTACCTACTCGGGACGAGTAGAACTAAGCTTGGGGATGCTTGATACGTCTCAAACGTATCTATAATTTCTTATGTTCCATGCTTATATTATACCACTTGCTACATGTTTTATATACACTTTTATATCATTTTATGCATTTTCTGGGACTAACCTATTAAAAAGATGCCACAGTGCCAGTTGCCTGTTTTCTGCTGTTTTTGGTTTCAGAAAAGTTGTTAAGGAAATATTCTCGGAATTGGACAAACGAAACGTCAAAGTGCTTGAAATTCCCAGGAGGTTCCAGAACACCGAAGACCACACGGAGGGGACCCCCGAGGGGCCCACACCACCAGGTGGCGCGGCTCCCCCCTTGGCCGCGCGAGCAGGGGGTGTGGGGCCCTCGAGGCCCCGCCGCCTTCGCCCTTTCGCCTACTTATACCCCTCGGATATCTAAGACCTAAGACACGCACCTTTTTCCTCCACGAAGTCCAGAGCCGCCGCCGTCGTCAACCCTAGATCGGGAGGGTTCAGAAGCTCCTCCCGGCACCCTGCCGGGGAGGGGAATCATCACCGGAGGGCTCTACATCACCATGCCCGCCTCCGGACTGATGCGTGAGTAGTTCATCCTTGGACTACGGGTCCATAGCAGTAGCTAGATGGTTGTCTTCTCCTCTTGTGCTACCATGTTTAGATCTTGTGAGCTGCCAAACATGATCAAGATCATCTTTATGTAATACTACATGTTGTGTTTGCTGGGATCCGATGAATATTGAGTACTATGTTATTGCTTCATAATATATCTTGTGAGTGCGTTGTTTATGATCTTGCATGCTCTCCGTTGCTAGTAGATGCTCTGGCCAAGTAGATGCTTGTGACTCCAAGAGGGGGTATTTATGCTCGATAGTAGGTTCATGTCTCTATTTAATCTGGGGTGGTGACAGCTAGCTCCAAGGTTGTAGATGTACTGTTGCTATTAGGGATAAAACTGTGGTACTTTATCTAAGGGTATTTGTACTACTTACATTACACACATTGCCTAATGCAATTATCTGTTGCTTGCAACTTAATACTGAAAGGGGTGCGGACGCTAACCGGAAGGTGGATTATTAGTCATAGATGCGGTTGGAACGGTCTATGTATATTGTTGTAATGCCCAAATGAATATCACACTAGACATCATAACTATAGTATATGCATCATTATGCACTTCTTTATTCTGTCAATTGCCCAGCTGTAATTTGTTTACCTGCATGTATGCTATTATTATTTATGGAGAGACACCACTAGTGAACTGTGGACCCCGGTCCTTTTCTTTAAACTGATAAACAATCCTACTGCAATCCTGTTACTTTCATTCTCTGCAAACAAACATCATTTTCCACACATACGTTTAATCCTTTGTTACAGCAAGCCAGTGAGATTGACAACCTCATGTTAAGTTGGGGCAAAGTATCTTGGTTGTGTTGTGTGCAGGTTCCACGTCAACTACACACCAGCACTTTTCTGGCGCCGTTGCCACCTCGAGAAGAATCCTAGTTTCCTACTGGTTCGATAACCTTGGTTTCACAACTGAGGGAAACTTGCTGCTGCACTACTTCATAGCTTCCTCTTGGGGTTTCCCAACAACACCTCACCGGTGCATCAAGCTCTTTTCTGGCGCCGTTGCCAGGGAAGCAAGGGTTCTTCGTTTCAGCAGAGTCTAGTCTCCCCTTCGGCGCCAGCTCTTTTCTGGCGCCGTTGCCGGGGAGACTAAACTCTTCTACGAGGGGAGTCTCTTACATCCAATCTTTTTATTTTGTTATTGTCTTGCTTAGTTTATTTTTATTATTGTCTTGTTTGCTTAATATCAAAAATACAAAAAATTAGTTACTTGCAATTTATTTTATTGTCTTGTTTGCTTAATATCAAAAATACAAAAAAATTAGTTACTTGCATTACTATTTTTATTTCGGTTTACTTTTTAATTTGCTAAAATGAGTACTGCTGAGAATACTAAGTTGTGTGACTTCACTAGCACCAATAATAATGATTTTATATGCACTCCTATTGCTCCACCTGCTTCTAAAGCAGAGTTTTTTGAAATAAAACCTGCTCTGTTAAACCTTGTTATGAGAGAGCAATTTTCTGGTGTTAGTACTGATGATGCTGCTGCCCATTTAAATAATTTTGTTGAACTTTGTGAAATGCAAAAGCAAAAAGATGTAGATGGTGATATTATAAATTGAAATTATTTCCTTTCTCTTTGAGAGGAAGAGCTAAAGAATGGTTGCTTTCATTGCCTAGGAATAGTATTGATTCATGGACTAAATGCAAAGATGCTTTTATTGGAAAATACTATCCTCCTGCTAAGATTATTTCTCTAAGAAGTAGCATTATGAATTTTAAACAACTTTATAATGAACATGTTGCTCAAGCTTGGGAAAGAATGAAATCTTTGGTCAAAAATTGCCCTACCCATGGACTGACTACTTGGATGATCATCCAAACCTTTTATGCAGGACTGAATTTTTCTTCAAGAAACCTTCTTGATTCGGATGCGGGAGGTACCTTTATGTCCATCACTTTGGGGGCTGCAACAAAACTCTTGGATGATATGATGGTGAATTATTCTGAGTGGCATACTGAAAGGACACCTCAAGGTAAGAAGGCAAATTCTGTTGAAGAAACCTCCTCTTTGAGTGAAAAGATTGATATTATTATGTCTATGCTTGTGAATGGTAAATCTCATGTTGATCCAAATAATGTTCCCTTAGCTTCTTTAGTTGCACAAGAAGAGCATGTTGATGTGAACTTCATTAAAAATAACAATTTCAACAACAATGCCTATAGGAACAATTATGGTAACAATAACTATAAGCCCTGTCCTTCTAATAATGGTAATGGTTATGTTAATTCTTATAGCAATAATAGGAATACCTCCTCTGAATTTGAAACCATGCTTAAGGATTTTATCACTACACAAACTACCTTTAATAAAACTGTTGAGGAAAAGCTTGGGAAAATTGATATTCTTCTCTCTAAAGTTGATAGTCTTACCCTTGACGTTGATCTTTTAAAATCTAAAGTCATGCCTAATGATACTAAAGAGAGTAAGACCTTTGCTAAAATTAATGCCATCCAAGTTAGAATTGATGAAAATGTTAGGATGATGGCGCAATTGCATGCTAGATGGGAAAGAGAGAAAGAACTAGCTAAGGAAGATAATATTGTTAAAGTTTTTACTATTACCACTACTGAAAATAATGTTACTTCACATGCTAGTAAGCCTCCTACTATTAATGGTAACATAGTTGGTGTTGGAAATATTCCTTCTACTTCTTCCAAAAAGTTAAAATTGCCTAAAACTGCTGAAACTGTTATTGATAAAAGTGCTGAAATTTTTAAGAACATAGGAGATGGTGGTTCGGTTTGCTTTGATGATAATAATTTTGATTTTGATAATTGTAATATCACTGAAGTTATTAAGTTCTTGCAAAAGTTAGCCACATGTCCTAATGCTAGTGCCATGAACTTGGCATTTACAACCCATATTACAAATGCTCTCATTAAGGCTAGGGAAGAGAAATTAAAACTTGAAGCTTCTATCCCTAAGAAGTTAGAAGATGGTTGGGAGCCCATCATTAAAATAAAAGTGGATAAATTTGATTGCAATGCTTTATGTGACCTTGGTGCAAGTATCTCTGTTATGCCTAAAAAGCTTTATGATATGTTTGATTTGCCACCTTTGGAACATTGTTATTTGGATGTTTTTCTTGTTGATAATGCTATGAAGAAACCTTTGGGGAGAGTCAATGATGTTCTTATTATGGTTAACAATAACCTTGTCCCCGTTGATTTTATTGTCTTGGATATTGAATGCAACCCATCTTGTCCAATTGTGTTGGGAAGACCTTTTCTTAGAACTGTGGGTGCTATTATTGATATGAAAGAAGGAAATATTAGATACCAATTCCCACTCAAGAAAGGTATGGAACACTTCCCTAGAAAAAGAATGAAGCTACCTTTTGATTCTATCATTCGTACAAATTATGATGTTGATGCTTCATCTCTTCGAAATACTTGAATATCACTTTCTGTGCCTAGCTGAAAGGCGTTAAAGAAAAGCGCTTATGGGAGACAACCCACTTTTTATTTCTGTTATTTTATTTTATTGAGTCAAGGAAGATGTCTACCTCTGTAGCAATTCCTTTATATCTTTACTTTATTGCATTGTTGTGTCAAGTTAAGCCTCTAGTAGAAAGTTGATGCTAGATTTGGATTGCTGTGCTGAAACTGTTTTCTGCTGTCCACCGTTAAATTCATAACTCTTTTCATAAAAATCCGATGGACCTGGGATTTTTTGTGCGTAATCCTCAGATATATATGAAACTTTCATTAGTTTTGAGTTTTCTGATTTGAGCAAGTTAAGTGCCTAGAAAAAATTCGTCTTTAGGGACTGTTCTGTTTTTGACAGATTCTGCCATTTATTTTGCAATGCCTCTTTTACTATTTTGAATGGATCTTTTTGTTCCATAAAGTATCAGTGGCTGTAGCTAATGTCCAGTAGCATTGGTAGCAATTGTGTTCATGCAGAATATAAGAATTGTTTGTGCACTAACCCTCTAATGAAGTTTACTTTGAGTTTGGTGTGGAGGAAGTTTTCAAGAATCAAGAGAGAAGGATGATATGATGTGATCAAGAAGATGAAAGAGCCAAAGCTTGGGGATGCCCCCATGGGTCACCCAAGCATATTTCAAGAAGACTCAAGCGTCAAAGCTTGGGGATGCCCAAGGCATCCCCTTCTTCATCAACAAACTATATTTTAATTCCGACACATCTTATGTGCTTTACTTGAAGCGTCTGTTTGTTTTTGCTTTTGTTTTTATTATTTTCATTTTCTGAATAAAATGGATCCTAGCATTCTTTTGTGAGAGAGAGACACGCTCCGCTTTTTCTTATGAATACTCATATTCTTCACTTATATTTGTTGAGTATTCTTCTATGTTATTTCAATACTTTCAGCTCTTGTTTTTCATGCATCTCTTGTTGGAGGTGTTAGTTTTTCTTATGTTACACTCTCATATCTCATTGTTATATACTTGGAGAGTTTATTTTTAAATAAGTTGATTGGTGTTTGGTTGGAAACAGAAAATGCTGAATGTGGTAGATGGTATAATGAAAAAGATATACATGCTCTTATGAATTGTTATCTTGTATGTTGTGGTGCTTGGCAATTGTTTTGAGCTCTCAAGTAGATCATGTTTAAGCTTTTACATCATGTAGTTAAAACCTATTAATGAAGAACTACCGTAAAGCTTGTTGAAATTTGGTTTGCATGTTTGGTATCTCTAAGGTCTAGATATTTTCTAGTAAAGATGATTGAACAACAAGGAAGACAATATAGAGTTTTATAATAATTGCAATATGTTTTTATATACGTCTTGTTCTCATAGTTTATACTTGTGTTTGCTTCAAATAACCTTGCTAGCCAAAGCCTTGTACTGAGAGGGGATGCTTCTCGTGCATCCAAAACCTTGAGCCAAAACCCATGCCATTTGTGTCCACCATACCTACCTACTACATGGTATTTCCTGCCATTCCAAGCAAATACTTCGTGTGCTACCTTTTATTATTCAAAACATACTATCTCTTATTTGTGTCAATATTTATTAGCTCATGAGGAAGTATGTGGTGTTACGGATATCAACCTTGTCAATTGCTTTTAGACAGACTTTCACAACCGGACTAGTGGCATCATCCGCTTATCCATTAACTTTGCAAAAAGAGCTGGCAAATGGGGTGCCCAGTCCCAATTAATTACAACTTTAACCGCTTCAATCTCTTCACATTTTTGCCCTGATCTAATCAGTCAAGTAATGACAACAGTTTTTAACTATATGTGTAAACAAAAGAGATAAGAGGGATGATCTACCTTGCTGGTAGAAATAACGTCCTTCAATGGGAGCCGCTCTTGAAAGTCTGGTTGACAAGGGGGGTAGAGTGCCCATTACCATTCGTTGACAACAACAAACACCTCTCAAAACTTACTTTTATGCTCTCTATATGATTTCAAAAACCTATAAAACTAAAAAGCTCTAGCACATGTTTGTATCCCTGCTTCCCTCTGCGAAGGGCCCTTCTTTTACTTTATGTTGAGTCAGTTTACCTACTTCTTTCTGTCTTAGAAGCAAACACTTGTGTCAACTGTGTGCAACAATTCCTATATGCTTACTTATTGCACTTATTATACACCTTTGTGTTGACAACTATCTATATGATATACATGTTACAAGTTGAAAGCCAATGCTTAAACTTATATCTTCCTTTTTGTTGCTTCAATGCCCTTTTACTTAGAGACTATTGCTTTATGAGTTAACTTTCATGTGAATCATTTTGATGCTTGCTTGAAAGTACTATCCATGAAAAGTTTTTGCTTATATGATGTAGTTGTTTACTCCTTGTCTATTTGTTAGCAAACTATAAACCATTGCTTTGAATCACTTCATTCATAACATGAGCCTTACATTATTATTTGATCAAGATTGTGTGAAGCATGTCACTTCAGAAATTATTCTTGTTATCGTTTTACCTACTCGGGACGAGTAGAACTAAGCTTGGGGATGCTTGATACGTCTCAAACGTATCTATAATTTCTTATGTTCCATGCTTATATTATACCACTTGCTACATGTTTTATATACACTTTTATACCATTTTATGCATTTTCTGGGACTAACCTATTAACAAGATGCCACAGTGCCAGTTGCCTGTTTTCTGCTGTTTTTGGTTTCAGAAAAGTTGTTAAGGAAATATTCTCGGAATTGGACAAACGAAACGTCAAAGTGCTTGAAATTCCCAGGAGGTTCCAGAACACCGAAGACCACACGGAGGGGACCCCCGAGGGGCCCACACCACCAGGTGGCGCGGCTCCCCCCTTGGCCGCGCGAGCAGGGGGTTTGGGGCCCTCGAGGCCCCGCCGCCTTCGCCCTTTCGCCTACTTATACCCCTCGGATATCTAAGACCTAAGACACGCACCTTTTTCCTCCACGAAGTCCAGAGCCGTCGCCGTCGTCAACCCTAGATCGGGAGGGTTCAGAAGCTCGTCCCGGCACCCTGCCGGGGAGGGGAATCATCACCGGAGGGCTCTACATCACCATGCCCGCCTCCGGACTGATGCGTGAGTAGTTCATCCTTGGACTACGGGTCCATAGCAGTAGCTAGATGGTTGTCTTCTCCTCTTGTGCTACCATGTTTAGATCTTGTGAGCTGCCTAACATGATCAAGATCATCTTTATGTAATACTACATGTTGTGTTTGCTGGGATCCGATGAATATTGAGTACTATGTTATTGCTTCATAATATATCTTGTGAGTGCGTTGTTTATGATCTTGCATGCTCTCCGTTGCTAGTAGATGCTCTGGCCAAGTAGATGCTTGTGACTCCAAGAGGGGGTATTTATGCTCGATAGTAGGTTCATGTCTCTATTTAATCTGGGGTGGTGACAGCTAGCTCCAAGGTTGTAGATGTACTGTTGCTACTAGGGATAAAACTGTGGTACTTTATCTAAGGGTATTTGTACTACTTACATTACACACATTGCCTAATGCAATTATCTGTTGCTTGCAACTTAATACTGAAAGGGGTGCGGACGCTAACCGGAAGGTGGATTATTAGTCATAGATGCGGTTGGAACGGTCTATGCATATTGTTGTAATGCCCAAATGAATATCACACTAGACATCATAACTATAGTATATGCATCATTATGCACTTCTTTATTCTGTCAATTGCCCAGCTGTAATTTGTTTACCCGCATGTATGCTATTATTATTTATGGAGAGACACCACTAGTGAACTGTGGACCCCGGTCCTTTTCTTTAAACTGATAAACAATCCTACTGCAATCCTGTTACTTTCATTCTCTGCAAACAAACATCATTTTCCACACATACGTTTAATCCTTTGTTACAGCAAGCCAGTGAGATTGACAACCTCACTGTTAAGTTGGGGCAAAGTATCTTGGTTGTGTTGTGTGCAGGTTCCACGTCAACTACACACCAGCACTTTTCTGGCGCCGTTGCCACCTCGAGAAGAATCCTAGTTTCCTACTGGTTCGATAACCTTGGTTTCACAACTGAGGGAAACTTGCTGCTGCACTACTTCATACCTTCCTCTTGGGGTTTCCCAACAACACCTCACCGGTGCATCACCTGTGGAAGAAGAAATTGCTGAATCTGAAAGCTCATTAGATGAAAAAGAAGAGGAGAGTGATGAACAAAAGGAGGAAGAATGGATTTGCTACCCATGCCTACCTTCTAATGAGAGTAACTCTTTATCTCTTACACTATTTGATTGTCCTCCATTCTTACCAAAGGAGGATGAATGTTATGTTCCTGTGGATTCTCTTCAAATATTCCTTATGAGTAAAACTTGTGAGAATAAATATGCTACTGTTATCTATGATAATCCATGCTATTTTGACAAATCTTATGATAATCCTTTATTTGTGCCTAATTTCGAAATGCATGATACTAAAGAGTTTTGCCTAGAAAATGTTTATGATAAAGCTCTAGATGATGGTCCTATGTTACTTGATAATATTAATTGTACTACTATTGAAAATGGGATTGGAGAGGTCTTGACTTTATCTAGGAGTCCCATATCTTTTGAGATTGATCAATCATCTTGTTATAAAATGGTTAAAAGTTGGTTTGAATGTTTTAATCCACTTATTTTGGAGCTTGATAAAAATTATGTGTTTGTAGATCATGAAAAGCATGCTTTAAGTGATAGTTCAATTGTTGAGTTTATTCATGATGCTACTGAAAATTATTATGGGAGAGGAAAATATGGTTGTAGAAGTTTTCATGGTACTAAAACACCTCTCTACATGCTAAAAGCTTTCAAGTTATTCTTGTTTTATCTTCCTATGCTTGTCACTTTGTTCTTTGTGAATTTATTTGTGTACAAGATTCCTATGCATAGGAAGTGGGTTAGACTTAAATGTGTTTTGAATTTGCTTCTTGATGCTCCTTTTGCTTCATTTTCCATCTTCATGAGAGCATCATTACAACTATCAAGCCTAGCTAAAAGGCATTAAAGAAAAACGCTCTTGGGAGACAACCCATGTTTTATTTCTGTAATTTTTCTTTTATTTGAGTCAAGGAGCATGCTTCCTCTGTAGCAACTCCTTTGTATCTTTATTTTATCGCATTGTTGTGTCAAGTAAAGCCTCTAGTAGGAAGTTGATGCTAGATTTGGATTTCTGCACAGGAACAGATTTCTGCTGTCCACCGTTTAATTCGTAAGAATTCACAGAAAAATCAAATGACCTGAGATTTTTTGTGCGTGATCCTCAGATATGTACGCAACTTTCATTAGTTTTAAGTTTTCTGATCTGAGCAAGTTAAGTGCCTCGAAAAAATTCATCTTTACTGGCTGTTCTGTTTTGACAGATTCTGTCTCTGTTTTTTGCATTGTCTCTTGTGGACTTTAAGCAAGGTTCTCTGACATGGAGGGCTGTAGCTAATGTTTTATTGAGTTCTTGCAATGTGTCACAACAGAACCAAAGTGGATTAATGTTTTTGAGTACTAACCCCTCTAATGAAGTTTATGAGAAGTTTGGTGTGAAGGAAGTTTTCAAGGATCAAGAGAGGAGAATGATATATGTGATCAAGAAGAGTGAAAAGCATAAGCTTGGGGATGCCCCCGTGGGTCACCCAAGCATATTTCAAGAAGACTCAAGCGTCTAAGCTTGGGGATGCCTTGGGCATCCCCTTCTTCATCAACAAACTATCAGGTCATCTCTAGTGAAACTATATTTTAATTCCGACACATCTTATGTGCTTTACTTGAAGCGTCTGTTTGTTTTTGCTTTTGTTTTTATTATTTTCATTTTCTGAATAAAATGGATCCTAGCATTCTTTTGTGAGAGAGAGACACGCTCCGCTTTTTCATTTGAATACTCCTATTCTTCACCTATATTTGTTGAGTATTCTTCTATAGCTACTGCAATGCTTTCAGCTCTTGTTTTTCATGCACCTCTTGTTCAGAGCTGTTAGTTCTCATATGAAATACTCTCTTGTCTCATTGTTAAATAACTTGGAGAGTTTATGTTTAAATAAGTTGATTGGTTGGAAACAGAAAATGCTACATGTGGTAGATGGTATAATGAAAAGATATACATATGCTTGTAGATCATTGTCTTCAATTTTTTGTGATACTTGGCAATTGTTTTGAGCTCTCAAGTAGATCATGTTTAAGCTCTTGTATCATTTAGTTAAAACCTATTAGTGAAGAACTACCGTAGAGCTTGTTGAAATTTGGTTTGCATGCTTGGTATCTCTAAGGTCTAGATATTTTCTAGTTAAAGTGTTTGAACAACAAGGAAGACAATGTAGAGTTTTATAATGCCTGCAATATGTTTTTATATACGTCTTGTCATAGTTTATACTTGTGTTTGCTTCAAATAACCTTGCTAGCCAAAGCCTTGTACTGAGAGGGAATGCTTCTCGTGCATCCAAAACCTTGAGCCAAAACCCATGCCATTTGTGTCCACCATACCTACCTACTACATGGTATTTCCTGCCATTCCAAGCAAATACTTCGTGTGCTACCTTTTATTCAAAACTTATTATCCCTTATTTGTGTCAATGTTTATTAGCTCATGAGGAAGTATGTGGTGTTACGGATATCAACCTTGTCATTTGCTTTTAGACAGACTTTCACCAACCGGACTAGTGGCATATACATCCGCTTATCCATTAACTTTGCAAAAAGAGCTGACAAATGGGGTGCCCAGTCCCAATTAATTACAACTTTCACCATCATTCTCTTCACATGGTTTTGCAAAAATTTATGTTTCAAAGTGTTATACAATTTTATATAGATACTCCTCCACGGTATGTGATTGTTGGAAGGCACCCGAGGATTCGGTTAGCCATGGATTGTGTATGCAATGGTGGAGAGGAGTGTCGAACCAGATTTTTAAAATATATACATGTGTAAACAAAAGAGAATAAGAGGGATGATCTACTCTTGGGTAGAAATAACGTCCTTCATGGGAGCCGCTCTTGAAAGTCTGGTTGACAAGGGGGGTGGAGTGCCCATTACCATTCGTTGACAACGACAAACACCACTCAAAAATTTACTTTTATGCTCTCTATATGATTTCAAAAACCTATAAAACCAAGAAGCTCTAGCACATGTTTGTATCCCTGCTTCCCTCTGCGAAGGGCCTATCTTTTACTTTATGTTGAGTCAGTTTACCTACCTCTTTCTATCCCCGAAGCAAACACTTGTGTCAACTGTGTGCAACAACTCTTTTATGCTTACTTATTGCAATTGTTATATTTCGTTATGTTGACAACTATCTATATGATATACATGTTCAAAGTTGAAAGCCAATGCTGAAACTTATATCTTCCTTTGTGTTGCTTCAATGCTCTTTTACTTAGAGAATATTGCTTTATGAGTTAACTCTTATGCAAATCTTTTTCATGCTTGTTTGATAGTACTATTCATGAAAAGTTTTTACTTATATGATGTAGTTGTTTACTCGTTGTCTATTTGTTAGCAAACTATAGACCGTTGCCTTGAGTCATTTCATTCATTACATGAGCATTACAATATTATTTGATCAAGATTGTGTGAAAGCATGTCACTCCAGAAATTATTTGTTGTTATCGTTTTACCTACTCGGGACGAGTAGAACTAAGCTTTGTTGTTATCATATACACCCTTAAATGGAACCTTGGTCATCAAATTAGCTTCAAGAATCTAACACATGAACTCCATAATTCCCATGGACAAGATCTATAAGGATATCTCAATGCAAACATTAGTCCATAGAGGTTGTCATCAATTACCAAAACCACACATGAGGGAAAATGCTCTTTCAACGGTGCTCTTCTCGCCAATGACACTTGGGATCTCGTGCGTCCCCCCACCAACGCCAACATCGTCACCGGCGAGTGGGTTTTTCGCCACAAGTTCAAACCCGACGGCAGCATCGACCGCTACAAGGCGCTGGGTGATACGTCTCAAATGTATCTATAATTTCTTATGTTCCATGCTTATATTATACCAATTGCTACATGTTTTATATACACTTTGTATGGGTTTTATGCATTTTCTGGGACTAACCTATTAACAAGATGCCACAGTGCCAGTTCCCTGTTTTCTGTTGTTTTTGGTTTCAGAAAATCTGTTAAGGAAATATTCTCGGAATTGGACGAAACAAAAGCCGAAGTCCCTATTTTTCCCGGAAGCATCCAGAACATCGAAGACGAGACGGAGTCGGGCACCGAGGCGCCCAGACCACGTGGCGGCGCGGCCCCACCTCCAGCCGCGCCGGGACATGGTGTGGGGCCCTCGGGCCTCCACCGCCTTCGCCCTTTCGCCTATAAATACCGCCCGACAAAATAACCCTAGACACCAGATCAGAAATCCACGAAAAGTTCTGCAGCGCCGCCTGAAGGGAATATGCCCTAGAGGCACTTAATAAAGATAGTTTATTGGTTATATTCCAATTGTTCATTATATGTTTTATACCATGCTATAACTGTATTAAGCGGAAACATTAATACACGTGTGGTAGATAAACAACCAGGTCCCTAGTTGCCTCTGCTAAGACTAGTTTCATTGCGCGATTGATGATCGAGGTTTCCCGATCATGAGACATGGCGTCTGTCGGCAATGGAGTCATATCGTTAGGTGGAACGATGTGATGGACTTACCCATAATTTGTAGGACGTAGTCATTACGCCTTCGACCGTGAGATCAACTCTTATTGTTATTCCTGGAAGATACTTTGATCGCACCAAACGTCATGTCTTATATAGTGTGACAATAACGGTGATACTTTTGGGTATCGGAAGGGGGTAGTTGAGACGAGGGGTCAAGAGCGGGATTTGTCAGCCCGTATAGCCGGATAGATACTCTAGGGCCCACTCGGTGAGATTATGTCAAATGAGTTTGCAAACATGTGACTAGGTCACCAGCTGACATAATATCATAGACGAGTAGAAGATAGCGATGTCGGTAACGAGATCATGCTAGGTATGGAGATATCTGAGAATGATACTCGGACACGCTAAGTATCGCTATGACAAAAGGTTTAAGACTCGACGTCCAGGTTTGATAGATGAAAGTCATTCGTTATATCACAGGGGTTAATTCATGGGGTCCAGGCCTACGAATTAATCATTGATCGGAGAGGAGTCTCGATCATGTCTGTTATTATATCGAACCGCTAGGGTAACACACTTAAGGGGTTTCGACAAGACAACCGGAAAGGAAAGAGATCACCGGGAACGTCCCGGGAATGGTCCGATGGAGATCGGGCAGCGACGAAATAGTTTTCGGAGCTAGAATAAATTATATATAATGTGTTTGATATTAATTAGTGTAATTAATGTTTAAATATGATTTTATATATTTATTTTCGAATTTATTTAGGCTGATTTTCCTAAATGGGCCTTCTGGTGGAAAGAAGGCCCATGGGGGGGAAAAACCCCAAGGGAATTCGGTGGGGGAGGCTTGGCCGGCCTAGGTGGGCCAAATGGGGCCCACCTAGGGCCGGCGCACCCTCTTGAGCCGCACCAGGCATGTGGGGATAGTCCCACATTGCCTGGCTGGCAAGGTTGGCTCCCCCCGGGAGCCTATATAAGAAGGGGCACCCCTGGCCTTTTAATTCAACCAATTAATTCTCTTATTTCTCCTCGATTTCGTGATTCCCTTTGTCGGAGTTGCGCCGAGGAGGATGAGGGGATCTCTCCACCATAGCCCGCTGCCGCGCTGCTGGTGTTCCGGTCCAAGTCTTCCGCTGCTCGTCCTGGACTGGAGCTTCGGAGGCCGTCGTCTCCACCGTATGTGTGTGACGCCCTGCGAGGTGCCACGCTAGTGGTGCTGGGAGGTCGGCTTCCTCCACCCGACCTCGAGGTCATCTTCGTCGTCTTCGTCGCACCGAGTTCTTCGCGACCTAGAGGTCGGCTACGTCGTCTTCGTCGTCAACGCTTGTGCGGGAGCGTAATCCCCGCTTTTCGGTCTACAAGGGTATGTATTCCGATATCCGCCGTACTTCTATATCTGCATAGTGTAGATCTTGGCTAGTTTAAGGATATCGTTGGTAGGAAATTTTTTGTTTTCTGCATGCGATCCCCTTCAGTGGTATCAGAGCCGATCTATCGTAGATATAGCTGTACGCTGTTAGAACCCGTGTTCTTCACAGGGGCACCGTTCCTGTTATTTGCTACCCTCTAGCGTGCACTTGTGATTCCAGCGGCATCGAGTTGATGAAGCGGCCCGGACCGACTTTACGCGTACGCTTACGCGAGACTGGTTCCACTACTGACATACGGCTTGTACCGTATCTGTGGCTGGCGGGTGTCTGTTTCTCTCTCTTTAGTTGGCTTTGCATTTTCAATGGAGGGCCCGAAAGGGATGCTTAAACATGCAATTATTGGATCGTTGTTGTGGTCATAAGTTCGTAGGTAAGAAGCGGTTCTTTTTACGACAGCCCCAAGCCACGTAAAATATGCAAAAGATAAAGTAGAAACGTCTAACTTTATTTTGCAGGGGCAATGTGATATGGTCAAGGTAGGTTTATTAAATTGTTTATGAACTGCGGGCGCCAAGAAGACCATGGCGCAATGGACTATATCACATCGCATTACATTTGATGTTTTGTGTGCATCTTATATTGTGTGATTATATATTAGTATATATTAGTTACACGGCGGTAGTTATATATAAGATGATCCCTTCAAAATACCACTAGTGTTCTTCCTCCAACGAGCACCACCAAGAAAGTTCTACGTTATGAGGCAGGCCGTGACGATCGGGTGTCAGACATATCGTCATTCGCATACAGTGGGTGTAAGCCATGTTGCACAAGCGTTACGTGGAGGTTATAGTGGCGAGCCTAGCATATGCAGATATGGCCTCGTAACACGGAGGCCGAAAGGTCGAGCATGAGTCACAGAGTTGTTGTGATGGACAATTGTCTACCCTTGAAGTTGTGTTGCCGGCTCTGACGATGAGGGGTTGTGCAATGGATGGGGGTCATGTAATCGCTTAAACGACCAGGAGGGATGTTCGTTTGAGTGGGAGTTCGGATAGTTATTTTCTAAAATACTAGAACTCAGTATATAATGAACAAAGTCATGTTTTGCAAACCTTTGTAGATATTAACCATTGTAATAGCATCTTTTAAAATTAGGCGCATTCCTGCGATTGAGAAACTTAAAAGGTTGGGTCCAAACTTCATAGTTTTATACTTTAGCTTGAGGATACTCCTTGTTTAAACCGTTAGCTCTTTGTGATACAATACCTGCTAGGAGATAAACCCGGAGATTCCGCTAACAAAAGATAATTTGGATTATCAGGTTTTGTGCGGATGATATCATCATAGTCCAGTGTATGCTATGATCTCTGCCATAGAGAACCAACGGTGGGTACGAGTTATTAGATCGCGAACATATGAGATGGTCGCTAAACTCGGGGTACCCCTAAAGTTGGGTTGATGAAGTTTATCAGTACGTTGACTGATTGTCTTCTCAACCAAGATGGAAGAGAATACACACATTGAAGGAGCACGTGGCAGTCATACTTGATGACATATGGTCATACTTGATGAACATTGAGACGCCTCGCTCAGCTCGATCACTGGATGACAGACGTCGTTGCCAAGTGCAAATGCTATGTCATAGACTATGTCATGCAAGGGGAATCGTTCACCTTCATGGTTCTTGATTACGTTGGAAGTATCAAGAAGATGAAACAGATCGCCGGAAGTCATCAATGATGATGGTGTATATATGATATACATGTTATGAATGTTTTAGCTAAGCAAGTACTCGCAGTAGTGACTAAGTTTTGATACTAGTCATGTTTTATGAAAACCAGGTTTACTGCTTGAGTGGCTTGAAAGGATGAGGCGACATTGCGTGTTGATAATGGCAGACAAATTGTTGTGATGGGCATAGACACTCTCCCTCTAGATCTACCATTTGAATAAATTCTTTATGATCGTTATAAGTGTGTCTCCTCTAGCGAGACAATTGTTCATATATATTAGTGACAAACTCGTTGTCCTATATTTATGAAGTAATGATCATATGCCGATTTGAATTTAGATGGTAGAAGCTCCCACATTCATAATATTAATGCCAAAGGATACAAACTTAATAAAGACACCACATATGTGTGGCACTACCGTTTAATTCATGTCAATGTTATAGTCAATGAATTAGCTCCATACCGGATGGATCTACAAGTCCTTAGATTTGATCTTTTGACACTTGCAAAATAACTAAGACACCGTTTTCGGAAAACGGGCATATAACTTATTGATAGTCATGCATATAGATGTATGTGGTTCAATGAAGTAATTGACGGGTAGTGGAGACCTTTATTTCGTGAACTTCGCTGAACGTTTTGAGTATGACTTGTTGAGAATCGTGCATATGGGTGTATGTGAATCAATGAAGTACTTTAACGTGAAGTGGAAGTCTTTATTTCATAGACTTCATGAATATTCCAAGTAGATATATGAATATCCACTCAGGGAATGTTGGCCTGAAAATTTTGATTCGATCAAACAAGTTCAGAATGAAGTAGGAAATAAACTTAACAAGAAAATCAAATTCCCGCGATACAGATCGAGGAAATGAAGATTTGAGTTATAATGTTGGCATATCATTGGAAGACTTGTGAGAAGAGTTCCACAAATTACGTCGCATGGAACACCATAGTGTTATGGTATGTTAGGACGTCGTAATCGCACCCTATCGGATAGTGTGTGGTAAATAAATCTCTTACCGAATTATCGTGATCATTAGAGTCATATGGTAGAAACGTAAACATTCACGTTAGATAATAGGGAAACCATTTAAATCCATGGAGACAATACCATATGAGTAATGGCGTGGCTTTTAGCCTGGATTGTCGTTTCAGCAATTTAGTGTTTCGATGTGATCAAACCTAAAATGGATTAATCTTTGTAGTGTACTGTACCTAAAGAGTTAGTTGGGTACATGTCTCACGACATAGGCAAAATCGTTGCCGGGATATACCTTGTGAAAGAAATAGTTTCTTGTCCAAGGGTATAAGTGAGAAAGAAAGTAGAGCAAGACGAAGTTGATGAACTTTCTCTCCAGACATCAGAGTGGCGCAACCGAAAGTGTTTTCGGTGTCATGCTCCACAGCTTGAAAAAGGCTGATGATACAAGATCATGATGCTCTGAGCTCATACTAAGAACGTAGGCGTACGAGGTTGTGTTCCACACTATGTGTTACGACAATCTTGTTATGAAGGTCATGTTAATGGAATATGACAGACCTACGAACTACGAAGAAGAGATGGTAGACCTAAGTCCGAGAAATGGCTATGAGTCATATATGATCCGAAATAAAATCCATGTACGATTACCAGGTATTGACTTGGGAGATCTTCTTGATGGCATCTAGGATGTTAACAGAATATGGAATTTTATGAGAGAGTAGACACTGATAAGGATCGATTTGTCGTGAAACAGTTCCGACAGATTCAAAAGTTGACCACAATGAGATTTTGTCTCAGGTGGCGAAGCCTAAATCTATTCTGGGTCGTTTAGCAATTACTCTAATTTCGAATGAGAAATTGATAGATGGATAAGAAAACCATGTTTCTTAATAGTGTCATTAAGAAAGAGTTGTAATCAGTACAATAATGGTTTGGTGATCCCGAGGATGCTAAACATGTATGCAAACTTCAGTTGTCCATTCATGGGCTGAAGCAAGCATATCGGAGCTGGAATCTTCACTTTGATAATGTGATCAAAGGATTTTGGAGTTGTCCAAAATAGTTGAAGAGACTTGCATTTGCAAAGAAGTGAGTGGGAGCAAAGTAGCTTTTCTTGATCTTATATGCGGAAGGCATATTTGAGTGGGAGCTAAGTAGCTTTCCTTGATCTTATATGCGGAAGGCATATTTGAGTGGGAGCTAAGTAGCTTTCCTTGATCTTATATGCGGAAGGCATATTTGAGTGGGAGCTAGGTGTCATTTGTGATTTTGTATGTAACGACATATTGAATGACACAGATCCTCTAGTAGAGTGTAAAGGATTATTTAAGTGATTAAATTTTCTATGAAATGAAGTTAGGAGTATTAGGCATCCGATTTATAATTGTATAGATCGTAAGGGGCTTAATAACATTAGGTCGGAATATTTCCTAAGTTAAGATTCTGAAGTGTTTCAGAATAGAACAAGCGAAGAAGATTGTTCTTGCTTGTATGACTAGGTAAAATATTAAGTTTATCTTGGCATTTTCAGTGATAGAAAATGATGTTCGACATTCTCTATGTATCAGACATGGATTCTATCAAGACTGAAAGCTCGACTTGGTGTGACCCAAGTTCTTGGTTGAAGAACGGGTTCTAAAGTGATCCTTGTGTGGGTCAATGAACAAACGTTAAGTATATTCTTCAGTGTCTATGAGAACTGAAGATATGTTTTCTAGTAAAGGGTAAGAGTGGAAAGACAACTTGCCGTAAAACGGTTACGATGATGCAAGTTGTGACACTGACTCATACGACTAGAAATCTCATATAGGAGATGTCCTTTGTTTTGAAGAAAGACATGGTTAGTTTGCGAAGTCGCATATGAATGCACTGTCGCATAATCTACGTAGGTATAGAAATATATGGCAACTTCAGAAGTAGCAAGTGCGATTGGACTGTCTGACTCCATCCACTGGGATATATTCCACCGTAATCGTAAGATACGGGATGATGTCAAACTAGGTGACATAGAAGTGTTGCAAAGCACATATAGGTCTCAATGTGTGAGATCTGTTGACTGTATTCCTCTTCCACGAGACGAGCCGGCACCAAGATGCTATGGGTGTTGAGCTTTTACCAAGTTGTAAACTAGATTAAGTGTTACTCTAGTGCAAGTGGGAGACTGAAGGGAATATGCCCTAGAGGCACTTAATAAAGATAGTTTATTGGTTATATTCCAATTGTTCATTATATGTTTTATACCATGCTATAACTGTATTAAGCGGAAACATTAATACACGTGTGGTAGATAAACAACCAGGTCCCTAGTTGCCTCTGCTAAGACTAGTTTCATTGCGCGATTGATGATCGAGGTTTCCCGATCATGAGACATGGCGTCTGTCGGCAATGGAGTCATATCGTTAGGTGGAACGATGTGATGGACTTACCCATAATTTGTAGGACGTAGTCATTACGCCTTCGACCGTGAGATCAACTCTTATTGTTATTCCTGGAAGATACTTTGATCGCACCAAACGTCATGTCTTATATAGTGTGACAATAACGGTGATACTTTTGGGTATCGGAAGGGGGTAGTTGAGACGAGGGGTCAAGAGCGGGATTTGTCAGTCCGTATAGCCGGATAGATACTCTAGGGCCCACTCGGTGAGATTATGTCAAATGAGTTTGCAAACATGTGACTAGGTCACCAGCTGACATAATATCATAGACGAGTAGAAGATAGCGATGTCGGTAACGAGATCATGCTAGGTATGGAGATATCTGAGAATGATACTCGGACACGCTAAGTATCGCTATGACAAAAGGTTTAAGACTCGACGTCCAGGTTTGATAGATGAAAGTCATTTGTTATATCACAGGGGTTAATTCATGGGGTCCAGGCCTACGAGTTAATCATTGATCGGAGAGGAGTCTCGATCATGTCTGTTATTATATCGAACCGCTAGGGTAACACACTTAAGGGGTTTCGACAAGACAACCGGAAAGGAAAGAGATCACCGGGAACGTCCCGGGAATGGTCCGATGGAGATCGGGCAGCGACGAAATAGTTTTCGGAGCTAGAATAAATTATATATAATGTGTTTGATATTAATTAGTGTAATTAATGTTTAAATATGATTTTATATATTTATTTTCGAATTTATTTAGGCTGATTTTCCTAAATGGGCCTTCTGGTGGAAAGAAGGCCCATGGGGGGGAAAAACCCCAAGGGAATTCGGTGGGGGAGGCTTGGCCGGCCTAGGTGGGCCAAATGGGGCCCACCTAGGGCCGGCGCACCCTCTTGAGCCGCACCAGGCATGTGGGGATAGTCCCACATTGCCTGGCTGGCAAGGTTGGCTCCCCCCGGGAGCCTATATAAGAAGGGGCACCCCTGGCCTTTTAATTCAACCAATTAATTCTCTTATTTCTCCTCGATTTCGTGATTCCCTTTGTCGGAGTTGCGCCGAGGAGGATGAGGGGATCTCTCCACCATAGCCCGCTGCCGCGCTGCTGGTGTTCCGGTCCAAGTCTTCCGCTGCTCGTCCTGGACTGGAGCTTCGGAGGCCGTCGTCTCCACCGTATGTGTGTGACGCCCTGCGAGGTGCCACGCTAGTGGTGCTGGGAGGTCGGCTTCCTCCACCCGACCTCGAGGTCATCTTCGTCGTCTTCGTCGCACCGAGTTCTTCGCGACCTAGAGGTCGGCTACGTCGTCTTCGTCGTCAACGCTTGTGCGGGAGCGTAATCCCCGCTTTTCGGTCTACAAGGGTATGTATTCCGATATCCGCCGTACTTCTATATCTGCATAGTGTAGATCTTGGCTAGTTTAAGGATATCGTTGGTAGGAAATTTTTTGTTTTCTGCATGCGATCCCCTTCAGTGGTATCAGAGCTGATCTATCGTAGATATAGCTGTACGCTGTTAGAACCCGTGTTCTTCACAGGGGCACCGTTCCTGTTATTTGCTACCCTCTAGCGTGCACTTGTGATTCCAGCGGCATCGAGTTGATGAAGCGGCCCGGACCGACTTTACGCGTACGCTTACGCGAGACTGGTTCCACTACTGACATACGGCTTGTACCGTATCTGTGGCTGGCGGGTGTCTGTTTCTCTCTCTTTAGTTGGCTTTGCATTTTCAATGGAGGGCCCGAAAGGGATGCTTAAACATGCCATTATTGGATCGTTGTTGTGGTCATAAGTTCGTAGGTAAGAAGCGGTTCTTTTTACGACAGCCCCAAGCCACGTAAAATATGCAAAAGATAAAGTAGAAGCGTCTAACTTTATTTTGCAGGGGCAATGTGATATGGTCAAGGTAGGTTTATTAAATTGTTTATGAACTGCGGGCGCCAAGAAGACCATGGCGCAATGGACTATATCACATCGCATTACATTTGATGTTTTGTGTGCATCTTATATTGTGTGATTATATATTAGTATATATTAGTTACTAGGCTGGAAGAAGGAGACAACTTTCCAAAGAAGCCAGATAGATGGAGTCCGGGTCTAGCACGAAGCCGATCAAAGATCCGCCAAGTTAGGATAGAATCTGACTTAAACCATGAATTGTAATTCACGTAGGAGTCCAAAACTTGTACGAGAAGTCCAGCCGCCTCATATATATGTGAGAGGTGATGGCCGATTGAAATTAAGCAAACAATCGACAACTTATCAATACAACCCTACTTTTTACCTCCTTCAACCTTTGTTCCTGCTTCCGTTGTTTGGCGATTTCACGTAAATCTTGCCGGATATCGAAAACCGAGCTGAGAGCGGCCAAGTCCGGCTTAGTTCAGCCAATCGTTGCCGGCTTTCCTCAGACGGGGCTTCCCGAGGGGCTGGGGCGTCTGGTCTCAAAAGCGCCGGCTTACTGTCTTGCGTATCGCGCTGGAAGCCGGCCTCCCGCGGGGCGAGTTGCGGAGTATCTCCCCTGGCACCGTGGGTACACGAGGACATGTTCGTGTGACGCGTTTCGAGCGCAACACACTTTTTGGCGACTCCGCTGGGGACCTAGAAGATCATCATGTCAAAAACTATTCCTCAGCCATCTGATGTTAGCGCCGAAAACATCACCAAGCCTAGCTTCGGTGATCTTTCGGCTGAACAACGCCAAGTCTATGAGGCATGGAAGAAGGAACGTCAAGAGCAACTCGATGCGCTGGACAAGAAGCGCAAAGAGGAGTTCGAGGCTCTGAAGAAGAAGCAGGAAGAAGAGGACGTGGAGTCGTTTCTCTCTGGATACAAGAAGAGTCGCCAAGGGGACGTCGTTCCACTCGGCGAAAACAAGCTGCCTCCTATGCTCGGCATCTTAGCCGAGCCTACTGTAAGTTCCGATGTCTTCTCTAAGGATCAAATAGCTGCGACTAATCATTATGCCACCGAGTCTAGTAACTTAGCTTATGCGGCCATGTTAGATATGTTAAAAGCTGGGAAAAATACACCTGACAATTTTGCTAATGCTGGTAGCATGAGTATTCCCGCTAGAAACTCTAATATGGTCCCACCTAATCCATCGGCGACTCTCCAGAGTACGCCGATGAGGCGTCCGTTTCAAGATAATCAGCTGATCAACGTGCCAACTTCTCCAGTACCTATCGGCAGCGTGTTATATTCGGCCCCGCCGCCAAATCAGGTCATGCCACCGGTAGGTAATTTTACGGTGCCGAATTACAATTCGGTGCCCAGTACGCAAATGAATTTTGCACCAAGTGTTGCAAATCCAGTTACGGCTCTACCAGTAGGTACTTCGGTCATGGACGAAAACATGGTTACCCTTAGGGCCAAATTACAGAAGATGTTTTATGACAACTTCGGCAAAGAGCCGAAGCCGATCAACCAAATGTGCCAAAAACCATACCCGGAATACTTTGATAGCATACCGTATCCCCATGGTTATAAGGTCCCTGATTTTGCTAAGTTTAATGGGGTAGATAATAAAACAACATGGGAACATGTGAGTCAATATTTAGCACAATTAGGAGAGGCTGGTAACACTGATCCTCTGAAAGTGCGGTTGTTACCATTATCATTGACTTGTACTGCTTTTTCATGGTTTTCCGCTTTACCTTATGGCTCTATTCATACTTGGTATCATCTGGAAAAGAAATTCCATGAACACTTTTATACCGGAGATAATGAGTTCAAGATATCCCACCTTACATCGGTTAGGCAAAAGTCTGACGAATCGGTCACCGATTATGTCAAGCGATTTAGAGATACCAAAAACCGGTGCTATAGTTTGGTAATAACTGGAAGAGATATGGCTGATTTAGTTCTCAATGGTCTAAAATCTCACATAAAAGAAAGAATTGAGGGTTTCGAGTTTCTGAATATTAGTCAAGTCTTGCAAAGAGCATTGGCTCAAGAAAACCGAAACAAAGAAGTGAAAGAAACTCATAGGACCAAGTTTGATCGTCCTCATCTTCATATGGTTGAGTATAATAGTGAGAACTCTGGTGATGAAGCCGATGTCTATTCTACCGAGTTTGTTTGGCCTAGCAAGGCCAAACCTTATGTGTGCGACGACTTAAAGCCGATTCGTAAGAATCGGGATGATGAAATAAAGTGCAGCTTTGACGTAGGCAAATGTGATAGAATATTTGATGCCTTGTTAAAAGACAAAGTGATAAGGGTTAATCATGTTATACCATCACCTGATGAATTAAGGCGCGAGCTTATTGCAAATATCACAATTCTTTCTCTCATGCTATTAATGATTGCAATGTCTTTCGTCGACAGATCCAATCGGCCATCAAAGACGGACGATTGAGCTTTGCTGGCATGGCAATTGACACACAGCCGTTCCCAATGAACGTGCTAGATTTGGAGGGAAAGAAGGTTTTGCTTCGGCCAGAGGCGGCCGAAGGTGCTAATAAGTCTAATATTGTTGTTGGTGAACCCAGGAAAAAGACCGATAACAAGGCGGCAGAAAGGCAAGTCACTGTAAGCCGGCAACCCAGTGGCCAGGAAGTCATCAAGGTTACCATTAACAATCCTGTGCTCTGGGGGCAAGATACACGCTCGGATGATTTGCCGCCAAGATTTATAAAGCCAAAGAGCCCGGAAGTTGGCAGATGGAAAACAAACCAGGTTGAGTATAGACCAAGGAAGATAAAGCCAACTTTCGACATGTTGCTGAACAAGTATGTGCGCCAAGCCGGATCGAGATCAAACCAAAGTCAGTATAGGAAGCGGTTAAGGTCGCCATCTGCTAAGGAGGAAAGTCGGCATGAGAAGCCGACTGACGAGTTCAAACGCAGGGCAACCCGACAATCTGTGCAGAGCCGGCTTGTATATCCCGGAGACTCATCATATTGGCGGATCAAGGCGCAAGGTGATAAGAAGGCTCCAGAAGGTGGAGCAAAAACAGACAACATGCTGATCATTGGGAGTCATGTTTTCAAGATAAAGGACCCGGTTGTAGAGCCGGCGAATGACAAGCCGATACCTGCTATGGTGCCAAAGCCGGCAACCAATGATAACGAGGCGAGTTCCAGCCGATCTGTGGCTCCTCAGCCTAGGGATCCAAAGTACATTCAGCCAAAGTGGTGCCCGCCGGGTATAACGAAAACACAAAAGCGGAAACTACAAAGGGCAAGGAACCGAGAGAAGGCAGAGAAAGGAGCCGAGCAAGCCAGGGAGGCCAGATTCAATGCTGAACGGCCAATGGTGCCAAGTCAAGTATGGGTCCCTAGGCCAGTCCTTATAGCAGCATCAACAACGATCGCGCCAAGTCTGGCTGCAGTCAATGACACTATGTTGGCTGATGCACCGAATGTTACCTACTCGTCATGGGCAGATGAAGTGGAAGCGGCAGACTTGGCAAGGGAGAAGTCGACAAACGAAAAGCTGGCTACTGGAGACATTACGATGGAGGAGCCGGCAACTAGCGATATCACGATGGAAGAGCCGGAAAATGCAACAGAAGAGTTGGCGGAAGAAGATCCGGCAACATCAGAATCGGCGATAGACGAATCGGGCAGTATGACCGATGATGAGGAGTTGCTGGATTACGAGGAAACACCGAGCCGGACAGGCATGGATATCAACATGGTGTATTATTTGCCTGCCGAGTTTCGAGCTGTTGAGGAAGAAGGCGAAATTGCACAGATCAACTTCGGGCCCAAGAATGCCGTTTTTGAGAAACCTGAGGGACCGGTTAAACACTTAAAGCCTTTATACGTCAGAGGACATATTGATGGAAAGCCGGTTACTAGAATGTTGGTAGATGGCGGAGCTGTGGTAAATCTGATGCCATATTCTGTCTTCAAGAAGCTGCAATTAGACGATGGTGACTTGATGAAGACAAACATGGTGTTGAATGGGTTCGAAGGAGGAGAAGGAATAGAAGCCAAAGGGGTCATAAGTTTGGAACTCACAGTTGGCAGCAAAACTCTGGCTACTGCCTTCTTCGTTGCCGAAGTGAAGGGAAATTACAAAGTACTATTGGGACGAGATTGGCTTCATGCCAACCAATGTGTTCCATCAACTATGCACCAGCAACTGGTACAATGGGTTGACGACGAAATTGAGGTCGTCCATGCTGACGAATCGGCCTGCATTGCATTAGCTGAGTCAGTTGTTGATTGGCAACATTCCAATGTCACATGCCTATCTGGGCGTGATTTATCCGGGTTTGATTTCCTGAGTGCTACCAGGGACGGATTCGTGCCAGTATCTCTAAAGCCGATTGGTGGAAATCGGCTGCAGCTCAAGTAGATGGATGAAAATGAGGAATGCCTGCAGAAACGTCTGGACAAGTATCGGTCCGAGAGGAACGATATGTGTGAAGCAATTGAAGAACCAGACGATATGGACAAGTTGGGACAAGGCTTTGCGTCGGCTGACTTGCTTGAAGAGGTAGACATTGGGGATGGTACTATCCCTAGGCCGACATTTGTGAAGCAGAAGTTGGCAGCCGATTATAAGTCCAAGTTAATCGCGCTAGTCAGGGAGTATGTAGATTGCTTTGCGTGGGAATACCACGAGATGCCTGGGTTAAGCCGAGAGTTGGTCGAACATCGGTTGCCTATCAAAGCCGGCTTTAGACCTCACAAGCAGCCGGCTCGCAAATTCAATCCGACAATATATGACCGGATGAAGGCGGAAATAGGCCGGCTTTTGGAAGCCAACTTTATTCGGCCTTGTAAGTATGCAGAGTGGATATCCAATATTGTTCCGGTCGAGAAGAAAGGATCTGGCAAGATCAGGGCGTGTATTGACTTCAGAGATGTAAATCGTGCTACGCCCAAGGACGAATATCCTATGCCAATAGCCGATATGCTTATCAATGAAGCCTCAGGTCACAAAGTTATCAGCTTTCTGGATGGCAACGCAGGTTACAACCAGATATTCATGGCCGAAGAAGATTCGGCTAAGACGGCGTTTCGCTGCCCAGGCTTTGTTGGCTTGTTCGAGTGGACAGTGATGACCTTTGGCTTGAAGAATGCCGGAGCCACATATCAGAGAGCAATGAACCTGATTTTTCATGATCTTTTGGGAGTAGTACTGGAGGTATACATTGACGACGTGGTGGTTAAGTCGGACGGCGAAACAGGTCATTTGGCCGACTTGCGACTTGCGTTTGAAAGAATGAGGAAGTACGGGCTCAAGATGAATCCTTTGAAGTGTGCTTTTGGCGTGTCTGCTGGAAAGTTCTTAGGTTTTATTATACATGAAGATGGCATAGAGATTGATCCGGCAAAGATTGAAGCCATCCAAAAGATGGTAGCACCAAGTTGTAAAAAGGAGATGCAAAAGTTTTTGGGCAAGGTAAATTATTTAAGGAGGTTTATCACTAACTTGTCCGGAAAAGTTGATGCATTTACAGAAATCCTTCGGCTCAAGAGTGACGATGAGTTCACCTAGGGGGCAAAGCATCAAGAGGCATTTGACAAGATCAAAGTTTGCCTGTCTACTCCGCCAGTTTTGAGGAAGCCTACTCGGGGGCAGCCTTTCCGGCTTTATATTGCTGCTGAAGAAAAGGTGATTGGAGCTGCCTTGACCCAGGAAGCCGAAGGGAAAGAATATGTTATCACATATCTAAGCAGGCGTTTGCTGGATGCCGAGTCAAGGTATAGCTTTGTGGAGCGGTTATGCTTGGCTCTTTATTTCGCTTGCACCAAGTTGCGCCATTATCTACTATCCAGTGAATGCCAAGTCTTTAGTCAAACCGATGTTCTCAAACACATGATCCAAAAGCCGATTCTCAGCGGGCGAATCGGTAAATGGGCGTACGGATTGATCGAGTATGAGTTGGCTTATGAGCCCCTCAAGTCTGTAAAAGGCCAGATTGTAGCTGATTTCATTGTTGAACATCGGGTTGACCTGGAGCAAGAAGGCGACCTGAACCTTGTGTCGGCTGTACCGTGGAGGCTTTATTTTGACGGCTCCGTTTGTGATGAGGGACAGGGAGTCGGCGTTGTGTACATTTCGCCACACGGTACTATTTTCGAGGCCTCTTGTCTTAATTATATTTGCACTAACAATGAAGCCGAATATGAAGCATTATTATTCGGGATAGAACTTCTAGTTGACGCAGGGGTGACTCATGTCGAGGCATATGGTGACTCATTGCTTGTTGTCCAGCAAGTGGCCAAGATTTGTCAGTGTCATAGCGGGTCACTTAATGTGTATCTTGACAGTTGCCGGGATATTATCTCAACGTTGGATTATTTCAACATATCACACATTCCCAGGCAAGATAATTGGCTTGCCAATGAGTTAGCACAACAGGCATCAGGCTATCATATCAGTCGAGGTATGTTCTTTGTTAAGCAGCAGCCTATGATTCATGTTTCCAACTTGGAGGAAGCCAAACAGGATGCCGGCTTATTGGAGTCGGCTAAGGAGAAGCCGGAAATTGAGCCATCAAGCGACTGGAGAAAGCTTTATGTTGATTATCTGCAAGATCCAAGTCGGAAGGCGGACAAGGCGGTTCGGCGCACAGCTCTCAAGTATACGTTGGTGGATGCTGCCTTGTATCGCCGGACTGTTGACGGCCTTCTTCTAAAATGTTTGAATGAATACGAAGCTAGAGTTGCTATGGGAGAGGTACATGATGGTTTGTGCGGAACGCATCAGTCGGCTCACAAAATGAAGTGGATGCTCAGGCGAGCCGGATTTTATTGGCCGACAATGATCAATGATTGCTTCAGATACTACAAGGGATGCGAAGCTTGCCAGAAGTTTGGAGATATTCAGTTGGTGCCGGCTTCACTTCTTAATCCAATCATAAAACCGTGGCCTTTCCGGGGTTGGGCACTTGACTTTGTCGGGATGATCCATCCGGCTTCTTCCAAGGGGCATCGGTTTGTATTGGTTGCTACTGATTATTTCACCAAGTGGTCTGAAGCAGTACCTCTCAGAAACATGACTCATAAGGAGGTGAATCAATTTATTACAGAGCACATAATTCATAGGTTCGGCATACCGCAGACATTGACTACAGATCAAGGTACTTCCTTCATGGCTAAGGAGGTGAAACAGTTTGCCGAATCACTTGGGATCAAGATGCTCAATTCTTCTCCGTACTATGCTCAAGCCAACGGGCAAGCCGAGTCAAGCAACAAAATTTTGATCAAGTTGATCAAGAAGAAGGTGCAAGACTTTCCCAGAAGGTGGCACGAAGTGTTGTCTGAAGCCTTATGGACTCACAGGATCTCAAGGCATGGAGCTACCAAGGTGACTCCTTTTGAGTTGGTGTATGGCAGGAAGCCGTTTTGCCAATAGAGGTGAATTTGGCCGCCTTAAGGCTTGTCAGGCAAAACGATTTGTCGGCTGATGATTATTGCAGTCTAATGATGGACAACATTGATGAAGTGGCCGACAAACGTGTTATTGCAATTAGAGATATCAAGAAGGAGAAGTTGCGGGTGGCAAGGTCTTACAACAAGAAAGTCCGGCTAAAGGACTTCCAAATTGACGATTTGGTCTGGAAAGTTATATTGCCAGTTGGCTCCAGAAGCCGGAAATTTGGCAAATGGTCCCTGATGTCTACGCACACTTCGATTCTCGTAGACAGTGTTGGGCCTCCAAGAGCAGAGGTTTGTAGGACAGCATCAAGTTTCCCTTAAGTGAATCACCCAAGCTATATCGAACTCAGGGAGGTAGAGGTCAAAGATAACCCTCTCAAGCAACCCTGCAATTAAGATACAAGAAGTCTCTTGTGTCCCCAACACACCCAATACACTTGTCAGATGTATAGGTGCACTAGTTATGCGAAGAGATAGTGAAATACAAGTAATATGGATGATTATAAGTAGTAATTGCAATCTGAAAGAAAAATGGCAGCAAGCAAACATGTAGCAGAACTTGTTGGAAACGGTGTTTCAATGCTTAGAAACAAGGCCTAGGGATCATACTTTCACTAGTGGACATTCTCAACAATGACATCAAAGCTGAATAATAGATACTACTCTCAAACACTCTCTTGTTGGATAACAAACACCATTCATTGCGTAGGGCTACAAGAGCACCCTCAAAGTCTGAGTAAACAAACACCAACAATGTCATAAAGGAATCACACACGATGCACACACTGTCACCGTTACAACCGTGAATAACCCCGGAGTTCATATTAAAGTAACCTCTAGAGTGCATAATAGATAAAGAGTAACATCACATATTCAACTAGATTACAAAGCTCACGATCACATAAAGATCGCACAATGGGAGAGAGAGATAAACCACATAGCTACCGGTAGAGCCCGCAGCCCCGGGGGAGAACTACTCACTCCTCATCGTAGGAGTCAGCAACGGCGATGGGGACGGCGATGGAGTCGATGGAGATGGCTCCGGGGGCAATTCCCCGTCCCGGCAGGGTGCCGAAATAGAGACTTCTGTCCCCCGAATTAGGGTTTTTGGTGGCGGCGGCGCAGCGGAACTCTTCTCTGGAAAAGGACTCCGTAGGTAGGGTTATTTTGTCGGGGGGTATATGTAGGCGAAAGGGCGAAGGCGGCGGGGCCTCGAGGCCCCACACCGCGTGCTCGCGCGGCCAGGGGGGACCCGCGCCGGGAGGGGGTGTGGGCCCCTCGGGGTCCTCCTCCGTGTCCTCTTTGGTGTTCTGGAACCTCCCAGGGAAAATAAGCACTTTGACGTTTCGTTTGTCCAATTCCGAGAAAACAGGCAACTGGCACTGTGGCATCTTGTTAATAGGTTAGTCCCAGAAAATGCATAAAATGATATAAAAGTGTATATAAAACATGTAGCAATTGGCATAATATAAGCATGGAACATAAGAAATTATAGATACGTTTGAGACGTATCAAGCATCCCCAAGCTTAGTTCTACTCGTCCCGAGTAGGTAAAACGATAACAAGAATAATTTCTGAAGTGACATGCTTCACACAATCTTGATCATATAATAATGTAAGGCTTATGTTATGAATGAAGTGATTCAAAGCAATAGTTTATAGTTTGCTAACAAATAGACAAGGAGTAAACAACTACATCATATAAGCAAAAACTTTTCATGGATAGTACTTTCAAACAAGCATCAAAATGATTCACATGAAAGTTAACTCATAAAGCAATAGTCTCTAAGTAAAAGAGCATTGAAGCAACACAAAGGGAGATATAAGTTTAAGCATTGGCTTTCAACTTGTAACATGTATATCATATAGATAGTTGTCAACACAAAGCAATATAACAAGTGCAATAAGTAAACATATAAGAATTGTTGCACACAGTTGACACAAGTGTTTGCTTCTAAGACAGAAAGAAGTAGGTAAACTGACTCAACATAAAGTAAAAGATAGGCCCTTCGCAGAGGGAAGCAGGGATACAAGCATGTGATAGAGCTTTTTAGTTTTTATAGGTTTTTGAAATCATATAGAGAGCATAAAAGTAAGTTTTGAGAGGTGTTTGTTGTTGTCAACGAATGGTAATGGGCACTCTACCCCCCTTGTCAACCAGACTTTCAAGAGCGGCTCCCATGAAGGACGTTATTTCTACCCAAGGGTAGATCATCCCTCTTATTCTCTTTTGTTTACACATGTATATTTTAAAAACTGGTTTGACACTCCTCCCCACCAATGCATACACAATCCATGGCTAACCGAATCCTCGGGTGCCTTCCAACCATCACATACCATGGAGGAGTGTCTATATTAAATTGTATAACACTTTGAAGCATAATAAATTTTTGCAAAACCATGTGAAGAGAATGATGATGAAAGTTGTAATTAATTGGGACTGGGCACCCCATTTGCCAGCTCTTTTTGCAAAGTTAATGGATAAGCGGATGTATATGCCACTAGTCCGGTTGTGAAAGTCTGTCTAAAAGCAAATGACAAGGTTGATATCCGTAACACCACATACTTCCTCATGAGCTAATAAACATTGACACAAATAAGGGATAATAAGTTTTGAATAAAAGGTAGCACACGAAGTATTTGCTTGCAATGGCAGGAAATACCATGTAGTAGGTAGGTATGGTGGACACAAATGGCATGGGTTTTAGCTCAAGGTTTTGGATGCACGAGAAGCATTCCCTCTCAGTACAAGGCTTTGGCTAGCAAGGTTATTTGAAGCAAACACAAGTATAAACTATGACAACAAGACGTATATAAAAACATATTGCAAGCATTATAAAACTCTACATTGTCTTCCTTGTTGTTCAAACACCTTTACTAGAAAATATCTAGACCTTAGAGATACCAAACATGCAAACCAAATTTCAACAAGCTTTACGGTAGTTCTTCATTAATAGGTTCTAACTACATGATGTAAAAGCTTAAACATGATCTACTTGAGAGCTCAAAACAATTGCCAAGCACCAAAACATACAAGATAACAATCCATAAGAGCATGTATATCTTTTTCATTATACCATCTACCACATTTAGCATTTTCTGTTTCCAACCAAACACCAATCAACTTATTTAAAAATAAACTCTCCGAGTATATAACAATGAGATATGAGAGTATAACATAAGAAAAACTAACAGCTCCAACAAGAGATGCATGAAAAACAAGAGCTAATAGTATTGAAATAATATAGAAGAATACTCAACAAATATAAGTGAAGAATACGAGTATTCATAAGAAAAAGCGGAGCGTCTCTCTCTCCCACAAAGGAATGCTAGGATCCATTTTATTCAGAGAATGAAAATAACAAAAACAAAAACAAAAACAAACAGACACTTCAAGTAAAGCACATAAGATGTGCCGGAATTAAAATATAGTTTCACTAGAGATGACCTGATAGTTTGTTGATGAAGAAGGGGATGCCCAAGGCATCCCCAAGCTTTGACGCTTGACTCTTCTCGAAATATGCTTGGGTGACCCACGGGGGCATCCCCAAGCTTAGGCTCTTTCATCTTCTTGATCACATCATATAATCCTTCTCTCTTGATCCTTGAAAACTTTCTCCGCACCAAACTCAAAGTAGACTTCATTAGAGGGTTAGTGCATAATCAAAAAAAAATCTTATATTCTGCATGGACAAATCATTACACATGATACTGGACATTAGCTACAGCCACTGGTATTTTGTGGAACAAAAAGATCCACTCAAAAACAGCAAAAGGAGCAATGCAAAATAAATGGCAGAATCTGTCAAAAACAGAACAGTCCGTAAAGACGAATTCTTTCGAGGCACTTAACTTGCTCAAATCAGAAAACTCAAAACTAATGAAAGCTGCATACATATCTGAGGAACACGCACAGAAAATATCAGGTCATTTGGATTTTTCTGTAAAGAGTTATGAATTTAACGGTGGACAGCAGAAAACTGTTCCTGCGCAGGAATCCAAATCTAGTATCAACTTACTATTAGAGGCTTAACTTGACACAACAATGCGATAACATAAAGATACAAAGGAATTGCTACAGAGGTAGTCATGTTCCTTGACTCAATATAAAAGAAAATAACAGAAATAAAACGTGGGTTGTCTCCCATAAGCGCTTTTCTTTAATGCCTTTTAGCTAGGCAAGGAGATTTTTATGATGCTCTCATAAAAATGAGAGTTGAAAAACGAAGGAGAGCATCAAGAGGTAAACATCAAACACATTTAAGTCTAACCCACTTCCTATGCAAAGGAATCTTGTAATAGGATAAATTATTGAAACATAAAGCAACTATCATAGAAAGATGAAACAAATAAAACTTCAAAGCTTCCAACATAAAGAGAGGTGTTTTAGTAACTTGAAAACTTTTACAACCATATTTTTCTCTCTCATAATAACTTTCAGTAGCATCATTGATAAAATCGACAATATAACCATCACATGAAACATTCTTATCATGATCCATATGCATAAAAGTATCATTATTTCCCTCATAAGAAAAGTTCTTCTCATTAATAGCAACGGGAGCAGGATCATCATAAAGAACTTGAACATGATAGACAAGTTGTGTATTGAAAGTATTGGTTTGAGTAATTCCTCTATAACTATGACAAGTTTCAAAAGGATAATTGTAATAGTAACCTATGTCATAGTATTCTTTATAATTATCAAAGACTGGAGGCATAGTATCATCATAAGCAATAGAATAGTTATCCTCCAAAGTGTGTTTATTTGTAAACATATCATCATTTTTACTAGAAGGAGAGGTCTCAAATATATAATCATTAGTAGCAAAAGGATTTTCAAACACCTCATCCCCAAACTCAGAGCTTTCTATATCATCATGGGAAGGAACATGGATAGTACTAATAGTGTAGCAATTATTAACATTATCATTTTCAGAATTAGTGTCCCAGAGGTTTTCAATATCAAAAGAGGTGTGCTTTTCCCAATCATGATCACTAATATAAATAATAGGCATAGGTTCATCATCAAGTTCAGAATCATCGAATTCAGAATTATAAGTATTAATTGTAACAGGAGCAACAAGTTTGGGAGAAGATACCGTTTCCTCACTCCTTTTACTCCTCTTCTTCTTCTACCTCTTTCCCTTTTTCTTATTCTTTTCCTCTTTTGGAGGGAGAGGCTTGAAAGGAAGCTTCTCCACATAATCTGGTTTAATATTAGAGACAATGGAAGAAACTTGGGGGAATTCCTCTCTTTCATTAATAAGCTCAAAACACACATTAGTCCTGTCATACTTTGGTAAAGTCTCATCCTTTATAATATTTTGTATGTAGGTTTTAGCATGGCAATCATTAACACAATAGAGATAACATCAATGTAACAAATCATTCATATCAATATCACTCATCTTTAACAAAGAAGTTTTTCTTGATAACTCTTCACACCCCAAAAATAATGTAAGTTCGTCATGTTGATTAGGAGTGATCATGTTATCACAAAAGTCTCCTACAATATCCTTATTAGAACCTGAGCATTGAAATTTGAAATGACCTTCTTCATAGCAAAGTTCACAAATAAAAGGATAGGTGGCACAAATTGTTTTACCAAGATCTCTTAGAACCTTATACCAACCTCTAGTATTTTCATTCCTATGATGGATACAATATTCATCTTCAATTTGATTAATTCCACAAGGTCTATGTATTCCACAAAAATTAACATGCTTATAAGAAATAGTATTTTCAGGAGTTTGAGCATGTCTATTGCAATCATTAACAACAATTTCATTTTCCATGCAAGTGTCTTTGAAAGGTTCATGATACACATCCCAATTTTCTTTAGGAACATTAATATGAGAAGCAAAGGTTCTAAAACAATCAACAATAATATGAGAATCAAGACCATATTTAGCACTAAGCTCTTGAAAACCAACAGTTTCAACGGAAGACTTAATGCAATCATATTTATAGTTTATACCTGATTCTTTACCTTTGTCATTCTCCCAATCTTCAGCATTGTTTTGAATTGTTTCAAGAAGATCCCATCTAGCTTCAACCTTCTTACTTGTGAAAGAGCCCTCTGAACAGGAATCTAGATAATCCTTGCAAAGTCCTGAAAGTCTTGCATAAAAATTATTAACAATTATTTTATCAGGAAGCTCATGGTTAGGACATTTGAGTATTAATGTTTTCAGCCTTCCCCAGGCTTGAGCAATGCTTTCTCCTTCATGAGGGCAGAAATTATATATAGAATTACGATCTTGGTGAATCTCACTTGGAGGATAAAATTTAGAATAAAAGAGAGATACAACTTCCTCCCATCCAAGAGAGTGCCTATTCTTCAACAATTTATACCAATGCGCAGCTCTTCCACCAAGTGACATAGAAAATAATTTCTTCTTAACTTTGTCCATTGAAATACCTGCACACTTGAACAACTCGCATAATTCATGTAAAAATAGCAAATGATCACCAGGATGGACAGTTCCATCCCCTACATAGCGGTTATCCATAACACGATCAATATTTTCATAGGTATTTTTAAACGGCACTATTTCTTTAGGTGGCTTTAGAATATCACAGGCATCATTAGAATTATCACATATTGGAGGCAAAGCATTATCAAGGCAAAATAATTCCTCCAAAGCTGAGGAGCAAATAAGATTATTTTTATTTAAACTAGCTTCCCAAGCTTAGGCTTTTCCATAGCCTTAGCAATTATGGTGTCCAAAGAATTTATACTAATAACATTACTACGATTATTATGCAAACAAACTTCCATAGGTTTTTTAATTTTCTCATCAAAAGTATCATGTCCTAATGCAATATAAATTTCATAAAGATCTCTAATTTTTTTGTTGTTTTCCATTTAGCCTAACTAGTGAAAATAAAAACAAGAAACAAAAAGTAATAACTGCAGGATCTAAAGGAGATACCTTCCAACGCTTACCTCCCTGGCAACGGCGCCAGAAAATAGCTTGATGTCTACGCACACTTCTATTCTCGTAGACAGTGTTGGGCCTTCAAGAGCAGTGGTTTGTAGGACAGCAGCAAGTTTCCCTTAAGTGAATCACCCAAGGTATATCGAACTCAGGGAGGTAGAGGTCAAAGATAACCATCTCAAGCAACCCTGCAATTAAGATACAAGAAGTCTCTTGTGTCCCCAACACACCCAATACACTTGTCAGATGTATAGGTGCACTAGTTATGCGAAGAGATAGTGAAATACAAGTAATATGGATGATTATAAGTAGTAATTGCAATCTGAAATAAAAATGGCAGCAAGCAAACATGTAGCAGAACTTGTTGGAAACGGTGTTTCAATGCTTAGAAACAAGGCCTAGGGATCATACTTTCACTAGTGGACATTCTCAACAATGACATCAAAGCTGAATAATAGATACTACTCTCAAACACTCTCTTGTTGGATAAAACACCATTCATTGCGTAGGGCTACAAGAGCACCCTCAAAGTCTGAGTAAACAAACACCAACAATGTCATAAAGGAATCACACACGGTGCACACACTGTCACCGTTACAACCGTGAATAACCCCGGAGTTCATATTAAAGTAACCTCTAGAGTGCATAATAGATAAAGAGTAACATCACATATTCAACTAGATTACAAAGCTCACGATCACATAAAGATCACACCATGGGAGAGAGAGATAAACCACATAGCTACCGGTAGAGCCCGCAGCCCCGGGGGAGAACTACTCACTCCTCATCGTAGGAGTCAGCGACGGCGATGGAGACGGCGATGGAGTCGATGGAGATGGCTCCGAGGGCAATTCCCCATCCCGGCAGGGTGCCGAAACAGAGACTTCTGTCCCCCCGAATTAGGGTTTTTGGTGGCGGCGGCGCAGCGGAACTCTTCTCTGGAAAAGGACTCCGTAGTTAGGGTTATTTTGTCGGGGGGTATATGTAGGCGAAAGGGCGAAGGTGGCGGGGCCTCGAGGGACTACCACTCTGTCCTGTTGCAAGCTGAGCAGTCTAGAGCCGAATCAATGCCCGGTCGCCATTACTGCCGTCTAGACCGCGGCGCCGTCCAGACCGCAGATGGCATTAAAAGGAGCCATCTCCTTGCCCATTATGCTCACAAATCCCCTCTTCCTCTCCTAGACACTTTCGCACAATCCCTTATCTCTCCATGGCTCGTGGTGATGGCAGCTCCACTCCCAGCTCGAACCGCCGCCGTACGTCCCCTATCCTTGGTTTCTTGAGGCGAGCGAGGGAAGCGGCATGTTGCGTGGGCGTGGGCGTGGGCGTGCGCGTACTCCTCCAAGTTTGAGCAGGAGGCGAGCGAGGGAAGCGGCATGGGACGGGGAGTCTCCAAGGGGCAGGGGCAGGGCCATTGCTCCCGATCCCATTCCCTTCATCGATCTGTCCGACGAGGACGACGAGGACGACCAGGGTATGTACTGGACCATGACCTGGAAGGAGGAGGTCACGGAGGTCCTGGACCCGGGTTTGGCCTGGGCCATGGCCGACCATAAAGCCACGGTGCTGGCCAAGCATTCCGCCGCCGAGCAGCAACGGCTCAAGATCTATTCGGTGAGCAAGGGGAAGAAGGAGGACATGTGATCGCCGTTGAACAGCAACGCCCCAGAAGAGGTTGATGCAAAGGGCAAGGGCAGGGGCAAGGGCAAGGCCGAGTCGGTGGAGGTTTCCGATGACGAGGACGAGTGGTAGTCCATTTTAGTTATTAGTTGCTTTATTAAGGGCAAGTGCCAATTTAGTTATTAGTTGTTGATCTATTTCATAATTTGGCAAGGGCAAGTCCATTTTGTACTACCATGAAATTTGGCAAGGCCTTGTGCTTGACGTTTCCAATTGTGTGTGTAAATCCCCATTTGGTGTGCCAAAATCCACTTCAGTTTGCAAATTTTGCTTAGAAATGGGGTCGTTTACCGTACCTTGGGAGCTCATTTGAAACACATTTTTCAGCGAGTCCACCATTTTTGCTTAGAAATGGGCCCGTTTACCCTACCTTTGGAGCTCATTTGAAACACATTTTTCAGCGAGTCCACCATTTTTGCTTAGAAATGGGGCCGTTTACCCTACCTTTGGAGCTCATTTAAAAGACATTTTTCAGCGAGTCCACCATTTTTGCTTAGAAAATGGAGCCGTTTACCCTACCTTTGTAGCTCATTTGAAACACATTTTTCAGCGAGTCCAAGCTCATTTGAAAATTTACATGGATTCAATCTAGATTTGACCAAGCTCATGGCTATCCCCATTTGGTTACAACCAAAATCCCCATTTGGGTACGCCGTGGTCCACTCGTCAGCGGGTATAGCCCTTGTCCTACGCGCGCGTCCAATCAAATCGCAGAATGAGCTTCTCGTGGATCGCCCCGAGTCTGCCTGCAGATTCCTTCTAGAGGAACGATCGGACGGTTGCAGTTCAGCGCTAGGGTTAGTTCGACGGTTATTGTTCAAATTGGGTTTGGAGGAACTCAACGGGGTTTTGAAAAATTTGATAAAGTGTCCAAGTTTCATTTTGAAGTGACTAAAAAGTATCGAGTCTTCGTTTTTCAAATTTCATGTATTAAACTTGTTTAAATGTCGGTCAACGTTAGTTTGACCGAAATTTGAAATGAGCTTCAAATATTCAAAAAAAAAATCAAAAAAAGGAAAATCCTGCGCACATAGTCATCTTATGTCATATGCTAATGACCCAAATTGAAAAACATGGTCTACATACATTCAAAATGAGAAGGGCATGGATCTCATGTGATATCGCAAAACTCAAACGATGAGGTTTAAGGTTGAAGAAAAGTGGTTTTGGAATTGCAACATGAAATTTTCAAAAACCTCACAAAAGTTTCATTTTGGAGTAACTAAGAATGATCCATGCTTAGTTTTTCATTTTCATGTCAAAAAGTTGTTTAAATGTTGGTCAAACTTTGGTTTGACCGAATTTGAAATAAGCATAATAAATTCAAAAATTATCCAAAAATTGAAAAACCGACGTACATAGTCTTCATATGTCATATACTAACGGCTCAAGTGAAAAACATGGTCTACATACATTCAAAATGAGAAGGCCATGGATATCATGTGATATCACAAAACTCAAACGATGAGGTCTAAGGTTGAAGAGAAGTGGTTTTAGAATTGCAACATGATAATTTCAAAATACTCACGAAAGTATCATTTAGGAGTGACTAGGCTTAGTTCGCGCCCACATTTTACACAAATGTGCGCCAGTGCGCCAGAGCACGCCGTGGCGCGCTCTGAGCGCGTCCGGAGCACGCCATGGCGCGTTCAGAGTGCGCACTTAAGGTGTTCGACAGAATTACAATAACATATATTACAAACGATTCAATTTGATAAACAAGTTCTACACACGTTCAGATGGTGTAACTACACAGAGCGCGCATTGTGGGTACCAGTTCACGTCCAGTTCGTGTCCAGATCGCGCTTGGTGTGTTGACACGGATGCACCGACGCATATTTGCATGTAAAAAGAAAATTAGTCGCGTCAGTTCTCGCAAAAAATGCTTCTGATACATGTAGATGTCTCACAGCGTCTCCAACTGCATTAAATCTGACCATAACGACGACGCACATCAACTGTTCGACACTTGTACTCGACACGTCTAGGGGCACCAGATGACGTGGTAAACATTTACAGCCATGTCAGTTCGACTAGACGTGAAGCGCGGTCACACGATGTCATCATTGCGAATATAATCTGTAACTTGTGTTGTCATGTTACAGTGCGTTGACAAGAAAACGAAGCGATGCGCGTGTTCGGTGCCCCAAGCGGTTATCGATTTACGTGCCAGCGGCAGTGAATTCATCACTAGGCCTTCACAAATAAAACCCCAATCCCATTGCATTGCGGTTCACTCGGTCTTCTCTCCATTGCATTTGAAGTTCTCTCTTCTCACCGAAACACCCCAACCATCCCTTCTCTCCAACTCCAATGGATCCGTGGTGGCAGAATGAAGCCATCCCGAGCGACTCGGACGGCGAGGGGAACCCGATCTTGTGGTGGGAGGAGGGCCACGGGCACGCCGGCGGCTCCGGCACCGACGACGACGACAACCAGGGCCAGGACAACGGCTCCGACCCCGACGACTCCGACCCCGACTCCGACGACGACGACCACGACGGTTCCGAGGAGGAGGACTCGGACCCAGAGTTGGTGAAGGACGACAAGGAGGAGGAGGACGACGACGACGAGGAGGCGGAGGAGGAGGAGGACTCCGACGACGATTCCGACGACTCCGACAACGACGACGACGAACCGCCGGCCAAGAAGCGGCGCATGTAGGCCGAAGCCGGCGTAGGTAGTAGCAGTAGCAGTGCATTTGTATTAGGCCGCCGCCGGCGTAGTAGCAGTGCTGCATGCACTGGTAATCTTTTGTAATTGTTAATATAATCCTAATATAATCCTATTCGAGTTATAAATCGAGTTTCAATTAGTATTAGCAGTTTCAATTAGTAGTAGCAGTTTCAATTCGAGTTATAAATCGAGTTTCAGTTTTCAAATCGAGTTATGAATCCTATTATAAATCAATTCGAGTTATAAATCGAGTTTCAATTAGTAGTAGCAGTTTCAATTAGTAGTAGCAGTTTCACTAAACAATGACGTACTAATCAACGAATTGTCAATTAGTTCAGTGTTAATTCAGTGTTAATTCAGTGTTAATTCAGTTAATTCGGTGTTAACCACGTGTTAATTTGGGGCCGAGATACCCAACCTGGGCGTCATACTCGTGCCTTCCTGTCCCCACTTGAGCGGTCCCACTTGGAGTAGGAGGAGTATGAGGACGAGGAGGACCCAGGCCGACCCCACCAGTGAGGCGAAGTGACGGTCAAAGGAGGTTGACCAGAGGGCAACGGAACGTTTGGCCGATTTGCGAGCCAGCCAGGGCACGGACAAGAGAAACTACGCGGGTATGGCACAAACAGATAAAACTGAGATAGACAGGGCACATAAGCAATTATCCCTAAGATTTTATTCTTGAAACTGCAAGGTCAAGGAATCTTACTAGTATTTGCCATTTTCAGCTTCCATGTTTGGAAGTTGTTGGTGGGGAATATGCCCTTAGTTTGCATGATATACCATCTGGAACGACTTGATAGTGGTGTGGCATCAACCTTGATCAAGAAATAATGCTGTACTTGTTTTTACATAGGAAAGGACTCTAGACAATGCTATACTTGTACAGTAGCAGTTCCTTCGGTAGCCTTGAAAACAGGATGATCTGAATAGTTTGTTTACAGCACGGATGCAGGTTGCACAGGCCGAGAACAACGGCAGGTGCGTTGATAATTAACATTAATTTATAGGGGTTTCCCAACGTTTTTAAAAATGGCAGGCGTATTGATCATCATGAACAGTAATTTATAGGAGTTTCACATGTGGCGCACCCTGAGGTGCCGCCGGGGGGTCCCAGATCCTGTCGCCCAACCACCCTCCTCGGCCAGACTGCCCCTCCGCCTCTGCCGTCGGCGTCGGCCCCCAGCGTCCAAGGGGCTGGGGATTGAAGGAGCAGCGGAATCTCCGCAGGGGCTGTTGGGGTGGCGCCGGCGGAGGTTCCTGTGGGCGGTGATCGAGGCGGCGCCCTCGGTCAGGCGGCGGCTGCAGTCTACCCTCGGGCCGCCCTTGTCGTGGATGCGGGAGGAGGTGGCAACCGCGGGTCTAGGTGCCCACCTAGGCCCGTCGTCGTTCTAACGGTGCGGAGGGGCGTTGCGGCCATTTGCTGGGCTGGTCGGCGCACACGGGCGGAGCGGCGTCAAGGAGATGGTGGTGTTGCGGTCGATTTCGATGTGACCGGCGAACAACAATCTGGACTGCCATCTCCTATACTAGCTCTGCTTGAACAAAGGAGGTCGATCCTAGGATTTCAACTCGGTGTCAAGATGACGATCTGCCGGTTGCCTGTCTTCATTGATCAAGCTGAAGTGACGTGTTCCGGAAGGCTCCGCCGGCGAGCTCCCCTGGACACTTCATGCCTGGAGATTGCTGGATCGGGTGGGATTCGATCGTGCGCACCCATGTTTTTCTCTTACCGTTTGGTTTCAGAGGGAGCGCTTCGAAACTTTGCAGGCTTTTAATGTCATGGAGCATGTTCTCGTTTCATGGTGCTGGCAGAGAAGGTCATGGAGGCCGAGATCTGAGTACTAGCGATGGTGGTGCGACTATTTGTGGCGAGGAGGAATTGGCTTGTTGATTGATGACTTGGGGCAGCGGCATGCATGTGGGGGCGACTGGACAGGAGAAGTTCAAAGTCTTATCTTTCAGGGTGAAAATCCAAGGTCTGACCTTAATTGGTTGTGCCTGGCAATGGCCTTGTTGAAGACATTGTTTTGAGAGAGAAGATTTTCTTCAGGGTGAAAACCTAAGAGAAGCTGGACTTCTGTTGTTTGTTTTGGTGGTGTTCGTGTTGTTGTCTCAAGGAGTAGATCGCTGCAGCGGGACCTTTGTTTTTGTAATTCGCCTTTTTTTTTGACTGTGTGTATCCATAAGGCTGTTAGAGCACTACGTTGTTGCAGAGGCTGGGTGTATTTGGTACTTTCTTGATATCAATAAATTCCCTTTATCTAAAAAAGGAGTTTCACATGTTCTAAAAAAATTTGCTGGGCTTTCAAGTGGTATATTTCCTATATGTTATATTTGACGAATGTATTGCTGGTTCTGTAGTAATTATTTATAGTTTACTTTCACTTCCTTGGCGTAAAGATTTCTTTTTCTTTTGCAATGTTAGTGGATGTTGAATAATGTATTTGATTTATAGTATGTTTGTAATAGGAGCTCCAAGAATTGGTAAGTTCAGAGGTGCTCACCATTTCCAGCACGACAACACATGCGGTAGGTAGATTTCCAGCACCAGAGCTCAGCTGCTCCCAATTTTCTTCCAGAAAATTCAAAGTCAGAGCTTAGAGAATTAACAAGCTTTGTGCAAAAAATCGCTGGTCCGAAATCTGTTAAAAAAAACAAGAATGGGGAGCTAACAGTGCATTTTAGCAAGTGAATGAAAATTTGTTTTTTTTGTACGACCCACAAATATAAAGAAACTGTCCTGAACACAATGATGTTTTATCTACATGTGAGAATTTTGTTTAAAAGAAAGAAAAGGAACATTGTGGCCGCCACTGCCGCCGCCCTCTCCGCCGCAGCCAGCTCTTCCGCCGCCTCAACTCCTCCACCCTCAACGCAGTCGAATCAGCTTCTGGTCCGCGCGCTCCAGTCGCTGTCGTCGTGGCCCTTTCCTCTGCCACCGTCGCCACAGCCCTCTGTGATGCCGACCTCTCCACCGACATTGACGCTGCCCTTTCCAGCGCCTCTTCAACTTGCCTCCGTACGCCTTCGAGGACGAAAGTACAGCCGTGATGACGAGAAATGCCATGTGGGTCCGTTCCTCCACGCCGACAAACGCCTCACCCTGCGTGCTCCACCCTCGGCCAGGGAGTTAGCCAACGGCCAGCACCCTCTGTGCCACCGGCCTCTGCTCTAGGGACTCTCAGTTCTTGCCTCCATTGTAGACTGGACTAGACGATTCTGAGATCATCGCCGCCGCGACGGTTCCTGGACCGCGGTTAGTGCTTATATTGCTTAGTACTCTCAGGCTGATGGTTTGATCCTTGAGTTTTTTGTTAAATTATTAGGCATAATTTACACGATTAATTTCAGAATATAAAACATGACCGCAAAAGCTACTAACATGTTAACCTCTAAAATATTAGACGTATTAATCAACATGAATAGGAGCAAGACATCTAGAATCACAGCCATATTAAACCAGCACATCAGAACACAACACACGTACCGATCGGTAGTAGACGAAGAAGTCGTTGGAGCAGCAGCTTCTCGGAGGAGATGACGTTGGAGACGAGTAGCTCATGGACCCGGAGATCGTTCAAGAAGACGAGCCGTGATGACGAACTTGAGCAGTCGTGCGGAGCGCTTCTCACCCTCTCCCGTACAGGATCACAAGGACGAGAGGTTCCAGAAACCTTCTGTCCCGTTCGCCGGTGCACGCCGACAGTGCAAGCCAGAAAACCCTAACGGGTACAACATGGGCCAAGTCTAGATCGTGCACGTTTAGGACATGTCAATTTCCCGCATCGGGTACAAACTCAGTTCAGAATCTTGATACAGGTTTGGACATGTCAATTTGTATTACGGACCTTCATTTCCCCACTAATTACCCATGTTGTACAAAACTATTACATGTTTGAATCGAGTCCATGTATGTATCTAAGATATCAACTGTTTCAAGTTCTGATTTGCAGGTTGATCTCTGCAACTAAATCCTACTCGATACTTTGCCCAGATTTTCTTTCATAAATTCTTATTTCTCATTTTCAATACTATCTATTCTTTCACGCATTCTAGATGGATTTATTAAGAGAACCACCCCGCTCATTGCGGCTACTTTTGCTGGTTGAAACTCAAAGATGGTGGCTAGGGCCTAGGATCGAGCTAAAACGAGACAACTGTGACTAGATTAGTCAAGAGGTAGGCAGATCACTCCCAATAGACCTTGTAATGCAATTCCAGTGTGTAAACTTATGGGTGCCTTCTTGTAGTACGGCCATTATCATCTTTCGTCGTGACAAAATCATAATCGGTTCAGCCGTTATGCTATAATCTTCTTCCTAGTTGTTACCATTGTGGCTGATTGGCTGTGATCCTGTATATGGAACTGTCTTGTAAGGTATACTCTTCTTCCTAGTTGTTACCATTGTGGCTGATTGGCTATGATCTTGTATATGGAGCTATCTAGAGTTAGGTATAATCTTTCGTTCTCCTTAATGATGTGGTAGTGGTCTGATTGATTCTACTGACTGCTCCTTCAGCATGCTTGGTATATTTGTCTGCTGCTACACGAAATCAGAAAGCAATCCTCGATTCGAGGTAACGGTGGAACTTGGAAGTGATCAAACCATATGCTTTGATCTGTAAGAGTGTAAACTAATTACTGCATACATGTAGCGCTGTATTTTCAGTTTGTACTTGTCTAGTGTAGGAATAACTTTCAAATAAGGCATGGCCTGAAGGTGGGAAATATAATTCCTCCTTGTTTTGTAGTCAATATACCCCTTCTTTATATATTTTGTTTGTATGTAGTTTGTGAGGTTCTACTTTTCAGGAAAAAATATTTTAGTCTGTTCTTATACTCACCATAGGAGCTTGCCAAGATGGTGCGGTGAGCAATGTTTCCTTTTCAGATATATTGATAGATACTGCTTCAGTCCCGCATTAGCTTTTTGGAGAAGGTAATGTTCCATAGCCGAATTAATGGGGTATAGGCCATACTCTTTAGTATACCCCATCTATATATTGGTCCGATTCATTCCTTAGTTCCTCTGAAAGGAATTCTAATCTTCGACAAAGTTCAGTAACATAGTTCTTGAGAATATGATTAGAGGTATTTATATGAGAAAGCTTAATAGAAGAATCTATGTTCAATTAGCTGAAATACCAGGCCCAATCATCATCTAGTTATAACTAGAATTTTGGTGCTCAGTTTCCTTTTGGATATTTTCATTTGCCATAACACATACATTAAGACATGAAGTAATTATTTTGTGACTTATTCTACACGTACTTTAAGCTAGAGAAAAGTGCAAAAGAGGCCGGAAGAGATGGCCGAGCCTTCGGGAATGTTAGGATTATATTGTGACATGAAAGGAAATCATTAGCTTAAGGAAGAGAAGTAAGTACCAAAGAGTCTGGAAGAGATGGCCGAGCCTTCGGCAATGGACTGTTAAATCGAGGAGAAGGTAAATATGCTCCCATTCGGCTGTGTGCATCTTGGTTATGCAGAGGCTGAGTGTAATGATTAAACATTTTAAGTAATAAAGCTCCCTTTATCTAAAAAAATGCTCCCATGTTTATGCTTTCATTTTTTGAAGTACCCAAAGGGGTACGGAAAAGAATGGATTTCTTTAGATCCAGATTTTTCTGGCAAAGTGATGGACATAAGAGGAAGTATAGACTTTCTAAGTGGAACATTATTTGTCGGCCAAAAGACCAGGGAGGTCTAGGGATAGAGGTCCTTGAATCGAAAAATAAAAGTTTGTTATGCAAATGGCTATTCAAGCTCCTTTCAGAAGATGGGGTTTGGCATGAGCTTATACACAACAAATATTTACATTCTAAATCTTTATCTCAGGTTAAAGTTCAAATACATGACTCTCCGTTTTGGAAAGGCCTCATGAAAATAAAGGAGGATTTTTTAAACGTGGGTCTTTTGCTATTGGAAATGGGGAAAGTACCCGTTTTTGGGAGGATACCTGGCTCGGGGATAAGCCCCTTTCTCGCCAATATCCCTCGCTTTATAGAATAGTACATCGCAGTAATGTTTCGGTTGCTGATGTGTTGGCTCAAGGACCTCCGCCTAACTTACTAGGTGGGATAGATGGCTACATCTGGTTAGCCGGTTAATGAATGTGCAATTAAATGCCGAGCCTAATAAGTTCAAGTGGGGCTTAACTACAACAGGAAAATTTACCGTCAAATCCTTGTATTTAGATTATCTCAGTGATAATACTAAATATCTTCGAAAATATATTTGGAAAATGAAAGTACCACTGAAAATAAAGATTTTTATGTGGTTCCTTCATCGGAAAGAGATTCTTACAAAAGATAACTTAGCTAAGAGAAATTGGAATGGGTCTACAATTTGTTGTTTTTGTGATCAAAAGGAAACGATACAACACTTGTTTATTACCTGTCCTTTAGATAGAATGGTTTGGCGAATTGTGTCCATGGCTTTTAATATCCAACCCCCAAATAGTATAGCTAACCTGTTTGGGAACTGGTTAAGGGGAGTGGACGAGAGGGATAAAGCACAGATCCGAGTGGGAACATGTGCTTTAATCTGGGCCATTTGGAATGTGCGTAATGATGTTATTTTTAACAAGGCACAAAATTCTTCATTTATGCAGGTGTTACCGATGGCTATACATTGGATCCGTACGTGGTCTTGCCTGCAACCAACGGACAAGCGAGCCGCTCTGGATTTTGGGTGCAAGGCACAAAATTCTTCATTTATGCAGGTGTTACCGATGGCTATACATTGGATCCGTACGTGGTCTTGCCTGCAACCAACGGACAACCGAGCCGCTCTGGATTTTGGGTGCAGCCGACTTCTTTTGGTGGCACAGGAGTTCTATACCCAGTGCAGCTGGTGTTTTGATCTTAGATTAACATGTTAATGAAGAGTCATTTCATGTTGTCTCTCTTTTTTAGATGGTTGATTCATGTTTCGACCTTGTGTGACCCATGAATTTGTAATGCTGGATTCGAAATAAATTAATAAACGCCGTATGCATCAATTCGATGCAGAGGCTGGGACTTTCCCCTTTTCTAAAAAAAAGTAATGCTGTTTGACCAGGACATTCCCCTGATTATGTAGCCTGTTACGTCGTACTACCATGACCGTCTTTGAGCTATACAGATTCACTTTGTTGAGATAACACGGTTTCTAGCTAGCAGATCCAGTTAAGTTCGGTTTGGGTGCTTTTTCTTCTGTAGAACCAGCTATTTCTTACAATTGTTTCGCCACTCTTATAGTGTCAGTGGCAGCATAGAGCTTTCCTTTTAAGTAGAGGAGAGTAATAATATAACGTGCATTTGAATATAGACTGTGAGATGGAGTATGGATTTAGCTCACCGTTGTTCCTTTTTACTTTCCTTGCTGATGTTATTGCTCATGTTATAGAATTGAACTACATTGCAAAATACTTTCTAGAAAAGAAGATGGTATTATCTTTTCCAAATGGAAATATGTGATTTTCTTTTTTCAAGGTGAAAGGTAAAAAAGAATCGATGTGCTCCTAGAATCCCGATACACAGTTTTGGGTTATAATGAGCAAATTCTATACACGCATACAACTTCATCTAAAAGGCTATTGTTGTATTTATTCATCTTCTGGACCATGTGTTTTTCTGCATTTTTTTTTGCGTCCTCGGGCCTTTTTGATTTTCAGCAAACAGAATTGACATTTTTACAATTCAAGGTGTATGTGCACATAGACCGTCATGTCGAAATGTTCGCGAGACTAAGCACGAGAGCATGCTTGTGGAATAGAAGGAACAACGCGCGCGTCCATACCAAGCGATATATAGCTGGTCTCGCCTGTTCGACCTCTCTAGTTCCGTGCAACGGCGAGTCCAGGAAGAAAATGGAGGGTGGGCTCAAAGTTAACACCGAGTAAAATAAGGACCCTTTTTGACGAAAAATAGCCATTATCTCCTTATCCTATAGGGCAAATATAAGTTCAAACATTTCTAGATTACGATTGGACATGTTGTTTAGTAAAATAAGGAACTTCCGTGTGCTTTATCGTGCCGTGCATACCTAAGCTAATCATGCGTTTCTATTATGTGGATGAAGATATTTGATGCCAAATCATTGGCGGCGGCGAGGCTTAGTTGTAGCATGCATGTTGCTGCCATCACGTATTTGAAGATGGCACGTACATTGTTTAATTGTCGTGTAAAGTATAGCAGCTCACCGCCACATTACACATTACGTTTGGTGCAAAAGTGGCACATTAGCTGTAATCATGTTGCTGTTTTCCATATTCTTCTAAAAACAAAGGTAATTTATTTAATATTTTTGTTTGGTGCAGATAGAGAAAAGTAGGAAGAGATAGCTGTTTTAGTACATAAACCAGCTTACATGATTGTTGGTTTGTTTAAGGCTATTAATTATCCCTGCCTGTCTGATGGACAAATCATTGTTTCCACCCTGTCTAGAACATGTGCATCAATTGCTGCCTTAATATGCTGCATGATAGTATGGTTAGACAAATATTCCCTCTCCTCTGGAATTTGGTTAGGGCACATAATTCTTCCAGTGTAATTGTTATATACACTTGCCACATGATGGCATAAAAAAATCGGTTCAGGCCAAGGTCACCTTCTCAGAATCTGCTTAGCGCAATGCTGAACAAAGTGAGTTGGCAAGAAAAGAAGCTCCAGAAAACTAGTGGTACATATTCCCCAATGTTTGCCTGTGATACATACATGCATGCACGTTCCTGTTTGTCTATCATTGGGCTGTGTTTAGGTGATGAATCATTGGACAAAAGGCAAACAAGTGATTTGATTTGCTGAAACGCCATGCAAGTGATTCTGGCAGAAAGATTACATGTGGGCCTCGTGTCCCCCTCTTTTACTAATTATAACAGTTATATTAAAATATGAACTATACGCTGCTGGCATTCTAGAGGCTAGACAATGGGAAGAAGCAGGGGGCAATCAAATTGGTTTAGTTTCTTCTTCCTCTTCACTGTTATCTGCATGCTTCAATGCATATGTGGCTCATACCGTTGTGAGCAAATCTATCTGGTCAGAGTGTAGCTCCTGAGTAAGAGCAGTGCTCATTTAAGACATATCTAGGAACATAGCAGAAGATTGCAAGGTCTGCAGCATTATGAAAGCAACATTAAAAGCAGAAAGGCATTGAATAATAACCGAAGGTTACAGTAGATTTACATGGCAGCAACAGTTAACCCTACTAGCTAGTACTTGGGTGGTGATGGTCAACCATGGGAGAACACTACGGAAGGCAAAACTGAGGATCCAAAAAAAGCCTTCCTTCCTCTTCTCCGATGCTCCTAACATTCCCATTTAACAAGAAATGGAAGATCGATGCATAAGGCAGAATACATGCAGATATTGCTATTAATTTGCTACTAGTACAGACTACAGAGGAATGATTCTGAAGCATTTGAGTTACCAAAAGAAGCTTGTTCTCGAGGAGCTTCCCTTCTTGCCGTGGCCTCGCTTGGATGACTTCCCCTCGCCGCCTTTCTCCGTCTTGTTGCTAGCTTTCTTTCGGGAGCTCGTCGAGAACCTGGTGCGCATGCCATCTTCTTCCTCGTGGTCGTGGCCCTCCTTTTGCTGCTTCTCGTTGTTGTCGGGGGCGTGCTTTCGGTGGCCTTGGTCTTGGCTTCCGACAGGCGAGGAGGGCTGCACCTTGACCTTGGATGGTCCCGTGGAAGCATCAGAGGCGAGGGAGTCGTTGTCGTCGCCATCATCCTGGACCTGGTACTCCTTGCCTCCTTTCCTGCCATGGGCGATGTAGGTGTAGCCATAGCCATCATCCACATTGCTCCCATCACTGCCGCTTCCCTTGCCGGCGCCAGCGTCATAGTCGTAATCGCCTTGCATGGGGGAGGCCAGGTACATTGTCCACCCAGACTCACTGCTGTTGCAGCCCTCGGCATCATCCCCAGTGACATGCGAGGATTCCATGGCAGGCAGGCAGGCGAATGAGAAGATCTAGTGAATGGAATGGAATGGAAGGGAGGAACAAGAAAGGAAAGAAGAGAGAGAAGAGCCAAGGGAATAGCAGCAAGCAGAAAGTAGAAGCAGCTGTGGGCAGAGGAGAAGACTGGACTGGATTAGCTAGCCTTCACTCTCTATTTTATGCTTGCTCTGATCAATGCAACATTGAAGAAGCCATTGCTGGTCTTCCTGCTAGCTAGTTTGCGCTGCTTGAATACCTGCACTGCAACATGAGGGGGGAGAGGAGGTTGAAGAAGTCCCTGACACCCAGGCATGTATCTCCTCCCTTCATATTCATAGGAGAGGGAGGGATTATTGCCGGAGAAACGCCAAGACTTGTTTTTCTTCTTTTCTTTTGCAGTGCTCTTTTTCTTGTGATTGTGGCTTTGGGGAGAGCGGCTTCAAAAGGGTGGCAGTGTCCTTAAATGGGAAAGACAGCCTATCCTTCCAACTGTCTCTCATAACTTTGCCAACCATTTTGTTCTCTATCTTGTCACCAAGCCAAGAGGAGGGAGGAGAGAAACTGTTGGCATAATCTTGCCTTAGTAAGACTGAGTCTAATTAGGAATTAGCAATAGTTTATTCGGCAAGGTTGCCGTGATTAGTCTGGTTAGTATCTACGTGAGAGTACTAGTACTAGCAGAAGTTTGTGTCCGGTTTGGTGTTGGTTAGTCCACCGTAGTAGTTTAGGCAAGAGTAGTAGTATTAGGATTCCTATACGAGTCGGTTCATTGGATTGCCTATATGATGATCAAGGTGTGCGTGAAGCTGTGACGAATCAAGATCAGGGGAGTACGAGGAGATGACAAGTCAAGATTAGGGGGAGATTGTTGGCATAATCTTGCCTTAGTAAGACTGAGTCTAATTAGGAATTAGCAATAGTTTATTCGGCAAGGTTGCCGTGATTAGTCTGGTTAGTATCTACGTGAGAGTACTAGTACTAGCAGAAGTTTGTGTCCGGTTTGGTGTTGGTTAGTCCACCGTAGTAGTTTAGGCAAGAGTAGTAGTATTAGGATTCCTATACGAGTCGGTCCATTGGATTGCATCAGCTGTGCGTGTATATAAGCATAGCTAGGGGTGCGACATTGTACTAAGATTTGTACCGCAAGATATTGAGAAAAGCAATAAAGAGCAAGATTTAGAGGGTGCGATATGCACCCCTGGCCACGAGTTTTTCGTGCGTGTTTTTCATCTAGTTTGATGTGATCGATTCTGCGGGCGAAAACCCAACAATTGGTATCAGAGCCAGGTTCGACGTCGTCCGGTGAACGTTGGATTGCGTTAAGAAGCGACGACCAAGATCATGGCTGCATGTGGAGGTATCATGTATGGGCAAGTGCCGATGCTGACAAAGAGCAACTACTCGATTTGGGCGATCAAGATGAAGGCGCTGATGCGTGGAGCAAAAATCTGGGACGCGGTGGAGCCTGGGGATGTCAAGAACGTCGATGAAACAATGGATCAGGGAGCATTGTCAGTTATCTATCAAGGCATACCGGAAGATATGCTCCCGTTGATCGCTGAAAAGGAAACGTCCGCAGAAGCTTGGGAGACGATCAAGACCAATCGTCTTGGAGACGATCGCATCAAAGAAGTGAGGGTGCAAACCCTCAAGTCCGAGTTTGATCGGCTCCAGATGAAGGACAATGATTCAGTTGACGACTTCGCTCTGAGGATGAAGACCATCACCAATGAGATACGGCTGCTTGGAGAAAAATTTGAGGAATCAAACGCGGTCAGAAAATTTCTTCGTGCCGTCCCATCAAAGTTTATCGAGATCTCATCCGCTATAGAGCAATTTGGAGCTCTCAAGAACATGACCATGGATGAGGTTATTGGAAGGTTGAAGGCTCATGAGGAACGTCTACAAGGCTCTTCCGAGGAAAAACATGATGGGCAACTTCTTCTGACAAGATCGCAATGGTTGGAAAAAGAGAAAGGGCGCCGCCGCCGCCGTGATAGATCCAAGGACGAGTGTTTCATTTGCCACGAACTTGGACATCATGCTTATGAATGTCCGGAGAAAAATCGAGATAGGAAGAAGGATGAGAAAGGGATACTTCAGCTAGCTGATTGTGATGTTGACGATGACCCAAGACTGTTCTGATCAGGAAGAGGTGTTTTAAAAAAAAAGGAAAAAAAAGAGGAAGAGGTAGTTTTTATTTTTTGTGTGGCGTCAAGTCAAGTGTTAGAGGTGTGCACGGTGTTCCGTGAGTTGTGTCCATGTCCTCGTGGAGCGTCCTGGTTGCGGCCAGTGTGGATTCGGTGCGATGCCGAAGGCGGACGGCAATAGTAAGCTGCCGTAAAGCGAGAATGTGTGCGACCAGTAGAAGGAGAAGCTACTGCAAGAAAGTATAAAAAAGTATGGTGCGAACCGAGTGCGAGGATGCCAAGCAATGGCGGTGGCACAAGAGGTGCGAACCGAGTGCAGGCAGGGGCCGAGCAATGGCGGTGGCGAAAACATGGGAGAGCAAAGGGATGCACTCCTTGTTTCCTGCGTGGTCATACTTAGTGTACGGACACAATGGTCGAGTGAGAGTAGACAAGTTTGGATTAGGGAGAGATTGTTGGAATTAATCAAATCTTGTCCGTATCCAATATGAGAACGGATTGGTTATTTCCATATGTGTCTATGTAAACCTAGTTTGAATCGGTTCAGTTTTCTTGTACGAGTCAAGGAGCAGCCGTTCTGCTCCTATAAATATAAAGCAAAAAGAACCTATGAAGCCCACGGGCTGAGGCAAAACAAATCATCTTTCCAGTTCTTGCATATCCGGCTAGTTACGGTACATCAAAGCTGATAGTAGTACGTGATCGATCAAGGTGCTAAGCTTGTACGCGTGTATCTCGGCGCAGAAGTGCTTGTACTTGTGCATCTTGCTGGTTCGTCGTTGGTCGGAGAGGACTCGGTAGCTGGGCGAAAACCCAACAGAAACCGGCCTGGCCATTGTCGCAGGGTTTTCATCTGTGGTTGCCCATGTGGCCTTGGCTCAGGGTGGGGGGCCGTGCTGGCTTGGTTGCCCATCCGCTGCTCTTGCTGAGGCACAGGGCATATGCCAATGCAGGACATGCAGTGGCTATCCATGTCTGGCCATGGCTTGTTTGTTAGACGGAGGGGGGCATGAGCATGACATGAGTGCTTCTCTCGTGCCGACTCGTGGTCACCACCTCTCTTTGGCATTCCTATGCTATGATATGCATGCCCTTCAGTTCAGTGATATCATGTACACCACCACTACTATTTCACTTTCAGAAAAGAAGGGTTTTAAGGGCACTCTCCAGCGGCCCGACGCAAACGGAAGGCCGCGGTCCGTTTCCGTCCGTTTTTGATCGAGACCGGGAAAAACCCAGCCAAACGGCCCGGCCCGATGCATTTTCGTCACGCCGTCCGCCGCGACGCAAACGCGGCCCAAATTTGGGCGCGGTTTGCGTCACCGCGGACGGTCTGCTGTGTCCGCACGCGTCCTATTTAATCGTTCACGGTCCCACATGCCATGGACACAAGTTTAGATTAGATAATTTCATTAATAGCTAGGTTAGCCCGCCTATTACACCCAGAATTGCGCCGACGGCCGCATACCCGCCGTCGCGCGCCCTACCACTTCAGGGGCTACTCGCAGTCGCTCGCCCTACTGGCCGCCAGAGCCACCGGCGCCGCCGCCAGCGCCGGACGGACCAGCGCCGTTGCGTCCCATGACTCCCCAGATCGTGCGCTGGCGCTCGTCGACCAAGCGGCGCCGCTGCAACAGAGTCAGCCCCTGGTACTCCCTCACCCGATGAATCGCCTCGTGCCGGTGGCTCTCCTCCAGCCTCCGCCGCGTTTGCCCCTTCTCCAGGGCATTCATCCAGCGCGCCCTTTCTGCTGCCGCCTCCGCCGCCGCCTGCGTAGCTCGCGCACAGGCGGCCGCCACCGTCGCGTCTGCAGTGGCGTCCGCCTGTGCCCTTGCCACTGCAGCCACCGCAGCGGCTTCCGCCAGGACGTCCGACGGGCGGTGTGCCGGGTGCACGTACGCGCGCTCGACATCCGCTGAGGCGCGCCGCCACATTGCGCGGACCTCCTCTTGGGCGGCATGCGTCTCGGCCATGAGTCGACGCCCAGTTCGCTCGCGGCGCTGCGTCTCGAACGAGGCGAGGAGCACCCTCTGCACCTCGCCTGGCTCAGGCGCCTCCGGGTCGGGCTCGAGAAAGTCGAGGTCGTCGTCGTCCACCTCGTGCCGCAGCTCCTCGGTGTACGCCCAGCCGGGGGGGGGGGGGGGGGTCGGCGTGGAGTACCTCTGCGCGGGCCGCCTGCGCAACCGCCATGGCGTACCGCCCGGCAGCGGCTGAGGGTGAGGTGATGGCGGAACCGGAGCCGGAGCCGGATGAGGAGGAGGAGAAGAATGCGGGGGCGGAGGCCGTCGCCTCGCCCTGCAGCTTGGCCATGAGCTCGCCATGGAGCTGGGCCTCAGGGATGGCGGCGTACGCAGCGGCCTCCTTCACATCGTAGGTGAACCGGGCGTAGGCTTGCGCCGCCGGCTCGTCGTCCGGGAAGCGGGTGCGCGCCAATGTGACGATCATAGCCTAGGTGTTGTCGGGGTGCTCAGCCATTTTCTTTGTGTTGGTTGAACACCGCCGGCGACGCCTTATAAAGACCGCGATGGGCGGGAAGCAAAACACCGACGCCGGAACGCGCGAAACGCCGGCGCGGGGCGGGAAACGCCAGCGCGGGCTGGAAACGTCGACATGGGCGGGAACGTGTGAAATGCCGGGCAGGAAGCCGACGTGGCGGGACGTGGTGGCGCTAATTCTACAGCCGCCATTGACAACGTCCCCACAAAACGGACAGAGGACGGAAAACCGCCGATTTTTTGTCCGTGGGCCAACGCAAACGGACCAAAACGGACACGATTTGGGCTCAAAATGTGTCGGACCGTTGGAGATGCCCTAAGCATTCAGTCGGCCTGGAGCTTTGTTTGTATGCACATCTTTGATTTCTAAGGTTATAAGGTCCTGTTTGGAACACATGAAGTAAAACATAGGAATAGGAAAAACGTAGAAATTGAGATGTCATGTTTCCTGAATTCCCATAGGAACTAAACCAAAGAAATTTCCTAGCCTAAAAAGAAAAACCACCCTTCAATGGAAGAGTATACGTTTTTCTCCCCCATTTCTGTAAGTTCGAAGTTGAACTTAATCGAACAAGTCAAGGAATTCTATTTGCTCACAATAAATTAGTCCCCAAAGTGTCGTTTGATTGTCACGCTGGAAAAGTACAGTAATTGTAGACAGGGGAAGATGAAAACATGAGGTGAGACCTTATGTTTGTTTCCTCCAGAATTCTTATAGAATAGCTTGTGCCATAGGAATTTCAAACAATTATGAGATTCCTATTACTTTGTTTCAAACGGTATCATAGGAATGTTTCCTGTAGAAATCGTATCCTCCAAATTATACCGCAACACCTCTGGAAGGTGCCGGAGTATTTTGACCTCGACCCATCCGATGACGAGGAGTAGCCTACGGTTTTTGTTGTCTTTTATCTAGTACTGTAATTGGCCATTTGTGGCCCACCACCCCCTTTGCAATGAAAAAAATATGACCTGTTAAAAAAAAACAATTTGCGACGGGTCGCGTGTGTTGGGTGCTCTCGCTCGCATTGCGGACCAGTGCGGAAAAATTCTGCGGCGACCCAAACGGACAAAAACGACCAAATGGCATGTCTGTTTGGCTCTTTCCATTGGAGATATCCTTAGAGCATCTCTAATAGATGCCCTATCCTATATCTACTTTTTAGACATATAGGGCACTTGTTTTAGCGTTTTAGGGCACAAAAACTTTTCTGCTTTCCCAGATGCCCTATTTAGGGCACGCTTTCTCCAACAGGTGCCCTATTTTAGGGCAATTTTGGGCGCCCCAAAACAGATTCAATGAAAATTTTCCTTCTGTTAAACACGAATTCGACGAATCCGGGCGGATTCAATCGAATTGCCTCTTGCAGCAGCTAGAGAACACCGAGGCGAACCTAACGGTGGTCGCGCCGCTAGAAATAGGTCACCAGAATGTGGCCGGCGACGAGTCCGCGCGGTGGCCGGAGAGGAGACACGTCGGGGCGACAATCAAATACGAATTGGAACGAACAGAGTACCCCGTTAGGAACTTAGGCTCACCACGAGCACGAAGGAGCGCTCGACGAAGCGAGAGGAGGTCAGACGGCGACGAGCTCGTCCAAGGCGTCCGCCGGCCGAAGTTGAAGAAGACGGTGCGATTCTCCGCCTCCCGAGCTCCTCTGCACGAACTGGTCATCGAGGAGGACGAGTGATGTCTACGCACACTTCTATTCTTGTAGACAGTGTTGGGCCTCCAAGAGCAGAGGTTTGTAGGACAGCAGCAAGTTTCCCTTAAGTGAATCACCCAAGGTTTATCGAACTCAGGGAGGTAGAGGTCAAAGATATCCCTCTCAAGCAACCCTGCAATTAAGATACAAGAAGTCTCTTGTGTCCCCAACACACCCAATACACTTGTCAGATGTATAGGTGCACTAGTTCGGCGAAGAGATAGTGAAATACAAGTAATATGGATGATTATAAGTAGTAATTGCAATCTGAAATAAAAATGGCAGCAAGCAAACATGTAGCAGAACTGGTTGTAAACGGTGTTTCATTGCTTAGAAACAAGGCCTAGGGATCATACTTTCACTAGTGGACATTCTCAACAATGACATCAAAGCTGAATAATAAATACTACTCTCAAACACTCTCTTGTTGGATGATAAACACCATTCACTGTGTAGGGCTACAAGAGCACCCTCAAAGTCAGAGTAAACTAACACCACAACGTCATAAAGGAATCACACACGGTGCACATACTGTCACCTTTACAACCGTGAATAACCCTGGAGTTCATAATAAAGTAACCTCTAGAGTGCATAATAGATAAAGAGTAACATCACATATTCAACTAGATTACAAAGCTCATGATCACATAAAGATCACATGGGAGAGAGATATAAACCACATAGCTACCGGTAGAGCCCGCAGCCCCGGGGAAGAACTACTCACTCCTCATCGTAGGAGTCAGCAATGGCGATGGAGATGGCGGTGGAGTTGATGGAGATGACTCCGGGGGCAATTCCCCGTCCCGGCAGGGTGCCGGAACAGAGACTTCTGTCCCCCGAATCTTGTCTTCGATGGCGGCGGCGCAACGGAACTCTTTTCGGGAAAAGGCTTACTGTTCTAGGGTTTTTGCGTCGGGGGCAATATATGTGCGAAAGGGCGAAGGCGGTGGAGGGCCGAGGCCCCGTCATCAGGTGCTGGCGCGGCCAGAAGTGGGGCCGTGCCGGGACCTCATCTGGGGGCCTCGTGGCCCCTCTGCGTCAGGTCTTCGGTGTTCTGGAACCTCCCGTGAAAAATTGGGACTTTGGTATTAAATTCGTCCAATTCCGAGAATATTTCCTTAAGTGGTTTTCTGAAACCAAAAACAGCAGAAAACAGGTAACTGGCACTGTGGCATCTTTTTAATAGGTTAGTCCCAGAAAATGCATAAAACCACACAAAGTGTATATAAAACATGTAGCAAATGGTATAATATAAGCATGGAACATAAGAAATTATAGATACGTTTGAGACGTATCAAGCATCCCCAAGCTTAGTTCTACTCGTCCTCGAGTAGGTAAAACGATAACAACAAATAATTTCTGAAGTGACATGCTTTGACATAATCTTGATCATATAATATTGTAAGGCTTATGTTATGAATGAAGTGACTCAAAGCAATTGTCTATAGTTTGCAAACAAATAAACAAGGAGTAAACAACTACATCATATAAGTAAAAACTTTTCATGGATAGTACTTTCAAACAAGCATCAAAAAGATTTGCATAAGAGTTAACTCATAAAGCAATAGTTTCTAAGTAAAAGAGCATTGAAGCAACACAAAGGAAGATATAAGTTTCAGCATTGGCTTTCAACTTAGAACATGTATATCATATAGATAGTTGTCAACACAAAGAAATATAACAAGTGCAATAAGTAAGCATATAAGAGTTGTTGCACACAGTTGACACAAGTGTTTGCTTCTAAGGTAGAAGGAAGTAGGTAAACTAACTAAACATAAAGTAAAAGAAAGGCCCTTCGCAGAGGGAAGCAGGGATACAAACATGTGCTAGAGCATTTTAGTTTTTATAGGTTTTTGAAATCATATAGAGAGCATAAAAATAAGTTTTTGAGTGGTGTTTGTCGTTGTCAACGAATGGTAATGGGCACTCTACCCCCTTGTCAACCAGACTTTCAAGAGCGGCTCCCATTGAAGGACGTTATTTCTACCAGCAAGGCAGATCATTCCTCTTATCTCTTTTGTTTACACATGCAGTTAAAAACTGTTATCATTGCTTAGCTGATTAGATCAGGGCAAAAATGTGAAGAGAATGGAGCGGTTAAAGTTGTAATTAATTAGAACTGGGCACCCCATTTGCCAGCTCTTTTTTGCAAAGTTAATGGATAAGCGTTGTATATGCCACTAGTCCGGTTGGTGAAAGTTTGTCTAAAAGCAAATGACAAGGTTGATATCCGTAACACCACATACTTTCTCATGAGCTAATAAACATTGACACAAATAAGGTATAATAAGTTTTGAATAAAAGGTAGCACACGAAGTATTTGCTTGGAATGGCAGGAAATACCATGTAGTAGGTAGGTATGGTGGACACAAATGGCATGGGTTTTGGCTCAAGGTTTTGGATACACGAGAAGCATTCCCTCTCAGTACAAGGCTTTGGCTAGCAGGGTTATTTGAAGCAAACACAAGTATAAACTATGACAACAAGACATATATAAAAACATATTTCAAGCATTATAAAACTCTACATTGTCTTCCTTGTTGTTCAAACACCTTTACTAGAAAATATCTAGACCTTAGAGATACCAAACATGCAAACCAAATTTCAACAAGTTTTACGGTAGTTCTTCACTAATGGGTTTTAACTACATGATGTAAAAGCTTAAATATTGTCTACTTGAGAGCTCAAAACAATTGCCAAGCACCACAACATACAAGATAACAATCCATAAGGTCATGTATATTTTTTCATTATACCATCTACCACATTTAGCATTTTCTGTTTCCAACCAAACACCAATCAACTTATTTAAACATAAACTCTCGAAGTATTTATCAATGAGACAAGAGAGTATAACATAAGAGAACTAATAGCTCTAAACAAGAGATGCATGAAAAACAAGAGCTGAAAGAATTGAATTAATATAAAAGAATACTCAACAAATATAAGTGAAGAATAGGAGTATTCATAAGAAAAAGCGGAGCGTGTCTCTCTCCCACAAAGGAATGCTAGGATCCATTTTATTCAGAGAATGGAAATAACAAAAACAAAAACAAACAGACGCTTCAAGTAAAGCACATAGGATGTCTCGGAATTAAAATATAGTTTCACTAGAGAGGACCCGATAGTTTGTTGATGAAGAAGGGGATGCCTTGGGCATCCCCAAGCTTAGACGCTTGAGTCTTCTTGAAATATGCTTGGGTGACCCACGGGGGCATCCCCAAGCTTAAGCTCTTTCATCTTCTTGATCACATCACATCATCCTTCTCTCTTGATCCTTGAAAACTTCCTCCACACCAAACTCAAAGTAGACTTCATTAGAGGGTTAGTGCATAATAAAAAATTCTCATATTCTGCATGGACAAAACCATTACACATGCTACTGGACATTAGCTACAGCCACTGGTATTTTATGGAACAAAAATATCCATTCAAAATCAGCAAAAGGAGCAATGCAAAATAAATGGCAGAATCTGTCAAAAACAGAACAGTCCGTAAACACGAATTTTTTCGAGGCACTTAACTTGCTCAAATCAGAAAACTCAAAACTAATGAAAGTTGCATACATATCTAAGGATCACGTACAAAAAATCCGAGGTCATTTTGTTTTTTCTGTGAATTGTTACGAATTAAATGGTGGACAGCAGAAAACTGTTATTGCGCAGGAATCCAAATCTAGCATCAACTTCCTACTAGAGGCTTTACTTGACACAACAATGCAATAAAATAAAGATACAAAGGAATTGCTACAGAGGTAGACATGTTCCTTGACTCAATATAAAACAAAAAATAACAGAAATAAAACGTGGGTTGTCTCCCATAAGCGCTTTTCTTTAAAGCCTTTTAGCTAGGCAAGGAGATTTTTATGATGCTCTCATAAAAATGAGAGTTGAACAACAAAGGAGAGCATCAAGAGGTAAACATCAAACACATTTAAGTCTAACCCACTTCCTATGAAAAAGAATCTTGTAAAGAAACAAGTCATGAAAGCACAAAGCAATAAGCATAGGAAAGAAAAACAAGTGCAACTTCAAAATTTTCAACATAAAGAGAGGTGTTTTAGTACCATGAAAACTTCTATAACCATATTCTCCTCTCTCATAGTAGTTATTAAGATCAATATCAAGTTTAAGATCATGGTTGCAACAAAGATTTGGAACTAGAGACAATTACAAACCACATAAGTATTTCTCAACATAAGCAAATTTCTCCTCCATGGTGTAATTAGGAGAATTCAAGAACAAAGCAGGACTCTCATGAGTAAGAGTACCATCACAAGCAGCAATTATATCATTTTTATCCTCACATAAATAAGTAATAACTTCTGAACATAGAGGATTATACCATCATCTAAAGCATTATCATATAGCATATTTAAGCAATACTCATCATTATCATCAATAAGTTCACTTGTAGCATCATGAATTAAATTTACAACATAACTATCACATAAAACATTCTTATCACGAGCCACATGCATAAAAGAATTAATACTATCCACATGAGCATAGTCATTCTTATTAATTGCAGTGGGAGCAAATTCAACAAAATAGCTATCATTATTATTCTCATCACCATAATCATCAAATATAGGAGGCATATTGTAATCATAATTAATTTTCTCCTCAATAGTAGGTGGACTGAAAATATCATATTCATCATTGTAATCATCATATATTGGAGGTGTAGTATCATCAAAGTAAATTTTCTCCTTCGTGCTTGGGGGACTAAAAATAACACATTCATCAACAACGGCTTCCCCAAGCTTAGACTTTTCCATAGCATTAGCAATAATGGTGTTCAAAGAATTCATACTAATAACATTGCTACTAGCATGCAAATAAAGTTCCATCGGTTGTTTAATTTTCTCTTCAAACACTTCATGTCCTAACTCAAGATAAATTTCATAGAGCTCTCTAATTTTTTCTTGTTTTCCATTAAGCCTAACTAGAATAAAAACAAGAAACAAAAGGTAATAACTGCAGGATCTAAAGGAGATACCTTCCAACGCTTACCTCCCCGGCAACGGCGCCAGAAAATAGCTTGATGTCTACGCACACTTCTATTCCTGTAGACAGTGTTGGGCCTCCAAGAGCAGAGGTTTGTAGCACAGCATCAAGTTTCCCTTAAGTGAATCATCCAAGGTTTATCGAACTCAGAGAGGTAGAGGTCAAAGATATCCCTCTCAAGCAACCCTGCAATTAAGATACAAGAAGTCTCTTGTGTCCCCAACACACCCAATACACTTGTCAGATGTATAGGTGCACTAGTTCGGCGAAGAGATAGTGAAATACAAGTAATATGGATGATTATAAGTAGTAATTGCAATCTGAAATAAAAATGGCAGCAAGCAAACATGTAGCAGAACTGGTTGTAAACGGTGTTTCAATGCTTAGAAACAAGGCCTAGGGATCATACTTTCACTAGTGGACATTCTCAACAATGACATCAAAGCTGAATAATAAATACTACTCTCAAACACTCTCTTGTTGGATAATAAACACCATTCACTGTGTAGGGCTACAAGAGCACCCTCAAAGTCAGAGTAAACTAACACCACAACGTCATAAAGGAATCACACACGGTGCACATACTGTCACCTTTACAACCGTGAATAACCCTGGAGTTCATAATAAAGTAACCTCTAGAGTCCATATTAGATAAAGAGTAACATCACATATTCAACTAGATTACAAAGCTCATGATCTAATAAAGATCACATGGGAGAGAGATATAAACCACATAGCTACCGGTAGAGCCCGCAGACCCGGGGAAGAACTACTCACTCCTGATCGTAGGAGTCAGCAACGGCGATGGAGATGGCGGTGGAGTTGATGGAGATGACTCCGGGGGCAATTCCCCGTCCCGGCAGGGTGCCGGAACAGAGACTTCTGTCCCCCGAATCTTGTCTTCGATGGCGGCGGCGCAGCGGAACTCTTCTCAGGAAAAGGCTTATTGTTCTAGGGTTTTTGCGTCGGGGGCAATATATGGGCGAAAGGGCGAAGGCGGTGGAGGGCCGAGGCCCCGTCATCAGGTGCTGGCGCAGCCAGAAGTGGGGCCGCGCCGGGACCTCATCTGGGGGCCTCGTGGCCCCTCTCCGTCAGGTCTTCGGTGTTCTGGAACCTCCCGTGAAAAATAGGGACTTTGGTATTAAATTCGTCCAATTCCGAGAATATTTTCTTAAGTGGTTTTCTGAAACCAAAAACAGCAGAAAACAGGGAACTGGCACTGTGGCATCTTGTTAATAGGTTAGTCCCAGAAAATGCATAAAACCACACAAAGTGTATATAAAACATGTAGCAAATGGTATAATATAAGCATGGAACATAAGAAATTATAGATACGTTTGAGACGTATCAACGAGGAATTCACGGAGGAGCTTCCCAGCCGCTCGGTACGGCAAGGCGAGGCTGGAATGGGCGGCAAATGCCTGGGCAAGGCGGCGGCCGAAAACCTAGGGTTAGCGGCTGTGAGGGCGGCGCCCGGGAGCGTAGATTGGCGGGGAGGGTCTCCGGCGGCGTGCGGAGCTCTTGGAAGGGAGCGCTGTCCCCGTCCATGGCGCGGAGGTGGTTGACGGCGGTCGAGTCGGAGGGAAAGGGGCGAAGCAGAAGCGGTTCAGCGTGGCGATTGGAGTCGCGCGCGGTGAAAAGGAAAGGATAGGGCACGTCCCCGCGCGGTCCTCCGTGCCCAAATATAGGGCAGAGAGGAGCAAACTATAGAGCTATCCTATTATGGGGCACCACATAGGGCACCTGTTGGAGCTTCATTTTTGCCCTTTTGTGCCCTAAAAACGGGTTTTACGGCATGGAGGCTAAAATAGGGCATCTATTAGAGATACTCTTAGAGCATCTCCACCGAGGGGCCTCTAAAGGACCCCCCCAAATGCCCTTTGGGGGGCCGGACACGAAAAACCGCCACCAGCGGCACCCCCCAAAGCCTCGCCCCGAGGGATTTTGTGTCCGACACCCCTAATAGGGCCTCCAAGTTTGGAGGCCCTCCTGGGGGTGCCGGACATCGCCTCGGCCATGGCCCTGACAGCGATGGCCCGCCCGTCATACACACGACGCGCCGCGCCATTTTTTCCGAATGCAGGCAGTGTGATTTGCACCATTTTTTTTTAGATAAAGGTGTGATTCGCACCATGACTACATGAATCAGAAAACCTAAAACTAAAACTAGCTAATCTAGCCGAAGTGGCGGTACAGCTCGTCCCAGTGGTCGGTCGGCTCCTCCTTGACCTCACCGGCGTCTCGTCCGGTCACCGGCGGCTCGGCTTCGTCGTCCGAGAGGACGACGAGGCCGGCTTCACGCGCGGAGAAGGCCTCCGCGTACTCCATGGTCGCCGGCTTGACGGTGTTGAATGAGAGTCGCGTGGCCTCGGCGATCTGCGCCTGGAACAGCGCCTCGGCCTCCTCCTCCGTCATCTGGCATGCCGGAGCGGCCGACGATCCCTCGCCGTCCTCCGTCTTGACCTTCTTGGTGCTGGTGTCGGCATCGACCAAAACGGTGCATCTAGTCCGGCGTGGTGGCGGCACCGACAAGCTCGGCTCCTTCTTGACGGTGAGGGGGGGCGTCTGGCGCGATGCAGACGACATCGTCATCGCCGAACGCGGGGAGGACACGCGCGACGAAGCCGGCTTCGGTGTCCTCGACGCCGGCGCCAACCACGGGGCCCGCTGCGCGAGGGGGATGAAGCCGTACTCGGCGAGGATGGCCTGGAAATTGCGGCCGCCCCACCAGTGCCGGCGCCACTCCCTTTTCCACGCCGGCGGCTTGTACAGGCCGGGCTGGTCATCGATGGACGCCTGGCGCTCCGCGGCGAGAAGCGGGCGCCACCTCGGGCTGTTCACCACGTACGCCGGGTCATCGCGCTGCTCCAGCGTCAGATCCAGACGGCGGGCGAGGATGAGCGCGTCGAGCCCGACCCCGTCGTCTGGCAGGGGAGGGACGGCGTAGCCCATGGCGCTCGTCACCCACCGCCCGGGCAGGCGCATGCCCGGCGGAACAGGGATGCGCTCAGTTGCCATGAACTCGGCCTCCTCCAGCCTGATGTTAGTCTTCAACGGCGCCGCGCCATCACCACCGGTGGAGGAAGAGGAGAGGAAGAGGAGGCGTCGGTGGGAGGGAGAGGAAGAGGGGCGTCAGTGTGAGGGAGACGGAGACGCTGCTGATATAGCCGGGGGAGACACACCGCCGGCGGTTCCCGAGGCCATTTACTCCGGCAGACGGGCTGGTGGGGAATATGAACGGCGGCACCCGCTAGGTGTTCAGCAGTTCGCTCAAAATTTACGCGCGTTTGGGGATGGGCCTTTGGGAAGTGCCGCTGTGGGCGGCCTCCAAATGTTGACCGGACATATGTCCGACACCCCCCAAAGGAGGCCCAATTGGGGGGGTGTCGGACACTGATTTAGAGGCCCCGGTGGAGATGCTCTTAGGGCATCTCCAACGGCCCGACGCATACGGACGTCCGCGGTCATTTTCTGTCCGTTTTTGACCGGGGCCGGGAAAAGCCCAGCCCAACGGGTGATACGTCTCAAACGTATCTATAATTTCTTATGTTCCATGCTTATATTATAACCATTGCTACATGTTTTATATACATTTTATATGGTTTTTATGCATTTTCTGGGACTAACCTATTAACAAGATGCCACAGTGCATGTTCCCTGTTTTCTGCTGTTTTTGGTTTCAGAAAAGTTGTTAAGGAAATATTCTCGGAATTGCACGAAACAAAAGCCAAAGTCCCAATTTTTCTTGGAAGGATCCAGAACACCGAAGAGGAGACGGAGGGGGGCCACGAGGCGGCGCGCGGCTCCCCCCTTGGCCGCGCCGCCACGTGGTGTGGGCCCCTCGGGCGCCCACCGACCTTGCCTTTCGCCTATAAATACCCCCCGATGGGAAAACCCTAGGGACCCGATCACTTTTCCACGAAACATCCCGTAGCCGCCGCCGTCATCAACCCTAGTTCGGGAGGGTTCTGAAACTCTTCCCGGCACCCTGCCGGAGAGGGGAATCATCACCGTAGGGCTCTACATCACCGTGCCCGCGTCCGTACTGATGCGTGAGTAGTTCATCCTTGGACTACGGGTGCATAGCAGTAGCTAGATGGTTGTCTTCTCCTTATGTGCTACCATGTTTAGATCCTGTGAGCTGCCTATCATGATCAAGATCATCTTTATGTAATGCTACATGTTGTGTTTGCTGGGATCCGATGAATATTGAGTACTATGTCATTTCCTTCATAATATATTATGTGTGTGTTATTTATGATCTTGCATGCTCTCCGTTGCTAGTAGATGCTCAGGCCAAGTAGATGCTTGTGACTCCAAGAGGGGGTATTTATGCTCGATAGTGGGTTCATGTCTTAATTTAATCTGGGGGAGTGACCGCAACCTCTAAGATTGTGAATGTACTGTTGCTACTAGGGATAAAACAGTATTGCTTTGTCTAAGGATAATTGTATTACTTACATTACACACTTTGCCTCATGCAATAATCTGTTGATTGCAACTTAATACTGAAATGGGTGCGGACGCTAACCGGAAGGTGGATTATTAGTAATAGATGCGGTTGGAACGGTCTATGTATATTGTTGTAATGCCCAAATGAATCTCATACTAGACATCATGACTATAGTACATGTATCATTATGCAGTTCTTTATTTTGTCAATTGCCCAGCTGTAATTTGTTTACCCGCATGTATGTTATTATTTATTTATGGAGAGACACACCTAGTGAACTGTGGACCCTGGTCCTTTTCTTTTACATTGATAATACAACCTACTGCAAACACTGTTTCTTTCATTCTCTGCAAACAAACATCATTTTTCACACTATACGTCTAATCCTGTGTTACAGCAAGCCAGTGAGATTGACAACCTCACTATTGAGTTGGGGCAAATTATCTTGGTTGTGTTGTGTGCAGGTCTCTCGTCAACTCAGCGCCCAGCAAGCTCTTTTCTGGCGCCGTTGACACCTTGAGAAAAGTCTTCATCTCCTACTGGTTCGATAACCTTGGTTTCACAACTGAGGGAAATTTGCTGCTGCACTACTTCATACCTTACTCTTGGGGTTTCCCAACAACACCATCGTGTGCATCAAGCTCTTTTCTGGCACCGCTGTCGGGGAGGTGAAGCACCTCTGTTCAGCAAATCTCCATCTCCCTCGCCAACTTAGCGCTCAGCAAAATCTTTTCTGGCGCCGTTGCCGGGGAGTTGGAGCACTTCTGCAAGGGGAGTCTCTCATTTCCAATCTCTTTATTTTGTTTTTTTCTTGCTTAGTTTATTTTTATTATTGTCTTGTTTGCTTATTATTATTAAAAATACAAAAAAATTAGTTACTTGCATTTACTTCTTTATTTCGGTTTTGTTTTAATTTTGCTAAAATGTTGCTCCCTAAGTACACCCTGGAAGACCTGTCAGTAGGTAGTGGTTCTATAATTGGAAAGGATAACATTGAAGAGTTCTTTAATCATGTTAGTAAGCATAAAAATATTGAGGATAGATCCATAGCAGAACTTGCCCCAAATTATGAAACTGCTGCAGCTTCTTTACTTCACATATTAGAGGCTAGGTTTGTTAACCTTCACCCCATAATGGAACAAATGTTTCTTAACCTTCATGATGTTGAAAATGCTGAAAAGAAAGATTTTATTCTAGAAACCTTGCTTAAAGAATTTGGAGATGTTACTGTAGAAGCTAGGAAAGTCTTTGATCGTTTTAATATGCTGGGCTCATGCGTAGAGGTTATTAATTCCTTTGAAAAGTTAGGAAAAACCGAACCTAAAAAGGGGGAAGAAATCAAAGTACCAATACCTATTAAACTTGTAGCCATGCATGAAGCCTTGGAAGAAAATTTTGATTGGATTGTCCCTCAAAACCCATTTGATGAATGTAGTAAACCTAAAAGTGATGAAAGAGGAACCTCTGAAACTCATATAGATAAAATACAATGCATAGTTGAGAGGATTTCTGTTCTTGATTTGGATGCCACTTGAGTTTCACTTTCTGTGCCTAGCTGAAAGACGTTAAAGAAAATCGCTTATGGGAGACAACCCACTTTTTATTTCTGTTATTTTTCTTTTTCTTGAGTCAAGGAGCATGCTTACCTCTGTAACAACTCATTTGTATCTTTATTTTATTGCATAGTTGTGTCAAGTAAAACCTCTAGTAGGAAGTTGATGCTAGATTTGGATTTCTGCGCAGGAACAGTTTTCTGCTGTCCACCGTTTAATTCGTAAGAATTCAGAGAAAAATCAAAATGACCTGAGAGTTTTTGTGCGTGATCCTCAGATATGTATGCAACTTTCATTAGTTTTAAGTTTTCTGATCTGAGTAAGTTAAGTGACTCGAAAAAATTCGTCTTTACGAACTGTTCTGTTTTGACAGATTCTGCCATTTATTTTGCATTGCTCCTTTTGCTGTTTTTGAATGGATCTTTTTGTTCCATAAAATACCAGTGGCTGTAGCTAATGTCCAGTAGCATGTGTAATGGTTTTGTCCATGCAGAATATGAGAATTTTTGATTATGCACTAACCCTCTAATGAAGTCTATTTTGAGTTTGGTGTGGAGAAAGTTTTCAAGGATCAAGCGAGAAGGATAATGTGATGTGATCAAGAAGATGAAAGAACCTAAGCTTGGGGATGCCCCCGTGGGTCACCCAAGCATATTTCAAGAAGACTCAAGCGTCTAAGATTGGGGATGCCTTGGGCATCCCCTTCTTCATCAACAAACTATCAGGTCCTCTCTAGTGAAACTATATTTTAATTCCGACACATCTTATGTGCTTTACTTGAAGCGTCTGTTTGTTTTTTGTTTTTGTTTTTGTTATTTTCGTTCTCTGAATAAAATGGATCCTAGCATTCCTTTGTGGGAGAGAGACACGCTCCGCTTTTTCTTATGAATACTCGTATTCTTCACTTATATTTGTTGAGTATTCTTCTATGTTACTTCATTACTTTCAGCTCTCGTTTTTCATGCATCTCTTGTTAGAGCTGTTAGTTTTCTTATATTATACTCTCATATCTCATTGTTAAATACTTGGAGAGTTTATTTTTAGATAAGTTGATTGGTGTTTGGTTAAGAACAGAAAATGTTAAATGTGGTAGATGGTATGATGAAATGATACATAATCTTGTAGATCATTAAATTGTGTCACTTGAATCATTGATGTTGTTTTGAGATAGTAATATGCTTAATGGTAAACATGATGGTTTATTAGAGTGGAATGATTAATGGTTGGTCTAGAAAACTTGAAGCTGTGCCACACTTAAATATCGAGTTGATAGCATGATGATATATGACTTCTAATGTTAAAAACAAACGTAATGACTTTGTGTTATGCGCTACGGTCGGGGTCCCAACAGTGACTTGTTCATTTTCCACAGTCCCTCATGGAGTGATTTTCATTATGCCTTGTAAGATCATATTTCTAGTTGGAATCTTTTTGCTTGTGAGTTCTAGGCTGCGGTTTTCATGGCACTTCCACCACCATATTTGCTAGCCTCTTCGGTACTTTGCATTGCCCTTTCTCACATTGAGAGTTGGTGCATACTTCGCGGGTACATACAAAACTCGTGGGAGATCTTCATCATGTTCTCCTACACATAAGCCAAATATCTTCCTCAAAACATCCATCATACCTACCTACTACAGCATTTTCATAGTTGTTCCGAGATATATTGCCATGCAACTTCCATCTTACATTACATGACTTGTTGTCATTTATCATTTATATATTGCCTTGCATGATTCTTTACAGCTGATGTGCGGTTTTACCCATGTTTTATATATTGCCTTTGTATCTTTATTTTATTGCATTGTTGTGTCAAGTTAAGCCTCTAGTAGAAAGTTGATGCTAGATTTGGATTTCTGCGCAGGAACAGTTTTCTGCTGTCCGCCGTTTAATTCGGAAGAATTCACAGGAAAATCGAAATGACCTGGGATTTTTTGTGCATGATCCTCAGATATGTATGCAACTTTCATTATTTTTGAGTTTTCTGATTTGAGCAAGTTAAGTGACTCGAAAAAATTCGTCTTTACGGACTGTTCTGTTTTTGACAGATTCTGCCATTTATTTTGCGATGTCTCTTTTGATGTTTTTGAATGAAGTCTAATTTGAGTTTGGTGTGGAGTAAGTTTTCAAGTATCAAGAGAGAGGATGATATGATGTGATCAAGAAGATGAAAGAGCCTAAGCTTGGGGATGCCCCCGTGGGTCACCCAAGCATATTTCAAAGAAGACTCAAGCGTATAAGCTTGGGGATGCCCAGGCATCCCCTTCTTCATAAACAAACTATCATGTTATCTCTAGTGGAACTATATTTTAATTCCGTCACATCTTATGTGTTTTACTTGAAGCGTTAGTTTGCTTTTATTTTTTTCTTTTCTATTTTAATTTTATGAATAAAATGGATCATAGCATTCTATTATGTTTATGGCGAAAGCTGAAAGCCTCAGCAGTTATCTTCTATGTTTATGGCGAAAGCTGAAAGCCGCATCAGCTAGGTTATACTCTCTTGTTTCATTGTTAAATACTTGGAGAGTTTATGTTTAAATAAGTTGATTGGTGTTTGGATGGAAACAGAAAATGCTAAATGTGGTAGATGGTATAATGAAAAGATATACATGCTCTTCTGGATTGTTATCTTGTATGTTGTGGTGCTTGGCAATTGTTTTGAGCTCTCAAGTAGATCATGTTTAAGCTTTTACATCATGTAGTTAAAACCCATTAGTGAAGAACTACCGTAAAACTTGTTGAAATTTGGTTTACATGTTTGGTATCTCTAAGGTCTAGATATTTTCTAGTAAAGGTGTTTGAACAACAAGGAAGACAATGTAGAGTTTTATAGTGCTTGCAATATGTTTTTATATACGTCTTGTTGTCATAGTTAATACTTGTGTTTGCTTCAAATAACCTTGCTAGCCAAAGCCTTGTACTGAGAGGGAATGCTTCTCGTGCATCCAAAACCTTGAGCCAAAACCCATGCCTCTTGTGTCCACCATACCTACCTACTACATGGTATTTCCTGCCATTCCAAGCAATTACTTCGTGTGCTAACTTTTATTCAAAACTTATTATCACTTATTTGTGTCAATGTTTATTAGCTTATGAGGAAGTATGTGGTGTTACGGATATCAACCTTGTCATTTGCTTTTAGACAGAATTTCACCAACCGGACTAGTGGCATATACACCGCTTATCCATTAATTTTGCAAAAAGAGCTGGCAAATGGGGTGCCCAGTCCCAATTAATTACAACTTTAACCGCTGCATTGTCTTCAGATTTTTGCCCTAATCTAATCAGCCAAGCAATCATAGTAGTTTTTAACTACATGTGTAAATAAAAGAGATAAGAGGGATGATCTGCGGTTGGGTAGAAATAACGTCCTTCAATGGGAGCCGCTCTTGAAAGTCTGGTTGACAAGGGGGGTAGAGTGCCCATTACCATTAGTTGACAACGACAAACACCACTCAAAAACTTACTTTTATGCTCTCTATATGATTTCAAAAACCTATAAAAATTAAAAAGCTCTAGCACATGCTTGTATCCCTGCTTCCCTCTGCGAAGGGACTATCTTTTATTTTATGTTGAGTCAGTTTACCCACTTCTTTCTATCCCCGAAGCAAACACTTGTGTCAACTGTGTGGAAAAATTCTTATATGCTTACTTATTGCACTTGTTATATTTCTTTGTGTTGACAACTATCTATATGATGTACATGTTCAAAAGTTGAAAGCCAATGCTGAAACTTATATCTTCCTTTGTGGTTCTTCAATGCTCTTTTACTTAGAAACTGTTGCTTTATGAGTTAACTCTTATGCAAATCTTTTTGATGCTTGTTTGAAAGTACTATCCATGAAAAGTTTTTACTTATATGATTTAGTTGTTTACTCTTTGTCTATTTGTTAGAAAACTATAGATCATTGCCTTGAGTCACTTCATTCATAACATGAGCCTTACAATATTATATGATCAAGATTGTATGAAAGCATATCACTTCAGAAATTATTTGTTGTTATCGTTTTACCTACTCGGTACGAGTAAAACTAAGCTTGGGGATGCTTAATACGTCTCAAACGTATCTATAATTTCTTATGTTTCATGCTTATATTATACCCATTGCTACATGTTTTATATACATTTTATATGGTTTTTATGCATTTTCTCGGACTAACCTATTTACAAGATGCCACAGTGCCAGTTCCCTGTTTTCTGCTGTTTTTGGTTTCAGAAAAGTTGTTAAGGAAATATTCTCGGAATTGCACGAAACAAAAACCAAAGTCCCTATTTTTCTCGGAAGGATCCAGAACACCGAAGAGGAGACGGAGGAGGGCCACGAGGCGGCCACACCTGGTGGAGTCGCGGCTCCCCCCTTGGTCGCGCCGCCACGTGGTGTGGGCCCCTCGGGCGCCCACCGACCTTGCCCTTTCGCCTATAAATACCCCCGACGGGAAAACCCTAGGGACCCGATCACTTTTCCACGAAACACCCCGTAGCCGCCGCCGTCGTCAACCCTAGTTCGGGAGGGTTCTGAAGCTCTTCCCGGCACCCTGCCGGAGAGGGGAATCATCACCGGAGGGCTCTACATCACCATGCGCGCCTCCGGACTGATGCGTGAGTAGTTCATCCTTGGACTACGGGTCCATAGCAGTAGCTAGATGGTTGTCTTCTCCTTATGTGCTACCATGTTTAGATCTTGTGAGCTGCCTATAATGATCAAGATCATCTTTATGTAATGCTACATGTTGTGTTTGTTGGGATCCGATGAATATTGAGTACTATGTCATTTGCTTCATAATATATTATGTGTGTGTTATTTATGATCTTGCATGCTCTCCGTTCCTAGTAGATGCATGTGACTCCAAGAGGGGGTATTTATGCTCGATAGTGGGTTCATGTCTTCATTTAATCTGGGGGAGTGATAGCAACCTCTAAGATTGTGAATGTACTGTTGCAACTAGGGATAAAACAGTAGTGCTTTGTCTAAGGATAATTGTGCTACTCACATTACACACTTTGCCTAATGCAATAATCTGTTGCTTGCAACTTAATACTGAAAGGTGTGCGGATGCTATCCGGAAGGTGGATTATTAGTCATAGACGCAGTTGGATAACGGTCTATGTATCATGTTGTAATGCCCAAATGAATCTCATACTAGACACCATGACTATAGTATATGCATCATTATGCAGTTCTTTATTTTGTCAATTGCCCAGCTGTAATTTGTTTACCCGCATGTATGCTATTATTTATTTATGGAGAGACACCACTAGTGAACTGTGGACGCCAGTCCTTTTTCTTTACATTGATAATACAACCTACTCCAAACACTGTTTCTTTCATTCTCTGCAAACAAACATCATTTTCCACACTATACGTCTAATCCTTTGTTACAGCAAACCAGTGAGATTGACAACCTCACTGTTGAGTTGGGGCAAAGTAGCTTGGTTGTGTTGTGTGCAGATCTCTCGTCAACTCTGTCGAGGTGTGATTCCCACGGAACATGGATGATCACTCTCGGGGGAGAAGTTCGTGAAGGGGATTGAACACGTTAGTCAACAACCCTGAACCGGCCCGGCGACGGTGCTCGTCGTGCCTGTAGAGGGACAACACGACAGAGATGGACTCAGGCCCGTACCCAGGTTCACGGCCCTCAGGAGGAGGTAAAACCGCTACTCCTGCTTGTCTGTATTGCTCTGTAGGGGTTACAGCACAATGAGCCAAAGGTTGAAAACCCGATCCCTTGCTACGGAGGTGCTCCCTCTCCTTATATAGGCGCCCTGGGCCTCATCCCTGTGTGCTGCGCAGTGGAAGGGTTCCCACATGGCGACGAAGCGGTGGAGTGGGGTGCACCGCAGCTGGGTTGTCCATGGACTCGGTCCATGGTCGTAAAGCCTGCCTTCGTGACAGAAAAGCCGCCGTCTTCGCTGGGCGGCCAGCTGGTGCAGCAGCGATCGTGGGGGTGCCCACGGTGACGTCGCCCTTGGAGCGTAGCGCCGGCCAACTGCTTTATCACCAAAGAGGAAACCTTCGTAAGCCGGCGCAGGGGACACAGCTTTGTTGACTCCTTTAATCACCAAAACGGCAACTGCGGCGCCATCGTCATCGCGCGCAGACGCGCGCGTCACTCTGCGGCGCGGCAGAGGCCATGTGCGCCTTGCAGTGGTTGCTTCGGAGCGAAGTATCTCCACAGGGCCTGGACGGCCTTGTGGAGGGATTTGTGTTGACCCCTCTCCAGGGGAGAGGGTCCTGTAGAGGAGCAGCCTCGGGAGGGGCCTCGTCAGGCCTTCGCTGCCCTCTTCAGCCCTCTCGAGGGATTCTCCTCTCGAGGGTCTCTCCAAGCGTTTTGCTCGGTCCTTAGCCGTTTCAACGATTCTGTCGCGTGTGAGGGCTGTGGAGAGTGGGCTCTGCACACCCTGGATCCCACTGGGCCGACAGTAGCCCCCGGGCCCATGACGGGCACAACGAGGCCCATCGGGTCCAGGCGAAGCGTCGTGGGTCCAATATGTCCGGCCGGCCCGTGACACGCGTCGTCCGGGGATGAACTTGCGGCGACTCGGTTTCTCCGGTAGAAACGTGCGTCGTGGGGGGTCCCACCACGATCTCCACGACCGCGCCTTGGTAACTGCCCAAATGCGGTATAAAGCTGCGCGCCGGTCCGAACCGCAGTCATTACTCACTTCTGCGCTCCGCCGTTAGCTCTTGCTCTTCCAACACTTCTTCTCCGGCGAACCTTTTTCTCCTCCTTCTCCTTGTCCTTCCGCGCCCTTCTTCTTCTCCGGCAATGGGAGGGCCCAAAGGCAAGGCGGCGATGTCCACGCTCCCCTCCGATGCGCAGGGCGAAGAGGCGCTTGGACCCGCTCTGATCGGGGTGCGCGTCGATGCGGTAGCGCTGGACAAGATCCAGCACTTGGTCGCCGGGAGGACCAATGAGCACGGCGCCAGCGACATCCAGGGCGCGAGGCACGGCCGCCTTCCGGCGGGGTTTTTCCCCATCTTCCTCCACACTCTCTTCGCCGGATTGGTGCCTCCGTATTCGCCTTTCCTCGAGGCCGTCCTCGAGTTCTGCCAGATCCACCTTCTCCACCTGCACCCCAACGCCGTCCTCATCCTCTCCATCTTCGCCTACCTGTGCGAGGCGTATCTGGGGGTGCAGCCCTCGGTGGCCCTCTTCCGGAGCTTCTACGCGCTCCGGAACACCGCGAAGGCCGAGCGGACGGGGTGCGTGTCCTTCCGCATTGCGGACGGCATGGGGGACGTCTACATCCCCATGTCGTGGAGCGACGACAAACCCGTCACGGCGGTGTCAAAGAAGGTGGACGACTTCAGGAAGAAGTGGTTCCTCATCGGCGTCAAGTCGCAGAGCTCCCTCCTCGAGGTCCCGGTGGCGCCGCCCGTGAAGAACACCCATTGGGGGAAGCAGGCCTTCCAGGGCCTGAAGATAGGAAGCCTTGTGGCGCGCATGAGGACGCTTCGGGAGAACGGCCTCACCGGCCAGATGATCGCGGAGGACTTCGTGCGCCGCCGCATCGCTCCTCTACAGGCGCACAAGAAGCCGATGTGGATGTACTCGGGCCCCACCGACCCGATGCGCCTCCATCCCTGCGACCACCGCCCCGCCGTCGTCGAGACCATCATGGGCGGGCTCTTCATCAACCCCGACGTGTCTGTGGCGGTTGCGGCGGAGCTGAGGCCTCTTCATCAGATGAATCTGGCTACGCGCTTGGCGATTCTGGAGCGGATGCCCACCTTCACCCCGCTAGGCCTGGCGGGGGAAGAGGAGGAAGAGGGGCCCATGCCCGTGGCGAGGGGACAAGACGCTGCGGAGTCACCGTACGCGTCTGACGCCGAGCAAGGCGACGCTGCGGCTGGGGCCGTTCCCTCTGCAGGCGGGGCGAGCTCGTCAAGGGCCTCGCCCCCTCCTGAGGAGGTCTTCGAGCTCTCCTCCAGCGACGATGAGGAGGCCGAGGCGGGGCGACAGGAGCCCCGAACCAAGGCGGCCCATGACAGGCCTGCCGGGGAGCCCCCAAGCGCTTCCCTCAAGAGGAAAGCTGAGGCGGCTCCTGGGGGATCCGGAGTCCGGGCCACGCTTTCTTGGCGTTCGTCCGGCATGGCGTGGGTTGACACCCGCGCCAAGAAGTCAGGGTGAGTGTTTCTAATTTTGTTCTCCTCCTTCGATCTTTGCTTGTTTGCTCCACCTGACAGTTCTTCTTGTTCTCTGCCAGCGACCCAGCGCCTGTGAAGCGCCGCAGGCTCCGCAAAGCGGCGGACGTGAAGAGGGCCGCTCCGGAGGCCGCGGCAGAAGAGGCCCCGAGGCCTGCGGAGGAAATCCCGACGGAGGAAATCCCTGCAGGCCCTCACGGGGACGCTCCTCCGGCCGAGGCCACTGCGCCGCCTCCGGAGGAAGAGCGCCCTGAGGAGCAGGTGGAGAAAGCGGCCACCCCGCCGCGTGTTGCGACTCCGCCAGTGCAGCAGGAGGCCGCGGCAGGCACTACATCGGCCCCGCCCTCGCCAAAGGCCGATGAGACGGTGGGAGCAGATCTCCCGCCGCCCCCCGCCAAGCACCACGGCGGAGGAGGAAGCAGCGGCTACGGGGCAGGGCTTCTCTGCCTCGGGAACAGATGAGGAGGCGCCGCCCGAGCGGGATGACACCGGGGCGCAGGGCGCGGGCGCCGAGGCGGAGGGTTTGCCGCCAAGCCCCCAGGCTCACACGGAGGCTCCCCCCTCCAAGCTTGACACAGGCGCAGGGCCTTCCGCGCCCCGCGGGACTTCCCAGGCCCTATCACTCGGCAGCTGGGACTGGAGCAGGGGGCGACGCGACGTCGCCTTCTGCTTGGTGTGGGAGTCCCTGGAGGGGCTGGAGGCCCACCTTGCCCAGGAGGACCGGGAGCTTGCCCGGCAGCGAGACGAGCTCGCAGAAGCTTGGGCCGCGTTCCACGCGGCTGTGGAGGCTCGCCGGCGGAGCGACCAGGCCTTGCAGGCGGAGCGCAAGAAGGCGCTGCGCTTTGCCGAAGAGGTCCGCGAGGGCGCCATGCGCGACGCCGAGGAGCTTCTGCAGCCCTTGAAGGCCGAGCGCCGGGCGGCGGCGGAAGACTTGGCCGCGGCCAGGGCAGAGCGGGAGGCTGTAGAGCACTCCCTGGCAGCCAAGCACCACGAGCTTGTCGAGCTTGAGGCCAAAATCCTCGCCGACTCTGAGACCGTGCGGACCACCCTGGAGGGGGTCCGCGCGAGCTTGGACGCCAGGGGGCGGGGCCTGAGCGAGCGTGAGGAGGACGTGCGCCGCCGCGACGAACAGCTGGCGCTGAGGGAGCAGGAGCTGTCAGGGCAGCGCGCCGCCCTCGAGGCCCGCGAAGAGAGCCTGGCTGCGGCTCTCGGCAGGTATGAACGCGAGGTGGCTACCCACAAGGGGCATGTGGAGCGCTTCAACACGAGGTTCGCCGAGCAGAAGGCGGAGGCTGAGAAGGAGTTCCAAGCCCGGGAGAAGGCGTACCACGCCGCTGTCTCCCGCGACTACGCCGAGAAGTTCAAGAAGCAGGAGAACCGCTTCAAGAAGCGGCGCGATGAGGACGCCGCTCGTATCTATGAGCTGGAACAAACGAACGCCCGACTGAACTCCCGGGCGCGGCGCGCCACGGATAGTCGCCGTGCTGCCGAAGAAGCTCGCGAGCGCATGGCGCAGGACCTCGCCTCCCTCATGGCGGACATGGAGGAGATGAACAAGCAGGTGGGCCCTGCTGTGGAGAAGGCGGTGGAGGCCGCCGAGAGCGCCAAGGCGGCGCAGGTGCTGTCGCAGCAGTGGGAGCGCATGTTCCAGTCCTTGGTGGGCCGGGGCCGCGAGCTCGCCGCGAAGCTGGGAGTGGATGCGCCGACCGTTCCTCTTCAAGGCAACTCCGACGCCGCCACCTACCTCATGTACTTCGAGCAGCTCTTCTCAGCGCTCGAGGGCCCTGCCGCCGAGCTCCGCGACGTCGTCGATGAGGAGTGCCGCCAGCTCCTGGTGGTGGCGGTGGACCGCATCTTCTCCAACCTCATGAACCTCCAGCCTGGCTTCGACCTCACCACGGTGACCGAGCCTCTCGAGGGGGAGGAAGGGTGGAAGATCTCCAACTCCATCCGCGACCAGGTGGATGACTTCTGCAGCCGCTTCAAGCGGGCCGCGGCGGAGGATGAAGACGACGATGAGGAGGGCGAGTCTGGAGGAGAAGGGTCCGGCCAGGACGACGGCGAGGCCTCCGCTTGACTTCCTCCTGTACTGCGCTTGTAGCGCCATAGAGATGTTTGCTTTTAAAGACTTTTGCTTTGCGGTTTGTAATACACTTCGTATTTTTAAGCATGTGCTGCTAAGTCTGTGTGTGCTCCCCTCGAGGGGCCTTTGCTTCAATTCCCTGTCTCTTTCGCTCTGCGTCGCTGGACCCTTCTCTTCGCGCTATGACTCCGCCGCTGCGGTATGCTCGAGCAATGACTCGGCAAGGCCGGGGGGAGTTTAAGGCTTAGAGAGGTAAGAGCCCTCGAGTCGCGATGCTCAGGGCCCCCCTTTGACGCGCAAGCAGCCCATGGAGAGTGAAGGAAAGAAACGCTCAAGGGACGCAGAGTGCTCGTGAAAGAGACGCAAGGGTTCTCTTGGTGTGAGCAGGGTACTTAGCTTCGCGAGGCTTTTCGCCCTGCGTAGGACTCCTCAGGTGATGTCTTTTCCTCCAGGGGCCGAGCTTTTCCTCCATAGGCCTGGAGGGACTCTTGTTCCCTGTGGATGTTAGAGAGGCGAACCAAAACGCTAGAGCCTAGTGGCAAGGACTCATGCGCGCTTATAGGTTTCCTCATGGGTGCCTCGCGAGGAGAGAGGGTACCAAGGTCCTTTGGAGAGGTAGCGTGTATCCGGGAGCATGCCCTTTAGCCAGAGCTCAGGGTCCCTTGGATTTTGCAGTGCTGCTGGGGTGCTCTTGGGCACAGGCACCGTACTCAGCCCCCGCTCGCGAGGTGCGCATGGGAAGAATATAAGCGCACATGTGAAAGTAAATGACGAAGGTAAAACTTGCCATCGAAATATTACACAGCGGCGCCTCAGCGCAAAGCTCACTTGGGAACGACACGGCGCCTTAGCGCAAAGTTCACTTAGGAACGAAAATGGCGCCCGAGCACAAAGTTCACCTGGAACGAAAATCGGTTCATTACACTTGGGTTTGCCAAGCTAACGTTCCTTCCATGTCGAGGCATGGGGACCACCCATTAGTGGCAGAGGTTCACTGCGGCCTGCGGTGGCTCATTAGCAGGAGAGCTCGGAGGGCTGACCCTCGGGAGAAGCTTGGAGAAGCTTGGAGGTGAAGCCGTGAGCTTCCCTCTAGAGACAAAAAATGCCTGGCGTGACAATGATCACGGGTAGAACTTGCGCAGATGTGCGATGTTCCACGGGTTCTTGACGGGGATGCCGTCTTCGGTCTCGAGGTGTACTGCGCCAGGCCTGGCGATGTGGGAGACCCTGTAGGGGCCTTCCCACATCGGCGAGAGCTTGTGGAGGCCTTCCCTGGAGAGGATTCGCCTGAGGACGAGGTCGCCCGCCTCAAGGGTGCGTGAGCGCACATGGCGGCTGTGGTAGCGTCGCAGATCTTGCTGGTACTTTGCCGCTCTGAGAGCGGCACGGCGGCGCAGGCCCTCGAGGAACAACAGGTCGTCGTTGTGGAGGCCCTCTTGGGTGTCCTCGTTGAAGGCAAGGACCCGTGGGGATCCATGCTTGATTTCTGCGGGGAGGACAGCTTCAGCTCCGTATACAAGGGCGAACGGCGTTTCGCCCGTAGGCCTTGAAGCGGTTGTGCGCATGGACCAGAGCACAGATGGGAGCTCATCGATCCAGCCCTTGCCGTGACCCTTGAGGATGTTGAAACTTCTGGTCTTGAGGCCCTTGAGGACTTCTGCGTTCGCTCGCTCGGCTTGACCGTTGCTGCGTGGATGAGCCACAGAGGCGAAGCAGATCTTGACGCCGAGCTTTTTGCAGTAGGCTCGGAAGGTGCCGCTGGTGAATTGCGAGCCATTGTCGGTGATGATGCGGTTAGGCACTCCGAAGCAGCAGACCAAGCTCCTGATGAATTTCACCGCGGCTCCGGCTGGTATGGTGCGCACTGGTTCCTCTTCGGCCCACTTGGTGAACTTGCCGATGGCCACGAAGAGGAAGCGATAGCCCCCCTACGACTTCGGGAAAGGGCCCAAAATGTCCAGCCCCCAGACTGCGAACGGCCAGGAGAGCGGGATGGTCTGGAGCCCCAGCGCCGGCTGATGAATTTGCTTGGCGTGGAACTGGCAGGCGTCGCAGGCTTGGACGATGGTGACCGCATCTTGAAGCACTTGTGGCCAGTAGAATCCGCTCCTGAAGATCTTGCCCGCGAGGGTGCGCGCACACAAGTGGTGGCCGCACTCCCCGCTATGGATGTCCTTGACCAGCGTTCGGCCTTCCTCGGGAGGGACACATTTGAGCGCGATGCCATTCGGGCGCTTGCGGTATAGGTTTCCCTCGAGGATGCAGTAAGATTTCGCTTGTCGAGCGATCCGCTCTGCTTCCGCATCTTCCTCAGGGAGGATCCCCTTTACCAAGTAGTCCTTGAGCTCGTCAATCCAGCCTGTGTCTTGGTGGGCTGCCGTCAGCAACAGACGCTCCCCGGTGTGGGGACCACAGTCGGGTGCCCCAGCGACAGGAGCTGGTGGGAGTGCTTCGTCTGTGCTTGCAGCTGTGGCCTCTTGAGGCTGCTTGATGGATGCCTTGGCGAGCCTTTCTTCAAAGACGCCGGCCTGCTGGGGTTGCCTTCTCGAGGCTCGCTTGGCGATGTCGTCAGCCTCCTGGTTTTCTTTCCTCGGGATATGCATAAGCTCCATGCCCCTGAAGTGCTTCTCGAGCTTGCGGACCTCTTCAAGGTATGCGGCCATGTGGTCGTCCTTAGGCGTGTAGCTCTTGTTGGAGAAGTTGACAAGCAACTGGGAGTCACCTTTGACGAGTAAGTGCTTGACGCCTAGAGCGATGGCTGCCCTTAAGCCGGCGAGGAGGCCCTCGTACTCGGCGATGTTGTTGGAGATCTTGTCAATCGTGAAGCACAACTGAACTGCGTAGTAGAGCTTGTCGCCCTTGGGCGAGGTTAGGACGACGCCTGCCCCGCCGTTGCGGCAGGCAAAGGCTCCGTCGAAGTGCATGGTCCAGTGGCTGGGCATTGTGTCTCCAGAGGGCTCGGCCTCTTCTCCCCGAGGCTCCTCAGGGCTTGGGTCAGTCCATTCGGCGACGAAGTCAGCCAGCGATCGTCCCTTGATGACTCTTGTGGTGTCGAAGCATAAGTTGAATGGCTGCAGCTCTATATTCCAACCCGCGACACGGTCTGTGGCGTTGGGGTTGCGCAGGATTTGCTCCAGGGGGAAGGAAGTGACCACCGTGATGGGGTGGCCCTGGAAGTAATGTCTCAACTTCCTGGAGGCGATGAGGAGAGCGACGAGAAGCTTCTGCTGCATTGGGTACCGCTCCCGAGCATCCCGCAGTACCGTACTGACAAAGTACACGGGGTGCTCGACAAGGGTTGTCGAGGGAGGTGCAGCGTCGATTCTCTGTGGAGGCTCTTCAGGGTCCTTGTCGAGATTTGCCTGTGGAGGCTCTTCAGGGCCCTTGTCGAGACTTGCCTGTGGAGGGGTCTCGGCAAGGGTGTTGGGAGCAGACTTGACTTGAGGCTGTGGCCCTGGCAGGGGGTCTGTGGAGACTGCTCCTTCGCCGATATCCTTGTCGGGCGGCTTTGGGCTTGGAGTGGCAGCGCTCTTATTGGGGAGGACTGGCTCTTCCCTCTCGACCACCAGGACAGCGCTTGCGGTCTGAGGAGTGGCTGATAAGTACAGCTTCAGATGTTCGCCTGTCCTGGGGGCCACCATGACTGGTGGGCTGGCCAAATATCCCTTCAGGTCTTCGAAAGCCTTGTCCGCCTCGGGGGTCCACTTGAATGTGCCGGATCTCTTCATGATCTTGAAGAATGGCAGGGCTCTCTCACCGAACTTAGAGATGAAGCGGCCCAGGCTAGCCATACAGCCTGCTAGGCGCTGCATGTCCTTGAGTCGACGAGGAGGCTGCATCCCTTCTATGGCCTTGATCTTGTCAGGGTTTGCTTCTATGCCGCGGTGGGACACGAGGAATCCGAGGAGTTTGCCTGAAGGCACCCCGAAGACGCACTTGGCGGGGTTCAGCTTGATGTTCACTTTGCGCTGGCTGGCGAAGGTTTCCTCGAGATCCCTCAAGAGAGTATCTCCCTCGCGAGACTTGACCACGATGTCGTCGACATATGCCTCTGCATTTCTGCCCATCTGTGGCCCCAAGGCTATTCTCATGAGCCTCTGGAAAGTGGCGCCGGCGTTCTTCAGGCCGAAAGGCATGCACGTGTAGCAGTACACACCACAAGGGGTAAGGAATGCTGTCTTCTCCTCGTCCTCTTTGGCCATTTTGATCTGGTGATAACCAGAGAAGGCGTCCAGAAAACAGAGGAGGTCGCAGCCGGCGGTGGAGTCCACGATCTGGTCTATCCTCGGCATGGGGTATGGGTCCTTGGGGCAGGCCTTGTTGACGTCGGTGTAGTCGATGCAGAGTCGGCCTCCTCCAGCGGGTTTTGGGACAACCACGCCGTTGGAGAGCCAGGTGGGATGCGCGACTTCGCGGACGACATTTGCCGCTTTTAGCTTCTCTACTTCCTTGACGATGAATGCTTGCTTCTCGGGGGCTTGCTTGCGTGCTTTTTGCTTGACGGGGCGTGCGTTTGGACACACGGCTAAGTGGTGCTCGATCACCTCCCTCGGTACACCGGACATATCTGACGGAGTCCATGCGAACATGTCAGAGTTTGCCCGGAGGAAGGCGACGAGCGCGCTTTCCTATTTGGGAGGCAGGGCAGCGCCAATGGTGACGCCGGCCCTGGAGCCCTCAGCCCCCGAGCCACTGGTGCTCAGCGACACCTTCTTCGTGGCAGCTTGCTCCTGGGAGAACACTTGTTTCTTCTTCTTGGGCCTCTCAAGAGGTTCCATGTCCTCGTCAGCCGGAAACGCCATGGCAGCTGCCTTGTAGGCGTTCTCGACAGCGCGCGTGGCATCCAAGATGTGACCATGGATGGCTATGGTGCCAGCGCTGCCGGGGATCTTGACCATGAACTTCGCGAGGGCGGGGTAGCCGAGGATGGCATTGTACGGCAGGCCGATGTGGGCGACGTCGAAGTCGATCAGCTCCGTGCGGTAGTTCTTCTGCGTGCCGAAGGTGACGGCCAACCGAACCTGCCCCAGGGGTTCGATTGAACCACTGGTGACCCCTGTGAACGGCCTGGAGGGCATAAGCCACTCGTAGGGCACTTGAAGCGTCTCGAAGGTCTCGACAGAGATGACGTTCAGGCCAGCTCCCCCATCGATGAGCGTCTTGGAGACGGTGATGTTGTTGATGGTGGGGGAGCAGACCAGGGGGAGGGTTCCAACAGTCTTGGTCGACTTGGGGTGGTCCTTGGCGTCGAAGGCGATGGTGTACTGGGACCACTTGAGGGGCCTGGAGGTCTCGGTGCTCGGGAGCGCAGCATTGAGCTCGCGGGCGAACTGCTTGAACTGGTTGTTCGACTTGGGCGCCTGAGCCCCGCCGAGAATGCAGGCCATAGCCCCCCTTGGGGCCTGGTAGCCTCCATCTTCCTCGTCAGGGAGGTTGTTGTTCTTCTCGGCGGCGTTGGCTTGAGTGCCTGGCGGCTTCTGATAGCCGCCGCCGCGTCCGCCTCTGCCGTCCCTACGGTAGCCACGGCCTCTGCCGCGGCTCCCGTTGCCTTCTTCGCGCCCGCGCTCTCGGCTCAACCTCTTGAGGTCGTAGCAGTCGTCTGTGGCGTGGCCGCGCCTGTTGTGGTAGACGCAGAACGGATGGTTGTCCACTTCCTTGTCGCCAAGCTCAGGAGAGCCTCTGCGGGCGCTTTTGGCGGCTGGCTCTGCTGCCAGGACAGCGGTGGTCTTGCGCTTGGTCTCTTCACGCTTCTTGTGGCTCTTGGAGCCTTCAGCTTGGTCGTCAGCCCGCTGGCTCATCTTGACAAAGAGGAGTCCCTCTTCAGCCTTGGCGCACTTGTCAGCGAGGTCGAACAGCTTCACCACAGAGGTGAGCTTGTCGTGGATGCCCAACTTCTCGAGCATCCTGCGATTTGTGACGCCCTACCTGAAGGCGGCGATGACCTGCGTGTCGGGGATGTTGGGGATCTTGTTGCGTACTTGGCTGAAGCGCTGGATGTACTTGCGGAGGGTCTCATCCTTCTTCTGCACCACCGCGCGCAGGTCGTTGTGGGTGAGCGCGCCCTCGTACGTGCCCTTGAAGTTGGCGACGAATTGCCTGCAGAGCTCCTCCCAGGAGTCGATGGAGTCCTCAGGCAAATTGAGGAGCCAGGACAGCGCGGAGTCCCTGAGCGCGTGGGAGAACCAGTTGGCCATGACCTTGTCATCTCCTCCTGCAGCCTGGATGGAGGTGGTGTAGAGCTGCAGGAACTCGAGGGGATTGCTCGACCCGTCGAAGCCCTTGGGGAGGGCTGGCCTGAACTTCTGCGGCCAGACTACGTGGCGCAAAGCGCGGGTGAAGGCCAAGCAGCCAGAGGCGTACGTGGCGATTCCTCCTTGGAGAGCCCTGCGATTCTGCTGCCCTGCTTGGCCGAGTTCCTAGACGAGGCGATTCTGGAGGTCTCTGCGGCGCTCCATGCCCACTCGTGCGTCAGGCGCGGTGCGCTGCACGATTTCGCAGTCGCGCGGCGAGGATGCGTGCGAGGGAGCCCTCTGCGCCGCAGCTGGAGGTGGCCCCGGCGGCGGCGGAGGCGCACCTGGTGCAGCCGTTCCCGCGTGGCCGGAGTGGTGGACCACGGAGCGCGATGGAGCGGGGCGCGTCGTCGCGACGTCGACGAGATGGTGGAGGCGGTCGAGCCACTGGTCGTGGGCCTCTGCGCTCGGCCGGTAGCGGAGAAGCTTCTGGGCCATGAGAAGCGCAGTGTGCGGCGTGGGCTCCTGGCGTCCCTGAGAGGACGCGCTCTGGCGCCGAGACGGATGCGAGGACTCGGCGTCCTCGTGATGCTCGGAGAAGTCCTCATCCTCGCGGCGGTCACCGCCGTGATGCTCCTCGCTCTCGGGCTCCTCCACGCGTGGGCCGGTGTTGGCATGCTCATTAGCGCGAGGGCGGCCGCGGCGGCCACGGGTGGGAGCGGTGCCAGGCTCGGTGTGAGCCCTCTCAGCAGCGCGCCTGTTGGCGCGCGTCGTGCGGGTGTCTGTCATGGCGCGGAGGCCGGCTGGAGGTTGAAGACGCGCCTCAATCCCCTACCTGGCGCGCCAAATGTCGAGGTGTGATTCCCACGGAACAGGGATGATCACTCTCGGGGGAGAAGTTCGTGAAGGGGATTGAACACGTTAGTCAACAACCCTCAACCGGCCCGGCGACGGTGCTCGTCGTGCCTGTAGAGGGACAACACGACAGAGATGGACTCAGGCCCGTACCCAGGTTCACGGCCCTCAGGAGGAGGTAAAACCGCTACTCCTGCTTGTCTGTATTGCTCTGTAGGGGTTACAGCACAATGAGCCAAAGGTTGAAAACCCGATCCCTTGCTACGGAGGTGCTCCCTCTCCTTATATAGGCGCCCTGGGCCTCATCCCTGCGTGCTGCGCAGTGGAAGGGTTCCCACATGGCGACGAAGCGGTGGAGTGGGGTGCACCGCAGCTGGGTTGTCCATGGACTCGGTCCATGGTCGTAAAGCCTGCCTTCGTGACAGAAAAGCCGCCGTCTTCGCTGGGCGGCCAGCTGGTGCAGCAGCGATCGTGGGGGTGCCCACGGTGACGTCGCCCTTGGAGCGTAGCGCCGGCCAACTGCTTTATCACCAAAGAGGAAACCTTCGTAAGCCGGCGCAGGGGACACAACTTTGTTGACTCCTTTAATCACCAAAACGGCAACTGCGGCGCCGTCGTCATCGCGCGCAGACGCGCGCGTCACTCTGCGGCGCGGCAGAGGCCATGTGCGCCTTGCAGTGGTTGCTTCGGAGCGAAGTATCTCCACAGGGCCTGGACGGCCTTGTGGAGGGATTTGTGTTGACCCCTCTCCAGGGGAGAGGGTCCTGTAGAGGAGCAGCCTCGGGAGGGGCCTCGTCAGGCCTTCGCTGCCCTCTTCAGCCCTCTCGAGGGATTCTCCTCTCGAGGGTCTCTCCAAGCGTTTTGCTCGGTCCTTAGCCGTTTCAACGATTCTGTCGCGTGTGAGGGCTGTGGAGAGTGGGCTCTGCACACCCTGGATCCCACTGGGCCGACAAACTCAGCGCTCAGCAAGCTCTTTTCTGGCGCCGTTGACACCTTCAGAAGAGTCTTCATCTCCTACTGGTTCGATAACCTTGGTTTCACAACTGAGGGAAATTTGCTGCTGCACGACTTCATACATTCCTCTCGGGGTTTCCCAACAACACCATCGTGTGCATCAACGGGGCGACGCAATTTGCCCGGACCGTCCGCGGCGACGCAAACGCGGCCCAAATTTGGGCTCGGTTTCCGACGCCGCGGACGGTCCGCTGTGTCCGCGCGTGTCCTCCCCCTTTTTGACCTGGCCCCGCGTGTCAGCGACTCCGCCCCCCAAATCTCTTCCCTCCTCTTTGTCATCCTTCCCGCGACTCCGCCGCCACCCCCAGACGCCGCCGATTCCACCGCCTGCCCTTCGCCTTCGCCTCGCCATCGCCATCACCACCCCGCCGGTGGCCTTTGCTCCCACTTCCCGGCGGGTAGGCCACCATTCCTGACCGGCGAAGGCTTCGTCCGGGGAGGTCATCTTCCGCGCCCGCGAGGTGTTCGGCCATTTGCGCCGCCCGGTTTTAGGTAAGATCCCGGCCACCTTTCCCATATTACAAGCGATGAAGGGCGCAAATATTCATTTATCGTGCGGTGTCGTAGATGGAGCTGAGCAAGATTAACGAGTACACCTACTCGGGGCCGGTGCGGAGGGGCTCGGTGAAGGGTCGCGCGCCCAATCTCCTGCGCAACCGAGAGAGGGAACACTACCAGCTGTACCGCGACTACTTCCACCCTACAAATCCAGTCTTTGATGCACAAAGATTCCGACGCCGCTACCGGATGTCAAGGCCGTTGTTCTTGCGGATTATGAGTGGGGTGAAGGCCCAGGACAACTACTTCGTCGCCAGGCGCGATGCCACCGGTATGCTTGGCTTCACCTCCTACCAATAATGTTCTGCTGCTATTCGCATGCTTGCATATGGAGTTGCTGGTGATCTCGTCGATGAGTATCTACGGATGAGCGAGTCCACCTGCCTTGAGTCCATGTACAGATTCTGCAGAGCTGTCATAGATGTTTTTGGCGATGTTTACCTTCGAGAGCCCATAGTTGAGGACACTGCTAGGCTGCTGTCGATCAACGAGGAGAGAGGGTTTCCGGGGATGATAGGAAGTATTGATTGCATGCATTGGGAGTGGAAGAACTGTCCATTTGCATGGCAAGGCCAGTATAGTGGCCACGCCGAGGGTTGCACTGTCATCCTTGAGGCCGTGGCATCACAAGATCTTTGGATCTGGCACTCTTTTTTTGGCATGGCCGGCTCCCACAATGACATCAACGTGCTCCAGCGATCTCCTGTCTTTGCTAGGCTAGCGGAGGGTGATGCTCCGATGTATAACTATGAGATCAATGGCCATGCATATGACAAGTGCTACTACCTGGCTGATGTCATCTATCCTGATTGGTTCACTTTTGTGAAGACAATTCGTGAGCTAGTAGAGTAGAAAAACAGGAGGTTTGCCAAGCATCAGGAAGCATGCAGAAAGGATGTGGAGCGTGCATTTGGTGTGCTCCAATCTAGGTGGGCTATTTTTCGCCACCCTGCGAGGACTTGGAGCACAGAGGTGATGTGGGAGGTCATGACTGCTTGTGTGATCATGCATAACATGATCGTCGAGTATGAGCGCGACGATGGCCTCCATGACCAAGGGTGGGAGTTTTAGGGTGAGTTGGTTGCAGCACATCCAGGAGCTGCTACATTTGAGGACTTCCTGCATATGCACGAGGAGATCCGTGATCGTGGTACTCACTAGCAGCTGCAGAGGGATTTGATTGAGCACCAGTGGGCATTGGTAGGAATCATCCCCGGAGACAACTAGTTATCTTCCCCTTTGTTTATTTAAACTTTATTTTTTGTATATATGTTTGTTTAAACTATGTTTTATCATCCAATTGTTGGAGCACTCGTATTATTTGAATGTTCAAGTTGATGAATGTTGCAATTCTATACTACTCATTCGGTTTGAAAAAAAATCTGAGTGGCCAAAAATGCGTCGGGCCGCTGGGCTGGGGCGCAACCCAAACGGACATTGGGGCGGACATCACCCATTTCCTGTCCGCGGCCCGTGCAAACGGACCAAATCGGACACGATTTGGTCCCAAAATGCATCGGACCGTTGGAGATGCCCTTAGCCACTCGCCACTGCCGCTCACCACCATGCCACTCCGCTGGTCAGGATCGGGCAAAGCAAGGAAGAACGACCACGAGGCAGGGTCGACCTCGGGCGCCGCCAATAACGTTCCCCTTCCCTGACTCGAGCTCCAGGCCCCCAATCCCTGCCCACGCCGTTCTCCATTGCGCCGCCGGGCGCTGCTGACAGCTAAAGGAAGAGCATGGACCGTCTACTTATCCGTTTAACGACGTAAGAGCATCTCCACCGGGGGCCTCTAAATGTGTGTCCAGCACCCCCCAATTGGGCCTCCTTTGAGGGGTGCCGGACATGTGTCCGGTCAACATTTAGAGGCCGCCGACAGCGGCACTCCCCAAAGGCCCACCCCCAATCGCGAGCACACTGTCGAACACCTCGCGGGCGCACGAACCACCGCCGATGAACACAAATCTCGATGAACACAAACGATTCAAACGATTGAAATTAAACTAAACGATTCTAATTTAAACCCTAGCCTAGTTCTCCAGCCACGCCATGTCGCTGTCGTCGCCGCTGCCGTCGTCGTCGAGCACGATGTAGGCGTAGGAGGAGCCCGATCCGCCCAGGCTGGTGGACGCGCCGTCATGGCGACGCGGTGCACGGCTGCAGGAGGCGCCGCCGGACGAGGATGAGGCCACCGTTGCCACCGAGTTTGCGATGGCGGCGAGGTAGCCGGGGCTGCCGCGCTCGATGGTGATCACCGAGTCCGCGATTGCGGCCAGAAACCCGGGCGCGTCGCCGTCGTGCTCGTTCCGCAGTGGGGACGACACGTCGTACCCGTACGGGATCGTCTCCACGGGAGGCGGAGGCGTCCTGGGGCGGCGCAGGTACATGCGTCCGCGTGGTGGCGAACGCCGTTGTTCACGGCGTTCGCGGATGACGATGCCGGTGCCTCCACGACGCAGAGGCGAGCGCGGCTCGTCCTTCACCGGGCGGTGACTGCGGCGCTGCGTGGACGACGGAGGGTGTCGGAGAGGGAGAGAACAGAGGGCGGTGTGGGAGAGAGCGCGCCGTGGGAGAGGGGATTTAAGGGCGGCAGGGGAGGGGGCGGTGCGCGAGCATCCGCGCCGGCGTAAATGCGTTGCGTGGACTGCCGCGCACACTGTCGCCGGCGTGTACTGCCGCGCACGCTGTCGCCGGCGTTAATGCGACGCGTGCCGGCAGGTCTGCCGCCGCCATCTCGTCGCATCACCTCCCATTCAGTCCCATTGCCTGGGAGACTGCCCGGCGACTCGTCGACATTAAACGCGGCGGATCGGCCTGCTGCGCGCCTTCATTAAAATGGGCGGGCCAGCGCTGTCAGGCCATGGCCGAGTCGATGTCCGGCACCTCCAGTAGGGACTCCAAGTATAGAGGCCCTATAGGGGGTGCCGGATATAAAATCGCTTGGGGCGAGACTTTAGAGGTGTCGTTGGTGCAAGTTTTTGGTGTCCGGACCTAAAGGGCCCTTTAGTAAGAACTTTAGAGGCCCGGTGGAATGCTCTAGACAGATAAATGCGACTAAAATGCATATTCGTTTACGTCCGCCAGTTGGAATCATCTAGAGGACCTTTATTCACTGCAAGTATTGATCCCCTCTGATTGCTAGATGAGCATCACATCATTGTCCGAACTCCAATGAACACAGTGATGAGTTTCTTTTAAACCCGATCTGATTCCGCCAACGTGCAAAATTGGCTCCCTACAACGCCTGCACCCATTCCTAGAAGAGCAAAAATGAAAGAACAGGGTTGATTGACATTTGACAGCCGCTCCAGCTGATCCATCCACAAGTTGACTTTGCCTTCCAAGCAAGAGCAGGATGCAGCCATGGCCATGCACGAGGGCACGAGGCCATGGTCGGATCAATACAGAGACAGCGCATCGACGCGACGCTGAAAGAAAGCCTGAAAGCAACCCATCCGTCCGTCCGTCCGTCCGTTGAAGTGACCATTGCTTGCTTGCTCTGTGTTCGACGCAAGGGAAGAGAGGAGGAGCACGGTTCAAAATTGTTCCTTGCCGCGCTGGTACAGCAACGCTATCTATCGCTGTTGCGCTGTACCCGATGACGGCATGCCATGGCAGGGCGTCGCATCCACCCATCTTATCCGCCCGTCCGCCGGCACGTGCGAGGTCGCCGTCGCTGCCGGTTCACGCTGTGCGCTGCGTCTTGGCGCGCAGGCATGCGGTTGCGCACAGAGACGCACATGGAGTCCTCCATGCCCAAGGAGAAGGACGGAGTAAATTTTGGGCAGAGGCGGAGGCCAATGGAAGGCGCCGCCACCCGGCGCGTCCTGGGGTAGGTGAGTTCAACATAGTTCCCTCGTCGCTGCCACTGAGGGCATCTTGAGCGGCCCGCCACGAACGGATCGCGGACGTTTAGTTCTGTCTGTTTCCGTTCGGGACCGTGAAGACCCAGTCCAATGGCCCTGACGTAAAATGTCCACGGTGTCCGCCGTACAAACCGCGTTCAAATTTGAGCCTCGTTTGCATCCGCGCACTATCCGCGTGATGTCCGCGCTATTTATGCCTGCCCCCCGGCAGTGGCGCGAACACCACTCACACTCCCGCCGGTTGCCAAAATTTCCCCACGCGCTAAACCCAAAACCCTACTCCGGCGCCGATGGAGAACATCGGCTCCGTCGCGGCCACCGCGCCTGCCGCCAGCCCGGCCACCGCCGCCACCGCCAAGACCAATGTCAGGGTGAAAAAGGAGAAGCCAATGTCCGCGGAGGAGAGGTGTGTGGAGAACATGAAGCGACAGGCGCGTCGGTTGGCCGAGAAGTCAAGGAGGTTGGAGGCGTTTAACGCCGCCAAGGAGGAAGAGAGGTTGCGGATGACAGTGGTGGCCGCCCGGACTCAAGCTCAGGAGAACATGAAACAGCGGGAGCTCATCGGCGATGGCAAGATCGACGCCGTGACCGGAGCGGCCTCGAGTAGCTTGATGACGTCCCACGCTCTGCACCCTCCGATGTTGCCCCGGTCGCCCGCGACGCCGAGAGCGGCGGCTCCGGTTCCACAGGCCCACACGTTGTCCCGGTTTGGAGGCGGGCGATCGTCGTCTCTGGAGCTGCCACTGATGATGGACGGGGACGTGGCGTGGCCTATCAACCTCAACCACACCCCTGCACCCGTGGACTCCGCGCCGCCGGTGCGCAAACGCTCTCGGGAAGGTCCATCGGTGAGCTCCATGAATGCCCGCGCCCTGTTCGACGAAAGGGCCACCCCGAGCCTAGGCGATCCGGTATGGTCCATCTTAGTTGCCATACGTTCGTTTATTATGCATGGTGTCGGTAAAACACCGAGTTGAATGTAGGAGTTCTACGCTGAACAAGGCGACAACATCATGTATGGCATGATCCACGGCGGCGGCTATGGAGCCATTGGGACGGAAGGCACCCAGGCCGAGGCATACGACATTGGGGAGCAGCCCCTTTTCGACGTGGGATCGGGATCGACCGTCCCCACGGTCTTCTTCAATGATGGCCAAGGGGACGAAGAGGAGTACGATGTGGAGGACAATGCCGACCCGGACGCCGAGCTTCCGGCGACCCGGAATGCTGCGACGAAGAAGATATCGAAGAGGACCGCGGGCTATACGAACAAGGAGGACGAGTGCCTTTGCCGGTCTTGGCTCACGTCGAGCGTGAACGCCATTGTCGGCGCCGAGCAAAAGGGCAACGCCTATTGGAAGAGGGTCACTGTCGACTTCCATGAACGCCGGCAACTCAAGCCCTTTAACATCCACAGCGACTGCGGCCAATTGTCCATTCAAAAACGATGATCCTACATTCAGACGACCGCGCCTATGAGCATCCACATCGAACGCACCTATGAGCATGTGAACCGCCCCAAATTCGGCGTCGGCGTCGCCGACACGGTACGTCCTTGCCCTCCTCATATAAAATGCCATGCTCCATTGTTTGTTTTCATGAGTGGCCACCATTCCATGGTATATGTAGATTGCCCAGGCTATGGAGTTCTTCAAGACCGCCTATGAGGGCAAGTCCTACCACTTAATCCATTGTTGGTAGGAGCTTAAGTACCACGAGAAATGGAAGCAAACCTATCAAGGCTACCAGAACAGCTTGAAGAACGACAAAGCACCGGTGACCGTGGACATAGAAGATGAGGACTGTGGCAAGGCTGTTCCTTCCCATGGAAGGCCAAGGGGCCACAAGGCCTCGGCATCTGACATGAAGAGGGATGCCGCCGCCAATGCATTGAACGAGACCTTGATGGGTGGATGGCCAACAAGGAGGAGTTCCTTGCCGCGAGGGAAGAGAAGAAACACTGCGAGAAAGAGGCCGCTACTGCCCAATTCTTCGACCTCACGAAGAAGGCAATCGAAGTTGAACAGAGATTGGCCAAGGCAAAAGACATCATGACAAAGGCGAAGGCAATAGAGGCCGAAGCCAAGATCATGACCGAGAAGAGGGAGATCATGCTCCGTGGACACTACCAACATGGCCGAGAACCAAAAGGCTTGGCTGATGAAACGTCGCGCCATCATTTCACAATGCGACGCACACATGATGCAAGCCATGGAACAATGAAAAAAAATTAGGTTCATAAAAAAAAGTTGAGCGCCCAAAATGTATCGGGCCGCTGGGCTGGGGCGCGACCCAAACGGACAAGGTGGGCGGACATCACTCATTTTCTTCTATCCGTGGTCCGATTTAAAAGGACCAAAACGGACACGATTTAGGTCTAAAATACGTCGGGCCGCTGAAGATGATGATGCCAGTCTTCATTATTCACTGTACAAATCTTTGCTTATCCAGTTGTCCTCCTCGGTGGACCGATTAAAACATATAGTGTATATTTTTTCCGTGATAGATATCATGTGCTTAGTTTTGTTGTCGCTGAGAACTGTTTGCCTAGATGCTGGCTTGCTTTATCTGGACATTGTATTTCTTTTTTTTTGAGAAACACAGTACAACGCAAGCGCTAATATACACGCGCACACATTCACCCCTATGAACGCACGAACGCACACCCTACCCCTATGAGCATCTCCGAGAGACTGAGCCGGCGGATCAGGATTTGAAGTCACCACAGGCGCCTCGCTGTCGACGGGAACGTCGCATCCCACTCAAGAATATTCCGGCTAAATGAGAAACCCAGCGTCAAATCTGAGATTTGAACTCTGATGTGCTGTGCTGGAGGCACAACCACCCTTTCAATAACGCTAGATGCTGTAAACTGAATGTTGAGTGCCTCGGCGCTTTGTTTCATGGAACGGGGGGCGACCCCTATTTTTCTACATAGCATGTGCTTGCGATCAGTATGTTCTTGCCTTCCTCTGCTCAACCTTCAAAGGCGCACTCAAATGAATTATCTACAAACAATATGGCTCATATTCGTATTTGGAACAAATCTATTTTTTAGGAAATGTATTTGGAAGAAGTCAGTGGAGTAGTAGCGGCAAAAGGCCTGTCGTGTCGTGGGGGATAGTGTTTGCGTGCGCGGATGTGTCATGCATGTGGGCTTCCGTCCGCCGGTTGCTGACGTGTCCCGCTGCCGGCGCTGCGGCCACATGCTGGGTGCTGTGACGCCTGTGACGGCGCGACCTAACGTTAAACCGAAGCTTGCCTGCGCCCCTCTCGTGCGCCCATCCGTGCGTCCGTGCACGTGTCAGGTATCTGATGGTTCTCCACGTTTCTTCTTCTACACTATTATTAAAAGAGCAAACGTGTCGGGATACATTAAATCTCACGCGTTTAATTATCAATCAACGTTCCAGATCGTCCTGATGTCGAGCACCAAATAACCTTTGACCAGTCAAAACGTTTTTTGTTTTCTTTACCCGTTATCATCGGATCCATTAGGTCTTCCAATCAGAAAAGGAAAAAAAACTCGAGTCTTCTGATCAGCCACGATCATCTGATTCCCACACACCGTACGGAGAAAAAAAAGGCAACAAAAATTACCGGTGAAGTAGCACACGTACAGCCTGCTGGCGCCTCGGAGCATCAGCAGTGCCTGCTCTGCGCGTCGATGACTCAGCGAACATGCACGGCAACCATATGCATGGATCGTGGCTGATCAGGTCATGGTGGAGGTCATGAGGACCAGGTTCCCCGATTACCCAGCTGACTTAATCAACTTGCATGGATCCGTGTCGATCGATCAACGACGCATCCATATGCATGCATGCAATAATCAGATCCAGCTTGTGTTGAATTTTGTGTGTGTTCTTCAATCGTAAGTACGTGCAGAGACAAGAGAGGTGAAGGATTATTACTCTCCTGGGCCCTGGCTGGTCCGTGTATGTGCATGCAAAGCTAACTTGAGTTCCAGATCTTCAGGTTAATTATTTTTCTTGGCAAATAGTAGTAGCAGGTAGCTAGCGGTGGTGTTCATCATGAATTCATGATTCATGCGTACGTGCATGCCCTATAACCGCCTCCTCTGTTTAATTTTTCAGTTCCTTCGTGTTTCTGTGTGTCCTCGATCAAATTGATTACAGCTATGTTCGGTATGCTACCGGATTTACAAAATTCTTTCTAAATATATTCATATTATTATCTGGATGAGATTATTAATGTTTGCAAACTTAGGTTTAAAAATTGTAGGTCCGAACATTACTGTGTAAGTCGAGTTTTGAAACTATTTAGAAATTTGAATGGTATTATAAATTGAGTATGTCTGACGTATAAGCTATATTCGACATGCAACTAGGATTTACAAAATTCTTCTCTAATATTCCCTCCTACACGCGAGGAAGGTATTTAAAGCTCCAACTTACATAAGCATGCATGTTTCTATTTACAATATAAAATGTAGGAGTGCAAAAGTATAGAAGAAGTAATACACATACATTCCGATAAATGACCCCATTAACTTATGAAAACGTGCGTTGCACGTACATGACAACTAGTACCCTTAAAAAAACAAATCAGCAGCTCGTCTCCGACGATTTCACTTTGACCCGCCGCTTGAGCGAAAGAGCAGCATACTCAATCTTGCACTTCCTCGGTGTACCCGATGGACGGTTGCGGTGTCAGTCCGGCCGGTGAAGCGGGTAGACAGGCGGCAGCACTAACCTACGTCTGAGTTCGTAGATTACTTCATGAAGCCTAGCATCTCTCGTTGTCCTCACGAGCCCCATCTCCTTCGGGAAATCCTGGAAGGTCTGGATGCTTACAGGCCACCACGACCTCCGCGGCCCTTAATTAATCTGGTGAACTCTCCGTGCAGTACTACGTATGGATGATTTTTCAGGTTTGGCATTTGAAGCATTGAGATTAGCGGACAGTTTCTTTCCAGATGTCAGTACTTAGGGCACCTCCAACGGCTCTCCGCATATGGACAGCCAAAGCGGACCGATTCTGTTCGCTTTGGGCTGTCCGGGGATCAATCTTGTGCCTTTGTCTGCTTTGGGGAGGAAGTGGCTCCAACGGCCCAGCGCAAAAGCAGTCCGTTTAAAAAAAAAAATAGATTGACTCATTATCAAATTTGAAACAAATACAATAGCACAACAACATTCAATTTATAATATGACAATATATGTCAAACAAGCATAACATAGACACATGTTCGAAACAACTAAATGATCCATAGTTCAAAATATAAATGATAACAAATGATAGAAACTAGTTTCAAACAAGATGCAAATCAAACATCGCCACGGTCACGAATGATCTTTTGCTTCTTGAGCACCCAAGCTCTTGTGTCCGGGTCCATCATGGTCAAGTCGGCCATCATGATCCGGTTCTCCTCGGCCATCACCGCGAGCTTGTTGCGCTCCGCCTCGTTCTTGATTCGGTCGGCCGCTATCTCAAGTTTCTTCTTTTGCATAGCAAGATAGCATGCCATGACCTCCTCCTTATCTTTGCGTTTCTCGACATATCTTGCGGCGATGATAGATTGGTTGATTTCGAGCAACCCCTTCAACGTCGCCTCCAATTTGACAGCGGCCTCCTCGTTCTTGGCATCTTGGGCCGTGGACTTGTGTCCTCTCGGCCGCACCGCCCGGCCATTGGAGCCTTGGCCGAGCTCAACCTCTTCATCACCTTTATTCGCCCTTTTCTTCGATCCATGCTTCAAAGAGTTGTATAGCTCGATCCACTTGGCGCATCCTTTGATCATCTCCCAACAATGCACCAAGTTGAACTTGGTCTTGTACACCTTCTTGAAAAAGTCCATTGCTTGAAAGCCAAGGACATCAATGCCAACCCCACTCACCTTCCGGGCCTTCATACGATCATAGGAGGCTTGAAATTTGGTACATTCGGTTTGAATGTGTACCCACCTCTTGCTAAGCGACCCCTCATTCCGGTCACTCTCAATTTGGTAAGGCAATTTGGTAAGGGGCAACTTCCTTATCTCATGAAAGTGATTGTGAACCCGAATCCAAAACATTGTGCCCTTTTGTTGAGCACCATGATGGTTATGAATGTTTTAATCCCACTATCACTAATAAGAAGGATTTTACTTATGTGGAGAGTATTAATACTTTTGTGCTTGTAGATCATGAAAGACATGCTCTATGTGATAGTTATATTGTTGGATTTATTCATGATGCTACTGAAAGTTATTATGAGAAGGGAAAACATGGTTCTAAATATTTCAATATTATTGCATTCCCTCTCTTTAAGTTGAAAGGATTGAAATTGCTCTTGTTTTATCTTCCTATGCTACTTGCTTTGTGTTTTAATGATTTATTTTCTTACAAGATCCCAATGCATAGGAAATGGGTTAGACTTAAATATGTTTCATATTTTTCTTTTGATGCTCTCTTTTGTGTTTCAGTTCTTATTCATATGTGAGCATCATTAAAACTACATGGCTGTCCAGAAAACAGATTCCTGAGCTTCACTGCGAAAAATGTTAAAAATCACAGAAAAGGAATTTGGACCTGATATTTTACGACAGCAATATTCACTTATTATTACACATTTCATTAGTTCAAAGTTTTCTGATTTGATCAACGTAAGTGCCTCTGAAAATTCACTCTTTACGGGCTGTCCAGTTTTTGACAGATTCTGTCTTTATTTTGCATTGCTCTCATTACTTGCGTTTTATGTGGTTCTTTTGATCAATGAACAATACACAACCATAGTAAAAATAGTTAATGTTTAGAATCAACTCATGATATGTCTTTGCTGTACCTATGTGGATTTAATTTATGGAGACACTAACCCCTCTAATCAAGTTTTATGTTGAGTTTTGTGTAAAGAGAATTTCAAGTGGAAGAGTTGAGGGTGATGAACAAAGATCAAGAGGGAAAAACACTCAAGCTTGGGGATGCTACCCCCAGGCTCACCCTACATATATCAAGTAAGTGCAAGAATTCAAGCTTGGGGATGCCAAGCCACCTCACTCCAACCATCTTGATAACAAGTAAGTAAGCCTAGCTACATGGCTATAAAGAAAGCGCTTTACGGGAGGCAACCCGGTTGTTTTTATTTCTGATTTTCTTTGTGTACTCTTGCTGTAACAAGAGACTTAGTTTTTAGTTTTGTTTCTGGAATTTTTAATAAAGTGCCAAGTTTTACCCATTTTGGCTTGAAAAGGCTGTTTTTTCTATTCGGAAATTTTATTCCAGCACGAATCTGTGCACGGTATGATTTTTCATTTCTATTCTGTAACTCCGAATGAGCTGAAATTTGAACTGTAGTTGCAACTTTTCATCCTCTGTAAGCGTGAATGTTTTAAGATTTTTTGGCCATATTTAAGTGGGGTAAAAAAATGTGTTTTGCTGCTGTTGTTTTTCTGGACAGATTCTGTCCCATTTTGTTTTATGCATTCTTTGAACTTTTAAGTTGAATATTTTTGATCCAATTGAGTTTATGAGAAGGAATAAAACATTATACACTTTATGTACATGTTTCTTATGTTTGTCTAAGGATTTCATACAGCAATCAATTCAATTGTTTTGTGCCTACTAATGTCACCCCACAGAAAAGAAATGGGAGAAACGGTGTTTTGAAATTTTTTCACAGGGATTAGAGGAGATGCACCAAGAGCTATCCAAGGATTGTGAAGACCATAAGCTTGTGGATGTGAAGACAACCCCACTGGACCAACACACTCTCGGTTTGCACACGTCTAAATTCTGTTTTTCGATCATTGCACTTTATCGCATAAACTTGGAGCGTCTTTTTGTTCTTTTTATTTCGGTTTGGTATTTTCGTTTGAGACCACCACTTTTCATTTTATATATGAGAGAGCTACTGGAAGTTTGGGTTGAATTAAGTTGGATGCTATAAAATATTGGGAAGAGGATGTTTGCGTTGATTTAAAAAGATACATATAGTTGCATGATTCATGTGCTTTTTAATGAGTATTAATTTGCAAGTGTTTTATCAAGAGCTATTTCCTATTCATGTTATAGATGCTGAATGCTAATTTACTTTGTTTAGCATGGAATGATTAGCTCTATGGACACTTATGCATGCATTTAGATGGTCAACTTTCTCCCTCTTGCTAGCCCAAAAATTCCAACAAGTAAAAAGCTTGTTTTCCAACACCTTCAACCAAGTTTTTCCAGTGAGTCCACCATATCTACCTCTTAGCTAATATGCTATTCCAAGTATGTTTACCATGTTATATTGTTTTATCTATGCTTCCAAATTAAGATGGTTATGTTATTGGGATTGTCATGGGTAAAGTTGGTTAAAAAGCTCTCACGAACTTGATGCACACATTACTTTTATTGCACTTAATAAACATGACCCATTGTGATTAAAATTATGATGTTTTGGGCTTGACAAAGGTCTTTGGTTGGGAGTTACCTCATACGTGCTGTCACATGGCAAGCTTTCAACGTGTTCTGTATCTCATTTAAGTTGATATCATGTTCTTTTGTTGATGGATGCCTAACATTGCGTGAAATAAAGATGGAAACTTAGTAAGTTCGGGCGCATGGTATTAATGGCTAGAGAGACACCTGTGGCGGCTAACTTAAGCCATGTGGCCCATGGTGGAAATTTGCAACGTATCCATAGTGGAGGAATCTATGATACATCTCACAACAGAAGAAGCATTTACAAGAAAAAAGCATTAGTAAAAGAAAGAGATGTTGAGATGTCAACTGTTTGCTTGCTTTGTCATTTGGACATGTGCTCATTCCGTGTCCTAGGGCAAAGGGTACCCGGGGTGATACTCTCTATGATGCCACTTTTACTCACGATGACTGTAACCTTCACTTGCTTTGTGGCCCAAGTTAAGTAGCCAGTCGGAGAGGTTTTTGTTTTCAAGGGGCATGAGGCTTTTGACCCATACTTTGTCAAGCACATAACTCATATTTACTTTCACTTTCAACTATTAATCACTAAAGATGCTATGATAGGGGTAATGAGAACTTCACACCAATGGACACCACATTGCAAACATTAATTTAAGTTGAAGCATTTGGAAGCTAGATGATACTCTTGCTTGTTATTCCTCTACTTATTTATCTATCTTTCCAAAGTGTCCACCTTTTATATTCAGATTTCCATAAGAATACTCTATGACCAATATAGGATATCTTTTTACTTTTTCATTTATGCATTCATTTGGTCCATAGAACTTTTCTTTTATGTTACACTTTGTGAATTATCATTGAACATCTTTGCCTTGAATATTTGATATCACTTGATAATATATCTTGTATGTTGCTACTCCTTATTAAGAATGAATCATTTGACTCTACGTAGCAATAATAATCATCTTTGATATCCTTTGATAGTAATAAAATGCCAAGTCCATGTTAGTTTTATCACCTTCATACTCGAGGACGAGTATTGGTTAAGCTTGGGGATGTTGATGCATGTAAAATGTTACATTTTATTACTTGATATTCCAACATATTTGCAACTTATATGATGTTATATTCATGTTTATAATGATTTCGGGGATTTTCTAAACAATCCCCCCTCTTTTGGTTCTAACTCTGTTTTTCCAGAAAACATATTTTTTTAGTGTTTTGGACTTTACGGGAGCTTTGGGACTCCAAAAAGGGCAAGGCCAAAGAGCACGGTTCAGAATTTCGAGACGAATGCGATGGGCCTAAAATGAAGACCAGAAGACCAACCAGCTGGGAGATAGGGGGCCCACGATGTCAGATTCCCTAGCCGCGTGGAGCACCCTCTTTTCCCCCTCGTGGCTCCGATGCCGTCCGTTTTTGTCTTCGTGGCTTCGTCTTGACCTAAAACCGGCTATAAAATAGTTGCCCGACGAGTTTCGCATCACGGCGGAGGAGAAACACAAAACCACAAAACAGAAAGGCAGAAGGCTGCCGCTGGAGAAGATCGGAGGGGGGAAACGCTGCCGGAATCACCTCCGGAGGGCTCCACCCCCCTCCGGCGTGTTCATCATCAACACCACCGTCAAGACCAGCACCTCTCCATCAAGATCCTCATCACCATGACCATGTGTGAGTAGTTTCCCTCGGGGCTGAGGGCTCGTACGGTAGCTATGTGGTTTATCTCTCTCTTCCATGGTGTGATCTTTATGTGATCATGAGCATTGTTAAGTATGGCTGAATTCATGTGTAATGTTTATGCTACTCAAGTGATTTTATCTAGTTTCTGGAGTCATAGTGACAACACGGTACCAAGGTGACAGTGTGGGTATTTGTGAGTGACTCTATGAATAATTTAGATATTTATCATGGCATATTCTTGTGGAATTGTGATGTTTGTCTAGTACTATCTTGGGGTGCTCTTAGTGACATTGGGGTTCCCTAGATGTGGAATGCAACTTTGAGGTGTGCTTTTGTAGCCCTACACATAGTACTCTTGTTTTATCAAGAAGGAGAATAATCCCGAGTAGCACTTACTTGCGTTCAGTTATGCTAACATGTTGAGATTAACCACTAATGAAAGTATGATCCCTAGGCCTTATTTCCAAGCATTGAAACACCGTTGTCCATTGTTCCTATAAGAGAAAAAATTTGTCTTGTCCTCTTGCATTGAAGAGGATTGGGACACTTTTTACATTCTTGTTTTGTTATATTAAACTTCCATCTATTAAAACAACCATCTTGTTCTTTAAACTTGTTTAGTGCATAATCAACTAAAACTTGTGACACTTTAGTTGTAGAGAGTAGATAACTTTTCCTTCTTGCTCCTGTGGATCGATACCCTACTTCCACATTGAGAGGTACTACAGTGATCCCTTGCTCTTGGGGGTTATCACACATTGTTGTCAGTCTTCGTAGGAAACGTACAACATGCACGGCCCCGTCACAGGCTACGTGCTCGTCTATCTCGATCTATGGAAGAAACCTGGAACATCATTGATGAAGTCGTTCAAGAGGAAGGGCTCTGGGGCTCACCTTAGACCCCCGTATCCAACCGTCGCTTGGCCCGAGGCGTCGCGACTCCGGGAGTCGAAGCGGGCCACGTGTTGTCTTCCAAGAGTGGAGTTATGGAACGAAGGGCTTCGAAGCTTGTATAAGAAGACTCCACCGCGTACTCGTTCCCTTCCTTCACTCAGAGACCTCTTCTTGTATACATCGTCTTCACCAACCGTCGTGGCCGAATATCCACACCGTGAGGGAGAAGATCAGGGACAGGCGGCGGTGCAGCGCCGCCAGCGGCCCCGGTGCACCAATACGCCGATGGCAGTCGTCTCCAGCTTGGGGGCATAACGTCTCCTTCTGGCAGAGGTCCCCTTCTTCCGTTGAAGCGAGGCAGAGGCCGCCCCCGCGGAAGCGTGTCGGGTAGTGGACGCGCCGCTACCGGACCCGCAAAGAAGAAGAAGGTAGCGCCACCTTCCCCTCCTCTCATGAGCCTGCTCCGCGCGGGCCCGTTCGCTGTCGTGCATGGCTTTGAGTTCGCCGTTCCACTGCCGAAGAGTGGAGTGGGACCCGTTCTTCACATCCCTGACGACCTTTGTCGGGCCATCCGGGGACGCGAGCCTTCGGCGATCCGCATCTCCATGAAGGGTTGCTCGGCGTCGTGGGAGATCGAGGTCACTGATGACTCCCAAGTGCAGGAGATCAATTGTAGTACCTTTCGAATAGAAAAGGTTGTCGAACCCACGAGGAGCTGAAGGTATTGGTTACTAAGAATGATAGATAAAACGATGAAAGATGCAAGTGTTTTTGGGGTTTTTGGTTGTATAGTTGCAAATAAAGTAAAAGTGCAGAAAGTAAATAGTAACAGTTGAAAGCTCTCAATGAGAGAAAAGCCCAATCCTCTATGTGGCAAGAGGATAGGCTCAAGTGATGTGTGTCTTATATTTAGTAAACGTTCCCGAGGGCGGCATGGATATAACTATGCATATATATTTATTAAACAACACGTTGAATATCTTGTCAAGTTTTTATCTTGTTTAGGACGGAGCCACAACTTAGGTAAAGCTAAACAAATAAACTAAACCCTCTTATGATGGATCATGTGGCCAAGCAAATGACTGCACAAGAATTATTAAGACATAATGTCCCACCATAGCATACACTCTAAGGTCCCCGATATTAATACCCCATAATAATAACTTCATGACTCATTCTCAGGTTTCTTGTCCTCCCAAGTCTTCCTCATTTCATTATACTACGGTGTTCTCCTATGATCCCATATAGGTGAAGTGTTGTGCAGTCGACGTTCGCACAACACCATCATAGAATCACATAAAAAGATCAACACTAGACAAAATACCAACACATGTCATATAAATATCATTGCCAATTCATCCTATGCCCTCAGGAACATACGGGAACTACTCACAACGTGCAAACATGATCATATTCAGTGGCATAAGTGGTACAACACAATCTGAAAATATAACTTCACCACCAAATAATGACAAGTGCTCAATCACAAACATGAATAGTAGCACAAAACAAGTATCTAGGGTATAGCAACTCTCAAACTACGAGGAGAACGGAGTGGATCACGGAGATGATGATGGAGATGGTGCTGGTCTTGGTGATGGTGATGGTGGAGAGGCCTCCTCCCACGCCAAGGAGGAGAGGTGATGACGGTGACGATGATTTCCCCCTTCTCCGGAGCTCCGGAGCAGCAGGATCTGACCCCCTCGCAGGGAATCAGGAGTTTCGCCGCCGCCGTGGCCTCGGACGGTCTGGGGAAAAATTAGGGCGTAGGTTTTCGGAGGAGACGGAGGTCATGGTAAAAAGCCCCAGGCGAGGAAGTGCCCGAGGCTCCACTTGGTGGGCCTCACGTGGCCAAGGAATCTGGCCGCGTGGGCCCCCCTCTTTTGGGCCTCGTGGCTCTTCCCTCTTTGATCTTTTGCCCCCTCTGGTTCTCCTGATGCAAAGGTGCCACTTTCCTTTTTCCATTTGGGTTCCTGTAGCTCCTGAAACAATAAAAACAAGAAAAAGGGGGGTTTCTGCCTCCCAGATATTAAATACCAAAAATAGGGACTTTGTATGAAAGTCCCCTAAATCACCTAAAACATGCAAAACATTGATATAATAGTTCCAATAACATTCCAATATGATAATATAAGTTGTATAAATGATGATATAAATGCACGTATTAGTCACTCGCGATGGAGCCGACCACATGACACTCGGTGCCAAGTGGAGGGCCTTGACCGACCACCACGACATCGAGCCAGGATCCCTCCTTACCTTCAAGTTCACCGTCGACGGGGAACTAGTGCGGAAGGCCTTTGACAAGAACATGCGCCGTCTCCCAATGATGGATAGATCCGGCACAAACTCCTGCGACTCATCGCTGAGGGGGTGCAGCAGCAACGAGGAGCAGGAGAGATCTGGATAGAAACGTCTCCCGACTCCAATGTATCTTGTTTTACCATTTGCGATGCCGCACCTTATGTAACCTGTTTCTGTGAAATAAGAAACATTTGTGCCATGGCCTCGGCTTAGCATGTTAGCGATAAAAACAGGAGTAGAATATTGTCCGTGTTTATTCACTTAACCTTTTCTGAATTTCCCGTTCTTCACCTTTGCTGGGCAACTGCCGGTTGCCGTGGGAACAAATCAAAATCAAAAAACAAACAACTCAAACATTTTCTTTATAAGGCAGTCAAGGGAAAATGTTTTCATCCCATTGAACTCTTGAAACTGAAAGACATTTTGCCAAAGGATTCCAAATGTCGAAACAAAGAGTTGCTTTTTTGAAATCAAGGTCTGGGAGAACACCGACGAAAACACCTCAAACCCAACCCCAAGCCCCCGGGAGTAGGTATTCCCCGGGAGAGGGGTTTACAACTAAGGGGTCTGGACGCGCCTCACTCTCTAGCGTGTGCAGTTCCAGGCACTATGCGACGCAAGGACGTCCGGTCCTCAGTCATCGGCATGGCGAATTACATAAAGGCCGCTTTAACACGCCTTGAGGCCGAGTGATGCACCCGGTACACCCGCGGGAGCGGCTCCGCATGCTACGCCTTACGGGTAGTACTTTTGAAGGTGGTATTTGCGCAAGTGCTCGTTATTCCACGAGTTTTTCACTGGCTTCCCTTCTCAGTCATCAGGCGGACGACACCTGGCCTGATAACTTGTACCAACTGGTAATGATGGGGATACGCCAACCGGGTAGGCCCAAAGTCACGAGTCGGCCCGAGAGGACCAGGTAGCCCAAGCCCAACTCGGAGGTCCCTCGAGAGATACCGGGTCCATAACAGACTCGATACGTCGGCTCGAAGAGGAAGGAGATCCGATATCCACTCGGATCGGGAAGGCTATCCCGAAGATCACTCGCCAAGCCGGATATCTCGTGTGTAGTTAATACCGCGTTGCTTACCTTGTTATCCCCATGTAAACCCTAGTCGCCCCCTATATAAGGCAACTAGGAGAGACCTTAACGTAGGTTCCACCTGAGATTGATAGCCACCAGAGCTATTGTGTAGCTCTTAGGCACACACTTTGTACACCCCTACAGATCCAATAATATACAGGCAGGAGTAGGTCTTTACCTCCCAAGTGAGGGGCCGAACCTGGGTAAACTCGGTGTGTGCGAACCCCTCTGTGAATCCCTGATGTCTCCTTGCTCTAAACCTAAGATGAGCCACCCCGTGGCATCTGCCGTGACTTCCCCACGACAGTTGGCGCCCACCGTGGGGCAATCGATCTCAGGGATCTACTTCATGGAGGTTCATCCCGACCAGAAGGAAGGAGTGCGCCACCGACCCGACGTGCTGACGGGCGGTGACAGCATCGTCTACGGCACCTACTATCGGACAGGCAACTTCGACGTCGTCTACGACGCACACTCTTACGGCGCTCCCGCACGCGGGCACGTCGAGCGCTCCTACATCGTCCCCTTCGGCACGGCGACGGTCGGCTACGTCTGCTTCTGCGGCACCGCCAGCAACCACAGCGACAACGACTCCGACTGCAACACCGCCGACTTGGCGGCGGTCGACGAACTCCTATGCGCCGCCGACTCGGAGGGGAACACCGTCTGCGCTGCAGATGAAGAGGACGACGACGGCTCGTCCATCCTGCCGGTCCTCGATTACGAGTCGGACACGGCTACCAACCCGTCATCCGACGGAACAACCGCCCCCGCACGCGTCTTCATGGCGGCCGACGGCTCTGGCACCACCGACGCAGATAAATGGAAGGAGACACAACAAGACAAGCGTCCTGCGCCCGTACCTCTACCGACAATCGCCGACCCGCTCAGCACGCCAATCACGCCGGCCAACATGGAAGTCCAATATCGAGGGCTAGAAGAACTGTGGGTCCAGATGGCCCGTCAGAAAGAGGAAATCCGCAAGAAGGAACTGGCCCTCGACGCTCAGTCGATCGCCCTCGGGGCCGTCACCGACCAGCACGTCAAAAGGAGGTTGCGGCTCCCGTCCGGGGCCGCGGCCCGACAACTCGGCGGCAACTTCAACCGCCAGATAAACCTGCTGCAACAACAGGCGGCCTGCCGCGACGCTCCCGCTGGCGGCTCGGGACAAGCAAACCGCCCGCCGCAGCCACCACCAGCAGCAGCCCCACCACCGCCGGCACCTTCGGCCCAGAACCGCCAGCAAGTCGACGGGGACGACGACCTCAGGGTCTTCTCCACACCTGTCGACTGCGTCACCGCCGCCGCGTCCCTCTTCAGGCACTGATACGTCCAAAACGTATCCACTTTCCCGAACACGTATGCTATTGTTTTACCTCTAATTTGTGTGTTTTGAATGCAACTAACACGGACTAACGCTGTTTTCAGCAGAATTGCCCTGGTGTCTTATTTTTGTGCAGAAATTCAACTTTATGGAAAAATCTCAGAAATTATGCGAAAGTCCCTATTTTGCCCGAAGACCCACGGAGCCAGAAGACCAGACGAAGGGGGCAACGAGCCCACCTCACAGGGTGTTGGCGCGGCAGGCCCCTGGCCGCGCCAGCACCTCATGAGGTCGACTCGACCACCCCCTCGCGGCCCCCTCTCGGATATAAACTCCCTTAGACCTAAAAACGGGGTGGCGTTCATCACTTTTCCCAGAAACACATCCGTGCGCCGCCGCCACCTCGAAACTCAGTTCGGGGACCAGAAGTCTCTGTTCCGGCACCCTGCCAGGATGGGGAATCGAATGGGATCATCGCCATCGTCATCACCAACACCTCTCCATCAACCATCATCGTTTCCCCCATCCATGTGTGAGTAATTCCCCGCTGTAGGCTTGAGGGGATGGTAGGGATTGGATGAGATCGTTCCTGTAATAGCTGTAATATCATTAGGGCATGGTGCCTAGTATCCGTTATCGGTGTTTTACGTCATTGTTGCAACTTGTTATGCTTAATGCTTGACACTAGGGCCCGAGTGCCATGATTTCAGATCTGAACATGTTATTGTATCATGAGGATAATCAATGTTTTAGATCATATCTATGAGTTGTATACACATATTGTTGTCCGGAACCGAAGGCCCCAAAGTGACAATAATTGGGACAGCCGGAGGGGATGGCTGTGATGTGAGGATCACGTGTGTTCACGGAATGTTAATGCTTTGCTCCGGTACTTTATTAAAAGGAGTACCTTAATTACCAGTAGATTCCCTTGAGGCCCCGCTGCAAACGGGCTGGTAGGACAAAAGATGATGTGCAAGTTTCTCATTACGAGCACGCACAACTAAATTGGAACACATGCCTATGGTTAATAAATACTTGGATGCTTTATCTTATTTATCTGCAAATGCCTATGTCTTGATATTACATGAATTATCTTATCCATGCAACGCCCGTTCATCCGTCCCTGTGCCTACAGTATTTTAATTATGCTGTCTTTATTTCACTGTTGCTGTTATTTCACTACTGTCACTACTATAAAACTGTTGCTACTGATAATCTGTCTCGAGCAAGTCTATTCACAGGTGCAGCTGAACTGACAATTCATCTGTTAAGGCTTATAAATATTCTTTGGCTCCCCTTGTGTCGAATCAATAAATTTGGGTTTTACTTTCCTCGAAGACTGTTACGATCCCCTATACTTGTGGGTCATCAGGCACCTCCAAGTCAAAGATAACCCTTACTGGAACAAGGGACGCCGGCTGATGGACAAGGCCTTGGAACTCCAAGAGAACGCCTCAAACTCACACGGCAAGCTCTACAGCCAGCCGGCACAGAGGGAGCGAGGGGGCTGCCCCAAGACGGGACGCCGAGGAACAGCAGCAGCCGACTTGCAACGAGCCGGCTCCACGAATCCGTCGCGACGAGCCGGCGGTATCTAGCAACGCGCGGGGCGCCGCGCAGCCGCGACTTGCGGCGAATGACGCACGGAACATCCTCCTCAACAATCAGGCACAAGCACGCTCCAACCATTCGGCACCCGATCTACGGGGCGTCCTGAATGAACGATGCGCCGAGATCCACGCCGACGACGAAGACATCGGGCCCAAGTGCTTCGGCCCCGCCATTCGCGGCGAGCGATTCTCCAGCAGCTTCAAGGGACCTCGAGAGGTCCCCAAGTACAACGCCAGCCTCAACCCGACTACATGGATCCAAGACTACATGTCGGCGATGGGCATCCAGAACGCCACCGCCCTGTGCTGCGCGCGTTACTTTCCCTTCATGCTGGAGGGGACGGCACGAACCTGGTTGAACAACCTCGCCAGGAACAGTGTCAATTCTTGGGGCGAGCTCAAGAGGCTTTTCATCGCCAACTTCGAGGGAACGTGTAAGCGCCCCGCCACAGTGGAAGACCTCAAGCGCTGCGTCCAGCGGGAAGGAGAATCCACCCGCAAGTGGTACCAACGGGTCGCCGACCTGATCAACTCGGCGGAAAAACTGAGTGTGGACACAGTGCGTTCCCACCTCGAGGACAACACTACCTTCGAATCGCTGAAGCAGAAGCTGAGGCGCTCCCACAACGCTGACCTAACCATGGGACAGCTACTCGGCATCGTCCACAAGTACGCCGACTCCGACCCCACCAAGGACGACTCGGACGGCGAAGACGACGACAAGAAAGGCGGCAAGGGCAAAGGCAAAGGCCCAGCCAAGAGCGCGAACAAGCGCAAAAACGAAGGCAGCTCCGAGCGAGCAGACCTTGTAGCAGCCGCCGCGACAGAGGGAGGTCGCGGCTTCAAGAGCCAACGGCCCACCTACCAACCCCGTAAGAAGTACACAGCTGCGGAGATACTAGCGCCGCCGTGTCGCTTCCAAAGCCGACCCGGCCAGCCTACGACGCACACCACAGACGAGTGCTCCTGGACGGCCGAGATCATCAAGGCCAAGTCGGGCGCCAAAAAGGGCGCCCAAAACGACGACAACGACCCAGCGGACGGCGATATGCCCCCCACTGCCGGCTTCATCGGTCACACTTACGTGGCCCTAGATGACAAACGCGAGGAGAAGATCATCCCGCGAGCCGTCAACGCGACAGCCCCTGACGTCCCCCAATGGCTAGACTGGTCGGAGCACCAAGTCACCTGGAGTCGTCAAGACCACGCTCCCCGCGTCGACTACCCAGGCAAATTCGCCTTGGTGGTCGCCCCCCAAGTCAAGGGCTACGTCCTGACCAAAACCCTCATGGACGGGGGCAGCAGTATTAATATACTGTACTACGAGACCTTCAAAAGGATGAAGCTCTCAGATAGCCAGCTGATCAAGACCAAGACCTCCTTCTACGGCATCGTACCCGGCAAGAAGGAATACCCAATGGGCAAAATTGCCCTTGATGTGGTCTTCGGCAACAAGAAGAACTTCCGACTGGAGAAAATCTGGTTTGAAGTGGTTAACTTCCGCAGCACCTACCACACCATCCTGGGGCGGCCAGCGTTCGCCAAGTTCATGGCTCGACCATGCTACGCTTACCTCAAGATGAAGCTGCCGGGCCCAAATGGCATCATCACCATGGCGACGTCGATCGCGCCATCGAGTGCAAGTCCGGGAACGCAGTGTTCGCCAAGTCGGCAATCGCCGCCGAACACCTGGAGCAGTTGAGGCGGCAAGTCAACCCCAACAACGCCACCATCTTAAAGAAGCCGACTCTCGACACACGCGACACACCCGGACCAGCTAAAGAGGCGATGCACGCCGAGCTGGTCGAAGGCGATTCGTCCAAGTCTGCAACAGTCGACACAGGCATCAACAGCGCATAGGAAAGCGCGCTCTGCATCCTTCCCCGTGAGAATTGGGACATCTCCGCATGGCATCCCACCAACCTGCCAGATGCCCCAAGAAGGTTTGCAGAGCACAAACTTAAGGCTAACTCCAAGGCACGACCCGCAAGGCGAATCCTCCGACGCTTTACGAGCAAGGAGCACAAAGCCATCGGCAGCGGGATAGCCCGGCTCTTGGTGGCCGGACTCATCGCCGAAGAAGTATACCCGGACCGAACCAATGACTCAGGACTGGTTCTCAAGAAAAACAAGGCATGGCGGATGTGCATCGATCATACAAGCCTGAACAAGGCCTGTCACGAAGATCCATCCGCCCTCCCCCATATCGGTCAATGGATTGATGATGCGGCTGGCAGAGAGGCTTCGCGCCTCCTCGATGCTCGCTCGAAGTACATCCAGGAGAAGACGGCGCTTGAAGATACAAGGAGGACTCCGTTCACTACACCTTACGGGGTGTTCTGCTACGTGCCCACAGCCAAAGGCCTGGAGAACCCGGAAGACGAAGGGAAACCCTTAGGATGCCTCACCGCCATCGGCCGTCTCATAGCCCAACTCGGCGCAAGGATCCTCAAAGGCCTGCATCGCTGCGACGGCAACAAAAACACATAGCCGGAACATTAAGCATGTACCGCTAATCTCAATAAATGTATTATCCTTGTAATACTACATCATCAATCAAGGAAATAAAGCCGGCAGCCTCTGACACGCTCGGGGGCTCTGTTTCGTTATATCGTGCTTTCGAGTCTTTATATTTTCCTACTCCTACGTCATGTGATTGATAGGTAGTCAAAGAGAGTACACGCCACGATGCGCGACTCACCACTGGACTCCCTTGCCCATGCGGCAGAAAATAATAAGTTTCGTTTTCTCCTAAGTCGTCAGCCCATCGATATATATGAACAAGTAGTGCAGCCGGCCGTCCGGGCATGGTAATGAAGCCGCCAAGTCGGATTCTACCAGCAATGGACGCCGCGTTCGACACGAAAAACGTCATGCGAGGCACACTTAGCGAGGTCGCACGCTCGACTAGCTTCTACAAGCGAAAAACTTAACTACGTGACGAAAGCGCACAAATGAAAAACACAAGTAAACTAAGTCGATGCACGGGCAAAAGAACGCAGAAATTTGGACTCCGAAATGCCGACTCCCATCAAATACTTGTTCAATTACATGAAAAGCCCTGAGGCACAACCCTAGCTATTCATAAATAAAAAATAAAAGAGGGCCTATTGCCCCGGTGCCGAAGTCGGAGCAGTGGCAGCAGTTCCTTCGGAAGGCTCTTCAACCACGGGAGGCTCGTCCGCAGGAGTCGACACCACCAGTGGAGAAGATTCCACCCGGACAGAAGAAGACGCTCCCGCAGCAGAATCAGTCGCAGCCCGGGAAAGAACAAGCGCTCGCTCGAACAAGCACTTGCTGGCAGGCTCGACGTCGAGTTGCCGCTGGTCGGCGTCCTCAGGTGCGACAACGTCGAAGGAGAACTCCGAGTGGTCCAGCTGCCGCTCAACCCGGCAAGCATAGCCGGAGAGTTCGTCAGCCGCTGCATCCACATCAAAGGCCTGGCATCTGGGCCGAGAGGGAAGCCGCTGGTGAGCCTGTGTATATCGGTTCGGGGATATCTCGCCCGGACCATGCACAGGATCACTAGCGCGCCAGCTCGGCACGACGACTCGCGCAGCCAGCGGACCACCTGCGGCAGACTCTCCAGCATCATTGCTCCCACAGCGGCAGACGGTGGCGGGTCATCCAGCGGCGACAGAGCCTTCACTATGGCGGTCGACGTCGTGAAGATATGCTTCAACAGCAGGCCAAGTCGGACGAGCTGTGCTTTGGCCGTCTGCCTCTCCGGGGGAGCGCCTGCAACAACGAAGAAAATTCAGAAACATATAAGAAAGGAGAATGGAGGACACCGCGCCGAAACTCACCAAACGCCTCGGTGACCAGCGCCTCAATCCGGGCCTCCAACTCGACAAGCTCGTTGCCAGCCTCCTCCGCCTTCTTCTCCAGCCCCTTCAGGTCAGCGGAGTAGTCTTGGGTGGCATTCACGAGCGACTGCTCGCACTCCTCCAGACGTCGGGTCAGGCCAGCACACGCCTCCTGCAGCGTGTTGACCGTGGAGACATGGGCGGCGTCTGACTCCTCCGCCTCCTTCTGGCGAGCATCACCGGGCAATGATGTTTCCACAGCAAGACCCTTGCCGGTTATCTCGGTGCGGAGGCATCGGGTCTCATCTCGCTCGGCATCCAGCTGCCGGGTCAGAGAGTCGACCTCCCTCTACATCAACATGTACGGCAAAAGAAAAACACGGGTTACATCAACATCAACATCAACACAAATGTAGCCCGGCAACTACTATAGCTGGATAACGGCCAACACGTCCAGATTAAAAACTATGAAGACTCAAGTCGCCTCTTACAAGGACAACTCGAGCCTTGGGGGCTACATATGGCTACAGTCACAAGAAACAAGTTGGAAACTTACTTGATGGGCTTCCGCCAACATCTGGACGGCGGCCGCAAAAGTTGGCCCAGACAAAGGCGAAGACGGAGGCCGGCTAGCCCCGGCCAATGCCGAGTCCGTCCGACTCGGCATGCATGACAAAGCAGCTGCAGCCTCGGGGGCTGCGACTTGGGGCGCGATCGCCGCAACCACTTCGGCGGCCTCCGGGTTCTCCGAACCCGGAGGCACCTCTTGCTGGTCCTCCGATTCGCCGGGTCCAGAGACCATGTCTCCAACTCGCGGCGGGCTCCTACGGACCTCGACGGACGGTCCATCGTCCTCCAAGTCCCTGAGGCTCTGAACCTCAGCCCTGCCAGCAAAAAACAAAGTCGGAAACAATGGATCGGATAGTCAATGCTAACTCACCGATAAAGCAGACTGTCTATACCTGTCAACCATGGCGGGTTGGGTGGATGTAAATGCCAATCGCGGCCAGCTGGACCGCGGCGACATAAGGGTCGAAGGAGAAGAAGAGCGAGCCGACGCGGCCCGCTGATCAATATCATTTATATGCACTATTCACAACCCCAACACCTTAAAACCTCACTTCTTATATACTCAGAACTGCAAATATTTGCACTTTTCATTGCTTTTCACTCATTTTGCAGTTCAGTGCGCAAAGGCACATAATCTTCAGAAGATCCATCATAGAGGTGAGGCAAGATGCAACATTCAACTCATATCAATGTAGCAGACAAGATGGCCAAGATCAACAAGTCAATTCAAGCCATGATCTGAAGATCACTACTGTGTCAGAAAGTGAACAGTAACTAACAGAAGTTCTGCCAGTCAACTCAAGTCCTTCTTCTCAATTTGAAGCAATGCTCAAGGCAATAAGATAAGAGGAAATTCAAATGAGTTTGAATCAGGAAGAAGAACGAGAGATTAACTTGAAGATCAAGGAAACCAAAAAAGGCATAAAGGCAAAAAGGTGCAAAAGTGAGGAACATGCCATGTGCACTGTGAGCTGTGGAAAGAGGAAGGAAGCTACCTCCTCTACCAACTCGTACCACACCTCCACCACATTTGGAAAAAGGTGTATAAAGCCACCACAGACTCCACCATTCCATCCATCCGCATCCACTCCACTTTTCCACTTTCCACCAACACTCCACTTTTCCACCACCAACCCGAGACCAAGAACAAGAACATCAAGAACTCCAAGAACCAGACCAAGAGCAAGAACATCAAGAACTCCAAGAACCAGACCAAGAACAAGGAGATCAGGAGAAGAAGCACACGGCCTTGGTGAACTGAAGCACAAGATTTACAACTCTGCCTCCTACCCTCTGATTCCTCTGCTTCAACTAGGTTTCAGTGAGCTAAAGCCAAAGATTTCTCTCCACCCCTTTGTGTAATCTTGAGTGAACTTCGTCGATCATCCATCTGAAAGTAGGGCTTGTGATATTTGGTTACTGTAGTGAATTGAGTGACACAATTCCCTGTTTTATCTGAAGATCTGCATGTTTTGCTTGCTGTGTGTCTTGATCGGTGTGTGTAAGGCTAGTCCCTGCATACTTGTGTGTTGCAATTCTGTCCTTAGCCTCCCTTTGCTTGTTAACTCATTGTGATCTGGCCTGACAAACCAGAAAGCTGTGATCTTCGTGTTAGTTTTCTTCCTCCACTTTAAACCTGCTAAAACCCCCGGCTTGCATGACTAGTCTCTGCAAGTTGTTGAAGTAATTCTCGTTCCCTGTCTAAACCTTGCTTAGATCCTTGTCAGTAGCTGGATTGACAACCCAGAGGCAGCAAGTTTAATTTCGAATGATAAGCTCTTAAACCCTTTCTACTTAAAGACCTCTACTTTCCTGTTGGAAACTTGAAAACCTGAAGATTTGGTCTAGCTTCTGCCAACCCTTAGCAACGTCATAAACTTGTTGATCCCTGTGGAGACGATAACACAAACCCCCCCTAATAATACATTGACCAAAATTGGCGCCGTTGCCGGGGATTGACTAATGATTGTTTCTTTGAAAGAGCAGTAGACTAGACTGTGTGAACTCAGTAAAACTGTTAACAAACTTGCATGATCTTGATGCGTGTGATACCTTAGTACTGTAATCTGAGAACTAGAATTGCTATTAGGGGTTTTAGTACACTAACCCTTGATAAAAGTTCTTGTTTGTGACTGTGTGTAGTAGAAAAATGCTCTCCTTTATGCAGTGTTTGGATTCTGTTGATGCAGTCATCTAAAGATTCACCTTTAGCTCCATTTGATCCAGAACCTAAGAGAACCTTTCTTGCAAGAAGAAGAGCAGCATCAGTGTCTTCAGTTGAAGAAACAGAGGAAAGACAAGCAGTAGCCAATATGGGTGACAAGAAACTGAGAGATTTGTGGATTCCTAATGATCAGATATCCAAAGCAGATGTCATTATGCCTGCCATCCAGGCAAATAACTAGGAGATCAAGCCAGCCTTGATCAATATGGTACAGCATAATCCATTCAAAGGAAGTGCTTTGGAGAGCCCTCATGAACATATCAGGAATTTTCTGGAATACTACAATACACTCAAGCACAATGGTGTGCCCCCTGAAGCAATAAGGATGCAACTGTTCCCTTTTTCTCTGTCAGGCACAGCAAAGATATGGTATCATTCTCTACCAGCTCATTGCAGAGACACTTGGGAACATGTGGTGCAGGCCTTATTTGAGAGATATTTTCCACCCACCAAAGCAGCTGAGTGCAGAGACAAAATCACCAGATTTGTTCAGTACAATGGTGAGAGTTTGTATGATACCTGGCAAAGATATCAGGGACTCATCAGAATGTGTCCTAATCATGGCCAGGAACAGTGGTTGATTTTGCAGACATTCTATAAGGGTCTGACAGAACAGACCAGAGCTTTTGTTGATTCAGCTGCTGGTGGAGGAATTATGAACAAGACACTTGATGAAGCTACAAAATTAATTGAGAGTATGGCTTCTCACAATTTCTCTTGGACCAATGAAAGGACAGTTCATCCAAGTGGTCAGAGTGCTTTGGAAGCAAAACTTGATAGTTTAACTAATCAGATATCTCAGTTGATGCAAGAGAAGAATGGTAAAGCCATAGTACCAGTAAATCAAGTTTCTGCCACTTGTTCCATTTGTGGCAATGAAGGGCATCTATCTCAAGATTGTACCCTGTTTACAGCCACTGACAATCAACTGGTAGAAGTGAATTATCCTCGGAATCAAGGCCCTTTTTCTCAGAGCTACAACCCTGCTTGGAGAAACCATCCCAATTTATCATACAAGAATGCAGCTCAGCAGAGTTATCCTCAAGCAAATCAACAGAATTATCATCAGGCAGTTCAGCCACAATATGCTCAGACATCCCAGCAAAACTTCAGACCTCAAGGAAATATGCAATACCAACAACAACAATAGCCACAGCAAAGCCAAGCAAATCAGCAGAATGCTTCCTCTAGTAATAGCAAGTCTGAAATCAATGAGATGATGAGGCTACAGAAGGAAATGTTCAGTGGAATGCAGGAAACAATGAAGATGCAGTCTGAACTGTTTTACAAAACTATGCAACAACTCACTGCTGGTATCTCTAACACTCAGGGAAACCCAACAGAAAAGAAATTGCCAGCTCAGACAGAGAAGAACCCCAAGCAATGTGGTGCCATTTCCACTGCTGAAAGTGTAGAGGCTGTCACAACTAGGAGTGGAGTGAACACTGAACCTGTGCTCAGAAAACCTCCAGCTACCACTTATGTAACACCACAGAGAAGGGTTCCTGCTCAGCAAACAATTAGGCAAGAAGCTATATCAGAAGAGAAGATAGCAGAGCCAGAAAAGACAGTACAACCTGTTGTCGAAACTGACAACACTGTGGCAAAACCTGCAACAGAGAAGCCCTACTTTCAGAAAATCCCATTTCCCGAAAGATTAGAGAAAACAAAGGATGAAAAGCAGTATGCTAAATTCCTAGAAACTATGAAGGAAGTTCAAATCACAATACCCATCCTGGATGCAGTGGTGCACATCCCTTTGTATGCTAATTTTTTTAAAGACCTGATAACAAAGAAGAGAAGTTTGGATGATACTGAAATTGTTGCTCTGACAGAGGACTGCAGTGCTGTCATATTGAACTATATGCCCAAGAAGCTTGGTGATCCAGGGAGTTTTAGCGTTCCTTGTGTTGTAGGAAAGAGAACATTCACAGCATTATGTGATCTAGGCTCATCAGTTAGTGTCCTACCTCTTGCTGTCAGTCAAATATTGCAGTTAGGAGTTCTGAAGCCCACATCAATGACTCTGCAGTTAGCTGATAGAACACTGAGGAAACTAGCTGGGATTCTTGAAGATGTGCCAGTACAAGTTGGAAACTTTGCATATCCAGTTGATTTTGTGGTATTGGAGATGGAAGACAATTCTGAATCTATGATTCTAGGCAGACCATTCTTGGCAACAGCTGGAGCAATAATTGATGTGAAGGGAGGAACTATGAAACTGCAGTTTGGCTCTGAACAGGCTGAGTTTAGCATGAAGCATGCTTCTCATCTGCCAAACATACTTGAGCAATGCCAGTCCATTGATGTAATAGACCAAAGTGTGTTGGACACAATACAAGAAACACCATCAGAAGAAGCTGAGGCACAAGTGTTTGTGACAGCAGATAGTTCAAATCACAAAGAGCTATGTGGAATATCCCTGTGTGATAAAGATGCAAATGCTATAGGAAGTGAAAATCTTAAACCAGCTCACAATTCTATAGTGGAGTTGAAAGAATTACCATCTCATCTTAAGTACATATTTCTAGAGAAAGAAAGGATACATCCAGTAATAATCAGTTCTGTCGGCCCAATGAGGACCGGGGTGTGCATAGCCCACTCCCTACATGCCTCGCCCGCGACAGATTCGTCGAAAACGACTAAGGACCAAGCTACCGCTTGGAGAGACCCTCAAGAGGCATCTCCTCTTGAGGGCCTGAAGAGGAAGTCAGGGCCTGAAGAGGACCCCGCGCTTCGAGAGACTCCCCGAGGCTCAACCCGCCTAGAGAGGGGTCAGCAGGAAACCTCCCCACAGGCCACCGCGGCCCTGTGGAGACACTTCGCGGCTAAGCAAGCGCTGCGGGGCGCACATGGCCCCTGCAGCAGCCGCAGGGTGACGCGAGCATCCCAGCTGCCATTCTGATGATAAAGGAGTCAACAAAGCCGCGCCGCCTGCGCCAGGACAGCCAGGACTTTCCTCTTTGGTGATAAAGCGGCTGGACGGCGCAACGCTCCAAGAAGATCTTCATCGTGGGCTCCACCACGACCTCTGCCGCGCCTGCGAGCCGCTCTGCACCGTCTGCAGCCTGTCGGCCACGGCGCGCAACTTTAGCATGGATGGACCGCGTCCATGGACGGATGAGACGCGGTGGACTCCCGCTCCTCCGCGCCACCGACATGTGGGAACCCACCAGCACGAGGATGGAGCCCGGGGCGCCTATAAAAGGAGCAGGAGCTCCACCATAGAAGGGGATCGATCTCCAGTCGGCTGATAGCTTCCTAGACCGAGGGAGCCTTAGCCAAACGCATAGAGTAGCCAACTGCTGGAGGAGGAAGACGACCATTGTGTCCCTCTCCAAGCACCAAACTGCCTCAAGAGAGCCCTCGGCAAGCTCCTTGTTCTGTAACTTCCACAGTGCAATACAGACAAGCAGGAGTAGCGGTTTTACCTCCTCCTGAGGGCCGTGAACCTGGGTACGGGCTGGTGTCCATCTCTGGCGTGATAGTCCCTCTCCAGGCCCGGCGAGCATCGTCGTCGTGCCTCTCGAGGATCGTTCGACCTCCGCGTTCTGTCCCCCCTTCGAACCTCTCTTCAGGGTGTGGCTACCCCTGTTCCGTGGGAGTCACTCTCCGACATTTGGCGCGCCAGGTAGGGGACTGAGGCGCGTCTTCGACCTCCGAACTCCGCGCCATGACGGACACCCGCGCGACGCGCGCCAACCGGCGTGCCTCCGAGAGAGCTCACACCGAGCCCGGCACTGCTCCCACCCGTGGCCGCCGTGGTCGCCCTCGCGCGGCTGAGCGCGCTGGCACCGGCCCGCGCGTGGAAGAGCCAGAGAGCGAGGAACACCGCGGCGGAGACCAGCGCGACGACGAGGACCTCTCTGAGCGCCGTGAGGACGCTGAGTCCTCGCACCCGTCCCGGCGCCAGAGCGAGTCCACGCGGGAGCACCACGAGCCCGCCCCGCACACCGCGCTGCTCATGGCCCAGGAGCTCCTCCGCTACCGGCCAAGTGCCGAGGCACACGACCAGTGGTTGGACCGCCTCCACCACCTCGTCGACATCGCAACCACGTGTCCTGCTCCGTCGCGCTCCATCGTACCCTCTGGCCCTGCAGGGGCGGCCGCACCAGGTGCGCCCCCACCGCCGCCAGGACCGCCTCCGGCCGCGGCACAGCGGGCTCCCTCCCATGCTTCCTCGCCGCACGATTGCCAGATCGTGCAGCGCACCGCGCCTGACGCACGTGTGGGCATGGAGCGACGCCGCGACCTCCAGAACCGCCTCGTCGAGGAGCTCGGCCAAGCGGGGCAACAAAACCGCAGGGCCCTCCAGGGAGGAACGGCCACCTACGCCACTGGCTGCATGGCCTTCACGCGCGCCCTGCGTCGTGTGGTCTGGCCGCAGAAGTTCAGGCCAGCGCTCCCCAAGGGCTTCGACGGGTCCACCAACCCTCTCGAGTTCCTGCAGCTCTACACCACCTCCATCCAGGCCGCAGGGGGAGACGACAAGGTCATGGCCAACTGGTTCTCCCACGCCCTCAGGGACTCCGCGCTGTCCTGGCTCCTCAACCTGCCTGAGGACTCCATCGACTCCTGGGAGGAGCTCTGCAGGCAGTTCGTCGCCAACTTCAAGGGCACGTACGAGCGCGCACTCACCCACAACGACTTGCGCGCTGTGGTGCAGAAGAAGGATGAGACTCTTCGCAAGTACATCCAGCGCTTCAGCCAGGTGCGGAACAAGATTCCGAACATCCCCGACAGCCAGGTCATCGCTGCCTTCCGCGAGGGCGTCACGAACCGCAGGATGCTCGAGAAGCTCGGCATCCACGACAAGCTCACCTCTGTGGTGAAGCTGTTCGATCTGGCGGATAAGTGCGCCAAGGCTGAAGAGGGACTCCTCTTCGTCAAGATGAGCGCGCGGGGGGACGACCCTGGCGAGGGGTCCAAGAGCCACAAGAAGAAGGAAGAGCCCAAGTGCAAGGCCACCGCGGTCCTCGCGGCAGAGCCTGACGCGAAGGGCTCCCGCAGGGGTTCTCCCGAGCGCGGCGACAAGGAGGTGGACCACCGCCCGTTCTGCGTCTACCACAACAGGCGCGGCCATGCCACCGAGAACTGCCACGACCTCAAGAGGCTGAGCAGAGAGCGCGAGCGCGAAGAAGCCAGCGGGAGCCGCGGCAGAGGCCGCGGCTACCACCGCGACAGCAGAGGCGGACGCGCTGGCGGCTACCAGAGGCCGCAGGGCACTCAGGCCAACGCCGCTGAGAGGAACAACAACCTCCCCGACGAGGAAGATGGAGGCTACCAGGCCCCGAGAGGCGCCATGGCCTGCATCCTCAGCGGGGCTCAAGCGCCCAAATCGAACAATCAGTTCAAGCAGTTCGCCCGCGAACTCAACGCTGCGCTCCCGAGCACCGAGACCTCCAGGCCCCTCAAGTGGTCCCAGTACACCATCGCCTTCGACGCCAAGGACCACCCCAAGTCGACCAAGACTGTTGGAAACCTCCCCCTGGTCTGCTCCCCCACCATCAACAACATCACCGTCTCCAAGACGCTCATCGATGGGGGAGCCGGCCTGAATGTCATCTCTGTCGAGACCTTCGAGACGCTTCAAGTGCCCTACGAGTGTCTTATGCCCTCCAGGCTGTTCACGGGCGTCACGAGTGGTTCAATCGAGCCTCTGGGCAAGTCCGCCTCGCGGTCACCTTCGGCACGCAGAAGAACTATCGCACGGAGCTGATCGACTTCGATGTCGCCCACATCGGCTTGCCGTACAACGCCATCCTCGGCTACCCCGCCCTCGCGAAGTTCATGGCCGTCACGCACCACGCCTACAACATGGTCAAGATCCCCGGCAGCGCTGGCACCATTGCCATCCACGGTCACATCCTGGATGCCACGCGCGCTGTCGAGAGCGCCTACAAGGCAGCCGCCATGGCTTTCCCGGCTGACGAGGACATGGAGCCTCTCGAGAGGCCCAAGAAGAAGAAGCAAGTGTTCTCTCAGGAACAAGCTGCCACGAAGAAGGTGTCGCTGGACACCACCAGCTCGGGGGCTGAAGGCTCGGGGGCTAGCGTCACCATAGGCGCTGCCCTGCCTCCCAAATAGGAAAGCGCGCTCGTCGCCTTCCTTCGGGCAAACTCTGACATGTTCGCATGGACTCTGTCAGATATGTCCGGTGTACCAAGGGAGGTGATCGAGCACCACTTAGCCGTGTGTCCAGACGGCATCCCCGTCAAGAACCCGTGGAACATCGCGCACCTGCGCAAGTTCTACCCGTGATCATTGTCACGCCCGTGATCATTGTCACGTCAAGACATCTGGCTGAAGAGGCAGCTTACGGCTCCACCTCCAAGCATTTTTTGTCTCTAGAGGTTAAAAAAGCTCACGGCTTAAACCTCCAAGCCCCAAAGGCTTCTCTCGAGGGTCAACCCTCCGAGCTCTCCATGTAACGAGCCGCCTCAGGCCGTTGAGAGTCTCTGCCACTAATGGGTGGTCCCCATGCCTCGACATGGTCAAATACATTAACTTGGCAACTCCAAGCATAATGAAACAATTTTGTTCCTAAGTGAACAATGCGCTACGGCGCCACTATATAATATTTTGGTGGTGAGTTTATTCCAGCACTATTTTCTTTGTTGAAAATGGGCACTTATATCTCTCCACATGCGCACCTCGCGAGCGGGGGCTGAGTACGGTGCCAGTGCCTCAAATGACACACCAGCAGCACTGCAAAACCCAAGGATCCGAGCTCTGGCTGGAGGGCAAGCTCCCACAAACACGCCATCTCTACAAAGGACCTTGGTACTCTCTCTCCTCGCAAGGAACGCCTGAGGGGACCTATAAGCGCGCATTAGTCCCTAGTACCGTGCACAAGCGTTTGGGTTTGCCCCTCTAACATCTACAGAGAACAAGCGTCTCTACAAGCCTGAGGAGGCGGCAGAGCAAAACCCTTGAAGAAGACCTCCTCGCCAGGCTAAAAAACCTCTACAGGGCAAAAGCCTCGAGAAGCTAAGTCCCACACTCGTAACTCGAGAGCTTTTTTCTCCCCAAGCGCACGTTTGTCCCTCGAGCGATTTCATTTTTCCCTTGTGCTTCATGGACTACTCGCACGTCTAAGGGGGGCGCTTGAGCATCGCGACTCAGGGCTCTTACCTCTCCAAGCCTTAAACTCCCCCCGGCCTTGCTGAGTCATTGCTCTAGCATACCGCAGCGGCGGAGTCATAGTGCGAAGAGATGGGACCTAACGACGCAGAGAAAGTATAGACATGAAAATAAGGCAGAAAGGGCCTCTCGAGGGGCACACAAGTTAACATCAAGCACTCAAGGAATACATTACATGCTCAAAATGCATAGTGTCTAAACACAAAACTGTTTCAGATACAGGCGCTCAAAGGCGCAATGAATCAAGGGCTCAGGCGGAGTCCGCGCCAGCATGCTCCTCCTCCTCAGCGTCTTCCTCCTCAGCAAGGGTGGCCTCCTCCTCGCTGTCCTCCGCAGCCACCTCTGCGCGCTTGAAGCGGTTGCAGAAGGTCTCGATCTGCTCGCGGAGGGAGTTGGAAACCCGCAAGACCTCCTCGCCCGTGCGCTCCTCGGTCACCGTGGCGAGGTCAAAGCTGGGCGTGAGGAGCCGAAGGTTGGTGAAGATGCGGTCAACAACCGCCCCGAGGAGCTGGCGGCTCTCGACCTCGATCACCTCGCGGAGGTCGGCGACGGGGCTCTCGAGGGCCGAGAAGAGCTGGTCGAAGTAGACCAGGTACATGGCAGCATCGCCACGGCCGCGAACCTCAGTGTGCGGCGCCTCCGCGCCAAGCTGAGCTGCAAGCTCGTTGCCCCTGGCCACCAGCGCCTGGAACATACGCTCCCGCTGCTTCGTGAGCACGCGAGCCGCCTGCGCGGTGTCCACAGCCTCCGTCACCTGCTTGGCCGCTGAGCCCGCCTGCCCCTCCACGTCCTTGACGAGGGCGTCCAGTTCCAGGACAGCTGCCCTGCGACCATCCTCCGCCTGGCGATAGGCCTCCTTGGCGCGCTGGAGGCGGGCCTCGAGCTTGGAGTTGGCCCTCTCGAGCTCCGCGATCCGCTTGGCATCAGTAGCATGCTTGGCCTTGAAGCGGTCCTCCTGCTTCTTGGCCTTGTCGCGGTACTCCTTGGAGGTGGTCCGCCTGAACTCCTTCTCGCGCTCCGCGAGGACCGCCTCTGCCTCTTTCTTCTTCTCGGCAAACCGCTGCTGGAAGCGCTCCAGGGTTTGCTTCTGGGCGGTGACGTTCTCGTCGTGCCTCTGGAGCGCCTGAGCCAGGTCCCCCTCGCGCGCCTCAAGCTCTTCGTGCTTGGTGGCAAGCTCGCCCTCCGCATGGAGCCGCTGCTCGTCGCGCTGCAGCACGTCCTGCTCCCTGGAGGCCAGCAGCCGCTCGCGCTCGGCAAGGCTCCTGCGGTCCCCCTCCAGAGTCTCCTGCGCGACCCGATGGGCGGAAAGGAGCTGGGACTCTAGCTGGGCCAGCTCGCGACGTTTCTGCGCCAGCGAGCCCTCCATAGCTTCGCGCTCGGCCTTCACCTCGGCGAGGAGATCGGCGGCCGCGTTGCGCTCGTCCTGGAGAGGGGCAAGGAGCTCGTCAGCGTCACGGATGGCCCCCTCGCGGACCTCCTTGGCGAAGCGGACGGCCTCCTCGCGTGCGGCCTGGAGGGCCAGATCCTCCTGGCGGCGGGCCTCGACCGCGGCGTGGAAGCGCGCCCACGCCCCCGCAAGCTCGTCGCGCTGCTGGGTGAGCTGAGCGTCCTCGAGGGCAAGTTGCGCCTCCAAGCCCTCCAGGGACTCCCTCACGACGCGGAAGGCGACCTCACGGTGCCCCTTGCTCCAGTCCCAGCCGCCAAGGACCAGGTCGCGGCATGAGGAGGTGCCTGCCCCTGCGCCGGGCCTGGAGAACTGAGCCTCTGGGCGTGCCTGGGGGCTAGACCGCGCCCCGTCTGTCGCGGCGCCCGAACTGGCCTCACCGACCTCGCCGCCCTGGCGCGTCACCTCTTGCGCCTCGCCCCCCGCTGCGGGGCGTGGCGGAGACGAAGGAGCTCCCCCTGCAGATGCGCCCGCGCTTGGCGGGCCCTGGTCTGTCCCGGCCTCTGGCTGCGCGGGAGGCGTGGTCGCGCGAGGTGGAGTAGCCTCGCGGGCCGGAGTTGGCTCACGCGGCGGCGTGGCCGCGCGGGGCGGGGTAGTGGCGCGAGGAGGGCTAGCAACCCGCTCCTCCTGCGCCTCCACCGCCATCGGCTCGGGGGGCGGCGAAGCTGCCTCCGCCTGAGGCACCGCTGTCCCGGCTAAAGGCCCAGCTGCCTCCGCTTGAGGCATCTCTCCGGTTGGGCCTGTGGAGGCCGTCTCCACAGGCCTCGCGGCCTCCTCAGCCACGACCTCAGCCGTGGCTTTCTTCACCTCTACCGCCTTGCGAAGCTTGCGACGCTTCGCAGGCACAAGGTCGCTGGCAAGCACCAGGGAAAGATCTTCAGAAATAGGCGGAAAGAGAAAGAACAAGAATCGACCGGCTAAAAGCCTAAAACACTTACCCGGACTCCTTGGCGCCGGTGTCGACCCACGCCAAGCCTGGCGAGCGCCAGGAGGGCTTGGCCTTGGCACCTGACCCCTCCGGAGGCGCCTCGGCTTTCCTCTTGGAGGGGACGTCTGACGGCCTCGCCCCAGGCCGGTCCACCGCTGCCTTGGAGCGGGGCTCGCGACGCCCTGGCGAGGCCTCCTCGTCAGAGGCCTCCTCCTCGGCCTCCTCCTCCTCCGCCCGGCGCGCGGGCACCACCACGAAGGCGTCGTCGTCATCGCCTGACGAGATGTCGCAAATCTCGTCAGTAGGGGGCCCGGCCCTCGAAGAGTACTCCTCCCCTGCTGCGGCCTCCTCCTCGCCTTGCCCAGCTCCTGAGGCAGAGGGCGTCTCTGCCCCCTCCGCCTCGTGCACCACCGGCACAGGCACCATTTTCCCCGCCGGGCCCGACGGGGTGAACGAAGGCACCCCCTCCAGAATGGCCAGGCGCTCGGTCATGTTGTACTGGTGCAGGGGCCGCAGCGTGATAGGGAGCTCGTCCATGGCGGGTACCGCCGGGTTGATGAAGAGTGCGGACAAGACGTTGTCGACATCGTCCTTGTCGTTGTCCTCACGGTGGAGCCGCATCTTGTCCTGGGGGCCGGAATACATCCACATGGGCATCGCGTGCGCCTGGAGTGGAGCGATGCGGCGCGTCACGAAGTCCGCGACGATGATCTGCCCCGTGAGGCCCTCCTCCCGAAGGTAGCTCAGGCGGCCCGTCAGCATTGCGTTCTGCGCGCCGCTGAAGGGGGCCTTGCCCCAGTTCGAGTTCTTCACGGGCGGCGCGTCAGGGACCTCGGGGAAGGCGCAGGGCTCCTCCACCCCGACGAAGAACCACCGCTGGCGGAAGTCGTCCACCTTCTTCGTCACTGAGGTGATGGCCTTGCCCTCGCTCCACGACATGGGGATGTAAACGCTCCCCATGCCATCCACGATGCGGAACGAGACGCATCCGGAGCGCTCATTCTTCGCCGTGTTCCGGAGCGCGTAGAAGCACCGGAAGAGGTCCACCGTGGGCTCCAGGCCCAGGTACGCCTCGCAGAGGTAGGCGAAGATGGCGAGGATGAGCACAGAGTTGGGGTGGAGGTGCAGCAGCTGGATCTGGTAGAAGGCCAGCACCCCCTCCAGGAACGGAGAGAATGGCGGCACCAGCCCTGCAGCGACACAGTGCTGGAAGACGGGGAAAAACCCTCGCGGGCGTTTCCCATGCGCCGCGGCCTTGAGCACGGTGGCGCTGTGCTCGTTGGTCCGGTCCGCCACCAGGAAGCGGACCTTGTCGAGGGCCTTGTCGTTGACGCGCACTCCCAGCAATGCCGCGCCATGCGCGGCCTCGGCGGGCGCCGCCTGCGAAGAAGACCCCGCGGCCGCCTTGCCCTTGTTCTTGGCCGGACTCATCGCCTGGGAAGTGGTGAGCGCGGCGCGGGGAGAAGTTGGAGAAGAAAGGGGCAGGGCGCGTCGGAGAGCAGGAGCGGAGAGCTCGGGACGGATGGTTTCTGCAAGAGAGAATGGGAGCAGTAACGGCTCCCTGCTCCGGCGCGAGGGCTTTATGTCCCGTCGAGGAGCAGTTACCGGGGCGTGGTGGGACCCCCCACGACGCACGCCCCAGATCGTGCGCAACCGTTACTCGCCTGAGTGACGCGTGGCTCGGCCCGGCCGGACACTTTGGGCCCACGACGCTTCGGCTGCGGTCATGGGCTCAGCCGTGCCCATCGCGGGCCCGGGGGCTACCGTCGGCCCAATGAGGACCGGGGTGTGCATAGCCCACTCCCTACAGGCCTCGCCCGCGACAGATTCGTCGAAAACGACTAAGGACCAAGCTACCGCTTGGAGAGACCCTCGAGAGGCATCTCCTCTTGAGGGCCTGAAGAGGAAGTCAGGGCCTGAAGAGGACCCCGCGCTTCGAGAGACTCCCCGAGGCTCAACCCGCCTGGAGAGGGGTCAGCAGGAAACCTCCCCACAGGCCACCGCGGCCCTGTGGAGACACTTCGCGGCTAAGCAAGCGCTGCGGGGCGCACATTTCCCCTGCAGCAGGCGCAGGGTGACGCGAGCATCCCAGCTGCCATTCTGATGATAAAGGAGTCAACAAAGCCGCGCCGCCTGCGCCAGGACAGCCAGGACTTTCCTCTTTGGTGATAAAGCGGCTGGACGGCGCAACGCTCCAAGAAGATCGTCATCGTGGGCTCCACCACGACCTCTGCCGCGCCTGCGAGCCGCTCTGCACCGTCTGCAGCCTGTCGGCCACGGCGCGCAACTTTAGCACGGATGGACCGCGTCCATGGACGGATGAGACGCGGTGGACTCCCGTTCCTCCGCGCCACCGACATGTGGGAACCCACCAGCACGAGGATGGAGCCCGGGGCGCCTATAAAAGGAGCAGGAGCTCCACCATAGAAGGGGATCGATCTCCAGTCGGCTGATAGCTTCCTAGACCGAGGGAGCCTTAGCCAAACGCATAGAGTAGCCAACTGCTGGAGGAGGAAGACGACCATTGTGTCCCTCTCCAAGCACCAAACTGCCTCAAGAGAGCCCTCGGCAAGCTCCTTGTTCTGTAACTTCCACAGTGCAATACAGACAAGCAGGAGTAGCGGTTTTACCTCCTCCTGAGGGCCGTGAACCTGGGCACGGGCTGGTGTCCATCTCTGGCGTGATAGTCCCTCTCCAGGCCCGGCGAGCATCGTCGTCGTGCCTCTCGAGGATCGTTCGACCTCCGCGTTCAGTCCCCCCTTCGAACCTCTCTTCAGGGTGTGGCTACCCCTGTTCCGTGGGAGTCACTCTCCGACAAGTTCAGCCCTAGATAATGAGCAGGAAGAGAGCCTGTTGTCAGTACTGAGGTTGTACAAGAATGTGATTGGTTATTCTATTGATGATATCAGAGGAATTAATGAGAAGGTTTGCTCCCATAGGATACATTTAGAAGAAGGTAGTAAACCAACTAGAGAACGACAGAGAAGACTGAACCATCTAATGCAAGATGTGGTTAAGAAGGAAGTCTTGAAACTGCTTAAGGCAGGTATGATTTACCCCATCTCTGACAGTGAGTGGGTGAGTCCTATACATATTCTGCCTAAGAAAGGAGGCTACACAGTGGTAGAAAATGAAGGAAGATTGATGACAACTAGGCCTGTCATTGGTTGGACAGTGGTTAATGACTTCAGAAAACTGAACAAGGCAACCAGGAAAGATCACTTCCCTTTGCCTTTTATGGATCAGATGTTGGAAAGGCTTGCTGGACAGAAATTCTATTGCTACCTTGATGGATACTCGGGATTTCTTCAAATACCTATTCACCCAGATGATCAAGACAAGACCACACTTACATGTCCATATGGAACATTTGCTTACAAGAGATTACCTTTTGGGCTATGCAATGCTCCTGGTACTTTTCATAGATGTATGATGTCTATATTCTCTGACCACATTGAGAAGATCATGGAAGTATTCATGGATGACTTTATAGTTTATGGAAAAGACTTCATCACTTGTCTGAAAAATCTAACAGCAGTATTACACAGATGCTCAGAACAAAATTTGATCCTAAACTGGGAGAAGTGCCACTTCTTGGTAACTGAAGGCATTGTGCTGGGCCATTTGGTGTCTGCCAGAGGAATTGAAGTGGACAAAGCAAAGGTAGATGTAATTGCTAAACTACCTCCTCCTGAAAATGTGAAGGGAATACAGAGTTTCTTAGGACATGCTGGTTTCTACAGAAGGTTCATCAAGGATTTTTCTCACATTGCCAAACCACTCACACACTTGCTGAATCATAATGTGCAATTTGTGTTTGATGAGACATGTATGCAAGCTTTCAACAGGCTAAAAGAAGCTCTGGTTACAGCTCCAATAGTGCAGCCACCTGACTGGACAATGCCATTTGAGCTAATGTGTGATGCAAGTGATTTTGCAGTGGGAGCAGTACTTGGTCAGAGAATAAAGAAAGTTGTTCATGTGATCTACTATGCAAGCAGAACATTAGATGATGCCCAGGTTAATTACACAACCACTGAGAAAGAATTACTAGAAGTAGTGTTTGCATTTGATAAGTTCAGACCTTACCTTGTGGGACACAAGTGCATTATATTCACTGACCATGCAGCAATAAGATACTTGGTAAGCAAGAAGGATGCCAAGCCAAGGCTCATTAGATGGATCCTCTTGCTGCAAGAATTTGATATCGAGATCAGAGATAAGAAAGGTTCTGAAAACTCAGTAGCTGATCACCTGTCAAGAATCAGTTACACAGAAGGCAAAGAGATACAAGATAGAATGCCTGGTGAGCAGCTAATGGCAGTCAATGCTAGTTCTCCTTGGTTTGCAGATACTGTGAATTATCTGGTTTGTGGAATCATACCAGCTGACATGTCATATCAGCAGAAGAAGAAGTTCATGCATGATGTAAAAAGCTATTACTGGGATGAGCCATTCCTGTACAAGCACTGTGCAGATGGGATTATGAGAAGATGTGTGCCAACTGAAGAAATCAGTGATGTTATGTATCAATGCCATGCAGGCATGTATGGAGGCCATGCTGGAGTTATGAAAACCCAGGCAAAATTTTTGCAAGCTGGATTCTATTGGCCCAACCTTTTCAGAGATGTACATGATTACATCCAGAAGTGTGATCATTGTCAGAGATCTGGAAAAATTTCAAGAAGGAATGAAATGACTCAGAAGGGAATTCTTGAGGTTGAACTATTCGATGTATGGGGAGTAGATTTTGTAGGTCCCTTACCATCATCAAATGGATACAAGCATATACTAGTCGCAGTGGATTATGTGTCCAAATGGGTAGAAGCAATACCCACTGTTTTTTGCTGATTCCAAGGTTGTATGCAAATTCTTCAGAACAGTCATATTCCCAAGATTTGGTGTGCCAAGAGTGGTGATAAGTGATGGTGGAGCTCATTTCAACAATGATCAGTTTGAGAAGCTCCTGAACAAGTATGGTGTGAGAAATCATAGAGTAGCTACACCATATCACCCTCAAGCCAATGGACAAGTTGAGCTGTCAAACAGAGAAGTGAAACAAATTCTGGAGAAAGTTGTTTCTAAGTCCGGGGGGGATTGGTCAATGAAAATGCCAGATAGCTTGTGGGCATACAGGACAGGATATAAGACACCTATTGGTATGTCACCATTCAGGCTGGTCTATGGAAAAGCATGTCATTTACCTGTTGAGTTAGAGCATAGAGCACAGTGGGCAATAAGGAAGCTTAACATGGATTTAGGCAAAGCTGGAACTGCAAGAAAGCTTCAGATGTGTGAGTTAGAGGAACTGAGAAATGATGCTTATGAAAGCTCAAAGATTTACAAGGACAAGACTATGAAATGGCATGACAAGCACATTCTTAGAAAAGAACTCAGAGTTGGACAGATAGTGTTAGTCTATGACTCCAAGTTGCATCTGTTCTCTGGGAAATTCAAGTCAAGATGGTTTGGCCCTTGTGTTATCAAGAGAGACCTTGGGCATGGTGCTTTTGAAGTACAGAGTGCAACAGAGGGTACTTTTAAGGTGAATGGACAGAGACTGAAGCATTATAGAATTGGAGAGCAGTTGAACACTGGAGATAGTGAGGAAACGGATGATGAAGAAGTTGAGGATGACCCCAATACATCATCTTCAGCTGAGAACCTGTGAAGAAGCTACAGTCAGGCTCATGACTATAAACAAGCGCTCATCAGGAGGCAGCCTGGTACCTTTGTACATTATTTGCATGTTATTCCCATTTACCTACTATTTTTTGTTTTTGTTTCTCCTTTTTCTTTGCTTTTTAGATTTCGAATAAAATGGAAGTGGAGAAAGTTTTGGCTAGGATATCAAGAAGAATGAGGCAGAAGTAAAACACCAGGTGGATACTTTCCAATCTTTTACATCCTATTCACAGCATGAATAATATTGTTATTGTCATATTTCTGGTTGAAGCTCAATTTGGCAAATTTTATGGCTGTTACAAGAATTTAAATCTGATGAGTTTAGCTCTATTCTGATTAATTAGCATTACATCCTGATTGCGAATCATGTAATGTATCTGCTTATTATTTTTGCAAAGGCTATGCTCAGAACCATTTATCGAGAACAGAATCCTCTTATTTCTCTCTTCAAGAACTTTGGAATATTTGAATAATGCAATTTGCTTTGAAATTGAGTTAAATGATCCTTAGTAGAGCCATTTACCTTTTTAGCATCTTCTACATTTTTTGCGTTAGCAATCATGGTCTCTGGACTGTGATTTGTGAAGCACTAATACTAACACTAACACTAACTATAACTAGATCATGTAGGCGCGCGTTGCCGCGCCCGTCCATTAGGTAAATAGATTTGTTAGGAATGAAAGAAAATATAATTAAGTGGTTTTCTTTATTTTTTCATGAAAAATGATGAAACTATATTAGCATCATTATTAGTCCAGGTGCAGTGTGATCTCCCACGCTTGATTTTTCACATATTGTTATTTTTCTGATTTCAAAGTCCTTTTGTCTCACATACATTCATTAAATTGTTTGCATTACTATAGAACTATGCTTCACATAATCGATGAAACATCATGTAGTTCAGCATGGGGCAATGTAGGAGTAATACATCCGTGAAACAAACGTTTCTCTTTCGGTTACACACTGCATCCGTGATAAACAGATAAAAAATTACATGCGCATTCAAGCAAGGCAGCTAGCGTACATATCACAAAAGAGCTTGAGAAGTTATCACGTACTCCGTATTACAAGCCTTTCTATCACTCTTAACATTGATAGATGAGAACAGGAAACCATGAGCAGTCCAGCAACAAGAAATAGTGATCACCTAATGCAAAGACTGTGTCGACTGATACTTTATAGAAGAAAGAATAATCAGGACGATACCAATGGAATCCCCTCAAACAAAAAAAACAGTGTGTTTAATTAAATCGTCGAAGATCCCAGAAGAAAGAATAATCAGGACGATACCAATGGAATCCCCTCAAACAAAAAAAACAGTGTGTTTAATTAAATCGTCGAAGATCCCCAGGGGGATAATAACCGATGGAAGCAGGCAAGCAACACATCTCCCGGGGTGGAAGGAAGGAAAAAACATCAGAGCTTGCGAGCGGTAACTACAGTAAATGTGTGGGAACTACTACAATAGTTATCGCCTTGTATCCGCCGAACTGAATTTTAAGAAAAGAGGTTAGTTACTGTAATGGGCTAAGAAATTAATAACTATCAAGAGCAGTGTCAGAGGAAGGAAGATGTGGGTACTAAAATGAATACAATCAAAATACAACCAAAAGTACAAATCTCTACCAGTCACTTTATTTTAGAAAAAATAGGGAATTCAAAAAGCTCCAAAAGTAAAATCATGTTATTGCAGATGATCATTGCTACATATCGAGTACCTCAGGGTTCAAACTGAAGTATCGAGATGATTATGTAGGTACTATAAATAATACGATTACTTGGTGCTTGATATTTTGCTTCCTGCAGATACTTGAATATTTACTCTGCCATTTTTAATTCCTGCTAGAGTACTTCAATTTCCTGCAAATAGGGCTGGTGGCAGGTCGCTCGATAATAACATGTCCTAAAATATCAATAAAAAGGGCTTTGTAAGTTACATCCAACAGACACAAATAACTTAACATGGTAAATTTTAAGACCCTTCTAAATCGGAATAAAAGGACAATTGGCTTGGTTCAGGACCGGAGGTTTTGTCTCTGGTTCTTGATCATGACCTGCTTGTAAGCCCTATTGATTAGTATAAAACCACTTTTACCCGCAAAAAAAGAGGAATTAAGAGTGTTACTGGTGTACTACAGTTTTAATCTAACTAAATATTGTCAGTTTCCTAATTCTCTGTCCTCATAAGCTCTCAGGCCATACTCGACTCAATAAAATCACACGTGTCGTCTGCAGTTCAATGAGAGAAATTAAATGTTCGTAGTTATATGTGCATTTGTAAATGGCTAGATCTAACCGTCCCTGCACAAGCATTCCAACTGATAAATCCTTACGAAGATTTTCAACATACTCTTTCAAAAAACAAAAAGCCAGCACAGTGGAGAAACTACCGTAACGAACTTCCCATAAATTTGTAAGAGCATAGCTTAAGAAAACCGAAAAATTCAGGACACCAGCTAATTTCATTTCTTCACAGACTGCATTACCAATAGTTTCTGCTAATTTATATGCTCAGTTCACGTAAAACAACAAAACAAAAACATCATAAAGTATACAACCAAAACGTTCTACTTACTAAGAGGGAAGGCATTGCTTGTACAAAAAATATAAATACATCATTTCTATATTACCAATGTTGTAATACGATAACACCATTTGCTGCTTCAAGTGAGGACACGAAAGATGTCACCTCCAGGTTGCCACCAACATCAACATCAATGGGGTAGATGAAGCTTTGCTCTGCGGACTGCTGAGAAAACATTGGAAGTCATGCTCACACTACAAAACCATCAACAAATGGAGGAGTGTATTCTCTGTTATCAAAAAACACTAATACAGACTGCAAGTGTACAACATACAAAATAGATATCTGCTCAAAGAAAACTTCTTGCAATGATCATCACTAACTGATTGCAATAATAAGCCAACAATAGCTTGCAGAAGAATTTTCAGAAGATTTCAGGAAATAGATTTACAAGTTGGTAACAGGCAGCTACAAAGGTTTAATGGAGATCAACTTAATGTATGTTAACTTTTCGTGTCTGCGACATCATCACAAATAAATAGCAAAATCGGTCATGTACATGGTTTTAAAGGCGTCGCCTCGTAGGTCAAGGCGCCCGCGGACGGCAAGGCGTCGTCGTCGCCTTAGGCGAGCGAGCAAAGCGTCGCAGGCGTCGCATTGAAGCGTCTGAGTCGTCGCCTAGGCGTCAAAATCGTCGCCTTACTCAATTCTGGACGCCTTCGTCTTTCTCGGTCAGGCGCGAGTGCGAAACTGACCTACTGGGAGCAATTTGAACTACAAGACACACCACTAATTTCAGCGGCAGATGACAATTGAACACAACCTGGGAGGCTATGTAGCACATATAATAAATCCGTCCTTGCATCCACGTTTATCATACTTCCATTCAAGATTTTTTTTTTGTAGTTTAAGGTTAGGGAAAGTACCAGTGAATTTACTTGCCTCAAAGATATGTCCTCGTGTGTGGAATCATGGAGAGCTATCAGATGTTGCTGGCCAAACAAAATCGTCAAATATCTTCCATTGCAGGCACACTAAAATACACAAAGTCAGAAACTATTTAATAAAATACTCAAAGTCCAAAACAATATAGGTTTATCACAGACGTTTTCTTGGCCATACAACATTAGGCTGAATCTGATTTTCAACAACATGAACCCAACACTTCCATTTGTGTGGCAGCACTACGGACTTAATTGACTAAAATCAAAGACCATTTGCAGTTAGTAGTTAAATTACCTCTGTAGAGTAGTAGCCTTTTTCTTACAATGCTCAAATGTATTTGCCAATGCAGACAGCACCATCTGGCCAACATAAAAATTACGAGAAACACATTGCAGAAATATAGAAGAAAAAAAATCTTAACTGGCATATAGTACACGCTAGCCAGGTTATTTAGTACTCACTCTGTCCAACAAAAGATGTCACACTTTTGATCAAATTTGGATGTATCTATACACTAAGTCATGTCTAGATACATCCAATTTTTTATCAAGTTGAGACATCCTTTATTGGACGGAGGGAGTAGTATCCTTCAAAAAGTTATTTAGCACGTGCAAACAGGTTGAGTTTCAAGCCTAATATTCTTTGAAAACAGAAATAAGCACTCCAGGTCAATATTATGCTGGTCATTATAGTGGAGAAAGTAGCACTCCAGGTCCGTGTACTCAAACATTCTTTGAAAACAGAAATAAGCTACGAAATTAACTAACCTACAACTTGATTCATCTGAACATGAAAATCATGACCTGAACCTAGGTTCATCTAAAGAACGTGAACTGAACCTATGCAGTGATGGGTGATTACAACGGCAGTGGCTGAGGCCTGCAATATCGGTACTGCTCGTGGAGCTCGGGTGTTGCACGGGCTGGTACTGGTCGCTGATGGGCTCCTGGTCCAGGATCCATGAGGAACATGATCCATGGGGGTGGGAAGCAGGTGTGACGTAGACTGGCTTAGCGGCGCCGTTGCAGGAAAGCGGCGGCTGCGTCGTGCGAGCTCCTGCACTTGCCGAACTCATACGGGGGCGGAGTAGATGGACTGGTGGAGAGGCGGAGTAGGTGGACGTGAGGCAACGCGGGGGTCCTTGAGAAGGCGCAGGTTCGCGCGGAGGCCAGGCGACGAGCTACCCAGTAATGCCGACGGCTAGCCGCAGCCACGCCGGCGACCCAGAGCCCAGCTACTTAGCTAGGGTTAGATAAAAGGGCGATGCGGGCCTGTAGAACAGAAGCGGCGGCGGGGAATCGACGGATGATACCTAGGCGATCTCACGTCGATGAGCAGCGGCGCCGATTGGCGGTAGAGGCTGACGAGTGTGTGACTCGGCAAATCCCAGGGTTGTGCACCCCGGGTTGATTGAGGGGGAGAGAGATGAGCGTTGGTGATCACGACGGCTGACAAGCAAGGCGTTTTACCCAGGTTCAGGCTCCCGGAGGATAAGACCCTACTTCCTGCTTGTCTGGTATTGATGGCGAGTGGCTTACAATGGCGAGATGGCGATCTCGCTAGGGTTTGGTGATGGCGGCTATGCGCGTATTGATCTGTCCGTGTGTGTGTCCCTTGGACGAGCAACCCTCCTAGCCTTTATATAATAGGCTAGGTCTCGGGTGAACGGCGCCGATGGCATTTACAGATATGGCAAGTCGTATGACCTAACCGACTATTCTTGGGCCATACGCTATCTCTACTGGGCCTTCCTTGGGCCTTTGCGGTCTTGGCGTGACCCAGGTATCCTCACCGTGGGATAGTCGGAGGGCAGCCCCACGTCAGTAGCCCCCGAGTGCTTGGTCGAATCGCAGAGTCGGGCAAAGGACTCCTTTCTCCTGGGCACGCCGCCGGGTTGCTTGTAGTTGAGGTTGAACTCGTTTTCCTTCAGTCGAAAAGCCGACTCCCGATGGGAGTAAGAATTGTAACCGACTTACTGAAGTCGTGTCTTTGACTTGTTTCTGTTCAGCCTGCTGGCGTTCTGTCAGTTAATTCAGCTTGTGAAGCTTACTGAGTCTTCTTGCAACCCGTTTGCATGGTTCGAGTCCTTGCAGCAGCACTGTGGCTTACTGAGGTGATTTCAGCTGTGAAGCTTACTGGGTTTACCTGTCACTCGAATTATGCGTTCGAGTTCTTTACCTGGCGTAGAAATTCAGCTCTCAAGCTTACGTGCACGTTCAAGGTCACCTGAATGATTTGTTCGAGTTCTTCCTCTGCGCTGCGGCTTATTTCATGCACTTGTGTTGCTGGCGTCAGAGCTGACGCTTCGTAGCACGCCTCTGCGTCCGATTAGACATGACGGAAGTGGCCCCACTGTCAGCGTTTACTGCAGGTAGCATTGACCGCTTTTCTTCTGTCGTGGGCGCGAAAATTTCGCGGCGTGATGATGGTGCCTTGATCCTCGCGCGTAGTGGACGGAGTGGGAGGCGACGGTTTGCCTCTCCGCGCGACACGTGGACGGCTGGATGGAGCTGCGGAGAACAGCTCCTTCGGGAACGGCTGGGATGGACTGCGGCGCGCAGTATAAAACTGTACCGCGACGGGGAAAAGGTCATCTTCTCCATTTGCCATCGTCTTCTCTCCTGCGCCGTTCTTGCCCCTTTCTGAGCTCTTGCCTGTTCCTCTCTCCACCTTCGCCGAGACGATGAAGAAGACGAAGGCCACGACCAGCACCGCCGCCGCCGCCGGGACAATGGCGATGAAGAAACCCGACGGCGACTGGCAGAAGTCGTCGGTGAAGAAGGCGGAGCTGGAGGTGCTTCGCGCGCAGGGCCTGCTGCCGCCGGCGGACCAGGCGGCGGTGCGCACGCCTGGGAAGGAGGTATACCCTGCCCCTCGGGAGGGGGAGCGCGTTTGCTTCGTGGACTTCCTTCCACGGGGCTTCGGGTTCCCTCTCCACGATTTTGTTCGTGGTCTCCTGTACGCCTATGGGGTTCAGATCCATGATCTGACCCCCAATGGCGTCCTGAGCATCGCGAGCTTTATCGTGCTTTGCGAGTGCTTCATGGGGATCGCCCCCCATTGGGCCCTGTGGAAGTCTCTCTTCCTTGTCAGGAAGAACGTGGGGAAGAGCGGGTTGGCGTACCCGGTTGGCGGCTTCGGCATCCAGGTGCGAGGTGACACCTCGTACTTCCAGATGAAGAAGTCGGACTCCGTCCAAGGCTGGCGGAAGAGGTGGTTTTACGTCAGGTGCGACCAAGCGGGGCTGCCTGACTTCGACGGCGAGCGTGAGTTGCGGAAGACGTGCGCGTGGGCGCACCCGCTCGTGAAGGAGGAGAAGGAAGCCGTCAAGCCGCTGCTGAGCCTTCTGCGCCACCTGCTGAAGACCTTGGGGCGCGAGTCGGGTGGCGTCCACCTCATCGGCACCTTCTTCAGGCTTCGAGTGCAGCCGCTCCGTGCTCGCCCTCACCCGATGTGGGCGCACGAGGTCGTTGGCGACCCGCAACCCGACGACGAGGAGGTGGAGCTGAAGGTGAGGAGCATCACAAGTCTCCGAGCCGCGGACCCCTGCAACGTCAAGTGCCCGGTCGCAGTCTACGGGTCGACGAACCCTGTTCCTGAGGTAGGCTTCTGTCTTTTCCCTTGCTTGCTTTCTTGATTCACTTTTTCTTGATTCGACTGTCACTTTGTTTGCAGGGTCGTTCCTCCCTTGTTAGCCTTCCTCCACTCATGGAGAATGGACCCCACGACGAGGCGACGTTCCTTGAAAAGGAAGGTGATGAGGATGACCTTCCTGCCGCCATCTCCCCGAGTGAGGAAGTGGAGGAGGATGAGGATGACGAGGAGCCGCTGCGGAAGAAACAGAAGCGGCAAAGCGGCGACTCTGCTACTGCTTCCTCCCCAGCAAAGGATGCGACTGCAGAATTGGAGGAGGATGATGCGTCGTCTTCGGGTGCCAAGAACTTGGGCGACTGGAGCGCGCCTATGGCCGCGCCTCCTGTTAGTTCTGCGCCGCCGCTCGAGTTCGCCAGGATGGCCTCCGTTTCCTTGGGAAGCGACGATGGCGTCGAAGTCACCAGGTTAGTCATGTTGGTTCTTTTGTGTCGAGTTTGTTTTCCGACTGGCGGGTTCTCTGTTTCGAACTTTTCTTGCATCTTTTGCCAGCCGTCATTCTGGTGGCACCGGTTCCCCTCCACATGAAGTGGAGCACACGTCCGCCCCTTCAGTCGAGCGAGCTGTGCAGGTGGCCGGGGAGCGCGCGCGGGCTGGTGACTTCATGGCGCCACATGATGCTGCCGCGGCGACTTCGTCGGATGCTGAGCTGGTGGACCATGTAAGTACTTCTCGACTAGTTCTTCCGCAGTTGCATCGGGTGCGCGAACAGCGCTCCCGATGGGAGTAGCCCCCGAAGGTGTGGGCGACTAGGATAGTCGGGCACAACTTTATATATGCTTGTTTGTTTGCAGCCGTATTACCGCCAGCAGCTTGAGGGAGCCGCTGCCTTCGTTCGCCTGGAGAAGGAGAGGGATCAGCTGCGCATCTCCCTGGACCAGGCCACGAGGCGAGCCGCGGAGTTGGAGCAGAAGCTTCAGGCTCAGGCGGAGCTGGAGAAGGCGCTACACGAGTCGCAGGAGCGCGAGCGTGATCGGGACAACCGGGAGAAAACCCAGGTCGACCGCCTGCTCGCACTCGCCAATGTCCTTGGACGTAAGTTTTTCGGCTTGACGCTTACTTGTATAGTTGTTGAATTTGGATTGAGTTGACTCCTTTCCCTTGTTCAGAGAAATGCGGAGGCGCTCCCCCGGAGGGCACGTCTAGCGACGATGTCGACCTGGCGAACGCTGTCGGGTTCCTCGACCGCGTCTGCGCGTATGCTTCGACCGCGCTGCAACAGTCGACGACGGCGCTGCAGAAGTCGACTGGGGCGCTGGCGAATGTGCACCGGAGCATCTTCCCCAGCAGGTCGCCACCAGCTACCGTGGACGCACTCGCGGCGCCTTTCGAAGACGATGCGACCACCATCGCGGACTTCACCCGGGCGCAGACGGTACGCGGCTCCGAGCTCACTTTCCAGCTTCTTCTTGGTCATCAAGTTGCTGGCGACTTTGAGAAGGTTGTCAGCGACTTCCCTCGAAAACCTGACGGCAAGACCGCGTCCCTTAGCGGGGTGAAGGCGCAGGCGAGTCAGCTGGCCGCGAAGCTTGTCGCAACCTTCGAGAGGAGGATTGCCAAGGTAGCCGAAGCGGCTGCTGCTAGGAAGAGTCGCTCCCAGTCGGAGTCTGTAGTGTAGTAGTCTTGTAGTCTTCTTTTTGAGTCTGCTGTCTGTAATGAATTTGTATTTTGCGGGTATTCTGGCCTTGAATCATATTAACGCTGAAATGTGAATGCTTTCCTTCGACTTTGGCTTGAATGAGAAGCGATCCTTATCTGTTTTGACACTGTCGATTCCTGGCAGCCTGAAATGGGCGAGGACACTCCAGCTGTTGCGGCGACCGGCGCGGGTGATGAAGAAGGCACCCCTTTGGCTGAGCCTGCTGTTCGCCCTCGTCAAGCGACTTCAGCTCCCGCACGAAGTGCGAACGACCAACGGTTGATCACCTATATGAAGAACAAGGTGGTTGAGCTCGAGGCGAAGCTGAAGCGTGCTGAGTTGGAACTGGAGCGTTCTAGGTCGCGTCCTGTTGCAGAGTTCTCTCAGCGTGAGGAATTCCTGCTTGGAGAAATCGACTTGATCAGTCGACAACTGCAAGGTTGGTCTTCTTAGCGCTGATCTTTGGCTTCCTCTTCCTTGCGATGTGCTGATTGTAGTGTTTTGATGCAGACGTGAACCCTGACTGGCAAGCTGAGCAGACCCGGGTGAACGAGCGGGTCGCCCGAGAAGCCGCGAGTAACACTTTCGAGGCGCGCCATTTTTGGTCGAATGCGTCTAAGGGGCGGATCCTTGCGTGTATGCTGGACCGCACCTGGCGAGCTGCTCTTCTCCTGGAGGGGTGCAGGAAGACTCTCTGGCAGATCCACCGGGTGTTCTTTCCGCACAATGGGCAGCCCAACGAGTTAGCCACATTGTTGGAGAGGTTCCGCGAAGGTGGTGCGCTGAAGGAGATTGTCAACGCCCAACTCGTTGCCGGGGCGAACGTGGCGTTGGCGTACGTCCGACTGCATCGGCCGAACCTCGCTCTGTCAAGGCTGCTAGGTGGCTTGCCTGAGGAAGACGATTACGCCGAGACTCTGTCGCCTGCTCGTCAGATGATTCGGCAGGTCCAGAGGCTGAGTGAGCGTCTTGTAGGGCCACTCGATGCCCCAAAGGATGAGCCTGCAGAGTAGGAGTAACAGATTTCCGTTGTACAGCATTAGTTCGAAAAGGCAGATTTGCCAAGTGTAAATGTCAGTGTATGTAAACTGAGATGGGCGCAGCCCCCGAGTGCGTCGGGTAGCATCCTAGTATTAACTTTACACCTGTGGCGCAGCCCCCGAGTGCGTCGGGTGGCGACCTAGGTTTTCGAATGATACCTGTATGGCGCAGCCCCCGAGTGCGTCGGGTGACGGCCTAGGGTTTTTGACATGGGCCTGTATGGCGCAGCCCCCGAGTGCGTCAGGTGGCGACCTAGGCTTTTTCAAGTGACACCTGTATGGCGCAGCCCCCGAGTGTTTCGAGTGGCGTCCTAGGATTTGGACTTGACCTGTATGGCGCGGCCCCCGAGTGGTTCGAGTGGCGGCCTAGGATTTGGACTTGACCTGTATGGCGCAGCCCCCGAGTGCGTCGGGTGGCGGTCTAGGCTTTTCAAGTGATACCTGTGTGGCGCAGCCCCCGAGTGGTTCGAGTGGCGGCCTAGGATTTTGGACTTGACCTGTATGGCGCAGCCCCCGAGTGGTTCGAGTGGCGGCCTAGGATTTGGACTTGACCTGTATGGCGCAGCCCCTGAGTGCGTCGGGTGGCGGCCTAGGTTTTTCAAGTGATACCTGTATGGCGCAGCCCCCGAGTGGTTCGAGTGGCGGCCTAGGATTTGGACTTGACCTGTATGGCGCAGCCCCCGAGTGGTTCGAGTGGCGGCCTAGGATTTTGGTTTGACCTGTATGGCGCAGCCCCCGAGTGGTTCGAGTGGCGGCCTAGGTTTGAAGTTGCTTTTTGACTGAAAAAGTAAAGTGGAGAGCTTGTTCTGCAAATCACTGTATTGATTTTTGCGAGCAGGCCGCCTCATTAAAACCCTTCCAGTCCCCCTTAGGTACCCTGGTAAGGGAAAGAGTGCGTCTGAAACCTGCCGCCTTGACATGCTGATTTTGGTACAACGAGGGAGTCGACTAGGCGTAGAAACGACGAAGCTGTGCGACGTTCCATGGGTTGCTGCAGACTGCTCCTGTCTTCGAGTCCTTCAGGCGGTAAGCTCCGCCGCCGATTGCTTCTGTCACAATGTACGGGCCCTCCCACGGAGAGGCGAGCTTGTGCACCTTCTTCTGTTTGAGGCGAAGGACTAGGTCGCCTGCGACGAATGCTCTTGGCCGCAGCCTCCGTCCGTGGTAGTTGCGCAGGTCTTGCTGGTACACGGCTGTCCGTGCAAGGGCGATGTCGCGGGCTTCGTCCAGGACGTCCATGTCGTCTTCGAGTGCTTCTTCTGCGTCGGACTCGTCGTAGGCCACCACCCGTGGTGCGTCGAACTTGATGTCGCAGGGCATGACCGCCTCTGCGCCATACACCATGAAGAACGGTGTGTACTGGGTGGATCTGTTTGGCGTGGTTCGCAGGCTCCAAAGTACTGATGGCAGTTCTTCGACCCAGGCGCCCGCGGCGCGTCTCAGCGGCACTCGCAGGCGCTTCTTGATGCCGTTGCAGACTAGGCCGTTGGCCTTTTCGACTTGCCCGTTGGACTGCGGGTGCGAGACAGATGCATAGCTGAGTTTGATGCCTTGTTCGGAGCAGAAGTCCTTGAATTCTTCGGCTGTGAAGTTCGAGCCGTTGTCGGTGATGATGCCGTTTGGTACCCCGAACCTGAAGATGATGGACCTGATGAAGTTAACTGCTGATGATGCAGTCGAACTTGTGAATTTGTCGACTGCTACCAGGAGATGGGTATGTCCTCCTGGTGAGGACTTCTTGAGCGGGCCTACCATGTCGAGCCCCCATTGAGCGAAGGGCCAGGCTAGTGGTATGGTCTTCAATGCGGATGCCGGCGCATGTGGCCTGTTGGCGAACTCCTGGCAGCCAAGGCACTTCCTTACTAGGTCTTCGGCGTCTTGCATAGCTGTGGGCCAATAGAATCCGGCTCGCAGTGCTTTGGCCACCAAGGCACGACTGCTGGCGTGATGCCCGCAGATGCCAGCATGAATATCGAGCAGGATGGCTTGACCGTCGACTGGATCTACGCACCTTTGCAGAACTCCTGAGATACTTCTCTTGTAGAGCTCGCCGTTGATGATGGTGAAACCCTTGGAGCGCCGAATGATGCGTTTGGCTTCGACTGGGTCAACTGGCAGCCTTTGGTGCAGCATGTAAGCTAGATATGGCCCTGTCCATGTGGCTTCGACCAGCATTACCTCCATGGGTTCCTTCTCCTTGCTTGGCGGGTCGGCGGTGCTCGTTGAAGGTGCGGAGGGACCTGGTTGGGGTCGAAGCTTGATGGACCGCTGTGTAATGCGCTCGAGGAAAACGCCGGGTGGCACTGGCACCTTGTCTGATCCCATGTTGGCGAGGACGTCGGCTTCTTCATTGCTTTCGCGGCCAATGTGCCGCAACTCGCAGCCGTCGAAGGTGCCCTCCAGCTGGTTGTACAGGTCTCTATAGGCGATCATGTTGTCAGCGATGGCGTCGCAAGCCTTCATAGTCTGCTGTACGACGAGGTAGGAGTCGCCGTAAATCATGAGGTGGGTGGCGCCGCAGTTTTTGGCCATCCGCATGCCGTGGATTAGGGCCTCGTACTCTGCCTCGTTGTTGGAGGGTGTTGGGAAGTCCATCTGCAGAACGTACTTCAACTTGTCGCCTTTGGGGGAGATGAGGATGACTCCTGCCCCGGCTGTTCTGAACTTCTTGGAGCCGTCGAAGTACATTGTCCATGCGTTGGAAAAGTCGGGCACGTCTGGCTGCTGAGCTTCTATCCACTCGGTGGTGAATTCTGGCAGGACTTGGGCTTTGATTGACTTCGGATGAGCGTACTTCAGCCCCCAGGGCCCTAGCTCGACAACCCACTTGGCGACTCGCCCTGTCGCACGTTGGTTTGTGAGGATGTCAGAGAGCCCGGAGGAGCTTACCACCGTGATCAGGTGCTCGGAGAAGTAATGGACGACTTTTCTTGAGGTCATGAAGACCCCGTAGGCCAGCTTCTGATAGTTCGGGTAGTTTTGCTTGGATAGGGTCAGAACCTCGCTGAGGTAGTAGACTGGTCTCTGGACAGGGTGGCTGTGCCCTTCTTCTTCTCGTTCAACTACGAGTACCGTGCTCACCACCCTGTTGGTGACTGAGACGTAAAGGTAGAGCGGCTCGTTTGTCAGCGGCGCCACCAGCACTGGGGAAGTCGTCAGGGTCTTTTTGAGGTGGTCGAATGCGTCCTGCGCTTCCTCTGTCCACTCGAACTTGTCCGTCTTCTTCATCAGTTGGTAGAAAGGCAGAGCCTTCTCACCCAACTTACTAATGAACCGGCTGAGAGCTGCGACTCGGCCGGCTAAGCGTTGCACCTCGCGGAGCTTGGTCGGTGCTGGCATTGTGAGTATGTTTTGCACCTTCTCTGGGTTTGCTTCGATTCCTCTCGCGGAGACGAGGTACCCTAGCAGTTCTCCGGCTGGCACGCCGAAGACACACTTGTCTGGGTTGAGCTTGATCTGGTACTCGTCGAGTGCGGCGAAGACCTTGCGGAGGTCGGCCACGAGGGTATCTTCCTTGCGGGTGGTGACGACGATGTCGTCGACGTAGACCTGAACAATTTGTCCGATGAGTCCTTTGAGGCATGCTTGCATTGTACGCTGATATGTGGCACCGGCGTTTTTCAACCCGAAGGGCATGGTCTGGTAACAGAAGACGCCGTCGGGTGTGATGAATGCTGTTTTTTCCTCGTCGTCGACGTTCAGTCTGATCTGCTGGTAACCTGAGTAGGCGTCCAAGAAAGACAGGCGCTCGCAGCCTGCTGTCGAGTCGATGATCTGGTCTATCCGCGGGAGCGGGAAGTGGTCCTTAGGGCAGCATTTGTTGACGGCGGTGAAGTCGACGCACATGCGTAGTTTCTTGGTCTTCTTCTTTTCCACCAGGACAGGGTTGGAGACCCAGTCTGAGTCCTTGATCTCTCGGATGAACTTGGCGTGCAGTAGTCGGTCGATTTCCTGACTGATCGCGTCTCGCTTGGGTCCGGAAAAACGTCGCATGGCTTGTTTGACGGGTCTTGCGTCCTTGTAGACTTTTAAGGAGTGCTCGGCGAGATTCCTGGGTATCCCTGGCATGTCAGAGGGTTGCCATGCAAAGATTTTCCAGTTCTCCCGTAGAAACTCGACGAGCACGCTTTCCTATGCGGGAGTTAGACTCGACGATACTTTGACCGTCTTGCTGGCGTCAGTCGGATGGACTTGATGGGTTGATGTGTCGTCATTCGTGTTGAAGGCGGCGTCCTTGGCTGGCTTCTTGCGGGCCGGGAAGATGGTCCTGTCGTTGTCGGCTGCGATCGCCTCGAAGTGCTCTGTAACCCCGAAGAACTCGGAGATCTTGCTGAACTCGCGGTCACAACTGTTCGAGCGGTCGAAGTCACCATGCACTGTGATTACGCCTTTGGGTCCAGGCAGCTTGAGCATCAGGTAGGCGTAATGAGGTACTGCCATGAACCTGGCAAAGGTTGGGCGCCCAAGTATCGCATGGTACTGCGACCTCCAGTCGACGACCTCGAAGTCAATCGACTCCCTCCTGAAGTGCTCGGGTGTTCCAAGGATAACATCGAGTGTGATTGTTCCCATGGGCGTGATTGCTTGCCCTGGTACTATGCCGTGGAAGGTGGTCTCAGACTCCGGCAACTTCTCTGTCGATCTGTTCATCCTTCTGAGAGTGTCAGCGAAGATGATGTTAAGGCCGCTGCCTCCATCCATGAACACCTTCTTCAGATTGTAATCTCCGATTAGAGCTTCGACTACCAGGGCAGCGTGTCCGGGTCGAGGTACTGCCGGCGGGTGGTCTGCCCTGGAGAACGTGATCGGTGTTTCTGACCCCCTCAGGTAGTCTGGTACTGCGCGTGGGCAGGTGGTGGCTTGGAGGACTTGGCGGGTGATGAGCTTCTGGACCCTGTTTGAGGGGCGCCCCTTCTGTATCATGTTAAGCTGTCCGCGTGCGGCTGGGTACGCGTCGTGTCCCGCCGGCTGGGCTTCGTGCTGCGGCTGCTGCTGCTGCTGTTGGGGAAAGGCTCCCGCCGCATGTCCTGGGGCAGCGTTCGCGGGTGCGGGTGCTGCCTGGATGGCGAGCTGTGCGGCTGGTAGCAGTGCGGGTGTAGGGGTGATGATGTGCTGCATGGCCTCATAGATCTTGCGCGCTTTGCGACAATCCTTCAACAAGTGGTTGGCGCCCCATTTGCCCGTTTCCGGGTTGCGGAACATGTGATGCTTGCAAGGTTGCGCCAGCTCCTCGGCTGGGGTCAATGCGCGTCTCCACTCGCGTTTGGGACCCCCGTCGCTGCGGTTGATGCTGCTGCTGCTTCGGTTGTATTGCCCTTGGTCGAACTGGCGACCTTGGTTGCCGCTGCGGCTGTATTGATGACCTTGATCGTATTGGCGATTGCTGTCACGTGTCTCATCATGGGGGGTTTGGTATCCCGCCGCTACTAGCTCGATCGAGTCGAGGTTGGTGAAACGTGGTTTCTTCTTTTGGCGTCCTTCTCGCCAGTTACTTGGTCCGGCCTCGTTCTTCGGGGAGGTGTCGCGGACGTAGTCCTCTCCTTCTGCCCACTGGTTGGCCACCTTCATGAGCTCGATCATGGTCTTCGGCTGGAGCCTACCGAATTCTTCGCGGAGGTCGCGGCGGGAGACGCCGTGCATGAAGGCGTCCATCACCCGATCTTCTGAGCAGGCTTCCATAGTGTTGCGGAGGAGTGTCCATCTTTGGATGTATGATCGGAGCGACTCGTCTCGCCCCTGCTTGCAGGCCTGTAGCTCGATGTAGGTTGTTGGCCTCGTGTATGTCCCAAGGAAACTTTTGATGAAGGTATCCCGGAATTCCTCCCAGGTACGGAAGGAGTCCTTAGGCTGGCTGGTGAGCCACCCGCGTGCTGAATCCGTGAGCATGAGCTGGATGTACTGCATCGCCGTGGTTGAAGTTCCACCTTGACAGGTGCAGGCGATGAGATAGTCTTCGAGCCTGAGGCGCGGGTCTTGTTTCCCGTCGTACTTGGGTGTCCCAGCTGCGAGCTTGAAGCCCTTGGGCATGCGAGTGTCGCGGATGTTGAAGCTGAAGCATGTGGCGCCACACGGTTCAAAGTCGCGGTCGGCTTGATCGTCCGGGTTCGTCGCGCTGGTCGTACGCTGGGTGCGGTTGCGATCCACCGTCCTTTGCGCGATGACGTTGCGGAGGTCTTCGCCTGGTTGTGGCTGTCGTAGTTGCCTGGTCGTTGGGCCAGCGGGTGTTGCAGGCTCGTGGGCGCGGCGGCCTCGCTCCTCTCGTGCCTGCTCGTTTGGCGCCTTGCCCGCCAAGGCATCCTCTATTGCCCTCATGGACATGATTTGTTGCTTGTGGAGAAGGGCGCGCGCGTCACCCTCCGGTGGCTGCGTGAGTCGCAGGTAAGTTTCGACTGCCATGAGCGCGGCGTCGGCTGTCTTGGGAACGGGTATCCCGTTCTCATCCTCAGTTACGAAGGATGAGTCAAGGTTGCGGGTGACCCTGGCTCGGTCGGCTTCAGTCATAAGGGGCACGCGAGCCCTACGGCGTCGCGCTCCTTGGTTGACTTCCGTGGAGGAGGTAAACGAGTAGGCGGCCCTCCTGGCGCTTGACACGTCAGCCTCCCTCCTGCGTCGAAGGAGTTCAGCTTTTTCCGCGTGAAGGCGTTCGCCTTCCTTGCGTAGCAAGTACTGGACTGCCAGCTGATCCTCCCGGGGTGCATCCGGTGGGGGGAAGGTGCCGTCGTCGACATGCTTCATGGCCCTGATTGCCATGTCCCGCGTGATGGTGAGTTTCGTCACCTGGTCGGGCATGGTCACCTCGAGCGGGTACGCAGGTTCGTCGTTGTTCCCGGGTGGCACCGGGCCAGCCATGAAGACTTGCGCGGGCTAGACCTGGGTCGGGGTGTGGACGCTGCCGCTGCTGCTTCCGTCGTCCGAGTATGGCTCGGGGTCGAAAATCGCTGCAACGTGGTGGGTACCGCGGTCGCCGCCGCGTCTTCCTTTCTGAAATTCCACGGTCTTTGCCGCGGGCACGGAGAGCGACTTCGCAGTCCTCGGCGCGAGTGCGATTGGCTTGGGGAAGACTTGGCGGGTCGATGAAGATGCGTGCAGCGCGGGCGATGGTGGCGCGACCTTGGCCGCTCGCGAGGGTGCGGTCGACGCAGTCGAAGTTGATGCAGATCTTGGTTTTGCCGGCAGCGCGATCGAGATGGTCGGAGTAGACTCGATCTGCGTGACGGCCGCTGAGGCGGTTGACGTGGCCGATGCAGACGCGGGTTCTACAGTCGAAGATGCGATCTCCGCAGTCGCGGTGGGTGCGATCTCTACGGCAGATGACGGCGCGGACGGCACGGTGGTAGCAGATGCGGGTGTCGCCGCCGCTTGTGGCGCGATCGCCATGGACCTGAACACACCACGACTGTCTACAAGGTAGTGTATGGTACCGAAGGTGAGGCACATACCTACGTGCAGATCGGCGTACACCGAACGGTGGGCCGGCGGGTGGAAGGTGTACTCGAAGGAGCCGAAGCAGATTGGCTCCTGGGTAACGCAGACGTCGGTCTTCTTCGTTGATGGAGCCGGTGCGACCATGGTTCCAACGCTCGTTCTTTCCCACAGACGGCGCCAATTGACGAGTGTGTGACTCGGCAAATCCCAGGGTTGTGCACCCCGGGTTGATTGAGGGGGAGAGAGATGAGCGTTGGTGATCACGACGGCTGACAAGCAAGGCGTTTTACCCAGGTTCAGGCTCCCGGAGGATAAGACCCTACTTCCTGCTTGTCTGGTATTGATGGCGAGTGGCTTACAATGGCGAGATGGCGATCTCGCTAGGGTTTGGTGATGGCGGCTATGCGCGTATTGATCTGTCCGTGTGTGTGTCCCTTGGACGAGCAACCCTCCTAGCCTTTATATAATAGGCTAGGTCTCGGGTGAACGGCGCCGATGGCATTTACAGATATGGCAAGTCGTATGGCCTAACCGACTATTCTTGGGCCATACGCTATCTCTACTGGGCCTTCCTTGGGCCTTTGCGGTCTTGGCGTGACCCAGGTATCCTCACCGTGGGATAGTCGGAGGGCAGCCCCACGTCAGAGGCGGCCGGAATCGACGGCGTCGTGAAGAGAGAAAGGGGGCTGCGTCGCCTCTGAGATCGGGAGGGATGCGGTGCGGGAGGTGGTTTTGTTCATACATACGTGGTTCAATCGGGACCGTCTGTTTGGGATAGAACCAGCGGCCTGCGATTTGTTTTCCAGAGCAGCGGGCCTGGGACATCCGGACAGGAGCATCAAACGGCTAAGAGGGCTCTAGATGCTTGATCGGACGGCCGAAATCGTTGAGGTCGTGAGAGGCCTCGTATTTGGCTCAGTTTTAATATCCCTAATTAAAGAATTTTGTAACAGCAAGTAATTTTTGCATTAGCAACCATTATCCTGGGATGTTGGTTTGTGAAGCACTAACTTGAAGGCTTAACCAAAAAATGAATCAAGTCTATGCATTAGCAACTATGATCCTGGGATTGTAGCTTGTGAAGCACTAACTCAAGTAACTTGGCATGAAATAGTTAAATTAACTCAAGACTTGCATCCGCGTTAGCTTACTATGTTCCCTGGAACTGTAGTAGGTGAAGCACTGACTCTGCATCCATTTGACATTCATTTATGCATTATGACATTCCTTTGGATCATTTATATTCAATTCCCTTGCAAATGTCTTATACAGTTAATCCACTGGTACTTAAAGCTTAGAAATGATTGAATCATGCTATTTGAAACTTGTTTGCAAGATAGCCCTTGCCCTAATAGTAGACAGAACTGCATTGAATCCAATTTGAATGAACTGCTAAGTCTTCAGAACATTGCACTGTTCATAATCTGCTAGTTGTCATTACCCACCAATTTCTTTACTTGAGGACAAGAAAGGTTTAAGTCTGGGGGTTTGATCACCATCATTTATATGCACTATTCACAACCCCAACACCTTAAAACCTCACTTCTTATATACTCAGAACTGCAAATATTTGCACTTTTCATTGCTTTTCACTCATTTTGCAGTTCAGTGCGCAAAGGCACATAATCTGCAGAAGATCCATCATAGAGGTGAGGCAAGATGCAACATTCAACTCATATCAATGTAGCAGACAAGATGGCCAAGATCAACAAGTCAATTCAAGCCATGATCTGAAGATCACTACTGTGTCAGAAAGTGAACTGTAACTGACAGAAGTTCTGCCAGTCAACTCAAGTCCTTCTTCTCAATTTGAAGCAATGCTCAAGGCAATAAGATAAGAGGAAATTCAAATGAGTTTGAATCAGGAAGAAGAAAGAGAGATTAACTTAAAGATCAAGGAAACCAAAAAAGGCATAAAGGCAAAAAGGTGCAAAAGTGAGGAACATGCCATGTGCACTGTGAGCTGTGGAAAGAGGAAGGAAGCTTCCTCCTCTACCAACTCGTACCACACCTCCACCACATTTGGAAAAAGGTGTATAAAGCCACCACAGACTCCACCATTCCATCCATCCGCATCCACTCCACTTTTCCACTTTCCACCAACACTCCACTTTTCCACCACCAACCCGAGACCAAGAACAAGAACATCAAGAACTCCAAGAACCAGACCAAGAGCAAGAACATCAAGAACTCCAAGAACCAGACCAAGAACAAGGAGATCAGGAGAAGAAGCACACGGCCTTGGTGAACTGAAGCACAAGATTTGCAACTCTGCCTCCTACCCTATGATTCCTCTGCTTCAACTAGGTTTCAGTGAGCTAAAGCCAAAGATTTCTCTCCACCCCTTTGTGTAATCTTGAGTGAACTTCGTCGATCATCCATCTGAAAGTAGGGCTTGTGATATTTGGTTACTGCAGTGAATTGAGTGACACAATTCCCTGTTTTATCTGAAGATCTGCATGTTTTGCTTGCTGTGTGTCTTGATCGGTGTGTGTAAGGCTAGTCCCTGCATACTTGTGTGTTGCAATTCTGTCCTTAGCCTCCCTTTGCTTGTTAACTCACTGTGATCTGGCCTGACAAACCAGAAAGCTGTGATCTTCGTGTTAGTTTTCTTCCTCCACTTTAAACCTGCTAAAAACCCCGGCTTGCATGACTAGTCTCTGCAAGTTGTTGAAGTAATTCTCGTTCCCTGTCTAAACCTTGCTTAGATCCTTGTCAGCAGCTGGATTGACAACCCAGAGGCAGCAAGTTTAATTTCGAATGATAAGCTCTTAAACGCTTTCTACTAAAAGACCTCTACTTTCTTGTTGGAAACTTGAAAACCTGAAGATTTGGTCTAGCTTCTGCCAACACTTAGCAACGTCATAAACTTGTTGATCCATGTGGAGACGATAACACAAACCCCCCTAATAATACATTGACCACCCGCGTCTTCTATTCCTTTTTCTCCTCGGTGGCAGCATCTGCACGATGCGACCCGCTCGATGAAGGGCGGAACGCCAGCGCCTTCTGCCGCTTCGGGCCGGCCGAGACAGCGTTGGATGCGGGACGCTTCCTCCCGATTCAGAGAGGAGCGTCATCATCCTCATCGTCATCTCCTTCATCGCCGCCCCGCGTTGCTACCGAGTCGGGAGGAAGTGTAGGGTGCGAGCGCCGGCCGGAGTCTTGGCCCCCATCCCCCACGATTAACTCATACTCACCCTCCGTGGTGGGAGGTAGGCCCTCCAATGCTCGGAACTCCTGCACAAACACAAACAGCATCAAGGCCGAGTCAGCCAACAAGGGTCAGCTCGTCAACGACACCAAGGGCAAGCAGTAAGGTCAGCATGGCGATTACCTTGGGAGCTGGGCGACTGTCACGGTACGGCTTGCGCCCGCTGAGCTCCCACTCGGCGACGTGGGTTGTGAGCCGCTTCATGCGATCCGCGAAGTCCTCCAGGGTCGCGTACGGCGTGCGATCGTGGCGCGACGGGTCCTGGACGCCGGTGTACTCGCAGATCAGCGTGGGTCGCCTTTGGAGCGGAGCGATCTTGTGCTTCACCCAGATCCCCACCAGGTCGAGCCCGTTCAGCCCCTCCGCCTTCAGCTCTTGGAGGCGAGCCATCAGTCGGTCGGCGGAGCTAGGCAGGGCTTGCAGCCTTCGCGGCTGGCTCGGCGACTTGGAGAAGGGACGCAGACCGACCTCGCCAGCCGGGGGCTTGTCCTTCGCATAGAAGAACGTCCTCCTCCACACCACCTTGGAAGGAAGCGCCAGGTCGACGTAGTCCACGGTGGTGCGGACCTGGAAGTTCAACCCGCCGAAGGCGGGCATCTTGCCCTTGTCGGCCAGCTTGCCATGGAAGAGGTGCAGCCATAGCGGGAAGTACGGGGTGCACCACAGGTACGCCTCGCACAGCGCGACGAAGCCGGAGAGGTGGAGGATCGAGTTCGGCGTGAGGTCGTGCAGCCGGACGCGATAGAAGAGAAGGACACTCCGGAAGAACTCCGACATGGGAAAGCCGAGGCCGCGCTCGACGAAGGCCGTGAAGGCGACGACCTCATTGCTGTGCGGACTAGGGCGCGGATCTGCGCCAGCCGACCGCCATTGCCTCGCCTCAAGCAGCCCCTCCTTCTCCAGGCACTCGAGTTCGGATGTGGGCACGGAGGAGCGCTCCCACCCCGCCTTCGTCGGAGCCATTACTAGGCGGGAGATTGTGGAGTTTGAGCTGCCAACGACGGGACGGCGATTAAGCTCGGGAGATCGAGGAGCGGTGGCTGGAGACGAAGGAAGGGTGCGATGCGAGCGCGAAGAAGGCGAATGAGCTCGTCGCTGCGTCATTACCCTGCTTTTATAGCAGCATGGAGAAGTAACCGCTTCGCCTCCACGACGCCCACTACGCACGCCTCCCCAAAAAACCGCGGAAGGTGATGTCTCGTCTTCAACAAGGAGGCGCCACGTCAACAAGCCTCCGCGCAACTGCGACGGGCCGATCGTCTCCCAGCCATTGGATCAACCTGCCACGTCACCGACAATCATCATTACAATCGCTCCGTCCCGACGCGCGCGCAGCCGTGACACCCTGAGTTGTCAGATCAGTCGACTCGCCGCGTCAGGCGGACAAACGCAAGAGGACAAATGGTCAAAGATGCCGTGACGTCATACCGATGAATACGAAGCGACGAGCCGGAACGGATCGAGTCGGCGAGATGCAAGCGTCCCCTCGGAACCTGAACCGATCTGGGAGGGAACTCGACGAGATTATTGTTCCTACCGCGACCTATTGTCTTCTCCTTTTATTTCAGGAGTTCGTCCAACGACGCGACCCCAGAACGCCGCAAGACGGAGTCCAACTCGGAGACGAGTCCTTGACGAACTCGGGGGCTAATGATGGGGATACGCCAACCGGGTAGGCCCAAAGTCGCGAGTCGGCCCGAGAGGACCAGGTGGCCCAAGCCCAACTCGGAGGTCCCTCGAGAGATACCGGGTCCATAACAGACTCGATACGTCGGCTCGGAGAGGAAGGAGATCCGATATCCGGATCGGGAAGGCTATCCCGAAGATCACTCGCCAAGCCGGATATCTCGTGTGTAGTTAATACCGCGTTGCTTACCTTGTTATCCCCATGTAAACCCTTGTCGCCCCCCTATATAAGGCGACTAGGAGAGACCTTAACGTAGGTTCCACCTAAGATTGATAGCCGCCAGAGCTATTGTCTAGCTCTTAGGCACACACTTTGTACACCCCTACAGATCCAATAATATACAGGCAGGAGTAGGTCTTTACCTCCCAAGTGAGGGGCCGAACCTGGGTAAACTCGGTGTGTGCGAACCCCTCTGTGAATCCCTGATGTCGCCTTGCTCTAAGCCTAAGATGAGCCACCCCGTGGCATCTGCCGTGACTTCCCCACGACAGGTAAGGTCCCTTCCACGAGGAAGAAAACTTGTTCATTCCATCTCGCCTCAACCTACTCCGGAGTACCAAATCTCCTTCTCTTAATTCCCGGGGTAGCATCCTTCTACTGTGGTACATCTGAAGGCCTTGGTGATACCGCGCAGCGCGGATGGCCGATCTCAACCGAACTTCCTCCAAGAAGTTTACATCATCTACCCGGGCCTCCCGCTACGTGTTCTCATTGTATCCTTGTTCCCGGGGGTATCCGTACTTTAGTTCTGTGGGGAGCACGACCTCTGCCCCATATACCAAATTAAAAGGTGTCTCCCCGGTTGACCGGTTGGGGGTGGTGCGCAAGGACCATAGTACAATTGGCAAGTGATCCACCCAGTTCACCCCGACACGCTTGAGCTGGGTAAATGTCCTTTTCATTAGCCTCCTGAGTACCTTAGAATTGGCTCTCTCAGCTTGGCCGATGATCCTTGGGGTGTACCACAGAGGAAAAACAAATCTAAGTTCCCAACTCTTCACAATAGTCCTGGAATACTCCACAAGTAAATTGGGTTCCCAAGTCGGTGATGATCCTGTTTGGGACGCCGAACCGGCACACTATGCCCCGTATAAACTTAACTGCTGGAGCAGCGGACTGAGTCCTAATGGGTTCGACCTCGATCCACTTGGTGAACTTATCCATAGCCACAATGAGATACTCGTATCCTCCTACCCCCCCCCCCCCCCCCCCCCCCCGCCGGGAAAAGGTCCAGCGGCGTCAAGCCCCCAGACCGCAAAGGGCCATGACAAGGGGATGACTTGTAGGGCATGTGCTGGATGATGAATATTCTTGGCATAATGTTGACAAGCTTCACAAGTCTGTACCATTTGCTCAACATCAGTTAACATAGTGGGACAGTAAAATCTTTGCCGCATGGCCTTCCCTACTAGAGCCCGAGATGCCACGTGGTGGGAGCACATTCCTCTATGAATATCCTCCAGTAACTCGACCCCTTTCTCCTGGGAGATGCACAAGAGCAGGACTTCGTTTTCACGTTGTCGGTACAACTCTCCATCTACCAAGGTGTACATCTTGGACTGCTGGGCTACTCGTTCAAGTTGGGCATTGTCTTCTGACACTTCTTGATAGTACATGTACTCCAAGAGATCCTTTACCCATGGTGGGCCTATCGGCCCTACGGCCAGAACTTGTGGGACATTGCTCTGTTCTTGTCTTAGCCGATCAGGTCCCTGCTCCGGGCCTTGCTCCCCCGGAGAGGCGGTCCCAGTGGGCAGCTCAACCGATGGGCAAGTCAAAAACTCCGCGAATGCCCCGGGTGGAATTGGCTCCCGGCGAGCAGCGATCTTCGATAATTCGTCGGCTATGAAGTTTCTCCCGGGGGATGTGTTGCATGTGGATCCCCTTGAAGTGTAATTCCATCGCTCTGACTGCTTCGACGTATGCTTTCATACAGGGGCAGTCATAATCCTTGTTGACCTGCCGGATGACGAGCTGGGAGTCTCCTTGCACCACTAGCCGCTAGATCCCTAATCCCGTCGCGGCTCGAAGCCCGACTAGCAATCCTTCATACTTAGTGATGTATGTAAAATACATACATGAACTTTGCATTGTATTACATGTTATTTCAATCATATTTGCATCAAATAAGGGTTATATCATCATTTTATATTAATTTTGTGAATATTTCATATTTTCCCCATTTTTCTGGAATTAACCCTACACGGTCAGAAACACTATTTTTCAATGTTTTTACCTTTCAGGGACCCAAACGACGTCCAAGTGACCTAATATTTCACCGAGATCAGTTTTTGGAAGGAACAAAGCGTAGGAGCGAAGGAAGTGAAAAAGCGAAAACCCGAGGACCAAAAGAGGTGGGCCCACACGGCCAGATTTCTTGGCCGCGTGGGACCCCCTATCCTGGGCCTCGAGCCTCCGATGTCGTCGATCTTCGTCCCCGTGCCTTCTTCTTGACCTAAAAACGACTATAAAAATAGTCTCCCGATGCCTTTCAGAAGAGAGCGCCGCAGAAACACAAAACCACGAAACAGAGACCTAGATCTACAGATTGGAGGGGGAAAGGTCTGGCGGGGCGCTGCCGGCGTGGTCTCCATCTCCTCCAACGACTTCTCCACCGTCTCCATGATGAAGAAGGAGTAGTCCACCCCTAGACTATGGGTTTGTGGAAGTAACTTATCTATCTCTCCTCTCTTTGAGCTTCACTAATTAGCCTCGTATGAGCTGCTGGACATGATTACGGTCATCTATGTATTATCCTTCGTGGTGGATCTTTTATGAGTTAATATTTGTTTGAGATTGCAATGGTTTTATTTCAGTTATGAAAGTAGATGCATATTATATAGGGACAATTGCTTTTGTGCCCTGGTTCTCTCTAGTTTATCTGTTTGCCATACCCGCGTAGTTTCTCTCGTCCGTGCCCTGGCTGCCTCGCAAATGGCCCGCGGACAGCCAAGCGCTCCGTTGCCATCTGGTCAACCTCCTTTGACCATCACTTGGCCTGACTGGTGGGGTCGGCCTGGCGTGACTCGGTTAGAATTTTCTGGGATCGGCTAGTGGGGTCGGCCTGGTGCGGCTCGGTTGGGATTTCCTGGGGTCGGCTAGTGGGGTCGGCGCGTGGGGTCAGTGTGGGGTCGGCTAGTGGGGTTAGCTAGGGTTTCCCCGCCCACTACTGTCACGGCTAATAAAAGGGGGCCGCCCTCGCCGGGGAAACGCCCATTTTCTCACCCTCTCTCTCCCCTCTCTCCCTCGAAAATGTGGTGGAGCCGCAGAGCCCCTACTTGTCGATGCCGGAGTCGGAACTCTACTCGCCTCAGGAAATGCACGACATGTAGGAGATGGAGCGAGAGGAGCAGGATGAGTGGCTACCGGAGCAGAACCTTCTCCGGAAGCAGAAAGGGCTCTCCCTGCGCGAGAAGAAAGAGCAACCATACAAAGTGGCGCGTGGAGATCTTCCGCCTCAATCCCCAGTCTACGAGTACGGGGCATCAGAGTCCTCCGACGAGCCCTACTCCGACGAGGAGCGCGGGCCTGCTATCGTGGACCAACCGCCCGCGCCCGTCGTCATTGCACCCATTGCCGAGCCCAATGTTGTCATCGAGGACATCTCTGGCGAGGGGAACTTCGACGACATGGACGACTCTGACGATGAGGATGACTCCGAAGATGAGGATGACTCCGACGACGAGGACAAATCCGACTCCTCTGATGTCACCGTCAGTCCACCGCAGCACCCATGAAGAAGAAGAAGAAGAAGAAGAAGAAGAAGAAGAAGAAGAAGAAGAAGAAGGGGTAGTAGTAGAAGTAGTAGTATTATTAGTAGTTCTTGTTTTAAGGTAGTAACAGATTGTGTTATATGGAGATATTCGTTTGTTTCTATGGAGTAAATCTTTATTCTGATCGTCTATCCTGTTTGACAAATGCATTTACACTATGATTGGACATGACGACTAGGCTAGGCTAGCGGTGGTGAGAAAGTAGTTCTGCGACGCGTTCAATGGCCATGCCTATCCATGCACGCTACATAGTCGGCAGGGTGGACTACGGCATGCCACGCACGTATTCAATGTGCACGCAGTGCCACGAACTGGAAGGCTCTCAGATGTGTCTCATCGTACGACTCGCAAACAGAAATATTTGTAAAATTGATTTGCTTCGGATTCTACCTTTCACGCTAGAACGGATAAACATGAAGGTAACCCAAACATGAACGGATACGTGCCACTCGTTCTGTCATATGGTTAAGTAGACATAAATTTACGCAGACTGGCGTGAGCGATTGAGCTGTAATGCAAGTACGCGATTGGAACACGACCGGCATAGCTAGAGCTAGTATATGAAAAATTTACCAACAATATTGCTTAAATGATTCCGATTATCTTAGTTCAACAAACAGTAGAGAGTAGTTCATAAGTAGACAGTAGTTCATACATATTTTTAGGATAAATCTAGACCCAAATCTAAACTAAAGCGGCCACCGGACCATCTGCGGCGGCGATGCCGCGGCAGCAACCCCGCTACTCACTATCGGAGGCGGGGAAGGCCTGGTTGAGCCGCTGGAGGTGGCACACCTCCTCCCACTCCAGCGCGCGAGCGGTGTGCTCGGCATCCTGTCACAGACCCTGCTCCAGACACACCTCGTTCATCACCTCCTCAAGCTTGGCATCCGCACCGCGACGCTTCTACGCGCGGCGCTCCGAACGCACGGACTTGGCGAAAACACGCGCATCCAGCTCGACTTGGTCGACGATCTTGAGGAGGTCCTCGCCGTCGTCGGTGGAGGGCGATTCGAGACTTGAGTAGGACTCGTCGTCATCGCTGGACTCGGTAAACGGTGCCGGCGGCAGCGGCGCCGGTGGGGACGCTGCGGTGGCGTCTCCAAATAAAAGCGCTGCGGCCTGTGACGCCTGCGAGGACCCAGCCTCCCCATCGTGATGTCGCTGCGGTGGGCGTCGACCGCGCACGGCGCAGGCGGCGCTCCCCCCTCCTCTTAGCTATGGTCCTCCTCCTCATTGCAATGACATTCGATTGACGGCGGCGGCGCTCCTCCGGCTCGTAGTCGCTCTCGGATGGGGATAACATGGCGGTGAGAACGGAGATGGGTCGCGATAAGGCGGATGGAAGGGTTTAAATGGCCGCGTAGTAGGTGGGAAATGCTACGCATATGGCGCGCAACGCGAAACTGGCACATAGATTCCAGCGAGTACGCGAAACTATCAAACTTGGTCAAAAAAGAGTGAAAAATGAATGGTACAAATGAACGGGTTTCAAGCTGAGTTACGAACTTCTGATTTTTTTTGAAAAGTACGTATGAAAACATTTTTCAGCGAGTCCACTGTTTTTCTTAGAAATGGGGCCGTTTACCCTACCTTTGGAGCTATTTGGAACACATTTTTCAGCGAGTCCACCATGTTTTCTTAGAAATGGGGTCGTTTACCCTATCTTTGGAGCTCATTTGGAACACATTTTTCAGCAAGTCCATCATTTTTTGCTTAGAAATGGGGTCGTTTACCCTACCTTTGGAGCTCATTTTTCAGCGAGTCCACCATTTTTGCTTAGAAATGGGGTCGTTTACCCTACCTTTGGAGCTCATTTGAAACACAGTTTTAGCGAGTCCACCATTTTTGCTTAAAAAAGTTTGGAAAATTTGTATGGAAAAGTTACGATGAATATGGAAAAGTTTGGGACCGGTTACAACCAATCAGATCAAGCCCATGGCTAGCCTTAAGTTACGATGAATATGGAAAAGTTTGGGACGGGTTACAGCAATTCAGATCGAAGAATGAGCTTCTCGCGGATCGCCGAGAGTCTGCGCGCAGATTCCTTCAAGAAGAACGATCGGATGGCTTACATCCAGCGCCATCGGTAGGGTTAGATCGACAGCCATTGTTGGTGAGGTTTGGGACGGGGTTTGGAGGCTGTCAACGAGGTTTTGAAAAGTGTGACAATCACCAAAGCTTCATTTTGGAGTGACTAAGACGGATCCAGGCTCATTTTTTCATTTCCATGTTTTAAACTTGTTTAAATGTTGGTCAAAGTTAGATTTGACCGATATTTGAAATGAGCTCCAAATATTCAAAAAAAAAAATCAAAAAAGGAAAATCCTGCGCACATATTCGTCTTATGTCATATACTAATGATTCAAGTTGATAAACAATGTCTATACACATTCAGATGAAAAATTCATGTATCTAAGTGATATCCTTGAATTATGTCGTATGAACTCGAGGTTGAAATGAGCTTCAAATATTAAAAAAAAATCAAAAAAGGAAAATTCTTCGCACATAGTCGTCTTATGTCATATACTAACAATTAAAGTTGATAAACATCATCTATAAACATTTGATATGAGAAATGCATGTATCTACGGTGATATTTCTGACTATGTCCTATGATTTCAAGGGTGAAGAGAAGGGGTTTTGGATTTCCAACATGAAAAGGGCAAACACCTCACAAAGTTTCATTTTGGAGTGACTAAGAAGGATCCATGCTTAGTTTTTCAATTTCATGTTTTAAACTTGTTTAAATGTCGATCAAAGTTAGTTTGACCGAATTTTGAAATGAGCTTGAAATATTAAAAAAAATCAAAAAAAGGAAAATCCTTGGCACATAGTCGTCTTATGTAATATACTAACGATTAAAGGTTATAAACATCATCCATAAACATTTCATATGAGAAATGCATGTATCTAAGGTGATATCTCTGACTATGTCCTATGATTTCAAGGGTGAATAGAAGGGGTTTTGGATTTCCAACATGAAAAGGGCAAACACCTCACAAAGTTTCATTTTAGAGTGACTAAGAAGGATCCATGTTTAGTTTTTCAATTTCATGTTTTAAACTTGTTTAAATGTCGGTCAACGTTTGTTTGACCGAATTTTGAAATGAGGTTCAAATATTCAAAAAAATCAAAAAAAGGAAAATCCTTCGCACATAGTCGTCTTATGTCATATACTAACGATTCAGGTTGATAAACATCTTCTATAAACATTTCATATGAGAAATGCATGTATCTAAAGAGATATCTCTGACTATGTCCTATGATTTCAAGGGTGAAGAGAAGGGGTTTTGGATTTCCAACACGAAAATGGCAAACAGCTCACAAACTTTCATTTTGGAGTGACTAAGAAGGATCCATGCTTAGTTTTTCAATTTCATGTTTTAAACTTGTTTAAATATCGTTCAACGTTAGTTTGACCAAATTTTGAAATGAGCTTCAAATATTCAAAAAAAATTAAAAAAAGGAAAATCCTTCGCACATAGTCGTCTTATGTCATATACTAACGATTCAAGTTGATAAACAAGGTCTACGTACATTCAGACGAGAAATTCATGTCGTATAAACTATGTCGTATGAACTCAAGCGTAAAGAGAAGTGTTTTTGGACTTGCAACATGATAATTTCAAAATACTCACGAAAGTATCATTTAGGAGTGACTAAGAATGGTCTAGGCTTAGTTCGCGCCCAAATTTTACACAAATGTGCGCCTGTGCGCGCCCAGAGCACGTCGTGGCGCGCTCTGAGCGCGTCTGTAGCACGCCATGGCGCGTCCAGAGCGCGTCCAGAGTGCGCACTTAAGGTGTTCGATAGAAGTACAATAACAAATATTACAAATTTATTCAAATGTTCACAGCCTTGACTTGCTCCTTGTGTGATTAGAAGGATATACGACCTTGCTCCGGGTGTTCATTGCTGGATTTGGACCAGTTGGGTCCACGACCTCCCCCTTCTTGTGCTTCTTGGCTTGTTTGTTCTTTGTTGCTGGTGATGCTCGTGCTGCTGCTGATGCTCGTGATGCTCGTGATGCTCGTGCTGCTGGTGATGATCCTGCTGCTGGTGATGCTCGTGTTGCTCGTGCTGCTGGTGATGCTCCTGCTGCTCGTGTTGCTCGTGATGCTGGTGATGCTCGTGCTGCTGGTGATGCTAGTGATGCTGGAACCCGTGTACTTCCAGTAGCTGAAACTGGTGGTCTTGGAGGCGAAGCTACAAATGGCACTCTATCCTCATCTTCCATTCCAGCACATGCTCACGATACAAATGCCTCTTCTTCATGATCTAGAACAGAAGCTTCTAGTTCCGTAGCTTCTGTTGCCGCCCCCCATTCTTCTTAAGCAACTCTTTTCCTTGCACGAGTCCTTGGCTGCCAGTAGTCTTTAGTTTTACCCTTCTTAATTGTATTTTCCCTGGCATTCGAAATTCAAGTGCAACAGATATTAACAAATATGGAAAATATGTTTACTAGTGCATACGACAACCATTGTAGATACACATACCTTTCAAAAAACTATCTTGCTACGGCTTGTGCTGTGGCTGCGGCTGCTTCTGCTAATGCGGTTAATTGTGCTGCTCTGGCTACGGCTGCTTCTGCTGCTTCATCTGCGCCCCATCCTTGCTCTGTTACAAATGTAGAGGGGGCTGCATTGTTGCATAGCCTTTGAATGTGCCCCTCTATAGCACATCTTTTGCACGGACGCCTCCTTATGGTTGCACCCTCTGCACCTGGTTTTCCTCTGTTTACCCTTGGCCTTCTAGGTGCTCTGTTTAGCGCCAGAGGGTGTAGTTTGAATCCTGGATCATACTCATCCCATTGTTCTCTTCCCAATAAAGCAAGCACGTTTTCATCATATGCTGCCTCAAACTTGGCAACAGAGAAATGTTCAGACACATATGGATCAACTTTGCCCATTTTGCCTCCGATGAAGTTCAGGAAGTACAAGGCATGTATACATGGCTTGCCACGGATCTCCCATCGCCTAAAACTACATTTATTGATTCCCAAATCCACTGCATACTTCCAACTCATTTCTCCGAAGACATATGTCAGCTCAGCCCTAGTGTCGTCTACTCTTCGCAGAGTCATCTGACCCTGCATATTTCTTCCTCGCGCATGCAAATTCTTGATCACACTAGTGGAAAAAGGGCTACTAGTGGCGCACCAAAAAGCCTTTCTGTGGCGCTCCCAGGGAAATGGGGGGTGCGCCACAGAATCCTCGCCACTAAAATATATTTCTGTGGCGCACCCCGCCGGTGCGCCACAGAAAAATCCAAAATTTCTGTGGCGCACCCATCACCATGCGCCACAGAAATATTTCTGTGGCGCACCCCACCTAGGTGCGCCACTAAATTATTTTTTTGAATTAAAAAAAAGGCGGCCAGATCCAGATCTGGATCTGGAGCCGTCCGTTTTTCGCCGAAATTTCGTCGGAGCCCGTGGTCGGAGGAGGAGGAGGTCGTCGCCGGAGTGGGTGGAGGAGGTCGCCGGAGGTGGGTGTAGGAGGTCGCCGGAGTTTCGTCGGAGCCCGTGGTCGGAGGAGGAGGAGGAGGTCGCCTTAGGAGTAGGAGGAGGAGGAGGTGGTGGTGGTCGCCGAAGGTCGTCGTCGTCGTCGGTGGTCGCCGGAGGAAGTCGTCGTCGGAGGTGGTCGCCGGAGTAGGAGGAGGTGGAGGTGGTCGCCGGAGTAGTAGGAGGAGGAGGAGGGTCGCCGGAATATGTTGAGAAGGAGGAGGAAGGAGAAGGGGAGAGGAGAAGTAGAGGAGAGGAGAGGAGAGGAGGAGTGGTGGTGGAGAAGGGAAGAGGAGAAGTGGAGAAGAGGAGGGAGAGGAGGAGTGGTGGTGGAGAAGTGGAGAAGAGGAGGAGGAAATGAGAGAAGGAGGAGAGGATAAGGGGGAGCTGGCTGCTCCGTTTCGAATTTATTTTCCCGCCCAACAATTCTGTGGCGCACCCCCTCCCGGTGCACCACAGAATTGTTTTTTCTTTTTTTCTTTTTTTTTGATTTTGCTGAGAAAAACAATCATTTTTAAATAACTTTTTTTCCTTTTGGAATTTGGAGAATCTGAAAACACCAAACCGGGCAAGCCCGGGTACGAGCATTTTTCTAATTTTCTCTACTTTTTTTTAAGGTATTAAACGCATTTTTTCGACGTCGTATGCAAAAGTTATGGCCGGTTCGACTTTTTTTACAGTGATTTTGCATAAATGGTCAAAACTCATATTTCAAATATTCTACACGAAGTAGACACTAATACCTAACCATATCTTAAAGGATGGAATTTTTTGAACATTTTTTCATTTTCTTCTTTTTTCCGCAAACTTAAAAAGGCGATCCACGGGGGGGGGGGGGGGGGGGTGGTGGTGGATCTGATTGCAGCCCCATGCGCCACAGAAAGTGCATAAATTCTGTGGCGCACCCCACCTGATGCGCCACAGAATGTCTAATTTTTATGGCGCACCCCACCTGATGCGCCACAGAAAGTCGAATTTCTGTGGCGCATGTGACCTGATGCGCCACAGAAGTCATATTTCTGTGGCGCACCCGAACCCATGCGCCACAGAAAGTCATATTTTTGTGGCGCATCAGGTGGGGTGCGCCATAGAAATTCGACATTCTGTGGCGCATGCAAAAAGATGCGCCACAAAAATGCTTTTCTGTGGCGCATGATGTTTAGTGCGCCACAAAAAGGCCTCCACCTATAAGCCTTTTTCTACTAGTGTCACACTTGGGATGATGAGATGGCGATCATATGAGTGTCCAATTCTAATGCGCAATACCATCTTCTCCATTATCAGCTGCCTAATGTTGTCAAATATTTCCCACATCATTAGACCTTTCAGATGCTTAATCTTTGCGTTGAAACTTTCAGCAAGGTTGCTTGTCACATAGTCCACCTTGCACAATGTTCCAAATAAGCTTCTCGTCCACAGCTTTCCGTGATGTTTTTCCAAGTATGCTTTGACATCAGCATTTTCAGCGTACATGGTCTTCAAGTGGTGGTTATACTTCTTCTCGCTGCATGTGTACGCTGCTGGCCAAAGGTTTGCATCAAATACTTTCCCCTTAAACTGCTTCTTGAAATTAGCAACAAGATGTCTCATACATTCCCTGTGCTCTACTTCATGAAACACAATTTCTACAGCTTTCTCCAAGCCCTTGCAAGCATCTGTATGGATAACCAATCCATCAGGGTCCCCTATAACCTTGTGTAAATTTTCCAAAAACCACCTCCAGCTAAGCTCGGACTCCACCTCCACCACACCAAAAGCAACTGGAAAAAGCCAGTTGTGTCCATCAACTGCACAAGCAGCTACCAACTGTCCTTTCCATCTTCCAGTTAGAGCAGTTGCATCCACAGCCAAATATGGCCTGCAACCGTGTAGAAACCCTTGATGGCAAGCCTTGAAAGAGACAAAAGCCCTCCTGAAGATATGTCTCTCATGCATTTTTCCTTTCACTTTGGACTGCACAGCCACATGATCGATTTCTACCACACTACCTGGACTTGCCTTCTCACCTCAGCTTTGAATGCGTACAACAACTGAAAGCTATCTGCCCACGCAGTACCTTTTATGTTCTTCAGGGCCTGTTGTGTAAGATAGCTTCGTCTGAAATTTATATTTATCAAGATTTTGGTTTTGCCGAGGGCAGTTGCTCCAAGGTTTTGGTTCTGTCATAGCAATGGAGTCATCACCTTTGTCAGTCACCCTTTGCTTGCTAAGTATGCTTTATGCCAGACGACCTTAGATAGACAAGTGTGCTCATAGTTGTCATACCTTATCTCTATCATTTCTTTCTCGTCATGTTGGTGAGGAATCTTCTTTGGCACAAGAGTGGCATGCAACTTCCACTCGCACCTGCGATCTGGGCAGTGAACCGTATACCTGTCTGTCTGACTCTTCTCAATTTCGAAAATATTGTTGCTGATGATGCTGGACATTGTAAGTGCTTTCTGCAGTTCATCCACACTTTTGAATCTTTTCCCTGGAGCAAGTATAGGAGCATTCCTATCCCATTCAAGTGCTGGCATGTCATCACCATCGTATTCATCTGGAATCAACATGTTAGCGTTCTCCTCATCCTCTTGAGGACTATCTTGTACAAGCTGAGCGACAGGGGCCTGATACGTGCATTTTATATCATCATTTATACAACTTATATTATCATATTGGAATGTTATTGAAACTATTATATCAATGTTTTGCATGTTTTAGGTGATTTAGGGGACTTTCATACAAAGTCCCTATTTTTTGTATTTAATATCTGGGAGGCAGAAAACCCCATTTTTCTTGTTTTTATTGTTTCAGGAGCTACAGGAACCCAAATGGAAAAAGGAAAGTTGCACAGTCGTTTTTGCATCAGGAGAACAAGAGGGGCAAAAGATCAAAGAGGGAAGAGCCACGATGACCAAAAGAGGGGGGCCCACGCAGCCAGATTCCTTGGCCGCGTGGGGCCCACCAAGTGGAGCCTCGGGCACTTCCTCGCCTGGGGCTTTTTACCACGACATCCGTCTCCTCCGAAAGCTACGCCCTAATTTTTCCCCAGACCATCCGAGGCCGCGGCGGCGGCGAAACTCCTGATTCCCTCCGAGGGGGGTCAGATCCTGCTGCTCCGTAGCTCCGGAGAAGGGGGAAATCATCGTCACCGTCATCACCTCTCCTCCTTGGCGTGGGAGGAGGCCTCTCCGCCATCACCATCACCAAGACCAGCACCATCTCCATCATCATCTCCGTGATCCACTATGTTCCCCTCGTAGTTTGAGAGTTGCTATACCCTAGATACTTGTTTTGTGCTACTATTCATGTTTGTGATTGAGCACTTGTCATTATTTGGTGGTGAAGTTATATTTTCAGATTGTGTTGTACCACTTATGCCACTGAATATGATCATGTTTGCACGTTGTGAGTAGTTCCCGTATGTTCCTGTGGGCATATGATGAATTGGCAATGATTTATATATGACATGTGTTGGTATTTTGTCTAGTGTTTATCTTTTTATGTGATTCTATGACGGTGTTGTGCGAACGTCGACTGCACAACACTTCACCTATATGGGCTCATAGGAGAACACCGTAGTATAATGACATGAGGAAGACTTGGGAGGACAAGAAACCTGAGAATGAGTCATGAAGTTATTATTATGGGCTATTAATATCGGGGACCTTAGAGTGTAATGCTATGGTGGGACATTATGTCTTAATAATTCTTGTGCAGTCATTTGCTTGGCCACATGATCCATCATAAGAGGGTTTAGTTTATTTGTTTAGCTTTACCTAACTTTTGGCTCCGTCCTAAACAAGATTAAAACTTGACAAGATATTCAACGTGTTGTTTAATAAATCTATATGCCTAGTTATATCCATGCCGCCCTCGGGAACGTTTTCCAAATATAAGACACACATCACTTGAGCCTGTCCTCTTGCCACATAGAGGATTGGGCTTTTCTCTCATTGAGAGCTTTCAACTGTTACTATTTACTTTCTGCACTTTTACGTTATTTGCAACTATACAACCAAAAACCCCAAAAACACTTGCATCTTTCATTGTTTTATCTATCATTCTTACTAACCAATACCTTCAGCTCCTCGTGGGTTCGACAACCTTTTCTATTCGAAAGGTACTACAATTGATCTCCTGCACTTGGGAGTCATCAAGATACTTTTCTGGCGCCGTTGTCGGGGAGCGTTGTGCTATTGGTAAGAAGTTTGGTAAGGAAGCTTGGAAGCTGAATTTTATCTGCTGCTGTTATCTTATTGTTATTATGGTTTTTATGAATCGTCATGATTTGCAACTTGCTTTATATGAAAGTGCTTATGCCACTCCAAAAGTGGTGGAAACTGTTGTGCCTGAGAGACCTAGAGTGGGATATAAAATTCCCGTTGGTCATGTTAAGAGAGTTATGAAGGATCCATTCTTAGGGGATGGAGCTAAGTCTGCACGTGACCATATTGCACACATTGAAGACATATGTGGGTTATTTAGGCTCACTGATATTTCTGATGATCTGGTAAAAAGGAAGCTGTTATATTTGTCTTTATCTGGTAATGCTCGTATTTGGTACAGGTCTTTGGATGAAGGAGTTAAAGAAGATTGGAATGTGCTGAGGAAGGTTTTCTTTCTTAAATATTTTACTCCTAAAGAAACTTATGATAACCGCTGCTATATATTTAATTTCTGGCCACATCTGGGAGAGAGTATTACTCAAGCTTGGGGGACATTAAAGGAGCTCCTTCGTAAGAATCCTTGTCATGATCTTACAAGGAAAATTATTCGGATAAACTTTTATGTGAGGCTGCCTAAGAATCTAAAGGAAACTCTGGATAATTCGTCTCGTGGAAGTTTTACAAATAATAATGAAGAAGAAGCATGGAATTTATTGGAGACTATTGCTGAGAACACTGGCCATTGGGATCTTGATAAAGGTAATGAACCCTATCTGGACTATGGATATTCGTGTGTAGAGCACTTCTCTACCTCGACTTTATTTAAAAATCTGAGTGATAATTTTGGTCTTGATCCTTATATTATGGTAGAAATATCTAAAGGTTTTGCTAAGCATATGTGTCTTCCTGAAACTGGCTTTGAAGTATATGTTGAACCTGTTAAACAATCTATTGTTATTCCTAAATTTATTAAACAGGTGGAACCAGTGTCATCTGTGACAATTGAAGAGTATGTTGAAACACCTCCTTATCCAAATAAAATTAAGGAGAACTTGCTTATTGCTGTTACTAACAAGAGTAACAGAAAATGTTCCGAGTCTTATGAACAGGTGGAAGTTAAAAGTCAAATTTCTGTTATCAAACAATTAAATGAAGAAGATCATGTTGATGTTTATTTATGTGAAGATGCTACTAAGGTTATCAAAGGCAATTCGGCCAAGGTTGGTAAGCCTGTTATATCATGTGCTATTGGGACTTCGTGCTATCATGGTTTATATGATATTGGATCAAGTATTAGTGTTATTCCATATTCTCTTTATCTTGAAATCAAGCCTGACATTGATCCTATTGTTATGGAAGAGACAGGTATGGCAATTCAACTTGCCAATAAAGATTATATTAGTCCTCTTGGAATTGTTAGAGATGTTGAATTACTTGTTGGGAAGATAAAATATCCTGCTGATTATATTGTGCTTGGATGTCCTCAAGATTCAATTTGTCCTGTCATTTTTGGTAGACCTTTCTTACATACTGTTGGTGCTTAAATTAATTTGGTTAAAGAGAAAGTTTTTATTAAGTGTGCTGGAGAAAAACTTGAGTTTAACTTTTCTAAATTTGCTGATAAACATTTAAAGAAAGAGCCATTTGCTAAAGATATAGTTGAAACTCTTGCTCATATAGCTGTAGCTTCAACGGATGTTGTAGAACGTTATATGCTTAATCAAGATGAACCATTTAATGATGAAGAAAAGGATGCTCTAGACCAAATATTATGGCAACAACCACCACAATTACAATTGCATATCCCACCTGATAATTTAGGAGTGTTACCACCACCTAAAGGGGATCCTAGTTTTGAGTTAAAACCTTTGCCTGAAAATCTTAAGTATGCATATTTGGATGAGAAGAGCATATATCCTGTTATTATTAGTGCTAACCTTTCAGCTGAAGAAGAAGAGAAATTACTTGATGTATTGAAAGCTCACCGAGCAGCCATTGGATATTCTCTTGATGATCTAAAAGGTATAAGCCCAGCTCTATGTACGCATAAAATTAATTTGGAGGAAGATGCAAAGCCTATTGTTGATTTTCAATGTCGTCTTCACCCAAAAATGAAAGAAGTGGTAAGGAAAGAGGTAATAAGACTTATTGAAGCAGGTATTATTTGTCCCATAGCTGGTAGTAAGTGGGTGAGTCCTGTTCATTGTGTTCCTAAAAAGGGTGGAATGACTGTTGTTCCAAATGATGAAGATGAACTTGTGGCTCAACGTACTATTGTTGGTTATAGTATGTGTATTGATTTCTGAAAGTTAAATAAAGCAACTCGTAAAGATCATTATCCATTGCCATTTATTGATCAAATGTTAGAAAGGTTATCTAAACACTCTCACTTTTGTTATTTAGATGGTTATTCAGGTTTCTCACAAATTCCTGGTCACAAAGATGATCAAGAAAAGACCACTTTTACTTGCCCATATGGTACATTTGCTTATAGGAGAATGCCATTCGGTTTGTGTAATGCTCCTGCTGCTTTTCAAAGATGCATGCAAGCTATATTTGTTGATTATATTGAAAAAATAATGGAAGTCTTTATGGATGATTTTTCTGTTTATGGAACTTCATTCGATAATTGCTTGTTCAACCTTAACAAAGTTTTGCAGAGATGTGAAGATCAAAACCTAGTCCTTAATTGGGAAAAGTGTCACTTTATGGTTAATGAAGGTATTGTTCTTGGACATCGTATTTCTGGAAGAGGAATAGAAGTTGATCCAGCAAAGATAGAAGCTATTGAGAGCTAACCATACCCAAGGGATATAAAAGGTATAAGAAGCTTCCTTGGGCATGCAGGTTCTTATCGTAGGTTTATTAAAGATTTCTCAAAAATATCAAAGCCTCTAACCAATCTTTTGCAAAAGGATGTTCCTTTCTCTTTTAATGATGATTGTATTGAATCCTTTAATATTTTGAAGAATGCTTTAATAAGTGCTCCTATTATTCAACCTCCTGATTGGAATTTACCTTTTGAAATTATGTGTGATGCTAGTGATTATGCAGTTGGGGCTGTTTTGGGCCAAAGAATTGATAAGAAACTTAATGTCATTTATTATGCTAGTAAGACACTTGATGGTGCCTGATGCTCACGGGCCAAAGAATTGATAAGAAACTTAATGTCATTTATTATGCTAGTAAGACACTTGATGGTGCCTGATGCTCACGGGTGTGAGGAGTTGGAAAATCCCAAGAGGAAGGTATGATGAGCGTAGTAGCAAGTTTCCCTCAGTTATGAAACCAAGGTTATCGAACCAGTAGGAGGCTGAAGAACACGACGAAGGTCTCCCAGCGCCAGCAAAGTGCTTGCGCGTGGAGGTGGAATCTGCACAACACAATCAATAAACTTTGCTCCAACTCAACAGTGAGGTTGTCAATCTCACCGGCTTGCTGTAACAAGGATTAAACGTATGGTGTGGAAGATGATGTTTGCAGAGATTGAAAGTAACAGTTTGCAGTTGGTTGTATTATCAGTGTAAAGAAAAGGACCGGGGTCCACAGTTCACTAGTGGTGTCTCTCCATAAATAATAATAATAGCATACATGCGGGTAAAATAATTACAGCTGGGCAATTGACAGAATAAAGAGCTGCATAATCATGCATATACTAATGACATGATGTCTAGTGTGAGATTCATTTGGGCATTACAACAATATACATAGACCGTTCCAACCGCATCTATGACTAATAATCCACCTTCCGGTTAGCGTCCGCACCCCTTTCAGTATTAAGTTGCAAGCAACAGATTATTGCATTAGGCAAAGTGTGTAATCTAAGTAATAGCATTATCCTTACACAAAGTACTACTGTTTTATCCCTAGTAGCAACAGTACATCTACAATCTTAGAGCTTGCTGTCACTACCCCAGATTAAATAGAGACATGAACCCACTATCGAGCATAAATACCCCCTCTTGTAGTCACAAGCATCTACTTGGCCAGAGCATCTACTAGCAACGGAGAGCATGCAAGATCATAAACAACACACAACATGATATATTATGAAGCAAATGACATAGTATTCAATATCCATCGGATCCCAGCAAACACAACATGTAGCATTACATAAAGATGATCTTGATCATGATAGGCAGCTCACAAGATCTAAACATGATGGCACAATAGGAGAAGACAACCATCTAGCTACTGCTATGGACCCGTAGTCCAAGGATGAACTACTCACGCATCAGTCCGAAGGCGGGCATGGTGATGTAGAGCCCTCCGGTGATGATCCCCCTCTCCGGTAGGGTGCCGGGAAGAGGTTCTGAGCCCTCCCGAACTAGGGTTGACGACGGCGGCGGCTCCGTAAGGTTTCTGGAAAAAGTGTTCGGCCCTTATGTCTTAGGTTTTCGGGGGGTTTAAGTAGGCGAAAGGGCGAAGGCGGTGGAGGCCCGAGGACCCACCCTCAGGTGCTGGCGCGGCAGAGGGGGGAGCCGCGCCACCACCTGATGGCGGCGCCTCGGTGCCCTTCTTCGTCTCTTCTTCGGGCTTCTGGACAGTGTCGGGAAAAATAAGGTCTTCGGTATAAAAATTGTCCAATTCCGAGAATATTTCCTTAAGTGGATTTCTGAAACCAAAAACAGCAGAAAACAGAGAACTGGCACTGTGGCATCTTGTTAATAGGTTAGTCCCAGAAAATGCATAAAACTATATAAAATGTATATAAAATATGTAGGCAATTGGTATAACATAAGCATGGAACTTAAGAAATTATAGATACGTTTGGGACGTATCAAGCATCCCCAAGCTTAGTTCTACTCGTCCTCGAGTAGGTAAAACGATAACAAGAATAATTTCTAAAGTGACATGCTTTCACACAATCTTGATCAAATAATAATGTAATGCATGTAAGTTGAGATCAAATGAATAAAAGCTGTAGTTTATATTGATATCAAATGAGTAATGAATAAACGAGTAGGAAGAACAAAGCAAAACTTTCAATGAATTAGTACTAGAAAACAATCAACCGTGCAAAGTAGATATTAAAGATGATTTAAGCTTCAAGAACAACAATATAATCATCTAATGAATCAAACACTCATGACAACTTTGTGAAAGGATCAAGTCAAGCAATAACAATATGCACGTAGAAAATCATCTCTCTATTTGTTCACTCAAAGACAAGCAAGTGTTCAGCGTTGGTTCCTGGCACCAGGATGTTGTGGCTAAAAGAATAATAATGGGGGTTTGGAAGGCCAACGGAAGAAAGTCTCACACAGCTGAAAGTGATCATTAGAGAAGAGGAAATCTTATAATCGAAGCTATGCAAGGAGTAGTGATTGCCACACAACGGATGCAAATAGAGCTATAAGTGTATGAAAGCTCTCTAATGGAACTAGTGGGGGTGCATGTAACTTGCTTGCTCATGAAGAGCTAGAGCACTTTTGAGGAGGCTCATCATTGGAATATACAAGCCAAGTTCTATAGTGTAAAGTTCCCCACATAGTTATACAAGTAAAACATGAAAACTCTCACATATGGAGTAAAGGTGCTAAACATGAACACAAATGATGACTATGAATATTACAGGTGCTATAACATGAGCACAAGTGTGGATAAAGAGTAGTAATGTTGCCCCCTTTTTTATTCTTTCTTTCTTTTTCTTTTTTTCTTTTTTTTCCTTTTTTTTTGTATTTTTCTGTTTCTCTTTTCGATGGCCTCCATGGCTCTTTTCACTTTTAGGGGCAAACATTCTATCATGACAACACACTTTTGATACAAGGATCTCATAAAGGATAAAACATGGTGTATGAAACGGTGCCTCTGCCAGTGTAGCAGGATATGCAATGATCTAGCTTAACGTGGGTAAAACCACACATCAGCTATATAGAATCATGCAAAGCAATATATAAATGATAAATGACAACAAGTCATGTAATGTAAGATGAAAGTTGCATGGCAATATATCTCGTAACAGCTATGGAAATGCTGTAGTAGGTAGGTATGGTGGATGTTTTGAGGAAGATATTTGGCTTATGTGTAGGAGAACATGATGAAGATCTCCCACGAGTTTTGGATGTACCCGCGAAGTATGCACCAACTCTCAATGTGAGAAAGGGCAATGCAAAGTACCGAAGAGGCTAGCAAATATGGTGGTGGAAGTGCCATGAAAATCGAAGCTTTAGAACTCACAAGCAAAAAGATTCCAACTAGAAATATGATCTTACAAGGCATAATGAAAATCACTCCATTAGGGACTGTGGCAAATGAACAAGTCACAGTTGGGACCCCGACCGTAGCGCATAACACAAAGTTATTACGGTTGTTTTTAACATTAGAAGTCATATACCATTATGCTATCAACTGGATATTTAAGTGTGGCACAGCTTCAAGTTTTCTAGACCAACCATTAATCATTCCACTTTACTAAACCATCATGTTTACCATTAAGCATATTAATATCCCAAAACAACATCAATGATTCAAGTGACACAATTTAATGATCTACAAGATTATGTATCATTTAGTTATACCATCTACCACATTTAACATTTCCTGTTTTTAACCAAACACCAATCAACTTATTTGAAACGTAAACTCTCCAAGTATTTAACAATGAAGCAAGAGAGTATAACATATGAGAACTAACAGCGCTGAACAAGAGGTGCATGAAAAATAAGAGCTGAAAGTATTGCAGTAGCTATGGAAGAATACTCAACAAATATAAGTAAAGAATACGAGTATTCATAAGAAAAAGGGGAGCGTGTCTCTCTCCCAAACTAGAATGCTAGGATCCATTTTATTCAGAGAATGAAAATAACAAAAGCAAAAATAAAAACAAACAGACGCTCCAAGTAAAGCACATAAGATATGGCGGAATTAAAATATAGTTTCACTAGAGATAACGTGATAAATTGTTGATGAAGAAGGGGATGCCCAGGCATCCCCAAGCTTTGACGCTTGAGTCTTCTTGAAGTATGCTTGGGTGACCCACGGGGGCATCCCCAAGCTTAGGCTCTTTCATCTTCTTGATCACATCATATCATCCTCTCTCTTGATCCTTGAAAACTTCCTCCACACCAGACTCAAAGTAAACTTCATTAGAGGGTTAGTGCATAATCAAAAATTCTCATATTCTGCATGGAGACAATCATTATCATGGTACTGGACATTAGCTACAGCAACTGGAATTTTATGGAACAAAAAGATCCATTCAAAAATAGCAAAAGAACCAATGCAAAATAAATGGTAGAATCTGTCAAAAATAGAACAGTCCGTAAAGACGAATTTTTTCGAGGCACTTAACTTTCTCAAATAAGAAAACTCAAAACTAATGAAAGTTGCGTACATATCTGAGGATCATGCTCAACAAATATCAGATTTGTCCGACGTTTCTGTAAAAAGTTATGAATTTAACGGTGAACAGCAGAAAAACTGTTCCTACGCAGAAATCCAAATCTAGCATCAACTTTCTACTAGAGACTTAACTTGGCACAACTATGCAATAAAGTAAAGATACAAAGGGATTGCTACAGAGGTAGGCATGTTCCTTGACTCAAGAAAATAAAATAGCAGAAATAAAAAGTGGGTTGTCTCCCATAAGCGCTTTTGTTTAACGCCTTTGAGCTAGGCACAGAAAGCAAAACTCAAGTATTTCCAAGAGAAGAAGCATCCACATCAATGCAAGAAATCCTCTCAACTATGCATTGTATTTTATCTATATGAGTTTCAGAGGTCCCTTTTTCATTACTCTTAGGTTTACTACATTCATCAAAGGGATTCGCAGGGACAATCCAATCAAAATTTTCTTCCAAAGCTTCATGCATAGCTACAAGTTTAATAGGTATTGGTACTTTGATTACTTCTCCCTTTTTAAGTTCGGTTTGCCCCAATTTTTCTAGTGTATTGATGACCTCTACACATGATCCTAGCATATTAAAGCGATCAAAAACTTTCCTAGCTTCTTTAGCAACCTCACCAAATTCTTTAAGCAGGGTTTCTAGAATAAAGTCTTTCTTTTCAGCATTTTCAACATTATGAAGATTAAGAAACATTTGTTGAATTATGGGATGGAGGTTAACAATCCTAGCCTCTAGCATGTGAACCAAGGAAGCAGCAGCAATTTCATAATTTGGAGCAAGTTCTGCTATGGATCTACCCTCAAAATTATCATGCATACTAACATGGTCAAAGAATTCTTCAATGTTATCTTTTCCAATTATAGAACCACTTCCTACTGGCAGGTCTTCCAGGGTGTACTTAGGGAGCAACATTTTAACAGAAATCTATACCTAATAATAAAAGCAGTAAGGCTTCTGCCCAATTTTTCGTCGGCCTTTTTTATGACGGTTTTGCCCTCCCACCAAATCACATATTACGCACCTGTGCCACCGAACCGTTTTTCACCCGACCGAGCGAGCGAGGCAGAGAGGGGGAATCCCGCGCGGGGTGGCAGTGCTGGCGACCTGGTGTTGGCCGAGAGACCGGGCGCGCGCCGCCGAGCTGCAGCGCCGACTCGAGGGGCCTACGGCAAGCGCCCACTCCTCACGACCGGAGGGCACCCAACGCCGCCGTGAAATCAATCCCGACCGCTGATGCGGTCCCAACAAGCCGCCGGAACTGAGGTTGGAGGGGCGAGCTCAAGGTCAGCAGAGGGTCGGTGCGAGCGGGATGATGGAACTGGAGGTCGGAGGGGCCATCCTAGCTCGTCGGCGCAAGGGGAGGAGCTCTGTCGCGGGGCGATTCCGAGGACAGCTGGGTCGGGCGCTCAGGTCCGCTATAGGGAGGGGACAGGGGTGAAGGAGATTTAATACTAGCGGCGGGTGAGGGGAACGAAGGAGAAAGGAAGGGGATCGAGCTGGCCGCTCCCATGCGATGGCCGCTCCGCCGGTGGCCAGAAAGGTGCCGAGATCGAAAGAGCCGGACCCTGGGCGAGCAGCGGGAGGCCCTGCCCCTAGCGGGACACGGAGACGAGGAGACACGGCACCAGCGTTTTCGCAGGCGGCAGTGACTGCCAATGATTGGCGCCGTCGTCCTCCTCCTCCTCCGTGTTGGGGATGCTCGTCCGGGGCGGCCGCGCGGAGGGAGGTGCTGGCATCCGGTGCGGTGGCGGCGCTGCTACAGCACGCGGCAGCCGGCCGAGGCGCTCGTTTACCTCAGCCTCGATGGTGACGACGCGCGCGTAGGGTTAGTGGCGGACGGCGCCGTTGACGCGCTCTGCGCGGCGGTGTCAGGAGGCGGAGCGGGCGCCGCCCACGCGGCCACGGCGCTCACCAGCCTAGCCACCGTGGGCGTCAACAAGTGTACCATCGAAGCTTACCCCTCCGCCATCCCGCCGCTGGCCAGGCTGCTGCGGCGCGGTGGCACGCGGGAGTGCCGTGCGGCCGCGACAACCCTCTACGAGCTCTGCAAGCTGCCAGAGAACCCTCATCGCACGATGCGCGCCGGCGCGGTACCTGCGCTTGTCGAGCTCGTAGCCGCCGGCTCTGCCCGCACCGTCAAGGTGCTCGGCCTCCTCGCCGAGAACCGCGAGGGCCGCCACGACCTCTCCAGAATCGCAGACATCATCTCCGTGCTCTGCAGCGTCGTCGGCAGCGGCAATGCCCGTGTAATCGACCAGTTCCTTCTCGTTATGATGCATGTCGCGCCACCAAAGAGCCATCAGTCGCGGCTGCCAATAGGCCAAGATGCAGGGCAAACGAGCGGGGCGCGAGGTGAGTTGCGGCAGCTGACCGTGGATCCCTGACGGCCACCGTTTCAGGGCTCACGAGCGGGCGGCTGCCTTCATGGCAAGCTCCTGCTTGATTGATTTCCTCTTCTTGCTTCACGTTCTGTTGGCGTGTTTTAAATCTTGAGGATTTTTTTTCCTGTCGGTTATATATTAACCAAATATTGCTGTAATTAAGTGTGTGACTTCACGCAACATTTGAGTTCACCTGGCCACTATTGAGTGAGCACTTCCTGTCGGTGACAAGGCAATTTCACTTTCCAAGAACAACACTTGGTTTACTGAGTGGTTTAGGGGAGATTGTTTGTAAGCTTGTCTATGGTGGTTTTGACTCTTGTGAAAGTATGGAAATTCATGCATGAGAATAATATTTGTTCCTTGTGAATTTTTGGAGCAAATGACCTGTTTTATGAATTTTCCCAGCTGCTCATGATCAGAAATGCTAGGAAAATAGCGCATGGATGGGAATGGGAAAATCAAATTAGCGAAGCAAACTGTTTAACATATGGGCTCAGGGTGCATCCCTGATAAGAAAAAACAAAAATCGTTGTGGTTATTTATAACCGTGCCGTTTTGACCTCGCCTTCACATCCTTATGTTAGTTGTGCAAAAATCTCACCGTTTTGATTGACTTCACCAGATTTTTCCCGTTCCGTTCTGCAAAGCGTCGTGACGATACCACAAAAATAAACTGTGCGTGTATTTTCTACCCGGTGCAAGGCACGGGCACATTTACTATAAATATTAATGCAAGTAACTAATTTTTTTGTGTTTTCGATAATAAGAAGCAAACAAGATAATACCAAAATAAAATGCAAGTAACTAATTTTTTGTGTTTTTTGATAATAAGAAGCAAACAAAACATGAAATAAAATTTAACTAAGCAAGACAAAAACAAAGTAAAGAGATTGGGAGGTGAGAGACTCCCCTTGCAGATGTGTCTTGATCTCTGATGCAATGGCACCAGAAAAGTGGCGTCGAAGAGGAGATAGAAATCTGCTAAACCGAAGTGCCTTCACCTCCCCGGCAACGGCGCCACAAAAGTGCTTGATGCTCACGGGTGTGAGAAGTTGGAAAACCCCAAGAGGAAGGTATGATGAGCGTAGTAGCAAGTTTCCCTCAGTTATGAAACCAAGGTTATCGAACCAGTAGGAGGTTGAAGAACACGACGAAGGTCTCCTAGCGCCAGCAAAGTGCTTCCGCGTGGAGGTGGAATCTCCACAACACAATCAATAAACTTTGCTCCAACTCAACAGTGAGGTTGTCAATCTCACCGGCTTGCTGTAACAAGGATTAGGGTGTGGAAGATGATGTTTGCAGAGAATGAAAGTAACAGTTTGCAGTTGGTTGTATTATCAGTGTAAAGAAAAGGACCGGGGTCCACAGTTCACTAGTGGTGTCTCTCCATAAATAATAATAATAATAGCATACATGCGGGTAAAATAATTACAGCTGGGCAATTGACAGAATAAAGAGCTGCATAATGATGCATATACTAATGACATGATGTCTAGTGTGAGATTCATTTGGGCATTACAACAATATACATAGACCGTTCCAACCGCATCTATGACTAATAATCCACCTTCCGGTTAGCGTCCGCACCCCTTTCAGTATTAAGTTGCAAGCAACAGATTATTGCATTAGGAAAAGTGTGTAATGTAAGTAATAGCATTATCCTTAGACAAATTACTACTGTTTTATCCCTAGTAGCAACAGTACATCTACAATCTTAGAGCTTGCTGTCACTACCCCAGATTAAATAGAGACATGAACCCACTATCGAGCATAAATACCCCCTCTTAGAGTCACAAGCATCTACTTGGCCAGAGCATCTACTAGCAACAGAGAGCATGCAAGATCATAAACAACACACAACATGATATATTATGAAGCAAATGACATAGTATTCAATATCCATTGGATCCTAGCAAACACAACATGTAGCATTACATAAAGATGATCTTGATCATGATAAGCAGGTCACAAGATCTAAACATGATGGCACAATAGGAGAAGACAACCATCTAGCTACTGCTATGGACCCATAGTCCAAGGATGAACTACTCACGCATCAGTCCGGACGTGGGCATGGTGATGTAGAGCCCTCCGGTGATGATCCCCCTCTCTGGCAGGGTGCCGGGAAGAGGTTCTGAACCCTCCCGAACTAGGGATTGACGACGGCGGCGGCTCCGTAAGGTTTCTGGAAAAAGTGTTCGACCCTTATGTCTTAGATTTTCGGGGGGTTTAAGTAGGCGAAAGGGCGAAGGCGGTGGAGGCCCGAGGGCCCACCCTCAGGTGCTGGCGCGGCAGAGGGGGGAGCCGCGCCACCACCTGATGGCGGCGCCTCGGTGCCCTTCTTTGTCTCTTCTTCGGGCTTCTGGAACGTGTCGGGAAAAATAAGGTCTTCGGTATAAAAATTGTCCAATTCCGAGAATATTTCCTTAAGTGGATTTCTGAAACCAAAAACAGCAGAAAACAGGGAACTGGCACTGTGGCATCTTGTTAATAGGTTAGTCCCAGAAAATGCATAAAACTATATAAAATGTATATAAAACATGTAGGCAATTGGTATAATATAAGCATGGAACATAAGAAATTATAGATACGTTTGGGACGTATCAGTGCCCAATGAAACTATGCCACAACTGAGAAAGAGTTTTTAGCAGTGATATTTGCATGTGATAAGTTTAGACCTTATATTATTGATTCAAAAGTCATTGTGCATTCTGATCATTCTGCTATTAAATATCTAATGAATAAGAAAGATGCTAAGCCTATATTAATAAGATGGGTACTTTTGCTGCAAGAATTGGATTTACATATTGTTGATAGGAAAGGGGAAGATAATCAAGTAGCTGATCATCTTTCTAGAATGGAAAATATACCTGATGATCCTATTCCTATTAATGATAGTTTTGCTAATGAACAACTTTCAAACATTAATATTTCTATGGCTAAAGTTGCATCTCCATGGTTTGCTAATTATGCAAATTTTATTGTTGGCAAAGTTTTGCCACCACTTTACTCTTCAACAAAGAAAGAAATTCTTTTATGATCTTAGACATTATTTTTGGGATGATCCTTTCCTTTATAAGAAGAGTGTAGATGGTATTATTAGACGTTGTGTACCTGAGCATGAACAACATGCTATTATAACAGACTGTCATGATAGTCCTTATGGAGGGCATCATGCAGGAGATTCCACAGGAGCAAAGGTATTACAATCTGGTTTTTATTGGCCTACTCTATTTAAGGATTGTGCTGAATATGTTAAAACTTGTGATAAATGTCAAAGAGTAGGAAATATTGGTAGGAGAAATGAAAGGCCTATGAATTATTCTTTACCACTTGAGCCTTTTGATGTGTGGGGTTTTGACTTTATGGGACCTTTCCCAGCCTCAAAGACAAAGCATACTCACATTTTGGTTGTAGTGGATTATGTTACAAAGTGGGTGGAAGAAATTCCAACCAAAAGTGCAGATTATGCCACAGCAATGAAGATGCTGAAGGACATCATTTCCCCCAGGTTTGGTGTTCCAAGGTTTTTAATTACTGATGGTGGTTCTCATTTCTTGCATGGTATTCTTAGGAAAACATTAGCAAAATATGATGTTAATCATAGAGTTGCATCTCCTTATCATCCTCAAACAAGTGGACAAGTTGAATTAAGTAATAGGGAAATTAAACTCATTTTGGAAAAGACAGTTAATAGGTCTAGGTCTGATTGGCCACTTAAGATTAATGATGCATTATGGGCTTATAGAAATGCTTATAAAAATACTATGGGAATGTCTCCTTACAGAATGGTTTATGGAAAAGCTTGTCATTTACCTGTTGAATTAGGACATAAAGCTAGATGGGCTATTAAACAACTTAACTTTGATTTAAAAAGTGCTGGAGAGAAGAATTCTTGATTTAAACCTACTTGATGAGTGGAGAAATGAAGCTTATGAAAGTGCTAGGCTATTTAAAGAGAAAGTTAAAATTTGGCATGACAAGAAAATTAAGAAGAAAGAATTCAAAGTAGGTGATCAAGTTTTATTATACATCTCTCGTTTCAAGTTTTCTGCAGGAAAGTTAGCTTCAAAATGGCAGGGACCATTGGTGATACAGGAGGTGTACCGTTCAGGGGCCGTTCGTCTTCACGGTGACATGAAAGGTAAACCTCATGTGGTCAATGGACAACGCCTTAAACATTATATTGCAGGAAAAAGCTTCATCGGAATGGTGGAAGAAATGGACTTAAAGACACCGGAGTAGGTAATAGAGAGAAACTCTACAGTTTTAGAAACCTAGAATCAATAATTGGTAACTTTTGTGTTGGGAAGTTTCTCGGAATTGCATAATATTTTACGGAGATCATTTTTTATGAAAATTAGCATATAGGACAAGAAACTTGGAAGGAACGGAGCCCCGAGGGAGGAAAGAGGGGGGCCCACGCGTCTAGATTCCTTGGCCGCGTGGGCCCACTCCTTTTGCCCCTCGGAGTCCCGTTTCGTCTCGTTTTGGACTCCGATGCTTCGTTTTGACCTAAAAACCGTCAATATATACCCCCTTCCGCCGATCTAATCTCGCACCGAGCGTTCTCGAGCGATCTTTGTTTTGGTTGTTTCTGTCTGTCAGGGTTTAGCCATGTCAAGCTTTGGATCCAACCAAGAGGGGGAGGACTCCACCAAGGGAGGCATTGTGAACCACTACCTCAACTCCGTGATGGCACCATTGAAGACCTTGTCCTTCAAGGAGGGAGTGCTGCTCGTGGAGGAGGTGAAGGCTCCCAAGACCGTCGGGACAGTGGAAGAGAGGCTTGATGAACTGGAACAGAAGATCTTCAGGTACAACACGGTTGTTGAACGCAGCCTTGATGCCCATCACTTCATGAATCTAGAGCTGGAGAAGAAGGTTGAAGAGTACAAGGAGAGGCTCAAGGACTTGGAGGACAGGTATCTACATGTAATGTCAGAGTTGGATAGGTATCAAACTCTGATGTGCGATGTAGAAAAGCAAAACTGCGAGTACGAAGAGCGCTTCAAGAAGATTGCAGAAGCTGCTTCCCTAAGGTATAATGATCTACCTTCATCCTTCCACAATGGGAGGCCTTTTCCATGGAAGATAGCAGAGTGGGAGGAGGATTATGAAAAAGAAGAAGCTGCAGCAAAGGAAGCACTGGCAGAACCTCAAGCTTGGGGGAGTTGAACCTAGTCTTTATATTTACTAGTTTATCATATCTATCTAGTCATGGTGTGCTTGCTTTTTTTATCATTTAGTTATCAATCTCTCTTAGGCTTGTGTGAGCTCATTGAGCATTATCATGTATCCCCTATGGTTTATCAATGAATATTAAAGTATGGTGTCATTCATGGGTCTCTTGCTTTGGAGATTTATGGGTAACACTCATGCAAATGTGCGTGGTATATTTAGAAGTTTCAGTCACATCTTGCCTTGAACTTGGTTAACTTCAGTATGTTGGACACTTGTAGAATTATCTCATCAATAGAATAAGTGAAAGAATAAGTCAATATGACATGAAGTATAAAAGTTAAAGTAAAGATGTGGTCTTGTAGAATAAATACTTAGGAAGGTTAATGAAAAGAAAATATGAAACACTCTTGCTAGACCTTAGTATCTTTTGAGCAAATTAATGATCATGGATGTTTCAATACTTATGCTCTTGAAAAGTGAATGAAAAGGTGGGCACCCGAGTATTCGGTTAGCCATGGAAAGTGATAGACAAAGGTTGTGTTGAGCATAAGAACTTGATTGAAATATCCATGACTTAAGTTTGTACTAGTTACTAGAGAGGCAAGGTGATAAGCAATATCATATTTATCCTTTCATTTGTCTTCCTCTAACTATTTACTCCATGAGAGTTTATCTTGTCTTTAAATTTCAGCAAAGCATAAAAGAGTACAATGCTTGTAAATGAGAGCAAATGCATTGGTAAAAGAGTATGAATAAGAGTTTAGTTCAATTGTCCAACATACAATGGTTTTCTATTTTCAAAAGTAAGGCGTGATTGCTAGAGCTTCTACTTATATTGCCCACTTGTGTATGAGTTTTAGTTCCATTCATCCTACTTTACAACTGAACATGATGATGATACTATGCCCGTATTTATTTATCAACCATAAGTCCATTGATGCATGTAATGATCTATGTCCTTACTTACTCGAGGACGAGTAAAGGTTTAAGCTTGGGGGAGTTGATACGTGCATTTTATATCATCATTTATACAACTTATATTATCATATTGGAATGTTATTGGAACTATTATATCAATGTTTTGCATATTTTAGGTGATTTAGGGGACTTTCATACAAAGTCCCTATTTTTGGTATTTAATATCTGGGAGGCAGAAAACCCCCCTTTTCTTGTTTTTAATGTTTCAGGAGCTACAGGAACCCAAATGGAAAAAGGAAAGTTGCACAGTCGTTTTTGCATCAGGAGAACCAGAGGGGGCAAAAGATCGAAGAGGGAAGAGCCACGATGCCCAAATGAGGGGGGCCCACGCAGCCAGATTCCTTGGCCGCGTGGGGCCCACCAAGTAGAGCCTCGGGCACTTCCTCGCCTGGGTCTTAGAGTGTAATGCTATGGTGGGACATTATGTCTTAATAATTCTTGTGCAGTCATTTGCTTGGCCACATGATCCATCATAAGAGGGTTTAGTTTATTTGTTTAGCTTTACCTAAGTTGTGGCTCCGTCCTAAACAAGATTAAAACTTGACAAGATATTCAACGTGTTGTTTAATAAATCTATATGCCTAGTTATATCCATGCCGCCCTCGGGAACGTTTTCCAAATATAAGACACACATCACTTGAGCCTGTCCTCTTGCCACATAGAGGATTGGGCTTTTCTCTCATTGAGAGTTTTCAACTGTTACTATTTACTTTCTGCACTTTTACTTTATTTGCAACTATACAACCAAAAACCCCAAAAACAATTGCATCTTTCATTGTTTTATCTATCATTCTTACTAACCAATACCTTCAGCTCCTCGTGGGTTCGACAACCTTTTCTATTCGAAAGGTACTACAATTGATCTCCTGCACTTGGGAGTCATCAGGGCCCTATGGCCCAATTCATGCACAAATTCAGGAAACATCTTCTCATCTTCATCGTCGTTCCGCGGCACGGAATCGTCGGGCACCACTTCATCGTCTGAATTAACAACATATGCACTGCCACTGGTGGGCTGACTTGTACTGCGAGCACGCTGACTTCCACTACCACTGGTGGGCTGACTTGTACTGCCACTGGGCTGACTTGCACTGCGAGGAAGCTGACTTGCACTACCACTGGTACTGCCACTGGGCTGACTACGAGGTAACGGCGGAAGGTGAGCATTAGCAGCTGCCCCCTTTCCCTTTGTCTTTGGCAATTCATGTTGAAGTGGTTTCCGAACCAGCTCAAGCCTAATTTTACCGAATCGCTCGGTCGCGGTCTGAGCAAATAAGAATCCAGCTGCAGTGTCAGCGGGCAGTGGGATGAAACACTCATCCAAAATTGACCAGTATTTGATCAAAGCAGTATCAACTGCCCGCCAGCTGTATTTGTCACAGCAACCCTTAAGCAAATCCTTTAATGAATAAGTCTTTTCTACCACCAACTGAAACCAAAAAGGAGGGGAGAACTCGAGATCCGACTGAAAGCGACTAACCATTTGGACTGACAAGCGAAAAGCAGTATTCGGATTCATCCTACTGAACAAAATTCATGGCGATAAGGTCAAATTGAAGCCGTATTCAACTACATACATCACGAAATCGAGACAATCGATAGATTAATCGAGACAATCGAGAGATTATGTACTTACTTCCTCATCCAAGTGTTATCTGAATCAGATTTCACCCAGTCCTTGCCTTCATAAGCATAAGGCGGAACGGCGGGGCCTGGAACTGCCGCCATGGATGCGTCGTCCAAGCGGAGGTGCAGTGCACCACCGGCGGACGGGGACGGGCGGGGCGGCGCTAGGGCTGTGGCACGGGGCGGGGCGGCGTCAGATCGGGAAAGACGATGATTCAAACCTACCAACGGTCCAATTCGAAATGAGCTGCCCCCTAGCCGACCCCACTAGCCGACCCCAGGAAATTCCAACCGAGCCGCGCCAGGCCGACCCCAGGAAATTCCAACCGAGCCACGCCAGGCCGACCCCACCAGTCAGGCCAAGTGACGGTCAAAGGAGGTTGACCAGACGGCAACTGAGCGTTTGGCCATGCGCGGGCCATTTGCGGCCCAGCCAGGGCACGGACGAGAGAAACTACGCGGGTAGGGCACAAACAGATAAAATTGAGGTAGGTAGGGCACATAAGCAATTGTCCCTATTATGCACCCCGTTCTTGTGTATGTGTTTTGATCCAACGTATGAGGGCGTGTGAGGGGGAACGTGTGCATTAGATGGATTAACGGGGGGTGGCTAGTGTGGTAAGCTGACACTACAATATCGCGATCCACTTGGGTTGCCTCACTAGGGATAAAGAAAATACCACGCTACCTGGGATGTTGGGTGTGACCATTGCCAACTCTCCATGACTAGATCTAGCATGTTCTTATTTTAACTTCATGTCATAGAACTTAAGGATATACTCCGAGTTATCTTAATACTATGGTGCTAAGATTTAATTCACATCATTAGTGGAGTATGAGAGAGATGAATAACCAAAACATCTCTATGTTTGGACGTGTGATGCACTCGGTGTGGTGTTGTTGGGAAACCCCAAGAGGAAGGTATGAAATAGTGCAGCAGCAAGTTTTCCCTCAGTTGTGAAACCAAGGTTTATCGAACCAGTAGGTAACTAGAGATCTTCCGGAGGTTGTTGAAGATGACTTTGGCAGGGCGAACTACCGGTGTCAGCAACGAACGTGGAACCTGCACACAACACAACCAAGATACTTTGCCCCAACTTAACAGTGAGGTTGTCAATCTCTCTGTCTTGCTGTAACAAAGGATTAAACGTATGTGTGGAGAATGATGTTTGCTTGCAGAGAATAAAAGTAACAGGATTGCAGTAGGATTGTTTATCAGTTTGAGGAAAAAGGACCGGGGTCCACAGTTCACTAGTGGTGTCTCTCCATAAATAATAATAGCATGCATGCGGGTAAACAAATTACAGCTGGGCAATTGACAGAATAAAGAAGTGCATAATGATGCATATACTATAGTTATGATGGCTAGTGTGATATTCATTTGGGCATTACAACAATATACATAGACCGTTCCAACCGCATCTATGACTAATAATCCACCTTCCGGTTAGCGTCCGCACCCCTTTCAGTATTAAGTTGCAAGCAACAGATAATTGCATTAGGCAATGTGTGTAATGTAAGTAGTACAAATACCCTAAGATAAAGTACCACTGTTTTATCCCTAGTAGCAACAGTACGTCTACAACCTTAGAGCTAGCTGTCACCACCCCAAATTAAATAGAGACATGAACCTACTATCGAGCATAAATACCCCCTCTTGGAGTCACAAGCATCTACTTGGCCAGAGCATCTACTAGCAACGGAGAGCATGCAAGATCATAAACAACGCACTCACAAGATATATTATGAAGCAATAACATAGTACTCAATATTCATCGGATCCCAGCAAACACAACATGTAGCATTACATAAAGATGATCTTGATCATGTTAGGCAGCTCACAAGATCTAAACATGGTAGCACAAGAGGAGAAGACAACCATCTAGCTACTGCTATGGACCCATAGTCCAAGGATGAACTACTCACGCATCAGTCCGTAGGCGGGCATGGTGATGTAGAGCCCTCCGGTGATGATTCCCCTCTCCGGCAGGGTGCCGGGAGGAGCTTCTGAACCCTCCCGATCTAGGGTTGACGACGGCGGTGGCTCTGGACTTCGTGGAGGAAAAAGGTGCGCGTCTCAGGTCTTAGATATCCAAGGGGTATAAGTAGGCGAAAGGGCGAAGGCGGTGGGGCCTCGAGGGCCCCACACCCTGTGCTCGCGCGGCCAAGGGGGTGGGAACTCTACATTGTCTTCCTTGTTGTTCAAACACCTTTACTAGAAAATATCTAGACCTTAGAGATACCAAACATGCAAACCAAATTTCAACAAGCTTTACGGTAGTTCTTCATTAATAGGTTTTAACTACATGATGTAAAAGATTAAACATGATCTACTTGAGAGCTCAAAACAATTGTCATGCACCACAACATACAAGATAACAATTCATAAGAGCATGTATATCTTTTTCATTATACCATCTACCACATTTAGCATTTTCTGTTTCCAACCAAACATCAATCAACTTATTTAAAGATAAACTCTCCAAGTATATAACAATGAGATATGAGAGTGTAACATAAGAAAAACTAACAGCTCCAACAAGAGATGCATGAAAAACAAGAGCTGAAAGTATTGAAATAACATAGAAGAATACTCAACAAATATAAGTGAAGAATATGAGTATTCATAAGAAAAAGCGGAGCGTGTCTCTCTCCCACAAAGGAATGCTAGGATCCATTTTATTCAGAGAATGAAAATAAAAAAAACAAACAGACGCTTCAAGTAAAGCACATAAGATGTGGCCGAATTAAAATATAGTTTCACTAGAGATGACCTGATAGTTTGTTGATGAAGAAGGGGATGCCTTGGGCATCCCCAAGCTTTGATGCTTGAGTCTTCTTGAAATATGCTTGAGTGACCCACGGGGGCATCCCCAAGCTTTGGCTCTTTCATCTTCTTGATCACATCATATCATCCTTCTCTCTTGATCCTTACTCCACACCAAACTCAAAGTAAACTTCATTAGAGGGTTACTGCACAAAAAATTATTATATTCTGCATGAACACAATTGCTACCAATGCTACTGGACATTAGATACAGCCACTGATAGTTTATGGAACAAAAAGATCCATTCAAAATAGTAAAAGAGGCATTGCAAAATAAATGGTAGAATTTGTCAAAAACAGAACAGTCCCTAAAGACGAATTTTTTCGAGGCACTTAACTTGCTCAAATCAGAAAACTCAAAACTAATGAAAGTTGCATATATATATGAGGATTACGCACAAAAAATCCCAGGTCCACCCGATTTTTCTGTAAAGAGTTAAGAATTTAACGGTGGACAGCAGAAAACAGTTTCAGCACAGCAATCCAAATCTAGCAACAACTTTCTACTAGAGGCTTAACTTGACACAACAATGCAATAAAGTAAAGATACAAAGGAATTGCTACAGAGGTAGACATCTTCCTTGAATCAATAAAATAAAATAACAGGAATAAAAAGTGGGTTGTCTCACATAAGCGCTTTTCTTTAACGCCTTTCAGCTAGGCACAGAAAGTGATATTCAAGTATTTCCAAGAGATGAAGCATCAACATCACGGGTACGAGTTGCCCTAAGTTTATTTCTCTTACCAATTTTCTTACCTTTGCTCGTAGGTAACGTTTGCCAGCATCCTCGAGAGGAGGTGAAGCTCATAGTACCTTTTCCCACATCAATTACTGCTCCCATGAGTTTTAGCAAAGATCTTCCAAGCGTGATTTGTCCTGTTCCTACACATTCAATAACAAGGTAATCAGTGGATACAGTTCTTCCCAGGAATGTTGTAAACACTCCCTCAGCTACTCCAATGGGTTGTATAGTAGTATTATCTGTAAGGGTTATTTCTTCTCCCCCTTCAGTAAGTTCCCAAAGGTTTAAAGATGCATGAATATATTTAGGCATAAGACAAAACTCAGACATAATATCACAACGGGCAAGAAAGATTTCATCACTGATAGTAATTTTCACGGTAGGGAGCCACATGGATGGTTCAGAGTTTATTGGAACATAATCATAATACTCACGAATTTTATTATACCCATCTTGTAAGCAAGATATGTGTGTCTCAAGGGTATTTAATCTAGTATGTATGTCACTAATGCTTGTATCACATTTATTAGCTGAAGAAGAAGACATAATTAATTTCTTTATTCAATTAAAAGCTTGATCTCTATCACATCGAAGGAAATCTCCTCCCACTACATCATCTAAAGCATACCTATAGCAAAGAACAAGTCCAAAATAGAAGCTACTAAGGAGCATGCTTAGAGTCATTTTGGGTTCGGTTTCACCATATGTTTTAAAAATTCTAGACCAAGCTTCTTCAAAAGTTTCCTCATTCCCTTGTTTAAAAGTGAAGATTAATTCCTCGTGTGACACAGTAACAGGGAAAATACTAGACATGATGATATACTAGCTAAATGAATATTTTTTTTTATTTTTGATGATAGTGAGAATGCAAGTAAGAGGACAAACCGAAATATAAATAACACAAACCGAAATAAATAAAGCACAAACCGAAATAAAAATAGTAATGGAAGTAACTAATTTTTTGTATTTTTGATATTTAAGCAAACAAGACAATAAAATAAATTGCAAGTAACTAATTTTTTTCTATTTTTGATATTAAGCAAACAAGACAATAAAATAAAAATAAACTAAGCAAGACAATAACAAAATAAAAAGATTGGATGTGAGAGACTCCCCTCGCAGAAGAACTCCAATTTCCCCGGCAACGGCGCCAAAAAAATCCTTGATGCACTCGGTGTGGTGTTGTTGGGAAACCCCAAGAGGAAGGTATGAAATAGTGCAGCAGCAAGTTTTCCCTCAGTTGTGAAACCAAAGTTTATCGAACCAGTAGGAAACTAGAGATCTTCCGGAGGTTGTTGAATATGAATTTGGCAGGGCGCACTACCGGTGTCAGCAACGAACGTGGAACCTGCACACAACACAACCAAGATACTTTGCCCCAACTTAACAGTGAGGTTGTCAATCTCTGTGGCTTGCTGTAACAAAGGATTAAACGTATGTGTGGAGAATGATGTTTGCTTGCAGAGAATAAAAGTAACAGGATTGCAGTAGGATTGTTTATCAGTTTGAGGAAAAAGGACCGGGGTCCACAATTCACTAGTGGTGTCTCTCCATAAATAATAATAGCATGCATGCGGGTAAACAAATTACAGCTGGGCAATTGACAGAATAAAGAAGTGCATAATGATGCATATACTATAGTTATGATGGCTAGTGTGATATTCATTTGGGCATTACAACAATATACATAGACCGTTCCAACCGCATCTATGACTAATAATCCACCTTCCGGTTAGCGTCCGCACCCCTTTCAGTATTAAGTTGCAAGCAACAGATAATTGCATTAGGCAATGTGTGTAATGTAAGTAGTACAAATACCCTTAGATAAAGTACCACTGTTTTATCCCTAGTAGCAACAGTACATCTACAACGTTAGAGCTAGCTGTCACCACCCCAGATTAAATAGAGACATGAACCTACTATCGAGCATAAATACCCCCTCTTGGAGTCACAAGCATCTACTAGCAACGGAGAGCATGCAAGATCATAAACAACGCACTCACAAGATATATTATGAAGCAATAACATAGTACTCAATATTCATCGGATCCCAGCAAACACAACATGTAGCATTACATAAAGATGATCTTGATCATGTTAGGCAGCTCACAAGATCTAAACATGGTAGCACAAGAGGAGAAGACAACCATCTAGCTACTGCTATGGACCCGTAGTCCAAGGATGAACTACTCATGCATCAGTCCGGAGGCGGGCATGGTGATGTAGAGCCCTCCGGTGATGATTCCCCTCTCCGGCAGGGTGCCGGGAGGAGCTTCTGAACCCTCCCGATCTAGGGTTGACGACGGCGGCGGCTCTGGACTTCGTGGAGGAAAAAGGTGCACGTCTCAGGTCTTAGATATCCGAGGGGTATAAGTAGGCGAAAGGGCGAAGGCGGTGGGGCCTCGAGGGCCCCACACCCTGTGCTCGCGCGGCCATGGGGGGAGCCGCGCCGGGAGGGGGTGTGGGCCCCTCGGGGTCCACCTCCGTGTCCTCTTCGGTGTTCTGGAACCTCCTGGGAATTTCAAGCACTTTGACGTTTCGTTTGTCCAATTCCGAGAATATTTCCTTAACAACTTTTCTGAAACCAAAAACAGCAGAAAACAGACAACTGGCACTGTGGCATCTTGTTAATAGGTTAGTCCCAGAAAATGCATAAAATGATATAAAAGTGTATACAAAACATGTAGCAATTGGCATAATATAATCATGGAACATAAGAAATTATAGATACGTTTAAGACGTATCAACGTGATGCCCATATGATTAGTAACTTGTCATGAAATATTGTTTGCAATCTAATATGTCAATTCTAGTGTTCCATTATCTACCACTTTATTAAAGAGAGATTGCATTTGTGAAACCATGAACCCTGGTCCATTTTTAATCATAAGAAACACCTTTCCAACACTTTATATCCACTTTTCATTTTCAGCCATTTAAAAATCCGAAAATAAAAAAAATACTTTTATTACTTGCATTCATCATAGAAAACCCAAAAACATCATCTATTATTGTTTCTATCATCCTTGAATATTTATTTGTCATCATAATATCATTGTTTACCACATACTACATTGTTTTATAGCACCGTTGAATTACCATCCATACCATCATTGCATATTTATTTATTGTTTTGCATTTATTTTATTTTCATCTCTTTGCTCACACCTTGTGCTTGACAACCACTTGGTGAGGTTGAGGGCACAAAACATTTTGTTTTGGTTTGCAGGTATTCAAGAGAAGGACAAGAAGATAAAGCTTCTACACACAGTTCCCCGAGAGTACGATATAAACCTCGAGTCACCCTTGTGGGGAAAACAAGTCTTCCACATCTACAAACTCTGCACTTGGAGCTCAACCTAAGCGTATTATCCTTACGCCCATCACTCAGCGACGTTGTTTGAGTTTTTTCCTTTCTCAAAATCCAATTGTATCACATACTTCATCTGTTCTCCCGTGGGAGACTCAATTACAACTCCAGCCCCCGCACCTTCATACGAGAAGGCCCCGTCAATGTACATCACCCACCGGTCAGGATCCTCGACCCTCGGGAGGGTGGTTTCCTGCTCGGGTTCATCCATTGGGGTGGGGGTCCACTCCGTCCACTCTGCTAAGAAATCAGCCAAAGCTCTTCCTTTGATAGCCTTGTTACTGTCGAAGTGTGAGAGCTCCACCACCCATTCTGCAACTCTACTAGGAACATGGTATTAGATAACACACGCTGCAAGGGGTAAGAGGTACGTACCATGATGGGATGTGCCTTGAAGTAATGCTGCAACTTTCGGGCAGCTAAAAGTACTCCCAAGAGCATCTTCTGGATTTCTGGGTACCTTTCCCAAGCATCATCTAGCACCGAGCTGACGTAATACACAGGCTTCTGGACGACGCGGGTTTTAGCCGTGGCTCCTGGGGCACTTGACTTCTTTCTTGGAAAATCATGCTTCTCTCTCTGCCACCTACACGGCACTCACCGTTTGGTTCGTAGCGGTGATGTAGAGAAAAAGAGGTTCCTTGGGCCTCGGAGCCACCAGCACCGGCGGTGACGACATGTACTTCTTCAATCCCTCAAGTGCTTCGGGCGTCCATCGGAATGTTCCTTTCTGCTTGAGTAGCTGGAACAGAGGCAGCACCCGTTCCCCCAATCGTGATATGAAATGCCCGAGTGACGTGAGGCACCCATTAAGGCGTTGCACGTCCCTGATCCGTCTAAAAACTTGTATAGCGTCGATGGCCGGGATCTTATCCGGGTTGGCCTCGATGCCTCAGTGAGACACCAAGTACCCTAACAACTTTCCAGAAGGCACTCCGAAGGTGCATTTTTCTGGATTAAGCTTGAGGTGGATCTTGCGCAGGTTACTGAAGGTCTTCTGCAGATCGGCGATGAGATCTCCCTTATCTTGAGTCTTTATCACAATGTCGTCGATGTAAGCATCGACATTGCGGTCCATCTGGTCCCCCAGACAAGCGCGCATTGCACGTTGGAACGTCGCCCCGGCATTCTCCAAAGGGCATACTGGTGAAACAGTAACATCCCTCTGGAGTTGAAACAGTAACATCCCTCTGGAGTTATGGATGTCGTCTTCTCTTCATCCTCCTTGGTCATCTTGATCTGGTGATAGCCCGAGAAGGCATCCAGGAAGCACAACAGATCGCACCTGGCGGTGGAATCGACTATTTTGTCAATTCTAGGCAGCGGGAATGGATCCTTTGGCCAGGCACGATTAAGATCAGTAAAATCTATGCACATACGTTTGGACCCATTCTGCTTACGCACGACGACCGGATTAGCCGTCCACGTCAGGTGCAGAACTTCCCGAATGTCGTCTGCTTTCTTCAGCTTGTGGACTTGCTCTACAATGAAGTCTTGTCGATCTTGAGCCTGACGTCGGACCTTCTGTTTCACAGGTGATGCTCAATGACCTCCCGTGGCATCCCAGGGAGATCAGAGTGCTCCCAAGCGAAGACATCGGCGTTCTCCTGAAGGAAATCAACGAGATCATTCTGTTGCTTCCGAGACAGCTGCGCTCCAATGATGACGCAGCGGGCTTCATCATCACCTAGAGGCACCCTCTTGGTGATTTTAGTTTCCTCATGAAACTTACGCTTCCGAGTAGGCAACTTCGCGCCTTGCTCGATACTGTGGGGAGTGTCGCTTTCTTGGTCCCCGTCGGTGCAAAGAGGTGCCGCCGCAGTCACCATCCGTGCTCCACCAGGGTTCACACCCGCTCGACGATGGTAAGCGGAGTCGTAAACAGTGGACATTACAGTAGATACCTGGTCCTCTTGGGGCCGTATCGATCTCAAGAGACCAGTGACCCTTTGACGCCACTCCTCCCTTAGCGGTGTCCCCCCCAGATTGCGGGAAGTCCACCAAGGCCTCCACGACAGCCAAGATCTTGAGGATGTTGCCCGGGGCTTGCACGGCCGACGGAGGTGGACTCCCTCCGCCACCACTTCTGCTTCATGGACGTCGCATGATCTCGGACGCCCCCCTACCTGGCGTGCCAAATGTCTCGTCTGCGCACGCGGACACCAGGAAGAAACGAGAGTTCTTCCCTTGATTTTGTTTGGTAGGTGACGGGGGCGAGGTATCTTACGCACGTCCTAAATGGACTATCTCAAGAACACAAGCACACCGAGTTTTACCCAGGTTCAGATCATCTGTGGGGGATGATCCTACGTCCTGCTTGTCGGATCTCTTATTATGATATTGCACAGAGCTACAATCTAGGGGTTCAACTCTTTGCTCGTCCATACCCATCGCCCTTATATACATGGGGTTTGAGCGATGAGTAGGCTCATTCTCCTCGTACTGCTGACACCCGTCATACACATGTTGGGAACATTGCATAGGTGTCGAGTGCCGCCGAGGAATCAGTTGTCCGCGCGACAAGTTCCTGACCACGTGTCGCGGATGTTCTGCCGGTCACGCACGCGGCCTCCCGCCGGTTGACTTTTCCTGCCAGCCAGCCGGGGTGATCCCTCTTCATCCATCTTGGTCTCGGGCCACTTCTTCCGGGGCGCGCCCGCTGTCCGGGGTACCCCGGTTGGCGGGGTGCCGACAGCCTCACACGGGTGAAGGCTACCCTCACCGACGATGACCCCCCTCTCCTTCCTCGTCGAAGGTCTTCCCGAGCTAGCGATGTAAGTTTTTCTCATTTCCATCCTCTTTCCGAAATTAGTTCCTAAGTGGCTAAGTTCACGAGATATCACTTTTTTGTGATTGTAGGCTGATTTCGAGGCGGCCTACAAGGCTTCTTATGCGGATTTTGTGTTGGCGGATGAGGAGTGGATCCGGAGACAGACGCCCCACGAGGCGTGGCAAGAGAGTCTAGAGGCTGTAAGTTTCAACCTTTATTTTTTGCAAAACATGACAAGTCCCAATTTCCCTAGTTTGAACCTTTTGTTTCTGCAACACCCGATGACATCTAAACTATCTTGCAGGCTCAGGAGAAGTTCTTTGCCACTAGGGAGCAGGATCCGGCACGACCACCTGGAGCGGGGATTCGGCCAACGTTCCCAACGAGGGACCAATTCGCTTTGACCTATTTCTCAGAGACTCCGGTAAGTTATTTGCCAAACCAGTTGTTACCCGTTTCATGTGTTTTGCTGGTTGCTAACTCTTGCTCAAACATCTAGAGGACGGGATGCTCCGGGACTGGACCCTTTGGTCTTGCTTCTGCCTCGTTGACTTCGTCGCGCGCGATCACACCGGTTCATACCGTGGTGCTTCTCCAGGTGCTTCCGCTGGTGGTGGTCCTGACCATTCTTCTCCCGCTTCCGGTGGTGGCTCGACGGCGGCTGCCCCGCGGTGTCGGTCGCCTCTTTTCTCGCCACGAGATCTCAGTCTCTCGAACTCTCCTGTGTTCGACGACTCTAGGGAGCTGTAGGAACTTTTGTATTGATACCCACTATGTTGTTTGGATGATTAGCTATCATGTTTGTATGATGATGATGATATTATGTTTGTGTCGATGTGGATGTATTTATGTCGATGCGGATGTGTTATATAATGCGCCTGGAATTGAAATATCAATTTGTGCCTGGAATTTGAATATGCACGGAACGAAACAAAAACAGAAAAAATTATGCAAAACTGACACTTCATACGCCGACGACAATGAGTGTCCAGGGACGCACAGGATCCCGCAGCGCGTCGCACAGGATTCTGCCACGTGCCTCCATACGTTGTGCATCGCAAGATCCAAAGCGCTGCGGCCCCACGTTGATACGCCGACGTCGTGTACGCGGACGGGCCGCTGGTCACCGTCGGGTAGTTTATACGTCGACGGCGTATTATACGCCGACGACAGTTGTGTCTACGCCTACTGGGTAGTACGTCGACGGCGTATGTATACTAGGCCGACGGCAGCCGGCCGTCGGTGTTTCAGGTTTGTGATGTGGCCACATCACAAACCTAAAATTCCTAGAAAGAAAAACTGCGTGGAAAATATCGAACTAGTTACTCCGACATCGAGAAAATTCCTTATACGACACTCTCTTAAAACCATGTTCCTTATTTGACACCGCTGAAATTTTTCTTCCCTATATGACCTGTCCTTAACATTTCTTTCCCTATATGACACTCTAGTTCATTTTGTCCACAGTTAAAGAGAGGCATGAAAAGACGTTTTTACCCCTAGTACATAATGTGACAAAATAATTGTACATAAGAGTTTTTTTGTGTGTCAAAGTATCATATAACCTCTGATTTTATTTACTCTACATGTACAATTTTCTGTTCAGTTCCATACGCTTGTAGGTATTATCAGGTATGTATATCAAAAACTAGTACTTGGTTATAACTGTACAATTATTTATGGAGGAATCAAAGACCATGCATATAGGTTTTGTTTTTCAAACATCAGTTATTAATTGTTCATGATGTATCAACGGATTGATTGATAATACACAGTAGACTGATGGAACTTCTGAACAAGCACTAGCATGGCCTTTACGTGAACAAAATTTTGAATCAACTATATGGTAGTTCATGGACCTGAACTCTGAAGAAAAATGGAATCAATTATATGGTAGTTCATGGACCTGAACTCTGAAGAAAAATGCACAGAACCTCATGTAGCCTGAACTCAGGAAAGAGCACGTAATTCCCTTTTCAATTCAGATCATCGAACCAAATTCAGTCCAAAAATCAAAGAGAGGAACAACGGTGTGGACAAAACTAGATAAGAACTGGATACGCAAATTAGAGGAGTGTCAGATCTGGACACAAAACAAAGCCAGATCGCTGCGCACAAGAACAGGGTCATCTGGGTTGAGGACGAGTATATCGGAGTATGTGAAGGGTGATCTGGGCATCCACGGCAGCCTTGCACACGAGCCCGCAGCGAAACCGCAGCTGAGCCACGGCATGTGCCCGCAGCTGAGCTCGCCAACGACCACTCAGCCGCACCGTCACCTCCGAACGCCGTGCCTTGGCAGCCATTCCTAGCCCCGCATTGGCCACCCTACGCTGGGGCTGGGACGCTGTCCGGTTGACGTGGTATGCCCTCCGGACACCCCACTATTAACATATCCGACATGGCCCAATACGAAGTCCACCTGGCGGCCCGGTAAGTCATATTCTACTAGTACTCTTATAAACCCTACCTGGCTCACTTTATAAATCCAGGCAGGGGCACCCCAGAGGAGAGGAGACACAATTAGACATAGCATATACGGTATAGCATATAGAGACCGCGTCTCACCACATCGCCCTTGCGGCCACCATGCAACATAATCATACATCAATACAAGATCAGACAGGTAGGATGTAGGTCTTTACCTCACCATGAGGGGTCGAACCTGCGTAAATCCTTACTTGTCAGCCGTCCGGAACTACCAGCGCGTACATCTTCTCTCTTAAAATCTATCTAGGGTACTCGACTCTGGTATTGTCGTGGGCACACCAAGTCAATTGGCGCCGTCTGTGGGAAAAACAGCGTAGTGCGGCGGCCCAATCTACATCAACCACAGCAGCAATGATATCCATCCAGTCTAAATCAATAACGGCGGCGACTCGCCGCCATGCATCAGCGCTCAAGGACTCGATATGATACTGATGTCTTCCGTAAGCAACATCTTCTAATCGGACTGCAACCGCCGACTCGCAGCTTCTCCATGCAAGTCGATTCGGCCTCGGCTGCTGCAACCACGCCACCGACCAACTTCCACGGTACGCGGCTGCATGCGCGACGTAGGGAGCACACGCCAGCCTTCCGGCTGACTAGCACAGCGAGCGGCCGCACCTGGTCAGGGCCAGCCGAAGATGCTGAAGGGCAGAGCAACACGTCGTATCTGAAAAAAAAGGTCAAGATCGGGTCACGAGCCGGATCAACTTCCAAGGGAGTACAAGATGGACACGGTCCCAACTCCTCCAACGAGATGTGGCAATAGAGGAAAGTGCAGATCGGATCAACAAGATGTGGAAAGTGCAGATCGAATCCACGTTTCTGCTCTAACATCTTGGTGTTATTCTTCCTATCTATTGTTTATTCACTCCATATACTCATACGTATCAAATTCTATTACATGCAAATCTTTTGCCTGTTGTTTGCATTATTTTCCATAGAAAATTTGGAAGGATTCAACCACGTGCGCGCATCCGCCTCGGTATCGCCTTCGACCGCACGTACCCAATGGACTGGCGACTGACGGCGGCGGCACATGGTGTGGCCGCACCTCGCATCTTCATCGGCCGCCCGACAACCGTCATCGACGCGGAAACAGTCGCACCTCACGCTCCGGGGCTGCCGACTCAAATCATCAACAACAAGAGCGCGGCAGCCCGCATCAACCTCGGCCACCTCCGACTCACGCCAAAACGGTTGCGGCGCCATCGGACACAACTCCAACGTTGCCGCACATATTGATTACGACCCGTTGCGGGCACCACATACCCTCGAGGGCTGGCGCCTCACTGCACCTGGGTCACACGACTCCGGTGCCTTTTTTGAGTCCGCATCGTCGACTCGACAAGAGAGACTCGGGGGGCTGGGCGTTGCAGTCGCCATAGCCAAACGTCGAGCCACTCCGCCTTCTTCGACTCTACTTCGCCATCTTCGGACTACCGCGTCGACACCCTACGCCTTCATCAACCCCGCCTCCAACACTTGGGGGCTGGCGGCCTCGCCTTCCTCGACTCCACCTCCGATACTCGGGGGTTGGCGCCTCATAATCGACAGCAAACAACAAAACTTCATCGCAGCACTCGACAGGGCGACTCTCGTGCCTTCTTCGACTCTGCAACATTGACTCCGCATCGCCCACTCGACAAAAAGGACTTGGGAGCTGGACGTGCGGTCGTCGCGTTGACTTCCTCTTCAATAACAAAGTATCTACATCAGCTCCAACCGCGCATACCTGACATACCGTCGACTCTGGAAGAAGGCGGCGTATGCACGCACCCGACACTCGGGGGCTGCGCCACACAGGCCGCAACAAATTCGTCTCGGCCGCACCCGACACTCGGGGGTTGCGCTTCACATGCCGCAACAAATTATCCTCGGCCGCACCCGACACTCGGGGGCTGCGCCGCGCGGGCTGCAACAAATTAGCCTCGGCCGGACCCGACACTCGGGGGCTGCGCCGCGCGGGCCGCAACAAATTAGCCTCGGCCGCACCCGACACTTGGGGGCTGCGCCGCACAGGCCGCAACAAATTCGTCTCGACCGCACCCGACACTCGGGGGCTGCGTCGCACAGGCCATAGCAAGTTAGCCTCGGCCGCACCCGACACTCGGGTGCTGCGCCGCCCGGGCCGCAACAAATTAGCCTCGGCCGCACCCGACACTCGGGGGGTGCACCCCACAGGCCGCAACAAATTAGCCTCGGCCACACCCGACACTAGGGGGCTGCGCCGCACAGGCCGCAACAAATTCATCTCGGCCGCACCCGACACTCGGGGGCTGCGCCGCACAGGCCATAACAAATTTTCCTCGGCTGCACCCGACACTCGGGAGGGCACTCGCCCCCAGTTCGAGTGTTGTACAACTGAAAATATCTACGCCATCTGGCACAAAGACTGAAGCACTTAGAAGATAATTGACAGCAACAAAAAGGAAGGCAAATTGAGCCTATGCCTAACGACAAATAGTTGCACATAGCCTCGGGGGCTACTCCCATCGGGAGCGCTGTGGCGCACCCGATAAGGCATAGGCAAGAGCAAAACATGCACAGTCGAAACTTAATCGACTAGCTACTTAGCTAGTCACATAAAGCAAAAGCACAATCATAATCTTCCCAAGATGTATCTTCGATCCTTGGATGCTGCACATGTAGTGCATAGGTAAGACCCGCCGATCCGTCATGCTGGGCCGGGGCCCGCTCCGAACAGTGTTTGCCCTGCAACTTTCCGTGTCAACAGACATGAAGAAAATCCTAGCGGACGCGTTGGGTAGCAAAGTTACGCTGCAGATCAGCTCAGTAAGGCCTCCGCGGCATGAGTCAAATCTGACCAGCCTGTTCCGGGTTCGAGTCCGGGGACTCAGATCTTGAAGTAGACTAGTAAGGTTTCGCCTAAAAGTGCAGTTAACTGATCCCGATCCGTCGAGTGTACCAGGCCTACTATGTCAATATCCCTAGGCAAAATAAACAAAGCATTAGTCGACATGTTTCCGACTCAGCATGCACAATCGAGACATTCTCGACTCAAAATATATAGAAAAGCACGAAAAAGATCAGTCGACGTATTACCGACTCAGCAAGCACAATCGAGACAATCTCGACTCAAAATATACATAACAAAATGAGCAAAGAATCAGATGGTGACATACACCTACAAATAAGTCCCTGCCCGATTCTTCGAATCGACCAGGCACTCGGGGGCTACTCCCATCGGGAGCGCTGGACGCTCACCCGACGAGTACAAGTTGATGCACTTCCGACTAACAAACTTCTCTGGCTATGAGTCTCTGCCCGATTCCTCAAATCGACCAGACACTCGGGGACTACTCCCATCGGGAGCGCTGGACGCGCACCCGACATGCTCCCGAGTCGAAAGCACCAGACAACGCATCAAGGGCGCAAAGACCGATTCCAAGTTGAGCACCTCCTTGGACAACTCATATTTCATTAATACTCCCATCGAGAGGGCACTCGCTGCAGGCTCGAGTGTTGCGCACTGGATTTTCAAAGTCGGGTTCTCTATAACGCGCACTGATTTCTCAAAGTCGGGTTCTCTATAGCCCGCAACGGATTTCTCAAAGTCGGGTTCTCTATAGCCCGCAACGGATTTCTCAAAGTCGGGTTCTCTATAGCCCGCAGCGGATTTCTCAAAGTCGGGTTATCTATAGCCCGCACGGATTTATCAAAGTCAAGTTCTCAATAACCTGCGCCGGATTTATTATTGGATTTCATACACATACACTGGATTTCTTATAAATGATTCAATTCACGAAGAATGGATAATACAATCATCATATGGTCATCAACACACCCGACGCATCGACTATGCCTACTCGACATACTGTTTTAAGTCTCTGCCCGATATTTCGAATGAATCGACCAGACACTCGGGGGCTAGTGACGTGGGCATACCCTCCTGACACCCCACCATTGGCATACCCGATATGGCCCAAGACGAAGGCCCATCTGGCGGCCCAGTAATTACTTCAAACACAAGTCAAGGACTCCAAGTCGTAGTCTACTAGGACTCTTGTAAACCCTACCTGGCTCCCTTTATAAAGCCAGGCAGGGGCACCCCCAGAGGGGAGGAGACACAATTAGACATAGCATATACGGCATAGCATAGAGAGACCGCGTCTCAGCACATCGCCCTTGCGGCCACCATGTAACATAATCATACATCAATACAAGATCAGACAGGCAGGATGTAGGTCTTTACCTCAGCATGAGGGGCCGAATCTGGGTAAATCGTTGCTTGTCAGCCGTCCGGAACTAACAGCGCGTACATCTTCTCACTCAAAATCTATCTAGGGTACTGGACTCTGGGATTGCTGTGGGCACACCACGGCACCGATGCTGCGCTCGCTCCGATCCCAGCAGTTGTGCTTGCTCCGCCATCCACGGACCCTCAGCTAACGCCGCCGCCGCAACGGGCCATTCCCGACGAGATGGTTCGGGGTTTTTTTCCGATCAATTCTTTTCATTCCGGGTGATGAGGGTATTTTTGTCCGCCCGTGAAAGTTTGACGAAAAATATAACAGAATCAAACGGCAGTGTCATATAGGGAACGAAATTTCCATAAGAGATCATATAGGGAAGAAAAAATTTACCGGTGTCAAATAAGGAACATGGTTTTAACATAGTGTCATATAAGGAATTTTCTCTACTCCTAAATCCTAATGGTTTTTCTCCTTCTCAACAACTTTGCATTCTTATTATCACCAGAAGTCTTACAGAAGATTGTTTACATCAGCATTGTTAAGTGTTTAAGGAGATCGAGGCAATCAATCGAATGAATAATACATGGGAATATGGATGCAACGAAAAAGTTGAGGTCTTTAGGGGGGAGGGTGGGATAGGTGATCCGGAGAGACTATCCTATGCGTTGCGTGCATGGGCCGCCAATTAACCAACCCAGCTGCATGGAAAGGATTCAACAATGACGCATGCACGTAGCTGTTCGCAAAGCGGGTGGGGAAATAATCTTTTGAAATGATGTGCGACGCTGCTGCTGACCATTGATCGATCGGTCTCTCTCTGGTTAGTTTTTCTGTTCCTGTGAAGGCGCTTGACAAGAGCCGTTCAGCAGTCAGTTCCTTTACCTTGACTCCATGCATATGTCTCTGCGGGCAGAAGCCAAACGGCTTCACGACAACCCTACGTGAACTCAGCTAATCATTATATATTGTGTGTGTATATATATGTTAAAATAAATGTGTCATCTAATGCGTCACACCACCTAATGAACCCCTGCACCAACCTGCAACCATGCACGTAGTCGACATCTACCGGCTTCTAAACCAGCTCCAACATATGCATTTACTATTAGGCAACTGTTATAATACTCTTGTTGGGTTAATAAGCCACTTGTACATAAGGAAAATGTAACTTAACAGGTTAAGTTGTTTTAATTTGGTTGTCTGCAAACGTTCCCTCTTAAGTCGTTAGGAGCAAACAATTCATTGTCATTTGATTGTGAGGAATAGGGTGGAGGGTGAAGCAGAGGAGAAAACTGACGGGGAACGGAGACATGTGATGGTGATATTGACAGATCGATGGCCTCCTTATGGATTGCACTGTGTTATCGCTGCATGGCTTAGAGCATCTCCACCGGCACCTCTCAAATTCGTGTCCGGCACCTCCAATCGAGACCCAATTGGAGGTGCCGGACATGTGTCCGCCCATGTTTTTGATGCAGCCCACAGCGGCGCGCCCCAAAAGCCCACCCCCAAACGCCAGCCAAACAACAAACACCTTGCCGGCGTTTAAATGAACTAAAAAAAAACTTCAACAATTCAAATTTCATTCATATTTTTTATATATTACAAAGATAATGAAATTTAAATTGGTTGGCCTAGGTGCCCTAACCCTAGCCTACACGTCGTCCCACCAGCTGTCGTCGTCCTCATCGCTGTTGTCCTCGATCTTCACCACCGGCACGGAGGAGGCATGACTGGAGTAGGCTCCGTCGTGACGTGGCGCGTGACTGGAGGAGGCTCCATCATGGCGCGGCTCGTGGAGGGGCCGCCGGAAGAGGTGGACGCTGTCATCGCCAGTGTCGCCAAGAGGCCCGGCGAGTCCTGCTCGATGTCCACCGCCGACGCGGAGAGCGCCATCAGGAAGCCCGGGCTGTCGCCGTCTTGGTCGTTCCGCATCTCGGGCGACACGTCGTAGCCGTAGGGGATTGTCTCCACCGGTATTGCCTCCGTCCTGGGGCGACGGAGGAAGAGCCGCCTGTGAGGTGGCGAACGCTGGCAGCGTTCGCAGATGGTGATGCCGCCGCCACCACCGCGCGGCGGCGAGCGCCGCTCCACCTTCACCGTACGGCGCGGAGGGAAGCGCGGCACAGGCGGGAGGAGGCGGAAGGATATTGCGCTGCCCGTGGCAGCGTGGCGGCTCGCAGCTTCGATGGCGGACGCAACCGTGTGGCCGGTTGCGTCCCACCATTCTTTGCGGCCGACGGTGTTGTGGCGCGAGGAGTGTGATCTGGGGCCGTCGTTGGTGGCGATGACGGCCACCCGCTCGCGCTCCATCCAGGCCTCCCAGTTGGCTTCGCCATCGTCGTTCCCCAGGAGGCGGCGCTCCGCCGGCGTCATCCAGCTGTGCCGGCGAGCGATGAACCGCCTTGTCTGCTCGGCCGTCTCAGGCAGCGGCAGCACGGGGAGGCCACCGGCCGAGATGACCCAGTGCTTGGGCAGCCGGCAGTCGTGCGACACGAGGAGCCCGTAACTGTGCAGCTCCCAGGCATCGTCGCTCCCGATGGTGCGAGCCATGGCGGGCTGATGTCTACGCACGCTTCTATTCTCGTAGACAGTGTTGGGCCGCCAAGAGCAGAGGTTTGTAGAACAGCAGCAAGTTTCCCTTAAGTGAATCACCCAAGGTTTTATCAAACTCAGGGATGTAGAGGTCAAAGATATCCCTCTCAAGCAACCCTGCAATTAAGATACAAGAAGTCTCTTGTGTCCCCAACACACCCAATACACTTGTCAGATGTATAGGTGCACTAGTTCGGCGAACAGATAGTGAAATACAAGTAATATGGATCATTATAAGTAGTAATTGCAATCTGAAATAAAAATGGCAGCAAGCAAACATGTAGCAGAACTTGTTGTAAACGGTGTTTTGATGCTTAGAAACAAGGCCTAGGGATCATACTTTTACTAGTGACACTCTCAACAATGACATCAAAGCTGAATAATAAATACTACTCTCAAACACTCTCTTGTTGGATGATAAACACCATTCACTGCGTAAGGCTACAAGAGCACCCCCAAAGTCAGAGTAAACTAACACCACAGCGTCATAAAGGAATCACACACGGTGTGCACACTGTCACCTTCACAACCGTGAATAACCCCGGAGTTCATATTAAAGTAACCTCTAGAGTGCATAATAGATAAAGAGTAACATCACATATTCAACTAGATTGCAAAGCTCATGATCACATAAAGATCACACCATGGGAGAGAGAGATAAACCACATAGCTACCGGTAGAGCCCGCAGCCCCGGGGGAGAACTACTCACTCCTCATCGTAGGAGTCAGCAACGATGATGGAGATGGCGGTGGAGTCGATGGAGATGGCTCCGGGGGCAATTCCCCGTCCCGGCAGGGTGCCGGAACAGAGACTTCTATCCCCCGAAACTTGTCTTCGATGGCGGCGGCGCAGCGGAACTCATATCGGGAAAAGGCTTATTGTTTTAGGGTTTTTGCGTCGAGGGCATTAAATGGGCGAAAGGGCGAAGGCGGTGGAGGGCCAAGGCGCCCTCATGAGGTGCTGGCGCAGCTAGAAGTGGGGCTGCGCCGGGACCTCATCTGGGGGCCTCGTGGCCCCTCTCCGTCAGGTCTTCGGTGTTCTGGAACCTCCCGTGAAAAATAGGGACTTTGGTATTAAATTCGTCCAATTCCGAGAATATTTCCTTAAGTGGTTTTCTGAAACCAAAAACAGCAGAAAACCAGAAAATGCATAAACCACACAAAGTGTATATAAAACATGTAGCAAATGGTATAATATAAGCATGGAACATAATAAATTATAGATACGTTTGAGACGTATCAACCATTCCCAAGCTTAGTTCTACTCGTCCTCGAGTAGGTAAAACGATAACAACAAATAATTTCTGAAGTGACATGGTTTCACATAATCTTGATCATATAATATTGCAAGGCTCATGTTATGAATGAAGTGACTCAAAGCAATGATCTATAGTTTGCTAACAAATAGACAATGAGTAAACAAGTACATCATATAAGTAAAAACTTTTCATAGATAGTACTTTCAAACAAGCATCAAAAAAATTTACATAAGAGTTAACTCATAAAGCAATATTCTCTAAGTAAAAGAGCATTGAAGCAACACAAAGGAAGATATAAGTTTCAGCATTGGCTTTCAACTTTGAACATGTATATCATATAGATAGTTGTCAACACAAAGAAATATAACAAGTGCAATAAGTAAGCATATAAGAGTTGTGGCACACAGTTGACACAAGTGTTTGCTCCGGGGACAGAAAGAATTAGGTAAACTGACTCAACATAAAGTAAAAGATAGGCCCTTCGCAGAGGGAAGCAGGGAGCTTCTTGGTTTTATAGGTTTTTGAAATCATATAGAGAGCATAAAAGTAAATTTTTGAGTGGTGTTTGTCGTTGTCAACGAATGTGTAGCGGACCTGCACTAAAAAAATGGCAAGTCCCTGTGTATAGTGCAAATCCCTGGATCGATTCGTTTGCACACACAGTTTACGATGTAATATCACAACAAAGTATCAATTTTATTACATCGATGATCCAGACTTGCAAAATATTCATTACAAATTGCATAGCATAAAGCTAGCATTGGAAAGAGTAAACAGCGGAATTACAATAACAGTGAGTCTCCATCATCTTCATGTTGCCACAGGCGAAAACATGTTGGTTGCAGACTCGAAACCTTTAAACGACACCTCACTCGTCATCTGGACATTCTGCAATAAGAAAAATATTGCAGCAACGTGGGTCAGAACCATTTAAAATGGAACTGGCAAGTGACACCATGGTGGACACTTAGTGGAATAACTCTAATAACCTATATGCTTATTTGGCTGGTGGAGTTCAAGGCTATTTTGCATAAAGCAAGTTTTTCCTAACTATTTTGAAACACTTTTCTTCTATTCGAGACATCCGTGGCATGAAATCCACTGTCTCCTTCTACCCTTGTTCACCCATCAAGTTTTAATTCTGAAGTTGGAATGGTGGGATCCTCCGTTGACGTCCTTGATCAGCTGCTCAAATTGTCCGTAACCGGGGACACGGCTAAGTACTTAGTTTCACACTCTGCAGAGGTTGTGCACGTTCACCATTGTACCCATTCAGCCCAAACTATCCTCTACACTCTGGAAGTGATAAGGAAAAGGAGAAGAATGAGACGAGATCTTTCAGAAGCATTTTCCCTCCCCATACTGGCTTGACCCGTTCCACCTAACACCCTCTACATCTGCTTGTCAAGCCGGGGCGAGTCCACGCAACTTAGTTGATCAAGCCAGAGCCCATATTGGCAATGGCTGCACTGGAAGCTAACATCACTTGGAGTTCTTCAGATCCCTTTGTTCCCTGGGTGGCCATCCACAAGTGCACATACTCAGGTATACACCATAGAAATGGTCCTGAGTAGCCACTCAACTTCGCCTCCGTATCCAACCAATCCACCCAGGAGGTTCTTTCTTAACTTAGTAGAATTTATATTTTCATAAAACAACTTTTGCATAGCATCAATAATTCTGCTAAGTCATTACATAGGTACCTAGACACAATGGAGTAGGGAAATCTAAACATGTCTGCATAGCAATACTACTAAGTCCTACACATGCATAGGAAAAATAACTAAGTCATGCATAGAAAATACTTAGGAATTTATGAGGTGTGCCACTTGCCTTTGGATGATGTCTTTGCTCACAAACTCTTTTCAACGTTATTCGGAGCTCTCCGTTCAATCTATACATAGAAATCATAAACAATCACACAACAACACAATACATAATGAACAAACAAGTTTCAAAAACTTTTAAAGAAAAATAGGTTATGCATGATGTGCAAAATATTTCTAAGAACTAGAGATGCATGTCATGCCATGAAAATATTCTAAGTTAAGTGCAAGGCAAGAATTTGGTCAAAAATGACTAAGGACCAAGGTCATAGGTCGGACAAAATATCTTTGCTATAAATCAACTTGAATAAGTTGTAAGGCTGCTCCAAGTCTTCACATGCTTCTCGAAATCTTCAACTCCCTTGTAGCTTTATTCATCTTCAATTAGCACTCTAAGTATTTAGTCATGATGTGCATAAATACTTAGAGAAAATACTAAGTCTATTCTTCAAGGTGATCAACAATTATTAACAACTCTTTGTAAATTGGATATTCACTATAGTGAGAGAGACAGACACCCGGCCAGCCACTTTTGCTTGTGGGACAGGTCTCATGTACGTGGACATGTAAAGTTTGTCTCCGGGCCGCTTCATCTCACTATGCCGCTAGGATCCAACATACTCAAAGGAGATAATAACATGATCAAAAAGGGGTTTATGTCTAAAGTGAAAGATAAGATTAGGAAAGAGGGAAAGATAGAAAGAAGGATGTAGTTGGTCTTCAAGGAATCTTCTCCTTGCTTCCTGGTAGCTTTCTCCTTGATGTGATGACTTCATTGCTATTTGTAGAGTTGATGGTTTTGGTGTCACCAGGGCTGGTCTTGGATTTAACTTAGCCACCAAGAAATCTAAGAGAGAAGAAAAGAAAAGAGAGAAAAGACTTAGAGAATAAAGGGGGTCGGTCTTCTTGAAGCTCCTCTTGATTTTCTTCTAAGTGCTTCTTCTTCTTGGAGATGCTTCCGGAGCCTGTTTTCTTCTAAGTCTTCATAATAAAAATCCCAAGTATGACACTCATGGGATGAAGAACTTTTATTTTCTAAGTGTTTCTAAGTGCATAACACTTTTCAAAACACTATGTCGAAAATAATCCTAACTTAGAGAAAAACAATAACTAATAAATATGCTATGCATGCAATGCACTTTTAAATCACAAGGAAACATCATACTTGATAAAGTTTTCGAGATGCTAAATTTTTCTAAGGAAAAGATGTAGCCTTTTTAAGATGTTGAAATTCTCCTAAGGAAAAGTGTTATTTTTCTAAGGAAGAAATCACTTTGTTTGAGAAGACAAAATATTTCTAAGTACTTTTTGTAACTAAAGTGGTCATAATATGGCTAAGTACTTTATAATTTCGAATAGATGATGACAATTAATTTTAATATATTTTTAATAAATTTTAATCATTAAATTATCATTTAAAAAGTATTTAATCAATATTAATTTAGAAAATACACAGAGAATTATTCTACAAAATTTAGTAGAAAATTCCTACTGCAAATACTTAGTCATTCAAATTTATAGAAATTGGATTTACTCAAAAATATTGTTTCTATCAAAAGTCTGTCAAAAATACTCAAACTACTCAATTTAAACATATGATTGTTAAATCATCAAAATAATGCTCAAAATTATTTTCTAACAGGGGCATCATATTAGAAATATTCTAAGGTTTCTAAAAAAAAAATATTTACAAAATTTGGACTTATAGATTTAAAGTTATGACAAATATACTCAAATCATCCATTTGAAATTTGAATAATTTAGACTAACTCAAAACAGAAAAATAACAGTGCTAAAATATTCTACAAGTCAAGGGCTTTCCAAAAACATAAAATTTGTTAAATTTGGATTTGTGGTTAAAAAGTTACAACACTTCTAAAAGGCAGGGGCTTTTCTGCAAAACATGCATTTAATTTTATTCGGGATAAATCCAGAAAATGGGCAGGTGACGTGGCGAGCTATCACTGGCTAGGCTCGGCTTAAGTCGAGCCGTGCCTCGGCTCAACACGATCAGGATCGTCAGATCCAGATCTGATGGTCTAGATCTAACCGTACCTATTCGCAGGCTGGATCAAATCTAGGCCGTAGGATTGAGATCGGAGGGCTTACATTGCATGGACCAGAAGATGGCGGCGGGAGCTCGCCGGACTTAAGGACGATGGCGGCGCGGGCTCGGGCGGTCGACGGAGAAGGTGTTCCGGTGGATCCCGGGCTCGGGGAAGACCACCTCCAGATGCGGCGCGGCACGGCGGGTCGGATGGTGGTGGTGACGTCGAGCAGTTCGTCCTGGAGCGGTGGGGAGAGGCGTCCGGAGTGGCGACGGCGATGAAGACCTTCGGGTCGAGCTCGGTCTCCACGTTCGGCTGCAAAAATAATTGCCCAAATCATCAGGGGAAGAAGCGTGCAGGGGAGAGAGAGAGGTTGGCGAGCAAAGGGAGCCGCAGTGACCTTCGGTCGCGTCGGAAACGAAGCAAAACGGCGGCGGCCACGCGGAACTTCGGCGAGGAATTTCTTCAGCCTGGCGACGCGATGCGATCGGTTTTGAGGGGGAAAAGAGAGAGGAGGGGGTGGGCTTCAAATAGGTAGGCTCGGGGCGAGATTAAAGGGACTTAATCGCCTGCAATCAAGGAGGAAACGCCGGTGGTTTCGGGCGCGTGAATTTCGCTGGAGGTTGAAGAAAGGTGAGCTCGGGCTGACAGGTGGGTCCCCCATGTCAGGGATTTTTCTTTTTCTTTTCTGTTTTTCTATTTCCTTCATAACTTTTGAATTAGAATTCCAAATTAAGTCAAATAAGATTCTAAAAATTTGCAAAAACAATATCTTTGTTTTAGAACATTTGTGGGCATGTTTTGAACACTTTTGAAAAATAATATTTTGAAATATTCATAAAATACAAATTTGACACTTTATGTCAAATTTGAAATTAGGGATTTAATAAATTTATTTGGGGCTAAATAAAATTGATGAAAATACCACAATCATATATGGTTGATATTAAGTAATTTTCAACTCATTTTCAATAACCAATAATACTTTGTGCAAAATTAAATTTTAAAAAGTTATGCATTATTTGAAACTCTCTAAAATACATTTGGGGAAACATTTCATTCTTTATGTTGACTTTATTCATGAAAACCATTTTACAAATTAGGCATACTTTTAAATAACTTTAAGGCACTTTGCAAATATGGTTTTTGATTTTAATAAATAGCCAAAAGTTAAATATTGAAAATCAACTATTTGGGATGAAACATTTTATAAGATGAATGTGTCTTTGAAAAGTATTAAATCACCTTGCCAAATATATTGGTTTCTATTATAATTTTAGTATTTTATTTTAATAAAAACAAAAGTTTCAAATTTTAGTGATTTTCAAACATTCCAAAATATTGGGATGTTACAGACTACCACCCTTAAAAGGAATCTCGTCCCCGAGATTCGAAGAGGCTAGAAAGAAAATGCAAAAGCTAGGAATGATTCTGATAACTAGAGAGGGTGGAGTAATGCAGCTGTTGACACGGAAACTGCAAACCAGCTGAGAAAGATTCCGCTGATTGGGGAGGCTAGAAAGATAGATGGGTTTGGAAATACTGGGTTTGGAAATTTTAGGTGGCTACCACCCTTAAAAGAAACTTCTGTGGCTGCTCTAGAATCTTTGTATTCGATCCTTGAATAGAACTTTCCCTCGCGGTTAAGATCTTGATGTTCTCCATGTGCTTCATCTTCACAGTTTATAGTTTTGAAGCAACTAACGTAACTCTCATGGTAGGCAAATCTTTGATTGTAGGTATCTCCAAAACTTTGCTTGTGGTCATCCTCGCCGTAATTTAATACGGTTTCGGCAACACTTGCCTCACATAGGGTTATATATATCTACCATTCTATGGTTTAGGTTTAACATCGTCGTCTCTCTTATGGGTATGTCACTCAAGATTTACCATTCCTTATAGCAAAGCGAATGATATGAGTATTTGCCATGGGGGCCAATCCATGTCGCACTCACTCATTACTCTGTACTTGGTTTGATGAATCTCGTATTCTAACACTTGGTCAAACCTCACTTATCTCACAGAATGTTTCCAGTCTGTAAGACAAACCTATGCTAGAGTAACAATCCTCATACTAGTGGGTTGCGTCAAAACCTACAGCGGGATAGCTGAAAAGTTGTTGCCTCTTGAAGATTTCTTCTCCTTGATGTGATGGAATTTCCATCTTGTCTTAACTCCTAAACTTCCACTCCACAATTATATCCATTCTGGTTGGTTCAATTGTTGTTCAAAGGATAGGGATTGCCTCTGGTTAGGTTTAGCATGGATGAGTAGAGGTAGAAAGATACTACGGAAAATTTTTACCCTAAAATACAACATATCAAGGCAACAATGTACAAACAATATCTAACAAACATCAAGTAACATGGTTCCAATAAAACAAACAATCTAGTATTGTCACACAACATAAGTTGGTATGATCAATACACTAACACAATATCGTTGTTCATTTTAAGTGGTGGTCTAGTCTATCTCTTCGAGTGCTTCATTTTCTTATTCAACTTCCTTGAAAATCTTCTAAGTGTCTGAGCTCTGAATCTAGGTTCTTCAACGATCTCCACTTCATGAAGTGCTTCATGTTGAATCGTAGAATTTTATATGAAGCTGCAGACTCCGACTTTAAGGACATGGTCATCTAAAACAAGAGAAGATACTTAGAAAGAAATAGTAAAGATGTTTACAAGAATGGTGTTTGAAAAGTTTTCTTTTTAGCAGACTGAATAAAAATAGATTTTCAATCCTATGGCCAAACCTATTTCCATCCAGACTTAGGGGTTTCGAACCTACAGGCAACACAGTGCTCTGATACCATCTGTAGCGGACCTGCACTAAAAAAATGGCAAGTCCCTGTGTATAGTGCAAATCTCTGGATCGATTCGTTTGCACACACAGTTTACGATGTAATATCACAACAAAGTATCAATTTTATTACATCGATGATCCAGACTTGCAAAATATTCATTACAAATTGCATAGCATAAAGCTAGCATTGGAAAGAGTAAACAGCGGAATTACAATAACAGTGAGTCTCCATCATCTTCATGTTGCCACAGGCGAAAACATGTTGGTTGCAGACTCGAAACCTTTAAACGACACCTCACTCGTCATCTGGACATTCTGCAATAAGAAAAATATTGCAGCAACGTGGGTCAGAACCATTTAAAATGGAACTGGCAAGTGACACCATGGTGGACACTTAGTGGAATAACTCTAATAACCTATATGCTTATTTGGCTGGTGGAGTTCAAGGCTATTTTGCATAAAGCAAGTTTTTCCTAACTATTTTGAAACACTTTTCTTCTATTCGAGACATCCGTGGCATGAAATCCACTGTCTCCTTCTACCCTTGTTCACCCATCAAGTTTTAATTCTGAAGTTGGAATGGTGGGATCCTCCGTTGACGTCCTTGATCAGCTGCTCAAATTGTCCGTAACCGGGGACACGGCTAAGTACTTAGTTTCACACTCTGCAGAGGTTGTGCACGTTCACCATTGTACCCATTCAGCCCAAACTATCCTCTACACTCTGGAAGTGATAAGGAAAAGGAGAAGAATGAGACGAGATCTTTCAGAAGCATTTTCCCTCCCCATACTGGCTTGACCCGTTCCACCTAACACCCTCTACATCTGCTTGTCAAGCCGGGGCGAGTCCACGCAACTTAGTTGATCAAGCCAGAGCCCATATTGGCAATGGCTGCACTGGAAGCTAACATCACTTGGAGTTCTTCAGATCCCTTTGTTCCCTGGGTGGCCATCCACAAGTGCACATACTCAGGTATACACCATAGAAATGGTCCTGAGTAGCCACTCAACTTCGCCTCCGTATCCAACCAATCCACCCAGGAGGTTCTTTCTTAACTTAGTAGAATTTATATTTTCATAAAACAACTTTTGCATAGCATCAATAATTCTGCTAAGTCATTACATAGGTACCTAGACACAATGGAGTAGGGAAATCTAAACATGTCTGCATAGCAATACTACTAAGTCCTACACATGCATAGGAAAAATAACTAAGTCATGCATAGAAAATACTTAGGAATTTATGAGGTGTGCCACTTGCCTTTGGATGATGTCTTTGCTCACAAACTCTTTTCAACGTTATTCGGAGCTCTCCGTTCAATCTATACATAGAAATCATAAACAATCACACAACAACACAATACATAATGAACAAACAAGTTTCAAAAACTTTTAAAGAAAAATAGGTTATGCATGATGTGCAAAATATTTCTAAGAACTAGAGATGCATGTCATGCCATGAAAATATTCTAAGTTAAGTGCAAGGCAAGAATTTGGTCAAAAATGACTAAGGACCAAGGTCATAGGTCGGACAAAATATCTTTGCTATAAATCAACTTGAATAAGTTGTAAGGCTGCTCCAAGTCTTCACATGCTTCTCGAAATCTTCAACTCCCTTGTAGCTTTATTCATCTTCAATTAGCACTCTAAGTATTTAGTCATGATGTGCATAAATACTTAGAGAAAATACTAAGTCTATTCTTCAAGGTGATCAACAATTATTAACAACTCTTTGTAAATTGGATATTCACTATAGTGAGAGAGACAGACACCCGGCCAGCCACTTTTGCTTGTGGGACAGGTCTCATGTACGTGGACATGTAAAGTTTGTCTCCGGGCCGCTTCATCTCACTATGCCGCTAGGATCCAACATACTCAAAGGAGATAATAACATGATCAAAAAGGGGTTTATGTCTAAAGTGAAAGATAAGATTAGGAAAGAGGGAAAGATAGAAAGAAGGATGTAGTTGGTCTTCAAGGAATCTTCTCCTTGCTTCCTGGTAGCTTTCTCCTTGATGTGATGACTTCATTGCTATTTGTAGAGTTGATGGTTTTGGTGTCACCAGGGCTGGTCTTGGATTTAACTTAGCCACCAAGAAATCTAAGAGAGAAGAAAAGAAAAGAGAGAAAAGACTTAGAGAATAAAGGGGGTCGGTCTTCTTGAAGCTCCTCTTGATTTTCTTCTAAGTGCTTCTTCTTCTTGGAGATGCTTCCGGAGCCTGTTTTCTTCTAAGTCTTCATATTAAAAATCCCAAGTATGACACTCATGGGATGAAGAACTTTTATTTTCTAAGTGTTTCTAAGTGCATAACACTTTTCAAAACACTATGTCGAAAATAATCCTAACTTAGAGAAAAACAATAACTAATAAATATGCTATGCATGCAATGCACTTTTAAATCACAAGGAAACATCATACTTGATAAAGTTTTCGAGATGCTAAATTTTTCTAAGGAAAAGATGTAGCCTTTTTAAGATGTTGAAATTCTCCTAAGGAAAAGTGTTATTTTTCTAAGGAAGAAATCACTTTGTTTGAGAAGACAAAATATTTCTAAGTACTTTTTGTAACTAAAGTGGTCATAATATGGCTAAGTACTTTATAATTTCGAATAGATGATGACAATTAATTTTAATATATTTTTAATAAATTTTAATCATTAAATTATCATTTAAAAAGTATTTAATCAATATTAATTTAGAAAATACACAGAGAATTATTCTACAAAATTTAGTAGAAAATTCCTACTGCAAATACTTAGTCATTCAAATTTATAGAAATTGGATTTACTCAAAAATATTGTTTCTATCAAAAGTCTGTCAAAAATACTCAAACTACTCAATTTAAACATATGATTGTTAAATCATCAAAATAATGCTCAAAATTATTTTCTAACAGGGGCATCATATTAGAAATATTCTAAGGTTTCTAAAAAAAAAAATTTACAAAATTTGGACTTATAGATTTAAAGTTATGACAAATATACTCAAATCATCCATTTGAAATTTGAATAATTTAGACTAAGTCAAAACAGAAAAATAACAGTGCTAAAATATTCTACAAGTCAAGGGCTTTCCAAAAACATAAAATTTGTTAAATTTGGATCTGTGGTTAAAAAGTTACAACACTTCTAAAAGGCAGGGGCTTTTCTGCAAAACATGCATTTAATTTTATTCGGGATAAATCCAGAAAATGGGCAGGTGACGTGGCGAGCTATCACTGGCTAGGCTCGGCTTAAGTCGAGCCGTGCCTCGGCTCAACACGATCAGGATCGTCAGATCCAGATCTGATGGTCTAGATCTAACCGTACCTATTCGCAGGCTGGATCAAATCTAGGCCGTAGGATTGAGATCGGAGGGCTTACATTGCATGGACCAGAAGATGGCGGCGGGAGCTCGCCGGACTTAAGGACGATGGCGGCGCGGGCTCGGGCGGTCGACGGAGAAGGTGTTCCGGTGGATCCCGGGCTCGGGGAAGACCACCTCCAGATGCGGCGCGGCACGGCGGGTCGGATGGTGGTGGTGACGTCGAGCAGTTCGTCCTGGAGCGGTGGGGAGAGGCGTCCGGAGTGGCGACTGCGATGAAGACCTTCGGGTCGAGCTCGGTCTCCACGTTCGGCTGCAAAAATAATTGCCCAAATCATCAGGGGAAGAAGCGTGCAGGGGAGAGAGAGAGGTTGGCGAGCAAAGGGAGCCGCAGTGACCTTCGGTCGCGTCGGAAACGAAGCAAAACGGCGGCGGCCACGCGGAACTTCGGCGAGGAATTTCTTCAGCCTGGCGGCGCGATGCGATCGGTTTTGAGGGGGAAAAGAGAGAGGAGGGGGTGGGCTTCAAATAGGTAGGCTCGGGGCGAGATTAAAGGGACTTAATCGCCTGCAATCAAGGAGGAAACGCCGGTGGTTTCGGGCGCGTGAATTTCGCTGGAGGTTGAAGAAAGGTGAGCTCGGGCTGACAGGTGGGTCCCCCATGTCAGGGATTTTTCTTTTTCTTTTCTGTTTTTCTATTTCCTTCATAACTTTTGAATTAGAATTCCAAATTAAGTCAAATAAGATTCTAAAAATTTGCAAAAACAATATCTTTGTTTTAGAACATTTGTGGGCATGTTTTGAACACTTTTGAAAAATAATATTTTGAAATATTCATAAAATACAAATTTGACACTTTATGTCAAATTTGAAATTAGGGATTTAATAAATTTATTTGGGGCTAAATAAAATTGATGAAAATACCACAATCATATATGGTTGATATTAAGTAATTTTCAACTCATTTTCAATAACCAATAATACTTTGTGCAAAATTAAATTTTAAAAAGTTATGCATTATTTGAAACTCTCTAAAATACATTTGGGGAAACATTTCATTCTTTATGTTGACTTTATTCATGAAAACCATTTTACAAATTAGGCATACTTTTAAATAACTTTAAGGCACTTTGCAAATATGGTTTTTGATTTTAATAAATAGCCAAAAGTTAAATATTGAAAATCAACTATTTGGGATGAAACATTTTATAAGATGAATGTGTCTTTGAAAAGTATTAAATCACCTTGCCAAATATATTGGTTTCTATTATAATTTTAGTATTTTATTTTAATAAAAACAAAAGTTTCAAATTTTAGTGATTTTCAAACATTCCAAAATATTGGGATGTTACAGACTACCACCCTTAAAAGGAATCTCGTCCCCGAGATTCGAAGAGGCTAGAAAGAAAATGCAAAAGCTAGGAATGATTCTGATAACTAGAGAGGGTGGAGTAATGCAGCTGTTGACACGGAAACTGCAAACCAGCTGAGAAAGATTCCGCTGATTGGGGAGGCTAGAAAGATAGATGGGTTTGGAAATACTGGGTTTGGAAATTTTAGGTGGCTACCACCCTTAAAAGAAACTTCTGTGGCTGCTCTAGAATCTTTGTATTCGATCCTTGAATAGAACTTTCCCTCGCGGTTAAGATCTTGATGTTCTCCATGTGCTTCATCTTCACAGTTTATAGTTTTGAAGCAACTAACGTAACTCTCATGGTAGGCAAATCTTTGATTGTAGGTATCTCCAAAACTTTGCTTGTGGTCATCCTCGCCGTAATTTAATACGGTTTCGGCAACACTTGCCTCACATAGGGTTATATATATCTACCATTCTATGGTTTAGGTTTAACATCGTCGTCTCTCTTATGGGTATGTCACTCAAGATTTACCATTCCTTATAGCAAAGCGAATGATATGAGTATTTGCCATGGGGGCCAATCCATGTCGCACTCACTCATTACTCTGTACTTGGTTTGATGAATCTCGTATTCTAACACTTGGTCAAACCTCACTTATCTCACAGAATGTTTCCAGTCTGTAAGACAAACCTATGCTAGAGTAACAATCCTCATACTAGTGGGTTGCGTCAAAACCTACAGCGGGATAGCTGAAAAGTTGTTGCCTCTTGAAGATTTCTTCTCCTTGATGTGATGGAATTTCCATCTTGTCTTAACTCCTAAACTTCCACTCCACAATTATATCCATTCTGGTTGGTTCAATTGTTGTTCAAAGGATAGGGATTGCCTCTGGTTGGGTTTAGCATGGATGAGTAGAGGTAGAAAGATACTACGGAAAATTTTTACCCTAAAATACAACATATCAAGGCAACAATGTACAAACAATATCTAACAAACATCAAGTAACATGGTTCCAATAAAACAAACAATCTAGTATTGTCACACAACATAAGTTGGTATGATCAATACACTAACACAATATCGTTGTTCATTTTAAGTGGTGGTCTAGTCTATCTCTTCGAGTGCTTCATTTTCTTATTCAACTTCCTTGAAAATCTTCTAAGTGTCTGAGCTCTGAATCTAGGTTCTTCAACGATCTCCACTTCATGAAGTGCTTCATGTTGAATCGTAGAATTTTATATGAAGCTGCAGACTCCGACTTTAAGGACATGGTCATCTAAAACAAGAGAAGATACTTAGAAAGAAATAGTAAAGATGTTTACAAGAATGGTGTTTGAAAAGTTTTGTTTTTAGCAGACTGAATAAAAATAGATTTTCAATCCTATGGCCAAACCTATTTCCATCCAGACTTAGGGGTTTCGAACCTACAGGCAACACAGTGCTCTGATACCATCTGTAGCGGACCTGCACTAAAAAAATGGCAAGTCCCTGTGTATAGTGCAAATCTCTGGATCGATTCGTTTGCACACACAGTTTACGATGTAATATCACAACAAAGTATCAATTTTATTACATCGATGATCCAGACTTGCAAAATATTCATTACAAATTGCATAGCATAAAGCTAGCATTGGAAAGAGTAAACAGCGGAATTACAATAACAGTGAGTCTCCATCATCTTCATGTTGCCACAGGCGAAAACATGTTGGTTGCAGACTCGAAACCTTTAAACGACACCTCACTCGTCATCTGGACATTCTGCAATAAGAAAAATATTGCAGCAACGTGGGTCAGAACCATTTAAAATGGAACTGGCAAGTGACACCATGGTGGACACTTAGTGGAATAACTCTAATAACCTATATGCTTATTTGGCTGGTGGAGTTCAAGGCTATTTTGCATAAAGCAAGTTTTTCCTAACTATTTTGAAACACTTTTCTTCTATTCGAGACATCCGTGGCATGAAATCCACTGTCTCCTTCTACCCTTGTTCACCCATCAAGTTTTAATTCTGAAGTTGGAATGGTGGGATCCTCCGTTGACGTCCTTGATCAGCTGCTCAAATTGTCCGTAACCGGGGACACGGCTAAGTACTTAGTTTCACACTCTGCAGAGGTTGTGCACGTTCACCATTGTACCCATTCAGCCCAAACTATCCTCTACACTCTGGAAGTGATAAGGAAAAGGAGAAGAATGAGACGAGATCTTTCAGAAGCATTTTCCCTCCCCATACTGGCTTGACCCGTTCCACCTAACACCCTCTACATCTGCTTGTCAAGCCGGGGCGAGTCCACGCAACTTAGTTGATCAAGCCAGAGCCCATATTGGCAATGGCTGCACTGGAAGCTAACATCACTTGGAGTTCTTCAGATCCCTTTGTTCCCTGGGTGGCCATCCACAAGTGCACATACTCAGGTATACACCATAGAAATGGTCCTGAGTAGCCACTCAACTTCGCCTCCGTATCCAACCAATCCACCCAGGAGGTTCTTTCTTAACTTAGTAGAATTTATATTTTCATAAAACAACTTTTGCATAGCATCAATAATTCTGCTAAGTCATTACATAGGTACCTAGACACAATGGAGTAGGGAAATCTAAACATGTCTGCATAGCAATACTACTAAGTCCTACACATGCATAGGAAAAATAACTAAGTCATGCATAGAAAATACTTAGGAATTTATGAGGTGTGCCACTTGCCTTTGGATGATGTCTTTGCTCACAAACTCTTTTCAACGTTATTCGGAGCTCTCCGTTCAATCTATACATAGAAATCATAAACAATCACACAACAACACAATACATAATGAACAAACAAGTTTCAAAAACTTTTAAAGAAAAATAGGTTATGCATGATGTGCAAAATATTTCTAAGAACTAGAGATGCATGTCATGCCATGAAAATATTCTAAGTTAAGTGCAAGGCAAGAATTTGGTCAAAAATGACTAAGGACCAAGGTCATAGGTCGGACAAAATATCTTTGCTATAAATCAACTTGAATAAGTTGTAAGGCTGCTCCAAGTCTTCACATGCTTCTCGAAATCTTCAACTCCCTTGTAGCTTTATTCATCTTCAATTAGCACTCTAAGTATTTAGTCATGATGTGCATAAATACTTAGAGAAAATACTAAGTCTATTCTTCAAGGTGATCAACAATTATTAACAACTCTTTGTAAATTGGATATTCACTATAGTGAGAGAGACAGACACCCGGCCAGCCACTTTTGCTTGTGGGACAGGTCTCATGTACGTGGACATGTAAAGTTTGTCTCCGGGCCGCTTCATCTCACTATGCCGCTAGGATCCAACATACTCAAAGGAGATAATAACATGATCAAAAAGGGGTTTATGTCTAAAGTGAAAGATAAGATTAGGAAAGAGGGAAAGATAGAAAGAAGGATGTAGTTGGTCTTCAAGGAATCTTCTCCTTGCTTCCTGGTAGCTTTCTCCTTGATGTGATGACTTCATTGCTATTTGTAGAGTTGATGGTTTTGGTGTCACCAGGGCTGGTCTTGGATTTAACTTAGCCACCAAGAAATCTAAGAGAGAAGAAAAGAAAAGAGAGAAAAGACTTAGAGAATAAAGGGGGTCGGTCTTCTTGAAGCTCCTCTTGATTTTCTTCTAAGTGCTTCTTCTTCTTGGAGATGCTTCCGGAGCCTGTTTTCTTCTAAGTCTTCATATTAAAAATCCCAAGTATGACACTCATGGGATGAAGAACTTTTATTTTCTAAGTGTTTCTAAGTGCATAACACTTTTCAAAACACTATGTCGAAAATAATCCTAACTTAGAGAAAAACAATAACTAATAAATATGCTATGCATGCAATGCACTTTTAAATCACAAGGAAACATCATACTTGATAAAGTTTTCGAGATGCTAAATTTTTCTAAGGAAAAGATGTAGCCTTTTTAAGATGTTGAAATTCTCCTAAGGAAAAGTGTTATTTTTCTAAGGAAGAAATCACTTTGTTTGAGAAGACAAAATATTTCTAAGTACTTTTTGTAACTAAAGTGGTCATAATATGGCTAAGTACTTTATAATTTCGAATAGATGATGACAATTAATTTTAATATATTTTTAATAAATTTTAATCATTAAATTATCATTTAAAAAGTATTTAATCAATATTAATTTAGAAAATACACAGAGAATTATTCTACAAAATTTAGTAGAAAATTCCTACTGCAAATACTTAGTCATTCAAATTTATAGAAATTGGATTTACTCAAAAATATTGTTTCTATCAAAAGTCTGTCAAAAATACTCAAACTACTCAATTTAAACATATGATTGTTAAATCATCAAAATAATGCTCAAAATTATTTTCTAACAGGGGCATAACAGGGGCATCATATTAGAAATATTCTAAGGTTTCTAAAAAAAAATTATTTACAAAATTTGGACTTATAGATTTAAAGTTATGACAAATATACTCAAATCATCCATTTGAAATTTGAATAATTTAGACTAAGTCAAAACAGAAAAATAACAGTGCTAAAATATTCTACAAGTCAAGGGCTTTCCAAAAACATAAAATTTGTTAAATTTGGATTTGTGGTTAAAAAGTTACAACACTTCTAAAAGGCAGGGGCTTTTCTGCAAAACATGCATTTAATTTTATTCGGGATAAATCCAGAAAATGGGCAGGTGACGTGGCGAGCTATCACTGGCTAGGCTCGGCTTAAGTCGAGCCGCGCCTCGGCTCAACACGATCAGGATCGTCAGATCCAGATCTGATGGTCTAGATCTAACCGTACCTATTCGCAGGCTGGATCTAATCTAGGCCGTAGGATTGAGATCGGAGGGCTTACATTTCATGGACCAGAAGATGGCGGCGGGAGCTCGCCGGACTTAAGGACGACGGCGGCGCGGGCTCGGGCGATCGACGGAGAAGGTGTTCCGGTGGATCCCGGGCTCGGGGAAGACCACCTCCAGATGCGGCGCGGCACGGCGGGTCGGATGGTGGTGGTGACGTCGAGCAGTTCATCCTGGAGCGGTGGGGAGAGGCGTCCGGAGTGGCGACGGCGATGAAGACCTTCGGGTCGAGCTCGGTCTCCACGTTCGGCTGCAAAAAAAATTGCCCAAATCATCAGGGGAAGAAGCGTGAAGGGGAGAGAGAGAGGTTGGCGAGCAAAGGGAGCCGCAGTGACCTTCGGTCGCGTCGGAAACGAAGCAAAACGGCGGCGGCCACGCGGAACTTCGGCGAGGAATTTCTTCAGCCTGGCGGCGCGATGCGATCGGTTTTGAGGGGGAAAAGAGAGAGGAGGGGGTAGGCTTCAAATAGGTAGGCTCAGGGCGAGATTAAAGGGACTTAATCGCCTGCAATCAAGGAGGAAACGCCGGTGGTTTCGGGCGCGTGAATTTCGCTGGAGGTTGAAGAAAGGTGAGCTCGGGCTGACAGGTGGGTCCCCCATGTCAGGGATTTTTCTTTTTCTTTTCTGTTTTTTCTATTTCCTTCATAACTTTTGAATTAGAATTCCAAATTAAGTCAAATAAGATTCTAAAAATTTGCAAAAACAATATCTTTGTTTTAGAACATTTGTGGGCATGTTTTGAACACTTTTGAAAAATAATATTTTGAAATATTCATAAAATACAAATTTGACACTTTATGTCAAATTTGAAATTAGGGATTTAATAAATTTATTTGGGGCTAAATAAAATTGATGAAAATACCACAATCATATATGGTTGATATTAAGTAATTTTCAACTCATTTTCAATAACCAATAATACTTTGTGCAAAATTAAATTTTAAAAAGTTATGCATTATTTGAAACTCTCTAAAATACATTTGGGGAAACATTTCATTCTTTATGTTGACTTTATTCATGAAAACCATTTTACAAATTAGGCATACTTTTAAATAACTTTAAGGCACTTTGCAAATATGGTTTTTGATTTTAATAAATAGCCAAAAGTTAAATATTGAAAATCAACTATTTGGGATGAAACATTTTATAAGATGAATGTGTCTTTGAAAAGTTTTAAATCACCTTGCCAAATATATTGGTTTCTATTGTAATTTTAGTATTTTATTTTAATAAAAACAAAAGTTTCAAATTTTAGTGATTTTCAAACATTCCAAAATATTGGGATGTTACAGAATGATAGTGAATGAAGACTATATTTACCATGTTATCTAGACTTTCAAGAGCGGCTCCCATTGAAGGACGTTATTTCTACCCAAGGGTAGATCATCCCTCTTCTCTTTTGTTTACACATGCACACTTTTATAAATTGGTTTGGCACTCCTCCCCACCATTGCTTACACAATCCATGTCTAACCGAATTCTCGGGTGCCTTCCAATCTATCTCAAACCTTGGAGGAGTGCCTATTTTTGAATATCATAACACTTTGGAACTCTCTTTTTGATAACACATTGAAAACCATGTGAAGAGAATTGAACAATTAAACTTGGGACTGGGCACCCCATTGGCCGGCTCATTTGAAAGTCTATCTAACAAGTTAAACATAGAGTAACCCACATACTTTCTCATGAGCTAATAAACAGTGACACAAATAAGGTATAATAATTTTGAATAAAGATAGCACATGAAGTATTTAATTGGAATGGCAGGAAATACCATGTAGTAGGTAGGTATGGTGGACACAAATGGCATGGGTTTTGGCTCAAGGTTTTGGATGCACGAGAAGCATTCCCTCTCAGTACAAGGCTTTGGCTAGCAAGGTTGTTTGAAGCAAACACAAATATAAAATATGACAACAATACGTATATAAAAACATATTGCAAGCATTATAAAACTCTACATTGTCTTCCTTGTTGCTCAAACACTTTTACTAGAAAATATCTAGACCTTAGAGATACCAAACATGCAAACCAAATTTCAACAAGCTCTACGGTAGTTCTCCACTAATGGGTTTTAACTACATGATGTAAAACCTTAAACATGATCTACTTGAGAGCTCAAAACAATTGCCAAGTTCCACAACATGCAAGATAACAATTCATAAGAGCATGTTTCTTTTCTTTATACCATTTACGACATTTAGCATTTTCTGTTTCCAACCAAACACCAATCAACTTATTTAAACATAAACTCTCCAAGTAATTAACAATGAAGCAAGAGAGTATAACATATGAGAACTAACAGCTCTGAACAAGTGGTGCATGAAGAACAAGAGCTGAAAGTATTGCAGTAGCTATAGAAGAATACTCAACAAATATAAGTGAAGAATACGAGTATTCAAATGAAAAAGCGGAGCGTGTCTCTCTCCCACACAAGGAATGCTAGGATCCATTTTATTCAGAGAACAAGAATAACAAAAGCAAAAATAAAAACAAACAGACGCTCCAAGTAAAGCACATAAGATGTGGTGGAATTAAAATATAGTTTCACTAGAGATAACCTGATAAGTTGTTGATGAAGAAGGGGATGCCTTGGGCATCCCCAAGCTTTGACGCTTGAGTCTTTTTGAAATATGCTTGGGTGACCCACGGGGGCATCCCCAAGTTTAGGCTCTTTCATCTTCTTGATCACATCATATCATCCTCTCTCTTGATCCTTGAAAACTTTCTCCACACCAAACTCAAAGTAAACTTCATTAAAGTGTTAGTGCATAATCAAAAATTCTCGTATTTTGTATAGAGACAATCATTATCATGGTACTGGACATTAGCTACAGCCACTGGAATTTTATGGAACAAAAAGATCCATTCAAAAACAGCAAAAGAACCAATGCAAAATAGATGGCAGAATCTGTCAAAAACAGAACAGTCTGTAAAGATGAATTTTTTCGAGTCACTTAACTTGCTCAAATCAGAAAACTCAAAATTAATGAAAGTTGCGTACATATCTGAGGATCACGCTCAGAAAATATCAGGTCATTCCGACTTTTCTGTAAAGAGTTATGAATTTAACGGTAGACAGCAGAAAAACTGTTCCTGTGCAGAAATCCAAATCTAGCATCAACTTTCTACTAGAAACTTAACTTGGCACAACTTATGCAATAAAATAAAGATACAAAGGAGTTGTTACAGAGGTAAGCATGCTCCTTGACTCAAATAAAAGAAAAATAACAGAAATAAAATAGTGGGTTGTCTCCCATAAGCGCTTTTCTTTAACGACTTTGAGCTAGGCACGGAGATTTTTATGATGCTCTCATAAAAATGAGAGTTGAAAAACAAAAGAGAGCATCAAGAGGCGAACATCAAACATATTTAAGTCTAACCCACTTCCTATGCAAAGGGATCTTGTAGTAGGATAAATTATTGAAACATAAAGCAACTATCATAGAAAGATGAAACAAATGCAACTTCAAAACCTCCAACATAAAGAGAGGTGTTTTAGTAACTTGAAAACTTTTACAACTATATTTTCCTCCCTCATAATAACTTTCAGTAGCATCATTGATAAAATCCACAATATAACCATCACACGAAACATTCTTATCATGATCCATATGCATAAAAGTATCATTATTTCCCTTATAAGAAAAGTTCTTCTCATTAATAACAAGGGGAGCAGGATCATCATAAAGAACTTGAACATGATATACGAGCTGTATATTAAAAGGATTGGTTTGAGTAATTCCTCTATAACTATGACAAGTTTCAAGAGGATGATTGTAATTATAACCTATGTCATAGTATTCTTTATAATTATAAAAGACTGGAGGCATAGTATCATCATAAGCAATAGAATAGTTATCTTCCAAAGTGTGTTTATTTGTAAACATATCATCATTTTTACTAGAAGGAGAGGTATCAAATATATAATCATTAGTAGCAAAAGGATTTTCAAACACCTCATCCCCAAGCTCAGAGCTTTCTATATCATCATGGGAAGAAACATGGATAGTACTAATAGCATAGCAATTATTAACATCATCATTTTCAGAATTAGTGTCCCAGAGATCTTCAATATCAAAAGAAGTGTGCTTTTCCCAATCATGATCACTAATATAAATAACAGGCATAGGTTCATCATCAAGTTCAGAATCATCAAATTCAGAATTATAAGTATCAATTGTAACAGGAGCAACAAGTTTTGTAGAGGATACCGTTTCCTCCCTCCTTTTACTCCTCTTCATCTTCTTCATGTTTCCCTTTTTCTTCTTCTTTTCCTCTTTAGGAGGGAGAGGCTTGAAAGGAAGCTTCTCCACATAACCTGGTTTAGTATTAGAGACGATGGAAGAAACTTGGGGGAATTCCCCTCTTTCATTAATAAGATGAAAACACATATTAGTCCTGTCATACTTTGGTAAAGTCCCATCCTTTATAATATTTTGTATGTAAGTGTTAGCATGGCAATTATTAACACAATAGAGATAACATCCATGCAACACATCATTCATATCAATATCACACATATTTAACAAAGAAGTTTTTCTTGATAACTCTTCACACCCCAAAAATAATGTAAGTTCATCATGTTGATTAGGAGTGATCATGTTATCACAAAAGTCTCCTGCAATATCCTTATTAGAACTGAGCATTGAAATTCGAAATGACCCTCTTCATAGCAAAGTTCACAAATAAAAGGATAGGTGGCACAAACTTTTTCACCAAGATCTCTTAGAACCTTATACCAAGCTCTAGTATTTTCATTCCTATGATGGATACAACATTCATCTTCAATTTGATTAATTCCACAAGGTCTATGTATTCCACAAAAATTAACATGCTTATAAGAAATAGTATTTTCAGAAGTTTGAGCATGTTTATTGCAATCATTAACAATAATTTCATTTTCCATGCAAGTGTCTTTGAAAGGTTCGTGATACACGTCCCAATTTTCTTTAGGAACATTAATATGAGAAGCAAAGGTTCTAAGACAATCAACAATAATACGAGAATCAAGACCATATTTAGCACTAAGCTCTTGAAAACCAGCAGTTTCAACGAAAGACTTAATGCAATCATATTCATAGTTTATACCTGATTCTTTACCTTTGTCATTCTCCCAATCTTCAGCATTGTTTCGAATTGTTTCAAGAAGATCCCATCTAGCTTCAACCTTCTTACTTTTGAAAGAGCCCTCTGAACAGGAATCTAGATAATCCTTGCAATGTCCTGAAAGTCTTGCATAAAAATTATTAACAATTATTTTATCAGGAAGCTCATGGTTAGGACATTTGAGTATTAATGTTTTCAGCCTTCCCTAGGCATGAGCAATGCTTTCTCCTTCATGAGGCCAGAAATTATATATAGAATTCTGATCTTGGTGTATCTCACCTGGAGGATAAAATTTAGAATAAAAGAGAGATACAATTTCCTCCCATACAAGAGAGTGCCTATTCTTCAACAATTTATACCAATGCGCAGCTCTTCCACCAAGTGACATAGAAAATAATTTCTTATTAACTTTGTCCATTGAAATACCTGCACACTTGAACAACTCACATAATTCTTGTAAGAATAGCAAATGATCACCAGGATGGACAGTTCCATCCCCTACATAGCGGTTATCCATAACACGACCAATAATTTTCATAGGTATTTTAAATGGCACTATTTCTTCAGATGGCTTTAGAATATCACAAGCATCATTAGAATTATCACATATTGGAGGCAAAGCATTATCAAGGCAAAATAATTCCTCCAAAGCTGAGGAGCAAAAAAGATTATTTTTATATAAACTAGCTTCCCCAAGCTTAGGCTTTTCCATAGCCTTAGCAATAATGGTGTCCAAAGAATTTATACTAATAACACTACTACCACTATTATGCAAACTAACTTCTATAGGTTTTTTAATTTTCTCTTCAAAAGTATCATGTCCTAATGCAATATAAATTTCATAGAGATCTCTATTTTTTTTAGTTGTTTTCCATTTAGCCTACCTAGTGAAAATAAAAACAAGAAACAAAAAGTAATAACTGCAGGATCTAAAGAAGATACCTTCAAGCACTCACCTCCCCGGCAACGGCGCCAGAAAATAGCTTGATGTCTACGCACGCTTCTATTCTCGTAGACAGTGTTGGGCCTCCAAGAGCAGAGGTTTGTAGAACAGCAGCAAGTTTCCCTTAAGTGAATCACCCAAGGTTTTATCGAACTCAGGGGGGTAGAGGTAAAAGATATCCCTCTCAAGCAACCCTGCAATTAAGATACAAGAAGTCTCTTGTGTCCCCAATACACCCAATACACTTGTCAGATGTATAGGTGCACTAGTTCGGCGAAGAGATAGTGAAATACAAGTAATATGGATGATTATAAGTAGTAATTGCAATCTGAAATAAAAATGGCAGCAAGCAAACATGTAGCAGAACTTGTTGTAAACGGTGTTTCAATGCTTAGAAACAAGGCCTAGGGATCATACTTTCACTAGTGGACATTCTCAACAATGACATCAAAGCTGAATAATAAATACTACTCTCAAACACTCTCATGTTGGATGATAAACACCATTCACTGTGTAGGGCTACAAGAGCTCCCCCAAAGTCAGAGTAAACTAACACCACAGCGTCATAAAGGAATCACACACGGTGCACATACTGTCACCTTTACAACCATGAATAACCCCAGAGTTCATATTAAAGTAACCTCTGAAGTGCATAATAGATAAAGAGTAGCATCACATATTCAACTAGATTACAAAGCTCATGATCACATAAAGATCACACCATGGGAGAGAGAGATAAACCACATAGCTACCGGTAGAGCCCGCAGCCCCGGGGGAGAACTACTCACTCCTCATCGTAGGAGTCAGCAACGGCGATGGAGATGGCAGTGGAGTTGATGGAGATGACTCCGGGGGCAATTCCCCGTCCCGACAGGGTGCCGGAACAGAGACTTCTGTCCCCCGAATCTTGTCTTCGATGGCGGCGGCGCAGCGGAACTCTTCTCGGGAAAAGGCTAATTGTTTTAGGGTTTTTGCGTCGGGGGCATTATCTGGGCGAAAGGGCGAAGGCGGTGGAGGGCCGAGGCGCCCTCATGAGGTGCTGCCGTGGCCAGAAGTGGGGCCGCGCCGGGACCTCATCTGGGGGCCTCGTGGCCCCTCTCCGTCAGGTCTTCGGTGTTCTGGAACCTCCCGTGAAAAATAGGGACTTTGGTATTAAATTCGTCCAATTCCGAGAATATTTCCTTAAGTGGTTTTCTGAAACCAAAAACAGCAGAAAACAGGGAACTTGCACTGTGGCATCTTGTTAATAGGTTAGTCCCAGAAAATGCATAAAACCACACAAAGTGTATATAAAACATGTAGCAAATGGTATAATATAAGCATGGAACATAAGAAATTATAGATACATTTGAGACGTATCACGGGCTCGCCAGAGGTGGAGAGGAGGGCGAGAAGGTGGAGAGAGAGGAGGGCGAGAAGGGCGGGGTGGATAAACACGACCACAACGCTGCCTTTTAACATGGCGAGGGGCGGTGCGGCCGGCGTAAATGCGACGCGTGGGGAATCCGCAACGCCGGCCGCTGATGCACCGGTGTGGTGTTGTTGGGAAACCCCAAGAGGAAGGTTTGAAGTAGTGCAGCAGCAAATTTCCCTCAGTTATGAAACCAAGGTTATCGAACCAGTAGGAGATGAAGGCACTTCTGAAGGTGTCAACGGCGCCAGAGAAGAGCTTGGCGTGTAGCTGACGTGGAACCTGCACACAACGCAACCAAGATACTTTGCCCCAACTTAACAGTGAGGTTGTCAATCTCACTGGCTTGCTGTAACAAAGGATTAAACGTATGGTGTGGAAAATGATGTTTGTTTGCAGAGAATGGAAGTAACAGGATTGCAGTAGGTTGTTTTATCAGTTTAAAGAAAAGGACCGGGGTCCACAGTTCACTAGTGGTGTCTCTCCATAAATAATAATAGCATACATGAGGCTAAACAAATTACAGCTGGGCAATTGACAGAATAAAGAACTGCATAATGATGCATATACAAGTCATGATGTCTAGTGTGAGATTCATTTGGGCATTACAACATGATACATAGACCGTCATCCAACTGCATCTATGACTAATAATCCACCTTCAGGATAGCATCTACAACACCATTCAGTATTAAGTTGCAAGCAACAGATTATTGCATTAAGTAAAGTGTGTAATGTAAGTAGCATAAATATCCTTAGATAAAGAACTATTGTTTTATCCCTAGTAGCAACAGTACATCTACAATCTTAGAGGTTGTTGTCACTCCCCCAGATTAAATAGAGACATGAACCCACTATCGAGCATAAATACCCCCTCTTGAAGTCACAAGCATTTACTTGGCCAGAGCATCTACTAGTAACGGAGAGCATGCAAGATCATAAATAACGCACTCACAAGATATATTATGAAGCAAATGACATAGTACTCAATTATTCATCGGATCCCAGCAAACACAACATGTAGCATTACATAAAGATGATCTTGATCATGATAGGCAGCTCACAAGATCGAAACATGATGGCACAATAGGAGAAGACAACCATCTAGCTACTGCTATGGACCTGTAGTCCAAGGATGAACTACTCACGCATCAGTCTGGAGGCGGCATGGTGATGTAGAGCCCTCTGGTGATGATTCCCCTCTCCGGCAGGGTGACGGGAAGAGCTTCTGAACCCCCCCCCCCCCCCCCCCGAACAAGGGTTGACGGCGGCGGCTCTGGAACGTATAGTGGAAAAGTGTTTGGGTGTTTGGTCTTCATCTTGAACGGAAGTTATCCACCTAGAGGGGGGGGTGAATAGGTGGTGACCAATTTTTATGACTTTTTCTGTTTTAGGCTTGCAAAAGTAAATTGTCTATATGTGCTACTAGGTGAAACAAGGTGCTAGACACAAGGAAACAATGCAATAAGGAAAAACAAGTAACAAAGTAGAGGGGAGTGGAACGAGACAACCAAGGGAACACGGAGACGGCGATTTTATCCCGAGTTCCACCACATGGGTGTACGTCTCGTTGGAGGGGTGTGAGCAACCACAAAGGTCAGCTCAACACCACAAAGGCCTCACCCTATTCTCCGGTGAATTCGACCACCAAGGTCCGAATCCACCCTTCCACTAAGGACTCCTTTAAGGGCGGAGAAGGTCCCGTACAAATCCGTGAGGCACACACCCACAACTGAATCGGGGCTCTCACCAAGACCACAAGAGGTCAAATCCACAAAGGATCCACAAAGGAACTAGAGCAACATGAATGAATCTAGCTAACCACAAAGATAGGCCTAGATTCGAATCCCCTCAAGAAAAAGAGGGGGGAAATGAAATCCCTTCGGTGACGATGTAGATCGGGGGCTTCTCCTTCGGATCTCCAAGTATCAATGGATTTGGTTGGCTAGATGTGAAGATACATGAGAAATGAGCTTTAGCAGCAATGGGGCGTTCTGGATCTGAGAGCTAATCTGCTGGAGGTAGGTCGAGGGGTATTTATACCCCTCCCCGAATTCTGACCGTTGTGCAGCCGCCAGCTCGGAAATTTCCGAGTTAAGTTCGGAAATTTCCGGACTGAAGACCGGAAATTTCCGGGCTCCGGAAATCTCCGCGAGGAGTTCCGACGGATCTTCGACTGAAGGCAGTACGAGTTCAGCTTCTGACTTGGCGATGAACTTGATCTTGCAGCTCGGAAATTTCCGGACTCCCATCGGAAATTTCCGGGCACCTGAAATTTCCGCCTGAAATTCCGACTGAGAGGCATTGGGAGGCAGTACCGCTTGACAATCTGGACTTGGTGAAAAATCTTCGGCAACTCGGAAATTTCCGGCACTATTTCCGGTTCAAAACACGATATATCCAGTACCGAGTTTTGAAAAGGACTTAGTGTGGAAATTGACGGAGTCATCGGAAATTTCCGGACTTGGTTCGGAAATTTCCGGGCCCCGGATATTTCCGGCTCTATTTTCGGTTCAAATTCGGCAGAGTGCAGTGCCGAATTTGAAAAGGACTTAGGTGCCGAGAAATCTCAGGAAATTTCAGAGACTATTTCTGGTCAAAATCCAGTAGAGTGCAGTGCTGTGTTTTGAAAGGACTTAGTCTCAAAAATTTCTAGTGATTCATAAATTTTCGAATGTGGCTCGGAGATTTCCGCCCAACACAACAACACAAAGATACAAATGGACATGAGTGAGAATTAAGCAAGTCTTGAAAGGGAGAAAGGCTTAGGATAGAGAAGCAAACTGTCGATGGTACTTCACACTCAAATTGCAAAACCAATAAAACACAAGAAAGACCAACTTGAGTGTGTTTTCCACAAGAGCCCAAAAAGCGAATGAAATCCTAGGGAAAAACCAAATGAGAACCAACTCTTCCATAGGAAGAGGTGGTGGCCGAAGCCACCATGTATGAGGTTATAGCATGGCACCGCGAAGATGTATCTTGGGTCCATAACTATTACTCATCATTTAAGCTCACAAATTATGGTTTAATTTGAAGTTTATCAATGATTCATTGCTATATGCATAATAGGGGGAGGAAGAATCCAATGTATTAGGAAAACACTCCCCCTAAGTCCATGCGTACATCTACACCTAATAAAGCATTAAACGTTGATGTGTGTGCACAATTATAGCGCCAAAGTCCGAGAATCCACGATATTCAACTCATTCCTCAAGTAACAAAACCGGGCTTCGTCAAGGGGCTTCGTGAAGATATTCGCCAATTGATCCTTTGTCCCAATATAGGAGAGATCGATGTCTCCTCTTGCCACGTGATCTCGAATGAAGTGGTGGCGAATCTCAATATCCTTGAATGTTTGCACCGGATTATAGGCGATCTTGATGGCACTCTCATTATCACAAAGGAGCGGCACTTTGTCCAAATGGACTCCGTAATCCTTTAAAGTTTGCCGCATCCAAAGGAGTTGAGTACACCCACTTGCGGCGGCGACATATTCGGCCTCCGCGGTGGAGAGAGAGATGCAATTTTGCTTCTTCGAGGACCAACTCACCAATGATCTTCCAATGAATTGACAAGTTCCCGAGGTTGACTTCCTATCATCCTTGTCACCCGCCCAATCCGAGTAGGTGTACCCACAAAGAGACAAGGTGCCATCTTTGGGGTACCACAACCCATAGCTTGGAGTATGAATCAAATACCGGAAGATTCTCTTGATAGCCACTAGGTGACTTTCCTTAGGCGCGGCTTGGTAACGTGCACACACTCCAACGCTTAACACTATATCCGGCCTAGATGCACAAAGGTAGAGAAGAGACCCAATCATAGATCGATATACCTTTTGGTCTACCTCTTTACCATTAGGGTTAAGCTCGAGGTGGCACTTGGTTTGCATAGGAGTAGCGGCGCCCTTTAGATCGAGGAACTTGAATCTCTTGAGCATATCTTGAATGTACTTGGCTTGGCAAATAAATGTTCCTTCTCTCAATTGCTTGATCTCAAAACCAAGAAAGAACCTAAGTTCACCCATCATGGACATCTCGAACTTGCCGGTCATAAGCTTGGCGAACTCTTCATTAAAAGAGAGATTAGTAGAACCGAAGATAATATCATCAACATATAATTGACAAATGAAGAGTTCCCCATTAACTTTCTTTGTGAAAAGAGTGGGATCGATCACCCCGACTTCGAATCCACGGTCTAACAAGAACTCCCGAAGGTGTTCATACCATGCTCTAGGTGCTTGTTTAAGCCCATAGAGAGCCTTATCCAACATGTAGACGTGGTTCGGGAAGTCGCGGCTCTCGAAACCCGGAGGTTGTTTAACATAGACAAGTTCATTAAGTGGGCCATTTAGAAATGCACTTTTAACGTCCATTTGTTGCAATTTAAAACCATGATGAGATGCAAAGGCAATGAGAATACGTATCGACTCGAGCCGTGCAACCGGCGCATAGGTTTCACCAAAGTCGATGCCTTCAACTTGAGAAAAGCCTTGGGCCACCAATCGCGCCTTGTTCCTCACAACGATGTCGTGTTCATCTTGCTTCTTCTTAAAGATCCACTTGGTGCCGATAACATTGCGGCAAGTTTTTGGCTTCTCCACTAGTCTCCACACCTTGTTGCGCTCGAAGTTGTTGAGCTCTTCGTGCATTGCTTCAAGCCAATCGGGGTCTTCAAGGGCATCGAATACTTTCTTGGGTTCCACCATGGAGATGTGTGCTTGATGCTCACTAAAGTTGGCCAATTGACTCCGTGTGGACACCCTTCTTCTCACGTCACCGATGACCTTGTCAAGGGAAAGAGCCCTTAGTTCCAAAGATCTTCCAAATCTTGCTTGGCGGCAAGTTTCGATTGCCTCTCTAGGTGTAGAGGGAATCTCTTGATCATCATGATCTTGTGGATCCTCGCCTTGATCATCATGAGTTGGTTCTTCACTTGATGGAGAGGGGTGATCTTGCACATGAGAGGAACTTGCACTCGAGATACTTGCTTCATTTGACTTGGATGGGGACTCAATATCTTCTTAAGGATGGAGAACTTGTTGGAGCGGTCCTTGCGATGGATCATCTTGTTGTGGAAGAAGTTGTTCTTCTTGTGGAGGAGCTTGAAGATGATCTTGAGGGGCTTCACAATTTGCTTCGGGTGGGGTATCATAAGCTTCTTGTGATGGTGAGTGCTCTTCATGTGAAGAGCTTGTTCCGTCTTGATCAACTCCTTGATGTACTTGAATGGGACGATGGAAGCCTATTCCCATTCTCTTTATTGCATCTTGGGGTTGATCGTCACCTACATCACCAACCGGGTGCCCTTTACGAGGTAGTAGCATTTACAACCGAAGACTCGGAAGTATGAGATGTTGGGCTTGTTGCCGGTGAGTACCTCATAAGGTGTCTTCTTGAGGCATTTGCGGAAGAAGAGGCGATTTGATGAATGACACGCCGTCGAAATGGCCTCCGCCCAAAAGTTGATTGGGGACTTGAACTCGGCCAACATAGATCTTGCCATGTCGATGAGAGTACGATTCTTCCTCTCCGCAACACCATTTTGTTGCGGTGTGTATGCAGCGGAATATTGATGACGAATGCCTTCGTCACTTAGGAAGTCCTTGAGCGTGTAGTTCTTGAACTCCGACCCGTTGTCGCTTCGAATCACCAATATGGGAAGGTTGTGTTGACGTTGAACCTCCTTAGAGAAGTCGATGAAGACTTGTTGAGTCTCATCCTTGGTCTTGAAGAAATATACCCATGTATACCTTGAGTAGTCGTCCACGATCACCAAACAATATTTCTTGCCACCAAGACTTATTTCCGGTATTGGACCAAAGAGATCAACATGAAGGAGTTCCAATATCCGGGTGGAGGAGATGATTGTCTTGCTTGGATGATGAATGTCATGCATCTTTCCCTCCACACATGCCCTACACACTCGATCTCTGGAAAAAGTAACATGGTCTTTTAGTCCAAGGATGTGGCCCCCTTTGTGGAGACTTTTCAAAGTCCTCATGTTTACGTGGGCTAGTCGGCGATGCCAAAGCCAACCCACGTCGGCCTTTCCGAAGAGGCACATCTCATGAGTGGTGGTGACTCCGGAGAAATCAACCACGTAGAGCTCAAGTTCGACATGCCCCACGAAGGCCACTCGAAGGGACTTGCTCCACAAGAGAACCACGATGTCCGGCTCAAAGAAAGTTGAGATACCCAACTTTGTTAAAGCACGAACCGACATCAAATTATAGCCAAGAGAATCAACAAGCATGACATTGACTAGAGTAATATCGGGGGCAACTACCACTTTGCCAAGCCCGGTTACCTTAGACCTTGACTTGTCACCAAACGAGACGGTTACTTGATCAACGTTAGGCCTCATCTCCGTGACAAGCTCCTTGCTCCCGGTCATATGACTTGTACACCCACTATCAATTATCCATTTCGAACCACCGGGAGCAAGACCCTACAAGAGATTAATTCTTGACTTTAGGTACCCATTGCTTAACAATGGGTGCCTTAAGGTTAGCCACAAGGGTTTTGGGAACCCAAATAGAGTAAGCAATAAAGCCATCAAAGGGACCAACATAGGGAGCACAAACATGTCCATAGTAATTCACATAGAGTGCATAGTTTGGGTTAGTGTCTCCCGCAAAGTCATTGCGAGTAGGCTTGCCCCTTGTGGCATTCCCACTTGCAATGTTGTTCACCTTTGCTTGTGCGGGAATGGTCTTCTTAGCACCAACCTTGTTTGGCCTCACATAACCAAGACCTTCCTTCCCTTTGCGAGATTGAGGCTCATAGGTGGGAGTCTCAATAACATTCTTACCCTTGAGAAGGATGATCTTAGCGGAAGAGGCCTTGGCAATTTCTTCCTTCAACCTAACATTTTCATTCATAATATTTGCATGATCACAAGTACAAATAGGAATGGACGTGCTTGGTTTCTCAAGATTAGTTAGCCGAGTTTGTAATTGATCATGTGACTTCTTAAGAAGTTCATGTTCACTCTCCAATGTCGCATGGACATTGACGAGCTTCTCCATGTCTTCAATAAGACTCACATGGCCAGCCACAAAATCGGCCTTATCCTTTTGTGCCAACTTGTTCTTAGCAAAGTAGAGGTCACGTTCTTTAACAAGTTTAGAATGCATAGAGTTATGAGACTCCTCAATGTTCTCAAGTTCTTCTTCTAGGCGAACATGAGACTCTTCAACATCTCGGAGAGAGGATTGAAGATGTCCTATGGTGATAGCATCCTCTCTCTCAATCTTACCCTTTTCCTCAATGAGGTGTTCGAGCTCGCCAATGCGACTCATAAGGGCTCCCACATGTTTCTTGCTATCTCCTTGCAAGTTAGCCATAAAAGAGTCAAAAGCAACAAGCTCCTCCTTTATTTGGAGGCTAGCGGCATCATCAAGCTCATTCATATCATTCAAGGAAGTAGAGGATGAAGGTACCTCGGATGCCTTGGCCATAAGACATCTCACACTCTTGTTGGGGGAGTTCTCGTTGGGTGAGTCAAAGAGTGAGCTTGAAGATGAAGTCACCGTAGCTCTTGTCTTGGAAGTAGTAGCGTTAGGCGACGTGGATGGAGTTCTTGGTGTTGAGGAAGTAGCTTGATGGGTCGAGTTAGTAGTCGAAGTAGTGGCAATAGCCGCCACTTCATTTGGAGTCTCTTCTTCTTCCGACTCATCTTCATCCTCGGTGGGATACTCCTCTTGAGTCATCAACACGATCCGAGGTGCCTTCTTCTTGAAGAAAGCCCTCTTATTCTTGACATAAGCCTTCTTGGGAGGCATCTTGGACTTGTCCTTGAGAATAAGTCTTCCACCATTCTCTTCCCTCTTTTCATATGGGCACTCGGCAACGAAGTGGTACTTGTCTTGACAATTGTAGCATGTCCTAGCCTTGGAGATGTCCCTCTTTCCACCTTGTGGAGATCCGACGAAGTGATGCTTGTTGAATTGAGCTTTTGCCCTCGATGGATTCTCCAAAAAGCCTTTTGCCGCAAGAGCAAGATGCTCATTGTCTGCGAGCTTGAGACCTTCATTGGACAAGAATGAGGAACTCTCAAAGTCATCTTCACCTCCAACTTCAACCGTTGCCTTCAATGCAAGGTTTACTCCCTTTTGCATCCCTATGGCTCTTGCCCTAGCATCTTCGGCATTCTTGGTAGCAACCTTGAAAGATGTCATCTCTTGCATGACTTGATTTGAGGTCATGAGGTCATAGTTGTGTCTCCCTTGCAAGGTCTTCAAGTCCGTGCCCTCAAAAGGCATGAGGGAGCTGGTCTATCCTCGGCATGGGGTATGGGTCCTTGGGGCAGGCTTTATTGACATCTGTGTAGTCGATGCAGAGTCGGCCTCCTCCAGCGGGTTTAGGGACAACCACGCCGTTGGAGAGCCAAGTGGGGTGCGCGCCTTCGCGGACTACATTTGCCGCTTTTAGCTTCTCTACTTCCTTGACGATGAATGCTTGCTTCTCAGGGGCTTGCTTGCGTGCTTTTTGCTTGACGGGGCATGCGTCTGGACACACGGCTAAGTGGTGCTCGATCACCTCCCTTGGTACACCGGACATGTCTGACGGAGTCCATGCGAACATGTCAGAGTTTGCCCGAAGGAAGGCGACGAGCGCGCTTTCCTATTTGGGAGGCAGGGCAGCGCCTATGGTGACGCTGGCCCCTGTCCCCTCAGCCCCCGAGCCACTGGTGCCCAACGACACCCTCTTCGTGGAAGCTTGCTCCTGAGAGAACATCTGTTTCTTCTTCTGAGGCCTCTCGAGAGGCTCCATGTCCTCGTCAGCCGGAAACGCCATGGCAGCTGCCTTGTAGGCGCTCTCGACAGCGCGCGTGGCATCCAGGATATGACCATGGATGGCGATGGTGCCAGCGCTGCCGGGGATCTTGACCATGTTTTAGGCGTGATGCGTGACGGCCATGAACTTCGCGAGGGCGGGGTAGCCGAGGATGGCGTTGTATGGCAGGCCAATGTGTGCGACCTCGAAGTCGATCAGCTCGGTGCGGTAGTTCTTCTGCGTGCCGAAGGTGACGGCCAGTCGGACCTGCCCCAGAGGTTAGATTGAACCACTAGTGACCCCTGTGAACGGCCTGGAGGGCATGAGCCACTCGTAAGGCACCTGAAGAGTCTCGAAGGTCTCGACAGAGATGACGTTCAGGCCAGCTCCCCCATCAATGAGCGTCTTGGAGACGGCGATGTTGTTGATGGTGGGGGAGCAGACCAGGGGGAGGGTTCCAACAGTCTTGGTCGACTTAGGGTGGTCCTTGGCGTCAAAGGCGATGGTGTACTGGGACCACTTGAGGGGCCTGGAGGTCTCGGTGCTCGGGAGCGCGGCATTGAGCTCGCGGGCGAACTGCTTGAACTGGTTGTTCGACTTGGGCGCCTGGGCTCCACCGAGGATGCAGGCCATAGCCCCCCTTGGGGCCTGATAGCCTCCATCTTCCTCGTCAGGGAGGTTGTTGTTCTTCTCGGCAGCGTTGGCTTGAGTGCCTGGCGGCTTCTGATAGCCGCCACCGCGTCCGCCTCTGCCGTCCCTGCGGTAGCCGCGGCCTCTGCCGCGGCTCCCGTTGCCTTCTTCGCGCTCGCGCTCTCGGCTCAGCCTCTTGAGATCGAAGCAGTTGTCTGTGGCGTGGCCGCGCCTGTTGTGGTAGACGCAGAACGGATGGTTGTCCGCCTCCTTGTCGCCAGGCTCAGGGGAGCCTCTGCGGGCGTTCTTGGCGGCTGGCTCCGCCGCCAGGACAGCGGTGGTCTTGCGCTTGGTCTCCTCGCGCTTCTTGTGGCTCTTGGATCCCTCAGCCAGGTCGTCCGTCCGCTGGCTCATCTTGACGAAGAGGAGTCCCTCTTCAGCCTTGGCGCACTTGTCAGCGAGGTCGAACAGCTTCACCACAGAGGTGAGCTTGTCGTGAATGCCCAGCTTCTCAAGCATCCTACGATTTGTGACGCCCTCCCTGAAGGCGGCAATGACCTGCGTGTCGGGGATGTTCGGGATCTTGTTGCGCACTTGGCTGAAGCGCTGGATGTACTTGCAGAGAGTCTCATCCTTCTTCTGCACCACAGTGCGCAGGTCGTTGTGAGTGAGCGCGCGCTCGTAGGTGCCCTTGAAGGTTGCGACGAACTGCCTGCAGAGTTCCTCCCACGAGTCGATGGAATCCTCAGGCAAGTTGAGGAGCCACGACAGCGCGGAGTCCCTGAGGGCGTGGGAGAACCAGTTGGCCATGACTTTGTCGTCTCCTCCTGCAGCCTGGATAGAGGTGGTGTAGAGCTGCAAGAACTCAATGGGGTTGCTTGACCCGTCGTAGCCCTTGGGGAGGGCAGGCCTGAACTTCTGCGGCCATACCACGCGGCGCAGAGCGCGGGTGAAGGCCATGCAGCCGGTGGCGTATATGGCGGTGCCGCCCTGGAGAGCCCTGCGGTTCAGCTGCCCCGCCTGGCCGATTTCCTCGACAAGGCGGTTCTGGAGGTCTCTCCGGCGTTCCATCCCCACCCGCGCGTCTGGCGCGGCGCGCTGCACAATTTGGCAATCGCGCGGCGAGGACGCATGAGATGGAGCCCTCTGGGCTGCGGCCGGAGGTGGTCCTGGCGGCGGCGGAGGCGCATCCGGCGCGGCAGTTCCAGCGCGGGCAGAGTGGTGAAGGAGGGAGCGAGACGGAGTGGGGCGCGTTGTCGCGACGTCGACGAGGTGGTGGAGGCGGTCCAGCCACTGGTCGTGAGCCTTCGCGCTTGGTCGGTAGTGGAGGAGCTCCTGGGCCATGAGCAACGCGGTGTGCGGCGTGGGCTCCGGGCGTCCCTGAGAAGACGCGCTTTGGCGCCGAGACGGATGCGAAGACTCAGCATCGTCGTGGTGCTCAGGGAGGCATCCCTGTCGCCGCGGTGGTCGCTGCCACGGTGCTCCTCGCTCTCAGGTTCCTCCACGTGCGGGCCGGTGTTGGCGCGCTCCGTCGTGCGAGGACGGCCGCGGCGGCCGCGAGTGGTGGCGGTGCCGGGCTCGGTATGAGCCCTGTCAGCTGCGCGCCTGTTGGCGCGCGTCGCGCGGGTGTCCGTCATGGCGCGGAGACCGGCTGGAGGTTGAAGACGCGCCTCAGTCCCCTACCTGGCGCGCCAAATGTCGAGGTGTGATTCCCACGAAGCTAGGGATAGTCACTCTCTGAGGAGAAGTTCGTGAAGGGGACTGAACACGTTGGTCTACAACCCTCAACCGGCCCGGCGACGATGCTCGACGAGCTCGGAGAGGGACAGCACGACAGAGATGAACACCAACCCGTACCCAGGTTCACGGCCCTCTGGAGGAGGTAACACCGCTACTCCTGCTTGTCTGTATTGCGCTGTAGAGGGTACAGTACAATGAGCTTGCCGAGGGCTCTCTTGCGGCAGTGCAAAGCTCAAGGAGGGAAGCTGAGGTCTTCTTCCTCCTCGAGTTCGCTAGGCTAGGTTAAGCTATGGTGCGATCAGTCGATCGATCGATCCTTTGCTACGGAGGTGTTCCCTCCCCTTTTATAGGTGCCTCGGGCCTCATCCTTGCCACCTGCGCAGCGGAAGGGTTCCCACAGGGCGACGAACGGAGGAGCGGGGTGCACTGCTACCCAGCTGCCCATGGACTCGGTCCATGGCTGCAAAGCCTGCCCTTGGCGCAGAAAAGCCACCGTCCACGCAGGACGGCCAGCTGGTACTGCAGACACCGCGGGGGTGCCCACGGTGACGTCGCCGTTGGAGTGTAGCGCCGGCCATCTGCTTTATCGCCAAAGGGGAAAGCTTCATAGTCCGGCGCAGGGGACACAGCTTTGTTGACTCCTTTAATCACCAGAACGGCAACTGCGGCACCGTCGTCATCGCGCGCAGACGCGCGCGTCACTCTGCGGCGCGGCAGTGGCCATGTGCGCCTTGCAGCGGTTGCTTTGTAGCGAAGTATCTCCACAGGGCCTGGGCGGCCTTGTGGAGGGATTTGCGTTGACCCCTCTCCAGAGGAGGGGGCCTTGTAGAGGGGCAGCCTCAGGAGGAGCCTCCTCAGGCCCTCGCTGCCCCCTCCAGCCCTCTCGAGAGGCCTTTCCTCTCGAGGGCCTCTCCAAGCGTTCCGCCTGGTCCTTAGCCGTTTCAACGATTCTGTCGCGTGTGAGGGCTGTGGAGAGTGGGCTCTGCACACCCTGGATCCCACTGGGCCGACAGGTTGCACCGAGGTCACGAAAGCTTGTGGCAATAGAAACCAACCTCCGGTACATCTCTTCATGATCTTCACCATCCAACTTATAGAACCCTTCCGCCTCATTGCTTAAGGCATCATAGCGATTTCTCTTCATGCTCTCATTTCCAACAAATAAGTCGGAGAGAGCGTCCCATGTCTCCTTGGCGGTGGAGAAGGGTTGGATGAGAGGCATGTCCTTGGCGCCCACGGCATGTTGGATCATGTTGAGGGCGGTGGCATTGAGTTGAGCATCCACCAGCTCTCTCCTTGTCAAGTTGTTCGGGTCATGTGGCTTGAATCCAACTTGAATGATTCTCCATAGTTCGATCGAAGAGCTGCACACATGGGATTTCATTAAGAATTGCCATTGCGAAAAGGAATGATCTTTAATTTTAGGGGGATCATTTCTAAGAGTGATATGACGATAAGGAATGGGAGGATCGGGAGAGTAATGATTGGGTGGTGGCACATTGCCATATTTGTTAGACTCTCCATCCTTGGAGGTGGAAGAGTCTTTGGTTTTAGAAGAGTTATCATTATCACCCTTTCCATCCATGCCCTTAGAAATTTCGGGATCCGTACCAATCGACTCACTCGGAGGTGTTGGAGGAGATGAGGGCGATGCATTCTTTGGATTCCTTGAATTCATGAGTGCCTCAAGCATGTCATGAATCTTTTGGAATTGAGCTTCCATGGACGATGTTAACTTTGTTTCCAAAGCGTTGATATCGGCCATAGTGGCTCCTTTAGATTGTATCGCTGCCATCGCCTTTGCGGCCTCTTCGGTGTCAACTTCCTTAGTCATGGTAAATCTCAAGCGGTAAAGCTTTTAAGAGATAACCTGGCTCTGATACCAATTGAATGGAAGTTATCCACCTAGAGGGCGGGGTGAATAGGTGGTGACCAATTTTTATGACTTTTTCAGTTTTAGGCTTGCAAAAGTAAATTGTCTATATGTGCTACTAGGTGAAACAAGGTGCTAGACACAAGGAAACAATGCAATAAGGAAAAACAAGTAACACAGTAGATGGGAGTGGAACGAGACAATCAAGGGAACACGGAGACGGCGATTTTATCCCGAGTTCTACCACATGGGTCACATGGGTGTACGTCTCATTGGAGGGGTGTGAGCAACCACAAAGGTCAGCTCAACGCCACAAAGTGCTCACCCTATTCTCCGGTGAATTCGACCACAAAGGTCCGAATCCACCCTTCCACTAAGGACTCCTTTAAGGGCGGAGAAGGTCCCGTACAAATCCGTGAGGCACACACCCACAACTGAATCGGGGGCTCTCACCAAGACCACAAGAGGTCAAATCCACAAAGGATCCACAAAGGAACTAGAGCAACATGAATGAATCTAGCTAACCACAAAGGTAGGCCTAGATTCGAATCCCCTCAAGAAAAAGAGGGGGGAAATGAAATCCCTTCGGTGACGATGTATATCGGGGGCTTCTCCTTCGGATCTCCAAGTATCAATGGATTTGGTTGGCTAGATGCGAAGATACATGAGAAATGAGCTTCAGCACCAATGGGGCGTTCTGGATCTGAGAGCTAATCTGCTGGAGGTAGGTGGAGGGGTATTTATACCCCTCCCCGAATTCTGACCGTTGTGCAGCCGCCAGCTCGGAAATTTCCGAGTTAAGTTCGGAAATTTCCGGACTGAAGACCGGAAATTTCCGGACTGGCCACCGGAAATTTCCAGGCTCCGGAAATCTCCGCGAGGAGTTTCGACGGATCTTCGACTGAAGGCAGTACGAGTTCAGCTTCTGACTTGGCGATGAACTTGATCTTGCAGCTCGGAAATTTCCGGACTCCCATCGGAAATTTCCGGGCACCTGAAATTTCCGCCTGAAATTCCGACTGAGAGGCATTGGGAGGCAGTACCGCTTGACAATCTGGACTTGGTGAAAAATCTTCGGCAACTCGGAAATCTCCGGACACGGGCCGGAAATTTCCGGGTACTGGAAATTTCCTGAGGGATTTCCGAATGAAAAGTTCTTGAGTCCAGTACTGGCTATACTTCTTGACTTAGCGAAGAACTCGAGTTGGCCGGAAATTTCCGGACCCCAGAAATCTCCTCCTTGATTTCCGGTTGAAATCTGAAGGATGCAGTACTGATAATTCCAGACACTTAAAAACATAGTGTGATCAAATACACTAGTACACCTGTTCTAAAACCTGCATAGATCATCACAAACATTAAACCCACCTTTTGTGTTGTCATTAGTCACCAAAAACGAGGAGTGCAAAGAATGCACTTTCACATCTGTCGGGGTGTATAAGTAGGCGAAAGGGCGAAGGCGGTGGAGGCCCAAGGGCCCCACACCACGTGGCCGCGCGGCAAGGAAGGGGGCCGCGCCACCACATGATGTGGGCGCCTCGGTGCCCTCCTTCGTCTCCTCTTCGGACTTCTGGAACGTGTCGGAAAAAATAGGGACTTTGGCTTTTGATTCGTCCAATTCCGAGAATATTTCCTTAACAGCTTTTCTGAAACCAAAAACAGCAGAAAACAGGGAACTGGCACTGTGGCATCTTGTTAATAGGTTAGTCCCAGAAAATGCACAAAAACCATATAAAGTGTACATAAAACATGTAGCAATTGGTATAATATAAGCATGGAATATAAGAAATTATAGATACGTTTGAGACGTATCAAGCATCCCCGAGCTTAGTTCTACTCGTCCCGAGTAGGTAAAACGATAACAAGAATAATTTCTGAAGTGACATGCTTTCACACAATCTTGATCATATAATAATGTAATGCATGTAAATTGAGATCAAATGAATAAAAGTTGTAGTTTATATTGATATCAAATGAGTAATGAGTAAACAAGTAGGAAGAACAAAGTAAAACTTCCAATGAATCAATACTAGAGAACAATCAACAGTGCAAAGTAGATATTAAAGATGATTTAAGCTTCAAGAATAACAATATAATCATCTAATGCATCCAACACTCATGACAACTTTGTGAAAGGATCAAGTCAAGAAATAACAATATGCACATAGAAAATCATCTCTCTATTTGTTCACTTAAAAACAAGCAAGCGTTCAGCGTTGGTTCCTGGCACCAGGATGTTGTGGCTAAAAGAATGATAAGGGGGGTTTGGAAGGCCAAAGGAAGAAATTCTCACTTAGCTGAAAGTGATCATTAGTCAAGAGGAAGTCTTACAATCGAAGCTATGCAAGGAGTAGTGATTGCCACACAACGGATGCACATAGATCTATAAGTGTATGAAAGCTCTCCAATGGAACTAGTGCGGGTGCATCCAACTTGCTTGCTCATGAAGACCTAGAGCACTTTTGAGGAGGCTCATCATTGGAATATACAAGCCAAGTTCTATAATGTAAAGTTCCCCACATAGTTATGCAAGTAAAACATGAAAACTCTCTCATATAGAGTAAAGGTGCTAAACATGAGCACAAATGAGGACTATGAATACTACAGGTGCTATAACATGAGCACAAGTGTGGAAAAAGAGTAGTAATGTTGCCCCCTTTTTATTTTTCCTTCTTTTTTTTCTCTTTTTTCTATTTTTTTTATTTTACTTTTTCTGTTTCTCTTTTCGAAGGCCTCCATGGCTCTTTTCACTTTTAGGGGCAAACATTCTAATATGACAACACACTTTTGATACAAGTAACTCATAAGGAATAAAACATAGTGTATGAAACGGTGCCTCTGCCAGTGTAGCGGGATATGCAATGATCTAGCGTAACATGGGTAAAACCACACATCAGCTGTAAAGAATCATGCAAGGCAATATATAAATGATAAATGACAACAAGTCATGTAATGTAAGATGGAAGTTGCATGGCAATATATCTCGGAACAGCTATGGAAATGCTGTAGTAGGTAGGTATGGTGGGTGTTTTGAGGAAGATATTTGGCTTATGTGTAGGAGAACATGATGAAAATCTCCCACGAGTTTTGGATGTACCCGCGAAGTATGCACCAACTCTCAATGTGAGAAAGGGCAATGCAAAGTACCGAAGAGGCTAGCAAATATGGTGGTGGAAGTGCCATGAAAACCGCAGCTTAGAACTCACAAGTAAAAAGATTCCAACTAGAAATATGATCTTACAAGGTATAATGAAAATCACTCCATGAGGGACTGTGGCAAATGAACAAGTCACTGTTGGGACCCCAACCGTAGCGCATAACACAAAGTCATTACGGTTGTTTTTAACATTAGAAGTCATATGTCATCATGCTATCAACTGGATATTTAAGTGTGGCACAGCTTCACGTTTTCTAGACCAACCATTAATCATTCCACTTTACTAAACCATCATGTTTTACCATTAATCATATTAATATCTCAAAACAACATTAATGATTCAAGTGACACAATTTAATGATCTACAAGATTATGTATCATTTCATCATACCATCTACCACATCAAACATTTTCTGTTCTTAACCAAACACCAATCAACTTATCTAAAAATAAACTCTCCAAGTATTTAACAATGAGATATGAGAGTATAACATAAGAAAACTAACAGCTCTAACAAGAGATGCATGAAAAACAAGAGCTAATAGTATTGAAGTAACATAGAAGAATACTCAACAAATATAAATAAAGAATACGAGTATTCATAAGAAAAAGCGGAGCGTGTCTCTCTCCCACAAAGGAATGCTAGGATCCATTTTATTCAGAGAATGAAAATAACGAAAACAAATAGACGCTTCAAGTAAAGCACATAAGATGTGTCGGAATTAAAATATAGTTTCACTAGAGAGGACCTGATAGTTTGTTGATGAAAAAGGGGATGACTTGGGCATCCCCAAGATTAGACGCTTGAGTCTTCTTGAAATATGCTTGGGTGACCCACGGGGGCATCCCCAAGCTTAGGCTCTTTCATCTTCTTGATCACATCACATCATCCTTCTCTCTTGATCCTTGAAAACTTCCTCCACACCAAACTCAAAGTAGTCTTCATTAGAGGGTTAGTGCATAATCAAAAATTCTTATATTCTGCATGGACGCAATTGCTACCAATGCTACTGGATATTAGCTACAGCCACTGATACTTTATGGAACAAAAAGATCCATTCAAAAACAACAAAAGAGGCATTGCAAAATAAATGGCAGAATCTGTCAAAAACAGAACAGTCCATAAAGACGAATTTTTTCGAGGCAATTAACTTGCTCAAATAAGAAAACTCAAAACTAATGAACGTTGCATACATATCTGAGGATCACGCACAAAAAATCCCAGGTCATTTTGATTTTTCTGTGAATTCGTACGAATTAAACGGTGGACAGCAGAAAAACTGTTCCTGCGCAGGAATCCAAATCTAGCATCAACTTTCTACTAGAGGCTTAACTTGACACAACAATGCAATAAAATAAAGATACAAAGGAATTGCTACAGGGGTGAGCATGTTCCTTGACACAAAAAAAATAAAATAACAGAAATAAAAAGTGGGTTGTCTCCCATAAGCCCTTTTCTTTAACGCCTTTCAGCTAGGCACAGAAAGTGATATTCAAGTAGCATCCAAATCAAGAACGGAAATCCTCTCAACTATGCATTGTATTTTATCTATATAAGGTTCAGAGGTTCCTCTTTCATTACTTTTAGGTTTACTACTTTCATCAAATGGGTTTTGAGGGACAATCCAATCAAATTTTTCTTTCAAAGCTTCATGCATAGCTACAAGTTTAATAGGTATTGGTACTTTAATTTTCTCCCCCTTAGTAGGTTCGGTTTTTCCAACTTTTTCAAGTGCATTAATAACATCTACACATGAGCCTAGCATATTAAAACGATCGAAGACTTTTCTAGCTTCTATAGCGACATCACCAAATTCTTTAACCAAGGTTTGCATAATAAAATCTTTCTTTTCAGCATTTTTAACATCATGGGGGTTAAGGAACATTTGTTGCATTATGGGGTGAAGGTTAACAAACCTAGCCTCTAATATGTGAACTAAAGAAGCTGCAGCAGTTTCATAATTTGGGGCAAGTTCTGCTATGGATTTCTCCTCAAGATCTTTATGCTTACTAACATGATTAAAGAATTCTTCAATATTTTCTTTTCCAATTATAGAGCCACTACCTACTGACAGGTATTCCAGGGTGTACTTAGGAAGCAACATTTTAGCAAAAATAAAACTAAACCGAAATGAAAATAGTAATGCAAGTAACTATTTTTTTTTGTATTTTCGATATTAAGCCAACAAGACAGTAATAAAAATAAACTAAGCAAGACAATAACAAAATAAAAAGATTGGATGTGAGAGACTCCCCTCGCAGAAGAGCTTGATCTCCCTGGCAACGGTGCCTGAAAAAATGCTGGCGCTAAGTTGACGAGGGAGTGTGAAAGTCTTCTGAACAGAGGTGCTTCTTCTCCCCGGGAACGGCGCCAGAAAAATGCTTGATGCACCGATGTGGTGTTGTTGGGAAACCCCAAGAGGAAGGTATGAAGTAGTGCAGCAGCAAATTTCCCTCAGTTATGAAACCAAGGTTATCGAACCAGTAGGAGATGAAGGCGCTTCTGAAGGTGTCAACGGCGCTAGAGAAGAGCTTGGCGTGTAGCTGACGTGGAACCTGCACACAACGCTACCAAGATACTTTGCCCCAACTTCACAGTGAGGTTGTCAATCTCATTGGCTTGCTGTAACAAAGGATTAAACGTATAGTGTGGAAAATGATGTTTGTTTGTAGAGAATGAAAGTAACAGGATTCCAGTAGGTTGTTTTATCAGTTTAAAGAAAAGGACCGGGGTCCACAGTTCACTAGTGGTGTCTCTCCATAAATAATAATAGCATACATGAGGGTAAACAAATTACAGCTGGGCAATTGACAGAATAAAGAACTGCATAATGATGCATATACAAGTCATGATTTCTAGTGTGAGATTCATTTGGGCATTACAACATGATACATAGACCGTCATCCAACTGCATCTATGACTAATAATCCACCTTCAGGATAGCATCCGCAACACCATTCAGTATTAAGTTGCAAGAAACAGATTATTGCATTAAGTAAAGTGTGTAATGTAAGTAGCACAAATATCCTTAGATAAAGAACTATTGTTTTATCCCTAGTAGCAACAGTACATCTACAATCTTAGAGGTTGCTGTCACTCCCACAGATTAAATAGAGACATGAACCCACTATCGAGCATAAATACCCCCTCTTGGAGTCACAAGCATCTACTTGGCCAGAGCATCTACTAGTAACGGAGAGCATGCAAGATCATAAATAACGCACTCACAAGATATATTATGAAGCAAATGACATAGTACTCAATTATTCATCGGATCCCAGCAAACATAACATGTAGCATTGCATAAAGATGATCTTGATATGATAGGCAGCTCACAAGATCTAAACATGATGGCACAATAGGAGAATACAACCATCTAGCTACTGCTATGGACCCATAGTCCAAGGATGAACTACTCACGCATCAGTCCGGAGGCGGGCATGGTGATGTAGAGCGCTCCGGTTATGATTCCCCTCTCCGGTAGGGTGCTGGGAAGAGCTTCTGAACCCCCCCCCCCCCCCCCGAACTAGGGTTGACGGCGGCGGCGGCTCTAGAACGTATAGTGGAAAAGTGTTCGCGTGTTAGGTCTTGATCTGTCGGGGGTATAAGTAGGCGAAAGGGCGAAGGCGGTGGAGGCCCGAGGGCCCCACACGACGTGGGCACGCGGCCAGGAAGGGGGCCGCGCCACCACATGATGTGGGCGCCTTGGTACCCTCCTTCGTCTCCTCTTCGGACTTCTGGAACGTGTCGGGAAAAATAGGGACTTTGGCTTTTGATTCGTCCAATTCCGAGAATATTTCCTTAACAGCTTTTCTGAAACCAAAAACAGCAGAAAACAGGGAACTGGCACTGTGTCATCTTGTTAATAGGTTAGTCCCAGAAAATGCATAAAAACCATATAAAGTGTATATAAAACATGTGGCAATTGGTATAATTTAAGCATGGAACATAAGAAATTATAGATACGTTGGAGACGTATCAGCCGCGTGGCCTGGGGAGCCGTCGCAGGCGCCTGGCCTGCGTGCGCGCAGGCGCCCGGCGTCCAGTCGCGTCGCGCGTTGGAAACCGCCGATGACTGCGCCATTAACGCGTCCAGACCGGCCTGCTGCACGGCGCGTTAAATGACGCCTGAGGGGGCGCTGTGTGTATGACGGGCGGGCCAGCCCTATCAGACGCATGTCCGCCCCCATAGTTTGGAGGTACTCTCGGGGGTGCCGGACACGAGTTTGCTCGGGGCGAGGCAATGGGGGGAGGGGGTGCCGCTGGTGGCTTTTTTGGCGTCCGGACCTCCAATGGGCCTTTGGGGGTCGTGATACGTCTCAAACGTATCTATAATTTCTTATGTTCCATGCTTATATTATACCCATTGCTACATGTTTTATATACACTTTATATGGTTTTTATGCATTTTCTGGGACTAACCTATTAACAAGATGCCACAGTGCCAGTTCCTGTTTTCTCCTGTTTTTGGTTTCAGAAAAGTTGTTAAAGAAATATTCTCGGAATTGCACGAAACAAAAACCAAAGTCCCTATTTTTCCTGGAAGCATCCAGAAGACCGAAGAGGCGTCAAGGAGGGGCCACAGGGCGCCCACACCTGGTGGAGGCGCGGGTTCCCCCTACCGCGCCACCATATGGTGTGGGGCCCACGGCCCTCCACCGACGTTGCCCTTTCGCCTATTTAATCCTCCCGACGGGAAAACCCTAAGGACCCTAGCACTTTTCCACGAAACATCCCGTAGTCGCCGCCGTCGTCAACCCTAGTTCGGGAGGGTTCTGCAGCTCTTCCCGGCACCCTGCCGGAGAGGGGAATCATCACCGGAGGGCTCTACATCACCATGCCCGCCTCCGGACTGATGCGTGAGTAGTTCATCCTTGGACTACGAATCCATAGCAGTAGCTAGATGGTTGTCTTCTCCTTATGTGCTACCATGTTTAGATCTTGTGAGCTGCCTAACACGATAAAGATCATCTTTATGTAATGCTACATGTTGTGTTTGCCGGGATCCGATGAATATTGAGTGCTATGTCATTTGCTTCATAATATATTATGTGTGTGTTATTTACGATCTTGCATGCTCTCCGTTGCTAGTAGATGCTCTGGCCAAATAGATGCTTGTGACTCCAAGAGGGAGTATTTATGCTCGATAGTGGGTTCATGTCTTCATTTAATCTGGGGGAGTGACAGCAACCTCTAAAATTGTGAATGTACTGTTGCTACTAGGGATAAAACAGTAGTGTTTTGTCTAAGGATAATTGTATTACTTACATTACACACTTTGCCTAATGCAATAATCTGTTGCTTGCAACTTAATACTGAAAGGGGTGCGGACGCTAACCGGAAGGTGGATTATTAGTCATAGATGCGGTTGGAACGGTCTATGTATATTGTTGTAATGCCCAAATGAATCTCATACTAGACATCATGACTATAGTATATGCATCATTATGCAGTTCTTTATTTTGTCAATTGCCGAACTGTAATTTGTTTACCCGCATGTATGCTATTATTTATTTATGGAGAGACACCACTAGTGAACTGTGGACCCCGGTCCTTTTCCTTACATTGATAATACAACCCACTACAAACTGTTACTTTCATTCTCTTCAAACAAACATCATTTTCCACACCATACGTTTAACCCTTTGTTTACAGCAAGCCGGTGAAATTGACAACCTCACTGTTTCGTTGGGGCAAAGTAGTTTGATTGTGTTGTGTGCAGGTTCCGCGTTGGTTATCGTAAACGGCGCCGCCAACAACCTTCATAAGAACATTCAACTCCTACTGGATTGATAACCTTGGTTTCATAACTGAGTGAAATTTGCTGCTGCACTACTTCATACCTTCCTCTTGGGGTTTCCCAACAACACCGCACCGGTGCATCAAGCTAATTTCTGGCGCCGTTGCCGGGGAGTTGGAGCACTTCTGCAAAGGGAGTCTCTCACTTCCAATCTCTTTACTTTGTTATTGTATTGCTTAGTTTATTTTTATTATTGTCTTGTTTGCGTATTATTATTAAAAACACAAAAAATAGTTACTTGCATTTATTTATTTATTTATTTCGATTTAGTTTTATTTTGCTAAAATGTTGCTCCCTAAGTACACCCTGGAAGACCTGTCAGTAGGTAGTGGTTCTATAATTGGAAAAGATAACATTGAAGAGTTCTTTAATCATGTTAGTAAGAATAAAAATATTGAGGATAGATCCATAGCAGAACTTGCCCCAAATTATGAAACTGGTGCAGCTTCTTTAGTTCACATATTAGAGGCTAGGTTTGTTAACATTCACCCCATAATGCGACAAATGTTTCTTAACCTTCATAATGTTGAAAATGCTTAAAAGAAAGATTTTATTCTAGAAACCTTGCTTAATGAATTTGGAGATGTTGCTATAGAAGCTAGGAAAGTCTTTGATCGTTTTAATATGTTGGGCTCATGCGTAGAGGTTATTAATGCCCGTGAAAAGTTAGGAAAAACCGAACGTAAAAAGGGGGAAGAAATCAAAGTATCAATACCTATTAAATTTGTAGCCATGCATGAAGCCTGGGAAGAAAATTTTGATTGGATTGTCCCTCAAAACCCATTTGATGAATGTAGTAAACCTAAAAGTGATGAAAGAGGAACCTCTGAAACTCATATAGATAAAATACAATGCATAGTTGAGAGGATTTCTGGTCTTGATTTGGATGCCACTTGAGTTTTACTTTCTGTGCCTAGCTGAAAGGCGTTAAAGAAAAGCGCTTATGGGAGACAACCCACTTTTTATTTCTGTTATTTTTCTTTTTCTTGAGTCAAGGAGAATGCTTACCTCTGTAACAACTCCTTTGTATCTTTATTTTATTGCATTGTTGTGTCAAGTAAAACCTCTAGTAGGAAGTTGATGCTAGATTTGAATTTCTGCGCAGGAACAGTTTTCTTCTGTCCACCGTTTAATTCGTAAGAATTCACAGAAAAATCAAAATTACCTGAGATTTTTGTGCGTGATCCTCAGATATGTACGCAACTTTCATTAGTTTTTAGTTTTCTGATCTGAGCAAGTTAAGTGCCTCGAACAAATTTGTCTTTACGGACTGTTCTGTTTTTGACAGATTCTGCCATTTATTTTGCAATGCCTCTTTTGCTGTTTTTTAATTGATCTTTTTGTTCCATAAAGTATCAGTGGCTGTAGCTAATGTCCAGTAGAATTGGTAATGATTGTGTTCATGCATAATATGAGAATTTTTGATTATGCACTAACCCTCTAATAAAGTTTACTTTGAGTTTGGTGTGGAGGAAGTTTTCAAGGATCAAGAGAGAGGATGATATGATGTGATCAAGAAGATGAAAGAGCCTAAGCTTGGGGATGCCCCCGTAGGTCACCCAAGCATATTTCAAAGGAGACTCAAGCGTCTAAGCTTGGGGATGCCCAAGGCATCCCCTTTTTCATCAACAAACTATCAGGTCATCTCTAGTGGAACTATATTTTAATTCCTTCACATCTTATGTGTTTTACTTGAAGCGTTAGTTTGCTTTTATTTTTGCTTTGTTATTTTAGTTTTCTGAATAAAATGGATCTCAGCATTCTTTTATGTTTATGGCGAAAGCTGAAAGCCTCATCAGTTATCTTTTATGTTTATGGCGAAAGCTGAAAGCCGCAGCACTTATTGTTTTATGTTTATTGCGAAAGCTGAAAACCGCGGTAGCTAGGTTATACTCTCTTGTTTCATTGTTAAATACTTGGAGAGTTTATGTTTAAATAAGTTGCTTGGTGTTTGGTTGGAAACAAAAAATGCTAAATGTGGTAGATGGTATAATGAAAAGATATACATGCTCTTATGGATTGTTATCTTGTATGTTGTGGTGCTTGGCAATTGTTTTGAGCTCTCAAGTAGATCATGTTTAAGCTTTTACATCATGTAGTTAAAACCCATTAGTGAAGAACTACCATAAAACTTGTTGAAATTTGGTTTGCATGTTTGGTATCTCTAAGGTCTAGATATTTTCTAGTAAAGGTGTTTGAACAACAAGGAACACAATGTAGAGTTTTATAATGCTTGCAATATGTTTTTATATACGTCTTGTTGTCATAGTTAATACTTGTGTTTGCTTCAAATAACCTTGCTAGCCAAAGCCTTGTACTGAGAGGGAATGCTTCTCGTGCATCCAAAACCTTGAGCCAAAACCCATGCCATTTGTGTCCACCATACCTACCTACTACATGGTATTTCCTGCAATTCCAAGCAAATACTTCGTGTGCTAAATTTTATTCAAAACTTATTATCCCTTATTTGTGTTAATGTTTATTAGCTCATGAGGAAGTATATGGTGTTACGGATATCAACCTTGTCATTTGCTTTTAGACAGACTTTCACCAACTGGACAAGTGGCATATACACCGCTTATCCATTAATTTTGCAAAAAGAGCTGGCAAATGGGGTGCCCAGTCCCAATTAATTACAACTTTAACCGCTGCATTCTCTTCACATTTTTGCCCTGATCTAATCAGCAAGCAATGATACTAGTTTTTAACTACATGTGTAAACAAAAGAGATAAGAGGGATGATCTGCCTTGCTGGTAGAAATAACGTCCTTCAATGGGAGCCGCTCTTGAAAGTCTGGTTGACAAGGGGGGTAGAGTGCCCATTACCATTCGTTGACAATGACAAACACCACTCAAAAACTTACTTTTATGCTCTCTATATGATTTCAAAAACCTATAAAAATTAAAAAGCTCTAGCACATGCTTGTATCCCTGCTTCCCTCTGCGAAGGGCCTATCTTTTACTTTATGTTGAGTCAGTTTACCCACTTCTTTCTATCCCCGAAGCAAACACTTGTGTCAACTGTGTGCAAGAATTCTTATATGCTTACTTATTGCACTTATTATATTGCTTTGTGTTGACAACTATCTATATGATATACATGTTCAAAAGTTGAAAGCCAATGCTGAAACTTATATCTTCCTTTGTGTTGCTTCAATGCTCTTTTACTTAGAAACTATTGCTTTATGAGTTAACTCTTATGTAAATCTTTTTGATGCTTGTTTGAAAGTACTATCCATGAAAAGTTTTTACTTATATGATGTAGTTGCTTACTCCTTGTCTATTTGTTAGATCATTGGCTTGAGTCACTTCATTCATAACATCAGCCTTACAATATTATATGATCAAGATTCTGTGAAAGCATGTCACTTCAGAAATTATTTGTTGTTATCGTTTTACCTACTCGGGACGAGTAGAACTAAGCTTGGGGATGCTTGATACGTCTCAAACGTATCTATAATTTCTTATGTTCCATGCTTATATTATACCCATTGCTACATGTTTTATATACACTTTATATGGTTTTTATGCATTTTCTGGGACTAACCTATTAACAAGAAGCCACAGTGTCAGTTCCCTGTTTTCTGTTGTTTTTTGTTTCAGAAAAGTTGTTAAGTAAATATTCTCGGAATTGCACGAAACAAAAGCCAAAGTCTCTATTTTTTCCGGAAGCATCCAAAAGACCGAATAGGCGTCGAGGAGAGGCCACAGGGCGCCCACACCTGGTGGAGGCGCGGGTCCTCCCCCTCCCCCCCCCCCCCCCCCACCGCCGCGCCACCATATGGTGTGGGGCCCACACGGCCCTCCACCGACGTTGCCCTTTCGCCTATTTAATCCCCCCGACGGGAAAAACCGAGCACTTTTCCACGAAACATCCCGTAGCCGCCGCCGTCGCAGTAGCTAGATGGTTGTCTTCTCCTTATGTGCTACCATGTTTAGATCTTGTGAGCTGCCTATCATGATCAAGATCATCGTTGTGTAATGCTACATGTTGTGTTTGCTGGGATCCGATGAATATTGAGTGCTATGTCATTTGCTTCATAATATATTACGTGTGTGTTATTTATGATCTTGCATGCTCTCCGTTGCTAGTAGATGCTCGGGCCAAGTAGATGCTTGTGACTCCAAGAGGAAGTATTTATGCTCAATAGTGGGTTCATGTCTTCATTTAATCTGGGGGAGTGACAGCAACCTCTAAAATTGTGAATGTACTGTTGCTACTAGGGATAAAACAGTAGTGCTTTGTCTAAGCATAATTGTATTACTTACATTACACACTTTGCCTAATGCAATAATCTGTTGCTTGCAACTTAATACTGAAAGGGGTGCGGACGCTAACCGGAAGGTGGATTATTAGTCATAGATGCGGTTGGAACGGTCTATGTATATTGTTGTAATGTCCAAATGAATCTCATACTAGACATCATGACTATAGTATATGCATCATTATGCAGTTCTTTATTTTGTCAATTGCCCAGCTGTAATTTGTTTACCAGCATGTATGCTAATATTTATTTATGGAGAGACACCACTAGTGAACTGTGGACCCCGGTCCTTTTCCTTACATTGATAATACAACCCACTGCAAACTGTTACTTTCATTCTCTGCAAACAAACATCATTTTCCACACCATACGTTTAACCCTTTGTTTACAGCAAGCCGGTGAGATTGACAACCTCACTGTTTCGTTGGGGCAAAGTAGTTTGATTGTGCTGTGTGTAGGTTCCGCGTTGTTATCGTAAACGGCGCCGCCAACAACCTTCAGAAGAGCATTCAATTCCTACTGGATTGATAACCTTGGTTTCATAACTGTGGGAAATTTGCTGCTGCACTATTTCATACCTTCCTCTTGGGGTTTCCCAACAACACCGCACCGGTGCATCAGGTCGTTTGAAGGGTGCCGGTGGAGATGCTCTTAGAGGGTGGTCTCGGTGGGTCGGCTATTGTCCCTAGCGTGTTAGCGACCATCACAATAATGAAGCGAGAGGAGGAGGGGAAATTGGTAGGAGGAGGCTTGATTTCAGAACGACGCTAGTGGCGGTAAGGAGGAAGAAGAATGAGAGGGAGTTGTGGTAGTGAGGCAGTAGGTGAGACAAAAGAGGGATGCAAGCAATGGCAGAGCCACCTCACTCGAGCAGCCCGGGCGAACCCTATTTTGAGGCGATGTTGCCTGAACTTTGAACCACAAAACACCATTAGCAAACCATGTATTAACCATATTTCTTAATAGAGATGTTGCAGCTGAGCCCCGACAGTTGTCCGGGGTTGCGGAGAGCTAGCTCAGCCCCGAGATGCAAGAGGCATTCACTCCTAATGAAATGGGACAAACAATCACACCTCAGAGATGCTCGATTACTACCTTTCTTATTCGGGACATAGTGGGCGCGTTTGGTAGGCTGCATCGTTTTTGGCTAGGTCGCATGGGCACTGAAATGAAGAGAATCTTTCACCTTTTGCCATCCATCTGTTGCGCTTCGCGTTGTGGCCAGCACGGTGCGTAAAGCACCCCAGGGACAGGCCCAGCAGGAACGCTGGAATCGACAGTTTCTCCCCATGCAGGCCAGCATGAACCTTAAGGCTGCCTAGTTTTCAGTGCCGGCTGCATGGTGCTCTCACGCTGCATGCAGCACGCAGCCAAACCAAACACCAAGCTATGCATGCTACCTACCCAACCTACCATCATGCTACCTACCAAACGAATGGCTGTATAAGTACGTTGCATCGTCTCCCGAAAAACAGGCCCTCTGGGGACTGTCCCGTTCTTCTCCTTGGGCCAGGTTTTGGGGCTGCAGCCTACCAAACGCACCCAGTGAGATTTACAACTCAGCCATTGCAGTGTAAAACTTATAGAAAGCGAAAGATGAAAGGAGACGAGGAAAGGGAAGTGGATGTACAACCCAGCCACTCAGGTTCAAATCCTCATGAACGTGGATTTGAGTTCTTAATATTAAAAAGTTTTTGTAGGGGCTTCCACTACCACGTTCCCTTTAAGTTTAAAGTAGACAAAGATGACCACTTGATAACCAAACATACAAGTGCATTTTGCATGTACCTTATAGAAGAAGTGGTGAAACGGCCACCCGAGCACTCCCCATGGGCTACACGGCTGAGCTACAGTCAACTGAACACTGCCACTAATACGTCTCCAACGTATCTATAATTTCTTATGTTCCATGCTTATATTATACCAATTGCTACATGTTTAATATACACTTTATAGCATTTTTATGCATTTTCTGGGACTAACCTATTAACAAGATGCCACAGTGCCAGTTCCCTGTTTTTTGTTGTTTTTTGTTTCAGAAAAGCTGTTAAGGAAATATTCTCGGAATTGGACGAAACAAAAGCCGAAGTCCCTATTTTTCTCGGAACCATCCAGAACACCGAAGAGGAGGAGAAGACGGAGACCGAGGTGGCCTCACCATGTGGTGGCGCGGCCCCACCTCTGGCCGCGCCGCCACATGATGAGGGCCCCTCGGAGCTCCACCTCCTTCGCCCTTTGGCCTATAAATACCCCCCGTTGAAATAAGACCTAAGACCCGAGCACTTTTCCACGAAACATTACGGAGCCGCCGCCGTCGTCAACCCTAGTTCGGGAGGGTTCAGAAGCTTTTCTCGGCACCCTGCCGGAGAGGGAATCATTACCGGAGGGCTCTACATCACCATGCCCGCCTCCGGACTGATGCGTGAGTAGTTCATCCTTGGACTACGGGTCCATAGCAGTAGCTAGATGGTTGTCTTCTCAACTTGTGCTATCATGTTTAGATCTTGTGAGCTATCTATCATGATCAAGATCATCTTTATGTAATGCTACATGTTGTGTTTGCTGGGATCCGATGAATATTGAGTACTATGTCATTTGCTTCATTATATATTATGTGAGTGCGTTATTTATGATCTTGCATGCTCTCTGTTACTAGTAGATGCTTTGGCCAAGTAGATGCTTGTGACTCCAAGAGGGGGTATTTATGCTTGATAGTGGGTTCATGTCTTCATTTAATCTGGGGGAGTGACATCAAGCTCTAAGATTGTGAATGTACTGTTGCTACTAGGGATAAAACAGTAGTTCTTTGTCTAAGGATAATTTGTCTACTTACATTACACACTTTGCTTAATGCGATAATCTGTTGCTTGCAACTTAATACTGAAAGGGGTGCGGATGCTATCCGGAAGGTGGATTATTAGTCATAGATGCAGTTGGATAACGGTCTATGTATCATGTTGTAATGGCCAAATAAATCTCACACTAGACACCATGACTTGTACATGCATTATTATGCAGTTCTTTATTTTGTCAATTGCCCAGCTGTAATTTGTTTACCCTCATGTATGCTATTATTATTTATGGAGAGACACCACTAGTGAACTGTGGACCCCGGTCCTTTTCTTTACATTGATAATACAACCTGCTGCAAATTGTTACTTTCATTCTCTGCAAACAAACATCATTTCCCACACCATACGTTTAACCCTTTGTTTACAGCAAGCTAGTGAGATTGACAACCTCACTGTTAAGGTTGGGCAAAGTATCTTGGTTGTGTTGTGTGCAGGTTCCGCGTTGGTTATCGTAAACGGCGCCGCCAACAACCTTCAGAAGAGCATTCAACTCCTACTGGATTGACAACCCTGGTTTCAGAATTTGCTGCTGCGCTACTTCACACCTTCCTCTTGGGGTTTCCCAACAACACCACACCGGTGCATCACCACCACGCCCCACGTCCTCTACTCTCCTCGTCGCCGAGGGTGTCCGACAGTGTAGTGCGTTTGGTAGCAAGGATCTAGCAACGAGCTGCAGTATTGGCGTGATGGCGCTTGAGACCGACACGGTGGAGAGCTCATGTTCGGTGGTCACGGTGCATGCAAAATGGATGCATTTGGATTATTTTAGATAAAGGGAGCTTTATTACTTAAAAAGTTTAAGTATTATATTCAGCCTCTGCATAACCAAGATGCACACAGCCGAAAAAGGTCTGAAGTTCGAAACACAAAAAGGCGAAATACATATCAAAATGATAAACTGTAAGCTCGCCTATGGAGGTGGAGGGCCAATCCGCATATTATGCTGCCATCCATGTCGGGATAAAAAGTCTCTCGCCGTATCCTCCGGTATGGTACACACTTCCATAAACAGGTCTCGATACCCCCACACGTTGCAACTGAGACCACGAACGGAGAGTAGTAGTAGTTTTGTAGATAACATGCATGAGAGAACAATTTTTATCATTAAAAATCTTATCATTTCTATATAGCCACAGCGACCATATTACGGCAAGCGCTCCTATCCTAATAAGTTGTTTGAATCTATTATCCACCCCATTTAGCAAGTCGCCAAAAATATTGGCAATGCTTTTGGGTGGATAAATAGTTGAACCTATCTGGATAATGGACCATATAGAACTAGCAAACTTGCACTCGAAGAATCAGTGTTTGATCATCTCGTCCTTATGACAGAAGACACACTGTTTACTTCCATGCCAGTCGCGTCTTGCAAGGTTCTTTTTAGTAAGAATAACCCCTCGACGAAGATACCACGCAAAAACTTTGTTTTTTAGTGGAATCTTCATCTTCTAGTTTTTCTTATTGTTATCAACCGGTACATCTGGTTGGATGAGCGTTGTATACATAGAGTCCACTGTGAATTTACCACTATTGTGTAAATTCCACCGAAATTCATCAGTCCCTTGTGTCAAATTGACAGAAGCTAGACGCTGAAGCAACTCGTGCCAAGCTATCAATCTGGGACCAACAAGATCTCGTCTAAACGTCACTGTTGGAATATGATCTACCAACACTTGAGCAAGCGTATCACTTTTATTACGTCCTTGGACTATAGCTTATAGCGCCGGATATTGCTCTCGGAGAGTGGTATTACCCAGCCATTTATCCTCCCAGAACCTTATCTCAGACCCATCCTTAATGGAGAATGAACCATATGGGAAGAAGAATTTCTTCGTCGCCATTAGGCCAGCCCAAAAATGTGAATCACCTGGTTTCCAAGAAACCTGTGATAACACACTAGAACCTATGTATTTCCTCCGAATGAGAGTTTGCCACACCCCATCTTCAGTCAGAAGCTTATACAACCACTTACCAAGGAGGGCTCTATTCTTGATCTAAAGATCATGAATCCCTAGACCACCGTGGTCCTTAGGGCGGCATACTACATCCCATTTTGCCAGTCGATACTTCTTTTTTTCACTATCCCCTTGTCAAAAGAATCTAGATCGAAAGTAGTCCAATCGATACAAGACTCCCTATGGTAACTGGAAGAAGGATATCATATACAGTACCATATTAGTAAGTACTGAATTGATGAGCACCAACCTACCACCCAAGGATAACAATTTTCCTTTCCAACTACTTAGTCTTTTTTGTAGTCTTTTCTCAACATGTTTCCATTGAGCTATCGTTAGCCTCTTAAAGTGTATTGGAATGCCAAGATAGTTAATTGGAAACTGGCCAAGCCCACAACCGAATAACTCAGCATATTGGGCAACCTCGTCATGAGCATCGCCAAAACAAAACAATTCACTCTTATGGAAATTAATTTTTACACCGGAAAGTTGCTTGAACGCTGATAATATTAATTTCAGGTTGCGTGCTTTTTCCATATCATGTTCCATAAATAGAATTGTATCGTCAGCATATTGGAGAATAGATAATCCGCCATCCACTAGGTGCTTTGTTGTGTTCCATTTGGAATACCGCTTTCTTAACCTCCTCCTCAGAATAAGGGGTTGTTAGATGGGCGTTTTCCTCATGGGAAACTTGCGGAATATCATTTGTTTGGGATTCGTCTTGCGTGAAATTATCCGCCTCCGGTTCACCAAACAAATTTTTATAATACTTCGTGATGTAGGATTTTAATTGCTCATGTCCTTCAATCGTACCCTCCTCGAGAGTGAATGAGTTTCTTTCTATGTCTGCCATTAGCAAGACTATGAAAGTATCTCGTATTCGAGTCTCCTTCCAAAATAAACTGGGCCTTTGATCGTTGGTACCATTTGAGCTCTTCTTCACGAAGAAGACCCGCCATCTCGACATTAGAACGATTTTTTAGCTCGATCTCTTGTGTTGATAACGGTCTGATTTCCGCAAATGCCTCTAACTCATCAATAATAGATGATAAACGAAGCTTTTCATTTTTCAAAAGACCAACCATTTTTCTAGCCCAACCTTTTAGGTGTTTACGCAACGCCGCTAATTTTATTATTCCACCTTTGTATTGGGCTTAAACCAGGCACAGGACTTTCCCATATCATTTTAACCATTTCGGAAAAACCTTCTCTATGTAACCAGCCCAATTCAAATTTGGATAGGGCAACCCAAAGTTGCACTGTGTCTAGTGTATTGGGTGTCGGAGCAGTAGCACCATGGTTGTGCAAGTGCAACTGAGGGAAGCAAGCTGGCATGCATTGCCGGCGGCGACGCGCATTAGTCGTGCTTGGTGACACTATTGAGGGGTGAATCGATTCTCTCGGCCACACGAAGGAGGGCGGATTTAGTCTAGAGCAGAGATGGTAGTCATGAGGCTGCCCCTAGGAGGTATGTAGCATCGCGGGCTGTTGTGCAGCCGGTAGTTGTAATAGGCACGATGAGGCTGTATGCCAGACCGTAAATGGTGTTTCTGGAACCAAGATTCGGTTTCGATGAGAATGGGTTTGCTCCTAGTTATATCGGATTTTTGACCGGTTTTCCGTTATTCACTGGTCAACATTCTTCTTCTTAAATCTTGACCAATGAAATAGGCAAAACATTTGCCTCGTGTGTCAAAAGAAACAACATGTAACTTAATTTCAACAACAACAAATAATTATAGGCACATCACAAAACAATTGTAAATACAAATATAGTCGGCTAAACCAAGTAGACAAATACTAAGGGTGTGTTCATTTTTGGAATGTGATGGAATGGAATGGAACCATTCCATTCCATCAGAGCGGAACCGTTCCATATTCTTGTGTTCAGTTCGGACAAAAAAAATGTTACGGAACGGTTCCATTCCTGTGTTTAGTTTTGGAATTGGATGAGAATGGAATGGAATCATTGCTAAATTTGATCAATTATTTCTAAACTTGATTAATTATTTCTAAACTTGATTAATTATTCCTAATCTTGATTAATATTGCTAAACTTGATTAAGTATTGCTAAAGTTAATGGATGATCATCCGGCCGGCCAGACCGGTGTATTCTGGATCTAGGAGGAATATTCCATTTTGAGGAACCACTCCATTCCATTCCATTACATTCTGCAATCGAACACAAGAACGGGCTCCAGGTGTGGAACCGTTCCGTTCCATTCCACCTCGTTCTGTAACTGAACACACCCACCCTAATATCCCTCGATTCCTTCGAGCGGGACAAGAACCATGCTATCCTCTGGGCCTATGGCCTCGAACTAAAATTTGTAGGGCAGGTCTAGCGGGAGCTCAGGCACCCGATCGCGCTCACACGGAAAAGAAAAGAAGGAAAGGAAGAACTCCACGTGAACTGTACTGTATACGAACCAATCAACTTCACGTCCATTAGTTTCGTTTGCTCTTTAATTCTTAAAAACTGGTAACTTTTAAACCAAGCACTGAAATTAAAATCTGTTTTCACCGTTAGGTTTCTCTCGACGAGTTCTTCAAAAGTAGACTCCCTATGATAATGTTTCGATAAAAATAATTAAAGCAACTTTTGTGTGCGACAAAGCAACTTTGGTGTGCTACGAACAAACTTTATGCGCGGGAAGAAACTAGATTCAAAACGGCGTTAGAAATACCCTAACCAGTCATCATGTTAGGGTGTTGTAGTAGCTAACATTTTTAGGCATCGAAGCAACATTTCTTGGCACAGAAGCAACTTTTATTGGCACGGAAATAACAATTCTTGGCACAAAAGCAACTTTTATCTTTGAGAAAGCAAAATTTTAGGCGACGCAACAATTTGGTGGGGGAAGCAACTTCCATGGAATATGAAGCAACATATGTGGGCGACGAATCAACTTTTGTGGACGCTAAAGTAATATTTGTCGAAGCATGTTTTGTGGGCGACCCAACAAATTTTGTGGGCGTCGGAGCAATTTTTGTGGGCGACTAAACATATTTTGTTGGTGATGGAGCAAATTTTGTGGGTGTCGAAGCAATTTTTATGGCGACGAAGCAAGTTATGTTGTTGGCGGAGCAAATTTTGTAGGCTACTGAACAAGTTTTGTGGACGACCCAGCAAGTTTTGTGGGTGAGGAAGCTAGTTTTGTGGGCGTCGGAGCAATTTTTGTGGGCGACGAAACATGTTTTGGTGGTGATGGAGCAAATTTTATGGGCGGTGAAGCAAGTTTTGTTAGTGACGGAGCAACTTTTGTAGGCGACCCAGCAAGTTTTATGGGTGAGAGAGCAAGTTTGGTAGGCGTCCAAGCAATTTTTTGTGGACGACACAACAAGTTTATGGGTGGCCCAGCAAGTTTTTTGGATGACAAAGCAAATTTGTGGATGGCGAAGCAAATTTTGTGGGCTGACGCGGCAAGTTTTATGGACAAGGAAGCAACATTTGTGGGCGGCGAAGCAAGTTTTGTGGGTGAGGAAGCTAGTTTTGTGGGCGTCGGAGCAAGTTTTGTGGGCGACGAAACATGTTTTGTTGGTGATGGAGCAAATTTTGTGGGCGGCGGAGCAAGTTTTGTTAGTGACAGAGCAAATTTTGTAAGCGACCCAACAAGTTTTATGGGTGAGAAAGCAAGTTTGGTAGGCGTCGAAGCAATTTTTATGGACGACACAACAAGTTATATGGGTGGCCCAGCAAGTTTTGTGGGTGACAAAGCAAATTTGTGGATGACGAAGCAAATTTTATGGGCTGACGCGACAAGTTTTACGGACGAGGAAGCAAATTTTGGTGGCTAGTTGTGGCGCGTGGTGGCTAGGGTTTGGTCGATGCACGGTGGCTAGAGTTTGCGAGCTCAGGGCAGGTAAGTGGGGATGAAAGTTGGCCATGCGTCCTGATATTGAGAATGACGGTCAAGGGGAGGGCGACAGGCTTCCTGTTGTAGTGTTGTCGTTGTCAGGTAGGCCGCGGGTGGACACCGTGGAGACATGCGGATGTTCCATCGTTGTACTCAAGACGCCTATCTGTCCCAAATTTAGATCAGAAATGGGTCGAACCAGACGCACGGCGGACAAAAATGAACATGGTTCAATTTTACGTCTACGTATTGGGTCTTGCTTTTGGTGTATCTTAACCCAAACGGATACACACGGATACAATGTGTTGCGCTCGTTGGAGTGATCTTGACAGATAAAAATGTACATTGTTCTTGCACGCCGGTCAGAACATCGACGACCTGCGAGACAACAAAACGAGACATCGAAACAACAAGGACAACCGGAATGATGAGATAACTATGGAGAAAATGTTGACTACTGAGCATGATCGGGTCAAGAGCAGGACGACGCACGGAACAGATCATGCTAACATGGCAAACCCACAAAACAGAGCATTAGAGCTGACCCGTTTCAGAAAAGAAAAGAAAAGGCACGCGCGCCGTGCATGCAGCGCGATGGCTGCATGGCTGTCCTATGCGATCAGCATGGACTAGCGGGTCGTCGCTGAGCGCTCGATCGCTCCGAATAGCGCAGCTGCGCTTCTAGGCATTTACCAAATTTGTATTTCCTTGCGTGCGCAGACCACCAAGACACGTGCATCACCAGAAACCGGTGCAAGTTCTCACTAGAAAAAGGAGCAATCCACATATAACGAGACAAAACCCCACGAGTAGGGGGGCGGGGCGGGGACAAGGATCACAAGCACGGAAGCACACACCAACCACTATAAAAGCAAGCAACGCCTTGTCCTCCTGGTGGCGGCCACCACCACTTCAGGCTAGAAGAAGAACAAGAAGAAAGCCCAGGCCAGTTAGAAGAAGCCCAGGCCAGTTAGAATGGGGAGGTCTCCTAGCTTCGAGGAGAGCGGACTCCTCAAGAAGGGCCCGTGGACTCCGGAGGAGGACGAGAAGCTACTCCAGTTCATCCAAAAGAACGGCCATGGCAGCTGGAGGAACCTCCCGAGGCTTGCTGGTACAGTTCACCTTCTATTTCTAAGACGACGATCAAGTTTGTGTCTGAAATTGTGTTCAAACAGCTGTAATCCCTTGATTGAACACCTGGTGTTTAACTGTTTATGTGTATGAAATTGCAGGGCTGAACAGATGTGGCAAGAGCTGCCGGCTGAGGTGGACCAACTACCTGAGGCCGGACATCAAGAGGGGCAAGTTCTCCCAGGACGAGGAGCAGACCATCCTCCACCTCCACTCCCTCCTCGGCAACAAGTAGGTCGCCGTAGCCCATACATATCAATGCGTCACTCGACCTCCATTGATCCGAACGCACGATCGAAACTCACCTACTGCTGTCACCTGATCAGGTGGTCGGCGATCGCGACGCACCTGCCGGGGCGGACGGACAACGAGATCAAGAACTTCTGGAACACGCACCTCAAGAAGCGGCTCATCCAGATGGGCTTCGACCCCATGACGCACCGCCCGCGGACCGACTTCTTCGACGCGCTGCCGCAGCTCGTCGCGCTCGCGGCGCTCCGGGGCCAGCTTGGCGCCGCCGCCGTCGACACCTCGGCGACGGCGCAGCTGCAGGGTGCCGGCGCCGACGTGGTGCCCTTCCTGCAGGCCGCCAAGCTCCAGTACCTGCAGTGCCTCCTCCAGTCCGCGGCCACCACAATTGCCTCGGCCTCAGCGGGCTCCAGCGCCGTCTTGGCGTCTGACGTCGAAGCGGCATGCTCGCCGCAGGGAACGACGGCGGCCGGTGCTTCTACTGCTGCTGCCTCAGCCTCAACGGCCGGCGATCAGCAGATGTCGTGCACGTTTTCCGAAGCGCATGTAACTGTTAGCAACGACCTCCTCCTCGGCTGTGGCGCCGCCGATGACTTCGATAACTACTGTCACGGTGGCTCGCTGCCTCCCCTCGCCGATCTATCCGACGCCGCGAACGGCCGGTGCAGCGCGACGGCTTCGTCCAGCTTCGTTGGCGGCGCGAACTGCCCCCTACCCTGGCCGGAGTTCTTTCCCGACGACGACCCCTTCATCACTGATTTCCTGACGTCGTAGGCTCGTAGCATAACACACTCAATACATGCAAGCAGTCAAGCACACGTTCTTAATTATGCGCTTATCATCGATTGATCTGTAAATTTTGCAGCATTTGCGTACACATTCATGTTTGCATGGCCTACGTCTCAAAAACTGCCCTGATGCAGTTTTCTCGAAGTAGCTAGTCAGAGTATGACTTTATTGTTGAAATAAAGTGAATTCCACCTTTCACCCTCTAGTTATGTATTTGTGACACTAATTATCCCATCTATAAAAAATTGTCTAGATTATCCCTTTTAAGAACTTTGGATCCTCCTTTTCTCACGTATTTCCATCGGGCAAGGTATGAGGTGACGAGTGAGGCTAAAAATACTATGAAAACAACGAGGAATTGAATAGATGGTGAAGAGAAAGTTGGACATCGTCGTCAATAGCGTTCTCCGGAATTTACATATTTGGACGCACCACACGGTACTAAGATGCCGACTATTCTAACAAAACATGCAGAATGACAAAATGGGGGCAAAACCAAGTTATTATATATATAATGTACTTCTGATTTTGTTCACTGAATGGGGTAATAAATGTCACAAATGCACAACTATAGCGTAAAAAGTGGAATTCAATCTCTATATCGACGATAATTCAAATGAAAAGGCATCCTTTAGATGCATAATCTCATTCTTATCAAAGCGAGGTCGAATGTCGATAGCACCGAAACAATCAAGACCAACAATTTTTTTTGATAGACAAAAATCCACATTTTGGACAACACAGAATCCAACATTGAGCCGCTCTCGTTGCAACGATGTTTTTGAATCTAACATGGAGCCGCTCTCCCTACAACGATGTTTTTTAACCTGGTCAAGAGGTCAAACTTGGGGGTGAGATGAAGCTTCAACCATGCTAGGACCGTAGGACATACATCCATGGATGCTACTTCATCTAACAAAAGAGACTAGATCACAGAGGTTTACTCGAGAAAATACTTGCTACGGCGAGCGCATGCTCACACACAAAATCACACTAGCCAGCTTCCAACATCAAAGAAATCATTGTTCATGGAGAAGTCGCAAGAAACAGGTTGAGGACATCACTTGACCCTCATCTAGTCGCTGCCATTGTCGTCGAACACTTCGATCCGACCCATCCCAAGACGGCCACGCCACCGCACATGTGCAACTTTGACAGTTATATGTGTTTAAGCATGCTTCGAAATGATCATAAATTATGATGCTGCGAAATGTTAAGCCTAATGATATAACGTTGACTCGATCAACTTTGCTAATGTCTCGTACAATAAGATAAATTTTACCGTAGATTTATTTTTGTTTGCACAAGTATGCCGTCCTTGATTTTCCGAACGGCCAGAGAGGATGTAATGTGCTAATGTAGACACAGTAGTATAGTTTTTTCTTGAACGATCGAGTGTCTGAGCATGAATGACAAATTTTCGATGCTTCCGCCAGGCAAACTGAGAAATTCTCTGACACTGTATATATGCGTGGAACATCCGTTTTGCAACTTCAAATCATGAGCGTGGTACACGTACGCGTGAAAATTTGCGTTGACGCGACGAGATGCAAAGGAGAGGTTGCTCTCTTGGGCCTTTCTTGATTGTTGGCGACCAAACCTCCTACTAATGAGACTACAATGTTTCAGGTGATTGTGCGTTCAACATAAAGGTAGTGTGGGGATTTTGTCCTTAAAGAATAATAATAAGTGGCTATCATTTCCATACCTTTTGTTGGGCAGGTATGGGTTGCTTCACTGCTCACCGAATCTAAATGACCTAGCAACCCTCATTTGATCAATTAAAACTCAAAATAACAGCCTTTAACTCTAAAGGCTATCTAAATTCAGATGAACAACACTCTATTACGCTTAGAGTAGTAAAGACAACCCAATGGAAGCAACACTGAGAAATAAACCTACCACGGGTCGTTTGGGCCAATTCAGATGGAAACAATATATGACTTCTAAGCATCCATCAAGCCAAACCTGCATGCTACATGTTGTTGCTGCTGCCGCCCTTCCCCACCCCTCCCCAATTCGTGCTTGCATTTTCCATTCCACGTGACTTTCCCTATGTAGAAATATGAAAAAGGGAAGGAGGTAGAAAAATTTAGAGATGCCGCCAGCGTCATATCTCACGTGCAGATTCCATCCAACAAAATCAGTGGGCCGTCTGCTATGGCTGTTTTGAGGTCGGGGCACTGCGAAAATATCCATGCTTTTGTCACTCTATGAGTCTATGAGACACCAAAACCAGTGGTGTCATGCGGTACGAATGATTGTAGATCTCATCAAGTTCGCTAGTCAGGGAGGCAACTACGTCGAACCGTCGAGGATGAGAAAGGGCAGCGGAGGTGGCAGGGCCGGGACCGTGGGGAGCCTCTGTGGGGCGGAGAATCACATGTGCCCACGGCGATGCGGTCCAGCATGCGATGGGGTTGCACGCCGGTTTGGGAAGGCGGGGACACCAGTTTGGGAGGTGGCAGCGCATGGCTAGTCGGCGGCGTAGGAAGGCGGTGGTATAGTGCATGTCACACGCGGGTAAATTCTAGAGATCACTATTAGAACATGTGTAATGGTCTTATCTAAGCAATGCCATGTAAGATGATCGCTGAGTTGGAGAAGAGGAAAAGAGAGGGTTTTCTTCTCTTAGTTAGTAACAATTCTCTCACTGCAAAGTTAGGAAATTTGGTTATTAGAAAAAAGACTAAGAAAATAACGTATTTTACATCATTATCATATCTAAATTATCGTGACATGTGTAACATAAGACCGTCTTATCAACCATTATATATACCCTTAGGCCATGTACAATGCAAGGTGTTTAGGTAGGTGCTTACAAAAATAAACCAATCGTTTTCATAAGCACCGGTGCCTATTTTTATAGGAGGGGTGCTTAGCTAAGCATTTGTCTAGTACAAATAAGCACCTGTGCTTAGCTAAAAACCGGTTTATTTTCTAAGCACCTCTCATAAGCACCTTGCATTGTACATGCTCTTAGAGTGCAAGATCGAGGAAGTTTGTGAGCGTGATTTGCACGGATCAGGTAAGGCCGAGAGGATGGTTTGAACATTTCAAGCTATGTTTAAATGGTACATCATTCGACGATTCCGCATCGTTAGATCAAGATGATCAATGTAAACTATTACTCCCTCGGATTCGTGCATTTACAATTTTTGCACAAACTGTTTTAAAAAGAAGAAGCTTAATATAGCACAAACTGGCGACAGCTATTTGGGTTAAGACTTTATTTATTAGGTGAGATATAGTGGCCCCCAAATGGGCCCATGGAATGATTACTCTGGGCCAGCTGTTGCATTAGTGAGCCCACGTGCATCCTTTTGTGAGCCCACTGCACACTAAAGATCAAGGAAAAATATTGCCTGCCGTGCCGATAAGCCTTTCCTCGCCAAGCCCACGCCCACTGCGCTCTCTCCCTACCCCCGACTCCGCTGCTCCCGTCCCCGTCTCTCTTGGCGCCGGAGCCCTAAACCCTAGGCCTCGCCGTCGGCGGAGGCGGCTGAAGCGATGTCGCACTTCGGGAGGTCGGGTCCGCCGGACATCCGCGACACCTTCTCCCTCCTCGTCCTCAACATTAGCTTCCGTGAGGAAACCCTAACCCTAACAGAATCGCTCCCCTGAGGTGTTCGCTCCATCTAATCCGCTCCCCCGCCCTTCTCCATCGCAGGAACAACGGCTGACGACCTACACCCTCTCTTCGACCGCTACGGCAAGGTCGTGGACGTCTTCATTCCGCGGGATCGGAGGTGAGGAGCCGCGCGGCCCTGAGCAAATTGTGTTGTTATTTCTTTTTTTGATGTTCGATGTATCCTTTCTGAAATTGTTGGTTGTTCTCAAGGACTGGGGACTCTAGGGGTTTCGCGTTCGTACGCTACAAGTACGCTGATGAGGCTCAGAAGGCTGTAGATCGGCTTGATGGTGGGTCACTGATTCCCCGTTTGTTTCTTGGGGACAAACTTGGATGCCTTTAAGGATGAATCTTACTGTTTTCTGCAGGGCGTAATGTGGATGGCAGGAACATCATGGTGCAGTTTGCCAAGTATGGCCCTAATGCGGAGCCAATGTAAGTGGGATTCTTCCAATCATGTTGTGCATACCTCGAAACGTGTAGTATGCATTTTGAGTTGTATTCGATTAGACCCAGGGATCATTTGGTTACAGGGTTTACAGAGTTTCATACTTGCACTTGACGCGGGCCAAAAAGTACAAATAGATAAGATCTTATGAAAAAAAAAGATAACTCTGTCCTTATGAAAACAAAATATGTTGAGAAAATAAATATTGCTCACAAAGGTCTGTATGAATATTTAACCCTACTTTTATGTGGTTATTTTTCTCTTTTGAACTTAAATCACTGCTATTAGAGCCTTCATTGTGTGATTTATATGTTGCCATTCTGGGATCTTATATGCTTTCTTAGGAATGTTTTCTTCAAATACTGCTTGTTTAATGTTGGATGGTTGATTATTGCCTGTGTCAAATAATTAGCTGTGATGTGCATTACTGCATTTTATTGGACGATGCCTGGCTGGTGAAACATAAAAGTTATGCTGTTGTAACGCATGAACATTTTATTGCTGCAGCTAGAATTAAATAGCATTGTTTTTTTAAAAACGGGAATTATTATTTCATCACACTTTTCATTAGTTTTTTCTCAGTCTTGCATGTAAGGTTGTAATACATGTTCATTTTTGTCCAACCATACTCGTGTATACTCAACTGCCATAATTTTCTTTATTATTGCTCATGTTCTATTAATTCATGTAGCCGTAAAGGAAGGGTCATTGAGGAAGTTGAGAAATCGCGTGACAGGTCAAGAAGCCGTAGCCCTAGGCCAAGGTGAAACTTTATTCCTCCTGTTTGCAATACTTTTGGACTTTACGGATGTTACTTAAAATATACTCTTCTAGATATTGTAATTGCTCTAATGGTGGAATGCCCTGGACATTCACTGTATTTTCTTTGCATAAGCACCACTACTGCTGATCAGCTTCTTTTCTAGTGTTGTCTGAGCACTGTTTTTTTTGTCATGGTTTCTGTAATTTGTGAGTAGTCCAGGCAATTACAGTGCTTTTATTGCTCGAAACAGGCACAAAGATGGCCGTAGAGACAGAGATCATAAGAGGCGCAGTCGCAGCAGAAGCAGAGAAAGGCATGGGCGCGATAGGGAGAGAGACCATCGTCGTCACAGCCGAAGCCCCAGCCGAAGTGCAAGCCCTGACTATAAAAACCGCCGTAGAGCAAGGGATGACGATAAGCGCAGAAGCAAGAGCAGGAGCAGAAGTCGTAGCGGCTCATACCATAGGTGCTTAACTAATTTTTCATAGTTCCATTTTCTAATCATGGTTTATGTTCGGACTGCTAATTTGTTTTCATCTCTTAGTGCTTCACCTGGTCGTCGCGGTGCTAGCCCTCGCAAGAGCCCAGCACCTCGCAGAAGCTCAGCACCACACAGCAGGAGCCCAGCACCGCACAGCAGGAGCCCAGCACCACGCAGCAGGAGCCCAGCACCACACAGCAGGAGCCCAAAACCACGTAGCAGGAGCCCAGCACCACACAGCAGGAGCCCAAGACGATGTAGCAGGAGCCCAAAACCACGCAGCAGGAACCTAACACCGCACAGCAGGAGTCCAACGCCACCCAGCTGTGATGGAAGTCCCAGAAAGCAGACCAATGGAAAAGTTTCACCTCCTTCACGCAGTGTTTCACCATCACCACAGCGTGCTAGCTCTCGTAGCCCAGGCAGCGATGGCAAGGTAGGGTTGAGGTTCTACTTCTGGTTATATTGTGTTGCCCCTTTGCATATATGTTTATACGTGTTTAACCTTCAAAAGCAAAAATCTCTTGTCAGGAGTAAAGCTTGTTATATAAGGCCTGAGAACGGGGACTGCTAAAATTTGCTGGGCTTGTTGGGAGGAGCACTGAGCTGCTATTGAAGGTTGCTAGCCGTTCTTTGTGGTTTCTTAGATGTGTTTTCCAGTACTATGAGAATTATGCTGTTGGTTTGTATTCGACTTAATCATGCTTCATCTTGATACTGTTGTATTAACTTGTCAAAACGTTTGTGCATTTTTTAGTTATCTGTTCGTGAGACGGGTTGCTGTTTATCGCTAGAATGATATTGCACGGGATCACCCATGGTGGATGCTGTTCTTGCTGTTAAGTCATCCTTGTTGATGTTGATGCTCCTGACGGTGCTGCTGATAATTGTCATTACGTTGCTGATGCTGGTTGCAGTCAGATGTCGATACGGATACAGATGCTGTTGATCGTGATGATGGCTCGGCAATCTCCTTTTCTTTAAAATCAACAGATTCCTAGTCAAATCATGAAATTTAATATGGATCTCATGATCAGTGTTAGTTCCCTACCGTAGCAGTACCCTTAGTCTTCATCATTTTGTTACTCCTGTTATACTGATTGTGTGGTCTTTATCTAATGAAAGAGTTGTCTTTATCTAATGAAAGAGTTGTAGTATAAACTAACAACTATTACCTTAACATTCCGAGTAGTGGTAATACCGTAATAGTATCAGGGAAAGTTCTTTTGTTGAAAAGGAACGTCGGCCTGTTAGTTGGGTTTATAAACTATTTATTCCATAATTAATTTAGAAGCTCCAATTAATAAGTTGTCGGCTTTTTTAAGCCATAAAAAGAACTGGACCATTGTTCTCCAATTCCTACACATAATTCTTGTCGCGGTTGTTTTGTTGCTCGGCATAACCTTTGCTGGTAGAGAGGAACATGCGATTGTATATTTATCTAATAGGGTAACATATATTTATTTGCGTTGTTGTGTCATCAGTGGCATATTTCTTGTGCCCTTGAGTGGTCAATTAGTATGAGTACATATTAACGTGTAGGTAGGCATTTTTTTAAAAAAAAACTAGGCAAAAGATTTGCCTTTTCAATTGTATATAGATGAAAAGAGTTGACTAGTTTATAAGGAAAGATATAACACAAAACATACCACGTCGGCCCTATGCCCGCTCCCTATATGAGTGGAAGACCAAGTTGCCCAAGCAACAAGCCAGACACCTAAACACCCCAAAGCAATACGACAGAGGTGGAAAATCTAGAGTCGCGGCTCCAACATCAATGTCCGGCACCAAGACTACCGCACCATACAAGTTGATGGCCAAGTCACCCAACCGACCAAGACCACCACCCTAACACCTCAACGCAATTCGACGGTGGTGAACATCCGGAGCTGCCGCTCTGACATCCACGCCACCCTAGGGTTGTGCACCGCCAAACCGATGATGGAAGAATCATAGTGCTGACGAGAACAAGCATACATGACACCGATGTGACAGACTCCACAGCTACCTCCAAGGAGGGTAGCGACGATCGAGAGCGTCCCCGTCACCGACATCAACCGAGGCCGGTGCAGGGTTTTCACCTGAAGCCAAATCATAAGGTACATCCGCCTGTCCACCGCAGCCAAGTTGCCCATCACCTCACCGCGCCGCACAACTAAGCCGATGTCCCAAGAGGTAAGCGACGCAAGAGCGCTGCCCTCGCTAGACCCCGAGAGGTTCCCTCAGAAAAACCTAGACGTAAGAGCGAGAACATTGCCATGACAACGTCATAAAGAAGGATATGGCGCAGTCAGTCTCAGCCGGACACCAAGACATGGCTTTCACTGGAGGATGAGTGGCCAACCACGGACCGACCAAACCGCCACCAGCCCCACGCATTTGACGATCTGAGGCAACGAACAAAACTAGACGCCAAAAGGTGATGCTTGTCCGTGAGAAAATATTAAAGTGGGTTTGTTGCCGTTAAGTGAATTGAATCGAATGCTATTTCATAAGTCATCAGAATAATCCATAAAGATTTTATCTTGCATGAGGTGCAGAGTTGCAACGGTAACAAATGTCGAAGCCGATGGGAACTCAGCCACAGCGAGAAGTAGGGGGCGGGACGACGGAGGAAGGCATGCACAACACCTGGGAAACACAGCCTCACACTCACCTCTGCCAGTAGGTGGCAAATTAAATTATTCACAGTATTACTATGTATTCCACCTAAATCAACCAAAAAAATGTACTTTAGATTTGACCAATATCGTGTTGAGTTTGTCACGGTTCATCCATAAATATGGGTTAATTAAACTGTCAGATGGAAACGTGATCCCTGGTGGTAATATCCTAGATCCGCCACGGTTTGGAAGAACTTTTACATCACGTGATGTTCCATACTGTTGGCGATTAGTGTATCATTAGATTACAGTGTGACTGGATACAATCAAATGTTCGTGAAGTGATGAGTATGTCAGGTACTCCTCCATTTTGATGGGTAATTTTGCTCTGCCTCATTATCTCCGTCTGATACACCAGAGATGCTGTCGTGGGGCTTTTGCCCGGTCTGAACATGATGGATTGGCTGCTGCCTTGAACTCATCCTCGCCCTCAAAAGCAAGGAGTTGGCCATCACGCTGACTGAACTAAAACCCATCAAAGCTCCAGCAATAGATGGGGTCAGCATCGTTCCTGTCACTGGCAACAATGCCCCAGCAGCGATGGGTAGCCCAACCTGCAAAATACAAGCAGAATTCTGAACATGCATATATTTTTAATCTAGAATTTGAGGTCCAACATAGCAGATACAAAAGAACACTCGATCGAACTTCTGTCATTCTTCAATTTCAAAACAGTGAAACTTGTAAAAGCAAGCAAGTACTACCTTTTACTCTAATCTAATCTAATGAAACGGGCACACAAGAGATAAAGATAAGAGGATGGGAACCATACAATGTTATACAGAAAAGCCCACCAAAGGTTTTGCTTCACTGTTCTCATGGTTTCTTTACTCAACTCTAAAGCATCAACAAGCTGCGTCAAAGAACCATCACATCAGTTTATTAGGAAAATGAAAGATGAAATGGCACAAAGAAGGAAACATAATGAGTTTAGCAACGGCATCAGGTACGTAAAAAAGGTGAGTAACTAACTCCAAGCTGTAGAGACCGAAATTACCTGAGATAACCTATTACCCATGAGAACAACTGAAGATACATCACTAGCTGCACCAACACCTCCACCCATTGCAATTCCAACGTCAGCTAAAGCTAGAGCCGCAGCATCATTGATGCCATCACCAACCATGGCGACTAACTTGTGCTCTTTCTGAAGTTCGGATATGAACTTCTTCTTCTCATGTGGTTTAACTTCAGAAATCACCTGATATCCATTTGATTATGTGAACATGTAAATCATACTGAAAGTTGATAAAGGATAAACAAATCATGGTAAGAAAAGAAATCCTAATGACCCAAAGAATTGTTTTTTCATGCTGTTTTTCGTGGTTGAATTCATTTGAATTGAATAGATCTGTATGTTGTCTTATTAGTGAGTCTGCCGCCACCTATTTTCACGTTTGTGTCCAATGACCTCTTCTTCAGATCTCAGTTATATTCTATTATCTTCAAACTGTGCTTCTTATTTTAGTAAAAGTGTGAAGCACATACTCTTTTAATTGCCGAATAAAGGAATAAATTACAAGTTCCTGGGGCTGGGGATGAGAAATTGTAGAACCAAATAAGTCAATTTACATATTAAAGCCTGCAGTAAGATATCCATGCATAATCACAATCATGAATCTGTTTTCTACAAAGAAACATGACATAATAACTACTCCCTCCGTTTTTAAATATAAGATGTTTTAGGTGTTACACATGTTGTCTAGGTGCACACTAAAATGAGTGAACATACCTACTAAATATGTCTAGATACATTTGTGTACATGTGAATGTGGACAAATGCTAAAACATCTTATATTACAAACGGAGGGAGTATATGACAGTTGCCTAGTTTTTTTTACTGTATTCATGACAAAAGTTGAATATGGAATTTTATCGTCTGTCCTCTGAATTAACGTATTCAGATAAATAATTAGCGGCAATTTTCTGCAGCATTAGGCTTCTAAAGTCAATGGAAAAGAATCACCTCCAGGCTCGAGTGCAACTTATAAGATGTAATGGATTTGCACACTTATATCCGGATAACAGCAGAAGAGGCATGCTCATTGTCATACTTCGATGCCATATAGTATTAGAATAGTTTGTTGTTTTCCGACAGCAAACTATTTACAAGAACAAAATGTGCATATCATCAGCAAAGCAAAATTCAATCCATATTACCTTGTCAACCGGAATACCAACAATTGAAGCAACATTCATAGCAGCACTTTCCTTGTCCCCAGATAACATGTATACACTAATTCCTTGCTTAGACAGGGCATCGATTACTTGACGAGAATCTTCTCTGACCTTGTCCTCGAAACAAATTAGACCAGCTAGAGTACTATCCACTGCTACATATGCAACAGACTGTCCAAAATTTTCTACTTCGGAAAATGGGTCATGAAGAACACCGTGCCTGAAGTGAGACAGTGCAATATTTACTAGCGAACACAATACCTCTGTTAACATAAAACTGCACATCACATGGGGCTAGTGTAATGGAGCAGAAAACTTATGCAATACGACAAACAATTTGTATTGCTAGAGGCGTGAAAAGATAGACGTGACTACTGACTAGTACATAATTGATAGTGGAAGGACAAGACTAACAGACTTGGCATAGTGAAAGAACATAACTTATTGAGCATGATTATTGAATAAATAATTCACAGTACCTCCTAATCCAATCTAATGTCCCAACCGAAACCTTCTTCTCGTCAATCATAGCCACCGCACCAGACCCTGGCTCTTCCATGAAGGACCCATCCTTTGCCTGTGACGGTATACATAGGAAAATAGCAAGGATATAAGCAAGTCAAATCTGCAACTGTAATGAGAAATAGATTGTGCTATGAAACAGAAATGTCAATTAGGTGATTTCATACCATAAAAAAATACATGATTGGACAGAAAGTAATATGCCAACTGTCAATTTAATTAGCAAAAGGGTGTGAAATGTTTGTTTCTGCTTCTGGTGCAAGAATGGTTATGGACTTAATGGGATATCAGTTCAACAGAGATGATTTGAATCCAGGTGGGAAAACAGTCATCATAAAACGGCCTTGTATTAGTCTGTTGAGGCAATCGGCATACTGAGGTACTTTTATCTCAGATTAAATGGTGCACTACTTCTGTGAGTACCTTCATGTTGATGCAATTGGCAGCCTGGGCAGCTTCCATGATGGCTTTTCCAAGTGGGTGATTTGTATTTGATTCTACTCCGGCAGCCAAACTTAGAACGTCACCTTCTGTCCATCCATTGTTCCAGTAATCCCTGATGACAAAAACAGGGTTTTATCAACAGGAGGGCCTCAGCAATGAACTTCACTTCCATAGCTGAGCTGCGTGATGTTCTGAAAGTGATTTGATGTGCAATAGAAAGTCAGAAAATACATAAGAACCACTTAACTTTGTATTTACATCTCCCTCGCTGTGGGAAGCTATTACTTTAGTCACTACAGGTTTCCCGATTGTTAAAGTTCCAGTCTTGTCAAACACAATTGCACCAACTTCTGCGAATTTCTCCAAAACATCCCCACCGCGTAAAAGAAGCCCTCTTGTCGCACCTAATGAAGTACCAACCTGGAAACAATATATATGAGTATTTGATAGAATGCCTATTCAAGGAGAAATAGGGTATCATTAGTTCCATACCAGAACAGCAGTGGGTGTGGCTAGCCCAAGAGCACATGGGCAAGCAATGACCTGCACATAAAGATCAATGTTGATGGCTGTTCAACGAGTAGGGCTCATCATGTACAAAAAGTCTACTGAAAATGTGGGCACAGAGAATAAGAACCACATATTAGAACCTGAACTTCTCTTTTTCCTAGGGAATATTAGACCCTGAACTAACTAAAGACGTTTCCTATTTTTCAATGGAGGCTATGTATCCTGGGGTTTCTAAATGGGAAAAAAATATTAGAGAATGTTATCGAATGGGAATTTCATCAAAAGATACAACCATTTGTGTCATGAAAAAAGGGAAAGATAAATTAATTCATCTCTTCCCTTTGTTGTATAGTACACTACTGATCATATTCTCCAATGAAAATTTATATGTCTTCATTTTATCATCATACACCTATGAACTGGTTCACATTTTTTGGAAATCTCAAAATGCACAACCACAATCCATACCTTAGCCTAGTCTCGGAAGGTGGCTTTGTACCCTGAAGTTCCCAAAAAATTGAAATTCTTTTTGTTGTAGACGTGTGGAATACTGAAACTGCGTACTTGCAAGATTTCATGTTTTAAAAAGACAACAACATTTATCTCATGTTCTCTGTACGCGACAGAATTTTTTAAAAAAATTTATCAATTTTTGCAGGTTCTCATCTTATGATATTCCTTATGCACATAAAAACCTTCTTTTGGAACCCCAGAATGTAAAACCACCATCCAAACCAGGCCAGGGTTCAAAGCAAGATTTTAGAAAGTCCAGAGAATTTTATGAACGGAAGTCTAGGGTTTAAATAGGACCAAGCACCACAGTTCAGGATTATGACTAAGATAAGTGAAAAACCATAATCTAACGTTCAAAGTTGTTGGTTAAGTGTACAGCTATATGTGAGGTACATAGAATTTTGGGAAGCTACACCTTATGCAACTCAAGTCTTCTTGACACATGAATAGCTAAAAGCACGATTCAGCCAGTTATACCCTAGGATCTTATTTCCTTTATAAGAAATTTAATAATATTGAAATGAACCATATAAAACTCATACAGTGCTACTGCATTTCAGACAAGCTTTTCTTCATGTCAAGTATCTTGAAAGCTTAATAGCTGCATCTGAAATCAGAACCTTTTCTCTCAAGACAATCCCATTCAGAAGAGTTTAACACTTATCTGTGTGCCACCTTTAAGCATACTTCTTCAAACCATTCATTCAGAATAAATACACGTAATTAGATTGTTCAATATATGTTCCTCGTATCATACCAGAACACTGCAAGAAAGTTGCAAAGCCAGAGACATTGCACTTCCCTGCTGGATAGCAGCAGGTACCAGTTGTGAACCAAAAAGACTCCAGAACATATAAGTAGCAGCAGAAAGGGCCATAACTCCATATGTAAAGTTCCCTGCAACCTGTAGGGTAATTAAGAAGATGACACATTTAGCCTTAGTGTAAACCTGTAACTAATTAAGGTTACAGTGTTGTACAGGAAAGATCTCTAAGATTGTATTCACTTAATAATGATACATCAGCAGTGATCCGGACAGTACAGGAGGAACTATGCAGCAATGTATAAGAGAGGTAGTACCAATAATCTAAGGATCTGTTTGCGACACGGGACATTATAAAGATCCTTATTGGGCGGGACTGTCTCTTGTTGAATTCCTGAGTTCTAAACAGGCCTTAATAAATAACAGGATCGGTATTTTGAGTGATTGGAAACTTTAGAAACAGCAGCAAGTGCATAGATCATCTGAACAAAGTTACATTTTAAACATAGGTTAATATAATAGCCTAAGTGCTAAACAGGTACAATTTTCCTATTTTGAATCTTGTCTGGTTCAAATAAACATTATAGAAAGTAGTCAATGACCCGAAATTTGTGACCATTTAGTCTACAGAAAGGGTCCATGTGTGGAACTCGTGGAGTAAGATCTAACATCTTATCCACATGCAAAGTGTTAAAGAATATATAAATGTATACAATACTGCGACCATTATGATGAAAAAGAACAAATCTGCATTATGTCACATAACATATTAACTCTAAACTATAGTTTTACTGCAGCTGATCTCAGTTTCCAAATACCTTATCCGCTAATCGTTGAACAGGGGCCTCCCTTGTTTGTGCTTCTTCCACTAAGTGAAGTATGTCAGACATAACAGTCTGACCACCAGGTCTCCTAACTTCAACTGTGAGTTTACCATTTAAGTTAATGCTTCCGGCTGACACTTCTGCCTGACAAAGGATACAAAGATCATCATTATACAGCTCACAACATAGATACTAACGCTGAGATGTTACTTGAATTCAGTGAGCCAGAAATCCAGAAGGCACCGATATCTCTCAATTAAGACAAGATTAGGTGGTTAGGAAACATACCCCTGCAATCTTTGTTACAGGCATAGGTTCGCCTGTCAAACTTGACTCATCAACTGTACTTCTTCCAGCTTTGACAAGACCATCTGCTGGAACGCGGTCCTAGACGGTGCATGAGTTAGCAAAGAGTATACTGGTAAGAGGATAACATACAGTCATATATGAGCTGCCAGTAAAGGATATGACCACATTTAGCATACATGCAAATAACAAATTAACATAACTGAAAAGGTAGGAAGCAAATAAACTATTATCCATGAAAAACTGTGCATATACACTTAAGTTAATATGTGTGCTTGTCTGTGAATTCTATTTACTCACCCCAGGCAGCACTACTATATAGTCCCCGATAGCAAGGGTACCACATGGGACCTCTGTAAATGATGATTGCTCAGCATCACTATCCACCATTAGGCGTGCTTTTGATGGAAGAATGTTGAGCAATCCTGTCATATCACTAGCAGCTTTTAGCTTTGCCCTCTGTTCAAGATTCTTCCCTAGGAGCACAAAAGCTATTAACATAATTGGTTCCTCAAAAAATGTCTTCCATCCCTGAAAGAAAATGAGTTGGTATAAAATAACTACAATGGTACACTAAGGCCATATGGCAGGGTGCAACACAACAGTTTATAAGCAGTTGTAGAATGAAATGGAACCTAAATTATGACTTTGCTCAACAGCATCTGCAAAGCAGAGACAAGGTTGCCCATATATCTGAGTCCATGCATGCAACTATGCACCAATGAAATCCTTCCAGGAAAAAAGTAGGAGTTACCAGCTTTGGAATGAAGGCTGCAACTGAACTGACTGCAAAAGATGACAGAGCACCTAAACCGACCAACGTATTCATATTTGGAGACCCTTTGGATAGACTCTTTAATCCGTCAAGAATTAGGCGTCGACCAGGACCAACAAATGTAAATATCGAGAGCGACAAATGAAATCCAGTGGAATGAAACAGGTGCATCAATGGTGCATTAACTCCAAAGAGGTGAGAAATGTGTCCCAGTAGACAAACAGCACATAATGCCCAAGATACAGCAAGATCACGGCCTAAAAGAGAAATCAATGTCATGTTAATTACAGAAATCGTCACTTTTAAAAATAATAAAATCTCAACTTGGAGGAAACTTGTAATAGTAATATTGATGGCTACTTGTTAATGCAAATGAAGTTTACCGCTTTGCTTCAGATTTTGAACTTTTTCATCCATCTTCCTTTCAAAAACCCTCTGTGAACTGACTTTTGAAGAATCTGCACGCATGATAGACATTTACATGAGACTGGATATACTGGTGACTGGCAATATATTTTGGACAGGGTTTCAGACTTTACCTAGAGTACAAAGCAGAAAAAAAAAAAGCTACTTCGTATGTCTTGAATTACAAATACAATGTGAACAAGAATCTGAAATACACTCTCACCATTGCTAAACAGATGCCGTTTTACTCTTTCTTTTTCAAGAATATATGATGTCTTATAATTTCAAGGCACATATTTGGCCATAATTCCAATTATGCCCTTGTCCCCACCAAACGAGTACTTAAGGATTTTAGCATGCATGTTTCATCTCCGAGAAGGTTTACCACTTCCTTGAACGAGGTTGAGGGCAAGTGTTATCATTTCACCGGTTTTCTTCAAGTGAACAGAGGGAGTGTGATATATTTGGAGCAATACTTCAAATGATACGCAACTGGAGTTTAAAAATACCATTAATATATCTCACAGTAAGAGATAATCGAAATGCTTAAGCGGACTGCCAAGTATCTCCCGATGGACCTACCCATCGGCAGACCCATCGGCAGATTTTGTGCATCAAGGACAACTAACAATGTCCTAAGCTCTAAGCTACTGTTCTAACTGTCCTCATCACCCCCCCCCCCCCCCCCCCCCCCCCCCAAAAAACGATATTATTTCAGCAGCACGACACTATTTGGTCAGCCGTAACAGTTTACCTCGATGGCTTGATTTGTACCCACATGTTGTCAACTGGCTGGCGAGCTTCTCACCCAACCGCAGTTTCCAATCCTGCGCAGATCTATCTTCCGGCACTGCCCACACAACTGCCATCTCAGTGGCAAGGTTAACAGTTGCAGACTGCACCTGGGGCTGCGAACACAAGCACACTCACTTACCAATAAGGCTAGGCCGGTGAATTAAAAAAAAATCTTCCGGAAAGCAATGCATTTGAGCAAGTGAGGTGTGCTGATGTAAACTCACCTCACTCTCCAGAATACGTTTAACGCTTGCTGCACATCCACCACAAGACATCCCCTGCAATCAGAAGTTCAAAAACCATCAGATGGCTAACAAAGCTACAGATTACGTGCTTCTAGGATAGGAGTACAAGAAAACACAGTTTCAACAGCAGCGTGTCAGCGTGACAAGTTCTCCGAGCGACTTCAGCATATTAAGCTCGCACAGAGTGGAAGTACCATGCTAACATTGAAACTAAGGTGCTAACAGTACTATCTAAGAACAAATTTCTACATCGACATGGAGATATATATGAGGTAATTTTTTTTAGATCAAAGAGGGCCCCTGCGAAGGGAGACCCAGTTCCATTTCATCAAATGAAACCAGAGTTTTGTTACAGCCTATATACTGTATGAGGTAATTAGTCACAGTTCACAAGTCATACCCCAACATCGAGAATTATGGTATCGGCCGTCTGCCCTGGCGCTTCCTCCGCCACTGCAGTCCCCTGGGAAGCACGTGGCCGATTCCACCCGCGGTCGCCTCCATCGCCGCCGCTACCCCCTCCATCGCCGGAACCCCTACCTCCCCCGCCGCCGGGGGGACCGGCCGACGCGAGGGAGGAAGCCGAGACGCTCGCGAACCAGCGGCGGGTCCCCGCGCGCGGGGAGGCCGGGCCGCGGAGTGCGAGGCGCGCGAGCGAGAGGAGGAGGAGGTCGCCGGGCACGGAGAGGCGCCGCTGCGCGGAAGCGGTGATAGGGGCACGGCCGAGCGTGGCCGGTGGGAGGAGGCGGCGGCGGGCGAGGATGTGGTGCGGGTAAGAGGCGGGGAAGGCCCTGGAGCGGGAGGAGATGGCCTTGGAGAGGGCGAGGAGGGGCGTGGCCGGGTCCATCGTCTAGAAGGGTCTAGCAGGAGCGGACGGCGACGGCTCGGGCATTGCTTTGCTAGCGCAGCCGCGTCGAGCGCGGGACAGGAGGCGGCGGCGTGTAGTACTGCCCGTATGGCGCTACAGTGTAGAGCCAAGCTGCAGCGGTGGAGATTGGGTTGTGGCTTTCGGCCGGTAGCGGTTAGTACTTACTTGCAACATGAGGGCTGAAAGGTTGGTGTGTGCAGCTGATGTACGGGCAACATGATCCATGGGCGAGTCTCAACTCTCAACTGCGCAACATTTTGTGAATACTCATAAAAAAGAAATTTTACCCCTTTTAAATATTTTAAAAAAATTCTTTAAAATATATTAAAACATTTTACCCTTTTATATTTTTGAAAAAACTTTCCCTTATCATATATTAAGAAAGTTCGACAAATTTTCCTTTTTTATATATTAAAAATATTTGAATAAACTTTTTCTTTAAATATAATAAGAAATCTACCCTTTAAAATAGTTGAAAACATTTTCTTTTTATATTATATATTAAGAATATTTGAAGAAATTTAACCTTATAATTATATGAACAAAATATTCACTTCTATATTTGAACAAACTTTTCCCTTTTAAATATTTGAACAAAGTTATGTCACATGCTGATATTTACCTCAACACGTTGAGAAATTTCCCTCTCCATATTATATTATAGATATTTAAACAAGTTTTCCTTTTTATAAATATATTATGGGATTTTCTCATCATCTTAAATAAATAATTGACTACGTAAAGCATTTTAATCTCTCAAAATAAACATAAATATGGCTACCCTAACCACTTTTTATCCATTCAACCAAACATAAAACTTGGTTAACCAACACACACAACCAAACATGAAAAATGGTTACCACCAACCATGTACCACGTGGTTGGGGTGCGCCCAACCATTTTTCCATAGCCAACTAACCAAACGCACCCTAGGATATTATAGAACAGAATCAAATAAGTCTCTCTCATGCCATCACCGTCTAGAGCCGTTGGATCTTTTGTCATAATCGGTTTTGGGGCTCTCTCGGCCATCACCGTCTAGAGCCGTCAGATCTTGTCATAATTGTTCTTGACCGTTTGATCTCCGTTAAGCCTGTAGCGAGCTGAATATCACTGAGGGCAGCTGTTCTTGACATCAAATCTAAGCCCTCCGGTTAACTGGGTCTCAAAATGTCGAGTAAAGCCTAACTAGGTCTGAACGATACCCTGTTGGCAAGAAAAAAATGATGAAGTACGAACTTCCCTCGCCTCCTTCCCGACTTCCTCCTTGGCCGGGCGAACCCTATTACGCCGCCACTCTCCCGCTATGGCCGACAACACTTCATCGGTCTTGCCTCTCAGGCTCTCATCCCTCTTCCCCTTTCCCAGCAGTTGGCAGCGACCGTCTATCATCAAGGTGATCTAAGGTTTTTACTTTACAGAATGTCCTCAAAATTGTGTAGTCAACGGTCCTAATTAAGTTTGCAATCTTCATATAGGCTATGCCTCCTAACATGTTGTCACCAACTCCACTATGCTAATAGGTTATTATTCATTGGTTAGGCTATTACTGATTATTTGAGACAAAATGTCCATTTTTAACGTCCATATATGTTAGGAAAATTTATGGATTGACAAGCTGATAACCTTCCTAATCGTTGAGAATGACAAGTGTTGCACCTCCACAAATAAAAACGAAACAGGTACAATATGCCTTCCTTAGTTTTCTATCTTGGTAAATATTGGTTGGGTTATTTATTTTGGTTGTACTTACATCTTATATTATGGGACGGAAGAAGTACTTACATGTAAACTGAAGTCATTTTTTATGCTTCGTTCTACAACTCCCCATTGTAAATTCTGACCTACTTCTGTTTCCTTCTTATTTAGTATTCATCATTTCTCTGAGCCGTTCAGAACCCCAGTCAGATTATACAAAGAGCATGCATGAATGAATCCATGAAGTTTAAGGACCAGTAGTGTGTGGAATATATTTTGTTGGATGTGATCATATAGATCTTTGTAGTCATGCCATTGGCAATTGAAGTGCCTCTTTTATTAGGATCATGTTTGATCTTTGGCATGTGAATAGGAAATAGGCTTGGGGAAATTTTTAGGGAGAAGGCTGGAATGTTCAGCTTATTATTACAATATGTTTTCATGAAGTTATTCTGCAACATAGCAAAAAATTAATTTGTCTTCTTTTAGTTATGGTGTCTTTAGTCAAGAAGTTCTGTAGCAATTTTCTTATTTTCTTTAGTTTCTTTGTGGCATCTTTTTATAAACAGAAAGGAGTTCCAGCCTCTATACTGCTTCACAATTTGGAGAGGCAATGGTTTCTCTCAGACATATATCTTTCAAATAACATACTCTATGTTTTCTGAAGATTATGCTCTAAGTCGATGATCTTTTCGAACTGCACCAGTTAAGTATTTTGGATTGCATGGTGAACACCAATATACAAATGTTGGCCTTGCAGTTGTCGTCCAAACATAATGTCGCGTGTTGCTGTGCACATCAATTTCTAAAGTACAATTGCTGAATTTTTTGAGAAACAATAGACAAATTTACTGGAATTGAAAAATATGTAACTTTCTTTAACAATTCCAAGTAGCTATAAGTCTCGGGAAGTACCATATATATACATATATTTAAGTCAGGGATTTAGGGTAACTGACCAACAAAAAATTCGAATGGAAGTGTAATTGGTATGCCTAACTTGCATGTGGTTTAATACTTCGGAACATATTCAAGACCAAATATATTTCATCAACTTCTCTAACAATCTATTTTCCTAATAAACGGACGCGACAACATGCGCCTACATGATCTAATCTATAGTTTCTATATGAGAGCAACCCACTAAAAATATTTCTCTCAACATGCAGGATCACTAAAAATATTTCTCTCAACATGCAGGATATCCACCTCAACATCCGCCTAATTGGTCCACTTAATCCATGCATTACATTTTTATGTCCACCTCGGCAACCTTTTCCCCGTTTATTAGTTGACCCTGGCACCTGGCTTCGGTACGAAAGCAGTGCCCTTCCCCCTCCCGTCTCCACTTAGCATTTAGTTTGTCCGTTCCCATCCCCTCCCCAATGCAAACGGCCAGCCACCACAAATCCACCATCGTTTAATTACTCATCTATATAGCCTGCAGGTTGTCCATGCTTTCATCTGTTGTCTCACAATTCGTGCGGATGCCTCAAGCGATTTATGACATGCTGCCCGCCGACGGTGGTCGGGAGAGAAGCGGCGGCAACGACGGAGGGCCTCCACATACGCCCATGCCTCTAGGCTCTGGCCGGACAACATCGTTGATGCATACATGTCTGCGTCTCCGTCTTGCCTCCAAGCTCCAAAGTCAATCCCCTCAGGTATTCAAGTCCCGATTCATTTCCAAATGCCAACCTTTAGATTCGTAGACTCGACGCTGCTAAGGCCAGTATTGGAGATGAATTCGTGAGTGTGGTTTATCTGGACAATCTTGGCCAAAGTCCATCCGTGCTGACCTACAGGGCATCTCAGACAATGATATCACTCACAGAGCAGCAAAAAAAAAACCTCTTCCAGGCCATGCGTTTTTCTACACCATTTTCCTGAGTTTAGTTTCTTGGGCTGTATTCTAATAATCTAATGTTATTTTTTTCTCACAGGATGCACATTTCCTATAGAGAAATTTGCCCTGTTTGGACACGTACTGACTTACTGTCAAGCCTATCTTCAGAAGTCGTAAGGTATGGATACGGTTATTTATCTCTGCTTTTTCTTCGAATGGTGTTATCTGATTTAGATACAACAGAAGAAACCATTATGGAAAGTAAGACATGGGAAGGTAGATTCCTAAAATAAGAAAGGGGTAATTACAAGTTACTCAAAGATTCGGAAATAACCTTACTACTACTTCCGGTGGTTGTTTATCAGATCCCTACAGTAGTTTGATTGCATTCCCAGCCCTGTAGGTGCCTCCATGGCTCCATAAGGCAGGAAACAAATTTATTTGGGAGTGCAATTCTAAGCTTCTATTTGAGCCAATTTTGTTCATACAAACAGCAAATCGGTACCAATTGTATGGTCGCCAATCATTTATATTTCTCAAATCTTGGTAATGTCAATGCAATCGTTGCATGCTCCTTTACTTTGATCTAACTGAAGTAGGGTAGTTTTCACTCCAAACTATAATGTATGTTCAGCATAAGGAATTGAATAGGGTTTGCCCTATGCCAAGCACTTATTATACAACGCTGACATCTACTCATTTTTCTTTGTGTAGATTGGCATTCTTATCGTATGATGCTACGAAATATGCTATTGAAGCAGTCCTGATGCCCATTGGTTGGCCAATCGACTTTAAAGCCAGGTAACCATGGATTTTCAACCTCAACTGAAATATAACTCTAAGAGCGGATGAATGCAGATAGCATTGGCTTTTAGAATAACCTGTTTGGGACGCTACCTGAGTTGGAAAATTATCGATCCTCTCACTTTTCCTTTGTTTCCATGATGTGTCCTCTGGAGGATAAACTGATGATCTATCCATGAGTGAGTATCATGTCTTCCATGATAAAGGTGTAAAGTGGATGATGAATGAACGAAACTGCTTCAGTTAGAAAGATTAAATATGAAGAATTTTTTGGTTACATTTGTTCCATTGCTGGTCAACTTTTGTTTGGCTTCGGATATTATCGTTTTGATAAATACCATATTCTCTGGTTATATTGGTTGAGCTCATCTCTTAAATAGATACTTAGAATCCAGTTCATGAAAATTTCCATGACGTATAAGTAAATTGCTGGCGTCAATGATCCATTTTTTCACGATAAATAATTATATATAACAATTTCTATATACATGTTCCCGGAGCAACGCGCGGGGAATCATCTAGTTATTATTGTAGGGTGAGGCTATCTGGCGGTTATCTGTGAAAGCATCTCCACGACACAAATGACCCAAAAGTTTGAACCACAAAATCACCTACAGTGACACCCATTGTTCGGACCGAGCCGATTTTTGTCTGACACCCGGAGAGAGGCTCTAAACTTGAGAGGCATGACCCTCTTTATATCTAGAAAAAAACAATAAAGAGAGATCTAGAGGGTACGACACGTACTGGTGGTCACAAATGTTTATGTGTGTTCGTCTAGGTTGTGATTGATCCTCCAAGCAAATCCCAACAAATTTGACACTCATCTACAAGAGTCTAATTTTTTTTACGAATTAAAAGAGTCCGAATTTAGGATTTCATATCTGCGCCGTTTCCCTCCTCTCATACGCGATAAGAAAAGAGCACCAAGGCGGAAAGACGTAGATAAGCAGCCACCCTCGAACCATTCGCGCCTATTCCCTTCCATCTCCCGATCTCCATTCCAATATCCGATGCCTCCAATGGCTCCTACTTCCCTTTTCATTCCGGCCTCCTTCACCCCGGCTGCCGCAGCCGCCCCAGCTCGCCGCAGCTTCTCCAGCCACCGCTCCCCTTCCAGCCTCCCCTCGGCCCGCCTTTGCCTCAGCCGTGCGTCCTCGCTCGTCGTCTCCGCCTCGGCTTCCCCGCCGCCGTCACTCGACGCCCTGATCTTCGACTGCGACGGCGTCATACTGGAGTCGGAGCACCTCCACCGACAGGCCTACAACGACGCCTTCGCGCACTTCGGCGTCCGCTGCCCGCCCGCGGCCGATGCGCCGCTGGACTGGGACGAGGCCTTCTACGACGACCTCCAGAACCGCATCGGCGGCGGGAAGCCCAAGATGCGATGGTACGTCCGCAAGCTTGATGCTTCACATTCTGCCTCTGCAAGGCTGCGCAACCCACGGGCAACTCGCCGATAGCTTGGGCATTGTTTCATGTTTTGCCTCAGCAGCTGCTCTGGGTTTGAGTACGCGCTCAGCATCCCACCATTTGTTGCTGGAATTTTGAATCACGTATGCCGATTTCTGTCTGGAAAGGCCTGGCAGGAGCGCTGCCGTTACCGTTAGAAGAAAGAATTTTTAAGAGAAAGCCCGAAGCCTAATAACAGACCAGGCTTTGCTGGAAGGAGGGGCAAAAAAAAAAAAAACTGTGAGACAGAGGAAGTAGAAATCACACGTATGCCGATTTCACAAGCTTGATTCTTGCTTACCTGGCTTACATGCATCAGTGTGCTCGGTCGTTCCTGCAATGTTGGACACGCAACTTGATATGCATGCAGTGACATGATGCAGTTGGTCTTGGTCGTCAGTAGATGGGTGTGCAACGTAAATGTTGCAAGTTGTTCGAATGGGAATAACTGATGTGGCATGTCAGACATGCCGTTTAAGTACTTGATTAATGTGTGAATATTGGTTCGGAATTCGTTAGGTACTTTGGGGAAAATGGGTGGCCTTCTTCAAAGATATATGAGACACCACCTTCAAGCGACTCGGATAGGGAGAAGTTAGTCGATATTATTCAGGTATGATTTTTAATATCCGTGGTTCTAGATCTAACGCACTTGAGTAGTTCCTGATTATCCTTTTTGTAGTAGAAGTACAAAATCTTTCGAACCATGTCTAATATAAGATAATTTGAATCATCTTTCAATTTTTGTGTCTTGCAGTTCTGTATACTACTTATGTTATATATATTCTCATACCAATCATGGTTAATTGATTATCTTAAAACCCCATAAATTACAGAAGTAAGCACTTTTTGCAGGACTGGAAAACAGAGAGATACAAAGAAATAATCAAATCTGGAACTGTAAGTGAAGTGTATACGTCGAGAAATTTCTAGCACACCATCCCGTACTGATTTTCAGCTCTGTGTGCTAGGTGGAACCTAGACCTGGTGTTTTGCGGCTCATGGATGAAGTTAGGGGTGCGGTAATACAACTTACTGCAAAGATTACATCCGCTTTGCGCTAGTGTTTTCCCGTAAAATAAAATGAATTGCATTTGCAGCATAATATACTTCATTCAATTCAATTATTTGTGTAGTTCAAACTTTTGATACATTCTTATATAATGTGCCCATTAAACGCAAGTATGGGGGCTAGCTTTAGAAAAATGAGGTGACTTCTGTATAATGGTTTAGGGCATCAAGCTTGCCGTTTGCTCTGCGGCAACTAAAAGTTCCGTGGTACTGTGCCTTGAAAACCTTATTGGACTTGTAAGTTGCTTCTGATTTATGTTGTGTTTCTTATATTTATGACATGAATGTTATTTTTATTATATTTCTTACCACTATATGGTTTTATAGGAGCGATTCAGTGGTCTGGACTGCTTCCTCGCTGGTATATATCTGGTTGTTTTTTCTTCCTTCTGATCATGTTTAACATGCATGTCTTGAACTTGACTGAGAATGATCACCAAAGCGTCAAGCAACATGCAGGATTATCTTTGCAAAGTTTCTGAACCAGTCATCCCGGTTGATTTCTTATTATATAATATTGCATTATTTCAAATGAAATATTAAATGTATACTCACAAGGTTAAGAAAAAGAAGAACTCTGTGACATAATTAGGATATGAAGTCTACTAAGCATTGAGATCTATTTTGGCTTGCATTATCCTAAGACCAGATTCTATTCAAATGCACTTGCAATTGTTTGTTGCTTCAAAGCTGGTTATGTTCTCGAAGCTATAAAATACATTCCACATCACTCGAAATTCTTGATTGTCTGATTGCAGGCGATGATGTTAAAGTGAAGAAACCTGACCCATCAATATATGTTACAGCAGCCAAGGTAGTCAACATAACAGGAGCAGATCTGTCTAACTTTACTTGTGATTTTTGTAGAAATTATTCATGTTAAGGACTTCATATTGTTTGATCCAGAAATTAGGCGTCGAAAGCAAGAACTGCCTTGTAGTAGAAGACAGTGTCATTGGACTACAAGTAGGCCCTCCAAGTTTTATTTAATTAACTGAACCTACGCTGTTGAACACAATAGACGCCTTTCTTTTGATAGGCAGCAAAAGGAGCAGGGATGTCATGTATAATAACATACACACCTTCAACCGCTAACCAAGTAAGACCAAGCTTAATTACAAATTATTGTTCAATGTGATAGTGCCACACGCTGATCTCCTGAATTGTCTATAGGATTTCAAGGATTCCATTGCAACCTATCCCGACCTTAGTAATGTGAGGTAGGTAATGAGTTGCCTCTTTTAGTTCTTTCATCAGAGAACCACTGAACCACACCTGTTAATTCTTTGCAGGCTTGAGGACCTCAAGCTACTGCTCCAAGAATCTGTCGTCCTTGGATAGTGAAGCTTCATGCTTTCCGTAGGAAATAAATTGGCTGATTTTTCTTATGCGAGATACACCATATGGTAAGTTTGTTTACATATCTGCTATCATTCTCCTTTTTAGGACTTGAACTTCTATTAGCACTTTCTATGAGACTTCGCAGCTTTCAGAAAATCTGGGATTAAGGGCTTATTTCCAATTCGATATATGTATAAAAAACTAATTATTCCATTTATGCTAGAGTAAAAAAATTACGTGAACTAGAGAAGGGTGTCTAATTGTAAGATGAAATTATGTGTGATAAAGTGGTAAGAAGTTCTTGTCATGTAGCACCGCCACTATGGGTGTCACACCCACTGCGAAACATAAACCCATAACTGTTCATTGATGAAAGAAGTTTTTGTAATGAAAGAGACTACTATCCAACTTATATATGTCTATAGTTCTTTTCAGGCAAATATTCGAAGTTTCATAATCAGACATCTTCGTTTGGCCTCCTGGCCTCTTCATATCAGTTGAAATGTTTTGAAACGGGGATCAAGTAAGAACATTCTGGTACATTCTTCGGAATCTCACGGTAGTTTGTAAATAAAGGGGGATTCAACTTTGTTTCAGCTGAAGTGTCAGGTAGTACACCTGGTGAACCCAAATGTTGAATGATTGGCTGTTAGATACAGATACACAACCAAATATTATACTTTACAATTCAATGATTGTCATGTTACCGTTCTGTAAATAGAGTGTTTCAAGCTATGGAAACCATTTCATTTCCGAGAGAAAGAAAAATACAACTGTTGGAACTAGTACTGTTGTAAATTAAATAAAGCTCATTTAATTTTGCTCATGTTGTCGATTCTGCTGTATTATATCTCTTTTTATGTTCATATATATGTAGAGAAAAAATGTAGTAGGAAGGTTTTCTACGTGTTTGCACTAACACACGCCCGAGTTTTTATTGAATATATTACTAATTAGCAATTGATTTAATCCATAAAAGAGAAATAAGTTAATGACAGAAACAACTAGTATCAAACTAATCAGGAAATCTATTAAAACAATAGATGAATAGATCAAGACTACAACAAACAATAGAAACAGAAATTGTAGCAAGCTCTCGAATAGAAAAATAATAATTACGCGCAGGGACGGCAGCAGAACAGTTGGCGTTGAGGTTGTCACTCATGTCACTGATGAAGAGGTTGCCGATGTCAGGGGAAAATTCTTCGTTGGAAGTAGTCGCGCGAGTGCGCTATCCAAACACCTGATCGTCCCTCTCCCGTATAGAATCAAAAGAGGTGAGGCCTACTGTCCCTTCAACCGTTGCACGTCTTCCGACGGGAGAGAAAGGCTTGAAAGACGGCGGTGCAAGATTCTAGAACTGGATCGATGAGAGACCATGTGTTTTATGTGTCCGCTAGGATTCACACAACATACTACAGCTTACGTAGGACTCCTACGTGGGTGCTTAAATTTTCCCGCATCGGCTCGGCTCATTCCCGAGACCCGGTGCAGCGGGCGGAGGAGTGCGTGAGAGATTCTCCTCTTCTCATGATCATACACGTGTTAGAAGAGCTCCCCTTACAAAATGGTGCAGCTCTCTCCAAACTAGAAATGTGACACTAAACTTTGAACTCACTGACAATCGGCCAAATGAGAATTTCAAGATTCTATTGGGCTTTGGGTTGTAAGGCCCAAATATAAATTCCAACAATTTTAACATGTTGAAAAAAGATACCCAACATCAAAAATCCACATATTATTAACCTTGTTGTCATCGGGCTCACCAGCGACGAATCTGCCTCACCGGAGTCCTGCTATCATCGGATCTATCTAGTTCGGACTCGACTAAGGTACCATCGTCTCCTAGCCCAGCCTCATGGGAACTCCTGTTTGTTGACCTCCAACTCTGAGCTCTGCCATGACCTTTTTTTGCATGGTAATATATGTCTCATTCATAAATAAAGATCAAGTTACAAGGCATGTACACACCGATCTTACATAATTGAAAGATAGGATAAACCTATGTAAAAACAAAAGCCTACCCGTCTTATTCAACACCACCGAAGCGACGGAAGACAAATCATCTCTTCACCCGAGGTTGACGCGACTCCATCGCTGATCAGCAGCTTTACTGACCTTCAAAGTAGTTTACCAAAAGCAAAATCATTGCCACTGAAAGAATCAGATCAGGGCAATGTGTCCCCGGACACGTCATTGAACTCCAGAACTACACCTCGCACGACTAGGACGTCGAAATAGAAAGCCAGAACTATCAGCTTCCAACCACAAACCCCACAAACCAGCACGGGATACACCATCTTCCAGCTGTCACCTACGCAACCAACCATCTATGCGTACTCTTGGACAACTACATCCTCTCTGCTCTACCATAACGTCGGAGACAACGCCGCATTAACGGAGATCAGAGCAGAAGGAGAGACAGATCGTTGCTGCCGCCTCGTCGACACCAGCCATGAACCCTAAGTCCGTCAATCCGAGAGATCGACAAACACACGATACCATCAACTTCGAGACACCGTCGTTGTCGGAGTGAAGTTGACGCCGCTCTCACCGTCCAACGATGCACCACAACCTATAAACCAAAGCCTAACTAACAGAAGAACTGGATCCCATCTCTCTCCTGTCGCAGTAGCAGCAGGCGGAGCGAGATGGGACCAGCACGCACGCCGGTGGAGATCGGGCGGAAAGCGGATCGCCTCCCTGGCGGCTAGGTTAGGTCAGCGAGCGGAAGGCCTTTTCCCAGCTCCATAATAGCAATCCAAACATCTCTGGCCGGACAGATTATTGTTGGGCTGCTTGTCACTCATCGGCATCGCCATGACGATGCAGCACGACTTTCATTTACGAGGCCGGCCGCTTATCACCATCACCAAGACGCTGCGGATCGCTGGCCCGCTGCTCGGCACTCCTCAACTTCACCACAGCCGCTGCAACTCATCTGCGTCTTAGAGCATCTCCAACAGGCGCGGCAAAATAGCGCGGCGTGGGATAAACCACCAATTTAGCGCGTGAGGGCGCGGTTTGCTTGCTCCAACAGACGCGCAAAAACCCAACGCGCGGTAAAAAAAAATCGCGTGCGCGCATTTTACGCTATCCGCCGCACCATATACACCGTCCGCGCTTGCGCACGCGGTAAAACACACTGCTTCCGCGCGAAAAGTAACCGTCGGACTCTTCCCCGCACGCCACCTCGCCTTCCCCCACCGCTTCTTCCGTGGAGATGCTCTTAACATCTGTGGCCTGTTGTCAAAGTCTCCTCAGTCACCGGCTAAGCGTCTCTACAGCAACACACATCGGGGGGAGGTACAGAATGATCATACATGCAGAAGTAATTTCCTTTATTTTCTATACAAAACAACTGAAATCACAACAGCTGGAAGAATCACTCACAAATTCTTATGGGACCCAACATTGCAATCAAGAGAATGATCAATTCGCATGTATAACCGCTTATTCTTTATTCCCAGTGTGCATAAATAAATATGGAGATGAATGACGATTACCAAACTGGTTTTAGGAGGAAAATTAAGATGAAGTTTCATGTGTCACCTGAGTCTTGCCTCCTAAGGGTATCTCTAACCGATCCCGAAGAACCTGTTAGATGAGTAAAAATCGGTAAGACACTACCTAACCGATCCCCAAAACGGTTACAAGAGTAAAAAAATTAGGAGTCGGATGTGTAAAACCTGTCGTGGATGAGTAAATTTAGGAGTCCGACTCCACTCTAGAGAAAACTCCCGCCTCCACCCCATCGGTCCCCCCCCCACCCCGCCACCGTTCCTGCCCGCCCACGTCCCCGCCGGCGTCGATGTCGCGGACTCCGCCGAAATCTACGCGCAGCTCTCGGTGTCTCCACCGGCGGCGGCGGACAAGAAGAGGAAGAAGGCCAGCGCTTCCTAATGCAGAACTGGCTCCTCCGTCTCGCAAGGCCTCGCCGGCGAACCCTCCCTGAGGTCGGACAACCCGTCTGACCGTCGTCTCCTTCAATGACCGCGAGGTGTTGATTGAAACGCTGACAAGGTATAATTTTTTGTTTTTCTCTTCACCTCTGATTCGGTGATGATTGTAGACATGTGGTGATCTTGGTGTGATGATTAGTAGTGCGGTGTAGGAGGAGGTGTCCGACTTCATGACACAAGTGGAGGGTAGCCATGACACCGGTATCGATGATATCCACTTCGATGAAGATGAGGTCGAGGCCACCGGGCAAGTAGAGGAGGAGGAAGAGGTTGAGGCCACCGGGGTGGAGGAGACACAAGGGAGCACAAAGAAGACAAGATCCACCAATTATATTGAGAAGGAGGACGTTGCATTGTGCTATATTTGGATGAATGTGTCACTCGACGCATCGGTTGACATCTTTGAGTTCTTCGGAGATGGTCCAGAACATATGAGGTGAGATGTTTGTGTTTTTTTTTTTGGATCAAACGAGGCCAATAAGCTTCTTTTTGGATGACCTTGATTGATGATGGGATGGAGTCTACTTTTGGATGAACTCTATGCATGTTTTATTTTGATGTTCGATTCGATGAACTATGTTTATGTCTATTGTTTTAAAATGTGGTGCTGCTTGTGTTTGAATTGTCCGTATCTTTGAATTTCTTAAATCAACTCTATTTGAAATGTATGAAATGCATATGTGACATGGTAGAAAGAAATGAGTCAAAAAAAATTACTCCTGTAAATATAGAGGTTCGGTTAGGAAACACCAAGCTTTAGAGAAGTATTTTTACTCCTCTAAATTTTACTCATCCGGTTACTCCTCTAAATTTTAGCCGATTGGTTAGAGATGCCCTAAGTTGTACTTATTGGTCAGATCAGAACTTGAATGCTATGTATACAGAGTACATTATGATCGCTTTTGTGGGGGATACTGATAATAGATACCTACAGAAAGCTGAATTCTTTAAGCTACATGGGGAAGTGAAATTCTCCCCGGACAATTAGGGCTGCTCATCCTAGAGTCAACTAGATGAAAGAGCCATTGGAAGAGGCGATCGCGGGGTCGAACGCGGCTGCGGCAGAGGTGAGGCCATTTGCCGCCTCGACATCGGCGACGGTAGTGGCGGTCACTGATGCTGGACATCGGTGCCCGATTTTCCCTATAGTCGGTGGAAGTCTTTGGGCTCTCACAGGGGAGGAAGAAGAGGATGCGAGTTCGGAGTATGGAGATGCCAAGATGGCCTCGGGAAAAAATACTTCACAGAGTGCAGAACGCCACCGTCGGCTTCGGGAAGGTTGAGGGCGTCGTCATCTTCGCGGACGTCGAACATGATGGCTAGACGGCGTGAACAATGGTTAGAATCCCTAACTCTCTCCTCGGCGTTGACGTTGTTTGATGCAGGGTTGGAGCTGAAGGATCACGCGGCTACGTCTAGACGTCTTCGCGTCCCAAAACTTCCATTGTTGGAAGTTGGAACCATCGCAGGATAAATTAAGAGAGAGAAAATCCTCTTAACCCTAATTGCCTTGGGTTTTGTTGGAATTTGAGAGTGTAGGACTTGAGCACTTTGTTTGATCTTGCCATTGCATTATGCGTCGATTTGTGCTCTCCACGAGAATTCGTGGAAGTGAAAATTTGTGAGCTTGTTACTCTTGTGTCATTGGACCCTAGACGTCTTTTGTGGCCAAAACTTTTTGTGGTCATTTAGGAGCCCCAAATTAAGTTGTGAGTGTGTGCCCCAAGATTGTTGTAAGGGAATCGATCTCCGCCCAAAAGGAGATCAATAGTGGAATGTGAACCAAACCTTTTGTGGTGCGGTTCATCGGAAAAAAGGTGAAGCATGTTGTGGCGTTGAGAGCAACCTGTTGTGGTGGCTCGCACCTCTCCAACGAGATGTCTCGTTTAACAAGGAGGAACTCGGAAATACATCTTCGTTACTGCGTGTCTCGGTTATTTTATACACGAGCTCTTTACTTTTGCACTTTGCATTGTAATAATCTTCGTGCTTGAAGTATTTTATCTTGCTATCACCTTGTTACTTGTCTTACTTACTTACTTAGATTAAGTTGTTGGTGCACATCGGTGAGACTAGTATATTTAGTTTGTATATTTGTTAAAGTAAAACAGTAGTTTTATTCCGGATTTATCAAGCCTACCGGAATAATCCGGATCCTCGAAACAGTTTAAATCGTCTATCTTCCATCACCGTCGCCGCGCTTAACTCCAACCTCTCACCGCACCAATGTAGATTAGAAGATAAGAGTAGCTCATGTCCACATGCAAACAACGATGTAACACAGACAACTAAACAAAAAAAATGTGAAATAAATAGGCAAAAAAAGAAAAATGATATGCAGGCAACTAAACGGGCTGCACAACATGATAGTCTGCTAGTTCTATATAGTATAAGGGGTGTTTCAGTATTTTTTTTCTAACATGGCGGGAACCATGGCCCCAGCATGCCCACCCCTAGCTCCGTCCTTGGGCGAAATACACGTCAGCTAGATTTGAAAGCAGAAACGAAGACGGAACATAAGAAGAGTAAATCTAGAGTAACAAAAATCACGTGCAAAAAGGTTACAGTAGCCCGTGAGGATAATGTTGGCCAAATTTTCTCGGTGGGTACAAAAGTGGACAAATGGCAATGCGTCAAACAATTAGACCGTGACAAAGCACGGATATTCAACTAGTAAAAATAAACATTGTATCCATGTCCAACACCTAGCTGCAAACCCACCTTTCCTTTTCATCGGTCTTCTCGGTGTTGGAAAAATGCCCTAGAGTCAAATAATAAAGTAAAATTATTCACATATTTCCTAAAGTTCATAATTAGTTTTATATCATGCTATAACTGTATTAATAGGAACGTTAATACACGTGTGATATATTAACAAACAGAGTCCCTAGTAGCCTCTATATATACTAGTCCAGATGTCGATTGTTGATTGAGGTTTCCGATCAAATGTCATCATATGACAGTCGACAATGTAGTCATATCATTAGAGAATGATGTGATGGACATTACCCAAAGCAATTATTGCAACACGATTGAGTCACGTTGTTCACTGTTGCAATAACTTAGGAAAACGTAGTAACTTATTTCTTAGACCGTGAGATGGTATTTATCACTACTCCCAGGGAATGCTTTGATGGCACCAGAAGATGCTTAGTTATGCGGTATTGAGAACGGTCACTGTTGGTCACCGAAAGGGGTAGGTTGAGGCGTACGCATCAAGACCGGGATTTGTTCACCCGTGTGACGGGGTAGATACTTCTGGCGCCACTGGGTGATGTTACATCCATGCTAGCCCGTGACTAGGTCACAAAGGGATGGAATATCACGGGAACGAGTAAAGAGCAATATCAATAACGAGATGGAACTAGGTACAGAGATACCGACGGTCAAATGTCGGATATTTTAGGTATCATAGAACAAGGGAACATGTCTTACTGTTTGGGGATCAACGAGTTCTTTTGGAGAAAAGATTTTCATGGAATGCACATGGATCATTATGGCTATCCAGAGTCCCCTGGTGATCATTGGTCGGACAAGTATTTCTCGATCATGTTTGGAGTATTCCCCGACCCTAGGGTAACACACTTAAGGGTGCAATGACACGAGGAGATATTTTGGAATTATCGGGATCATCGGAGTAGAAAAGAGAAAGCACCGAAAAAGTTTCGGGAGAGAATCCGAAGTCGTATCGGAGGACCGAAGGTGGTTCGGAGTGTTTCGGAGAAGTTCCGGAAGAGAGCAAATATTTTATATATGATATAAATATGTTAGATATGTTAAACTAATGTTAATTGATGAATTAATATTAATTTTAATGAATCTATAATGATTAAATTCGTATTTAACAAATGAGCCCACTAAATGGGCCTTCTGCTAAGGGAGAAAGGCCCATATGGGGGGGAACTTGCCCCCCAAGGCAAGGGGGTGCCTTTGGCCGAATTTGGCCTAGGGTTTGGGGTGCGCATGGGCCCTAGGGGCCCAAGCCGGCCACTCCCACCAACCCTAGCCGCCACCCCCTCCCTCCTACAAATAGAGGACCCCCTCCAACCCCTCTCTCACCCAATCCCCCCTTGAGTTCTCTCCCATTGTTTGGAGGGAGCTCTCCTCTCTTTCTCTCTTCTCCTCTCTTCTCCCCAAATGGTGTTCCTCCGTATGTGTGGAAGTGACCTTGGGAGTGGTTTGGTTTGGAGAGTTCTTCACCATACACACGTTGTTGTGCTGCCAGATCCGATCCAGAATATCTACTTCCGCAACTCTGCTGGATCGGAGAAATCGGGAGTTGTCGTTGTACACCGTATGTGTGCGACTCACTCAGAGGGGATACACTTGTGGCCCTCAGAATCACGTCCGGACTCGTGTGTGGCTTCACAAGATCTTCGTGTTCATGCGTGGCTTATCAACACCCTCGGGTCGGCTACGCATTGCATCGGAGGGAGGCGTCCCTTCGAGCTTCGTCAAGATCGTCGCGACCTTGAGGTCGGCTACGTACGTCTACATTATCCACGTTTGTGCGGGAACGTTATCCCGCGTCCGGTCTACGAGGGTATGTTCCGTATTACTTTCCGTTACCGCATTACTAGATAGATAGATCTGGGCAAAAGGGTAGCGCTAGCTGCATAAATTTTTGTTATCTGCTGCGAAACCCCAACAGTGGTATCAGAGCCTGATCTATGCGTAGTATGCTGGTACGGTTAGAACACATCGTGGATGTGGGCATTGATTTGTTATTGTTACCCTTCCACGTGTACTCGTTCATGTCGCGGTATTGTTTGATGAAGCGGCCCCGACCGACCTTACGCGTAATCCTACGCGAGACTGGTTCCACACCTGACATACGGCTTGCTCCGTATATGTGGCTTGGGGGTGTCTGTCTCTCTTACAATAGTTGATATGGCGTTTGCAGCGAAGGGCCCCCAGAGGGGTGTAATAGAGACAATCATCGAATCCGTGTTGTGGTTGAAAGTTCGTAGGTAGAACGGTTCTTCTTGCGAAAGCCCTAGCAGCCACGTAAAACTGCAAAAAGATAAATTAGAACCGTCTAACTTTGTTTTGCGGGTGGGCTAGTGTAACTTGATATGGCTATGGTTTAAAAGTAGATGTACTTTTGTTACTATGTTGTAGTAAGGAAACCTCAATGGGTGCCGGGGCTTGGCGCCGTGATGATCACCATATCATGTCACATATATCATAACGATGATAATTAATTATATACATCCTTTTAATTGCTGGTATTTAGATACGCAACGGTAGCATTAAATAGGATGATCCCTCATAGAAAATTCCAATGAGTGTTCCCCCTTGATGTGCAACCACCAACAAAGTTCTTTGATATGAAGCCGGCCGTGACGATCGGGGGCTACACATGTTAGAGTTCCCTACAGTGGGTGAAAGCCATGTATTCACACGCAGAGCGTTAAGGTCAATTTGGCGAGCCTAGCATGTACAGACATGGCATCGGAACACGAGATCGAAAGATCGAGCATGAGTCACATAGAGATGTGATCGACACTGGTATGTCTACCTTGCAACTGTGTCGTCGGCTGTGACGATCAGGGCGGTGCAGTGAATGGGGTCGTGTGATCACTAAAACAATTTAGGGATATTGTTTTGAGTGGGAGTTCTTTGTTTGATTGATTGATTGATTGAACTCCTATTATGAACTTAGTCTAAAACGTGTCTTTGTAAATATCCTTGTAAATCTTCTCTCCCCGCTGCGGTATATATCTATCTTGGCTAGTAAATATATGGTGTAGAACTAAAACTATTTGGGACAATTGCTTCTGTGGCCTGGTTGGCTCTAGTTTATCCGTCTGTGCCATACCCGCGTAGTTTCTCTCGTCTGTGCCCTGAATGGCTCGGAAATCGGCCAAACGCTCTGTTTCCCTCTGGTAACCGTCACTTGGCCTGGTGGGGTCGGCTTGTCTCGGCTCGGTTGGGATTTCCTGGGGTCTGCTAGTGGGGCCGGCCCTTTGACCTTAGATGTGGGCCCAGCGAAGTGCATGCACCCCGTCCCACTTGCATGCATGCGGCCGTACGTGCGCGTTCATGCCGTTCCACCTGTGTTCGCCGCGCCTTCAATGGCGTGCCCCCCTGGCCGGCAAAAGCTGCCTCGCCGCCTACACTGCCGGACCGGACGCGCATCTGCTCCGCCGTCCTCGCGTCTCTCTTGCCTACTCTATCCTGCTGCAAGATGAGCAGTCTGGAGCCGAATCAATGTCCGGTCGCCATTACTGCCGTCTAGACCGCGACGCCGTCCAGACCGCTCCTAACATTAAAAGGAGCCATCTCCTTGCCCATTGCGCTCACAAATCCCCTCTTCCTCTCCTAAACACCTTCGCCCAGTCCCTCATCTCACCTTGCCTCGTGGTGATGGCAGCTCCACTCCCAGCTCGAACCGCCGCCGCCGCCACGTCCCCTATCCTTGGTTTCTTGAGGCGAGCGAGGGAAGCGGCATGGGGCGTGGGCGTGGGCGTGCGCGTACTCCTCCAAGTTCGAGCAGCAGGCGAGCGGGGGAAGCGGCATGGGACATGGAGTCTCCAAAGGGCAGGGGCTGGGCCATTGCTCCCGATCCCATTCCCTTCATCGATCTGTCCGACGAGGACGACGAGGACGACCAGGGTATGGACTGGACCATGGCCTGGAAGGAGGAGGCCACGGAGGTCCTGGACCCGGGTTTGGCCTGGGCCATGGCCGACCATAAAGCCTTGGAGCTGGCCAAGCATTCCTCCGCCGAGCAGGAACGGCTCAAGATCTCCTCGGAGAGCAAGGGGAAGAAGAAGGACATGTGGTCGGCGTCGAACAGCATCGCCCCAGAAGAGGTCGATGCCAAGGGCAAGGGCAGGGGCAAGGGCAAGGCCGAGTCGGTGGAGGTTTCCGATGACGAGGACGAGTGGTAGTCCATTTTAGTTATTAGTTGCTTTATTAAGGGCAAGTGCCAATTTAGTTATTAGTTGTTGATCTATTTTATAATTTAGCAAGGGCAAGTCCATTTTGTACTACCATGAAATTTGGCAATGGCCTTGTGCTTGACGTTTCCAATTGTGTGTGTAAATCCAATCCACTTTAGTTTGCAAAGTTTGCTTAGAAATGGGGCCGTTTACCCTATCTTTGGAGCTCATTTGAAACACATTTTTCAGCGAGTCCACCATTTTTGCTTAGAAATGGGGCCGTTTACCCTACCTTTGGAGCTCATTTGAAACACATTTTTCAGCGAGTCCACCATTTTTGCTTAGAAATGGGGCCTTTACCCTACCTTTGGATCTCATTTGAAAAACATTTTTCATCGAGTCCACCATTTTTGCTTAGAAACGGGGCCGTTTACCCTACCTTTGGAGCTCATTTGAAACACATTTTTCAGCGAGTCCAAGCTCATTTGAAAATTTATATGGATTCAAGCTAGATTTGAGCAAGCTCATGGCTATCCCCATTTGGTTTGCCAAAATCCACATTTAAGTTACGATGACGGGTAACAGCCAAAATCCGCATTTGGTGTGCCATACCCATTTTGTGTCACTGAGCCAAATGGGGGTGGGCGAGCCAAAATCCCAGTTGGGTCCGCCATGGTCCACTTGTCAGCGGGTGTACAGCCCTTGTCCTACGCGCGCGTCCAATCAGATCGCAGAATGAGCTTCTCGCGGATCGTCCCGAATCTGCGTGCAGATTCCTTCTAGAGGAAATCGGACGGCTGCAGTTTAACCGACATTTGAAATGAGCTTCAAATATTAAAAAAAAATCAAAAAAAGGAAAATCATGCGCACATAGTCGTATTATGTCATATACTAACGACTCAAGTTAAAAAACATGGTCTACATACATTCAAAAGGAGAAGGGCATGGATCTCATGTGATATTGCATAACTCAAACTATGAGGTGTAAGGTTAGAGAGAATTGGTTTTGGAATTGCAACATGAAAATTTCAAAAGCCTCACAAAAGCTTCATTTTGGAGTGACTAAGAAGGATCCATGCTTAGTTTTTCATTTTCATGTTTTAAACTTGTTTAAATGTTGGTCAAACTTAGGTTTGACCGAATTTGAAATAACCATAATATACTAAAAAATTATCGAAAAATTGAAAAACCGACGCACATAGTCTTCATATGTCATATACTAAGGACTCAAGTTGAAAAACATGGTCTACATACATTCAAAATTAGAAGGACATGTATCTCATGTGATATCGCAAAATTCAAAATATGAGGTCTAAGGTTGAAGAGAAGTGGTTTTGGAATTACAACATGGTAATTTCAAAATACTCACGAAAGTATCATTTTGGAGTGACTAAGAATGGTCTAGGCATAGTTTTCGCCCAAATTTTACACAAATGTGCGCCAGAGCACGCCGTGTCGCGTTCTGAGCACGCCATGACGCGTACAGAGCGCGTCCAGAGTGCGCACTTAAGGTGTTCGACAGAAGTACAATAACAAATTTTACAAACGATTTAAGTTGATAAACAAGGTCTACACACGTTCAGATCGCGTAAATACACATAGCTCGCTTTGTGGGTGCCAGTTCACGTCCATTTCGTGTCCAGATCGCGCTTGGTGTGTTGACACGGATGCACCGACGCATATTTGCACGTAAAAAGAAAATTAAATCGCGTCAGTTCTCGCAAAAAATGCTTCTGATACGTGTAGATGTCTCACAACGTCTCCAACTGGATTAAATTTGACCATAACGACGACACACATCAACTATTCGACACTTGTACTCGACACGTCTAGTGGCACCAGATGACGTGGTAAACATTTACAGGCATGTCAGTTCGACTAGACGTGAAGCGCGATCACACGATGTCATCATTGCGAATATAATCTGTAAATTGTGTTGTCATGTTACACTGCGTTGGCAAGAAAACGAGCCGATGCGCCTGTTCGGTGCCTCAAGCGGTTATCGATTTACGCGCCGGCGGGAGTGAATTCATCACTATCCTTCATAAATAAAAACCCCAATCCCATTGCATTGCGGTTCACTCGCTCTTCTGCAGTTTCTCTCTTCTCCCCATTCCGAAAAACCCCAACCACCCCTGCTCTCCAATGGATGACTCTCCAATGGATCACTGGTGGCAGAACGAAGCCATCCCGAGCGACTCCGACGGCGAGGGGAACCTGATCCCGTGGTGGGATGAGGACCACCACGCCGGCGGCTCCGGCACCGACGATGACGGCGAGGGCGACGAGGAGAGCCAGGACGGCGCCTCCGACCCCGACGACTCCGACGACGACGACCATGACGGGTCCGAGGAGGAGGACTCGGACCCGGAGTTGGTGAAGGACGACGAGGAGGAGGAGGACGACGACGACGACGACGAGGACAAGGAGGAGGACGACGACGACGACGACGAGGAGGACGACGACGACGACGAGGAGGAGGACGACTCCGACGACGACGACGACGAACCGCGGCCAAGAAGCGGCGCGTGTAGGTCGAGGCCGGGGTAGTAGCGGTAGTGCATTAGTTGCACTGCTGATTAGTAGTAGTATTAGGCCGTCGCCGGCGTAGTAGTATTAGGCCGCCGCCGGCGTAGTAGCAGTGCTGCATGCACTGCTAATCTTTTGTAATTTCTTTTGTAATTGTGAATATAATCCTAATATAATCCTATTCGAGTTATAAATCGATTTTCAATTAGTAGTAGCAGTTTCAATTCTAGTTATAAATTGAATTTCAGTTTTCAAATCGAGTTATGAATCCTATATTATAAATCAATTCGAGTTATAAATCGAGTTTCAATTAGTAGTAGTAGCAGTTTCAATTAGTAATAGCAGTTTCACTAAACAATGACGTACTAATCAACGAATTGTCAGTTACTTCGGTGTTAATTTAGTTAATTCAGTGTTAACTCAGTTAATTCGGTGTTAACCACGTGTTAATTGGGGCCGAGATATCCCTTCCTGTCCCCACTTGAGACTCGCTTCATGTCCCCACTTGAGCCGACCCCAGGAAATCCCAACCGAGCCGCGACAGGCCGACCCCACCAGTCAGACGGTTACCAGAGGGCAACGGAGCGTTTGGCCGATTTCCGAGCCAAACGGGGCACAGACGAGAGAAACTACGCGGGTATGGCACAGACGGATAAACTAGAGAGAACCGGGGCACAGAAGCAATTGTCCCAAACTATTTTGGGTCAAATTTCATCGATTAATATCAAAGCTCAAATGGCTTGCTCACTAGTTTTGACATACTATTAATATATAAGAACCGCTAAGAGATATGTTTGATAACTTTAGGAATGAGCAAGAGGAATATATGAGTATTGGACTCACCATGTCTTGTTCATCGTTGTCCAAAGAACAATGCTTCGCTCCATGGTACGTGAGTTGAGAGTGCAACTCAATCACCACATTGCTTATGTCATACTAGATGATCTTAAGGCAATGATTCATAGCGCAAGCTAAATGGAGAAGTATAAGTAATTGGACGAGTTCCTCTCATTGTGAATGGAAGAGAATGCCTGCTTGGAAAATCACTTGGCAATGATGTATGCGATACATAAAGTGCCTTGTGAATAAGATGGGACTACTAGATGACAGAAAACTTCGCGATAGTTAGGGACGTTGCTTTCTGCTTCCTCCCAGCTACGAAGATATTGTCATGGGCTATGTCATGCAAGGAGAATCGTTCACCTTACATGACTGTGATAGCTTAGTTGAGAACTCTAGAGATAGAACCAATTGCAGGGGAAGTTATCAACGGAAAGTGTATATAAGATATACAAGTTATGAATGTTTATCCTTATAAAACACTCATGCGGTGGACGGCCTGTTTTGTGAAAACAGAACCGACTGCTTGAGAGTTGGGTGGATGAGATGAGGTGACTGTGCGCATTGATGGCAACCAAGATGTTGATTGCGAGCGGTGCTCTCCCTCTCTATCAACCTTGTCATTTAGGTTAATGAATTTGAATAAAGTTTTATAATCGTTGAGTATGGGTACATTATAAGTGTGTCTTGCATATAGCGAGACAATTATTCATATAAGTTCGAAACAAGACAGTTGTTCAACTATTATGAGTAATTTATTTATGGTCACATTTTGATTATGAATTAAGTTATTCTTATTTAAATCTTAATTATAGTTTGAACATTTATAAACTTTAAGATGCCGAAGAAAGATATCTGAAATTTATAATGACATCATTTTTGAATGACACTATTGTTTAAGTCATATTTGGTTGTGTGCATATTCATTTTGATGAATCATGAAAGTCTTTAGATATTTTGATCTCTTGACGTGCACAAAGCCATCACTGTTAAGTGAGATGACGAAAGCTCCATATTCTGGTAAAATAGAATGCGATGGATTGTTGAAATATTGTACATGATGATGTATTATTCCAACAAGTAGTGGATATCATTATTTTGTAAACTTCATTGTATATTTTAGTAAATATCTGTATTTGCTAAATGGGATACAAGTCTGAAACTATTTGATACGATCAAAGCATTTTCAGAATGAAGGAGGATATTAAAATAACATCAAAAAAAATTGGGTTGCTGTGATGTTGATCAAAGTGACAAGTATTTTTTTTGTTATGTTTAGGCATATAAAAGACTTGTGAGAATTGTTCCACGGATTATGAATATTTGAAACACTTTAATGTGTTGACTTGTTTTAAACATTATAATCATGCCATATTGGATATTGCGGTGGTCTAAATAAATCTCTTACCGTGTTAGTATTATTATTTAGAGTTGTCATTTAAAATAGTAGACACTCAATTTTAATAGGAATCCATTTAAGTTCGCGGAACTTTGAGTTATGAGATAATTCAGAATTATAGCGGATAAATGTCTTTGTAAAGTATTCTTAGTCAACTATGAATACATATTTCACAACTTGAACCAAAGGAGCAAAGTTGTATTGCTAAGTTGGTATTTTCCGAGAAAGTGTATTTTCGGCAAAGGTGTTGATGAAATAAAGTAAAAGCTAAATCAAGGTATGGACCTTACCTCCAAGTGTTGAGTAGCGTAACGGAATGTGTTCCGGAACCTAGCTCCACGGTGAGAGGAGAAAAACTATGATAGTGATCATAAAAGTTTCGATTATAGCTCTTACTAAAATAAGTGGGATTCGTGAATGCATTCTGCCGTAGTGCGGAATTTTGATTCACCTATCATGTTAATGGAACATGACATACCTACGAACTACAAAGAAGCGATGGTGAACTTATGAACGAGATATAAATGAAGGTTATGAAATCCTATATTAAATTACATATAAGATTGCATATTAGATTGCAAAGTAAGAGTTACTTGATCTTATTGAGTATGAATGATACTTAATCTTCGAATCAAGCACAACGCTGAAAGGAAGATATGAAACTTTTAGGAGGACCTAGAAAGCTCGATTTATCGTGAAGTGTATCATGATAAATTCAAAAGTTTGACTACGAGATGTAGCGATGCTTGAGTCTGTTGGATTATAACTGGCAATTGATAGACGATCATCAAAACTACAATTACTTCAATATCTAATTGAACAAGGGTTGTAATTGTTACAATAAGCAGATTTTGTAAATCGTGTGAATGCTAGTATCTCAAAGCTGGAATTCTCATCTTGATGGATGATCAAAGGATTTTTGGAGTTGTCCAAAATAATGAGAAAACCTGCATTTGTAAAAGAAATTGAGTGGGAGCAAAGTGGCTACCCTGTCTCATATGTAGAGGACACATTTTGAGTGGGAGCTATAGGAGCTTGTTAACTACTCTCATATGTAGATGACATATTTGAGTGGGAGCTTGTTTTCTATTCTGATATGTGGATGACATATTTGAGTGGGAGCTGAATGGCATTCTTGTATGTATATGACATATCATGAATGACGTAGTTGGTATTAATAATTATTAATGAATAAAATGAAGTTGTATTGTTTTAAATATTGACATCTATGGAGATAGAACAATATATTTAAAAGCAATATTTTAAGTCAGATTAAAAGCCAATTCTGATCTGTACAGAATCGAATAATTTAAGAAAGAGTTTTCTTGATTATTAGGCATGTATGAGATTAAAATCTCAACATAGAACTGTGATTGATAGATGTGCCACGTTTTTACGTCATCTAAAAACCACGTTGTGTGCATACCGACATGTTGTAACCCAAGTTCTTAGTCAGAAGAACATGTTCTAGAACGATTTGATAATCGTTAAACACAAGTTTAGTTCGTCCTACAGGTTCTAGAGAGAAACTGAGGACATATTTCTAAAGGGAAGTAAGCTTGGCCGCAAGTGCGAGTTTTACTGACTTAAGAAAGAAAATCTCGCACCAATTAATGCCTTGAGTAGATAGAAGCGTGGTTAGACTTTGAAGTAGCATTCGATGCACTGTCCAGTAAATTTACATTGATATAGAAGTATAAGATTACTTCAAAATAGGCAAGTATGATGTATGGTTTGAAAAGTTCGTCTCTCAGCAGAGTGTGTCTCCTAGTGTGCATGACTAATGTGAAACAGGTTCACAAGTGTCATGGTAAAAACAAGGAAACAAAGTCTCACTCTACCGCAAACACATACTATGTCTCATCATGAGATGATGAGGTAAATGTCAAATTAGGTGATATTTACAAGTTGCAAAGAACATAAGAATCTTAGAGATTGGGGCCGTGTCGAACAGGCCTTAGACAAGACATCTTCCATGAGCAAGCATGATCATAATATAGGATTATGACATGATCATATGTGACTATGATATTTAACAAATGCAGCTAGATTATTTGTACTCTAGTACAAGTGGGAGACTGTTGGAAAAATGCCCTAGAGGCAAATAATAAAGTAGTATTATTCACATATTTCCTAAAGTTCATAATTAGTTTTATATCATGCTATAACTGTATTAATAGGAACATTAATACACGTGTGATATATTAACAAACAGAGTCCCTAGTAGCCTCTATATATACTAGTCCAGATGTCGATTGTTGATTGAGGTTTCCGATCAAGTGTCATCATATGACAGTCGACACTGGAGTCATATCATTAGAGAATGATGTGATGGACATTACCCAAAGCAAGTATTGCAACACGATCGAGTCACGTTGTTCACTGTTGCAATAACTTAGGAAAACATAGTGACTTATTCCTTAGACCGTGAGATGGTATTTATCACTACTCCCAGAGAATGCTTTGATGGCACCAGAAGATGCTTAGTTATGCGGCATTTAGAACGGTCACTGTTGGGCAGCGTACGCATCAAGACCGGGATTTGTTCACCCGTGTGACGGGGTAGATACTTCTGGCGCCACTCGGTGATGTTACATCCATGCTAGCCCGTGACTAGGTCACAAAGGGATGGAATATCACGGGAACGAGTAAAGAGCAATATCAATAACGAGATGGGACTAGGTATAAAGATACCGACGGTCAAATCTCGGATATTGTAGGTATCATAGAACAAGGGAACATGTCTTACTGTTTGGGGATCAACGAGTTCTTTTGGAGAAAAGATTTCCGTGGAATGCACATGGATCATTATGGCTATCAAGAGTCCCCTGGTGATCATTGGTCGGAGAAGTGTTTCTTGATCATGTCTGGAGCATTCCCCGACCCTAGGGTAACACACTTAAGGGTGCAATGACACTAGGAGATGTTTTGGAATTATCGGGATCATCGGAGTAGAAAAGAGAAAGCACCGGAAAAGTTCCGGGAGAGAATCGAAGTCGTATCGGAGAACCGAAGGTGGTTCGGAGGGTTTTGGAGAAGTTCCGGAAGAGAGCAAATATTTTGTATATGATATAAATATGTTAGATATGTTAAACTAATGTTAATTGATGAATTAATATTAATTTTAATAAATTTATAATGATTAAATTCATATTTAACAAAGGAGCCCACTAAATGGGCCTTCTGCTAAGGGAGAAAGGCCCATATGGGGGGGGGGGGGGGGGGGAACTTGCCCCCCAAGGCAAGGGGGTGCCTTTGGCCGAATTTGGCCTAGGGTTTGGGGTGTGCATGGGCCCTAGGGGCCCAAGCCGGCCACTCCCACCAACCCTAGCCGCCACCCCCTCCCTCCTACAAATAGAGGACCCCCTCCAACCCCTCTCTCACACAATCCTCCCTTGAGTTCTCTCCCATTGTTTGGAGGGAGCTCTCATCTCTTTCTCTCCTCTCCTCTCTTCTCCCCAAATGGTGTTCCTCCGTATGTGTGGACATGACCTTGGGAGTGGTTTGGTTTGGAGATTTCTCCACCATACGCAAGCCGTTGTGCTGCCAGATCCGATCCAGAATATCTACTTCCGCAACTCTGCTGGATCGGAGAAATCGGGAGTTGTCGTTGTACACCGTATGTGTGCGACTCCCTTGGAGGGGCTACACTTGTGGCCCTCAGACTCACGTCCGGACTCGTGTGTGGCTTCACAAGATCTTCGGGTTCATGCGTGGCTTATCAAGACCCTCGGGTCGGCTACGCACTGCATCGGAGGGAGGCGTCCCTTCGAGCTTCGTCAAGATCGTCGCGACGTTGAGGTCGGCTACGTACGTCTACATCATCCACGTTTGTGCGGGAACGTTATCCCGCGTCCGGTCTACGAGGGTATGTTCCATATTGCTTTCCGTTACCGCATTACTAGATAGATAGATCTAGGCCAAAGGGTAGCGCTAGCTGCATAAATTTTTGTTATCTGCTGCGAAATCCCAACACTCGGATCATTCAATTCGGCTCCGCCTAAAGTCGTTTCCTGCTAGAGCGATACCATGGATGGGCACAAAATCGACTAGAATCGATTCTCATGGAACTGCAACTTAACGGATAAAAACCCGACAAACATTCGCATGTCGAGCTTTTGGGGCAACAACACCTCCCCCACGAGCCCCGTTGAATTTTTGTAAACTAGATCACTCCTGTGAGATTCCAGAAATCCATTCCCTCCGGGAACCTAGCGAGGCTAGCTTAGAGCATCACTAGTAGTACCCTCAAATCCTCATAGCAGTTTTAAGGGTTGAGAATTGGCATTTTTGGGCATTTTTAAGGGTTGAAAAACAGGGGCAAATACTAGAACCCTCAAACCCAACCCTTATCACAGAATATTCCGTTATAAGGGTTGGGTTTGAGGGTTCTAGTATTCGCCTCAACCCCTACTCTTAAAACTGTCATTTGACATATCACCAACGGCGGGCAGCGGCGGTGAACGCCTCCTCCTCTATCTTGGCCACCTCCTCGTCGTCATCCCCATCTTCCTCCTCCTCGGCATCACCTTTCGGTTCCAAGTCATCACCAACCCTAAAGGGCTCTAGAGACGGAGCCCCGAGGTCCACCTCCGCGTCTTGGAGAAGGTCCATGAACGTCGTCAACGGTGCGGGCATTTCGTCGGGCACCTCGTGTGCGGCGGGCGCGGCGGGCGGAGGTTCGGTGACGGCGGACGCGGGCTTCTTCCGCGGCTTGGTCACGACCTTCTTCGCGATCTTCTTCACGGCCGGGGACGCCCCCGCGGCGATCTTGGTGGCCGCAGCACCTCGCGACCCAAGCGACGGCGTCTTCGGACGGCTCTTGGGGCGGGCGGCGGTCGGGGCGAGGGAGGAGGCGGCGGCCGGGGTGATGGAGGAGGCGGGCGTGGCGGGGGTGGGGGCGGGCGAAGCGAGGCCAGCACACTACCGCTTGGCGCCGATGTGCGTCGCGGCGACCACATCCGCAACCTGCACCTGGCTCGGGGCGGCTGGCGTCGGCGTCGCGGAGGCAGGCGCGGCTGGGGGCTGAGCGACGGCCGGGGCGAGGGAGGAGGCGGGGCGGGGCGGGGGTGGCCGCGGGCGGCTCCATGGCGGCGGAGCGGAGCGACTGCGAGCGCGGCGGCGGCGGGAGGAATACGACGGGCCGGAAATTTCCCTCCCGCGCTCGGAGGTTGCAGAGTAGGGGTTGGGGTTGTTGAACCCTATCCAACCCTCACTTTTAGAGGCTGGGAGAGCGACCCGGGGTCCGACCTCTAATTTTTTTTAGGGATTTAGGGGTTTAGGGGTTCTATTCTTTGCGTTTTTTTGTTCCAAACAGTAAAAAAGTGGTTATTTCTGAGGGTTCAGGGGTTTGACGGTACTACTATACATGCTCTTAGTCACGCGCAGTTTATGACAGCTCGTGTGTCGCATTCCGACCGCTAAACGACAACAACGCCGGACGAAAGGAAACCAACTCCACCCCCGCCGCTACCGCCAGCCGAATCACCAGCCACCCTGCCTGTGGACGCCTTGCCGGCCCGCCCTCACAAATCACGTCCTACCCGCCGTTAAGTCCATGCTCACCGGCCCCTAGAGGGCTTGTTTGGTGGTAAGGGTGGCAAAAACCAGGTTACAACGCCCCTGGGGGAATTTTGACGTACGCATGCGTTCCTGGATTGAGGTGGCAAGGACTGCCAATGCTGAAAGACAAACAAGCACAGGATGTGTTCCAGAGCATGACGCTGTTCAAGGTGGGGAATGGTACAAAATTCAGGTTCTGAACGGATAGCTGGATCGATGAAGGAAGGCTGTGGACTTTGCACCACTGCTAGTGGCGGAGGTGCCAACTAGAACGAAAAATCGGCGCACCATTGCGGAGGCGCTGTCGGAGAACGCGTGGATACTGGATATTGCCAAGCCACTGATTCTGGATGAGGAGCGCGCGCAGTGCGTAAGTCTGTGGCTAGCGGTGTCGTGGGTGCAACTGAACCAGCGGGAAGACGAGTTCATATGGAAGGTTTCCGCCACGGGTGTGTACTCTGCAAAAGAAACTTACAGAGCACTGAACCAAGGCCAGCTGAGGGATAGAATGGCGAAACCAACCTGGAGATCACACGCGCCGCTGAAGTGCAAGTTGTTCTGCTGGCTCGCGCTCAAAAGGAGGCTCTGGACCTCGGACAGAAGGGCGCGACATGGGCTACAAGATAGCACAGATGTTTGTTTCACATGCTTGCAGGAGGAGAATACAATCGATCACATACTAGTGCAGTGCGTGTATGCAAAGCAGGTCTGGTGGGGGTGTCTCTCGGCGGTCGGAATTACGCTGCAAGAACCTCAGGACCGTAGTAGTTTTGGAAACTGGTGGTGGACGGCAAGAAAAGTGGTGGCTGAAGCGGACAGAAGAAAGTTCGACACTCTAGTAACTTTGGCAGCTTGGATGATCTGGAAGCAAAGAAATGCCCGAGTTTTCAACAACACGCGGGATCATCAATGCGGGGAGGAGACACTGATTAATAGAATCAGAGAAGAGTACAGGCTGTGGGAGATGGCAGCAGGTCCTGCGACGAGGGAGGGAGACGGAGGAGGAGGTCCTAGTGCGAGAGAGTAGGTCTTTAGGGTTTTGGAGTGGAGTGTGGTGTGGGTCCAACAAACTGAATTGCTAGTGATTCAGGGATGTTGGCTGTAATTGTGTTCCCCTTCTATATAAATATGGTAGGCGTACCTCGCTAAAAAAGGTGGGGGAAATCTCCCACATCCCTGTGTGCATTTGGCTACAGGGAGGGAAATGTTACGCACACTCTGTTTCCATTTTTTCAGTGAACTACACACTCTGGTGTTACAGAAGATTCATGTTCCACGAAATGTCTGTGCTGATGGGGAGGCATTGTCGACTCGAACCCTATTCAGCAAGTTGCTACCACTAGGCTACTGCCCAGTTCTGCCTGCCCATCATGCATGCGTGTAGGAGCGTATGGCGCTTGCTCATCACGGAGAGGTCGGATGGGTTACTTGCCGGAAAGCGCAGCTACGGGCAGTTCTCCCGCTGATCTCGCCGAATAGGTTGAAACCATTACTCGCAGCTACAGCTCAAACAGGCAGAAAACAAACTAGTATAACCCTCCAGAATTTGAGTCTGACAAACTTGACAACTAGGTTTTTCTGAACAACGAACCTCCAAGATTCTCTGAAGCCTGTTACAGCTCCAGAAGACTGTTCTCACTTGCCGGGATTGCAATAATCTTACGAGTGCGCAGCGCAATTACGGCTTTATCTGTAAAAGATATTCTCAAGGTAAACGTAACTAAGGAAGTTTAGATAACTCCACTCTTACTGCTCTAACAAAATACACACCTACATCAGTCTCATGAAATTGTTCTTTTCACTTCCTAAGAGGAGCCTAACGAATACAAACATCATTCCTAAAGACGGCCCACTCAATTCTGTAGGTTGGTCAGTGCAGGTGGTTTTCCACCCCCATCAGATACATCAACAAAAACCACGCACCAAGACACTTCATATTCACCGGCAAAGATGACGGCTGCATCGCACTAATCAGGGTTGCCACGGGCCATTGTTGGGCATATTACGTTGACCAGCAACCCTATCCTTACATGATGGGCAAATGACCCCGTAGTTACCAACCCGCTGCCCATCAACTGGCCCAAAATGGTGGAACTGGCTGTGGCACCACATACATACTTCTGCTATCATGCCTCCTCCACTGACCATCCTTGACAAGTTCAGATCCCACCCTGACTGGACCGGACGAGGGCCACTTCCCATCTGTGGCGCATTCCCCAACACTAAGGTTGGTTCCGAAGTCCTTACAAGATTCTGCCTGGCAATGCTCTTGGACTGAGGGGATTCGCCGGGAGGTACAGGATTAGATCCAGCCATGCGCCCGAACTGAGAGGATTCAACAGGAGGCCTAGAACTGGACCCGGACATGTGCCAAAACTGAGAGGATTCAGCAGGAGGTCGAGAATCAGGTCTGGTCATGCGCCTATTCTGAGAGGATTCCCCGGGAGGTACAGGATTAGGTCTGACCACTTGCCCGAACTGAGATTCGGCGGGAGGTCTAGAATTAGGCCCGGACATGTGCCAAAATTGAGAGGATTCAGCAGGAGGTCTAGAATCAGGTCCAGCCATGCGCCTAAACTGAGAGGATTCGGCAGGAGGTATAGTATTAGGTCCAGCCATGCGCCCAACCTGAGAGGATCCGCTTTGCACATAATTAGAATTGGGCAGACTCCCAACCTGAGAGGATTCAACTGGCAAAGAATTAGGTCTGACCATGTTCCCGAACTGTGTAGCAGTGGGTAAATTATTATTTCTGGCCATGCCACCAAGCTGAGGGGATCCAGCTGCAACGGATCTAAGCTCTCCATAATCAGGGAACATGTGCTGCTTCTGACCACCAAATCCAAGTTGCAGATCACACTGTTTTCATTATTAAAGAGATCAGTTATCACATGGTATTCAGCGCGAAGAGTATACATAAATATTACAACTGAGATATTACACAAAATATGCAGTCATATGAAGGGATAGTTTTGAGAACCAGAACAAAAATCAACAGAACAATTAGAAGTATCAAAATGTGTCAGCACAATAATCAGCATGGTTAATTGGCCTGGTGTGCGGTGACTCTACGGCTACAGCCCAGTTCTCTTCACATATAATGTGACTCCACATGTAAGAATGTAAATTATTTATAAAAACAAGTTGGAAGATCAAATAGGTGTTGTACTTGTATTTGTGTAGCATATGGACAAAATTAGGTATTTATCTTCTGTATAATCGAACAGCAATTGCTTGACAAAATTTTCCTTTCCCATAAGTGAAAGGTTATAGATGTTTGAATTGACCATTGTATGTCCCATGTAAACTTATAAAGCAATGATTAAGTGTCGCTCCACAAGTCAAGGCTAGTCGCTCGACTAGTCTACTTGTCGGTACCCCAGCGACAAACCAAAAACCTCGACTAGTCGTGACTAGTTGCGACTTGTCTACTTGTCAGTACCCTAGCGACAAGTTGCGACTCATCGACTCGTAATCCTTGTTATACAGGTTGTGAATTTGATTCCACTAGCACAGTATTTAATAATCTAACCCTCGTGGGGTCAATCCCAGTTGATTCCACTAGCTCAGCTGGTTTTAATCCTGTAATTACATGGGGTGTTGTCTCTTATCTAACTTGTCAAATTTGACGTAATCAGGCTTAATTTTGATTTTACAGTCATTTATGTTTCACAACAGAAGGTGTGCATATCTCAGCAATGTTTGGTAAACCGCAATAATTCAGTCATTATAGCAATGGTAAAACGGTATAACCCGCCAGATTAACATTTAGCAACTTATTGTTTTCCAAACTTGAGCTAGTTCTACCGTTCTACTATAATCAACGACAAGGTTATTCACATAAATGGATTTCCGAAACATTAAGCAAACTGCAACATGCATTTCCTCATCCAATCATGCAGAACAAAACTCATACCACGAGAGAAATAAATCAACTTCTAATCCATTTACTTTTCCTAATATATTTTTATCGCTTCACTTATTTTGACTGGAAGAGCATAAGGAAATTATTAATTTATGTAGATATGAAATCAATAGAGGTTTGGCATTTGACCACCGATGCCCCAAAAGATCAAACAGCTGCTGAACAGTGCAAGAGTTCTGTAAGAATGCAAAATCATGTAAATTTTTACCTGATCTTGGGTTGTGCTGCTCCTTGGAACATCACCAACAGAATGAACCAGAGTGGACATATAACCAAAATTGCCCTGCGTGGACACTACACCATTGACACTCTGACTAGTATTAGCTGCAGGTGGGGTGCAATTAGGAGCATTCCCATTGTAAAACTTTTGCATATTGTTACTCGGCTTTCCCATCACGTCATGTGCAGACCCCTTTGGTTCATTATTGCTGGTGGACCTATTTACAAATGAACCCTCCATGTTGTTGGCATCACTTCTATAAACAAAAGAACTGTTCATGCAGTTGACATTAATTCCCTTGGTAAAGTTACTGGTTGTCAAAGTGTTTGACTCAGGTAGTGAAGTGCTGCTTGGAATATTGGGTTTTAGGTGACTAAAATTGTTACCAAATTGGGCAAGACTCCTTTCAGTGATATCACCAGCATAGACCTCATTATTATACCCTTCAATAACAACTGCAGCTTCATTACTTGTTCTGTTCTGCGTGATATTCATTAGTTCCTTGGTGTTGTATGCACGCTCTTTGTCACTGTTCTTTGAATGCTCTGAGCGGGAAGCAAAACAGTCCACATTAGTCACAGCAGGAGAGACAGGGTGCATGTTCATATTAGACAGATACGCCATGGTGCTGTTCTTGTTACCAAAAATGTTAGCAACAGAATCATTGTCATAACTAGCAGTGATGCATCTGGCAGCATTCGAGGACCCGGTAGATACGCCAAGGGAACCAGATACTTTATTGTTTGAACCAGAACAGGATGATGTATTAGATGCACCATCATTGTTATTAAAACTGCCACTGAAGCACTTCCCAGTAATTGATGATTGATTAGCCTCACCAAGGGCAGTTGATGTTTCATTGTTTGCACCAGCAATCGGGAAAGATATTGTGTCTAGGCATGAATTAAGATTGACATCTCTTGCTTTCACTGTGTTATTGAACTCGACATGCTTTGAAGCAGGCAGGCTACGATCAACAATCTGGTTTTCATAACGCTTATTAGCACTTGCAAAGGTAGTAGGTCTGAAAGCATGGTAACTTCCCACCTGATCACTAAAATCAGCAAAGCCATTAATTCTGCCATTTAGTTGATCATTGGACTGAAGAGCTACTTTTGGAATAGTTAGATCGGCATAATCCATCATAACGTTTCCGTACTTGCAAGCACTTCGAGCATCTGTACTGGGATGAACCTCTTCAGATCTACACAAAGCTTCATTGGGCCTACTGAAACTATCCAAACAATTTGTGCTAAAAAGTTCTATAACTTTTGAGTTATCGAACCCTTGTTCTTTTGAAAAATTCTGGTGCAAAGATCTTGCTTTGTCCGCAGACTTGACATTTTGTTCAGTAAGCTCCTGAAGGGTGGATTGTAACTCTCCCACGGAGTTTTTAATCTTAGCTAAGAAAGCATCAGGAGTAAGACCTTCATGCCTTGCATGGGCCCCAAGATGGCCAAAGTACCGTGATTGCTTCTCGAAGTTCTTGTGACACACAGGGCATTCAAATTTTCCATCTTTGCCTACCATTGGCTCACCATATTTGCTACCCTTCCTGCGCCTCTTAGCCCTCCTCTTTTCATGATACAACAGCTGGTGCTGAGCATAGGCACTTTCGTCGTGCAAAGTTAAATTGCATTTTTGGCACTGATAAGTATTTTCTGGGTTTCTATTTTCGTCTTTCTGATCATTTGAATTGCCGGAATGGCTGGAAAAGGTAACAGCAGTAGCTGGCAAAACATTTTGGTTATCCACACTTGAGTGAACTTGTTGCTTGACACCTACAGCCTGCCAGATACATAAATTATACTAGGAAATACTTCCTCTGTCTCAAATTATAAGACGTTTTGATAGGCTAAATTAGCCTACTAAAACATCTTATAATTATATACGGAGGTAGTACTAAACTACAGATAAAGTGGCATATAATTTAAACTTACATCATCATGAGCATTGTCATCACGCAAGTGTCCTGGGCTGTTATACTGAATAGGAACCGTTATGGCCTCTGGATACCCAAGAAGTGACATAAGATGCACGGAAACTTCTCTGCAAGTAGCAAATTGATGTCCTCGGGGGCTGGAAATATGATTTGTACATTTAGATAAGCTAGATAAATATGCAAGAAAGATATATGCAAAGCACAATTGTCCTGATCAGACGAAAATGACAAAAGCATTAAAAAAAACTGGGAAGCACAAATATCGTAGACAAAGCAAAGAATATTTCTGAAATCATCTCGTATCTCAATTAGGCTTCTAAGCAACGAATATCAACAATGTGAAAAGCCAGCAACACGAGGAAAACACTGAATCCTAACAGCAAAATGTAGCATGAGGAAGAAAACTACTTGAGCTAATTTACTAAATTAAACAACTTAATGATGCGGAATAATCTTCAATTTATTATAGAAAAAACATTATCAAGAATAAAGAATGGTGGTAGAGGACAAGCAGGTAGCTCGATGGTTGTCGGTAGCAGTGGCTACCTAGCCCGCCCGGGTTCGATCCCCAGCGGGGACGATTTCCTGGGTGTCATAATATATGTGTGCCACAACGTCTAGTCACAATATATGTGTGGTATGGGTACAGGTCTAGATCCAGCTTGTGCACTAGGGTGTGTGTGCGTGGGTGTCACACGAGTGTGGTGTTTGAGTTAATGCATGAGTTCAGATCCTACACCTGTATCACAGAACGAGGAGTCCAAAAAAAGGTGGTATATATCTGAGTGCATATGGAGTAAATATGTTGGAAAGGTTTTACCTCACTGGTATGCTCAGCTGTCCGGCGTTACTTCAATCAAAAGTAAAGCATACCAAATAAAAGGTAGACCCCTTGTTGCAAAATGTAATGCACCCACACATCCAAGATTTAAATTTGAATAAAAATAGACTGATAAAATGTGGGTTATGTGGCACAAAATGATATCAATGGATTTGTATACAAGAGAAATTTCCAATTAAATCACGTTTGCGTCACATAACTCACATTTGTTTTGTTCTATCTGTTGCGCAGAATTAAATTTTGGCGTATGTGGATGTGTTAACGGAGGGAGTACTATCTAACAGGTTTAGACCCGTACGGCCGTACATCAGTGAGAGCCCAGAGGCGGAAACAATATTTACCTAACACTTACCGTGTTAAAGTCCTTAAAATACGAACTGTGTAGGATAATATTAGCCATCTATGCTCTATCTATGAATATAGTACTTCCTTCGTTCCATAATTCTTGACTTGGTTTTAGTTCAAGAAATATGGAACAGAGGTAGTAACACACTGCTACCATAACAAACATCAACACAAACCAGTCAGGTGGTTGTAGTGCCAAAAATGCACGTATATGGATCCATTGAAGGTATACCAAATAAGTGTGCAAGGCAAAAGAGTATATTAATAGCATAAACTGCTATCAATCGTATCTTGAAAGCTGAAACAAAATTGTTCAATGCTGACCAATGCTCATAACCATGACCAATCATCAGTCTTCTCTGCACACCAGAACACTGCACCTCAGTGTGATGTTCCTTTGGGGTCATTTATTTTCATTGTGCTTGTGCAACAACATTATCAAGTGTTAAAACATAAAGCACATTCCTATTCAGGAAACATGCATTAGTTCATCGCAAATATTGACAGCTAGGCTATAAGGAACAAGCCTTAAATTCAAGCATCCAGATTGTTCGACAAGATAAGTTATGAGTGCATTCCATGTATTGATAGCACCACTAGAAAGATATCATCATTTACAGGGAATCATGACAAGGTAAAGCGGCAAACCTCACGTAACGAAAGCTATGCACCCAAGCTTGACGGTTCTTGCGCTTGATCCCGAGCTGCAGCTTCCACCCACTAGGGAGGTGGTCCCCGAAGAAGGCTGCATCCACATATTTCCTCCTCTGTCTCTGGCTCACCCACTTCCCTCCCAGGCCACTGATGAACCCCATCAGCTCGGGCTCTGACGTCAGCCCAGCTGTTCTTCTCCGTAGCTCCTCGGCGTATGGTTCAACGAGGCCAGCGAGCCTCACGAGATCAACGGAGACTCCCTTGGAGTTTGTAGTCTGCCGGTCGGGGTCGGGGGACGGTGACCGCGGCGGCGAAGGGGAGGGCTCGGGTAGGGCTAGGGTTTGGGGTGGAGGTGGGGGCGGGAGCGAAGGCGGGCGGGAGGAGGGGTTTTCGCGGCCGAAGAGGCGGCGGAGGTGCTGGGCAATGAGTTTGCTCTCGTGGTCGTCGCCTGCCGATGGCGTGGCGGGGGACGGGGCGGTGGGGGAAGAGGAGGCGGCGGCGGCGGCGGCGGCGGTGGCGAGGCGGGAGCGGGAGAAAGTCTGCTTCCGGGAGCCGGCGCTCTCGTTGAATACGGCACGGTCGATCTTGAGAGGCGGGAGCGGGTCGGCGTCGGGGCAGCTCCGCGGAGCGACTGCGTGAGCGGAGGCGGCGGCGAGGGCGTCCAGGTCGGGCTGCGAGAGCACGCGGAGGTCCAGCACGGGGACCAGCTCTGTCGCCATTGGTGCCACCGCGACACGGCGGCGGCGCGGTCGGCCCGGGCGGGAGGACGCGGCAGGCGGCGGCGGAGGCGGAGGTGCCCCGATCCAAGGGAGATGGGCGGGGGATTAGGCAGTTTCCTTCTTCTTTTTCACACGGGGATTACGCAGTTGAGAACGGACGGGACTCTCGCTCGATGACCACTGAACCAGTCTAAATTGTCGTGTTTCCAGGGGGTCGGGCGACCGTTGGATCTTAGCGGAGGGGTGCGCAGAGCGACTTGATGAGCAAACAGGCGGGCAACAAACTTGAGCCGCCTAGGCTTGGTTGGGCCGTGAACTTGTTGGACTGGGACAGTTTCCTAGGGGATGCGTCAAATGGGGCTTTGAGCCTCAAGAGTCCCGGTATGGGCCCTATCTAATCTACCTAAAAAAATAAAAATACATCTCGAAATATCATATTTGCTTTGTTAGAAATAGTTTAATGATAACGAATGAAAGATGTGAAATGGATTCCTCAAGAAAACAACAGGATAACCAAAAAACAACGTGTTCTGACGACGTCTATGAAATCGCGTTTCAAGGGTCATGTCTAATCTGCCTAGTAACTTGTGAAAATACATCGGCAATTACATAAATACTTCGATGGCAACTTTGTCCATTTGTAAAGTTGCCACAAATTCTACCATGAACTCAAACCCTGCCTTAAAATAGTGTGATTTTCCACCCTTGTCACGATGTTTTAAGTAGGACCCCAAAATGTTATCAGGAGGATTTCCAAGCAAGACGGGTAGATTTTCTTAAAAATTACCAAAAAATAAAGTTACCATACAAGGTATTACCGATGTATTTTGCACATGTTGCCATAAAGAGTAGTATAAGCTCAACACCGTCTTGAAAATAACCGTGTGCTACCGTCCAGAAAAACAACAAGACAAACACAAAACGGCGAGTTTAGACACGATTTTACAAGCATTTGACGGTCACTGCAGTTGAAGGATGTGAAACTGTATAGATCAAAACTATAATAACTTGTGAAAACAACGTTGGCAATTCTATAAAAACTTGGATGTAGATATAAACTATAGTGTGAACTCAAACCTCAAACTCCGCTTCAAAAATATTGTGACTTCCTAGTTCCTATCCTTGCCGGAAAATAGTGTGCTATACTACACGAAAACCGACGTGTTTTGACGATCTCTCAAATCGTGTTTTAGGGGTCACGTCTACTCTGCCTCCCAACTTGTGATAATACGTCGGTAGACGGGAGCTGGGTGGGGGATTAGGCAATTCCATCTTCTTCTTACATGGGGATTACGCAGCTGAGAACAAACGGGACTCTCGACAACATTGACCAATGAATTAGTCTAAATTGTCATGTTTCAGGTGGTTGGGCGTCCGTTCGATCTTAGATGACGTGTGCACCGTACCACTTGATGATCAAACGGGGCGTGGGGCAAACTTGAGCCGCTTGGGCCTTGAATTTGTTGGACTAGGGACAGTTTTGTAGCGGTGTCCCTATAGGGCGCTTTCGGAAGAGATTCCTCCCAAGCAATTTTCACCCCCATTTCGCTAAACAAATTTGGTTCTGAGCTTGGCCCAGTTGACTGCATTCCTCCGTTCCTTCTCGCATCGTTTCCCGAGCTTCATGTTCCTTTTCCATTTTTTTTACCGAGCGATTGTTTCCGCTCTTTCGCGTTCCTTCCTCGTTCCACTTGAGATATTTTGTTCCTCTCAATTTAAAATGTTATTCCTCTTTCTGCAGTGGTTTGTTCCTCGTGTATTAAATTTTGTTCCATGTAGTGACTTTTTTTGTTCCAAATAGTTGCGACTTCTTTTTCTCGTCTATTGAGATTTTGTTCCTCTCAGTTTAAAATGGTGTTCCTCTTTGTTCCACGCATATACTATATTTTATTGCACGTAGTGCGTAACTCTGGTCCAAATACTTGCGACCTTTTTGTTCCTCGTGTACTGAAATTTTGTTCCTCGAAGTTAAAATGTTGTTCCATGTTGTTCCTGAGTTTATTCCACGCGTACTAAAATTGTGTTCCACATAGTGCATAATTCGGTTCCAAACACTTGGGACTTTTTTGTTCTTTTGCAGTTTAAAATGGCGTTCCTCTTTGTGATCGTGGCTTGTTCCATGGTACTAAATTAATTTTTTCACGTAGCTCAAAATTTCATACCAAATAGTTGCGACTTTTTCTGCTTCGTGGTACTCTAGCATAAAATTTTGGTCCAAATAGTTGCGATTTTTTGTTTCTCGTGTATTAAAATTTTGTTCCTCCCGGTTTAAAATGTTGTTCCTCCTTGTGGCGTGACTTGTTCCGTGTTCTAATTTTTTTTTGTAGCGCAAAATTTTGTTTCAAGTAATCTCGTATATTGAAATTTTGTTTCTCTCGGTTGGAAAATGTTATTCCTTTTTGTGATGTGGGTTGTTCCATGGTACTAATTTTTTCCATGTAGCGCAAAAAAATGTTCCAAATAGTTGCGATTTTTTTGTTCCTCATGTATTGAAATTTTGTTCCTCTTTGTGATGTTGTTCCTTCGTATTCCAAAGAAGTGTCTAGACAACACGCACCTAAAGTATCATGCGCGTAACCTTAGTGTTCTAGAATTTTAAAAATTGACGAAAAAATCTTATGAATGTGAAAATGGTTCATTAATTTGGAAATGGTTCATGAATTTAAAAATTGTCCATGAAAAATGTTCATGAATTTAAAAATGGTTCATGAGTTTAAAAATGGTTCATAGAATGTTTTTTCATGAATTTCAAAACGGTCCATCAATTTGAAAATGGTCACGAAAAAATATTCCTGATTTTGAAAATAGTTCATGAGAAAATGTTCATGAATTTGAATGTGGTTCATAAGTTTGAAAAGGGTTTACGAAAAAAATGTTAGTGAATTTCAAAAAAAACTAAATACAAGAAAACTAACCCAAAAAAAAACTAGAAAAACCCTCACAAAACAGAAAACTTGTTAACAAAAAAAAACAGCTCAGAAGTTTCTAGCAATTCCCCAAAACATGAAGTAAACAAGTATAACAAGCACTACTGGGTCGACACACTTGAAGCCTCTCTAGGGGGGGCTCCATATTCCTGTCCGGCACCCCCTAATCGTGGCCCAATTGGAGGGTGCCGGACAGGTGTCCGGTCAAATTGAGGCTGCAATCCACAACAGCCCCCAAAGGCACACCCCAAAGAATCATTTGTTTTTGCACTTTACTTCACTTGACAAATATGATGAAACACTTGCAGTTCATAGACGAAAATGTAAAGTCTAGTTGCTGCTACTGCTAAAACTACAACTTGTTCTTGAAGAAGACCCACTCTCGTCTCGTTGTTGTACACGACGGCCTCCCCTCCGACATAAAGTATCGTCGAAGATCTTGATGAAGAAGTCGTAGTCGCTGTCGAACTCGAAGCACAACCAGTACCGCTTCTCAAACATGTACGAATCGGCAAAATTCTTACATCCCTTGGCGAGGTACAAACCCCCCGGTCATTAAAGGTCGTCTTCACCGCCCAGCTGCCGTTCTCGCGGTCCTCCATTCTCAGATGCATTGTATGTGGCACCCTGTCTTCGAGCTTCTCCGTGTACGCCGCATGGAGCCTCGGGCGCCCCCTCGATGCCATTGTACAGGCCAAAAAAATGAACTCGAAGCCGTGCAGCTCCGGGAACCAGTCTTCAGCGGACGGTGAAGGCGACACCGACGGTGAGGAATTGTCGCCGCGCTCCCTACCATGACCATCGCGGCCTCGTCCATTGTCGCTCCCTCGTGCACGGCCACGTCCTCTCGCCATGGTGTGGTGTCCGACGGTGGTGTGGTGTGCGACTCGGGTGTGGTGTGGTGTGTGACGGTGGTGTAGTGTGTTGGCTGCATGGAGGGCGTGCTTTTTATAGCCGGGTCAAGCAAGGGTCGACGCGAGAAACAGAGGCGGGAAGTGGTCGCGCTGGGCGGGAAGCGGAGGGTGGGTGAGCACGCGTCGCGTCAGGGTTAACGGCGACGACATGTCTCCGCTGTGCAGGCGCTTGGAAAGCCGGGAAAGGTTGGACCCGTGTGGGACAGCCAATCAGCCACTTCCCGTTCGGCGGACGAACCGCCATATCATCCCTTCGTTGCCTACGGAAACGCCTCACCATTTACGTCGGTCCAACGAACTTCTGCACGATGCCATTAACCGCTTATGTGCGGTTTGTATGTATGACAGGCGGGACACCCCTGTCGGAGGGCCTCTCAAACTGATGTCTGACACCCCAGAGAGGGCCTCCAAATTTGGAGGCCCTTTCGGGGGTGCCGGACACAAAATAGCTAGGGTTAGATATTGGGGGGCGGGGGGGGGGGGGGGGGGGGGGGGCGTGCCGCTGGGGTCCTTTTTGTACGCCCGAACCCCCAATGGGATTCTGGAGGTCGCCTGGAGCCCCCGAATGGATATGCTCTTATAATGTAGAGGAGCAATGGAGGGTACGTGTTGGGTGCATTTATCAGTGCAACGAGCGTCGATTGGGTTCTCTTTGTTTTCTATGGATGCGTCAAACAAGGTATCGGTATGGATTGGGCTCTATCTAGCGCTAGTTACCTACCTATTAACAGGTGAACTCAGAAGAGCCCCTAAAAATGATCTAAAAACTTAAAGAGAGAAAGTTGAAATTGAAAATCATATTTGCTTTCTTAAAATTAGTTTAATGATAAGAAAAGAATATATGTGTCAAACAATAGAAATTGCATGCCTATCGAAATAGTTTTCTCGTTTTTTTCCGAATATATATTCAAGTGTTTCAGAATAAATATCCATGTATCACATGAAAATCAAATAAAATAAATATGTTAACATATATTTTGAAAAATCATGCATATAAAAGATATGTTCAGATACATTTTTAAATTATGCATGTCATAACATATGCTCATAAATTTAATAAATAGTATATTTTTCAAACAAAAAATTTGAATGACGTGGGGTGATTAAACTGAAAATAATCATCTCATATAGAACTCTTCCAACTAGACCTTTTATTGTGAAATAAAGTACAACACAAATTTTCACATGCTCCTGTGAACGCACACCCCTACCTCCAAAAGACTAAGTCGGCGTCCGGGTCTTCAAATTAAGGAAGTCAACATAATCGTCTCGATATCAACGGGCAACGCCGTCTCTCACTTTAGAATAATCCGTCTTTAATGAGAAATACCATTGTCAAATGTGGGTTTGAACTCTGTTAGACTGGAGGTGAAACCACCCTTCTAACCATCTGACAAAAGGTTAGTTCTCAAATAATTAGACTTTCCTTGTACAGAGAGTTGGTGCATTAGTATGGAATCTTCCACCCCATAAAGACACGTCAACATTAATTGCTAAATCCAAAACAGATAAATGATGTCAGCTAAGTCTTCAATAGGTCATGGAAAAATATAGCAAGCTACTAGGTTATGATGCCACTGTTGCCATATTAGCAGCAAAAGATTACAACAATAATACATACACCTTTCGAATAATACGTTATAGGTTTTTAGGTAATGCGAGTCTGCGATGTAATGCACACCTAGAGAGTGAGTATTCTAGTGCTCGCAACTCATGATAAGTAAGAAATGTTATCACATAGGATACTATATACTCCCTTCGTTTCATTATTAGATAATTTATATTTATCTAAAAGTGAATGTATTTAGATTTATAACATGTCTAGATATATCCACTTTGACATAAATGTGAGTCATCTAATATTGAACGGAGGGAGGGAGTATCATGCAAGACTTGCCTTGGTGGAAAGTGATGTTCAATAACCTAGTGGTTATTATGACATGGTAACAAAAAGTATCTATAATGTGTCTATAAATGGGTAAGTAAGACCACAAACGTTTGTCTCGTATGTGTGGTGAGGATGGCCTAATGAGGCTCTCATTACTGGCACTGAGATCGCTGGTGCCCAATGTCTCCATTTTCGAGTCTGGTATGCCCATAATCCAATGCTATTCCAGTTACTCGGTTACTCCAAGGTGAAATCTTCCCTTGATTAGCCGATGTTAACAACGGCGACATGTGTGGGTGTCTTGTTCTCCTTGCAGGCATTGTCATGGCCCTAATCGTATCCGTTCTCATGCACAAAGGAAACTTGTAGAACTCTCTTCTTGTGGGCTTGTGGCCACGTTACTAAGGTGTCTGAAATCGCCTTCATGTTTCAACTTTCATGTGATCATGTCTTGTCTCCTTGCCATTCATGACTATAGACAAGGCAAGGTGTGTTCCTTTTTGTTGTGGTCATAGTGATGTTTTCTTTTGACAGGGTCATAGTGATGCATGTAAAATGCATACATTAACTTTACACTTTATTACTTGTTATTTCATCATATTTGCATCATATATGTGTTATATTCATGTTTCATACTGATTTATAAGAATAATTCACAGTTTCCTTATTTTTGTAGAATTAACCCTACACTGTCAGAAACACTATTTTTTTTTTCACGTTTCAGGGACCTGATACGTCTCAAACGTATCTATAATTTCTTATGTTCCATTCTTATATTATACCAATTGCTACATGTTTTATATAATTTTTATATCATTTTTATGCATTTTCTGGAACTAACCTATTAACAAGGTGTCAAAGTGCCAGTTCATGTTTTCTGCTGTTTTTTGTTTTAGAAAAGTTGTTCTGGAAATATTCTCGGAATTGGACGAAACAAAAGCGAAAACTCCTATTTTTCCCGGAAGGATCCAGAAGACCGGAGAGGAGTCGAAGACACGCCACGAGGCGGCCACACCACATGGTGGCGCGACCCCACCCTTGGCCGCGCCGCCACATGGTGTGGGCCCCTCGGGCGCCCACCGACCGTGCCCTTTCACCTATAAAATCCGCCCGACGGAAAAACCCTAAGGACCCGAACACTTTTCCATGAAACATCCCGTAGCCGCCGCCGCCGTCAACCCTAGTTCGGGAGGGTTCAGAAGCTCTTCCCGGCACCCTGCCGGAGAGGGGAATCATCACCGGAGGGCTCTACATCGCCATGTCCGCCTCCGGACTGATGCGTGAGTAGTTCATTCTTGGACTATGGGTCCATAGAAGTAGCTAGATGGTTGTCTTCTCCACTTGTGCTATCATGTTTAGATCTTGTGAGCTGCCTATCATGATCAAGATCATCTTATTGTAATGCTACATGTTGTATTTGCTGGGATCCGATTAATATTGAATACTATGTCAAGATGCTTATTTATATCATGTGTATGTTATTTATGATCTTGCATGCTCTCAGTTGCTAGTAGATGCTCTGGCCAAGTAGATGCTTGTGACTCCAAGAGGGGGCATTTATGCTCGATAGTGGATTCATGTCTCCATTTAATCTGGGGGAGTGACAGAAACCTCTAAGGTTGTGGATGTACTGTTGCTACTAGGGATAAAACAGTAATGCTTTGTATAAGGATAATTGTGTTACTTACTTTACACACTTTGCTTAATGCAATAATCTGTTGCTTGCATTAATACTGAATGGGGTGCGCACGCTAACCGGAAGGTGGATTATTAGTCATAGGTGCGGTTGGAACGGTCTGTTTATCATGTTGTAATGCCCAAGTAAATCTCATAGTTGACACTGTGACTAGTATATGCATTATTATGCAGTTCTTTATTTTGTCAATTGCCCAGCTGTAATTTGTTTAACCGCATGTTAGTTATTATTTATTATGGAGAGACACCACTAGTGAACTGTGGACCCCGGTCCATTCTTTTACATCGATAATACAACCTACTGCAAGCACTGGTTTTTTTCATTCTCAGCAAACAAACATCATTTTCCACACTGTACGTATAATCCTTTGTTTTCAACAAGCCGATGAGATTGACAACCTCACTTTTAAGTTGGGGCAAAGTATCTTGATTGTGTTGTGTGCAGGTCCCTCGTCAACTACACGCTAAGCTCTTTTCTGACGCCGTTGACACCTTCAGAAGCGTCTTCATCTCCTACTAGTGAAGGGGTTCCGTAGCAGAAAACAATAATTTTTCTAACTAACGAATACCAAAGATGCCAGGATCTATCTATCTAGTAATGCGGTAACGGTGGGCGGAACTGGTCACATACCTCTTGTAGACCAAATAGCGGGGATTACGCTCCCGCACAAGCGTTGCTGACGTAGACGCCATAGCCGACATCAAGGTCGCGAAGAACTTGGCGCGACGAAGTAGACGATGACGCAGCGATGTCGACGGCGTCGGGCGACGGGTGTCGAGCGTCGGGCGTCGGGCGTCGGTCGTCGGGCGCCGGGCGTCGGGCGCCGGGCGTCGGTGACTGGGCGTCGGCGGCGGCTGCTGGGCGCCGGCGGCGGCTGGGCGTCGGCGGCAGGGCGCCGGCGGCTGGGCGTGACGATGTCGCCCGAGCACCTCAAATGTGGTGCCTCCGAGTACTCGCACACATACGAAGCTTAACGACAACCCCCGGTCACTCAGGTCTAGCTGAGATCGCAGGAGTAGAACTTTGGTGGAATTCCGCGGTGCAACTGGGCACTGCGGTATAGCCTCGGTGGGAGAGAGAGAGAAAAGCGGGCGGAGAATTAACTCAGGCCGGCATATACAACATTAATTGTATTTTAGATTGACCCATCTATATAAAGGGGGGAGGGGGTGTGCAAACACCTTGCCTCCCCCATGTGGGACTAAAGGAAAAAGGAGGGGGAGGGGGTTCGGCCGGCCAAGGCCTGGCCGTGGTGGACATGGGCCCCACGCCTTGCCCATGGTGCCCCCCCACATGGGCCCAATTCGGCCCATTAAGGGCTGCCCCCTTTTTCCTTCCTTTTTAATTGATTTTAATTAATATTAAATCAATGTGAAATATATATAATTCATAATTAATATATTTATACATTATTTAATATCCCATGACTCCGAAACAACTTCCGGACCTCCCGAACTACCTTCGGTCATTCCCGGAACCCTTCCGATGCTGCCGGAACTTTTCCGGATTATCTCTCTCTCTCCTATATCCATATTTATTCCAATAATAAATCATTCCAATGATCTCCACGTGTCGCTAAGACCTTAAGCGTGTTACCCTACGGTTCGAGAACACTCCAGACATGGCCGAGACCCTTCGCTCGCCAATAACCGCCAGGGAGACCTGGACATCTGTAACGGTCCCTGTGCATTCCACGAATATCGTCGTTGAACCATAAACATGATATCTATTCCTTTTGTTTCTTCGATACTACCTTGTCCGAGACATGATCGTAAACATCCGATGTCCTGTTGTATCTCGTTACCGACAAAGATTTATTAACTCGTCTGTGATATTACATCTCCATGACCTAGTCATTAGCTGCGCAGCTCTATAGATGTAATCTCACCGAGTGGGCCCAGAGTATCTTCCTATCACGAGGATGAACAAATCCCGCTCTTGATCCATACGCCTCAACATACTCTTTCGAGATACACGAGGTACACCTTTATTGTCACACTTTATAAGATATGACGTTTGATGCACTCAGAGTAACCTACGGAGCAGCAATTAATATGATCTCACGGTCTGAGGAATAAGCTATCATATTACTTTCCTATTGCAAACGGCAAACATCGTGACACGATCCTGTTGCAATACCTTGGGTATGTCCATCACCTTATTCTACCAATAAGATGACCTCATTGTCAACCGACGCAATTGTCCATGACCGGGAATTCTCGATCAACTGTTGCCCAATGAGCTAGTATATATAGAGGCTTACTAGGGACTCTAGTTTGTCTATGTATCACACGTGTATTAACAATTCCGATTAATACAGTTATAGCATGATACAAAAACATATTATAAACTTAATGGAATAATGCGATAAATACCACTTATTTATTTGCCTCTAGGGCATATTCCCTTCAGTCTCCCACTTGCACTAGAGTACAAATAAACCAGCTGCATTTTACTTAATCATACCACCTTATCCAATAAGCGTTCTATGATAATGCATGCGCGTGGAAGAGTGTTACTCCAACAATCTGTACCATACATAATTGTGTGTTCTTTGCGATTCACTGATATCACCTAGTTTGATATCATCCTGTTATCCTGATAACATATATGCACACATTGTAACTAAGTGAGACTTTCGTTTCCCAGCGCTTACTCTGATTCTGTTAACCAGACAATTGCTTTGCAAACGCACTCAGCTGTAACATGTACAATCTCGCGATATCTATATACCTTTCATATCTATGTAGAGTTTCGACATTCCAATGTCAGTCTGGTGCCTAATGTTATTCTACTTCTAGTAAATTCCAAATTTACTTTGATAATTGTTCTTCTTCTAAGAACATGAGTCATACTTCATCGAGCACATAATATGGTTTCTATATGATGTCTGTTATCATGATATAAGAGACCAACATATCCACCAACCACTATTATCATGTACCAATTACACTTAATGTTTTAACTGGATTTCCAAGGACCTTTCCATTGGCTTTATTCCATTCTGACACTTCAGAATCCAATCCAAAATAAAACAGCTCGATCTTCTATTTAAAATTCCTGTTCTATTCAAAATAGACACTACCTTTTAAATCATTTCACAACTTCATCTTTTATTTAATTCTACTGGCACTATATGATATGTCATTTACATACGTGGATCTTAGCTCCCACTCAAAAATATGTCACTCACATATTAAACTGAGCAAACTAATTCGACTCCAACTTAAAGGATTTAAACTCCCACTCAAAAATATGTCTCTCACATATTTGAGTAAACTAATTCTTAGCCCTCACTTAAATTAGCAAATCCACAATTTCTTTCGATATTTTGGTCAAACCAAAATCATTGATCATTTATCAATTCGAATTTTAATTCGACTCCCACTTAAATTCATAATTTCTTTCGATATTTTGGTCAAACCAAAATCATTGATCATTTATCAATTCGAATTACAATACGATCTGACAGTATTCTACCAATACTTATCCTACAGACTTTAAGCATGTCTACACTTATGTAGTCAACAACTTTGATTTTGTCCAAGACACTTCTTGACAAAATTTGCTTCCAGTCTTTCTTATAGATACATTTCTTTCATATAACACTTTATATGATGATTAAATAATCTTATTCTCTTAATAAGATTCAGAGTAACATTTACTGTTTTAATACTTCTAAATGTAACTTGGATTATAAGACTCATAGCCTTAATTCGTATTCTGATATTTCCTCAACTTTCTTTGTATTTACAAGGTGTATCATGTTCTGACAACATGATCTAAAATACTGAATATCAAGCTGTGACCTGACAGTAAATATTCTTAAATCAACACCTCATTTAAAAGCTTCTTGTCTGAAAACACTATGATCTCTTATCATCAATTTTTCAATTCCATTTGTAGAGATATTCTTCTCGGAACAGATTCCAATATTCTACTCTTATGGAAAACAAGATCCAATACCTTATTTTAAGCTTCTACTTTTATTCCATTGACCTTAATTCGAGAAATCATATTTTCTCATGAATTACGCAGACAGCAATACAAATTTTGCTTCTGTTGGTATTTGGAATATAATCCCATCTTAATATGAGAATTCTACAAAGAACTATTCGTGTATATTCTGTATTATCATATAATCATCTATATCACGACACTTACTGTCGATCACACGAATCTTTGTTGGAAAAATATCCTATTCCTAAAGTGGGTGACGACTACAATGCCAGAATATATTAAGAGATTCTAAAGACCACACTTTATCTAAAATAGAGCATGATTATAATATATCACATATCACTATATCTGATATTATAATTTTGTGGAACAAACTTTCACAAGTCATTTTATGTTGAAACCATAAAAATAATGTCCCCTCTTTAATCGAATCATATGGATACAACTTCCATCTATTTTTCTTCTGAAAAATTCCTTTGATCTTATATCAAATTATTTTCAGACTCATGTTCCCTTAGGCGAATACATTTATTCACTTGGAATCATAGAAAATTCGAATTGATGATATTCACCACTAATTAATTTAATAATCATCTAATATGACTTTCAATCAATTTCCTTGTATATTGACACTTCAATATCTAATGAAACTTAATCAATTCGACACATGTAACTTGGATAGATCGAAGTATCTATTTTTCTTACATTGCCTTTGTGATCAAATTCGGCGGTGTTTGTTCTTGTAACAAAATCATTTAACCTTTGGACATTTGATTTTACTATTTCTGCTTTTATAAATGTATATCGCGTTATCATTCAAACAATGTAATTGAGATGTGATTGCATAAAACTTTACTCATAATATAAAACAACTGACTTGTTCTATTACATAAAACAACTGACTTGTTCTATTACATGTATGAATAACTTTGTCTTGTAACATTCAAGACATAAAACAAAATCGCTCTCACTATTACAAAAGGTCTTATCAAAAACTATTAATGATAACTATAATGATAACTTGAGGACGTGAACACCACTGGCCATCAACTCCTTTGCTTGCCATCACTTGTGCACTGTCACATCATATATCTTCTCATACTTGTGACAATCGGGTCCTGTTTCATAAACAGAACAAGCATCAAATGCTTTTCATCAAGTATCACACGAAGAATACATTTACAACTTTGTATATCAAATATACCTATAGCGTCGAAGATTTCTCCTTCGATGGGTTCAACCTTCACAGATCTGAACTGGCTTATGAACTGGAAGAAAGTCATCGTATCTCTTCTTATAGCATAGCCACGGACATGTTTCTCATAGCTGGGAGGTAAACATGCCAACGCAGCAACTATCGCACATGAATCCGCCATCCAGTAGTCGTAGACATTTGTGAGTTTCAAGTAAATGTCATACATTTTCTTCAAATGAGTTTCCAAACAGGTATGTTCCTCCATCTGGAGTGAATGGAACTTCCTCAGCTGTTTGTATTGCTCATACTTAATCTCATCTATGAAATGCGCCTTGATCGAATCTATCATATCATAAGGTTCCATATGTTGAAACTGAACTTTCAACTCTGGTGCCAAGCTTATGACCATGATGCTTTGCACTTCTATGAAAATGTCACGACGCTGATGAAACTCTTCATCTTCTTCTTCACTAGCAGAATCATCTGGTTCATCTCCTAATCCCTCTTCTATGACATAGAGTATATTATTGTGTATGAGAGTTTCTCTTAGTTTATTGTACCAGTAGATGAAGTTTGACCCATCAGCCAACAATGACCGACTCCTAAGGAAGTGATCGAAGTAGAGCACCATCTACAGATATAATCGCAAAGAGGGTAAGGCTAAGTTTATAATAATATGAGTTTCAGTTTATAATCAAATTATTTAAACAAACTCCACTAAGATTATTATCGCTTCAATAATTTTAGCGATTACACGACCCCAATCCACTGTACCACCCCCGATCGTCACGGCCGGCAGCACAACTTCAAAGGTGGACATCGAAATGTCGATCACAACAACTCTGTGACTCATGCTCGATCTTTCGACCATCCGTGTTCCGAGGCCATGTCTGTACATGCTAGGCTCGCCAATTAAACCTCGATGTTCTTGCGCGTGCAACATGGCTTACACCCACTGTATGCGAACGACGAAATGTGTGACACCCGATCATCATGTCCTGCCTCATAACGTAGAACTTTCTTGGTGGTGCACAACGAGGGAGAACACAATTTTGGTATTTATTAGGGATCATCCTATTATAGCTATCGTCGTATATCTAATATATATATAGCACTCAATAGGATATACACACAACAACACACAATCAAATAATGTAATGAAGTGCGATATGACATGGTCGTGCGCCTGGACCTCCTTGGCGCCGTGCGCTTGGACCGGGCGTCCTGGCATGGCCCCGAGTCTACGGTGCCTCCTTTGCCTCCGACATTACGAATAATTCAAAACTTACCGTAACCATGTCATATTTAAATGCCTCTGCAAAACAAAGTTAGACGCCTCTATCTTTATCTAGTTTTGCAAGTTTTACGTGGCTTTATAGGCTTTCGCGAGAGAACCGTTCCCTACCTACGAACATGGTGCCACAACGTCGATCCAATAAATGCATGTTTATGTATCCCTTTCGGGCCCTCCATTGAAAATGCAAAGCCAACTAAAGAGAGAGAAACAGACACCCGCCAGCCACATATACGGTACCAGCCGTATGTCAGTAGTGGAACCAGTCTAAAGTCGGTCCGGGCCGCTTCATAAACTCAATGCTGCCGACAGTGCAAGTGCACGCGAGAGGGTAGCAAATATAAGAAAGACGTCCTCGTATTCAACACGAGTTCTAACCGTACCAGCATACTACGCATAGATCGGCTCTGATACCACTGAAGGGGTTCCGTAGCAGAAAACAATAATTTTTCTAACTAACGAATACCAAACATGCCAGGATCTATCTATCTAGTAATGCGGTAACGGTGGGCGGAACTGGTCACATACCTCTTGTAGACCAAATAGCGGGGATTACGCTCCCGCACAAGCGTTGCTGACGTAGACGCCGTAGCCGACCTCAAGGTCGCGAAGAACTTGGCGCGACGAAGTAGACGATGACGCAGCGATGTCGACGGCGTCGGGCGTCGGGCGACGGGTGTCGAGCGTCGGTCGCCGGACGTCGGGCGTCGGGCGTCGGTCGTCGGGCGCCGGGCGTCGGTGACTGGGCGTCGGCGGCGGCTGGGCGTCGGCGGCAGGGCGCCGGCGGCTGGGCGTGACGATGTCGCCCGAGCACCTCAAATGTGGTGCCTCCGAGTACTCGCACACATACGGAGCTTAACGACAACCCCCGGTCACTCAGGTCTAGCTGAGATCGCAGGAGTAGAACTTTGGTGGAATTCCGCGGTGCAACTGGGCACTGCGGTATAGCCTCGGTGGGAGAGAGAGAAAAGCGGGCGGAGAATTAACTCAGGCCGGCGTATACAACATTAATTGTATTTTAGATTGTCTTTAAATCAATTAATATGCCCATCTATATAAAGGGGGGAGGGGGTGTGCAAACACCTTGCCTCCCCCATGTGGGACTAAAGGAAAAAGGAGGGGGAGGGGGTTCGGCCGGCCAAGGCCTGGCCGTGGTGGCCATGGGCCCCACGCCTTGCCCATGGTGCCCCCCCACATGGGCCCAATTCGGCCCATTAAGGGCTGCCCCCTTTTTCCTTCCTTTTTAATTGATTTTAATTAATATTAAATCAATGTAAAATATATATAATTCATAATTAATATATTTATACATTATTTAATATCCCGTGACTCCGAAACAACTTCCGGACCTCCCGAACTACCTTCGGTCATTCCCGGAACCCTTCCGATGCTGCCGGAACTTTTCCGGATTATCTCTCTCTCTCCTATATCCATATTTATTCCAATAATAAATCATTCCAATGATCTCCACGTGTCGCTAAGACCTTAAGCGTGTTACCCTACGGTTCGAGAACACTCCAGACATGGCCGAGACCCTTCGCTCGCCAATGACCGCCAGGGAGACCTGGACATCTGTAACGGTCCCTGTGCATTCGACGAATATCGTCGTTGAACCATAAACATGATATCTATTCCTTTTGTTTCTTCGATACTACCTTGTCCGAGACATGATCGTAAACATCCGATGTCCTGTTGTATCTCGTTACCGACAAAGGTTTATTAACTCGTCTGTGATATTACATCTCCATGACCTAGTCATTAGCTGCGCAGCTCTATAGATGTAATCTCACCGAGTGGGCCCAGAGTATCTTCCTATCACGAGGATGAACAAATCCCGCTCTTGATCCATACGCCTCAACATACTCTTTCGAGATACACGAGGTACACCTTTATTGTCACACTTTATAAGATATGACGTTTGATGCACTCAGAGTAACCTACGGAGCAGCAATTAATATGATCTCACGGTCTGAGGAATAAGCTATCATATTACTTTCCTATTGCAAACGGCAAACATCGTGACACGATCCTGTTGCAATACCTTGGGTATGTCCATCACCTTATTCTACCAATAAGATGACCTCATTGTCAACCGACACAATTGTCCATGACCGGGAATTCTCGATCAACTGTTGCCCAATGAGCTAGTATATATAGAGGCTTACTAGGGACTCTGGTTTGTCTATGTATCACACGTGTATTAACAATTCCGATTAATACAGTTATAGCATGATACAAAAACATATTATAAACTTAATGGAATAATGCGATAAATACCACTTATTTATTTGCCTCTAGGGCATATTCCCTTCAACTAGTTCGATAACCTTGGTTTCATAACTGAGAGAAACTTGCTGCTGCACTCATCAAACCTTCCTCTTGGGGTCTCCCAACAACACCATCGAGTGCATCAACCTCTTTTCTGGTGCCGTTGCCAGGGAGAAGGAGCACTTTTGCAAGGGGAGTCTCTCACTTCCAATCTCTTTACTTTGTTATTGTCTTGCTTAGTGATGCACACGGTGGTGTTGTTGGGAAACCCCAAGAGGAAGGTATGATGAGTGCAGCGGCAAGTCTTCACTCAGTTATGAAACCAAGGTTATCGAACCAGTAGGAGATGAAGAACACGTCTGAACGTCTCCCTGGCAATGACACCAGAAAACAGCTTGTTGGAAAGGGAGGTGGAACCTGCACAACACAATCAAACTACTTTGCCCCAACGAAACAGTGAGGTTGTCAATCTCACTGGCTTGCTGTAACAAAGGATTAAACGTATGTGTAGAGGATGATGTTTGCAGAGAATGAAAGTAACGGTTTGCAGTTGGTTGTATTATCAGTTTAAAGAAAAGGACCGGGGTCCACAGTTCACTAGTGGTGTCTCTCCATAAATAATAATAATAGCATACATGTGGGTAAATAAATTACAGCTGGGCAATTGACAGAATAAAGAGCTGCATAATGATGCATATACTAATGTCATGATGTCTAGTGTGAGATTCATTTGGGCATTACAACAATATACATAGACCGTTCCAACCGCATCTATGACTAATAATCCACCTTCCGGTTAGCGTCCGCACCCCTTTCAGTATTAAATTGCAAGCAACAGATTATTGCATTAGGCAAAGTGTGTAATGTAAGTAATACAATTATCCTTAGACAAAGTACTACTGTTTTATCCCTAGTAGCAACGGTACATCTACAATCTTAGAGGTTGTTGTCACTCCCCCAGATTAAATAGAGACATGAACCCACTATCGAGCATAAATACCCCCTCTTGGAGTCACAAGCATCTACTTGGCCAGAGCATCTACTAGCAACGGAGAGCATGCAAGATCATAAACAACACACAACATGATATATTATGAAGCAAATGACATAGTATTCAATATCCATCGGATCCCAGCAAACACAACATGTAGCATTACATAAAGATGATCTTGATCATGATAGGCAGCTCACAAGATCTAAACATGATGGCACAATAGGAGAAGACAACCATCTAGCTACTGCTATGGACCCGTAGTCCAAGGATGAACTACTCACGCATCAGTCCGGAGGCGGGCATGGTGATGTAGAGCCCTCCGGTGATGATTCCCCTCTCCGGCAGGGTGCCGGGAAGAGCTTCTGAACCCTCCCGAACTAGGTTTGACGACGGCAGCGGCTCCGCAATGTTTCGTTGAAAAGTGTTCGGGTCTTAGGTCTTGTATTGTCGGGGGCTTCAAATAGGCGAAAGGGCGAAGGCGGTGGAGGCCCGAGGCCACGTCATCAGGTGCTGGCGCGGCAGGGGGGGGGGGGGAGCCGCGCCCCCACCTGATGGCGGCGCCTCGGTGCCCTTCTTCGTTTCCTCTTCGGACTTCTGGAACGTGTCGGAAAAAATAGGGACTTTGGCATAAATATCATCCAATTCCGAGAATATTTCCTTAAGTGGTTTTCTGAAACCAAAAACAGCAGAAAACAGGGAACTGGCACTGTGGCATCTTGTTAATAGGTTAGTCCCAGAAAATGCATAAAACAACACAAAGTGTATATAAAACATGTAGCAATTGGTATAATATAAGCATGGAACATAAGAAATTATAGATACGTTTGAGACGTATCAAGCATCCCCAAGCTTAGTTCTACTCGTCCTCGAGTAGGTAAAACGATAACAACAATAATTTTTGAAGTGACATGCTTTCACACAATCTTGATCATATAATAATGTAATGCATGTAAACTGAGATCAAATGAATAAAAGCTGTGGTTTATATTGATATCAAATGAGTAATGAATAAACAAGTAGGAAGAACAAAGCAAAAGTTTCAATGAATTAGTACTAGAGAACAATCAACCGTGCAAAGTAGATATTAAAGATGATTTAAGCTTCAAGAACAACAATATAATCATCTAATGAATCAAACACTCATGACAACTTTGTGAAAGGATCAAGTCAAGCAATAACAATATGCACGTAGAAGATCATCTCTCTATTTGTTCACTCAAAAACAAGCAAGTGTTCAGCGTTGGTTCCTGGCACCAGGATGTTGTGACTAAAAGAATAATAAGGGGGGTTTGGAAGGCCAACGGAAAAAAGTCTCACATAGCTGAAAATGATCATTAGACAAGAGGAAGTCTTATAATCGAAGCTATGCAAGGAGTAGTGATTGCCACACAACGGATGCACATAGATCTATAAGCGTATGAAAGCTCTCCAGTGGAACTAGTGGGGGTGCATCTAACTTGCTTGCTCATGAAGACCTAGAGCACTTTTGAGGAGGCTCATCATTGAAATATACAAACCAAGTTCTATAGTGTAAAGTTCCCCACATAGTTATGCAAGTAAAACATGGAAACTCTCACATATGGAGTAAAGGTGCTAAACATGAGCACAAATGATGACTATGAATATTACAGGTGCTATAACATGAGCACAAGTGTGGATAAAGAGTAGTAATGTTGCCCCATTTTTATTATTTCTTTCTTTTTTTTCTTTCTTTTTTTCCATTTTTTTGTATTTTTTCTGTTTCTCTTTTCGAAGGCCTCCATGGCTCTTTTCACTTTTAGGGGCAAACATTCTAATATGACAACACACTTTTGATACAAGGATCTCATAAGGAATAAAACATAATGTATAAAACGGTGCCTCCGCCAGTGTAGCAGGATATGCAATGATCTAGCGTAACATGGGTAAAACCACACATCAGCTATATAGAATCATGCAAAGCAATATATAAATGATAAATGACAACAAGTCATGTAATGTAAGATGAAAGTTGCATGGCAATATATCTCGGAACAGCTATGGAAATGCTGTAGTAGGTAGGTATGGTGGATGTTTTGAGGAAGATATTTGGCTTATGTGTAGGAGAACATGATGAAGATCTCCCACGAGTTTTGGATGTACCCGCGAAATATGCACCAACTCTCAATGTGAGAAAGGGCAATGCAAAGTACCGAAGAGGCTAGCAAATATGGTGGTGGAAGTGTGATGAAAACCGCAGCTTTAAAACTCACAAGCAAAATGATTCCAACTAGAAATATGATCTTACAAGGCATAATGAAAATCACTCCATGAGGGACTGTGGCAAATGAACAAGTCACTGTTGGGACCCCGACCGCAGCGCATAACACAAAGTCATTACGGTTGTTTTTAACATTAGAAGTCATATATCATTATGCTATCAACTGGATATTTAAGTGTGGCACATCTTCAAGTTTTCTAGACCAACCATTAATCATTCCACTTTACTAAACCATCATGTTTTACCATTCAGCATATTAATATCTCAAAACAACATCAATGATTCAACTGACACAATTTAATGATCTACAAGATTATGTATCATTTAGTTATACCATTTACCACATTTAACATTTTCTGTTATTAACCAAACACCAATCAACTTATTTAAATCATAAACTCTCCAAGTATTTAACAATGAAGCAAGAGAGTATAACATATGAGAACTAACAGCTCTGAACAAGAGGTGCATGAAAAATAAGAGCTGAAAGTATTGCAGTAGCTATAAAAGAATACTCAACAAGTATAATTGAATAATAGGAGTATTTAAAAGAAAAAACGGAGTGTGTCACTCTCCCACACAAGAATGCTAGGATCCATTTTATTCAGAGAATGAAAATAAAAAAATCAAAAATAAAAACAAACAGACGCTCCAAGTAAAGCACATAAGATGTGACGGAATTAAAATATAGTTTCACTAGAGATCACCTGATAAGTTGTTGATGAAGAAGGGGATGCCCAGATTTGACGCTTGAGTCTTCTTGAAATATGCTTGGGTGACCCACGGGGGCATCCCCAAGCTTAGGCTCTTTCATCTTCTTGATCACATCATATCATCCTCTCTCTTGATACTTGAAAACTTCCTCCACACCAAACTCAAAGTAAACTTCATTAGAGTGTTAGTGCATAATCAAAAATTCTTATATTCTGCATGGAGACAATCATTATCATGGTACTGGACATTAGCTACAGCCCCTGGAATTTTATGGAACAAAAAGATCCATTCAAAAACAGCAAAAGAACCAATGCAAAATAAATGGCAAAATCTGTCAAAAACATAACAGTCCGTAAAGACGAATTTTTTCGAGGCACTTAGCTTGCTCAAATCAGAAAACTCAAAACTAATGAAAGTTGCGTACATATATGAGGATCACGCTCAGAAAATATCAGGTCATTCCGACGTTTCTGTAAAGAGTTATGAATTTAACGGTGAACAGCAGAAAAACTGTTCCTGCGCAGAGATCCAATTCTACCATCAACTTTCTACTAGAGACTTAACTTGTGTCGGCCCAGTAAGGACCGGGGTATGCACGGCCCACTCCATACAGGCCTCGCCCGCGAAGATCTTCGACAGAATGACTCAGGACCAAGATACCGCTTGGAGAGACCCCCGAGAGACATCTCCGCTCGAGGGCCTGAAGAGGACGCCAGGGCCTGAAGAGGACCCTGCGCTTCAAGAGACTCCCCAGGCACAGCCCGCCTGGAGAGAAGTCAGCAGGAAACCCCTCCACAGGCGACCACGGCCCTGTGGAGACACTTCGCGGCTAAGCAAGCGCTGCAGGGCGCACATGGCCCCTGCAGCAGCCGCAGGGTGACGCGAGCATCCCAGTTGCCGTTCTGGTGATAAAGGAGTCAACAAAGCCGCGCCGCCTGCGCCAGGACAGCCAGGACTTTCCTCTTTGGTGATAAAGCGGCTGGACGGCGCAACGCTCCAAGAAGATCGTCACCGTGGGCTCCACCACGACCTCTGCCGCGCCTGCGAGCCGCTCTGCACCGTCTGCAGCCTGTCGGCCACGGCGCGCAACTTTAGCACGGATGGACCGCGTCCATGGACGGATGAGCCGCGGTGGACTCCCGCTCCTTCGCGCCACCGGCATGTGGGAGCCCACCAGCACGAGGACGGAGCCCGGGGCGCCTATAAAAGGAGCAGGAGCTCCACCATAGAGACGGACGGACTGATCTCGAATCGACGGAGGGATCGCGCAATTGCACCGTCGATTGACCTCCAGTCGGCTGATTGCTTCCTAGACCGAGGGAGCCTTAGCCAAACGTATAGGATAGCCAACTGCTGGAGGAGGAAGACGACCATTGAGTCCCTCTCCAAGCACTAAACTGCCTCAAGAGAGCCCTCGGCAAGCTCGTTGTCCTGTAACCTTTACAGTGCAATACAGACAAGCAGGAGTAGCGGTGTTACCTCCTCCTGAGGGCCGTGAACCTGGGTACGGGCCGGTGTCCATCTCTGGCGTGATAGTTCTTCTCCAGGCCCGGCGAGCACCGTCGTCGTGCCTCTCGAGGATTGTTTGGCCTCCGCGTTCAGCCCCCCCTTCGAACCTCTCTTCAGGGTGTGGCTACCCCTGTTCCGTGGGAGTCACTCTCCGACATTTGGCGCGCCAGGTAGGGGGCTGAGGCGCGTCTTCGACCTCCGAACTCCGCGCCATGATGGACACCCGCGCGACGCGCGCCAACCGGCGTGCCTCCGAGAGAGCTCACACCGAGCCTGGCACTGCTCCCACCCGCGGCCGCCGTGGTCGCCCCCGCACGGCCGAGCGCGCTGGCACCGGCCCGCGCGTGGAGGAGCCAGAGAGCGAGGAGCACCGCGGAGGAGACCAGCGCGACGACGAGGACCTCTCTGAGCGCCGTGAGGACGCTGAGTCCTCGCACCCGTCCCGGCGCCAGAGCGTGTCCATGCGGGAGCACCACGAGCCCGCCCCGCACACCGCGCTGCTCATGGCTCAGGAGCTCCTCCGCTACCGGCCAAGTGCCGAGGCACACGACCAGTGGTTGGACCGCCTCCACCACCTCGTCGACATCGCAACCACGCGCCCTGCTCCGTCGCGCTCCATCGTACCCTCCGACCCTGCAGGGGCGGCCGCACCAGGTGCGCCCCCACCGCCGCCAGGACCACCTCCGGCCGCGGCACAGCGAGCTCCCTCCCATGCTTCATCGCCGCACGACTGCTAAATCGTGCAGCGCACCGCGCCTGACGCGCGCGTGGGCATGGAGCGACGCCACGACCTCCAGAACCGCCTCGTCGAGGAGCTCGGTCAGGCGGGGCAGCAAAACCGCAGGGCCCTCCAGGGAGGAACGGCCACCTATGCCTCAGGCTGCATGGCCTTCACGCGCGCTCTGCGTCGCGTGTTCTGGCCGCAGAAGTTCAGGCCAGCGCTCCCCAAGGGCTTCGACGGGTCCACCAACCCTCTCGAGTTCCTGCAGCTCTACACCACCTCCATCCAGGCTGCAGGGGGAGACGACAAGGTCATGGCCAACTGGTTCTCCCACGCCCTCAGGGACTCAGCGCTGTCCTGGCTTCTTAACCTGCCGGAGGACTCCATCGACTCCTGGGAGGAGCTCTGCAGGCAGTTCGTCGCCAACTTCAAGGGCACGTACGAGCGCGCACTCACCCACAACGACTTGCGCGCTGTGGTGCAGAAGAAGGATGAGACTCTTCGCAAGTACATCCAGCGCTTCAGCCAGGTGCGGAACAAGATTCCAAACATCCCCGATACCCAGGTGATCGCTGCCTTCCGCGAGGGCGTCACGAACCGCAGGATGCTCGAGAAGCTCGGCATCCACGACAAGCTCACCTCTGTGGTGAAGCTGTTCGATCTGGCGGATAAGTGCGCCAAGGCTGAAGAGGGACTCCTCTTCGTCAAGATGAGCTCGCGGGGGAACGACCCTGGCGAAGGGTCCAAGGGCCACAAGAAGAAGGAAGAGCCCAAGCGCAAGGCCACCGCGGTCGTCGCGGCAGAGCCTGACGCGAAGGGCTCCCGCAGGGGTTCTCCCGAGCGCGGCGACAAAGAGGTGGACCACCGCCCATTCTGCGTCTACCACAACAGGCGCGGCCATGCCACCGAGAACTGCCACGACCTCAAGAGGCTTAGCAGGGAGCGCGAGCGCGAAGAAGCCAGCGGGAGCCGCGGCAGAGGCCGCGGCTACCGCCGCGACAGCAGAGGCGGACGCGCTGGCGGCTACCAGAGGCCGCAAGGCACTCAGGCCAACGCCGCTGAGAGAAACAACAACCTCCCCGACGAGGAAGATGGAGGCTACCAGGCCCCGAGAGGCGCCATGGCCTGCATCCTCGGCGGGGCTCAAGCTCCCAAGTCGAACAATCAGTTCAAGCAGTTCGCCCGCGAACTCAACGCCGCGCTCCCGAGCACCGAGACCTCCAGACCCCTCAAGTGGTCCCAGTACACCATCGCCTTCGACGCCAAGGACCACCCCAAGTTGACCAAGACTGTTGGAACCCTCCCCCTGGTCTGCTCCCCCACCATCAACAACATCACCGTCTCCAAGACGCTCATCGATGGGGGAGCGGGCCTGAATGTCATCTCTGTCGAGACCTTCGAGAGGCTTCAAGTGCCCTACGAGTGGCTTATGCCCTCCAGGCCGTTCACGGGCGTCACCAGTGGTTCAATCGAGCCTCTGGGGCAAGTCCGCCTCGCGGTCACCTTTGGCACGCAGAAGAACTCTCGCACGGAGCTGATCGACTTCGATGTCGCCCACATTGGCCTGCCGTACAACGCCATCCTCGGCTACCCCGCCCTCGCGAAGTTCATGGCCGTCACGCATCACGCCTACAACATGGTCAAGATCCCCGGCAGCGCTGGCACCATTGCCATCCATGGCCATATCCTGGACGCCACGCACGCTGTCGAGAGCGCCTACAAGGCAGCCGCCATGGCTTTCCCGGCTGACGAGGACATGGAGCCTCTCGAGAGGCCCAAGAAGAAGAAGCAAGTGTTCTCTCAGGAGCAAGCTGCCACGAAGAAGGTGTCGCTGGACACCACCAGCTCGGGGGCTAGCGTCACCATAGGCGCTGCCCTGCCTCCCAAATAGGAAAGCGCGCTCGTCGCCTTCCTTCGGGCAAACTCTGACATGTTCGCATGGACTCCGTCAGATATGTCCGGTGTACCAAGGGAGGTGATCGAGCACCACTTAGCCGTGTGTCCAGACGCACGCCCCGTCAGGCAAAAAGCACGTAAGCAAGCCCCCGAGAAGCAAGCTTTCATCGTCAAGGAATTAGAGAAGCTCAAGGCGGCAAATGTCGTCCGCGAAGTCGCGCACCCCACTTGGCTCTCCAACGGCGTGGTTGTTCCTAAACCCGCTGGAGGAGGCCGACTCTGCATCGACTACACCGATGTCAACAAGGCCTGCCCCAAGGACCCATACCCTATGCCGAGGATAGACCAGATCGTGGACTCCACCGCTGGCTGTGACCTCCTCTGTTTTCTGGACGCCTTCTCTGGTTATCACCAGATCAAGATGGCTAAAGAGGACGAGGAGAAGACGGCATTCCTCACCCCTTGTGGTGTGTACTGCTACACATGCATGCCCTTCGGCCTGAAGAACGCAGGAGCCACTTTCCAGAGGCTCATGAGGATAGCCTTGGGGGCACAGATGGGCAGAAATGCTGAGGCCTACGTCGATGATATCGTGGTGAAGTCTCGAGAGGGGGACACCCTCTTGAGGGACCTCGAGGAAACCTTCGCCAGCCTGAGAAAGGTGAACATCAAGCTGAACCCCGCCAAGTGCGTCTTCGGGGTCCCTTCAGGCAAGCTCCTCGGATTCCTCGTGTCCCACCGCGGCATAGAGGCAAATCCTGACAAGATCAAGGCCATAGAGCAAATGCAGCCTCCCCGCCGACTCAAGGATATGCAGCGCTTAGCGGGCTGCATGGCCAGCTTGGGTCGTTTCATCTCTAAATTTGGCGAGAGAGCCCTGTCATTCTTCAAGATCATGAAGAGATCGGGCACATTCAAGTGGACCCCTGAGGCGGATAAAGCCTTCGAGGACTTAAAGAAGTATCTGGCTAGCCCTCCAGTCTTGGTGGCCCCCAGGGCAGGCGAGCACCTGAAGCTGTACCTCTCAGCCACCCCTCAGGCCGCAAGCGCCGTCTTGGTGGTCGAGAGGGAAGAGCCTGTCCTCCCCAAGAAGAGCACTGCCACTCCAAGCCCAGAACCCCCCGACAAAGGCCCCGTCGAAGGAGCAGCCTCCACAGACCCACTGCCAGGCCCACCGCCTCAAGTCGAGCCTGCTCCCACCACCCCTGTCGGGACGCCTCCACAGGCAGATCTCGACAAGGGCCCTGAAGAGCCTCCACAGAGGGCTGACGCTGCGCCACCTCAGGCAACCCTCGTCGAGCACCCCGTTTACTTCGTCAGCACAGTGCTGCGGGACGCTCGCGAGAGATATCCAATGCAGCAGAAGCTTCTCGTCGCGCTCCTCATCGCCTCCAGGAAGCTGAGACACTACTTCCAGGGCCACCCCATCACGGTGGTCACCGCCTTCCCCCTGGAGCAAATCCTGCGCAACCCCAACGCCACAGATCGCGTCGCAGGATGGAACATCGAGCTGCAACCATTCAACTTGCGTTTCGACACCACGAGGGTCATAAAAGGAAGAGCGCTGGCCGATTTCGTCGCCGAATGGACCGACCCAAGCCCTGAGGAGCCTCGCGAGGCAGAAGCCGAGCCCCCGGGAGACACGGTGCCCAGCCACTGGACCATGCACTTCGATGGAGCCTTCGCTTGTCGCAATGGCGGAGCAGGCGTCGTCCTAACTTTTCCCAAGGGTGACAAGCTATACTACGCTGTCCAGCTGTGCTTCACGATCGACAAGATCTCCAACAACATCGCCGAATACGAAGGCCTCCTCGCCGGCTTAAGGGCCGCCATCGCTCTAGGCGTCAAGCACCTACTCGTCAAGGGAGACTCTCAGCTGCTCGTCAACTTCTCCAACAAGAGCTACACGCCGAAAGACGACCACATGGCCGCATACCTCGAAGAGGTCCGCAAGCTCGAGAAGCACTTCAGGGGCATGGAGCTGATGCACATCCCGAGGAAAGAAAACCAAGAGGCTGACGACATCGCCAAGCGGGCCTCGCGAAGGCAACCCCAGCAGGTCGGTGTCTTTGAAGAGAGGCTCGCCAAGGCATCCATCAAGCAGCCTCGAGAGGCCACAGCCGCAAGCGCAGACGAAGCACTCCCACCACCTCCTGAGTCTGGGGCACCCGATTGCGGCCCCAGCACAGGGGAGCGCCTGTTGCTGACGGCAACCCGCCAGGCCTCAGGCTGGATTGTCGAGCTCAAGGACTGCTTGGTGAAAGGAATCCTCCCTGAAGAAGATGCTGACGCAGAGCGAATCGCTCGACAGGCGAAATCCTACTGCATCCTCGAGGGAAACCTCTACCGCAAGCGCCCAAATGGTATCGCGCTCAAGTGCGTCCCTCCTGAGGAAGGCCGAAAGCTGATTAAGGACATCCACAGCGGGGAGTGCGGCCACCACTCATGTGCGCGCACCCTCACAGGCAAGGTCTTCAGGAGCGGCTTCTACTGGCCTCAAGTGCTTCAAGATGCGGTCGCCATTGTGCAAACCTGCGACGCCTGCCAATTCCACGCCAAGCAAATTCATCAGCCGGCGCTGGGGCTTCAAACCATCCCGCTCTCCTGGCCGTTTGTGGTCTGGGGGCTGGACATCTTGGGCCCCTTCCCAAGGTCGCAGGGGGGCTATCGTTTCCTCTTCGTGGCTATCGACAAGTTCACCAAATGGACCGAAGTTGAGCCAGTGCGCACCATACCAGCGGGGGCCGCGGTGAAATTCATCAGGAGCTTGGTCTGCCGCTTCGGCGTGCCCAACCGCATCATCACTGACAATGGCTCGCAATTCACCAGCGGCATCTTCCGAGCCTACTGCGATAAGCTTGGCGTCAAGGTCTGCTTCGCCTCGGTGGCTCACCCACGTAGCAACGGTCAAGCCGAGCGAGCAAACGCAGAGGTCCTCAAGGGCCTCAAGACCAGGAGCTTCAACATCCTCAAGGGCCACGGCAAGGGCTGGATCGACGAGCTCCCTTCAGTGCTCTGGTCCATACGCACAACTTCCTCAAGACCTACAGGCGAAACGCCGTTCGCCCTGGTCTACGGAGCTGAGGCAGTCCTTCCTGCGGAAATCAAGCATGGATCACCACGGGTCCTTGCCTTCAATGAGGAGACCCAAGAGGGCCTCCACAACGACGACCTGCTGTTCCTCGAGGGACTGCGCCGTCAGGCCGCCCTCAGGGCGGCGGGGGTACCAGCAAGACCTGCGACGCTACCACAGCCGCCATGTGCGCTCACGCACCCTTGAGGCGGGCGACCTCGTCCTCAGGCGAATCCTCTCCAGGGAAGGCCTCCACAAGCTCTCGCCGATGTGGGAAGGCCCCTACAGGGTCTCCCACGTCGCCAGGCCTGGCGCAGTACGCCTCGAGACCGAAGACGGCATCCCCGTCAAGAACCCGTGGAACATCGCGCACCTGCGCAAGTTCTACCCGTGATCATTGTCACGTCAAGACATCAGGCTGAAGAGGCAGCTTACGGCTCCACCTCCAAGCATTTTTTGTCTCTAGAGGTTAAAAGCTCACGGCTTAAACCTCCAAGCCCCAAAGGCTTCTCTCCAGGGTCAGCCCTCCGAGCTCTCCATGTAACGAGCCGCCTCAGGCCGTTGAGAGTCTCTGCCACTAATGGGTGGTCCCCATGCCTCGACATGGTCAGATACATTAACTTGGCAACTCCAAGCATAATGAGACAATTTCGTTCCTAAGTGAACAATGCGCTACGGCGCCGCTATGTAATATTTTGGTGGTGAGTTTTATTCCAGCATTATTTTCTTTGTTGAAAATGGGCACTTATATCTCTCCACATGCGCACCTCGCGAGCGGGGGCTGAGTACGGTGCCAGTGCCTCAAATGACACACCAGCAGCACTGCAAAACCCAAGGATCCGAGCTCTGGCTGGAGGGAAGGCCCTCACATACACGCCATCTCTACAAAGGACCTTGGTACTCTCTCTCCTCGCAAGGAACGCCTGAGGAGACCTATAAGCGCGCATTAGTCCCTAGTACAGTGCACAAGCGTTTGGTTCTGCCCCTCTAACATCTATAGGGAGCAAGCGTCTCTACAAGCCTGAGGAGGCAGCAGGGAAAAACCCTTGAAGAGGACCTCCCCGTCAGGCTAAAAAACCTCTACAGGGCAAAAGCCTCGAGAAGCTAAGTCCCACACCTGTGACTCGAGAGCCTTTTCTCCCCAAGCGCACGTTTGTCCCTCGAGCGATTTCGTTCTCCCTTGTGCTTCATGGGCTACTCGCACGTCAAAGGGGGGCACTTGAGCATCGCGACTCAGGGCTCTTACCTCTCCAAGCCTTAAACTCCCCCCGGCCTTGCTGAGTCATTGCTCTAGCATACCGCAGTGGCGGAGTCATAGCGCGAAGAGATGGGTCCTAACGACGCAGAGAAAACATAGACATGAAAATAAGGCAGAAAAGGCCTCTCGAGGGGCAAACAAGCTAACACAAATAAGCTTAAAGAGTATATTACATGCCCAAAATGTACAGTGTCTGAATATAAAAACTGTCTCAGATACAGGCGCTTAAAGGCGCGATAATCAAGGCTCAGGCGGAGTCCGCGCCAGCACGCTCCTCCTCCTTAGCGTCTTCCTCCTCGGCAGGGGCAGCCTCCTCCTCGCTGTCCTCCGCAGCCACCTCCGCACGCTTGAAGCGGTTGCAGAAGGCCTCGACTTGCTCGCGGAGGGAGTTGGAGACCCGCAAGGCCTCCCCGGCCGTGCGCGCCTCGGTCACCGTGGAGAGGTCGAAGCCGGGCGTGAGGAGCCGGAGGTTGGTGAAGATGCGGTCGACAACCACCTCCAGAAGCTGGCGGCTCTCGACCTCAATCACCTCGCGGAGATCGGCGACGGGGCTCTCGAGGGCCGTGAAGAGCTGGTCGAAGTAGACCAGGTACATGGCAGCATCGCCACGACCGCGAGCCTCAGTGAGCGGAGCCTCCGCGCCAAGCTGAGCTGCAAGCTCATTGCCTCTGGCCACCAGCGCCTGGAACATGCGCTCCCGCTGCTTCGTGAGCACGCGAGCCGCCTGCGCGGTGTCCACGGCTTCCGTCACCTGCTTGGCCGCTGAGCCCGCCTGCCCCTCCACGTCCTTGACGAGGGCGTCCAGCTCCAGGACAGCCGCCCTGCGACCCTCCTCAGCCTGGCGATAGGCATCCTTGGCGCGCTGGAGGCGGGCCTCGAGCTTCGAGTTGGCCTTCTCGAGCTCCGCGATCCGCTTGGCATCGGTAGCGTGCTTGGCCTTGAAGCGGTCCTCCTGCTTCTTGGCCTTGTCGCGGTACTCCTTGGAGGTGGTCCGCCTGAACTCCTTCTCGCGCTCCGCGAGGGCCGCCTCCGCCTCCATCTTCTTCTCGGCAAACCGCTGCTGGAACCGCTCCAGGGTTTGCTTCTGGGCGGTGACGTTCTCGTCATGCCTCTGGAGCGCCTGAGCCAGGTCTCCCTCGCGCGCCTCGAGCTCTTCGCGCTTAGTGGCCAGCTCGCCCTCCGCCTGGAGCCGCTGCTCGTCTCGCTGCTCCACGTCCTTCTCCCTGGAGGCCAGCTGTCGCTCGCGCTCGGCCAGGCTCTTGCGATCCTCCTCCAGAGTCTCCTGCGCGGCCCGGTGGGCGGAGAGGAGCTGGGACTCCAGCTGGGACACCTCGCGGCGTTTTTGCGCCAGCGAGCCCTCCATAGCCTCGCGCTCGGCCTTCACCTCCGCGAGGAGATCGGCGGCCGCGTCGCGCGCGTCCTGGAGGGGGGCAAGGAGCTCGTCTGCGTCGCGGACGGCCCCCTCCCGGACCTCCTTGGCAAAGCGGATGGCCTCCTCGCGTGCAGCCTGGAGGGCCAGCTCCTCCTGGCGGCGGGCCTCAACAGCGGCATGGAAGCGCCCCCAAGCCTCCGCAACCTCGTCGCGTTGCTGGGCGAGCTGGGCATCGTCGAAGGCAAGCTGCGCCTCCAGACCCTCCAGGGACTCCCTCACCACGCGGAAGGCCACCTCGCGGTGCCCCTTGCTCCAGTCCCAGCCACTAAGGACCAGGCCGCGCTGCGCGGAAGGCCCGGCCCCGGCGTCAAACCTGGAGAACAAGGCCTCCGGGCGTCCCTGGGGGCTAGGTTGCTCCCCGTCCTTTGCCGCGCCCAGGCTGGTCTCGCCGCTCTCGTCGCCCTGTCGCGTCGCCTCTTGCGCCTCGCCCCCCGCTGCGGGGCGTGGCGGAGACGAAGGAGCTCCCCCGGCAGAGGCGCCCGCGCTTGGCGGGCCCTGGTCTGTCCCGGCCTCTGGCTGCGCGGGAGGCGTAGCTGAGCGCGGTGGCGTAGCCTCGCGAGCCGGAGTCGGCTCACGCGGCGGCGTAGCCGCGCGAGGCAGGGTAGGAGCTCGAGGAGGGCTGGCCGCCCGCTCCTCCTGCGCCTTCATCACCAACGGCTCGGGAGGCGGTGCAGCGGCTTCCGCCTGAGGCGCTGCCGCCCCCGCCAGAGGCTCAGCTACCTCCGCTTGAGGCGCCTCTTCGGTTGGGCCTGAGGAGGCCGTCTCCACAGGCCTCGCGGCCTCTTCAGCCACGGCCTCTGCCGCGGTTCCCTTCACCTCCGCAGCCTTGCGAAGCCTACGGCGCTTCGCAGGCACAAGGTCGCTGGCAAGAATCAGGGGGTGATTATCAGAAATATGAAAAGAAGAGTGCAATAATCAAGCAATCAGCAGTTAAAGGTACTTACCCGGACTCCTTGGCGCCGGTGTCGACCCACGCCAAGCCTGGCGAGCGCCAGGAGGGCTTGGCCTTAGCACCTGACCCCTCCGGAGGTGCCTCGGCTTTCCTCTTGGAAGGGACGTCGGAGGGCCTCGCGCCAGGCCTGTCGCTGGCCGCCTTGGACCGGGGCTCGCGGCGCCCTGGCGAGGCCTCCTCGTCAGAGGCCTCCTCCTCGGCCTCCTCCTCTTCCGCACGGCGCGTGGGCGCCACCACGAAGGCGTCTTCATCATCGCCTGACGAGATGTCGCAAATCTCGCCAGCAAGGGGCCCGGCCCTCGAAGAGGACTCCTCCCCCGCCGCGGCCTCCTCCTCGCCTTGCCCAGCTCCTGAGGCAGAGGGCGTCTCTGCTCCCTCCGCCTCATGCACCACCGGCACAGGCACCATCTTCCCCGCAGGGCCTGACGGGGTGTACGGAGGCATCCCCTCCAGAATGGCCAGGCGCTCGGTCATGTTGTACTGGTGCAGGGGCCGGAGCGTGATCGGGAGTTCGTCCATGGCGGGCACCGCTGGGTTGATGAAGAGCGCAGACAGGACGTTGTCGACTGCGTCCTTGTCGTTGTCCTCGCGGTGGAGCCGCATCTTGTCCTGGGGGCCGGAGTACATCCACATTGGCATCGAGTGCGCCTGGAGTGGAGCAATGCGGCGCGTCACGAAGTCCGCAACGATGATCTGCCCCGTGAGGCCTTCCTCCCGAAGGTAGCTCAGGCGGCCCGTCAGCATCACGTTCTGCGCGCCGCTGAAGAAAGCCTTGCCCCAGTTCGAATTCTTCACGGGCGGCGCGTCGGGGACCTCGAGGAAGGCGCAGGGCTGCTCCACCCCAACGAAGAACCACCGCTGGCGGAAGTCGTCCACCTTCTTCGTCACCGAGGTGATGGCCTTGCCCTCGCTCCACGACATGGGGATGTAGACGCTCCCCATGCCGTCCACGATGCGGAACGAGACGCATCCAGAGCGCTCGTTCTTCGCCGTGTTCCGGAGCGCGTAGAAGCACCGGAAGAGTTCCACCGTGGGCTCCAAGCCTAGATACGCCTCGCAGAGGTAGGCGAAGATGGCGAGGATGAGCACGGAGTTGGGGTGGAGGTGCAGCAGCTGGATTTGGTAGAAGGCCAGCACCGCCTCCAGGAACGGAGAGAAGGGCGGCACCAGTCCCGCCGAGACGCAGTGCTGGAAGACGGGGAAAAACCCTCGCGGGCGTTTCCCGTGCGCCGCGGGCTTGAGCGCGGTGGCGCCGTGCTCGTTGGTCCGGTCCGCCACCAGGAAGCGGACCTTGTCGAGGGCCTTGTCGTTGACGCGCACGCCTAGCAATGCCGCGCCGTGTGCGACCTCGGCGGGCGCCGCTTGCGAAGAAGACCCCGCGGCCGCCTTGCCCTTGTTCTTTGCCGGACTCATCGTCGGAGGAAAGGAGGGTACGGCGCGAGGAGAAACTGGAGAAACTGGAGAAGAGGGCGCCGGAGAGCAGGAGCGGAGAGCTCGGTGCGGATGGTGTCTGCGAGAAGAAGTGGGAGTAGTAACGGCTCCCTGCTCCGGCGCGGAGACTTTATGTCTCGTCAAGGAGCAGTTACCGGGGCGTGGTGGGACCCCCCACGACGCACGTCCCACATCGTGCGCAACCGTTACTCGCCGGAGTGACGCGTGGCTCGGCCAGGCCCGCAGGATTGGCCCCACGACGCTTCGCCTAGACCCAACGGGCCTCGTCGTGCCCATCGTGGGCCCGGGGGCTACTGTCGGCCCAGTAAGGACCGGGGTATGCACGGCCCACTCCCTACAGGCCTCGCCCACGAAGATCTTCGACAGAATGACTCAGGACCAAGATACCGCTTGGAGAGACCCTCGAGAGACATCTCCACTCGAGGGCCTGAAGAGGACGCCAGGGCCTGAAGAGGACCCTGCGCTTCAAGAGACTCCCCAGGCACAGCCCGCCTGGAGAGAAGTCAGCAGGAAACCCCTCCACAGGCGACCACGGCCCTGTAGAGACACTTCGCGGCTAAGCAAGCGCTGCAGGGCGCACATGGCCCCTGCAGCAGCCGCAGGGTGACGCGAGCATCCCAGTTGCCGTTCTGGTGATAAAGGAGTCAACAAAGCGCGCCGCCTGCGCCAGGACAGCCAGGACTTTCCTCTTTGGTGATAAAGCGGCTGGACGGCGCAACGCTCCAAGAAGATCGTCACCGTGGGCTCCACCACGACCTCTGCCGCGCCTGCGAGCCGCTCTGCACCGTCTGCAGCCTGTCGGCCACGGCGCGCAACTTTAGCACGGATGGACCGCGTCCATGGACGGATGAGCCGCGGTGGACTCCCGCTCCTTCGCGCCACCGGCATGTGGGAGCCCACCAGCACGAGGACGGAGCCCGGGGCGCCTATAAAAGGAGCAGGAGCTCCACCATAGAGACGGACGGATTGATCTCGAATCGACGGAGGGATCGCGCAATTGCACCGTCGATTGACCTCCAGTCGGCTGATTGCTTCCTAGACCGAGGGAGCCTTAGCCAAACGTATAGGATAGCCAACTGCTGGAGGAGGAAGACGACCATTGAGTCCCTCTCCAAGCACTAAACTGCCTCAAGAGAGCCCTCGGCAAGCTCGTTGTCCTGTAACCTTTACAGTGCAATACAGACAAGCAGGAGTAGCGGTGTTACCTCCTCCTGAGGGCCGTGAACCTGGGTACGGGCCGGTGTCCATCTCTGGCGTGATAGTTCTTCTCCAGGCCCGGCGAGCACCGTCGTCGTGCCTCTCGAGGATTGTTTGACCTCCGCGTTCAGCCCCCCCCTTCGAACCTCTCTTCAGGGTGTGGCTACCCCTGTTCCGTGGGAGTCACTCTCCGACAACTTGGCACAACTTATGCAATAAAGTAAAGATACAAAGGAATTGCTACAGAGTTAGGCATGTTCCTTGACTCAAGGAAATAAAATAACAGGAATAAAAAGTGGGTTGTCTCCCATAAGCGCTTTTCTTTAACGCCTTTCAGCTAGGCACAGAAAGCAAAACTCAAGTATTTCCAAGAGAAGAAGCATCAACATTATAATTGGTACGAAGGGCTCTTCGCCTATTTTTCTTACTCTTGTTCTTACTCTTGGTTCTAGGGAATACCTGACCACATCCCGGAGAGGAGGTGAAATTCATAGTACCTTTTCCAACATCTATCACCGCTCCCAAGAGTTTCAGCAAGGACCTTCCAAGTGTAATTTGTCCTGTACCTACACATTCAATAACAAGATAATCAGTGGATACCGTTCTTCCCAAGAATGTTGTAAACACTCCTTCAGCTATTCCAAGGGGTTGTATAATTGCATTATTCGTAAGAGTTATTCCTTCTCCCCCTTCAGTAAGTCCCCAAAGATTTAAAGATGCATAAATATAATTAGGCATAAGGCAAAACTCAGACATAATATCACAACGAGCATGGAAAGTTTCACTGCAAATAGCAATTTTAATTGTGGGGAGCCACGATGAAGATTCAAAGTTTACAGGAACATAATCATAATATTCGCGAATCTGAGCATACCCCTCTTTCAAACAAGATATCTGTGTTTCAAAGGGTGTTTAACCTAGTATGAATATTCCCAAGGCTTGTATCACACTTATTAGTTGAAGAAGAGGATGTAATTAATTAATTTATTGCGTTAAAAGCTTGATCCCCATCACATTGAAGGAAATCTCCTCCCACTACAACATATAAAGCATACCTATAGCAAAGAACAAGTCCAAAATAGAAGCTACTAAGAAGTACACTTAGAGTCATTTTTGGTTCGGTTTCACCATAAGATTCTAAAATTCTAGACCAGGCTTCTTTAAAAGTTTCCTCACTCCCTTGTTTAAAAGTAAAGATCAACTCCTCGGGTGACATAGTGACAGGAATAGGACTAGACATAATAATAGATTGAAAAATGAACTAGACGATTTTTTTTATTTTATATATTGATGATAAAGAGAATGCAAGTAAAGAAACAAACAAGATAACAATGGAGATAAACTAGACAAGAAAATAGTAAGGTAAATAAAATGCAAGTAACTATTTTTTTTGTGTTTTTTATAATAAGAAGCAAACAAGATAATAGCAAAGTAAATAAAATGCAAGTAACTAATTTTTTTGTGTTTTTAATATTTAATAGCAAACAAAACAAGAAATAAAATTTAACTAAGCAAGACAAAAACAAAGAAAAGAGATTGGGAAGTGAGAGACTCCCATTGCAGATGTGCTTCAGCTCCCCGGCAATGGCGCCAGAAAACTTGCTTGATGCACACGGTGGTGTTGTTGGGAAACCCTAAGAGGAAGGTATGATGAGTGCAGCGGCAAGTCTTCCTTCAGTTATGAAACCAAGGTTATCGAACCAGTAGGAGATGAAGAACATGTCTGAAGGTCTCCCTGGCAATGACGCCAGAAAACAGCTTGTTGGAAAGGGAGGTGGAACCTGCACAACACAATCAAATTACTTTGCCCCAACGAAACAGTGAGGTTGTCAATCTCACTGGCTTGCTGTAACAAAGGATTAAACGTATGTGTAGAGGATGATGTTTGCAGAGAATGAAAGTAACGGTTTGCAGTTGGTTGTATTATCAGTTTAAAGAAAAGGACCGGGGTGCACAGTTCACTAGTGGTGTCTCTCCATAAATAATAATAATAATAGCATACATGTGGGTAAACAAATTACAGCTGGGCAATTGACAGAATAAAGAGCTGCATAATGATGCATATACTAATGTCATGATGTCTAGTGTGAGATTCATTTGGGCATTACAACAATATACATAGACCGTTCCAACCGCATCTATGACTAATAATCCACCTTCCGATTAGCGTCCGCACCCCTTTCAGTATTAAGTTGCAAGCAACAGATTATTGCATTAGGCAAAGTGTGTAATGTAAGTAATACAATTATCCTTAGACAAAGTACTACTGTTTTATCCCTAGTAGCAACAGTACATCTACAATCTTAGAGGTTGCTGTCACTCCCCCAGATTAAATAGAGACATGAACCCACTATCGAGCATAAATACCCCCTCTTGGAGTCACAACCATCTACTTGGCCAGATCATCTACTAGCAACGGAGAGCATGCAAGATCATAAACAACACACAACATGATATATTATGAAGCAAATGACATAGTATTCAATATCCATCGGATCCCAGCAAACACAACATGTAGCATTACATAAACACTACTAGGAAAAGGCTTATAGGTAATGGGGCATTTTGTGGCGCACTAGGTAGCCCATGCGCCACAGAATTTATTTAGTGGTGCATCCAAAACAGTGCGCCACAAACATCTGTGGCGCATTGCATGCCCATGCGCCACAGAATGCTATCTTTTTGTGGCGCACCAAGAAGCATGCGCCACAGAATACATGTGGGGCCCACGACCCAGTATGATTTTCAAAATCCAGGGCCAATTCTGTGGCGCACCAAGCCCATGCGCCACAGAAAGTAGGTATTATGTGGCGCATCCTTACGCATGCGCCACAGAAATTAGACATTATGTGGCGCATGGCCAGGGGTGCGCCATAGAATACCAACTTTCTGTGGCGCATGGGCTTGGTGCGCCACAGAATACCTACTTTCTGTGGCGCATGGGCTTGGTGCGCCACAAACAAATTAGTGGGTGCGCCACAAAATGTCAACCAGGGCCCACAAAAGCATTCAATGCACTAAAATCTCAGATTCATTTGCAACCTTTCCCCTTCTCTCACACAGCTCGTATTTCTCCTCTTTCTCACCCGATTCTCCCCATTCTTTCTCCATTATTCCTCCATTTCTAGTAGGTTAAAACCTATTTTGTTCCATAGAGATTGGTTAGTAGGTAGGGAGGCTTCATATATACTCTCTCCTCCTCTTTTTGTCCACTAAATTCTCTCCAACACACGATCACGGTCCCGGGAGGAGCTCCCAATCTACTAGGTGAGATATCTCCTCCTCTTTTTGTTGTGGTGTGCATGGTTGCGGTGTATGACCACCGATGTGTGTATGGCCACCGGTGTATGGCCATCGGTGTATATATGGCCACCGATCATGTATGGCCGGGTGTATGGCCATCTCGGTGTATGTGGACACCTATGCATGTTTGTTTGTTGTTTTTGTTGTTGTTTGCGTCGGCGTGGTGCATGGATGTTTGCCGAAATGTTGATTAACTTCCATTTCGGCAAATTTTTGCACCATCCATATGTCCTATTTTTAGGAGAAGTCATGCCGAAATTTTCTATCGTACTCTCGTTTCTCGGTGTATGTGTGTGTGCATGTTGCGGTTCTTATTAACGTACTCTCGTTTCTCGGTTCTGCTCTACGTATACCGCGTGTAGGCAACCATGGTCGTCGCCATGAACTCCGGTCAAATCAGTATATACAAGGAAGAAGCGAAGGCGGAAATGATTCGGTGCAACAGGAGCCAGATAACATGTCCGTGTCGGACATGCAAACTCTTGAGCTGGATGAACCCTGATTCCGGACAATTGGAGGAGCACCTGCTCAGGCGCGGTTTCATGGAAGGCTTCAACCATACACCGACAGCAAATACGCATGAAGACGAAGAGTCTCCCGGACATGCTGGTTATCATGACGAAGGAGATGTCGGCGGACAAGATCATCATGATAACCAAGGGGGAGATGGCGGTGGTGGAGAAGACTCGAACACGGAGAACACGCTAATGTCGGCGTTGCGGGACTCTCATGTTCAAGAACTGCTCCTCAAGGAGACGAGGAACGCCAGGGACAGAGCCAAACTGGCGCAAATGGAGATAGACGGGAAGACTCCGTTGTATCCTGGGTGCCGGCCACAGGATACGCGCTTGCAAGTAACGCTTGATGCTCTGGAGATGAAGGCTGAAAGCAAATGGACCGACGTGAGCTTCACGAGGAACATGAAATTCATGCACGATCGTCTTCCCGAGGGGAACACATTGCCAACTAGCATCGAGGAGGCCAAGAAAGTCGTGTGCCCACTTGACCTACCGCACGTTAGATACCATGCCTGCATCAATGATTGCGCAATTTATCGGGGCGAGTATAAGAAACTAACCAAATTTCCGGTGTGCGACGCAGATCGCTACAAGGGTGGGAACAAGAAAGTTCCTCGAAAAGTGGTATGGTACTTTCCTATCACTCCCCGTCTGCAGCGGTACTTTGTAAACCCTAAGGAAGCAAAGCTCATGCAATGGCACGCGGAAAGGGAGAAGCCCGAAGAAGATCCGGAGAAGGGAAGGATCCTGTCACACCCTTTAGACGCTAGCCAGTGGGAAGCATTGGACAACGCCTTTGAAAATTTCGGAGGCGAGGCAAGGAACGTCGGGCTTGGTATGAGCACAGATGGACTCAATCCGTTCGGCAACCAGAGTAGCACGCATAGCACCTGGCCTGTGTTTGTATGGCCTTACAACCTTCCCCCATGGTTGTGCACGAAGCAAAGGTACATACACATGAGCATTCTCATCCAAGGGCCGAAACAACCGGGGGTCGACATACATCTGTATCTCACCCTGTTGAAAGAGGAGTTAGCCACGTTGTGGGAGACGCCAGCCCGTACGTGGGATGCCTACACTGGAGAATATTTCGACATGAGAGCCGCCTTGTTCACGACGGTGTAGGACTATCCTGGTTGCTCATACGTATCGGCCCAGGTAGGCCACGGATTCTGTGCATGTGTCAGGTGCATGGATGGGACCCCGCATCTCCAGCTACCAAGGGATGGGTCTTCGAAAACCGTGTTCCCAGGGGCTCGACGGTGGCTTCGCATGGATCACCCGTGGAGGAAACGTGGTGACCTGTTCAATGGTGAAAACGAGCCCGAAAGAGCCCCGCGTCATAGGACCAGCACTGAAATCGACGAGCTTTTGAGAAATTGGGAGGAGTGCCCTGCGCCAGGAAAGAAGCGACCGAGGGTAGATCCCCTGATGGGTGTATGGAAAGCGAGGTATGTTTTCCACAACTTGGAGTACTGGAAGGTCCTCAAGACGCCTCATAGCCTTGATATGATGCACATTACGAAGAATGTCACCGAGAGTCTACTTGGCACTCTTTCCAACATGCCAGAAAAGTCCAAGGATGGGACGAGAGCAAGATCTGATCTAAAATTGCTTGGCATCAAAAAAGAGCTTCAGGCACCCGACAGTGATGACGACGATGATGATGATGATCAGACGGAAGGGACTCAAGGTCGCCGCAAAAGGGTAAAGAAGAACACGGTGGTGCTTCCCCCTGCCTGCTACACTATGAGTCCGGTGGAGCTCGAGCAGTTCTACAAGTGCCTCGTAGGAGTCAAATTTCCTCACGGTTACGCGGGGAAGATCAACAGATATCTGGACGCAACGAAGAAGAGGTTCACCGGGATGAAGTCTCACGATTGTCACATGCCGATTACGCTGATAATTCCCGTTGCGATCCGAGGGATAATGGACGATCACGTCCGAGATACGCTGCTTGCCTTGTGCAACTTTTTCGATGTCATCAACAGGAAGTCGATCGGCGTGAAGCAGCTCGACAGGCTACAGGAAGAGATCGTGCTAATACTATGCGAGCTCGAGATTTACTTCCCGCCCGCATTCTTTGATATCTGCGTGCATCTCCTTCTCCATGTCGTTGAGGACATCAAGCAGCTCGGGCCGACGTTCCTGCACTACATGATGCCGTTCGAAAGGCAGAACGGTGTGATGAAAGGATACATTCGCAACAGGGCCCGTCCAGACGCAAGCATGGCCAAGGGCTTTCTAACCTACGAGTGCATCTCCTTCTGCCAGAATTATCTAAGCACCGAGGACCAGGATGTTGGTCTTCCCACCAGGAAGCACCTCGGCAGGCTCGGTGGATTTGGTCACCGCGAGGGCTACCGCTCACTCTTTGTCGGTGTTCATGGTCGAAAAGAAGACCTCGACAGGGCTCATCGGGTTGCGCTACAACACTAACAATTGATCGAACCTTGGGTGGAAGAGCACAGGAGCTTAATCGAGCAGAATTACATCGTCCAGGGTCGGCCGAGGAAGAATGGCGACGTATCCAGAGACCACAACTCCACCTTCACGAGTTGGTTCAAGAAAAGGCAACTGCTTCAAGCAGCGAGCATAAGGCCATCTACAGAAGATGAAAAACTCACCTTTTTCTTATCACAGGGCCCCGGGCAGAACGTAAGAACCTATCAGACGTACGACATCAACGGTTACAGATTCTCCACCGAGGAAAAGGACAATAATAGTGAATACCAAAACTCAGGAGTAACTATGCTATCCTACGACGATGACGAGGCTACTGTCAAGTAAAGATTCTTTGGAAGGATCGAAGAGATATGGGAGCTCAACTACTATGGAGAGTCCATTCCAATGTTCCGTGTGAGATGGGCCAAGGACGTCGTCAAAGAAGGAAGGTATTTCACCACCATGGTTATACCCGATGCCAAATCGAAGAAAGCCTCCGCGAAAAACGAGCCATGGGTACTCGCTAGCCAAGTTGAGCAATGTTTCTTCATTACCAACCCGTCAAAGCCTAGCCGTGTTTTCGTGAGGAGGGGAAAGAGGAGCATCATCGGAATGGAAGGAGACGCCAACGAGGAAGACTTGGACGGCGATCCGAAGATCGAGGAGGAATTCGACAAGTTCTTCGACATGCCGACTACTAGCAAACACACAAGGAAGACCTCCCTACCTACTAAAGGTTGTCCGTTCACGCGAAGAAATCTCAAGGTGCCCGGACTAAAGTATTCAACCGCGAAGAAGGGAAAGAAGAGAAGCTAACTCTATCGGAACCGGCCGGGATTGACAAAGAAGACTTTTTGTGTGTGTGAGACAATGCAACTATATATATGCATGTGTATATCATGAATATTTTAATTTTCATGATTTACATATATATTTGGGTGTGTGTGAGACAGTGCAAGCATATATATATGCATGTGTATAACATGAATATATAAATTTTCATGATATATACTTTTTGGGGTATTAATATATATGGCAACAAATTTGTACTAAATTAATGATGTACTAAAATGTATGTATGTGTACGAGACAATGCAAGCATATATATGTGTATGTGATGACTAAAATGATGATGTACAAAAAGTTTTTTTTTGACACAAACAGGATTCGAACATGCCTGCTCAGGTCCAACGTTTCAACAAACTGTGCTAACCATTCAGATATAAGGATGTGTTTGTCTAAACTGAGACTAGCACAGGCTTTTAAAATAACAGGCAACGTTATTCTGTGGCGCACCAATCCACTACATGCGCCACAAAATCTTATACTTCTGTGGCGCACCCGACACACGGATGCGCCACAGAATTATTTTGCTACCGCTTACACGTGGGCCCGCCCACGCCTGCCTCTCACACCCATTTAAAATTCGCCTAAGTTCGAAACCTCGCCGCGCCCGACAAACCGCTCCCGCACGCCGCCGCCGCGCCCCATCTCGTCGCCGCCGGCCGCCCCTGCCCATCCCTGCACGCGCCCTGCCCAACCTCGTCGCCGGCGACCTCCCCGCGCCACCGACAGCCTCGACGCCGCGGCCCACCACCCCACTGCTCGACGCCGCGGCCCACCGCCCCACTGCTCGACGCCGCGGCCCACCGCCCCACAGCTCGAGGAGGACGCGCCCGGCTCGACGTCGTCCCCTTCGTCTTCGCCGCCGCGACCCCGCCCTCCTCCGTCCCCTTCCTCTTCCCAGCTGCGGCCTCACCCCGGTGAGCATCCTGCCATGCCCCCACCCCCTCCCGTACTGAACCCTGCACGCAAGGTGTTTGGGGAAATTCCCCTGTGGTGCAAGAGCATGCTCTGTTTGTGCTAGAAAACGCAGTGCAATATTTTGATATATATGCTATTGTGTATGCTATGCCTCGACAGTGCAAGCTTTTTATTTTATTACAACACATGAACAAGTAGTGTTTCTTCAATTTTTTGGTCATTCATACATGGACAAACAGCTGTGCTCCGGCCATCGTGTCGTGTATGTGGATGTTTCCAGGTACCCCGAGAGGCCCTTGAGATTGCCGGAACATTGATTAACTTCTGTTCCGGTAAATTCGGGTACTCCATATGTCCTTTTTTAGCAAAGGTTATGCCGAAATTTTTCGTGAATTTTAGCATAACTTTGCTAAAAAAAGGACATATGGGTAATGCAAGGGCCGGGGTATCTTAGTACTTAATTAAGTCTATTTTTACTTATATTTTTTTGTACTTATCAATGCAGTGCAAACATGTCGGAGAGCGGCCCTTCTAAGCACATGAGCGTCGAAGAAGTGGCTAGAATAGCCAACCAGACCTTCTGGGAAATGTACCAGGAGTTGGAGGATGCCGCCAACACTGGTACTAGTGGTGGCGAACATCAGGAGGATGCGACCACAAGCGATGGAGATGCTAGTGGCGGCGGCCATGAGGAGGAGGGTGAACCCACAACGGCCGATGGTAGCAACCTGCCTGCTAAGAAGAATAAGAAGCCAAGGAGGGATCGGACACCGCAAGCTCTCGGCAACGTCGCGGACGTCTTCACTGTGGTCACGCCAAGTGGCCTCCCAATGGAGCCCGAGAGACTTGCCAGAGGATACGGCATGCAACTAGGGTGCATCCTCCGGGAAACCGTGTCGATCAACACGAAGGACCTCAGAAGCAAGGGGAATGAGGCTTTGGTCAAAACCCTCCTCAAGAAGCTTCACCAACGATACACGTTCCCGGAGCCGTTCAACAAAAAGGTGGACAGTTTAGCCATCACAAAGATGAGCACCGCCTTGAGCAGCTGGAAATGCAGGGTGAAGAGGAAGATTACGAAGGGTGAGAGCTGGGAGGCGATAAAAGCCAAAGAGCCGATGCTCGACAAAAAAGAGTTCGACGCATTCAAGCTGTACACAGATAGCGAGGACTGTACCAAATGGACCGAGTGGGGGAAGAAGATGCGGGACCTGAACATAGGTAACCACCGTTTAGGAAGTGGCGGTTACCGAGGAAAACAGCCCGTTTGGGACAAGGAGGATGCCGAGGTTGCTAAACTGGGGAAAGATAACCCGTGGCATAAAATCACGGACGAGCAGATTAGGAACTTTGTCCGGTCCCGCTACTATCTGAACAAGGAGACCGGGGAATTCGTTACCGATGATGCTGACATGAAGCAATTCGAGAAACATCTGGTAAGGAATTTAATTACCGCTGAGCCGTATTCCTACATGCATATGGGTTCACCTTAATTTGCTTTGTCTGTAGGACGACGAGTTGAAGGCTGACACTGAGGCCGGCCCGTCGTCCCAGGGCTCGACGGACCCGTGGGACACGACTTTCAACAGGGCGATGAACGTTTACAAGGTGAGGGAGAAGACGGCGCCGCCGACGTCAGCAGGCCGTGTGTCCGGCTTTGGTACGAGCATGAAGTTCCTCAAGTACTACAGCACGGACGGCGGCGAGAAGAGAAGGCAGAGGAGGAAGCCGAGTAGGGATAGCACCGAGGTTCTGGAGCTAAGGAAGAAGGTGGAATCACTGGAGCAGGAGAAAGTGGACTCCAGCACTGTGAGCCAGCTAGTGAAGGAGGGGGATCCGGGATTTCTTACCCCCTGGGTTCATGGAGGGTATAGCTGCTTGGAATGCGGCAGGTCGATAGGGGCCGATACACGTGCCCAGCTACGCCGGCAGCACCTCCAGCCATATGGTGACCCCGCCGGCCAACACCGCTGCCGAGCCGCCACTCCCACTACAACACACTAGGCATGTAAAGACGCTAAATATGAAGACTAGAGACGTGATATTTCATCTCTATAGGCTTGTACAGCCGCTTTAATAAAGCGTCATTGAAGCGTCTCCTTATCCACCGTCTCAAGTACCGTGAAGACGCTTTGCTAAGCGTGTCTATATACATAAAGACGCTTCATGGAGACGCTCAAAGGCATGTCTACGCACGTGGAGACGTTTTTTCATAGATACACGTTTGTAACGTCTCTACTATATAAAAACCAAAATCTTATATACGTGAGTTTAATCTTGTACTTATTACGTATACAAGTATTTACATACGTTATTTTTAATTTTGTTTTGGTTGTATCTTTTTCCTTGTATTTTGAATATAGCATCTCTCATGTGATACGGAGCAAGAATTATTCTTTTCTTCTAGTAATAAATAAAGTGAATAATGTTTTTATTCATACAATGCAGAATCATTATAATCAGCTAACACTTAAAATCATAGAGCAACCCAGAACAAATTCATTTATAGCACCCGAAATTCAAAACTGAATCATGTAGCCATATTAATAATTCAGAGATACAACAAGGAAGACCGTGAAAGAAAAAACTTATACAGAATTAATTATCTACTACATTTGTCCAACAAAGGATGTCTTGACTTTGTCTAAATTTGGATGTATCTATATACTAAGTTATATTTAGATACATCCAAATTTTAACAAAGTCAAGACATTCTTTATTGGACGGAGTGAGTATAAAAAATAAAATAAAATTCCCTCCATAGATTTATGGATGAGGAAACTAATGCTTTGTCCCCTTCCATCTCCATTCATTTATGTCCTATTCAGCTCCAGAATTAACCTGAAAAGCAAGTCAAAGCTAAAGTGAGAAATTACATGGAATAAGCAGAGGGCATATGACAAGTTCAGTTCATAAAATAAATAGATCTGGGACTAATTATGCATGACAAAGATCTGCTACACTCAGCTACAACTTACTTCCTGCTACCAGCGACATCAATGTCTAAAACATGATGTAAAACGGAAGGAGTAATTAATAGGTTCACCACTTGACTGTTGGTTTTGCTCATATGTACATGGGATGGACAATTATGGCAATATTTGCATGTTTGTCACAGAGAAGAATTAAAAATTGCATGGTAAAATGTTAAGTGGAGGAGAAAGATTATTTGTGACTAGTTCTAATAATATGTAATTGTCATGCAGAATAAGATCAACTATGTTCATGTGCGATACATAATTTAAAGATAAGGAAATGTGAACTTATAGAAAGATGGTACTATTACTTGTATGGAACAGCATGACAAAGACGATCAGCTAGTACAAACCTGATTGGTCTTGGTGAACTATTCAATATGCTCTTTCTGAAGACAACGATCAGTTGAGCTATAGTCTCACATAAATAAGAAAGTAATGTAATGAAAGGGGTGCCAAGATGTACTTGCCTGACAAATTCTTGGGAGCCACTACATGGAGAGACAAAAATTAGAAACACTATAATCTGCAGTCCGTTTCTGCACAAGCAAGCACAAGCAGAAATTTTGCTCTCAGACATGAGCCAATTGCATCACAGGTGTACTAGATATAGAACTAGCTGAGCAAAGGAATTAACAGATGTAAACACTATGTTGCTGCGATTGTATGGGTTCTAGAAATATTAGATATCCAGAGTGTACTGGTAGTTTTCACATCTATATTTACCAATGACAAGTATACAAGATCCCTAGCACGAAAAGAGTCGTGCACCATATTGCATCGCAGTCAATTAATAATGGTAGATTTATACCGACATGATTGGGTACTTCTATCAGGTTCCAAGATGCAAGTCTCGAGCCAGCAAATAGATAATTGGTCGTAGAGCATCAGGGGTTGACGGGCGGTCAACATTGCAAGGCGAACAACAGCTTATCGTCAGACCTCGGAAGAATCAGATGGCGTGAAAACGTTGAAAATAATATTAAAATTTTCCGAAAGTAGAAAGTCAGAAACCACTCACGAGCGCAAGATTGATCGTACAGAGCCTCAGGCAGGCGAGGGGAAGAACCATGGCTGATCGCCGCAAGGAAAAGGGAGGGAGAAGAGTTCGATTCAGATCTACCTGTTTCAACGATGTTACAACTCTTCTCGCACTACAGACGACTTATCTTACTCTTGCGCCAGTCTTTGTTCACGACGGTGATCTACGGCGGCGACTCAACTCTCCGACCGCACGACAAAAAGGAAATCGAGATGAACCTGAAGTCTGAGAGACACAAGAGGGGATCAGTTGGGGTTTGCGCAGAGACCTGGATTGATTTAACAATGGAACTTGAACATCTGCGTGGGATGGATTTGAGGCACGAACCTGGGCGGGTGCACAGGGGCAGCAGATCCAATCTAAACGACAAGAGTTGTGGCGGCTGAAGAAGTGGAGGGAGGGTAAAAGGTGGACGACGTTAAATACGGCTTTCCCACAAAGCATGAAGCGGTAAAACTAAAAGGTTAGCGCCAAAACTAATTATTTCTCTTCGACTTTCGTAATTTATGCCCGCGCAGAAGTCTTTTCATTTTCAAAATTACTCTTACAAAAAGAAATCCTACTAGGAAAGGCGTACTACGTTTCTACTGCTAGAGACGCACTCCAAGACGTCTCAAGATTCGTCTTTAGGTATGTACAAATTGGCTATAATAGTTATCCTATGACCTTTTAAACAAAAAGCTTGTGACGCCATGTGAAATGTCTTAAGAAGCGTCGCTACAAAGAGGTGCTCAGGTATTATAAGGACGATAAAAATTGCGTCGCATAGAAAACGTCTCTACGTGATGATTTTGTTGTAGTGGATCCATAGTGTGCCACAGGCGGCCCCTACCGAGCCCCCCATGGATAATCCGGCACCGGAGGTTCAGATGCCGGCCGCCGGCACCGGCGCCATTGTCTCAACATTAGAGGAGATCAACGCAATAGACAAGGTAACCAATTAGTTAGTTTGCAACATCTGTTATAATTAACTATGCCTTTGATGACTGCCATCTCATGATGCCCAACATATATGCATGTGTTGACTCTCAGGACACGCCTTGCATACTCCTGCATACGGTGCGGCCCGGCGGCGAGTTGGTGGATGTTGCTAAGGCCACGGTCATACAACCAAACAGTACCCTCATGCACAACCAACGCATGAACGAGGCCGTGATGAGGATCAAGTTGGATGAGGTATTGACTCAGTTTCAACACATCGATCCCCCCATGCAACCTCCGGGAGCCGAGGATGAGCACATGGTCCTTGGAGCCTGCGTCAAGTGGCTGATGGAATGGCCAAAGACCCAAATTTGTCTTGGGGGGGTCAGGCGCACCACTGGCGCCACCTCGAAGCCGCCACAAAAGGTTAGGCCCTCTATCGTTCAGCCCTCGTCGAGGCCGCCACATATACCTTGTGTGAACGAGCCGGTGCCATAAGCACCCGTAAGGAAGCGCCGGTCGTCGCCACCACAAGCCGGCACCAAATACTGTTGGGAGCGTCTGCACCGCAACAAGCCAAGGACAAAGCCGTTGCGCCTCAACTTGAAGTCATCGACCATGATCATGATGATGATAAAAATGGCGACGAAGTCGATGGCTTCCTCAACACTGGCGCCTTGGATGGTTCGTTCATGCCTCCTTTGGATGACGAACACTTCCGCGGCCCCCGCACTATGCCTATCCGTCCCACTTCATGCTCGCAGCGCCTGAACTTCCATGGTTTATCTCAAGAAACGTCTCCGGAGGCCGGCGAACAACCTCAACCAGGTAACATTTTCAGCCCTGGCACACTCCTAAAGTCGATTCATGATGTCCAATCCCCGGCGGAGGTGAAGAAGAAGAAGCCAAGGAAGAGAAGTAGGGCGGGCGCCTCCGTGAGCCAGCCAGCTCCTAGGACTGTCCGGGATGAATAAATGGTACCACCACGGGAGGATGGCTTGGCCCGAGTTCATGAAGCTGGTAAACCGATGCTGCCTAAGGACCTGCTCAATCTCGCACGTGGACCCATGCTCGCTTTGCATCAGTGTATCTTGGTGCGAGAGGGCATCCTACTTAAGGAGAAGCAACCAAATTACCCGGTGTTAACGGGCAAGGTGCCAAAGGACTTGGACTTCGTCCATCAAGCCCCCGTGGATATATTCTTCATAGCGTACGAGGACGTCTTCAACCTGTGTAACTCTAAACGGCTGGACTATAACTTGGTCCGTCTATACGCTCTAAGTCTGGCACGGAGGATCAAGAGAGAGGCAAACCAGGACGTCGCGGTAGCAGATCCCTACTACATGCGTGAAAGCCAGCTGATGGACTCAGGGACACGGACCATGGCGACGGAGTACCTCGAGAGGTTCATGTTGACCAACAAGAGGAAAAGCAGCCTTCTTGTGCCTTTCTTTCCCGAGTAAGTACACATCCGCTCGCCGATGTCGTAACTTATGTTTTCTCATATAGTTCTTCCATTGGTGATCCTTTCCGTTGTGTTAAGCAGGGACAAGTACTGCGTATTCATATCCGTAAGCCCGAAGTTGTCCATTGCCACTTATTTGGACTCGAGGAGTAAGGTTAAGAAAGACTACACCAACATAAAGGGTGTTCTCGATGATGCTCTCGAGGTGTACGCCCATAAAGGAGGCCTCTTCCATAACGACGTGCAATATTACAAAAAGGACGGAACACACCGGTTTAGGCATGTGACCGACTTCGCTTGCATCAAGCAGCAAGATGGCAGCATGAAGGATGCCTTCTACGCCCTCCATCACCTTAAAGGGTATGTCCGGGATGCAGAGAGTATGAGGTTGCCACAACAGCTCCGAGGGCCAAATGTGCGGGGGAAATCAGCGACGCTGAACTTAGAGAAGACTTCCATCGCATCCAGATGCAGTTATCACAAATCATCCTCGAAGATGTCATTACAAAAGGGGGGGGCTTTTACTACGCTAGAGGTAGGATGTATTACAAAACCGCGCCTAGCTTGCCTCACTCGCATTTCAAGTGCTTTCTTTATTTTCTTTATTATAGACTTTTACACCTATAGATGAATAATTCACTGATATTAACCGATACTTCCCTATCCATCTCCAGGTTTGCCTCAGGAGGAGATCGAAGAACGCCTAGAGATGCAGCTGGACACTAGGACGTGGACGACGAAGGACATGTACAAACCCTTCCCGGCGCCGACCAAGAAGGCTACGTGATCGTGCTCTCCCGCTGATCTTGCTCACCATCATCGATCGCCGATATGTAAACTATTTGGTCACATTATATGTATGAAACGATGAAATGACGAACTTTTGTATTTCGGGTTCCATTTGTATCATGACTTGTGTAAGATTCGACACTACATACTCTTGTTACTATATATATGTATGTATATCTCGGGCTCGAATGAATGTGATGTGTCTGTTTTAATTCATGTACTGATTTAATATATATGTGTCAACTTATAATATATCTGTATAAATCTTGTATATATGTACAGCAGGAAAAATAAATTGAAAATTCCTGTTTATATTCTGTGGCGCATGGAATAATATTTTTGTGGCGCGGCTCTTTCTATGGCGCACCTGGAAACCATGCGCCACTGATGAGTTTCTGTGGCGCACCTGGAAACCATGCGCCACTGATGAGTTTCTGTGGCGCACAGGAATTGGTGCGCCACAGAAAGTTGCAAATTTCTGTGGCGCATGGGGCAGGTGCGCCACAGAATAACATTTTAGTGGCGAGGATTCTGTGGCGCCCCCCCCCCCCCCCCCCTTTTCCTGGATGCGCCACAGATAGCCCTAATCCATGCGCCACTGATAGCCCTCTCCCAACTAGTGAAAGATGATCTTGATCATGATAGGCAGCTCACAAGATCTAAACATGATGGCACAATAGGAGAAGACAACCATCTAGCTACTGCTATGGACCCGTAGTCCAAGGATGAACTACTCACGCATCAGTCCGGAGGCGGGCATGGTGATGTAGAGCCCTCCGGTGATGATTCCCCTCTCCGGCAGGGTGCCGGGAAGAGCTTTTGAACCCTCCCGAACTAGGGTTGACGACGGCGGCGGCTCCATAATGTTTCGTGGAAAAGTGTTCGGGTCTTAGGTCTTGTATTGTCAGGAGCTTTAAATAGGCGAAAGGGGGGGGGGGAGCCGCGCCCCCACCTGACGGCGGCGCCTCGGTGCCCTTCTTCGTTTCCTCTTCGGACTTCTGGAACATGTCGGGAAAAATAGGGACTTTGGCATAAAAATCATCCAATTCCGAGAATATTTCCTTAAGTGGTATTCTGAAACCAAAAACAACAGAAAACAGGGAACTGGCACTGTGGCATCTTGTTAATAGGTTAGTCCCAGAAAATGCATAAAACAACACAAAGTGTATATAAAACATGTAGCAATTGGTATAATATAAGCATGGAACATAAGAAATTATATATACGTTTAAGACTAGTATATGCATTATTATGCAGTTCTTTATTTTGTCAATTGCCCAGCTGTAACTTGTTTACCAGCATGTTAGTTATTATTTATTATGGAGAGACACTATTAGTGAACTGTGGACCCCGGTCCATTCTTTTACATCGATAATACAACCTACTTCAAGCACTGTTCTTTTTCATTCTCAGCAAACAAACATCATTTTCCACACTATACGTCTAATCCTTTGTTTTCAGCAAGCCGGTGAGATTGACAACCTCACTTTTAAGTTGGGGCAAAGTATCTTGGTTATGTTGTGTGCAGGTCACTTCTAAGACCCCGAACACTTTTCCACGAAACATTACGGAGCCGCCGCCGTCGTCAACCCTAGTTCGGGAGGGTTCAGAAGCTCTTCCCGGCACCCTGCCGGAGAGGGGAATCATCACCGGAGGGCTCTACATCACCATGCCCGCCTCCGGACTGATGCGTGAGTAGTTCATCCTTGGACTACGGGTCCATAGCAGTAGCTAGATGGTTGTCTTCTCCTATTGTGCCATCATGTTTGGATCTTGTGAGCTGCCTATCATGATCAAGATCATCTGTATGTAATGCTACATGTTGTGTTTGCTGGGATCCGATGGATATTGAATACTATGTCATTTGCTTCATAATATATCATGTTGTGTGTTGTTTATGATCTTGCATGCTCTCCATTGCTAGTAGATGCTCTGGCCAAGTAGATGCTTGTGACTCCAAGAGGGGGTATTTATGCTCGATAGTGGGTTCATGTCTCTATTTAATCTGGGGGAGTGACAGCAACCTCTAAGATTGTAGATGTACTGTTGCTACTAGGGATAAAACAGTAGTACTTTGTCTAAGGATAATTGTATTACTTACATTACACACTTTGCCTAATGCAATAATCTGTTGCTTGCAACTTAATACTGAAAGGGGTGCGGACGCTAACCGGAAGGTGGATTATTAGTCATAGATGTGGTTGGAACGGTCTATGTATATTGTTGTAATGCCCAAATAAATCTCACACTAGACATCATGACATTAGTATATGCATCATTATGCAGCTCTTTATTCTGTCAATTGCCCAGCTGTAATTTGTTTACCCGCATGTATGCTATTATTATTATTTATGCAGAGACACCACTAGTGAACTGTGGTCCCCGGTACTTTTCTTTAAACTGATAATACAACCAACTACAAACTACTTTATTTCATTCTCTGCAAACAAACATCATCTTCCACACATACGTTTAATCCTTTGTTACAGCAAGCCGGTGAGATTGACAACCTCACTGTTTCGTTGGGGCAAAGTAGTTTGATTGTGTTGTGCAGGCTCCACCTCCCTTTCCACGCCAACAAGCTGTTTTCTGACGCCATTGCCAGGGAGACCTTCAGACGTGTTCTTCATCTCCTACTGGTTTGATAACCTTGGTTTCATAACTGAGGGAAGACTTGCTGCTGCACTCATCATACCTTCCTCTTGGGGTTTCCCAACAACACCACCGTGTGCATCACCAGCGTGGTCTCCATCTTCTCCAACGACTCCACCATCGTCACCATGATGAATAGGGAGTAGTCCACCCCTGGACTATGGGTTTGCGGAAGTAGCTTATGTACCTCCTCTCTCTTGAACTTTATTGTATTAACACCGTATGAGCTGCCTAACATGATTACGGTCACCGTTGTATTACCCTTCGTGGTGGATCTTTTTATGAGTTAATATATGAGATTGCAGTTGTTTTAAGTTTCAGTTATAAGAGTAGATGCATATTATGTACCCCGTTCTTTTTTACTTGTTTTGACCAGGCATTGTAACATCCCAAATATTAATATAAATTATTAATGCAAAAATGTGGGCCAACAAAAACTTTTCTTATAAATTGGTATATGTTTGTTTCATGATTATTGTTTGTTATGCTTGCTTGCAAGATTGTTGGATTCTAATTCTAATTACAAAATTGAAGAATAGAAAATAAACAAAACAACATTCCAAAATTATAAAACTAGGTGACACATGTCACCATAATTCTTCCAAAAATAAGAAACTTACTTTATTTCTCAAACCAAGGTTAGTGAGGAATAATTCCAAGACCACACCATTGGGTTTCCACAAACTATTCCCTTTCAAATATTTAATTCAAAAACCTAAATTCAAATTTATATTTCCTTCTTTACCAAATTCAAAGCACAAAATGTGCTATGTTGGACTTACCCCATAAATAATCAAATAACACAACAAACCTTGATAAACATATGTGAAGCAAGTTATGAAAGAAAAATTCAAAAATTTGAATTTAATTTTGGTTCAGACTTTTCGTCGAACACCTGGTGATCATCACCCAGTTCATCCCAAACCGAACCAAGTCACGGATCAAATCGAGCAATTGCAGGTTTAATTCATCAAATTAAGGCATCCATTGGATTCAACTCATCTCCACGATCACGAAGCAACCGAGAACGCGGGATATGGTGGCCGGAGTCGCCGTGGAGGAGCTGGCGACAGCACGGCCGCGTGCACGTCGTCGTGCCGGCACTGTGGCCGCGGCGACGCCGCGCCGTGCCGGCCGCGCTGCGCCCTCTCTCTCCCTCCCTCACCCCTCTGTCTCCTCGCGCAGCAGCAGCCCGCACCGCAGCCGCCCGCAGCCCGCAGCCACGCCGCGACAGCCATGCCGCGAAGTGCACGCCGCGCGCCGCCCGTGCACTCTCACGGCCGGCCCATTTTCGAGCACGCCCCGCTCGCCTCCACGTCGCCCCCATGTCTCTCTCCCTCCCGACACCGTAGCCGCACCCCCACCGCCCCTATGGCGAGCCCGGCCGTCCCCTGGACCACCCCTGCGCCGTGTCCACCGTGCGCCGGCGCGCCGGTATAAATACCCCGCTCGAGCTCGCCGATTCCTCCACACTCACCACTGCCTCTCCCCCTCACACCACCCCCTCTTGTGCACCGCCTGGAGGGCGGAGCCTTCGCCGCGAAACCCCGGCCGCCCGTGGATCTCCTCGAGCTCGCCGTGCCCGAGGTAGACGACGACCACGGCCGAGCCGTGCTTGCCTCCCTTTCTCTCCTCTTTGGCCTGCAACCCCTTCTCCATTACCACCTCACTCACCCGGCCCCTTTTCCCCTCTGGTTCGTGCACAGGATCGACGCAGAGGACTCGCCGGAGTTGGAGCACGGCCGCGGAGGAGGAGCTGCTCGCCGCCGTCGATTGGAGCCGCCCCAGCAACCGCCGTTCGTCCAGCAAGCTTCCCCGAGTCGCCGCCGTCGATCCGCACCATCCGCACGCCCTCCCGAGCCCCCTAGGTGAGCCATCCGTCCCCCTCGCCGTCGCCGGCGCCGTAGCGCCGCTCGGATTAGGTCGCCGCCGTTTGCAACCGGCGTGGACGAACAGGGACCGTTGGATCTTGATCCAACGGTGCCATACCGGTTCGTTAAAAATAAAAAGAACCTGACGAGTGGACCCCACCCGTCAGGATTTTAAACATTTCCAGCGCGCGCACTGTTTTCCGTTGAGCCACTGACGAGTGGACCCCACCCGTCAGGATTCTCAACATTATCCACTCAGGCTTAAATTCGAATTTTTGGTTTAAATAGAAAACAGTACTGGACTAAAACTTTGAAATTCCATAACTTGAGATCTACAACTCCAAATAAATCAAATCAAAATGTTCTGAAAAGCTTATGAAAATGTCTATCCAACCCAAGTGGTTTCACCTCATTAGGATCAATAATAAAAATATAGTATTAAAAATGCCAAATAGGGTTTAAAATCTAAACTTGTTTGTTTCTGATTCTCTGTTAGTCCAAATGAATTAAGACCAATTTTATTGGAGCACATTTAGTCATGGTTAGTCACCCTTAAGAGGATTTAATTTTTAGATCAACAGAACTTGATTAGTAGATAAAACTTGATTTGTAAGCCTCTGGATTCAAAACATTGTGTAGGGAATTTGGTAACTCCAATGGATCTAAATCCAATTGTGTCATATTCTACACATCAGTAGCTCTATGTAGAAATTTAGTTTGTATTTTTGTGACCAACAGAACTTAAGTTATGTAATTAAACTTGTTCAACTAGTTTCTGCCCCAATTAGGAAATAAATGGATAAGGACTAATTCAATTAAATTAAAGCCAAATTGTTTTGTTTGATAGATGAAGTGGCTATTTAGAGCATTTAAGATTGTATTGTTGTGATAATTGGTTGAATAGGTTAGTGATTGTTTGTATTTGCTTGATTGTGTATTAGACGAGAGCGTTGTCGAGTACATCGAGGAGGAAGGATTTGTGGAACCTGAAGACCAAGACCAGGATCACTTTGCCGAGCAAGGCAAGCTACTCTCTGAGCTTGCACATAACTTATGCATCTAGATTTACAAAGTCCTTTTTTCAAAAGCAAAGGTTTATAAAAATCCTTTTTCAAAAGTATACCTAAGTTATTTTGCCACCCTATATAGAAATATATGCTAAAACTATAGGATGGGAAAAAACCAACATTGTTTTATTCAAAACTCCTTTGAAAACCTTGTGTGGATACAAAACACCAAGATGTGGTGTTGAAATAAGGAAGTGGAGAAAGATGGTTTTGAGAAAAGCACATTGTGTCTTAGTACTTACGTCGATCAGCCGATACTCTGTGCGACCACATTTACCCACATATGGGAAAGGGCTTAGTCATATAGTTTGCTCTTATTAGTATGGGACACTGCATCAACGGAGATGACTCCGTTATGCATGAGGGAATGGTTTGGTGACCTACCCCTGACCTGGGTCCTCGCTCAAACTCTATGAGTAGATAAGGAGGAGGATAGAAGGATGTCCCCTATACACCGCCAGATAAAACCTATGAGTCCTCACACTTAGATTCCGACGGGCTGGGTTAAGTGTCGAGGGAAGGTATCATAGGGGCAGGATCCTATACTAGCATGAGCAAAGGACAGACTAGGATCGGTGACTCAACTTCGCATACCCCTGGTATGGCGAGACGTGGCAGACACGATGAGTTGTCGGATGGGTGTGGGAAAAGCGTGCTACCTCTGCAGAGGGTTTAAAACTATTCGAATAGCCGAGTCCTCGGATATGGACAGTTGAAAGGCCCTACTTTGACCATGTGCAAGATTTTGAAAAGGATTGTGTTTTCTAGAGAAAGGAAATTGGTGGAATGATCCATACACCTATGCCAACGGATTTGGTATGAGGATGTTGGAGACTTGGTACCATGAAGGACCTTGGTTGGGAAGAGGAGGAGTTTTGAAGAAACTAATGCTCAGGAGATACTAGGGATAGTTATAATCTTCTTACCTTCTTCAACAAAGATACATAGATGTTTTAAATAAATAAAAATGTGAAACTAAAAATGAGACTAGTGCACTCATGTTGGAGTAGTTTGCGAGTACATTTCAATGTACTCATACTAGCTTGTCTCTGGCTATTGTCGTAGCCAGACTTGGAGGAGTATTACGCCCAGGAGGAGTATGGCGACATCTACGCCAACTAAGGGTCTTCTCAAGTCGACTGCCTGTCGGGTCATCGTTAGCTTTTGGATGTCTACTACGTTTAAGTTCCGCTGCTTATGTTGATTTGGCCCTAGAAGGCACCTGTGTAAGACTTGGTCTATATGACCTGTTATGTAAGACTTATTCCGGTATTGTAATGGATGTAAACTTTGGTATTCAGTTCGGATTATGTGCAACGACAGACTGATCACGGGATCGTTGTGTTAAGCATAATCGGGTATTTCGGACAGCTAGTCCGGGGTCCCCACAGACCTGGTATCAGAGCCATCTCGACTTTAGAAACCTTAGTATAGCATGGTCGCTAGGTAGGAGTTACAAAAGTTAAATTCTAAAGAAATAAAGGAATGAAGTATTTTCGAAAAAGTGCTTATCTCTCATCCTCTTACTTCTGCAAAATTCTACCCTTACTAAATATTAAGTTTTCCCTTATATATTAAACTTAAAATTTTGCTCACTTGCTGCCTCACTACATTTGAAATTTTGATACACTTGTCATCACACTAACTTAAAAGCTTGACTTAAAATTGTAGATGGCACTCCACTTCACCGAGTTTGTTCAGCTCGAGAAGGACGGCACGTTGATGTTCGAGAAGGACTTGTTCGAGTTGACCAAGCTGTTAGGTCGTCCCACTCCTGAGTTTAAGGGAGCCCAGGTGGACACTCCCGGCAACGGGAACCTGTCCTGGTTGGTCGAGTCGTCTGTTCGCGGGAACATCAAGTCCCCCGGATCCAAGACACTCATCTTTACCACCATGGATGTCCACTGGGACGACGGACTGTGTCGTTCCATGGAGCGGATGCTATCCCGGCTTTGTGAGGAGCACAAGGCGGAGTTGGTGAACTCTCGTTTCCAGTTCTACGGGAGGCGCACCGTCGACGGACACCCTATTCAGTCCCCTCTACACCCGACGTTCGGAGAGTATATCTTGGACATGGGGATTATGCTCTTTCGCACCCAGGAGGACTTGAGGTGCGCTAGACTTCGGTCTCACTTTGAGTGCCTCTCGCTCAAGGAGAGTCGCGAGAGTGAGGCAAAGCTGAAGGAGGAGAAGGTCGCTCTTCTCAAAAAGAGGACCCAGATGAGGAAGACCATAGCAAAGCTCCGCAAGCAGGTGGCAGAGCAGGACGAGCTGATCGAGGATTTTGAGCTCCGTACTGACGAGATGGAGGAGGAGGGCGAGGACCTCCGCAAGGAGAACAACGCTTTCCTCAGTGACGATGACGACTATCTGGAGGAGATGGACTATGAGCAGGAGGATGACGAGGAGGAAGACCCAGAGGAGCCACCCTACCTGTCTGACGCTGACGTCGCAGGGCATGAGGTTCCACCTCAGTAGGCGAGTGACTTGAGTACTACCGCAGGATTAGGTCGACCCCCTATCGCTAAACTAGTAGGAGTAGTAGTTCTTTTGGAGAACTTGTACCATGTGCCTTAGCTAAAAAGCAAGGATGTAAGCTTGATGTGATGAACCCTTTTGATGTGATGCTTGTGCTATGTCAGTGTGCTAGTCTTGTTAGTCTATGAAAAGTATTTTTCACATAATCCTTAAGTAATTCACCACTATGCGAAACCAACCCTTCTCCCCTTAGTCAGACTTTTTGTCTTGCCCTTATACCCGGTGTTCTTCAGGATGGTGGACACTCGTCGCTCCCACCCGGATGGAGGACCACCACCACCACCGGAGCCAACCACCGCCCAACTTCTTGCGCTTATCATGGAGGAACGCCAAGCTGCTCGGGCAGAGCGTCAAGCTCATATCGCTGCCCTGCAGCAGATCGCTGCCGCACACAACAACAACAACAACAACAACAACCACAATGGCAATGGCAATGGTGAAGGAAATCAGCGATCCACTTTGAGTGACTTTCAGAAGACCAACCCACCCACCTATTCCAAGGGACTTCACCCACTAGAGGCCGATGATTGGCTTCGCACCATCAACAACAACCTAGAAATTGCTGCCGTAGGAGAACCTGAGAAGGTGCTTTATGCAACCCACTACCTTGCTGGACCTGCACGGTCTTGGTGGGAAGCTACCAAGGCTCTCCAGCAAGCCGGTCATGCTATCGGCTGGGCAGAGTTTCAGGAGAAGTTCCGCAAGAAGCACATACCCGGCGGACTTATTGAGAGGAAGAAGGACGAATTCCGCAGGCTGCGGCAGGGAAGCAAGGATGTGGTCGGATACCTGGATGAGTTTACGGACTTATCCCGGTACGCTCCTGATGATACTGACACCGAGAGGAAAAGGATGGAGCGTTTCATGGATGGGCTCCATGATGAACTGCAGTGTGCCCTGGTGATCCACGACTTCCTGGACCTGGAGTCACTGGTGGACAAGGCTATTCAATTGGAGACCAAACGTAAAACTATGTTCGAGAGTCGCAAGAGAAGGATGATGGCCAAGGAGGGTTCGAGCAGTCAGAAGCCTCGTACCTTTCCACCAACCCCAAAACCAGCTTATCGACCACCACAACCTACACGCCCCAATTTCCCTACTCGTCCCAACAACCCAAGCCCAAACACCCCCAGCAACCCAAACAGCTTCAACCGCCCCAACAACCCTACTCGCCCCGGAGGAAACCCCAACAACTTCAACCGCAACGCCAATGTTGTCTGCTTTGACTGTGGCGCTAAGGGCCACTACTCCAGAGAATGCCCCAATCCCAAGAAGAATGGTCCGCGCCCCGATACAACAACACCGAACAATGGCCAAGGCCGTAATGGGAACGGCAAGAACCCCGCACCTCGCGGGAATACTGCTGTTGCCAAGGGACGTCTGCACCACATCAATGCAGAGGAAGCCATGGAAGCGCCGGATGTTGTGCTGGGTACGTTCCTTGTCAACTCGGTACCTGCAACTGTTCTGTTTGATTCTGGTGCTACCCATTCTTTTGTTACCCAAGAGTTTGTTGCTAAGGGAGGTTTAGTCGGGAACCTTTTACCCAAACCCATGATCATCCAAATCCCAGAATCCACCATAGATACCAAGTCGTATTGCCCGGACGTTTCCCTTGAAATCCAGGGGGAAAAGTTCCTAGTCGACTTAATCATTCTAGGAACCCAAGGTATAGACGTTATACTGGGTATGAATTGGCTAGCCAAGTACCGTGGTCGAATTGACTGCGCCAGAAGAGCTGTATCCCTCACCACCGACAAAGAAGTAGAAGTGGAGTATGTGTCCGAAACCAGTCGACCCCGACCAGGATGCCATGAGGGCATAGCCAGACCCACCCTAGATGAGATCCGTGTTGTTCACCTGTTCCGAGATGTTTTCCCTGAAGAATTGCCTGGTATGCCGCCAGACCGGGATATTGAGTTCATCATTGAACTTATCCCCGGAACAGCTCCTATATCCCAGAGGCCTCATCGGATGAATCCGGAAGAACTGGTTGAGTTGAAGAAGCAGTTAGCAGATATGCTCAGCAAAGGACTTATTCGCCCAAGTGCTTCACCCTGGGGATCACCCATTATTTTTGTGGATAAGAGGGACGGTACCACACGCCTGTGTGTGGATTATCGCAAGTTAAATGATGTGACCATCAAGAACAAGTACCCCCTTCCAAAGATCGAGGATCTGTTCGATCAAATGAACGGAGCCCGAGTCTTTTCCAAAATCGATCTTCGGTCAGGATATCATCAGTTGAAAATCCGAGAGACAGACATCCCCAAGACTGCCTTCACCACCCGCTACGGTTTATTTGAATACACCGTAATGTCCTTTGGTCTGACCAATGCCCCAGCCTATTTCATGAATCTCATGAACAAGATCTTCATGGAGTATCTTGATAAGTTCGTGGTAGTTTTCCTCGATGACATCCTTATTTACTCCAAAACCGAAGAAGAGCATGCTGAACATCTGCGTCTAGTTTTAGCAACCCTCCGAGAACACCAGTTGTATGCCAAGTTTAGCAAGTGTGAGTTTTGGCTCAGTGAAGTAGCATTTCTCGGACATGTTGTGTCCGCGGGAGGAATTTCTGTTGACCCAGAGAAGATCCAAGCCATTGTGAACTGGGAAGCCCCAACTAGTGTGACTGAAATCCGAAGCTTTCTCGGATTAGCGGGTTACTACCGCAAGTTCGTTGAAGGATTCTCCAGTTTAGCCAAACCCCTGACCCAACTGCTGAAAAAGGACAAGAAATTTGAATGGACTCAGAAGTGTGAAGAGAGTTTCCAGGAATTAAAGAAGAGGTTGACCTCCACCCCTGTCCTGATTATGCCAGACGTCACCAAGAGTTTCGACGTGTATTGCGATGCATCACGCCTCGGACTTGGTTGCGTTCTGATGCAAGAAGGCAAGGTGGTATCGTATCTGTCTCGGCAGTTGCGACCACATGAAGAGAATTACCCAACCCATGACCTGGAGTTAGCCGCTGTTGTTCTTGCTCTGAAAACATGGCGCTCCTATCTTGCGGGACATCGTTGCGAGGTCTATACGGATCACAAGAGCTTGAAGTATATCTTCACCCAGAAGGAGTTAAACCTGCGACAGAGAAGGTGGATGGAATTAATCAAGTATTATGATATTGGTATCCATTACCACCCAGGGAAGGCTAATGTAGTTGCCGATGCCCTTAGTCGCAAACCCTGCACCCTGAATGCCCTGATCCAAGCAGAACAACCAGCCCTGTTCAGAGAGTTCAAAGATTTTGGACTAGAGCTTGTTAGCCATGGATATCTTGCCAACTTAGAGTTAACCCCAACCTTGATGAGCCAAATCAAGGAAGCCCAGAAAGGTCATGAGAGTATAGAAGGAATCAAGAAGAAGATTTCTCTCGGTAAAGCACCTGGTTTTACCGAAGATGCTGAAGGAGTGCTGAGATACCAGGATCGTATCTGTGTCCCCAGCATCACGGAGCTTAAAGAGTTAATCCTGAAGGAAGCCCACGAGACCCCCTATTCGATCCACCCTGGCGGAACCAAAATGTATCAAGACCTTCGTGAGAAATTTTGGTGGCACGGAATGAAGCGAGAGATTGGTGTTTTTGTAGCCAAGTGTGATATTTGTCAGCGAGTCAAGGCTGAACATCAGCGACCCGCTGGATTGCTTCAACCCTTGAAAATTCCCGAGTGGAAGTGGGATGAGATTGGAATGGATTTTATCACCGGACTTCCGAGGTCCAACAGAGGCCATGACTCAATTTGGGTCATCGTTGATAGACTGACCAAGGTTGCCCATTTCATTCCCGTCCATACCACCTATCGGGGAAATCAGTTGGCAGACCTGTATATTTCCAGAATAGTAAGCCTGCATGGTGTGCCTAAGAGGATTGTATCGGATAGAGGCACACAATTCACCTCAAGGTTCTGGAAAGCCTTACACGAAGCCCTCGGAACCAAGTTAGCATTTAGCACAGCTTATCATCCCCAGACCGGAGGCCAAACTGAAAGAGTGAACCAGATATTGGAGGACATGCTTCGCGCGTGTGTTCTATCCTATGGATCCAAGTGGGAAGATTGTCTTCCATTTGCAGAGTTCTCCTACAATAATAGTTACCAGTCTAGTCTGCAAATGGCCCCTTTTGAAGCCCTTTACGGAAGGAAGTGTCGTACACCCCTGAATTGGTCCGACACCGGAGAAGGCAAATTGTTTGGACCAGATACCCTCCGTGAGGCTGAAGAGCAAGTCCAGCTTATCCGTGAGCGACTCAGAACTGCCCAATCCCGTCAGAAAAGTTACGCTGATCCCAAGCGCCGTGATGTCACCTTCAGTATCGGAGATTATGTCTATCTCCGGGTGACACCTCTTAAAGGAATGCAACGTTTCCATGTCAAAGGAAAATTGGCACCAAGATATATTGGACCCTTTAAGATCCTTTCCCGTCGTGGTGAAGTGTCTTATCAACTGGAGTTGCCTCAAGAGTTAGCAGATTACCACGATGTCTTCCACATTTCACTGCTCCGGAAATGTCTTGAAGTTCCTGACCAGCGGGATGTTTTCAAAAACATCGACCACCATTCCATCGACCTAAATCAAGATCTGACTTATCGTGAGCAACCCATCAAGATTCTCGACGAAGATGTTCGTCTCACCCGTAGGCGAGCAATCAAGTTCTACAAGGTCCAGTGGACTAACCACTCTGAAGATGAAGCCACGTGGGAACGTGAGGACTATCTTAGAAGTGAATTCCCGAACCTCTTTAGTACCCAGACCTAGCAAATCTCGGGACGAGATTTATTTTAAGGGGGGGAGGATTTGTAACATCCCAAATATTAATATAAATTATTAATGCAAAAATGTGGGCCAACAAAAACTTTTCTTATAAATTGGTATATGTTTGTTTCATGATTATTGTTTGTTATGCTTGCTTGCAAGATTGTTGGATTCTAATTCTAATTACAAAATTGAAGAATAGAAAATAAACAAAACAACATTCCAAAATTATAAAACTAGGTGACACATGTCACCATAATTCTTCCAAAAATAAGAAACTTACTTTATTTCTCAAACCAAGGTTAGTGAGGAATAATTCCAAGACCACACCATTGGGTTTCCACAAACTATTCCCTTTCAAATATTTAATTCAAAAACCTAAATTCAAATTTATATTTCCTTCTTTACCAAATTCAAAGCACAAAATGTGCTATGTTGGACTTACCCCATAAATAATCAAATAACACAACAAACCTTGATAAACATATGTGAAGCAAGTTATGAAAGAAAAATTCAAAAATTTGAATTTAATTTTGGTTCAGACTTTTCGTCGAACACCTGGTGATCATCACCCAGTTCATCCCAAACCGAACCAAGTCACGGATCAAATCGAGCAATTGCAGGTTTAATTCATCAAATTAAGGCATCCATTGGATTCAACTCATCTCCACGATCACGAAGCAACCGAGAACGCGGGATATGGTGGCCGGAGTCGCCGTGGAGGAGCTGGCGACAGCACGGCCGCGTGCACGTCGTCGTGCCGGCACTGTGGCCGCGGCGACGCCGCGCCGTGCCGGCCGCGCTGCGCCCTCTCTCTCCCTCCCTCACCCCTCTGTCTCCTCGCGCAGCAGCAGCCCGCACCGCAGCCGCCCGCAGCCCGCAGCCACGCCGCGACAGCCATGCCGCGAAGTGCACGCCGCGCGCCGCCCGTGCACTCTCACGGCCGGCCCATTTTCGAGCACGCCCCGCTCGCCTCCACGTCGCCCCCATGTCTCTCTCCCTCCCGACACCGTAGCCGCACCCCCACCGCCCCTATGGCGAGCCCGGCCGTCCCCTGGACCACCCCTGCGCCGTGTCCACCGTGCGCCGGCGCGCCGGTATAAATACCCCGCTCGAGCTCGCCGATTCCTCCACACTCACCACTGCCTCTCCCCCTCACACCACCCCCTCTTGTGCACCGCCTGGAGGGCGGAGCCTTCGCCGCGAAACCCCGGCCGCCCGTGGATCTCCTCGAGCTCGCCGTGCCCGAGGTAGACGACGACCACGGCCGAGCCGTGCTTGCCTCCCTTTCTCTCCTCTTTGGCCTGCAACCCCTTCTCCATTACCACCTCACTCACCCGGCCCCTTTTCCCCTCTGGTTCGTGCACAGGATCGACGCAGAGGACTCGCCGGAGTTGGAGCACGGCCGCGGAGGAGGAGCTGCTCGCCGCCGTCGATTGGAGCCGCCCCAGCAACCGCCGTTCGTCCAGCAAGCTTCCCCGAGTCGCCGCCGTCGATCCGCACCATCCGCACGCCCTCCCGAGCCCCCTAGGTGAGCCATCCGTCCCCCTCGCCGTCGCCGGCGCCGTAGCGCCGCTCGGATTAGGTCGCCGCCGTTTGCAACCGGCGTGGACGAACAGGGACCGTTGGATCTTGATCCAACGGTGCCATACCGGTTCGTTAAAAATAAAAAGAACCTGACGAGTGGACCCCACCCGTCAGGATTTTAAACATTTCCAGCGCGCGCACTGTTTTCCGTTGAGCCACTGACGAGTGGACCCCACCCGTCAGGATTCTCAACATTATCCACTCAGGCTTAAATTCGAATTTTTGGTTTAAATAGAAAACAGTACTGGACTAAAACTTTGAAATTCCATAACTTGAGATCTACAACTCCAAATAAATCAAATCAAAATGTTCTGAAAAGCTTATGAAAATGTCTATCCAACCCAAGTGGTTTCACCTCATTAGGATCAATAATAAAAATATAGTATTAAAAATGCCAAATAGGGTTTAAAATCTAAACTTGTTTGTTTCTGATTCTCTGTTAGTCCAAATGAATTAAGACCAATTTTATTGGAGCACATTTAGTCATGGTTAGTCACCCTTAAGAGGATTTAATTTTTAGATCAACAGAACTTGATTAGTAGATAAAACTTGATTTGTAAGCCTCTGGATTCAAAACATTGTGTAGGGAATTTGGTAACTCCAATGGATCTAAATCCAATTGTGTCATATTCTACACATCAGTAGCTCTATGTAGAAATTTAGTTTGTATTTTTGTGACCAACAGAACTTAAGTTATGTAATTAAACTTGTTCAACTAGTTTCTGCCCCAATTAGGAAATAAATGGATAAGGACTAATTCAATTAAATTAAAGCCAAATTGTTTTGTTTGATAGATGAAGTGGCTATTTAGAGCATTTAAGATTGTATTGTTGTGATAATTGGTTGAATAGGTTAGTGATTGTTTGTATTTGCTTGATTGTGTATTAGACGAGAGCGTTGTCGAGTACATCGAGGAGGAAGGATTTGTGGAACCTGAAGACCAAGACCAGGATCACTTTGCCGAGCAAGGCAAGCTACTCTCTGAGCTTGCACATAACTTATGCATCTAGATTTACAAAGTCCTTTTTTCAAAAGCAAAGGTTTATAAAAATCCTTTTTCAAAAGTATACCTAAGTTATTTTGCCACCCTATATAGAAATATATGCTAAAACTATAGGATGGGAAAAAACCAACATTGTTTTATTCAAAACTCCTTTGAAAACCTTGTGTGGATACAAAACACCAAGATGTGGTGTTGAAATAAGGAAGTGGAGAAAGATGGTTTTGAGAAAAGCACATTGTGTCTTAGTACTTACGTCGATCAGCCGATACTCTGTGCGACCACATTTACCCACATATGGGAAAGGGCTTAGTCATATAGTTTGCTCTTATTAGTATGGGACACTGCATCAACGGAGATGACTCCGTTATGCATGAGGGAATGGTTTGGTGACCTACCCCTGACCTGGGTCCTCGCTCAAACTCTATGAGTAGATAAGGAGGAGGATAGAAGGATGTCCCCTATACACCGCCAGATAAAACCTATGAGTCCTCACACTTAGATTCCGACGGGCTGGGTTAAGTGTCGAGGGAAGGTATCATAGGGGCAGGATCCTATACTAGCATGAGCAAAGGACAGACTAGGATCGGTGACTCAACTTCGCATACCCCTGGTATGGCGAGACGTGGCAGACACGATGAGTTGTCGGATGGGTGTGGGAAAAGCGTGCTACCTCTGCAGAGGGTTTAAAACTATTCGAATAGCCGAGTCCTCGGATATGGACAGTTGAAAGGCCCTACTTTGACCATGTGCAAGATTTTGAAAAGGATTGTGTTTTCTAGAGAAAGGAAATTGGTGGAATGATCCATACACCTATGCCAACGGATTTGGTATGAGGATGTTGGAGACTTGGTACCATGAAGGACCTTGGTTGGGAAGAGGAGGAGTTTTGAAGAAACTAATGCTCAGGAGATACTAGGGATAGTTATAATCTTCTTACCTTCTTCAACAAAGATACATAGATGTTTTAAATAAATAAAAATGTGAAACTAAAAATGAGACTAGTGCACTCATGTTGGAGTAGTTTGCGAGTACATTTCAATGTACTCATACTAGCTTGTCTCTGGCTATTGTCGTAGCCAGACTTGGAGGAGTATTACGCCCAGGAGGAGTATGGCGACATCTACGCCAACTAAGGGTCTTCTCAAGTCGACTGCCTGTCGGGTCATCGTTAGCTTTTGGATGTCTACTACGTTTAAGTTCCGCTGCTTATGTTGATTTGGCCCTAGAAGGCACCTGTGTAAGACTTGGTCTATATGACCTGTTATGTAAGACTTATTCCGGTATTGTAATGGATGTAAACTTTGGTATTCAGTTCGGATTATGTGCAACGACAGACTGATCACGGGATCGTTGTGTTAAGCATAATCGGGTATTTCGGACAGCTAGTCCGGGGTCCCCACAGGCATGTTCATGAGGGCATCTGAGGGGAAACATGTGCATTAGTTGGAGTAACGGGGAGTGGCTAGTACGGGAAGTTGAGAACTGAAATCTCGTGATCCACTTGGCTGTTTACTTTACTTTGTTGCCTCACAAGGGATAAAGAAAATACCATGCTAACGGGGATTTGGTGTGACCTTGCCACTTCTCCGTGACTTGATCTAGCATGTTCTTATTTTAACTTCATGTCATTAAACTTAAGGCTATACTCTGATTTATCTTTATACTATGCTGATTAGATTTAACTCCCATCCTAGTGGAGTATGAGAGAGATGAATAACCAAAACATCTCTATGTTAGGATGTGATGCCCATATAAATATATTCTTTACATAAACATTGTTGCAATCAAATATGTCAATTTTAGTGTCCCATTGTCCACCACCACTTTAAAGAGAGAGTGCATTTGTGAAACCATGAACCATAGTCCAATTTTAATCATAAGAAACATCTTTCCAACGCGTTTATATCACTTTTAATTTTCAGCCATTAAAAAATCCGAAAATACCAAAACACTTTATTTACTTACATTCACATACCAAAACCCAAAAACATAATCGCCACTCATATTTGACATCCTTGCATCTTTATTTACACCATTGCATATTTATTTCTTGTTTTGCATTTATTTATTATTATTATATTTTGCTCACACCTTGTGCTTGACAACCACTGGGTGAGGTTGAGGGCACAAAACAATTTACTTTGTTTTGAAGGTTACAAGAGGAGTAAGAGGAGATAAATCCTTTACACACAGTTCCCCGAGATTTCGATATTACTTTCGAATCACCCTTGTGGGAAAAAGAAGCTTCTCGTGCTACATCACTTTTCTCTGAAGTCTCAATCGCACATCACATAGTGATGTTGGTTGCTAATCTTATGAATCAACGGCCTATCTATCTGCTCTCCCGGGTGCATATGCACACTGTATTTAAAAAATACATTTCAAAATATCAATAAATCCTGACATAAAATTTAACGGATGCATATTCATATTTTCTTTGATTATAAAGTCGTTTCGTGGAATTCAACACTTTTTGTTGGCTCCGTAAAAAAATAATGTCTCACGAAAAGTTTTAGTTTAGCACAAAAAATTGTCTTTAATACACAAGCCATATATAATGTTGGTTTTTTCGTGACAAGACTTGCTGAACACATAGAAATGTTGCAATCTATGCGCGAATATTTGCTTGCAATTTTTTTGACATTTCAAAATATGTTTAAAATGCATTTCAAATAGAAGGTGCATGTACACCCGGGAGGCAAAACACCTCTATTCTATCTATCTATCTATCTATCTATCTATCTATCTATCTATCTATCTATCTATCTATCTATCTATCTATCTATCTATCTATCTTATAAAACAAAACCCCACTACGAGTCATTTATGAATTTTCTATCTCAATGTTCAAATTATTCACATCACCCACTATTTTATCCAACCAATTGACATGTCATCCCACTAACATTAATTAATGACAATACTATTTTTTATGTGCGACCTACCCACGTCATCTAGTTTTCATCCATACAGTTGACCATGTCACCCGTTTTTAATCAACAAATATAAAAATAATCATGTTAATTAATAATTTATGTAAGTGAATCATTTTCCATGGGTCTTATATCTTTTTTGGATAACAATTTGTTAAGAGATTTTCGCCGTAAGACTCTGGGTAGATTAAGAGATGTTATAAGCAAAAAAAGAAGTCTTGTTATTTTCAAGACGGTTGGTTAATCTTTAGTCTTCCTTGGAAAATAACACGTCTATCCCTCCATTGTGTATCTAGACATGAGTTGTTTCTTTTTAGTTTTGACTCTCCTCTCCTGCATGGTTTTCCTCATGGACATCCATTAGTTTGACAAACATTTGGAACACATATATCCAATAAAAATGAAATGCTCCGTCCGACACCAATGACAATATACTAATATATAACGTTTTAAAAATTTAGGCCCCGTTTGGAATAAAGGAAATTCGTAGGAATATGATTCCTACAGAAAACTTTCCTATGACACCGTTTAAAATCTCAGGTTCGTTTGAAATTCCTATGACATAAGCTATTTCATAGAAATTTTGGAGGAAAACAAACATGAGGTCTCACCTCATGTTTTTATCTTTCCGTGTCTACAATTCCTGTATTTTTCCTGCGTGACATCCAAACGTCACTAGGGAAAATTTCCTTGTCTTGTAGGAATTTAGAAAACATGACAACTTAATTCCTGGGTTTTTTCCTATTCCTATGTTTTTGGATGCTTTGGAAAAACATGTGTATTGAGCTATGTCAAGGACAGCGAAAGAAGAATAGAACGGTAATCATGGCACGGGACATCCAGGGACAGAGAATTAACTCGCGGTACTATTTACTCCATCCCAGCACCAATGATGGATGGTTTGGCCATGATTCCATGGACCATGCTCAGATCAGCACATGCAATGCATACAATACACGAAAACCCGACATGTAGATACTGAACCACAGAAATAACCAAAAGTGAAACCCGAGGAAGAAGAAGGAAAAAATCCTAGCACTAGAGCTTAGGGGTAGGCGGCGGCGGCCATGGATATGATGTCCAAAATTCCTCTCCGGAAACTACAGTTTTTACAGCACTAGTTACTTCGTAATCCATCCACGGATCACGCTTCACACCATCCCATCAAAAAACCGGTCATTGCGTCGTCGTCGTCCGGCAAAGCTGCGTCGTGCGCGCGCGCGCGCGTCAGGGTTCGTAGAGGCGGTCGCGGCACTGGCACTTCCACCAGAGCGGCTTGTATTCAGAAAGCGTCGTCACGAGCGGCGGCGTCACGTCCCGGCGAGCCGCCGCGGCACTGACGTCGGCGTGAGCGTGCGCCGTCGTGGCTGGCCCGGACGGCGCGGAGAGGGAGGGCACCTGCACGGCCACGCACGGACTGCACTCGTAGCACTTGTTGCGACAGCTCGGCGGGCTCGACCCCAGCCGGACCTTCTCCTCCTCCCCGGCCTTCATGCCACCACCACCCTGCACATACACACGCACGTGGCAGCTCGCGTCAAAGCCCACAAGAGAAAATGCAGAAACAATGGCGAAGAAGGAACACTGAACACAACACACACGTACCGTGGAAGGGGAGAACAGGGGAGACGGCCTGGATGCGGAAGCTGGCTCAAGAAGGAGGAGGCACAGCGAGGCGACGGAGGCGGCGAGGATCACAAGTGCGGCTGCTAGCCTCATGGCTTCTCGTTGCGGTCACCCGGCGTCTGTTGCTCTCACTCACGCCTGCCTCCGTGTCGTCGTGTCATGGCGCGCGCGGTAGCTAGAGAAGAGAGGAAGACGACGACGAGGAGGACTATTTATATAGCTCGAATCTAGCAAGAAGCTCGGGTGGTGGAACCAGTGAGCTTAGCTCTACTGATGCGTGCGCGCTCTAGCTAGCCGCTCGTGTATGTGGAGGTCACTGTGGGTGGCGATCTGGTGACGATGCCGCCAAGGGGAGTCAAAGAAGAGGCAGAGAAGTCGGCATGGGGAAGGAAGCTGCTACTACTGCTGCGCTGGAAGCAAGAGTACCTGGCTACGACCTACGAGAACGAACGTAGGCACAATTTCCAGGAGGGGAGAGGAGACGTCTCTTCTCCAGAGATACCTCACCTTTTCTTTGGCTCTAGATTTCCAGATCTCTCGTCAGCGACACAGCCTATCTTCTTCTATCTCTATCGTTTCTGCCGTAGCAATGGGAGGGGAGGGCCGGAGAGGCGAGATCAGATCTCTGACTGGAGCCTGTCCATAGGCAGGACTACTGCTAGTGGAGCAGTGCGTACGGGACGGTCGCCGCTGTAATAGTAAACGAGCGAGCGAGCGAGCTCGTAGTTCCACAGGTTTTACAGCGGCCGGACATTGATGGCTACGGGTCAGGAGCTTTGACCGCTCATGGTCAAGGAGAAGCGAGGCCAATTGGGCGACCAGAAAACACATCACATCCAACCAACGATGTGGCACCTACCATTAGCCATAGATTAAATTCAGATGGTAATCTGAAGATTCTTAACTGAATACTCCTACTACTACTCCAGATCGGGCATGCACTTAATTCAGGTGGTGCAACCGAGCTGTCAAGTGCCAAAGTACAATGTCCTGAAACTGATTAGCTGTAGGAGCATCTCTATTATGCGTACCAAAAACATTTTGGTATTCAAATTGACAGTGATAGAACGTACCGTTGCCAATGCCACACGGGATCTGATTGCTTGAAAGGTATAGTAATGGGAATAGACTAGTCACACTGGACTAGAGTACAATACTCCAGTCATGCTCAAAACGGAAGAAAGAAAGGACCTGTTTTTTTTACTCTTCGTCCTTGCAGAAGAAGAAAACTGGAGAAGGTCCGCGGAGACGAGTCAAAGCCCCTAGGAGACTCCTAGAGGCAGACAGGACGTACTCTCCCTGTGCCGTAGGATGGAAAGGTATCTGCCTGCTGGAGAAAGTGACAATAAATACGTACTACCTTATGCTGTCACGCCCTATTATGGACAGGCAACGCAACAGCTCGTGACATTTTTTGATCGAATGCAACAGCTACACAGGCTGGTGACCTCTGGAGTAGGAGAGTATGGATCGCAGCAAGCAGATTATTATTCTTTTATTCATTATGCCAAGTAGAGTATAAAACAAGCTGCTTTTGCTCAACAAAACAACACGGTCAATCTATAGAAATGAGATCCGAAAGAACATCTTGGTGGAGCTAGACATCATGATGCTGTGCGATTTGGAAGCCACGAAACGGATGTCTCAAAAGTGAAGGAAGACATAATACTATTGTGGGAACACAATGAAAATGAATAGGCAGCATTTATTTAGACGGTTTATGCTGCATATACTGACGAGTGATGAAAATGGGGCATTTTCATTTCATAACAAAATACAGTAAACACAAGAAGCGATTATTTTCTAGATTCAGAACAGTGCTCATCGGAATGTTAACTCCTCCCAGAAGGCATCCATCGATAAGAAAACAACATATCGCAACATGGTTAAATTACCAGGACAAATCCAAGTCAGTGTCCAACTCACCCCTCGGAGTCTGGTCCCAAAAATAGCAGTATACCATTGTTTGCTTCTCTCCCTTTTAACCGCGCCAGCATGATCTAGTCAGAAGCCCAAAGGTATGGGCAGTGAAGGGAGAATGGTCCACGACCCTCCAGTTATTAGGTTGCTGAAAGACCCGACCAGTGCATCAATGGCATCTGCCAAATGTATGCAAAGACCCCGCTGAATCCAACTCGATTCAAATATACCACATCGGTAGTCCCAACTCATGGCATGAAGCAAACACGACAACTAAATTCTGTGATCAGATAGAGGCTTTCAGGTAAACTCAAAATGATTATCAGGGAATCATGTGGCATACATGATTAGTAAATAAAACCTGATAAACAATCAAAATGATTATCAGGGAGAAGTGATCATGAAGATATGTATTTACCAGGGCCCAACAAATTTTACATTCAATCCAAACAAGGCCTTATGTGTAATTTACATGTGACAGGTGGCCCCAACATCAAGGCTCCACTTGTAAGCCTTATGGTATTGAGCAAACATTCTTTTTATTTTAATTGCTTATTACTTATTACAACTGCACATATAAGCAATGACCGGTGTAGAAAAATGGATGCCTTTGTAGACGTCAAACTCATTTATTTGGATTGGCTATCACCTAAAAATACAATACAGCATGCACCATTTTACAGTTTACGAAGGATTTACGGCCACTTACCGGCACTACTCTGATGATTTGGGAAAATCAGAAAGCTTTTCTCCAATGACATGCTGTGCTTCAGCAACTAGCCTTTTGACAACTTCACCTGCTGGTATGATCTCCGTGATTAGCCCAACACCCTGGCCCGCATACATGGCCATGCTATTGATATCGCCTGTTGTTGTCGCATTGGGAACAGTACCAGCAAACCGACGTACATCCTTGTGCTGGAATTGGAAAATCATTGTTCAGTTGTCCATTATTAAGCTCGAGATGCAGAAGTATGAAAAATGTGCATTTAAAGTTGCAATGAGTGGTTCGCCAAACTCGCCCATAGAGGTCCATCTTATACAAACAGCATAACGGTTCCCATAATATGTTACAAGTAGAACTATTTGGGTCTTATATTTAAGTAACATGGGTCTACCGTCATCTAGCAATCCAGGAAATAGGCCCAGGTATGGTTAAAACGCAGAAACAAACAAATAACCATAATAGCAGTGAAACTGTGAGCAAAAAGCAAATGTAAGTGTGACAGCTTTAACAACCCAAAGGTACGGTCATGCAATCAACTGTAGATTTCTACAAGTAGTAGAAAACAGCACTTTTAATGGTCCAAATTTTTTTTGAAATCAAAGCAATTTACGGCCATGCTACAAAGCAAGTAGCAAAATGATGTCCTGGAAACCAAGGGAGAGAAATGAGTAAACACAGAACATTTTGTGATGTATAATACTTTTATCACTGAAATAATCCTGAGCTGTGATGGACATTCCAAATCTGAATGTCTGAGCTCTAGGATTCCAGTTCCCCAGTTTGGAAGTAGCTTGCAAAGTAGCGTATTGTTGTGGGGCTTGTTTGGTGCTAATTAAAGTATTAAACTGGAGCAGCACTTCCGGAGCCCAGATAGATCCTTAAGTTACCTGACAAGTCTAAATTTTCACAAAAAATAAAGGTCTACTGGAACTGCAACTCATGAACTGTGATCCCCAGGAAGCAGCTAGTCAAAGAATTCCAAAGGTATAGCTCAATGGCTTGTGCTTCTCGTTGGGAAATTCACTTCCCCATACTAGAAGCCTGAGAGCAGCAGTTTAGACAACCAGGCCCTACAGATAAAGCACATTCACTTTTCGTCGTGTCTAAACTCTGCAGATACCGGATAAGACTTCTAAAAATGTACTTTGTCCCTTCGGGGACATCTGATAAAATGAAGTACTTTACAATACCGATAAAATAAGAGCAGAAAATGTCATAACAAAGATTCGCAAGTCGCAACATCTAAATGCAGAATGAGGAGAAAATTCAAGAAAATTAAACAGCCAATACATACCACACCATGGATGATAGATTGGCCTATAACAGGCTGAGTTTCCTCTGTTTCATGATCTGGGAGATTCTTCCACTCAACAAAGAAAGGTGTCTTCAAGACACGTTGTGGAGCACCAGGCCATCTAGCACGCCCGAACACATTTGTATAGTCCGTGCAATTCATCTCAATTAGCTTTTTCTTATACAGAGGATGTGCAAAGCTTTCCTCGGTAGCTGTGAACCTGAATGTTGTGAAAACCAACACATGCAACGGTATTAAAGAACGACTCTGTTTGAAATAATCATAGAAAGATAAGACTGGGACTTGAGAGGATACCTGGTTCCTAAGCAAACACCATCTGCACCAAGTGCCAATGCAGCAGCATAGCCACGTCCATCTACAATTCCACCAGCAGCGATAACCGGAATGGTACTATCCGAAACTAGATCCACTACTCTCGGCAGCAACGGTAGCAGACCCTCCTTTTCATTGAAAGAAAATATGTTTGAGATGAACGTCCACAAAAACAAGTAAATGGACACAGGCTTGCAAGGTGTGTTAATGTGTTATGCTTCCAGAGAATAAAAGGGAGCCTAAGCTAAATCACTAGCCTGCCTTATTGCATGTATATTAGTGCATGTGTGTGTGCTTCTTGCAAGACTACCTATGAACATTTCACAAGGTTGAAGCTAGAAAACAATGTGGAATAGTGAGTCGTGACTTTACTTGACCAATCACATGCCCCCCTGCTTCACGGCCTTGAACAATAATTCCATCTACTCCAGCTTCCTTAGCTTTTGCCGCCTCCTCAAGGTTACCAATCTGTGCAAGTCACCAGGACAAATCTCAGTGTCCAAAATCAATGAAACAAATGCAAGAATGTACAGTCATATCATCATCATAGAACACCAAATCGTTATTACACAGAATCTGCTGGTACTTATTGTGTAATTCTTGGCACCAAAAGGTTAACATAACCTAAATGCTCTACATCAGATGCTAGTGCTAGTTGTTCATCAATATGTTCTATTATCCTTCCTATGATCCCATCGGTCCTACAAACTGGAGACAAATGAGTAACAAAGATTTTATTCTTAAGTCAACTTTATGTTCACTATCAGTAAAAAGTATTTCTTTCATGACAAGAATCACATTTTATAACTCACAGTAACATGAATGTAGTGCTTCCGTACTACAAGCTAGAAACTGTTTACAAATCTTTAAATGTCCTTATCATAATGGGGGCAAGTATGCACTGGTTATATTCGGTGTTCATAGAAAAACTCTAGCCCTTTTTTTTTCTTAGTCCAAATATCACTGCCTGAGACAAAGTTCTGCTGGAAGACTCCATCTGTCCTGTTCCTTCTATTCATATAACATTTTCCCCAAAACCATTGAAGAAAACATCACCTCTCTGAAGTTAAAGGTATACACAATAATTCCCAATTGCCCATTGACCACTGCCAATCATTTCCCTTTCCCAAGTTTTGACTAATTAGCAATTACCAGAGTGTTAAGAAACCATCTCAAGCTAACAGATAATAAGATTTTGCTCCCTTCCTTAACTCTCAAGAACAAAAATGATTTTGCTCCACTGAGTTTTGGTTGATAAGTTTCAGGCTTGAGAAACCATCTCAAGCTAACAGACAAAAATGATTTTGCTCCAGTGAGTTTTGGTTAATAAGTTTCAGGCTTGAAAATTCATCCTGCTAACTGGAAATTGATTTGCAAGAAAAAAGAGTTTGGAGGCTTGGCATTCCTGATTTAAGCAATGTAAACTTCTGTCTCCTCAGCTCCTGGGTCAAAAGATATTTGAAAGATGAAGGGAAGCCTTGGAGTTAGTTGATAGCAAATATGACGCTGGGGATCTACTTGCTTAATTTTTGGATTGGGTCCATGTTCGAGAGGGTTTGCGTAGTTGATTTAGGCCCCAATCACTGTAATTCTTTTTTAGGGTGGAAAAGAGTGCTCCATATCCATATATGTGCTTGGAGGGAAGGCCACATCTTTAATTGTATTCTTTTTCGAGGTCATCCTCTTCAGCCTGTGTTAGTAGTGCTAGTTTTGAGTTTGTTTTTAGTACCTTACCTACTTAGGGGGTCTATAGAAAGGCTTAGAGGATCCTAAAGTGTCAGTTTATGTTGGAATTGCTTTGCTCTTTTTCAAGCAAATAAGCTTGAAAGAAAGTGCTTTTATTTGAGTGGAAATGAAAGAAGAAATCATCTGTCTAGACAGAGTATGTGTATTATTCGGTCCATGCTTGCCCTTCTAGGCCCTTTAGATCTATATCTATCTTACTATCGAAAACCCGCTCCTGGTTTCCTCTAGCAAGCTCGCCGCCTTCGTTGTCTCCCTCAGCGGCCTGCGCCATGGTCGCTGCCTCGTGCGCTTCTCGCTCCCGACGTGGCACTGTGCTGCCACGTCGGCTGCGGTGGGACCCAGCAGCGGCACCGGTCAACTTGAACCCATGACTTCTCTCTCTGCTTTGCTGCCCTGCCCGATGCCATTTCCCCCTCCTCTCCCCTCTATCTCTGCTTCCTCTGCTCTCTCTCGCCCCCGCCGCTCTCGTCCACCCATCTGCTTTTCCCTGCCCTCCCCGTTTGGATCTTTACCACTGGCTGCGCAACTCTCCCGTGAACCAGCCTGCGCCACTTCCACTGCGGGCATGGCTCCACCCCCAAGCTCCGACCTCGCCTCCCCTCCTTCCCCTTTCCCCTCCCCCGCTCCCCTCCCTATTCTAGGAGCCATGGATCCTTGCGCTGCTGATGGGGCTCCGCCCATTTGCTATTCTCAGGCGGCCGCCTCGCCCTCAAAGCCCTCACCGCCCCCACTCGCTCCACGCCCCCTCCCCTCAATCCTCTCACACTTTGCTGGTTCCGGTGCTTGGCTGCCGACCACCTGCTCGAGGCGTGCCGGGACCCCTTCGCTGCAAACGCTGCCGGCACTCAGGGCACCGCGAGCGACACTGTAAGTTGCCCCCCTACGGATCCCGCTCCGCCCCTTCCTCTCGGTCTCACTCTTGCCTCTTCCTCTCGGTCTCACTCTTGCCTTCTTGATGACAGCTTCCCCATGGCTGGCCATGTCGCTTCCCTGTTCTGCGCCCTGTGCTTCAACCACGACCACGTGCGCGCGGTGTGCCCGCTCGTGTTCCCGGAAGAGGCCCCCATGCTGATCGCCGCGGATGCTGTGACGCCTCCTGTCGAACCTGCTCCCGCTGCTATGGTGGTGGAAGAGGACGCCTTGGAGGAAGAGGAGGACCCGGAGGAGCGTGTCCCGGATGTGACCACCGACGAGGATGCGCCTTCGGGCGAGCACTTCATCCACATCCCCTCCCGATGCGGAAGATCTTCTCGACGCCCAACGCCCGAGTACACGGACGTCTATATGCCACACGTCATCATGCCGCACTTCGACCATCTTGTGTATGTCTTCGTCAATCCTCCGGTTGTTTCTCCAACCTCTCTCATTCATAAGCCGTCACTCGGGTACGGCCCAACTCGAGCCACCCTGCTTTCCTCTTCCCACGGCACCATGCTTGTCGTCTTTTCTTCCTCGGTAGAGCGTGAAAATGCTGTCAACAATGGGCCTTTCATCGGCCACGAAACCTCTATCCACTTCGTTCGCCACGATGAGACTGACAACAGATTCCTCTTCGCTCATGGTGCCCCTGGCGGCGCTAGCCATCGAAGACTTTCCTCTGGAACACTGGTTTAGAGACCATATCATTCACTCCGCCGGCCCCTTTCCTAACCCACACTATTGATCCAATCTGTCTAATGGGGTTGGATTTCTCGGCTGTTCTCGTGACTGTCAAAGCCGAATCGCTTGTGGATATTCCCATGTTCCTCAATCTGAAAAACCTGGCGCTATAGGCCGGGTTTTGATCATCGAGTACAAGGACCTTGAAGGTGGATCGGAACCGCCATCGGACCCCTTGGATGATGGCCACTCCTCCATCCCCGACGCGGCCTCCGTTGGGGACAACATGGTCGAAATCGAGGGGGGCATGGGGTTTGCGGAGGTGCTGCATGCCCTGCCACCCGACATCCCCGTGTGCGGCGTTCAGGCGGCGTCTGCGGCCTCCCTAGTGGAGAGGGCCCTCTCTGCAGCGCCACTCTGCCCCGTCGTGTGTGGCCATCTCCTGCACTCCTCAAGGTGGGAAAAATCGAGTACCGCCTCCGCTTCGGTTTCTACGAGGTCCTTGCGATCGGCTCTGACGCCGACCATCTCTTCTTCCGACTCCCAATGAGCAAGGCTGCCCCGCGCTCTGGCTGTAAAGAATTGATGGTCACCAATCTGGCGTCGGGCTCTGTGGGGCTCATAGAGTCCATCACCATCAGGGCTCGCCGCCGTCCCCAGCTCTTCAACATCATCGCGTGCGGCACCCCCTCGCCAGCCAACCTCCTGGTTCCGGTCGAGACTGCCTCCGCCATGGTTCAGGCATTGGAGGCTATACCCGTGGTTGCTGGCTTCCTGGCTATTTGGCGTAACATCATCAAAGCCGTCAACAACTCTAGTCAGACGGCAGTCCTTCTAAATGGTATCCCCGGAAAATGGATCCAATGCCGGAGGGGTCTTCGCCGGGGCGACCCTCTATCCCCTTTCCTCTTTGACTTTGTTGCGGATATCCTGCAACTCCTGCTCCAAGCTTCTCGAGATGGGCTTCTCCTTCACCCGCTCGTTGATGACCTTCCTTGCCCTATTTTGCAGTATGCCGATGATACGCTTATCATTATCCGGGCTATCCCTCAACATGTCGTCCATCTGAAGGGGCTCCTCGACACCTCGGCTGCCACCGGGCTTGCCATCAATTTTCATAAAAGCACTTCCGTTACCATTAAAACGGACTCCGTCGCTGCCTCCTTCATGGCTGCCTTTTTCGGCTGCGTCGTCTCCTCCTTCCCCGAGACCTACCTTGGCCTCCCTCTTTCCCTCCATAAACTCCGTCTGTCTGACTTCTCCCCCATCATCGCCAAGTGTGACCTCCACCTTTCCGGCTGGCGTGGGCGCTCCATCCCCATCGGGGGACGCCTGCTTCTCATAAACTCGGTGATTACTGCAAAATTTGCTAATTCTATGAGCGCTAGGTTAATGCCTGCCGAGGTTATCGAGGCCATCAACAAACGCAGGCGGGCCTTCCTCGGGATGGGTGAGGAAAAATGCTCGTAAGGTCGCCTGGGACGACGTTTGCAAACCAAAAAACTGCGGCGGCCTTGGGGTCCTCTCCATCTCGGTTCAAAACTTTGCGCTCCTCTCTAAATTCCTATCCAAACTCCACTCCCCCTTTGACGCCCCCTGGAATCTTTGGTTCCATCGCCAATATGGGTGATCTGGGGACCGAGATCTGGGAGAACCTCACTACCTTGACTCCCCCATGTGGAAAAGCATCATTGCTGGCCTCCCCTCCTTCCGGCTACATTCCTCCGTTACTGTGGCCAATGGTCGTCATACTGCATTCTGCCTTGACTGCTGGCTGGGGGACTCCCCCCTCAACATGCGGTTTCCCGCTCTCTTCTCCCACTCCACTAGGCCTCACGCCCAGGTGGCTGCCTCCTTGCTCCCTCAGCTGTCTATCGCACTCACACCCCGCCTCTCCTCTGCTGCTAGTGAGGAGCTGACCGCACTTTCCATCACCCTCGACTCCCTTCACCTAACCGACTCTGGAGCCGACTCCCGCGTTAGCTGTCACATGCAAAAACCCCTCACGAACAGAGACTTGTATGCCAATTTCTTTAAGCATGTTACTGCTGATGATTTGGTTGTGAAGGTTTGGAAAAATGCGGCCCCTCTTAGGTGCAAGATCTTCAATTGGCTCGCCCGACGCCGACGCCTCCCCACCAACGACAGGCGATTCCGTCACCTTGCTGCTTCGCCACTCTGCTCACTGTGCCAGAAGCTTGAAGACGTCGACCACCTCCTCATCGGTTGCGGCAAAGCTCGGGAAATGTGGGATCTCTTCTACCCCAACTGCACGCAGCATATTGCCACAACCCAGGAGCTTTGGGCAGCCAGAAGTGGCAGCTACGCCGAATCCACTATCTGCACCGCGGTGGCTTGGAACATTTGGAAAAGAAGGAATGCGAAAGCCTTCAACGGGATCGACGAGCCCCTTGCGCTGGCCAAAAGTAGATGCCTCGAAGACGTGCGCCTTTGGGCGTACAGATGCAAGTCGCCCCTTATTGCATCTACTCTCAGAGCCTGGTGTGAACCCTGAGATACCCGACACTATCCCCCCCCCCTGTCTCTTCTCTTCTCTCCCACCCTGTATGCCTCACGCGTTCTTCACCCCCCACCATCCCACCCCCCGTGTAACTATCCTGACCTGATCAGACTCATGAATAAAGTTCAGGCTGGCTTTTTGCCCGCCGTAGTTACAGTAAAAAAAATACACTGTGGATCCCAAAAAATTCTGCATCAAGAGCACTGCCTCCTCCCAATTTTGGAAACGGGTTATGTGGGCTCTCCATTCTCTCAAATTTGGGTACACATGGAAAACTGGAGATGGAGCTGAGGTTAGATGTTTGGTACCTCTCCCTTGGCTGTCCAATTTTCCAAAATATATGAAAATTATAGTGAGAAAGGAAAAATTGCGAAACACGTTTGGAATGGCTCAAACATGAGGCTTTCATTTAGAAGGAATTTCTCCAGTGAGATGATGCAATTGTGGTGCAATTGTGGCCAGAACTATTGGAAATTGCTTAAGTGTGTCTTTCTTTCATGAAAAATATTCAATTGTTCGGCAATGAGCAGAAAGGGGTTTATTCTCGCTCTTCTCATTATGCTGTGATGAACTTTTGGGGAGTTAAACCTGAATTTGTGCCAGCTGTTTGGAAGCTTTATGTTCCCCCTAGAGTCCACATTTTCCTTTGACTTCTAGCAACGAACAAACTAATGACCAGGGACAACCTCAAGAAAAGAAATATGCATAAACCTGAAGACTATATTTCTGCTCTGACAATGAGTCTGTGCATAATCTTTTCTTCTTATGCATAGTACCGAAACAAATCTGGCAGGAAATTTCTCTGTTTTTCAAGTTGATCTTGGCCATGAGTTTTTATCTACTGCCAGGTTTTGGTTAGCTAATAAAAGTCTTGTTGTCCTTCATTCTGTTTGTGCTTGTGCTTTGCAGCTTTGTGGTGCCTTTGGAAAACAAGAAACGGTTTTCATTTTTAATGGTCAAACTTGGGTTGATGTTAAGCAGGTCTGGAGGATGATTCTGAACTCTGTGAAAAGCTGGGACCTTATCTTCAAGGAGCCAATGCTGGAGAAGACTGGCTTGTTCTGCCAACATGTGGGCAAGATCATTCGGGCTCCGGCTCAATGGAACGGCTGGCACCTTCCTACTCGAAGGAGACTGGCTCCCTGCTTCGCTCTCGTGCCCAAGATGATGAACCAAAATCTCCAGATCAGCAGAAGATTGGACGGGTAGGGACATGGTTAACTCCTACTTCGACCCTGGAGGTGGTCTTTGCGACATCTCCTGAGATCGCCCTGGGTGGGGTTTGATCCGCATGTTTTCCTGTAGGGAGAAAATGTTTTGTCTTTTGGGCTAGTGTATGCAAACATTCTGGCTGTTGGCTTCTACTACCTCTGCTTTTTAATATAAGACGTTTTAGACTTTTTCCACATTCACATGTCCAAACTTGTATCTAGACATGTTTTAGTGTTCATATTCACTCATTTTAGTGTGTATCTAGACAACATGTGCAATAGCTAAAACATCTTATATTAAAAAACGGAGGGAGTATCTGTGATGTGTGATCCCAGTTTCTGTTCATAAACCTCTGCTCCTGGATACTACAACCACCTTTCAACGTCCAAAAAGCTTCAGGTACGAGGATTCCTGGCTGCACAACGAAGAACTAATAGCTATAACCAGAAACAGGATCACCCGGGGGACCAGACCAATGTCGACGGCATCCCGATTAAACCACAGGCTGCGTATGATCAGGGCAGCCACCAAGGCGTGGCTGAAACAGCAAGGATCGGGGGTACGACAGATAATAAACATAACACATGCAATCAACTATTTTGATGCCATGGAGGAATGGTGAAACCTGTCTGACAACGAACACGGCTTCAGAGCGGTGTACATCTCAAAACACAAGACCCTTTGCACAGCAGAGACAATGCAATGGAAATGGTGTCGGTTAGGTGACGAAAATACAAAAAAAATCACACAATGGCCACGTAGAGGTACAGGAAAAACAAGATGAAGCTACTAAAGCATGATCAGGTGGACTACTACAACGACAGCGACAAGCTACGGATAGCCACTGATTATTTTCGACATTTGTGTGCTGAAGACAGAACCTGGGTGCAGAACCTGAACCTGCAAATGCTATACGGCCAAAGTGATCAAGGGCTCCCAGAACTTGGTGATGTATTTTCATGGGGCGAAATAGAGGCGGTAATCAAGGGAGCAAAACTAAACAAGAGCCCAGGTCCTGACGGATTTACGAACAAGTTTTACAAATTCTACCTGCCTGACCTAAAAAACGAACTCACATAGCTGTTTGCCGACTGGAACCAAAAAATACAGCTCACCGGTGTCAATCTGGTCAGCATAACCCTACTACCGAAATGAGACACCACACAGCAGATCACGGACTACAGACCTGTCTCATTGCAATTCTCCATACCCAGACTAATCGTCAAAGTACTTGCTAACAGGCTGCAAAAAATGATCAAAATACTTGTGGATGAAATGCAGTCGGGGTTTATCAAGGGCAGATCGATCATACAGACTTTTGCAACGGCGAGTGAAATGGTACAATATAAAATAAACGAAAAAAGCCAGTTATGGTGCTCAAATTGGACTTCCGAAAGGCATTTGATACGGTACACTGGGAAGCGGTCTCGACTACTCTGGCTGCCAGAGGATTTCCAACGAAATTCATTTGGTGGGTGCAGTGGTTACTTCGCACATGGAAAGCACAGATGCTGATCAATGGACAAAATGGATAGATTTTCCCAATCCAGAAAGGGGTGGGACAGGGTGATCCACTGTCGCCGTGCCTGTTCAACCTGGTGGTGGATGTGCTGCAGCAGATGTTTAAGAAAGCATACGGTGCAGGGATCCTTTTGCGGCCGATCCAGAATGGAGTTCTACTACCTACCCTGCAGTACGCTGACGATACATTACTGATTCTACACGGATCCGTGGAGAAAGCAAGGTACGCCAAACAACTGCTCGATGCATTTTCCCAATTCAGTGGTCTGCATATTAATTTCCAGAAAAGGACCTTCGTTCCAATGCACATGGGGCAGGAGCAATCTATGGAAATTGCGAATATACTCGGCTGCACAATTGCACAGATGCCTGCACCTATCTAGGGCTCCCTCTATCAATGAACAAGATCTCGAGGAGTCTCCTCCAACCAATAATTCAGCAAATTGACAGAAGACTGCCAGGATATATTCCGAGACTGTTATCAGCAGGGGGGAGAATAGAGATGATCAACTCAATACCCTCGGCCATTCCAGGCTATTTTATGTCATGCATACAATGGGACAAATCAACAATTGAAGCAGTGGACAAAATCAGACGGGCATTTCTCTGGAAGAACAAAGCGACAGTCATGGGGGGGCACTGCTTGGTGGCTTGGGAGGTTGTCACCATGCCAAAACGAAAAGGTGGATTAGGAATTCGAAATTTACACCTTCACAACAAAGTTCTAATGGCCAACCTGGTTTCCAAGCTGCTGTCAGGGGGCAACAGCCCATGTTTCACTTGGGCTGCGACAGTATCCAAGGACAAATACCAGAATCTTGCCGGCAGGACACGCCATTCTGGCGATCAATGGCGGCGTTGATCCCAACTGTGCAGCAGGCCACGACCTGCACCATCGGATCAGGAGTCACTACTTCATTCTGGCAGGACAACTGGACTACTTTAGGCAGGCTCAAGCACGAGTTCCCATTTTTGCTCTCCTTTGCCGTTGATCAATTCTGCAAAGTTAGCTCGCAATTCAAATACGGAGAATGGGAACTTGATCTAATCAGGCCACTGTCACGCACACCGCATGTGCAGCTCCAAGCCCTGATGACATACCTAAATGGAAACCACTCAGGCACTCACACCTCTCTGATCAGCAAGACACGAGGATGCTGTGTACTACAGGAAAAATACCAACGACGAGAAGCTTCTATCATATGTTTCGTGACAGGGAATATTTTTGGAAAAGCACCAAGTGGGTATGGCGTAAGGAAGTTCCTCATCGGCATAAACTTTTCCTCTGGCTGGCATTCAGAGCAAAACTGAACACACGCGACAACATGACAGTGAAGAAGTTGTCTGAAGACAACGGTTGTGATAGTTGCCCCGCGTCGGAATCCATCCATCATATTGCCCTACTCAGATTGGATATGGGGCAAACTGGGCTTCAGTCACACTGCCCTCTCATCAAGCACAATCCACCAGTTCGTCCAACTAGTTCAGACAACTGAAAACTCGCAAACATGGGCCATCTGCTGTGCTGCATGTCTACTGGGCCTATGGAAGTTAAGGAATGGCAGAGTGTTCAACAGAAGGACAGGTAATCAGCGAGCGCTACTAAAATGGTGGTGGATGAAATCCGACTTTGGTCAGCTAGGTCAAGAAAGCACAAAAATGAACTGAATATTTGGGCACAAAAATGGTCAGCTAGTCTAGTGTATAGATCCTTTTATTCTTTCCTTCCTTATTTCTTGTTCTCTGATTTTTTTTCTCCTCAATCCTTGCCATGGCTGCGTCCTGGTTGTAAATCCCCCCGTCCTTCTCTCTGCCCATTTGGGAACTTTGTGACCATTGCGATGTATCCAGGCATTTGGTGGTTTCCTTTTATAAAATGGAACCGGGGGTGACCCCTTGCTCTAAATTTTTGGCTAATTAGCTGGGCACTATCAGTTAGAACTGAGTTTAAACACGGAATCTGTAACGATGACATCATAAATGCTAGTAACTAGCAAAATTGGAACAAACAATTGGCCAAGCAAACGTACTCTGGCAAGGATTTGGTACTAAATACTAATAATGGCAAAACAAGCACAACGAATGTCATCCATTCCTGTGAAATATGCAACCAACGTTCTCACCTGATGCAAGACCTTGACGCCGGCGCGGTGGGCCTCATCGACCCGCTCCTTGGGGAACTCGCCCCAGTACACCTGAAGGACGGCGAGCTTCTCCTCCAGCACAACCCTCAGGTTCTCCTCGTGCGGGAAGGCCAGCACGATGGCCGCCCCGAACGGCCTCTCGGTCAGGCTCCTCGTCCTCCGTATCAGCTCCCTCACGTGATCCGGTGCCGGCTGCAGGTACGGGCGGGCAGCGATTAGCCACCATAGCACTAGCACACGGGCACAAGCGATTCCAAATAGCAAAGGGGAATCAACGTACCCAGTCGGGGAGGCGGAGGAGGCCTATGCCGCCGGCGTTGGCGACAGCGGCGGCGAGCTCCGGGCCGGAGATGTCGGGACCGAGCGGCGCCTGCACGACTCCGTAGTCGAAGCCCAGGATGCCCTTCCACCCCATCTTTCTCCTAGACTAGCGGCGCAATATACGGTGGCCGGTCGATCCTGATAGCTGAGAACTTGCGGGAGTTCGTAACTGCCGGGTGGTACTGGCGGCGACCGGTGGTGGGCGGCGGTTCTACAAGTAGGACGTGACGAGTTGGAGACGAGGCAGCCGTGCGACGACTGCGAGCTGGGTGTGCTGAGTTCCGGGTCAGTCCGCCGCGCCGGCGTCAGGGGGGACGTCACGGCGCGGCTGGTCCTTTTCTTTTGTCGCCACATGGCAGGTGGGACGGGCGGGTTATCTTTCAGGCCCCGCTTGGGAAGCCTGTGTAGATTTTCTCTCCGTATTTTTCCACCCGCCGTCGCGTGTAAAATAAACGGACCTACTCCCTCTGTTATGACTTTATTTTGTTAAAAAATGGATGTATCTAGACTTATAGCATATCTAGATACATCCACTTTTATCCAAATAGAAGTCATCTAATTTGGAACGGAGTGAGTAGTTAGCTTCGTATTATCTGATTATCTCCCGACAGATTCCGGGTCAAATACGGTCATCCAAGCGAGCCATTACGGTTTTGCTATGTCACAGCTGAGACTGATAATTCCTTAGGTCATACGGAGTAGTCAATTTGTTAACCGTCTGATCAAGCGTTTGATAGCTTCGCTCCTCCCTACATTGTGGTCGGCTGCCGCGCGGAATCCTAGTCTCCGCGGAGATAACCTGGCTCTGCGTACGCCAAAGCGGAGTGGGCCGGTCCAGGTAAGTCCGATTTGTTCTTTTTCTTTTCTGTTTTTTGTTTTTTTTTCCTGTTTCAATTTCTTTTTTATTTTTATTTTCTGTTTTTGGATATATTTAAAAATAATATTTTAGAATTGAAAAGATTTTGTTTTCTAAAAATTGTTCAAAATAAAAGATTGTTCAGTTTTTGAAATATTTAAATAAAATTGTTTGAGACTAAAAAAATGTTCGGTTTTGAAAAATGTTTAAATTTGAAAAATCTTAAATTTTGAAACTAATAATCGTTCAAAAATATTTACGTTCATAGACTTTTTTATGTGCACTTTTAAAAAATTTGTTCAAAACTAGTTTTTGTTTAAATACCTATTTTATTTAATTTTTAACCATTTAAAAGCAATTTTACGTTCAAACATTTTTTCCGTGTATTTTTTAAAAATTGTTCAAAAAAGATTTATGTTCAAATACCTTTTGTTTACTTTTTAAAAAACTTCCAAATTCTTAGAACATTTGCAAAAACAAAAACAGAAAAAACATTAGAAGCAACCACACAGAAGGAAGTGGGCCGGACTATTACCGTCAAGTTGGGGAGAGGGGTGCGCGGACGCTCGCTACGTCTGTTGTACGCGGCAACTAGGCGCTCCCGGCTGCTGCTGCTATTGTCAGTGCACCACGTTCACCATCTGTGGGCTTTTCTGTTTATTGTTTGCCCCAGTACAACAACGTTTTTTCTTCTCTCATTTTCTTTTCTTTTCTTTTCATTTGTTTTATCTGTCCTTTCATTTGTCAAGAGTAGGAGGGAAGGGGGTTCATGATGTATAACTACAGCTGTGCTGATTGTTCGTATTTCATTCATTTTACTCCCCTTTTGTATTTTGTAGTGTTATGACTTATATATTTTTTCCACGTCCTATCATTTTGCATCTTTCTCCGCTGCCAAAACATATACTAAGTTATTTTTCACCTATGACTTCTACATTTTGATTTTCCGAACTGTGCAATTTCAAGAAGTGTCAATCTGCCCAAATCAACACTGGTTTAACTTTTCTTTCTTCTAGAATAGAGCAACAATGCTAGGTCCTTTATTTTTATGGTTTTTCACCGACCACACGAGTTGCATTTTTATCGTGGGAAAAACGCAACTACCTATGCGTTCCACCGTTTTTTTAGCTCCTAGATTGTGCAATTCAAAATTAACACTAGGTGCACTTTTTTATAAAGATTTCCGCAACCTTGCTAGGTTCTTATTTTTATGATTTTCACCAACGCGAGTTGCACTTTACTCCAGAGAAGAGCGTAACTAACTACGAGTTGCACTTTTTTTTAAAAAAACACGACTACTCACAGGTTGTTCTTTTTTGAGAAAATCAAAACTGCGCACGTGTTGCACTTTCTCCTGAGAAAAGTTCAACTACCTATGAGTTGCACTTTTCTTCAATGAAACGCGCAACTACCCATGAGTTACCGAGTTGTCGTTTTTCAGGAGAAAAGTGAAACTACCCACGATTTACGCTTTTCTATATTCGCGAGTTGCACTTTTCTCTCAAAAAAGCGCAAGTAATTAAAGGTTGTGCTTTTCTCCAGGGAAAAGTGCAACTCCCTACGAGTTGCACTTTGAAGATGAGATGTGCAACTCAAAGGAGAATATATCTTGCAAATAACACTAATTTCATTTTTATTTTTGAAAAAGCGCAACTATAGTAGGATTCTTATTTTAGTTTCTACTGACACTAGTTATACTTTTGTCGCTGCTCATGAGCTAAACTTTTTAACTTGTGATTTATGCAATTGCAAGGAGACTCCTATCTCGTAAATCAACACTGGTTTCAGTTTTTTATTCGGAAAAGCGTAACTATGGTCCTTCTTTTGATTTCCACCGATACTGGTTATACTTGTGATTGGTGCAATTCCAAGAAAAGTCTATCTCACATATCAACACTAGTTGCACTTTTCTTTTCAAAAAAGCGCAAATTTATTGACATGAGTTGCACTTTTCCCGAGAGAAAAGCGCAAATACCGACGTGTTGCACTTTTTTGAGTTGTCTTTGCAACTTTCGAGGAGCCTCTATCTCACATATGAACACTAGTTGTACTTTTCTTTAAAGAAAAATGCAACCATAATAGGTTCTTTCATTGATTTTTTTCACCGACACTGAGTTGCACTTTTAGACTCAAAAGAGCATCTGTCCTACTTATCAACTCTAATTTCACTTTCATTTTTATTTTAGGGAAATCACAAGTATAATATGTTCTATCTTTATGATTTTTGCACCGACACTAGCTGCACTTTTCTTAAGAGAAAACCACAACTACTAGTTGCGCTTTTTAACTTGTGCTTTGTGCAACTATAGGAAACTCTATCTCACATGTCATCACTAGTTACACTTTTGATTTTTTTTCCTTCACCGACACGTCGTGCAACTAGCACTAGTAGCAACTTCGCAGGATTCTCTTTGGATTCAGCAATTTCCGCCCAATTAATTACATTTTTTGTAACTTTGTCAAATGTTTATTTAGGAACAATCTCTCTTGTAATTTAAGACTTTTTTGCACTTTTCTCTTTAAGAGAAAGGGCAAACATAGTTTTCGCTTTACTTAAGTAGCAAGCGTATTTCTAGCCACTTGTATATCAAACTTGTTTCGACCCGATTGCATTTTATAACATCAGGCCCTGACTGGGCTGCAATTTAAAATCTTTTCAGCGATACTTTTTTCCAATGGTTTTTTCGCGCTGCGGATCGATGATGAAAACATGGGCCTTTTTAGCTAGTCGTTGTCATGTCCCAGGTTTATCACGGGCTGGAAATAGAACCAAATTTCACAGCTGCCAACACAATGACAAGCGATTCAGAAACAAAGGAAAAAAGGCCAAAATGGAAGGCCCAATATCAGAAACACATACGGAAGATTGATTACGTGCGACATGAGAGATCGTCAGGAAGTGCCACATCATCTACTGAGACTTAGCAAGTTCTCAGTCGCCTGAGACTCCGGATGGCAATGGGTAGCTGATACCCGCAAGCCCAACGGGTACCCGCGTTAAATGGGGAGGGTTTGATGAGGAAAAATCCCTGTAGGTATGCTTATCGGGTAAAATTCATACCAGTCGGGTCTAACGGAGGTGGGTATGGGGTGCCATACCCGTACCCGCAGACCCGCGTACCCGGAGACCCACCTGTCATTGAGTACTTGAAAATTAGAAACCCTAAATCCCCACTCCATAGCCGGTCAGCCCCTAGTCCGACCCAAGCCGCCACGCGCCCCACTCCCTGTTTCTTTCCCCAGACACTCGCCTCCGCTCGTGCGCCTCTTTCCTCCACTCACCTCGTGACCTCGTCTCTCCGCCAGTTGCCAGTCGCCGGCCACCACTCGCCTCGCAGCGGCGGAGGCGGCGCACGAGGTGCTGCGCGCACGGCGCACACATACTTCCTAGCGTTCTTCCACCCGCGGGATTCTCGTGCAGAAGTGATTGGCCGGCCGGCGGCCGGCCGGTTCATGGGTAGATGCATAGAAGTGGCTATTCCTTTTGTTTGCTACTACTACTAGCAGCTAGGTGGAGTATTCCGACCACTTCTTCACTCTGTTCTGGTTGTTCATCTTTCTTTCTCGGTGGTGTATTTTGATTGGAATCTTTTGTTATGGTATATTTTGATTGGAATCTTTCTCAGGCAACTCGAGTTGCCTCGTATCTGTCCGCGTACTCGATCGAATCCAGTATGACACACAATGACACTCTCCTGCTAAGCACGACGGGGGGGGGGGGGGGGGGGGGTCTGGTGGAGATTCATACCCGACAGCGGGTATGGGGGCGCGTGACGGGGGCAGAGAGGAGGGGCGGGTGCGGGTATGGGGTGCCAAACCCGGACCCGAACCCGGCGGGTGCCATCCGGACCTGAGACGCATGTGTTCCTTATTTCTTTGAACAACAATTACCGTTTGTTGTCGGCGTAGGGGTTGAGTTGGCTGTCCAGATTAGCTGTCGGCGTATCGGACTACCATCAGATTAGGTATACAGGGCTACGCCGACGTCAAATCCATCTGCTTAGCTATTTTTTCAAAAAAAATCTTCTATTTTTCGTTAATACAAAATAAACCACATCTTTAAATTTATAAATCGTACTTTAACAATTAAAATGTCTAAATCGATTAGAAAAATGAGAGGAATCCAAATCTGGCAACTATACCGTATTTTACACCATATATTTTGTACTTGGTTTAGAAAAAAAGTCATTTTTAGCACATAAAAATGGAAAATAATGTTTATGAAAATAATTTAAAAATTCACTTCGGCATGATTGTTTCCTATAATAAGATACACCTTATTTGTCGAATATGAAAAGTTTATCACAAACTATACCGTGGGAATAATTAACATGATTATTTGGTTTGAAACTTGTAAATGTTTGTACATGATAGACCTTTTTGTGAAGATTTGTTTTCAACAATTTGCCAAAAATCAAGTTTATCATTTTTCATAGCATTTAGTATACATAAAAGGACTCCATGCTAGAGGATATATTTTTTGATGTTTATTTCACTTTTTTTAAGATCAAAATGGCGATTCATCGAAAGATGTCGAATTTTTGAAATATATCTATATTTTTTATGATGCAAAAGATGTATTTAGATTTCTCTAACTTTTCTAATCGATTTGCACATTTTATTGGTCAAATTTCGTATAACAGATTTAAAGATGTGAATTATTCCATATTAAATGGAAAAAGGCAAAAATAAAGTAAAATTCATTTTTTATTATTTATTAAAAATTATTATTACATATCATTATTTTTTATTCAAACAAATTTTTGGAATTGAAATAATAAAGAAGTGTAACATGATCAAAGAGGGGTTAGCATGATCGATAGTCTCAGTAAGTCATAACTTGTCACTTGAAAAGTAATGTGGAAGGAACTCAAAATTTAAGTATGCTTGGGGTGGAGCAATTTGAAATTGGGTGGCCGAATAAGAAGTTTAACTAAGTATGAGTACTTTGACCTATAACTTAACGTGTTATCTCGGACATTAAATATGTTACTAATTGAGCAATTTTAAAATAATAATAACGATAAAATTAAAAAAAATAGAAAAGATTAAAAATTTGGAAAAACCTACGGGCTCTTACGCCTAGCCGTCGGCGTAGACCTTTGTCGACGGCAACCAGGGATACGCCAACGATTTTCGAGCGTCGGCTTATTTCCAGATTCGTGCAGTGAATAAGCGTGCGATGTTTTTTTTTTGCGGGTAAAATAAGCGTTCGATGATGTATTATATTGGGGTTATAAAAGCCGTCAGATAGTCTCAATTATTTCCACGAAACCACGGGGTTGCGTACCAATTCTTTCGGCTGAAAGGCACGCGCATCCACAGCATCATCACCATCGATTCAGGGCATTGTTCTTCCTTGCACAACTGCACTTGTTCATTTGCAGGACCACCCATAGTTGCAACGGATGGAGAATGATTACCGTGCCTCGCGCGGAAGGAGGGCTAGCGATTGCACCGCATCGCACTTCAGCAGCCTGGTACTACATACAGTGCAATGATTGAGGCCGGGGCGCACATATTTCTTCCACTGTACTGCACTACGGCATTTCAACTTGGGGCTCTCTCGCGTGGCAATGGCAAAACACCAGACATCTATCATGTCAAGTCTCGCCATCCATCGACCATGCCGATTTAAGACGGCTGAGGACTTGTGACGTCGCTCATAAATTCTACCTCCGCACATGTTTATCCTTTGCGAGACAGCCATGCGTCAAGGATCGTATCCATACGTTCCTTCTAGGACAGTTAAAACATCTTACATTACAAAAATAGCGGGAGTAGACATTAAACAAGTCTGGAGAACAATGTGCAACACGCTTTTGACTTAAGAGAAACCCTGATCTTACCTCTTACGTATAATTAGGCTTTGTTTGAGAAAGAAAAGTTCCTACAACAGTACAACTATTTGGCAACAAAATCTATATTGTTTTCTGATGATCCAAAATTATTAAGATAAAGCTAACTTTGGACGAGCGAAGCGAGGGTTATGCCACCATATATACATCTTCTAATCCGCCGTTTTGGGATAAGTCGAAAGTTGTAAATCTCTGACGTTTGTAACCTCATCACTTGATCATAGCGAAGATTTGCTGGCTGACGCATGATAAGGATAAGCGGAACCATACGTATCAGCCGAAAAGTAAAACTAATGGTGATGCTAAGGCCTTCGTTGTGTCCGCTGATAGTTCTGATTCTGGTGAATGCTTAGTTGTTTTTGATGCATGCGTTTCTCGAGATGATGAATAGATGCTTGATACTGCATGCTCGTTTCATATTTTTTATAACAAAGATTGGTTCAGTTCTTATGAACCCGTGCAGACTGGAGATGGTGTGTGCGAAACGACGACCCATGTCACATTGTTGGCGTTGGTTCTGTCTAGGTCAAGACCCATGATGGGATGACATGCACGAATGAAACACATGCCAAACATGGCGAGATATCTGATCTCGCTCAGTACGCTTGATTGCCGACGAGTACAAGTACGTCGGCGGGAATAGAATCCTGGAGGTATCAAAAGGTTCTCTCGCTATTATGATTGGTGATATAAATTCTACAAAAATATATGTTCTTAGAGGCAACACTTTGACCGGCATTGCTTCTGCTATTTCTCATAATGATTCAAGTAAAACAAACCTTTGGCATAAGCGTCTTGGACGTATGAGTGAACTTGGTATGTCAGAATTGATTAAGAGAGATCTACTGCAAGGTTGCAATTTGGGTAAGAGGCAATTATGCGAACACTGCATGCTTGGTAAGCACGCGAGAGTAAAGGTTAATGCTTCTGTTCATACAACCAAAGGTACACTTGATTATGTACATGTTGATGTTTGGGGCCGTCCCGTAAGCCCTCTTATGGTGGTGCTCGTTATGTTGGTGCTCGTTATATGCTTACCATTTTGATGATTACTCTAGGAGAGTTTGTCCTTCATGAAACATAAGAATGATACGTTTGTTGCTTTTAAAAAGTGGAAAGCTATAAGAGAAAGGCAAACAGAAATGAAGGTGAAATTACTTCATACTGATAATGGTGACGAATTTTGTTCGAATGCTTTTAATGATTATTGTAAAAAGGAAGGCATTGTCACGCACATCACCATCTCGTACATGCCTTAGCAGAATGGTGTAGTGTAGCAGATGAACATGACCATCATCTCCAAGGCTCGCTGCATCATATCTAACGCTCGGATGAGTAAGCGTTTTTGGGCTGAGTCGGCTGCCAACGCATGTTACTTGATAAACAAGTCACCATCTATTCTCCCCGACAAGAAAACTCCCATAGAGGTGTGGTCTGGTATTCTTGCTGATTATTCACAGCCTAACTTTTTGGTTGCACAACTTATGCTCATGTTGATAATGGAAAGTTAGAGCCGAGAGCTATTAAGTCTCTTTCCATTGGTTATGGTTCGGGAGAAAGGATATAAGTTATGGAATCCCGAACAAGGAATTTATAAGCAGTAGTGTTGTTTTCAATGAATCTGTTATGTACTTTGATAAGTTGTACTTAGATGTTTTGTTAGATAGTTTTGGTGAGGAAGAACAGGTTCGTGTAGAGGTGGAGCACACTTTGTTGAAAAAAAATGTTATTGTTGATAATGATGGTGATACGTCAGATAACTCTGATTATGATAACGATACTATGCAGCCCTCACCCACTGTTTTGGAGCAAAAAAACAGCCTATCGTTGCTCGTAGGCAAAAGAGAAATTGTGGTTCTCGACCACGTTTAAATGAAGAGTGTAACATTGTTAATTATGTTCTGAGTTGTGTAAAAGAGGTGGGGCATGATATTGAGCTTGAGCAGTTAGATGTAAAGACTGCTTTTCTGCATGCAGAGTTGGAGGAGGAGATATATATGAACCAGCAGAAGGGTTCATAGTACCTGGTAAGAAGGATCTTGTTTGTAAGTTGAAAAGGTCGTTATACGGTTTGAAACAGTCTCCTCGACGATAGTATAAAAGGTTTGATTCACTTACATTGTCACATGGTTTTAAGAAGTCTGAATATGATAGTTGTGTGCACATTAAATTTGTTGATTGATCACCTATGTACTTGTTGCTATATGTTGATGGTATGTTAATTGCTGGCAAAAGCAAGAAAGAAATACCTACATTAAATAAAATTATTGAATAGTGAGTTTGAGATGAAGGATCTTGGTGTTGCTAAGAAGATATTAGGTATGGATATTACCCGAGATATAAATTCTAGTATATTGTTTCTTAGTCGGCAAAGTTACATTAAGAAAAAAATTCATCGTTTCAAAGCATGATGCAAAGTCTGTTAGTACTCCTATTGCTGTTCATTTTAGATTGTCAGCTTTACAATGTCCTAATACGAATGAGAATTTTGAGTACAAGTCGAGAGTTCCATATGCAAGGTTTGTTTATCAAATAAGGTTATGTGTCTGATGTTCTTGCGCAAGGTAAGCTGAAGGTATGCAAGATAACTATTCATGATAATCTTGCTGATATAATCTTGCTGATATGATAACAAAGCCAGTTCCTGTTGCTAAGTTTAAGTTTTGCTCAAGTTTAATTCGTATCACTGTTTAGCCCAAGAGGCTATTTGATGCTGAAAATGTTTTTTTATTGTTGTTTGACGGTGAAGATTCTCGTTCATGCTACGAAAAGAAATTTGTCTCAAGGTTGTTTTCTATTGCTCCAAATTCATTAAAATAAAGCTAACTTTCGGGTCTCGTTTCGCTTCAGCCTAAGGCCAATCTGGATTGTTCCGACACGACAGCCTCCGTGGTACTGTACGAGTCGTTTCCGGATAGGACTGCAGATGACGTAGTGTTATGCCACCATATATGTATTTTACTAGAAGGGTAAGGCGCGCGTTGCCGCGCCTACTATATATTGAAGTTTAGCATGTCTTTGGTATGCCACACCTGTAAATAACTTCATTATCTACAAGCGTATTTCTTTCTACTTTATCATCTTTATTGTCTAGCGATGGTCTTTTCCAGTCACAAACCAAATTCATTTAACACAAAATATTAAAGGTACAAAATAATTATAAGATATAGAGATATTTCTTAATTTCTTTTGAGAGAACAAAGTCACGTCGCCACAAAAGCGTCTTTTGTCGCCGGTATTAAATATACGCGCACACGCACACACACATTTAACTATCTTATACATGAAAATGTCACTTACTATAAGTCTATAACTGAAGGAACCGGTCTGTAACAAAAAATTATTTAGAAAAGAACTTTTACTATGAGAAATTTTAATGTCATTTCCAAAAGTTAGAAAAAGCTTTGTCGGACTGTAGAGATAATTGTCTTCATGGACCACTACTATGTTGCCAAAACAAAGAGCTACATGATATTTCCTTGAGAACGCTCTTTAAAAAATCATAATAGATTGAGAATTAACTAAACAATTAGTAAATATTGGACATGTATTTAAAGTTAATATATTGAGAATAAGCAAAACCTTGTGGAAGACATCATTACTGCAACTTTCGTCTTCTCGTCCAGGCTGCTCTAGGGAAAACCCTAGATAGTCTCCCATATCGGACGATAGCGGTATGCGGCACCAGAAGGGAGAACTATGTCGAGAAGCACGTTGATAACACGAGTCTCGACGATGTGGCTCAGCGGGGTCTCGACGGCGGACCCATGCTGATGGACGTGCGTTGGGCGAGGCGATGTCTTGTGTCGTGGCGGCGTCGATGGCATATCTCTGGCAAGGTCATTGTGTGTTGATCTAGGCGAATGAGGGAGGCGGAAACTTCTAGAGCGTACACATATTGTGTGTAGGTTTATGTTCCAGCTCGCCGTTGGTCGATTTCTTCGTGGGGCCTCCGGTTTAGATGACGTTTGTTGGTCTGAGGTTAGGCTACTTGGCAGCGATCAGGACCACCCCACTGCCATTTCAAGTGTTGCAACATATATTGTCAGAAAGATGGCTTTGATTGATTGACATATCTGTTTTGTCAGATTTAATTTGTTGAATAATACAATTAAAAAAAGTTTTAGGCGTGCCCTGCAAATCCATGGCAGGAGCATAACGTATCTCAAGTACTCTCAACGCGAATGGCAACAGTAGGGTGTATAACGAATTCCATGCTAAAAACAACTCTCTCTGTGCAACGTCCTACACAACTGTCAAGCAACACGAGGAAGAACCCGAGACCAGATATTTGGCAGAAATGATTTTTTTCCACTACCTGAAACATGGGGCCACATCTTTATTTGAAGGATTTTTTCCACTAGCTGAAAAATGGGACCACAATCAAAGAGAGCACTTTATTTATAGGGAGTTTACTGTTTGGAAAGATAAGGATGTACAAAAAAGAAGTAAAAATCATATGCATAAGAAAAAGACAAAACACGTATGCACAAGAAAAAAAATCAAAACGTGGCACCTCCTTGTGTATGACGTGTCGTTGTTTTATTGGATGGCTGTGAGAAGCAAGGAGAGGCAAGCATTTCTAGGGAGCTTAGTAGTTGTAGAGATGAGCCGTCGATTTGGGATAAGTCGAAAATTGTAAATTGCTGACGTTTGTAACCTCATCCGATTATAGTGAAAATTTACTAACTGACGCCCGTTGTTAAAAGGGATTCCTACGTTAAATCTTGTGTCCCTTTTATGTTGATATTTTGTTTTGTTTGTTTATCCTTTATTTGCCGTTTATAAGGGCACCTCAAACGGGCTGGCGCAAACGGACACATTGGGGTGTCAAAAAACATAATAAAACCCTATCTATAGGGTTTGGGGGAGGGGCTGGCTGCCGGAGTTGGCGCCGCCGCGGCCAGGGGCTCGCCGTGGCCTTCTAGTCCTCGTCATCCGAGAGGATGACGTAGGCTGGCACCTCGTAGAGGTGAGCCGGTGGCCCTGCAGGCGTTGCCGGAGGCGTAGGCGGCGCCTCGGGCTCTTGCGGCCACGCCTGAGCCGGGCGGCACTCCTCTTGGCGACGCCACGGTGACCACGGCGCCTGGCCGAGCCCGTGCGCCGCCGCCTCCTCCTGCTGGCGGCGGTTGTAAGCGTCCGCCTCCTCTTGGCGTCGCCAGCCCTCCGCCTCCTCGTACAGCGCCCAAGAATCGGCCTCCAGCTGCTGCCGGTCGTGCTCCGACGCCGCCAAGGCCGACTCACGGAGCGCCGCCGCCAAGTCAGGCCACTGGCCCAGCTCGTGCAGCTCCGACGCTTCGATGCCGGCCTGCAGGGCCTCGCCGTCGTCGTCGGCCTCCATCGGGGCGGGCGCGGCCTCCATCGGCGGCGGGACCTCCGGCAGGTCCATCTCGTCACCGCTCCAGTCGTCGTCGGAGGAGCCGTAGCCGCCGAAGTCGACGGGCTCCGGCTTGGGCTCGACCTCGGGCGCGTAGCCAGCGAAGCCCTGCCGGCGGCGGGCGTCGTGCTCGACCTCGAACCACCGGTCCCACAGCGGGGACTGGATGGCGTAGGCGGGGTCGTTGACGAGCTCCGGCGGCAGGAAGCTGCGCCGCCGGAGGATCTCGTCCGTCCGCGCCCTGCCGCTGCGAGGCATGGCGGGCACGGGCACGCTTTGCGGCCCGAGATGCCAGCCGTCGGGGAGATGCACATCTCCCCACGACAGCGGGCCTTGAGCTCCCAGTACATGGCAGCCACCTCCTTCGAGCCGCGGGCGCGCGCGGCCCGGCGGCGAGCGTTGTGAGCCGCCCTCAGCTGCATCCGCCGTTCGGCCGCACGGCGGGCCGCGTCGGACGGCGGAGGTCCGCGGGAGCTGGAGGCCTCGCCGTTGTTGCGGCCGAACCCCTTCATGGCTGGCTGCCGGCGGCGGTCGGTGGTGGCTAGGGTTTGGGAGAGGAGAGGAAGAGGCGAGTGGGACTGGGGAGTGGGGAGTGTGGAAGGGGACGGCGGCGGTCGGTAGGTGTCCCCATTTAAGAAGTACCAGCTGGGGGTGGGGTCGCTGCCACGTGGGTCAGGGGCAGACACGGAGAGGACCCGGCGCGTGTCCGCGTCTCCCCAAATCTGGCCCAAAAATGGGGCGCGTTTGGCTCGATTTGACCTGTCCGGGCGGACACCGGTCCGTATGCGCCAGCCCGTTGGAGCCACTCCCATGTCCGTTCGGACAAAATCGGACTGGGCTGGTCCGTATACGCCAGCCCGCGCCAGCCCGTTGGAGCAACTCCCATATCCGTTCGGACAAAATCGGACCGGGCTGGTCCGTATGCGCCAGCCCGTTGGAGCTGCCCTAACAATCTTTACAATCTAGAGAATTGAAGCTCATAGCGGGCGAATCGACCCACAAGTACGACACGAGAGAAGCAATTAGCAACCCAACAATAGTACTCTACTGGTACTAACAAAATGCACGTGACTACTCCGTAGGCTGTAAAGCAGACAGATTCCTTGTCTGAGGCGTTCGCTTGAGCAAACACATTTTGCTTTACACTTCGCCAGTCTACGAGTATAGGTATTCCTGATTCTTGCAACCATTATTCAGATCAATTAGACGAGTTTGACGAAGAAACACACGTGAACAATGATAGTGAAATTAGTTTAAACCACCAGGCCATGGACAGGTCCAAAGATCACCGCATCATATTTGTGCATACGAAATATTACTCCTGCTTCAATGTTTTCCATGCACGAAGACCGAGAATCTCACGCCTGCTCCCCCAAAGACATTAAAAAAACATCCCTTCTCTTGGAAGGAAGCATGATTCACGAAACCTTCCACTGACAAAGGACCTACCACCACGCTCTGCGCCATGGCCCCATAGTCCGGAGTTTCGCAGGCCTTCGAACTTTTTCATTAAAAAAATGTTAAGTCTCCACAAAACACGTCCTCAAAAGTCCCGCACGGCCCAGTGGATTACGGGTCCGCCGTATGGGTCATGACATGGCCCACCCCGGCCCGACCCCTATATAAACCCCCCTCACGCCCTTTGGTACCACCACTCACCCCTACCACAGCTACTGGGATTCAACTGGCAGCCATGGCCCACAGCCTCCTCGCTCTGGCCTTCGTCCTGCTCCTCGCCGTGGCAGGCGCCGGCGCGGCCACGCCGCGGCAGCTGTTTCTCGTCACGCAGGCGCCCGTGACGCTCACCAACCACCACGGCCAGCTGCTCACCGGCAACTACTCCGTCAACTTGCTCTGGTACGGCCGCTTCACCCCGGCGCAGCGCGCCACGGTGGCCGACTTCGTCGCGTCCCTCTCCTCCCCGGCACCCGCGCCGTCCGTCGGCTCGTGGTGGGCGACCACCGCGCGGTACCACCCGGGGGCCGCGCGGCTCGCCCTCGGCCGCCAGGTGCTCGACCCGTCGCTCTCCCTCGGCAGGCGGCTCTCGGAGACCGACCTCGCGTCTCTGGCGGCGCGCCTCTCCCCGCACCGCGACTCGGTGGCCGTCGTGATCACGGCGCCCGACGTCCTCGTGGACGGCTTCTGCCTCTCCCACTGCGGCCTCCACGCCTCAGCTGCTACCACCGCGCCGGCGAAGGGAAGCCGCCGGGGGCGCGGTCGGTTCGCGTATCTTTGGGTCGGCGACTCGGCGGAGCAGTGCGCGGGGGAGTGCGCGTGGCCGTTCCACCAGCCGACGTACGGCCCGCAGGCGCCGCCGCTGGTGGCCCCGAACGCGGACGTGGGGATGGACGGCGTGGTGATCAACCTCGCCACGCTGCTCGCCGGGGCCGTCACGAACCCGTACGGCGGCGGGTACTTCCAGGGCCCCGCCGAGGCGCCGCTAGAGGCCGTGACGGCTTGCACTGGGGTATTCGGCGCCGGCGCGTACCCGGGGTACCCCGGGCAGCTGCCCGTCGACGCCGCCACGGGGGCTAGCTACAACGCCGTCGGGGTCGCCGGCCGGCGGTTCCTTCTACCGGCAATGTGGGACCCCAAAACCTCGCAGTGCTCTACGCTTGTGTAGGTAGTATACATCAGGATTCGGGACTTCGGGAGCTGGTGGTGGAAGTAATAATCGATCGATGCATGGTTGGACGAACTGGGTGTGGATTTAGTGTAAGGAAAGGTTGGGAAAGGTTGGGAGCCGTGTCTAGAGAGAGTGTCTCTGTGTTCGTGTCCTTGTCTTAATCTGTTTTGTAAATATTTCGTGGTCAGAATCAAAAGGAAAAATGTAGTGGGGGTCTGTACTAAAACTAGGCTTTAATCATCGTGTTCTGTACTGTGTCTGTTGCATTTGTTTCTCGCGATCTTTGTTTGGCTCCTGTTACGATTGGTCTTGTTTTGCGATTGCTCTTGTTTTTCTTGTTTTGGACAGTCGTGAACTCGTGATTAAGATTCTTCTCTGAAAATTGTCCAACTCTACCTGTTCCCCTAAGAACATCTCCCATATTTATATTTTATTTAATAATATTTTCCCAGTGCAAAAAAGATAGAAAGAATAGTCTCGTTGACACTAGCTGAAGAACCGCGGATACGAGCATACTTGGTTGTGACGGATTTGAGATGGGGCTCGGCGGACACAGCGGGAATCAGACGGCGTGCTCACAACGAGGGGGTCTGGAGGAGTCAATCGAGCTCGGGAACGACCGGAGGCGACGAGTTTGGCATTTGAACGGCAGTCGGAGTTGAGGAAGGAGAGGTCGGAGGCGAGGATCCTCCCCCCCCCCCCCCCCCCCACACTCGATTTGCTGGATGTGGAGGACGAAGACGACGCGACAGAGCTCGTGGCGTCGTCGTCTTGGCTCGACGGGGTCTGTAGCGACGCTGTCATGCATTTGAGCTCGAGGTCTGTAGCGACATCGTCAGTTGGTCTTCTTCTCGGGAGATGGCAGAGAAGAGCGAGGGGAGGGTGGAAGCTGTAGCTCGGGGCAACAGATCGGGGACGCCTCCGGAGCACTGATACTTACAAAACTTATCTACTTTACCGAACACTTTTGCTATTGTTTTACCTCTAATTTGTGCGTTTTGAATGCAACTAACACGGACTAACACAGTTTTCAGCAGAATTGCCCTGGTGTCTTATTTTTGTGCAGAAATTCAACTTTGAGGAAAAATACCAGAAAATATGCAAAATTCCCTATTTTGGCAGAAGACCTACGGAGCCAGAAGATGAGACGGAGGGGGGCAGCGAGCCGCCCACACCACGTGGAGGCGCGGCAGGCTCCTGGCCGCGCCACCATATGGTGTGGCCGACTCGGCCACCCCCTCGCGTCCCCCTCACGGATATAAGGCTCCTCTGACCTAAAAACAAGAACACCCAGATCACTTTTTCCAGAAACACATTCGAGCGCCGCCGCCACCTCGAAACCCAATTCGGGGACCAGAAGTTCCTGTTCTGTCACTCCGCCGGGACGGGGAATCGAAGGGGATCATCGCCACCGCCATCGCCAACGCCTCTCCATCAACCATCATTGTTTCCCCCATCCATGTGTGAGTAATTCCCCGCCGTATGCTTGAGGGGATGGTAGGGATTGGATTAGATCGTTCATGTAATAGCTGTAATATCATTAGGGCATGGTGCCTAGTATCCGTTGTTAGTACTTTACGTCATTGTTGCAACTTGTTATGCTTAATGCTTAACACTAGGGCCCGGGTGCCATGATTTCAGATCTGAACATGTTATTGTATCATGAGGATAATTATTGTTTTAGATCATATCTACAAGTTGTATATACATATTATTGTCCGGAACCCGAGGCCCCAAAGTGACAACAATTGGGACAACCGGAGGGGATGGCTATGATGTGAGGATCACATGTGTTCACGGAATGTTAATGCTTTGCTCCGGTACTTTATTAAAAGGAGTAGCTTAATTACCAGTAGTTTCCCTTAAGACCCCGCTGCAAACGGGCTGGTAGGACAAAATATGATGTGCAATTTTCTCATTGCGAGCACGCACAACTAAATTGGAACACATGCCTATTGTTATTTTGTACTTGGATGCTTTATGTTATTTATCTGCAAATGCCCATGACATGGTTATTATATGAAATATCTCATCCATGCAACGCCCGTTCATCCGTCCCTATGGCTACAGTATTTTAATCCTGCTGTCTAATATAATCACTACTGCTGTTTTTACTCTACTGCTGTTATTTCACTACTGTCACTGCTATAAAACTGTTGCTACTGATAATCTGTCTCGAGCAAGTCTATTCACAGGTGCAGCTGAACTGACAACTCAGCTGTCAAGACCTATAAATATTATTTGACTCCCCTTGTGTCGAATCAATAAATTTGGGTTTTACTTCACTCGAATACTGTTGCGATCTCCTATACTTGTGGGTCATCAAGACTATTTTCTGGCGCCGTTGCCGGGGAGCATAGTTTTATCTATAAGTTCACCTGAGTGTGATATTGCTCGCTGGAATTTATTCATCATGGGAAGACCCGGTGATAAGAAATTTCCCATTATACCATCCACTATAAGAAAAGGTACAATTCTGAGTACCGCTGCTTCTCTTGATGCACCGTTTGTTTTGAGTAAGCTGGTTACACCAACTTAGGCTTCTTGCACTGTTACTCCTGCTGAATCTGAAATTACTTGTGATGATGCTTCCACTGTTCTTGATGAAACTGGTTCATTAGGTCCCTTTTTAGATGCTACAATTGCTAGATCTAAACAATTTGAAAATGCTGAAATTCCTTATGAAGATGCTGAAACTCTTGTTAATTCACCTGAGTTTTCGAATAACGCTGATGATGAACTTGATGAAATATATGTGGACCTTAATGATGACTTAATTGATGAAATTAATGCTGCTAGCAGTGCTAGTGCTAGGAAAAGTCTTCTTGCAAAACATGTTGTTAAATATAAATTATCTCCTCATGCTAAATTTGCTACATCTCCTATAAACATTAAAGATAAAGATTATGATTTCTCTCTTGATTTAGCACACATAGCGATTGTTGAGAGAGAACCTTTCTGTGGAACCGAAAATGAAAGTGCTGTACAACCCATGAATGATATTTTCTGATGACATAAAGATACGCACTTACTTTATCACTAAAATATTTCCTTTCTCATTAAAAGGAGAAGCTAAAACTTGGTATAATAATTTGTCTCCTGGTTCTATTACTAGTCCTATTGGTTTGCTTGATACTTTCTTTCGGAAATATTTTTCTGCTAGTGCTCAACATGATGACTTGCTAAGAATTTATAACTTTAATCAAGAAGAAGAAGAAGAAGAGAAATTGCCTGATGCATGGACACGGTTTTGCTCTATAATTAGAGGCCAGCCGAATCATGATTTAGAGAAAAATGATCTTCTTGATATATTCTACAGTGGACTAACCGTTGAATCTAGGGCATACATGGATAGTTTTGCTAGTTGTGTTTTCAGGAAAAGAACTCCAGAAGAAGCTGAGTAATTATTGGCTAAAATCAGCCAGAATTATGATGATTGGAATATTGCTGAACCTACTCCTACACCTACACCAACACCAAGGAAGAGAGGTATAATTGAATTAGATGAAGAAATGATGAAGGAAGCCAAAGAGAGGGGTATTAAATCTGAAGATGTGAAAACTTTACCGCCTATTGATACGTCTCCAACGTATCTATAATTTCTTATGTTCCATGCTTATATTATACCAATTGCTACATGTTTTATATATACTTAATATGGTTTTTATACATTTTCTGGGACTAACCTATTAACAAGATGCCACAGTGCCAATTCCCTGTTTTCTGCTGTTTTTGGTTTCAGAAAAGTTGTTAAGAAAATATTCTCGGAATTGGACGAAACAAAACCCAAAACTCCTATTTTTTCCGGAACCATCCAGAACACCGAATAGGAGACGAAGACGGAGACCGAGGCGGCCTCACCTGGTGGTGGCGCGGCCCCACTTCTGGCCGCGCCACCACATGGTGTGGGCCCCTCGGGGCTCCACCGCCTTCGCCCTTTCGACTACAAATACCCCCCGACGAAATAAGACCTAATACAAAAAGGCATTTCCCAAGAAGAGTTCCGATGCGCCGCCGCCATTGAAGACAAGTTTCGGGGGACAGAAGTCTCTGTTCCGGCACCCTGCTGATGACCCACAAGTATAGGGGATCGCAACAGTCTTCGAGGGAAGTAAAACCCAAATTTATTGATTTGACACAAGGGGAGCCAAAGAATATTTATAAGCCTTAACAGCGGAGTTGTCAATTCAGCTGCACCTGTGAATAGACTTGCTCGAGACAGATTATCAGTAGCAACAGTTTTATAGCAGTGACAGTAGTGATATAACAGCAGCAGTAGAATAAAAACACCAGTGATGATTATAGTAGACAGCAGGATTAAAATACTGTAGGCAAAGGGACGGATGAACGGGCGTTGCATGGATGAGATACTTCATATAATAATCAAGTCATGGACATTTGCAGATAAATAAGATAAAGCATCCAAGTATTTATTAACCATAGGCATGTGTTCCAATTTAGTTGTGCGTGCTCGCAATGAGAAATTTGCACATCATCTTTTCTCCTACCAGCCCGTCTACAGCGGGGCCTCAAGGGAAACTACTGGTAATTAACACTCCGTGAACACATGTGATCCTCACATCACAGCCATTCCCCTCGGCTGTCCCAATTATTGTCACTTTGGGACCTCGGGTTCCGGACAGCAATATGTGTATACAACTCATAGATATGATCTTAAAACAACAATTATCTTCATGATACAATAACATGTTCAGATCTGAAATCATGGCACTCGGGCCCTAGTGTCAAGCATTAAGCATAACAAGTTGCAACAATGACATAAAACACCGATAACGGATACTAGGCACCATGCCCTAATGATATTACAGCTATTACATGAACGATCTCATGCAATCCCTACCATCCCCTCAAGCCTACAGCGGTGGATTACTCACACATGGATGGGGAAACATGGATGGTTGATGGAGAAGTGGTGGCGATGACGATGGCGATGATCTCCTTCGATTCCCCGTCCCGGCGGAGTGCCGGAACATGAACTTCTGGTCCCCGAATTGAGTTTCGCGGTGGCGGGGGCGCTCTGGATGGATTTCTAGAAAAGTCTCCGCGTACCTGTGTTTTTTAGGTCAGGAGGGGCTAAATAGCCGAGAGGGGGGCGCGAGGGGGTGGCCGAGTCGGCCACACCCCCTCCTCGCGCGGCCAGGGCCCCACCCGCGCGAGCACGTGGTGTGGGCGCCCTGCTGGCCGCCCCCTTCTCGTCTTCTGGCTCCGGGAGTCTTCGGGGGAAAATAGGCACTTTTATGATTTTTCTAGAATTTTCCCTAAAAGTTGATTTCCTGCACAAAAATGAGACACCAGGGCAATTCTGCTGAAAACAGCGTTAGTCCGTGTTAGCTGCATTCAAAACACACAAATTAGAGGTAAAACAATAACAAAAGTGTTCGGGAAAGTAGACACGTTTTGGACGTATCAACTCCCCCCAAGCTTAGCTTATTGCTTGTACTCAAGCAATTCAGTTAACAACTGAGTGCGATAAAATAACTTTCACGAACACATTTGTTCATATGATGTAAATATTCTCATTGTTAGGACAAATGCTTAGACTATTCATAATAAGATATATGCAAACGGTGTCACCCAATAACCATGTAAACTATGAAGAGATGCCAATCATATTAATAATAAACAACATGAAACATATCAATTCACAAGATTGCAAAGCTCATAATAAAGTATGATAAGGTGGTATCTCGCTTGCCCGAATGTTACAACAAAACATAAATGCCCAGGCACCTCTGAGTTTCAAGAGAAGACTAGAAATAAAGATATCAAAGATAAGAGCATCAAAGTTATACCGCAGTTAACAGTATTCTGGGACAAGCACATTACACTAAGAATGACAACTATGCTCTCAAGAAGGTGCTCAAAGAATGATGGTGACTCAACAATAAAGTAAAAGATATGCCCTTCATTGAGGGAAGCAGGGATTTAACATGTGCTAGAGCTTTTCATTATTTTGAAAACAGAGGTAAAATTGTTTTTGAGTGGTGGTTGTTCCGTCAACGAATGGCAATAGAGTTCTTGTTATCTTCCATACTAAGCAAGTTGAGAGCGGTTCCGATTTTTTTTTAAAACAAGTATTTATAATATGCATCCTTATATTCATTTATTTTGATAACTTGACACTCCTCCCAACCTTTGCTTTCACAAACCATGGCTAACCGAATCCTCGGACCATGTAGGAGTGTCTATTTTATTTTCTCAAATCTTTTGATATTATAGTGGTCTAACCAGCTCTTTGCAAAATTAATGACGAGCAGATGAAGCATGCAAGTCGGTTACTTAATTAGTATGGAAGATAACAAGTCCAACTACTACTTCCTCATGAGCTCGAAACAGTGGCACAAACTGGGAAATATTTTGAAGGTTTTAAAAGGTAGCACATGCAAATTTACTTGAATGGTTTGAAATGCCATACATAGGTGTTTATGGTGGACTCTTTGGGAATAACTTGGTTTTCAGGGATTTGGAAGCATAAGCATTTTCAGCTTAGTACAAGTGGAGGCTAGCAATAGACAAGGGAGCGACAATTCAAGAGAGCAATAACCGTCATAATAATGCTTGCGACAAAATAAAATTAACAAAGGCATAAAAATGATACTAGAACTCTGAGGCAAAATAGATCATCGAGGCTTAATTGACCTTTTGTTTTCAGTCATAACATGTGTAAGCATGTGTGATACGTCTCAAACGTATCTATAATTTCTTATGTTCCATGATTATATTATACCACTTGCTACATGTTTTATATACACTTTTATATCATTTTATACATTTTCTGGGACTAACCTATTAACAAGATGCCACAGTACCAGTTGCCTGTTTTCTTCTGTTTTTGGTTTCAGAAAAGTTGTTAACGAAATATTCTCGGAATTGGACAAACAAAACGTCAAAGTGCTTATATTCCCCGGGAGGTTCAAGAACACCGAAGAGGACACGGAGGTGGACCCCGAGGGGCCCACACCCCCTCCCGGCGCGGCAGCCCCCTTGGCCGCGCGAGCACAGGGTGTGGGGCCCTCGAGGCCCCGCCGCCTTCGCCCTTTCGCCTACTTATACCCCTTGGATATCTAAGACCTAAGACACGCACCTTTTTCCTCCACGAAGTCCAGAGCCGCCGCCGTCGTCAACCCTAGATCGGGAGGGTTCAGAAGCTCCTCCCGGCACCCTGCCAGGGAGGGGAATCATCACCGGAGGGCTCTACATCACCATGCCCGACCCCGGACTGATGCGTGAGTAGTTCATCCTTGGACTACGGGTCCATAACAGTAGCTAGATGGTTGTCTTCTCCTCTTGTGCTACCATGTTTAGATCTTGTGAGCTGCCTAACATGATCAAGATCATCTTTATGTAATGCTGCATGTTGTGTTTGCTGGGATCCGATGAATTTTGAGTACTATGTTATTGCTTCATATTATATCTTGTGAGTGTGTTGTTTATGATCTTGCATGCTCTCCGTTGCTAGTAGATGCTCTGGCCAAGTAGATGCTTGTGACTCCAAGAGGGGGTATTTATGCTCGATAGTAGGTTCATGTCTCTATTTAATCTGGGGTGGTGACAGCTAGCTCTAAGGTTGTAGATGTACTGTTGCTACCAGGGATAAAACAGTGGTACTTTATCTAAGGGTATTTGTATCACTTACATTACACACATTGCCTAATGCAATTATCTATTGCTTGCAACTTAATACTGAAAGGGGTGCGGACGCTAACCGGAAGTTGGATTATTAGTCATAGATGCGGTTGGAACGGTCTATGTATATTGTTGTAATGCCCAAATGAATATCACACTAGCCATCATAACTATAGTATATGCATCATTATGCACTTCTTTATTCTGTCAATTGCCCAGCTGTAATTTGTTTACCCGCATGCATGCTATTATTATTTATGCAGAGACACCACTAGTGAACTGTGGACCCCGGCCCTTTTTCCTCAAACTGATAAACAATCCTACTGCAATCCCGTTACTTTCATTCTCTGCAAACAAACATCATTTTCCACACATACGTTTAATCCTTTTGTTACACCAAGCCAGTGAGATTGACAACCTCACTGTCAAGTTGGGGCAAAATATTTTGATTGTGTTGTGTGCAGGTTCCACGTCAACTATACGCAAGCTCTTTTCTGGCGCCGTTGACTCCTCCGGGAAAACTCTACTTTCGTACTGGTTCGATAACCTTGGTTTCACAACTGAGGGAAAACTCGCTGCTGCACTACTTCATACCTTACTCTTGGGGTTTCCCAACAACACCACACCGGTGCATCAAGCTCTTTTCTAGCGCCGTTGCCGGGGAGTCTAAGTTCTTCTACGAGGGGAGTCTCTCACATACGATCTTTTTATTTTGTTATTGTCTTGCTTAGTTTATTTTTATTATTGTCTTGTTTGCTTAATATCAAAAACAAAAAAAAATTAGTTACTTGCAATTTATTTACTTTATATTATTGTCTTGTTAGCTTCATATCAAAAACACAAAAAAATTAGTTACTTTCATTACTATTTTATTTCGGTTTGTTATTATTGTTATTTCGGTTTGCTTTTTAATTTGCTAAAATGAGTACTGCTGAGAATACTAAGTTGTGTGACTTCACTAGCACCAATAATAATGATTTTATATGCACTCCTATTGCTCCACCTGCTTCTAAAGCAGAGTTCTTTGAAATAAAACCTGCTTTGTTAAACCTTGTTATGAGAGAGCAATTTTCTGGTGTTAGTACTGATGATGCTGCTGCCCATTTAAATAATTTTGTTGAACTTTGTGAAATGCAAAAGCAAAAAGATGTAGATGGTGATATTATAAAACTGAAATTATTTCCTTTCTCTTTAAGAGGAAGAGCTAAAAAATGGTTGCTTTCATTGCCTAGGAATAGTATTGATTCATGGACTAAATGCAAAGATGCTTTTATTGGAAAATACTATCCTCCTGCTAAGATTATTTCTCTAAGAAGTAGCATTATGAATTTTAAACAACTTGATAATGAACATGTTGCTTAAGCTTGGGAAAGAATGAAATCTTTGGTTAAAAATTGCCCTACCCATGGACTGACTACTTGGATGATCATCCAAACCTTTTATGCAGGACTGAATTTTTCTTCAATAAACCTTCTTGATTCGGCTGCAGGAGGTACCTTTATGCCCATCACTTTGGGGGCTGCAACAAAACTCTTGGATGATATGATGGTGAATTATTCCGAGTGGCATACTAAAAGGACACCTCAAGGTAAGAAGGTAAATTCTGTTGAAGAAACCTCCTCTTTGAGTGAAAAGATTGATATTATTATGTCTATGCTTGTGAATGGTAAATCTCATGTTGATCCAAATAATGTTCACTTAGCTTCTTTAGTTGCACAAGAAGAGCATGTTGATGTGAACTTCATTAAAAATAACAATTTCAACAACAATGCCTATAGGAACAATTATGGTAATAATAACTATAAGCCCTATCCTTCTAATAATGGTAATGGTTATGCTAATTCTTATGGTAATTCTTATAGCAATAATAGGAATACCTCCACTGAACTTGAAACCATGCTAAAAGATTTTATCACTACACAAACTTCTTTTAATAAAACTGTTGAGAAAAAGCTTGGTAAAATTGATAATCTTGTCTCTAAAGTTGATAGTCTTACCCTTGATATTGATCTTTTAAAATCTAAAGTCATGCCTAATGATACTAAAGAGAGTAAGGCTTTTGCTAAAATTAATGCCATCCAAGTTAGAATTGATGAAAATGTTAGGATGATGGCCCAATTGCATGCTAGATGGGAAAGAGAGAAAGAGCTAGCTAAGAAAGATAATATTGTTAAAGTTTTTACTATTACCACTACTAAAGATAATGTTACTTCACATGCTAGTAAGCCTCCTACTATTAATGATAACATAGTTGGTGTTGGAAATATTTCTTCTACTTCTTCCAAAAAGTTAAAATTGCCTAAAACTGCTGAAACTGTTATTGATAAAAGTGCTGAAATTTTTAAGAACATAGGAGATGGTGGTTCGGTTTGATTTGATGATAATAATTTTGATTTTGATAATTGTAATATCACTGAAGTTATTAAGTTCTTGCAAAAGTTAGCCACATGTCCTAATGCTAGTGCCATGAACTTGGCATTTACAACCCATATTACAAATGCTCTCATTAAGGCTAGGGAAGAGAAATTAAAACTTGAAACTTCTATCACTAAGAAGTTAGAAGATGGTTGGGAGCCCATCATTAAAATAAAAGTGGATAAATTTGATTGCAATGCTTTATGTGACCTTGGTGCAAGTATCTCTGTTATGCTTAAAAAGCTTTATGATATGTTTGATTTGCCAGCTTTGGAACATTGTTATTTGGATGTTTTTCTTGCCGATAATGCTTTGAAGAAACCTTTGGGCAGAGTCAATGATGTTCTTATTATGGTTAAAAATAACCTAATCCCATTTGATTTTGTTGTCTTGGATATTGAATTCAACCCATCTTGTCCAATTGTTATGGGAAGACCTTTCCTTCGCACGGTTGGTGCTATTATTGATATGAAAGAAGGAAATATAAGGTACCAATTCCCACTTAAGAAAGGTATGGAACACTTCCCTAGGAAGAAAATGAAGTTACCTTTTGATTCTATCATTCGTACAAATTATGATGTTGATGCTTCATCTCTTGGAAACACTTGAATATCACTTTCTGTGCCTAGCTGAAAGGCGTTAAAGAAAAACGCTTATGGGAGACAACCCACTTTTTATTTCTGTTATTTTATTTTGTTGAGTCAAGAAAGATGTCTACCTCTGTAGCAATTCCTTTGTATCTTTACTTTATTGAATTGTTGTGTCAAGTTAAGCCTCTAGTAGAAAGTTGATGCTAGATTTGGATTGCTGTGCTGAAAATGTTTTCTGCTGTGCACCGTTAAATTCATAACTCTTTACAGAAAAATCGGATGGACCTGAGATTTTTTGTGCGTAATCCTCAGATATATATGCAAATTTCATTAGTTTTGATTTTTCTGATTTGAGCAAGTTAAGTGCCTCGAAAAAATTCGTCTTTAGGGACTGTTCTGTTTTTGACAGATTCTGCCATTTATTTTGCAATGCCTCTTCTACTATTTTGAATGTATATTTTTGTTCCATAAAGTATCAGTGGCTGTAGCTAATGTCCAGTAGCATTGGTAGCAATTGTGTTCATGCAGAATATAAGAATTTTTTGTGCACTAACCCTCTAATGAAGTTTACTTTGAGTTTGGTGTGGAGGAAGTTTTCAAGGATCAAGAGAGAAGGATGACATGATGTGATCAATAAGATGAAAGAGCCAAAGCTTGGGGATGCCCCCCGTGGGTCACCCAAGCATATTTCAAGAAGACTCAAGCGTCAAAGTTTGGGGATGCCCAAGGCATCCCCTTCTTCATTAACAAACTATCAGGTCATCTCTATTGAAACTATATTTTAATTCCGACACATCTTATGTCCTTTACTTGAAGCGTCTGTTTGTTTTTGTTTTTATTTTTTTTATTTTCATTCTCTGAATAAAATGGATCCTAGCATTACTTTGTGGGAGAGACACACGCTCCGCTTTTTCTTATGAATACTCATATTCTTCACTTATATTTGTTGAGTATTCTTCACTTATATTTTCAGCTCTTGTTTTTCATGCATCTCTTGTTGGAGCTGTTAGTTTTTCTTATGTTATACTCTCAAATCTCATTGTTATATACTTGGAGAGTTTATTTTTAAATAAGTTGATTGGTGTTTGGTTGGAAACAGAAAATGCTAAATGTGGTAGATGGTATAATGAAAAAGATATACATTCTCTTATGAATTGTTATCTTGTATGTTGTGGTGCTTGGCAATTGTTTTGAGCTCTCAAGTAGATCATGTTTAAGTTTTTACATCATGTAGTTAAAACCTATTAATGAAGAACTACCGTAAAGCTTGTTGAAATTCGGTTTGCATGTTTGGTATCTCTAAGGTCTAGATATTTTCTAGTAAAGGTGTTTGAACAACAAGAAAGACAATATAGAGTTTTATAATGCTTGCAATATGTTTTTATATACGTCTTGCTGTCATAGTTTATACTTGTGTTTGCTTCAAATAACCTTGCTAGCCAAAGCCTTGTACTGAGAGGGAATGCTTCTCGTGCATACAAAACCTTGAGCCAAAACCCATGCCATTTGTGTCCACCATACCTACCTACTACATGGTATTTCTGTCGGCCCAGTGGGATCCAGGGTGTGCAGGGCCCACTCTCCACAGCCCTCATACGCGACAGTATCGAAAGATGGCTAAGGACCAAGCCGAACGCTTGAAGAGGCTCTCGAGGACGGAAACCCTCGAGAGGGCTTGGAGGAACAGCACAGGCCCGAAGAGGTTTCCACCGCGAGTGCCCCTCTACAGGGCTCTCTCCCCTGGAGAGGAGTCAATGCGAACCCCTCCACAAGGCCGCTCTGGCCCTGTAGAGATGCTTCGCTAAGAAGCAACCACCGCAGAGCGCACATGGCCTCTGCCGCGGCCGCAGAGTGACGCGCGCGTCTGCGCGCGATGACGACGGCGCCGCAGTTGCCATTCTGGTGATTAAAGGAGTCAACAAAGCTGTGTCCCCCGCGCCGGACTACGAAGCTTTCCCCTTTGGTGATAAAGCGGATGGCCGGCGCTACGCTCCAACGACGACGTCACCGTGGGCGCACCCACGATCTCTGCGACACCGGCTGTCCGTCCTGCGAGGACGGTGGTCTGCCTGCCACCAGGGCAGGCTTTGCGACCATGGACCGAGTCCATGGACGGCCCGGCAGCGGTGCACCCCGCTCCTCCGTTTCGTCGCCATGTGGGAACCCTTCCGCTGTGCAGGCCGCAGGGATGAGGCCCGGGGCGCCTATAAAAGGGGAGGGAGCACCCCCGTAGCAAAGGATCGACCTCTGAGAACTTGGACACTCTACTGTAGCATAGTCTGAGTCGAACCCGCTCGAGGTGGAAGAAGACCTTAGCGTACCCTCCTTGAGCTCCACACCGCCATAAGGGAGCCCTCGGCAAGCTCATTGTACTGTAACCTCTGCAGTGCAATACAGACAGGCAGGAGTAGCGGTATTACCTCCTCCTGAGGGCCGTGAACCTGGGTACGGGCCGCTGTCCATCTCTGCCGTGCTGTCCCTCCTCAGGCTCGACGAGCACCGTCGCCGTGCCGGTTGAGGGTTGTAGACCAACATGTTCAGTCCCCTTCTTGAACTACTCTTCAGAGTGTGATCACCCCTAGCCTCGTGGGAATCACTCTCCGACATTTGGCGCGCCAGGTAGGGGACTGAGGCGCGTCTTCAACCTTCGATCAGCTTCCGCGCCATGACGGACACCCGCACGACACGCGCCAACAGGCGCGCAGCGGACATGGCTCATACAGAGCCCAGCGCCGCCCCCACTCGCGGCCGCCCACGCACGACGGAGCGCACCAACACCGGCCCGCACGTGGAGGAGCCCGAGAGCGAGGATCACCGTGACGGCGACCGCCGCGACGACAGAGACGCCTCCCCGGAGCGCCACGACGATGCTGAGTCCTCGCATCCGTCTCGGCGCCAAAGCGCATCTTCTCAGGGACGCCCGGAGCCCACGCCGCACACCGCGCTTCTCATGTCCCAGGAGCTTCTCCGCTACCGGCCTAGCGCGGAGGCCCACGACCAGTGGCTTGACCGCCTTCACCACCTCGTCGACGTCGCAACGACGCGCCCCGCTCCGTCGCGCTCCCTCGTTCACCACTCTGGCCGCGCTGGAACGGCCGTGCCGGATGCGCCTCCGCCACCGCCAGGACCACCTCCGTCTGCAGCGCAGCGGGCCCCCTCTCATGCGTCCTCGCCGCGCGACTGCCAAATTGTGCAGCGCACCGCGCCTGACGCGCGAGTGGGGATGGAGCGCCGGAGGGACCTCCAGAACCGCCTCGTCGAGGAACTTGGCCAGGCGGGGCAGCAGAACCGCAGGGCTCTCCAGGGCGGGACCGCCACGTACGCCACCGGCTGCATGGCCTTCACCCGCGCTCTGCGCCGCGTGGTATGGCCATAGAAGTTCAGGCCTGCCCTTCCCAAGGGCTACGACGGGTCAAGCAACCCCATCGAGTTCCTGCAGCTCTACACCACCTCTATCCAGGCTGCAGGAGGAGACGACAAGGTCATGGCCAACTGGTTCTCCCACGCCCTCAGGGACTCCGCGCTGTCATGGCTCCTCAACCTGCCTGAAGACTCCATCGACTCATGGGAGGAGCTCTGCAGGCAGTTCGTCGCCAACTTCAAGGGCACCTACGAGCGCGCGCTCACCCTCAACGACCTGCGCGCTGTGGTGCAGAGTAAGGATGAGACCCTCCGCAAGTACATCCAGCGCTTCAGCCAAGTGCGCAACAAGATCCCGAACATCCCCGACACGCAAGTCATTGCCACCTTCAGGGAAGGCGTCACAAACCGCAGGATGCTTGAGAAGCTGGGCATTCACGACAAGCTCACCTCTGTGGTGAAGCTGTTCGACGTCGCTGACAAGTGCGCCAAGGCTGAAGAGGGGCTCCTCTTCGTCAAGATGAGCCAGCGGACGGACGACCCGGCCGAGGGGTCCAAGAGCCACAAGAAGCGGGAGGAAACCAAGCGCAAGACCACTGCTGTCCTAGCGGCTGAGCCAGCCGCCAAGAACGCCCGCAGGAACTCCCCTGAGCCTGGCGACAAAGAGGCGGACAACAGTCCGTTCTCCATCTACCACAACAGGCGCGGCCACGCTACAGAGAACTGCTTCGATCTCAAGAGGCTGAGCCGAGAGCGCGAGCGCGAGGAAGCCAGCGGGAGCCGCGGCAGAGGCCGCAGCTACCGCAGAGATGGCAGAGGCGGACGCAATGGCGGCTACCAGAAGCCGCCAGGCACTCAAGCCAACGCTGCCGAGAAGAACAATAACCTCCCCGACGAGGAAGATGGAGGCTACCAGGCCCCAAGGGGGGCATTGGCCTGCATCCTCAGCGGAGCTCAGGCGCCCAAGTCTAACAACCAGTTCAAGCAGTTCGCCCGCGAGCTCAAAGCTGCGCTCCCGAGCGCCGAGACCTCCAGGCCCCTCAAGTGGTCTCAGTACACCATCGCCTTCGACGCCAAGGACCACCCCAAGTCGATCAAGACTGTTGGAACCCTCCCCCTGGTCTGCTCCCCCACCATCAATAACATCACCGTCTCCAAGGCGCTCATTGATGGGGGTGCTGGCCTGAACGTCATCTCTGTCGAAACCTTCGAGACGCTTCAGGTGCCTTACGAGTGGCTCATGCCCTCCAGGCCATTCACAGGGGTCACCAGTGGTTCGATCGAACCTCTGGGGCAGGTCCGGCTGGCCGTCACCTTCGGCACGCAGAAGAACAACCGCACTGAGATGATCGACTTCGACGTCGCGCACATTGGCCTGCCGTATAACGCCATCCTCGGCTACCCCGCCCTCGCGAAGTTCATGGCCGTCACGCATCACGCCTACAATATGGTCAAGATCCCCGGCAGCGCTGGCACTATCGCCGTCCATGGTCATATCCTGGATGCCACGCGCGCTGTCGAGAGCGCCTACAAGGCGGCCGCCATGGCATTCCCGGCTGACGAGGACATGGAGCCTCTCGAGAGGCCCAAGAAGAAGAAACAGATGTTCTCCCAAGAGCAAGCTTCCACGAAGAAGGTGTCGCTGAGCACCAGTGGGTCGGGGGCTGAGGGCTCCGGGGCTAGCATCACCATAGGCGCTGCCCTGCCTCCCAAATAGGAAAGCGCGCTCGTCGCCTTCCTTCGGGCAAACGCTGACATGTTCGCATGGACTCCGTCAGATATGTCCGGTGTACCAAGGGAGGTGATCGAGCACCACTTAGCCGTGTGTCCAGACGCACGCCCCGTCAAGCAAAAAGCACGGAAGCAAGCCCCCGAGAAGCAAGCATTCATCGTCAAGGAAGTAGAGAAGTTAAAAGCGGCAAACGTCGTCCGCGAAGTCGCGCACCCCACTTGGCTCTCCAACGGCGTGTTTGTCCCTAAACCCGCTGGAGGAGGCCGACTCTGCATCGACTACACAGACGTCAACAAGGCCTGCCCCAAGGACCCATACCCCATGCCAAGGATAGACCAGATCGTGGATTCCACCGCCGGCTGCGACCTCCTCTGTTTTCTGGACGCCTTCTCTGGTTATCACCAGATCAAAATGGCTAAAGAGGACGAGGAGAAAACAACATTCCTCACCCCTTGTGGTGTGTATTGCTACACTTGCATGCCTTTCGGCCTGAAGAACGCCGGCGCCACTTTCCAGAGCCTCATGAGGATAGCCTTGGGGGGCACAGATGGGCAGAAACGCAGAAGCTTATGTCGACGACATTGTGGTCAAATCTCGCGAGGGGGACACTCTCTTGAAGGATCTCGAGGAAACCTTCGCCAGCCTGCGCAAGGTGAACATCAAGCTGAACCCCGCCAAGTGTGTCTTCGGGGTACCTTCAGGCAAACTCCTCGGATTCCTCGTGTCCCACCGCGGCATAGAAGCAAACCCTGACAAGATCAAGGCCATAAAAGGGATGCAGCCTCCTCGCCGGCTCAAGGACATGCAGCGCTTGGCAGGCTGTATGGCCAGCCTGGGCCATTTCATTTCCAAGTTCGGCGAGAGAGCCCTGCCATTTTTCAAGATCATGAAGAGATCCGGCACATTCAAATGGACCCCTGAAGCGGACAAGGCTTTTGAGGACTTAAAGAGATATTTGGCCAGCCCACCAGTCATGGTGGCCCCCAGGACAGGCGAACATCTGAAGCTGTACCTATCAGCCACTCTTCAGACCGCAAGCGCCGTCCTGGTGGCCGAAAGGGAAGAGCCGGTCCTCCCCAAGAAAAGCGCCGCCACTCCAAGTCCAAAGCCGCCCGACAAAGATCTCGCCAAAGGAGCAGCCACCACAGACCCACCGCCAGGCCCACAGCCTCAAGTCGAGTCTGCTCCGAATACCCCTGCCGAGACCCCTCCACTGGCGGATCTCGACAAGGGCCCTGAAGAGCCTCCACAGAAAGCCGACGCTGCACCTCCCTCGACAACCCTTGTCGAGCACCCCGTCTACTTCGTCAGTACAGTACTGCGGGACGCTCGGGAACGGTATCCTATGTAGCAGAAGCTTCTCATCGCGCTCCTCATCGCCTCCAGGAAGCTGCGACACTACTTCCAGGGTCACCCCATCACGGTGGTCACTTCCTTCCCCCTGGAGCAGATCCTGCGCAACCCCAACGCCACAGATCGTGTCGCGGGATGGAGCATCGAGCTGCAGCCATTCAATTTGCGCTTCGACACCACAAGAGTCATCAAGGGAAGAGCGCTGGCGGATTTCGTCGCCGAATGGACTGACCCAAGCCCTGAAGAGCCTCGGGAAGAAGAGGCCGAGCCCTCTGGAGACACGATGACCAGCCACTGGACCATGCACTTCGATGGAGCCTTCGCCTGCCGCAATGGCGGGGCAGGCGTCGTCTTGACCTCGCCCAAAGGCGACAAACTCTACTACGCTGTCCAGCTGTGCTTCACGATTGACAAGATCTCCAACAACATCGCTGAATACGAGGGCCTCCTCGCCGGCTTAAGGGCCGCCATCGCTCTGGGCGTCAAGCACTTACTCGTCAAGGGCGACTCCCAGTTGCTTGTCAACTTCTCCAACAAGAGCTACACGCCTAAAGACGACCACATGGCCGCGTACCTTGAAGAGGTCCGCAAGCTCGAGAAGCACTTCAGGGGCATGGAGCTCATGCACATCCCGAGGAAAGAGAACCAGGAGGCCGACGACATCGCCAAGCGAGCCTCGCGAAGGCAAGCCCAACAGGCAGGCGTCTTTGAAGAAAGAGTCACCAAGGCATCCATAAAGCAGCCTCAAGAAACTACAGCCGCAAGCACGGACGAGGCACTCCCACCACCTCCTGAAGCTGGGGTACCCGACTGTGGTCCTCACACAGGGGAGCGTCTGTTGCTGACAGCGGCTCACCAAGAAACATGCTGGATTGACGAGCTCAAAGACTACTTGGTGAAGGGGATCCACCCCGAAGAAGATGCGGAAGCAGAGCGAATCGCTCGACAGGCAAAATCCTACTATCTCCTCGAGGGAGACCTGTGCCGCAAGCGCCCAAATGGCATCGCGCTCAAATGCGTCCCTCCCGAGGAAGGCCGAATGCTGATCAAGGATATCCATAGCGGAGAGTGCGGCCACCACTCGTATGCGCGCACCCTCGCAGGCAAGGTCTTCAGGAGTGGGTTCTACTGGCCGCAAGTGCTTCAAGATGCGGTCACCATCGTCCAAGCTTGCGACGCCTGCCAGTACCACGCCAAGCAAATCCATCAGCCGGCGCTGGGACTCCAGACCATCCCGCTCTCCTGGCCGTTCGCGGTCTGGGGGCTGGACATTTTGGGCCCCATCCCGAAGTCGCAAGGGGGCTACCGCTTCCTCTTCGTGGCCGTCGACAAGTTCACTAAGTGGGCCGAGGTCGAACCAGTGCGCACCATACCAGCCGGGGCAGCGGTGAAATTCATCAGGAGCCTGGTCTGCCGCTTCGGAGTGCCTAATCGCATCATCACCGACAATGGCTCACAGTTTACCAGCGGCATCTTCCGCTCTTACTGCGAAAAACTCGGCATCAAGCTCTGCTTCGCCTCGGTGGCTCATCCACGGAGCAATGGTCAAGCCGAGCGAGCAAATGCAGAAGTCCTTAAGGGCCTCAAGACCAGAAGCTTCAACATCCTCAAGGGTCACGGCAAGGGCTGGATCGACGAGCTCCCATCTGTGCTCTGATCCATGCGCACAACCTCTTCAAGACCCACGGGTGAAACACCGTTCGCCCTTGTCTACGGAGCCGAAGCAGTCCTCCCCGAAGAAATCAAGCACGGGTCCCCACGGGTCCTTGCCTTCAACGAGGACACCCAAGAGGACCTCCACAATGATGACCTGCTGCTTCTCGAGGGACTGCGCCGCCGTGCCGCCCTCAGAGCGGCAAGGTATCAGCAAGACCTGTGACGCTACCACAGCCGCCATGTGCGCTCACGCACCCTTGAGGCGGGCGACCTCGTCCTCAGGCGAATCCTCTCCAGAGAAGGCCTCCACAAGCTCTCGCCGATGTGGGAAGGCCCCTACAGGGTCTCCCACATCGCCAGGCCTGGCGCCGTACGCCTCGAGACTGAAGACGGCATCCCCGTCAAGAACCCGTGGAACATCGCGCATCTACGCAAGTTCTACCCGTGATCATAGTCACGCCCGTGATCATTGTCACGTCAGACATTTTTTGTCTCTAGAGGAAAGCTCACGGCTTCACCTCCAAGCTTCTCAAAGCTTCTCCTGAGGGCCAGCCCTCCGAGCTCTCCTGCTAACGAGCCACCGCAGGCCGCAGAGAGTCTCAACCACTAATGGGTGGTCACCATGCCTCGACATGGAAGGAACGTTAGCTTGGCAAACCCAAGTGTAATGAACCATTTCGTTCCTAAGTGAACTATGCGCTAAGGCGCCATTTCGTTCCCAAGTGAACTATGCGCTGAGACGCCGCTGTGTAATATTTCGATGGCAAGTTTACTTTTGTCATTTACTTTTCCATGTGCGCTTATATTCTTCCCATGCGCACCTCGCGAGCGGGGGCTGAGTACGGTGCCTGTGCCTCAAGGGCACCCCAGCAGCACTGCAAAATCCAAGGGACCCGAGCTCTGGCTAAAGGGCATGCTCCCGGATACACGCCACCTCTCCAAAGGACCTTGGTACTTTCTCTCCTCGCGAGATACCCATGAGAAAACCTATAAGCGCACATGAGTCTTTACTATCGTGCTCTAGCGTGTGGGTTCGCCTCTCTAACCTCCTCAGGGAACAAGAGCCTCTCCAAGCTCGTGGAGGAAGAACTCGGCCCCTAAAGGAGAACGCATCGCCGAGGAAAGCCTACGCAGAGCAAAAGCCTCGCGAAGCTAAGTTCCCTGCTCGCACCAAGAGGGTCTCTTCATCTCTCTCACGAGCACTTCTCGTCCCTCGGGCGTTTCTTTTCCCTCACTCTCCATGGACTGCTTGCACGTCAAAGGGGGGCCCTTGAGCATCGCGGCTCGAGGACTCCTACCTCTCCAAGCCTTAAACTCCCCCCGGCCTTGCCGAGTCATTGCTCGAGCATTCCGCAGCGGCGGAGTCATAGCGCAAGGAGAAGGGCCCTAGCGACGCAGAGCGAAAAAAGGCATGGAGTTGAAGCAAAAGGCCTTTGAGGGGCACGCACACAAACTTAGTAGCATATACTTAAAAATATATTGTTACAGACTGCGAAGCAAAAGTCTCTAAGCCAAGTTTCCTAATGGCGCTACAAGCGCATTACAATGCAGGAGAGGATCAGGCAGAAGCCTCGTCGTCCTCCTCCGCAGACCCTTCCTCTCCGGGCTCGTCCTCGGAGCCAGCCTCCTCACCGTCGTCCCCCTCCACCTCGGCCCGCTTGAAGCGGCTGCAGAAGTCGTCGACTTGGTCGCGAACCGAGTTGGAGATCTTCCACCCCTTCTCCCCCTCGAGAGGCTCGGTCACCGTCGAGTAGTCGAAGCCGGGCTGGAGGTGCTGGAGGTTGGTGAAGATGCGGTCGACCGCCACCGCCAGGAGTTGGCGGCATTCCTCCTCGACGACGTCGCGGAGCTCTACGGCAGGGCCCTCGAGCGCCGTGAAGAGCTGCTCGCTGAGATAACACCCGCGCGGCTTGGGCGTTCTCGACAGCCTCCACTGCCCGCTCTACGGCAGGGCCCACCTGCTGGTTCATCTCCTCCATGTCCGGCATGAGGGAGGCGAGGTCCTGCGCCATGCGCTCGTGAGCTTCTTCGGCAACGCGGCGGCCGTCTGCTGCACGCCTCGCCCGGGAGTTCAAATTGGCGTTCATCTCCTCCAGCTGGCGGATCCGGGCGGCGTCCTCACCGCGCCTCTTCTTGAAGCGGCTCTCCTGCTTCTTGAACTTCTCGTCGTAGTCACGAGAGACGGCGGCGCGGTACGCCTTCTCCCGGGCCTGGAACTCCTTCTCAGCCTCCTCCTTCCGCTCGGCGAACTTCGCGTTGAAGCGCTCCACATGTTTCCTGTGGGTGGCCATGTCGCGGTCGAACCTGCCGAGGGCCTCGGCCAAATTCCCTCCCCGGGCCTCGAGGTCGGCGCGCTGCGCCGACAGCTCCTGCTCCGCCTGCAGCAGCTGTTCGTCGCGCTCGGTCAGCTTCTGCCCTCGGGCCTCCAAGGTCGCACGGGCTGCCTTCAGGGAGGTCCGCACGACTTCGGAGTCGGCCAGGATCTTGGCCTCGAGCTGAACAAGCTCGTGATGCTTGTCCGCCAGGGAGAACTCCACAGCCTCCCGCTCCGCCCTGGCCGCGGCCAGATCGTCCGCCGCTGCCTGGCGCTCGGCCTGAAGGGGCTGCAGGAGCTCTTCAGCGTCGCGCACGGCGCCCTCGCGGACCTCCTGGGCAAAGCGCCGAGCCTCCTCGCGCTCCGCCTGAAGAGCCAGGTCGCTCTGCCGGCGATCCTCCACGGCTGCGTGGAAGGCGGCCCTGGCCCCCGCAAGCTCATCCTGCCGCCGGGCGAGCTCCCCGTCCTCGAGGGCGAGGTGGGCCTCCAGTCCGTCCAGGGACTCCCGCACCAGGCGGAAGGCGACATCACGGCGCCCCCTGTTCCAATCCCAGCCGCTGAGGGCAAGGGCCCGCGAAGCCCCGCGCGGCGCAGAGGTCCCCGCGCCTGCGTCGATCTTGGAAGAGGAAGCCTCTGCGCGGAGCCCGGCAGCGTCGCGGGCCTGGGGGCTTGGAGGCGAGCTCTCCCCTTTAGCGCCCGCGCTCCGCGCCCCGGCGTCGCCCTCCTCGAGCGGCACCTCATCATGAGCCTCGGGGGCAGGAGAGGTCTGCCCCGTAGCCGCCGTGTCCGCCTCCGCTGCAGGGCTTGGCGGGGGTGGCGGAGAAGTCCCCCCCCCCCCCCCCCCCCCCCGCCTCGGCGGCCCTTGGCGGGCTCTGTCTTGGCGTCACGTCCGCCGCGGCCTCCCGCTGCGCTGGAGGAGTCGCAGCACGTGGCGGATTCGGCGCCTTCTCCACCTGCTCCTCAGAGCGCCCCTCCTCCGGAGGCGGCGCAGCCGCCTCAGCTTGAGGCACATCCTCGCGAGGGCCGCAGCCTTGCGGAGCCTCCAGCGCTTCGCGGGCGCCAGGTCGCTGGCAAGGAGCAAGAAGACTTGTAAGAGGAGAGCAGACAAGCAAAGATCGATGAAGAAAAACCAAGTTAGAAACACTTACCCAGCTTTCTTGGCGCGGGTGTCAACCCACGCCATGCCTGACGAGCGCCACGAGGGCGTGGTCTTGGCTCCGAACCCCTCAGGAGGCGCCTCCGCTTTCCTCTTGAGGTGAGTGCCTGTTGGCTCCCCAGCAGGCCTGTCGTGGGCCGCCTTGGACCGGGGCTCTCGTCGCCCCGCCGCAGCCTCCTCCTCGTCGCTGCCCTCCCCCTCCGTCGCAGGGCGTGAGGGGGGCATCCTGGGGCGCTCGTCGTCGCTGGACGAGACCTCGAAGACCTCCTCAGTAGAGGGCATGGCCTTTGACGAGCTCGCCCCGCCTGTTGAGGGGTTCGCCCCTGCCGCCGCGCCGCCTTGCTCGGCGTCTGATGCGTAGGGCGACTCCACGGCTTCTGGCCCCTTCGCCACAGGCATGGGCCCCTCATCCTCCTCCTCCCCCGCCAAGCCAAGAGGGGTGAACGTGGGCATCTGCTCCAGCACCGCCAGGCGCGCGGCCAAGTTGAGCTGGTGGAGAGGCCTCAGTACCGCAGCAACCGCCACGGGCACGTCCGGGTTGATGAAGAGGAAGCCCATGATGGTGGAAACGATGACGGGGCGATGGTCGCAGCAGTGGAGTCGCATCGGGTCCGAGAGGCCCGAGTACATCCACATCGGCTTCTTGTGCGCCTGTAGAGGAGCGATGCGGCGACTCACGAAGTCCTCCGCGATCATCTGGCCGGTGAGGCCGTTCTCCCGGAGAAGCTTCATGCGGCCCACCAGCTCCGCGATCTGCGGGTTCCTGAAGGCCTGCTTGCCCCAGTGGGTGATCTTCACGGGCGGCGCCTCCGGGACATCGACGAAGGAGCTCTGCGACTTGACGCCGATGAGGAACCACTTCTGCCGGAAGTCATCCACCTTCTTCACCACCGCCGTGACAGGCTTCTCGCCGTTCCACGACATGGGGATGTAGACGTCCCCCATGCCGTCCACGAGGCGGAAAGAGACGCACCCCGTCCGCTCGAGGTTTGCAGAGCTCCGGAGCGCGTAGAAGCTCCGGAAGAGGGCCACCGAAGGCTGCACCCCCAAGTAGGCTTCGCACAGATAGGTGAAGATGGAGAGGATCAGGATGGAGTTGGGATGAAGATGGAGGAGATGGATCTGGTAGAACTCCAGGATCGCCTCCAGGAAGGGCGAATAGGGAGGCACCAGCCCGGCGTAGACGGTGTGGAGGAAAATGGGGAAGAATCCCTTCGGAAGCCGGCCGAGCCTGGCGGCCTGGATAGAGCTGGCGCCGTGCTCATTGGTCTTCCCGGCGACCAGATGCCGAATCTTGTCCAGCGCCACCTCATTGACGCGCTCCCCGATCAGGGCAGGGCCGAGTACCTCTTCCCCCTGCGCGTCCGAGAGGGGCGTCGCCATCGCCGCCTTGCCCTTCGCAGGACCCATCGTCGAGAAGGGGGAAAATGCGGAAGAGCAAGGGAGAAGAAGGAGTTCGCCGGTGAGAGAAAGCTAGGAGGGCGAGAGCAGAAGGCCGGGTGCGCAGAATGAGAGCAGTAACCGCTGCTCGGACCGGCGCGCAGGCTTTATGCCCCATCTGGGCAGTTACCAAGACGTGGTGGGACCCCCCACGACGCACGTTATGCCGGAGAAACCGAGTCGCCGCAAACTCACCACAGATCGACGCGTGTCTCGGGCCGGCCGGACATTTTGGACCCACGACGCTTCGTCTGAGCCTGGTGGGCTTTGCCGTGCCAGTCATGGGCCCGGGGGCTACTGTCGGCCCAGTGGGATCCAGGGTGTGCAGGGCCCACTCTCCACAGCCCTCGCACGCGACAGTATCGAAAGATGGCTAAGGACCAAGTCGAACGCTTGAAGAGTCTCTCGAGGACGGAAGCCCTCGAGAGGGCTTGGAGGAACAACACAGGCCTGAAGAGGTTTCCACCGCGAGTGCCCCTCTACAGGGCTCTCTCCCCTGGAGAGGAGTCAACGCGAACCCCTCCACAAGGCCGCTCTGGCCCTGTAGAGATGCTTCGCTAAGAAGCAACCGCCGCAGAGCGCACATGGCCTCTGCCGCGGCCGCAGAGTGACGCGCGCGTCTGCGCGCGATGACAACGGCGCCGCAGTTGCCATTCTGGTGATTAAAGGAGTCAACAAAGCTGTGTCCCCCGCGCCGGACTACGAAGCTTTCCCCTTTGGTGATAAAGCGGATGGCCGGCGCTACGCTCCAACGACGACGTCACCGTGGGCGCACCCACGATCTCTGCGACACCGGCTGTCCGTCCTGCGAGGACGGTGGTCTGCCTGCCACCAGGGCAGGCTTTGCGACCATGGACCGAGTCCATGGACGGCCCGGCAGCGGTGCACCCCGCTCCTCCGTTTCGTCGCCATGTGGGAACCCTTCCGCTGCGCAGGCCGCAGGGATGAGGCCCGGGGCGCCTATAAAAGGGGAGGGAGCACCCCCGTAGCAAAGGATCGACCTCTGAGAACTTGGACACTCTACGGTAGCATAGTCTGAGTCGAACCCGCTCGAGGAGGAAGAAGACCTTAGCGTACCCTCCTTGAGCTCCACACCGCCATAAGGGAGCCCTCGGCAAGCTCATTGTACTGTAACCTCTGCAGTGCAATACAGACAGGCAGGAGTAGCGGTATTACCTCCTCCTGAGGGCCGTGAACCTGGGTACGGGCCGCTGTCCATCTCTGCCGTGCTGTCCCTCCCCAGGCTCGACGAGCACCGTCACCGTGCCGGTTGAGGGTTGTAGACCAACGTGTTCAGTCCCCTTCTCGAACTACTCTTCAGAGTGTGATCACCCCTAGCCTCGTGGGAATCACTCTCCGACAATTTCCTGCCATTCCAAGCAAATACTTCGTGTGCTACCTTTTATTATTCAAAACATACTATCTCTTATTTGTGTCAATGTTTATTAGCTCGTGAGGAAGTATGTGGTGTTACGGATATCAACCTTGTCATTTGATTTTAGACAGACTTTCACAACCGGACTAGTGGCATCATCCGCTTATCCATTAACTTTGCAAAAAGAGCTGGCAAATGGGGTGCCCAGTCCCAATTAATTACAACTTTAACCGCATCAATCTCTTCACATTTTTGCCCTGATCTAATCAGTCATGCAATGACAACAGTTTTTAACTATATGTGTAAACAAAAGAGATAAGAGGGATGATCTACCTTGCTGTTAGAAATAACGTCCTTCAATGGGAGCCGCTCTTGAAAGTCTGGTTGACAAGGGGGGTAGAGTGCCCATTACCATTCGTTTACAACAACAAACACCTCTCAAAACTTACTTTTATGCTCTCTATATGATTTCAAAAACCTATAAAACTAAAAAGCTCTAGCACATGTTTGTATCCCTGCTTCCCTCTGCGAAGGGCCTTTCTTTTACTTTATGTTGAGTCAGTTTACCTACTTCTTTCGGTCTTAGAAGCAAACACTTGTGTCAACTATGTGCAACAATTCTTATATGCTTACTTATTGCACTTGTTATATTCCTTTGTGTTGACAACTATCTATATGATATACATGTTACAAGTTGAAAGTCAATGCTTAAACTTATATCTTCATTTGTGTTGCTTCAATGCTCTTTTGCTTAGAGACTATTGCTTTATGAGTTAACTTTCATGTGAATCGTTTTGATGCTTGTTTGAAAGTACTATCCATGAAAAGTTTTTGTTTATATGATGTAGTTGTTTACTCCTTGTCCATTCGTTAGCAAACTATAAACCATTGCTTCGAATCACTTCATTCATAACATGAGCCTTACATTATTATTTGATCAAGATTGTGTGAAGCATGTCACTTCAGAAATTATTCTTGTTATCGTTTTACCTACTCGGGACGAGTAGAACTAAGCTTGGGGATGCTTGATACGTCTCAAACGTATCTATAATTTCTTATGTTCCATGCTTATATCATACCACTTGCTACATGTTTTATATACACTTTTATATCATTTTATACATTTTCTGGGACTAACCTATTAACAAGATGCCACAGTGCCAGTTTGCCTGTTTTCTGCTGTTTTTGGTTTCAGAAAAGTTGTTAAGAAAATATTCTCGGAATTGGACAAACAAAACGTCAAAGTGCTTATATTCCCCGGGAGGTTTCAGAACACCGAAGAGGACACGGAGGTGGACCCCGAGGGGCCCACACCCCCTCCCGGCGCGGCAGCCCCCTTGGCCACGCGAGCACAGGGTGTGGGGCCCTCGAGGCCCCGCCGCCTTCGCCCTTTCGCCTACTTATACCCCTCGGATATCTAAGACCTAAGACTCGCACCTTTTTCCTCCACGAAGTCCAGAGCCGCCGCCGTCGTCAACCCTAGATCGGGAGGGTTCAGAAGCTCCTCCCGCCACCCTGCCGGGGAGGGGAATCATCATCGGAGGGCTCTACATCACCATGCCCGCCCCCGGACTGATGCGTGAGTAGTTCATCCTTGAACTACGGGTCCATAGAAGTAGCTAGATGGTTGTCTTCTCCTCTTGTGCTACCATGTTTAGATCTTGTGAGCTGCCTAACATGATCAAGATCATCTTTATGTAATGCTGCATGTTGTGTTTGCTGGGATCCGATGAATTTTGAGTACTATGTTATTGCTTCATATTATATCTTGTGAGTGCGTTGTTTATGATCTTGCATGCTCTCCGTTGCTAGTAGATGCTCTGGCCAAGTAGATGCTTGTGACTCCAAGAGGGGGTATTTATACTCGATAGTAGGTTCATGTCCCTATTTAATCTGGGGTGGTGACAGCTAGCTCTAAGGTTGTAAATGTACTGTTGCTACTAGGGATAAAACAGTGGTACTTTATCTAAAGGTATTTGTATCACTTACATTACACACATTGCCTAATGCAATTATCTGTTGCTTGCAACTTAATACTGAAAGGGGTGCGGACGCTAACCGGAAGGTGGATTATTAGTCATAGATGCGGTTGGAACGGTCTATGTATATTGTTGTAATGCCCAAATGAATATCACACTAGCCATCATAACTATAGTATATGCATCATTATGCACTTCTTTATTCTGTCAATTGCCCAGCTGTAATTTGTTTACCCGCATGCATGCTATTATTATTTATGGAGAGACACCACTAGTGAACTGTGGACACCGGTCCTTTTTCCTCAAACTGATAAACAATCCTACTGCAATCCTATTACTTTCATTCTCTGCAAACAAACATCATTTTCCACACATACGTTTAATCCTTTTGTTACAGCAAGCCAGTGAGATTGACAACCTCAATGTCAAGTTGGGGCAAAATATTTTGATTGTGTTGTGTGCAGGATCCACGTCAACTACACGCAAGCTCTTTTCTGGCGCCGTTGACACCTCCGGGAAAACTCTAGTTTCATACTGGTTCGATAACCTTGGTTTCACAACTGAGGGAAAACTCGCTGCTGCACTACTTCATACCTTACTCTTGGGGTTTCCCAACAACACCACACCGGTGCATCAATGTGCCAAGTCGATTCAAATGAATTATTCAGAGGATGATACCACAATGCCATATTCTACTATGAACAGAACAATGCAAGCAAACATCTATTAAGCATGTTGTCCACCATTAATAAATTGGGACTGATCATAAGAGAACATGAACTACTAAGCATCCACCAATAGACATATACCGTATGCGAACCATCTAAGCATGCTCACATAAATGAGTATATGTACAAAAATGAAAACAAATAGAGTTCATTACCAGACTCTTACCCAACTCGAATTGTCATAGATCATCATTATTGCCTTTTCACTTGTGTGCTTCGAAAGATATGAAATAATAACCCAGCTCCACGCAGCAATGGATGGTAATAACCTCTGAAACAAACTATACAAAACCAAAGAGAAACAACAAATATTTTTGGGTTTTCGGATTTAGAAACTGAAAACAGAACAGCCTGTGAAGATGAATTTTTTCGAGTAACTTAACATGCCCAGGCCAGAAAACTCAAAACTAATGAAAATTGCGTACATATCTGGGGAACATGCACACGAAATTTCAGGTCATTCTGATTTTTCTGTGAATAGTTATGAATTAAACGGTGGACAGCAGAAATCTGTCCCTGCGCGAAACAGCAACAACAAAGCAAAATATTTTTGTGTTTTCGCATATGGAACCGAACTAAATATTAAGCATACTAATACTAGATACTACAGCAAACTAGCAAGAGAAATAACAGAAATATTTTTGGTCTTTTTGAGTTTTAAGAAAGTAATGCAAAGCATGAACAAATAAAAGAAATAACGAAAACGAAAACATGGATATGCAAAGTACCGAATGATAATGATATGTAGATGAGTGTGCTATCGGTATACCTCCCCCCAAGCTTAGGCTTTTGGCCTAAGTGGAGACCAACCCCATGGTGAGTATGAACTCCAGCCCGATGGGTCATACATGGTGTGATCATATCCCGGCTCGGCCGCGGTGGAGGAAGAACCGGAAGGCCCTGCATACCCAGGATCCGGGTGAGTAAAACCCGTGGTCTCTGGGGGCTGCTCAACATCCTACTCGGGCCCCTCCTCTTCTTCCTACTCATCCGGGACTGGTTGCACAACAAGTGCATCAATCTCAGCCTCCGAGAGTGACCAGCTGTCCCTGGCATCAAGATCAAACGAAGGCACATGCAACATAATAATTCTAACAGTTGTAGACTTCCTCCATACTACTCTCTTGGAGGAAGCTATCTCATAAAGTAGCTTACTCATGTTACTCTTTGCAGTAATAAAGTTATGCCTCTTCATGGAAATAATATCCAGCTTCCCTGGGGTAAGCTGAAAATCAAGAGGATGAGGCACTAAACCATGCATAGCTAACAAACGAGATGCAATAAGACCACCATAAATTCCACCCTTCTCGCGGTTAGTGGAAAGACGATAAGCAATCAGTGCACCCAAGTTATAAGTTCCATCACCACGCAAGGCAGCAGCTAGAAAAGCCAAATCAGGTGCAGCTAATTTACTTCCCGTTTTCCTAGAAAGCACACATTTGGTGATAAAATAAGCAAAGTATCGAATAGATGGGAGGTGAATGCTTCGTATTTTACCATGCTCATGAGAGAAGCTTTTCCCATTGCAGATGTCTTTGTAGAGATCCATCAATGGCTTGGGCTTCTCCTTCATTCTCTCTAGCGATCCCCACTGAGGTACTCGAATTGCTGCACAGAAATCAGCAAAGGGCAAATGGACAGTTTTGTTATAAATAGTATAATGAACCATGGGGTGATGTGAAGCCAAGTCACACTTGAAGTCCTGCACCACCGACATGGCTAACTTGCCATATTGGTCAGGTTCATCAATAGCAAAATTGCTTAACCCTGCATTGGAGATTAGATTTTGAACATCCTGGTAAATTCCTGCAGCTTGCATGAATTCCGAGCATGGGTAGATAGCTGGAAATACACCGTCCTCACGGTGAACTCCCATGACTTCATGCACAATGATTTCATGTTGACCAATAGGGTGTGAGTTCCATTCCATGTTCTGAAATTTTTAACCAATGTCATAAAAATTGATTTTTAGCCAACTAAATGAAGGAAAACTACTATAGTGACTTGCTAGAGGCTTAAGAATGCATCAAAACTAGTTATTCCAACTTGAAACAAGCATTCAAACTCACTAAACATGGCATCTACAGCAGCAAAATACTCAATATATAATCCACTAAACAAAATTCTATTTGGATGAGCGGAGGAGTCACATACCGGAGAGCAAATACCCCAAATCTCAGCAACAAAGATGGGCTGAGGAAGGAGATCGAAAATCCGAGGGCAAGAACAGCAAGAACACGATTTTTTCGAATGTGGGAGTGTTTGGTCGGGAGAGAGGAAGGCAGGGGAGGAAGGAGAGTAAGTGGGGGGCCATGTGGGCCCCACACCATGTGCTGTCACGGCCCAAGGCCTGTCGCGCCACCATGTGGTGTGGGGGCCTGTGGGTCCCCCAGGCCACTCTCTGGTCCTCCCAGGTCCCTCTCAGAAAAATAGGAATTTTGACATAAATTTTTTTAAATTCTGAGAATTTTTATTTCTGGGCATTTTCTGGATTTTAAGATATTAAATTTAATGCATGAAAATTATTTTTCAAATCATATCCAATTAAAAACTATGCAAACCAAGTAGTATTACAGTAGGTAAAGTAAAGAGGAGAAGAAAAATGTTGTGTAGCACTTCCATGCTCTTAAAACATATTTGTTAGCAAGGTTGATCAAGTCTTGCCACCAAATAAATTTTAGATGACATAAAAGGATTCAAATATTTTGAGACACTCATGTTACCTTATATGGTATTGATATGGATCCAATAACAAGAGTTTTGAATTCTTCTTTATAAGGGCAATCAATACTTCCCACTTTGATGGACTTCACATTAGTAATTGTATTAACTCCAGGCATTTTATCCATTTTCTTGGGGAAATATAAAGTATGTTACTTGTCATTCACATTGAAAGTTACTTTTCCTTTATTGCAATCAATAACAGCCCCTGCAGTGTTTAGAAAAGGTCTACCAAGAATAATAGACATATTATCATCTTCAGGCATTTCAAGCACAACAAAGTCAGTCATGATTAAACAATTATTAGCCACTTGAAGAGGAACATCCTCACAAATACCAACAGGAACAGCAGTAGATTTATCAGCCAATTGCAAAGATATATCAGTAGGTATCAATTTATCAAGGTAAAGTCTCTTGTAAATAGAGAAAGACATAACACTAACTCCTGCTCCCAAGTCACATAGAGCAGTTCTAACATAATTATTTTTGATAGAGTAAGGAATGGTTGGTATACCTGGATCACCCAGCTTCTTTGGAACCTTGCCATTGAAAGAGTAATTTTCCTTTTGTTAGACACAATATCTTTCATATATTTTGAATAAGGAGGCAATTTAATAGCATCAATCAAAGGAATTTGAAAGAACAAAGGTTTCATCCATTCACAAAATTTATTATAATGTTCTTGTTCTTTTGTTTTAAGTTTCTTACCAGGGAAAGGCATTTGTTTTTTAACCCAAGGCTCTCTTTCACTACCATGTTTCTTAGCAATGAAATCTTCCTTATTGTACTTCTCATTTTTATTTAGCTTTTCTGGTTCCTCTTCTAATTCTTCTTTATTAGAATCATCATTATTATCATTGTTATTAGAACTATCATTGTTGTGTTCATTACCACTTTCAGTTTCAGCATCAGAAATAGATATACTATTGGGATCATTAACAGGTTCAGAGGATTCTACAACAGTTTTGTGTTTCTTCTTCTTTTTCTTAGAAGGAGCACTAGGTTCATTAACTCGTTGAGAATCTTGTTCAATTCTTTTAGAATGTCCCTCAAGATATAAAGGATATTGAGTAGATTTACCACCTCTAGTTGTTACTTCACAAACATGTTTTTCTTTAGCTATAGAGGCATTTACTAACAATTCTTTTTGCACTTTAGTAAGTTGATCAATTTGAGTTTGAACCATATGAAAATGTTTAATGAGTATTTTAACATCATTGGAGGTTCTATCAACAACATCATGCAAGTTACTAATAGCTTGAGAGTTTTCCATTAAATGATTCTCAATTCTCATATTAAAATTTCTTTGCTTAGCAATAAAAGTATCAAATTCATCTAAGCATTGATCAGGAGGTTTAGAGTAATGAATATCTCTATCATCAAACCTTTGGAGAGAGTGTACCTCAATTAATGGTGTAGGAGGGATTGGCTTACATAAGTCTTCTATAGGAGGTAAGTTCTTCACATCTTCAGCTTTAATACCCTTCTCATTAAGAGATTTCTTGGCCTCCTTCATCACTTCATTATTTAATTAATTAATACCCCGCTTCTTCGGTGTGGGTGTAGCTGTTGGAGTAGGTTCAGGAATATCCCAATCATCATGATTCTGGCATATTTTAGCTAATAATTCCTCAGCTTCTTCGGGAGTCCTTTTCCTGAAAACACAACTAGGATTTAGCAGTTAGTCCACTATAAAATATATCAAGTAGATCATTTTTCTCCAAATCATGATTCGGCTGGCCTCTTAATATGGAGCAAAAACGTGTCCAAGCCTTAGGCAATTTCTCACCTTCATCTTGATTAAAATTATAGATTTTTAACAAAGCATCATGTTGAGCACTAGCAGAAAAATATTTCTGAAAGAAAGTATCAAGCAAACCCTTGGGACTAGTAATGGAACCAGGAGACAAATTATTATACCAAGTTTTAGCTTCTCCTTTTAATGAGAAAGGAAATAATTTAGTAACAAAGTAAGTGCGCATTTTTATGTCTTCAGAAAACATACCACTTAAATTAGAGAGTTCATTCATGTGTTCTACAACACTTTCATTTTCAGTTCCACAGAAAGGTTCTCTTTCAACAATAGCTATGTGAGCTAAATCAATAGAGAAATCATAATCTTTATCTTTAATGTTTATAGGAGATGTAGCAAATTTGGCATCGGGAGATAATTTATATCTAACAGCATGTTTTTCAAAAAGACTTTTCATAGCACTAGCATCTTTAGTAGCATTAATCTCATCAACAAAATTATCATCAAGCTCCACATACATTTCATCAGGATCATCAGGAAAATACTCTCTAGACTCAGGTGAACTAGCAGAAGTATTAGAATTTTCAGCATTTTCAGTTTGTTTAGATTTATCAATTATAGCATCTAGAAAAGGTCCTAAGGAACCATTTTCATCAAGCACAGCAGAAGCATCATCACAATTTTCAGAAGCATTTTCAGATTCAGCAGAAGTAATAGTATGAGTAGCATGCAGCGGTGAAATAAGCTTACTCATCACAGTTGGAGAATCAAGAGCAGCAGCAGAGCTCAGAGTTGTACCTTTTCTTGTAGTGGATGGCATGATGTGAAATTTCTTATCACCAGGCTTTCCCATGATGAATGAATTCCAGCGAACAATATCAATCTCAGGTGAACTTATAAATAAAATAAAGCTATGCTCCCCGACAACGGCGCCAGAAAATAGTCTTGATGACCCACAAGTATAGCGGATCGCAACAGTCTTCGAGGGAAGTAAAACCCAAATTTATTGATTCGACACAAGGGGAGACAAAGAATATTTATAAGCCTTAACAGCGGAGTTGTCAATTCAGCTGCACCTGTGAATAGACTTGCTCGAGACAGATTATCAGTAGCAACAGTTTTATAGCAGTGACAGTAGAGCAGCAGTAGAATAAAAACAGCAGTGATGATTATAGTAGACAGCAGGATTAAAATACTGTAAGCAAAGGGACGGATGAACGGGCGTTGCATGGATGAGATACTTCATATAATAATCAAGTCATGGGGATTTGCAGATAAATAAGATAAAGCATCCAAGTATTTATTAACCATAGGCATGTGTTCCAATTTAGTTGTGCGTGCTCGCAATGAGAAACTTGCACATCATCTTTTGTCCTACCAGCCCGTTTGCAGCGGGGCCTCAAGGGAAACTACTGGTAATTAAGGTACTCCTTTTAATGAAGTACCGGAGCAAAGCATTAACACTCCGTGAACACATGTGATCCTCACATCACAGCCATTCCCCTCGGCTGTCCCAATTATTGTCACTTTGGGACCTCGGGTTCCGGACAGCAATATGTGTATACAACTCATAGATATGATCTTAAAACAACAATTATCTTCATGATACAATAACATGTTCAGATCTGAAATCATGGCACTCGGGCCCTAGTGTCAAGCAATAAGCATAACAAGTTGCAACAATGACATAAAACACCGATAACGGATACTAGGCACCATGCCCTAATGATATTACAGCTATTACATGAGCGGTCTCATCCAATCCCTACCATCCCCTCAAGCCTACAGCGGTGGATTACTCACACATGGATGGGGGAAACAGGTATGGTTGATGGAGAAGTGGTGGCGATGACGATGGCGATGATCTCCTTCGATTCCCCGTCCCGGCGGAGTGCCGGAACAGGAACTTCTGGTCCCCGAATTGAGTTTCGCGGTGGCAGCGGCGCTCTGGATGGATTTCTGGAAAAGTCTCCACGTACCCGTGTTTTTTAGATCAGGAGGGGCTAAACAGCCGAGAGGGGGGCGCGAGGGGGTGGCCGAGTCGTCCACACCCCCTCTTCGCGCGGCCAGGGCCCCACCCGCGCGAGCACGTGGTGTGGGCGCCCTGCTGGCCGCCCCCTTCTCGTCTTCTGGCTCCGGGAGTCTTCGGGCAAAATAGGCACTTTTATGATTTTTCTGGAATTTTCCCTAAAAGTTGATTTCCTGCACAAAAATGAGACACCAGGGCAATTCTGCTGAAAACAGCGTTAGTCCGTGTTAGTTGTATTCAAAAGACACAAATTAGAGGTAAAACAATAACAAAAGTGTTCGGGAAAGTAGATACGTTTTGGTCGTATCACCTTCCGGGACGGGGAATTGCCCCCAGAGCCATCTCCATCAACTCCACCGCCATCTCCATCGCCGTTGCTGACTCCTACGATGAGGAGTGAGTAGTTCTCCCCCGGGGCTGCGGGCTCTACCGGTAGCTATGTGGTTTATCTCTCTCTCACATGGTGTGATCTTTATGTGATCATGAGCTTTGTAATCTAGTTGAATATGTGATGTTACTCTTTATCTATTATGCACTCTAGAGGTTAATTTAATATGAACTCCGGAGTTATTCACGGTTGTGAAGGTGACAGTGTGCGCACCGTGTGTGATTCCTTTATAACGTTGTGGTGTGTGTTTACTCATACTTTGAGGGTTCTATGAAATTTATCTTGAGTTAGGATATGAAGTGTTTGAAGAGAAAATAAAAAAACCTATGGAACTTTATTTGCATGCTAGTAGCAATGTTATTAGTATGAATTCTTTGAACACCATTATTGCTAATGCTATAAAAAAAGTCTAAGCTTGGGGAATCTGGTTTTGATGAGCATGATATTTTTAGTCCCTCAAGCACGGAGGAGAAAATTTTCTTTGATGATACTTTGCCTCCAATATATGATAATTATAATCATTGTGATATTTTCAGTCCACCTACTATTGAGGATATGGTTTATGTTGATTATGATATGCCTCCTATATATGATGTTTACAATGATGAATATGATATTTTCAGTCCATCTACTATTGGGAATAAAACTAATTATGATTATTCTATGCCTCCAATTTATGATGATTACAATGATGGATGTGATAGTTTTACTCCCACTGTTATTAATAAAATTGATTATGCTTATGTGGAGAGTAATAATATTATTATGCTTATGGATCATGATAAGAATGCTTTAGGTGATAGCTATATTGTTGAATCTATTCATAATGCCGCTGAAAATTATTTTGAGAGAGTAAATTATGGTTATAGAGATCTTCGTGTTACTAAATTTCTTCTCTTTATGATGAATGTTTTGAGTTTTCTCTTGATTTGCTTTTATTTGCTGGGTACTTTAAGACCTACTGGTTATTATGAGAGAAGGAGACATGACTTCATATATCACAATAATATTAAGTCTCCTCTCTTTATGTTGAAATTTTTGAAGTTGCACTTGTTTTGCCTTCCTATGCTAGTCACTTTGTGCTTTATTAATTTATTTTCTTACAAGGTTCCTTTGCATAGGAAGTGTGTTAGATTTAAATATGTTTAATATATGTTTCTTGATGCTCTCCTATGTTTTTCAACTCTCATTTTTATAAGAGCATCATACAAATCTCCTTGCCTAGCTAAAAGGCTTTAAAGAAAAGCGCTTATGGGAGACAACCCACGTTTTTATTTCTGTTATTTTATTTTGTTGTGTCAAGTAACATGTCTAACTCTGTAGCAATTCCCTTGTATCTTTATTTTATCGCATTGTTGTGTCAAGTTAAGCCTCTAGTAGAAAGTTGATGCTAGATTTGGATTCTGCACAGGAACAGTTTTCTGCTGTCCACCGTTTAATTCGTAAGAATTCACAGAAAAGTCAAAATGACCTGTGAATTTTTGTGCGTGACCCTCGCATATGTATGCAACTTTCATTAGTTTTGAGTTTTCTGATTTGAGCAAGTTAAGTGCCTCGAAAAAATTCGTCTTTACGGACCGTTCTGTTTTTGACAGATTCTGCCATTTATTTTGCATTGCTCCTTTTGCTGTTTTTGAATGGATCTTTTTGTTCCATAAAATACCAGTGGCTGTAGCTAATGTCCAGTAGCATGTGTAATGATTTTGTCCATCCAGAATATGAGAATTTTTGATTATGCACTAACCCTCTAATGAAGTTTACTTTGAGTTTGGTGTGGAGTAAGTTTTCAAGAATCAAGAGAGAAGGATGATATGATGTGATCAAGAAGATGAAAGAGCCTAAGCTTGGGGATGCCCCCGTGGGTCACCCAAGCATATTTCGAGAAGACTCAAGCGTCTAAGCTTGGGGATGCCCAAGGCATCCCCTTCTTCATCAACAAACTATCAGGTCCTCTCTAGTGAAACTATATTTTAATTCCGACACATCTTATGTGCTTTACTTGAAGCGTCTATTTGTTTTTGTTTTTGTTTTTTTCATTCTCTGAATAAAATGGATCCTAGCATTCCTTTGTGGTAGAGAGACACGTTCCGCTTTTTCTTAAGAATACTCGTATTCTTCACCTATATTTGTCGAGTATTCTTCTATATTACTTCAATACTATTAGCTCTTGTTTTTCATGCATCTCTTGTTAGAGCTATTAGTTTTCTTATGTTATACTCTCATATCTCATTGTTAAATACTTGGAGAGTTTATTTTTTAGATAAGTTGATTGGTGTTTGAATAGAACAGAAAATGTTAAATGTGACTTGTTCATTTGCCACAGTCCCTCATGGAGTGATTTTCATTATGCATTATAAGATCATATTTCTAGTTGGAATCTTTTTGCTTGTGAGTTCTAAGCTGCGGTTTTCATGGCACTTCCACCACCATATTTGCTAGCCTCTTCGGTACTTTGAATTGCCCTTTCTCACATTGAGAGTTGGTGCGTACTTCGCGGGTACATCCAAAACTCGTGGGAGATCTTCATCATGTTCTCCTACACATAAGCCAAATATCTTCCTCAAAACACCCACCATACCTACCTACTACAGCATTTCCATAGCTGTTCCGAGATATATTGCCATGCAACTTCCATCTTACATTACATGACTTGTTGTCATTTATCATTTATATATTGCCTTGCATGATTCTTTACAGCTGATGTGTGGCAGCAGCCTCTGTTTGCCTTCAGAGACCCAAGTTCAAATTCCCACAGACGGCGCCAATTGACGGGGTGTAAACCCGGCAAATCCCTCGGTTAGGTACCTTGGGTTTCGTATAGAGAGAGAAGTACGGCGGCTGGTGGTTCCGGACGGCTGACAAGTAAGGATTTACCCAGGTTCGGCCCCTCATTGTGAGGTAAAGACCTACTCCTGCTTGTCTGATCTGGTATTGATGATGATTACATGGTGGCCGTGATGGCGATGATGGACTCGCCGGGGTTTGCCCGGCTATCTTTCTGTCTATTGTGGGCGTGTTCTTTTTGTCTACCCCTCCCTGTCTTTATATATGCAGCCAGGGGGGTTTTACATGAGAGTCCTAATAGATTAGGAATAGGAGTCCTTGTCTTGTCCTTCAAGTTATTTCCTTAGCAGCTTCTTGGGCTTCGCTGGGCCACCCGATGGGCTCTATCTTCATTATATGGCATAGTGGGGGTTATACCCGAGGGGTATAACCACGTCACCTGCTACACTGGCAGAGGCAGCGTTTCATACATTATGTTTTAATCATTATGAGTTACTTGTCTCAAAAGTGTGTTGTCATATTAGAATGTTTGCCCCTAAAAGTGAAAAGAGCCATGGAGGCCATCGAAAAGAGAAACAGAAAAAGGAAAAAAATAGAAAAGGAGAAAAGAGAAAAAAAAGGAGGCAACATTACTACTCTTTATCCACACTTGTGCTCATGTTTAGCACCTTTACTCCATATGAGAGAGTTTTCAAGTTTTACTTGCATAACTATGTGGGGAATTTTACATTATAGAACTTGGCTTGTATATTCCAATGATGAGCCTCCTCAAAAGTGCTCTAGATCTTCATGAGAAAGCAAGTTGGATGCACCCCCACTAGTTCCATTGGAGAGCTTTCATACACTTATAGCTCTATGTGCATCCGTTGTGTGGCAATCACTACTCCTTGCATAGCTTCAATTATAAGACTTCCTCTTGTCTAATGATCACTTTCAGCTGTGTGTGACTTTCTTCTGTTGGCCTTCCAAACCCCCCTTATCATTCTTTTAGCCACAACATCCTGGTACCAGGAACCAACGCTGAACGCTTGCTTGTTTTTAAGTGAACAAATAGAGAGATGATTTTCTACGTGCATATTGTTATTGCTTGACTTGATCCTTTCACAAAGTTGTCATGAGTGTTGGATGCATTAGATGATTATATTGTTGTTCTTGAAGCTTAAATCATCTTTAATATCTACTTTGCACGGTTGATTGTTCTCTAGTATTGATTCATTAAAAGTTTTACTTTGTTCTTCCTACTTGTTTACTCATTACTCATTTGATATCAATAAAAACTACAGCTTTTATTCATTTGATCTCAATTTACATGCATTACATTATTATATGATTAAGATTGTGTGAAAGCATGTCACTTCAGAAATTATTCTTGTTATCGTTTTACCTACTCGGGACGAGTAGAACTAAGCTTGGGGATGCTTGATACGTCTCCAACGTATCTATAATTTCTTATGTTCCATGCTTATATTATACCAATTGCTACATGTTTTATATACACTTAATATGATTTTATGCATTTTCTTGGACTAACCTATTAACAAGATGCCACAGTGCCAGTTCCCTGTTTTCTGCTGTTTTTGGTTTCAGAAAAGCTGTTAAGGATATATTCTCGGAATTGGACGAAACAAAAGCCAAAACTCCTATTTTTCCCGGAACCATCCAGAACACCGAAGAGGAGACGAAGACGGAGACCGAGGCGGCCTCACCTGGTGGTGGCGCGGCCCCACTTCTGGCCGCGCCACCACATGGTGGGGGCCCCTCGGGGCTCCACCGCCTTCGCCCTTTCGCCTACAAATACCCCTCGACGAAATAAGACCTAATACAAAAGTCCTTTTCCCGAGAAGAGTTCCGCCGCGCCGCCGCCATCGAAGACAAGTTTCGGGGGACAGAAATCTTTGTTCCGGCACCCTGCCGGGGCGGGGAATTGCCCCCGGAGCCATCTCCAACAACTCCACCGCCATCTCCATCGCCGTTGCTGACTCCTACGATGAGGAGTGAGTAGTTCTCCCCCGGGGCTGCGGGCTCTACCGGTAGCTATGTGGTTTATCTCTCTCTCACATGGTGTGATCTTTATGTGATCATGAACTTTGTAATCTAGTTGAATATGTGATGTTACTCTTTATCTATTATGCACTCTAGAGGTTACTTTAATATGAACTCCGGGGTTATTCACGGTTGTGAAGGTGACAGTGTGCGCACCGTGTGTGATTCCTTTATGACGTTATGGTGTGTGTTTACTCATACTTTGAGGGTGCTGTTGTAGCCCTACGCAATGAATGGTGTTTATCATCCAACAAGAGAGTGTTTGAGAGTAGTATTTATTATTCAGCTTTGATGTCATTGTTGAGAATGTCCACTAGTGAAAGTACGATCCCTAGGCCTTGTTTCTAAGGATTGAAACACCGTTTACAACAAGTTTTGCTACATGTTTGCTTGCTGCCATTTTTATTTCAGATTGCAATTACTACTTATAATCATCCATATTACTTGTATTTCACTATCTCTTCGCCGAACTAGTGCACCTATACATCTGACAAGTGTATTGGGTGTGTTGGGGACACAAGAGATTTTTTGTATCTTAATTGCAGGGTTGCTTGAGAGGGATATCTTTGACCTCTACCTCCCTGAGTTCGATAAACCTTGGGTGATTCACTTAAGTGAAACTTGCTGCTGTTCTACAAACCTATGCTCTTGGAGGCCCAACACTGTCTACGAGAATAGAAGCGTGCGTAGACATCACCTATTGAAGAATTATGTGAGCCAATTCCTCATCCACCCATAATTGAGGAACACTCTCTCCAAAGGTTTGATGATAGAGATATTCCTTACTCAAAACCTCCTACTCAATGCTTAGATGAATTTGATACCTTTATTGCTAAGCAAAGTAATTTTAATATGAGAATAGAGAATCATTTAATGGAAAATTCTCGTGCTATTAGTAACTTGCATGATATTGTTGATAGAACCTCCAATGATGTTAAAATACTTATTAAACATTTTCATATGGTTCAAACTCAAATTGATCAACTCACTAAAGTGCAAAAAGATTTGTTAATGAATGACTCTATTGATAAAGAAAAACATGTTTGTGAAGTAACAACTAGAGGAGGTATTTCTACTCGTGATACTTTATATCCTGAGGGACATCCTAAAAGAATTGAACAAGATTTTCAACGAATTAATGAACCTAGTGCTCCTTCTAAGAAAAAGAAGAAGAAACATAAAACAGTTGTAGAATCCTCTGAACCTGTTAGTGATCCTAATAGTATATCTATTTCTGATGCTGAAACTGAAAGTGGTAATGAACATAACAATGATAATGATAATTCCGATAAAGAAGAAGTTGAAGAGGAACCTGAAAAGCATACTAAAAATGAAAAGTACACTAAGAAAGATTTTATTGCTAAGAAACATGGTAGTGAAAGAGAGCCTTGGGTCCAAAAACAAATACCTTTTCCTGTTAAGAAACTTAAAACAAAAGAACAAGAACATAATAATAAATTTTGTGAATGGATAAAACCTTTGTTCTTACAAATTCCTTTGACTGATGCTATTAAATTGCATCCTTATTCAAAATATATGAAAGATATTGTGTCAAATAAAAGGAAAATTCCTAATGAGGAAATATCCACTATGCTTGCTAATTACTCTTTCAATGGCAAGGTTCCAAAAAAGTTGGGTGATCCAGGTATACCAACCATTCCTTGCTCTATCAAAAATAATTATGTTAGAACTACTCTATGTGACTTGGGAGCGGGAGTTAGTGTTATGCCTTTTTCTCTTTATAAGAGACTTTATTTGGATAAATTGATACCTACTGATATATCTTTGCAAATGGCTGATAAATCTACTGCTTTTCCTGTTGGTATTTTTGAGAATGTTCCTGTTCAAGTAGCTAATAATTGTTTAATCATGACTGATTTTGTTGTGCTTGATATGCCTGAAGATGATAATATGTCTATTATTCTTGGAAGACCTTTTCTAAACACTGCAGGGGCTGTTATTGATTGCAATAAAGGAAAAGTAACTTTCAATGTGAATGACAAGGAACATATTGTTTATTTTCCCAAGAGAATGGATAAAGTATATGAAGTTAATACAATTACTAATTTGAGGTCCATCAAAGTGGGAAGTATTGATTGCCCTTATAAATAAGAATACAAAAGTCTTATTATTGGATCCATATCAATACCATATAAGGTAACATGACTGTCTCACAATGTTTGAATCCTTTTTATGTCATCTAAAATTTATTTGGTGGCAAGACTTGATCAACCTTGCTAACAAATATGTTTTAAATGCATGGAAGTGCTAAACAACATTTTTCTTCTCATCTTTATTTTACCTACTATAATACTATTTGGTTTGCATAGTTTTAGTTGAATATGATTTGAAAAATATTTTTATGCATTGAATTTAATATCTCAAAATCCAGAAAATGCCCAGAAATAAAAATTCTCAGAATTTTAAAAAAATTATGTCAAAAATCCTATTTTTCGAGTAGGGTCCTGGGAGTACCAGAGAGTGACCAGGGGGACCCACAGGGCCACCACACCACATGGTGACGCGGCAGGCCTTGGGCCGCGCCTGCACATTGTGTGGGACCCCTAGGTCCCTCCACTTACTCTCCTTCCTTCCCAACCTTTCTCTCTCCCGACCAAACACCCAGCCATTGAAATTTTTTGTGTTCTTGCTGTTCTTACTCTGCAATTTCGATCTCCTTGCTCAGCCCATCTTTGCTGCTGAGATTTGGGGCATTTGCTCTTCGATATGTGACTCCTCCGTTCATCCAAATAGAATTTTGTTTAGTGGATTATATCTTGAGTATTTTGCTGCTGTAGATGTCATGTTTAGTGAGTTTAAATGCTTGTTCTAAATTGGAATAACTAGTTTTGATGCATGGTTAAGCCTCTAGCAAGTCACTATAGTAGTTTCCCTTCATTTAGTTGGCTCAAAATCAATTTTTATGACATTTGTTAAAAATTTCAGAAAAGGAAGATGCATAACCACACCTTTGAAGAAATCTTTTAGAGTGATGCACCAATGGTATCAAGGCCCTCAAGATCAACCACTCGCATTAGGCAATCTTACAATGAGAATATCTTGGCACCAAGCATTGGAGATGAGAGGGATGATGGGTTTCCAAACTCATCTTCCTTCCCATGCACTGACTTTTTGCGTGGTGCAGGGATACTTGATGATTTCTTGCTTCTTGTGCAGAGGGTAGGCTTGACTGCATATATGATGGACGAGAGTCCACAATATGTCAGGCTTATCAAGATTTTTGTTGAGAGCTTTACTTTTAACAATAAAATGTTCAAACCCACTGTTTCATTTAAGATATATGATATGCATATCACTATGCCTTTGAGTGAGTTTTGTGATGTGATAGGTACTGCACATTCGGGGACAACCAAGAAGATTCAAGGGGACCCGAGAGAGTTGACGCAGCTCTAGCGCGAGGTGACAAATGATGATACCCGCCGAGCGCAACGCGGCAAGATAAGGAACATTCAATTCCCAGCTATTAAATATTTTACTTACTACATTTGTACTAGCGTGCTTGGTAGGGAGAACACTAGTAACATCTCACACCATCATCTTGCTTTTCGTGATGCTGCACTTAATAATAACACTACATATAATCTTGGTGCTCTCATTGCTCGTCGCTTATCCACTAAGGGACCTATCTATGAAGGGATTATTGCCTCACGTATTGTTGCACATATGGGGCTTCGTATTGATCCAAATGATGAATTACTTGCTCCTTGTAGACTTGACCTTGCCGCAATGAAAGGTCACCAGTTTGTTACTACTAGCTGTACTGCAGGCCATTTTGTCTATAGAATGTTATTTGCTGACGGGGACGAGAGGGAAGTCCATTTGCCGCAGCCCGGTTTGTTCAGTCTTGACAGGAGGCCGTGGTCGCTCACGAAGGTGGAGTTGGACGAGAAGCTGAGCGTGCAGGGTTTCTATGGGCAGCACGGCGTTGAGGAGGCACCTGAGGAGGACTACACCGTGGATTACACCGCGCACTACGCCGGAGCGTCTTCGAGTTCGTACCAGGGCGAAGGTTCTTCGTCATACTACGGAGACACCCCATCTTGGGCACCATGGGATTGATCTCCACTTAGGACAAAAGCCTAAACTTGGGGGGAGGTATACCGATAGCTCACTCATCTATATATCATTATCATTCGGTACTTTGTATATCCATGTTTCGCTTTCGTTTTCTTTCTTTTATTTGTTCATGTTTTGTTTTACTTTCTTAAAACTCAAAAAGAACAAAAATATTTCTGTTATTTCTCTTGCTAGTTCGTTTAAGTCTGCAGTATTAGTATGCTTAGTATTTACTTCAGTTCAATATGCAAAAACCCAAAAATATTTTGCTTTGTTGTTTGCTGTCTAGCGCAGGGACAGATTTCTGCTGTCCACCGTTTAATTCATAACTTTTTACAGAAAAATCTAAATGGCCTGAAATTTCTTGTGCACAACCCTCAGATATGTATGCAACTTTCATTAGTCTAGAGTTTTCTGATCTGAGCATGTTAAGTGCCTTGAAAAAATTCGTCTTTGCTGTCTGTTCTTTTTTAGTTTCTAAATCCGAAAATCCAAAAATATTTGTTGTTTTTTCTTGGTTTTGTATAGTTTGTTTCAGAGTTTAACACCTTCAGTTACTCCGTGGAGTTTGGTTATTATTTCATATCTTTCAAGCACATAAGTGAAAAGGCAATAATGATGATCATTGACAATCCGAGTTGGGTAAGAGGCTGGTAATGAACTCTATTTGTTTTCATTTTTGTACATATACTCATTCATGTGAGCATGCTTAGATGGTCCGCATAAGGTATATGTCGATTGGTGGATGCTTAGTAGTTCATGTTCTTTTATGATCAATCCCAATTTATTAATGGTAGATGACATGTTCTATGCATGTTTGCTTGCACTGTTCTGTTCATAGTAGAGTATGACATTGTGGTATTCTCCTCTGAATAATTCATTTGAATCGACTTGGCACATGCTCACACATGTATATGACTGAAAACAAAAAGTTAATTAAGGCTTGATAATTTATTTTGTCTCAGAGTTCTAGTATCATTTTTATGTCTCCGTTAATTTTATTTTGTCGCGAGCATGATTACGACGGTTATTACTCTCTTGAATTGTCGCTTCCCCATCTATTGCTAGTCTCCACTCGTACTAAGCTGTAAATGCGTGTGATTACAAATCCCTGAAAACCAAGTTATCCAAAGAGTGCACCATTCCTAACTATATTAAAGCATGCGTGGAGGCGCGGCACCATATGGTGTGGCCGACTCGGCCACCCCCTCGCGTCCCCCTCTCGGATATAAGGCCCCTCTGACCTAAAAACGAGAACACCCCGATCACTTTTTCCAGAAACACATTCGAGCGCCGCCGCCACCTCGAAACTCAATTCGGGGACCAGAAGTTCCTGTTCCGGCACTCCGCCGGGACGGGGAATCGAAGGGGATTATCGCCATCGTCATCGCCAACGCCTCTCCATCAACCATCATTGTTTCCCCCATCCATGTGTGACTAATTCCCCGTTGGAGGCTTGAGGGGGTGGTAGGGATTGGATGAGATCGTTTATGCAATAGCTGTAATATCATTAGGGCATGGTGCCTAGTATCCGTTATCGGTGTTTTATGTCATTGTTGCAACTTGTTATGCTTAATGCTTGACACTAGGGCCCGAGTGCCATGATTTCAGATCTAAACATATTATTGTATCATATTATTGTATCATGAAGATAATTATTGTTTTAGATCATATCTATGAGTTGTATACACATATTATTGTCCGGAACCCGAGGCCCCAAAGTGACAGCAATTGGGACAACCGGATGGGATGGCTGTGATGTGAGGATCACATGTGTTCACGGAATGTTAATTCTTTGCTCCGGTACTTTATTAAAAGGAGTATCTTAATTACCAGTAGTTTCCCTTGAGTCCCCGCTGCAAACGGGCTGGTAGGACAAAAGATGATGTGCAAGTTTCTCATTGCGAGCACGCACAACTAAATTGGAACACATGCCTATGGTTATTTTATACTTGAATGCTTCATGTTATTTATCTGCAAATGCCCATGACATGGTTATTATATGAAATATCTCATCCATGCAACGCCTGTTCATCCGTCCCTATGCCTACAGTATTTTAATCCTGCTGTCTACTATAATCACTACTTTTGTTTTTACTCTACTGCTGCTGTTATTTCACTACTGTCACTGTTATAAAACTGTTGCTACTGATAATCTGTCTCGATCAAGTCTATTCACAGGTGCAGCTGAACTGACAACTCAGCTGTCAAGGCTTATAAATATTATTTGGCTCCCCTTATGTCGAATCAATAAATTTGGGTTTTACTTCCCTCGAAGACCGTTGTGATCCCCTATACTTGTGGGTCATCAAGCACCGATGCATAGGGGAGATCGAGCGCTGATTAGGGGACGCCGATTTATCGGAAAGAGGTTAGGGAACTGTTGGAGCCTTGTTTTGCCCTCTCTCTCACCTATTTTCTCTATCAGGGAGGCTATAGGGCCTCTGCTGGACATGCTCTAAGATGGAACCGGATCCTCTCTGACATTATGCACCCTTACGTTGGGTCACCGATAGGCGGGTCACTGATATGATGGGTCCCACATGTCAACAACTGAAAGTCAGAGAAAGTCCCACATGTCAGCCACCGGAAGTCAGAGAAAGTCAGGATACATAAAACATAGGAATATCTAAAATACAGGAATTTTACGGTTTGCAACTGTAAAATAGAGGATTATAAAACATGGGGAAATTGGAGGAATTGTCGTTTGAATGATACAAAAAAACACATGAAAAGTGTCTCAATCCTATAAATTGAGTCTAAAAAAGAGGTTAGAGTGGATCTTCAAATTCCTATAGACTTGAGGCATAAAAATTTAATCTATGGGGCTTTGGTACCACAATTTGTTTGAATCAAAGGCAGTCCAGAGGCAAAATTTTCAAGGATTAGAATCCTATGAAAATCTTTTGAATTCCTATAATCCATAGAGGCCCTAAGATGTAAAGATGTAAAGGACCACTCTATAAACATTTTTTCTATGGAGTTCATTTGGTTAAAAAATACTCCGAAAAATTATGGAATGTTTTCTTACACTACAACCCATAAGAATTCTAGCAAGAGGATGGACCTGATAGAATTCGCAACTCCATAGAAAATTCCTATGTTTTTCATGTGCTCCAACCAAACAACTAGTGTTACTAATTCCTGTGTTTTCAGTTCTTGTAGGATTTCACATTTCATGACAATCTATTACTACGTTTTCCAATTCCTGTGATGGTTTTCTATTCATGTGGACCAAAGAGGCCCTAAAATGGTGGAAACCCGAGAAGAAAAGTAGTAGTCTTATATTTATATTTAGAAATGAAGTGAGTAGAATGCACTTTGTGCAATTAGGAATTTTGTAAGCAAAAATGCATCAAAGTTAGAGCATCTCCACCGACATGCCCAGTAGAGCTTCCAATAGTCTATTGGGCGCGTCGGCATGAAATCGACCTCAACGGTGAACCCAATAGCAAAAAAAATACCAGACCGCCCCAAAAGAACGGCCAGCAACCTTGCTTCACGCCAAGTTTCTAGGGACGCAATCGGGCGTGTCGGCAACCGCAGCAACATGTGCCACGTCGTATCATGACATGCGGGACCGACTCGTCAGCGACTGAGCGGCCGTAGGAGGATTTTATTATGGAACCTTGCGTCACGCCAAGTTTCTAGGGTCGCAATCGGGCGTGTCGGCAACAGCAGCAACATGTGCCACGTCGTATCATGGCTTGTAGGATCGACATGTCAGTGAGAGAGGGGCCGCATGAGGATTTATTGTGGCTAGTAGGACTGTTTTAATGATGCAACGACTCCGTAGGCTGGAGTAGACGACACGGCACATCGAGCGCATCACTGAAATCTCAAGCGGTGGCGCACACGCAACGTTGGCGGCAATGCGTGTGGCAGACAAGATGGTGGAAGCTTTAATGCGGCGCCAAGTTCCTCCGCTCCCCACACCGTCTTTAAAACGGCGCCTGGCACGCCTCTCCTTCCCACACCTCTCCACACAACGCGTCCTCTCCCACCAAAAACCTAGTAGTAACATGCCATGTCTGGTAACCGTGGCAACCGCAAGCCGCGGCCGGTGCTGAGCGAGGATGAGATTTCCCACCACGAGGCGGTTGGCGAGGACCGTCATGTTTGACGCAAGCGTGCCATGAACCCCGAGCGCCTCCGGGGGTAGGTGGAGTAGCGCCACCTCAATGAGGATCGTATGTTGGGCGAGGTGTGGCGCCACAACATGCATCGTGAGGAGGAGGAATGGAATGCGTCACAGGAGCGAGAGCATCGCCTCCTAGACGAGTACCGGCGCCGCCGCCAATAGCAGATGACAATTCTGTAGTCTGATCATTAAGGCATGCAAGTCATGCTGTCGTTGGAAACCGTCATCTTCCTCGATGTTGGCATGTAGTGTTGGCCAGACGCTGGAGGGTATCGCCGGTCACAGGATAGTTTTTCTTCTCTCTCGCTTGCCACCATCGCCGCATATCTAGGGTTGAGGGCTTAGTTTAAATTTTGTTGAATATTGTTGAAATTTGTTAAATTCCTACGAATTCAATGAAATGTCGCCTCCGTTTCATCCGTATCTGAGATTTTTTATTTCTAAAAAGACATATTGAGAGCGCCCAATAGAACTTGTTTGACACTACTGCCACATGCTCTATTAGACACGGCGGTGGAGATGCTCTTATGAGCTGAAAGAGCGTTTCCAGTGGCGTCCTCATATAACGTTTGGAGCCAGGCTACTATAGGGACGTGTGCACGAGTTATCGTGTAAGGGGCACCTTTTACTATGCTCTCTCACCTTTTCAGTATATTGATGAAATTAAACATTTTGCTAGATACAAATCAAACACTTGCATGCTTGGTAGATTTGAACAAATAAAAATAGTTACACAACAATTAGAACTAAAGAGAAAACTATTAGTACAATTCAAATAAATTGAAAATCAAGTAGACAACGTGCGCAAATCCTTATGTCACTCGTAAATGCTACATTATAGGTTGACGTGAACAATTTTATCATAGATCTCCGATGAGGAAATCAGCCTACTCCGCCAGCACAAGGTGGTCTATAGTAGCGAGAGGATCTTGACGATCATACGGTGTGGAACACCTTGCAGTCAATACAGGCGCGCGAGGTCTATGCAACGCTATGTGGATGTGGGGCAACGAGAATTGACGCGAAAGCCTTGGCGAGTGACTGGGTGAAGGTGGGCTATGGGGCAAAGTTTTGTAACCGGTGAGCGACGGGGCGTGGCGGTGCTTGGGAGCGGTGACCAGGAGGCGGCGAGTAAAAGTAGGTGAATGAAGAGGCTGAAAAAGTAGGAAGGACAAATAGGGTTTGACTGACTCGCGAGCTGCTTGTTGAACGCGCTAAGTAACTTTAAACAAATTAATTAACTGTGCAGTACAACATAAAACGGCTATGGTGCCGCAAATTGGACGGTTTTATGCTCGGCACGCCCCGCGGCACTATCGGGCACAACAATGCTCTAACGGGTGCATACGCATCAGTTTTTGGTGATGATTTCTGCGGTACGTGGTGCAGTTAAGTAACGTGGAAAATCCGCACGGAAATTGCGAGTTGTGTGACATGTGCGTCCGCAACATTTTTGGGCAAACGATCTGACGACGATGAGAAGTGAAACCATTTTGCCATGGCTTGGATGGCGCGCAGTGCCGAAAGGAAGGGGGAGAAAAGAAAAGCGAGAGGATGGAGAGGTACAGAGGGATAAAGTGTAGTGTAGGGCAGGTCAGGAGGGAATCCAGGATAAGGCCGCAGCACAGTACAGTATGGCCCCCTCCCTGCCTCCTGTGACTCGCTGACGCCTGCTGTGGTGCGGCGTTCAGAAGAAGAAAAAACTTGAAGGGCACGGTACGGAATCGCTGCACGGACTTGGCCCATCCGATGCGAATGCGATGCGACCCCTTCTGAGTAAGCTGGGCGTTCGGTTTATTCGGTTTGTTTGATCCGGTCTATTCGGTCTCCGACAATTTCGGTTATCTAGAAATGCTACCCATATTATGTTCGGTCTTTTCAATCTTTATGTATTCGGTCTTCGGTCTGTTCGGTCCGGTCTTCGGTCATGACCAAATCGACCAAATTAAGAAATGTCAGCGCGAGTATATATATATTGGTAGCAAAAAAAATGACAGCGTAACACCATTCGGTGACATCACAAACTTGGAAACAATGGCAGCAAACGTTGCACAAATACATACAAAATTTATAGCACAACAGCATACGATGGCAACATAAAATGGTAACCCAACTGCATATAGTAACTCACCGCTCACAAATCTGAGATAACGAACAAGGCATCAACCACTAACTGTTTTTTGTTGAGAAAAGGCATCAACCACTAACTAAGCCATGGAGCAACGAGCAACCAAAAAATAGGTGGAACGCTCGCTAGCATATAAATTCGGTCATTCGGTCTATTCGGGTTATCTAGATGTGATGACCAAATTTCTAAACTAATTTCGGTCTTTTTTAATATACTACCCAAATTTGTATTGGTCTTTTCGGTCTCGGTCAGTTCGGTTTCGGTATCGGTTTTTTCGGTTTTGGTTTTCGGTCATCTGTTTTTATGCCCACCCTTACTTCTGAGCGTCTGCTCCTCCCCTGCTCATCATGTCTCGTCCGTCGTGTGGGGGCGCGCGCAGCACGGTGGTGAGTGCCTGATTGACCTCCGCAAGCCTGCGGCGCGGGATAGAAGACATGATTCTGTCGCTAATCTCGTTGCTGTTGCCGCACCGAACTTACATTGGTTTACCGTGTCACTCTGTACGAGGGCATCTTATTTATATGTAAAAGAAAATAGTAATTCGAATTTTTCGGCTTTATTACCTAAATAGTTTTAAGCATTACACACGGGTCTCTGCATAACGAAGATGCACACAGTCGAAAGGTTCGAAGTTCAAAAGTAAATAAAGTAGGCGTATTACATATATCTAGATGAGAAAATGTAAAAACGCCTATGGTGGTGGAGGGCAGTGGCGGAGCCGCTGAGCGACGTAGCCTGGGCAGATTAGGAAGGCTCCTGGCCAACAACCTTTTTGCCCATTAAAATAGTTGATTAATTCCTCATTAGCAGCTACAACTAGCAAGAGATTCTAGAGAGGGGCTGAAGCTCCGCCACCGGTGGAGGGCCGATCCACAAATAATGCTGTCATCCATGTTGTGATAAAAAGACTCTCGCTGTATCCTCCAATATTGTACACATCTCCATAAAATAGGTCTCGGTGCTCCACTCTTTATAACGGAGACCACAAATGAAGTGCAGCAGTAGTCCGGTAGATAGTCTGCATAAGAGAAGATTTTTTATCATAAAAAAACTTGTCATTCGTACAAAGCCAAAGCGACCATATTATGTCCCGTGCTGCCACCCTAACAAATTGTTTAAACCTAGCGTCCACACCATTGAGCCATGCGCCAGAAATATTAGCGACGCTTGATAGTGGGTATAAGGTAGAACCTATATGGATGATTGACCATATAGAACTAGCAAATTTACATTCGAAGAATAAGTGCTTAATTGTAATGGTAATTCGAATAAGGCAAAAAATTGAAAATTCCATTCGCAAAACATGATTACTTACGTCAAAAATAACTTTAAAAAACATCATGTATATTCTATATTCGTTATAGATTTGTCTTCCTTGTCCTGAAATCAATTAGAATCGTTTCGAGGCAAAACCTTTTTATACGAATATAATACTGAACCATCTTTGAGTGCAAGAAATATTCATAATTGTTTCTCCTTTTTAAAATTTATTAATATGTTGAGCATATATCAGGTGCGGCGGTACCTATGAGCTACAAAATTTGTGTTCCAACCGTAGGAAAAAAACAGAGGAAAAGGGCCACTAGACAATATTACCATTTGGTGTCCAATGGATTCATACAGAAATATTGTCCCAACGGCGTCCCTCCGGACCAAGTAACTTTCCCTTACTGCTCAAAATTGCTGGCCCCGGCTTGGGGTGTCAGATAACAACCCGATTTGACATCAACATCGCTCATTGCAAAATTCTCCACTCCCTTCCACATTGCCGCCTGTCAAAACATGTCCAAATTCTTCCCTTCGGCTCTTGCTCGTCGATACCGTTGCAAATTGTATCTCTCCCATTATCCTGTCCACGCATCTTGTCCTACGCCGCGGCGGTCATAATGGACAGGACTCATGAGGTGTAACGGGAGTGTGTGTGTATAAGCTAATGGGTCGCAAGCATACTCAAATTCATATGCATTATTGACATGTTTTTTCCCATATGAATTTGTACTATAGGAGCATACACATGAATACATCAAAGGACCAAAGAAAGTTGAAGGAGTTTTTCCTTTACAATTAGACGATTCCTAAAGCAAACACAGGAAAGAAACAATCCAATTGGACTTATTTTTCCATTCCTTTGCAATGAACAAGACAAACCATTTACATAATCTCACTTTTCCCCTAACATTCCTCTCTATTTCCTATTCCTGCATTTTGAAATCTTAAGAATCAGACAAGGCGGTGGCAAAAAACGCTGACCCAAACCCAGTGGGATTGAAACGTCCAACCAGGATAAATAAAGCAAATGCCGCAAGAAAGGCGACAACATGTGTCTGACACTCCGATTACGTCTTACTTGATCCGTTTTTAAATAGAAGATGTTTTAAAAAAACTAAAACATCTTATTTTAAATAGAAGATAAATGTGAATCTAGAAAAAAGCTTAAATATCTTATTTTTTAAAAATGGAGGGAGTAACAAGTAAGCATGCGGTTGATAAACATGCAAACCGAGAAACCCTGGGGTTTTGTGGATTTTGACCTGTTTATACTCGTAAAATAGATCTAGTGACCATTTTGACCCCTTTTGCCAAGGTACTCCATAAAGAATTTTATGATCAATTGTATCTTCTCCTAAAAAAAAGATATCCATGCCATTGCCAAACACTTGCACTTCACGTGCGTGATTAGATGTTAACCAGCAAAGCATGCACGTGATGAACATGCAAATTGAGTAATAGTGCAGTATCATTTGTCCAGACAGTACTGTTTCCGTATTCACAGTGGTGGATAGTACTCCAGTAGCACTTGTAATTGACCGATGGATATCACCACCACGCGCCTTGGCATGATGCGCGATCACACTACCTGCCGGGTACTACAGTAGGGTTTAGGGAATAGGCTGAGGAGGCACCAGTTGTCTTCCACCAAGCCCTACACCTCTGTCTGCCTGCATTCAATCGACGCTAGAGTGCAAGGGACATCTGCACGCACGCGTACATAGATGGATGGATAATGAGTCTTGCGTTCTCGAGGCTCAAGGGCATTCTTGTCCCCCGATCCCATCCTTGCGCTCGCTCAGCCTCATCGATGTGCCCAATTCATTTCGATTGGCAGCTCCTCTGCTCCTATCATCTTCGCCGTAGACGAGCTCACGAGACTGGGGATATGTTTCAGTCCATGGACCAGCTCCTCTGCTCCTCGTTAGCATCTTCAACGTAGCCTAGGGATACACCATCCTGATCTTCGTTTGAAGTTGTGTGATTAAATCGAGCTGAGATGTCAGCCCCCGGGCCTCCACAGATCCCTTTATTTAAAATTAAATTATAAGTTTTTTAAAATCTGAAGAAAATCCACCAAGTTGTCAATGATGTGTGGATCCTTGTAGTCCAAAAAACGATAAATGTGTGATTTAGTTTTACACGTTTTACACGCTCTCAGATCTCTAAAATATACAACATTTTTCTTTTTTATGTAGCTCGTATTATAAAGAATTTTACATGCATCATTGCATACACCCCAAAAATACAGAATTTCTAAAAACATGTAAATATTGTTTTTGATTATTATTTTATAAATAGAGAGATCACTTAGCTCAGGAGGCAAAAGTATGTTCGGACTAAATCCTTGAGGAATGGATAGTTAGCATTGCCATCTATTTTTTCTTCCTCCGTTTAACTGTGTGCATTCTTGGTGTCCAGACATATTCTAAACATTATGTTGGTGCACGGGCAGGATGTATCTGGTGTCTTTTGAATATTGATAATTCCATCATCGAAAAATCCTTCGCGAATGGCTACATAGCATTGAGATTTCCAAGTATCTTTTGTCAAATCCACCCCCTTACATGAACTAATACCAGGCTTGGCACCTAGGCAAAACTATTTTTAGTTCTGATTTCTGAGGTTGGCATTAACGGAGATGGAGCCAAACGTGTGCAGGTTAGTCCCAAGCCATTCCGGTACCTAGAAGCTCTGACGGTTACTCGCCAAAGGCCATAGCGATGACCTATGATCGCCGATGGAAACAATAGTATCGATGTGTAGAAGTTCGGCTCCACCTATGCCGGCACCGACCTCAGGGGTCCAGATCTAAAAACAGTTGCGTCTAAGATAAAAAAAAGTCATTAGTTCAGATTTGATTTAAAAAAAACAAGTTTAGCAATACATGATCATGAGAGTGGATCTCACAGAAGATCATGACAATGGATCATCGCACGAGCCTAGTAATCACAAAAATCCTACGGATGCACGACCACGGGCTATGTTTGATGACATGTGGAGAGGTCTTACATGTGGCGTCCGTTGCCGCAATACTCCCAATTCCGTCCGAAGGCTTTCTCAAGAAAAAAAATTCCGTCCGAATGCTAGGGACTAGGGAGAGATGCGGGCTTGCTAGACGTTCTGTTGGGCTCATCCGGTAACTTTGCCGCTATTTGGAGCGCTGTTAAGAGGGTTTTACGCCGGTGCTCCCAATAGTCTTACAGTATTGAAATTGCGAGCGTCGATGAAGATTCTGCAGGTGTTGCGTTCCGGTTGATTTGAATGGTGCAGTTCATGCGAAAATTGAGGAAGGAAATTGTATCCACTCATCTGTCCCACCAGGAGTGCTTTAGACAAAAAAAATGTTGGACTTGGACTACACCCTCCGTGCTGGCTCGAAGGACGTGGATCGCGATTGTGTGATCCTTAATATTCATCGGCTGATGTTAAAGTTTTGTACGAATTGGTGGTTAGGCCTATAACTAAAAAGGTATTAATGCAAACGCGCCTAACTGGTTTGGCTTATGGAACTGCATGATTTCCGAAAAAGGTGAACGTGCCAGTGGAGATCGGATCCTTATATCCAGTATTTACCTAACCTACTAACTCCGATCCTGAAAATATGTCGGAAGTACAGTAGTATTTAAAAATTGTACTGTACCGTTCATTTCGAGCGACACATTTTTTGAAGCGAAGGTGATGGGGTATAGGATTCTTTTTCAGCAATTAAACGAGGACGTACAGTAGTTGGACTACGATTGTTAATTACACAGGCAGATCTGAGGTTGTGTTAAATGCCAGTAAATGTACTATTTATGAACTGTCTGCAGGCACGCACGCATCATTGCACTATCTGCTGCGGCGCTGATGCGCGTTCGCGGACGTGCCATGACATGCATGGATTTGCCTTGAATAGAAGCAGGAGCTAGCAGATCGAGCCATCATCAGCTGCCAATTCAATACTCCTACTCCGTGCATGCACCCGTACGTAGAGCATCCCAAGCTCTCCGTGTCCAAGCAGTATTACTGTTGTACTCCCTCCAATTTTTAATACTAAGATGTTTTAACCTTTTTTTCCAAATTTCTATCTAAACATGTTTTAGTGTCCGCATTCAGTCATTTGTGTGTGTATCTATACAATATGTGTAATAGCTAAAACACCTTATATTAAAAAAGGTGGGAGTAGCTAGGAGTATTCAGGCTGCGATTAACGGGTCTGTCATTCCGTGCATGCCCATCTACACAGAAGATACCGAGAGCGTATTTTTTATATCAAATATGCATTTTTTTTGTTAAACTAATGACACATTTGGTCCCTTCAAAAAACTATTTTTAAATATGGCCTCTCGTGTCGGCGTCAAATCTTGTTGGAGCCGAATATATACATTTTGGCTCGCGCCGAATAACTCTGCTCGTCCCAACTCAAATCCTACGTGGTAAGGTCGGCGCCATCGCCACTGGCGTCGAACAGTTTATTTAATGCCTATGCAGAGAAGTAACATTCATGCAAATGTCACTACCATCGATTTTATCGTCAAAGACCTAGGCGACTACTCTCTCCGTATCAAAATGTAAAATGTTATGGACACTTTTAATCATTATGTATCTAGACACGTTTAAATACAAGATTCATTTGAACCTTGCACTAAAACATGTCTAGATATATAATGATCAAAAGTGGCCACAACATGTTACATTTTGATATTTTGATACGGAGGGAGTAGGTCGGAGATGCTCCGTAACCAGCTAGCTAAACCTAAACATGCATGTAAGTCTCTCCAACGTGGGCAGTATATCAGACTTATTTTTTTGGTACATCTACGAGTGGTTGCAACTTGCAACACAAAGTTACCTAGCTTGATGCGCATCTACACATCTCTTTAGCTAATACAGACGCACACACCAATTATGGAAATTAATAGAAGGAAAAATAGATAACTACTTTATTTCTTGGATTCAATTATTGTAGAACTAATTTATATATTTCAAACTATACAATATGGTTGTATTTAGATAGAAATATCGGAAACTCACTCAATCTTCCAAACTCATATGTTCTTGATAAAATAAACATTTTTAAAAAAATAGTATAACACTTCACAAATTCTGATTTTTTTGGAGAGGAACATATACAAATGTTCCACTTACTTGCCCAGTTAGATGGTAAAATGACATTTGGTCTGTTTACTGGAAAAAGACAAATCAGTGGCCTGGGTCGCTGTCGCTGGCTAGCCGGTCCTAATAGGGAGCAATGTGTGCTCGACGCTTCCAAAGTTCCAATACACGGCCAGACAATTATGCCGCACAGGCCTTAATGGGAACACGAGGCAGTCGTTGGCTTGGGTGTAGATGACACGCGGTAAAAAATATTGTCCCCGCGGTGGCAACCACAAAGGCCTCCCAATAAAAAAGTTGACCTCACTTTTTTTAACCGATATTCCTACCTAAATACAACCATATTGCATAGTAATAAATATACAAATTAGCTCCATAATAATTAAAGAAAAAATAAAACTGTTCCCACTTTTTTCTTTGTATTAATCTCCATAATAATTGGCGTGTATGTTTGCAGCGTTTGTATAAGGTAATGATAGATTTGTAGATAATCTAGCTAGATTTGTGTTGCAACTAATCGATCAGGCAAATGAATGTTGGATACGTATTTGTACCTTCATGTTATCATGTTACTCCTCCGTTTTTTAATATAAGATGTTTTAGCATTTGTCCACATTCATATATCTAAACTTGTATCTATATATGTTTTAATGTCCATATTCACTTATTTTTATGTGTATCTATACAACATGTACAATAGCTACTAAAACATCTTATATTTAAAAACGGAGTAAGTAGCTGCTAGCTAGTTACCCGACGAGCTAGTGCGTGAGGCGCGCGTGGACACTCTTTTTTTTTTTTAGAAAAGGGGGTGCGGATCCCCGGCCTCTGCGCGTGGACACTCATGAACCGTAGCATGTCTTGACATGTGCATGCATGTGGTTTCTCGATTTAAAAAATAGAACAGTTCGGTGCCAATGGACATGATGCCGACATTGTCATGTAGGATTTTAGTTGAATCGTGTGGGTTGTTTGGCTTCAGCAGGAAAAGGCGTCAATATAAGTTCGGCTCCATTAAAATTAGTGCCGATTCGAGGGGTCAGATTTAAAAATAGTTTTTAAAATAAATCAGATCATCATTAGTTTGGTGAAAAGGCCAGATTAGATAAAAAATACACCGAGAGCATGGTGAAATTGTGTGTGGAATCTGAAGCAACATGTGAGAGAAGAAACTGACTTGAAAAGCTTGGCCACGCTTCTTTTATTAAAGTCGTAGTAATAGTGACGCCACGTGATGAAAGAAACCAACAAAGACTGCAGCAACGTCTTTACTCTTTCTTGGCTCTGGCGAACTGGCGTCGCCCTGGGATAGGAGCTGATCTGCTGGCTTTCTTGGCTCCCCTGCTGCCTATCACTGTTCTAGCCATTCATTTTCGCGTCGCGTGCCGACGTATACGCATCTTGGCGCCATGGCCATTGGTGACGTTGATGTTCCGGATATATATAGTGGTTAGTAAAGAAGACCTTGCTCAAACTAATGGCGTGGTACAGTAGAATGTCGTTAGGTCTTCGTGGTACTATTGCATGGTCAATTTGCAAAAAAATGGGGTCAAGTATAGAAGTTAGAAGACAGACAATATCACCAATCAAGCGAAATATTGTAACGGAAATGGCACGGCCATATCATTATGTCGAGGAAGAAGACCGGCATAATAGAAGAATAGTATCTCCATGACTTTGTATGACACTCGATAGGACAAGGCTGGATCTGCAAAATGATACTAACACTGAATTTACTTACCCAGTCATCAGCCAGCAGGTTCCATCTCCTGCCGATGTACTTGCAGCTTGTAGGACACAAGAAGACATTCGCGCTTGACCAGACATGTTCTGTGTAATTACCATAGGCCGCCTCTTGTGTTTATAAACAGCATCAAAAATCATTTGCGGGGCAGCTTCCCATGTGAATAAGTGATTATCTTCTTGCTTGATCAAATATATGTGGTAAGAATGCGAAAACGAGACCCACTTATCCCACTTATTCAAGATTTTATACATGCCTAATATAAAATTTCAGACCAAAACTTTGTACTAATCATGTATAAAATTGAGAATAAGTGAGATAATTAGGTCTCGTCTTGAGTGCGCACTAATCACTAGGTTGTGGCTCCTGTTGGGCAGCTTTTGGCTGAGCTGCATGAGCCTTCTGTCAAGTCATCTACGGTGCTTCCGAGGGAGCTTGGAACTTTGGAGTCCTTGGCGGTGGACATAGCACCACCTTCACCTCTGTCTGAGTCCTGTCAGCCGCCCGCCTGTATGGATAGTGGAGCTTTGGTTGCTTCTGTCACTCTCTCGTCTTTGAGTAATCAGGTTGATGAGACAGTTGTGCTGACGTCTAACTCTGAGGCACTCTTTGGTAAAAAGCTTTGCGACTTGCTCGTCGATTTGGAGGCGGTTTGTCCTGGATATGTCAAGGATATTGCTTCTATCTTGACGGGAGAGTCTTCGAAGGATGTTATCATGAAGGTGGAAAATTCTCTTTGTATGAGAAGAAAGAAGCATCATACGGAAATCTTTCTCTTTAGTTGATTGTGGGCCATTTTCAGATGTTGTGTTGTTAGTTCGTGGTTGTTATAGGTTGGACATGTTCGCCGCCGATCGGGTTGTTGTTGGGTAGAACGGGGTTGTCGCTTTGGGTGTTGCTTGTTTTAGGTGTTGCCCGTTATGGTTGTGTTGGCTCCTCCCGTGTTGTTGGTGTTTGTTGCATGGTTTTCGCCCGGTTTCTTCCACTAATAAACCGGACATCTTGTTCTTAATAAATGGTTGGGCAAAGCTTTTGTGCCACGGTTAAAAAAAAACCACCACACCCTGCATACATCACATCAGTTACCCTTTAGCGAACCAGCAATACCTTTTTTTAATGGGAGAACCATACCTTTTTTTGAGATTAATGGGAGAACCATACCTGAAGACTCCGAGCTGGCTTGCAGGCCAGATTTAGGCCAATGGTGGGCCTTGTAACTAACAGTGACTGCATGAGAGTTGTGGCGCGCTGGCCTGCTAGTTTTGTTTTTAAAAGTATGCTGCCCTGCTAGGGGTTCAACATTGGCTTGTAACAGAAGAAAAAAAGAAACGTTTGCCGCAAATATTGGATTGGAACTCGCTCGGGGTGGTGCGGAGGGAAGAGTCAATTCTCAAAATATTTCCAATTTGAGTTGTGAGTGTGGATCTGACATTCTTAGCCTCTTGTGTTCGCCATGAACATGTTTACTCGTCATTCCTCATCAATATTTGGTTGGAACAAAACCTTACGCGAGAGGCTTTTGATGCTTCTTATTTCTGTTTCAGTAAATGAGACCAGGGTTCATTTTGAAACAACAAAACAAGGTTTGTTCTTGCCACCACCAAGCGTTTGAGCCTTTATGTTTGTATTCTCTCGTGCTGAGTTCGAAGATCTAGCAGTTTCTTCGTCTAAAAAGTCATGCTTATCATCAACCTTCGTCCCGAAATATAAATGATTTGCTAGGCCAATTTAGTTCACCAAAACGTTTTATATTTTGGAACAGATGTAGCAGTATCCATTGCTTCCACAACTGAAAATATTAGCTCCAGTTGCTGTCATGTTGTTCCCGCAAGATGCATTAACAAGATATTTTAGAAAAAGTGGGATGCAAAAAAAATTCATACTGTAAGAAGTACTCACCCGAGAGTGAAGAAAAGATCAGTGTTAATAAGTTATTACCATCTCGTATCAGCAAGGGAAAAAGCTACTTACAACCAGAAGACTATAAGAAACCACTAATCTAATAAAGAAACTCCTCATTGCTGATAAGCATCATGCAACATGAGTACAAATTTTTTAAATGGTCGAGGCATCGAACATCTTCGGATAATGTGTTTGACGGTGGGTGATTATTAACCATGGCTCCGACGGATGGACCCCTCCAACCCTGGGCCGAATCCTTATCAAGGTGAGTTGTCAACTGCTTCCAAGGTGTTTATTGGCAATCAAAAACGGACTCACTTTAGACAGAAAAGTGGATAGGGCCACCCTAGTATTAGAATAACTCCCAAAACATTTTATATTTGGGAATCAATGTTGTAAATTATAAGATGTTTTTATAGGCTATTTGAATCTATGAAAACATATTATATTTTTAAATACTCCTCTGATCCAGAATAATTGTCGTGAGCACTGTACGTTTTTTAAACTAGCCTGTTGATTCCTGGCGACACTCAAAACGGATCGGAGGTAGTAGATGTAATTGTAATGAAGAGCTAGTGTAGCAAGCAGTTCCATTGGTTGAACTGGTCTCCAAAAACCAACACTAGATTCTTCGAGGATGAAATGGTTCCAAACAGTTCCATTACACAATAGGACCGACTTCAACGAGATTAAAGACGGAAGCAAGTAGAAAACATTATTTGAGTCTAGTAACAATGACCAACAATGCAACATATCTATAAAAAAAAAGGTCCAACCATAATAAGTTATATTGTGTGTAAAAGTATACAACCTTAATAGGAAAAAAGTAAAACATTGTGAGAACAGTTCCCTTTACCTCTTTTGTAGCCGGTTAACTAACCATCGGGTATGTGTAGGATAGCACATAGAGGACTTGATCAACCTCATGCCAAGAACCCATCGATTGGGTTGGAATACTCTCCACGTCAGGGAAGCGATGGAGATGCGTCCAGAAGAGGTTCCGGTGGCGGTTCCTCGTCCAATCTTCTTCCAGTGGTAGTCTTGTGGTTCTGTGTTTCTTGTTATGTCTTATATCATCTCTTGTATTTCACGAAACATCTCGAGGGTATATATAAATAGTTTTCAATCAAGACGAATGCGGCAGCATAAGAATCAACACAATCTGACGACTGAGGGGGTCTCGAGGACACATGGAGTGGCCTCGCAGGGCAGAGGGGGTGCTAGCCACTGGCCTCATGGTCATCGCCTCGGGTTAGTCCTATTTGTATGGCCTCCAGATCTTCATCTTCCATATATTGAACTTCCTTATTTTCCCAATTGTGGATTTGCTACCGTGGGGGAGAGATGCCCCCCACCGCCTCTGCTGGATCGTCCTTGGGATCGGGATTGGTATCTCGTAGCTCAATGGTGATTAACACGCAAAATCCAAATTTCCGGCAATTTCTGAACGCATGGACTGTGTTTTGCCGGCTACTTGTAGTTTCTCTGTTCCGTATCTACTAGTTGAAGGCCCGTGCGTTGCTACGGGTTCCAAATTTCTTCCATTCACCGGTGAGTCAGGAAATATGTGTGAACAAAGACAAATTCAGATTGCAAAATACCTAGTCATTTTCACCACCCACACTATGCTCTTTGTCATAAACACAAAATTTAGATTGCAAAATATCTGGCCATTTTCCAATATAATTTTGCAAGTGTCAAAGGCCCCAATGGAATCTATATTTTTTACTTACCTTTATTTCTTCTAAGAATATTGTGAAAGCTAGGAGTTCAACTCACAAGGTCCCGTTTGACAACACACTGCTCCATTGCAAGCTCAGGCAAGGAGCCTTATTTGTACTCATAGTGGCGGCAATGAACCGTGGATTCCACGTCTCAATAGACAGTGTCTAAATATGCTATCATTGTGTATCCAAAAACTAATGGCAAAGTCCAAACATCAATTGAATTTAGTTTCAATAACAAGCTTCATGATTTATCAAAATAATAATAAGACTCGTGATTCATAAAGGGAATAGAGCGTTCACCTTTTACTGTACTAAGAATGATGGAGTAGGCAAGTGCTACGTTCAACAGAGGTGCTTCCTAGTCTAAATTTTAACCGTACTTCCACATATCACAATACCAAATTACTCAGTGAGAGGCCTATTTCATAATTCGAAACCAAATTGGTCAGTTGCAATACGATATGATAAATCGACATAGTCAAATAGAGGCTAACTACGGAAAACGGGTACTGAAGTTGCAGGACAGACACATGCAATGCTAGGAAATCCTCTTAGACCAATATTTACAAATCCCTGAACGAAATAAAAAATGTTCCCTATAGCTGGGTGTTCGATTTGGTCAACTCCTATAGCCGGTGAAGAAACAAATTGATCAACGAAATCATCTCTAAGATGCAAAAATGGAGGGAAAGCACTGGGGTAACTATTTTCTTATGAAAGAACCGAATTCCAAAGGAGATTATACAAGAACATGAAAAAACCGGTTGATCATTTTCAAGTTCCAGAATGTTGTTTGTTTCATGGCTAAGTCAGTCATGTATTTGCACCTCCATACAAAAGAGATAATAAGATAAATCACCGTGCAACTTGAGCCAATTGAGCAATCACATAAGGTATAACCAGAGTATAATCTTTACTATTATTATTCAGCTCCCTTCAACTCAAAGTGGGTACGTTAGTTCTTTAAAGAGAAAATGCATATTCCAAGACTAACCAAGTTGTCCATACAAAACTCCTCCATACTGAGGTATTTTGCTCAAGCTGATTCCAGCAACCGTTGCATTTTCTCCAAACATATACCACAAATGAGTAACATTATTCAACAGAAAAGTGCTTGATGATACCCTTTCTCCTCGTAAATACATCAACTTGTCCGATGATCCCAGGATAAGAGTATGGCATGCTAGGAAATTATCCAGAAGATTATTCTCAACTATCTTTTATATCCATCCCATCAAGTGTCAACATATCTTGATCAAGAACCACAGATATGCCATCAATGTGTGATTATGGGAGAATCACAAGTTGATTCAAGAATCTACATAAATTAAAATCACATATGCTAAGATTGCCCACAACTTGTGTATAAGAAGGAATCTCAGTGTGTAACTCAAACCTGAAATATACATACGAATAAGAAAGTGTACATGGAACAAGAGTCTGTAGCGTTGAGCCATGTGAGCCATTAGCAATATCACCGGCTCGACTATGCAGACTAACAACAACATCAATATGAGTGTATCAAGTTAATTTGGCTCACCTCCATGTAAATAAGTAAATACGCTTACTACAGAAAAACCCTCAGTCCCAAATAAAGTAAACCTTAAAATTCATCCAATGTCCCCGATCAACACATGAGCACATGATTCTAATTTTGTAGGAAAATGGAAAGGGAAACCCCCAATTTTGCCCAATACTCCCAACCATGAATCACAGATTTCAATCAGGCAAATCTCCCAGAAAAAAGAAGAAGAGGCTGGTAGAAAGATTATGTTGACATTAGGTAACTCACGTTGCCTTGTACTCAAGATAAGATACAACCATCAGGGTTACAGTAGAAATTGAACAGATTTCATTTCAAAAGAATAGAAAGTCGTTGGTGCTTGATTAAGTCCACTCCAAACAATTAGGAGTATTGTATAAGACGATTATCAGTGTAAAAAGTAGAGATGTGAGAAAATCTCTTAAAGTTTACATGCTTACAATCAACTCAGACTAATAGAAAACAGGGCAAACTACAATTTCACCACCATTGGCTCTTCCATGAGACATAAGGAATCTCCCGTCCCAAATTTACAATATACAAGAGCAGATGGCAGGCCCATATGTAAATCCGAGACCAAGAACTTTCACCGGGCTTATTTTGTACAGAAAGCTAGAGAGCAGCTCCAGACCGCAGATAAATGCTTCCACTTGAACCAAAATACAAATCATGTGGCTTCGAAGCTAATTTTGTGGAAACAGGGTCAAATCAAGATACCAGTACACCATTATATTTATATCCAATGAATAAAACAAAAAAATGTCTAACAATGGTACAACCAGAAATCATATTTTCTTCTTTCAAACTGAAGAGACCCTAAGAGTTTCTATGAACTACAAGATGCCATACCTTTGCTTTTGTAACTATGAAGGTGCTTCAAAATGGCATCCCGTATTCAACATCTTTTGCAATTCCAAAGCGCATCTGGGTCTCGAATTGACTTCGCATCTCTTCCAGTTCTGTGGAAGTCTTACACTCCAAGAGATCTGTAGCTCACCGACTGCTCTTATCAATACACAAACATTGATGCTCATCCACCGTGATATGCAATCTCCCAGTGTGCAGGTATAAAGCAACCTGCAACTTATAACTTGTCTCATCCATGATTGTACAAGACCTGTAGCTCACCAGTAGTGTAGCCTTCTCCAAATACGTACCAACATATGCAACCGTGTGTAGGTATAGAGCAACCTGCAGCTTATTACTCATCTCGTCCATGATTGTACATGACCTGTAGCTCAACATGCAGTGTATCTTTCTCCAAATATTCTGCCACGATCGTGCTCTGCAAGCCTGGCAATAGATGAGCCACTCCCCTTATGATCTGAACAACTGAGGAAAATAATGAATGGATATTGTTGCAATCCTTGTAATTAATACAAATAAACCTAACCCATAGGTTTATACAGTTAATATATTGCCAGTTATCTATCTTCAGGAGGTTTTCCTGCAATCACAATCGTAACAGAAAATCAATATTCAAGTGATACCAAAAGATTTGATAAAAAGAGAACCACCAGAAGGCTAAGACTACATGAACACATTAAAATGTCCATTCTGCTTTCTTTTGAGTGTTGAAAGCAAAAGCGTGCATTAAGGATTTTTTCCATGTATGGTTGCAGCTTATAAATCTTGGTCAAATATAGCAATACAAAGAAAAATCCATTGACATGTCGAGTTATGGCAAGAACAAATAAGCAAACATGGTGCAGTTTGTGAATTCACCATCACTATATGATAAGACATCAACAGTTGCAACATATATGCAAGGATAAGAAAATAATTAATGAAGATTGTTTCCATCTGTAATATTTTAAGTAAATGCGACAGTAATTAAAAAGAATCTCCAAAAAAAAATACGGAGGAAAAGACGAGAGCTTGTGTATTTAAATGAAGTGCATTTTTATGTAACTGGTAGGTCCATACACGCATTAAAATCATGTTTGATGCTGGAAAACAGAACATGTCTCAAAATACAAGTAGGTCCAAAGGATCTGTTCGCATAAGCTAAATAAAGTGCAAGTACAAGTACGAATATAAGCATTATTGTGTACCTTTCCCTTTGTATTAGACGCCTGTCTAAGAATAACACTCAATTGTCCCACGGAAGTTACCCTTTCACTTGATTTCTGAACATCCAGAGAATAAAGCTCCACCAGACAGTTCATAAAAAAATCAATATGTCGTTGTATTTCTGTTCTCCACGAGCTTGGAACTGGAAAGGTATGTATCCAGACAGTCAGGTAACAATGAAGCCACTTCTCGAATCATAAGAAAATAGGAGAGCGACAAGCTCTGATCACCACTCGCCCAAGCGAACTAAGATCTGCAGAATATATACATTATACATATATGATGAGTTAGTATTAGAAATTAAAGGGTCAAGCATACACGATAAAAATAATGAACTATCTCCAAACAGTCATATAGAATGGTTGAAGACCAGGTGAATTACAAATATTGAAGACATAAGCACGGTGACAATGCATCAAGGGGTTAAGACCAGGTGGATGTGTACTGGATCCAATTTGCAACACTAAAAATACCATAGCATAATTATTCAGAAAACTGCAAAACAAACAGATCACTTATGACTACTTCAATGGTTTTGAAACATTCATTCCGCTATCAGAAATATATGGCATGTTCAAAACAGTAAGGAAGGCAGATTGATTCTCTGAAAATACAATTTTCACAAGGTAGTGACCAGACCCAAATAGCAACCAACTACTTCCTCATGTCCACATTCTTAAACAAAAATGTGGTGCAAATTCTTATACACAGATATTTTCCCGTAAAACTACCAACCTGCAGCCAATAGCAATACTCTTGTGTGTATTCTATCTGAGCTTGAGTCGGAACCTCGGATTTGGAAGAACCAGGAGCTCATTCGGTGAAGAACTAAACAGAGAATCGATCCACCGGACTGGTAGTGACACAAAACTAAGCGAGGTGGGGGAAAAGTCTGCTGACCTCAACGCTTGTAGCCCTGGATGAACTTGGAGTCTCGAGGTGCCTCTGTAGTGGTCACCACACGTCTTGACTGCTCCGTTCGGTAGGGGCTCCCATAAGAATGGTGGCAGAGGGGCGCTCTGTCGATTGTGGCGTTCGTTGGCGGCGGCCGCCGGACCACCCACTCCAGCTCACGAACGCGGCAGCCGACGAGGTTGAGGCGGTGCACGGGCGATGGTGATTCGGATCTCGGCAGACGGGTAGGCGGAGAATGTCCCTCTGCCGTTGAGGACAAGCAGGCTAATGGGGAGCCAATTGCATCGTGGACGATCTCCCGTCCGCACAGCCAAGGATGCGCCGAGGGGTCAACATGAGCGCTTGGTCTCGCTAGCGGGTCTGTCTCGGTGACCAGGATGTGGGAGGCGACGAACAGGGTGGGGATTCGGCAGCGGTGGTTCCTTTCCTCTTACCAGAGGAGGGAGGCGACATCACAGGCGGCGGCGCCCGATATCAGGCGGCAAGTTGGGGAGCCACGCCGGCGGGAGCACATGGCGCCATGGTGGAGCTCGGGGCGGTTGTGGTACGTCCCACCAGGGCAGAACCGTGGCGACGGCGGCGGATCAGATCACTGCCGGTGCAGTAGGCTGGGAAGTGCGGCGTGGTACACAGGGTCTGCTCGTGGCGCCGGAGCTCCTATGCTGGCCTTGGACAGCAGCAGGGACTGCCGCCGTGGCCCTCTCCGGCACCTGCGTCCCGTAGCGCAGGAGCCTTCCTTGGTAGGTGCCTTCCTAAGTAGAGATCTCTGGCCGCGTAGGCCGCTCGAGGCTGCGAGGGTGGCGGCGAGAGGACGGAGGGATGGGGAGATTACGGAGGGATCGCGGGGCTCGCGTGCGTGCCCTAGGGCGGAACGTTGGCCGCTAGATTGTGCGGAGGCACGCGACTAAGGGCGAGCGACAGGCGGAGCGGCAGAAAATGGCATCTGGTGGTAAATAATAGAGCGTATTATCTGTTCTGAACCAGTACCCACTTATAGGTGGCAGGGCATGTAATTAATTCGAAGTGTGAGGGCATTTGGTTTGTGACACCATTTGGATTGTGACACCATACCACGCATTCTGTTTTAATAGTAAAGATTAGTTTGTCGTCATCATAATTATCTTGGGCCACGAGCACCTGGGCTTTTTATGTACTTCTGAAAAGGATGTACAAACAAAAAAGTATGTTTCCAATGTACAAATATTCGCTGCTAGGTCCAATGTCGGCCACTTTTTTGTCAGTACATGGCAGCAAGCCACGAAAACCGATGTCCACTTAATTTGCAATTGTAACATACACAACTACATGGCAGATAGCACATATGTCGCATTCCCTGTAACAAACCACGACTCTATATAGGAATCTCTATATTCACTGTAGCTTCTAAAGATAGTAGTGAAAAACTCTAGATCGTACTCGTCGGATTTTTCTGGTCTCATACCGTATACGATTACGATTAATCTCAATGATCATGATTTTGCATACTGCCATATGTATGAATATTTGTGTAGTGTGAGGATTTAGCACGATGCTGGTTCATATGCACCATGGGAACACCTGCTTCATTGAACAGGAGACACCCTCAAGGGTCATGTAAGTTTGCCTTTTAGTAGGCAATGGTGTGTTATTATGGAAACCGTAACAACGTAATGGTGCCAATGGCCAAAATTTCGTCATCCATGTGCGTGGTAGTAGCTTGGTTTTTTGTTCTTTTCCTTCACGTGACATGTAGCAAGGTATATTCTTATTTCCTTGTACCGCTAGGGGAGGCCATTTTTGTTGCTAATAGGATGAAAACATAATGAGCTGGCTGATTGTCACAAAACATGATACTCCCTCCGTTCTAAATTAGAAGACTTTCATTTATCCATACATGGATGAACCTATGAATGTGACATGTCTAGGTACATCCACACGTGGACAAATGAAAATCATCTAATTTGAAACGAAGGGAGTACAATTATAGCCGACCACCACAGGGGAATGGAGATAGAGCCAAGCAAGCTTCCCCATGCTCCGTAAAAGAGTCTATGGTTATTACAGATGATTAAGCATTGTCATTTCCATGTTGACCCTTAAGCAAATTGTCACTTTATATCAAACCCTGTGACGGACGACATCCACCTCGGGGGCATCTATTCCCCTGGGCAACACATTACTCCCTACGTTCCAAATTAGATGGCTTCCATTTGTTTACATGTGGATGTATCTAGACATGTTACAAGTATTGATACATTCACATGCAAATAAATGTAAGTGATCTAATTTGGAAATAGATGGAGTATTATCGCATTTTCCCTGATTTGTGTGACGTCCGAAAGTTTCCTTAAACGTGAAAAAAGGAGAATATAGATTTTTTTACCATTCAACATTAAATAATGAAATTTCGTATGAAATCTCGTAAGCTTATGAGAACATAAAAGAAGATAATAATCATGGCAAATTACAAGGGACTTGTTATAATAAACTTGAAAAGGCATATATGTGTTGCATACGTATCAGTATCCCCACCCTTAATATGTACTCGTGCTCTAGCAAGTAGATGATAAAAGAAGACAACTTTTCAATTTTGTTATTATAACTATTAAGTTTACGCGCATTTGATTCAATAAGTCTATACATAGCCATGTTGTACTCATGATCAAAGAGAAGTAAGAAAAACTCTTAAATCTTAAACCATTCCATCTTGGTGCAATAGAAGCATCAAAATCATTTGGTAATTACTCTTACATACATAATGAAACAAAGCATGAAACACGTGTATGTGAAAGGGTGCTTAGTTAAAACATAACACTAGCTCATGTAAAAAGGATTTTGCCTTAATTAGCATTTGGTCTTGAATAGATTTTAGAAACTTCACTTTATAAAGAAAATAGTAAGTCCCTTCGCAAAGAAAATTTGAGATAGCCATGTGCTAAGTTTTGACATAAAATAGAGTTTGAAAATATTTGAGAAGTACTTGCTCATGTAAAGTTAGTCGCGTTAGGAGTTCCATTACCAAATCATTGACCCTTTAAAATTTAGACATTTTCTGATTTGTTGATTTTCTCCCCACTCTTGAGAAAAGAGGGTTTATGTCCTCCCCCTTAAAACTCTTTCTTTTCATTTTCTTATATTTCTCTTTTTTCTCATGTTTCTTATTTTCAGTTTTAAAGTAGATCTACAAATAACATTTCTCCCCAACCACATCGTCTCAAAACAAGTCTAGCCGAATCCATGGCTGCCCACCATCTTTCACACCCCATAGTAGTAATGCTATTCCATAGGTGAACACAATTAATTGAGAGACCATCTGATTATGAAAGCACCTATCTATATATGTGTAGGCCGTACCGACCTCTCCTTATTTTTATTTATTTGCTAAAGGGTGGTTATGGCGCCAAGTTCATGGTCACTCCTGTTGCTCTACTTCCCCATGAGTTGTAAGTTTATGACAAAACACACACACACACACACAAATGAAGTTGGAGGTTTTTTCGTGCACATTTAGCTACAGCGGCGCCACTTGCCACATGTATGTATGGTGGAGAAAGATGAAAGATAACTTTGCCTTAAGGGAGTCGGATGCATAAGCACATTATACATGCATCGTACATAAAAGCCTAGTAAGAGGGAGAATGTTGACAACTAAAGAGAGCTTATAACAATGCCACAATTCACTTTATTTCCAATACCACAACATTATCCACTACTACTATAGTCATAAGTATATGAATGAAAATTTATATTTTATCATGACATTTGGAAGGCACTATTTCACCTTACAAGAGAACAATCAAAGGCATAAAGAAGATGTGGTCATATTTCAACCTCATAACTATTTACCCCGTTTTCATTTAACTTTAGGCACAATTAGTTCTAGTAGGTCATCGGCCATCTTAAAGATATAAGCATTATAATCCACAACAATATAGTCTCATGGCGAGAAGGCCAATTCGTGGTCGGCGAGAAGGAGGAACGACGACCCCGATATGGTTCCCATAGTGGCGGCAGTGCGGTATGAACTGGTCGGATCCATCACACACGGTCTCGACCACATCTAAAAGGCGTTGAAAACATCGGTGGGAGCCCCAACGGGGAAAAAGGTGGTGGCGGCGATGATGAAATGTAGCCGCAGTGGGTAGACGGTAGACGGACAGATAGAGAGGGCCAGAAAAAGGAGGAGTGGAAAGGAAATGACTAGGTGGCTAACAAGCGGGAGCTTCTGGTGGAGTTTCTAGCCGGTGGGAGTGTCCGGATACGTGAGTCAACCGCAAATGTTCGGAGTCTTCAGGATGTACGTACAAAATTTGTCCACATTTGACCTTGTAAAAGACCCGTTGGAAGGCTGAATATTACGTACGAGCACTAACAATCAGATAGGTTATTTTCGGGGCGTCATTAGAGATGTTGTCATGCTCTGCTTATTGGGAGTAGTTTTACATGCACATGGTATTTGGTAGGGAACCCAAGAGAACTGAACATGTCTTATGTTGAAGATCGAATAATATTGATCGAATTTAATTGGGTATAGACGTTCAGACCCGTTTAAAACACGGAAAGTCAAAACGCAGGAATAAGAAAAACACAGGAATTGAGTTGTCATGTTTTCCAAATTTCCGTGTCTATAATTGCTATGCTTTTGCTGCGTGTCAAACGACACTTGGAAAAATTTCCTGTGATTTTAATTACCGTAGAAATTTAGGACACACGACACCTCAATTCTTGCGTGTTTTGTATTCCTATTATAATATTATTACTTCTTTTGTTACAAACAGGGCCTAAAACATGAGATAAGACCTCATGTTTGTTTCCTCCGAAATTTGTATGGAATAGCCTATCGCATATAAATTTCAAACGAATCAGAGTTTTCTTTCTCTTTGTTTCAGACGGTAGCATAGGAAATTTTTGTGTGAGATTCCTATACTCCAAAATTACTAGTTTTTTATTTTATAAATTTCTTTGTTTCAAACGGGCCTCCGTTTATACAAATTTGCAGGTTCGTCGTCGCGTGCCTTTTACCCTTACTAGGAAATGTGCCCGTGCGTTGCTACGGGTATTGAAAGTTAAAACAAAATCACAAACTTGTGTCAACCTTGACAAAATATTGTTTCTCTCTACCACACCCTTAGTACTCGTGTCTCCTTAACCTACCTCACCTTGTAAAGAGTAGAGTGTTATACTTCTCACCCTCCTTCCTTCCAATTCCATTTTCCTTATCCATTTTTGTTCTAGCATTGTTTTCCTTTCAAAAGTCTTATCTGGTCTTGCCATCGGTTGAGCATCTTGTTTAAATTTTAACAGATTTATGAAATGGCCCTCATGTACCATGAGAGGTGATGACGCGGTGTATGCCTGATTTGCAAGTGAAACAATGAAAGTGTTGTCCGTTGCACGAGAGGAGATCTAAGATGCACATAGTGAAATTATAGTTTTGTGTCTCCATATTTTCCGATGGTAACAAAGATAAGTTCCCGACCACACAAAAAAAAAGAACTGCGTTGTATAGCTAAGAAAATGAAGCTAGAAAATACCTGATTACTCCTTCCGTTCGGTATTACTCATCGCCGTTTGTACTACGCCTTTGTACTTGATCATCTCAATCTCCACGACAAGTAAAACCGAACAGAGGGAGTACCTAACTTGAGAACCCCATCTTTGACTCGTCCTGAAAGTTTTGATTTTCTATCTTAATGATTGAAATCTTAAAGGGTGTTTCTCTATTTTTTTAAGAAATCAAAAGCAATTAATCTAGCTTTCTTACCAGACGACGGTCTCCTGCTCTTCTAGTCGAATCCGGCCATGTACGGGGATGATGAGACGAACACTCCCTCCTTCCTTCTGTACAAGATGTTCACCTCCCCTACATATACAGTTTAGTTCAGGTTACATTGCATTTCAATTTAATTAAGTTCGGGTGTAAACTCGCTACCAATCGTATACAAAAATCATGGAGCAGAGAAAATGCAACGAATTACATACATGTATGCTCGTTCCTGAAGACATAAATGTCTTGGTCGAGGTTACGGAGCTAATAAACATGCAGATCAGGAACAATATAGTGTATCTTTGCCTGCACAAAATATTTAAACTTTTGACACACTTGCTTGGACAGCATTCAACCATGAATCCTGCTCTAAAAAAAACCTACATACCAAATAGAACATTCAGCTTTGAACATGTGAGACCATATTCAGTTCAGAGAAAGAAACAGAACAAAAGTGGGCTACAATTAGAGAACATGTCTATATCTATGTATACGATAGAGAGAAATTTCCTAGCATAAGGAAGCGTGTCTATTGCCTGGATCGGAGCATCAAGCATTCAAGCTGCGGAAGCCGGATGGCAGAGCCAGACTACGTCGCCTCCGTGACTCTATGCAGCCGACAGTCCCCAGTCCAAAACCATAGTTTCTCCTGCAAACTCGAATTTAAGCATGTATCGCTCGATTAATCAAACACAGAGCATGCGACAGCAACGGAGAAGTATCGAGCAGTGGAGCAGACTAAACGCTTGTGTGCCACGGGCAGGTAATGTTCATCCATACATGACTATTGTTCATCAATTGATCGGTGTGCTAGCTTACTTAGCTGATTTCAATTTCAGCTCCGGCTCGCCGCTCGGCCAGGTACTGCTGCGACATGGAGCGCTCGCGCGGCCTGGACGACTCCGCCTCCCTGGCATACCGTCCGGTGGAGCTCCGCAGCCCGCTGCGGCCCATCTCGACGGGAGCCAGGAACCTGGCCCATCCGCGCGTGTCCTCCTCGCGCGGCGGCGGTGGCCACAGGCCCACAGCTCCTCCTCGTTGTCCTCGGACTCCACCCGGGCCCCGGAAGAACTCGTCCGCGTGGTCGTCGAGGTTGATCTCGCGAAATCCCCCTGAGGGGGTCCTGCCGCCCCTGACCTTGGTGACGAACCTCGAGGAGGGCGTCGGCGCGTCGTCCGGGAAGGGCAACAGCAGCGGTGACCTGCTCTGGCTCCTCGACCGGCGGAGGCTGCGCCACCAACGCCTTCGGGCTTCTGGCCACGCACAGCGTAGCAGCCGTCGCCCTCCAAGGCGTCCCTCCTGGTCGCCGACCGGAACGCCGCCATCGGCCAAGGCAGCTAGTTTTCGAGCTGCCGCTTGCTAATCCCCACCCCCTTCTTCTTATTCCGCTGCCGCTTCCGAATACCGCAACGCAGCTGCGCCGTCGAGGAGAGGAGACTGTAACACCTGGGGGTATTAAGAACAGAGCGCATAGCTGATCAAGCGTGTCGCTAGTACGGGCCGTAGGCCGTGTGGTGGGTTTGGCGTGGGCTAGGCCCATGACCATGCTGTGTGTGTTGGGTGTGTGTGGCCGGTGTTATAACGGCGTGTATCTGAACCGTGTTGGGCATGAAAGAAAAACTGAATATTTCTGCTCTCCTATCCCGTGTCTGTCTTCTCTTCTGTTCTTCTGATCTTCGTCGTCCCCAAGTTATCGAGTCTGGATCTCACACCCTGATCTCCAGTGGCAAGGGGATATTACAGTGGTATCAGAGGTCACTACGTTCGTTGGGTTCGTCGATCTGCAGCTGTAAAATCCCGGAGCTGGTTGGTGAATTCGGCCGGAGTTGATTCCGATCGATTCTGGCTGAGATCCCGTAAGTCCTGTCTTTGGTTTGTTGGATCGTTCGATCGCCGCGACGGCGCCTCCAAAGCCATCACCGCAGACCGAATTCGTGTTGGCGGCCATGGGAGAGGCGACGACGCGCACCGAGGAGGCCCTGACTGCGATCCGTACCAGTCTCGAGCAGGTCCAATCTCAGATTGGCTCGCTAGACTCGCGGATCAGTCTTCTCGACTCGTCGCTCGACAACAATTCTCGTGCGGTGGGCGACCACACCCGGATCATGGACGCCATCGAGCGGCGCCAGGAGACCATGAACCAGCAGATGACCGCGTTGGCGGAGGCCGTGGCGCGGCTCGACAAGGCCAAGGCGCCGCTGACAGTGGATATCACCTCACCTGATGCGGATGCGGATTGCGGACCGCGGGACGGAATCCTCCTGTCTCCTACGGCTGGTAGGCGTGGAGCGCCATCTCCAACTGCATTCGTGACAGGATCGTCATCAGCACCTCGTCCTCCCGATCCAGGCACGGCAGCGGCGGCGTTGGGTGCAGATGCTGGGCGTCCACGGGGTCGACCACCGGACGAACACCTTGGGGGCGGTAGAACGGTGGCTCACAAGATGACTTTCCCACGGTTTGATGGATCTTCTCCTCGGCTGTGGAGGGATAAATGTTTGGATTATTTCAAGGTATGCAATGTGTCTCCAGCAATGTGGCTTACGACTGCTAGGTTGCATCTTGAGGGGAATGCAGCACATTGGTTTCAAGCATATAAGCTACGGAATGAGGTTTCCACTTGGTCTGATTTTATTGCTGCGGTGGAATCCAAATTTGGGGTAGATGATCATAGGAAATTTATGTCCGCTCTCATTGCCCTAAAACAGAAAGGCACTGTGAGTGACTATTGCACTAAATTTCAAGAGCTGATGTTCAAGTTGTGTGGGCAAAATCCATATTATGATGAAACCATGTTTGTAGGCCATTTCCTGGAAGGTCTGAAGCAAGACATCAGAGTAGCTGTGGCCTCTCAATTGCCCGAGACGGTGGACAGGGCAATGTTGTTAGCTCATGTTCAAGAGGACTTGGCAACTCAACATAAACCCTGGGTGTCTAAAACAGGAGTGGTAGGTGCAGCCAAACCGGATGTTGCCAAACCAGTAACAAAAACAGGGCAAGGAGATTTCTGGAAAGAAAGGCAATTGAAGGAATATCGCCGATCCAATGGCCTCTGTTATCGTTGTGGTGATAAATACGACCCAACTCATGTATGTGCAGTTAAAACCCAAGCCACAGTGCACGCCTTGACAGTAGAAGATCATGCAGTTGAGTTGTCGGCCGACGTGCTTAATCTGCTCGAGTTACAGGACATTGCAGAGGCACAACAACTATCTCTGTCCCTGAATGCCTTGTCAGGTGCTAGCGAAGGGAACACGGTGCAGATTCGTGCACTAGTTGGTAATCAGGTGATGCTAATGCTAATTGACACCGGCAGCAGTCACAGTTTCGTCAGTTCGTCCTTTGTAGAGCGTGTGCAATGTTCAGTAACTGACATTCCTGCTGTATCAGTTAGGGTGGCGAATAATGAGCTAATGCAATGCAACAACATGGTAAAGGATTTGACATGGTGGACACATGGTGAAACTTTCACACAGGATATGCGAGTATTACCACTAAGTGCTTATGATGCCATATTGGGAATTGATTGGCTGGCCAAGCAGGGAGATATGTACTGCAATTGGAAGAACAAAACGCTGAAATTCATCCACAAAGGAAAAGAAATTATGCTCCAGGGCCTGTCTCCTCTGAACCTTGCAACAGTGACTGAAGTTCCTATTGATAAGGTTGTCAAGTGGACAAAAGGAAATGACATATGGGCTTGTGCAGTTCTGGAAACACCCGACAGGAGTACAACAGCCACCGTGCCATCTGAAATTCAAACACTGTTAGAGGAATTTTCCTCGGTTTTCTGTGAACCAAATGGTCTGCCACCAGAACGAGCATACGATCATGCAATTACACTCAGACCGGGAGCTTCACCAGTGAATGCTAGGCCATACCGCTACTCTCCTTTACACAAAGATGAAATTGAGAGACAGGTAGCGGCTATGTTGGAAGCTGGAGTAATTGTGCACTCCATGAGCCCTTTTGCTTCGCCGGTATTGCTTGTGCTCAAGAAGGATGGCTCTTGGAGGTTTTGCATTGACTACCGCAGGCTTAATGAGCTGACAATCAAAAATACGTTTCCAATGCCAGTCATTGACGAGCTTCTCGATGAGCTGGCAGGGGCCCAATTTTTCTCTAAGTTGGACCTGCGTGCCGGGTATCATCAAATAAGAATGAAACCAGAAGATGAGGAGAAAACCGCTTTCAAAACCCATCAAGGCCACTATCATTTTCGTGTGATGCCATTTGGCCTGTCCAACGCACCCGCAACGTTTCAGTGTGTGATGAATGAAGTATTGAAGCCGTGTTTGCGCAAATTTGCCTTGGTTTTCATGGATGACATCTTAGTTTACAGTACCTCTCTGACAGAACATGCTCAACACCTACGCACTGTACTAGAGCTGCTAAGAGACAATCAGCTGTTTGTGAAACCTAGCAAATGTTCCTTTGCACAGACTGCACTAGAATACTTAGGGCACATCGTTTCCAGAGATGGAGTGGCTACTGATCCTAGCAAAACTGCAGCAATGTTGGCATGGCCCAGACCAACCACCATCACTGAGCTACGAGGCATCCTTGGCTTCACTGGGTATTATAGGAAATTTGTACCTTCCTACGGAATTATTGCTAAACCCTTGACTAATTTGCTAAAGAAGAAAAAATTGGAGTGGTCCACAGAAGCAGAGGAAGCATTCATTCGTCTGAAAGCAGCCATGTCCTCGACACCTGTACTCAAACTTCCAGATTTCACAAAGCAATTTATCCTCGAGACGGATGCGTGTGATACTGGGGTGGGTGCAGTCCTTATGCAAGAAAACAGGCCTATTGCTTTCCTTAGCAAGGCTCTCAGCAATCAACACAAATCCTTGTCGATTTATGAGAAAGAGTTTCTTGCTTTGATAATGGCAGTGGAGCGCTGGCGACCATATTTGCAGAGGGGGGAGTTTGTCATTCGAACAGACCACCAGAGTCTCACTTTTCTCGATGATCAAGTGTTACACTCGCCACTGCAGAGAAAAGCCATGACACGGTTGATGGGATTACAATTTAAAATTGTGTATAAGAAAGGGTGCGAGAACAAAGCAGCTGATGCTCTTTCTCGGGTAGCTCATACTTTGGAATTGCATGCTATTTCCATTGCTCAGCCGGCCTGGATACAAGAGGTCCTAAATTCCTATGCCACAGATGATAATGCGCAACAAAAGTTACAAGCCCTAGCCCTGGTCAGCCCAGATGAGCAAGGTTTTGAATTGAGTAATGGAGTTATTCGCCAAAAAGGGAGGATTTGGATAGGTAATAACTCTGCAATCCAAACCAAACTCATACATGCATTTCATAACAGTGCAATTGGTGGCCACTCGGGAATCTTGCCAACATATCACAAATTGAAGAAATTGTTTGTATGGAACGGACTGAAGTTGGATGTCGAAAATTTCGTGAAGCAGTGTTCCGTTTGTCAACATTCTAAGCATGATCATTCTAGCCCAGCTGGATTACTACAGCCTCTGCCAATTCCTAAAGGCACCTGGCAGGACCTCTCAATGGATTTCATCGAGGGTTTACCAACTTCACAAGGCACAAATGTGATTATGGTGGTCGTAGACAGATTATCCAAATATGCTCACTTTGTGCCTCTTAAGCACCCGTTTACTGCAGCCACAGTGGCACATGCGTTCATGGATTCTGTGGTGAAGCTACACAGTTTACCAGTGTCCATTGTGTCAGACAGAGACAAAATATTCACAAGTCAACTATGGAAAGAATTATTCAAGTTTCTGGGCACAAAACTGTACTTCTCAACTGCATACCATCCTCAAACGGACGGGCAAACGGAACGCGTAAATCAGTGCTTGGAAATGTTCTTGAGGTGTGCAGTGCATGATGATCCCAAGAGGTGGAGAAAATGGCTGCCGCTAGCAGAGTTGTGGTACAATTCGACCTTTCACTCAGCTCTCGGATGTTCTCCTTTCAAGGCTGTCTATGGAGCAGAACCAAATTTTGCAGCTGTCCCCATACCGAGTGAAGAACCTGAAACTGATGCAGTTACATTCCTTCAGGATCGCCAGGCTCAATTGGATCGTCTTAAGCTGCATCTGGCAGCTGCTCAGAACAGGATGAAGCTCCAAGCAGACAGACATCGCACGGAGAAAACATTTCAGGTGGGAGAGCAAGTATTGCTCAAGTTGCAGCCCTACACTCAGTCATCCCTGGTCAATCGGCCGTGTCCCAAGCTTGCTTTCAAATTCTTCGGTCCATTCCGTATCCTGGAGTGTATTGGTCAAGTGGCTTACAAATTGGATATTCCAACTCACAGTTCGATACATCCCGTGTTTCATGTCTCCCAACTGAAGAGCTATACTCCAGATTTTACACCTGTGTTTGCAGAGCTCCCGAGTATTCCTGCATTGGACACTGAAGATACCACACCGGAGCAGATTCTGGATCGCAGGCTGGTGAAGAAAGGCAATGCAGCAGTTCCACAGGTGCTCATCAAGTGGAGTGGCGTCCCGGCAACATCAGCAACCTGGGAAGATCTCTATGTGTGCAAGACAAGGTTTCCAGGTGCAATTGCTTGGGGACAAGCAAATTCTCCAGCGGCGGGTGATGTAACACCTGGGGGGTATTACCTGACGAAGAACAGAGCGCATAGCTGATCAAGCGTGTCGCTAGTACGGGCCGTAGGCCGTGTGGTGGGTTTGGCGTGGGCTAGGCCCATGACCATGCTGTGTGTGTTGGGTGTGTGTGGCCGGTGTTATAACGGCGTGTATCTGAACCGTGTTGGGCATGAAAGAAAAACTGAATATTTCTGCTCTCCTATCCCGTGTCTGTCTTCTCTTCTGTTCTTCTGATCTTCGTCGTCCCCAAGTTATCGAGTCTGGATCTCACGCCCTGATCTCCAGTGGCAAGGGGGTATTACAGAGACTTGTCCGGGGGCGGCGATTTGGGGGTGGGGCGCCGGGGGCGGTGCTGCGGCGCAGTGAAGTCGGCCATGGAGACGTGTGGGGATTGATGGCGGAAAAAAAAGAGAAATAAACGAAGCGATACCGTACCGAACTTACGGATGGCAATCGTGGGTAATATTACCGAATTTGCAGGGGTAAAACCGTCCAAAAAAAGGTCGACGAAAAATTTGGCAGAAGCCTCTCCTCGTTTGCTAGATATAGATTATCCTGGTTTGCTAGAGTAGTTCGGTAAACTCGGTACTTAACTGCCAAATTGCACTTGTCAGCTCCTCGTTACCCAGAATACCAGATGTCACGGTACAGATGCAGCACGTCTCATCTCCGACAACACAAAGCAACGCATAGAAAAAATTGGATCAGAAGAAACACAGGTGTTATGTTAACTAAACTAGCCACTACATTTAGTGTTGACTCTTGACCGCCGCATGACAGCGTGTCAGAGTATCAGAGAGCATAGCATAACAGAGACTGTCAAATGGCTACTTCAAGTAAGTTACATAGTGCTCCTACTAAACACAACACATCCTGATCCTGGGCAGAGGAGGAAGACCAAGAAGAATCTTTCCCTCCCTTCACCGTGAGATCATACCACCAAAATAAGCAGCTTTCAACCAGCAGCCCCGATCGATCTAAAACCTCCTACTACAAGCCGTCTGCACTGCTGCCATGGTCCCTCCTGGGCTTCTTCCCAGGCGCAGAGGCAGCGGCGAGGATGTCATGGAGCTGTCGCTGCGCATCATGGAGCATCCTGTTACTGCGGGTCTCCGTCTCCTTCCATCCCCGCTCAATCTCCCACTGCACCTCCATTCGTCGCCTCTCGAGCCGCATGATCCCATCGCCGAAATCCCTCAGCACCGCTGAGATGTGCGTGTTGGCCACCGGAGCCTCCTCGACCTTCACCTGGTCCGCAAGGGGCTTGGAGTGGAACGCCTCGTAGGCGACTCTCTTCCGCGGAGGCGCGGTGGACAGCGTCACAGCAGGCGGCGACGGCGGTCGCTGCGGGGACTGGCGAGGGGCGAAGCCCCTAAACCCGCCGCCACCGTCCCGGAGGATGCCATTGATGCTCCTGGTGTTGCTGCTGTTCCGTGGGACGAGCACCTGCTCCTCCTCTTCCTCGTCGTCTTCGCCTGCCTCGTCGTCCTCTTCCTCTTCGGAGGCCTGCTCCTCGTCGTCGGAGGCAGCGGCGGGCGGGGAGGCGGCGAAGCTGGATGACACGGCGGAAGAAGGGCCGCGCTCGAGGCGCTCCATGCGGCGGAAGAAGGGCCAGAGCGAGGTGACGGGGCGTGCTCCCTCGGTGCGGTAGCGCTTGCGGAGCTTCTCGAGCTTGTGGCGGCACTGGGTGCCCGTCTTGCGCTGGCCGCCGCCGCAGCGCGCGGTGGTCTCCGCCGCCACGTCCTCCCACTGGTGCGCCTTGAGCTGCCCGCGGCGCAGCTTGTTCCACCGGTCCTCGTAGACGTCGATGAGGTGCATGGTCTCCGCGTCCGACCAGGGCTGCCCCGGCGCGCTCTTCTTGGAGGCGGCGGCGCCGGAGGGGCGCCGCGGGTCGTCGGCCTCCATCGTCGTCGGCAGATGAGGTGTTACGGCGGCGGCGGTTTAGATCTAGATCTGGTGCGGGCAAGGGTTCGTATGGTGGAATAAATGATGGAGGAGGAGGGAGCGGCGGCGGCGGTGGTGGAGGCGGATTCGGGTGGGGGATAAGGGCGAGGCGAGGGTATGGGTGGTGGTGAGCGGTTCGTTTTTTTTTCTGGGTGGGGGTTGGGCCATCGGCCGCGGGCGGACGGGCAGGCGGGCGGTGCCGTGCTGCTGGTCACGTGGTGGATGGAGGAGCGCGGTGGTGGCCGCGGCCAGCCCCCGCTCCTGGTGGCCCCATGCGCCGATCTGCCTGCGCCATTGCCAGCGCTCGCCCCGGTACCTTTTCTGTGGCGAATCTCAAACGAATGACACCTTCAAACAAATTATGGGTTATATTCCTACACCTAATTTTTTTACTCACTCCGTCCCAAAATAAGTGTCTCAACATTGATAGAAAATGGATGTATATAGACATGGGAGTATATCAGATCTAAAAAGCATAACCAAATTTAAAGAAATTTAAAAGGTTTGCAAATTTCATTCATATTCATTGCATATTAGAAATTATTTGAAGGAAATTTGCGCCTACCCTACTCCTTGACCTAGAATGATGAGTCGTTATCATTGTCGTCGTCGAGGTACACTACGGTGACGCAGGAGGTAGCACGACTGGCGGAGGCATCGTCTTGGCGCGACGCCCCGCCGGTCGAGGCCCCACCGAAGGAGGAGGAGGAGGCCGCCAGGGCTGCCATGAGGCCCGGCGAGTCGCACTCGATGTCCACCAACGAATCGGTGAGCGTTGCCAGGAAGACTGGGTTGTTGCCGTTCAGTATGGACATATTTCCCTATTCTCCATCCCAACACCCGAATATCCCAATCCCTCACCCAAAAATCACGAGCACTCATTCGGGAGTCTAATCAAGATACCCAAAGTTTATACTAGAAATTCAGGATTCAACTCATGGAACCCGAACAGCCCAAAAATCCTGAAGTAACACATCTCAGCAGCCCATTACTACATCGCACGATCACCTAGTCCTCGATCCCTATCGTTATGCTAATCCTAACCCCATATATAGTGGCGAGTGAGAGGAGGGTGGTGTGGCCGGTGTAAATGCGATTTATGACGTGTGGGGAAGCCGCAACGACGGTCGCGTGCCCTGTCGTGCCGTCGCTTTGTCTGGCCGATGCATGCGTGTGGACAGGCGCGCCACTGTCTCGTCCCGCCTCGTCGTGTTGGAAACCGCCGACGACTACGCCATTAACGCAGCTAGACCGGCCTCATGTACGGCGCGATTAATAATGCACTAGAAGGAAAAGACGCGCCTTGCCGCGTCTGTTCTAACACGAACAACGATAGATGGTGAAACATATATAAAAACAGTACCAATGAAGGAGAAAATATTACCACTAGCTCACTAGTTTACAACACGATTAATTAAACATAGAGAAGTACATAAGCGGTACAACACTTAGTTGGACGATCATGATACAGCGACGATTATGAAATGTCACCAAAGTTAAATTGTGTACCCCTTCATGTTCATGGTCATGACTTTACTACACTCTAATGATTGCAATTGAGGCTAGACAACATAGGTCCTTTTTTAGTGTATGCATTCAACCATCTAAAATAAAACACATGCATTTTGTTACATAATCTGCCTCGTTTTGTGAATAAAAGTGAGGTATACGTAAATATACTGCAAAACAAATCACAGATAAATACCCACATCCTTTTTATCAGTAATAGGTGGCATCCAACAACAAGGCATATTACTCATCCTTCCACCCGTAGGCACCATTGATTTGTCGTTGTGAAACCGCAGCTGCCACCACCACCGAGTCGAGCTCTACTAACAACAACTGTGACAGCGGCTGCCGATGCGAGAAGCCACATTGGTGTTCATGTGCAAAGTGTTGTAGGAAATCTTTCAGCTCACCGATGTTGGGTGGCCACCAGAGGGGAGCGCAGGTGACGTGCAAGTTAACAATGAATTTGAGACACGATATCAGGGATAGAGGTGCCCTGTAGTCCCAGCCTCCCAGGTGCTTGATGGAACCAGAGGTGTGTGCAAAGAGATGGGCAAATTTTGCGTAAGGACGGCTGTTTTCGGTAGAATATGGTTCGAGGGAGGCGGGGGTAGAGAAATGGTGTCGCGTGACATATGATGTGCAACGCTATGGTGGACGCTGGCGGTAGAGATAAGAGATAGGGAGTTCTCAGATAGAGCCAGCAGCTCTTAACTCACTACATCTCCTTTGTTAAAATAATGAAACGACTATTTAGACTTCAATTTTTTAAATAAAACGTACAACTACGTGTATGAATTGTATTCACTGTAGAACCTTTTTTGTATTTTAATCTACACAAAAAGAGTAATTTTAGGGTGAAATGGAGCTATTTTATTGTTTGTTACAACCACAATTTCTTTTTTAATAGATGGGAGTCCTTTTTATTTTATCAAAAATTTAGCATGTAAGTACAAACATATGTATGTATCCAATAGATTTTTTGTCAAACTGTATTTAAAACTGTGAACAATAAATAAATAAAATTATGGGGTCCACCATGATGTGCACATGTGGGAGAAGGAGAGAACACCAATCCTAGGGAGCTTAGTATTTAGAAAGATGCTCGTTGGGTCGGTGTGTATGACGGGCGGGCCACCCCTGTCAGGGGGCGTGTCCGCCTGATATTCGGCACCTCCGAGAGACTCTCTAAACTGGGGGCCCTTTAGGTGGTGCAGACACAAAATGGCTCATACCAGAATTTTGAGTGCTGCTGGGGACTGGTGGAGATGCTCTAAGACTCGTTCACAAGCCACCTTTTTCTTGTTCCATTTAAATGATTATTCACACAACTTTTATCTGTTGTGCAATCATTTGTTTGCATATGTAATCTTGTCAAATTCTCACCCAAATGCATGCCCCCACAGGCTATCACTACTTCCCCTGCCCTCAGAGAGACCAGGCAATTTTCTTTCTCAAACTAGCTGAATCCTGATATATGATGAGTCACTAGAAGAGTGAAAGTACATATTTTTAAAGTAACCTCCAAGAACTCTGCTTTTTATTATGAAGAAGAAGAAGACAATTGACCGGTCTATATTGGAAAATGGCCCAAAATAAACAAAAAAAGTAGGGTTGGGTTGACCACCTCGGAGAGACAAGACAAGTTTGTATTTTTTTTCTCTCAAACTACATGAATCCTGATATATGACGAGTCACTAGAATAGTAAAGTATATATATTTCTAAGCAATCAGCAAGAACTCTGCCTATAAAGAAGAAAATAATTGACCGGTATATATTGAAAAATTGCCAAAACCAATAAAGAAGTTAGGGTTGAGAACAAGGTGAAAGTTAGAAAATATTTTAATGCCATTAGTTATTACCACATAACTGAAACGATTTGTTAGGGTTTCGTACATACAAAGGCGATCTAGCGAATTGTTCCTACCCTCGGCCGCCGACGTTGCTGCCACTGGTTTCCATGCCCTCCACCGGGCTGCTGGAGGGTGGGGGAACCTCAGATAGGATGACATGTTCTATTAGGATTTTCGATTTCTTCGCGGTGTCAGGGGCGTCAGAGGCGATAAGAATAAAGGTCCTTCCGCCCGCCCCAGATTATTGCTCTTTTTTCAGAGGAGCGTCGACGGGATGAAGTTTGGAGTCGATTGTCCGGTATTATGCCTGCTGTGATAAGTGTCTGTCAACGGCGGCCGCGTTCAGCGGCGGGGCTCGCAACGTACTGGTGTCCACAAGTTCCGGCTCCGCCTAATGATGCCTAGCCAGGTGCGACTTTGTTGGGGGAGCTTGCGAGTTTGATATCCCCATCCCCGCCTGGCCGGAGCTAGCATTATCTCCCGACCCTTCCATATACTAACTTCTGCAGGACGGCGATCTGTCAAGATCGTTGTCGCCAACATCTTCTGGTCTACATCGACGACTTCCCAGCCGCAGCTTCTACAAGCGCCTGTTTTTTTTTTCAAGTTTTCTCCGACACAAGATTTGCTATGTCGGAGGCCCAAAGGCGGCTCACAGCGCGCCATCAATGGATGTAGAAGGATGATGGTGCAGATCTTTCTAAGAACTTGTGTTTTATTTCTATTTTTAAAAGGAAGTTCTTGTAAGGGCTGGTTACAGATAATATATGGCCTTAGGCCCTTTTCGCAAAACAAAACCAAAGGTTAGTACCACTTAATGAAGAGACTAGTTATACCACCTAATACTTAACGAAGATATTGCTCAAGAACTTTCAAGTCCAAAGATGTTAGGTGTGTGTGTGTGTTTTTATTTTGGAGAATCTAATATTTTGGTGTCTTTTACCATGTTTTGGTCGAGAAAAACCTTTCTGAGAAGTAAAATTACGTGACGTCAAAGATAATATCAAGGCTACGACACTCAACTCTATAAGCTTTTGGTGATGTTAAAGCTTACATGAAGGCTTTGACTCATTTTTTTGTGGTTGATTTGCATCAGAATCTATTTAGTTAGTCATGAATCCGTGTAAAATCACATGCAATTTTGCTATTACATGATTCAAATGGTCCTTAAAACAAACCATGTGTGTCTATAAAATAAGTAAAAATGTTTCACACCCTAAAGTTTAGGAACTCTAAATGCTTAGCTTTAATAATAATAAAAAAGAGTAAACATAAACTTTTCTTTGTTAAGCTCTTATTGGTTTAAGTTGTAGATTAATGCTTTTCATTGATCTGGCTGAACAAGATTGTAACCAACACAATCAATATGCTCCTTGAGATCATCTATTGACAAGAAATACTAAAACTATTTTCTAAAACCTTATTTTCGCCAAACTCTTATTCAAGGTTTTGTTTTAGTAAAAGGGATAATTTTTTATTTTACAAATCTATGGAGATCGACGAGATAATTTCTCTCGTCAAATTTCTCAACAAATACTTTTAAAAGTATTTAAGTGTCATATAATTATCTTTTGAAAACACTGCAAGTGGGAAATATATATTGTCCAATGTATTTTGTCGTGCACAAATTTCTTGGAAAATGCAAAATTATATTTAAAACCATTTCAACTAAGCTTGAGTATGAGATCAATCCCTTGCCTTTTTGTGATGATTTGGATATGACTGGTTTCAATTGGCGTTATCTATTTCCTCCCAACCTTGGGTGGAAACCTAGGTTTTCCAAATAAAACCTTTTGAGAAACTTAATTATACCAAATCACATTCTTGACAATGCCTTAATAGGAAAATAATGAATATATTTTGTTGCAATTTTTTAGATCCAAATAATTTAAAGTTTTGCTTTTTCAAAAACCCTTAAATCAACCCCTTTGATAAGAGATTAGTTTTCTACAAAACAACAATTTATAAAAATAATATGATGTATACTATTTATTCTAATGTTTTTAAGTGTTTAAATAACTATTTTTTATTTAATTTCCAAAAGGGCGGAAATAGAAAAGCTATCATTTGTGTATATTTTAATGTAATTGTTTTGGGAAATTTCCCGCATCTACAATTTTTTATTATACACCTGTTCAAACTATAATCTCTCAAAGTACTATGGGGACAATGATCCCTAGATCATCTCCCAAGAATCATAAGAAATTCCCAGCAATGTTCATGATCATGCTTTGTCTACCGAATATCATCTCACGTTGCAATTCTCTATTTATTAAACCTCAGGTCTAGCGATTATGACATATACATTGTCGAGACTCACAAATCACAACTTGTTGGTTGCGTCTTATAATAAATTGGCCAGTTCTATGGGAACAATGATCCCTGTCAGGGGGCGTGTCCGCCTGATATTCGGCACCTCCGAGAGACTCTCTAAACTGGGGGCCCTTTAGGTGGTGCAGACACAAAATGGCTCATACCAGAATTTTGAGTGCTGCTGGGGACTGGTGGAGATGCTCTAAGACTCGTTCACAAGCCACCTTTTTCTTGTTCCATTTAAATGATTATTCACACAACTTTTATCTGTTGTGCAATCATTTGTTTGCATATGTAATCTTGTCAAATTCTCACCCAAATGCATGCCCCCACAGGCTATCACTACTTCCCCTGCCCTCAGAGAGACCAGGCAATTTTCTTTCTCAAACTAGCTGAATCCTGATATATGATGAGTCACTAGAAGAGTGAAAGTACATATTTTTAAAGTAACCTCCAAGAACTCTGCTTTTTATTATGAAGAAGAAGAAGACAATTGACCGGTCTATATTGGAAAATGGCCCAAAATAAACAAAAAAAAGTAGGGTTGGGTTGACCACCTCGGAGAGACAAGACAAGTTTGTATTTTTTTTCTCTCAAACTACATGAATCCTGATATATGACGTGTCACTAGAATAGTAAAGTATATATATTTCTAAGCAATCAGCAAGAACTCTGCCTATAAAGAAGAAAATAATTGACCGGTATATATTGAAAAATTGCCAAAACCAATAAAGAAGTTAGGGTTGAGAACAAGGTGAAAGTTAGAAAATATTTTAATGCCATTAGTTATTACCACATAACTGAAACGATTTGTTAGGGTTTCGTACATACAAAGGCGATCTAGCGAATTGTTCCTACCCTCGGCCGCCGACGTTGCTGCCACTGGTTTCCATGCCCTCCACCGGGCTGCTGGAGGGTGGGGGAACCTCAGATAGGATGACATGTTCTATTAGGATTTTCGATTTCTTCGCGGTGTCAGGGGCGTCAGAGGCGATAAGAATAAAGGTCCTTCCGCCCGCCCCAGATTATTGCTCTTTTTTCAGAGGAGCGTCGACGGGATGAAGTTTGGAGTCGATTGTCTGGTATTATGCCTGCTGTGATAAGTGTCTGTCAACGGCGGCCGCGTTCAGCGGCGGGGCTCGCAACGTACTGGTGTCCACAAGTTCCGGCTCCGCCTAATGATGCCTAGCCAGGTGCGACTTTGTTGGGGGAGCTTGCGAGTTTGATATCCCCATCCCCGCCTGGCCGGAGCTAGCATTATCTCCCGACCCTTCCATATACTAACTTCTGCAGGACGGCGATCTGTCAAGATCGTTGTCGCCGACATCTTCTGGTCTACATCGACGACTTCCCAGCCGCAGCTTCTACAAGCGCCTGTTTTTTTTTTCAAGTTTTCTCCGACACAAGATTTGCTATGTCGGAGGCCCAAAGGCGGCTCACAGCGCGCCATCAATGGATGTAGAAGGATGATGGTGCAGATCTTTCTAAGAACTTGTGTTTTATTTCTATTTTTAAAAGGAAGTTCTTGTAAGGGCTGGTTACAGATAATATATGGCCTTAGGCCCTTTTCGCAAAACAAAACCAAAGGTTAGTACCACTTAATGAAGAGACTAGTTATACCACCTAATACTTAACGAAGATATTGCTCAAGAACTTTCAAGTCCAAAGATGTTAGGTGTGTGTGTGTGTTTTTATTTTGGAGAATCTAATATTTTGGTGTCTTTTACCATGTTTTGGTCGAGAAAAACCTTTCTGAGAAGTAAAATTACGTGACGTCAAAGATAATATCAAGGCTACGACACTCAACTCTATAAGCTTTTGGTGATGTTAAAGCTTACATGAAGGCTTTGACTCATTTTTTTGTGGTTGATTTGCATCAGAATCTATTTAGTTAGTCATGAATCCGTGTAAAATCACATGCAATTTTGCTATTACATGATTCAAATGGTCCTTAAAACAAACCATGTGTGTCTATAAAATAAGTAAAAATGTTTCACACCCTAAAGTTTAGGAACTCTAAATGCTTAGCTTTAATAATAATAAAAAAGAGTAAACATAAACTTTTCTTTGTTAAGCTCTTATTGGTTTAAGTTGTAGATTAATGCTTTTCATTGATCTGGCTGAACAAGATTGTAACCAACACAATCAATATGCTCCTTGAGATCATCTATTGACAAGAAATACTAAAACTATTTTCTAAAACCTTATTTTCGCCAAACTCTTATTCAAGGTTTTGTTTTAGTAAAAGGGATAATTTTTTATTTTACAAATCTATGGAGATCGACGAGATAATTTCTCTCGTCAAATTTCTCAACAAATACTTTTAAAAGTATTTAAGTGTCATATAATTATCTTTTGAAAACACTGCAAGTGGGAAATATATATTGTCCAATGTATTTTGTCGTGCACAAATTTCTTGGAAAATGCAAAATTATATTTAAAACCATTTCAACTAAGCTTGAGTATGAGATCAATCCCTTGCCTTTTTGTGATGATTTGGATATGACTGGTTTCAATTGGCGTTATCTATTTCCTCCCAACCTTGGGTGGAAACCTAGGTTTTCCAAATAAAACCTTTTGAGAAACTTAATTATACCAAATCACATTCTTGACAATGCCTTAATAGGAAAATAATGAATATATTTTGTTGCAATTTTTTAGATCCAAATAATTTAAAGTTTTGCTTTTTCAAAAACCCTTAAATCAACCCCTTTGATAAGAGATTAGTTTTCTACAAAACAACAATTTATAAAAATAATATGATGTATACTATTTATTCTAATGTTTTTAAGTGTTTAAATAACTATTTTTTATTTAATTTCCAAAAGGGCGGAAATAGAAAAGCTATCATTTGTGTATATTTTAATGTAATTGTTTTGGGAAATTTCCCGCATCTACAATTTTTTATTATACACCTGTTCAAACTATAATCTCTCAAAGTACTATGGGGACAATGATCCCTAGATCATCTCCCAAGAATCATAAGAAATTCCCAGCAATGTTCATGATCATGCTTTGTCTACCGAATATCATCTCACGTTGCAATTCTCTATTTATTAAACCTCAGGTCTAGCGATTATGACATATACATTGTCGAGACTCACAAATCACAACTTGTTGGTTGCGTCTTATAATAAATTGGCCAGTTCTATGGGAACAATGATCCCTGTCAGGGGGCGTGTCCGCCTGATATTCGGCACCTCCGAGAGACTCTCTAAACTGGGGGCCCTTTAGGTGGTGCAGACACAAAATGGCTCATACCAGAATTTTGAGTGCTGCTGGGGACTGGTGGAGATGCTCTAAGACTCGTTCACAAGCCACCTTTTTCTTGTTCCATTTAAATGATTATTCACACAACTTTTATCTGTTGTGCAATCATTTGTTTGCATATGTAATCTTGTCAAATTCTCACCCAAATGCATGCCCCCACAGGCTATCACTACTTCCCCTGCCCTCAGAGAGACCAGGCAATTTTCTTTCTCAAACTAGCTGAATCCTGATATATGATGAGTCACTAGAAGAGTGAAAGTACATATTTTTAAAGTAACCTCCAAGAACTCTGCTTTTTATTATGAAGAAGAAGAAGACAATTGACCGGTCTATATTGGAAAATGGCCCAAAATAAACAAAAAAAAGTAGGGTTGGGTTGACCACCTCGGAGAGACAAGACAAGTTTGTATTTTTTTTCTCTCAAACTACATGAATCCTGATATATGACGTGTCACTAGAATAGTAAAGTATATATATTTCTAAGCAATCAGCAAGAACTCTGCCTATAAAGAAGAAAATAATTGACCGGTATATATTGAAAAATTGCCAAAACCAATAAAGAAGTTAGGGTTGAGAACAAGGTGAAAGTTAGAAAATATTTTAATGCCATTAGTTATTACCACATAACTGAAACGATTTGTTAGGGTTTCGTACATACAAAGGCGATCTAGCGAATTGTTCCTACCCTCGGCCGCCGACGTTGCTGCCACTGGTTTCCATGCCCTCCACCGGGCTGCTGGAGGGTGGGGGAACCTCAGATAGGATGACATGTTCTATTAGGATTTTCGATTTCTTCGCGGTGTCAGGGGCGTCAGAGGCGATAAGAATAAAGGTCCTTCCGCCCGCCCCAGATTATTGCTCTTTTTTCAGAGGAGCGTCGACGGGATGAAGTTTGGAGTCGATTGTCTGGTATTATGCCTGCTGTGATAAGTGTCTGTCAACGGCGGCCGCGTTCAGCGGCGGGGCTCGCAACGTACTGGTGTCCACAAGTTCCGGCTCCGCCTAATGATGCCTAGCCAGGTGCGACTTTGTTGGGGGAGCTTGCGAGTTTGATATCCCCATCCCCGCCTGGCCGGAGCTAGCATTATCTCCCGACCCTTCCATATACTAACTTCTGCAGGACGGCGATCTGTCAAGATCGTTGTCGCCGACATCTTCTGGTCTACATCGACGACTTCCCAGCCGCAGCTTCTACAAGCGCCTGTTTTTTTTTTCAAGTTTTCTCCGACACAAGATTTGCTATGTCGGAGGCCCAAAGGCGGCTCACAGCGCGCCATCAATGGATGTAGAAGGATGATGGTGCAGATCTTTCTAAGAACTTGTGTTTTATTTCTATTTTTAAAAGGAAGTTCTTGTAAGGGCTGGTTACAGATAATATATGGCCTTAGGCCCTTTTCGCAAAACAAAACCAAAGGTTAGTACCACTTAATGAAGAGACTAGTTATACCACCTAATACTTAACGAAGATATTGCTCAAGAACTTTCAAGTCCAAAGATGTTAGGTGTGTGTGTGTGTTTTTATTTTGGAGAATCTAATATTTTGGTGTCTTTTACCATGTTTTGGTCGAGAAAAACCTTTCTGAGAAGTAAAATTACGTGACGTCAAAGATAATATCAAGGCTACGACACTCAACTCTATAAGCTTTTGGTGATGTTAAAGCTTACATGAAGGCTTTGACTCATTTTTTTGTGGTTGATTTGCATCAGAATCTATTTAGTTAGTCATGAATCCGTGTAAAATCACATGCAATTTTGCTATTACATGATTCAAATGGTCCTTAAAACAAACCATGTGTGTCTATAAAATAAGTAAAAATGTTTCACACCCTAAAGTTTAGGAACTCTAAATGCTTAGCTTTAATAATAATAAAAAAGAGTAAACATAAACTTTTCTTTGTTAAGCTCTTATTGGTTTAAGTTGTAGATTAATGCTTTTCATTGATCTGGCTGAACAAGATTGTAACCAACACAATCAATATGCTCCTTGAGATCATCTATTGACAAGAAATACTAAAACTATTTTCTAAAACCTTATTTTCGCCAAACTCTTATTCAAGGTTTTGTTTTAGTAAAAGGGATAATTTTTTATTTTACAAATCTATGGAGATCGACGAGATAATTTCTCTCGTCAAATTTCTCAACAAATACTTTTAAAAGTATTTAAGTGTCATATAATTATCTTTTGAAAACACTGCAAGTGGGAAATATATATTGTCCAATGTATTTTGTCGTGCACAAATTTCTTGGAAAATGCAAAATTATATTTAAAACCATTTCAACTAAGCTTGAGTATGAGATCAATCCCTTGCCTTTTTGTGATGATTTGGATATGACTGGTTTCAATTGGCGTTATCTATTTCCTCCCAACCTTGGGTGGAAACCTAGGTTTTCCAAATAAAACCTTTTGAGAAACTTAATTATACCAAATCACATTCTTGACAATGCCTTAATAGGAAAATAATGAATATATTTTGTTGCAATTTTTTAGATCCAAATAATTTAAAGTTTTGCTTTTTCAAAAACCCTTAAATCAACCCCTTTGATAAGAGATTAGTTTTCTACAAAACAACAATTTATAAAAAAAATATGATGTATACTATTTATTCTAATGTTTTTAAGTGTTTAAATAACTATTTTTTATTTAATTTCCAAAAGGGCGGAAATAGAAAAGCTATCATTTGTGTATATTTTAATGTAATTGTTTTGGGAAATTTCCCGCATCTACAATTTTTTATTATACACCTGTTCAAACTATAATCTCTCAAAGTACTATGGGAACAATGATCCCTAGATCATCTCCCAAGAATCATAAGAAATTCCCAGCAATGTTCATGATCATGCTTTGTCTACCGAATATCATCTCACGTTGCAATTCTCTATTTATTAAACCTCAGGTCTAGCGATTATGACATATACATTGTCGAGACTCACAAATCACAACTTGTTGGTTGCGTCTTATAATAAATTGGCCAGTTCTACCCATCAAACACATTGGGGCTAGTTTGTGCAACCGAATTAGCACTCTATACTCATAAGCGGTGGAACTGGGTCATCAGGTGACACTAGTTAGAGTTAAGAGTCCACATAACTATGTGAAACAGAAAACAAAACACACATCATAAAATATATGGTTCCCATTCAGATCACATATTCGATGACATACATCAGGGATGATATATATCTCAAGATTAGCTAATGAACACATCGTGGAGTTAGCCTTGCCGACTCTAATTTTAGGTCATTACTCCAACAACTTCCTAATTAGCCTATATGTAACGTGAACTATTCATAACATTCCTAGTTGGATAAAGTTTTCATCTGTTTGGGATCATCATGTCCAAATTATATATATACAAACTTGAGTTCTGGAACGTCCATATGTATGACTTTGGTATATTTTTATCTTGATATCTTATGCTCTGCAGAAAACAAATATGGTATTCGATATGTTTATAAAAAAGCCCTTTAACCCGTGGAAAAAATAAGGAGAAAATGATACAACACATAATGAATATTGTCTCCTTGATGACTCATGTGCAAAAACCTCGCACTACAAGAAATATGTAGACTTTTGACCCTCACTAGAAGGTCATAAAGTCTTATGACCAAGTCAGAGGGTGAAAAATTTATGACAAACTGTTTTGGTCATACACCGTCAGCCGTGGGCGCGAGATACTACATGGCCAATCTTACGTGGCAAAGTTATGACCAAATTAGAAGGTCATGGATCATAATCAGCACATCCAATTCGTTGCTTTACATGGACGGAGCTTATCAATTCAGCCTATTTATATTTTTTTCCTGTCAATTTTGGTCAGCAACATGGGCCAAGCAACCTTACACCTTCTATATGTATTTTTAAAATATGGTGGGGGAACTAAAACATATGAGAATGACAAGATATTGACTCATTTAACATCTTATAAAGGAACTTTGAGAGTATAAACTCATAAAGGGAAAATAATGCAATATTAATGCCACCGAAAATCACCTTTAATAAATAAAAATGGCATATTCGTACACTTATATTTATACCGTCTCAATATAACCTTTTATGAGAAACTATTACATAAATTCATTAAGAAAATAATCTAATTTTTATAAATAAAACCATACTAACATGGATTAAATCAGTCTATCTCTACATGAGATGTGTCCACATCATCCACTATTTGAGCCATTTATATATCAATGCCATCATCTAACATCCACTGTTAGAGACATTCATTTATCCATGCATGCAAGCTATTCACATTTATAAATTCATTCAGCCATACAGTTTTACATATCATGAATTTGTAGCTATTAAATATACAAAAAATTCATATCAATTAAATTTAGATTTTCAATCATTGTGGCTAATCAAATCCTCCACGTTTCAAAAAAATTTCATTTCATATATCAAATATCCTTTTCTTTATACTATAATTTTTTAAGATTCTCGCTGTAACGCGCAGGTATCTTCCTAGTATAAGATGTTATTACAGCCAATATAATTTCTATGCCCAAGTTTATATTTATATTTTGGTTTAGAAGATGATCTGAACGTTCAATTCTCTTTTACTTTTGAAATGTGAAGGCTGTGATTAGCCCACGGCCCATATTCCATAATGGATTTGTCCAATAAATGCACCATGAGAAAAATGGCACTGCACAAACAGTTATTCTTCAGAGACAACATAAACTAAGTAGAAAATCATGAGCACGCTTTCATACAAAAGCACATAATATTTGTGTTAAGCATTACACTAGCTTATGTAAGAAAGGAAACCCTCTACCACCATCTCTATTTGCATATCCAGCTGATCCGCGCGATGAAACAAGGATCGAGGACATCGAATATTCGAACTGGTACCAGGATTGTTTCCTGTCGGACTAAGATGGGAAGTGTTTATATCCAGCTGATTGTGATCCATGTCGTGAAAGTGCCGCATGACCCAATTCGGGAAAATCTCTCGTTCTGCGGTGGATAGACTCTGCTGAAACATTCGGCATAGGAAAATTCCACCTAGCTAGTACTTCCGCAAGAACCCTCGTTCAGGCTCTAGCACTCGTTCAGCCGCCCCCCATCCGAACAGAAACCTTCCCCTGCACGACGCGTCATCCCCCGACATCGACATGAACCTCGCGCCATCGCCCGCGGCGGTGCACAATCCGCTCCTGCCCTCCCAGGGGCTCGCCCCGCCGCGGCGGCGCGGTGGGCTTGTCCGCGTCCACGCGGTGCGCGCGGCGCCGCGGCCGCCGAGCCAGTGGGCGCCGGGGAGCTGGCGGGAACGGCCGGCGCTGCAGCAGCCGGAGTACCCGGATAAGGCCGGGCTGGAGGAGGTGCTGCGGACGGTGGAGGCCTTCCCGCCGATCGTCTTCGCCGGGGAGGCGCGCAACCTGGAGGATCGGCTCGCGGAGGCGGCTCTCGGTCGTTCGTTCCTCCTCATGGGCGGCGACTGCGCCGAGAGCTTCAAGGAGTTCAACGCCAACAACATCCGGGACACCTTCCGCGTCCTCCTGCAGATGTCTGTCGTGCTCACGTTCGGTGGCCAGATGCCTATCATCAAGGTATGAAACGCCTGCAAAATTCTTCATTTTTTCATGTATAGTTTTATACGATCGGGCGCCCTATGCGAATCCAAATTAGGCCTACATACAAGAACCAAAACAAATGTGCAATAAAAAACAGTTTTACCCCTACCAGTTTTGATTTTCACTAAGAACTGTAACTTGCAAGTCCTGAAACTCTTAACTGCTATCTACCTTTTTGGTTACTTGCTACATTTCTAGTCTATCTAGGTACAAATTCTCCATCTACATAAAATATATTCATTCGAAATCTTAAATTAAAAACCTTCATCTATATATTGCCAGTGTAGCCAATTAATAAAATTGTATGAAAATAAAAATCTTGTGCGAATAGTATTGTTTCGTACCGAATGATTCTTGCTTCTATAGGCGCTCAAAACAACCAAGTTCATTATTTGTATCAAAACTACACACACTTTAGCGTAAATTTTAAAATTCCCCGACGCAAAAGAAAAATTTAAAAGTTTCCTTGATATAATAAGCGACACTACTTGATTAGTTGGGTCTTGTGGCCATAGGAAAATTAGTTTGTGTGAGAGAGACGTCTGGCATTTAGAGGTATAAGTGATGACTACTAGAGGGGTTTTCAATGGGTACTACGACTTCATATGCTCACACACATTGACTACCAGTACTGAGTTTCATAGGGGAGCTTCTTGAAAAAAAAATTATAGCGGAAATTCTAGTTCTAATTAACCGTTGGGTATAATTGTTTAGAGGCCCTAACTATTTTGGGGGCTTGTGGAAATGCACAGGTTGCACACCCTCACATACAGCCCTGAGCTTTATGTTTTTGGGTATTTTGTGATTTATTAACAAAAATGAGCCGATATTAATAATAGCAGTGTAAATTTGTGTCACACATTTTTCTGGTCTGGCATATGTACGGTATGGTCAGTGTATGTTGCTTTAGAATCAACATTTTTGCAGTGCTAGCTGTTTTAGTCTGTTTTTGTGCTATGTTCCTCAGGGTGATGTGCCACAGTGCCAGGTCATTGCTTCGTGTTTGGTTATTTTCACTAGAGTTGTCTCTTTCCCCTTAGGCATGGGAAGCAGAGACTAGCATATAGATGTGTCTTATGGTCTGAATTTGTGTATTCATGTTGTATTTGGGTTCAACAAATGAAACAGGGTTTCTCCTCCTTGCTCTACAAAAAATATATGTCATTTTAGCTAAAACCAGGAATTCAGGAGGGACAGTTGAATTTGAAGTTCGCCCTTAAGTTTTATGTATTGATGATCAAGGCTATGTCTAGCTAATGGCGAGGTGCAAAAGCTGGCAGATTTGACCATTGCAATTGACTCATCACGAGTTTAATGCATGTTGGGTGCAATCAAATGCGCATATATACATAGTTCATTCAATAGGTTGATGATTGATCATTTCTATGGGTCTTGTACCTGACGCTTAAGATTCAACACACATAAGTTCTATTGATCGAGCTATGGTACTAAGGGAACTCTCACCTTATTTGATCTTACACTAAACTTTGCCCGTTCTTTCTCTCTCTATTTACATTGCAGACTATTCTGTAAACCTACCCTCACCCCTGCAAATGATTGTGACCTGTAATTTTATTTAACAAAACCACAGTAGAAGGTCTTAATTCGGCATACAATAGAAAAGTAGGTAGATCTGGAGTGAGCATAGGATACTCCACTATGTTGACTCAACCCGTGATGTGCAAACTGAAGAAACACTGCATACACCTCAGCTAATAACAAAAATGAAGCACCACCATCTACCAGTAAACAAATGGAAACAGCCCAATCCTTTCTGAAGCTGGAGCGCATTCTTTCATACTAGTGAAGGCTTTATAGGCGATGATAATCAGCCTCCTAATGCCCTGCTGAAATGCTTCGCGTAGCACGTAATACTGCAGATCTGCCCAATGACCGAACAAATATATTACTTACTGCGATACATGGAATATGTAGGTAGGAAGAATGGCAGGTCAGTTTGCAAAGCCAAGATCGGATGGCTTTGAAGAGCGGGATGGAGTGAAGTTGCCTAGCTACAGAGGAGACAATATTAATGGGGATGTATTTGATGAGAAGTCAAGAGTGCCAGATCCACAACGCATGATCAGGGCGTACTCACAGTCAGCAGCAACACTGAATTTGATCCGGGCATTTGCTACCGGAGGTTATGCCGCCATGCAGAGGGTAACACAGTGGAATCTTGACTTCACAGAGAAAAGTGAACAGGGTGATAGGTGGGTACCTCGAACTACTTACGATCTCCATTTGAATACTTGCTTCTGAAACTGTTCAATCATGCAAAAAATATAAGTCAGCAACGGATTGTGCAAATATGTGTCTTACTCTTCTACATTGCAAATATGTAGTTTGTATTTTGATTGGTTAAGACAAAGCTTTGATCAACAATTATTCCCTTCATGTGTGGTTTTTATGTGACACAAAATCGAAATCATAAGTACATATAATATAAGCTTAATGAATCATTAAAAAATGAATCAATTTTGTGTTGTCACAGAAATTGCATTAATAGAGTAATTGTTGGTCTTAGCTGATCAAAATACGCCCTACATTTTGCAACGGAGAGAGTATCATGCAGTTATTTTGGTAATATTAGTGATCAACTAGTTTGGTAATATTAGTTAACTGCTAATTCACATAACATTTTTGGAGGTTTCTTCTGTAGCTCGACAACTCATTTTTTAAGTTACCCATATACCCGCACTGTAAAATTTAATTGTGGCATTTCGTGGCTGACTTGCATACAATGTTTAATAGGTACATGGAGTTGGCTCATCGAGTTGACGAGGCTTTGGGGTTCATGTCAGCTGCTGGGCTCACTGTAGATCACCCTATAATGAGAACAACAGAATTCTGGACATCACATGAGTGTCTTCTTCTTCCTTATGAGCAGGCACTTACTCGGGAGGATTCCACCTCTGGCCTCTATTATGACTGTTCTGCCCACTTCCTATGGGCTGGCGAGCGTACTCGCCAGCTTGATGGTGCCCATGTGGAGTTCCTCAGAGGCATTGCCAACCCTCTGGGTATCAAGGTAAAACCTAAATATTTGGACAACTATCATGACTCATAATCATAATTTATACTGAAGTTAAACTCTGTATCTGAAGGGTGGAATAATGCACATTTTTATTAAAATAATATTCCCTTTCCGATCTTACTAAACGCAGGTCAGCGACAAAATGGACCCCAAAGAACTTGTGAAGTTGATTGATATCTTGAACCCTGAAAACAGGCCAGGAAGAATAACTATCATCACGAGAATGGGACCTGAGAACATGCAAGTCAAACTCCCCCACCTCATCCGTGCTGTTCGTGGTGCTGGCCAGATAGTAACATGGGTGACTGACCCAATGCATGGGAACACAATGAAGGCCCCTTGTGGCCTCAAGACACGCTCCTTCGACAGAATTTTGGTAATTTTTTTCTTCTCATGGCCCTGTTTTGCCAGTGTTTGCTTGTTCCAGTTACTTAGTACCCTATAACTTTGTAGTGACTAGGGTGTAATTCTTCAACTCTTCATGCTCAGGAACCATCTGTAGTGAAAATCTGTGATAAGGGAATGCTTCATGATTAGACCTAATTGTTCAATATATTCGATGCAACATAGCTTTGCCAAAATATTTGTTCTGGTTTCTGGAGAAAAGGATTACACCGTTAGTTTAGGAGCCAATAATCATCCATAGAACTGAAACCAAGGCATGCTAAAGCGGTTGAGAAGGACTCCCAAACTTAAACCCTTTCTGGCACCTTTAGGGTTTCCCTGAATATTCCAGCTTATAAGTTGTTGGTTTTAATGTTTCGGTCCAATGACTTGTCCATTAACAAAACATCAGTTAACAGCCATACTATAGGATATGAGTTGAGCTCTAACTGGTATGGGCCTATGGTCTAGTCCTTGTAAAAGTTACCCCACCAGTTTAACTTGTACACAAAATGCAATTGACTGTAAGTAAAACTAAGCTGAGTTATCATGTTTCTAAAACCAGGCTGAGGTGCGCGCATTCTTTGATGTCCACGAGCAAGAAGGGAGTCACCCAGGTGGAGTTCATCTGGAGATGACCGGACAGAACGTGACGGAGTGCATTGGTGGGTCCCGCACGGTGACGTTCGACGATCTAAGCTCGCGCTACCACACGCACTGTGATCCAAGGCTCAATGCCTCACAGTCGCTGGAGATGGCGTTCATCATCTCCGAACGCCTCAGGAGGAGGAGGGCCGCCTCATGGGCCTTGGACAACCAGCGGAGCACCGTTCCATCGTCAATGGGACTCTGAAGGGACACTGTAAATTGGCGTGACAGAAACATCAATGCCATGGACATTCCGTGAAATTTTCCGGTTGCCGCTCTATTAATTTCGGCATCATAGTTGTCTAGTTTTTATTATTCATACCTGTACGTATGAGCTATACTTTGCAAGAAGGATCAGATCAATTTACTCCCCTCCATCTAATTTATGTTTTTGAGTTCCATGCCAACAATAATGACTGCTGAGCAGAGTGCCAACTTTTTTGTGATACTCAAGGCAAGTTGATTCGCTCTTGCACAAATACTCATCACTGAGAGTACCTCCAACTCCATATGCATGGATCCGAAAAGCATTTCTGGTAAGAAGAGAAGTCAAACTTACGGTGGCATCGGCCTTGCACTCAAAAGTAATCATCATACTCCCTCAGTCCTTACTGGATACGCATGAACACATGTTTTTCCATCCTAAAGCGGCGCCAAAAATAGGAAGATGGAATGTTCGCTTGATGGGATAGACATAATCCTCCCAAAGTTGTTCCTGTCACCGTTCAACGTCAGGGCACCACCAACAACTGATCCTCTATGCGCTGGAAGTGCATTCTCGTTGTGGTTGTGGACGATTGTGGAACATTTTTTTTGTTCGGGATTCTGGAGAAGCTGGTGGGGAGCAGCTTCTCCCAGAATCTGCCGGATAAGCTGAAAAGAAGGGGGCCGAGGGTTGCCACAGCATCCAATATCCGAATATCAATATCACCATCGGATGACTCATCCGAAGTATTAATGAAATGTGAGTAAAAGAACTCATCCGAGCTATCCATCTACATGAAAATCAAAGATAAAAAACAAGCGGGGAATAAATTATAGACCTACGCAAAAAAACAGTCACCATACCTGCCATGGCTAGGCAAAACGCCAAAACGTCGAATAACTTGTGAGCGAACGATGGCATGTTTGTAACTGTACTGACATGATTCAGTAGGACATAGGTGAAACCCCGTCTTCCCGCTATGTCGGAGTCAGCGAGGAGCTACTCCAGGAGGCAGCACGGCCAGAGCTTTTCCAGAGAAAATGACAGAGTTACCAGATTTGGAGCGAAGACGTCGGGTGAGTACCAATTTTGAGTCAAGGGATAGAAACCACCGCGCTTTGGGTGTGTTCGTGACGCAGAGCACTGATACGTTTCAAACGTATCTATAATTTCTTATGTTCTATGCTTATATTATACCACTTGCTACATGTTTTATATACACTTTTATATCATTTTATGCATTTTCTGGGACTAACCTATTAACAAGATGCCACAGTGCCAGTTGCCTGTTTTCTGTTGTTTTTGGTTTCAGAAAAGTTGTTAAGGAAATATTCTCGGAATTGGACAAACGAAACGTCAAAGTGCTTATTTTTTCCAGGAGGTTCCAGAACACCGAAGAGGACACGGAGGAGGACCCCGAGGGGCCCACACCCCCTCCCGGCGCGGGTCCCCCCTTGGTCGCGCGAGCACGGGGTGTGGGGCCCTCGAGCCTCCACCGCCTTCGCCCTTTCGCCTACTTATACCCCCCCAGATTTCTAAGACCTAGGACGGAGTCCTATTCCAGAGAAGAGTTATGTTGCGCCGCCGCCACCAAAAACCCTAATTCGGGGGACAGAAGTCTCTGTTTCGGCACCCTGCCGGGACGGGGAATTGCCCCCGGAGCCATCTCCATCAACTCCATCGCCATCTCCATCGCCGTTGCTGACTCCTATGATGAGGAGTGAGTAGTTCTCCCCCGGGGCTGCGGGCTCTACCGGTAGCTATGTGGTTTATCTCTCTCTCACATGGTGTGATCTTTATGTGATCATGAGCTTTGTAATCTAGTTGAATTGTAGATGCTACTCTTTATCTATTATGCACTCTAGAGGTTACTTTAATATGAACTCCGGGGTTATTCACGGTTGTAAAGGCGACAGTGTGTGCACCGTGTGTGATTCCTTTATGACGTTGTGGTGTGTGTTTACTCATACTTTGAGGGTGTTCTTGTAGCCCTACACAATGAATGGTGTTTATCATCCAACAAGAGAGTGTTTAAGAGTAGTATTTATTATTCAACTATGAGGTCATTGTTGAGGGTGTCCACTAGTGAAAGTATGATCCCTAGGCCTTGTGTCTAAGCATCAAAACACCGTTTACAACAAGTTCTGCTATATGTTTGCTTGCTGCCATTTTTATTTCAGATTGCAAATACTACTTATAGTTATCCATATTACTTGTATTTCACTATCTCTTCGCCGAACTAGTGCACCTATACATCTGACAAGTGTATTGGGTGTGTTGGGGACACAAGAGACTTCTTGTATCTTAATTGCAGGGTTGCTTGAGAGGGATATCTTTGACCTCTACCTCCCTGAGTTCGATAAACCTTGGGTGATTCACTTAAGGGAAACTTGCTGCTGTTCTACAAACCTCTGCTCTTGGAGGCCCAACACTGTCTACGAGAATACATCAAGCTATTTTCTGCCGCCGTTGCCGGGAGGTAAGGTAAAAGGTACTCACATCCTCTGGCTACTAAGCTATTTTCTAGCACCGTTGCTGTTGTGTGAGTGCTCGAAGTTATTTCCTTTAGATCCTGCAGTTAAATCTTTTTGTTTATTGTTTTTATTTTCACTAGTTAGGCTTAATGGAAAACAACAAAAAAATTAGAGATCTTTATGAAATTTATCTTGAATTGGGCCATGATGCTTTTGAAGAGAAAATTAAAAAACCTATGGAAGTTTGTTTGCATAATAGTGGTAGTAATGTTATTAGTATGAATTCTTTGAACACCATTATTTCTAATGCTATGGATAAGTCTAAGCTTGGGGAAGCTGGTTTTGATGAGCATGATATTTTTAGTTCCCCAAGCACGGAGGAGAAAATTTACTTTGATGATACTTTGCCTCCAATATATGATAATTATAATCATTGTGATATTTTCAGTCCACCTACTATTGAGGATATGGTTTATGTTGATTATGATATGCCTCCTATATATGATGTTTACAATGATGAATATGATATTTTCAGTCCATCTACTATTGAGGATAAAACTAATTATGATTATTCTATGCCTCCAATTTATGATGATTACAATGATGGATGTGATAATTTTACTCCCACTGTTATTAATAAAAATTGATTATGCTTATGTGGAGAGTAATAATATTATTATGCTTATGGATCATGATAAGAATGCTTTAGGTGATAGCTATATTGTTGAGTTTATTCATGATGCCGCTGAAAATTATTTTGAGAGAGGAAAGTATGGTTATAGAGATCTTCATGTTACTAAATTTCTTCTCTTTAAGATGAATGTTTTGAGCTTTCTCTTGATTTGCTTTTATTTGCTGGGTACTTTAAGACCTACTGGTCCTTATGAGAGAAGGAGACATGACTTCATACATCACAATAATATTAAGTCTCCTCTCTCTATGTTGAAATTTTTGAAGTTGCACTTGTTTTATCTTCCTATGCTAGTCACTTTGTGCTTTATTGATTTATTTCATTACAAGGTTCCTTTGCATAGGAAGTGTGTTAGATTTAAATATGTTTTATATATGCTTGTTGATGCTCTCTTTTATGTTTCAACTCTCATCTTTATGTGAGCATCATAAAAATCACTATGCTTAGCTAAAAGGCTTTAAAGAAAAGCGCTTATGGGAGACAACCCACTATTTTATTTCTGTTATTTTTCTTTTATTTGAGTCAAGGAGCATGCTTACCTATGTAACAACTCCTTTGTATCTTTATTTTATTGCATAGTTGTGCCAAGTTAAGTCTCTAGTAGAAAGTTGATGCTAGATTTGGATTCCTGCGCAGGAATAGTTTTCTGCTGTCCACCGTTTAATTCATAACTCTCTGCAGAAAAATTGAAAAAATCTGATATTTGCTGAGCGTGATCCTCAGATATGTACGCAACTTTCATTAGTTTTGAGTTTTCTGATTTCAGCAAGTTAAGTGCCTCGAAAAAATTCGTCTTTACGGACTGTTCTGTTTTTGACAGATTCTGTCATGTATTTTGCATTGTTTTTTTTTTGCTGTTTTTTAATGGATCTTTTTGTTCCATAAAATTCCAGTGGCTGTAGCTAATGTTCAGTACCATGATAATGATTGTCTCCATGCAGAATATGAGAATTTTTGATTATGCACTAACCCTCTAATGAAGTTTACTTTGAGTTTGGTGTGGAGGAAGTTTTCAAGGATCAAGAGAGAGGATGATATGATGTGATCAAGAAGATGAAAGAGCCTAAGCTTGGGGATGCCCCCGTGGTTCACCCAAGCATATTTCAAGAAGACTCAAGCGTCAAAGCTTGGGGATGCCCAAGGCATCCCCTTCTTCATCAACAATTTATCAGGTTATCTCTAGTGAAACTATATTTTAATTCCGCCACATCTTATGTGCTTTACTTGGAGCGTCTGTTTGTTTTTATTTTTGCTTTTGTTATTTTCATTCTCTGAATAAAATGGATCCTAGCATTCTTGTGTGGGAGAGAGACACGCTCCGCTTTTTCATTTGAATACTCCTATTCTTCACTTATATTTGTCGAGTATTCTTCTCTAGCTACTGCAATACTTTCAGCTCTTGTTTTTCATGCACCTCTTGTTCAGAGCTGTTAGTTCTCATATGTTATACTCTCTTGCTTCATTGTTAAATACTTGGAGAGTTTTTGTTTAAATAAGTTGATTGGTGTTTGGTTAAGAACAGAAAATGCTAAATGTGGTAGATGGTATAACTAAATGATACATAATCTTGTAGATCATTAAATTGTGTCACTTGAATCATTGATGTTGTTTTGAGATATTAATATGCTTAATGGTAAACATGATGGTTTAGTAAGGTGGAATGATTAATGGTTGGTCTAGAAAACTTGAAGCTGTGCCACACTTAAATTTCCAGTTGATAGCATAATGATATATGACTTCTAATGTTAAAAGCAACCATAATGACTTTGTGTTATGCGCTACAGTCGGGGTCCCAACAGTGACTTGTTCATTTGCCACAGTCCCTCGTGGAGTGATTTTCATTATGCCTTGTAAGATTATATTTCTATTTGGAATCCTTTTACTTGTGAGTTCTAAAGCTGCGGTTTTCATGGCACTTCCACCTCCATATTTGCTAGCCTCTTTGGTACTTTGCATTGCCCTTTCTCACATTGAGAGTTGGTGCATACTTCGCGGGTACATCAAAAACTCGTGGTAGATCTTCATCATGTTCTCCTACACATAAGCCAAATATCTTTCTCAAAACATCCACCATACCTACCTACTACAGCATTTCCATAGCTGTTCCGAGATATATTGCCATGCAACTTTTATCTTACATTACATGACTTGTTGTCATTTATCATTTATATATTGCTTTGCATGATTCTATATAGCTGATGTGTGGTTTTACCCATGTTACGCTAGATCATTGCATATCCTGCTACACTGGCAGAGGCACCGTTTCATACACCATGTTTTATCCATTACGAGATCCTTGTATCAAAAGTGTGTTGTCGTGATAGAATGTTTGCCCCTAAAAGTGAAAAGAGCCATGGAGGCCATCGAAAAGAGAAACAGAAAAATAAAAAATAAAAAAATAGAAAAAAGAGAAAAAGAGAAAAAAAAGAAAGAAAGAATAAAAAAGGGGCAACATTACTACTCTTTATCCACACTTGTGCTCATGTTATAGCACCCATATTATTCATAGTCATCATTTGTGCTCATGTTTAGCACCTATACTCCATATGAGAGAGTTTTCATGTTTTACTTGCATAACTATGTGGGGAACTTTACATTATAGAACTTGGCTTGTATATTCCAATGATGAGCCTCCTCAAAAGTGCTCTAGGTCTTCATGAGCAAGCAAGTTAGATGCACCCCCACTAGTTCCATTGGAGAGCTTTCATACACTTATAGCTCTATGTGCATCCGTTGTGTGGCAATCACTACTCCTTGCATAGCTTCGATTATAAGACTTCCTCTTGTCTAATGATCACTTTCAGCTGTGTGAGACTTTCTTCCGTTGGCCTTCCAAACCCCCATTATTATTCTTTTAGCCACAACATCCTGGTGCCAGGAACCAACGCTGAACACTTGCTTGTTTTTGTGTGAACAAATAGAGAGATGATCTTCTATGTGCATATTGCTATTACTTGACTTGATCCTTTCACAAAGTTGTCATGATTGTTTGATTCATTAGATGATTATATTGTTGTGCTTGAATCTTAAATCATCTTTAATATTTACTTTGCACGGTTGATTGTTCTTTATTACTGATTCATTGAAAGTTTTGCTTTGTTATGCCTACTTGTTTATTCATTAATCATTTGATATCAATATAAACTACAGCTTTTATTCATTTGATCTCAACTTACATGCATTACAATATTATATCATCAAGATTATGTGAAAGCATGTCACTTCAGAAATTATTTGTTATCGTTTTACCTACTCGAGAACGAGTAGAACTAAGCTTGGGGATGCTTGATACGTCTCAAACGTATCTATAATTTCTTATGTTCCATGCTTATATTATACCACTTGCTACATGTTTTATATACACTTTTATATCATTTTATGCATTTTCTGGGACTAACCTATTAACAAGATGCCACAGTGCCAGTTGCCTGTTTTCTGCTGTTTTTGGTTTCAGAAAAGTTGTTAAGGAAATATTCTCGGAATTGGACAAACGAAACGTCAAAGTGCTTATTTTTTCCAGGAGGTTCCAGAACACCGAAGAGGACACGGAGGAGGACCCCGAGGGGCCCACACCCCCTCCCGGCGCGGGTCCCCCCTTGGCCGCGCGAGCACGGGGTGTGGGGCCCTCGAGCCTCCACCGCCTTCGCCCTTTCGCCTACTTATACCCCCAGATTTCTAAGACCTAGGACGGAGTCCTTTTCCAGAGAAGAGTTCCGCTGCGCCGCCGCCACCAAAAACCGTAATTCGGGGGACAGAAGTCTCTGTTTCGGCACCCTGCCGGGACGGGGAATTGCCCCCGGAGCCATCTCCATCAACTCCATCGCCATCTCCATTGCCGTTGCTGACTCCTATGATGAGGAGTGAGTAGTTCTCCCCCGGGGCTGCGGGCTCTACCGGTAGCTATGTGGTTTATCGCTCTCTCCCATGGTGTGATCTTTATGTGATCATGAGCTTTGTAATCTAGTTGAATTGTAGATGCTACTCTTTATCTATTATGCACTCTAGAGGTTACTTTAATATGAACTCCGGGGTTATTCACGGTTGTAAAGGTGACAGTGTGTGCACCGTGTGTGATTCCTTTATGACGTTGTGGTGTGTGTTTACTCATACTTTGAGGGTGCTCTTGTAGCCCTACACAATGAATGGTGTTTATCATTCAACAAGAGAGTGTTTAAGAGTAGTATTTATTATTCAACTATGAGGTCATTGTTGAGGGTGTCCACTAGTGAAAGTATGATCCCTAGGCCTTGTGTTTAAGCATCAAAACACCGTTTACAACAAGTTCTGCTACATGTTTGCTTGCTGCCATTTTTATTTCAGATTGCAAATACTACTTATAGTTATCCATATTACTTGTATTTCACTATCTCTTCACCGAACTAGTGCACCTATACATCTGACAAGTGTATTGGGTGTGTTGGGGACACAAGAGACTTCTTGTATCTTAATTGCAGGGTTGCTTGAGAGGGATATCTTTGACCTCTACCTCCCTGAGTTCGATAAACCTTGGGTGATTCACTTAAGGGAAACTTGCTGCTGTTCTACAAACCTCTGCTCTTGGAGGCCCAACACTGTCTACGAGAATAGAAGCGTGCGTAGACATCAAGCACTTATTCTGCTGTATAAGTATTTTAACGAGACTTCTGACCATTTGGGCCGACCTTCAGGTCTACATGGCAAAAACAAACAACAATTTTACCAAAAGGAGATTTACAAATCATATCTTCTAATTTTCTATCCCTCTAGCCATTCTCCACAACCGTCGGTGACTCTCTGAGCAAGCGTTGCTTCACCACCCCCATCTCCTCGCATGCTCCCCTTCGGGTCGGGCTCCACGTCCCGCCTGCTTCACGCCACGGACATGCTCGAGCTCTCCCAGGACTTCTCCGACTACTCTAGCATCAACTCCGACATCTCCGGGGAGCTCGAGCGGCTGGTGGCCTCGGCCGCGGCAACGCCCAGATCCGACTAGCTTGACCTGACCATCATGGATCTGAACGACCTCGAGTCCATGGATATGTTGGAGGCCGCGACACCACTGGAGAATGCTGTCGTTGACACGCCCATGGGAAGGTTGGAGGAGGCAGTGGCGGCTTCCAAGGAGGTAGTGCCAGTCAGCCCAAGAAGCAGGGAAGTCGCCAGCGCGGCGCATGAGATGGCGTCGGCTCGAGCAGGGGAAACACGCTGTTCAAGGCTGGCAAGCTCCGTGAGACGTGTGCGGGGTGCAAGGACGGGCTGCACGAGCACCCTGGCAACGCGACACTGTTGTGCAACCGTGAGGCGTGCTGGTGCAAGCTCAGGGAGTGGGAGGTCGGGCTCCACGATTGCGACGCCGCGCTCAGTGCTCGCCCCTCCTACGACAAGGCTCGCATGCGCAGGGCCGCGTGCAACGACCACCTGGGACGGTGGGATGCGTCGGTGCTGGACTATGAAGCACTGCTGCGAGAGGTGCCCGACGACGTCGCGGTCGCCCACGCGCGAACACAGTTTGACAACGTCACGGAGGAGCAGCGCCAGCTCATAGAGCCACCTATGATGGAGATGGGCGGTGGGGACCTTTTTGGATTTTCGGAGAAAATTATAACGATAAAAATTTAGGAGATAAAATTTATAAGGATCTTTTTTGTAAAATTTGGCAGGAACGTGTAGTTTGTTTTTGCCAGGTAGACCTGACATGTGGGTCCAAAAGGTCACAAATCCTGTTAACACGCTTAAACCAGAATTCTGCCCCAAAACGCGATGTTTTTTGTCGTTTTTTTACTTAAAATCGATACTGACCCGACATCTCATTCTAAATCTGATGGTTTTCCGTCATTTTCTTGCCTCTTTCGAGACTGCCATCTGCGTCCAATCACGGGCCAGCAGACATATCTGGACCCCGATGTGGAGGCTAGCTGCGGTTGCGGCGGGTTGAAAGGTGATGGCAGTGAGAATGACTGGCCGACGACAATGCGGCGACGTGGAGGGGGTGTCTCGAAGTTGGGGAGAGACGACCTCCTCCGCATGGAGCACGCCAACCCCCCCCCCCCCCCCCCCCCCCACACACACACACACACTAGCCCAGCAACCTGCGGGACGCCGAGGGCATGTTTGGTAACCTGGGATGCTTTTTGGGCTCACTGGCGCAGTGCTGGGAGCACACATGCGCGTTCGGAACAAGCCTCGAGCCAGAATTGGTCTGTTGTTTGGTTGCTCGTGCTGCATGGTTTGGGGCTAAAAAAGGTCCTTCTGTTTGTTTGCCTGCAGCCATCCCAAAAAGTCGATAGAGATAAAACGACAGATGTTTGGTACCATCCATGACGGCGTAAAAGTCACTTCTCTACACGGGTGACCTTACTATACTATCACCTCACTCACACACAAATAACAGTTCATCAGAGTTGCACACTTCTGAAGATAGCAATCACAAATTTATCCCTAGCTACTACGAATGTTCATAGTTGCACAATTACGAAGCTAGCAGTTTATGAATATATCCCTATCTACTACGAATGGTAATTTATGATCACTGGGATCAAAGAGGGGTTCTTATTCTTCAGTGTCTTTGCTTCACTTCACTTCTTCTTCTACTTCTCAAATGGTTGTATCGCCTCTGGCCTCTCACATCGCGTTTGCCCACTCGAGTCTCTTCTCCTTCCAGGCTTGACTGTCGCCTGCCTCCACGTCATGACCGGTCCCAACTTCATCAAGGTTCACAACAACTTGGAAATAGCCATTCTCGCCCCAACCTAAGATCCAGTTGTGAATAATGCAGCAAGTAAGGACCAGTCTCATTTGAGTCTCAAAAGTGTGGAAGGTTTCTGGTCAAGGACCTTAAACCTATTCTTGAATGCAACAAACGCCCTCTCAATGGTGACTCTAAGGCTTGATTATCTCAGATTGAACAACTCTCTCGCATTCTGAGGTCGTTTCCTATGACTAAACTCGTTGAGGTGGTACCTTATTTTCCTGAATGGAGGTAGAATTTCAGGTCCACATGCATATCCAGCATCTCCTATGTAGAACTTACCATCAGGGATTTGCAAGCGCTTTTACAAGCTGTCTGACAGGATGCTCGCATCATGAGCTGAACCCTCCCAACACAGCAGGCACGTATGTGAACCTCAAATCAAAATCCACAGCTGCAAGCATGTTCTAGCTGGTGTAGTGCTTCCTCCCATGGAATGCTAGAGACATTGCTGCGGGTACCTTTGCAGTCACATGAGTACCATCAATAGCCCCAGTGCAATCCTGTCAAACAATGAGTACATAGTCATATTTCTGGCATTACCATACAATTATGATAAGTAGAACCAACATGATGTACTCACCCTGAAATACGGGAACCACCTGAAGCTGTTCTTGATCTTGGGTGGTGTGTTGTTTGATGGTGGGCTGATCATTTCACTTCTAAGCTCCCCAACTGCATACAACACCTGCTGGAAGTACCGAGACCGAGAGATAGTCTCCGTGGATCGCCTGAGTGTGTTATGGATCACTCCGAACCTCTGGTTATGACCCACGACATGAAGAAACATAGCGACTTGTTCTTTCATAGAGGTGTGGATGCTATCAACTAGCAGTATTCTCTCCATGAACATTTTCACAAGTGTAAAGAAAGGGGTTCTTCTCATCCAAAGTATTTGGATAGCCTCTACATCGCTGCAGTTGTAGATGTAGTTCAGGCTAGCAATCCTCTCATGATCTCACTGTACCATAGGAGCCTAGGTGATAGGAGGAAAAGCAGCACACCTGACTGCTCTCTTATGCAAGAACACATGATCCAAACTTGGATGATAACAATGAGTGTTGCGACGTGATGCACAAGCTCTAACTGGTTGGTCCACTCAAACAAGATCTAGGCATTACGAACGGTCTTATCGAACCCAACTAGTTCTACCTACATGAATCGAACACTAAATAAAGCAGAGTAGTTTGCCCTTACTTCTTCCATGCAGACGAAGGAGAAGGTCGGAGGTCGGAGAAGCTGTGCACAACACGTCCAAGCTTGGTGTAGTGAAGTCAGATGCGTGAGTGCAGATCTGGGTCGCCGCCGCCGCCGAAGCCGGTGCCGAATGGAGAAAAGGGAATTTTTGGGAGGGGGCTAATGGAGGGGGTAACCGAAGAGGGAGGTTACCCCTACCTTTGCCGCGCAACGACGCTCAGATTTCGCCTTCTCCCGCCATGCCGCGGCCGAGCTCCCGCGCGAACGATGTTATCGATTTTCGTCGTGTCCGGGCCTGTCCCTGAAAAAAGGTCAAACCGGCCGTTCATCCCGATCCTGTCCCAAAGGTGTTTTTAAGACGCGCGACGAATGGGTATCCAAATTTTTTCACCCCCATACGAGCCAAGGTGTCAAGGGCTACCAAACGCACCTGAGGAGCGGCCCATCGAGCTTCCCGTGCACGGCCATGGCATTGGCCTTCTCCGAAATCCGGCGCCATCGCTCGTCCTCAAGCGCGTCCGAGCAATCCAACTCGTGGTGTGCTTCTCCTGTCTCTCGCTGCGTACACGCTCTTCATCACACACGCTAGCTGCCCCTGCGCCAGCACGCCTCCGCACCTCCCTTGCTTTCGTTCTGTTTTGTCACTCGAGCAACCTCCCAAAATACTCTCCACCGTACTCAGGGGCGGAGCCAGGATTCATACATGGGGGGGGGAGTCGATGATCATCAAAGAGAATAAACATAATACATTAAGTCTAAAAATATACTATAGAAAATGCATATAAATATTCAAATATATGTTCAACGCTTAGAAAGATTGTCGTTGTAATCTACAAGAGGTTGCTACTCCTCAGATAATTTGCAACATAACCAATATTGATATTAGCGATTAAAGTTGAACCAATCCGCTTTAAAAAGATCTACTCCCCTTTCCTTTCTCTTCATCTTTGAATAAAATTATAGAAGACACAAATCAGATGATGTGCTATTGTGCTAATATAAGCAAATCTAACTGAACCAACCAGGGAACGAGGAAAGACATCTCACGGGTGATAATACAGAGTAGAACTAGAACAAACAGCGGTACCTTCAGTGCAGGCGTGCAGCGAGCCAGCGAACGCAACAGGCAGCAGCGGCGTGCGGCGAGCCGGCGAGCGCGCTAGCATCGATGATCGATCAAATCGCCCTAGCTCCTAAAGGTGAGGAGACGGGAGAGAGGAAGACAAGCAGGCGGCCATGCGTAGGTTTAGATCGATCAATCGATCAGATCACCTGGTTGCCGGTTAGTCTGCCGATGGCCTAAGCCTGGTGGCCGTGTACGTGGGCTTAATTAGTTTTTTTTAGAAACGCAGTACAAATGCAGACGCTTACAAGCACACACGTACAGACACCCCTATGATCACACACACGTAAACCCTACCCCTATGAGCACCACTGAAAGCATAGCGCCGGTTAAATCGTAGAAAATTCAGGAAAATACGAGCACCCATGCCAAGTCTGGGACTTGAACCTGGGTGTGCCGAGCACTTCGTTGGGCTTAATTAGCTCTGTATATAATTTGGGCTTAGTTAATGGATCAATTAATTAATAGTGGACTAGGACATATAGTATTTACCTAATAAAAATCATTAGGGGGGCGAACGGTTGGGGGGGGGGGGGGGGGGTCGTACCCCTGCTAGCCGCCCCCCCCCCCCCCCCTTCTCCGCCCCTGAGTCCGTGCTGCACGTGAAGCCTTCTGTGTCTAAAATTCAGTTAAATGTCGCCCTATCGCTTCTTCTTTGTTCAGTTCCAGATTGTATCACCGTATATTATTAATATGTCATCTATGTTCATGTTTGCATAATGTAGCTTTGTTTTACAATGTTAATGTTCATGTTATTTTGTTTCATATTTTCGTTCTCATCTCCCAATAACAAAAAAGAAGAGGGGAGTGATGCTGCCATAACGTCTTATTTTGGGTCAACTGTTGGAGCAGCCACTTCTAAAAATATATAGGACATCTGAAAAAGTAAAAAGGAGATAATAGCAGAAAACCACCACAATTCCGGTTAGGGTTTCAAAAGACCACCGAGATACGTAAGGGTTTCACGAAGCCATTCTCGGTCGAGAGTTAATAACTTTCAGACAACACCACTTGTGCGCTAACCATCTGCGGTGCTCAGTTAATTACGAAACTCACAGATGGGACCGGTGTCAGAAAACCACCACAATTCCGGCTAGGGTTTCAAAAGACCACCGAGATAAGTAAGGGTTTCACGAAGCCATTCTCGGTTGAGAGTTAATAACTTTCAGACAACACCACTTGTGCGCTAACCATCCGCGGCGCTCAGTTAATTAGGAAACTCACAGATGGGACCGGTGTCAGACTGACGTGGCAAGCTGTGTTTGACTGGATTGTCAAAGTAGGCGTAAGGCCCACATGTCATCACCTCCATCTAGACTCACTATTTTTCCCTCTGTTTCACATGGGCAGTCCATCGAGCAGGTTGTGGGCAGTGTCCGCCGGCGGCATCAGCAGGGTAGCCATGGCTACGCGGTGGCCGCCGGTGAGCGCGCGTGACGGCGGCATGTGCGGCGGACGCATAGTCGACCACCGAGCTCGACAACGTGGAGCTCGGTCACCTCTCCTGCTCCACCCCCGCAGTAGCGCGTCATGCGGGGAGGGGAGGCGTGCGTCGCGGCGAACCCGTCACCTCGTCGCGCAAGGAGCAACACCACTGCGCCATCGACGACTGTGGCGGGCGGCTTCAGTGTGGGGGCCTCGGCGGCGCCCGCGAGCTCACGCGGGTATTCCTCCCCGGCGGCCATGCTTCTCTCCCCCGCCGCCACATCCTCCGCTCGCGTCACGCCATGGATTCCTGGTGGTGAGAGGCGGCGGCGGTGGCCCGTTTCGGTGGTGTGTGGGGACCGCGGCGGCAGTGACCTACTCCCGTGGCCGCCTCCACGGCCTCCGGCTCACGCCATGGGTTCTTGGTGAGGATTTTTTATTATTTTTATTTAGCTGATATGTAGGACCCACAATAGTCAGTCAAGTGGCACATACGTCAGATGATAGAAAAAATGTCCACGTCACACCTGAAACTGAGCCCCATCTGTCAGTTTCGTAATTAACTGAGCGTCACGGACGGTTAGCACAAAAGTGATGGTTGTCTGAAAGTTATTAACTCTGGACCGGTGGCTTCGTGAAACCCTTACATGTCTTGGTGGTTTTTTTGAAACCCTAGCCCGAATTATGGTGGTTTTTTACAATTATCTCTAAAAAAGAAATGTTTTGCTATTTCTGAATTGAGTGAGAATTAAATTAGATCTCACTTGACTCTATTCCATTAGATTTACATCATGATTCATGCTGTAGGTGAGTTGTATGTACATGAGCTACAACTAAAAAAAACGCTTGCACATGAGTTGGAACTGAGATTTTTTTAGTTACGCATATGTTTTGCATATGAGTTAAAATGAAAAATTTCTAGTTAAGATGATTGCACATGAATTGCAGCTAGGATTTTCTATTTACATGTGAGTTGCAATTTAATTCACATGGATTACACATGAACTACACATATAACTAGATGATGTCATCCGACTGAAAATCAACTTAATTCTTCTATAAAAAAATTGGTACCCTAAAATATTCTGCTGGCATTAGAGATTCTCTAAAACGGGTAAATCCCACCACCACAATCCCCACAAACACAAGGTCGCGCAACATGATAGCTCTGAGGACACCCATCTCGCTCCGTCACCTCGTTGTCGCCGGCGGCCAGAGGAAGCGATGCATCGGAGTCGACAGGAAGCGCGTTGGCGCAAAGCACCGCCACTTCACGGAGGCGGTCGAGAGCCTCCGGAGGCACTGTCCCGACCCTCCTCGCCCCCCCGCGCCAGCATCCGCCGCGGCCGCCCGAAGCGAGTCCAAGACCTCGTCGCGGCCACCGGTCCTCGAGAACGCCGCCTTCGAGGAGTACTACAAGGTGCGACTACTTGCTCCTTGAGTCACATGTTACGCGCGGCTACCGGTTCTTATCATTTTTGGGTGCGATTCGAAGTGAATTGAACTGTCGTCTCGCTTGATATGGTATTGAAACACGAGCTACTGCTGTTTTTTGTAGTGTGGCAGTGATAAATGTATTCATGATTTACGATGGCCTGTAATTGTGTCAGTGGCTCGTTGCTTATTTTCTCTGTAGTTGACCTTTCTTTGCTGCGAAGTTGTTCGCAGAACAGTTTGTGGGAATGTTGGTTCTGTCGTTCCGAGGAATTCTATTGAGAAGTCGGTCCATATGGGCTGCGTGCATGTTTATGACTTGCAGGAGCAACAGATCGTTCACGAGGAAGAGTGGGATGCCTTCATGAGTGTGCTCCGGAAACCATTACCAGCCACGTTTAGGATCAATGCTAGGTAATGCTGGCTTCTTTGAAATGATATGCTGCACTTACCATTTAACACATTGGCCTTTCCTTTGGTTTCACTAATTCCACATTCTCGACACAAATATTGCTTTTTATATGTGGACCCCCTATTTTGCTCAATCCTCTGCTTTATTATTCCTAAAAATGTGTAGTCCTTCCGAATTATTTTTAGTGTGGTTTGTGAATTTCACAAGATGGGCTATATAGAAGAAAGCAAGCAATTCTGAATTTCTGACCGTGAACCATTTCAGTTACTAATACATGCAAACTGTTGATTCGGACTTTACTCTGAAAGTTCGTGTACTTTGAGGGCAAACAGTTCCAGGCTATTCGTTACATATGGTACCTTTGCCAGCTGAAGTATTTCTAAAAACATGCGGAGCGAACCATGCAATTAGAGGCTCAGTATATTCTAGGAAATATTATGCTCTTTCCCAGACTGTTACTACTTCTTTCTGCAGTTCTATATTATACTGTAGCAGATAAATTCGTTCTCTTGACCTCTCTTGGTGGTTCTTCCAGAATACACTGAAGTTTTTTTTTTCCTTTTCAGCTGCCGGTTTGTGAATGACATTTGCTCAAAATTAGAAGACGACTTCAGGAGATCTTTGGAGAGTGAGGTTGCCTCTTGCTTGATTTACACACTTCAACTAATGATAGTCATTGACATTTTATAATGTATTTCTTAACAAAAAACTATTTGCAAAGGTTAGTGATGAATATGGGGAAGACTTCATCAGTCCCTTGACTTGGTATCCAGGCAATTTAGCATGGCGTTTGAACCTCTCTCGGAAGCAACTCAGAAAAACTCAGGCACTTGAGAGGTAATCAATTCCTGCATGATGTTTATTTTACAAGAATCTTTCTGATGGCATGTAAATCTTTGTAATAATCTGCCTTCATGCTTTAAACATAGTCCTGCATGCACCAGATAGATGTCTTTAAATTCTGCAATCTTCCTACCTGAAAGGATACTTGCGGTATATGTCCAAATGGTATCCAGATTGTCGTATATGTTTGTAACGCTCAGATCATGTGTAATCCAGCTCTATTTCTTATGATTTGCTTTAAACTTCTTATACCATTCCGTAGCAAAAGCTGTCATACATTTGATTAGGTCCTTTCATTATCTATCTCATGAAATCTCTTACAAGATTTTTAGAGTACCAATTGAAAGTAATTTTACAGAATAAATGAAGACATTTACATTTTGCAGCACATCAAGTAGTCTATTTGTAAAAAGCAAGGATGTTAACTTAAATGTGGTTTTTTTGGAAGGCGTAGTTTCATCACTTAACATTATCATATACTGTGATATCCCAACTTATTTTACCCATAGTTCTTTCACACTCAGATCACTATTATACTACCTCCGATCTGGTATAACTGTCGCCGGAAACAAACTGATGACGTGCAACGTACTAGTACAACTCCCGACATTTTTTTAGGATCGGAGGGAGTACTTAAAAATTAGTTGCTGTTGTAACCGTGATGTACTTTTGGTTGTTTGGTTAGACCACAGTTTTGATTCAATCGTTTGTACATTCCAGTTTTCATGAGTTTCTAAAGCATGAGAGTGAGGTTGGTAACATAACTAGGCAAGAGGCTGTTAGCATGGTGAGAAATTCTTACCGATTATCGTATGATATTTTTACCTCGGCTATCATGTATATAGCATCTCTTACCCATAATTTCATGTCAAGCCATGTTTTGAAGTGAAATAATTTCTGCAGGTTCCACCACTACTTCTGAATGTACAACCTAATCACCGTATTCTTGACAGTATGTTAGTCTGTTACCCTTGTCCATAATCATTGGATAATAGAATTCTTGGATTTGATTGGTCGACCCAATAACTCCTGTACTATAGCTTTATTTATCCTTTTGTGATCTTGTGCAGTGTGTGCTGCTCCAGGATCTAAAACGTTCCAGCTACTTGAGATGATTCACCAATCAAAAGAGCCAGGGCTACTTCCAAGAGCACTGGTACATATACTCATTTGTTACATATAGCAGTACAATCGTATAAGTCCTGATTTGCGGAGAAGGAACTTTAGTTACGTTATTTGTTACATGTAGCTAGCAAAATACTAAATGTTATGGTTCACGATTTGTTTTCAGAAATGGAAGTTATAGTTATTCTTATACATGCTCTTTTTCTTTATGGGGTTGTTACTAGATCATAGCTAATGATTTCAAAGTGCAAAGATGTGACCTTCTCATCCATAATACAAAGAGAATGTGCACTTCCAATCTGATAGTGACAAACCATGACGCACAAAATTTCCCCAACTGTTCTCGTGCAAAGGATCATTCAGAAACTTACAAAGATCAGAGCGAACTAGAAAGATTAGAATTCGACCGTGTACTTTGTGATGTCCCCTGTAGTGGTGATGGGACTATCCGGAAGGGTCACGACATGTGGAGAAAGTGGTAATCACCGAACCTTTATTTTATCTACCACTGCTATGTTTCCTTCCAAAAAATTTGCAGGGTCACAATCTGTGAACTGTATAGGAACTCAAGCATGGGGAACGAGTTTCATCTTCTCCAAGTAAATATTGCTATGCGGGGTAAGGTTTTGCATTGTACTAAACATTACTATGCCATTCGTTCAGTTTTTATCTTGGTTCTGGGTGTTGATATTTTTGCAAAGTGAGCTATCACCCGTGAATCACTTAGTATTAGTTATATGTCATGAACTATTTCATGACTGAGCATATCATCACGTTTGTACTCAGCGATTCTTTGAAGAGTTCCTCTGGAATGGTTATTAGATAAACACCATCCAGTTATCAGTAGAAGTTTACTACCCTAAACCCTAAACCCTAGTGGATCAAGAGACACTAGTAGGAGCAGTGGCCAGAACCAATCGGGCGATGCTGCACAATTTTAAAAAAGAAGCAACTGCTTACTCACTATTGGATTGAGCATGTGACTGTTTGTTTTCCTCGTTTTGCCCAATAGGGTCAGAAACCCGTATCGATGAGTCTGAGTCCTTAGGTTTACAGATTAGTGTAACTGTAAATGATCTTTTTTTGAGACCCCTCGATCTGTGTTACAGCTGTAGTATCTGAACTTATGCACCGACTCGACACCATACTACACCCCTAGTGCACAAGCTACAGCCTAGAACTATACACACAGCACGCAAGGGTACCCTGCGTCCCAAAGGAGCTAGTAGTTGCGGCGTCCATGCGTGTGAGGGGATATTTATTAAGGGTCAAGGCCCCGCGAAAATCGTCCCCTATGGGGAGCGATCCCGGGTGGGCTGGGTAGCCACTGCTACCACTAGCCAACGATCTGTCTGCTCGTTCTCTAACTGTAATGATCTTGAATAGAATTTATATCTGTTTTCTGGTCAAAGTTAATGTTACTTGAAGCTTCCTTATGAGTAATATGTAGTATTGTAACTTTGTTGTTTCAGGCATTGCCTTACTTAAGGTGGGTGGTAAGATGGTTTACTCAACTTGCTCAATGAATCCTGTTGAAAATGAAGCTGTTGTAGCTGAGGTACCTTTTGAATTCTAGTAACTTTCATACATTATAACTTCTACCATTAAACTGAGCAAGAAGCTAGTATTATCTTTTACAAGTCTTAGACGGAAAACGAGCCATACTTGAATGCCTTTCTGTAGTACTTTAGGTTTAATTTCTAGGTTTCTTTTTTTGTCTTATACCACAGCAGAAGGAGGCCTAGTAATGTGGCTCATAGAGTAAGCTTAAACTGATGTTTGCTTAACATGCTCACTAGGCCAGATATGGGGCTTAAGCCAAACACAAGCCCATCTGTATTGCCTGATCAGAAGATTCTTTATACATTACAAATGACCATTATCATGCTGATCAACTTAAGCAGTTGGCTGATTAGCACTGTTTCTTTCTGCGTATTTTACTGCTTCTATGTATCGAACTTTTCTATGTTGCTCTTTTCTGTGTCCGTTTCATAATTTATGTCCCATAACATAGATTTTCACTTTAATTTTTTCTTTTATCGTGTAGCTCCTTCGAAGAAGTGGAAACTCTGTTGAACTAGTTGATGTTTCTAATGAGCTGCCAGAATTGGTTCGCCGTCCAGGACTTAGCACTTGGAAGGTTAGTATGCACATATCTATATCATGATTTATCTCTGGATATTTTGTTTTCTCTCTATTCTGTCCACAAGATATGTGCTTGTTCAATGTCGACTACTTTGCTTCTATTTTATTTTATTTTATTTTATTTACCTTTTCCATCTTCTTTGTGTTCTGTCCTAAAAAGGTATCTGTTATTTCTGCTAACTATGATATTCTTGAGTTCTAATTTTTTTTCTGAGTTGAACAGTTCATCTATACTGGGATTGCAGAATAGAAACTTTGTTCTTCCGTTCCGCCTTTCCCAGTGATTCCTCTTGTGAATTTTGCAGGTGAAAGATAGAGGATCGTGGTGTCATACTTATGAAGATGTTCCTCATGATAGGAAGAATGTAATACTGCCGAGCATGTTTCCTTCAAGTAAAAGAATGCATGAAGGCCACACAGTGTGTAACAATGTTGATGCTAATTCAGAGTACAGTAACGCTAATTGTGATACTGGTGGAGTTTCAATTAGTATTTCCACTCAAAGTTCAGATTATACTTCCAACAGTGTGGGTTTAAAGTCTCCTCTCAGTCATTGCATGAGAATTGTTCCTCATGACCAAGACGGTGGAGCTTTTTTTATTGCAGTTATTCACAAGTTATCCCCATTAAATGGTAATATCATGTTTTTGTTACTTTTGCATAAGTTAATTTTACATCCATAAAATTTCAGTGTGGTCTGATTTACTGATATGCACAATCAATGACGCGCTTAAATATTTTCTCGCCATTCTTTCAGAGAGCCATATGTTTGAGGTGGGAAAAACTGAGCACTCGTTCTCAACAGAGAGGACTGTGGAACTTCAGGAACAATATCAACCAGAAATAACTACACCTGTAAAAGAATTGACGCATCAGCATAGAATTGTTTCTGAAGTTATTGATGATAACAAATTGCTCGTTGAACAGAAAATTTTAAGTGTGGAAAACCAATCTTCAAAGGTTAGTAACTTAACTGGAGTTAAAATGGTGACTGATGATGTAGAATATAGTCAACCAAAATCAGGTGATACAAGTCATATAACGAATAAGTTGGGCTACCAGAACAAGTGGAAAGGGATTGATCCTGTGCTATTTTTTAAAGATGATGCTGTGATCAGAAATATAGTATCTTTTTTTGGTATCAAGGAACCATTTTCACTCGAAGGTTGTTTGGTGACAAGAAGTACTGATAATGCAAGGAGAATATACTACATATCAAAACAAGTACAGGAAATTTTGGAACTGAATATACAAGTTGGCGAGCAGATTAAAATTGCTTCTGTTGGCGTAAAGATGTTTGTAAGTGCTCCAATCAGGCAGTTTAATTTTCCATTTGATCTGTCACAAGGAATATATGCAATTTTATAGAAAATATGTCCATTTTCGTTAAACCTAAACAATGAGCTAATCCTGTTACTATTTTCGCTTCCAGGAAAGGCATAGATCAAAGGATGGTTGTTCATGTGCATATAGGCTATCTTATGAGGGTCTGTCCTTGCTCTTCCCATACATGAGGAAGAGAATACTATATGCATCTCCAGTCGACTTCCAGCAACTTTTACAACAAAGGACCATTAACTTTGCTCATTTTGCCGATGCTAAATTTGGGGAGGAAGCTGCGTCTTTGATGCCTGGTTGCTGTGTTATAGTGCTGCGTGAAGGTAAAATTATGTTCTATGTAAACCTAACGGAACTCATGACTCACGGTAATTTAAATCTTGTCATTTCAGGGCATCAAAATGCCGATTCCGTAGCCATGGATCCCTCCACAATTGCTATTGTTTGCTGGAGAGGAAAGGCAACTATGAACGTTTTGGTTTCTCCACCTGATCGGAAGGAACTGCTCGAATACCACTTCGGATTGAAATCATCCATAGTCGAAGATGAGAAATCTAACAAGAACGTTAATGTATTAGATGAAGGGAGCTGATAACAGTGTAGAATGGATAATTAGAAGTTGTATCGCATGCTAATGAGGCCTGGTAAACAAAGTTGGCACTGCAATGTCAGGAGTTTGTTGATGAATGTTTAAGGCTATTTAGAGCAACAAGGTGACATTTGTTTTTTTTTATCCCCTATAGGGCATGCTTAGCGTGTATCTTTTGGATTAACCTGTATCTTCTCCAGTAGCTGAGGGTAGTCCTAAGAAAGTGACTATTGTTTAGTCAGTCTTAGAAATATATTTTTTCAACCAGCATTGATAGAGATCCGATCAAGATATCCCTTTTGTACTTGCAAGTCTCGTGTTATACCAGATGTTTCCCAGCGGTGACCTAGCAATAGCTATATAGCAGGCGTATGAAAAATAGGAAAACTGAAAGGTGACAACTAGGGAAAGTGGGAAAGAAAACGGCTGAGCGAGTAGCTCACTCGACTGGACCCCTTAATTGCAATTTCAGCCTGAGGCAGCGTCATGAACTTTTGATTGGCTATCCTTGAAAAAGGGTACTAGTACTATTTATATCATAATTATATCATAATGTACATTTAGCTCGTTTTAAAAAATAATGTACATTTAGCTCGTTTAAAAAAAACAATGTACATTTAGCGGGTATAGTTTAGTGTTAAAAGTGTGTTCATTCTATGAAAAACTGAATTTGAAATGATGTACTCCCCAATCGATAAAGTTTGTCCGTGAGCTGTGTACAATTTTTCATGAGCTTAGTTTGTTTCCACGACAATTATTTCCGGCTGGAGGTAGTACTTAAGATATCATTTTTAAGTTTTTTCTGTTCCGGTGAAAACCAAGTACATGTCTACGTGTCCACTTATCTACCTCGTCCAGTTATGCTTTATGTCCACCATCATCCAAACACAGGAAAAGAAATCGAAACACTCTATGTCCACAATATATGATGACACTAGTAGAAAACAAGGCTTTGGTGAGGCCACATTTGGCACCGGATTAACTGGAACCGGTCCAGAGGCGAGACTGCCGGCCGGCAACAGCACCGGTTGCGTTGGACCCTTTAGTACCGCCAGACCCTTTAGTACCGGTTTGTACCGGTACTAAAGGTTCGGCCTGCAGCGCGCGGCCCCCACGGCCAGACCCTTTAGTACTAAAGGTTCGGCCTATATTGCCTTTTTCCACCCGAGGCACAGCTCCATTGCTTTCATTCAAGCTCCATTTTCTTCTCTCTTTGCTCTTCCAAGCTCTAGCACTCCTTGATCTCTACAACATTTGTTAAGATTGGTAGCACTTACTTATATAAGGGTTAGCAACTTCATCTTCTCTTCCGGCATTTCAATTTTAGCTCATTTTGCTAGTTTAACTCATTTGATTTTTCTAGTGCAAGCAAGGTGTTTGATGAAATGCCTAAGTTAGGGATTTTATTTGTTTTATATGCATTTTGAGCTCAATTTAAGATAAGATTTGTGCTTTTTTATAGTGTCGTCCCCACTTGCTCACCGCCATCGATCGCCCGCGGCGCCCCGTGACCGCTGTCGGTGAGCCTCTTGTTTTTATCTTATATTTTTAAAAAATATTAGTTATATGGTTTAGATGCATAATTATTACCTGTATATTTTTCTTACTTGATAATTGTTTGTTATATATATAGTGTCATGGTTTTGATATCTGTCCACACCGGCTCTCGTCCGCTCTATTATTCGGATGTGGTACGATTGTTTGTTATAACTATATATTTATTTAATTTCGTGTTTATAACAATTAAGTCGACCAACTTGACGTAGATATATTTTTATCTAGGAGGTTGTTGAACTGGAAAATGAACCCGACCCTATTCTCGAGTTTTTTGTAAAAGAAAACGATGATTTGAAAGCAAAACTGAAAAGAAGTGAAGATCTTCGTCTCGAAGAGAAGATGAAATGGGAGTTGAAGATTGCCGACGTCGTTGATGATAACGAGATCAAGATGGAGGCAATGCGCTTGGATCACGAGATCAAGATGAATGCAATACGCTTGAAGCTTAAAAAGATTAGAAAATATGCCATTAGTCAACAGGCTTGGTATCATTATGTTGTTGGTTCAATAATTATCTTAGTTGCGATTTTGATCGCATTTATCGTTGGATTTAAATTCTTTATCTAGTTGTATGTTAGTTTAAATTAATGAATGAGAACTATGTATTTGATTTGTTTAAATCCGGTGAACTTGTATTAATGAATTTAGTCACGTATCTTTGTTCATGATATAGCTGCGGTGTAATGGTTTTAGATATATTTATATAATGCAGATGAATCGACAATGGATGTACGTTGACCGACGCTCTCCGGAGTTCATTAGCGGCCTACAGGAATTTCTCCGTGCGGGTGAGTTAAACAAGAAGAATGGTTTTATGTTTTGTCCATGCGATGAGTGTCGGAATAAGACGAATTACCCTAGCGCAAGAACCCTAAACTTCCACCTGTTCCGGAAAGGCTTCATGCCCAATTATTTTTGTTGGACCAAGCACGGAGAAACATGGGTTATAATGGAGGACAATGAAGAAGATGATGATGACAACTATCCTCTGTTCTCTGAACACGGTGATACTAAAATGGGGGAAGACGAAGCTGAGCATGAGGTCATTGTTGATGATCAGTCTGATGATGATCTTAGTCAGGTTATTCTTGATGAACAGATAATCTGCGGAACTGAAAACGAGTGGTTGAAGTTAGAGCGCATGTTAGAGGACCACAAAAAATTGTTGTACCCAACTTGTGAAGATGGCCAGAAAAAGCTGGGTAGCACCCTGGAATTGCTGCAATGGAAGGCAACAAATAGAGTATCTGACAAGGGATTTGAACAGTTGCTACAAATATTTAAGAAGATGGTTGCAAGGAAAAATGAATTGCCCTCCAGTACGTACGAAGCAAAGAAGATTGTCTGCCCACTAGGATTAGAGGTGCAGAAGATACATGCATGCATCTGAAGGGGATCGCATGCAGAAAACAAAAAATTTCCTAGCAACGATATCCTTAAAACAGTCAGGATCTATACTATGCAGATATAGAAGTACAACGGAGATCGGAATACATACCCTTGTAGACCGAAAAGCGGGGATTACGCTCCCGCACAAGCGTTGACGACGAAGACGACGTAGCCGACCTCTAGGTCGCGAAGAACTCGGCGCGACGAAGACGATGAAGATGACCTCGAGGTCGGGTGGAGGAAGTAGGCCTCCGAGTACCGCTAGCGCAGCACCTCGCAGGGTGTTACACACATACGGTGGAGACGACGGCCTCCGAAGCTCCAGTCCAGGACGAGCAGCGGAAGACTTGGACCGGAACACCAGCAGCGCGGCAGCGGGCTATGGTGGAGAGATCCCCTCTCAACTCGGCGCAACTCCGACAAAGGGAATCACGTTATCGAGGAGAGAAAGAGAAATTAATTGGTTGAATTAAAAGGCCAGGGGTGCCCCTTCTTATATAGGCTCCCGGGGGGAGCCAACCTCCCTAGCCAGGCAATGTGGGACTATCCCACATGCCTTGGTGCGGCTAGGTGAGTGCGCCGGCCCTAGGTGGGCCCCATTTGGCCCACCTAGGCCGGCCCCCATCCAATCCGAAGCCCTGAGGGGGAATTCCCCCCCCTCTTGGGCCTTCTTTCCACCAGAAGGCCCATTTAGGGAAATCAGCCTTTAAAAATTCGAAAATAAATATATAAAATCATATTTAAACATTAATTACACTAATTAATATCAAACATATTATATATAATTTATTCTAGCTCCGAAAACTATTTCGTCGCTGCCCGATCTCCATCGGACCATTCCCGGGACGTTCCCGGTGATCTCTTTCCTTTCCGGTTGTCTTGTCGAAACCCCTTAAGTGTGTTACCCTAGCGGTTCGATATAATAACAGACATGATCGAGACTCCTCTCCGATCAATGATTAACTCGTAGGCCTGGACCCCATGAATTAACCCCTGTGATATAACGAATGACTTTCATCTATCAAACCTGGACGTCGAGTCTTAAACCTTTTGCCATAGCGATACTTAGCGTGTCCGAGCATCGTTCATAGATATCTCCATACCTAGCATGATCTCGTTATCGACAACACTATCTTCTACTCGTCTATGATATTATGTCAGCTGGTGACCTAGTCACATGTTTGCAAACTCATTTGACATAATCTCACCGAGTGGGCCCTAGAGTATCTATCCGGCTATACGGACTGACAAATCCCGCTCTTGACCCCTCGTCTCAACTATTCCCTTCCGATACCCAAAAGTATCACCGTTATTGTCACACTATATAAGACATGACGTTTGGTGCGATCAAAGTATCTTCCAGGAATAACAATAAGAGTTGATCTCACGGTCGAAGGCGTAATGACTACGTCCTACAAATTATGGGTAAGTCCATCACATCGTTCCACCTAACGATATGACTCCATTGCCGACAGACGCCATGTCTCATGATCGGGAAACCTCGATCATCAATCGCGCAATGAAACTAGTCTTAGCAGAGGCAACTAGGGACCTGGTTGTTTATCTACCACACGTGTATTAATGTTTCCGCTTAATACAGTTATAGCATGGTATAAAACATATAATGAACAATTGGAATATAACCAATAAACTATCTTTATTAAGTGCCTCTAGGGCATATTCCCTTCAGTCTCCCACTTGCACTAGAGTAACACTTAATCTAGTTTACAACTTGGTAAAAGCTCAACACCCATAGCATCTTGGTGCATGCTTGTCTCGTGGAAGAGGAATACAGTCAACAGATCTCACACATTGAGACCTATATGTGCTTTGCAACACTTCTATGTCACCTAGTTTGACATCATCCCGTATCTTACGATGACGGTGAAATATATCCTAGTGGATGGAGTGAGACTCGAACATTCGCGTAGCATGGGCCTTAAAAGTCTAAGAGATCTATTAAGGGGACCACATACGGTCGGAAAACTGCTCAGTCCAATCACACTTGCTACTTCTGAAGTTGCCATATATTTCTATACCTATGTAGATTATGCAACAGTGCATTCATATGCGACTTCGCAAACTAACCATGTCTTTCTTCAAAATAAAGGACATCTCCTATATGAGATTTCTAGTTGTATGGGCCAGTGTAATAACTTGCATCATCGTAACCTCTTTACGGCAAGTTGTCTTCCACTCTTTCCCTTTACCAGAAAACATATCTTCAGTTCTCACAGACACTGAAAAATATACTTAACGTTTGTTCATTGATCCACACAAGGATCACTCTAGAACCCGTTCTTCAACCAAGAACTTGGGTCACACTAAGTCGAGCTTTCAATCTGATAGCATCTATGTCTGATACATAGAGAATGTCGAACATCATTTGCTATCACTGAAAATGCCAAGATAAACTTAATATTTCACCTAGTCATACAAGTAAGAACCATTTTCTTCGCTTGTTCTATTCTGAAACACTTCAGAATCTTAACTTAGGAAATATTCCGACCTAATGTTATTAAGCCCCTTACGATCTATATAATTATAGATTGGATGCCTAATACTCCTAACTTCTTTCATAGAAAATTTAATCACTTAAATAATCCTTTACACTCTACTAGAGGATCTGTGTCATTCAATATGTCGTCACATACAAAATCATGAATGACACCTAGCTCCCACTCAAATATGCCTTCCGCATATAAGATCAAGGAAAGCTACTTTGCTCCCACTCACTTCTTTGCAAGTTTCTTCAACTATTTTGGACAACTCCAAAATCCTTTGATCACATCATCAAAGTGAAGATTCCAGCTCCGATATGCTTGCTTCAGCCCATGAATGGACAACTGAAGTTTGCATACATGTTTAGCATCCTCAGGATCACCAAACCATTATTGTACTAATTACAACTCTTTCTTAATGACACTATTAAGAAACATGGTTTCCTTATCCATCTATTAATTTCTCATTCGAAATTATAGTAATTGCTAAACGACCCAGAATAGATTTAGGCTTCGCCACTTGAGACAAAATCTCATTGTGGTCAACTTTTGAATCTGTCGGAACTGTTTCACGACAAATCGATCCTTATCAGTGTCTATTCTCTCATAAAATTCCATATTCTGTTAACATCCTAGATGCCATCAAGAAGATCTCCCAAGTCAATACCTGGTAATCGTACATGGATTTTATTTCGGATCATATATGACTCATAGCCATTTCTCGGACTTAGGTCTACCATCTCTTCTTCGTAGTTCGTAGGTCTGTCATATTCCATTAACATGACCTTCATAACAGGATTGTCGTAACACATAGTGTGGAACACAACCTCGTATGCCTACGTTCTTAGTATGAGCTCAGAGCATCATGATCTTGTATCATCAGCTTCTTTCAAGCTGTGGAGCATGACACCGAAAACACTTTCAGTTGCGCCACTCTGATGTCTGGAGAGAAAGTTTCATCAACTTCGTCTTGCTCTACTTTCTTTCTCACTTATACCCTTGGACAAGAAACTATTTCTTTCGCAAGGTATATTCCGGCAACGATTTTGCCTATGTCGTGAGACATGTACCCAATTAACTCTTTAGGTACACTACAAAGATTAATCCATTTTAGGTTTGATCACATCAAAACACTAAATTGCTGAAACGACAATCTAGGCTAAAAGCCATGCCATCACTAATATGGTATTGTCTCCATGGATTTAAATGGTTTCCCTATTATCTAACGTGAGTGTTACGTTTCTACCATACGACTCTAATGATCACAATAATTCGGTAAGAGATTTATTTACCACACACTATCCGATAGGGTGCGATTACGACGTCCATAACACTATGGTGTTCCATGCGACGTAATTTGTGGAACTCTTCTCACAAGTCTTCCAATGACGTGCCAACATTATAACTCAAATCTTTATTTCCTCGATCTGTATCGCAGGAATTAGATTTTCTTGTTAAATTTATTTCCTACTTCATTCTGAACTTGTTTGATCGAATCAAAATTTCCAGACTAACATTCCCTGAGTGGATATCCATATATCTACTCGGAATATTCATGAAGTCTACGAAATAAACACTTCCACTTTACGTTGAAGTACTTCATTGATTCACATACACCCATATGCATGATTCTCAACAAGTTATACTCAAAACGTTCAGTGAAGTTTACGAAATAAAGATTTCCACTACACGTTAATTACTTCATTGATCCACATACATCTATATGCATGACTATCAATAAGTTATATGCCCGTTTTCCGAAAACGGTGTCTTAGTTATCTTGCAAGTGTCAAAAGATCAAATCTAAGGACTTGTAGATCCATCCGATATGGAGCTAATTCATTGACTATAACATTGACATGAATTAAACGGCAGTGCCACACATATGTGGTGTCTTTATTAAGTTTATTTCCTTTGGCATTAATATTATGAATGTGGGAGCTTCTACCATCTAAATTCAAATCGGCATATGATCATTACTTCATAAATATAGGACAACGAATTTGTCACTAACATATATGAACAATTGTCTCGCTAGAGGAGACACACTTATAACGATCATACTAACAGGCGATCATAAAAGAATTTATTCAAATGGTAGATCTAGAGGGAGAGTGTCTATGGCCATCACAACAATTTGTCTGCCATTATCAACACGCAATGTCGCCTCATCCTTCCAAGCTACTCAAGTAGTAAATCTGGTTTTCATAAAACATGACTAGTATCAAAAACTTAGTCACTACTGCGAGTACTTGCTTAGGTAAAACATTCATAACATGTATATCATATATACACCATCATCATTGATGACTTCCGGCGATCTGTTTCATCTTCTTGATACTTCCAACGTAATCAAGAACCATAAAGGTGAACGATTCCCCTTTGCATGACATAGTCTATGACAAAGCATTTGCACCTGGCAACGTCGTCTGTCATCCAGTGATCGAGCTGAGCGAGGCATCTCAATGTCATCAAGTATGACCAATGTCATCAAGTATGACTGCCATGTGCTCCTTCAATGTGTGTATTCTCTTCCATCTTGGTTGAGAAGACAATCAGTCAACGTACTGATAAACTTCATCACCCCAACTTTAGGTGTACCCCGAGTTTAGCGATCATCTCATATGTTCGCGATCTAACAACTCGTACACATCGTTGGTTCTCTATGAAGGAGATCATAGCATACACTGGACTATGATGATATCATCCGCACAAAAACTTGATAATCCAAATTATCCTTTTGTTAGCGGAATCTCCGGGTTTATCTCCTAGCGGGTATTGTATCACAAAGAGCTAACGGTTTAAACAAGGAGTATCCTCAAGCTAAAGTATAAAACTATGAAGTTTGGACCCAACCTTTTAAGTTTCTCAATCGCAGGAATGCGCCTAATTTTAAAAGATGCTATTACATTGGTTAATATCCACAAAGGTTTGCAAAACAGACTTTGTTCATTATATTTTGAGTTCTAGTATTTTAGAAAATAACTATCAGAACTCCCACTCAAACGAACATCCCTCCTGGTCGTTTCAGCGATTACACGACCCCCATCCATTGCGCAACCCCTCATCGTCAGAGCCGGCAACACAACTTCAAGGGTAGACAACGAATTGTCGATCACAACAACTCTGTGACTCATGCTCGACCTTTCGGCCTCCGTGTTCCGAGGCCATATCTGCATATGCTAGGCTCGCCACAATAACCTCCACGTAACGCTTGTGCAACATGGCTTACACCCACTGTATGCGAACGACGATATGTCTGACACCCGATCGTCACGGCCTGCCTCATAACGTAGAACTTTCTTGGTGGTGCTCGTTGGAGGAAGAACACTAGTGGTATTATGAAGGGATCATCTTATATATAACTACCGCCGCGTAACTAATATATATCCTAATATATATAATCACACAATATAAGATGCACTCAAAACATCAAATGTAATGCGATGTGATATAGTCCATTGCGCCATGGTCTTCTTGGCGCCCGCAGTTCATAAACAATTTAATAAACCTACCTTGACCATATCACATTGCCCCTGCAAAATAAAGTTAGACGCTTCTACTTTATCTTTTGCATATTTTACGTGGCTTGGGGCTGTCGTAAAAAGAACCGCTTCTTACCTACGAACTTATGACCACAACAACGATCCAATAATTGCATGTTTAAGCATCCCTTTCGGGCCCTCCATTGAAAATGCAAGACCAACTAAAGAGAGAGAGACAGACACCCGCCAGCCACAGATACGGTACAAGCCGTATGTCAGTAGTGGAACCAGTCTCGCGTAAGCGTACGCGTAAAGTCGGTTCGGGGCGCTTCATCAACTCGATGCCGCTGGAATCACAAGTGCACGCTAGAGGGTAGCAAATAACAGGAACGGTGCCCCCGTGAAGAACACGGGTTCTAACAGCGTACAGCTATATCTACGATAGATCGGCTCTGATACCACTGTAGGGGATCGCATGCAGAAAACAAAAAATTTCCTAGCAACGATATCCTTAAAACAGCCAGGATCTATACTATGCAGATATAGAAGTACAACGGAGATCGGAATACATACCCTTGTAGACCGAAAAGCGGGGATTACGCTCCCGCACAAGCGTTGACGACGAAGACGACGTAGCCGACCTCTAGGTCGCGAAGAACTCGGCGCGACGAAGACAATGAAGATGACCTCGAGGTCGGGTGGAGGAAGTAGGCCTCCGAGTACCGCTAGCGCAGCACCTCGCAGGGTGTTACACACATACGGTGGAGACGACGGCCTCCGAAGCTCCAGTCCAGGACGAGCAGCGGAAGACTTGGACCGGAACACCAGCAGCGCGGCAGCGGGCTATGGTGGAGAGATCCCCTCTCAACTCGGCGCAACTCCGACAAAGGGAATCACGTTATCGAGGAGAGAAAGAGAAATTAATTGGTTGAATTAAAAGGCCAGGGGTGCCCCTTCTTATATAGGCTCCCGGGGGGAGCCAACCTCCCTAGCCAGGCAATGTGGGACTATCCCACATGCCTTGGTGCGGCTAGGTGAGTGCGCCGGCCCTAGGTGGGCCCCATTTGGCCCACCTAGGCCGGCCCCCATCCAATCCGAAGCCCTGAGGGGGAATTCCCCCCCTCTTGGGCCTTCTTTCCACCAGAAGGCCCATTTAGGGAAATCAGCCTTTAAAAATTCGAAAATAAATATATAAAATCATATTTAAACATTAATTACACTAATTAATATCAAACATATTATATATAATTTATTCTAGCTCCGAAAACTATTTCGTCGCTGCCCGATCTCCATCGGACCATTCCCGGGACGTTCCCGGTGATCTCTTTCCTTTCCGGTTGTCTTGTCGAAACCCCTTAAGTGTGTTACCCTAGCGGTTCGATATAATAACAGACATGATCGAGACTCCTCTCCGATCAATGATTAACTCGTAGGCCTGGACCCCATGAATTAACCCCTGTGATATAACGAATGACTTTCATCTATCAAACCTGGACGTCGAGTCTTAAACCTTTTGCCATAGCGATACTTAGCGTGTCCGAGCATCGTTCATAGATATCTCCATACCTAGCATGATCTCGTTACCGACAACACTATCTTCTACTCGTCTATGATATTATGTCAGCTGGTGACCTAGTCACATGTTTGCAAACTCATTTGACATAATCTCACCGAGTGGGCCCTAGAGTATCTATCCGACTATACGGACTGACAAATCCCGCTCTTGACCCCTCGTCTCAACTATTCCCTTCCGATACCCAAAAGTATCACCGTTATTGTCACACTATATAAGACATGACGTTTGGTGCGATCAAAGTATCTTCCAGGAATAACAATAAGAGTTGATCTCACGGTCGAAGGCGTAATGACTACGTCCTACAAATTATGGGTAAGTCCATCACATCGTTCCACCTAACGATATGACTCCATTGCCGACAGACGCCATGTCTCATGATCGGGAAACCTCGATCATCAATCGCGCAATGAAACTAGTCTTAGCAGAGGCAACTAGGGACCTGGTTGTTTATCTACCACACGTGTATTAATGTTTCCGCTTAATACAGTTATAGCATGGTATAAAACATATAATGAACAATTGGAATATAACCAATAAACTATCTTTATTAAGTGCCTCTAGGGCATATTCCCTTCAGCATCAACGACTGCATCCTCTACCGCGGTGAGAAGTACGAGAATTTGAATGCATGCCCGATATGCGGTGCATTGCGGTATAAAATCAGGCGAGAAGACCCAGGTGATGTTGAGTGCGAGGCCAGCCCCAGGAACAGGGTTCCTGCCAAGGTGATGTGGTATGCTCCTATAATACCACGGTTGAAACGTTTGTTCCGAAACAAAGAGCATGCCAAGTTGTTGCGATGGCACAAAGAAGACCGTAAGGAAGACGAGATGCTGAGACACCCTGCTGATGGGTCGCAGTAGAGAAAGATCGACAGTGAGTTTCGAGATTTTGCAGCTGACGCAAGGAACTTAAGGTTTGGTCTAAGTACAGATGGCTTGAATCCATTTGGGGAGCAGAGCAGCAGTCATAGCACCTGGCCTGTGACTCTATGTATCTATAATCTTCCTCCTTGGTTGTGCATGAAGAAAAAGTATATCATGATGCCAGTGCTTATCCAAGGCCCGAAGCAACCCGGGAACGACATTGATGTGTATCCGAGACCATTAGTTGACGAACTTTTACAGTTGTGGTCTGACGAAGGTGTACGTGTGTGGGATGAGTATAAACAGGAGGAATTTGACCTACGAGCGTTGCTGTTTGTAACCATCAATGATTGGCCTGCTCTTAGTAACATTTCTGGACAATCAAACAAGGGATACAATGCATGCACGCATTGTTTAGATAGGACTGACAGTATATATTTGTGTAACAAGATTGTGTACATGGGGCATCGTCGATTTCTTGGACCCAAGCATCCCTTAAGAAAGAAAGGCAAACATTACAAAGGTGAGGCAGATCATCGGCTGAGGCCTATCTGCCCTTCTAGTTCTGTTATATATGATATGGTCAAGGATTTAAAAGTAATCTTTGGAAAGGGTACTGTGGGACTACAGGTTCCGAATGACGCAAACAACCACGTACCCATGTGGAAAAAGACATCTATATTTTGGGAGCTGCCCTATTGGATACTGCTAGAAGTTCAATCTGCAATCGACGTGATGCACGTGGCAAAGAATATTTGCTGCAACCTGCTTAACTTCTTGGGCGTGCATGGGAAGTCAAAAAAAGGGAAGTCAAAAGATACACCGAAAGGAAGGCAGGCCCATCAACGTATGAGCGAAGAGATGCATCGAGACGACAATGGGACAGAGAATGAACCAGCTCCTGCCAGCTACGCTCTTACGAAAGAAGAGAAGAAAATATTTTTTGAATGTCTTCACAGTATGAAGGTTCCATCTGGCTTCTCGTCGAATATAAAGGGAATAATAAATATGACAGAGCTAAAGTTTCAAAATCTGAAATCTCATGACTGCCACGTGATTATGACACGCTAGGAGGGGAGACTGCGTGGAAAAGGCACGCTAGGGAAGAAAGCAACAACAAGTATGGACGGACATTCTTTCACCCAAGCACACTACACAGTTTTAGCAAATTCCAGATTGGTAGCTCCGTATATCGTGGAACACATGGATATTTTACGCTCCGAATATCCGGAGCAGACTGACTTCTGGATTAAAGGAAAACACGTGGATACTTTTGGCAGTTGGTTGCGTACACATCTCATTAATAACAAAGATGTTGGAGTAGAGCTATACTTGTTGGCCAAGTCACCATCTTCGACTATATTGACTTTCGAAGGGTACGAGATAAATGGAAATACATTTTACACGGAAACCCAAGACAAAAAGAGCACTAACCAAAACAGTGGTGTCCGCTTTGATGCAACAAACGACAATGGGACAAAGGACACATATTATGGTTGCATACAGCAGATATGGGAACTTGACTATGGACCTTCTTTTAAGATCTCTTTGTTTAAGTGCAAATGGGTCAACCTGTCAGGCGGGGTAGCGATAGACCGACGGTACGGAATGACTACTGTGGATCTCAACAATCTTGGGTACTACACTGAGCCATTCGTCCTAGCCAATGATGTGGCTTAGGTTTTCTATGTCAAGGACATGTCTTCCAGACCGAAAAAAAGAAAAGATAAGCAAGCTGATACATCATACGATGAGCCAATGCGCCACATAGTTCTTTCAGGGAAAAGAAACATCGTGGGAGTGGAGGACAAGACAGACATGTCAGAAGATTACAATAAGTTTGATGAAATTCCGCCCTTAAAAGTGAGAACTGACCCAAGCATCGCGTTAAGTGATGAAGATTGTTCATGGCTACGGCGCAGTGAGAAGAAAGGGACACACACGAAGAAAAAATGAACACTAGATAGGATGGTTGTTCGTGATGTGTAACAATGTATTAAACCTGCATATCAAATGCACTGTTGCGAATGCTTTGTATTCGGTCGATGAACTGAAGTATTATGTAGATAGAACAAAACACACGGTTTCCCCTGCATACAGCCCAACAGTGGCTCGTGAGTGCCCGCATATCAAATGCACTGTTGGGCGTATGCAGGGAATCCGAATGCTTTGTATATCAAATGAACTACACTGAGTGTCGAACTTGTTCGAGTGGGGGGGGGGGGGGGGGTATATATAGGGTCATGTGGCTGATCCAACACTGGAGTGTTGCACTGAAAATAAACACACCCCTGCTCCAACGGCTCACAAGAGCTATAAAGAAACACACTCCTGATCCAACGGCTCACAAGCGGTTGAAAGAAACACACGATCCGTGTGCTTCTTTACTCCCGGTCGGTGTTACTAACCAGGACTAAAGGCGGACGTCGCGGTCACGACTCGTGTCAGTCACGTGTCCTCCCTTAGCTATCGATGTCCTGGCCACGTGTCCTCCTCCCTTAACTAGAGAAAAAACAAATAGATAGTTATTACAAATTTTTAGACAATTAAATTACATAGAAATAAAAGGAAAAGAAACTAGAGAAAAAACAAATAGATATATGGTTATTACAAATTTTTAGACAATTAAAATATATAGAAATAAAAGAAAAAGAAACTAGAGAAAAAACAAATAGATAGTTATTACAAATTTTTAGACAATTAAATTACATAGAAAATAAAAGGAAAAGAAACTAGAGAAAAAACAAATAGATATATGGTTATTACAAATTTTTAGACAATTAAAATATATAGAAATAAAAGAAAAAGAAACTAGAGAAAAAACAAATAGATAGTTATTACAAATTTTTAGACAATTAAATTACATAGAAATAAAAGAAAAAGAAACTAGAGAAAAAACAAAATTGAAACCCAATAGATATAAAGAAAAACAGAAAACATAAGAAAATATAAGAAAACAGAAAACAGAAAAAACAAACAAAATTCAATTCAAAAGCCCTTTAGTACCGGTTTGTAACTGCAACCGGTACTAAAGGGGTTGGCTTGGCGCGCAACCGTTTGGTGCGTCCGAAAACCAACCTTTAGCACCGGTTGCTGTTACCAACCGGTGCTAAAGGGTCTTTAGCACCGGTTGGTAACGACAACTGGTGCTAAAGGTTGGTTTCGAGCAGTTATCACAGGGAGATGCCCCCAAATCGGCTAAGTCTCGTCTCGTCTTCGTCTCCTCGCGCGATCAACCTCTCCGCCGGTGAAGCCCTGCCCGAGCCACCGTCGCCGCTCCGGCCTGCCCGCCGCCACCGTCGCCGCTCCGGCCATGCTCCGGCCTGCCGCGACCTGCTCCGGCCCCGCTTCCGCCATCGTCGGCCTGCTCCCGCGCGCCCTCGCGGCCTCCCGAGCTCCGGCCGGCACCGCGCACCTCCACCGCCTCCGGCACCGCCACCGCGCCGCCTCCCCGTTCCGGCCACTGCTACGGCCGCCTCCCCCCTCCGGCCACCACCGCACCTCCACCTCCCCGCTCCGGCCACAAGGTATTTTTTTTCTTCTTTTGATTATTGCTAGCTTTAGGATATGTTTAGTACTGTTTTTTTTATTTTTGAATTTATGTTTAGTACTGTTTAGGCAAATGTGTAGCAAATTTAGATATTTAGGAACTTTAAAAATATGTAGCAAATTTAGAAATTTAAGAACTTTAAAAATATAGCAAAGTTGGAAAATTTAGTTGCAATATATATTGTTAATACTTCATAATTAGTTGCAATATTTTTGTGTTAAATAAAAACCCTAATATGCTATGTACCAATGTTAAAATTTGTGTTAGTAAAACAACTATTGTATCAATTTGTAAAACAATGTTAGTTATAAAACAAAGTTAGTTAATACTTCGTAAAACAATGTTAAATTTTGTGTCAATTTGTAAAACAATGTTAGTTATAAAACAATGTTAGTTAAATTTTGTTAAGAAATATTTGTTAAGAAATATTTGGTGCAAGTTAGTTATTTGTTAAGAAACAATGTTAGTTATCAATTATTGTGCAAGTTAGAAATATTTTGTTAAGAAATATTTGTTCCAATTTATGTGTATAAAAAATATTTGTTGCAATTTTTGTATCAACTTTAATTGTAACCTTGATTCAAATTTAAATTTGAAGTGACATTGAGCTATGGACAACAACCCCTTCATCCGAAACGAGGACGATGAAGCGCGAATGCCAGCAATAATATTTGAGAAGAGCCTTGGAGTAAATTCGGATGGAGAAGATTCTGATGATGAACAAGACGATGATTTCAGCTCAAGAAGTTTGAACGACTCCGGTGAGGGACTTGAGCTAGAAGAAATAAGAGACGACGACGAAGTGCCCGCGGAAAACTCCGGCCAGGTATATATATATATATATATATTAAGTCTTGTTGATGCATAAATTGATTTATATTGCACCTACTAACAAAACATTTTTCTTTTAGCCCACCGGATCTCAAAAGAAGCCGACATACCCTACACGAGGCCCGGCCAAAAGGTTGAAGCTGCAAGATGGTGCAAAGCTGTCGATCGACGAAGTAGGCGATGATGGCAAACCGCTGAAACCCGAAAACACCTGCCGCAAATATGTAGCTCAATGCGGAGCGATTGTTAGGGACATTCTCCCGATCACCCTTGCTGAATGGAATGAGCCGAAGAAAGCCAACGTTGGCGCAAGTTATGTCGACGACAGACTTAAGCAAACACTTTGGGACACAATCTTGAGTGATTTCAGCCTACCGGAAGGTCTCCCAGAGAAGAAGCTGGAGAAAGTCAGGGAGTGGACTCTTAAGAAGATGGCCACACAATTCAACAGCTGGAAGAAAAAATTGTGGAAAAATTATGAGAAAAAGACTCCAGAATTCAAGGGCCCTCTAGAGAAGATAAAAGATGATTGGGCCGCATTTGTAGCTTATAAGAAATCAGCCGTCGCTCTGGCCCGATCCGAGAGAAATAAGGAGAATGCTAAGAAGAAGAAATACCACCATACTTTGGGGTCAGGTGGCTACAAGACTGCCTTGCCTAAGTGGGAATCCTTTGAAAACGAACTGCGTCTAAAAGGGATCACTCCACGGACAGATGACTGGCCCAAGAGGTCCAAGTACTGGTTGTTTGCGCATGGAGCAGTGTTGGACCCAGAGACAGGGCTAATTGTTGCAAAAGGAAAATGGATGAAAAGAATTACACGAGTTGTAAAAAAGCTAAAGACTGTAATAGCGGCCGTCCGAGAGGGAACATTTGTTCCCGATAGAGAGGACGACGAGCTGACACTCGCCCTCGGGAATCCTGAACACTGGGGACGATGTCGAGGTAGAGGAGGCGGGGTTGGTTTCCTTCACGGGTTTCCCGCGGACGTTGCAACATATAAAAGCCATTCCAGAAGTAAGAAGAAGGAGGCGGACCGGTTATCACAATTAGAACGCCAGGTTCACACATGGCAGGCCCAGGTGAAGCGGCAGCAGGAGCAACTGGACTCAATTACCCAGCAAAGGGAATCTCGGATGGTGCTAGAAGATCCTCCAGCCGATGTCTACCCATCTCAGCGGAAAAGTAGCGTGGGTTCCACACATCTAGAACCGGCGGCTCACTACCCCGTGGATGATATCACGGAGAAGACAAATTGTGATTTACATGTGCCAATGAAGAACATCAGTTATCCGGTGGCGAAAGGATATGCTTTACAACATCAACCTGGAGCAACCTTCCATTTTGGTCAGATTCCAGCTGGATATGCTCGTGTCGGGGTCACAAAAGTTATGTCGGGATTCCACTCAATGGATCTTGACATTCCTAGAAATGATGACGAGAAGACTTTGGGAGAAGTCGAGCATGGTATCGTCCTATGGAAGAAGAAATACATCATCTTTACAGACTCGACGCCAAGGCCACCGACTCCTCCGGGTAGAAATTTATCACCTCAAAGTCCACCCGCCTTCCTCGATGATTGGGTGCCCACCGCAAGTCCATCGCCCGCGCCGTCCCATCAGCCGACTGATGCGCCCACTAGTCATGTGACAAAGCGGAGGTTGTTCAGGAAAGACAGGTCCCCCGTCATTAAACGTGCAAAGAAAACGCAGAAAGTCAAGTCTCTTGAGAACTTAGCTCCTGAGAAACCGGCTTGCGAGATGACTGTGGAGGAAATAACAGTGAGCTTAAATGCCGGTGCGGCATCCTTTTTTGAACGGAGAAAAGAGGAAAAACATGCCGCAACCCTGGATCCCATAAAGGAACTTCTGAAGACTATACCAATTGAGGTAAAAGATCGCACCATTGACAACTTATATAACCCTCCACCGCCGCCGTTTACAGACTATGAGCGCGGTATTAACAAGGTACATAGCTCGCAGATGGAGGAAGAGGAGGAGCAACGAAAACAAAAGAAATGCGGGAAACAAGTTGCCCAGCTCGGGGAACAAGAAGTACAATCGATGGCCCCGCTCATTGTGTCGTCTCGGGCTCCTCAGGAAATCGAGCCAGGAGAAGTTGTATACCATGCAGACAAAGAGTACGAGACTCTTGAGATAGCATATCAATATACTCTCGGGCTGCCTCTGGTGACAAACTCCAGTGCTCTAACAACACAGTTATGGAGATTGCATAACTGGTACATGGACATCTCAAAAGATGGGACTTTCTATTTCATGACGGGAGTTAAGGATGAGCACTACTTCCAAGAATATGCTGTGCAGGTTGAGTTCTCTGAACTTTTTCAGATGTACAATCAACATGCTCTCGACAAGTCTATCATCAGCTGCTATTGTCTGTAAGTTATTTATTTGTGTACTTTCGTTATTTAGTTAAGCTCGTTCATTGACAGTAATTATCCTCACATCATTCTTTTATACGCTATTATGCAGAATGAAGATTCGTGAATGCAGACAACTCAAAATCTGGGACATTGGGTTCATTGACCCGGATAAAATTCATGTCAAGACTCTAGAAACTCAACCCGACAGCATAGAGGAAGTTTTACTGAATTTCTTTAAGCGACAAAGTACCAAAAAAGAAATACTTTTTCCTTACAACTTCAAGTGAGTGTTACTGTCTTGTACACATTCTTTTTTGCTTTCCAGATATTAAGTGCAATTGATGAGTTCTGAATAACGTGCGCAGTTACCACTACATTCTCCTGATCATTAGACTCGACGAGGGAGAAGTTGAAATCTGGGACTAAAAAAAAAACAAATCAATATGCATACAAAATCGTGCGTGTAATGCTCAAGAGGTAATTTTAATCGCACTATATCGGCCTCTATTTCGTTCATTTACTTGATATCAAAAGTAAGTAATAACTCCTCAATTCATATTCTTTTTGGGCAGGGTTTGGAAAAGGTTCACCGAGCAAGAACCCGGTGAATGGAAAGATAAGCTGGAGTTCAAAGCTAACAAAGTAAGTACTACTTAACTAGGTCCGTGTATCTTTCTAATTCTCTTTATTATTATTTGATTAAATCATATTCTTGTATAATGGTGTCTGCAACAACCAGATGGGACGGATTTATGTGGATACTACGTTTGTGAGTTCATTCACATGAAAGTCAATGAGAGAGTCAATAGTCAAAGAAACATAGAGGTACGCAAAAATCATTCACAACTTTATTTTTCCACCATCAATTGTGTTTAGTTTCAATCATAACTAATTTGATCTCCTCCTTTTAAAGATGGCAAGGAAGCGGAACCAACTCCTACCAACGAACCGCGTTAAAGCAATTGCGGAGGAATTGGCGGGATTTTTCCTTACGCATGTCATAAATCCATCCGGTGAATTCCACTATGTCGAAAAATAGACTCCCTCCATGTAATAGCAGTGATATCTCCGTGAAAAAAGTAATGTAATTATGGGTACTTAATTTATATGTGTAGTGAGTACAATTTATATGTGTACGTAGTGAGTATAATTTATATGTGTAATGGGTAATTCATACGTGATCTCCTCCGAAACCCTCAAAAATAAGCGAAAAGGAAAATAACAGAAACCCTAAACCCCTAAAAATAAGCGCACAAGAAAAAAACAGAAAACCTGAAAAATAAGCGAAAGAAGAAAAAAAACATAAACTTTTAATACCGGTTGGTAAAACCAACCGGTACAAAAGGCCTCCGCCCCCGCGCGCCCGGCTCTGCCCACGTGGAGGCCCTTTAAAACCGGTTTCAATCTGTGTCGGTTCCAAAGGGTCTGTAACATCCCAAATATTAATATAAATTATTAATGCAAAAATGTGGGCCAACAAAAACTTTTCTGAAAAAAAAAAAAAAATTTTAGTGTATGTTTATTTCTTGATTATTGTTTGTTTGCATTGCTTGCAAGATTGTTGAATCCTAGCTCTAATTACAAAGTTGAGGGAAAGAAAATAAACAAAACAAAATTTCAAAACTATAACACCATGTGACACATATCACAAGATTTTCCAAAATAAGAAACTTACTTTATTTTTCAAACCAAGGATAGTGGGGGGGGATACTCTAAAACCCCACCATTGGATTTCCACCAACTATTCCCTTCCAAATACAAATTCAAAACCTCCAATTTAAATTATAAATTCTTAATTTGAAATATTCAAAATATTCCAAAAAGGCTATGGATCACTTGCCACTAATATAATCAACCTAGATCCTAAGTTTGGACCCAAATGGAATAAGCAAAATATAGAAATTAAATACCTAAAGTTTGTACTGTTTTGGTTCAGGAGTTTGCACAAACACTTGGTGTGCATCTTCTGTTCATCCAAAAACCGAGCCAATCCTTGGATCAATTCGAACAATGCAGTGTGCATTGGTCGAATTGATGCCTCCATGGCATGCCCCTCTTCACCACGATCACGCCGCGCGCAAGAGTGAGCCAAATGGTGGCCTGGAACGGCGAGGAGACGCCGGCGACAGCGACGGCCGTGCGCACGTCGCCGTGTCGGCACTGTGGCCGCGGCGACGCCGCGCCGTGCCGGCCGCGCTGCCCCCTCTCTCTCCCTCCCTTGCCTCCTGGTCTCCTCGCAGCGCAGCAGAGACACCGCGCAGCCGCAGCCACGCCGCGACAGCACGCCACGACGCGCACGCCGCGCACCGCCCGAGCGCTCCCACGGCCGGGACAAAATCCCGAGCACGCCCGAGCGCGCCACGCCACCCCACCTTGCCCAGCTGGTTCCCCGAGCGCCCCGCAGCGTAGCCGCACCCCTCCACCGGCCTACGGCGGGCTCGCACGACCGCGGGTGCCCTCTGCACCGCGTCCACCGTGCGCCGCCCGGCCGCTATAAAATGGCCTCCCCGTGCCCTGCATTCTCCACACCGCCCCACTGCCTCTCCTCTCCACTCCTCTCTCTCTCGTACGCCGCTAGGGAGCTCAGGCCGGAGCCGCGAGGCCTCGGGCTGCCGTAGTCTTCCTCGAGCTCGCCGAGCCCGAGGTAGACGACGACCGCGGCCAGGCCACGGCGCCTTCCCCTTCGCTCCCCTCTGCCCCACTCGCCCCCCCCGTGTTCCCCGCTCTCACCCGCGCCTTTTCCCCTCTGGCCCGTGCCCAGCATCGCCGTCGATTTCTCGCCGGAGTTGGAGCGAGGCCGCGGAGGAGGAGGAGCTCGCCGCCGTCGCTCGGAGCCACGCCAGCAGGCGCCGTTCGCCCCAAGCTCTTCCTCGAGTCGCCGCCGTCACGCCGCACCGTTCGCACGCCGTCCCGAGCCTCCCAGGTGAGCCCCTGTTCAACCTCGCCGTCGCCGGAGCCGCAGCGCCGCTCGGTTCTGGTCGCCGGCGACGCGCGCTATCGCAGCCGTTGGATCTCAGATCCACGGCCGCGTACCGGTTCGTGCTAGGACTCGCTGACGGGTGGACCCCACCCGTCAGACTTTTAAACTTATCCTGGCACGCGCACGGTTTAAATTGAGTCACTGACCAGTAGGCCCCATCCGTCAGGGTTTTCAACATTATCCACTCTGGGTTATTTATTCGAATTTAGATTTAATTCAAAAACCAGTACTGAACTCAATTTTAGAAAATTCATAACTTTAGATTTACAACTCCAAATGGAACAAATCAAACTGTTCTGGATAGGTTATGAAATTATCTATCCAACCCAATTGGTTTCACTCCATTTTGGTGAATAATAAAAATACATTATTCAAAATACCATAAAAGGTTTAAATTCTAAACTTGTTTGTTTCTGATACTCTGTTAATCCAAATTAGCTGAAACTAATTTTATTGGATCACATTTAGCCATGGTTAGTCAATCCTAAAAGGGTTTAATTTTTAGATTAACATAATTTAGTTAATAGCCAAAACTTGATTATTTAGCTTCTGGATTAAACACATTGTGTAGGGAGTTTGGTAGTTCCAAATGACCCAAATCCAATTATGTCATCTTCTACACATCAGTAGCTTTCTGTAGAATTTTAGTTTGTATTTTTGTGACCAACAGAACTCAGACTATGCAATTAAACATGTGTGACTAATTTCTGCCCAAATTAAGGTATATTTGAATAGTGACAAATTCAATTAAATTGAAACCACATAGTGATGTTTGATGTGTGAAATGGTTAATTAGGACCTCTAGGAGTGTATTGCTATGATGATTGATTGAATAGGCTAGTGATTGTTTGTATTTGCTTGATTGTGTATTAGACGAGAACGTTGTCGAGTACATCGGGGAGGAAGGATTTGTGGAACCTGAAGACCAAGACCAAGACCACTTTGTTGAGCAAGGCAAGCTACTCTCTGAGCTTGCACCCTAATACATGCATCTATTTTTAGAACATGATTCACTCTTAAGGCAAATATTTTTCCAAAACCTTTTCAAAAAAAGTATATGGAAATTATTTTGCCACTCTATGTAGAAATATAAGAGAAATTATAGGATGGGAAAAATAAAGATTGTTTTATTCAAAACCCCTTTGAAAACTCTGTGTGGTTATGAAGCACCAAGATGTTGGTGTTGAAGTGGATAAAAGGAGAATGGAGGTTTTGATAAAACGCACATTGTGTCTTTGTACTTACGTCAACCAGCCGATATTCTGTGCGACCACATTTACCCCACATATGGGAACGGGGCTTAGTCATGTAGTTTGCTCTTATTAGTATGGGACACCTCATCGACGGAGATGACTCCGTTATGCATGAAGGGATGGTTTGAGGACCTACCTTGACCCGGGTCCTCGCTCAAACTCTATGGAAAGATAAGGAGGAGGATAGAAGGTTTAATAGACCGCCGGACAAAACTATGAGTCCTCACACTTAGGGTTCCGACGGGAAACTGGACTGAGTATAGATGGAAGGTATCATTTGGGGAGGGTCCTTTACTAGCATGAGCAAATGAGAGGCTATGGTCGGTGACTCAACTTCGCATACACCTTGTATGGCGGGACGTGGCTGACACGATGAGTTGCCGGATGGGTGTGGGAAAAGCGTGCTACCTCTGCAGAGGGATTAAAAACTATTCGAATAGCCGAGTCCTCGGATATGGACAGTTGGGAGGCCCTACTTTGACCGTGTGCAAGTTTTGGGAAAAAGTTTTGAGTTCTAAAAAGAAGAGGAGAACGTTCCATACACCTATACCAACGGATCGGTATGAGGTAGTTGGAGGTTAAATACCATGATGATTTATGATCAGAAAAAGGAGGAGTTTTTGGGAGAAAACTAATAAAATTGAGACATTAAGGGTAGTTATAATCTCCTTACCTTTTTCAACAAAGATACAGAGAAGTTTTAACTAAATAAAAGTGTGAAACTAAAAGTGAGACTAGTGCACTCATGTTGGAGTAGTTTGCGAGTACATTCCAATGTACTCATACTAGCTTGCCTCTGGCTATTGTCGTAGCCAGACTTGGAGGAGTATTACGCCCAGGAGGAGTATGGCGACATCTACGCCAACTAAGGATCTTCTCAAGTCGACTGCCTGTCGGGTCATCGTTAGCTTTTGGATGTCTACTACGTTTAAGTTCCGCTGCTTATGTTGATTTGGCCCTAGAAGGCACCTGTGTAAGACTTGGTCTATATGACCTGTTATGTAAGACTTATTCCGGTATTGAATGGATGTAGACTTTGGTATTCAGTTCGGATTATGTGCAACGACAGACTGATCATGGGATCGTTGTGTTAAACATAATCGGGTATTTCGGACAGCTAGTTCGGGGTCCCCACAGACCTGGTATCAGAGCCATCTCGACTTTAGAAACCTTAGTTTAGCATGGTCGCTAGGTAGGAGTTACAAAAGTTAAATTCTAAAAGGATGAAGGAATGAAGTATTTTCGAAAAGTGCTTATCTCTCATCCTCTCACTTCTGCAAAATTCTACCCTTACTAAATATTAAGTTTTCCCTTATATATTAAGCTTAAAAATTTCGCTCACTTGCTGCCTCACTACATTTAAAATTTTGATACACTTGTCATCTCACTAACTTAAAAACTTGACTTAAAATTGTAGATGGCACTCCACTTCACCGAGTTTGTTCAGCTCGAGAAGGATGGCACGTTGATGTTCGAGAAGGACCTGTTCGAGTTGACCAAGCTGTTAGGTCGCCCCACTCCTGAGTTTAAGGGAGCCCAGGTGGACACTCCCGGCAACGGGAACCTGTCTTGGTTGGTCGAGGCATCTGTTCGCGGGAACATCAAGTCCCCCGGATCCAGGACACTCATCTTTACCACCATGGACGTCCACTGGGACGACGGACTGTGTCGTTCCATGGAGCGGATGCTATCCCGGCTTTGTGAGGAGCACAAGGCGGAGTTGGTGAACTCTCGTTTCCAGTTCTACGGGAGGCGCACCGTCGACGGACACCCTATTCAGTCCCCTCTACACCCGACGTTCGGAGAGTATATCTTGGACATGGAGATTATGCTCTTTCGCACCCAGGAGGACTTGAGGTGCGCTAGACTTCGGTCTCACTTTGAGCGCCTCTCGCTCAAGGAGAGTCGCGAGAGTGAGGCACAGCTGAAGGAGGAGAAGGTCGCTCTTCTCAAGAAGAGGACCCAGTTGAAGAAGACCATAGCGAAGCTCCGCAAGAAGGTGGCAGAGCAGGACGAGCTGATCGAGGATCTGGAGCTCCGTACTGATGAGATGGAGGAGGAGGGCGAGGATCTCCGCAAGGAGAACAACGCTTTCCTCAGTGACGATGACGACTATCTGGAGGAGATGGACTATGAGCAGGAGGATGACGAGGAGGAAGACCCAGAGGAGCCACCCTACCAGTCCGACGCTGACGTATCCGAGCCTGAGGTTCCACCTCAGTAGGCGAGTGACTTGAGTACTACCGCAGGATTAGGTCGACCCCCTATCGCTAGTAGAGTAGAAGTAGTGGTTCTTTTGGAACTTGCACTAGGTACCTTAGCTTAAGAAAAAAAAAATGTTGTAGGATTGATGTGATGAACTCTTGATGTAATGGTTGTGCTATATAAGTGTGTGCTAGTCTTGATAGTCTGTGTGAAATGTTTCTCCTATAAAACTTAATTAATCAACCCCTACACGAAACCAACCTTTTACCCTCGGTAAAAACCTTTTGCTTGCCCCTTATACCCGGTGTTCTTCAGGATGGTGGACACTCGTCGCTCCAACCCGGATGGAGGACCACCACCCCCACCGGAACCAACCACCGCCCAACTTCTTGCGCTTATCATGGAGGAGCGCCAAGCTGCTCGGGCAGAGCGTCAAGCTCATATCGCTGCCCTGCAGCAGATCGCTGCCACACACAACAACAACAACAACAACAACAACCACCACAATGGCAATGGCAATGGTGAAGGAAATCAGCGATCCACTTTGAGTGACTTTCAGAAGACCAACCCACCCACCTATTCCAAGGGACTTCACCCACTAGAGGCCGATGATTGGCTTCGCACCATTAACAACAACCTGGAGGTTGCAGCCGTGGGAGAACCTGAGAAAGTGTTGTATGCGACCCACTATCTTGCAGGACCTGCACGGTCTTGGTGGGAAGCTACCAAGTCTCTCCAGCAAGCTGGTTATGTTATCAACTGGGTTGAGTTCCAAGAGAAGTTCCGCAAGAAACACATCCCCGGTGGGCTCATTGAGAGGAAGAAGGATGAATTCCGCAGGTTGCGGCAAGGAAGTAGAGATGTGGTCGGTTACCTGGATGAGTTCACTGACTTGTCTCGGTATGCTCCGGATGACACCGACACTGAGAGGAAGAAGATGGAGCGTTTCATGAACGGACTTCATGATGAGCTGCAGTGTGCTTTGGTTATCCATGACTTTGTTGATTTGGAGTCACTTGTGGACAAGGCCATCCAGTTGGAGACCAAGCGCAAGTCCATGTTTGAAGGTCGTAAGAGGAGAATGATTGCCCAGGAAGGTTCGAGCAGCCAGAAGCCTCGCACCTACCCACAAAACCCCAAGCCAGCCTACCGACCGCCACCAACCACACGCCCCAATTACCCTAATCGCCCAAACAACCCAAACAGCTTCAACCGTCCCAATGACAACACCCGTCCCGGAGGGAACTCTAATAACTTCAACCGCAATGCCAATGTTGTCTGCTTTAATTGCGGCACCAAGGGTCACTACTCCAAAGAATGCCCCAATCCTAAGAAGAGTGGTCCACGCCCCGATGCACAAGCGCCAAGCAATGGCCAAGGCCGTAATGGAAATGGCACGAACCCCGCATCCCGCGGAAATGTTGCTGTTGCCAAGGGACGTCTGCACCACATCAACGCTGAAGAGGCCAGGGATGCGCCAGATGTTGTGCTGGGTACGTTCCTTGTCAACTCAGTACCTGCAACTGTTCTGTTTGATTCCGGTGCTACCCATTCTTTTCTTACCCAAGAATTTGTTGCTAAGGGAGGTTTAGTCGGAAACCTCCTACCCAAACCCATGGTCATCCAAATCCCGGAATCCACCATAAATACCCAGTCGTATTGCCCGGACATTTCCCTTGAAATCAAGGGGGAAAAGTTCCTAGTCGACTTAATCATTTTAGGAACCCAAGGAATAGATGTCATACTGGGTATGAATTGGCTAGCCAAGTACCGTGGTCGAATTGACTGCGCCAGAAGAGCTATATCCCTCACCACCGACAAAGAAGTAGAAGTGGAGTATGTGTCGGAAACCAGTCGACCCCGACCAGGATGCCATGAGAGCATAGCTCGACCCACCCTAGATGAGATCCGTGTTGTTCACTTGTTCCGAGATGTTTTCCCTGAAGAATTGCCTGGTATGCCGCCAGACCGGGATATTGAGTTCATCATTGAACTTATCCCCGGAACAGCCCCTATATCCCAGAGGCCTTATCGGATGAATCCGGAAGAATTGGTTGAGTTGAAGAAGCAGTTAGCAGATATGCTCAGCAAAGGACTTATTCGCCCAAGTGCTTCACCCTGGGGATCACCCATTATTTTTGTGGATAAGAGAGACGGTACCACACGCCTGTGTGTGGATTATCGCAAGCTAAATGATGTGACCATTAAGAACAAATATCCCCTTCCAAAGATCGAGGATCTGTTCGATCAAATGAACGGAGCCCGAGTCTTTTCCAAGATCGATCTTCGGTCAGGATATCATCAATTAAAAATCCGAGAGACAGACATCCCCAAAACTGCCTTCACCACCCGTTACGGTTTATTTGAGTACACCGTAATGTCCTTTGGTCTGACCAATGCCCCAGCCTATTTCATGAATCTCATGAACAAGATCTTCATGGAGTACCTCGACAAGTTCGTGGTAGTTTTCCTGGATGACATCCTTATTTACTCCAAAACCGAAGAAGAGCATGCTGAACACCTGCGTCTAGTTTTAGCAACCCTCCGAGAACACCAGTTGTATGCCAAGCTTAGCAAGTGTGAGTTTTGGCTCAGTGAAGTAGCATTTCTCGGACATGTCGTGTCTGCGGGAGGAATTTCTGTTGACCCAGAGAAGATCCAAGCCATTGTGAACTGGGAAGCCCCAACTAGTGTGACCGAAATCCGAAGCTTTCTCGGACTAGCGGGCTACTACCGCAAGTTCGTTGAAGGATTCTCCAGTATAGCCAAACCCCTGACCCAACTACTGAAAAAAGACAAGAAGTTTGAATGGACTCAGAAGTGTGAAGAGAGTTTCCAGGAATTGAAGAAGAGATTGACCTCAACCCCTGTCCTGATTATGCCAGACGTCACCAAGAGTTTCGACGTGTATTGCGATGCATCACGCCTCGGACTTGGTTGCGTTCTGATGCAAGAAGGCAAGGTGGTGTCGTATCTGTCTCGGCAGTTGCGACCACATGAAGAGAACTACCCAACCCATGACCTGGAGTTAGCCGCTATTGTTCTTGCTCTGAAAACGTGGCGCTCCTATCTTGCGGGACATCGTTGCGAGATCTATACGGATCACAAGAGCTTGAAGTATATCTTCACCCAGAAGGAGTTAAACCTGCGACAGAGAAGGTGGATGGAATTAATCAAGGATTATGATATCGGTATCCATTACCACCCAGGGAAGGCTAATGTAGTTGCTGATGCCCTTAGTCGCAAGCCCTGCACCCTGAATGCCTTAATCCAAACTGAACAGCCAGCCTTGTTCAAGGAGTTCAAAGATTTTGGACTAGAACTTGTTAGCCATGGATATCTTGCCAACTTAGAGTTAACCCCAACCTTGATGGATCAAATCAAGGAAGCCCAGAAAGGTCATGAGAGCATAGAAGGAATCAAGAAGAAGGTTTCTCTCGGTAAAACGCCTGGTTTTACCGAGGATGCTGAAGGAGTGTTAAGATTCAAGGATCGTATCTGTGTCCCCAGTATCACGGAGCTTAAGGAGTTAATCCTAAAGGAAGCCCATGAGACCCCCTATTCAATCCACCCCGGCGGAACCAAAATGTACCAAGACCTTCGTGAGAAATTTTGGTGGCACGGAATGAAGCGAGAGATTGGTGTTTTTATAGCCAAGTGTGATATCTGTCAGCGAGTCAAGGCTGAACATCAGCGACCCGCTGGATTGCTTCAACCCTTGAAAATTCCCGAGTGGAAGTGGGATGAGATTGGAATGGATTTTATCACCGGACTTCCAAGGTCCAACAGAGGCCATGACTCAATTTGGGTCATCGTTGATAGACTGACCAAGGTTGCCCATTTCATTCCCGTCCATACCACCTATCGGGGAAATCAGTTAGCAGACCTGTATATTTCCAGAATAGTAAGCCTGCATGGTGTGCCTAAGAGGATTGTATCGGATAGAGGCACGCAATTCACCTCAAGGTTCTGGAAAGCCCTACACGAAGCCCTCGGGACCAAGTTAGCATTTAGCACAGCTTATCATCCCCAGACCGGAGGCCAAACTGAGAGAGTAAACCAGATATTGGAGGACATGCTTCGCGCGTGTGTTCTATCCTATGGATCCAAGTGGGAAGATTGTCTTCCATTTGCAGAGTTCTCCTACAATAATAGTTACCAGTCTAGTCTGCAAATGGCCCCTTTTGAAGCCCTTTACGGCAAGAAGTGTCGTACACCCCTGAACTGGTCCGACACCGGAGAAGGCAAATTGTTTGGACCAGACACTCTCCGTGAGGCCGAGGAACAAGTTCAACTTATCCGTGAGCGTCTCAAAACTGCCCAATCCCGTCAGAAGAGCTACGCTGATAACAGGCGTCGTGATGTCACCTTCAGTGTCGGAGATTATGTCTATCTCCGAGTGACACCCCTTAAAGGAATGCAGCGTTTCCATGTCAAAGGAAAATTAGCACCAAGGTATATTGGACCCTTTAAGATCATTTCCCGTCGTGGCGAAGTGTCTTATCAACTGGAGTTGCCTCAAGAGTTAGCAGATTACCACGATGTCTTCCACATTTCATTGCTCCGGAAATGTCTTGAAGTTCCTAACCAGCCTGATGTTTTCAAAAACATTGACCACCATTCCATCAACCTGAATCAAGATCTGACTTATCGGGAGCAACCCATCAAGATTCTCGACGAAGATGTTCGTCTCACCCGTAGGCGAGCAATCAAGTTCTACAAGGTTCAGTGGACCAACCACTCTGAAGATGAAGCCACCTGGTAACGCGAAGACTATCTTAGAAGTGAATTCCCAAATCTCTTTAGCACCCAGACCTAGCAAATCTCGGGACGAGATTTATTTTAAGGGGGGGAGGATTTGTAACATCCCAAATATTAATATAAATTATTAATGCAAAAATGTGGGCCAACAAAAACTTTTCTGAAAAAAAAAAAAATTAGTGTATGTTTATTTCTTGATTATTGTTTGTTTGCATTGCTTGCAAGATTGTTGAATCCTAGCTCTAATTACAAAGTTGAGGGAAAGAAAATAAACAAAACAAAATTTCAAAACTATAACACCATGTGACACATATCACAAGATTTTCCAAAATAAGAAACTTACTTTATTTTTCAAACCAAGGATAGTGGGGGGGGATACTCTAAAACCCCACCATTGGATTTCCACCAACTATTCCCTTCCAAATACAAATTCAAAACCTCCAATTTAAATTATAAATTCTTAATTTGAAATATTCAAAATATTCCAAAAAGGCTATGGATCACTTGCCACTAATATAATCAACCTAGATCCTAAGTTTGGACCCAAATGGAATAAGCAAAATATAGAAATTAAATACCTAAAGTTTGTACTGTTTTGGTTCAGGAGTTTGCACAAACACTTGGTGTGCATCTTCTGTTCATCCAAAAACCGAGCCAATCCTTGGATCAATTCGAACAATGCAGTGTGCATTGGTCGAATTGATGCCTCCATGGCATGCCCCTCTTCACCACGATCACGCCGCGCGCAAGAGTGAGCCAAATGGTGGCCTGGAACGGCGAGGAGACGCCGGCGACAGCGACGGCCGTGCGCACGTCGCCGTGTCGGCACTGTGGCCGCGGCGACGCCGCGCCGTGCCGGCCGCGCTGCCCCCTCTCTCTCCCTCCCTTGCCTCCTGGTCTCCTCGCAGCGCAGCAGAGACACCGCGCAGCCGCAGCCACGCCGCGACAGCACGCCACGACGCGCACGCCGCGCACCGCCCGAGCGCTCCCACGGCCGGGACAAAATCCCGAGCACGCCCGAGCGCGCCACGCCACCCCACCTTGCCCAGCTGGTTCCCCGAGCGCCCCGCAGCGTAGCCGCACCCCTCCACCGGCCTACGGCGGGCTCGCACGACCGCGGGTGCCCTCTGCACCGCGTCCACCGTGCGCCGCCCGGCCGCTATAAAATGGCCTCCCCGTGCCCTGCATTCTCCACACCGCCCCACTGCCTCTCCTCTCCACTCCTCTCTCTCTCGTACGCCGCTAGGGAGCTCAGGCCGGAGCCGCGAGGCCTCGGGCCGCCGTAGTCTTCCTCGAGCTCGCCGAGCCCGAGGTAGACGACGACCGCGGCCAGGCCACGGCGCCTTCCCCTTCGCTCCCCTCTGCCCCACTCGCCCCCCCCCCCCCCCCCCCCCGTGTTCCCCGCTCTCACCCGCGCCTTTTCCCCTCTGGCCCGTGCCCAGCATCGCCGTCGATTTCTCGCCGGAGTTGGAGCGAGGCCGCGGAGGAGGAGGAGCTCGCCGCCGTCGCTCGGAGCCACGCCAGCAGGCGCCGTTCGCCCCAAGCTCTTCCTCGAGTCGCCGCCGTCACGCCGCACCATTCGCACGCCGTCCCGAGCCTCCCAGGTGAGCCCCTGTTCAACCTCGCCGTCGCCGGAGCCGCAGCGCCGCTCGGTTCTGGTCGCCGGCGACGCGCGCTATCGCAGCCGTTGGATCTCAGATCCACGGCCGCGTACCGGTTCGTGCTAGGACTCGCTGACGGGTGGACCCCACCCGTCAGACTTTTAAACTTATCCTGGCGCGCGCACGGTTTAAATTGAGTCACTGACCAGTAGGCCCCATCCGTCAGGGTTTTCAACATTATCCACTCTGGGTTATTTATTCGAATTTAGATTTAATTCAAAAACCAGTACTGAACTCAATTTTAGAAAATTCATAACTTTAGATTTACAACTCCAAATGGAACAAATCAAACTGTTCTGGATAGGTTATGAAATTATCTATCCAACCCAATTGGTTTCACTCCATTTTGGTGAATAATAAAAATACATTATTCAAAATACCATAAAAGGTTTAAATTCTAAACTTGTTTGTTTCTGATACTCTGTTAATCCAAATTAGCTGAAACTAATTTTATTGGATCACATTTAGCCATGGTTAGTCAATCCTAAAATGGTTTAATTTTTAGATTAACATAATTTAGTTAATAGCCAAAACTTGATTATTTAGCTTCTGGATTAAACACATTGTGTAGGGAGTTTGGTAGTTCCAAATGACCCAAATCCAATTATGTCATCTTCTACACATCAGTAGCTTTCTGTAGAATTTTAGTTTGTATTTTTGTGACCAACAGAACTCAGACTATGCAATTAAACATGTGTGACTAATTTCTGCCCAAATTAAGGTATATTTGAATAGTGACAAATTCAATTAAATTGAAACCACATAGTGATGTTTGATGTGTGAAATGGTTAATTAGGACCTCTAGGAGTGTATTGCTATGATGATTGATTGAATAGGCTAGTGATTGTTTGTATTTGCTTGATTGTGTATTAGACGAGAACGTTGTCGAGTACATCGGGGAGGAAGGATTTGTGGAACCTGAAGACCAAGACCAAGACCACTTTGTTGAGCAAGGCAAGCTACTCTCTGAGCTTGCACCCTAATACATGCATCTATTTTTAGAACATGATTCACTCTTAAGGCAAATATTTTTCCAAAACCTTTTCAAAAAAAGTATATGGAAATTATTTTGCCACTCTATGTAGAAATATAAGAGAAATTATAGGATGGGAAAAATAAAGATTGTTTTATTCAAAACCCCTTTGAAAACTCTGTGTGGTTATGAAGCACCAAGATGTTGGTGTTGAAGTGGATAAAAGGAGAATGGAGGTTTTGATAAAACGCACATTGTGTCTTTGTACTTACGTCAACCAGCCGATATTCTGTGCGACCACATTTACCCCACATATGGGAACGGGGCTTAGTCATGTAGTTTGCTCTTATTAGTATGGGACACCTCATCGACGGAGATGACTCCGTTATGCATGAAGGGATGGTTTGAGGACCTACCTTGACCCGGGTCCTCGCTCAAACTCTATGGAAAGATAAGGAGGAGGATAGAAGGTTTAATAGACCGCCGGACAAAACTATGAGTCCTCACACTTAGGGTTCCGACGGGAAACTGGACTGAGTATAGATGGAAGGTATCATTTGGGGAGGGTCCTTTACTAGCATGAGCAAATGAGAGGCTATGGTCGGTGACTCAACTTCGCATACACCTTGTATGGCGGGACGTGGCTGACACGATGAGTTGCCGGATGGGTGTGGGAAAAGCGTGCTACCTCTGCAGAGGGATTAAAAACTATTCGAATAGCCGAGTCCTCGGATATGGACAGTTGGGAGGCCCTACTTTGACCGTGTGCAAGTTTTGGGAAAAAGTTTTGAGTTCTAAAAAGAAGAGGAGAACGTTCCATACACCTATACCAACGGATCGGTATGAGGTAGTTGGAGGTTAAATACCATGATGATTTATGATCAGAAAAAGGAGGAGTTTTTGGGAGAAAACTAATAAAATTGAGACATTAAGGGTAGTTATAATCTCCTTACCTTTTTCAACAAAGATACAGAGAAGTTTTAACTAAATAAAAGTGTGAAACTAAAAGTGAGACTAGTGCACTCATGTTGGAGTAGTTTGCGAGTACATTCCAATGTACTCATACTAGCTTGCCTCTGGCTATTGTCGTAGCCAGACTTGGAGGAGTATTACGCCCAGGAGGAGTATGGCGACATCTACGCCAACTAAGGATCTTCTCAAGTCGACTGCCTGTCGGGTCATCGTTAGCTTTTGGATGTCTACTACGTTTAAGTTCCGCTGCTTATGTTGATTTGGCCCTAGAAGGCACCTGTGTAAGACTTGGTCTATATGACCTGTTATGTAAGACTTATTCCGGTATTGAATGGATGTAGACTTTGGTATTCAGTTCGGATTATGTGCAACGACAGACTGATCATGGGATCGTTGTGTTAAACATAATCGGGTATTTCGGACAGCTAGTTCGGGGTCCCCACAGGGTCCACCCCTTTAGTCCCGACCTTTTAACACCGGTTGCACAACCGGTGCTATAGGCCCTTTACAACCGGTGCTACTGCCTTGTTCTCTACTAGTGTGATATATGATGTTTTAGGTGTTACATATGTTGTCGACATTCAGACTAAAAAGAGTGGACTATACACTAAATCATGTACTATAGATATATGTACACACATATAAATATGGAAAATATTTAAAACATCTTATATTATGACACAGAGGAAGTAGTAACTAGTCAGTAACTATATAGGCATCTAATTAAGCGCTTCTAAGAAGCAGGTGTGAGCTAGCTACTCGTCGTAATCGTCGTAGTAGTAGTCGTCGTCATCATCATCATCCATATCGACCGTAATCCGAGGGCCAAGATAGGGCGCACCCACGACGGTGAGATCTTCGGGCATCTCCACCTCTTCCAAAAATGCAAAACCTGAATCGAAACTGGCGCCGCGTTAAACAAGAACAGGTACAGACTACGTACGAACTTGCAAGCTGGAATGGCTTTGGAGATGTGAAAGTTTGTAGTACTACGAAGTACTCGTACTAATTATGAGCGGCACCTGGGAGAGATTGGATGGGGACGTCGTGGAAGTAGGTCGACGGCCGGCCGTGCTCCTCCGAGTAGGGCGGCGTGAGCACGTCGAGGATCGCGCACGGCGTGATGGCGGTGAAGGCGTGCATGTTTCCGCCGCCCCGCGGGAACAGCACCGACGTCTTGCACGGCGCTCGCCGCACCTCGTCCGCGGCAACCACCCTCGCCAAGCCACCTGCAGATCAGATCATCAGATCAGTTAGCCACTGTAAGTAAATCTGTCTGGATCACGGGTTGAAATCGATCGACGATTCAAACATAACCAGACAGCAGGCCGGGGCATTACACTTTCTTTCGCCGGAGCCGGAGGCCGCCGGCGCGGTGAGCCAGTCGTAGGATCTAACCCGCACCGATCCGTATAGGAGCTTGCTGAGAACCACCATCTCCGGGTGGTCGTGCAGCGGCAGCGTCGCACCGGCGGGAAAGCAGAACACGCCCATCTGCCAAGAAACGATCTACTACTCCGTTCAGAAACCGCCGGCCGGAAAGCACAACACAGTGGCATGCAGCAATTACGTCGGGAAATGCGGCGGGCATACACAGCACACGCACGTACGTACCGAGAAATCGTCGGACTGGTGTATGTGGACGTAGGTGATCCGCGTGAAGCCGTGCGCCTGCAGGAGCCGGACCTGCTCGTCTCCGGCCAACGACGACGGCTTCTCCCCGTCGTCGATCCCGACGTCGGCCGCCTCCATGCCATCTGCGAGCCAAGGAATTAACACCGCCCGGCCACGTACGGTAAACCATGATCCAGCATCCTCTTCCAATCGAGCCACACGTACCTAGGAGATGTTGCAGCCACCTGATCCCGCCGACGGTGGCGGGCATCCGCATCCCTGCCGACGAGAAGACCATGTCGCACGCGTCGTACAGCCGCTGCACCTTGCTCAGCGGCGCCACAGTGCAGGTGGGGAAGAACGCCATGCTCAATCAGAGGAAAGCTCGACTCGATGAAATGTTGTGCTTGAATCAGCGTACGTATTATATGCAGTACCGGGTAACTTGGGGCGCGAGCGTACCTGGGTGCGCGCCGCCAGGAGGCTGGCAGTTTTTCGAGCCAGCTCCGGGCCGGAGAAACCATGGGTGTCGCCAGATCTTCCGAGGGCCTTTTGCAGTCCAGGCGTCTGAGTCTCCACGAGCATGCGGGTGGGGTGGTGCGCGCGCGCGTGCCTGTTGTTTTCGGTGGTGGTGTGGTGACGCCGTCATGGATCGTTAGCGGTCTCACGGAACCGGAACCTACCTGCTGTTTCCTCGCGAAACAGTTTGCTCGTCAAGCAGTGCTTGCTTCACTGTAACTTTGGGTCGTTTCCATTTGAAAAAAAAGGTAGCTTGGAATCTCGACCGAGTCCTTTTTGGGGCATCGAGTCTTGTGACTTCGGAGAGCACGGCCAACCCTTTGTGCGTGGAGTCCGGTGTGGTGATCGCTGGATTCTTTTCAGGATTGTTTTGGTTGGTGTTGGTGGCAAAAAGATCAGGATCGTTGCTTTTGATTTTTGTTGTTATTTCTTACACTAAAATGAAAATTCCAACACATACTGATAAAAAGAAGAGGACAGAACATAGAAAAGTATACGTCACATCCGCTACCGGTACGATCTACTCCCTCCGTTTCTAATTATAAGAGGTTTCTGGTTTTTACAATATGTACTATATACGTACTAAAACGAGTGAATATACACAGTTAAACATGCTTAGATACATGTGAACTTGAAAAAAAAGCTAAAATATATTATATTTAGAAATAGAGAGAGTAGTATTTTTTGGGAGTGCTTTGGCAATGGATTGATCATTTCGCCGCAGCACGCTGCAATCGTTGGAGTATCTCCAAGGGCTCCCCTCATAATACCTGTTCGGATGGTTATGTTAGTTTAGGGGCATTCCGACACCATGCTTGCACTGATGGGGCAGCTATCCCCAATTATGTTTGGGCGGTATAGCCATGGACCATGTTAGTGCCTCTTATTTATTTCCTTGAAAATAATAGATGATACTAAATAGTACCTCCGGTGGCGCCACTGCTAGTACTTCACGTGCAACGACTAGTTGCACCGCGGTGGCACTCCCGCAAGAGGTCGTATTGGACCCCGCAAATTATGTGCATATCAATTGGATTTTGAGCGATCTACTTAAGAGGATATTTTGCCCCAATGGTTCCTAAATTTTGGAGGACTTTTCTCCTCCATTGTTGACCGCCAAAATTTTGTTATCTCTCAAACTCGCCATTGATTGTTCTTACTTTCTGAGGGAAAAGAGAAGGAAGATCTTCCACCAATCAATCTCTCCCCTAAATGAGGGGAAGCCTTGATCTTGGGATTCATTTGTTGATTTCTTCCTCTCATATTGCACCATAACATTTGTTGTTTTGGTGGGATTTATGAGTGAAACATAAGAGCACTTCTTGTGTTCTTTCACCGCTTTACTTGCAACAGTTTGAAATCGTCACGGTGATTCAGGAAGTGAAAGTTCGAAAAGCTTGTTACTCTTGGGTTCACGGAGCCCTGGACAATTGAAGTCACTCTGAAGCTCAAATCTTGTTGTGTGAAGCTTCATGATGGTTTTTGGAACATCCAATTGAGTTATGAAGATTTCCCCCACCTGTTTGTAAAGATTCGGTCGCCGCCTTTAAGGGCACTACTTATTGGATTTGGATCGTGGCACCTTGCATTGTGCGAGGGCACATGAAAAATAAGGTGAGCCTTTGTGGCGTGGGTAAGCTTTGTGTTGGCACACCTCTCAAACAAACACGTACTTTCCCCCAAAGGATGGAACTTCGGGAATTACATCACCGACTCCACCTTGTAGATATTTCTATCCTTATACTTACTTGATGCTTGCTGGCTTACTTGTGTATCTTATTGTTAGTTGTATGTAATCTATATAGATACAAAATGAATCTTGTGGTGATTAGCTCAGTGACAAAAAGAGTAAAAACACTTGGGCTGGCAGCCTTCTCAACGACCTCTCTCTAGATAAAAATGGGTCGGTATGAACATCTTTCGACCTAACCTTCCATAAAATTAGATTAAAATAGATTAAACAAATATGTATTCGTTCATGTTTTACTCCTTCCTAAGTGACAAAATGAGTAAAAACACTAGTGGGGAGTATTATATGTATATAGATACATAATTTAGATAGATATCGTAATCCATATAGATACAAAATGAATCTTGTGGTGATTAGCTCAGTGACAAAAAGAGTAAGAACACTTGGGCTGTTGGTAGCCTTCTCAAACGACCTCTCTCGATATAAAAATGGGTAGGTATGAAATGTGGCGTAAAATGAGGAAACAGTGACATTTTTTTTTTAGAAACACAGTACATATGCAGAGTACAGATGCAGACGCTCAGAAACACGCACAAACCTACCTCTATGAGCACCTTTGGGAGACTGGTCCGGTAACGGTGACGCCTTTCTTTCTCAACGAGGACCAGTTTTTTAATATAAATTCCATCGTTGCAAGTTGTTTTAGGGAGCAAGTTTAAAAAAACAGGCAATCTGGCTATCTGGAAGAAACTGAACATCCAGAAACCGATTTGGTCTAGTCAAAAAAAGAAAAACCAATTTGGTGGCCTGCACTGAAGTATCGGCGGTAGCATCGGCCCGGCCCAACATTGTCCTCGCACGGAAACTCAGAAGTTTCAACGAACCGAATCACTGGCCAGCACGTCGTGTCAAACAAATCCGCTCCTCCTCCCTCCCTCGTTCTTATCCCCGAGAAAAGAAAAAGGTTAATCGAAGAAAACAAACAAAACATCGAAAAAGTCACCTCCCCCCTTGGTTTTAAAACCGCAGCCGCTCCTCCTCCGCACTTCCTTCTGCACCCACCCACCACTCCACCGAGAAACCGCAAGAGCCACACGCCCACGCGCACACACCCCACAGCAGATCGTCCACGGCGATGGCAGCGGCAGCGGGAACCAGGGAGGAGATGGTGTACATGGCCAAGCTGGCCGAGCAGGCGGAGCGGTACGAGGAGATGGTGGAGTTCATGGAGAAGGTCGTCGCCGCCGCCGGGACCGGCGAGCTCACCGTCGAGGAGAGGAACCTGCTCTCCGTGGCGTACAAGAACGTCATCGGCGCGCGCCGCGCTTCCTGGCGCATCGTCTCCTCCATCGAGCAGAAGGAGGAAGGCCGCGGCGCGGCGGGGCATGCCTCCGCGGCGCGCACCTACCGTGCACGCGTCGAGGCCGAGCTCTCCAACATCTGCGCCGGGATCCTCCGCCTGCTCGACGAGCGCCTCGTCCCCGCCGCCGTCGCCGTGGACGCCAAGGTCTTCTACCTCAAGATGAAGGGCGACTACCACCGCTACCTCGCCGAGTTCAAGTCGGCAGCCGAGCGCAAGGACGCCGCCGACTCCACCCTCGGCGCCTACCAGGCCGCTCAGGTCTGCCGTCCTCGATTTCTTTTTTTTTGTCCTCCTCCGGTGAGCTACTTCTACTTGATTGGAAATAAAAGTTGGATCTTGGGCGGTCCCTTTCTGTAGGACATAGCTATGAAGGAGCTGCCGCCGACCCATCCCATAAGGCTGGGCCTCGCGCTCAACTTCTCCGTGTTCTACTACGAGATCCTCAACTCGCCTGACCGCGCTTGCTCGCTCGCCAAGCAGGTGATTTGCTCATCCCTTCTTTCTGAGTTTACTAGCTCATCAACTTTGGGCAGATCTATAGCTTGCCACAGATCAGAGTTGCACAAGACGGTAGGACATGATTTGTTTACTTTGTCCAATGGACCCGTCCTGTATTACAGCCTACTTGTTTCTTGTTGCATCCGCAAATATAGCACCATCTTATTTTTCTTATCAAGTGTATGTTGCGCCGCCTAGGGAGTGGACATAGTCACATATTCTACGGAGTAGTTGTTTTCATCCGCATATACAATTACTTTTTTTATTTTCATGTGAAGTAGGATTAAATCTTATGCCGCTTAGGGAGTGTATACATATTCTTCAGTTACAGTTGCACTTGGCAATGTTCAGCTGCATTCTTGTTTGGTCATTGGTATAGTGTATAACTGTAGCTGTGAGACCCATGCCATGCCGGCTCAAATTTCCCCATGCTTCCAAGATGTGACTTTATCTTGCAGAGTGTAGCCCCACATGCCTGCTTGCTGTCATGAAATGGACTGCTTTGTTAGATAAATGAAAGTAGTGGAGTGCCATGATGCTCATCTAGCTGGACTGACCACTTGTTAGCCCTGGCTGGAAGACAATAAATATGTGGTTTAGTTTTATGAATCTGGAGTTCTCTCTCAAGTCAACTCCACAAGTCACCATCTTTCCATGCTGAGATGAATATAATGATGCCTGTATTTATCTTCGTAACTCTATTATGTCATCGAATTGATACCCTTCAGGTTCAGTTGATCTAGATCCTACAACTTTTCTGCTAATACAGCCATGTTGTGATCATAATCCATTTTGTTTATAGGCCTTCGATGAAGCCATCGCCGAGCTGGATTCCCTCGGGGAAGATTCCTACAAGGATAGCACCCTGATTATGCAACTTCTCCGTGACAACCTCACCTTGTGGACCTCTGATATGCAGGTAGGGTGTGCTGACCAGTCATATAAGGAAAAATGTATGCATAACACTTGACTTTTCTCTCTCAATAAAATCAACAATTTATGTGAATAGGATGATGCTGGGGATGAGATGAGGGATTCAAGCAAGCCTGAGGATGAGCACTAGTGAAGGATCCTAGTGTACTGCCCTATTTATCTCTTAACCTTGGGTAGTATGATGATTGTACAAGGACCATTTTCGTGTGTCCTTTATCGCCGGGTTTTTACTTACCCTTCGTTTCGTTATACTGCAATTATCGTCCTCATGTATTATTTTTACCTTCCAACTGGAATATTGCTGGTGTATGCGGCGATGCCTTAAGATTTGAACGAAGATTGTCAACTCTTGCTTCGTATAATTGAATGGCTATGCAATTACGCATGTTCCATGTTCAACAAATATTCTGTCATGGCTAGGGTGTGGGAATTGGTTGTGCAATCACAATCGTCATGGTTTGTTCTTGGAAGAAAAATAGACAGACACAGCTGGAGTGCCAATAATGTAACCATGCATCACCAACAGACATAGCATGGGCAATGAATCAGCCTTGTCATTATGCCACTCGAGCTTTTGTGCTGGCATTGTTGCTTTCCAGCCAAAGATATTAGCAGAGCCGAGAGAGCATGGTCAGAAAGCTATTTTTGGTACTCTAGTTTTATCAGGTCTTGTCTGTAGGGAAACTACTTGATTCCGATGAATCATCGGTTGTTTGATGATAGTTCTACAGGTGTACTGCATTATCATTTATATGTTGTTTCTGATTTGGAGGTGTTTCTGTACGGTATTGAGTGCTCAGAATTGTTGACTATCTTGGAGGCAGACACTGGCGTCCTGCTGCTATTCAACCACTCATTGTTTGATTTATCAGTCCTTAATGGTTTTAATCAGTGGTCATTAGTAGTGTGCGCATCCTGCTTCGCTTGTTAAGCTGAATCATCTCTATCATAGGCGTTGCAACAACCAACGGAACTTATGCTGCACATGGTTTCAGGATCTAAGCTTCAAGCGGACTATCTTTTGTTTTGTGGCTACGGCCATTTTATCATATGTACACTGCTATGTTTGGCCACGCAAATATTCAAACCAAGAGCCCTTTTATGGTACCCTTAAATCAACCATAGCCATTTATTTCTGTCAATCCAATGGCTAATATCGTTTCATACTAGTGTCAAAATGAGTTGTAGTATAAGCCATGCTAGTGCTCAATCATAGCATCCCGGTAGATGGGCTCTGGCCCAATAAAACCCAGTTATTCCATTTGCCAAATTAAACCTAGTTATTTCTTAGATATCTCAGGAAACAAAACATTCGCTCAAATAAAAGAAACAATCGATCCACTTTCCTCGCTGCAGCCATGGCGGCGACCCAAAACATGCCGACGACGGCACCGCCAAACAGGTTTGGCCTGGGAAAATATTCCATTTGCGCATGAGCGCCGCTGTCGCCGTCGACGGATTCCGTCACACCCTGGCCCAACTCAGCGTTGAGCTGCATCTCCATGGACGACCTATTCGATGGCGGCGGTGTGGTCAAGCTGCACGACGGAACTGGCCTTACGGGATGCCCAGTTGGCTGCTCACCACCAGTACGTCCGAGGATGCTCGGCCAGTTCTCCGAGGCCATGCCCAGCTTCTCGGCCGCACTCGCGTGAGGATGCCCCGGCAGCGGTGCCAGCCTGCTCTCGGGTCTCGGCAGTAGAAGCTCGCCACGCCTCGCGCGATTGGCTGCGCATGCTAGTCGGCCATCCTGGTCGCGCCTAATTGCTCGTTGAGTCACGTCGCTGCGCTCGTCGGCCTTGCTTGCACGCCTGCTCGTCCCGCCGCCTCGCCGCACTCGCTGGCCACGCCCTCATCCGCATGGTGTCGCCACACCCGCACGCCTGCTCGTCCCGACGGCCGCCGCCATGCCTGCTCGTCTCGTTGGTACGCGCTAGAGGACGTTGTCCGTCGGCACAGGAGCAACAAGAGTCGGAAATGAGCGGAGTTGTGCGAGCGAACCAGCTTGACGGACGGACGCTACTTGACCTGTGGTTGATGAACGAGTTTAATCGGAACTTAACGGCTTTTTTTATGGATGGGAGGATCGTAACTCTGTTGATTACTGTTTTTTTTGGATTGTATAGCAATAATAGGCGTGCTGGGCTACAGTTTTTTCAATTGGGCCAAATCTTTTTTAACCGTCGGATGAAACCATACTAGTCCTTTTTGAGGACTAGTAAAAGGTACTATAAAATCTGCCCAAACCAAACCACAGCAACATAGGCTTAGCTGGTCCGGCATAAGATACTTTCATCTTATAGCCAATGGGAAGCACATAGGAAGAAATGATTCTTGCAATTAGAACAAGATGGGGCAAGATGAGCGAACCATTGCGAACAAGATGGGGGAAGATGAGCGAACCATTGCAGAGGAAAGTAATTTAAAGGTATTCATATCCTAGTATTATAAATGCTTATTTGGAGTGGGGTAGTGATACGTCCATTTTGCATCACTATTTTATATCATAATTTACTGTTATTCATTGATATATTCCATATTTAGAGATGTTACTTATGTTATTTCATCTATTTTGCATGTTTGATGATTATTGGATAATGGATCACCGGAGTCTGAATTCTGCTGGAAAAAGCACCGTAAAGATACAATATTTGCGAAGATCAGAAATCCAAAGTGACCAGATGGAAACTCCTATTTTATCGGATGATGGAGGAGGCCAAAAGGGGAGGCCAAGGTGGGCCACAGGGGGCCCACACCATGCCTAGGCGCGGCCACCCCCTCTGCCGCGCCGGCACGTGGTGAGGCCGCCCTGGCCCACCACTGGCATCGCCCCTTCGCGTACTTCATCCCCCCGAAACTCTAAGACCTGACAGATCGTCGAGGAAATATTCCGCCGCTTCCACGGGGCGGAAAACACCAGAGAGAGAAAAGCTCTTCGGTAGGGAGAAATATGCCGGGGAAATTCCCTCCCGGAGGGGGGAAATCGTCGCCATCGTCACCGTCATCGAGCTGCACTTCATCGGGATAATCATCACCACCATCTCCACCGCCAACACCGTCATCTCCATCGTTCCACTCCGTTCCCGCTGTAACATCTAGGGCTGAATCTTGTCTAATTGATAGGGAAACTCTCTCCCGGTGTTGATTACTATTGTTATTGATGCTATTGAGTGAAACCGTTGAATTAAGATTTATGTTCAGATTGTTATCCATCATTATATCACCTCTGATCATGTTCCAAATGATGTGTTGTGAGTAGTTCGTTTAGTTCTTGAGGACATGGGAGAAGTCTAGATGTTAGTAGTGAACTATGTTGAGTAATATTTAATGGTTTGATATTTAAATTGTGGTGCTATTCTTCTAGTGGTGTCATGTGAACGTCGACTAAATGACACTTCACCTTTATGGACCTAGGGGAATGCATTGTGTATTCGAATATTAATTGTGGGGTTGCAGAGTGACAGAAACCTAAACCCCCGTTGGTATCTCGATGCATGAGGGATGGTAGGATCTCAAAGTTTAAGGCTGTGGTTAGATTTATCTTAATTACTTTCTAGTATTTGCGGATGCTTGTTAGGGGTATAATCACAAGTATGTATTAGTCCTAAGAAGGGCGGTGCATTAGCATAGGTTCACCCACACAACACTTATCGAAACACTAAAGATTAATCATCTATATGAAGCGAAAGCACTAGACAGAATTCCCGGGTGTCCTCAGGAACGTTTGGTCATCATAAGCAAACAAACCGGCTTGTCCTTTGCTCTAGAAAGGATTGGGCCACTCGCTGCAATTATTATTATTGCACTTTATTTATCTGCTATATCAAAAACTCCTAAAAACTTGTCTGCTAGTGTTTACAGTGAAATCCTAATCAAAACCGCTTGTCAGCACCTTCTGCTCCTCGTTGGGTTCGACACTCTTATTTATCGAAAGTACTACGATATACCCTATACTTGTGGGTCATCAAGACTATTTTCTGCCGCCGTTGCCGAGTAGTAAAGCGCTATTGGTAAGTGGAATTGGTAAGGGAAACTTCTGCTGTAAGTGCTATTTTTATTTCTGTCTCCTAATTTATTTAATTATGGAGAGTGCATCGATTGATTTCCTATTTGGAAAAACTACTGCCACTGCTAAGGTAGTAGAGGAGGCGCCACCTGAGGAAATAGTGCCACTTAAAATACCTATGAAAATTATTGATCGTGTTATGGATAACCGCTATGAAGGGGATGGAACTGTCCATCCTGGTGATCATTTGCTATTTTTACATTAATTATGCGAGTTGTTCAAGTGTGCAGGTATTTCAATGGATAAAGTTAAGAAGAAATTATTCTCTATATCACTTGGTGGAAGAGTTGCGCATTGGTATAAATTGTTGAAGAACGGGCGTTCTCTTGGATGGGAGGAAATTGTACCTCTCTTTTATTCTAAATTTTATCCTCCAAGTGAGATTCACCAAGATCGGAATTCTATATATAATTTCTGGCCTCATGATGGAGAAAGTATTGCCCAAGCGTGGGGGAGGTTGAAGGCATTAATGCTCAAATGTCCCATTCATGAGCTTCCGGGTAATATTATTGTTCACAACTTCTATGCAAGACTCTCCTTTGAAGATAAAACATTATTGGATACTGCTTGTTCTGGATCATTCACACGTAATAAAGAAGAGTTTAAATGGGATCTTCTTGACCGTATTGAAGAGAACACTGAAGCATGGGAGAACGACAAAGGTAGGGAGTCGGGTATAAAATATGACTTCGAATGCATTAAAACTTTCATGAATACAAATGCATTTCGAAATATTAATAATGCTTATGGTCTTGACTCTCAAGTTGTTGCAAATTATTATAAAGCCTTTGCTTCATATTTCGGTTTGCCTAAGGATGGTTTCAAGAAATATCATGAACCTTATAAAGATACATCTGTTTCTCCTATAACTAAAAGCATTGAAGTTAATACTGTTGATCGCATTATTCCCGAGCCTTATATTGAAAAATTCCTTTTCCTGCTAAAGTGAAGGAACATTCTATTATGACTAGTGTTGTTAACAAAAGCACTAAGAAAGCTATAGAACCTGATGAACAAATTAATATTGAACCTTCTGTAGCTATAGTAAAAGACCTTGTTACTGGGAATGTGGAAGATGAGTATATTATATTTTGTGAGGATGCTTCTAATGTTGTTTCTCATCCTAAAAGTTCAAGAAAAATTAGTGTGCCTGTGCTTTCTGTTAGAATTGGTGATCATTGCTATTATGGTTTATGTGATATTGGTGCAAGTTCAAGTGCTATTCCTTATGAGCTTTATAAAGAAATTATGCATGATATTGGTCCTTGTGAACTTGAAGAAATTGATGTGGTTATTCAACTTGCTAATAGAGAAACTATCTCTCTAATTGGTATTGTTCGAGATGTTGAAGTTCTATGTGGTAAGACTAAATATCCCGCTGATTTTCTCGTACTTGGTTCAGTTGCTAGTAAGACTTGTTCTATCATTTTTGGTAGACCTTTTCTGAATACTTATGGTGCTGTTATAGATTGTAAGAAAGAGAAAATCTTTACTAAATTTACTGGTGATTCGTATGAATTTAATTTTTCAAAATTTGCTAAAGCACCTTATGAAACCGAATTGCCTAATGAAGATTTTAAAGTTGAACAACTTGTCTCTATTGCTCTTGCTCCTAACAATGTTTTGCAGCAATATATGGAAGATCATGAAAGTGAAGTCTTTAGGGAAGAAAGGAATGAGCTTGATGAAATATTCCTTCGTCAACCTATATTGAAACACAATTTACCGGTGGAAGATTTGGGTAAAACACTCCCACCTAAGGAGGATCCTGTCTTTGATTTAAAACCTTTGCCTGATAATCTTAAGTATGCTCATATTGATGATAAGAAAACATATCCTGTTCTTATTAGTGCTAACCTTTCAGGTAAAGAAGAAGAAAGATTATTGGAAGTATTGAAGAAACACCGTTGAGCTATTGGTTATACTCTTGATGATTTAAAAGGGATTTCTCCTACTATATGTCAACATTCTATTAATATGGAACCTGATGCAAAGCCAGTTGTTGAACATCAACACCGTTTAATACCTAAGATGAAGGAAGTGGTAAGAAATGAGGTATTAAAACTTCTTGATGCTGGAATTATTTATCCTATTGCTGTTAGTAGATGGGTGAGTCCTGTGACTGTGTCCCTAAGAAAGGAGGAATTACTGTTGTGCCAAATAAAAATGATGAACTTATTCCTCAAAGAGTAGTAGTTGGTTATAGAATGTGCATTGATTTTAGAAAGGTTAATAAAATCACTAAGAAAGATCATTATCCTTTACCCTTTATTGATCAAATGTTAGAGAGATTGTCTAAGAAAACTCATTGTTGCTTTCTTGATGGTTATTCTAGGTTTTCTCAAATTGCTGTTAAAGCTCAAGATCAAGAGAAAACCACCTTTACTTGTCCTTATGGTACTTATGCTTATAGACGCATGCCTTTTGGTTTATGTAATGCTCCTGCTACTTTTCAAAGATGCATGTCTGCTATTTTTCATGGTTTTTGTGAGGAAATTGTGGAAGTATTCATGGACGATTTCTCTGTCTATGGAACTTCTTTTGATAATTGTTTGCACAACCGTGATAAAGTTTTGCAGAGATGTGAAGAAACTAATCTTGTTCTTAATTGGAAGAAATGCCACTTTATGGTTAATGAAGGAATTGTTCTTGGACATAAAATTTCTGAAAGAGGTATTGAAGTTGATAGAGCTAAAGTTGAGGCAATTGAGAAAATGCCTTGCCCCAGAGATGTTAAAGGTAGTCGTAGTATTCTTGGTCATGCTCGTTTCTATAGAAGGTTTATTAAAGATTTCTCTAAAATTTCAAAGCCTCTTACTAATCTTCTCCAAAAAGATGTACCATTTGTTTTTGATGATGATTGTAAGGAAGCTTTTGAAACTTTGAAGAAGGCTTTAACAAGTGCTCCTATTGTTCAACCACCTGATTGGAATTTACCATTTGAGATTATGTGTGATGCTAGTGATTTTGCTGTTGGTGCTGTTCTTGGACAGCGAATAGATAAGAAATTGAACGTTATTCATTATGCTAGTAAGACTCTTGATTCTGCTCAAAAGAATTATGCTACAACTGAAAAAGAATTTCTAGCTGTTGTTTTTGCTTGTGATAAATTTAGACCTTATATTGTTGATTCTAAAGTTACTATTCATACTGATCATGCTGCTATGAGATACCTTATGGAAAAGAAAGATGCTAAGCCTAGGCTTATTAGATGGGTGTTACTTTTACAAGAATTCAATTTGCATATTGTAGATAGGAAAAGTGCTAAAAATCCTGTTTCTGATAATTTGTCTAGATTGGAAAACATTGCTTATGATCCTATTCCTGTTAATGATAGTTTTCCAAATGAACAATTGGCTGCAATAAGGGTGAGTTCACGAGATAGTCCTTGGTATGCTGATTATGTTAACTTTATTGTTTCGAAGTATTTGCCTCCAACCTTTTCAGCTCAACAAAGAAGGAAATTCTTCTATGACTTGAGGCATTATTTTTGGGATGACCCACATTTATATAAAGAAGGAGTGGATGTTATTATGCGAAGATGTGTTCCAGAATATGAGCAAAAGGAGATATTGAGGAAATGTCATAGTAGTGCCTATGGAGGACATCACGCTGGAGATAGAACTGCACACAAGGTTCTACAATCAGGTTTTTATTGTCCTACTCTCTTTAAAGATGCAAGAAAGTTTATTTTGTCTTGTGATGAATGTCAAAGAGTTGGTAATATTTCTAGACGTAATGAAATGCCTATGAATTATTCTCTTGTTATTGAGCCGTTTGATTGTTGGGGATTTGACTTTATGGGTCCTTTTCCTCCTTCACAAGGTTATACTCATATACTTGTTGCTGTTGATTATGTTACTAAATGGGTAGAAGCTATACCCACAAAAAGTGCTGATGGTGAGACCTCATTAAAAATGCTTCAAGATATTATTTTCCTAGGTTTGGTGTACCTAGATAGCTTATGACTGATGGAGGTTCTCATTTTATCCATGGTGGTTTTAGAAAAATTCTTGCTAAATATGGTGTTAATCATAGAATTGCTTCAGCTTATCATCCTCAAACTAGTGGGCAAGTAGAATTATCAAACAGAGAAATTAAATCTATCTTGCAAAAGACTGTTAATAGAACTAGGAAAAATTGGGCTAGTAAGTTAAATGATGCTTTATGGGCTTATAGAACTGCTTATAAAAATCCTATGGGTATGTATCCTTATAAAATGGTTTATGGGAAAGCTTGTCACTTGCCTTTAGAATTAGAACACAAAGCTTATTGGGCAGTGAGAGAACTTAATAGAGATTTTAAACTTGCTGGTGAGAAAAGGTTGGTAGACTTGAGTTCTTTAGATGAATGGAGGAGTGAGGCTTATGAAAATGCTAAACTCTCTAAAGAGAAAGTTAAGAAATGGCATGATAGGAGAATTCTTAAGAGAGAGTTTCATGTTGGTGAGAAAGTTCTACTGTATAGTTCTCATCTTAGATTTTTGGCAGGAAAATTACTCTCCAAATGGGAAGGACCTTATGTTATTGTGGAGGTATATCGTTCGGGTGCAATAAAAATTGCTTCACTCAAAGATGATTCTACACAAGTGGTAAATGGACAAATACTCAAACATTATATTTCTGGAGATTCTTATAATGAAGATGTTGATACTATTCAAGTGATTACTCCGGAAGTTTTTATTAAATAGAAAATTTCTGAGTCTGCAGAAGCTGAATTCGAAAAGGTAAAGTTTTGGTAAGAAAAAGTTCGTGTTTTAATTTTTGGAAGATATTTTATTTATTTTTAGAAAATATGGAAAATTACGAGACGAAAACGAGTGGGAGACGGAGCACGAGGCCACATCACAACATGGTGGCGCGGGCCCCATCCTGGCCGCGCCACCACATGGTGAGCGAGCCTCGGAGCTCGTCTCCGCTCAGGTTTCCTCCCGTAGCCTTCCTTTTCTTGCGAAACTTTTTGCTATATAATCCCCCGGATCCTCAGAGGTCCATATATCGTGTTTTCTAGGTTTTTTTTTGTTTCGAGCTGTTTCTGTCCAGATGTCGTCCCAGGGTTCCTGTTCCGAAGACTATGCACCGCGTCGCCGTAGTGAGATCCTCCAAGACCTTGATCGAGGATCTTTCGTTGGATGGACGGAGAAGGAAAAAGCAAAGGTCGGGCGCAAGGACATGGACGAGAGCGTCATGAAGGAAGTGAAGGAGATGTCGTCAGCCAAAAGAGACCGAGCAGGGCAAGGTGCTAGCAAGCCCACCTTTGTGGGATCGGTTAACACTCAACGTGCTTTTTCTCATAACATGCAGGGGGCAATACCACCTATTCCGGATCTTAACTCTTTCCCAGATGTAGCTGAACCTCTCCGAGTTACCGATGAGTTTTGCGATCAGTATCGAGTCCTGAGGATGGAGGTGGAAATACTTCAAGAGGAGAATAACAGGCTTCGCAAGATGCTGGAACGTTTCCTGACCCCTGATGCATGTAAAATGCATACATGAACTTTGCATTATATTACTCATATTTCATCCATATTTGCATCATATAAGGGTTATATCAATGTTTTATAATGTTTTGGGGAATATTTCACACTTTCCCTATTTATTTGGAATTAACCCTGTGCTGTCAGAAAACCCCTTTTTCTATATTTTGATGTTTCAGGGACCCAAACGACGTCCAAATGAGCTAATATTCCACGGGGATCATTTTTTGGAAGGAACAAGGCTTAGGAGCGAACGAAGAACAGAAAAGGAAGTCCGAGGAGGAAAAGAGGGGGGCCCACGCGGCCAGATTCCTTGGCCGCGTGGGGCCCACCAACTTCCCCCTCGTGGCTCCGATGCCGTCGATCTTCGTCTCCGTGGCTTCGTCTTGACCTAAAAACGCCTATAAAAATAGTCTCCCGAACCCTTTCGGAGAGGAGCGCCGCAGAAACACAGAAACCACGAAACAGTGACCTGGAGCTGCAGATTAGAGGGGGAAAACTCCGGCGGGGCGCTGCCGGTGTGGTCTCCCACTTCTCCAACGACTTCTCCACCTTCTCCATGATGAAGAGGGAGTAGTCCACCCCTGGACTATGGGTTTGTGGAAGTAACTTATGTATCTCTCCTCTCTCTTGAGCTTCACTAATTAGTGCCATATGAGCTGCTGAACAAGATTATGGTCATATATGTAATACCTTTGTGGTGGATCTCTTAAGTTGATATATGTTATGATGATTGCCAATATTATGTCTTTGTTATGAAAGTAGATGCATATTATGTACCCCGTTCTTGTCTATGTGTTTTGATCCAACATGTTTATGAGAGCGTGTGAGGGGGAACGTGTGCATTAGTTGGAGTAACGGGGGGGGGGGGGGGGGGGGGTGGTTTTGTGGTAACTTGACAGCAATACCGTGATCCAATTGGGTTTTTTTACCTTACTTTGTTGCCTCACTAGGGATAAAGGAAATACCATGCTACCGGGGGTATGTGGGTGACATTGCCACTATCACCATGACTAGATCTAGCATGGTCTTATTTAAACTTCATGTCATTGAACTTAAAGCTATACTCTGTTTATCTTAATTACTGAGGTGTTATGATTTAGTTCGCATCTTGGTGGAGTATAAGAGAGATTAATAACCAAAAGATCTCTATGTTAGGATGTGATGCCCATATTCTTAATAACTTGTCTTGTTGCAATCTCATATGTCAATTCCTATGTTCCATTGTCTACCACTGTATAAAAGAGAGAGTGCATTTGTGAAACCATGAACCCCAGTCCATTTTTAATCATAAGAAACACCTTTCCAACACTTTTATTGCACTTTACATTTTCTGCCATTTAAAAATACGAAAATACAAAAACACTTTTACATCTTGCAAACACCGTACAAACCACAAAAACATCACCTCATATCATTTATACCATACTTGTTTATTTATTTACTACCATTGCATATTTATTTCTGTTTTGCATTTACTTTATTTTTATCTCTTTGCTCACACCTTGTGCTTGACAACCACTTGGTGAGGTTGGGGGCACAAAACATCTTGTTTTATTTTGCAGGTAATCAAGAGAAGGACAAGAGGGTAAATCTTCTACACACAGTTCCCCGATAGTTCGATATAAACCCTCGAGTCACCCTTGTGGGGAAAACAAGTCTTACACATCAACAAACTCTGCACTTGGAGCTCAACCTAAGCGTATTATCTTTAAGCCCATCAAGACTGTTTCTGGCGCCGTTGCCGGGGAACTAGTGGAAGGTTATCTCACAACAAAGTCAACATCACCAACGTGTGCAAACACCTAAACTTGGGGAGGTTGCACCTACGTGAGCATCATCTCGTCCATCTTTACCTTCAAAGAATTTTATTTTGTTTTGTTATTTTCTTTTATATTTTGGTTTGCTATTTTTATTTTCAGTTTTGCATTTTGTTTTACTTTTATTATTTCGGTTTGCATTATTTAGTGTCATTTTATTTTCAGTTTTGCATTAAAAATTAAAAAATACGTAAAAACTTGCTACAATGGGAGAAAGAACTAAGTTGTGTGACTACACAAACACTCCAAATGATCAATTTATTGCTAGGCCTATTGCTACACCTAAGATAACAGCTGAGAGTTATGAAGTGAATCCTAGTTTGTTGAACTTGATAACTAAGGAACAATTTGGTGGTAGTGCTATGGAGGATGCCTCTATGCATCTTCATGATTTTGTTGAAATATGTGACATGCAAAAATTTAAAAATGTTGAAAGTGATATTCTGAAACTAAAGTTATTTCCTTTTTCACTTAGAGGGAAAGCTAAAGAGTGGTTGCATTCACTACCTACTGATAGTATTAATACTTGGGATGAATTAAAAGAAGCTTTCATTAAGAAGTATTACCCACCTGTTAAAATTTTGCAAAATAGAAACAATATCCTTTCTTTTAGGCAAAATGAAAATGAGCATGTTGCTATGGCTTGCGATAGGATAAAACTTATGCTTAGAACTTGTCCATCACATGGGGTTAACGAATGGACCATATTACACTCTTTTTACAATGGTCTAAATTACATGTCTAGAAATATCCTTGATTCTGCTGCAGGAGGGGCATTTATGAGTAAAACTATAGTAGAAGCTAAGAACATCTTAGAGAGTATTTTGCAAAACTATAGTCAATGGAACACTGAAAGAGCACCTAATCCCCCTAAGAAAGTAAACTCCATAGAAGAGAGTAGTGACTTGTCTGTCGGAGAGTGACTCACATGATACAGGGGTGATCACACTCTGAAGAGTTGTTCGATGGGGGGCTGAACGCGTTGGTCAAACAACCCTCAACCGGCACGGCGACGGTGCTCGTCGAGCCTGAGGAGGGACATCACAACAGAGACAGACACCAGCCCATACCCAGGTTCACGGCCCTCGGAAAGAGGTAACACCGCTACTCCTGCTTGTCTGTATTGCGCTGCAGAGGGTACAGTACAATGAGCTTGCCGAGGGCTCTCTTATGGCAGTGTGGAGCTCAAGGAGGGAACACTAAGGTCTTCTTCCTCCTCGAGTGTGTTCGGCTAGGCTACGCTATGGTAGAGTGCCAAAGGTCCGATCGATGCGAATCGGGGAACCGGGCATCCGGTGCTCGATCCCCTGCTACGGAGGTGCTCCCTCTCCTTTTATAGGCGCCCCGGGCCTCATCCCTGCGTCCTGCGCGGTGGAAGGGTTCCCACATGGCGACGAAATGGAGGGGCGGGGTGCACCACAGCTGGGTTGTCCATGGACTCGGTCCATGGTCGTAAAGCCTGCCCTTGAGGCAGGAAGACCACCGTCCGCGCAGGACGGCCAGTTGGTGCCGCAGAGATCGAGGGGGCGCCACGGTGACGTCGTCGTTGGAGCGTAGCGCCGGCCATCCGCTTTATCACCAAAGGGGAAAGCTTCGTAGTCCGGTGTGGGGGGCACAGCTTTGTTGACCCCTTTAATCACCAGAATGGCAACTGCGGCGGCGGCGTCACCGCGCGCAGGCGCGCGCGTCACTCTGCGGCCGCGGCAGAGGCCATGTGCGCTCTACGGCGGTTGCTTCACAGCGAAGTATCTCTACAAGGCCTGAGCGGCCTTGTGGAGGGATTTGCGTTGACTCCTCTCCAAGGGAGAGAGCCTTGTAGAGGGGCAGTCGCGGGGGGAGCCTCTTCAGGCCTTCGCTGCCCTTCAAGCCCTCTTGAGGACTTCTCCCCTCGAGAGTCTCTCCCAGTGTTTGGCTTGGTCCTTAGTCATTCTTCGATACCGTCGCGTGCGAGGGCTGTGGAGAGTGGGCCCCGCACACCCTGGATTCCACTGGGCCGACAGTAGCCCCCGGGCCCATGATGGGCACGACGAAGCCCACCAGGCTCAGACGAAGTGTCGTGGGCCCAAAGTGTCTGGCCGGCCCGAGACACGCGTCGATCAGTTGCGAGTCTGCGACGACACGATTTCTTCGGCGGGGCGTGCGTCGTGGGGGGTCCCTCCACGCCCCGGTAACTGCCCAGATGGGAGATAAAGCCTGCGCGCCGGCTCGAGCAGCCGTTACTGCTTTCATTTTGCGCGCCCGGCCTTTCGACCTCACCCTCTGAGCTTCCTCACACCGGCGATCTTCTTCTTCCTCCGCGCTTTTTCGCACTTCTCCCTTTCCCGACGATGAGTCCAGCGAAGGGCAAGGCGGCGATGGCGAAGCTCCCTGTGGACGCGCAGGGGGAAAGGGTGCTTGGCCCCGCCCTAGTCGGGGAGCGCTTCAACGAGGCGGCGCTGGACAAGATCCAGCATTTGGTCGCCGGGAAGACCAACGAGCACGGCGCCAGTGCTCTCCAGGCCGCAAAGCTCGGCCGGCTCCCGAAGGGGGTTTTCCCCATCTTCCTCCACACCATCTACGCCGGGCTGGTTCCTCCCTACTCGCCCTTCCTGGAGGCGATTCTGGACTTCTACCAGATCCATCTTCTCCACCTGCATCCCAACTCTGTCTTGATCCTCTCCATCTTCGCCTACCTGTGCGAAGCTTACTTGGGGGTGCAGCCTTCTGTGGCCCTCTTCCGGAGCTTCTACGCGCTCCGTAGCTCCGCAAACCTCGAGCGGACGGGGTGCGTCTCCTTCCGCATCGTGGACGGCATGGGGGATGTCTGTATCCCCATGTCGTGGAACGGCGAGAAGCCTGTCACGGCGGTGGTGAAGAAGGTGGATGACTTCCGGCAGCGGTGGTTCCTCATCGGCGTCAAGTCGCTGAGCTCCTTCATCGACATCCCGGAGGCGCCGCCCGTGAAGAACACCCACTGGGGCAAGCTGGTCTTCCGGAGCCCGCAGATCGCGGACCTGGTGGGCCGCATGAAGCTTCTTCGGGATAATGGCCTCACCGGTCAGATGATTGCGGAGGACTTCGTGAGGCGCCGCATCGCTCCGCTTCAGGCGCACAAGAAGCCGATGTGGATGTACTCGGGCCTCACGGACCCGATGCGGCTCCACTGCTGCGACCACCGCCCCGAAGCCGTCTCCTCCATCATGGGCGTCCTCTTCATCAACCCGGACATGCCAGTGGCGGTTGCTGAGGTGCTGAGGCCTCTCCACCAACTCTCCATGAACACGCGCCTGGCGATTCTGGAGCGGATGCCGACGTTCACCCCGCTTGGCTTGGCGGGGGAGGAGAAGGACGAGGTGGCCATGCTTGTAGCGAAGGAGCCAGGAGCCGTGGAGTCGCCCTCCGCGTCGGACGTCGAGCTAGGCGGCGAGGCGGCAAGGGCGAACCCCTCGACCGGCGGGCCGAGCTCGTCAAGGGCTGCGCCCCCTATCGAGGAAATCTTCGAGGTCTCGTCCGGCGACGATGAGCCCTTCAGGGTGGCCTCTTCGCGCCCTGTTACGGAGGGGGAAGGTAGCGACGGCGATGAGACTGCGGCGGGGCGACGAGAGCCCCGGATCAAGGCGGCCCATGACAGGCCTGCTGGGGAGCCAATGGGCGCTCCCCTCAAGAGGAAAGCAGAGGCGCCTCCCGTGGGGTCTGGAGCCAGGACCACGCCTTCATGGCGTTCGCCTGGCATGGTGTGGGTTGATACCCGCGCCAAGAAAACTGGGTAAGTATCTTGATCTTGGTTTTCTCTTCCTCAATCTCTGCTTGCCCGTTCTCTTCTGACAGGTTTTCTTGCTCCTTGCCAGCGACCTCGTGCCTGCGAAGCGTCGAAGGCTTCGCAAGGCCGCTGAGGTGAAGGGGACCATGCCAGAGGCCGCGGCGGACGAGGCCTCGAGGCCTGTGGTGGAGGATACCGCAGGCCCTGCCAAAGGTGCGCCTCAGGCTGAGGCGACTGCGCCGCCTCTCGAGGGGAGGCGCCTTGAGGAGCAAGCGGAGAGGGCGCCTACTCCGCCTCGCACTGCCACTCCTCCGGCGCAGTAGGAGGCCGAGGCGGACACGACGCTAATCCAGAGCCCGCCAAGGGCCGACGAGATGGAGGGGGAAGCTCCTCCGCCGCCCCCGCCAAGCTCTGCAGCGGAGGCGGAGACAGTGACTACGGGGCAGGCCTCTCCTGCCCCTGAAGCTCATGATGAGGTGCCGCTTGAGGGCGGCGACACCGGCGCGCGGGGCGCAGGTGCTGAAGAAGAGAACTCGCCGCCAAGCCCCTAAGCCCGCGACGCTGCAGGGCCCCGCGCAGAGGCCCCCTTCTTCAAGCTCGACGCAGGTGCTGGGACCTCCGCGCCGCGTGGGGCTTCACAAGACCTGGCCCTCAGCGGCTGGGACTGGAGCAGGGGACGCCGCGGCGTCGCCTTCCGCCTGGTGCGGGAGTCCCTGGACGGGTCGGAGACCCACCTCGCCCTTGAGGACGCGGAGATCACCCGGCGGCAGGGCGAGCTTGCGGAGGCCTGGCCCGCCATTCACGCAGCTGTGGAGGTTCGCCTGCAAAGCGATCTGGCTCTGCAGGCGGAGCGCTAGGAGGCACTGCGCTTTTCCAAGGAGGTCCGCGAGGGCGCCGTGCGCGACGCCGAGGAGATCTTGAAGCCCCTCCAGGCCGAGCGCCAGGCGGCGGCGGACGACTTGGCCGCGGCCAGGGCGGAGCGGGAGGCGGTGGAGTCCTCGCTGGCGGACAAGCATCGCGAGCTTGTCCAGCTTGAGGCCAAGATCCTCGCCGACTCTGAGGTCATGCGAACCTCTCTGGAGGCGGTCCGCGCGGCCTTGGATGCCAGGGGGCAAAGGCTGAATGAGCGCGAGAATGACGTGCGTCAGCGCGACGAGCAGCTGCTGCAGGCGGAGCAGGAGATGTCGGTGCAGCGCGTCGACCTTGAGGCCCGGGAGGGGAATCTGGCCGAAGCCCTCGGCAAGTTCAGCCGTGAAGTGGCTACCCACAAGAAGCACGTGGAGCGCTTCAACGCAAGGTTTGCCGAGCGGAAGGAGGAGGCGGAAAAGGACTTCCAAGCCCGGGAGAAGGAGTACCACGCCGCCGTCTCTCGAGACTACAATGAGAAATTCAAGAAGCAGGAGAATCGCTTCAGGAAGAGGCGCGCCGAGGATGACGCCCGGATCCGTGAGCTGGAGCAGATGAACGCCAGGCTGAACTCCCGGGCGAGGCGTGCTGTGGATGGTCGCCGCCTTGCCGAAGAGGCTCGCGAGCGCATGTCGCAGGACCTCGCCGCCCTTATGGCGGACATGGAGGAGATGAACAAGCAGGTGGGCCCTTCCGTGGAGCGAGCGGTGGAGGCTGCCGAGAGCGCTCAAGCGGCGCGGGTGCTGTCGCAGCAGCGGGAGTGTATGTTCCAGTCCTTGGTGGCTCGGGGCAACGATCTCGCGGCGAAGCTGGGAGCGGAGGCGCCGCACGTCCCTGCTCAGGGCAACGTCGACGCCGCCGCGTACCTCGCCTACTTCGACAAGCTCTTCACGGCGCTCGAGGGCCCTGCCGCGGAGCTCCACGACGTCGTCGAGGAGGAATGCCGCCAACTCCTGGCGGTGGCAGTCGACCGCATCTTCACCAACCTCCAGCACCTCCAGCCCGGCTTCGACTACACATTGGTGACCGAGCCTCTCGAGGGGGAGGAAGGGTGGCAGATCTCCAACTCAGTCCGAGACCAGGTCGACGACTTCTGCAGCCGCTTCAAGCGGGCTGAGGCGAGGGAGGACGACGGCGAGGAGGCAGGCTCCGAGGGCGAGCCTGGAGAGGAAAGGTCTGCGGAGGAGGGCGACGAAGCTTCTGCCTGATCCTCTCCTGTATTATGATGCGCTTGTAGCGCCGTTAAAAGACTTGGCTTAGAGACTTTTGCTCCACAGTCTGTAATATATTTTTAAGTAGATGCTATTAAGTTCGCACGTGTGCCCCTCGAAGGGCCTTTTGCTTCAACTTCATGTCTTTGTTCGCTCTGCGTCGCTAGGACCCTTCTCCTTGCGCTATGACTCCGCCGCTGCGGTATGCCTGAGCAATGACTCGGCAAGGCCGGTGGGAGTTTAAGGCTTAGAGAGGTAAGAGTCCTCGAGGCGCGATGCTCAAGGGCCCCCCTTTGACGTGCAAGCAGTCCATGGAGTGTGAGGGAAAAGAATCGCTCGAGTGACGACGAGTGCTCGTGAGAGAGATGAAGAGATTCTCGAGGCGTGAGCGCTGAACTTAGCTTTGCGAGGCTTTTGCTCTGCGTAGGCTTTCCCTGGCGATGCGCTCTCCTCTGGGGGCCGAGTTTTGCCTCCACGAGCTTGGAGGGACTCTTGTTCCCTGTGGATGTTAGAGAGGCGAACCCAAACGCTAGTGCATGGTAGTAAGGACTCATGTGCGCTTATAGGTTTCCTCATGTGTATCTCGCGAGGAGAGTAAGTACCAAGGTCCTTTGTAGAGGTGGCGTGTTTTTGGGAGCATGCCCTTTAGCCAGAGCTCGGATCCCTTGGGTTTTGCAGTGCTGCTGGGGTGCTCTTGAGGCACAGGCACCGTACTCAGCCCCCGCTCGCGAGGTGCACATGGGAAGAATATAAGCGCACATGGAAAGGCAAATGATGAAAGTAAACTCACCACCAAAATATTACACAGCGGCGCCTCAGCGCATAGTTTCACTTGGGAACGAAATGGTTCATTACACTTGGGGTTGCCAAGCTAACGTTCTTTCCATGTCGAGGCATAGGGACCACCCATTAGTGGCTGAGACTCTCTACGGCCTGCGGTGGCTCGTTACCAGGAGAGCTCGGAGGGCTGGCCCTCAGGAGAAGCTTTGTGAAGCTTGGAGGTGAAGCCGTGAGCTTCCCTCTAGAGACAAAAAATGCCTGACGTGACGATGATCACGGGCGTGACTATGATCACGGGTAGAACTTGCGTAGATGCGCGATGTTCCACGGGTTCTTGACGGGGATGCCGTCTTTAGTCTCGAGGCGCACAACGCCAGGCCTGGCGATGTGAGAGACCCTGTAGGGGCCTTCCCACATAGGCGAGAGCTTGTGGAGACCTTCTCTGGAGAGGATTCGTCTGAGGACGAGGTCGCCCGCCTCCAGAGTGCGCGAGCACACATGGCGGCTGTGGTAGCGTCGCAGGTCTTGCTGGTACTTTGCCGCTCTGAGGGCGGCACGGCGGCGCAATCCCTCGAGAAGCAGCAGGTCGTCGTTGTGGAGGTCCTCTTGGGTGTCCTCATTGAAGGCAAGGACCCGTGGGGATCCGTGCTTGATTTCTGTGGGGAGGACTGCTTCGGCTCCATAGACGAGGGCGAACGGCGTTTCACTAGTGGGCTTTGAGGGAGTTGTGCGTATGAACCAGAGCACAGATGGGAGCTCGTCGATCCAGCCCTTGCCGTGGCCCTTGAGGATGTTGAAGCTTCTGGTCTTGAGGCCCTTGAGGACTTCCGCATTTGCTCGCTCGGCTTGACCATTGCTCTGTGCATGAGCCACCGAGGCGAAGCAGAGCTTGATGCCGAGTTTTTCGCAGTAAGACCGGAAGATGCCGCTGGTAAACTGCGAGCCATTGTCGGTGATGATGCGATTAGGCACTCCGAAGCGGCAGACCAGGCTCCTGATGAATTTCACCGCTGCCCCGGTTGGTATACTGCGCGCCGGTTCGACCTCGGCCCACTTGGTGAACTTGTCGACGGCCACGAAGAGGAAACGGTAGCCCTCTTGCGATTTCGGGAAGGGGCCCAAAATGTCCAGCCCCCAGACCGCGAACGGCCAGGAGAGCGGGATGGTCTGGAGCCCCAGCGCCGGCTGATGGATTTGCTTGGCGTGGTACTGGCAGGCGTCGCAAGCTTGGACGATGGTGACCGCATCTTGAAGCGCTTGCGGCCAGTAGAAGCCGCTCCTGAAGACCTTGCCTACGAGGGTGCGCGCGCACAAGTGGTGGCCGCACTCTCCGCTATGGATTTCTTTGATCAGCATTCGGCCTTCTTCGGGAAGGACGCATTTGAGCGCGATCCCATTTGGGCGCTTGCGGTACAGGTCTCCCTCGAGGATGTAGTAGGATTTTGCCTGTCGAGCGATTTGCTCTGCTTCCGCATCTTCTTCGGGGAGGACCCCCTTCATCAGGTAGTCTTTGAGCTCGTCAATCCAGCCTGTTTCTTGATGTGTCGCTGTCAGCAACAGACGCTCCCCTGTGTGAGGATCACAATCGGGTGCCCCAGCTTCAGGAGGTGGTGGGAGTGCTTCGTCTGTGCTTGCGGCTGTAGCTTCTTGTGGCTGCTTTATGGATGCCTTGGTGAGCCTTTCTTCGAAGACGCCTACCTGCTGGGCTTGTCTTCGCGAGGCTCGCTTGGCGATGTCGTCGGCCTCCTGGTTTTCTTTCCTCGGGATGTGCATGAGCTCCATGCCTCTGAAGTGCTTCTCGAGCTTGCGGACCTCTTCAAGGTATGCAGCCATGTGGTCGTCCTTAGGCGTGTAGCTTTTGTTGGAGAAGTTGACAAGCAACTGGGAGTCGCCTTTGACGAGTAAGTGCTTGACGCCTAGAGCGATGGCGGCCCTTAAGCCGGCGAGAAGGCCCTCGTATTCAACGATGTTGTTGGAGATCTTGTCAATTGTGAAGCACAGCTGGACAGCGTAGTAGAGTTTGTCGCCTTTGGGTGAGGTCAAGACGACGCCTGCCCCGCCATTGCGGCAGGTGAAGGCTCCATCGAAGTGCATGGTCCAGTGGCTGGGCATCGTGTCTCCAGAGAGCTCGGCCTCTTCTCCCCGAGGCTCTTCAGGACTTGGGTCAATCCATTCGGCGACGAAGTCCGCCAGCGCTCTTCCCTTGATGACTCTTGTGGTGTCGAAGCACAAATTGAATGGCTGCAGGTCGATGTTCCATCCCGCGACACGATCTGTGGCGTTGGGGTTGCGCAGGATCTGCTCCAGGGGGAAGGAAGTGACCACCGTGATGGGGTGGCCCTAGAAGTAGTGTCGCAGCTTCCTGGAGGCGATGAGGAGCTTCTGCTGCATTGGGTACCGTTCCTGAGCGTCCCGCAGTACTGTACTGACAAAGTAGACGGGGTGCTCGACAAGGGTTGTCTATGGAGGTGCAGCGTCGGCTCTCTGCGGAGGATCTTCAGGGCCCTTGTCGAGATCCGCCTGTGGAGGGGTCTCGGCAAGGGTGTTCGGAGAAGACTCGACTTGAGGCTGTGGGCCTGGCGGTGGGTCTGTGGAGACTGCTCCTTTGCCGAGATCTTTGTCGGGCGGCGTTGGACTTGGAGTGGCAGCGCTTTTCTTGGGGAGGACTGGCTCTTCCCTTTCGGCCACCAGGACGGCGCTTGCGGTCTGAGGAGTGGCTGATAGGTACAGCTTCAGATGTTCGCCTGTCCTGCGGGCTACCATGACTGGTGGGCTGGCCAAATACCTCTTTAAGTCTTCAAAAGCTTTGTCTGCTTCAGGGGTCCACCTGAATGTGCTGGACTTCTTCATGATCTTGAAGAATGGCAGGGCTCTCTCGCCGAATTTGGAGATGAAACGGCCCAGGCTGGCCATACAGCCTGCTAAGCGCTGCATGTCCTTGAGCCGGCGAGGAGGCTGCACTCCTTCTATGGCCTTGATCTTGTCAGGGTTTGCTTCTATGCCGCGGTGAGACACGAGGAATCCGAGGAGTTCGCCTGAAGGTACCCCGAAGACGCACTTGGCGGGGTTCAGCTTGATGTTCACCTTGCGCAGGCTGGCGAAGGTTTCCTCGAGATCCTTCAAGAGAGTGTCTCCCTCGCGAGACTTGACCACAATGTCGTCGACATAAGCTTCTGCGTTTCTGCCCATCGGCGCCCCCAAGGCTATCCTCATGAGCCTCTGGAAAGTGGCGCCGGCGTTCTTCAGGCCGAAAGGCATGCAAGTGTATAATTACACACCACAAGGGGTGAGGAATGTTGTTTTCTCCTCGTCCTCTTTAGCCATTTTGATCTGGTGATAACCAGAGAAGGCGTCCAGAAAACAAAGGAGGTCGCAGCCGGCGGTGGAGTCCACGATCTGGTCTATCCTTGGCATGGGGTATGTGTGGGGACCCCGGACTAGCTGTCCGAAATACCCGATTATGCTTAACACAACGATCCCGTGATCAGTCTGTCGTTGCACATAATCCGAACTGAATACCAAAGTTTACATCCATTACAATACCGGAATAAGTCTTACATAACAGGTCATATAGACCAAGTCTTACACAGGTGCCTTCTAGGGCCAAATCAACATAAGCAGCGGAACTTAAACGTAGTAGACATCCAAAAGCTAACGATGACCCGACAGGCAGTCGACTTGAGAAGATCCTTAGTTGGCGTAGATGTCGCCATATTCCTCCTGGGCGTAATACTCCTCCAAGTCTGGCTACGACAATAGCCAGAGGCAAGCTAGTATGAGTACATTGGAATGTACTCGCAAACTACTCCAACATGAGTGCACTAGTCTCATTTTTAGTTTCACATTTTTATTTATTTAGAACATCCCTGTATCTTTGTTGAAGAAGGTAAGAAGATTATAACTATTCCTAGTGTCTCATGAGTATTAGTTTCTTCAAAACTCCTCCTCTTGCTAACCATGGTCCATCATGGCACCAAGTCTCCAACAACCTCATACCAAATCCGTTGGCATAGGTGTATGAATCATTCCACCAACTTCCTTTCTTTTGAAAACACAATTCTTTTCAAAAACTTGCACATGGTCAAAGTAGGGCCTTCAACTGTCCATATCCGAGGACTCGGCTATTCGAATAGTTTGAACCCTCTGCAGAGGTAGCACGCTTTTCCCACACCCATCCGACAACTCATCGTGTCTGCCACGTCTCGCCATACCAGGGGTATGCGAAGTTGAGTCACCGATCCTAGTCTGTCCTTTGCTCATGCTAGTATAGGATCCTGCCCCTATGATACTTTCCATCGACACTTAACCCAGCCCGTCGGAATCTAAGTGTGAGGACTCATAGGTTTTATCTGGCGGTGTATAGGGGACATCCTTCTATCCTCCTCCTTATCTACTCATAGAGTTTGAGCGAGGACCCAGGTCAGGGGTAGGTCACCAAACCATTCCCTCATGCATAACGGAGTCATCTCCGTTGATGCAGTGTCCCATACTAATAAGAGCAAGCTATATGACTAAGCCCTTTCCCATATGTGGGTAAATGTGGTCGCACAGATTATCGGTTGCTTGACTGAGTACTAGGACCCAATGTGCTTTTCTTAAAACCATCTTTCTCCACTTCTTTATTTCAACACCACATCTTGGTGTTTTGTATCCACACAAGGTTTTCAAAGGAGTTTTGAATAAAACAATGTTGGTTTTCCCATCCTATAGTTTTAGCATATATTTCTATATAGGGTGGCAAAATAACTCAGGCATACTTTTGAAAAAGGATTTTTGTAAACCTTTGCTTTTGAAAAAGGACTTTGTAAATCTAGATGCATAAGTTATGTGCAAGCTCAGAGAGTAGCTTGCCTTGCTCGGCAAAGTGGTCTGGGTCTTGGTCTTCAGGTTCAGCAGTTCCCTCCTCCTCGATATACCCGACAGCGTTCTCGTCTATTACACAATCAATCAAATACAAACAATCACTAGCCTATTCAATCAATCATTATAGCAATACACTCTTAGAGGTCCTAATCAACCATTTCACACATCAAACAACACTATGTGCTTTCAATTTAATTTAATATGTCCTTATTCAAATATATCCTAATTAGGGCAGAAACTTGATGCACATGTTTAATTGCATAGCTTGAGTTCTGTTGATCACAAAAATACAAACTAAAATTCTACAGAAAGCTAATGATGTGTAGAAGATGACACAATTGGATTTGAGTCATTTGGAGTTACCAAACTCCCTACACATTGTTTTGAATTCAGAAGCTAATTAATAAGGTTTTGGCTATTATTTAAATTATATTCATCTAAAAATTAAACCCTTTTGGGATTGACTAACCATGGTTAAATGTGATCTAATAAAATTAGTTTCAACTAATTTGGATTAACAGAGCATCAGAAACAAACAAGTTTAGGATTTAAACATGCTACTGTATTTTGAATATTGTATTTTTACTATATATCCAAATGGAGTGAAACTAGTTTAGTTGGATAGGGAATTTCATAAGCTTTCCAGAACAGTTGGATTTGCTAAATTTGGAGTTGTAAATCTAAAGTTATGGATTTTCTAATTTTGAGTTCAGTACTGATTTTTAAATGAAACTTGAATTCGAATTAATACTCCAGAACGGATAATGTTGAAAAATCTGACAGAGGGGACCCACTGGTCAGCGACCCAGAGAGCGCGCGCGCGGTCCATTTAAACCTGACGCGTGGGACCCGTATGTCAGAGTTTTAATAATTTTTCACGAACCGGTAAGCTAACGTTGGATGGAGATCTAACGGTCTAGAGCGCTCGCGTCGCCGGCGACCAAACCCGAGCGGCGCTGCGACTCCGGCGACGGTGAGGTGGACGGTGCGCTCACCTAGGGGGCTCGGGAGGGCGTGCAGACGGTGCAGAACGACGGCGGCGAGTCGGGGAAGGTCCTGGGGCGAGCGGAGCTTGCTGGCGTGGCTCCGAGCGACGGTGACGAGCAGCTCCTTCTCCGCGGCGGCACTGCAACTCCGGCGAGCGATTGACGACGTTCCTGAGCACGATCCAGAGGGGAAAAAGAGGCGGGTGAGTGCGGGGTGCAAGGGGAAGAGGTTAGGGGCAGAGGGGAGCGACGGGGAGAAACAGCACGGCCTAGCCGTGGTCGTCGCCTACCTCGGGCACGGCGAGCTCGAGGAAGGGCACGGTGGCCTGAGGCCTTGCTGCCTCGGCCTGGGCTGTCAAGCGGCGCACGAGAGAGTGGAGAGGGTGAGAGGAGAGCAGTGGAGTGGTGTGGAGAAATGCCGGACACGGGGGCGGCTTTATAGTGGCCGGGCGGCGCACGGTGGACGCGGTGCAGAGGGCACCCGCGGCCGTGCGTGCTCGCCGTAGGCCGGTGGAGGGGTGCGGCTACGCTGCGGGCTGTCTGGGGAACAAGGTGGGCAAGGAGGGGAGGCGTGGCGCGCTCGGGGGCGTGCGGGCGCTTGGCCCTGCCGTGGACGGGCTTGGGCGGCGCACGGCGTGCGCGGCATGGCGCGGGCGCGGCGTGCTCGGGCTGGTGCTGGGCGTGCTGTGGGTGCGAGAGGGGACCAGGAGGCGAGGGTGAGCGAAGGGGGGCCTGGCACGGGAGAGCACGGTGCTGCCACCTCCGCTGCCGCGCGACATGGCGACGTGCATGCTGCCGTGGCTGTCGCCGGCGCCTCCACGGCGACTCCGGCCACCGTTTGACTCCCTCCGGCGTGCAGCGAGGTCGTGGTGAAGAGGGGAGTGCAGGGCTGGCTCCAATTTGTCCAATGCACAACCCAAAGCTTGGATTGATCCATGAGTTGCTTCGGTTTGGGAAGAACAGGGTGGGTGATCACAAGGTGTTCGTTGAAATGTTTGAACCAAAACAGTATGCAATTTGCTATTTAATTTTTCATATTTCTCTTAATCCTTTTGGGTTCAAACTTAGGGTCTAGGCTAAGTATATTATTGGTGAGTGTTACAAAGTCTTTTTGAAATATTTTGAAATATCTCAATCATGAATTTCTAATTTGAAATTGGGGCTTTTGAATTTAAATTTTTGAAAGGGAATAGTTTGTGAAAAATTAACTAGGAGTGTTTATAATATTACTCCATTGATTTTGGTGTGAAAATAAATTTATACTTCTTAATTTGGAAAAATAATGTGACATGTGTCACATGGTGTTTTGTTTTTGTGATTTGTTTTATTTGTTTTCTTTTCTTTTTATTTTTCAATTAGAGGTAGAACTCAACAATATTGCAAACAATGCAAACAAACAATTCTCAAGAATTAAACATACACAAATTTTTATGAGAAAAGTTTTTGTTGGCCCACATTTTTGCATTAATAAATATATTAACATTCTGGGATGTTACAGACTTCCCCCCTTAAAATAAATCTCGTCCCGAGATTTGCTAGGCCTGGGTACTAAAGAGGTTTGGGAATTCGCTTCTAAGATAGTCTTCACGTTCCCACGTTGCTTCATCTTCAGAGTGGTTGGTCCACTGGACTTTGTAGAACTTGATTGCTCGCCTGCGGGTGAGACGAACATCTTCTTCGAGAATCTTGAGGGGAGTCTCACGATAAGTCAGATCTTGATTCAGGTCGACGGACTGGTGATCGATGTTTTTGAAAACATCAGGCTGGTCAGGAACTTCAAGACATTTCCGGAGCAAGGAAATGTGAAAGACGTCATGATAATCTGCTAGCTCCTGAGGCAACTCTAATTGGTAGGATACTTCTCCTCGACGGGCAAGAATCTTGAAGGGTCCAATATACCTGGGTGCTAACTTTCCTCTGACATGAAAACGCTGCATTCCTTTAAGGGGTGTCACTCGGAGGTAGACATAATCTCCGATATTGAAGGTGACATCACGTCGTCGGTTGTCAGCGTAGCTCTTCTGACGGGATTGGGCAGTTTTGAGACGCTCACGGATAAGTTGAACTTGTTCCTCGGCCTCACGGAGGGTGTCTGGTCCAAACAATTTGCCTTCTCCGGTGTCGGACCAATTCAGGGGTGTACGACACTTCTTGCCGTAAAGGGCTTCAAAGGGGGCCATTTGCAGACTAGACTGGTGGCTATTGTTGTATGAGAACTCTGCAAATGGAAGGCAATCTTCCCATTTGGATCCATAGGCTAGGACACATGCGCGAAGCATGTCCTCTAATATCTGGTTCACTCGTTCAGTTTGGCCATCGGTCTGGGGGTGATACGCTGTGCTAAATGCTAACTTGGTTCCGAGGGCTTCGTGTAAGGCTTTCCAGAACCTTGAGGTGAATTGGGTGCCTCTATCCGATACAATCCTCTTAGGCACACCATGCAGGCTTACTATTCTGGAAATATACAGGTCTGCTAACTGATTTCCCCGATAGGTGGTATGGACGGGAATGAAATGGGCAACCTTGGTCAGTCTATCAACGATGACCCAAATTGAGTCATGGCCTCTGTTGGATCTTGGAAGTCCAGTGATAAAATCCATTCCAATCTCATCCCACTTCCACTCGGGAATTTTCAAGGGTTGAAGCAATCCAGCGGGTCGCTGGTGTTCAGCCTTGACTCGCTGACAGATATCACACTTGGCTACAAAAACACCAATCTCTCGCTTCATTCCGTGCCACCAAAATTTCTCACGAAGGTCTTGGTACATTTTGGTTCCGCCAGGGTGGATCGAATAGGGGGTCTCGTGGGCTTCCTTCAGGATTAACTCTTTAAGCTCCGTGATGCTGGGGACACAGATACGATCCTGGTATCTCAGCACTCCTTCAGCATCTTCGGTAAAACCAGGTGCTTTACCGAGAGAAATCTTCTTCTTGATTCCTTCTATACTCTCATGACCTTTCTGGGCTTCCTTGATTTGGTTCATCAAGGTTGGGGTTAACTCTAAGTTGGCAAGATATCCATGGCTAACAAGCTCTAGTCCAAAATCTTTGAACTCTCTGAACAGGGCTGGTTGTTCTGCTTGGATCAGGGCATTCAGGGTGCAGGGTTTGCGACTAAGGGCATCGGCAACTACATTAGCCTTCCCTGGGTGGTAATGGATACCAATATCATAATCCTTGATTAATTCCATCCACCTTCTCTGTCGCAGGTTTAACTCCTTCTGGGTGAAGATATACTTCAAGCTCTTGTGATCCGTATAGATCTCGCAACGATGTCCCGCAAGATAGGAGCGCCATGTTTTCAGAGCAAGAACAACAGCGGCTAACTCCAGGTCATGGGTTGGGTAATTCTCTTCATGTGGTCGCAACTGCCGGGACAGATACGATACCACCTTGCCTTCTTGCATCAGAACGCAACCAAGTCCGAGGCGTGATGCATCGCAATACACGTCGAAACTCTTGGTGACGTCTGGCATAATTAGGACAGGGGTGGAGGTCAACCTCTTCTTTAATTCCTGGAAACTCTCTTCACACTTCTGAGTCCATTCAAATTTCTTGTCCTTTTTCAGCAGTTGGGTCAGGGGTTTGGCTAAACTGGAGAATCCTTCAACGAACTTGCGGTAGTAACCCGCTAATCCGAGAAAGCTTCGGATTTCAGTCACACTAGTTGGGGCTTCCCAGTTCACAATGGCTTGGATCTTCTCTGGGTCAACAGAAATTCCTCCCGCGGACACAACATGTCCGAGAAATGCTACTTCACTGAGCCAAAACTCACACTTGCTAAACTTGGCATACAACTGGTGTTCTCGGAGGGTTGCTAAAACTAGACGCAGATGTTCAGCATGCTCTTCTTCGGTTTTGGAGTAAATAAGGATGTCATCGAGGAAAACTACCACGAACTTGTCAAGGTACTCCATGAAGATCTTGTTCATGAGATTCATGAAATAGGCTGGGGCGTTGGTCAGACCAAAGGACATTACGGTGTATTCAAATAAACCGTAACGGGTGGTGAAGGCAGTCTTGGGAATGTCTGTCTCTCGGATTTTTAACTGATGATATCCTGACCGAAGATCGATCTTGGAAAAGACTCGGGCTCCGTTCATTTGATCGAATAGATCCTCGATCTTTGGAAGGGGATACTTGTTCTTAATGGTCACATCATTTAACTTGCGATAATCCACACACAGGCGTGTGGTACCGTCCCTCTTATCTACAAAAATAATGGGTGATCCCCAGGGTGAAGCACTTGGGCGAATAAGTCCCTTGCTGAGCATATCTGCTAACTGCTTCTTCAACTCAACCAGTTCTTCCGGATTCATCCGATAAGGCCTCTGGGATATAGGAGCTGTTCCGGGGATAAGTTCAATGATGAACTCAATATCCCGGTCTGGCGGCATACCAGGCAATTCTTCAGGGAAAACATCTCGGAACAGGTGAACTACACGGATCTCATCTAGGGTGGGTCTGGCTATGCCCTCATGGCATTCTGGTCGGGGTCGACTGGTTTCTGACACATACTTCACTTCTACTCCTTTGTCGGTGGTGAGGGTTACAGCTCTTCTGGCGCAGTCAATTTGACCACGGTACTTGGCTAGCCAATTCATACCCAGTATAACATCTATACCTTGGGTTCCTAAAATGATTAAGTCGACTAGGAACTTTTCCCCCTTAATTTCTAGGGAAATGTCCGGGCAATACGACTTGGTATCTATGGTGGATTCTGGGATTTGGATGACCATGGGTTTGGGTAGGAGGTTTCCGACTAAACCTCCCTTAGCAACAAATTCTTGGGTAACAAAAGAATGGGTAGCACCGGAATCAAACAGAACAGTTGCGGGTACTGAGTTGACAAGGAACGTACCCAGCACAACATCCGGCGCTTCCATGGCTTCTTCTGCATTGATGTGGTGCAGACGTCCCTTGGCAACAGCAGTATTCCCGCGAGGTGCGGGGTTCTTGCCGTTCCCATTACGGCCTTGGCCATTGTTCGGTGTTGTTGTATCGGGGCGCGGACCATTTTTCTTGGGATTGGGGCATTCTCTGGAGTAGTGGCCCTTAGTGCCACAGTCAAAGCAGACAACATTGGCGTTGCGGTTGAAGTTGTTGGGGTTTCCTCCGGGGCGAGTAGGGTTGTTGGGGCGGTTGAAGCTGTTTGGGTTGCTGGGGGTGTTTGGGTTTGGGTTGTTGGGACGAGTAGGGAAATTGGGGCGTGTAGGTTGTGGTGGTCGATAAGCTGGTTTCGAGGTTGGTGGAAAGGTGCGAGGCTTCTGACTGCTCGACCCTTCCTTGGCCATCATTCTTCTCTTGCGACTCTCGAACATAGTTTTACGTTTGGTCTCCAATTGAATAGCCTTGTCCACCAGCGACTCCAGGTCCAGGAAGTCGTGGATCACCAGGGCACACTGCAGTTCATCATGGAGCCCATCCATGAAACGCTCCATCCTTTTCCTCTCGGTGTCAGTATCATCAGGAGCGTACCGGGATAAGTCCGTAAACTCATCCAGGTATCCGACCACATCCTTGCTTCCCTGCCGCAGCCTGCGGAATTCGTCCTTCTTCCTCTCAATAAGTCCGCCGGGTATGTGCTTCTTGCGGAACTTCTCCTGAAACTCTGCCCAGCCGATAGCATGACCGGCTTGCTGGAGAGCCTTGGTAGCTTCCCACCAAGACCGTGCAGGTCCAGCAAGGTAGTGGGTTGCATAAAGCACCTTCTCAGGTTCTCCTACGGCAGCAATTTCTAGGTTGTTGTTGATGGTGCGAAGCCAATCATCGGCCTCTAGTGGGTGAAGTCCCTTGGAATAGGTGGGTGGGTTAGTCTTCTGAAAGTCACTCAAAGTGGATCGCTGATTTCCTTCACCATTGCCGTTGCCATTGTGGTGGTTGTTGTTGTTGTTGTTGTTGTTGTGTGCGGCAGCGATCTGCTGCAGGGCAGCGATATGAGCTTGACGCTCTGCCCGAGCAGCTTGGCGTTCCTCCATGATAAGCGCAAGAAGTTGGGCGGTGGTTGGTTCCGGTGGGGGTGGTGGTCCTCCATCCGGGTTGGAGCGACGGGTGTCCACCATCCTGAAGAACACCGGGTATAAGGGCAAGACAAAAAAAAAAAAAAAAAAAGTCTGACTAAGGGGAGAAAGGTTGGTTTCGCATAGTGGTGAATTACTTAAGGATTATGTGAAAAATACTTTTCATAGACTAACAAGACTAGCACACTGACATAGCACAAGCATCACATCAAAGGGTTCATCACATCAAGCTTACATCCTTGCTTTTTAGCTAAGGCACATGGTACAAGTTCTCCAAAAGAACTACTACTCCTACTAGTTTAGCGATAGGGGGTCGACCTAATCCTGCGGTAGTACTCAAGTCACTCGCCTACTGAGGTGGAACCTCAGGCTCGGATACGTCAGCGTCGGACTGGTAGGGTGGCTCCTCTGGGTCTTCCTCCTCGTCATCCTCCTGCTCATAGTCCATCTCCTCCAGATAGTCGTCATCGTCACTGAGGAAAGCGTTGTTCTCCTTGCGGAGATCCTCGCCCTCCTCCTCCATTTCATCAGTACGGAGCTCCAAATCCTCGATCAGCTCGTCCTGCTCTGCCACCTTCTTGCGGAGCTTCGCTATGGTCTTCCTCATCTGGGTCCTCTTCTTGAGAAGAGCGACCTTCTCCTCCTTCAGCTGTGCCTCACTCTCGCGACTCTCCTTGAGCGAGAGGCGCTCAAAGTGAGACCGAAGTCTAGCGCACCTCAAGTCCTCCTGGGTGCGAAAGAGCATAATCTCCATGTCCAAGATATACTCTCCGAACGTCGGGTGTAGAGGGGACTGAATAGGGTGTCCGTCGACAGTGCGTCTCCCGTAGAACTGGAAACGAGAGTTCACCAACTCCGCCTTGTGCTCCTCACAAAGCCGGGATAGCATCCGCTCCATGGAACGACACAGTCCGTCGTCCCAGTGGACGTCCATGGTGGTAAAGATGAGTGTCCTGGATCCGGGGGACTTGATGTTCCCGCGAACAGATGCCTCGACCAACCAAGACAGGTTCCCGTTGCCGGGAGTGTCCACCTGGGCTCCCTTAAACTCAGGAGTGGGACGACCCAACAGCTTGGTCAACTCGAACAGGTCCTTCTCGAACATCAACGTGCCGTCCTTCTCGAGCTGAACAAACTCGGTGAAGTGGAGTGCCATCTACAATTTTAAGTCAAGTTTTTAAGTTAGTGAGATGACAAGTGTATCAAAATTTTAAATGTAGTGAGGCAGCAAGTGAGCAAAATTTTAAGTTTAATATATAAGGGAAAACTTAATATTTAGTAAGGGTAGAAGTTTGCAGAAGTGAGAGGATGAGAGATAAGCACTTTTCGAAAATACTTCATTCCTTCATCCTTTTAGAATTTAACTTTTGTAATTCCTACCTAGCGACCATGCTAAACTAAGGTTTCTAAAGTCGAGATGGCTCTGATACCAGGTCTGTGGGGACCCCGGACTAGCTGTCCGAAATACCCGATTATGCTTAACACAACGATCCCGTGATCAGTCTGTCGTTGCACATAATCCGAACTGAATACCAAAGTTTACATCCATTACAATACCGGAATAAGTCTTACATAACAGGTCATATAGACCAAGTCTTACACAGGTGCCTTCTAGGGCCAAATCAACATAAGCAGCGGAACTTAAACGTAGTAGACATCCAAAAGCTAACGATGACCCGACAGGCAGTCGACTTGAGAAGATCCTTAGTTGGCGTAGATGTCGCCATATTCCTCCTGGGCGTAATACTCCTCCAAGTCTGGCTACGACAATAGCCAGAGGCAAGCTAGTATGAGTACATTGGAATGTACTCGCAAACTACTCCAACATGAGTGCACTAGTCTCATTTTTAGTTTCACATTTTTATTTATTTAGAACATCCCTGTATCTTTGTTGAAGAAGGTAAGAAGATTATAACTATTCCTAGTGTCTCATGAGTATTAGTTTCTTCAAAACTCCTCCTCTTGCTAACCATGGTCCATCATGGCACCAAGTCTCCAACAACCTCATACCAAATCCGTTGGCATAGGTGTATGAATCATTCCACCAACTTCCTTTCTTTTGAAAACACAATTCTTTTCAAAAACTTGCACATGGTCAAAGTAGGGCCTTCAACTGTCCATATCCGAGGACTCGGCTATTCGAATAGTTTGAACCCTCTGCAGAGGTAGCACGCTTTTCCCACACCCATCCGACAACTCATCGTGTCTGCCACGTCTCGCCATACCAGGGGTATGCGAAGTTGAGTCACCGATCCTAGTCTGTCCTTTGCTCATGCTAGTATAGGATCCTGCCCCTATGATACTTTCCATCGACACTTAACCCAGCCCGTCGGAATCTAAGTGTGAGGACTCATAGGTTTTATCTGGCGGTGTATAGGGGACATCCTTCTATCCTCCTCCTTATCTACTCATAGAGTTTGAGCGAGGACCCAGGTCAGGGGTAGGTCACCAAACCATTCCCTCATGCATAACGGAGTCATCTCCGTTGATGCAGTGTCCCATACTAATAAGAGCAAGCTATATGACTAAGCCCTTTCCCATATGTGGGTAAATGTGGTCGCACAGATTATCGGTTGCTTGACTGAGTACTAGGACCCAATGTGCTTTTCTTAAAACCATCTTTCTCCACTTCTTTATTTCAACACCACATCTTGGTGTTTTGTATCCACACAAGGTTTTCAAAGGAGTTTTGAATAAAACAATGTTGGTTTTCCCATCCTATAGTTTTAGCATATATTTCTATATAGGGTGGCAAAATAACTCAGGCATACTTTTGAAAAAGGATTTTTGTAAACCTTTGCTTTTGAAAAAGGACTTTGTAAATCTAGATGCATAAGTTATGTGCAAGCTCAGAGAGTAGCTTGCCTTGCTCGGCAAAGTGGTCTGGGTCTTGGTCTTCAGGTTCAGCAGTTCCCTCCTCCTCGATATACCCGACAGCGTTCTCGTCTATTACACAATCAATCAAATACAAACAATCACTAGCCTATTCAATCAATCATTATAGCAATACACTCTTAGAGGTCCTAATCAACCATTTCACACATCAAACAACACTATGTGCTTTCAATTTAATTTAATATGTCCTTATTCAAATATATCCTAATTAGGGCAGAAACTTGATGCACATGTTTAATTGCATAGCTTGAGTTCTGTTGATCACAAAAATACAAACTAAAATTCTACAGAAAGCTAATGATGTGTAGAAGATGACACAATTGGATTTGAGTCATTTGGAGTTACCAAACTCCCTACACATTGTTTTGAATTCAGAAGCTAATTAATAAGGTTTTGGCTATTATTTAAATTATATTCATCTAAAAATTAAACCCTTTTGGGATTGACTAACCATGGTTAAATGTGATCTAATAAAATTAGTTTCAACTAATTTGGATTAACAGAGCATCAGAAACAAACAAGTTTAGGATTTAAACATGCTACTGTATTTTGAATATTGTATTTTTACTATATATCCAAATGGAGTGAAACTAGTTTAGTTGGATAGGGAATTTCATAAGCTTTCCAGAACAGTTGGATTTGCTAAATTTGGAGTTGTAAATCTAAAGTTATGGATTTTCTAATTTTGAGTTCAGTACTGATTTTTAAATGAAACTTGAATTCGAATTAATACTCCAGAACGGATAATGTTGAAAAATCTGACAGAGGGGACCCACTGGTCAGCGACCCAGAGAGCGCGCGCGCGGTCCATTTAAACCTGACGCGTGGGACCCGTATGTCAGAGTTTTAATAATTTTTCACGAACCGGTAAGCTAACGTTGGATGGAGATCTAACGGTCTAGAGCGCTCGCGTCGCCGGCGACCAAACCCGAGCGGCGCTGCGACTCCGGCGACGGTGAGGTGGACGGTGCGCTCACCTAGGGGGCTCGGGAGGGCGTGCAGACGGTGCAGAACGACGGCGGCGAGTCGGGGAAGGTCCTGGGGCGAGCGGAGCTTGCTGGCGTGGCTCCGAGCGACGGTGACGAGCAGCTCCTTCTCCGCGGCGGCACTGCAACTCCGGCGAGCGATTGACGACGTTCCTGAGCACGATCCAGAGGGGAAAAAGAGGCGGGTGAGTGCGGGGTGCAAGGGGAAGAGGTTAGGGGCAGAGGGGAGCGACGGGGAGAAACAGCACGGCCTAGCCGTGGTCGTCGCCTACCTCGGGCACGGCGAGCTCGAGGAAGGGCACGGTGGCCTGAGGCCTTGCTGCCTCGGCCTGGGCTGTCAAGCGGCGCACGAGAGAGTGGAGAGGGTGAGAGGAGAGCAGTGGAGTGGTGTGGAGAAATGCCGGACACGGGGGCGGCTTTATAGTGGCCGGGCGGCGCACGGTGGACGCGGTGCAGAGGGCACCCGCGGCCGTGCGTGCTCGCCGTAGGCCGGTGGAGGGGTGCGGCTACGCTGCGGGCTGTCTGGGGAACAAGGTGGGCAAGGAGGGGAGGCGTGGCGCGCTCGGGGGCGTGCGGGCGCTTGGCCCTGCCGTGGACGGGCTTGGGCGGCGCACGGCGTGCGCGGCATGGCGCGGGCGCGGCGTGCTCGGGCTGGTGCTGGGCGTGCTGTGGGTGCGAGAGGGGACCAGGAGGCGAGGGTGAGCGAAGGGGGGCCTGGCACGGGAGAGCACGGTGCTGCCACCTCCGCTGCCGCGCGACATGGCGACGTGCATGCTGCCGTGGCTGTCGCCGGCGCCTCCACGGCGACTCCGGCCACCGTTTGACTCCCTCCGGCGTGCAGCGAGGTCGTGGTGAAGAGGGGAGTGCAGGGCTGGCTCCAATTTGTCCAATGCACAACCCAAAGCTTGGATTGATCCATGAGTTGCTTCGGTTTGGGAAGAACAGGGTGGGTGATCACAAGGTGTTCGTTGAAATGTTTGAACCAAAACAGTATGCAATTTGCTATTTAATTTTTCATATTTCTCTTAATCCTTTTGGGTTCAAACTTAGGGTCTAGGCTAAGTATATTATTGGTGAGTGTTACAAAGTCTTTTTGAAATATTTTGAAATATCTCAATCATGAATTTCTAATTTGAAATTGGGGCTTTTGAATTTAAATTTTTGAAAGGGAATAGTTTGTGAAAAATTAACTAGGAGTGTTTATAATATTACTCCATTGATTTTGGTGTGAAAATAAATTTATACTTCTTAATTTGGAAAAATAATGTGACATGTGTCACATGGTGTTTTGTTTTTGTGATTTGTTTTATTTGTTTTCTTTTCTTTTTATTTTTCAATTAGAGGTAGAACTCAACAATATTGCAAACAATGCAAACAAACAATTCTCAAGAATTAAACATACACAAATTTTTATGAGAAAAGTTTTTGTTGGCCCACATTTTTGCATTAATAAATATATTAACATTCTGGGATGTTACAGTATGGGTCCTTGGGGCAGGCCTTATTGACGTTTGTGTAGTCGATGCAGAGTCGGCCTCCTCCAGCGGGTTTAGGGACAACCACGCCGTTGGAGAGCCAAGTGGGGTGCGCGACTTCGCGGACGACATTTGCCGCTTGTAACTTTTCTACTTCCTTGACGATGAATGCTTGCTTCTCCGGGGCTTGCTTCCGCGCTTTTTGCTTGACGGGGTGTGCGTCTGGACACACGGCTAAGTGGTGCACGATCACCTCCCTTGGTACGCCGGACATATCGGACGGAGTCCATGCGAACATGTCAGAGTTTGCCCGAAGGAAGGCGACGAGCACGCTTTCCTATTTGGGAGGCAAGGCAGCGCCTATGGTGACGCTAGCCCCGGAGCCCTCAGCACCTGAGCCACTGGTGCTCAGCGACACATTCTTCGTGGAAGCTTGCTCTTGAGAGAACATCTGTTTCTTCTTCTTGGGCCTCTCGAGAGGCTCCATGTCCTCGTCAGCCGGGAACGCCATGGCGGCTGCCTTGTAGGCGCTCTCGACAGCGCGCGTGGCATCCAGGATATGACCATGGATGGTGATAGTGCCAGTGCTGCCGGGGATCTTGACCATGTTGTAGGCGTGATGCGTGACGGCCATGAACTTCGTGAGGGCGGGGTAGCCGAGGATGGCGTTATACGGCAGGCCAATGTGCGCGACGTCGAAGTCGAGCAGCTCAGTGCGGTAGTTCTTCTGCGTGCCGAAGGTGACGGCCAGCCGGACCTGCCCCAGAGGTGCGATCAAACCACTGGTGACCCCTGTGAATGGCCTGGAGGGCATGAGCCACTCGTAAGGCACTTGAAGCGTCTCGAAGGTCTCGACAGAGATGACGTTCAGGCCAGCACCCCCATCAATGAGCGTCTTGGAGACGGCAATGTTGTTGATGGTGGGGGAGCAGACCAGGGGGAGGGTTCCAACAGTCTTGGTCGACTTGGGGTGGTCCTTGGCGTCGAAAGCGATGGTGTACTGAGACCACTTGAGGGGCCTGGAGGTCTCGACGCTTGGGAGTGCGGCGTTGAGCTCGCGGACGAACTGCTTGAACTGGTTGTTAGACTTGGGTGCCTGAACTCTGCCGAGGATGCATGCCATAGCCCCCCTTGGGGCCTGGTAGCCTCCATCTTCCTCGTCGGGGAGGTTATTGTTCTTCTCGACGGCGTTGGCTTGAGTGCCCGGCGGCTTCTGGTAGCTTCCCTTGCGTCCGCCTCTGCGGTAGCTGCGGCCTCTGCCGCGGCTCCCGCTGCCCTCTTCTTGCTCGCGCTCTCTGCTCAGCCTCTTGAGATCGAAGCAGTTCTCTCTAGCGTGGCCGCGCCTGTTATGGTAGACGCAGAACGGACGGTTGTCCTCTTTTTTGTCGCCAGGCTCAGGGGAGTCTCTGCGGGCGTACTTGGCATCTGGCTCAGCCGCTAGGACAGCGGTGGTCTTGCGCTTGGTTTCTTCCCGCTTCTTGTGACTCTTGGATCCCTCGGCCTGGTCGTCTACCCGCTGGCTCATCTTGATGAAGAGGAGTCCCTCTTCAGCCTTGGCGCACTTGTCAGCGAGGTCGAACAGCTTTACCACAGAGGTGAGCTTGTCGTGAATGCCCAGCTTCTCGAGCATCCTGCGGTTTGTGACGCCCTCTCTGAAGGCGGCAATGACTTGTGTGTCGGGAATGTTCGTGATCTTGTTGCGCACTTGGCTAAAGCGCTGGATGTACTTGCGGAGGGTCTCATCTTTCTTCTGCACCACAGCGCGCAGGTCATTGTGGGTGAGCGCGCACTCATATGTGCCCTTGAAGTTGGCGACGAACTGCCTGCAGAGTTCCTGAGTCTTCAGGCAGGTTGAGGAGCCATGACAGCGCGGAATCCCTAAGCGCGTGGGAGAACCAGTTGGCCATGACCTTGTCGTCCCCTCCTGCAGCTTGGATAGAGGTGGTGTAGAGCTGCAGGAACTCGATGGGGTTGCTTGACCCGTCGTAGCCCTTGGGAAGGGCAGGCCTGAACTTCTGTGGCCAGACCACGCGGCGCAGAGCACGGGTGAAGGCCATGCAGCCGGTGGCGTACGTGGCGGTTCCGCCCTGGAGAGCCCTGCGGTTCTGCTGCCCTGCCTGGCCGATTTCCTCGACGAGGCGGTTCTGGAGGTCCCTCTGGCGCTCCATCCCCACCCGCGCGTCAGGCGCGGTGCGCTGCACGATTTGGCAGTCGCGCGGTGAGGACGCATGAGAGGCAGCCCTCTACGCCGCAACCGGAGGTGGTCCCGGTGGTGGCGGAGGCGCACCCGGCGCGGCCGTTCCTCGCTCTCGGGCTCCTCCACGTGCGGGCCGGTGTTGGCGCGCTCCGCCGTGCGGCTCCCGCGAGGGCGGCCGCGGCGGCCGCGAGTGGTGGCGGCGCCGGGCTCAGTATCAGCCCTGTCAGCTGTGCGCCTGTTGGCGCGTGTCGTGCGAGTGTCCATCATGGCGCGGAGGCTGGTCGAAGGTTGAAGACGCGCCTCAGATCCCCCTACCTAGCGCGCCAAATGTCGGAGAGTGACTCCCACGATACAGGGGTGATCACACTCTGAAGAGTTGTTCGATGGGGGGCTGGACGCGTTGGTCAAACAACCCTCAACCGGCACGGCGACGGTGCTCGTCGAGCCTGAGGAGGGACATCATGACAGAGACAGACACCAGCCCGTACCCAGGTTCACGGCCCTCGGAAGGAGGTAACACCGCTACTCCTGCTTGTCTGTATTGCGCTGCAGAGGGTACAGTACAATGAGCTTGCCGAGGGCTCTCTTATGGCAGTGTGGAGCTCAAGGAGGGAACACTAAGGTCTTCTTCCTCCTCGAGTGTGTTCGGCTAGGCTACGCTATGGTAGAGTGCCAAAGGTCCGATCGATGCGAATCGGGGAACCGGGCGTCCGGGGCTCGATCCCCTGCTACGGAGGTGCTCCCTCTCCTTTTATAGGCGCCCCGGGCCTCATCCCTGCGTCCTGCGCGGTGGAAGGGTTCCCACATGGCGACGAAATGGAGGGGCGGGGTGCACCGCAGCTGGGTTGTCCATGGACTCGGTCCATGGTCGTAAAGCCTGCCCTTGAGGCAGGAAGACCACCGTCCGCGCAGGACGGCCAGCTGGTGCCGCAGAGATCGTGGGGGCGCCCACGGTGACGTCGTCGTTGGAGCGTAGCGCCGGCCATCCGCTTTATCACCAAAGGGGAAAGCTTCGTAGTCCGGTGCGGGGGGCACAGCTTTGTTGACCCCTTTAATCACCAGAATGGCAACTGTGGCGTCGTCGTCACCGCGCGCAGGCGCGCGCGTCACTCTACGGCCGCGGCAGAGGCCATGTGCGCTCTGCGGCGATTGCTTCACAGCGAAGTATCTCTACAAGGCCTGAGCGGCCTTGTGGAGGGATTTGCGTTGACTCCTCTCCAAGGGAGAGAGCCTTGTAGAGGGGCAGTCGCCGGGGGAGCCTCTTCAGGCCTTCGCTGCCCTTCAAGCCCTCTCGAGGACTTCTCCCCTCGAGAGTCTCTCCCAGTGTTTGGCTTGGTCCTTAGTCATTCTTCGATACCATCGCGTGCGAGGGCTGTGGAGAGTGGGCCCCGCACACCCTCGATTCCACTGGGCCGACATTGTCATCTAAAATGGATACTATTCTTGCTTTTATTAATAAACAAAATATTGAGAATGTTCCTTTGCAAGAACTAGTGAGTAATAATCCTGAAAATGTTGATGTTAACTTTGTTAGATATGGTAATAGTGGGTTTGGTAGCAAGAACTATAATTCTTATAGTAAACCTCCATATGTTCCAAACACACGTCATTTTGTTCCATATCCTGGTAGTAGTGATAATAAGTGGAAACCTATGCCTTCAAGTAATGATAATTTTGAGGCTAATAAAATTCTTATGGAACAAGTTGCTAGTCATAATACCATGATACAAGAGTTGAATAAAGCTGTCACTTCCATTAGTTCTGATATTAAAGGTTTACAACTACAAGCTGAAGGACTAGATAAAGCCCTTTCGAAACTAGCTGATAATCAAGCCACTTTATTGAGTATGTCTGCAGGAAAACCACAAGCACCATCAGTGGTTGGAGTGAGTTCTATTAATATTGCTGAAAATGTTCCACCTACTTTGGAAGAAACTTTTAATGAGTTGTTACAATATCCTGAATACTTGTTGCCATTTATGTCTTATCTTTATATTTTGAATGAAGCTAATGAAATTAAAAGTAATGATCCTCTTGTGAAAGAAGAAGTTAAGATGCTTAGTGAAGTCAAGGAACCATTACTTGACTTAGAGAGTTGTAGTTTGCATGAACTTATGTCTATCTTACAGAAATTTGCTAGTGATCCTTATATTAATATTAATCAAGCTGGATTTGGTTCTTTTATTGCTAGTCATGTTTTAAATGAGAAAATTGCTAGGTACAACAAAGAAGCTATGACACCACCTAAGCTTGAGGATATTTGGGTTCCCAAAGTACTAGTAACAATTGGAAAAGAGACACACCATGCCATATTAGATCTAGGATCTAGTGTCTCTGTCATGTCTAAGGAACTATATGAAGTACTTGAATTAAAGAATCTTGAAAAATGCTCTATTGAACTTTCACTTGCTGATGATTCCATTAAATATGCTTTAGGAAAAGTAAGTGATGTTATGGTAGAGTTACATATGACTTTTGTGCCTGTTGACTTTGTAATAATGGACATGGGGAATAAAACCTCTAGTCCTATCATTTTCGGAAGACCTTTTCTTCGTACTACAGGTGCTATAATAGATTCAAAGGAGGAGAACGTGAAGTTTCAGTTCCCACACAAGAAGTGCATGGAGCACTTTCCAAGGAAGTGGGACACATCAAGGTTCAAGCTCCCTCATGAGTTTCGTCCACTATAAATATCAAGTAAGAAGTCTAGCTATATGGCTATAAAGAAAGCGCTTTACGGGAGGCAACCCGGTTGTTTTTATTGGATATTTTCTTTGAGTCCTCTTGCTGTACCAAGAGACTTTGTTTTTAGTTTAGGTTCTGGAATTTTTAATAAAGTGCCAAGTTTTACCCATTTGGGCTTTGAAATTTGTTTTTTTCCATTCGGAGATTTTATTCCAGCACGCATCTGTGCACGGTATGATTTTTAATTCCTATTCTGTAGCTCCGAATGAGCTGAAATTTGAACTGTAATTGCAACTTTTCATCCTCTGTAAGCGCGATTTGTTTCAGATTTTTTTGACATATTTAAGTGGGGTAAAAAAATACGTTTTGCTGCTGCTGTTTTTCTGGACAGATTCTGTCCCATTTTGTTTTATGCATTCTTTAAGCTTTTAACTTGAAACTTTTTTATCCAGTTGAGTTTATTAGACAGAATACAACATTACACACTTTCTGGACATGTTTTTTATGTTGGTCTAAGGATTTAATACAGCAAGCAATTCTATTGTTTTGTGCCTACTAATGTCACCCCACAGAAAAGGAATGGGAGAAACGGTGTTTTGAAGTTTTTTTCACAGGGATTAGAGGAGATGCACCAAGAGCTATCCAAGGATGGTTAAGACCATAAGCTTGGAGATGTGAAGACATCCCCACTGAACCAACATACTCTCGGTTTGCATACGTCTAACTTCTGTTTTTCGTTCATTGCACTTTATCGTATAAACTTGGAGCGTTTTTGTTCTTTTTGTTATTTCGGTTTGGTTTTTTGTTTGAGACCACCACTTTTCTTATTTATGTTATGAGAGAGCTACTGGAAGTTTGGGTTGAATTAAGTTGGATGCTATAAAAATATTGGGAAGAGGATGTTTGAGTTGATTTAAAAGAATACATATAGTTGCATGATTCATGTGCTTTGTTAATGAATATTAATATGCAAGTGTCTTGTCTGGAGTTATTTCTTATTCATGTTTTATATGCTGAATGATGCTTTACTTTGTTTAACATGAAATGGTTAGCTCTATGGACACTTATGCATGCATTTAGATGGTCAACTTTCTCCCTCTTGCTAGCCCAAAAATTCCAACAAGTAAAAAGCTTGTTTTCCAACACCTTCAACCAAGTTTTTCCAGTGAGTCCACCATATCTACCTATTAGATAATATGCTATTCCAAGTATGTTTACCATGTTATATTGTTTTATCTATGCTTCCAAATTAATATGCTTATGTTATTGGGATTGTCATGGGTTAAGTTGGTTTAAAAGCTCTCACGAACTTGATGCACACATTACTTTTCATGCACTTAATAAACATGACCCATTGTGATTAAGGTTATGATGTTTTGGGCTTGAAAAAGGTCTTTGGTTAGGAGCTAGCTCATACGTGCTGACATGTGGAAAGCTTTCAACATTGCACTTTATTCTATATGAAAGTTGATATCATGTTCCTTTGGTGATGGATGCCTAATATTGCGTGAAATAAAGATGGAAACTTAGTAAGTTCGGGTGAGTGATATTATTGGCTAGAGAGACACTTGTGGCGGCTAACCTAACCCATGTGGATCATGGTGGAAATTTGCAACATAACCATAGTGCAGGAATGCATGACACATCTCATAACAGAAAAAGCATTTACAAGAAAAAAGCATGAGTAAAGAAGGAGATGTAGAGATATCCACTGTTTGCTTGCTTTGTCATTTGGACATGTGCCCACTTCCATGTCCTGGGGCAAAGGGTACCCGGGGTGAAACTCTCTATGATGCCACTTTTATTCACGATGATTGTAACCTTCACTTGCTTTGTGGCCCAAGTTGAGTACCAGTCGGAGAGGTTTTTGTTTTCAACGGGCATGAGGCTTTTTGACCCATACTTTGTCAAGCACATAACTCATATTAGCTTTCACTTTCAACTATTAATCACTAAAGATGCTATGATAGGGGTAATGAGAACTTCACACCAATGATCACTACATGGCAAACATTAGCTTAAGTTGAAGCATTTGGAAGCTAGATAATACTCTTGCATGTTATTCCTCTACTTATTTATCTATCTTTCCGAAGTGTCCACCTTTTATATTCAGATTTCTATAACAATACTCTATGACCAACTTAGGATATCTTTTACTTTTCATTTATGCATTCATTTGGTCCATAGAACTTTTCTTCCATGTTACACTTTGTGAATTATCATTGAACATCTTTACCTTGAATATTTAATATCTCTTGATAATATGTCTTGTATGTTGCTACTCTTTACTAAAGAATGAATCATTTGACTCTATGTAGCAATCATCTTTAATATCCTTTGTTAAGTAATAAAATGCCAAGTCCATGTTTAGTTTTACCACCTTCATACTCGAGGACGAGTATAGGTTAAGCTTGGGGATGTTGATGCATGTAAAATGCATACATGAACTTTGCATTATATTACTCATATTTCATCCATATTTGCATCATATAAGGGTTATATCAATGTTTTATAATGTTTTGGGGGAATATTTCACACTTTCCCTATTTATTTGGAATTAACCCTGTGCTGTCAGAAAACCCCTTTTTCTATATTTTGATGTTTCAGGGACCCAAACGACGTCCAAATGACCTAATATTCCACGGGGATCATTTTTTGGAAGGAACAAGGCTTAGGAGCGAAGGAAGAGCAGAAAAGGAAGTCCGAGGAGGAAAAGAGGGGGGGGACCCACGCGGCCAGATTCCTTGGCCGCGTGGGGCTCACCAACTTCCCCCTCGTGGCTCCGATGCCGTCGATCTTCGTCTCCGTGGCTTCGTCTTGACCTAAAAACGCCTATAAAAATAGTCTCCCGAACCCTTTCGGAGAGGAGCGCCGCAGAAACACAGAAACCACGAAACAGTGACCTGGAGCTGCAGATTAGAGGGGGAAAACTCCGGCGGGGCGCTGCCGGTGTGGTCTCCCACTTCTCCAACGACTTCTCCACCTTCTCCATGATGAAGAGGGAGTAGTCCACCCCTGGACTATGGGTTTGTGGAAGTAACTTATGTATCTCTCCTCTCTCTTGAGCTTCACTAATTAGTGCCATATGAGCTGCTGAACAAGATTATGGCCATATATGTAATACCTTTGTGGTGGATCTCTTAAGTTGATATATGTTATGATGATTGCCAATATTATGTCTTTGTTATGAAAGTAGATGCATATTATGTACCCCGTTCTTGTCTATGTGTTTTGATCCAACATGTTTATGAGAGCGTGTGAGGGGGAACGTGTGCATTAGTTGGAGTAACGGGGGGGGGGGGGGGGTGGTTTTGTGGTAACTTGACAGCAATACCGTGATCCAATTGGGTTTTTTACCTTACTTTGTTGCCTCACTAGGGATAAAGGAAATACCATGCTACCGGGGGTATGTGGGTGACATTGCCACTATCACCATGACTAGATCTAGCATGTTCTTATTTAAACTTCATGTCATTGAACTTAAATCTATACTCTGTTTATCTTAATTACTGAGGTGTTATGATTTAGTTCGCATCTTGGTGGAGTATAAGAGAGATTAATAACCAAAAGATCTCTATGTTAGGATGTGATGCCCATATTATTAATAACTTGTCTTGTTGCAATCTCATATGTCAATTCCTATGTTCCATTGTCTACCACTATATAAAAGAGAGAGTGCATTTGTGAAACCATGAACCCAGTCCATTTTTAATCATAAGAAACACCTTTCCAACACTTTTGTTGCACTTTACATTTTCTGCCATTTAAAAATCCGAAAATACAAAAACACTTTTACATCTTGCAAACACCATACAAACCACAAAAACATCACCTCATATCATTTATACCATCCTTGTTTATTTATTTACTACCATTGCATATTTATTTCTGTTTTGCATTTACTTTATTTTCATCTCATTGCTCACACCTTGTGCTTGACAACCACTTGGTGAGGTTGGGGGCACAAAACATCTTGTTTTGTTTTGCAGGTAATCAAGAGAAGGACAAGAGGGTAAATCTTCTACACACTGTTTCCCGAGAGTTCGATATAAACCCTCGAGCCACCCTTGTGGGGAAAACAAGTCTTTCACATCTACAAACTCTGCACTTAGAGCTCAACCTAAGCGTATTATCTTTACGCCCATCAACCCCGCTCAAAGTCGTCCCACCATCACCGCGAAAGGAGTAATTCATCATGGGTATTGGCATCCCCTTGGCTTGTTCCAAGCTTGGGGGAGTGCTGCGGTATCACACCATTATCTTTTACCTTTTTATCTTTTCAGTAGAGTCATATCATGAGTAGGGAAGTTATTTTATAGGATAGTTTGCAATATGGAAGTATCTCTCTTTTTGTTGGTTATCTATGTATCCCTTGGTGTGAGTTGTTGATACGTCTCAAACGTATCTATAATTTCTTATGTTCCATGCTTATATTATACCCATTGCTACATGTTTTATATACACTTTTTATGGTTTTTATGCATTTTCTGAGACTAACCTATTAATAAGATGCCACAGTGCCAGTTCCCTGTTTTCTGCCTGTTTTTGGTTTCAGAAAAGCTGTTAAGGAAATATTCTCGGAATTGTACGAAACAAAAGCCAATACCCCTATTTTCCCCGGAAGCATCCAGAACACCGAAGAGGAGTATGAAGGGGGCCACAGGCCAGCCACACCATGTGGCGGCACGGCAGCCCCCCTGGCCGCGCCTGGACATGGTGTGGGGCCCACGGCCCTCTACCGCCTTCGCCCTTTTGCCTACAAATACCCCCCAACGAAATAAGACCTAGAGCCCGAACACTTTTCCACGAAAGATTACGGAGCCGCCGCCGTTGTCAACCCTAGTTCGGGAGGGTTCGGAAGCTCTTCCCGGCACCCTGCCGGAGAGGGGAATCATCACCGGAGGGCTCTACATCACCATGCCCGCCTCCGGACTGATGCGTGAGTAGTTCATCCTTGGACTACGGGTCCTTAGCAGTAGCTAGATGGTTGTCTTCTCCTATTGTGCCATCATGTTTAGATCTTGTGAGCTGCTAATACGTCTCAAACGCATCTATAATTTCTTATGTTCCATGCTTATATTATACCAATTGCCTACATGTTTTATACACATTTTATATTGTTTTATGCATTTTCTGGAACTAACCTATTGACAAGATGCCACAGTGCCAGTTCCCTGTTTTCTGCTGTTTTTTGTTTCAGAAATCCACTTAAGGAAATATTCTCGGAATTGGACAATTTTTATACCGAAGATCTTAGAATTCCAGACACGTTCCAGAAGTCCGAGGGGGAAAAGGAGACGGGCACCGAGGCGCCCACCTCAAGGGGTGGCGCGGCAGCTGATAACCCACAAGTATAGGGGATCGCAACAGTCTTCGAGGGAAGTAAAACCCAAATTTATTGATTCGACACAAGGGGAGCCAAAGAATATTTATAAGCCTTAACAGCAGAGTTGTCAATTCAGCTGCACCTGTGAATAGACTTGCTCAAGACAGATTATCAGTAGCAACAGTTTTATAGCAATGAAAGTAGTGATATAACAGCAGCAGTAGAATAAAAACAGCGGTGACGAGTATAGTAGACAGCAGGATTAATATACTATAGGCAAAGGGACGGATGAACGGGCGTTGCATGGATGAGATACTTCATATAATAATCAAGTCATGGGTATTTGCAGATAAATAAGATAAAGCATCCAAGTATTTATTAACCATAGGCATGTGTTCCAATTTAGTTGTGCGTGCTCGCAATGAGAAACTTGCACATCATCTTTTGTCCTACCAGCCCGTTTGCAGCGGGGCCTCAAGGGAAACTACTGGTAATTAAGGTACTCGTTTTAATAAAGTACCGGAGCAAAGAATTAACACTCCGTGAACACATGTGATCCTCACATCACATCCATTCCCCTCGGCTGTGCCAATTATTGTCACTTTGGGACCTCGGGTTCCGGACAGCAATATGTGTATACAACTCATAGATATGATCTTAAAACAATAATTATCTTCATGATACAATAACATGTTCAGATCTGAAATCATGGCACTCGGGCCCTAGTGTCAAGCATTAAGCATAACAAGTTGCAACAATGACATAAAACACCGATAACGGATACTAGGCACCATGCCCTAATGATATTACAGCTATTACATGAACGATCTCATCCAATCCCTGCCATCCCCTCAAGCCTACAACGATGGATTACTCACACATGGATGGGGGAAACATGGATGGTTAATGGAGAAGTGGTGGCGATGACGATGGCGATGATCTCCTTCGATTCCCCATCCCGGCGGAGTGCCGGAACAGGAACTTCTGGTCCCCGAATTGTGTTTTGAGGTGGCGGCAGCGCTCCGATGGGTTTCTGGGGGAAAACTCTGCGTGCCCGTGTTTTTTAGGTCAGGAGGGGCTAAATAGTCGAGAGGGGGGCGCGAGGGGGTGGCCGAGTCGGCCACACCCCCTCTTGGCGCGGCAGGGGGCCCACCCGCGCGAGCAAGGGGTGTGGGCGCCCTGTTGGCCCCCCTCTTCTCTCCTTCTGGCTCCAGGACTCTTCGGGCAAAATAGGCACTTCTATGATTTTTCTGGTATTTTTCCTAAAAGTTGATTTCCTGCACAAAAATGAGACACCAGGGTAATTCTGCTGAAAACAGCGTTAGTCCGTGTTAGTTGCATTCAAAACACACAAATTAGAGGTAAAACAATAACAAAAGTGTTCGGTAAAGTAGATACGTTTTGGACGTATCAACCCCCCCCCCCCCCCCCCCCCCAAGCTTAGCTTATTGCTTGTCCTCAAGCAATTCAGTTAACAACTGAATGCGATAAAAGAACTTTCACGAACACATTTGTTCATATGATGTAAATATTCTCATTGTCAGGACAAATGCTTAGACTATTCATAATAAGATATATGCAAACGGTGTCAACTAATAACCATGTAAACTATGAAGAGATGCCAATCATATTAATAATAAACAACATGAAACATATCAATTCATAAGATTGCAAAGCTCATAATAAAGTATGATAAGGTGGTATCTCGCTTGCCCGAATGTTAGAGCAAAACATAAAGGGACAATTGCTTCTGTGCCCCGGTTCTCTCTAGTTTATCCGTTTGTGCCATACCCGCGTAGTTTCTCTCTTCTGTGCCCCGTTTGGCTCGGAAATCGGCCAAACGCTCTGTTGCCCTCTAGTCAACCGTCACTTGGCCTGACTGGTGGGGTCGGCCTGGCGCGGCTCGGTTGGGATTTCCTAGGGTCGGCTTGTGTGCGACTCGGTTGGGATTTCCTGGGTCGGCGTGGGGTCGGAGTGTGGCGTCGGCGTGGGGCCGGGGCACTTGTTTAATCCTTCGCTACCGCCGATGGGGCCCAGGTGATCTTTCTCCCTGCCTCACTGCTGCCGCCGAGAGAACCCCCGAGGAACCCCCAAGAACAGAGCAATAGAAGTTGGATTGAGGGCGGAGAGCAGGGTGATTGAAGGCGCAAAGGACCTCCATCGCCATCGCCATTGTCGTCGCCCGCCCGTCTCCCGTGGACCATCGAGAAGGAGGGACAAGCAAGGAGCTCCATCGTCATCGCCATTGTACGGTCGCCTTCGCTGTTTGGGGTTTTTTGGTCGCCGGCGGTTCCAGCTGCAGTCCATCAACCCCATTTCGATGGTCAGTGCTATCTTCTCTACATGTTTCATTTTCTTGTTTGGTGCATTATATGTGAGTAGATTTGATTTTCTTTTTGGCTTGCGGAATGGGGAAAACCCCAGGTTCCGCCTGTTTATCTGATTTTAAATTTCATTTGTTAAAATAGGATTCCTATAGCGATAGCGATGGCGTCGATTACTGTGCTATGTGCCTTTACGAAGCAACTTTCTGTCGCACACTAACTCGTCGTTCCAATACTTTCAAAGTCCCGATGAAACACGGTTACAAAAGGGCCGTTGTAAGTATTGCCTTTCAAATTTGAGGGAATGTCATTTGTTTTTCCTTCAATGAGTGTCTTCATAGTTTCTCCGGTTTTGTATTACATGTAGATTCTGCCATGCCCTTTAAGATATCTTCTAGTGAGCCAGCCAATTGGCCCTCATAAGAACTGGATGGAGGCTAGGTGTCCGAACGGAGACCAGTACTTCTTCTACCTGGATAGGTGGGTATTTGAAAATGAAACAGATCAGAGCTATCTCGGTAAGCGGCTAAGTGGTAGCCTGAACATCCATCAGTACACGGAGATCTGTGGAACGCAGTGGAGAGCACTATGTGAATGCTACGGCCTCGAGGAGGGCGATGTTGTCAAATTCACTTGGAATGCAGATCAGCATTTGTTCAATGTTGAAGTGACTAACGAGCACAATGCTGCAAAACCTTTTGTGCAACACACGGGTATGCTCGTTTGTGTTCTTTTTCTTACACATTGAGTAGTTTACAAGTTTTCTGAATGTCTTCCTCTCTTTGATCAGAGTTAAAGCAGATTGACGGATGCTGCAAGCCAGCCCTCCTGTCGACCATATTTGAGGAACCGAGAGATGTCACCTATTCAGAAATGAATGCGATGTCTCTCGCTTTATTCAAAGATGCCACGAAGGAGTTGAAAGAGATCCCTCAGTTCTACGTGCGCAGGATTGAGAATGATTCTCTAGATGTCGTTTCTCTGGTATTCTGATACGATGCTCATGTTCTGTCATTTGAATGATCCCTCAGTTCTGTCATTTGAACTATTCTGATATGATGCTCATGTTATTTTGATAGCATCTCAAGATTCAGGTACTAGATGGCTATAATGTTATTCCATCGCGTGATCTCATATTACGTCAAGTTCAAGGAAATTCTCGTCTTTTGGCGAGAGACGATGTCGAGATCTTTGGATCATATCGAGTGGTCAACGATATGGTTTACATCGAGTTCACGGAGAACTGGGATCTATTCTGGGAGCAACTGCCGATTCGCTTTGGTGATCTCTACGTTATCAAGGTGATCTTCAAGGAGGAGTACATCGAGCTGACATTTGAGAAGGTCAGCGAAGACGTCGAGCAGTCGGACGAAGAGATCAGCGACCCCGACGAAGACATCGAGCAGTCGGACGAAGAGATCAGCGACCCCGACGAAGACATCGAGCAGTCGGACGAAGAGATTAGCTACCCCGACGAAGAGATCGAGCAGTGGGCTGACGAGATGATGTCCGACTTTGAAGACGTCAAAGAAGAGACTGATTAATATTACTATTAGTTGTATTTTTGGTCGGATGTAGTTTGGTCGAACACCTTATGGGCGTGCTCTGGGCATGAACTGGCGCGCTCTGGGCGCGCTCTAGGCGCGTTCTGTGCGCGCTCTGTGCGTCACCGTAATTATATTATGATGGATAAGCTTGCCTCCGGTCATTTATTTCAACCTTTTATGTTGCAAGTCCAAAACCTTAGATCTCATCGTTTGAGTTTTGTGATATCACATGAGATCCATACCCTTCTCATTTTGAATGTATGTAGACCTTGTTTATCAACTTGAGTCGTTAGTATATGACATATGAAGACTATGTGCGTCGGTTTTTCATTTTTTCGATAATTTTTGAATTTATTATGCTTATTTCAAATTCGGTCAAACCTAAGTTTGACCAACATTTAAACAAGTTTTTGACATGAAAATTGAAAACTAAGCATGGATCCTTCTTAGTCACTCCAAAATGAAGCTTCTGTGCGGTTTTTGAAAATTTCATGTTGCAATTCCAAAACCACTTCTCTTCAACCTTAGACCTCATCGTTTCACTTTTGTGATATCACATGAGATCCATACCCTTCTCATTTTGAATGTATGTAGACCTTGTTTATCAACTTGAGTCGTTAGTATATGACATATGAAGACTATGAGCGTCGGTTTTTCATTTTTTCGATAATTTTTGAATTTATTATGCTTATTTCAAATTTGGTCAAACCTAAGTTTGACCAACATTTAAACAAGTTTTTGACATGAAAATTGAAAACTAAGCATGGATCCTTCTTAGTCACTCCAAAATGAAGATTTTGTGAGGTTTTTGAAAATTTCATGTTGCAATTCCAAAACCACTTCTCTTCAAACTTAGACCTCATCGTTTGAGTTTTGTGATATCACATGAGATCCATACCCTTCTTATTTTGAATGTATGTAGACCTTGTTTATCAACTTGAGTCGTTAGTATATGACATATGAAGACTATGTGCGTCGGTTTTTCATTTTTTTGATAATTTTTTAATTTATTATGCTTATTTCAAATTCGGTCAAACCTAAGTTTGACAAACATTTAAACAAGTTTTTGACATGAAAATTGAAAACTAAGCATCGATCCTTCTTAGTCACTCCAAAATGAAACTTGGACACTATCAAACTTTTCAAAACCCCGTTGAGTGCCTCCAAACCCCATTTGAACAATGACCGTCGATTTAACCCTAGCGCTGAACTGCAGCCGTTTGATCGTCCTCTAGAAGGAATCTGGCAGACTCGGGGCGATCCGCGAGAGGCTCATTCTGCGATCTGATTGGCTGTAACCCGTGTGAGAAGCTCATTCTGCACAACCCGTTCGATGTGTTTCAAATGAGCTCCAAAGGTAGGGTAAACGGCCCCATTTCTAAGCAAAAAGGGTTGGTGGACTCGCACCGCCGCATGTGACAGTTACACGCTCACCGCGGATCCACCATTTGCCTCCTCTTCACAGACAGGGCATCCATCCTCTTTGGACGATCTTCTTCTTCCTCCTCCTTCCTCTTCCTTCCTCTTCTTCCTCTCCGGCGACGAAGGGCAGCAGCAATGGCGAGCTCCTCCAGTTCAACCCTTCGCCCCGTTTGGCCAAGGCAGCCTGAGGTGCCGTTGCCGTCATGTCCTAAATGCTCACGCACGGATGCACTGGAACGTTTGACTAGTAAGAAGGAGAATGCCAACAAGGGGCGCGAGTATTTGAAATGCCGGAGCCTACCACATAACGTAAAGATCTTTCTCTCGCATCCTTTTGCTTTGATTTCTTCAGTGTTTTCAATTTCTTGGTCAGATATGGGATTTAGGGTTCAAGTTGACTTTTTCAGGAGTTGGAACCATGCGGCCATTTTCAGTGGTTGGATGTATACGTTATGCAGCTTAGACGGGATGGAAGGTTGCCGCGCGACCTTCCTCTGCCGTCTGATATGGAGATTGAGCCCTCTGCTCCGCCGATGGGCATCGTTGCTCCGCCGATGGGGTCTGACATGGTTGCTCCTCCGATGGGGCTTGAGGAAGTGAGAGGCGAACTGAAGAAGTTGAACAAGAACTTAAGGCAGATGAATGATATGAAGAAGCAGGCTAATCTGATAGCTGCAGGATTTTATCTCTGTATAGTTGCTCTAGGATTTGTTTATCTGCTGAGTGTCAGTCGTAGTTAATTAATGCGATGTAAGCATAATTAATGCAATGTATCTGCTGATCGTCTCATTTGGACCAACCGCTTATTACTAATCATCTCTACCGAAACTATCTACAGTTTTAGGGGCAGATCTATACACCAACACGTATTTTACACTAAAAATTGCTTATATTTTTGGGACAAATGACTAATCATCCATACCGAAATTATCTACTATTTTAAGGGCAGATCTATAAACCAACACGTATTTTACACCAGAAATTGCTTATATTTTTTGGGACAAATGACTAATCATCCGTACCAAAACTATCTACTATTTTAAGGGCAGATCTATAAACCAACACGTATTTTACACCAGAAATTGCTTATATTTTTTGGGACAAATGACTAATCATCCGTACCAAAACTATCTACAATTTTAGGGGCGGATCTATACAGCAACACGTATTTTACACCAGAAATTGCTTATATTTGTTGGGACAAATGACTAATCATCCGTAAAAGCATTGAAAGAAGATGGTCCGGGCCCGGTTAAACCCTGCTCATTTCAATGCTTTACAATAGCCTTGGAATGTTGTGGTATATAAAGAGGTCGCGCACACAGCCAACTAGCGAGGTGGGACTGAAAATCAACTCAACAACACAGCGGGAGACGTGGTAAGTTTGAGCCGCGCCGCACACAAGCCGACCCCAGGAAATCCCAAACGAGCCATGCCAGGCTGACCCCACCAGTCAAGCCACGTGACGGTTGACTAGAGGGCAACGGAGCGTTTGGCCGATTTCCGAGCCAAACGGGGCACAGACGAGAGAAACTACGCGGGTATGGCACAGACTGATAAACTAGAGCCAACCAGGGCACAGAAGCAATTGTCCCAAACATAAATGCCCAGGCACCTCTGAGTTTCAAGAGAAGACTAGAAATAAAGATATCAAAGATAAGAGCATCAAAATTATACCGCAGTTAACAGTATTCTGGGACAAGCACATTACACTAAGAATGACAACTATGCTCTCAAGAAGGTGCTCAAAGAATGATGGTGACTCAACAATAAAGTAAAAGATATGCCCTTCATTGAGGGAAGCAGGGATTTAACATGTGCTAGAGCATTCATTATTTTGAAAACAGAGGTAAAATTGTTTTTGAGTGGTGGTTGTTCCGTCAACGAATGGCAATAGAGTTCTTGTTATCTTTCATACTAAGCAAGTTGAGAGCGGTTCCGAAATTTTTAAAACAAGCATTTATAATATGCATCCTTATATTCATTTGTTTTGATAACTTGACACTCCTCCCAACCTTTGCTTTCACAAACCATGGCTAACCGAATCCTCGGGTGCCCACAATTCAATCTCAATCCATGGAGGAGTGTCTATTTTATTTTCTCAAATCTTTTGATATTATAGTGGTCTAACCAGCTCTTTGCAAAATTAATGACGAGCAGATGAAGCATGCAAGTCGGTTACTTAATTAGTATGGAAGATAACAAGTCCAACTACTACTTCCTCATGAGCTCGAAACAGTGGCACAAATTGGGAAATATTTTGAAGGTTTTAAAAGGTAGCACATGCAAATTTACTTGAATGGTTTGAAATGCCATACATAGGTGTTTATGGTGGACTCTTTGGGAATAACTTGAATTTCAGGGATTTGGAAGCACAAGCATTTTCAGCTTAGTACAAGCGGAGGCTAGCAATAGACAAGGGAGCGACAATTCAAGAGAGCGATAGCCGTCATAATCATGCTTGCGACAAAATAAAATTAACGGAGGCATAAAAATGATACTAGAACTCTGACGCAAAATAGATCATCGGGGCTTAATTGACTTTTTGTTTTCAGTCATAACATGTGTAAGCATGTGCCAAGTCGATTCAAATGAATTATTCAGAGGAGGATATCACAATGTCATATTCTACTATGAACAGAACAATGCAAGCAAACATCTATGAAGCATGTTGTCCACCATTAATAAATTGGGACTGATCATAAGAGAACATGAACTACTAAGCATCCACCAATAGACATATACCGTATGCGAACCATCTAAGCATGCTCACATAAATGAGTATATGTACAAAAATGAAAACAAATAGAGTTCATTACCAGCCTCTTACCCAACTCGAATTGTCATAGATCATCATTATTGCCTTTTCACTTGTGTGCTTCGAAAGATATGAAATAATAACACAGCTCCACGCATCAATGGATGGTAATAATCTCTGAAACAAACTATACAAAGCCAAAGAGAAACAACAAATATTTTTGGGTTTTCGGATTTAGAAACCGAAAACAGAACAGCCTGTGAAGATGAATTTTTTCGAGGACCTTAACATGCCCAGATCAGAAAACTCAAAACTAATGAAAGTTGCGTACATATCTGGGGAACATGCACACGAAATTTCAGGTCATTCTGATTTTTCTGTGAATAGTTATGAATTAAACGGTGGACAGTAGAAATCTGTCCCTGCGCGAAACAGCAACAACAAAGCAAAATATTTTTGTGTTTTCGCATATGGAACCGAACTAAATACTAAGCATACTAATACTAGATACTACAGCAAACTAGCAAGAGAAATAACAGAAATATTTTTGGTCTTTTTGAGTTTTAAGAAAGTAATGCAAAGCATGAACAAATAAAAGAAAGAACGAAAGCGAAAACGAAAACATGGATATACAAAGTACCGAATGATAATGATATGTAGATGAGTGTGCTATCGGTATACCTTCCCCCCAAGCTTAGGCTTTTGGACTAAGTGGAGATCAACCCCATGGTGTCCAACCCTGGGCTTCATCTTGGTATGTTGAGGAGCCCTTCCCATAGTACGAGCTCGAAGACGCCCCGGTATAATGCGAGGTGTAGTCCGTGGTGTAGTCCTCCTCGGGTACATCTTGGACGAGGTGCTGCCCATAGAAACCTTGCACGCTCAGCTTCTCGTCCAACTCCACCTTTGTGATCGACCACGGCCTCCTGTCAAGATCAAACAAACCAGGCTGGGGCAAAGGGACCTCCTCTCGTCCGTGTCAGCAAATACCATCCTATACACAAGATGGTCCATAGTAGAGCTAAGGGTAACAAATTGGTGACCTTTCATTGCATCAAGGTCAAGTTTACAGGGAGCAAGTAATTCATCATTTGGATCAATGTGAAGTTCTAGATGTGCAACAATACGAGAGGCTATGATACCCCCATAAATGGGTCCCTTAGCGGACAAACGGCGAGCAATAAGAGCACCAAGATTATATGTAGTACTGTTGGTAAGTGCAGCATTAAGAAAAGCAAGATGGAGATGTGAAATGTTACTAGTGTTTTCCCTACCAAGCACACTAGTACAAAGATAGTAAATAAAATACTTAATGGCAGGGTATTGGATGCTCCTTATCTTGCCGCATTGTGCACGGCGGGTGTCATCATTTGTCACCTCGCGGTAGAGCTGCGTCAACTCTCGTGGCTCCCCTTGGATCCTCTTGGTTATTCCTTGTTGTGCAATACCTATTACATCACAAAACTTGCGCAAAGGCATGGTGATAGGCCTGTCATAAATCTTAAAAGAGATAGTTGGGTTGAACGTTCTGTTATGAAAATCAAAGCTCTCAACAAAAACCTTGGTGAGCCTGACATATTGTGGACTCTCGTCCATCATATATGTGGTCAAGCCCACCCTCTGCACAAGAAGCAAGAAATCATCAAGTAATCCTGCAGCACGCAAAAAGTCAGTACATGGGAAAGAAGATGAGTTTGGAAACCCATCATCCCTCTCTTCTCCGATGCCCGGTGCCAAGATTTCTTCATTGTAGGATTGCCTAATGCGAGTGGTTGATCTTGAGGGCCTTGATACCATAGGCACATCACTCTCAAAGACCTCTCCAAAGGTGTGGTTGTACATTTTCCTTTTCTGAAATTTTTAACCAATGTCATAAAAATTGATTTTTAACCAACTAAATGAAGGAGAACTACTATAGTGACTTGCTAGAGGCTTAAGCATGCATCAAAGCTAGTTATTCGAACTTGAAACAAGCATTCAAACTCACTAAACATGGCATCTACAGCAGCAAAATACTCAATATATAATTCACTAAACAAAATTCTATTTGGATGAGCGGAGGAGTCACATACCGGAGAGCAAATACCCCAAATCTCAGCAGCAAAGATGGGCTGAGGAAGGAGATCGAAAATCCGAGGGCAAGAACACGATTTTTTCCGAATGTGGGAGTGTTTGGTCGGGAGAGAGGAAGGCATGGGAGGAAGGAGAGTAAGTGGGGGGCCATGTGGGCCCCACACCATGTGCTGGCGCGGCCCAAGGGCTGCCGCGCCACCATGTGGTGTGGGGGCCCTGTGGGTCCCCCAGGCCACTCTCTGGTCCTCCCAGGTCCCTCTCAGAAAAATAGGAATTTTGACATAAATTTTTTAAAATTCTGAGAATTTTGATTTCTGGGCATTTTCTGGATTTTAAGATATTAAATCTAATGCATGAAAATTATTTCTCAAATCATATCCAATTAAAAACTATGCAAACCAAGTAGTATTAAAGTACGTAAAGTTAAGAAGAGAAGAAAAATGTTGTGTAGCACTTTCACGCACTTAAAACATATTTGTTAGCAAGGTTGATCAAGTCTTGCCACCAAATAAATTTTAGATGACATAAAAGGATTCAAACATTGTGAAACACTCATGTTACCTTATAGGGTATTGATATGGATCCAATAACAAGAGTTTTGAATTCTTCTTTATAAGGGAAATCAATACTTCCCACTTTGATGGACTTCACATTAGTAATTGTATTAACTCCAGGCATTTTATCCATTTTCTTGGGGAAATAAACAGTATGTTCCTTGTCATTCACATTGATAGTTACTTTTCCTTTATTGCAATCAATAACAGCCCCTGCAGTGTTTAGAAAAGGTCTCCCAAGAATAATAGACATATTATCATCTTCAGGCATTTCAAGCACAACAAAGTCAGTCATGATTAAACAATTATTAGCCACTTGAACAGGAACATCCTCACAAATACCAACAGGAATAGCAGTAGATTTATCAGCCATTTGCAAAGATATATCAGTAGGTATCAATTTATCAAGGTAAAGTCTCTTGTAAAGAGAGAAAGGCATAACACTAACTCCTGCTCCCAAGTCACATAGAGCAGTTCTAACATAATTATTTCTGATAGAGCAAGGAATGGTTGGTATACCTGGATCACCCAGCTTCTTTGGAACCTCGCCATTGAAAGAGTAATTAGCAAGCATAGTAGATATTTCCTCATTAGGAATTTTCCTTTTGTTAGACACAATATCTTTCATATATTTTGAATAAGGAGGCAATTTAATAGCATCAGTCAAAAGAATTTGTAAGAACAAAGATTTCATCCATTCACAAAATTTATTATAATGTTCTTGTTCTTTCGTTTTAAGTTTCTTACCAGGGAAAGGCATTTGTTTTTGAACCCAAGGCTCTCTTTCACTACCATGTTTCTTAGTAATGAAATCTTCCTTATTGTACTTCTCATTTTTATTTAGCTTTTCTGGTTCCTCTTCTAATTCTTCTTTATTGGAATCATTATTATTATCATTGTTATTAGAATTATCATTGTTGTGTTCATTACCACTTTCAGTTTCAGCATCAGAAATAGATATACTATTGGGATCATTAACAGGTTCAGAGGATTCTACAACAGTTTTATGTTTCTTCTTCTTTTTCTTAGAAGGAGCACTAGGTTCCTTAACTCGTTGAGAATCTTGTTCAATTCTTTTAGAATGTCCCTCAGGATATAAAGGATCTTGAGTTGATTTACCACCTCTAGTTGTTACTTCACAAACATGTTTTTCTTTAGCTATAGAGGCATTTACTAACAATTCTTTTTGCACTTTAGTAAGTTGATCACTTTGAGTTTGAACCATATGAAAATGTTTAGTGAGTATTTTAACATCATTGGAGGTTCTATCAACAACATCTTGCAAGTTACTAATAGCTCGCGAATTTTCCATTAAATGATTTTCTATACTCATATTAAAGTTACTTTGCTTAGCAATAAAAGTATCAAATTCATCTAAGCATTGAGCAGGAGGTTTAAAATAAGGAATATCTCTATCATCAAACCTTTGGAGAGAGTGTACCTCAATTAATGGTGTAGGAGGGATTGGCTTACATAAGTCTTCTATAGGAGGTAAGTTCTTCACATCTTCAGCTTTAATACCCTTCTCCTTAAGAGATTTCTTGGCCTCCTTCATCACTTCATCATTTAATTCAATAATACCCCTCTTCTTCGGTGTGGGTGTAGGTGTTGGAGTAGGTTCAGGAATATCCCAATCATCATGATTCTTGCATATTTTAGCTAATAATTCCTCAGCTTCTTCGGGAGTCCTTTTCCTGAAAACACAACTAGCAAAACTATCCAGGTATGACCTAGATTTAGCAGTTAGTCCACTATAAAATATATCAAGTAGATCATTTTTCTCCAAATCATGATTCGGCTGGCCTCTTAATATGGAGCAAAAATGTGTCCAAGCCTTAGGCAATTTCTCATCCTATTCTTGATTAAAATTATAAATTCTCAACAAAGCATCATGTTGAGCACTAGCAGGAAAGTATTTCTGAAAGAAAGTATCAAGCAAACCCTTGGGACTAGTAATGGAACCAGGAGACAAATTATTATACCAAGTTTTAGCTTCTCCTTTTAATGAGAAAGGAAATATTTTAGTAACAAAGTAAGTGCGCATTTTTATGTCTTCAGAAAACATACCACTTAAATTAGAGAGTCCATTCATATGTTCTACAGCACTTTCATTTTCAGTTCCACAAAAAGGTTCTCTTTCAACAATAGCTATGTGAGCCAAGTCAACAGAGAAATCATAATCTTTATCTTTAATGTTTATGGGAGATGTAGCAAATTTAGCATCAGGAGACAATTTATATTTAACACCACGTTTTTCAAAAAGGCTTTTCATAGCACTAGCATCTTTAGTAGCATTTATCTCATCATCAAGTTCAACATAAGTTTCATCAGGATCATCAATATTATTTGTAAACTCAGGTGAATTAACAGGTGTTTCAGCATCTTCATTAGGAATTTCAGCATTTTCAAATTGTTTAGATCTAGCAATTGTAGCATCTAAAAAGGGACCTAATGAACCAGTATCATCAAGAACAGTAGAAGCATCATCATAAGTAATTTCAGATTCAGCGGGAGTAACAGTGCAAGAAGCCTGAGGTGGTGTAACAAGCTTACTTAAGTCAGACGGTGAATCAAGAGCAGCAGCGGAACTCAGAGTTGTACCTTTTCTCGTAGTGGATGGTATGATGGGAAATTTCTTATCACCGGGTCTTCCCATGATGAATGAATTCCAGAGAGCAATATCACACTCAGGTGAACTTATAAATAAAGCTATGCTCCGCGGCAACGGCGCCAGAAAATAGTCTTGATAACCCACAAGTATAGGGGATCGCAACAGTCTTCGAGGGAAGTAAAACCCAAATTTATTGATTCGACACAAGGGGAGCCAAAGAATATTTATAAGCCTTAACAGCGGAGTTGTCAATTCAGCTGCACCTGTGAATAGACTTGCTCGAGACAGATTATCAGTAGCAACAGTTTTATAGCAATGACAGTTGTGATATAACAGCAGCAGTAGAATAAAAACAGTGGTGATGAGTATAGTAGACAGCAGGATTAAAATACTGTAGGCAAAGGGACGGATAAACGGGCGTTGCATGGATGAGATACTTCATATAATAATCAAGTCATGGGCATTTGCAGATAAATAAGATAAAGCATCCAAGTATTTATTAACCATAGGCATGTGTTCCAATTTAGTTGTACGTGCTCGCAATAAGAAACTTGCACATCATCTTTTGTCCTACCAGCCCGTTTGCAGCGGGGCCTCAAGGGAAACTACTGGTAATTAAGGTACTTCTTTTAATAAAGTACCGGAGCAAAGCATTAACACTCCGTGAACACATGTGATCCTCACATCACAGCCATTCCCCTCGGCTGTCCCAATTATTGTCACTTTGGGACCTCGGGTTCCGGACAGCAATATGTGTATACAACTCATAGATATGATCTTAAAACAATAATTATCTTCATGATACAATAACATGTTCAGATCTGAAATCATGGCACTTGGGCCCTAGTGTCAAGCATTAAGCATAACAAGTTGCAACAATGACATAAAACACCGATAACGGATACTAGGCACCATGACCTAATGATATTACAGCTATTACATGAACGATCTCATCCAATCCCTACCATCCCCTCAAGCCTACAGCGGTGGATTACTCACACATGGATGGGGGAAACATGGATGGTTGATGGAGAAGTGGTGGCGATGACGATGGCGATGATCTCCTTCGATTCCCCGTCCCGGCGGAGTGCCGGAACAGGAACTTCTGGTCCCCGAATTGAGTTTCAAGGTGGCGGCGGCGCTCCGATGGGTTTCTGGGGGAAAACTCTTCGTGCCCGTGTTTTTTAGATCAGGAGGGGCTAAATAGTCGAGAGGGGGGCGCGAGGGGGTGGCCGAGTCGGCCACACCCCCTCTTGGCGCAGCAGGGGGCCCACCCGCGCGAGCAAGGGGTGTGGGCGCCCTGTTGGCCCCCCTCTTCTCTCCTTCTGGCTCCAGGACTCTTCGGGCAAAATAGGCACTTCTATGATTTTTCTGGTATTTTTCCTAAAAGTTGATTTCCTGCACAAAAATGAGACACCAGGGTAATTCTGCTGAAAACAGCGTTAGTCCGTGTTAGTTGCATTCAAAACACGCAAATTAGAGGTAAAACAATAACAAAAGTGTTCGGGAAAGTAGATACGTTTTGGACGTATCAGCAGTTTCCTTGGCCGCGCGGGCACCTGAGGTGGGGCCCTCGGGGCTCCACCGCCTTCGCCCCTTCGCCTATTTAATCCCCCCGAAAACCTAAGGCAAACAACTCGAACACTTTTCCACTTTTCCTCACGGAGCCGCCGCCGTCGTCAACCCTAGTTCGGGAGGGTTCAGAACCTGCTCCCGGCACCCTGTCGGAGAGGGGAATCATCACCGGAGGGCTCTACATCACCATGCCCGCCTCCGGACTGATGCGTGAGTAGTTCATCCTTGGACTACGGGTCCATAGCAGTAGCTAGATGGTTGTCTTCTCCTTTTGTGCCATCATGTTTAGATCTTGTGAGCTGCCTATCATGATCAAGATCATCTTTATGTAATGCTACATGTTGTGTTTGCTGGGATCCAATGAATATTGAATACTTTGTCATTGCTTCATAATATATCATGTTGTGTGTTGTTTATGATCTTGCATGCTCTCTGTTGCTAGTAGTTGCTCTGGCCAAGTAAATGCTTGTGACTCCAAGAGGGAGTATTTATGCTCGATAGTGGGTTCATGTCTCTATTTAATCTGGGGCAGTGACAGAAAGCTCTAAGGTTGTAGACGTACTGTTGCTACTAGGGATAAAACAGTAGTACTTTATCTAAGGATGATGTTACTTACTTACTTTACACACTTTGCCTAATGCAATAATCTGTTGCTTGCAACTTAATACTGAAAGGGTTGCGGACGCTAACCGGAAGGTGGATTATTAGTCATAGATGCGGTTGGAACGGTCTATGTATATTGTTGTAATGCCCAAATGAATCTCACACTAGACATCATGACATTAGTATATGCATCATTATGCAGCTCTTTATTCTGTCAATTGCCCAGCTGTAATTTGTTTACCCGCATGTATGTTATTATTATTATTTATGGAGAGACACCACTAGTGAACTGTGGACCCCGGTCCTTTTCTTTAAACTTATAATACAACCAACTGCAAACTGTTACTTTCATTCTCTGCAAACAAACATCATTTTCCACACCATACGGTTAATCTCTTTGTTACAGCAAGCCGGTGAGATTGACAACCTCACTGTTGAGTCGGGGCAAAGTTTTTTGATTGTGTTGTGCAGGCTCCACCTTCACCAAGCAATTCCTGGCGCCATTGCAAAGGGGAGAACTTCATACGTGTTCTTCATCTCCTACTGGTTCGATAACCTTGGTTTCATCACTGAGGGAAATTTGCTGATGCACTACTTCACACCTTCCTCTTGGGGTTTTCCAACTCCTCACACCCGTGAGCATCAAGCATTTTTCTGGCGCCGTTGCCGGGGAGCTGAAGCACGTCTTCAAGGGGAGTCTCTCACTTCCCAATCTCTTTACTTTGTTTTTGTCTTGCATTTTATTTACTTTATTATTGTCTTGTTTGCTTAATATCAAAAATACAAAAAAAAATTAGTTACTTGCATTGTTATTTTTATTTCGGTTTGCATATTTTATTTTCAGTTTTGCATTTTGTGTTGCATTTGTTATTTCGGTTTGTTATTATGTCTAGTTCTTTACTTGATATCAATGTCTACTCTCTTTGAAACAAAATCTTATTGGCTAAGTGGGTTCACGAAGGAACAACAAAATTATTATAAGGAATACCGCTTGTCACAAAAAGGGAAATATTTATGGGAACAAATAAATAGATTGAATTATTTTGCTAAGAACTTGTGTTCTACATATGATGAATCCTACTGCTTTAATGAATCTTTTTGTTGTAGAAGGCATAAACACCTACCTTTCCAATGTGATTATAATGATAATGAAACCTTGGCTGCTTATGCTAAAGGAAACTATGACTTTGGTAATCTTGAACAAATTGAAGAATTTGTTGTTTTTAAGGGTGCCTATGAAATTGCTGGTTATATTCAAAATGATGATGCTCCTTGTAAAACTGAGAATTATGCTATACTTGGTTACTGTCTTGAGTATTATAATGATAATCCTTATATTGCTGAATTTCTTGAGAAAAGACATCCTCAAATAGAAGAAACCGTTGTCTTGCAGGAACCTGTAGATGAAGAAATTGCTGAACCTGAAAGCTCATTAGATGATAAAGAGGAGGAGAGTGAATAACAAAAGGAGGATCTACCTCCTAAAGATAGTAACTCTTTAACTCTTACATTATTTGATTGCCCTCCATGCGTGCCTAAGGAGGAAGTGTGCTATATTGTTGAATGTCATGAATCTATTGAAATATCTACTTTTGATAAATTTGAAAAAAGCATGTTCCTTGACTCAAATAAAATGGAAATAACAGAAATTAAAAATGTGGTCCCTAATGTTATATATGATAATGCTTTAGATGATGGTCCTATGCTTATCAATAATCCTCTATGTATAGAAGTTATTACTTATTTATGTTAGGATAAAAATGATATAATTGCTGCTTGTAATGGTACTCTTACTCATGAGAGTCCTACTTTGTTCTTGAATTCTCCTAATTACACCATGGAGGAGAAATTTTCTTATGTTGAGAGATACTTATGTGGTTTGCAATTGTCTCTAGTTCCAAATCTTTGTTGCAACCATGATCTTAAACTTGATATTGATCTTAGTAACTATTTTGAAAGAGGAAAGCATGCTAATGAATTTCAAAATAAATTTAATGATCCTCTTTATGTGCCTATACTATCTAAGTTGAATGATTCTTGTGGTTATATGGTTGAGTTTATTTCTACTACTGAAAATTATTATGAGAGAGGAGAATATGGTTGTAAAAGTTTTCATGGTACTAAAACACCTCTCTATATGGTAAAAGTTTTGAAGTTACTCTTGTTTTATCTTCGTAAGCTTGTCACTTTGTTCTTTGTGAATATATTTGTGTACAAGATTCCTATGCATAGGAAGTGGGTTAGACTTAAATGTGTTTTGAATTTGCTTCTTGATGCTCCTTTTGCTTCATTTTCTATCTTCATGAGAGTATCATTAGAACTACCAAGCCTAGCTAAAAGGCATTAAAGACAGCGCTTTTGGGAGGCAACCCATTATCTTTTATTTTCAGCTTTAGTCAAGGAACATGCCTACCTCTGTAGAAATTCCTTTGTATCTTTATTTTATTGCATAGTTGTGCCAAGTTAAGTCTCTAGTGGAAAGTTGATGCTAGAATTGGATATCTGCGCGGGAACAGTTTTTCGGCTGTCCACCGTTTAATTCGTCAGAATTCACAGAAAAATGAAAATGACCTGGGATTTTTTGTGCGTGATCCTCAGATATATATGCAACTTTCATTAGTTTTGAGTTTTCTGATTTGAGCAAGTTAAGTGACTCAAAAAAACTCGTCTTTACGGACTGTTCTGTTTTTGACAGATTCTGCCATTTATTTTGCATTGGTTCTTTTGCTGTATTTGGATGGATCTTTTTGTTCCATAAAATTCCAGTAGCTGTAGCTAATGTCCAGTACCATGATAATGATTGTCTCCATGCAGAATATGAGAATTTTTGATTATGCACTAACCCTCTAATGAAGTCTACTTTGAGTTTGGTGTGGAGGAAGTTTTCAAGGATCAAGAGAGAGGATGATATGATGTGATCAATAAGATGTAAGAGCCTAAGCTTGGGGATGCCCCCGTGGGTCACCCAGGCATATTTCAAGAAGACTCAAGCGTCAAAGCTTGGGGATGCCCAAGGCATCCCCTTCTTCATCAACAACTTATCAGGTTATCTCTAGTGAAACTATATTTTAATTCGGCCACATCTTATGTGCTTTACTTGGAGCGTCTGTTTGTTTTTGTTTTTGCTTTTGTTATTTTTGTTTTCTGAATAAAATGGATCCTAGCATTCTTGTGTGGGAGAGAGACACGCTCCGCTTTTTCTTTTGAATACTCCTATTCTTCACTTATACTTGTTGAGTATTCTTCTATAGCTATTGCAATACTTTCAGCTCTTGTTTTTCATGCATCTCTTGTTCAGAGCTGTTAGTTCTCATATGTTATACTCTCTTGCTTCATTGTTAAATACTTGGAGAGTTTATGTTTAAATAAGTTGATTGGTGTTTGGTTAGGAACAGAAAATGTTAAATGTGCTAGATGGTATAACTAAATGATACATAATCTTGTAGATCATTAAATTGTGTCACTTGAATCATTGATGTTGTTTTGAGATATTAATATGCTTAATGGTAAACATGATGGTTTAGTAAGGTGGAATGATTAATGGTTGGTCTAGAAAACTTGAAGCTGTGCCACACTTAAATTTCCAGTTGATAGCATAATGAAATATGACTCCTAATGTTAAAAGCAACCGTAATGACTTTGTGTTATGCGCTACGGTCGGGGTCCCAACAGTGACTTGTTAATTTGCCACAGTCCCTCGTGGAGTGATTTTCATTATGCCTTGTAAGATCATATTTCTATTTGGAATCCTTTTTCTTGTGAGTTCTAAAGCTGCGGTTTTCATGGCACTTCCACCTCCATATTTGCTAGCCTCTTCGGTACTTTGCATTGCCCTTTCTCACGTTGAGAGTTGGTGCATACTTCGCGGGTACATCCAAAACTCGTGGGAGATCTTCATCATGTTCTCCTACACATAAGCCAAATATCTTCCTCAAAACATCCACCATACCTACCTACTACAGCATTTCCATAGCTGTTCCGAGATACACTGCCATGCAACTTTCATCTTACATTACATAACTTGTTGTCATTTATCATTTATATATTGCTTTGCATGATTCTATACAGCTGATGTGTGGTTTTACCCATGTTACGCTAGATCATTGCATATCCTGCTACACTGGCAGAGGCACCGTTTCATACACCATGTTTTATCCATTATGAGATCCTTGTATCAAAAGTGTGTTGTCATGATAGAATGTTTGCCCCTAAAAGTGAAAAGAGCCATGGAGGCCATCGAAAAGAGAAACAGAAAAATACAAAAAAAAATGGAAAAATAGAAAAAAAAGAAAAGAAAAAAAAGAATAAAAAGGGGGCAACATTACTACTCTTTATCCACACTTTTGCTCATGTTATAGCACCTATATTATTCATAGTCATCATTTGTGCTCATGTTTAGCACCTATACTCCATATGAGAGAGTTTTCATGTTTTACTTGTATAACTATGTGGGGAACTTTACACTATAGAACTTGGCTTGTATATTCCAATGATGAGCCTCCTCAAAAGTGCTCTAGGTCTTCATGAGCAAGCAAGTTAGATGCACCCCCACTAGTTCCATTGGAGAGCTTTCATACACTTATAGCTCTATGTGCATCCGTTGTGTGGCAATCACTACTCCTTGCATAGCTTCGATTATAAGACTTCCTCTTGTCTAATGATCACTTTCAGCTTTGTGAGACTTTCTTCTGTTGGCCTTCCAAACCCCCATTAACATTCTCTTAGCCACAACATCCTGGTGCCAGGAACCAACGCTGAACACTTGCTTGTTTTTGTGTGAACAAATAGAGAAATGATCTTCTATGTGCATATTGCTATTACTTGACTTGATCCTTTCACAAAGTTGTCATGATTGTTTGTTTCATTAGATGATTATATTGTTGTGCTTGAAGCTTAAATCATCTTTAATATCTACTTTGCACGGTTGATTGTTCTCTATTACTGATTCATTGCAAGTTTTGCTTTGTTATGCCTACTTGTTTATTCATTACTCATTTGATATCAATATAAACTACAGCTTTTATTCATTTGATCTCAACTTACATGCATTACATTATTATTTGATCAAGATTGTGTGAAAGCATGTCACTCCAGAAATTATTTGTTATCGTTTTACCTACTCGAGGATGAGTAGAACTAAGCTTGGGGATGCTTGATACGTCTCAAACGTATCTATAATTTCTTATGTTTCATGCTTATATTATACCAATTGCCTACATGTTTTATACACATTTTATATTGTTTTATGCATTTTCTGGAACTAACCTATTGACAAGATGCCACAGTGCCAGTTCCCTGTTTTCTGCTGTTTTTGGTTTCAGAAATCCACTTAAGGAAATATTATCGGAATTGGACAATTTTTATACCGAAGATCTTAGAATTCCAGACACGTTCCAGAAGTCCGAGGGGGAAAAGGAGACGGGCACCGAGGCGCCCACCTCAAGGGGTGGCGCGGCAACTTCCTTGGTCGCGCGGGCACCTGAGGTGGGGCCCTCGGGGCTCCACCGCCTTCGCCCCTTCGCCTATTTAATCCCCCCGAAAACCTAAGGCAAACAACCGAACACTTTTCCACTTTTCCTCACGGAGCCGCCGCCGTCGTCAACCCTAGTTCGGGAGGGTTCAGAACCTGCTCCCGGCACCCTGCCGGAGAGGGGAATCATCACCGGAGGGCTCTACATCACCATGCCCGCCTCCAGACTGATGCGTGAGTAGTTCATCCTTGGACTACGGGTCCATAGCAGTAGCTAGATGGTTGTCTTCTCCTTTTGTGCCATCATGTTTAGATCTTGTGAGCTGCCTATCATGATCAAGATCATCTTTATGTAATGCTACATGTTGTGTTTGCAGGGATCCGATGAATATTGAATACTTTGTCATTGTTTCATAATATATCATGTTGTGTGTTGTTTATGATCTTGCATGCTCTCCGTTGCTAGTAGTTGCTCTGGCCAAGTAAATGCTTGTGACTCCAAGAGGGAGTATTTATGCTCGATAGTGGGTTCATGTCTCTATTTAATCTGAGGCAGTGAGAGAAAGCTCTAAGGTTGTAGATGTACTGTTGCTACTAGGGATAAAACAGTAGTACTTTATCTAAGGATGATGTTACTTACTTACTTTACACACTTTTCCTAATGCAATAATCTGTTGCTTGCAACTTAATACTGAAAGGGGTGCGGACGCTAACCGGAAGGTGGATTATTAGTCATAGATGCGGTTGGAACGGTCTATGTATATTGTTGTAATGCCCAAATGAATCTCACACTAGACATCATGACATTAGTATATGCATCATTATGCAGCTCTTTATTCAGTCAATTGCCCAGCTGTAATTTGTTTACCCGCATGTATGTTATTATTATTATTTATGGAGAGACACCACTAGTGAACTGTGGACCCCGGTCCTTTTCTTTAAACTGATAATACAACCAACTACAAACTGTTACTTTCATTCTCTGCAAACAAATATCATTTTCCACACCATACGGTTAATCTCTTTGTTACAGCAAGCCGGTGAGATTGATAACCTCACTGTTGAGTTGGGGCAAAGTTTCTTGATTGTATTGTGCAGGCTCCACCTTCACCAAGCAATTCCTGGCGCCATTGCAAAGGGGAGACCTTCAGACGTGTTCTTCATCTCCTACTGGTTCGATAACCTTGGTTTCATCACTGAGGGAAATTTGCTGCTGCACTACTTAACACCTTCCTCTTGGGGTTTTCCAACTCCTCACACCCGTGAGCATCAGCTGCCTATCATGATCAAGATCATCTTTATGTAATGCTACATGTTGTGTTTGCTGGGATTCGATGAATATTGAGTACTATGTCATTTGCTTCATAATATATTATGTGTGTGTTATTTATGATCTTGCATGCTCTCCGTTGCTAGTACATGCTCTGGCCAAGTAGATGCTTCTGACTCCAAGAGGGGGTATTTATGCTCAATAGTGGGTTCATGTCTTCATTTAATCTGGGGGAGTGACAGCAACCTCTAAGATTGTGAATGTACTGTTGCTACTAGGGATAAAACAGTAGTTCTTTTTCTAAAGATAATTGTGCTACTTACATTACACACTTTGCCTAATGCAATAATCTGTTGCTTGCAACTTAATACTGAAAGGTGTGCGGATGCTATCCGGAAGGTGGATTATTAGTCATAGATGCAGTTGGATAACGGTCTATGTATCATGTTGTGATGCCCAAATGAATCTCATACTAGACACCATGACTATAGTATATGCCTCATTATGAAGTTCTTTATTTTGTCAATTGCCCAGCTGTAATTTGTTTACCCGCATGTATGCTATTATTTATTTATGGAGAGACACCACTAGTGAACTATGGACCCCGGTCCTTTTCTTTACATTGATAATACAACCTACTGCAAACTGTTACTTTCATTCTCTGCAAACAAACATCATTTTCCACACTATACGTCTAATCCTTTGTTACAGCAAGCCAGTGAGATTGACAACCTCACTTTTGAGTTGGGGCAAAGTATCTTGGTTGTGTTGTGTGCAGGTCTCTAGTCAGCTACACGCCAAGCTCTTTTCTGGCGCCGTTGACACCTTCAGAAGAGTCTTCATCTCCTACTGGTTCGATAACCTTGGTTTCATAACTGAGGGAAATTTGCTGTTGCACTACTTCACACCTTCCTCTTGGGGTTTCCCAACAACACCATCGTGTGCATCAGTTGTCGATATGAAATATTAATGAGAAGTTTTAACATTTACTTTTTGCACACCTTATTTTAGTTTGCAACTTCTATTATGTGATTGATCTTGTTATTAGTATTGGTATCACTTTGGGAGCACATAGTAAATCTTTTGGTTTTGGCAAACTTAGCATTGGTCAGTAGCTACAATACTTTGAGACTTAAGTGGAGAAAAATAAGTACATGTAGATACAGTATTCAATGATCTTTCTCACTTGTAGCTCATAGGCTTAGTATTCACAAATTAAAATTGTTTGTGCTTCCAAGGAAGATTGCATGATTGTTTTTACTACATGTATATTTGTTTGTATCACTCAACTCTTATGTTTGCTACACAACCTTGCTAGCCAAAAACTTGTATTGAGAGGGAATGCTTCTCATACATCCAAACCTTGAGCCAAAACTGAACGGGAGTTGACCACCTAGAGGGGGAGGGGGGGTGAATAGGTGGTGACCAATTTTTATTTCTTTTTTCAGTTTTAGGCTTGCGAAATGTAAGTTGTCTAGATGTGCTACTAAGTGAAGTAAGTGCTAGACGGTAAGTAAACAAAGCAAGAATGGTAAATAGATAATGCGGTAAAGGAGAGTGGAACGAGACAACCGTAGGAACACTCGGAGACGGCAATTTTATCCTGAGTTCCACCACATAGGTGTACGTCTTGTTGGAGGGGTGTGAGCAACCACAAAGGTTAGCTCAACGCCACAAAGGCCTCACCCTATTCTCCGGTGAATTCGACCACAAAGGTCCGAATCCACGCTTCCACTAAGGACTCCTTTAGGGCGGAGAAGGTCCCGTACAAATTCGTGAGGCACGCACCCACAACTGAATTGGGGGCTCTCACTAAGACCACAAAAAGGTCAATTCCACAAAGGATCCACAAACGAACAGGTAGCAACAAGGATGAATCTAGCTATCCACAAAGGAAACCCTAGATTCGTGGCCCCTCAAGATATAGAGGGGGAAAGTGAAATCCCTTCGGTGGCTATGTAGATCGGGGGCTTCTCCTTTGGATCTCCAAAGATCAACGAATTTGGTTGGCTAGATTGAGAGATCCATGAGAAATGAGCTTCAGCAGCAATGGGGGCGATTTGGATCTCAGAGCTCAAGCTCAAGGAAGAAGAAGACTTCTATTTATACCCTGGCCCAAAAAACTGGCCGTTGCTTCTTCTTCTCCTTCCGCAGGTGCGGTAGTACCGGCCGGAGTTCCGGTAGTACCGTCCCTGCGGAGCCTCAGTCAACGAAGAAAACTGTGTGGCCAGTACTACCGGGAAAAATAGCCCGGTACTACCGGCCGGAAGTGCCGGACACGCCTTTGGCAGTACCGCTGGATCCAGAGCCCTTCTCGAGCAAAAATGGTGCCCAGACAGTAGTACCGAGGAAAGCCCGGTAGTTCCGCAGGTGCGATACTACCGGATCAATCTCGGTACTACCGTTGGAACCAGAACCAAAACTGGCAAAGCTCTCTCCTCAGACAGTAGTACCGGATCAGGCCCGGAAGTACCGCGGGTGCGGTACTACCGGCCCTAGCCCCGGTACTACCGGTGGAGTCAGTGGCTAGAAGCCACAAAAGCTTGTCCAGACAGTAGTACCGGGACAAGCCCGGTAGTTCCGCGGTGCGGTACTACCGGCTCAAACCCCGGTACTACCGGCGGTTCCAGAGTCCAAACTGTTCGAAAAAGGATTCAGATAGTAGTACCGGACTTTGAAGTCCGGTACTACCGGATGACCTGCAAATGCTTAATTCACCTGAAAAACACTGAGAACACTTATCAGGCCTAACATTGTGTTGTCAACTAACTCCAAAACACATAGGAATGGAATGCACTTTCAAAAACCTTTGCCATCTGTGTCCACCATAATTACCTATTATGTGGTACTTTGCGCCACTCCAAGTAAATACTTCATGTGCTATCTTTATTCAAAATTATTATCTCTTATTTGTGTCACTGTTTATTAGCTAATAAGGAAGTATGTGGGTTACTCTATGTTTAACTTGTTAGATAGACTTTCATTTTTGGACTAGTGGCACATCCGCTTATCCATTAATATTGCAAAAAGAGCCGTCAAATGGGGTGCCTAGTCCCAATTAATTACAACTACAACTGTTTAATTCTCTTCACATGATTTACTTTGATTTATCAAAAAGAAAGTTCTAAAGTGTTATGCTATCTAAAAAATAGGCACTCCTCCATGGTTTGAGATTGATTGGAAGGCACCCGAGGATTCGGTTAGCCATGGATTGTGTAAGCATTGGTGGGGAGGAGTGCCAAACCAATTTATAAAATGTGCATGTGTAAACAAAAGAAAAGAGGGATGATAATGTCCTTCAATGGGAGACGCTCTTGAAAGTCTAGATAACATGGTAAATATAGTTTTCATTCACTATCATTCGTTGACAACGACATACATAGCTTAAAACTTACTTTTATACTCTCTATATGATTTCAAAAACCTATAAAAACTAAAAAGCTCTAGCACATGCTTGTATCTCTGCTTCCCTCTACGAAGGGCCTATCTTTTACTTTTATGTCGAGTCAGTAAACCTATATCCCTCTATCTCAAGCAAGCATTTGAGTTGTTGTGATTCAACCATCTATACATTTGTATTGTTAATCATGTCTTTTATTCTTCCTTGTTTAGCACAATGTTGTTATCTAATAGATATAACTTTGAAAGTCAGTACCTACTGTAACGAGCCTGTTTTGTAGAGTAAGTTCAATCTGTTCATTGTTCTCTGACCAAGAACGAAGTTTGCCAACACCAACTTGATTATCTCTATGCACCTTATTGTGATTTCCCTTTACTTGTTACAGTTAGCCTTCCCTTTTCTCCTTCAATGAATCTTATATTGAGGATCTTTCACAAATTTCACCATTGGAAAATAGTATTCTAATATCTAATTTTACTGAAAAGGAGGTGTTCGAAACTATTTCTCAAATGGAACATAATGAAGCTATGGGACCAGATAGGTTTCCAACGGAGTTCTACCAAAAACTCTAGGATGTCATCAAAGGTTATTTGATGGCTATGTTCTATCAACTTCAGTGTGGTGACTTTCCTCTTTTTAAGCTTAATTTTGGGTCAATTACCTTGTTGCTTAAAAAAGAAGAGGCAAGTAGAATTGAGCAATATGGACCGATTTGCCGTTTAAATGTCCATTTTAAGATATTTACAAAGGTTGGAACGAACCGGAGTATCGTCTATTGCCCATAAAGTAATTCGGCCTACAAACTTCCTTCCTTCAAGGTATAAATATTTTGGAAGAGGTAATTATTCTCCATGAGATTATCCAGAAAATACATAGGAAGAAAATGAATGGGTTCTTTATAAAATTGACTTTGAAAAGGCCTATGATAAAGTGAAGTGGTCATTTTTGCAACAAGCACTACGAATGAAGGGTTTAGTGTTTAGGTTATAGGGTTTTGATCCCAAGTGGTGTGAGTGGGTGGGTCATTTTGTACAAGGAGGAAGTGTGGGTTTTCGGGGTCAATGATGGCATTGGTCATTATGTTCAAATCCTCAAAGGACTTAGACAATTAGTTGCTTTCTAATAATATTTACAAGGTAAAACTTTGTCTCAGGTTGAGGCTAATGGCGGTTAAAGGTGAATTTTTTTCACGAGGAACCATTGATATAGGAAATGGCCTCCAAACTCGGTTCTGGGAAGATACATGGTTAGTTGACAAACCGTTGAGTGTCCAATATCAATCCCTATATAACAGTGTGAGCCATAAGAATGTGTTTCTGGCACAAGTTCTTCAAAATAATAATTGGACGGCGTCGAGGCAACTGGTAGAATTGTTGATGATGTCAACTTGTCCTAGGAGGCGGATACTTTTAGATGGAACCCCACTGCCAATGGGTTGTTTTCGGTGAAGTCTATGTATGCCGATTTAATGCTTGGTAATACCCCCTTCTTACGTTAGTATTTATGAAAAAAATGAAAGTACCCCTCAAAATCAAGATTTTTATGTGGTTCCTCCATCGGAAGGTCCTCTTAACAGAAGACAATTTCATGAATAGGCAATGGTAGAGGTGTAAAAAATGTATGTTGTGTCATTCTGATGAGACAATAGATCACTTTACTAAAGGAAAAGTAAGAGCTACTAAAATAATTAAACATGTAAAAAAAATCTTACTCTTTTAAGACTTACTTCCCACTTAATATGACAACTTAACATCAACTACTACAAGCATAAATATTTCAGCTTTCAAAGTGGGAGTCTGTTTCTCTTTCTTAAGATGTGTTCCAACAAAACTGGGGATCACTCCTCTTCGAAATGTATTTAATAATAGAGGCAAATGGGAATATCATTTTAGAGGACAAACATAAAAGGACTTTTTTGTGTTTTTAAAGATTGGGATATTCATAATAGAAATTGAAGCAAGGCTTGAAACGAAAAACAAACTACAAACAAAAAGAAACAACAAATGAAAAGCGAAAAACATTGGAACAAGTTGAACACGAGAGTTTCAGAACTAACATGGAGTTGCAGTATAATATCAAAGTATTACATAAAAATGCTGCCACATCTTAGAAGTGTTAACAACCTCCCCAACTTTAGGCTTTTACAAACCCTTTTGTAGGACCATTGTGGTGGCGGTGGATAATTACATAAATCCCACCCTTGAATTCATTCATCTTGATGTTTCCATAACTTTCGTGATGTGTTTTTTCTATTTCGACGGTCAATACGAATAGATCTTGTACAATATTTATGTTCCGTATTGAGGCTGCACTTGGTGTATGTGTGTTATTCGATCTCTTTGTCGTATATGCTCGGTCACTATCCCTCGCCCTCGTGAAATCTGTCGTTGCGACAACACCTACTAGGTTGTGCTTTGACGTACAAGTGTTATTCAACCTCTTTGTCGTCTCCGCTCAGCCTGTGCCGCTCGTCCTCGTGAATTTCGCCGTCATAGAAGAAACTACTATGTTATGCTTGTCTACCGCCTTCTTAACCTCTATGTCATCTTCGCTCAGCCACCAACACTCGCCATCATGAACTCCGCTCTTGCCACAACTCCTGTCACGAGCTCCACCTATGCACTGTAGCCCTACTCGCAACAAGCGTCACAAATGGTGTAAGGTGTTCACTATGTAGATAAGAGTAATAGTAGTGTCAGTGCACGAAATACACACATACAACCACACAAGGGTTTATATTTTCCCGGGTATGCCAAAAAAAAGTGCAGAACATAGTCCAAATCTCAGATGACCTCACCCAGCCTCTAGAGAGACATGTTCTATGGAGCCCAAAAAAAGAGCATACAAGGAACCAAACACACCCTATATGACATAGAGACTCGGAGAGTAGAGAGAGTGTTTTACCCGTTGCCAGGAGGGGCTATATCGTGCATGTAGGCGGCGCAATTCACCTCCACCACCTGAAGTGAGACGCTTCGTGCTCATTTTGGAGCGGCCAAATAGAAAAGGCACAGCGTTCTTTTACACTTTGTTTTTCTTGTATTTGGAGATCTTTTTCAAATGTGAAAAGTAATTATTTTCAATTTGAACAATTTTTGAATATGAAAAAATGTATTTAAGAAAAGACTGTAAATAAATTTGAAATTTTGAACAATTCTTAAATATGAACAATTTTTAATATGAACAAATTTAGTTTGAACAAATGGTGAATTGGAACAATTTTCGAATGTGAACCATTTTTTAATATGAATAAAATATTTTGAACAATTTTTGAATATGAACAAATTTTAAATTGGATTTTCTTGTATGTGAATAAAATCATAAATTTGAACAATTTTCGAATAGTTTTTATAAAAAATTGAACAATTTTCAAAAAAAAATCCATAATCATCAAAAGTGAAAACAAATGAGAAAAGAAATTGAAAAGGAAAAAAAACAAAGAACGAAATGGGCCACCAAGTAGAGCCGTGCTTCTTGCGCAGCTTGCGGGGAATATATTGCATTTGACCCGTTGCTTTACGCTGCATGTTTTAAGCATGATGCATGTACACTTTTTTTTACTTGTTGTTAAAAATTTGGCCCAGCGAAAGGATGGCAATGGGTACCCATTACCCGCGTATGACTATGTATATTTTATGACTATGTGTTGTTGTTTATCATTAAAATGTGTTGTTGTTTATACGAAAATGATGTTGTTTACATGTGTTGATTATCTGCAAGTATTGTTGTTTATAAGTATATCTGTTGTTGTTTATAATGTTTTGCTTTTGACAATAGGTTACCATTCATAATTCTATGTTGTGGTTTAAAATGTGATGTTGATTAAAGGTATATGTTTAAACGATGTTTTTAACAACTATTTTCTACTCAATCTGTTGTGTTGCAGAAGAGGGCATTTTTACCCGCGGGTAACCTTTACCCTGTCGGGTGAAGGGTATGGGAAAAAGTTATACCCGCACAAAGGTATGGGTACGGGTGACGGGTAAGGTTGAGAGCGACAGGTAAGGGTATGGGTGGCTCCACCCTTACCCATACCCTGCGGGTGCCATCCCTAGTTGGCCGTTGCTTTGCTGCTGCCTGCTATCCATGTACAACTTTTTAAATTGTCGTTTCTGCATGTAGTTCAACTCATCATCCACTGTAAACCAATTCTAAATTTTAAAAACACGCATAACTTTTAAACTGAATGTCCAAATTAAGACCGGTCTTCACCAGTGTTTCTTGCGATTATATTTTCAAAATTAGATCCCACATGAACATGTTTTGACCATTATTTTTTGATAACTTTGTATTATAAACTTGCTTTTCTATCGAAACAACAACTTTCCCCGTACAAATTTTGTTTTCGTGATACAAATATGTTTCAACTCGTTGATTCATTCTACAAAATATTTTTTCCCCATAAATTGGTTTTTGTGATAACAATTGCTTTTTAAAATATTTTTATGAAGTCAACTTTGAAATATAAACTTACTTTTTCGCGCAAAAGTAGCTATGTAGTATACACTAGCATGAAAAACAACTTTGTATTATAAACTTGCTTTTAAAAGAGAAATTGTTCCTACTACAACGTTGTTTTTGTGCCAAAAAAACATTTTTTTTTTGTTGAGACATGCTTTTCTAGCATAGACATTTCCTTTTCTCTCATAAACACAAAATAAAATGTGAGGTCGTTCGGGCCTTGTTTTCAATCCAACAATGCCAACTTTCCAATTTTATGAGGCAAAATCATGCTTATAATGAAATGTTCTCCATCGGCATGCAAAATACTACCACATGTTCTAATTTCTAAAAGCAACTTTTGTGACAAAAAATACAAGTTGTACTATAAATTTGTGTTTTCTCTTATAAACAAGAAAAAAATGTGAGGATGAGTGGGGGACATGTTTTTAGTCCAAGCAATGGCCAACTTATTGGTTTATGAGAGAAAATTATGTTCCTTCACATGAGACATTTAAAATAATATCTCATACTTATATATTCCGATGAATATTTTCTAAAAGCAACTTTCGGATGAAAAAGCGTGGTCTACCATGAACTTGCTTTACCGTGACACAAAGTTGTCATTATCAGAAAGTGTCCATATGAGATCTAGTTTTGTTGATCTCGTCGCGAGGAACACTGCCGTGAGAAACGATTTTGATTTGGATTTTGATTTGGATGCTTGGTTTAAAAGTTAAGCGTTTTTTTTTTAAATAGACTAGGCGTGTGTGCTCTGTAGGGACGTTAAGTGACATTTTTTTTAGTTAACGTTAAGTGACATTCTAATGATGTGTGTTTCCAAGACAAATTTCGTTTTTTTCGCACGTCAGATTGAAAACTTTCCGTATCATGCGCGAGGTCTCCCTGCTGAAAAAGCATTAATGCAGGCCGATTGTTTCCCGTTATTAGCCCATGAAAAAAGTGAGACAGGCTAAGCCTACCCATACGAAGGCCCATTTTGGCAAGGAAAACTATTTTACTGCAAAACTTTTAGGAAATGTCGGCAGCTACGAAAATCTCCAGCTGGCGTCCTAGTTTGGTTTGTCCCCACCAGGCCTGGAATTTGAGCCAAGCCCACTCGTCTCGTTGAAACTCGGTCAACTAGTGAGCCAGCTCGGCTCAACTTGTTTTAATGAATGAGTCCAGAAATATTGGCTCGCTAAACTCGTTAGTTTGCTCGTTTAATTCGTTTAGCTTGGTAAAACTGTCAACATGTATTATAATAAATTTTATACATAATTATTTAGGTATGTACTCCCTCAGTTTTTTAATATAAGATGTTTTAGCCTTTTACCATATGCACATGTCCAAACTTGTATCTAGACATATTTTAGTGTTCACATTCACTCATTTTGGTTTATATCTAGACAACATGTACGATAGGTAAAACATCTTATATTAAAAAACGGAGAGAGTATGATATAATTATCACAACAATCAATACAAATATGACATTATCAAATAATATCTAGTCGTTAAATTATAATTATACAGAAACATTGTTCACAAATACAAAAATACATGTAACAAATATTTTGTATCGAGCTAAACAATAGTTCGGAACTCAGCTCGTTTAACTCGAACTCGTTTATCGTCTAAATTGAAAACTCGGCTCGACTCGCTTAGCAACGAGTTCGAGCCAAGCCGAGTCTCGAGCTACTCGTTTAGCTCGCGAGTTTTGAGTTTTAATTTCAGCCCTAGTCCCCAGCATGCTACGGGGTGGCGTTGTTCATCCACATCTACGAAATTCTTCAATATTTTTGCAAAGATTTAAATGAGAGCAGCAGGGTATTAAAAGGCTGCGCCACCAATTCTGTTAAGGATCAAATGTGCACCTCACAACATTAATCCAGCATTCCATTTTTAAAAGCATGTCATCAAATCAATCCAATATTCCAATAGGCAATACGTGTACGCAAAGATAATAATTTTATTAATTAAATTCTAAAAAGGTGAAGTCTTGATATGGGAAACATTGAGGAAGGGGAGAGGGCAGGCCGGGTCATCGTTTATAAAAAGGATCCTACCTGTGGTGGACTGGTGGTATCAGTCATCCCCTCAACAATTCCAACAACAAAATTCTGAACAGAGCCAGCCAATGGTGTCTTCGGCTGACTGACTGCTGGGCCAGCTGATGCCGACGTTGAAATCAGAGAAGCACGTCTCAACTGGTACGTAAATGATAAAGAAACGCAAGGCAAGAGAATAGAGAATATCTATCTGTTAGATAGAATACAAAATTGGACCGCTTCCGTGCGTGCTCCCCTTCAACTTCAAGGCGGCTCTCAGAGTTCGACCGTTTCAATACCCGTTCAATAAAGTCTTCGATTCACCTCACCCCTTCTTTTAACAGCACAGAAGACGCGGTGTTTGATCTCTAGTTCTCTGCCCTGTTTTGAAGTTTCGGCATAAAGGAAAAGTCTCTCGCTCCGAGAGACAACCAACAATAACCTTCTCGGTGCAGTACCTGATTCCCAACTTGTGCATCTGTTTCGCAGAAAGACTAGGGTTTTCGATACGAGCAACCAAGGCGGCATGTCTGGTTGATCCTGCGCAGGCAACAGGTTTTCTGGCCGGAGAAGATGTTCTCGTTCAAGTCCAGGTAGAGTATTTAGCCTTTTGCCGAGTTTTCTTATCTAGATCCTCGAATCATGGTTATCTGTTGACAAACATAAGTCGTGGTTGTGAATTTGTGATACTCACAGGTTTCCATGGAATTTTAGATTCTTTTGAATTTCTTGTGTTACCTTCTTGTTTCGATTATTGTCACCAATCGATGAACCAACAGGAGCTTTGTCTTTTTTTTAGAGTCAAGTCATCTTCCAGTGGCAACGAAGTTTCCACATCGCGCTTCACTGAGGCATCAGATATGCAAGAGGAATTGAACAAGTTGCAGGAGGAGCTGGTAAAGGAGAAGCATGAAAAGGTCCGTTCCCTGGATGAGATGGAAGAGGTCAAGAAAAGCAATAAGAAGAACAAGTTAAAAGGCAGTGGAGATGATCAATTGGACCTTCCACACAGGTTAGAGCAGTTGGAAGCTGAACTGGAGGCAGCAAGAGATTCAGAGAAGAAAATGCTAGTGTCCCTGGAGGACCAAACAAAGCAGCTTGAACAAACCAAAGTATCTTTGGAGGAGGCCAAGATTGAGATAGCTTCGCTTCAAGATAACAACAAGAGCTTGGAGGCCTTCACTGCCCTGTCTTCTAATCCAACTAGGCAGCCAGCGAAGAATTTCAGAAGAAGAGGTGTAATGTCCTTCTCCTTTGCCGATCCTGGTGAGGTGGAGACACTCTCATTACAGCGTGAGCTGAAGTTGGCGGTCGAAGCTGAGGAGAAGTGCAGGAAAGCCATGGATGAATTAGCGATGACCTTGACGGAACAAACCACAGTGGCTAGAGAGGCGAAAACGGAGCTCTCAAGGGTGCAAGCTGAGTTGAAAAATGCAAGAACTGAAGTGGAGAACTCAAAGGCCTCTCTGGAAAGCATGGAGGAAAAGCTCTGGTTGGCACAGGAAGAAGCAGGGAAACTGAAGTTTGAGTCAGATGAGTTGGCAGCAGCATCAAAAGAGAAAGAGAGGGGACTCATCGATTGCATCAAGATATTCGAGGGGGAGGTGAACAAAGCAAAGGAAGAGAATGAAAAATTGTTTGAATCACAGAGGGTGATCAGAGATGAGAATTCCAGGTTGAGGGAAATGCTGAAGCATGCGGTTAATGAAGCCAATGTAGCAAGAGAATCCTTGGAGATTGCAAGGGTAGAGAACTCTCAGCTTCACGAAGATATGTCTGAGAAAGATAGTACCTTAAAGAGCATCGTGCAAGATTACGAGTCCTTAAAGGTCAGTGAGGCTGCTGCACAGAGTAGCATTAAAGAATTGAAGGACATGATTGATGCTATGTTCAGTTCAGAGTCAGCTAAAACCTCAGCTGAAGCATCACCCAGAGAACCTGTGGGAGGCGAGAGGAAAGGAAGGTATGTGGCAGCAGATGATATGTACTCTGATGCCGAAAGATCTCCTCGTTCAAAGGATATTAGGAGTCCTGCAAAACAGAATAAAAGGACAATTCTTAGGAAATTTGGTGACATAATGAAGAAAAGGAACCCTCAAGGTGTAATCTAGTATCCTTGGGTACTAGGCAGTTACTAAATACTCCGTACAAGTGTACAACTCTACATTTTGCTTCTCCAAAGCCCTTGAACTCAAGATAGTTGTAAGGCTCGACAAAATGAGATGCTCCAAGTGCAAATTAAACTCTTTTCTATTCAGCTTTTAAGATGTAAATTACAAAGAATGTAACATATATGTAAGCATAGAGATAGTGAAAATATGAAAACGGAATAGTTTGTAGGGGTGCTTGACATGATATATGCTTCCTGCACCTTTCAGCATGTTACCTGTAAAAGCTTGAGATGGAAATTTCTTGTATGCAGAAATTTAGTACTGTGCGGTTAAGCAGTCCTTGTCTCGTCATTACAGTCTGCAAAATCTGTTTATAATTCAGAAAATACATTATTAATATATCTACAACGGCAAAGCTTTTCAGTACTTACAACTGAGCTTGCCTAATCATTGTTGGTCTATTGCACTCTTAAGGAACAATAGTTTTGATCAGGATAAATAAAATACCCAGGTCTAAACTTCCTTGTCAATGTGCTGCAAGTTTATTGTTTATATGTTGTGACATTAAAATCAAATGAAACTGCATAACAGTCTACATAATCAATCATAAGCTCTCAAGATTAAAAATTAAAAATCATTAGGCCATGATTTATCCAAAGTGAAATAAAGCTTACACATATACAACTCTGATTTTGCAACAGCAGCAGCTAGAACAATGTTCTGCCAAGGAAATTTTTAGGTTGCTCGTGTTATCAGTAGAGAAATGACTTTCCCATTCAAGCAAGCCCATTGCACCTACTGTTTTCTTGTCTAAGAAGGTTGTTTGTGCATGCTTAATTTTATCTATGCCATCGAAGATCCTTTGTTGATTGAATTTTCTGGAAATGAACCTAAATTCCATTTGATGATAAACTAGGGCACAAAAGAGGAACAAAGAGCTCACAGAAGATCAACCTTTTGTAATCTTAATGACGCAAATTTCACCGGAGCACTAGTCACTCATGTCCAAATGGACCAAACTAACGTTGCACCAAGCATATCCCAATATGTGATTTCTACAGATATATAGATGATTTTATGGAGTACTGAACATTGGCCCATCTGAAAAACTATAGCACTTACCTTAGGATTAAGTGGCTCTCAGTCCTAGTTATTGGACAGCATGCAACTAGAAATGCCTAGGTAAAACTGGATCAAGATTGTTCTATCATCTAGAACAAAAGTATTTATAGATCAACAGATATGATTGTGGTGATTACCTTTAATACTCCCTCTGATCCCTTTGAAGTGCCGCGGAGAAACAACTAGCCCAGTACAAATCAGCCATACAGCTCACGACATTTATAAATGGATTGGAGGGAGTCACTGTTTCATCTAACTTCTAGTTTCGACCTTTTTTTACCAACACCAGGACCCTTTGTTCTTTGAAGGATAGAAACCAAGCCTAATCATGATATACTGATAGCAACATCCATTAGACTCGTCTTTTAAAATGTCATGCAGGAAATCCATGTACCTGAGATGAAAAATCTATTGCCTGTAAATTTGATCCTTGAGCTTACTAACAGAGATTCAGACAAAACAGATATTGTGAATGGCACGAGAGCATGAAGGTATGAAAAACACTATCCACATTCCTGGGTCAGCTCTATCATCGGTTGAGTTCCGTTGGTCATCATTTGCATATGAATGCTGATCTTTCTGAGTTCGGAAATGATCTTGTTCATCTCTGGATGAGATGCATCACCACCCACAAACATATGAACTTTATTAGCAATGTCAGTCCAGCTGTATCCTGGTTGTTTCTTCACACCTTTTTCCTTCATTTGGCCTCTTATTCGATTGACTTCACCCCACATGCCAGCAGCAGCATATATATTTGAAAGCATCACATAAGGCCCTGAACTTCCTGAGTCTGACTGCACAAGCATTTTCGCAGCAAATTCACCCAGTTGCACATTACCATGAGTCTTGGAAGCTCCCAGCAACGCACCCCAAACATTCTTCTCAGCTTCAAATGGCATCTCTTTTATGTAACTACACGCTTTCTCAAACTGTCCTGCTCTAGCCAATATATCCACAATACAAGCATAGTGTTCAGCTTTTGGAGATATCACATACTTGACTGACATAAGATCAAACAGTTCCAAGCTGTCATCCACCCTGCCAACATGCCCACATGCTGATAGCACACTAAGGATGGTAAAATCATTCGGTACCAGTCCACGTGTTTCCATCTCATGGAAGAAAGAAATAGCTTTCTGATATTTGCCATGTTGTGCATATGCAGCAATTATTGTGTTCCACGAAACAATATCCTGGCTTTTCAGATTTATGAAGACTAACTCTGACTCACAGACATCGCCACACTTGCTATACATTGTCATCAAAGCATTACAAAAAGATGTGCTAGATTCTAACATTGTTTTGATGGCAACAGCATGTGTTGATCTTCCTTGTCTGAGCAAAGCAAGAGCAGAACATGCTGTCAGAATTGCAATAACAGTCGCGTGATCTGGTTTTGCACCTTCTCTGATCATTATGATGTGCAATCTCAAAGCTTCTTCTCCGTGTCCATTATGAACATATCCTGCAGAAATATGGACAAGTAAAATGTGAGGATTTTCGAAGGTTCAGTGGCAGCATGAGAAAGAAAACAAGAGATCTAAGCAGACAGCTTTTGTTTTTATTACGTTTTCTGAATCCCCCGTATACAAAAAAAAGGCAAAATGACTCTTAGTCAAGAACCTCAAGGACAACATAGGAATTACGTGCTAGTTAAAAGTTAGAAAGCTTTAGTAGATGAGAGAATTAAATGTTAGATAAATGTATGTAAGCAGCATCACAGTTCTTAGATCTTCACAGGATAAGAACAAAAACCATTTTCAATCGCCAACTCAAAATGAACTCACTCACACAAGTAGATGAGAGAACTGATGCACAACCTCAACACCATCTTGAAGATGTCGACAGCCACAAGGCTTGGTGTGCAGGTAAAGATACAACATTAGATACATGTATGTAAGCAACATCACAATTCTTAGATCTTCACAGGAGTAGGACTGTACTAAGCATTAGCCAAGTTGCATTATGAGAAAAGAATTGCAACCTGCAATCATGGAGTTCCAAGAGATGACATCTTTGACACGAATCCCATCAAAAAGCATCCTGGCGCTCTCCACATCTCCTTCCTTGCAATATCCAGTAATCATTGCGGTGCATGCCACGACGTTCTTCTCCGGCATCGCTTCAAACAGTTTCTTTGCCTCGTCGAACATGCTGTTCTCAACATACCCAGTAATCATCGCCGCCCACGACACCAAGTTTCTCTCGGGCATTTCGTCGAACACCTCACGTGCCCTTGCCACATCGCCACGTCGCGCAAGCCCATCCACCATGGTGGTATAGGACACCACGTTCCTCTCGGGCATTTCACCGAACAGCCTCTTCGCTTCGTCCATGGAGCCGAGCCGTACGAGCCCAGCAAGCATAGCGTTCCACGAGGCCACGTTGCGGCGTGGCGTGCGCGCGAAGTAGGCCGAGGCGGCGGCGAGGTCGCCATGCGCGAGGCAGCCGGCGACGACGGAGTTCCAGGATATGACGTTGCGGGACGGCATGTCGTCGAAGAGGCGGCGCGCCGCGGGCAGGTCGCGGCCGCCGCGCCATAGGGCTGTGAGGAGGGCGTTCCAGGAGACGACGTCGCGGCGGGGCATGGCGTCGAACACCCGACGGGCGGCGGCAAGGTCGCCGGCGCGGGCTAGAGCGGTTATGCGCTGGTTGTCGCGGACAAGGACGCGAGAGGCGACGATGGCGGGGGCACGCGCTGGGTGCATTGGGACAGCATGAGTTTCGGCGTCGGCGGTGGAATGGATGGAGCTCGGAGGCGAGACGGAGGAGTTACCTCAAGACTCGCAAGTGGCGAGGCCACGACTAGCCATCCAGGCTGATGTATGTGCCGAGTGCCGACTCGACCAACCTGGCAACACACCCGAGTTTGAAAATTCACCTACACGTAACACGTTAGTCCGTAAAAAACAAGAAATAATACAAAATCTTCTTGAAGCTTCCCGAAGTACCAACCTTTTCTCTCAAAAACCAAATTCGAAAAAGAAAAAAGTCTATTCTAAACCCTGAATTCGTAGAGGTTCGGCGATTTGAACCCTGAACTCCAAATCCCTGTCGTTTGGACCCTAAACTTGCGATTCCCGGTCTATTTTAAACCCTAAACAAGGATTCTAGCACAGAAAAAATAATGAAGTCAAATTGAATAATTAGTTAGTTTCACTTACTAAGATGAAGATGGCCCACATGTCATGTGCATCTTCAACCTCTGACTTAGGCCGACGACCACGCACGCACGGCGCGCAAGCACGTGGGGCTGGTGAGCATGCGAGCGCGGCCAACAGGCACACGCGGCCGGCGAGCACGCAAGCATGCCCAGCGAGCAAGCACGGCCGGCACACGCACGCAGCAAGCAAGCAGCACACGCAAAGCCGGCCGGCGAGCACACGCAAAGCACAGCGCACGCCCGCACACGCAAAGCCGGCCGGAGAGCACACCCGCACAGCACAACACACGCCCGCACAGCACACAGCACGCATGAAGCGACACATCTCTCCCCAATCCCGCGCATGGTGGCAGCAGAGCCTCGGCGGGAGCTTGGCTAGTCACGACCACGGACCAGCCCGGCAGCAGAGCCTCGGCGGGAGCCTGGCTAGTCACGAACTCACGACCACGGACCAGCCTCGGCGGGAGCCTGCTCCTCCATCTCCGGCAGCTCGGCCAGCTCAAGCTCGACCAGCCCGGCAGCGGCACAAGCTCGGCAGCGGCCAGTCGCTTCCATCTCCCACGCCCCCTCCATCTCCCACGCTCGCCCGTGGTCATCTCCTTCCATGTATTTTAGAGATCGGAGATGAATTGGGGATAGAGATGAATATGACATGTGGGCCCATCCTGTCAGTGAGACAATCGATATTCCCGGTCGGGATTTTCTGTTTCCCGGTGTCCCAAACAGATATAGGGTTCATTTTAGACCGGGATTGCTATGTTTAAGGTTCGAACGACCGGGATTTGAAGTTTAGGGTTTGATCCGCCCGACCTCTACAAGTTCAGGGTTTAAAATAGATTTTTTCCTTCGAAAAACTGAGAACCACAACAAGTTCACTTCAGAACTAAACTCCCACAGCTGGTGCCCACAGCAGCACCAGGAGGGCACGACCATGGGGACGACGGGGAGCGGCACGCCGCCGCCGCCCTGATCTCCCTCTGCCGGCCTTCTCTGCCTCCGCCGCGACAAGATCTTGCATCCCCGCGGCGTCCTCTCTCCAGCCATCTTGGCTTCCGCCGCTCCCGTCGCGAGGGTCGCTGCGGCCGCTCTACTCCATTTCTTTGTTGTAGCTCGCCAAGACCTCCGCCGTCAGCTCGAGTTTCTCCACCTTCGAGCGATTGGTGCACCCTCCTCCCTCCGCAGGACAAGCACCTCGCACCGGCAGCGGACAGCCCTCCACCGCGCCGTGTGCACGGTTCCTCCGCCATGGGTGGCTGTGGGTGAATTCAAGACATCTCCGGCTTCTGCGCGTCGGGCACCTCTGGCGGCCATGTTCCTGCCGTCCGTGCAAGAGCTGGAAACCGCCCGGGGCAAGCTCGCAGTACGTGCGTCCTTGCAGGCTGCTCCGGCGCCGTCGGCGGACTGCCCCACGCCCACGTTCGTGTCGGCTCCTGCTGCGTCGGCCGCTTCCGTGAAGGTTGTGGCTTCATCGACTCTGCTTGTGGCTACGTCCGCGTCCGCGCCTACTGCTGCGGCTCCATTGACCACCTCCGCCGCGATGGGCTCCCACAAGGCCGTGCTTCCCGATTCCCAGTCCTCCGAGCTGCTTGCAGGCGGCACGCTGGCGTCCCCGTCCACTCCTCCGGCCTCCGTCCGTGCTCTGGAGCTCCTGTCTCCGCCGCCGCAGCCAACAGTGCGCCACTGGGTTGCTCCCTCCACTGTGTTGTATCCTGCTTTATGGGCCCCTATTGTCGATGATGAAGAGGAGCTCGCCCCCAAGACGCCGTCGGGTGCTGCCAAGACCTACTCTGTAGTTGGAGCGTCGTCCGTGTCGGGCTATACCTGGCCATCGGGCCGGCCCGGCACGGCACGGCCCGTTTCCCAGCCGGCACGACACGATTAAGGCACGGCCCGTTAGGCATGATTAGTTAACGGGCCGTGCTCGGGCTGGCCCGCGTGCCTCAGCTCGGCCTCCGGCCCGGCACGGCCCATTAGGCACGGTAAATAAACAATTAAAAATTAAAAAATATGTATAAATAGCTATAAAAAATCAAAAAAATAAGTAAAAATAGGTATAAAGCCTAAAAAAATTAAAAAAAAGTTAATCGGGCCGTGCCGGGCCGGCCCGCGCGCTTCAACCTGAAGTTGGGCATGGGCCCGCAACGGGCCGGGCCATGGCACGGCACGATTAGAATCGGGCCGGGTCGTGCTCGTGCCGGGCCAAAATGGCCGTGCCTCGGGCCGGCCCGTTAAGCACGGCCCGTATGGCCAGCTATAGTCGGGACCCTTGGATTGGGGTTTTGGGATGCCCCGCGCTCCCGAGACTACGGCACCGCCGTCCACCGGCAAGGATGCGGCTGCGACGCCCCACTGCCCGTTCTTCTTCGTCGAGGTGGAGATGGCCCAGCCTAGGCCGGTTGCGCCGGCTTCGTCGAACACCTCCGCCGTCGCGCTAGCAGTGGCCGTCCTGGCGTCCCGCAAAGCTGACCCGGCTATTGGGGGTTTGTTTGTCTCATCCCCGCGACCCCCATAAGCGCGTCGTGACACCAATGGCGTCCATCCAAGGAGTTGTTTCTTGCTCACTTCACGGCAACGTTGATGTGCGCCATGTTGTGGAGGCGTCTGTGGAGACCTGCGGCGGCCTCACTGCTGCTACTGTTGATGGCGCTCTAGGTAATGATGAGGAAGGCTGGGTGCAGGTGGAAGGTTTCGATCGTAGCCTTGCCTTCAAGCGTTGGGCTCGAGGGAGATGTTTTCGGTGCCTTGAGCGTGGCCACCAGGTCAACACATGTCGTGGGCCCTTCAGATGCATCCGATGTCGTCGTTCAGGTCATCGGGAGCGCTTTTGCCGTGCACGGTCTCCTGCTGCTCGTTCTCGCTCGCCGGATGCTCGGGCTCTTCCGAAGATTCGTGCTCCTTGCCAACGGAGTCGTTCTCCGTCCGCTCAGCCTCCTCGCACCTCGCCGCCTCGGAGTGAGGCTGAGATTATGTGCCACTCGTTGCTACGTCCTGCGGTGCAGCCAAGGCCCTCTCCTAGGTGTTGCGAGGAGTTCAGTGACTCTGTCCTTGAGTCTCACTTTGCCTTGCTATGCTTGGAGCTCCATCAGCTGGTCGCTCACCGCATTGAGGAGGCGTCTCGCCCCCTTCGTGAAGAGGTGGCGACTCTCAAGTTGTTGTTGGCAGGCGTTGGTGGTTCTTTACCCCACACGGTGTCTTGTGCTTCTGATTGTTTGGATCTCGCCCCTACAGAGGCATCAGAGCAGAAGTCGTATGTGGTTGAGGAAGAAATTCTCTACGGTTGTTTCTCCCCTCGTTGTGGTCCCTGCCCATCACCACAACTTGTTGAGATGGTTGCCTCTGAGGGTGAGGATACAAGTGGGATCTTGGCTCCGGTCCTGCAGGTCGCACTAGAGCTCCTTGGGTTGTGTGGGGATTCATCTGTGGTGCTTCCGATGGGGTTGGCCTCATTTGAGGCTTCGGCGGCGGCATCAGCGCCTATCTCTGAGACTCTCTTTGGTAAAGAGGTTTGCGACTTGCTTGTCGATTTGGATGTGGCTTGCCCTGGATATGGCAAGAAGTTTGCTTGTGTCTTGGAAGGGACGGCTTCAGATGGTGTGATCTTGAAAGTGGAGAAGGTTCTCAGGAAGACGAGAAAGAAGAATGATGTCGCACGGAAAGCTTCTGCTTTTGGTTGAGCCCTTTTGAGGTTGTCGGTACGTGGTTGTGGTCGGTTGGGTAGTCGGTTCGTGGTTGTGGTTGGTTGGGTTGTTGGCGGTCGGGTGTTGCTATTTGTAGTTGTGTCATGTATGGGCTCCTCCTTGTAGTGTTAGTGTTTGTTGTATGGTTTTCGCCCGGTTTCTTCCATAATAAACCGGCCATCTTCTTCTTAATTAATACATAAGGCAAAGCTTTTGCCTTCGTTTAAAAAAAAATACAAAATCTTCGTGATTGATCAACACCTTGGTTTTCTGATCCGTATCATTTAAGTTTATTGACTGAATATGTCTGTTGTGTTGTTAGCCAATTATTCCTGAATACCTTCACTTTGTTCGCCTACCGTGAATTGAGCTTGGTTCCTTCTTATAGGATTAGATTTCAATTCAGAATTTTAGTTCTAATATTTATGTGCGGCATGTGGAAATGGAAATTATTCATTCATGAAAGCCTATTGTTTAAGTTTTCATGAAAGCCACATAGCCTCTTTATCTGAAAAGGAAAGTTCAGCCTATAAATTTTCACGGAATAATTTAAAAATTGAAGGGAACAGTCTATGTGCCGAGGTTCGAGGAGCAACTGCAAACTTACTAGTAGATCAATTCATGCAAGTGGATCCCATATATTTGAAATATGTGGTTTTCATAAAACCTTTATATTATAAGTTTCAACCTTGCGCCCACACTATAATATTGCTCCTTTACGGTATAGATAGTGTCGCTGCCATGAGCCGACCATCCACCTCGCCCCAATGAGCTCCCCGACTACCTTCGGCAGAGGGGTGCCGCAGCGCCGCCGAGGAGGCCCCCCGCGATTCCGACAGGGAAGGCCCCCGTGCTAGGTACGCCCCTAACGTCTGCCCGTCTGCCCGGGGAGCGACACGAGGGGACAGCTCGAGCTTTATGGTTTTCTGATTTCGAGGAGGATCAGTAATCAACATATGAATATAGCAAATATGCTTTCTAAAATTCAAACGTGCGAGCTGCGCATTTGACGCATGTACAAATACATCACATGCGCATTCACCAGGAACTGGACGTACACCATAGTTTCTATCAGAAAGCAGTGATGAATTACAGTTACAAATAGGTGCTCCCACTCAGTAGCACTTCTTGGCCAGCTGAATGAGAGAGTTGGCCTTCCTTTGCGCTCTACTGGTGCCGGTCTTGGTGATGACCGAGAGGTGCTCGTGGAGGCCGAACCTGAGCGCGTGCACCAGGAGCGGCTGCTTCTTGGTTCCCAGCTCCAGCAGGACGGACAACGCACACTCCTTATTCTTGGGCGTGCCTTCTTTGATGAGCTGCACGAGCTTCTCGACGAACGGCGTCGTGCCGATCTCGCCGAGGCAGGCGGCGTGCGATGACAGCAGGAGGAAGATGGAGAGCGCCTCGTCGACCATCCCCAGGCTCTTGTCGTCGATGACCTTGAGCAGCGCCGCAACGATGCCCGCGTGAGTGGCCCTAACCTTGTTCTGCTGGTTGAGAATGAGGTTGAAGATGGCCGTGGCGGCGTCCTTCTTGCCCCGGACGGTGCCGTTCGTCAGGAGCTCCACCAGCGGCGCGATGCCGCCCAGGCTCCCGATCGTCACCTTGTTCTCGTCAATCATGGACAGGCTGAAGAGAGTAGCCGCCGAGTTCTCCTGACCCGCCGCGCTGCCGTTCCGGAGGATCTCGATGATGAGCGGGATGGCTCCCCCCTTGGTGATGAGGATCTTGTTGCTCTGGTCGATGGACAGGTTCAGCAGCGAGGTCACCGTGTTCTCCTGGACCTTCTTGTCCAGGTAGGCCAGCAGGCCAATCAAGGCCGGGATGCCGCCGTTGCCGGCGATGAGCGCCCTGTTCTCCGGGGACTCCTTGGAGAGCACCCGGATCTTCTTGGCCGCCTTCCGCTGGACGTCCGGGTGGATCGACGACAGCGCATCTACCAGTGACGGGATGTCCTCTCTCGGTCGCTCGTCCTGCTCCGCCACGGGTTCCGGCTCCCTCCTCTGAAGCTCCACCTTGTGCTTGTCGCACCATTGCAAGATCAGGTTCTTGAGCGCGTAGTTGGGCGCCAACGACAGGTGTGCCAATGGCTGCCGCGTCTTCGGGCACGTCCTCTCACCGCTGTCCAGCCACGTCTGGATGCTTCTCCTCTCGTACGTCTAGACATTTAAATTATGTGTTCCAAGCATTGTTCATAATTTTCCTGGTGGAGGTACGATCAAAGCGAGAGGAACAAATCAAGGGTATGAAAATGTGCGTGCCTGTCCACTGGCGACAATGACAGGATCCGTCATGATCTCCAATGTGATCGGGCAGAGGAAGTCGTCCGGGATCATCAACGAGGGGCACTTGTCGAGGGACTTGGTCACGAAAACCTCGCCGCCGAGGACGTTCTTCTCGTCGATGCCGGCGATGGCCTTGAACTTGTGGAGGAGCTCGACGATCTGCTTGGTGCTCTCCGCGTGCTGCCCGTTCCGCTCGTTGATGAGCTTCTTTATGGCCACCGTCTCCGCCCTGAGATCCGGCAGCGTCTGCAGCTCCAGCTTGCTGGCCAGCCTATCCAGTATCGCCCTGTCGGCGTTCCGCTCGTCGTCCTTGTTGTTCTGGAGTATCACCATGAGATCCATGGACAGCTCTATGTCCTGCGTGTCCGTTCTCCTCTTGCATCTCATCAGCTGTGCGTTCATCAGCTCCACCTTCAACAACAAGAGGAACACATGCGTGAATGTGTTATGCTTATGTTGTGTGATACGGTAAAAACTAGTTACTGGTTATGCACTTAATTACCTGCTCCATGACTTCATCGGAGATACCGAGCTCCTCGTAGGGCATCCCGTCCAACGCAGCGTTCATCTTCTCGTACACAGTGCGGAACCTCCCCAGCACGGCCTCGCTCTCCAGCGCCTGAAATTATTGATGATATTGCGCTCAATTGGTCAAGATCACGCATCGCAAGAAGGACCAAGAATCAAGGCCATCGGATCGAACCAGGAAGATTTTGCTGCCGTCGTTGCAGGAGCGGAGGAGGCGGCGCGCGGCGGCGAACGCCCGGCCCAGCAGGGTGAGGCGGCGGTAGGCGTCCTCCGCGAGGCGGGGCGTGGAGTCGCGGAGCTCCTCGAGGAGCGGAAGGACAAGCTGCAGCCAGCGGAGGAGGTTGTGGCACTCCTTGCGCTGCGTGCGTCGAAAGTCGGCGTAGGCGCGGGCCGAGTTGACGGTGGCGAGGAGGTCCTCCACGAGGTCCTCGTCGTCCATCTCCATCACCCCAGCATCGGAGCATGAGGGCTCGGGGTCGGCCGCGACCGCAGCGGACAACGGTGGTAGCGCCGGTTGGGGCATGCGGCATCAAGCGGTCGATCGACGATGACGACGTGTTTCTGTATGAAGAGGAGGGATCAAGGGGAACGCGACGCGAGTGAGCGAGATGGAGAAAGGAGAACAAGAGATGCAAAGCCAAAAATAACGAGGGATCAGGGGACTCCATTACGTTTTGCGCGCTAAATTCCTGGGAAGTGCATCTTCTCTGGTCCATTCAAGACCTTAAAATTGGAGAGTACTATATAGAGAGCATGCAGTTTTGCTCATGGCGGGGAAGAAGGTTAGGAGCACAAGCGCAAAACAAAATGGAGAACCAGTGGTCAAACAGTAGACTTTACGCTCACAATCATCTGCACCAACGCCGGCAGATGAAGGCCTAAGCTCGACATCCAATGTACTATCTTGCCCATGCTTAATGCAGTTTTGTCATCCTAGACATACACTAGCTAGCTCCCTAAATACACTAACTAGTTGTAATCGGTGCGGCCTTGGTGATGTATTTCATGTAGGGTTTTTTTAGCATGAAACTATAGAGTTTTGGGGTGATAGAAGGCATTCCCGATTTGCATAAGAAACACAGTCAGTTCATCTATGCAATCTAGGATCAGAAACTAAATCCAATGTGTACTAACCGATGAATAGGAAGCAAATGGGGATTTACAATATAGGGCATATGTGATAATCATGTTGCATATACAAAATATACTCCAGAATTTGATATAAGCAAGACCTATTGAGTATAAGACATTCCCAAATATGCCTAAGAAAAATAAGAACATGAATCGTCAGTAATAGCTAACTGAATATAATCTCCTTTCACAATGTCCACTGTCCCGAGTACAAAACCATGTAAACACATATTAAATATCAAATAAATTGGACGCTTGCATACTCAATCATGATTAATATATTTTGCAAGTGTTTTTTGAAAGCCAATAAAACTAAATGAATGGGAGTCCCAACAATATGAAAAACAGCAAAATAAAATGCAAGCAAGAAGGAAATTCATGAACCAAGAGGGAAAAGCAAGCAGCTGGACAAATCCAGAGAACAATTAGCCAAGACATCTTCTAGAATGTAAGTAAATTATTTCATTTCAGTATATACCAAGGGAAGTAGGGAACAAAATATTCTCTCGAATCATATCTATCAAACAAATACAGCCAAAAGTCCCAACGACGATAGCACACCTGCACCAGCAGGCAAGTACAGTAGAAATGGTCAGCGACAATGAAATACCTTCTAACTTTAGCCCAACATGCAGAACTTTCAATCACAACAAGTAATTACGATAAATAAATCTGATCTTCTAATTTAAAGCAAGAAAACATGAATCCTACATTTAGCATCCTGGCAAACATACATGAACATTGTTGTAGCCTAAAGATTATTTATATATATGCATGTACCAGATCTCTCTAAAGTTAGTAGTACATATAGTTGAGGATTAGCATCAATAAGCCAATAATTTTTTCAACCTGCTTAATGAAACCACAGAAAAGGGTACACATAAGATTTATTTATGAATATCAAGCAGGAGGTGATGAAAAATTAGTTTATTTAGAAGGAATTCTCTATAGTCACTCTATTTGCTAAATGCTTTAACTTGAAGCTAGTAGACATCCACCAACTGTATATAGACCTTATAAACAGGAACCGGAGAATTAAAACTTGGTTCTAACCAGGTTCCAATTTCTTGTAATGTGAGCTTAATGTTTCCCAAATTAAGTTAATTCCATTCGCTACACGTTATCCAGAAAAACCATTATTCAGAGTCTTGATAATCATTTGAACTTCACAACTTCAGAACTCCAGAAAATCACTTATAGTTAGAAACAGTAGTGAATTTTATCACATAAATACTTCCTGGTCATAGTTTTAGTTAAACATGATATGTTCTTTTCCATAGTACTATCTTTAATCTAATTCCACGTGTAGTTGGTTGCTAAAAAGATGATTAAAACACACATATCAATATTTGTACTAAATCTGAAACTCACATCAGTTTAAATCTCACATGAATGCCGAGTTGCTTAGATAAATTTAGATATGTGGTCAAGAAATGATCAAGATTTACCAATATCTATATGATATCCCACATTAAATAAATCTTGTGCAAAGAAAGCATGCCATGATTTCTCCTAGTCCTGGGAGGCAGAGAGGGTGCAGCCAGCACAATGCTATCTAAAAAAACATCACGGTTTGAAAATTTTAAATCTCCCAATAGCTTCGTATCAATCCAAGCATGAATCAAATTTATAAATGTTGCCAAGAATCTCAAAATACATCACCAGTCATATCATATGCCTCTTGAAATGTCAAATTGCTTGTAAGATTTCTCAATTGCGTCTGCAAGTACGTAATGTCATGAACAGCTCCATGTGTCAAAATTCTTTTAAATACCAGAAAGATCCCACCCATCTCGTCAAAGAATTTCAGGGAATGCCAGTCCTCAAAAAATTCTGTAGTTCTGGCCATGATCTTGTCGCTACAATAGAACACATTATTGAGCCAACGCTTGATCCTGAAGTGATCCTAGGTAGGAGCTTCTGTTCTACCAAGGTTTTCACAACACAAACATGAAAAGATCGAAATGAAGCACCTCCACTTAGCAGTAAGGCAGTTATACCAAAGGCATGTCCTGTCGCATGCATAAATGCCAGTTTCTCTTCGAGAGGTAATTCGTCTGAATTTAACTATTTTATCTTATCTAGTAACTGTTCACAAAATTGGCGATGTGTTAGATATGGAATCTCCAATCGGTGATGAGGTTGACTTGGAGCTGTGACAAAGGAATTTTGCATCAGTACCTTGCTCTTGCATTACAGTGGTTCCATTTATATATCTAAATTTTGTTATACGTACTGGACTAATGTACTAACACTCTGCAAACCAACCTGTGGTTGGATGGCTAGCAGGGTGGTTGTACCCTCAGCCCACCAGAGTTCAAACCTCAGGTTTGACGTCTGTGTGTTGCATTTAGGCGGAATATTCTTTCAGTGGGAGGCGACGTTCCCGTCGACAGCGAGGCGCCCGTGGTGTGACTTCGTCAATATCAAGATTCGATCCGCCGGCTCAGTATTTCGGAGGTGCTCATAGGGGTAGGGTGTGCGTGTGTGCGTTCATAGGGGTGAGTGTGCGCGCGTATTGTGAGCATCTGCGTTTGTACTGTGTTTATCAAAAAAAATGTACTAACACTCTGCCCTTTGACAGATCTAATCCTGACTTATGCCCAAATCTGATTTGGCATCCTAAAAACCATAAACTAACTACCCGGATCTTAGGACATCAATCAACAATCGCGGCGTTTACCAATTTCACGCGTTCGGCTGAATCTGAAAGCGAGAATCTGAGGAAATGGGCACCTGATTCGGCGGAGGCGGACGAAGAGATGCAGGGAGTAAACACCCTCCTTGTCGACAAAGTAGACGACGCTGCCCCAAACTGCGGGAGCTCTACTTAATCAGAACCCAAGAATAGAAACATATAATTAATTAGATATAGTATAGCACATCATATTTAACAAAATATAGACAGGAAATTAAAGTAAAAATAAACCTTCATGAGGAACCAATGCTCAGAGCAATCTGTAATTTAGGAAGCTATAAATCTTGCTGGATGAGCATTTGTGACAGTTACTTGCTATACTAAATATCACACTCAGGATAGCAGACCCAAATGGAGGAGCAAACAAATAGCAAGACCAAAGCAATCTTACATTTGCAGAAGATATCGCAAGCCACCCGATGATGTTGGGAACCGCGGCGATCATCGGAGTATGCAAGACCAACACAAAAGAAAGCATCGTCGGTCAGTCAGTAAACAATGGAATATCGTTTCACTCGAAAATTCACCAAGAACATATACTTGAGGATATCGTCAGTCAATTAACACTCTCCTACTGCTGTAGTCAAACAAAACATTTTGGATCTTGTACCTCTACTCACATTACACGCACTGAATCTCGCTTCATTCGAAAATTCACCAAGAACATATACTTCAGGATCTCGTCAGTCAATTAACACTCTCCTACTGCTAGAGTCAAACAAAAAATTCAGGATCCTGTACCTCTACTCACATTACACCCACTGAATATTTAATAAAATTGAATTTTCAGATAGTAGTGGAGGAGACAGAGGTGAAAGGGGCACATGGAAGGCTCACCCCCTTGCGTCCAATGTACCCGACGATCTGGCCGCTTGCAATGGCGCCCACGATGGCACCGCCGTTGGACAGGGATCCGAACAGAGAGAACTGCAAGGCAAAAACAGAGAACATAAGCAACGCAAGCGCAACTGGAAGCGAAGAGTAGAATCGCGAAGGAATCATATCCATCCAGAAACAACAACGGTGCACCTTGTTCAGGGAGAGGCCGAGGTCGGGCATGATGTCGTCCTGCGTGGGCAAGGAGTATCCGCAGCTGAAGCCGAACTGGATGAGGCTGAGCACGACGATGAGCGTACAGACCACGGTGTAGACGGAGCTGTCGCGGAGCGCGTAGGCGGAGGAGCCGAAGCGGTCCGTCGCGCTGGCGGCGGAGGACATCCGATACCAGCTCCCTGGAACGGCTTCGCAGTTCCGACGCCGACGACGTGCGTGCGTCCTCGCCGCCGCTCTCCTCACGGGAGTTCATCGCGCCGACCGCCGACCGACCGACCGCTGCAAATCCTGTGGGCGGTGAGCTCCAAGGATGAGGCCGATGAGACGACACGCCGCGCGGCGGAAGGGGAGGCCGGACGGCGGCGACCTGCCGTCCATGCGAGGCGTTCGCGTTACAGAGGGGAGGCTGGCTGCCGCCGCCGCTGTGTCGGGGCAAGAGGGAGAGAGGATAACCCGAGTGTGAGTTTTAGTGAGATCTAGGGTTACGGGCTAGCCTCTTATATGTAAGGACCGATTTGTGAATTGTAGAAATTGCAAGGGCTTTTCAGCAAAATAGCCGCCGGGACCGTCGGAGCACGAATCGACGGGGGGGGGGGGGGGATCAAAAACACTGTTTATAACTGTTCATATGAACAGTACCCAGTCGCTCTCAGCGCGTGAAAAACTACCTCCTTAATATATAGAGGTATATGAGCCAATATCAAAACTGTCCAACGCAAACCATTTGACCGTTTTGAGAGATTTTACTTCTACCATCTACCTCTCTGCTCCATTACTTGAAAGCTTCAATTGCATAGATCTCCCTCCTCAACCACCAAATTTGATGCCCGTCGAGAATTTGGTGGATAAGACCTAGATCTAACCTTTCATCGAGACAAAATTTGATTCACCCTCATTCCCTTGTGGGACTTGTTACTCTTAGGTTCTTGGAACTCTAGACAGAAGATTGCCCTCAAGAAGCTTTCCCTTGGTGTTGTTCAGCTCGTGGTGGTGTTGGGAGCACCTAGTTGAGTTGTGGGCCTAGACCCAAGATACTGTTAAGGTTTGGTAAAGCCCTTCAAGTTGAGCTCATAGTGGATTGAGTTTTCCATCGCGGGAAAGACTCAAGGAGAATAGGGTGAGCACATCCTTACTTTTGGAGTGCCTAGGTGACTGCACACCCCTCCAACGAAGTTGTACTTTCATTGGGAAGAAAATTTTGAAATTATTTCTTACTCCGTCTACATAGTTGCGGTTATTTCTTCTCTTTACTACTTGTATTCCGTTGCGTATTGCTATTTGTAATGTGTCACATAGTTTATCTAGTTAACCTTGTGTTTACTCATATCCCTTAATTAAAAGTAAAAAAAGTAAAACTGGCTAGTCCCCTATTCACACACCCCCCTCTAGTCGACAATGTCGACCATTCAATAGGGTAAACAGAGGCGGAGCTTAGTTGATTTCAGGGGGGGCACCTTCCTAGCCCATTTATTGCCCCCCAGCAGGTTGGCCCAAGCTCCGCCACTGCGGGTAAAGACCCGAACTTTCCGAAACTGACATATCACATCTGCAAGCCGGCCACTATGGTCACAAAAACCTTGCATGGAGAAACCTTTCACATGGATCTCTCGAGCCATGTTCATCTACCCTAAAACCCTGAGAGCTAAATTGTCCTACCAATTTGCTCAAAACCGTTTCAACCCATGAATCAACCACCCAAAACGATTTTGTTGACTCCCGCACAAGAGTTGAGCACACGTCCAAGTTTAAAACCGGAAGAAGAAGCTCTGATAACACTGTTGGGTCGCATCATGTGCAATGATTACACACAAAAACTTTTCCCTAGCGTGGCCACACCAAGATCCAACCATGGAGGTAGGCTATGTAGTTTACCACTAGGCACAATGTGCAAAATCGATGTTGCATGTTGGAGCGGTGCATTTCTTATTCTAGATCATCTCGGACAACTTCGCTGCTTGTAGTCGCCAGCTCCTCCTCACTTCCTTGCTCCGGCCACTACGAGTCGATCATACGGCGTCTCCGCCGAGGGGTGCGCATGTATACTAGTAGAAAAAGGCTTATAGGTGGGATGCCTGTTTGTGGCGCACCCTAAGCCCATGCGCCACAAAAAAAAATTAGTGGCGCACCAAACCAGTGCGCCACAAACATCTGTGGCGCACAAAATAAACATGCGCCACTGAAATATTGTTTTTTGTGGCGCACCGTGGAGCATGCGCCACAGAAAGTAGGTGGTCCCCGCCAGCGAGTTTGAATTTCGGAATCCGGGGCAGTTTCTGTGGCGCACCCTGCCCATGCGCCACAGAAAATAGATATTCTGTGGCGCACCTTGGCCAATGCGCCACAAAAAGTTGGCATTCTGTGGCGCATGGTGGGCGGTGCGCCACAGAATGTGAACTTTCTGTGGCGCATGGAGTTGGTGCGCCACAGAATGTGGCTTTTCTGTGGCGCATGTGCCTGGTGCGCCACAAAAATATTATTTGGTGCGCCACAAAATGTCAACCAGGGCCCACAAAAGCATTCAATGCACTAAAATCTCAGATTCATTTGCAACCTTTCCCCTTCTCTCACATAGCTCGTATTTCTCCTCTTTCTCACCCAATTCTCCCCATTCTTTCTCCATTATTCCTCCATTTCTAGTAGGTTAAAACCTATTTTGTTCCATAGAGATTGGTTAGTAGGTAGGGAGGCTTCATATATACTCTCTCCTCCTCTTTTTGTCCACTAAATTCTCTCCAAACACACATCACACGATCACGGTCCCGGAGGAGCTCCAATCTACTAGGTGAGACATCTTCTCTTTTTGTTGTGGTGTGAATGCTTATGCGGTGGTATGGCATCGGTTTATGGCCGGTGTATATGGCCATCGGTGTATATATCCACCGATCATTTATGGGGCGCCGGGTGTATGGCCATCGGTGTATGTGGACACATGCATATGCATGTTTGTTGTTTTTGTTGTTTCTTGCGGCGGCGTGGTGCATGTATGTTTGCCGAAATGTTGATTCATTTCCATTTCGGCAAATTTTTGCACCACCCATACGTCCGACTATTAGGAGAAGTCATGCCAAAAATTTCCGTCGAACATGCATGTGTGTGTATGTGTGTGTGCATATGTTGCGGTTCTAAATAACGTTTCTCGGTTGTGTGCTCTATGTAACCCGTGCGTAGGCAACCATGGTCGTCATGATGAGATCCGGTCAAATCAGTAGATACAAGAAAGAAGCGAAGGCGGAAATGATTCAGTGTAACAGGCGCCAGATAAGATGTCCGTGTCGAAAATGTAAACTTGAGAGATGGATCGACCCTGATTCCGGACAATTGGAGGATCACCTGCTCAAGCAAGGTTTCATGCTAGGCTTGAACCAGGCACCGACAGCAAATGCGCCCGGACATGACGAAGGAGATGTCGGCGGACAAGATGATCATGACGAAGGAGATGTCGGCGGACAAGATGATCATGATGACCATGGGGGAGATGGCGGTGGAGAAGACGCGAACACGGAGAACACGCTAATGTCGGCCTTACGGGACTCTCATGTTCAAGAATTGCTCCTCCAGGAGACGAGCAACGCCAGAGAGAAAGCCAAACTGGCGCAAATGGAGATCGACGGGAAAACTCCGTTGTATCCTGGGTGCCGGCCAGAGGATACGCGCTTGCAAGTAACGCTTGATGCTCTGGAGATGAAGGCGCAAAGCAAGTGGACCGACGTGAGCTTCACGAAGAGCATGAAATTCATGCACGATCGTCTTCCCGAGGGGAACACATTGCCAAAAAGCATCGAGGAGGCCAAGAAAGTCGTGTGCCCACTTGACTTACCGCACGTCAAATACCATGCCTGCATCAATGATTGCGTAATTTACCGGGGAGAGTACAAGGACATAACCAAATGTCCGGTGTGCGACCAAGGACGGTACAAGGGTGCTAACAAGAAAGTTCCTCGAAAAGTGGTATGGTACTTTCCTATCACTCCCCGTCTGCAGCGGTACTTTGTGGACCATAAGGAAGCAAAGCTAATGCAATGGCACGCGGAAAGGGAGAAGCCCGAAGAAGATCCGGAGAAGGGAAGGATCCTGTCACACCCTTCAGATGCCCTCCAGTGGGAAGCATTGGACGCCTTTCAAAATTTCGGAGGCGACGCAAGGAACGTCAGGCTGGGTATGAGCACCGATGGACTCAATCCGTTCGGCAACCAGAGTAGCACGCATAGCACCTGGCCCGTGTTTGTATGGCCTTACAACCTTCCCCCTTGGCTGTGCACGAAGCAAAGGTACATACACATGAGCATTCTCATCCAGGGGCCGAAACAACCGGGTGTCGACATACATCTGTATCTCACACTGTTGAAAGAGGAGTTAGCCACGTTGTGGGAGACGCCAGCCCGTACGTGGGATGCCTACACTAGAGAATATTTCGACATGAGAGCCGCCTTGTTCACGACGGTGCAGGACTATCCTGGTTGCTCATACGTATCGGCCCAGGTAGGCCACGGATTCTGTGCATGTGTCAGGTGCATGGATGGGACCCCGCATCTCCAGCTACCAAGGGATGGGTCTTCAAAAACCGTGTACCCAGGTGCTCGACGGTGGCTTCGCATGGATCACCCGTGGAGGAAACGCGGTGACCTGTTCGATGGTGAAAACGAGCTCGAAAGAGCCCCGCACGAGAGGACCGGCACTGAAATCGACGAGCTTTTGAGAAATTGGGAGGAGTGCCCTGCTCCTAGAAAGAAGCGACCGAGGGTTGATCCCCTGCTGGGTGTATGGAAAGCGAGGTCTGTTTTCCACGACTTGCCGTACTGGAAGGTCCTTAAAGCGCCCCATAGCCTCGATATGATGCACATTACGAAGAATGTCACCGAGAGTCTACTTGGCACTCTTTCCAACATGCCGGAAAAGTCCAAGGATGGGACGAGAGCAAGATACGATCTGAAATGGCTTGGCATCAAGAAAGATCTACAGGCACCCGACAGTGATGACGACGATGACGCTGATGATGATCAGACGGAACGTACTCAAGGTCGCCGCAAAAGGGCAAAGAAGAACACGGTGGTGCTTCCCCCTGCCTGCTACACTATGAGTTCGGTGGAGCTCGAGCAGTTCTACAAGTGCCTCGTAGGAGTCAAATTTCGTCACGGTTACGCGGGGAAGATCAGCAGATATCTGGACGCAACGAAGAAGAGGTTCACCGGGATGAAGTCTCACGATTGTCACGTGCTGATTACGCAGATAATTCCCGTTGCGATCAGAGGGATAATGGACGATCACGTCCGAGATACGCTGCTTGCCCTGTGCAACTTTTTCGACGTCATCAACAGGAAGTCGATCGGTGTGAAGCAGCTCGACGGGCTACAGGAAGAGATCGTGCTGATACTATGCGAGCTCGAGATTTACTTCCCGCCCTCTTTCTTTGATATCTGCGTGCATCTCCTTCTCCATGTCGTTGAGGACATCAAGCAGCTCGGGCCGACGTTCCTGCACTACATGATGCCGTTCGAAAGGCAGAATGGTGTCATGAAACGATACGTTCGCAACAGGGCCCGTCCGGACGCAAGCATGGCCAAGGGCTTTCTAACCTACGAGTGCATCTCCTTCTGCCAGAATTATCTAAGCACCGAGAACGAGGATGTTGGTCTGCCCACCAGGAAGCACCTCGGCAGGCTCGGTGGAGTTGGTCACCGCGAGTGCTGCCGCTCACTCTTTGTCGGCGTTCATGGTCGAAGAGAAGACCTCGTCGATGAAGCCCCTGCGGATGTAATCTTTATAGCCTTCGAGGACGTCTCCAAGCTGTTTCACTCTAGATGGCTGGACTATAACTTGGTCCGTCTATACGCGCTCAATCTGGCGGTGAAGATCAAGAGAGAGACAAACCCGTACGTCGCGGTAGCGGATCCCTACTACATGCGTGACAGCCAGCTGGTTGAAGGATCAGGGAGACGGATCATGGCGAGGGAGTACCTCCAAAGCTTCATGCTGAAAAACATGAGCAAGAACAACCATCTTGTGCCTTTCTTTTGCAAGTAAGTACACATCCGCTCGTCGATGTCGTAACTTATGTTTTCCCATAGAGTCGTTCCATTGCTTATCATGAATTTCCTACATTCCGTTTGAATTGCGTTAAGCAGGAATAAGTACGCAGTACTCATCGCCGTAAACCCGAGGTGTTCCATTGCCACTTATTTCGACTCGGGGAGTTCGGTTATAGAGAAAGACTATACCCGAATAAAGGGTGTTCTCGATGAGGCTCTCGAGATCTACGCCCGTAATGGAGGCACCTTCGAAAAGAAGTGTGAATTCTTCAACAAGAACTAGACACACAAGTTCAGGCATGTCACCGAGTTCCCTTGCATCAAGGAGCACTCTGAGAGCGTGAAGGAGGGGTTCTACGTCATCCATCAACTTAAAGGGTATGTCGAGGAAGCAGATGCCATGAGGTTTCCAAATAAACTCCGGGAATGGACCAAAAATATGGGGGAAATCTCTGATGCTGATCTTAGAGAAGACTTCCATCGCACCCAGATGAAGTTATCACATATCATCCTCCAGGATGTCATGGCAACCGCAGGGCCCCTCCACTACCCTAGAGGTAGGATGTATTACAAAACTGCGCCTAGCTAGCTGCTTGCTCGCAAGAAGTGTTTTCTTTATTGCACTTAGATTAATTATTCACACTCTATTTATGTTATTAACTGATACTTACCAATCAATCTCCAGGTTTGACTAAGAGGGAGATCGAAGAACGCCTAGCATTGCAGCAGGACACCAGGACGTGGACGACGAAGGAAATGTACAAACCGTTCCCGGCGCCGATGCAGAACTAGGCTACGTGATCGTGCTCTCCCGCTGATCTTCCTCACCATCATCGCCGATGTACTTTATTTGATAACTCTATATGTATGAAATGATGAAATGATGAACTTTTGTATTTCGAGCTCCATTTGTATCATGACTTGTGTAAGATTCGGCATTTGTAACTATATGTGATGTGTCTAAGTAATGTGATGTGTCAAATATATCATGTTTCCGTTATGTGTGTTTAAATCCTGTAATATATACCTATATTTTCGTTAATATACATGTATTTGTACAGCGGGCAGAAATAAAATGAAAATTCCTGTAAATAATTTTGTGGCGCATGGCATAACTTTGCTGTGGCGCACCTATTTCTGTGGCGCACAGGACAAGGATGTGCCACTGATAAATTTCTGTGGCGCACGAGGAAGGATGCGCCACAGAAATGTGCCACTTTCTGTGGCGCACCGAGGGGGTGCGCCACAGAAATATAATTTAGTGGCGATATTTCTGTGGCGCACTCCCCATTTCCCTGGGTGCGCCACAGAAAGGCTTTTTGGTGCGCCACTAGTAGCCCTTTTTCCACTAGTGGTACAAGATAAAGGTATGGGTGCCAAGTTGCTAGTCTTGGTCACCAAGACATGGATAGTGGCGAGATGTGTCGAGGAGCAATGCGGATTGGTTACTCTCACTAGACTGCTACCTCCGCCGCCCCTACCCCTTCCTATATATAGGCGGCTAGGTGGGCTAGCTATTGGGATTGTTGTTCCACAACACTTCGGCCTAGCTAGAAACCCGGGGCTACAAGTTATCCTCTGTCGACTTGAGTCCGACTAGTTTGCACTGCTCTAAGTTTGAAATCTTTCTGGCTGGCTCCAATTACCTTAAGTGTGTGACCCTTAAGATTTAAGTTAAGCGGACACATAGGGAGACATTCCACCGACTCCCGTCCATGACTCCGAGTCATCAAATTCCTTTGACTAACTCACTCGTATGTATAGACGGTCTCGAGATGATGTTGGTAGAGGATTCCAGTAAACCGACTTGACTCCCAATTGAAGTAAAGTCATCCATCACTTTCATATTCAATGTACATATCGTCATTCCCTTTTCGACACGATGTACCTTATCAGAGTTATATTCAAGAGCTTGTCATCCCTTTAATAGCTTGACCCTCTACTCTTCTTGGGACCTTGATTCAACTTCTCGAATAACTCCTTAGTAGAGTGGCATGGCCATGATTTTCAAATCAAGTCGCCCGAGTGGGCCCAGAGAACATCTCTCCGGGTCGTGGAGGGGGAGATCTCATCTTGGTTGACTGAGTTAAGTAGGTTGCTTCATGGTGAAAGGGCATCACATCTCTAATTTGGTTTTGGTGTTAATGAAAATGCAATTATTTGATATAATTGTGTGTTTGAGATTAATAGATATTATCATTGACAACACATATGAAGACGGAGTCCCTTGTGCTTTGAATCTATTGAAGATAGTGTCTAGAAGCTTAGTTTATTTTTAGTTTGTACGACCCCGTACTATCGAGAGGGGACCCGCCTTGAAAAGGTATGTGGGATTCGATACTCACACAAACCATATGCACTCGCAAAGCCATCCTACTTGTGTGTAGAGATCGTCTCTTTCGGGTCAGTGCAGAATCTGCTCCAGGCAGCGGTAGTACCGCTACTGGGAGCACTGCTCCAACTAGCGATTTCTGCTTGATTTATGGGAGCATAACTAACAGCGGTAGTACCACCGGAGGTACCACCGATTTTAAACTTCGGGTCGTAGAGCCTGTACCACTAGCGGTACCACGTCGGTAGTACCGCTCCATGGAACTCAGTTGAATATGAGCTCGTCTGCCAGCGATAGTAATGCCAATGACAGCAGTAGTACCTCTCCCTGGGAGTATACTAGTTGTGCTTCCCAGGAAGCGGTGGTATCGCTAATTTGGGCCTTCAGGTCCTAGGTTCAGTACCACCAGCGGTAGTTCACTAGTAATACGGCTCTCTCTAGTAGCAGTACCGGTGTAGCCAGCGGTAGTACCTCTCCGCTGAGCGCAGTGGTAGCACATCGGCAGTACCGCAAGGGACTGTTGCTATGCTACCAATGTACATCAAATTTGGTTGTCAGCGGTCCCAGTGGTAGTATCGTTGCAGGAATTCATGGACAACTGCTAGATTTCAGAGAGGCCCATATATGAAGAGTTATCTTCTTCCTTGGGCATTTAAGTTAACCTACATCTCTATCCACTATTATTTGCAAAGTTTAAATCTCCTAGATCTCCCACTCTAACCACTCTAATTTAAACGCATTGATTCTTTAAGGAGTGAAGGAGGAGGTCTAGATCTATACTACACTTCCACCTAAGGAATTTCAAATCCCCCCACTAATCCCTTGCGGATCTTGTTAACTCTTGGGTTCCTTCGAACCCTAGACGGCTTGTTGGGTTTTGGTGCTTGCCCTATGTGTAAGGAGCTCCGAGACTTTTTTTGGGAGTCTCCAATACAATTATGGAGAACCCCAACCTTATTGTAAAGGTTTGGTCAACGTCTAAGAAGTCGGCCTCATAGTGGAACGAGCTAAGCTCCTTGCGAGAACGACTCATGAAGATTAAGGTGAAGCACATCCATGCTATTGGAGTGCCTTGGCAGCTTCACACCTCTCTAACATAGACATACTTTCTTTGGGAAGGAACTACTGGAAACATTTCCTCGTGTCTATTTTATGGTTACTTCTATCCTTTACTATTTGCTTCTGTTGCACCTTATTTCCTTGCTTGTATCACATGGGTATCGATAATCTAGTTGCACATATAGACAACCTTGTTATATCTTGCTATGATCTAATTAAAAAGAAAAAGGTAAAATTGTTAGTCACCTACTCACCCCCCCCCCCCCCCCCCAGTATCTTGTTACATATACTGTTGACAAAGCCTAAGCTGGATGATCCACAACTCGGATCATAAAAACACCTCAGGTCATAGGAATGTGTCATATACGTCGATGAGTTATGCAAATGACAACTTGCTTGTTCCGCCTCATTGTGGGTCGGGCTGACTCGCAAAACTCATTTAGCCGAATCCATGTGTCGAGTCGGCATCTCCGTGCCCATGACAAGTGGAAATAAGTAATCAATCGACTTAACACACTAGTCAGAGTGACGTCGCTTACACAAGACTTTTGCGACTAGGGACATTAAGAACATGTATCTTATAACACATATAGTTCCATAGTTGAATCATGTATTCAAAGATACATGTGAAGAGATATAGTTTAATCGTTACTTAGATTACATATACAACTGTTGAGTCCAACTCTAGGGCACTAACTCCGACATAAAGTAGATATCATTCAATTCTTTCGTATCTTCTTTAGTCCACAAACTAAATCACTGCTTCACTTATCTTTTCCTCCAGCCGATCCATTGCCGGTGTTCCCACCAAAATAGTGTCCACAGTTCCTAACCGGAGGAGGGGCATTGGCGTGAACATGTCCACCGAACAACGGGAATTGGTCTGTTCGTGTCATGTACTGATCTGGCCATGTGCCATGACCTCTGACATATGGATTAGGATAGTGTGAAACTTGTCCTCCTCGGCATCGGTGAGCTCAGTGCTGGAGGCGTGGATGGTTCCTCAGAGTCATATACGAACAACAAAGTGCATCCGACTTCAGCCTTCCATGACAAAGCGCTTGGGGACAATGCATGGCTACTTCATCAAGTCCTTGATCGACAAGTACCAATTGTTCTCCAGGACCAGCATTTTCAACAGATGGTCGCCGAGCCTCTTCACGAACTGCCCACCCGCATCGGGCTCCCATGCCTCCCGGGGGAAGTGCTTGAAGTCGAGCTTCATGGGGAACATGAGCTCACAATGCTCTTTACCTTGCCCTCGGTGCCAGCGGGCGAAGCTGAGCGAGCCGACGAAGACGTGGTCGGACAAATGGAGCACGCAGGTGCACTCATCCACCGAACTGAATCAAAAGAAAAAATTGATCGAAAGCAAGCTTACCTCCATGTGGACGTCGCGACGCGTCACTCCGTACCGTGCAACCGATGGCACCACTTCTCGTACTGTACAACTTGATCACGGTGTGCGTGCGGGTGAGCACCCAACCGCCATCACTAGTGGAAAAAGGGCTACTAGTGGCGCACCAAAAAGCCTTTCTGTGGCGCACCTAGGGAAATGGGGGGTGCGCCACAGAAATCTCGCCACTAAATTATATTTCTGTGGCGCACCCCGCCGGTGCGCCACAGAAAAATCCAAAATTTCTGTGGCGCACCCATCACCATGCGCCACAGAAATATTTCTATGGCGCACCCCACCTAGGTGCGCCACTAAATTATTTTTTTGAATTTAAAAAAAAAGGCGGCCAGATCCAGATCTGGATCTGGCGCCGTCCGTTTTTTGCCGAAATTTCGTCGGAGCCCGTGGTCGGAGGAGGAGAAGGTCATCGTCGGAGTGGGTGGAGTAGGTCGCCGGAGTAGGTCACCGGAGTTTCGTCGGAGCCCGTGGTCGGAGGAGTAGGAGGAGGACGTCGTAGGAGGAGGAGGAGGAGGAGGTGGTGCTCGCCGAAGGAAGTCGTCGTCGTCGGTGGTCGCCGGAGGAAGTCGTCGGAGGAGGTGGTCGCCGGAGTAGGAGGAGGTGGAGGTGGTCGCCGGAATAGTAGGAGGAGGAGGAGGAGGAGGTCGCCGGAGTATGTTGAGAAGGAGGAGGAAGGAGAAGGGGAGAGGAGAAGTAGGAGAGGAGGGAGAGGAGGAGTGGTGGTGGAGAAGGGGAGAGGAGAAGTGGAGAAGAGGAGGGAGAGGAGGAGTGGTGGTGGAGAAGTGGAGAAGAGGAGGAGGAAATGAGAGAAGGAGGAGAGGATAAGGGGTAGCTGTCTCGTAGGATTTCGAAATTGTTTCCCGCCCCCAACAATTTTGTGGCGCACCGGGAGGTGGTGCGCCACAGATTTTTTTTTTTTCATTTTTTTGATTTTGCTGAGAAAAACAATCATTTCAAAATAACTTTTTTTCCTTTTCGAATTTTGAGGATCTAATTCAAGCCTCACCGGGCAAGCCCGGGTGTGGGCACTTTTCTATTTTTGTCTAGTTTTTTTTAAGGTATTAAACGCATTTTTTCGACGTTGTATGCAAAAGTTATGGCCGTTCCGACTTTATTTACAGTGATTTAGCATAAAAGGTCAAAACTCATATTTCAAATATTCTACACGAAGTAGACACTGATACCTAACCATATCTTAAAGGATGGAATTTTTTGAACATTTTTTCATTTTCTTCTTTTTGTCGCAAAACTGAAAAGGCGATCCACCGGGGGGGGGGGGGGTGGTGGTGTGGGATATGAAGGCTGAAAGTTTTTCTGTGGCGCACCCAATCTATTGCGCCACAGAAAGTAGGCCCATTTTGTGGCGCACCCCACCTGATGCGCCACAGAAAGTCCACTTTCTGTGGCGCATGGGCCAGGGTGCGCCACAAAATGGGCCTACTTTCTGTGGCGCATGGGCTTGGTGCGCCACAGAAAGTGCCCCAGATTTCTAAATTCAAACACATCTGGCGGGGCCCACCATATTTCTGTGGCGCATGCTCCTTGGTGCGCCACAAAAAGGCAGATTTCAGTGGCGCATATTCCTTTTGTGCGCCACAGATGTTTGTGGCGCACTGGTTTGGTGCGCCACTAAATTTTTTTTGTGGCGCATGGGCTTAGGGTGCGCCACAAACAGGCATCCAACCTATAAGCCTTTTTCTACTAGTGTGGTCAGGGTTGAACGGGAATCCGGCACCTAGAGGGGGGGGGGGGTGAATAGGTGCTACTATAAATTTTAATCCTTTTTCAAGTTAAGGCTTGACACAAAGGTAAATTCTCTAGATATGCAACTATGGTGAATTTACCTGGATGACAAGCTAGCAAGTAAATACAAGATACAAGATAATAAGTGCGAAACAAGCAAGTAAGGGAGAAAGGAATAGGGGAACCGAGTGAAGCACGCAGAGACGAAGAGTAATCCCGAGTTCCACCCAAAGGGTGTACGTCTCGTTGGAGAGGTGTGTGTCACCACAACGGGTTGACCACAACGCCACAAAGGCTCACCTTCTTCTCCGTTGAACTCAACCACAAAGGTAAGAGTTCACCTTCCACTATTGATCCCCTTTGGGGCGGAGATCGAATCCCTTACAACAAGCTTGTGGCACACACCCACAACTTAATCGGGGGCTCTCAAGATGACCACAACAGGTCAAGACCACAAAGGTCAAGGCAACACCAAGTAGCAACAATGGGGAGCTAGGTTTTCCCAATGGAAACCCTAGGCTCGAAATCCCCAAGTGAATGGGGGGGGGGGCATGCAAATCGCTTCGGTGAAGTAGTAGATCCGGGCCTTCTCCTTCAATCCTCCAAAGATCAATGGATTTGAGTGGAGGGATTGGGAGATCTTGAAGATTTGAGCTTTACCAATAAATGAGGAGAGAGAAGTCTGAGAGCTAGCTGCTCCAAGGTAGGTGAAGGGGTATTTATAGCTCTCTCCAAAATGTGGCCGTTGGCTGCTTCGACACTCGGAAATTCCGGTTCAAGTTGGACTCGGAAATTTCGGTCACCCGGAATATCCGATCCGGATTGAAATATCCGACCACAATTTCCGGTTGAAGCCAGCACCCAAACGCCTTCTTTCCTTAGCCGATATTCCACGAGCTTCTGAGGGTCACTCGGAAATTCTGAGTCCCAGAAATTTCCGAGCACAATTTCCGGCTCGAGTGAGCACGATGTCGTCTTCTTCCCTTAGTCGTTTCTGGAGGGGCTCTTCTTGGTCCACTCGGAAATTTCGATCGATGGGAATTTCCGAGCACAATTTCCGGCTCGAGTCAGCACGCTCCTCCAACTTTTCCTTAGCCGTTTTTCTGTGAAATTCTGGGGACCCGGAAATTCCGACCCTGAGAATTTCCGGCTCCAAATAACCGGTTCCTAGAGATTTTCCAGAACTCCTTCTTCTTCACTTTTTGGCTTAGATGCATATGATGTTAAATCATACACCGACTGAAATACTTAGCATTAAGATTAGTACATCATTAGTATTGTTAACTAACACACAAAACACTAGGGATTAAGAAATGTTCTTTCAATCTCCCCCTTTTTGGTGTTAGATGACAATATCATGTTCTTACTAAAAAGGCTCCCCCTACACATGTGCATACTTGAATATAGATAATCAACATGAGAGCACAATAGAAAAGAGCATTTTTGCAATAGAGAACACATGATATCATAGCACTAAGGAGACAATATACATATCAATGGCATAACTTGAGACTTGATAGAATTTCATACCTTGTGCATATAAATATGAAGAGACCAAGGTCCGCGGAGGGGAGGTGTGTGGAGAACTCGAAGCGGCTGGCGCGGTGGGTGGCTGATGCACACGGTGGTGTTGTTGGGAAACCCCAAGAGGAAGGTATGATGAGTGCAGCGGCAAGTCTTCCCTCAGTTGTGAAACCAAGGTTATCGAACCAGTAGGAGATGAAGAACACGTCTGAAGGTCTCCCTGGCAATGACGCCAGAAAACAGCTTGTTGGCGTGGAAAGGGAGGTGGAACCTGCACAACACAATCAAACTACTTTGCCCCAACGAAACAGTGAGGTTGTCAATCTCACTGGCTTGCTGTAACAAAGGATTAAACGTATGCGTGGAAGATGATGTTTGTTTGCAGAGAATGAAAGAAAGCAGTTTGCAGTTGGTTTTATTATCAGTTTAAAGAAAAGGACCGGGGTCCGCAGTTCACTAGTGGTGTCTCTCCATAAATAATAATAATAGCATACATGTGGGTAAACAAATTACAGCTGGGCAATTGACAGAATAAAGAGCTGCATAATGATGCATATACTAATGTCATGATGTCTAGTGTGAGATTCATTTGGGCATTACAACAATATACATAGACCGTTCCAACCGCATCTATGACTAATAATCCACCTTCCGGTTAGCGTCCGCACCCCTTTCAGTATTAAGTTGCAAGCAACAGATTATTGCATTAGGCAAAGTGTGTAATGCAAGTAATACAATTATCCTTAGACAAAGTACTACTGTTTTATCCCTATTAGCAACAGTACATCTACAATCTTAGAGCTTGCTGTCACTACCCCAGATTAAATACAGACATGAACCCACTATCGAGCATAAATACCCCCTCTTGGAGTCACAAGCATCTACTTGGCTAGAGCATCTACTAGTAACGGAGAGCATGCAAGATCATAAACAACACACAACATGATATATTATGAAGCAAATGACATAGTATTCAATATCCATCGGATCCCAGCAAACACAACATGTAGCATTACATAAAGATGATCTTGATCATGATAGGCAGCTCACAAGATCTAAACATGATGGCACAATAGGAGAAGACAACCATCTAGCTACTGCTATGGACCCGTAGTCCAAGGATGAACTACTCACGCATCAGTCGGAGGCGGGCATGGTGATGTAGAGCCTTCCGGTGATGATTCCCCTCTCCGGCAGGGTGCCGGGAAGAGCTTCTGAACCCTCCCGAACTAGGGTTGACGATGGCGGCGGCTCCATAAGGTTTTGTGGAAAAGTGTACGGGTATTGGGTCTTGTATTGTCGGGGGGTATTTGTAGGCGAAAGGGCGAAGGCGGTGGAGGCCCGAGGCCACGTCACGTGGTGTTGGCGCGGCAGGGGGGAAACCGTGCCCCCACCTCATGACGGCGCCTCGGTGCCCTCCTTCGTTTCCTCTTCGGACTTCTGGAACGTGTCGGAAAAAATAGGAACTTTGGCATAAAAATCGTCCAATTCCGAGAATATTTCCTTAAGTGGTTTTCTGAAACCAAAAACAGCAGAAAACAGGGAACTGGCACTGTGGCATCTTGTTAATAGGTTAGTCTCAGAAAATGCATAAAACAACACAAAGTGTACATAAAACATGTAGCAATTGGTATAATATAAACATGGAACATAAGAAATTATAGATACGTTTGAGACGTATCAAGCATCCCCAAGCGTAGTTCAACTCGTCCTCGAGTAGGTAAAACGATAACAACAATAATTTCTGAAGTGACATGCTTTCACACAATCTTGATCATATAATAATGTAATGCATGTAAACTGAAATCAAATGAATAAAAGCTGTAGTTTATATTGATATCAAATGAGTAATGAATAAACAAGTAGGAAGAACAAAGCAAAACTTTCAATAAATTAGTATTAGAGAACAATCAACCGTGCAAAGTAGATATTAAAGATGGTTTAAACTTCAAGAACAACAATATAATCATCTAATGAATCAAACACTCATGACAACTTTGTGAAAGGATCAAGTCAAGCAATAACAATATGCACGTAGAAGATCATCTCTCTATTTGTTCACTCAAAAACAAGCAAGTGTTCAGCGTTGGTTCCTGGCACCAGGATGTTGTGGCTAAAAGAATAATAGTGGGGGTTTGGAAGGCCAATGGAAGAAAGTCTCACACAGCTGAAAGTGATCATTACCCAAGAGGAAGTCTTACAATCGAAGCTATGCAAGGAGTAGTGATTGCCACACAACGGATGCACATAGAGCTATAAGTGTATTAAAGCTGTCCAATGGAACTAGTGGGGGTGCATCTAACTTGCTTGCTCATGAAGACCTAGAGTACTTTTGAGAAGGCTCATCATTGGAATATACAAGCCAAGTTCTATAGTGTAAAGTTCCCCGCATAGTTATGCAAGTAAAACATGAAAACTCTCACATATGGAGTAAAGGTGCTGTCGGCCCAGTGAGATCCAGGGTGTGCAGAGCCCACTCTCCACAGCCCTCACACGCGACAGAGTCGATGAATCGGCTAAGGACCGAGCTAAACGCTTGGAGAGACCCTCGAGAGGAAAATCCCTCGAGAGGGCTGAAGAGGGCAGCGAAGGCCTGGCGAGGCCCCTCCCGAGGCTGCTCCTCTACAGGGCCCTCTCCCCTGGAGAGGGGTCATCACCAATCCCTCCACAGGCCGCCCCAGCCCTGTGGAGATACTTCGCTCCGAAGGAACCACTGCAAGGCGCACATGGCCGCTGCCGCGCCGCAGAGTGACGCGCGCGTCTGCGCGCGATGACGACGGCGCCGCAGTTGCCGTTGTGGTGATTAAAGGAGTCAGCAAAGCTGTGTCCCCTGCGCCGACTTACGAGGGTTTCCTCTTTGGTGATAAAGCAGTTGGCCGGCGCTACGCTCCAACGCCAACGTCACCGTGGGCACCCCCACGATCTCTGCGGTACGAGCTGGCCGCTCTGCAAAGACGGCGACTGCACTGCCACGAAGGCAGGCTTTGCGACCATGGACCAAGTCCATGGACAACCCAGCTGCGGTGCACCCCGCTCCACCGTTTCGTCGCCATGTGGGAACCCTTCCACTGCGCGGCACGCAGGGATGAGGCCCGGGGCGTCTATATAAGGAGAGGGAGCGCCACCGTAGCAAGGGATCGACGAATCGACCGATCAATCGACCTTAGAGGTCTTACCATAGCTTAGCCTAGCTTAGCGGACTGAAGGAGGAAGAGAATCTCTCCTTGCCCCTCCGAGCTCCGCACTGCTCTCGGCAAGCTCATTGTGCTGTAACCCCTACAGAGCAATACAGACAAGCAGGAGTAGCGGTCTTACCTCCTCCTGAGGGCCGTGAACCTGGGTACGGGCTTGAGTCCATCTCTGTCGTGTTACCCCTCTACAGGCACGACGAGCACCGTCGCCGGGCCGGTTGAGGGTTGTTGGCTAACGTGTTCAGTCCCCCTTCACGAACTTCCCTCGAGGGTGACCATCCCTGTTCCATGGGAGCAACACCTCGACATTTGGCGCGCCAGGTAGGGGGACTGAGGCGCGTTTTCAACCTCCAGCCGTCTCCGCGCCATGACGGACACCCGCGCGACACGCGCCAACAGGCGCGCAGCTGACAGGGCTCACACCGAGCCCGGCACCGCCGCCACCCGCGGCCGCCGCGGCCGTCCTCGCACGACGGAGCGCGCCAACACCGGCCCACACGTGGAGGAACCTGAGAGCGAGGAGCACCGTGGTAGCGACCACCGCGGCGACAGGGATGCTTCCACGGAGCACCACGACGATGCTGAGTCTTCGCATCCGTCTCGGCGCCAAAGCGCGTCCTCTCGGGGACGCCCGGAGCCCACGCCGCACACCGCGCTGCTCATGGCCCAGGAGCTCCTACGCTACCGGCCTAGCGCGGAGGCCCACGACCAGTGGCTGGACCGCCTCCACCACCTCGTCGATGTCGCGACCACGCGCCCCGCTCCATCGCGCTCCATGGTCCAGCACTCTGGCCACGCGGGAACGGCTGCACCAGATGCGCCTCCGCCACCGCCGGGACCGCCTCCGGCCGCAGCGCAGAGGGCTCCCTCTCATGCTTCCTCGCCACACGACTGCCAGATCGTGCGACGCACTGCGCCTGACGCGCGAGTAGGCATGGAGCGCCGCAGGGACCTCCAGAATCGCCTCGTCGAGGAGCTCGGCCAAGCGGGACAGCAGAACCGCAGGGCTCTCCAAGGAGGAACCGCCACGTACGCCTCTGGCTGCATGGCATTCACCCGCGCTCTGCGCCGTGTGGTCTGGCCGCAGAAGTTCAGGCCAGCCCTCCCCAAGGGCTTCGACGGCTCGACCAACCCTCTCGAGTTCCTGCAGCTCTACACCACCTCCATCCAGGCTGCAGGAGGAGACGACAAAGTCATGGCCAACTGGTTCTCCCACGCCCTCGGGGACTCCGCGCTGTCGTGGCTCCTCAACTTGTCTGAGGACTCCATAGATTCGTGGGAGGAGCTCTGCAGGCAATTCGTTGCCAACTTCAAGGGCACCTACGAGCGCGCGCTCACCCACAACGACCTGCGTGATGTGGTGCAGAAGAAGGATGAGACTCTCCGCAAGTACATCCAGCGCTTCAGCCAAGTGCGCAACAAGATCCCGAACATCCCCGACACGCAAGTCATCGCCGCCTTCAGGGAGGGCGTAACAAACCGCAGGATGCTCGAGAAGCTGGGCATTCACGACAAGCTCACCTCTGTGGTAAAGCTGTTCGACCTCGCTGACAAGTGCGCCAAGGCTGAAGAGGGACTCCTCTTCGTCAAGATGAGTCAGCGGACGGATGACCTGGCCGAGTGGTCCAAGAGCCACAAGAAGCGCGAGGAGACCAAGCGCAAGACCACCGCTGTCCTGGCAGCAGAGCCAGCAGCCAAAAGCGCCCGCAGAGGCTCCCCTGAGCCCGGCGACAGGGAAGCGGACAACCGTCCGTTCTGCGTCTACCACAACAGGCGCGGCCACGCCACGGACGACTGCTTCGACCTCAAGAGGTTGAGCCGAGAGCACGGGCGCGAAGAAGGCAACGGGAGCCGCGGCAGAGGCCGTGGCTACCGTAGGGACGGCAGAGGCGGACGCGGTGGCGGCTATCAGAAGCCGCCAGGCACTCAAGCCAACGCCGCCGAGAAGAACAACAACCTCCCTGACGAGGAAGATGGAGGCTACCAGGCCCCAAGGGGGGCTATGGCCTGCATCCTCGGAGGAGCCCAGGCACCCAGATCGAACAACCAGTTCAAGCAGTTCGCCCGCGAGCTCAATGTCGCGCTCCCAAGCACCGAGACCTCCAGGCCCCTCAAGTGGTCCCAGTACACCATCGCCTTCGACGCCAAGGACCACCCCAAGTCGACCAAGACTGTGGGAACCCTCCCCCTGGTCTGCTCCCCCACCATCAACAACATCACCGTCTCCAAGACGCTCATTGATGGAGGAGCAGGCCTGAACGTCATCTCTGTCGAGACCTTCGAGACTCTCCAGGTGCCTTACGAGTGGCTCATGCCCTCCAGGCCATTCACAGGGGTCACCAGTGGTTCAATCGAACCCCTGGGGCAGGTCCGGCTGGCCGTCACCTTCGGCACGTAGAAGAACTACCGCACGGAGCTGATCGACTTCGACGTCACCCACATCGGCCTGCCGTACAACGCCATCCTCGGCTATCCCGATGCAGCAGAAGCTTCTCGTCGCTCTCCTCATCGCCTCCAGGAAGCTGAGGCATTACTTCTAGGGCCACCCCATCACGGTGGTCACTTCTTTCCCCCTGGAGCAGATCCTGCGCAACCCCAACGCCACAGATCGTGTCGCGGGATGGAACATAGAGCTGCAGCCATTCAACTTACGCTTCGACACCACAAGAGTCATCAAGGGACGAGCGCTGGCTGACTTCATCGCCGAATGGACTGACCCAAGCCCTGAGGAGCCTCGGGAAGAAGAGGCCGAGCCCTCTGGAGACACAATGCCCAGCCACTGGACCATGCACTTCGACGGAGCCTTTGCCTGCCGAAACGGCGGGGCAGGCGTCGTCCTAACCTCGCCCAAGGGCGACAAGCTCTACTACGCTGTCCAGTTGTGCTTCACGATTGACAAGATCTCCAACAACATCGCTGAATACGAGGGCCTCCTCGCTGGCTTAAGGGCAGCCATCGCCCTAGGCGTCAAGCACTTACTCGTCAAGGGCGACTCCCAGTTGCTTGTCAACTTCTCCAACAAGAGCTACACGCCTAAAGACGACCACATGGCCGCATACCTTGAAGAGGTCCGCAAGCTCGAGAAGCACTTCAGGGGCATGGAGCTTATGCATATCCCGAGGAAAGAGAACCAGGAGGCTGACGACATCGCCAAGCGAGCCTCGAGAAGGCAACCCCAGCAGGCCGGCGTCTTTGAAGAAAGGCTCGCCAAGGCATCCATCAAGCAGCCTCAAGAGGCCACAGCTGCAAGCACAGACGAAGCACTCCCACCACCTCCTGTTGCTGGGGCACCCGACTGTGGCCCCCACATCGGGGAGCGTCTGTTGCTGACGGCAGCCCACCAGGACACAGGCTGGATTGACGAGCTCAAGGACTACTTGGTAAAGGGGATCCTCCCTGAGGAAGATGCGGAGGCAGAGCGGATCGCTCGACAAGCGAAATCTTACTGCATCCTTGAGGGAAACCTATACCGCAAGCGCCCGAATGGCATCGCGCTCAAATGTGTCCCTCCCGAGGAAGGCCGAACGCTGATCAAGGACATCCATAGCGGGGAGTGCGGCCACCACTCGTGTGCGCGCACCCTCGCGGGCAAGGTCTTCAGGAGCGGATTCTACTGGCCACAAGTGCTTCAAGATGCGGTCACCATCGTCCAAGCCTGCGACGCCTGCCAGTTCCACGCCAAGCAAATTCATCAGCCGGCGCTGGGGCTCCAGACCATCCCGCTCTCCTGGCCGTTCGCCGCCTGGGGGCTGGACATTCTGGGCCCCTTCCCGAAGTCGCAGGGGGGCTATCGCTTCCTCTTCGTGGCCATCGACAAGTTCACCAAGTGGGCCGAAGTGGAACCAGTGCGCACCATACCAGCCGGAGCCGCGGTGAAATTCATCAGGAGCTTGGTCTGCCGCTTCGGAGTGCCTAACCGCATCATCACCGACAATGGCTCGCAATTCACCAGCGGCATCTTCCGAGCCTATTGCGAAAAGCTCGGCGTTAAGATCTGCTTCGCCTCGGTGGCTCATCCACGCAGCAACGGTCAAGCCGAGCGAGCGAACGCAGAAGTCCTCAAGGGCCTCAAGACCAGAAGTTTCAACATCCTCAAGGGTCACGGCAAGGGCTGGATCGATGAGCTCCCATCTGTGCTCTGGTCCATGCGCACAACCGCTTCAAGGCCTACGGGCGAAACGCCGTTCGCCCTTGTCTACGGAGCTGAAGCTGTCCTCCCCGCAGAAATCAAGCATGGATCTCCACGGGTCCTTGCCTTCAACGAGGACACCCAAGAGGGCCTCCACAACGACGACCTGCTATTCCTCGAGGGCCTGCGCCGCCGTGCCGCCCTCAGAGCGGCAAAGTACCAGCAAGATCTGCGACGCTACCACAGCCGCCATATACGCTCACGCACTCTTGAGGCGGGCGACCTCGTCCTCAGGCGAATCCTCTCCAGAGAAGGCCTCCACAAGCTCTCGCCGATGTGGGAAGGCCCCTACAGGGTCTCCCACATCGCCAGGCCTGGCGCAGTACGCCTCGAGACCGAAGACGGCATCCCCGTCAAGAACCCGTGGAACATCGCACATCTGCGCAAGTTCTACCCGTGATCATAGTCACGCCGGGCATTTTTTGTCTCTAGAGGGAAGCTCACGGCTTCACCTCCAAGCTTCTCCAAGCTTCCCCCGAGGGTCAGCACTCCGAGCTCTCCTGCAAATGAGCCCCCGCAGGCCGCAGTGAACCTCTGCCACTAATGGGTGGTCCCCATGCCTCGACATGGAAGGAACGTTAGCTTGGCAAACCCAAGTGTAATGAACCGATTTTCGTTCCAAGTGAACTTTGCGCTACGGCGCCGTGTCGTTCCAAGTGAACTTTGCGCTACGGCGCCGGGTCGTTCCCAAGTGAACTTTGCGCTGAGGCGCCGCTGTGTAATATTTCGATGGCAAGTTTTACTTTCGTCATTTACTTTCACATGTGCGCTTATATTCTTCCCATGCGCACCTCGCGAGCGGGGGCTGAGTACGGTGCCTGTGCCCAAGAGCACCCCGGCAGCACTGCAAAATCCAAGGGACCCTGAGCTCTGGCTAAAGGGCACGCTCACGGATACAAGCCACCTCTCCAAAGGACCTTGGTACTCTCTCTCCTCGCGAGGCACCCATGAGGAAACCTATAAGTACGCATGAGTCCTTACTACCATGCTCTAGCGTTTTGGTTCGCCTCTCTAACATCCACAGGGAACGAGAGTCTCTCCAGGCCTGTGGAGGAAAAACTCGGCCCCTGGAGGGAAAGGCATCGCCAGAGGAGTCCTACGCAAGGCGAAAAGCCTCGCGAAGCTAAGTTCCCTACTCACACCAGGAGAATCTTCGTATCTCTCTCACGAGCACTCCGCGTCCCTCGGGCGTTTCTTTCCTTCACTCTCCATGGGCTGCTTGCGCGTCAAAGGGGAGCCCTGAGCATCGCGACTCGAGGGCTCTTACCTCTCTAAGCCTTAAACTCCCCCCTGCCTTGCCGAGTCATTGCTCGAGCATACCGCAGCGGCGGAGTCATAGCGCGAGGAGAAGGGTCCTAGCGACGTAGAGCGAAAAAGACATGGAAGTAAAGCAAAGGGCCCTCGAGGGGCACACACACAGGCTTAGCAGCACCTATTTAAAAGTATGAAGTACATTACAAACTGCAAAGCAAAAGTCTTTAAAGCAACCATCCCCGCGGCGCTACAAGCGTGTTACAGGAGGAAGCCTTAGGAAGGAATCAAGCGGAGGCCTCGCCGTCGTCTTCTTCTCCAGGCTCGCCATCCACATCATCGTCCTCCTCTCCCTCCGCCACGGCCCGCTTGAAGCGGCTGCAGAAGTCGTCGACCTGGTCGCGGATGGCGTTGGAGATCTTCCACCCTTTCTCCCCCTCGAGAGGCTCGGTCACCGTGGTGAAGTCGAAGCCAGGCTGGAGGTTCTGGAGGTTGGTGAAGATGCGGTCAACCGCCACCGCCAGGAGCTGGCGGCACTCCTCGTCAACGACGTCGCGGAGCTTGGCAACAGGGCCCTCGAGCGCTGAGAAGAGCTGCTCGAAGTACATGAGGTAGGTGGCGGCGTCGGAGTTGCCTTGAAGGGGGACGGTCGGCGCATCCACTCCCAGCTTCGCGGCGAGCTCGCGGCCCCGTCCCACCAAGGACTGGAACATGCGCTCCCGCTGCTGCGACAGCACCTGCGCCGCCTTGGCGCTCTCGGCCGCCTCCACCGCTTTCTCCACAGCAGGGCCCACTTGCTGGTTCATCTCCTCCATATCGGCCATGAGGGAGGCGAGGTCCTGCTCCGTGCGCTTGCGGGCCTCCTCAGCGACGCGGCGGCGATCCGTTTCGCGCTTCACCTTGGAGACGAGGGTAGCGTTCATGTTCTCGAGCTGGTGGATCCGGGCGCCGCTCTCGCCAAGCCTCTTCTTGAAGCGGGTCTCCTGCTTGGTGAATTTCTCGGCGTAGTCGCGGGAGACAGCGGCGCGGTACGCCTTCTCCCGGGTTTGGAACTCTTTCTCGGCCTCCGCCTTCTGCTCGGCGAACCGCGTGTTGAAGCGCTCCACATGCCCCTTGTGGGTAGCCACCTCGCGTTCATACCTGCCGAGGGCCGCAGCCAGGCTCTCCTCGCGGGCCTCGAGGGCGGCGCGCTGCCCTGACAGCTCCTGCTCCCTCAGCGCCAGCTGTTCGTCGCGGCGGCGCACGTCCTCCTCGCGCTCGCTCAGGCCCCGCCCCCTGGCGTCCAAGCTCGCGCGGACCCCCTCCAGGGCGGTCCGCACGGTCTCAGAGTCGGCGAGGATTTTAGCCTCAAGCTCGACAAGCTCGTGGTGCTTGGCCGCCAGGGAGTGCTCCACGGCCTCCCGCTCTGCCCTGGCCGCGGCCAGGTCTTCCGCCGCTGCCCGGCGCTCGGCCTTCAAGGGCTGCAGAAGCTCCTCGGCGTCGCGCATGGCGCCCTCGCGGACCTCCTCGGCGAAGCGCTGCGCCTCCTCGCGCTCCGCCTGCAAGGCCTGATCGCTCCGCCGGCGCGCCTCCACAGCCGCGTGGAACGCGGCCCAGGCCTCTGCGAGCTCATCTCGCTGCCGGGCGAGCTCCCGGTCCTCCTGGGCAAGGTGGGCCTCCAGCCCCTCCAGGGACTCCCGCACCAAGCGGAAGGCGACGTCGCGTCGCCCCCTGCTCCAGTCCCAGCTTCCGAGGACAAGGGACCGGGAGGCCTCGCTCGGGGCGGAGGGCCCTGCTCCCGCGTCAAGCTTGGAGCGGGGAGTCTCTGCGCGGGCTCGGGGGCTCGGAGGCGCGTCCTCCGCTTCGGCGCCCGCGTCCTGCGCGCCGGCATTGCCCCCCTCAGGCGGCACCTCGCCCTGGGCCCCCGGGGCAGGAAAGGCCTGCTCCGCAGCTGCCGCTTCCTCCTCCGCGTTGGTGCTTGGTGGGGGCGGTGGGAGTTCAGCCCCCACTGCCTCGTCGACCTTCGGCGGGCTCGGGGCCGAAGTAGTGTCCGCCGCGGCCTCCTGCTGTGCTGGCGGGGTCGCAGCGCGCGGCGGTGTGGCCGCCTTCTCCACCTGCTCCTCAGGGCGTTTTTCCCCCAGAGGCGGCGCGGTGGCCTCGGCCTGGGGAGCGTCCCCGTGAGGGCCTGCGAGGGTTACCTCCGCGGGCCTCGAGGCCTCTTCGGTGGCGGCCTCTACCGGGGCCTCCGGAGCGGCCTTCTTCACGTCCGCAGCTTTGCGGAGCCTACGGCGCTTCGCGGGCGCCGGGTCGCTGGCAGAGGATAGGAAAGTCAGTTACGGGGAGGAGACGAGCAAAAGATTGAAGAAGGAAAAGAAAACCAGAGACACTTACCCTGTCTTCTTGGCGCGGGTGTCAACCCACGCCATGCCGGACGAACGCCAAGAAGGCGTGGCCCGGACTCCGGATCCCCCCGGAGCCGCCTCGGCTTTCCTCTTGAGGGAAGCGCTTGGGGGCTCCCCGGAAGGCCTGTCGTGGGCCGCCTTGGTTCGGGGCTCCTGTCGCCCCGCCTCGGCCTCCTCATCGTCGCTGGAGGAGAGCTCGAAGACCTCCTCAGGAGGGGGCGAGGCCCTTGACGAGCTCGCCCCGCCTGCAGAGGGAACGGCCCCAGCCGCATCGTCGCCCTGCTCGGCGTCAGACGCGTACGGCGACTCCGCAGCGTCTTGTCCCCTCGCCACGGGCATGGGCCCATCTTACTCCTCTTCTCCCGCCAGGCCTAGTGGGGTGAAGGTGGGCATCCGCTCCAGAATCGCCAGGCGCGAGGCCAGGTTTATCTGATGAAGAGGCCTCAGCTCCGCCGCAACCGCCACGGACACGTCGGGGTTGATGAAGAGGCCGCCCATGATGGTCTCGACGACGGCGGGGAGATGGTCGCAGGGGTGGAGTCGCATCGAGTCGGAGGGACCCGCGTACATCCACATCGGCTTCTTATGCGCCTGTAGGGGCGCGATGCGGCGGCGCACGAAGTCCTCCGCGATCATCTGGCCGGTGAGGCCGTTCTCCCGAAGCACCCTCATGCGTGCCACGAGGCCCCCGATCTTCGGGCCCTGGAAGGCCTGCTTCCCCCAATAGGTGTTCTTCACGGGCGGCGCCTCCGGGACCTCGAGGAAGGAGCTCTACGACTTGACGCCGATGAGGAACCACTTCTGCCTGAAGTCGTCCACCTTCTTCGACACCGCCGTGACGGGTTTCTCGTCGCTCCACGACATGGGGATGTAGACGTCCCCCATGCCGTCCGCAATGCGGAAGGACACGCACCCCGTCCGCTCGGCCTTCGCGGTGTTCCGGAGCGCGTAGAAGCTCCGGAAGAGGGCCACCGAGGGCTGCACACCCAGATACGCCTCACACAGGTAGGCGAAGATGGAGAGCACGAGGACGGCGTTGGGGTGTAGGTGGAGAAGGTGGATCTGGTAGAACTCCAGGACGGCCTCGAGGAAAGGCGAATACGGAGGCACCAGTCCGGCGAAGAGAGTGTGGAGGAAAATGGGGAAAAACCCCGTCGGAAGGCGGCCGTGCCTCGCGGCTTGGATGGCGCTGGCGCCATGCTCATTGGTCTTCCCGGCGACCAGGTGCTGAATCTTGCCCAGCGCCGCCGCATCGACGCGCACGCCAATCAGAGCGGGGCCAAGCGCCTCCTCGCCCTGCGCATCAGCCGGGAACGTCCCCATCACCGCCTTGCCTTTTTGTCCGCCCATTTTCAAGGGAGGTGCAAGAAGCGGGGCACCGGAGAAGGAAGCGGAATTCGCCGGAGGAGGAAGGAGTTCGCCGAAGTTGGAAAGCTAGGAGGTCGAGAGTTGGAAGACTGGAGGCGCGGAATGGGAGTAATGGCTGCGGTTCCGACCAGCGCGCAGCTTTATACCGCAGCTGGGCAGTTACCAAGGCGCGGTCGTGATGATCGTGGTGGGACCCCCCACGACGCACGTTTCTACCGGGGAAACCGAGTCGCCGCAAGTTCATCTCCAAACGACGCGTGTCACGGGACGGCCGGGCGTATTAGGCCCACGACGCTTCGTCTGGACCCGATGGGCCTCGCCGTGCCCGTCATGGGCCCGGGGGCTACTGTCGGCCCAGTGAGATCCAGGGTGTGCAGAGCCCACTCTCCACAGCCCTCACACGCGACAGAGTCGATGAATCGGCTAAGGACCGAGCTAAACGCTTGGAGAGACCCTCGAGAGGAAAATCCCTCGAGAGGGCTGAAGAGGGCAGCGAAGGCCTGGCGAGGCCCCTCCCGAGGCTGCTCCTCTACAGGGCCCTCTCCCCTGGAGAGGGGTCAACACCAATCCCTCCACAGGCCGCCCCAGCCCTGTGGAGATACTTCGCTCCGAAGGAACCACTGCAAGGCGCACATGGCCGCTGCCGCGCCGCAGAGTGACGCGCGCGTCTGCGCGCGATGACGACGGCGCCGCAGTTGCCGTTGTGGTGATTAAAGGAGTCAACAAAGCTGTGTCCCCTGCGCCGGCTTACGAGGGTTTCCTCTTTGGTGATAAAGCAGTTGGCCGGCGCTACGCTCCAATGCCAACGTCACCGTGGGCACCCCCACGATCTCTGCGGTACGAGCTGGCCGCTCTGCAAAGACGGCGACTGCACTGCCACGAAGGCAGGCTTTGCGACCATGGACCAAGTCCATGGACAACCCAGCTGCGGTGCACCCCGCTCCACCGTTTCGTCGCCATGTGGGAACCCTTCCACTGCGCGGCACGCAGGGATGAGGCCCGGGGCGTCTATATAAGGAGAGGGAGCGCCACCGTAGCAAGGGATCGACGAATCGACCGATCAATCGAACTTAGAGGTCTTACCATAGCTTAGCCTAGCTTAGCGGACTGAAGGAGGAAGAGAATCTCTCCTTCCCCCTACGAGCTCCGCACTGCTCTCGGCAAGCTCATTGTGCTGTAACCCCTACAGAGCAATACAGACAAGCAGGAGTAGCGGTCTTACCTCCTCCTGAGGGCCGTGAACCTGGGTACGGGCTTGAGTCCATCTCTGTCGTGTTATCCCTCTACAGGCACGACGAGCACCGTCGCCGGGCCGGTTGAGGGTTGTTGGCTAACGTGTTCAGTCCCCCTTCACGAACTTCCCTCGAGGGTGACCATCCCTGTTCCGTGGGAGCAACACCTCGACAGGTGCTAAACATGAGCACAAATGATGACTATGAATATTACAGGTGCTATAACATGAGCACAAGTGTGGATAAAGAGTAGTAATGTTGCCCCCTTTTTATTCTTTCTTTCTTTCTTTTTTTCTTTTTTCTATTTTTCCATTTTTTTGTATTTTTTTGTTTCTCTTTTCGATGGCCTCCATGGCTCTTTTTAATTTTAGGGGCAAACATTCTAACATGACAACACACTTTTGATACAAGGATCTCAAAAGGGATAAAACATGGTGTATGAAACGGTGCCTTTGCCAGTGTAGCAGGATATGCAATGATCTAGCGTAACATGGGTAAAACCACACATCAGCTATATAGAATCATGCAAAGCAATATATAAATGATAAATGACAACAAGTCATTTAATGTAAGATGAAATTAGTTGCATGGCAATATATCTCGGAACAGCTATGGAAATGCTGTATTAGGTAGGTATAGTGGATGTTTTGAGGAAGATATTTGGCTTATGTGTAGGAGAACATGATGAAGATCTCCCACGAGTTTTGGATGTACCCGCGAAGTATGCACCAACTCTCAATGTGAGAAAGGGCAATGCAAAGTACCGAAGAGGCTAGCAAATATGGTGGTGGAAGTGCCATGAAAACCGCAGCTTTAGAACTCACAAGCAAAAAGATTCCAACTAGAAATATGATCTTACATGGCATAATGAAAATCACTCCATGAGGGACTGTGGCAAATGAACAAGTCACTGTTGGGACCCGACCGTAGCGCATAACACAAAGTCATTACGGTTGTTTTTAACATTAGAAGTCATATATCATTATGCTATCAACTGGATATTTAAGTGTGGCACAGCTTCAATTTTTCTAGACCAATCATTAATCATTCCACTTTACTAAACCATCATGTTTTACCATTAAGCATATTAATATCTCAAAACAACATCAATGATTCAAGTGACACAATTTAATGATCTACAAGATTATGTATCATTTAGTTATACCATCTACCACATTTAACATTTTATGTTCTTAACCAAACACCAATCAACTTATTTAAAACATAAACTCTCCAAGTATTTAACAATGAAGTAAGAGAGTATAACATATGAGAACTAACAGCTCTGAACAAGAGGTGCATGAAAAATAAGAGCTGAAAGTATTACAGTAGCTATAGAAGAATACTCAACAAATATAAGTGAAAAATAGGAGTATTCAAAAGAAAAGGCGGAGCGTGTCTCTCTCCCACATAAGAATGCTAGGATCCATTTTATTCAGAAAACAAAAATAACAAAAGCAAAAATAAAAACAAACAGACGCTCCAAGTAAAACAAATAAGATGTGGCGGAATTAAATATAGTTTCACTAGAGATGACCTGATAAGTTGTTGATTAAGAAGGGGATGCCTTGGGCATCCCCAAGCTTTGACGCTTGAGTCTTCTTGAAATATGCTTGGGTGACCCACGGGGGCATCCCCAAGCTTAGGCTCTTTCATCTTCTTGATCACATCATATCATGCTCTCTCTTGATCCTTGAAAACTTTCTCCACACGAAACTCAAAGTAAACTTCATTAAAGGGTTAGTGCATAATCAAAACTTCTCATATTATGCATGGAGACAATCATTATCATGGTACTGGACATTAGCTACAGCCACTGGAATTTTATGGAACAAAAAGATCAATTCAAAATCAGCAAAAGAACCAATGCAAAATAAATGGCAGAATCTGTCAAAAACAGAACAGTCTGTAAAGACGAATTTTTTCAAGGCACTTAACTTGCTCAAATCAGAAAACTCAAAACTAATGAAAGTTACGTACGTATCTGAGGATCACGCACAAAAAATCCCAGGTCATTTTGATTTTTCTGCGAAGAGTTATGAATTTAACGGTGGACAGCAGAAAAAATGTTCCTGCGCAGAAATCCAAATCTGGCATCAACTTTCTACTAGAGACTTAACTTGGCACAACTTATGCAATAAAGTAAAGATACAAAGGAATTACTACAGAGGTAGGCATGTTCCTTGACTTCAGAAAATAAAATAACAGGAATAAAAAGTGGGTTGTCTCCCATAAGCGTTTTTGTTTAACGCCTTTGAGCTAGGCACAGAAAGCAAAACTCAAGTATTTCTAAGAGAAGAAGCATCAACATTATAGTTTGTAGGAATAATAGAATCAAAAGGTAGCTTCATCTTCTTCCTAGGGAAGTGTTCCATACATTTCTTAAGTGGGAATTGGTACCTTATATTTCCTTCTTTCATATCAATGATAGCACCAACCGTGCGGAGGAAAGGTCTTCCCAAAACAATAGGACAAGAGGGGTTGCACTCAATATCCAAGACAATAAAATCAAAGGGGACAAGGTTATTATTAACCATGAAATGAACATCATTAACTCTCCCAAAAGGTTTCTTCAAAGCATTATCAGCAAGAAAAACATCCAAATAGCAATGTTCCAAATGTGGCAAGTCAAACATATCATAAATTTTCTTAGGCATAACAGAAATACTTGCACCAAGATCACACAAAGCATTCCAATCAAATTCATTCACTTTTATCTTAATGATGGGCTCCCAACCATCTTCTAACTTCTTAGGGATAGAAGCTTCAAGTTTTAATTTCTCTTCCCTATCTTTAATGAGAGCATTTGTAATATGTGTAGTAAAAGCCATATTTAAAGTACTAGCATTAGGACTTGTGGCTAACTTTTGCAAGAACTTAATAACTTCAGAGATATTATAATTATCAAAATCAAAATCATTATCATCAAAGCAAACCGAACCATTATCTTCTATGTTCTTAAAAATTTCAGCACTTTTATCAAGAGCAGTTTCAGCAGTTTTAGGCAATTTTAATTTTTTGGAAGTAGTAGAAGAAACATTGCCAACACCAATTATGTTACCATTAATATTAGGAGGTTTACTAGCATGTGAAGTAACATTATTTTCAGTAGTAGTAATGGTGCAATCTCTAACAATATCATCATCTTTAGCTAATTCTTACTCTCTTTCCCATCTAGCACGCAATTGAGCCATCATCCTAACATTTTCATCAATTCGAACTTGGATAGCATTAGCAGTGGCAAAGGGGTTTTCATCAATATTTTCAGCTTTGGCAGCCATTCTATTAATCAAAGACATTCTATTAATCAAACAAGATTGTGCTTCAGACATAGATGAAATATTAGTTTCAGCATTTTAAATTTTTCCTTGCAAACCCGAAATCTCCCTATTTAATTTCTCCATTTGATGACTAATATTTCTTAACATAGATGATTGTTCCTCCATAGTTTTAGTGAAAACTTTATTTTGCTCATATTGGATTTGCATGAAATTCTTAGTAGCTCTCTCAACCTGTAACAATTTTTCCTCACTAAGCATTCTACCATAAGAATTAGCATAACCATTACCATTATTAGGAGGATAGGGCTTATAGTTGTTATTACCATAATTGTTCCTATAGGCATTGTTGTTGAAATTATTATTTTTAATGAAGTTCACATCAACATGCTCTTCTTGTGCAACTAAAGAAGCTAAGGGAACATTATTGGGATCCATATGAAATTTACCATTCACAAGCATAGACATAATCATATCAATCTTTTCACTCAAAGAGGAGGTTTCTTCAACAGAATTTACCTTCTTACCTTGAGGAGTCCTTTCAGTATGCCACTCAGAATAATTAACCATCATATTGTCCAGAAGTTTTGTTGCAGCCCCCAAAGTGATGGACATAAAAGTACTTCCAGAAGCCGAATCCAATAAATTTCTTGAAGAAAAATTTAGTCCTGCATAGAAGGTTTGGATGATCATCCAAGCAGTCAGTCCATGGGTTGGGCAATTCTTAACCAGAGATTTCATTCTTTCCCAAGCTTGAGCAACATGTTCATTATCAAATTGCTTAAAGTTCATAATGCTACTCCTTAGGGAAATGATCTTAGCAGAAGGATAGTATTTTCCAATAAAAGCATCTTTGCATTTAATCCAAGAATCAATACTATTCCTAGGCAATGAAAGTAACCATTCTTTAGCTCTTCCTCTTAAGGAGAAAGGAAATAATTTCAGTTTTATAATGTCACCATCCATATCCTTATATTTTTGCATTTCACAAAGTTCAACAAAATTATTTAGATGGGCAGCAGCATCATCAGAACTAACACCAGAAAATTGCTCTTTCATGACAAGATTTAACAAAACAGGTTTAATTTCAAAGAATTCTGCTTTGGAAGCAGGTGGAGCAATAGGTGTGCATATAAAATCATTATTGTTGGTGCTAGTGAAGTCACACAACTTAGTATTCTCAGCAGTAGTCATTTGAGCAAAATTTAAAAGCAAACCGAAATACAAAAATTAATGCAAGTAACTAATTTTTTTGTGTTTTTGATAATTAGAAGCAAACAAGATAATAACAAAGTAAATAAAATGCAAGTAACTAAATTTTTTGTGTTTTTTATATTTAATAGCAAACTAAACAGGAAATAAAATTTAACTAAGCAAGACAAAAACAAAGTAAAGAGATTGGGAAGTGAGAGACTCCCCTTGCAGATGTGATTCAGCTCCCCGGCAACGGCGCCAGAAAACTGCTTGATGCACACGGTGGTGTTGTTGGGAAACCCCAAGAGGAAGGTATGATGAGTGCAGCGGCAAGTCTTCCCTCAGTTGTGAAACTAAGGTTATCGAACCAGTAGGAGATGAAGAACACGTCTGAAGGTCTCCCTGACAATGATGCCAGAAAACAGCTTGTTGGCGTGGAAAGGGAGGTGGAACCTGCACAACACAATCAAACTACTTTGCCCCAACGAAACAGTGAGGTTGTCAATCTCACTGGCTTGCTGTAACAAAGGACTAAACGTATGTGTGGAAGATGATGTTTGTTTGCAGAGAATGAAAGAAAGCAGTTTGCAGTTGGTTTTATTATCAGTTTAAAGAAAAGGACCGGGGTCCACAGTTCACTAGTGGTGTCTCTCCATAAATAATAATAATAGCATACATGTGGGTAAACAAATTACAGCTGGGCAATTGACAGAATAAAGAGCTGCATAATGATGCATATACTAATGTCATGATGTCTAGTGTGAGATTCATTTGGGCATTACAACAATATACATAGACCGTTCCAACCGCTTCTATGACTAATAATCCACCTTCCGGTTAGCGTCCGCACCCCTTTCAGTATTAAGTTGCAAGCAACAGATTATTGCATTAGGCAAAGTGTGTAATGTAAGTAATACAATTATCCTTAGACAAAGTACTACTGTTTTATCCCTATTAGAAACAGTACATCTACAATCTTAGAGCTTGCTGTCACTACCCCAGATTAAATAGAGACATGAACCCACTATCAAGCATAAATACCCCCTCTTGGAGTCACAAGCATCTACTTGGCCAGAGCATCTACTAGTAACGGAGAGCATGCAAGATCATAAACAACACACAACATGATATATTATGAAGCAAATGACATAGTATTCAATATCCATCGGATCCCAGCAAACACAACATGTAGCATTACATAAAGATGATCTTGATCATGATAGGCAGCTCACAAGATCTAAACATGATGGCACAATAGGAGAAGACAACCATCTAGCTACTGCTATGGACCCGTAGTCCAAGGATGAACTACTCACGCATTAGTCCGGAGGCGGGCATGGTGATGTAGAGCCCTCCGGTGATGATTCCCCTCTCCGGCAGGGTCCCGGGAAGAGCTTCTGAACCCTCCCGAACTAGGGTTGACGACGGCGGCGGCTCTGTAAGGTTTTGTGGAAAAGTGTTCGGGTATTAGGTCTTGTATTGTCGGGGGGTATTTGTAGGCGAAAGGGCGAAAGCGGTGGAGGCCCGAGGCCACGTCACGTGGTGTTGGCGCGGCAGGGGGGAAGCCGCGCCCCCACCTCATGACGGTGCCTCGGTGCCCTCCTTCGTTTACTCTTCGGACTTCTGGAACATGTCGAGAAAAATAGGAACTTTGGCATAAAAATCGTCCAATTCCGAGAATATTTCCTTAAGTGGTTTTCTGAAACCAAAAACAGCAGAAAACAGGGAATTGGCACTGTGGCATCTTTTTAATAGGTTAGTCCCAGAAAATGCATAAAACAACACAAAGTGTATATAAAACATATAGCAATTGGTATAATATAAGCATGGAACATAAGAAATTATAGATACGTTTGAGACGTATCAGTGGCCGAGAAGATGAGGAAGGCCGAGGCGATGAACGCCGCTAAGGAGGAAGATAGGCTCTTGCGGCTGACCGTGGTGGCCGCCCGGGCTCAGGCGCAAGAGACCATGGAACTGCATGAGCTCATCGGCGAGGGCTAGACCGATGTCGTGGCCGGAGCGGCCTCGAGCAGTTCGGTGACGTCATAGGCTCTACGCCCTCCCATGGTGCCCCGCTCCCCCGCGACGTCGAGAGCGACAGCTCCGGTTCGCAGGTCCATGCGTTGTCCCGGTTTGGAGTCGCACGATCGTCGTCTCCGGAGCTGCCGCCGATGATGGACGGGGTTGCGGCGTCGCCAATCGACCTCAACCACACCCCTACGCCCGTGGACTCTGCCCAGTCGGCGCGCAAACGCGCTCGGGAAGGTCTGCCGGTGAGTTCCATGAATGCCTGCGTCCTGTTCGGTGACAGGGCCACCCCGACCCTGTCTGATCCGGTATGATCCATCTTAGTTGCCATACGTTCGTTCATTATGCATGGGGTCTATATAACACCGAATTGAATGTAGGAGTTCTACGCCGAACAAGGCGAGGACATCATGTTCGGCATGATCAACGGCGGCGGTCATGGAGTCATTGGGACGGAAGGCACCTAGGTCGAGGCATACGACACATCGGGGAGCAGCCCCTCTTCGACGTGGGATCAGGATCGGCCGTCCCCACGACCTTCTTCAACGATGGCCAAGGGGAAGATGAGGAGGACGATGCCGACCCGGACGCCGAGCTTTCGGCCATCGTCACCACCGCAACGAAGTAGATATCGAATAGTAATGTGGGCTATACGAACAAGGAGGACGAGTGCCTTTACTGGTCTTGGCTCACGTCGAGCATGAACGCCATTGTTGGCGCCGAGCAAAAGGGCAAGATCTATTGGAGAGGGTCACCGTCGACTTCCATGAACGCCGGCAACTCAAGCCCTTCAACATCTACAACGATCGCGGCCAATTGTCCATTCAAAAACGATAGTCCTACATCCAGGTCAAGATCAATAAGTTTTGCGCCGCCTATGAGCATGCCGTGAACCGCCCAAAATTCGGCGTCCGCGTCGCCGACACGGTACGTACTTTGTCCTCCTCATGTGAGTTGTCATACTCCATTGTTTGTTGTTGTGAGTGGCCATTATTCCATGGTCTATGTAGATTGCCCAGGCCATGAAGTTTTTCAAGACCGCCCATGAGGACAAGTCCTACCACTTGATTCATTGTTGGCGGGAGGTTAAGGACCACGAGAAATGGAAGCAAACCTACCAAGGCTACAAGAACAGCTTGAAAAGAGCTTGGCCAAGGCAAAAAAAACATCATGGCAAAGGCGAAGGCACTTGAGGTCGAAACCAATATCTTGGTCGAGGAGACGGAGATCATGCTCGTGGACACTACCAACATGGCCGAGGACCAAAAGGCTTGGATGATGAAGCGTCGTGCCAACATTTCACAACGCGACGCGTGATCGATTTTGTGTCAATTTGTCCTCATTTGTAATGCACAATGCAAGTTTATGTCTTTTTCTCATGGAACAATGCAAAAAAAAAAATCAAAAAAGTTCATAAAAAAGCCGAGCATCCAAAATGCGTCGGGCCGCTGGCCTGAGCGTGACCCAAACAGACAAGAGGAACAAACACAGCCGTCTTTATGTTCGCGATTTGATTCTAAAATGCATGGGACCTTGTGCTGATTGTTCTCAGCCGCGTAAGAAGAACAAGGGTAGAAGTGTAGAACGGGGAGCTATAAACCTGGCAGCTAGCTCACCGTGACTCGCTATCAGCAACTAGTCAGCATTTCACGTGGCGCTGGGCCCACCGACAACGACACTGTTCCTCCAGCGCTACGCCTTGCATCCTTGCTCCACACTGCTCGCTTTTACTGTCGTTTTCCCTGCTTTTCCTTCCAAGATCCATGGCTACTTTTGCAGAATTTCCCATCAAGTTGGCAATTATCTCATCAACTTTCTTTCCTGTCACTCCGGGTTCACAGCAAAAGCCAAAACACCATTTTAGCTTGCCCAGTTTTATGGGAACGGCGGAATACCAAGAAGGTACGAGGCTCGTTTTCCAATTTCAGAAAGAACGCAGAAACCACCCTGCTGAATTATTATTCGCTCTCCGGTGCCTGCTCCTCCGTGACTGCTACGCCCAGTGCTCCGTGGGCTCGGTCCACCACGACAGCGACGGCGGCTGCTCGTCGGCGAAGAAGCCCCCACACGCCGCGCCATCGTCGCTGAGGAACGCGGCCTCGTCGTCCCCCACCTTCAGCAGCTGATTCCCGTGGAAGAACACCTCGCCCTGGAGCACAGCCCGTGGCGCCGCCGTGACCTGCTTGTCGGGCGACAGCTCCGCGTCGTTCAGCACCTCGCTGTAGTAGCTATCGGACGAGCCTTGCGCCGCTGCGGCCGTGGGATCGACGCCGGACGCCGCCGGCTCTTCCTTCACGGTCGAGAAGCTCGCCACCGCGTCCTCGTCCCCGAGCTTCGCCTTCAGCGCCGTGATCTGCCACGAATGACCGGCCGCCAAACGTCACATACATCGCACACATTCTGCACCCATGGGGTGTTTCTGGGCAGCGATCTAGCTAGCTAAGCTACCTACCTCGGCGAGAAGGCCGTCCTTGTCGCGGCGGATGGCGTCGTGGTCGGCTTGGAGCGCGTCGAAGGACTGGCGGAGGGCGGCGTAGTCGCGCTCGAGCTGCTTGGTCTTCCAGCGCGCGCGGCGGTTCTGGAACCAGACGGCGACCTGGCGAGGCTGCAGGCCGAGGTCCCGCGCCAGCCGCTCCTTGCGCTCCGGCTCCAGCTTGTTGTCCTTCTCGAAGCTCAGCTCCAGCCCCCGCACCTGCTCCCCATTCAGCCGACGCTTCTTGTCCCCAGCGCTGCCGCACATCGCCATGTCCTCGTCAACGTCCTCCTCCATCCCCAGGCTACTAGAACCATCTTCTTCGAAAGCAAAGACAACGTCAGACGACCAAACCTCCCAGCTCCAGTGAACAAGGTTGCCCGAACAGGAAAAGATTAAACGTACCACTGCAATTCATCGGGAGAAGAGCGGGGCCGCCGCCGTCGCCACCACCGTTCGCCCTCCGTTTCCTCATGTCGAAACTCGAACCGAGTCGCCCAGGAAAAGAGGGGGTCTGATCGAGAGCTAAAGATACTGTGAAGGAACAAGGTTTGATCAGGGGAGAGGTGACAGGGGGAGAGTCCCTCCGGTGCTGACCCGCGTTCACTACTTACTTCGCCGTCATGGTTCCTCTGCCCACATCTGGTACGTTCTTTTTTTTGCGAATTATATAGTACGTAGATTTTCAATTGATTTCAGCAATTTATTCATATGAAGGTATAAATAAATGTTTACCTTGTTCAACCACTGCAATTTAACGGATTTGTACATACCTTGTCTCGTCTAAATTAGAGAATGGGGCAGAGGATGGTTGGGGTTGCGGTGTGGCAGCCCAACGAGCGGAGTTCTCACAAAGGAGCGTTTCTACTATAAAATTCTTCTGGTTGGGGACGAATTTTCCTGTAATTCTCACAAAGGAGCATTTCTACTATAAAATTCTCTGGTGCTAGTGCCATGGGTCTCATTAAATTAAGAAAATATTGTATTTCTTCCCAAAGTTACAAAAGCGATAAAATTGTGTGTGGATCTTAATGCTGGATTGGCATCTCTTGATGTCAACTACAGTAAAAGCTAAGAAACTCTTCTCACATGACTGGATTTATCAAAACCATATTATGAAAACATGGCAGCCCCTACACAATATATCAATATATTGTAAAGATACATCTCATGACAAATATGACAATGCTGATTTGGTGTTGTACATGTTGATAGTATAAAAACATAGCTCTCCCTATGCAAAATCCACATCAAGTAAGAGAATGACAAGTTGAGGATAGAAACTCGCCCCTACATACATTGTATTTAGTTATACAAAATGGAAATACAAGAAGGCTTAACAACTATGTGAAGCCTTGCGGGTAAATAACATTTTACACTGTAGCATGTTCAAAAATTTGAGCGATGAACAATGCTTTCTTATTATACATCCACCAAGCATCTCTCAAGAAAGATGAGCCCATGGTTTACTGGTGCACTAAAGAAGAATTGTTGTCAACTAACACATCAGCCACCCCTTAGTAAAGGCCCAGGAATTTCCACCAGAAAGTACCAACTACTCCCCAAATCAAAGCATTAATTGCCGCTGCTGAAAACCCCAGCTTGAATACATCAGGAAGGTCAACATACCCCGCTGCAGCACAAAATAACAAAATTTAGTAAAAACCCTAATATTAGAAACCTAATAATAAAAGTTAAATAAAAACATAAAGACTTCTTCAAATGTCCCGATTGTGTTAATAGGCTTGTAGTTTTAATTCTCTATTGGAGACTCCATTTGGAATGGGCGATGTTGTCAAATAAGATGGTGGTTTATACATACAGAACACTCCCACACTTAGTGAAATGCTTACGTGTTCTTTTAAAAGACTATACAAACAACCCCAAATATCAAAAATGTTTTGTCAAGGTGTGACTTACATTAAAAGATCAAACTGGACACTTATCAGCTGATGACTACTTGGGAGGCGGAGATAATAAACAGACGAGCATGTAACATACTAGTGCTTGAGAAAGACAATTTAAATCCAAGTATATTATGTTCAAAAAATGAATCCAAGTAGGTGGATAAGTAAAATTACCTCCGTAGTATACTGCAGACTGCCCACTACTATAATGTGTTAGCGCACCAAAGAGATTTGAATTGTATGTCAAAGCAAGTGCTGAGAGTATAGCAGGAACACCGGCTGCTAGGTGCATGGCAAGAAATGCCGAGTATAGAGCTCCAACATGTGCAGTTTGACTAGCAAAGAGATAGTGAATAAAGAAATACGAGGCCTGAAGAACACCAAATGCTGCAGGCCAACTCAATGAGAAAGACTGGAGAACCTTTGCAACACAATTTGACATCCATGATACAATACCGAGATTAGTAAGCTGCCCCGCCATTCCAACTAGAATAGCAAACCAAGCTAAGGTGTCCCATGCAGACTTTTCATTCAAGCAATCATCCCAGTTCATCACCCCAAGCAGAAGAAGAATAGAGAGCCCAATCATTGCAGCAACAACACTCGACACGCCAATAGCATCCCTGTAAAACAAATTGTATAACAGTTTATACGGAAGCCATATTCTGAACACTAAACAAACAATAACAGATTTCTGTCCATGTCTCAAAACAGGCAAAGTAGTGTTTCACTTGTTAGCATTTTGAAGAACTTCCCTTGGTGTTTCAGTTTCCTATTTAGATATTTGTTGTTGCCCTACTGCCTCTTAAGATAACATGTACTAAAACCCATACCATATGGAAAGTAACTGCCAATCAAGACGTTGGAGCAATGCAGCTTCCAAGATCGAACAAATTTCGGTGCCATAATGATAAAAGTTTGTTACAACTGAATAAGTATCAGCGGCTTATTCGCTATCACCAACCATGGTGGGCTACAAGGTCATCCTCAATATCTTAATTAAATAGAAGTTCAGAAAAAAATATCTTAATTAAATAGTGCCCTGCTAGGTATCTCCCTTATTTTGATAGTTTGATCCAACTGCTAAGTCAGCACACATCAGCCCTAGTGATTATGTGATGTGTATATGTAGTGCAATTTTGAGAGAACCCGCTAGATATAACTCATGAGAATGTTGCACTGCAACATAAATCCTAAATATATTTCTAGCAGGTCAACTCATGCAGAGAAATAATTTGGTCTAGAAGATACGAATCTTACCCAAAAATCCAGAGTGAGACTGCAAGAATCATTGTAGCAACCATGACCCATTCATTTTTTGTCACTGGGCCCATTTTCTTCAGTTTTTCAGCAGCTAATGCAGGGGCTTCAGGAGTGTCCTTTATTTCAGGAGGGAATATTTTGTATAGCAAATAAGGTGTTGCTAAGAGGGAAATGATGGCAGGCAAACTAGCAACCTTGAACCATGATATCCATGGGCTTGCAATCTTGACACCAGCCTCCTCCGCTAACTTCAGGCACAATAGATTTTGCGCAGCAGCGGTCAGGAAGAGAGCACTGGAGTTGCCAGATGCCTGTAAAGAAGCAGAAACCAGCGCAATACCGTCATTTGCAGTTTTAATAAAATCTACATTGGTTAAAAAAGAGAGCACATACTATCAAACTAGAGAGCAAAATTATGCATGTTGACACACCCGAAACAACACATTGGAAGTTTCTATTGAGTTTTTTTTCCACATGATGTGCCAGTGAGTTCTAATTTCCAAACTTGCAATGGATCACAAAACTTTCAAACTTAAAAGAGAAAATGTGAAGTTCCTTGCATACATGAGCTGTTGGTTGCCCATGGTTTACTTTGGAAACTTAGACATCGCACTAAAATCATCAACATACAAAAATATATGCCTAGCCTTCATGAGACGTTATTTCAATACAACACTACTTGGCTTCGATGATTTGATTTCAAATTTCCATCGTGCATGCCTAGCTGCAAATCCTCTAAGGCTCTACACACCTAAGCACAAACAGTCCCAGAGTAGTATATGCATATATCATTATGCTGCACGGACTAATATGGTTATGAATGCACAAAGTGCTCATTTCATGAAATATGAGGTAGGTGGGAATTTGTGCAGATCCAAGCCAGGCAAAGAGCTTTGATCTTGATCATTACGAAATCACACATCAGCCATCCCAGTAAACCTCATTCTCCAGCCACACAAGATCGTTCATTTTCTCCCTTTATTTTATTTTATTTTATTTTATTTTATTTTATTTTATTTTATTTTTGCAAGTAACCAACGATGCACATGTACAAAGTATAAACCCCAAAGATATTTAACACCTGTATCCTGCTTATCAACTGATGGTATCCTCTACTAAGAAGAGCTCTAAAACCCAACCTTATGCATTAACATCAAGAGAATAAAATCACACCGTAAGTGAGGAACTTTTAAGTTATTATCCGAAAGAACAATTCAACAGGGGCACTGAACCAACGATGCCGAGTGCCAAGTCCAAAAGCATCTCTGCAGAACCCTTTATTATTTTTTTGTAAAATAACAGATCCCACACCCACAACTAGTTGACGATGTAATTTAAAAGGGTCGCAAAACACTAGTACAGTCTACATGTATCAAGTTCTGACTTAGCCACAGAGTTCAACACAGGAAGCTCTACTAGCATACTAGAAAATGTCGCACAATCCATCTCTTAAAGTAACCAATACAAACACCACATGTTTTCCAGCAATTTTAGAGTAAAGATGTTTTGATGTAAAAACCACAATGTATGCTTCCTGATGCATTCAGGAAGCAAACACAACTCTTAATTTAGTAGCCACTATAAATTTATAATCTCATATGAAATTATAATCTCGGGAGTTAAAAAAACTAAGATCCGTCCTGCTCACATATCCTCATATGGACAAACCCATGTGATGCAAATGTAATTAAAGAACTCATTTTGAACACCCTCATAAGCAATATAGCATAGAGATAAAATGCAATTATATTTAGTCCATTAGGACAAAAAAACAGAAAGGTTCTTAGCTCCGAGAGAAAATCATGGATCACCTAGCTGGAGCAAAATTTGTAAGCATTTGGGAAGCAAATGTTTTTCAGCAATTTTAGAGAAAAGGTGTTTTCATGTAAAGACCACAACGTATGCTTCCTCATGCATTCAGGAAGCAAACACAACTCTTAATTTAGTACCCACTAGCAGGACAGAAATTTTCACATAAGAAATTATAATCTCAGGAGTTTAGTAATAAAAACTACTAAGATCGGTCCTACTCTCATATCAGCATATGGACAAACCCGTGTGAGGACTATGAAATTGAAGAACTCATCTTGAGCACTTTCATAAGCAATATAAATAGCATAGAGATTATAATGCATTTTTGCTTAGTCCACTAGGATAAGAAAAACTGAGGCGAGAGCAAATCATGGATCACCTATCTGGAGCAAAATTTGTGAGCATTTGGGCAAAATGTGCCTCCAAGATTACAGTGATTCGTCTGTAATATCTTAAACTCGCAATTTAAAAGCACGGTGTTTTGGATCTGCATCAGTAAGTAAATTGTTGTTTACCTGCAGCTGAGACTGCACAAGGTAGGCACCCAGCTTCTTCGCTGATGGATCATTGGGCTTGCTGCCGGCGGATAGCGACAGCGACTTGACAATGGGAAGGAACACCCCTCCAGCCCTCGCCGTGGTGCTGGGCATGGCCGGCGCGATGCATGCTTCGCTGATGGTGAGACCGTAGGACAGGCCCAGAGTGCTCCCACCCAACCACTTGACGAAGTAGGTGGCAACGCGGTCGCCGAGGCCGGTCTTTACAAACCCCCGTGCGAAGAAGAAGGAGATGACGATGAGCCAGATGACCTCGTTTGTGAAGGCACCGAACGCGGCCGTGAAGGGGAGCGTCCGCGTGGCCACGGTGGCGGTGAGCCCGAGGAATGCCCACGCGCCGACGGGGAGCGGGCCGAGGACGAGCCCCGCGATGGTGGAGAGGAAGATGGAGAGGAGCTGCCACGCCTGCGGAGTCACCTCGGGGGGCCGCGGCGCCAGGAATCGGACGGCGAGGCCGACTGCGATGGAGGCGATGAGAGGGAGCAGCTTCGCTCCGGCCGAGGGCGCGGCGGCGGCCGGTGCAGGCTCAGGTCCGGGGCTTGAGGATTGTGCGGCGGATGCGGAGGCGAGGAGAGGATGGAGGTGGCGGCGAGGGGTGGGGGAGAGGTGGGGGGAGATGGGGCGGGAGAGGGATAGAGAATTGGGGGAGGGCTGGAGCTGAAGGTGGCGGCGGCGGAGGTGGTTGTGAGGAGTGGGGAGGGGGAGGGCCGGGCGGTGTGACACCGCGAGGCGGAGGCGCTCCATTGGCGGCCGGCTTTGCGCGGCGGCGCGGCGAGCGGCCGAGCAGGAGGAAGCGGGGTCGGATACTGGTGGTTGCGGCCTTCGGAGAGCTACGGGTGAGATTAGTTTTGGTTTATACCGGAATGCGTGGTCTCATTAGGGTTCTACTGACAGCCCGGACCAGTGCCCGCTTATAGATGTGGGGCTGCATTGTCAGCGACCTAGCGTGCATTGGGCTCTGACAGCGTGTGGTGCTGTTTCTTTTGTGTTTTGCTTCCTCTCGTGTGTATTTTATTGTCTTGGATGCGAATCTGTGCTTTTCAGTTCACGGATCACATATTTTTGTTTTCTGCGGATCGGATGTGGGACCGTGTTGCAGTGACTCAAGATCGGAATCGTCATGTTGTGGCTCTGCAGTCTCGCTCGAGCTAGTGGATCTGTATGGCGCCATAGTGGCAGTAGGGCTGCCGTCTGATAAGGATTGTATGGTTCACATTTTAGATGAGCGTATCATCACACAGCAGCATCGTAAAGGTAGCATTTTTCTTTTTCTTTTTTCCGGGAAGCATCATGAGCATAGGATACATCGTAAACTTGAAGTTTCGTTTTTTCTAATATATAGGAATTTTTTGTAATACTGAAGGTTTTTCTAGTTGCAAAAAGAAACTGAGAAGTCACAGATTTGTTCAGAATGGACTGTAAACATGACAACGCCACGGCACTACACGTGAAAACGTATCCGAATATAACATCACTCAGCTAGACTACAGTCTACAGAAACTCAAAACTAACCTAAAACTTCATACATGTGAACGTTTGTAACAAGATCAAAATAGGTAAACCTAGAAGCACAACAAATTACTCGGCAATAACGAACTTTATAATCGGTACAGTCTACAGGAACTCGAAACCAACCTAAAACTTCATACACACATGATCACTTGCATCGGGATCGAAACAGGTAAACTCAGAGCGCAACAAATTACTCTGCAATATTGAACTTTATAATCGCTACATCATTAGACCACTACTTGGGTGCCATTAACCTTAATTGACCCGTTGTCAGCGGCGTGTCTACGACAATTGGAACGGCTTGTCAGGGGCGTGTTCGGCGTCCCCGAGCGGGTTCCAAAAATTGTAGACGAACACAGGGATCTCACACATTTTTTTGGCCGTCTGAACCCAGTCGAATCGATGAGGGACCTTAAGGCGATGTTGGGAGAGAAAATTGGGTGGGGGTTATGATAAATGAGGTCTAAATTCCGCTGAAAAACACGTTTTATTCCGCACAGCCGTCTTACTGTGGGCCCAAAACGCAAAAATGTCTGGAGCAACGCTAGGGCCCGATTACATGGGACATGGAAAGGCGAATGATACTCAATGACTATATATTTAATGGCACATGCTAAGGGTGTGTTCAATTCCAGAACGGACCGGAATGGAATGGAACGGTTCCACGCCCAGAGCCCATCCGTGTATTCAGGTAGATGCGGAATCCACCCGGTGACACGTGCTAATTAATCAAGTTTAGCGCTAATTAATCAAGCTTAGCGCTAATTAATTATGTTCAGGAATAATTGATTACAATTAGCAATAATTAATCCAGTTTAGGAAATAATTAATCCAGTTTAGAATAATTTTATTCTCCCTCCGTTCCATTCCATTCTCATCATATTCCAAAACCGAACACAAGAATGGAACGGTTCCGTGATAATTTTTTGTCCAAACCGAACACAGGAATGGAACGGTTCCATGATAGTGGAATGGAATGGTTCGATCCGTTCTAGAATTGAACACACCCTAAGTGTACTTCGTCCTAGAGGAGCCCAAAAATATGTCACTTGACAAGATGTTGGACCATCATACAACGCCTAGAGTCATCCACAAACGTGATTTTGCATTTTTAGCCATGCAAAAAATAGCACACTATTTTTTCGCTAAGAGCGTGCTATAGCATATCTAAAGGGTCCACGATAAATTATACCACTTTTACGCCCTATGAAGTTATTCACGAAATAGCGCGCTATATTGCTCTAAACCGTCATAACTTTAGCACGATATTTTCTGTTTCCAGCCTATCAACAAAGCAATGAGTTTTCCACCTTAAAAGGAAGCAAAATTTCTTTTTCAGTTTGTGTTGACGATGAACTGCAATCTACAGGTTCCTCTTCTGACTTGCAAGATGCCGTCAAATTCTGATGATTCTGAATATGTTATGTTGTTGGCCTGTGATAAGTTGATTTAAAGTTTCTAAACACTGGATAATATTTTTCTTATTTGGTTATGCATATATTGTTCTACCATTTCTAGATTATATTCTATATTCTCGTTATAAAATTATTTTTATCTATATATATGATATTTTTTTAAGAACATTATATTAAAATATAGCACGCTATTGACACGCGATAGCTTCTATAGCATCTTGAGGAGACCGCCGATATTTCTCATAGCACACTATTTTTCCTTAATTTTTAGTCTCTCAACTACGGAGTAGATCCACTTAAAACAAAATGTACATCGTGTTGTCGCTGACCTTGCCAATATTTATTGAAAAAATGTCACCGTGGTGATTTAGCCTATAATTATAACAAAATTCCGAGTATTGCAATAAAATTCGCCACCCCTTGTAGAAAAATTATACTTATTGCAAAATAGTCACCAAGGATTTCAACAAACTTCGAAAGGATTACAACATAAATTCATATGTTTGCAGGAACTAAAAAGTTCTTAAAATGCAACAGATTCATTTGCAACAAATTCAATAGATATTTCAACAAAAATCACTAACGGATGCAAAGAAAACATGTGTTTTCAGAACTTTGAAAACCACATAACACCTTACACAGAAAAAGAACATGTGTTTTCCCACGACCATCGAGATTCTTGAGCAAGCAGGGGATTTAGTGTACACACGGGGTGGGTCTCCATCGGGCGATGAACTGGAGCCATCGCCGCCTCCTCCAAGCCGAGGAAGATAAGAAGCGGTCGTGCCTCTCCAATCGCACGCCAAAAAACAGGTGACACAGACCCAAATCGACAATGATGGCCATGGCGGAGGCACCGCCCCACCACCTTCCCTAGTTCATGGATGGAGACGAAGAGGCAGACGACATGAGTGGCAGTCGAGATTTAGGACATGATTTGTCTAAGTTTGGTTTGTTTCGAATAATCGCACACTCTCCGCTGCTCTACGTAGACAAAACACTAACGCGTGTACGAGCGGACGAGCCGCCATACGCCAATAGTTATTTTCGCATCACCTAGCGACCGTAACAATTGTACTGTCATGTATTTCACTCAGGGGACCTTCGATTCTTCAATCACAGCCGTCCAACCCCGACCATGACCCGTCAAAGAAAAAATTTAAAAAACCCAATCGTTGTCGACAAAAAACGTTATTTTTATTTAAAAGTTAAGCAGATTTCTTAAAAACTAATCATAAACTATACTACCTCCGGTCAGATTTGATTGTCGTGGGCTGCAGACTACGTTGGTCGATCAGAGGGAGTGTATTGAAAACATATTTCAATTATTGATCAAAAAACATGTGCCGCCCAATTAGAAGGTCATGAGTTCGCTCTCGCGTTACGGGCGGCGGCCTAGGGTTTCAACCCTAGCCGTCGTCGCCGGCGTCATCTGCAACTTCAACGTCGCCTTCGTCTAAGAATTGACGGGTCCTCACCTACTCTAGGTGCCGCTCTGGCACTAGGAGGGTGAGGACCTCGGACCTGCGCAGGGCGCTATACAAGGGTACTTAATTTTAGAGCTTAGTTTTGGTTGTTGTGTTCTTCGTCAATGGAGATGGCATCGTCTGCAATAAGTGATCTTATGCGCTTCGGTTGTCGGCGAGATCTCCTTCTCGACGTCAATGGTGGCTTTGGAAGATTAAGTTTGTCTAGGTATCGTTCTTCAGATCTTGCTTCGCCAGATCAATCTTGGATTGTTTCTCATGGTTGCCGCGAGGAGGTTTGTCCTCACATTATCTGTCCCGGCTACTACGTCTTTGGCAATGGTGATTCGTTCTCCTGGCTCCCAACGTCATCGATAAAGTGGCTCAGATATTTATCTCTAGAATATTAGTGGTGGTGCTCTTGCCGATGTTGATTGATTAATTTAATGGTTGCGTGCGTCCACAAAGACTTGACATTGCGGCTCAAAATTGAAAGGGGGAATCATCGGTGGTATTCACAAGTTTGTGATTTGATATTCTCAGCGTTTTTCTACGGGTTTTTTCAGAAAAGTACAAGACTGTGTCATGTAAAAAGAAATGGATTGAAGATCTCATAGATTTGCTCGTCTTTTTAGTTTTACTTTTATAATCGATGTAATCATGTACTCTTTGTTGGTTGAATATATGTGGAAAATTTTAAAAAAGTCATGAGTTCAATTCGAGGAGGAATTCAGTTTTTGTCCGGTTTATTACTGTTTCGACCAGCACCTATTAAAAAACCCGGCTCGTTTTGCCCGGCGGACCAGCGGTCCGCTCTGGTTTTTAAAACTATGCTCCAAACCCCTCGCATCGCAGCAGGGTTAAATTTTCCACGCCAGCTGAGTTGCGATGCTGACGGCCGTCCTATTCCTATCGCCTTCTGGACGTCTCTCTCCGGTCCCCAATCTCCACGCCCCACCCCCGCGTGGGTTCTTCCCAACCCGCGGCGGCTCGTCTCTTCTCTTTGTCCATCTCAACTCAAGTCGAAGAGGGCTCGCCGGAAAATGGCTTCCCCAATCGCGCCGTCGTCCTCCTCTTCGTGCTTCCGGTGAGCCTACCCCTCAGCCGAGCCGTCGTTGTTTCTTTTTTCCTTGAGCATGTATTTTTCCCAGTCAGTCAGTGGTTTTACAGGCGAAATCGCTTGAGAAAATCTTCTCCCAGCAGAAGAATAGGCCGCTTGCGGTTGTCCGCGCGCGTAGTCACCTCTGAACACCAAACCTTAGATTGCAGTGATCTGTTTTGGTTACGCTTCGGGCTGGCGGAAATTCGGTGTCTAATTCTGGCCTGGTCTCAGAGACTCAGGGTCTATTTGGTTCGAGGAGTATAGCCGTTGTTAGTAGGATGGATTGATCTGATGGTCTTCCTAGGTTTTAGGTTCAGAAGATGCGAATTGTGTTTCTTTTCACTCGAGAATGGGAATTCTTTTTTTCTTAACTCCGTTCCTAGATATGTGCATAAAGTTTTCGGTGCTGGAAACTGCAGCTTGTCATTTCGCTGTTTATTTCTTTAGCCTGTTCATTATATGCAGTGTTTATGAAATGTTGCTACATCTTCCATCAAAATTTTGTCCGGATCGTGCCACAACCTGCAAAAGCATATGCTACATGACGACCAGATAATCAGTGTGACATTTATTGACAATGATTCACGTCTAACATTTTGCTTCATAATTCTAACGTCTTATCTTAAATTGGTTTATGTAGTGGGAAACTATATCCACGGTTGAGTGGCATCAACAGTCAGTCCAAGACTTCTGTGTTGGGCTGTGATATTTCAGTATTGCCAACTGTGGCATCAAACAGTATAAGGACAAGTTCAATTCGCTTGGAAAATAATCATCGAATCAAAAGCTTTCATGTATGTCATGCTGGGGATGATCCGTCAGGGCGTATTTTTGTAAATGGTCAGGCCAATCCATCTAAAATGGTTCAAGCCGACGCCGCTGCACTTGGGACAATATCTGCTGACATGGCTCCAGTTATTGATGGGTTTTCAGCTGATGATGATGAACTTGACCTAGATTTGCCTACAGAGGGTTTCTCATCTATACCTGAAGCTATTGAAGATATTCGTCAAGGAAAAGTATGTTCTTGTTCCCAGTTAATGTTTACTAGAATATTTTGCAGTCATTTGCTTTGTAGTCCTACTCCTAAACGAGTTCATGTTGCAGTATGTGATAGTTGTGGATGATGAAGACAGGGAGAATGAAGGAGATCTCATAATGGCAGCATCAAAGGTAACACCAGAGGCTATGGCTTTCATAGTGAGACATGGCACTGGGATTGTATGTGTCAGCATGAAAGAAGATGACCTGGAAAGACTAGAACTTCCTCTCATGGTAGTTGCAAAGGAAAATGAAGAGAAGCTGCGGACAGCGTTTACTGTTTCAGTGGTAAGATGTCTGAATTTCTACTAAACCATTTGACATGTGGCAGTTCGTCTTAACAGGAAATACATGCATGGAGATTTTATCTGTATGAAGAATAAGCTAAATCTGTCACATTTTGAATGAAATCGCTATGATGAACATGGCATTCTTTTAAATAAACCATATATTGTTCAAAGTACTGTGAGCGAAACATGGATATGAAAACCTTTCTAGTCAGAATCCTGGTCTGTTTGCATATTTTGTGTTCTTATGAGCATATTTACTTCCCCTTTATACCTGTTTCTCTAACTGACCCTGCCAAGAAAATTGTATTTTAGGATGCTAAAGAGGGGACAACAACAGGGGTTTCAGCCAAGGATCGGGCAAACACAGTTTTAGCGCTTGCATCTTCTCATTCTAAGCCTGGGGACTTCAACCGCCCAGGGCATATTTTTCCTCTTAAATATAGAGAAGGTGGTGTCCTCAAAAGGGCTGGGCATACTGAAGCATCTGTAGACCTTGCCATGTTGGCTGGGTTACGTCCTGCTGCAGTTCTTTGTGAAATTGTTGACGATGATGATGGTTCCATGGCCTTGTTACCAAAACTGCAAGACTTTGCAGAGAGGGAGAACCTGAAAATAGTATCAATTGCAGACTTGATTAGGTTTGTTATTTTGCTAAGTACTCAAGTTTCAGCTCTTCCATACAAGTACACAATTTATTTATGATATACCAAATGGTAATATTTTCATGCTAGATGGTAAGTCCAGAGCAGTTCAAAATATAAAAGCTACAGTTTGGTGACTACTTACTTGGACACATAGTTTTGCCTAATGTTTTGCTCATAAGAAAATTTTGCGTAATACAGATATAGGAGAAAGAGAGACAGGCTGGTAGAACGTGTTTGTGTTACCCCTTTACAATTACAGTGGGGATCATTTAAATCTTATTGCTACCGATCTCTTATCGATGGGATGGAGCACATTGCAATGGTCAAGGTAAACATCTCTGAGTTATTATATCATGTGATCTCACGACAGCTGTTTTGGTCACTTCAAGTTGCAGTTGACTTAATACTGTGAAAATATTTGTTGTGGTACACTTTTTATAAAATTCTTGAACAAAATCCAATGCAGCAGAACAATTTTTCTCCAGTTACATTCATCAGACTGGCAAAAACCTGGGCATGTTTGGAATGCAGGAAAGTAAAAACATAGGAATAGCAAAAATTGCAGGAATAGGAAAGGAATGCACTTGCAAAACAGAGGAAAGAAAAACACAGGGAATTTTCCAATTGGTTTGTTTGGAACACAGGAACAGGTAAGACATAGGAATTGAACTTAAAAGAATTTGCCTGATACCAACGCACAAGACCTTCAGATTCGATGTTCATTTACCTGGAACAACGCAAAGGAAAGAAAAATGAGCTCCGACCCAATGTTTTGATTCCCGTGGTTTTCCTATGAAAACGTGGGCATAGGAAACTTTCCTTTGCTTTTCCTACCCTTGATTCCTGTGTTCCAAACGCTCGTATAGGAAACTTTCCTATAGGAATTCTTTCCCGTGAAATTTCTCCAAAAATCCTTTGTTGCAAACAGGGCCTCAACCAGTTCTGCAGTCCTGTACTGCAAGATCCACAACCACATTTTGTGAATTATGGAACATGGTGCTTGTTAAATTCCGAACACTGCCTAAGTCTTTCTTTTCCATGAGGCCTAGAAAACCTCAAAAGAGCAGCAACTCTGCAATTCACTGTAGAAGTAGAATTGCCCAGTTAATTAGGAAAACTGGGCGAGAACCATTTATATGCAGGGAAAAAATAAATTGTTTTAATTTATATGCAGGGTGATGTTGGGGATGGCCAGGATATCTTAGTGAGAGTCCATTCAGAGTGCCTAACTGGAGATATATTTGGATCAGCGAGGTGTGATTGTGGGGATCAACTGGCCCTGGCGATGACCATGATTGAGAAGACTGGTCGGGGTGTGGTAGTTTACCTACGTGGTCATGAAGGTAGGGGCATTGGGCTGGGTCACAAGCTTCGGGCATACAATTTACAGGATGATGGACGGGATACTGTCGAGGCTAATGAGGACCTAGGGTTGCCTGCTGACTCACGGGAGTACGGTATAGGTGCACAGGTAAAGATCGTTTCGTTGGAATTTTCTTAAATACAATTCCTGAGCTATCAAAATTAACATGATGGTTCCACATTTCGCTGCTCTTGGTGTTTCAGCTTCAAACTCTGATGCTAATTGTTTCATCTCTGCAGATACTACGTGATCTTGGTGTCCGAACCATGAGGCTTATGACTAACAACCCTGCGAAGTACACCGGGCTCAAGGGCTACGGTTTGAGTGTCCTGGGTAGAGTGCCACTGTTGACACCTATAACTAATGAGAATCGGCGTTACATGGAAACAAAGAGATTAAAGATGGGACACGTTTATGAAAACCCACCTAATGGTGGAGTGAACGAGGATCAAGATCAGGACAGTGGCAGCGAGCAAGATCAGAACCCAGAAGCCTAAATACCTTCAGGGTTATATCCGGCAATAAAAAAATCCTTGGTTTTGAGCACTTTTGTTGTTCAATTTTGATTGTACGTAGTTACCATTTGCGGATATATGTGGTGTAAGCACGTTCCATACTTCCATGTCCATGAAAACTATAAATGTCAGTGCATGAGTGCAACTAGCATGGCATCCCAATTTGGGCATAGTTTGTAGATTATTTTTAACGGTAAACAGTAAGCAAAAGACATATTGCAGATTCAATTGTGAGGACACTTTCTTGATTTAATTGTGCTGTTTGCTTTGGCTTGGCACCATCGCATTCGCTAGCAGACGTGTGTTCCCTAATTACAGTTAGAACTTGGTGGGTCCTGATTACCGTTTTCCTCTGTCCACGTTGCCCTCTCGATCTCGGCCGATTGTGCCAATCCTCAAGTGAGTGTCATCCATATCCTATTGATCATGATCCTCGTCATGCTGATCGTGATCATTGTCATCTACCGGATCATCATCTCCAAGGTGCCCCCACTTGACCTTCAATGACAAATGTAATCAACATTATAGCAAGTGACTTGCTGCAAGTCCAACGGAGTAGACAAATTTGGCTCTCCATATCTTCATTTGCAGAGCCTCCCCAGATAATGCCTAGTCAATTGTTTAGATTTGGATCTCGGCCGATTGTGCCAATCCTCTCCATATCTCTTTATCAGCTCTCCATTAAAGCCAACGTATCAAATTGTTTAGATTTGGAACTCAAAATTTCAAACAGTTTGAAAAAATAAATTAAAAGTGGTCTGTGAGTAATTTTTTATGTTTCATTTGAGCTCCAAAACAAACCACGCATCCAAATTGATCGAAACTTTCTCAGAATATACAACGAAACATTTATAATTTTATAAAAATAAACAATTTGAATATTCTAGTTCCGAATTTGGATCATGAGATCATCTAAGTACATTCGATCTCCAATGGAGTGATGATAAAGAGTGAATTAGCCTAGTTACTTGATGTGGTTATACCTACCGGGTATACCCAACCGAGCACTATGAAGAATAAGCTAAGGGAAGGCCCACCCGGTGGCCCAGTAACAGCCTATGAAGAAAGGTGCATGGCGGCCAAGAACAAGGAGTGCACCTCAAGGAAGGCGCAGCTTGTACAGATTTAGAACATACCATACATGTAATCCTAGTCGAATACGATCTCCCGAGACCTGACCTATAAAGGCCAGGAGGGACGCGATTAGAGGACACGCAATCTAGTAGCCATAAACCCTAACGAGCCTTCGACTCGCCGGACCGCCATTGTAGCCACCTTGTAACCTCAAGATCTAAATCGAACAAGCAGGAAGTAGGGTGTTACCCTCCGGGGGACCTGAATCTGGGTAAATCCGTACTTGTCAGTCATCCAAAATCACCAACGACCACCTTCTTCCTCTCTAGACAAAACCCATGGTACCTTATCATGGGATTTGACGTGATTACACCACGTCATTACTACTCAAGTCGAGTCCCTCTCCCCCGCACCTCCCTCACCATCCTCTCACTATATCGCCCATCACCTCCCTCTCAGTTGCCGAACAAGGGGCGCTCCAACAAAACAACTTGTCGGCTAAAGAGTCCTCCGCATATGCTCATGTCTCCTCCCTTTCTCCGTCCAGCCCACTTCTCCTCCTTGATCTAGAGTAGCGTGGCGGCACACCACCCACCCGCGTTCCAGGCAGCGTCCTCTCCTCCCCTCCACCCGTTGTGGGTCGACCAGGTCAACATAATTGGGGCCAACTCACCTCACTTGCCAATTAATTCTATTTACATATTGAATCATGTCTTAAGCTTTCATCATAACAGAATTAAATTAAAACAATCTTATGTGAAAACATTACTGTGCATGTTGATTTTTATGCTATGAGTTGTAAATTGCTTGTTTATAGTTATTTCTATTTAACATATAGATTGAACGGAGTGCAATGCTCTGCATTGAAAATAATTTATGAGCAGCGACACATTTAAAAGCAAGTGACATGTTGTCTATGAGAGGTTTTTGTAGTATTGTTACACCCCAGCCCAACTCCGGGCCGGGTCTGTCATCCCCAACTCTTTAGTATCGCTGCACTGGCCTCACAGATCAAAACTAGCCTTTTCTACGCACTTTCTCCTCACTTGTGCGCACCCTAGAAGAACTTTCCGGTCGGTCCATCCATCCTCAAATTGCTTCGGGCCAAGAACGCCTAACCTCGAAGCTTATTTAAGATGAGGTTTCATTTTTTTTTGCAATTTGTATGATATGGGCATTTTATCAATCTTATTAAGCCCCGAGCGAAAATGTCACAAGTATGGATGATAAGATTATTATTGTTATTATGCTATGCTAATTCCGGTTAGAATAGCTTTCCACCCTTTTCCCTTCTTTTGTAACCTTTAAACTTAGTAGAATTCTGTAACTACGTTACGGAAAAGGTTTTAGTAGTTGTTATAAAAAAATCAAGTTACTATTTGGGGATGGTGGAGCATTGGAGATGCATGGAGGTCACTCAGGGAACTTCACCCTCTAGCAGATTGATCACACTTGTGGAAAGCCATTCGGGACTAAAAGAGGTTTAAGTCAATCTTTGCTTTAGAAATTTCCAGTGCAACCACTTATTACTATGGGTAATGTCTTGATTGATTAACTTGTGTGGACCCGAACAAACTTGACAAGATGATGTAGGGGTGTAGGTGGAACGGGTCTTGCCATCGGTTTGGGAAAATAGTTCTGAAATATCTCGTCTCGATCTTCACATTTCATTTTCACAGAGTGTACATATGTTTGCCTTGTTTGATATGTTTGCCTTGTTTGGATCCAGTGGGAAAAGTGGACAACCTTTTGAGAGTGTCAAATCTAAATAAATGTTCATGTCTCTAATGATGGACAACTTTGAGCAACTGGATAGTGAATATGTACCATCATTCTAATTTCTTTATTAAAATTTCATGGGTAGATAAACATATGAGGGACTTACTGGAGTTTACCAGCGTTGTCTCAGTTCATAACTAGATGAAAAATGTCTTTTAGAAGAGAGGATAAACTTACTTTTTTTGTAAATAAGTCAAATTCCTCTAAGCCAAATATCCATGCTTACAAACACTTTTAGTGTCACTTGCCTGTATTGATCTATATCATTTAATGTTGTAGGTTTGTCCGACGACGAGTGATGTTACATTAGGGTTATCGAGTTTTCTACCAACACATTAGACCGTGGCGCATGAACATATGAGGTTCAGTTATATTTATTTGTTTCCATTGCTAAACATTTGAATAATGCTAGTTTATAAATCTTTCATGCGATTTATAAATACCGCTGCAATTGCTTGGCATTCCATCTTAAACCGTGGTGTTATCTAATCAATGCAGAGACTACCTTCTAAAGGTGATTCTTCTATATGCTCCTGCATATTTGAAATCATGCGAATAAAAATCACCTCAAACGTACGTCCTCTTCCTAAGATCAGCACCTACTACTTGGTCATACTCTGCAGGATTTTCTCACTCTAGTTTTAAAGATGGAATGTACCGTATCATACACTGCCTCTCACAAGTGAATTCAAATTTCAATATAAACATTATTTTTTTGAAAGGGACAAATGATTAGTACTCACTCCGTATCATATCAGATAAATTTTATTTATCCAAAAGTGGCTGATTGTCTAGATTGATCCACTTTTATATAAATGAAAGTCATCTGCTTCTAATCTTGCACTAAGATATGTTTACATATGTGTGGACATATCTTCTACTAAAACATTTTATATTTTGATATGGATGGAGTAATTTGGAACGGGAGTAGAGAACTTGCATGTGGCAAGATAGTTAGGAGGGTGGTTGTACCTCTAAACTATCAGAGTCAAACCTCATGTTTGACGCTGGAGTTATCGTCGAAAGCGAGACGCCTATGGTGACTTCGTTAATTTTAAGACCTGACCCGTCGACTCAATCTCTCGGAGGTACTCATAGGGATAGGGTGTGCGTGCGAGCGTTCATAAGGTGAGTGTATGCGTGTGTATATAAGTGCTTGCGTATACCGTGTTTCGCAAATTTTTTTAGAACGGGAGTAAAAGAAGAAAAACACGGTGCCGTTTAAGAATCCAGAACAGAAATGTCTAGTCGACGAGAAAAAGAAAAAGAAAGCCAGGACGCGAAGAAAAATGGTCTCTGGTCCCCGTGCAGGCAGCGGTGGCCTCTCCTGGCGCCTATCGTTTCCGGGGCCCTTCTCTTCTCTTCTCGCCTCGCCTGAAGCGCCTTGCCTTGCTCCAGTTGAGTTCTTTCCCACCGCTGCTTCCCTCCAGATATAAACCCTATCCCTCTCCTCCTCGCTTGTCGTCAAGCCCGCGCCGATCTCGTCGCCCGCCGGGAAGCTGATGGCGACCGCCGTGGCGTCGCAGCCGCGGCACCTCCCCCTCGGCGCCGGCGGCGACCCGAGGGCGGCCATGTGCTCAGCCAGGTTGGCCTCCCTCTCCCTGGCCCGTTCCGCGTCTCTCCCAGAGGCTTGCTGGTTGCTCCCATTAGCCCCTAGTCGCTACCGTTAGCTCCAGAGTCTGGTTGAATTTTGGTCGCTGAGTTGGGCGGGTAATTCCGGGTTGCGTGTAGACGGGGAACTTTGCCCGGTTGCCTGCTGGCGCAAAGGAGATGGCTGTAGTAGCATTGTGGTCTCACGGCCTGAACCCCGAATTAACTCGGGCCTAGTTGCTTGCCTCTAGCTAGCTTTAATGAGCACAATTAGTTGACGGAGGCCTACAAATATCCATGGACCAGCAAAACAAAATTCTGCTCGTGATGTTCATTTTGCAGTCCTGTTTACTGTTTCGGATTATTAACTGATGAAATGGAACGTGTTTGCAGCACATCGAAGATTTATACCCTGGAGAAAGTGTACGGATTCAGGTTCGTGTGCAGAAGTGTTGTTGATCTACGGAGTCAAAAGCTCCACTCACGCATTTCTAAGCGGAAGTGCTTTTCAAGAAGTTCACCATCGGAATTCGAGAAGATTGTTTACAGTGCTAGATGGTTAGAATTTAGGAGACAGAGGATAGCCTTTCACAAAACTAGAAGGTCGGTCCACACCATTCCGTTGGCTTCTCAAGATGATGGCAGCGGTGTCTCCGTTAATGGAGTGCCACAAGTTGACCCAGCAAGTCAAATGGAGGAAATAAGAGTGAAATTGGATAAAGCATTGCAAAAGGAAGACATAAGCACTGGACTTGTCCAATCAATACATGATGCCGCGAGATCTATTGAATTGGCTTTCCTTGATAACAACAAATCATCAATGAACTCTTGGTTCCCAAAGACATGGCTTGGTGTAGATAACAATGCCTGGATAAAACCACTTTCTTACCAGGTAGAAACGCAACATTGTTCACATGTAAATTGCCCTCTTTGCTTTGCATGAAGAAAGTGATAAACCTCTGTAGTCTTACTAGGTTTCTGTTTTGTTTTCTTTCCTTACATTCCCCTCAGAAAACAGCCATGAGTAGACTGTGTAACCCATAGTTGTTACATGCATTGTTATTTCTTTTGCTTCTCTGGTCCATTCAGGTATTTCTGTTGTAGCCAGTTTGGCTTCTTCAATTATTGAATGCAATTCTGGTGAAATATAGACGCCTTGGTGAATTTAATTTGTGTGTTACAGGGTCTAACAAATTATGAATGGGTTATCATTTGTAACTGAAGTCGGTAGCGTGTATTGAAACAGTAGTAGCTCTCTGGTGGAAGTGATTGTCTTCTGAAATATGTATGTGAAGATGCTGCCACTATTAGTCAACTACTCAACTTAGGTCCAAGAACCACGACTGACCTGCTTTAAGTTGATATTTCTTAATTCAAACCCCTTTCAATAAGCCATGCCGTAGCTGCAGATTCCAAAATTCTGGTGAAATCCAAATATTCTGCTCCCTGAAGTCTTACACAAGTTGTTTGCAGGCTGCTGTTGGCTCACTACTACAAGCAGTTATTGACGTTTCATCGAGGGGGAATGGCAGAGATAGAGATACTAATGTATTTGTTCAAAGGAGGTTTGCCCTTTACCTTGAATTCCATATCTAAGTGCTCAATAGTCCGCAGAAATTTGCTCAGAAGTTACCCTTATTCCTTACATGTGAGTGTTGCTAAAACTGTGATTGGTGTTGCGGTGGATTATGATTATCCTGTTTTCCCAACCAGCTTTGACCTATTTTGTTGCTTGGCTGACCAGTTTTTTAATAGGAAGTATATGACTTTCACATGATCTGGTTTTAATCTATAAGACCACATGGTTCCTTGGTTCTTATCGTGTTGGTGCACATGGTTATTGAAAAGAATTGTCAGATGTCTTGCATGTTCTGGTACCAGCATGCAGTGTCCTGCCAAACCTTAGAGCCTGAGATAGTCTATAATTTTTCTGAATAGTTTTGATCTCGTTCAGCGGTTGCATACATGGAGATGAATCTATATCTTCTCCCATTTTGTTCGTCTTACATAGTGTGGTCACCAACATTGGATACCCGCTCTACCATACAGAGCAACACAATGCAGTTTATGTGACAATCTCTAATTTTGGTTGCAGTTTATCTCGCCTTCTCAGCTCTCTGGATGGTGTTATCCAGAATGAGTTGGCTAAAAGGGAACCTTCATTATATCAGTGGTATTCATCTAATCAAAATCCATTGGTGGTGAGGACATTTGTGAACACTTTTGAAAATGATCGACGGTTTAACTCTGCAATGACCATGTATGTTTATTAATTTATTTTCATTTAATATGTTTATTATACAGTAAGTAATATGCAGCTGACTTCGTTTTTATATATTCTCAGATGCTGTGAAGTCAAGCCAATGGACAATAGTGAAAGTGACCTTTCTCTACTTATACTAGGTTTGTTCTGTCTTGCTGCTATTACGAAGCTTGGATCAGCAAAAGTTTCTTGTCAGCAGTTTTTCTCCATGGTCCCTGATATTATTGGTCGATTCATGGATATGCTTCTTGAATTTGTTCCTATAAGTAAAGCATATACCTTGACGAAAGATATTGGTCTTCAGAGAGAATTCTTGTGCAACTTTGGTCCTCGTGCCGCTGTTCCTAAGTTTGCTAATGATCATGGACTTGAGATATCATTTTGGATTGATCTGGTACAGAATCAATTACTAAGGGCTCTTGACCGTGAAAAGATATGGTCAAGACTGACCACAAGTGAAAGTATTGAGGTTGGACACACCAGTGGTTCATCTGTAGTCTTAAAATCCTTTCTCTTTCAGTCTAACCTAATTTATTTAATCCTCACTGCAGGTTTTGGAAAAGGATCTAGCTATATTTGGTTTCTTCATCGCTTTAGGCAGAAGTACACAAGCATACCTATCTTCCAAATGTCTTACAGATTCAAATGATTCAATCAATGGTATTGTAAGGTGTGGTTATTCTCTCGGTGAAATTAAGTTTTGCTACATAAGATCGAATAACTATATCGTCAAAATGTTATTTAGTGTTCAGTTTAACAAACTTATGGCTATCCAGGTATCTAATTGGAGGGAGCGTCCTATATTATCCACAGTTGTCCTCAATTAGTTCTTTTCAGTTGTATGTGGAAGTAAGTATTCATGCAACACACTGAGCTGTAATGCTACTCAGCTTTTCAAGTGTTTTATACGACTTTCTTGCTTTCAGGTTGTCTGTGAAGAGCTCGAGTGGCTTCCATTTTACTATGAGGATGTGTCAACTCCAATAGTTGATACAGAAGGCAGAGAAGAAATTCTTAAAGGAGAAGTAATATCAAGGATGTTAAATATGTGCTCTTATTGGATGACTAGTTTTATAAAGTACAGTTCATGGCTTGAGAACCCTTCAAATGTGAAGGCAGCAAGATTCCTATCTAAGGGGTATGTCAACGTTCAGTTTTGGTGATGATTCTCTTACCTTATGTTACTCATATGGATTTGTAACTAACATTTCTAATATATGTCAACAACTTTTGGTAGACATGCCATGTTGAGCGACTGCATGAATGAGCTTGATATAGCGAAGTAAGCAGGAATTTACAGTGTCTATCTGATAGTCATATATGTTACTTGATGTATGCTTTATTTACATAGTGTATAAATAGTGTGTACATTATATGATATATTTACTTACTACATTGCAGAGATAATATGCCAAAAGACCGAAGTTTGCCAAAACCCGGAGTATTGGTTGCTGGGACAGAGCTAGCTTCCATTGACAAGGTATTTGTTATAGAATGCACTTCAGAGTTGCTAATTTATTTCTATTATTTTGCAAATCCCAACTGAAGCAATGTTATTCAGTAATGATGAAGCTCTTTTGGCTTTTATATAATGAAAGATGTTACTGGAAATAACATTACCGATTATATTAATGTCCAAAGGATCCAAATTACTACAATAAAATGTCGCGCAGATAATTAGATGCCCTGGTCTGTGCATGACAGCATGAGATATCTTTATGCATATGAAATTATGTCTCATTAGAGGTGTTTTGAGATCTACTGGATAAGGAGAGGATGGATCCATTTTACACATATATAGCTTCTCTTTGTGAGCTTTCTTCCAATTGACAGTAGAAGAATACGTTATGTGGTATATGGTATGTTTCTTATAGACTCTTAGGTTGAAGCTATTTTCTGTTTCCTCTGAAAAACTCGTCAAAAAACATAGGCAGTTGGTTTTTCTGAGCTCTGTTGTACTTTACCAATGAGACCATTTTTGGTTTATAATGGTAATTCCATGGAGAGTAATTGCACAGTGCACTAGGTAGATTGTCACTGTCGCACACTGCACCACTTTTAGCAACAATAAACACAATGTACCAATTTTTGCACTTTGTACTACCTCCTGTTACTTCCCGTTGCCTATAAAGAATCTGCAATGGTCCCACTTGTCAGTCTAATAGACAATGGCGCCACGTGTAAGACTTGTCTTAGCTTCCCCCATACTCTTTTTCACCGTAGTAGCTGGGGTAAAGGTCTCAAAAGAGGGAGGATCAGCTCCATCGGATCTCATCTTGGGCAAAGCCGTCGGGGTAGCAAAGGACAAAGGAGGTCGATCACACCTATTTTTGGAGAGAGAAGAGGTGATGAATGGAGTTAGAAGCATATGGCCTGTGCTCTATGTCATCCCATTAGCTTACATCTGGGTCCCATGTTTAGATTCTGTTAGAGACATGTGAAGTAATGGGGAAGCGGTGCAAAGTGCAATGTTATTCCCTCAACCCTGCTGTTTTGTGTTTATTGTTGCAAAAGGTGATGATATGCGCCACCTGAATTGAAACAAGTAGCAATCTACTTGGCGCAAAGTACAATTTACACTTCCCTGAATAGTGCTGTCTCTTGTTGTTAAAGCTTGATGAATTTAGTTTCAATTATTGCAGTCGCTTGAAAGTGTTGAGGAAGCTTTGGTTAAGTTAGAAAAGCTGCTTCAAGAATTGCATCTTTCAAGTTCCAACTCTGGTAGGGAGGATCTAAAGGCTGCGTGTTCTGACCTTGAAATGATCAGAACACTGAAGAAAGAAGCCGAGTTTCTTGAGGCTTACTTTCGAGCAAAAGCAGAATATCTGGAGGTGAGCTCAGTGTTCCTTTTTATTGCATGTTCTGTAGTATTTGAAAGAAGACTGTCTTGCATGCAAGTAACTCGGTCATAGTGATTTCTCGAGATATTGCCCTGCATCAGGATTCAGGAGGTCATTCCACCAGTTACGATGGCTATGGACTTAACTGTTCCTTGCACTTCTTGAATAGAACACTAAAGATTTTTATTTTATTTTTAATAGAAGTAGTTTAGGTTCTTGAGCTCCTTATTAGTTCTTGGGATGATTTATTTGTTTGCTTGTTTCAGTTTGAAAAAATCTCAGTCCATCCTTCCACATGCTGCAATGTGAAATAGTTTATATCATGAACATGATGCTATTTAGTGGGTTCCATGTACTACCACCATTAGTCACAGAAAAAAGTACTAGCACCATAACTCTTAAAGTATAAACTGCACAGTTATAAATTTATTTGCACATTTATTATTATCTTGTAGTGTGCTTGACTCAGCAGTTCTACAGAAATATGCAGTAGATAAATATCGCTAAACTGGAATTGTTATAGATATCTGTTTAACATTGAATATTTCCATAACCAGTTCAGAATGAACCATATTAGTATACTTGAACAATGGGCACGTTTTAGTGTCTGATAGTCAGAATCTTGCATACTTGGGGCCTGTTTGGTTCATAGCCACACATTGCTAAGCCTACTCTTGTGATCTTGGCCATAATATTAGGTGCAAAAACACAAACCCCAATTGTATACTTGATAGTATCACAGGGTAGCACAACATCTTTTATACAGCCATGATACATGTGCTGAAGTTTTTTATGGTTGACTAGACTGATATTTGAATAGGCAGTGTCCTGCCACATGTGTTTTACTTCTCCAATCCACATAGCATCACCACCCCGCTGTCTAAATGACCTCTTGTAAGCAGCTCTAAAAAAAGAGTTCTTGTACGCAGTGAATCATATTACTGGAAATAATCTCTGATCCTCTAACAGTTTTATCTCAAAAGATGTTTTTTTCCACCTTGCTGCCCATTCTTATAGAATTTGCTTGTTTTTTCTTCTTGTGGAAGGCTTCTGCTGCCAAGGTGGATCAAAAAGACATGGAGTCAAATGACATCCGCCGCTTCGAACAGTTGAGACGTGAGTTAATCGAGTTAGAAAGGAGAGTCCAGAAGAGTGCAGATGATTCTAAAAAAGTGGAGGTATGCTTGTTTAATACTCCCTCTGTCCCAAAATATAAGGTGCACTATTTTTTTTGTTGGTCTTTGATGCACGGATTTTTGATCACTTAGATTATATGGATTGAGAATGTATAAATGGTACAGTTGGATTCCTCTTGCAAAATTCTTTCGTTTCATATATCTATAAACATATCTACATACATCCACTTTCTATCAAAATTGAGACACTTATTTTGGGACGGAGGGAGTACTAATTTTGTGGATATGTTATAAGTACAAATCATAGTCAAATTTGGAAGTCATTGACCAGCGAAAATCAAGGACGCCTTAGTTTGGGACTGAGGGAGTATATGTTTCTAGATAGCATATGAGAATGTAGTTGGTATATGTCTAATTCCGTTGCATACTATGACCATTTAGACCGTAATGGCTGGCTTTGCTGTTGTAGAAGTTTGTGCAGTTTTGACGAGTTATTCATCCAGTCATGTTCTGTTTTTCAGTTCCAGGAAAAGGGGGTTCTAGATGAAATAATAGAGGCTTCTGTATCAGCACCTCTTCTATCAGGACCTTCTGGTCCAGTTATCAAGAAAGAAAGTTTTATTACCAAAACAGTAGAGAAGGTCAAGGACAGTACGACGGTATGATCATTAAAATTTTATTCGTCCTTTTGCAAAATCTTATAACGTAAGTACTTGAACAAATATTTAGAAGAAAGTGCATCTGGCCATTCCTTTACCAGCTTTTATGTTCTATTTCGGACACGAATATGTTTGATGGCATCATAGGTTATTAATATTTTCGATGATGATAATTTTTTATGATTATGATTTCCAGTTATTTTAGTAGGGAACCTAATAAAAAAAAATTGCGGAGGGGAACCTAATAATCTTAGTTCATTGCTTGCATTAAACTACTACTCAAGGTCGAAATACAGGGTCACAATTTATTTCGTCTTCTTTGTTCTGCACAGATTGTGTTGCAAGGGACACAGCTCTTAGCAATTGATACAGGAGCTGCTATGGGCTTACTGAAAAGATCTCTTATTGGAGATGAACTTACTCAGAAGGAGAAGCAGGCTCTTCAGAGAACCCTGACAGATTTGGCATCTGTTGTTCCAATAGGAATACTCATGCTTCTACCAGTGAGTCTTTTCTTTAGCTTGGATTTGTACCTCTTGACAAGTCTGGTGGAGGTCTGCAGTCTACACTATTTGTTTCTTTCGGTGTGGTGTCGTAATCCTATTATCTCTTCACATCATCCACTACAGACCAGACAACCCAATATCGTTCAATAATCAATACCCAAATTGGGATGGTCAAGAATTTTGTTTTGTGCCCTTAATTTTTTTGATAAACAGAGTTTTATTACTTAAAGAGTTTTAAGCATTACACCCATCCTCTGCATAGCAAAAATGCACACAGCCAACGCAAGTCCATAGGTCCCAAACAAAAAGTAAAAGGAGAATTACATATCAAAAGGAGAAATTGTAAAGACGCCTAAGAAGGTGGAGGGCAGATCCGCAGATTATGCTGCCATCCATGCTGGGAGAAAAAATCCCTCGCCGAGTCCTCTCCAACGCGTAGACACCTCCATGAACAAATCGCGGTGCTCCACACGCTATATAGGTGCCCATGAACGGAGCGTAGCTGTGCACCATTAAAAACCTTGTCATTTCTCATTTCTACATAGCCAAAGCGACCAAATAATGGCAATTGCTCCCACCCTAATAAGAGGCTTAAACCTATTATCCACACCGTTGAGCCAGTTGCCGAAAATATTCGCAGCGCTACGGGGTGGGTACAAGTTAGAGCCAAACTGGACGGCTGACCATATAGACCTAGCAAATTTGCAATGGAAGAAAAGGTGCTCAATACTCTCGTCATGATGACAGATGACACTTTTTTACTTCCCTGCCAATTCCGCTTCGCAAGATTGTGCCCTTAATAGTGCAACTTCTGTTGGGTTGTGAACTTAGTATTTAGTGCAGTTGTCTCCATCGTCGGAGCCTGAGTATTCTAAACAACTGCCTTTGTTCACAGGTTACTGCTGTTGGGCATGCTGCTATGTTGGCTTTCATCCAGAGATATGTGCCTTCCATGGTTTGTAAGCCTGTGCAATCCCTCACTATTCTTCTCGTTGCAATATGTAATGTAATTGTGTATTTGGTATTGTAGATCCCATCCACATATGGCCCTGAGAGATTATATCTCCTCAGGCAGCTTGAGAAAGTGAAGGAAATGGAATTGTCTGAAGGCAGCAGCGAAGATATGTCTGACGCAATTAGTTCAAGAGGTGACCAAGTGAAATAGGCTAACCATGTACAGGTGGACACAAGTATACTTATGATTGTCTTCTCTGTAAAGGGTAAGTAACAATTTGGCCTGCATTTCTTTTTTTCAATAATGACTGTTTGGCATTCTGGCTGCACCTTTGAACTGAAACTGCTCCACTTAGCCGATCACTCTTTGTCTACAAATGTTTGTCATTGGCCTTCGGGGAATTTTGTCTAACTATGACCGATAACATCAAAAGAAGTTCTAGGCTGTGCATGTATTTTTTTTCATCACAAAGAGTGCATGTAAAAAATGGTAGCATTGCATTTTATCTAAAAAATATATTCGAAATATCATATTTTTCCTTACTTTGACTTGTAGATACATATCAAATAAGTGACGCACACACTAGAAACCATGCAATTTCGAAAATGTCAATTCATCTATAGGGATTAAGTAAATGAATTTAACAGAGATATACTACTCAAATAGGTCCTCTTCTTCGGACACTTCAAACTTGGAAAGGTTCAATTATTCACTTCAAGAAGTTGTTCCTCTGTAGCGCTCTGGCCTGGTATTTTGAACAAGATACAGGAGGGATTCGTTTCATTATACTCCTAAAACAGGTTACACCCCTCAAAGATTCTCTCAGTGGCATGCTGATGGAAGTATAGCTTCCCAGGTTACAACGGATATAACCAAACAATGCATAGCTATACGTTGAAGGATGATCTTTCCTGAAGTTGTGATTTTGTAGATCTTTGTTCATACTTCATAGTTACAACTTACAAGGGTGATATGTGCCCACTCAGTACAGAGGATCAACGTCCAAGCTCCTTTTGGATAATGTCTGTGTAGAGAAGAGATTTTGACAGTGGATTGAATACCTAGCTAGATATTGGTTCGTCACTTGTTCTCGTCATCCATGTAACCCCATGTATATCTATTTCTCACATGCTTTTCTGTTTGTGGAGAGTGTTCTCCTGTAACCTAATGCTGACTTGCTGAGCGTTACGCCTAACCAGCTAACGGAAACCAGACAAGCACTGTTGTACTTGTACCGCAAGCGGCTACTATGTCCACCCTCTCCTGCAAATTAATTTCTGAGCAGGCCGATTTCTTTCGATTCATATATAGTTGGTGCGGTCTCTTAAAACCTGAGGAAGTGCCATCGCATCCATCCTCCAGAGTCCGTTGGACGGCGCTGGTCCTTCGGTGCATGACAGCATGAGCGTCTAGGCCTTGTTTGCTTTATGCGGCCGCAATATGTCTTGCACTGTGTTTGGATGTAGGAAAACTGGGTTGGAATTGAAGAATCTGGAATTGGAGAGTCAATTCCACCGTTTGGAGTGGTCTAGGAATTTTAGTCTGGAAACACTGTCGAATTCCACGCTAGGAGTCTCCACGCGCCACCCAGTCGCACCAATTCGCAGCCCCGCACCTGGGAATCACAGCCCCGCACGCACCGTTTCGCTTCGCTCGCATCTCTCATTTTCTTTTCTCACTCGCGCGCTCACCCCGACGCCCGCCCCTCGCTCGCCCGCCTCTCGCTCAACTCCGGCGGACGACTCCGGGCGGCGACGACGAATCCGGGCGGACGATGGCAGGTTTGTCTCCTTCCCTTCCTCCTCCCATCTCACATCCTTCCCGTCCTCCTCCCCATAGGGCCTCTGTAGTCCGGCGGCTCAAACCCTAGCCATGGCAGAGGTTGGGTCCGGCCGTCCGGCGGCGGTAGGGTACGGCGGACGGTGGTGTCCGGCGGCGTGTTGTTGTTCGGCGGATGCTGTGGTTGGGGCGGATGCTGGGGTTGGGGGCGGATTCATTTTCCCAGTTTTTTTTTTGCTGTTTTCCCTGTTTTTCAACTACACAAGCTCATATACAGCTCTGTCCCTTGCAGATTTCAACTACCAAATTGCAGATTTCAGGAGCTGAGCTGAAGATTTAGTGCTGTGTTTGTGAGGTAGTAGCTCTGTCCCTTGTTGATTGTTATTAGTTGCATCAAATCAGTGCTCTATTTGTGAGGTGTGCAATGGCTTATTTCTTTTTTTCAATGCTCTGAAATTCATGTTACAAATGGTGTGCATTGTAGCCTTTTCATCATGTCTCAACAAGAATTGGTTGCTTATATTAACGAAGAGAACAAAAGAAGAAAAAGGAAAAGGATAATCTTGGCGCAAAAGTATTTTGAAGTATCGTGTCTTGCATTAGCTTATATTAGTTCTCAAAGGGCACCTAGAGATCTCGGATGCTTCAATGATGAGGAGGAAACGGTTAGATATCGGAAGTACATATTGAAAAAAACTTATGATGGGTCCGAGACAACTTGCTATCATAAGCTACGGTTAACAAAACAGAGCCACTTTCTATGCCAAAGGTGACTCTCCAACTGAAATCCTTGATGCCCTAAAGAAGGTACCACATTTGGAGGATAGTGATATGCTGAGAGCTTTTGGGAAACTGATCGTCAATGAGCGCTTGTTTGAAGCACTCATGACGCTCCCCGAGGGGTTAAGGAAGGCATGGCTCTTGACCTTTGATTAATGTACCAAGTTCTTGTTTGGTTGTTGTATGATTTAGTAACCGCACTTTGTTGTTTATGGATTATCTATTTGTGCTATGTGTAAGAGACATGAACCACCCACTTGTGCTATTTTAGAGACAAAATTATGGACTTTGAAACTATTTACTTTTTACTTGTGTTATTGTTTGACTTGATTTCTTTCTAGTTATTTAATTTTATTATGTGTGAAAAATAAGATATCAACATTTCAATATACGCCTACAAATTTTTTCATCATCTACGTAACAAGTTATAATGTCCAAACTCAACAAAACATCCAATTCTAAGTTTTGTACATGCAAACAGGAATTGAAATCATGTGCTACCCTGTGATTCCATCCAGAAATTCCATTCACAACAAACTGTGGAATTGGAATTGAACCTCAATTACTTTCCATCTGGGAATTGGAATTGCTAGCCCAATTCAATTCCCAGTAAATTTTCCTACATCCAAACAGTGTTGGATTTTTTGTCCACTCGCATGACTTAATACTTCCTTCGTTCTAAATTACTACCTACGGTTCTACTTGCTTCGTTCCATAATCTAAAATGTTTAAGGTATAACACATTAAAATGAATGCACATATATACTAAACAAGTCTAGATATATGTGTATATATGAATGTAGAAAATGTCTAGAACATCTTATATTGTGAATGGAGGGAGTAAATTAGATGATTTCTATTTATATAAAAATGAGTGTATGTAGACATGTTATCGGAACCGAGTGAGTAGATAGATATTGCATGTGGTAAGATGGTTAGGATGGTGGTTGTACCCCCAGCCCATCAGAGTTCAAACCTCACGTTTAACGCTGATGTTTCTCGTTTAGGCGGAATATTCTTCAGTGCGAGACGACGTTCCCGTCGACAGCGAGGCGCCTTTGGTGACTTCATCAATCTCAAGACGTAACCCGCCGGCTCAGTCTTTCGGAGGTGCTTATAGGGTAGGGTGTGCGTGCGTGCGTTCATAGGGGGTGAGTGTAGCAAAAAATAAATACACTATACATTAACTAGATACATCCATATGTGGATAATAGAAATCATCTAATTTGAAACGGGGGGTGTATGTAGTATTTGTTTTTGAATTTTTTTCTCATAAAAGGAGCTGTGACTATCTTTACTTCATCTCAATGGCACTACTACTATCTGTTCATGTACATCATGAATACTGTATCAATTATTCTCCCGATAACTTATCGTCAACAACAAAAACCACTTAGGAGGGAAACCGTCTTTTCACATGAACCATGGCACGGTCAGCCTGCCCCAAAAGTCTGACGTCGGGAAAGAAACCACCACGTGTGAGGGTGCGCAAGCAAAATCTTGCCCACGTGGACGGACATAATCCCCAATAAGGAGGACATCATCGCTTACAAGTGGATTTGCAACTGTTTTAGACCATTTGATTTGTCTTATGATTCGTGCATCAGTTGTAAATCAAATTGAAACCGGGATTTGATCACATCATGTGAATGTGAATTATGCTAACTCTCAGTCGATTGAGTTGCAAGTGGACTTGTAACTGCTCCGGACCATTTGATTTACTTTTTGATTCGTGCTAATCATAAGTTACAACTTGACTTGTAACTGGAAATTAATGAGCGCTAAGCTAATTCTCAGTCGTCTGAGTTGCAAGTGGACTTGCAACTGCTTCAGACCATTTGATTTACTTTGTGATTCGTGCTAATTATGAGTTATAACTTGACTTGTAACTGAAAATTGATGAGCGCTAGAGACAGCTGAAATAAATGGGGAAGAAAAGGGAGGAGAGGAAACATGATAGGTACATGCTCTTCTAGAAATTCAAAGAGGAGAATGGAGTTTGATCAAGCGAGGGCCAATGCTAGTATGGAGTTTGACGTGGGGCTACCTTTCGGGTAGTCCACGATGAGGCTACCTGGGCCGCGCCAAGGACATGGAGGCCCACAGCAGGCCCACGCGGGGTACTATGTAACCTAGTCTAAGTCGGTTAGGTCGCATAACCTGCCATATCTGTAGTTGCCATCGGCATCGACCACCCGAGACCTGGCTACCTATAAAGCCAGGAGGGTGGCTCGTCCAAAGACAAGTTCACAACCGCCGCCACAAACCCTAGCGAGATCGAAATCTCGCCATTGTAATCGCTACTCGCATCAATAATCAGACAAGCAGGAAGTAGGGTGTTATCCTCCGGGAGCCTGAACCTGGGTAAATCCTTGCTTGTCAGCCGTCGTGACTACCAACGCTCATCTCCTTCCCCATCAATCAACCCGGGGTGCATAACCCTGGGACTTGTCGAGTTAACCCCTCGTCAATTGGCGCCGTCTGTGGGAACTCAAACAAGTGTTGGAATCATGGTCGCTCCGGCTCCATCGGCAATGAAGATCGGCGTCTGCGCCGCCAGGGAGTCGATCCGCTTCGGCTCCTTCGAATACGTCCACCACACGCCGGCCCAGCGCTCGGTGTACGCCAATCTGGACAAAGGTATACACATCACCTTCGGTTCCATATACTGTTGCGTCGACAGCCACGGAATATTCAGGTCTACAACTTCCGCGCCACGCGCGGCGACATCACCCGCGTCAGCGACCCTCGCGCCGTCATCGCCAAGGTCATCCGTGAAGATCGCATCTGCCGCACCCGCGAAGATCGCGCCTGCGCCACCCGCGGAGGCCAGGCCAGCCACACCCGTGAAGATCGCATCTGCCGCACCCGCGGAGATCGCACCCGCGCCACCCGCGGAGGTCGCGCCCGTCGCACCCGCGAAGATCGCATCTGCATCAACTGCACCAACAGCTTCGGCAACGGCCGCGCGGATCGAGTCTACTTCAGCAATCTCGGTCGCGCGGTCAACTAAGTCAAGATCCACCTCAACCATCGCGCCCGCACGGGCCGCCAAGGGTTCGCGTTCGACTGCCACGTCACGCGCGCCTTCGTCTTCGTGGAAATCCCAAGTCTACCCCAAGCCAAAAGCACTCGCTCCGGCGGCTGCGAACGCGTGGACAGTCGCGAGGAGACGCGGCAACAACTACGCCGCACGCCACGTTGCAGCGATTTTCGATCCCGAGCAAGGCTCGGACGACGGAAGCAGCAGCGGCAGCACCAACTCCCCAACTCAAGTCTACCCCAAGCAAGTCTTCATGGCCGGCACGGCGCCACATGACAACGACGAAGAACCCGCATATCCGCTAGAAGTGGACATGCCGGACCAGACCAAGCTTGTCATCACACGGGACATGGCAATCCAGGCCATGAAGCACGTGGATGAGGGCACGTTCCCCCCGCCCAACGCACCTCGAGACGACCACCTGGCGGTCCAGTACTTTCTACGCAAGGAAGGCGAGCGACTCCGCGCCGAAAAGGCCGAACTACTTCGGCGAAAGAGAGATGCCGATGCATCAAGCGCCAGGCGAGCCGCAATCTCGTTCACCTCATCTACGGAAGTGAACCAAGGAGCAAGGCGAAACAGACCTCGCGTCCCTCTCATGACAGAGGCCGACCGAACCAGGCTCACCCGCAACCTCGATTCATCCTTCGTCACCGAGGACGAGAACGGGATACCCGTCCCAAAAACGGCAAACGCCGCCCTGATCTCAGTCGAGACATACCTCCGGCTCACGCAGCCGCCGGAGGGGGACGCACGCTCCCTTCTCCACAAGCAGCAAATCGCCTCCATTAAGGCAATCGAAGAAGCTCTAGCAGCGGCCAAGGCACCAGGCGACCAGGCACGCGACCCAGCCGCAAGGGCGCAGCGACAACAAGTCAAGGACCTTCGCGACGTCATCACACAGAAGACGGTGGACCGCAACCGCAAGGAACGCTCGGCTGGAGCAGCGAACCGAGATGATCATGCCGACCGCGACTTCGAGCCGTGCGGCGCTGCATGCTTCAGCTTCAACATCCGCGATACCCGCATGCCCAAGGGCTTCAAGCTGGCAGCAGGCACCCCAAAATACGACGGGAAGCAAGACCCACGACTGTGGCTCGAGGACTACCTCATCGCCTGCACCTGCCAAGGCGGAACGTCGACCACGGCCATGCAGTACATCCAGCTCATGCTGACGGACTCGGCACGCGGGTGGCTCACAAGCCAACTCCAAGACCAGTCGGCAGCAACCGACGCGTATCCACCCGCTCGGGGACAGCTGAACATGATACAGAAGGGACCGCCATCAAACAGGCGCCAGAAGTTAATCACCCGCCAAGTGCTTCAGGCCATCAACAGCCCGCGTGCAATACCAGACTACTTGCGCGGGTCAGAGACGCCGATCACATTCTCCAGGGCAGATCACCCATCCGAAGTAATCCGACCCGGACACGCCGCCCTAGTGATTGAAGCCTTGATCGGCGACTACAGTCTAAAGAAGGTGTTCATGGACGGAGGCAGCGGCATCAACATCATATTCGCCGATACTCTGACGAGAATGGACAGGTCGACAGAAAAATTGCCGGAGTCGGAAACCAGTTTCCACGGCATAGTACCAGGGCAAGCAATCACGCCCATGGGAACGATCACACTCGACGTCATTCTCGGCACACCCGAGCACTTCAGGAAGGAGTCTATTGACTTCGAGGTCGTCGACTGGAAGTCGCAGTACCACGCCATACTCGGACGCCCAACTTTTGCCAGGTTCATGGCAATACCCCACTACGCCTACCTGATGGTCAAGTTGCCCGGACCGAAAGGAGTAATCACAGTACGCGGCGACTTTGGGCTCTCCAACAGCTGCGACCGCGAGTTCGCCAAAATTTCTGAGTCCTTCGGGGTCGAGGAGCACTTCAAGGCCATATCAGCCGACAACGACAAGACCCTCTTTCCACCCCGAAAGAAACCAGCCAAGGACGCGGCCTTCAACACCAGCGACGACACCGTCACCCACCAAGTCCATCCGACCGACAGCAGAAAGACGGTCAAGGTTTCGTCAAGCCTGACCCCTGCATAGGAAAGCGCGCTCGTCGAGTTCCTACGTGAGAACTGGAGAATCTTCGCATGGCAACCTTCTGACATGCCAGGAATACCCAGGGAACTCGCCGAGCACTCTTTAAAAGTCCACAAGGACGCAAGACCAGTCAAGCAATCCATGCGACGATTCTCAGGACCCAAGCGAGACGCGATCACCGCGGAAGTCGACAGATTGCTACACGCCAAGTTCATCCGAGAGATAAAGGACTCGGACTGGGTCGCTAACCCAGTCCTGGTGGAGAAAAAGAAGACGAAGAAACTACGCATGTGCGTGGACTTCACTGCAGTCAACAAGTGCTGCCCCAAGGATCACTTCCCGCTCCCGCGGATAGACCAGATCATCGACTCGACAGCAGGCTGCGAGCGCCTGTCCTTCCTGGACGCCCACTCCGGTTACCAGCAGATCCGACTGAAAGTCGAGGACGAAGAGAAGACGGCCTTCATCACGCCTGACGGCGTCTTCTGCTACCAGACGATGCCGTTCGGGTTGAAAAACGCTGGGGCCACGTACCAGCGGACAATGCAAGCTTGCCTCAAAGGGCTCATCGGGCAGATCGTCCAAGTCTACGTCGACGACATCGTCGTCACAACTCGACAGGAGGCCACCTTGGTCGACGACCTCCGCAAGGTGTTCGCCGCACTCGACGTATACCAAATCAAACTCAACCCAGAGAAGTGTGTATTCGGCGTGCCAGCCGGAGAGTTACTAGGGTACCTTGTATCCGCGAGAGGAATAGAAGCAAACCCCGAGAAGGTGCAAAACATACTCACAATGCCAGCACCGACCAAGCTCCGAGAGGTGCAACGATTGGCTGGCCGAGTCGCAGCTCTCAGCCGGTTCATTAGTAAGTTGGGTGAGAAGGCCTTGCCTTTCTACCAACTGATGAAGAAGAACGACAAGTTCGAGTGGACACAAGAGGCGCAAGACGCATTCGACCATCTCAAGAAGACCTTGACAACCTCTCCAGTCTTGGTGGCTCCACTGGAAAACGAGCCGCTATACCTCTACGTCTCAGCGACAAACAGGGTGGTGAGCACGGTACTCGTGGTCGAGCGGGAAGAAGAAGGGCACAGTCACCCGGTACAAAGGCCCGTTTACTACCTCAGCGAAGTCCTCACGCTATCAAAGCAGAACTACCCCAACTACCAGAAGCTGGCATATGGAGTCTTCATGACATCCAGAAAGGTCGTCCACTACTTCTCCGAGCACCCGATCACGGTGGTAAGCTCCTCCGGACTGGCAGACATCCTCACCAACCAGCGGGCGACAGGGCGAGTCGCCAAGTGGGTTGTCGAGCTAGGACCCTGGGGGCTGAAGTATGCTCACCCGAAGTCCATCAAGGCCCAAGTGCTCCCAGAATTCACAACCGAGTGGATAGAAGCTCAGCTACCAAGTGTCCCCGACTTGTCCAACGCATGGACGATGTACTTCGACGGCTCCAAGAAATTCAAGACGGCTGGGGCGGGAGTTGTTCTCATCTCCCCCAAAGGCGACAAACTCAAGTACGTCCTGCAGATGGACTTTCCGACTCCGTCTAACAACGAAGCCGAGTACGAGGCCCTGATCCACGGCATGCGGATGGCCAAGAACTGCGGCGCCACGCACCTCATGATATACGGCGACTCTTACCTGGTGGTACAGCAAACCATGAAGTCCTGCGACGCCATCGCCGACAACATGATTGCCTACAGGGACCTCTACAACCAGATGGAAGGCAACTTCGACGGCTGTGAATTGCGGCACATCGGCCGCGAAAGCAACGAGGAAGCCGACATCCTTGCCAACATGGGATCGGACAAGGTTCCAGTTCCACCCGGCGTCTTCCTCGAGCGCATCACGCAGAGATCTATCAAGACCACAGCTACATCAAGCGCTTCAACATCAACAAAAGGCGATGTCAACCCGCCAAACCACGACAAGGTCCCCATGGAAGTCATGCTAGTTGAAGCTACATGGACAGGGCCATACCTGGCGTACATACTACACCAGAAGCTGCCAGCAGACGCAGTCGAAGCAAAACGCATCATCAGGCGCTCCAAAAGTTTCACCGTCATCAACGGAGAACTCTACAAGAGAAGCATCTCGGGAATCTTGCAGAGGTGCATAGATCCAGTCGACGGCCAAGCTATATTACTCGACATCCACGCGGGTATCTGCGGGCATCATGCCAGCAGTCGAGCACTGGTGGCCAAAGCACTACGAGCCGGGTTCTACTGGCTGACAGCCATGCAAGACGCTGAAGAGCTGGTGAGAAAATGCACAGGATGCCAGGAGTTTGCCAACAAGCCGCACGCGCCAGCATCGGAGCTCAAGACAATCCCTCTAGCATGGCCCTTCGCCCAATGGGGTCTAGACATGGTTGGCCCGCTGAAGAAATCCTCACCTGGAGGACACACCCACCTCCTGGTTGCAGTTGATAAGTTCACCAAGTGGATCGAAGCCGTGCCCATCACAAGTTCGACTGCAACTTCAGCCGTCAACTTCATCAGGTCAATCATCTTCAGATTTGGGGTACCGAACGGGATCATCACCGACAACGGCTCGAACTTCACAGCCGAAGAGTTCAAAGACTTCTGCTCAGAGCAAGGAATCAAACTCAGCTATGCATCCGTCTCGCACCCGCAATCCAACGGGCAAGTGGAGAAAGCCAATGGCCTCGTCTGCAGCGGCATCAAGAAGCGACTGCGCGTACCGCTAAGACGCGCAGCGGGCGCCTGGGTGGAAGAACTGCCGTCAGTCCTCTGGAGTCTGCGAACCACGCCAAACAGGTCCACCCAATACACTCCATTCTTCATGGTGTACGGCGCAGAGGCGGTTCTCCCTTGCGACATCAAGTTCGACGCGCCACGAGTGGTCGCCTACGACGAGTCAGATGCAGAAGAGGCACTCGAGGACAGCATGGACGTCTTGGATGAAGCACGCGACATCGCCCTGGCACGATCAGCCGTGTATCAGCAAGACCTGCGCAACTATCACACCCGGAGGTTGCGACCAAGAGCATTCGTCGCAGGCGACCTGGTTCTACGCCTCAAACAAAATAAGGTGCACAAGCTCGCTTCTCCATGGGAAGGCCCTTACATTGTGACAGAAGCAATCGGCAACGGAGCCTATCGCCTGAAGGACTCGAAGACGGGAGCACACTGTAGCAACCCATGGAACGTGGCACAGCTTCGCCGGTTCTACGCCTAGTTCAACACCACCATTGTACAAGAAACATCAACGCGGCAGGTTTCAGACGCACTCTTTCCCTTACCAGGGTACCTAGGGGGACTGGAAGGGTTTTAATGAGGCGGCCTGTTCGCAAGTATCAATAAAGTGATTTGAAGAATATCTGTTTCCTTTACCGATTCACGCAGAGCAAGATAAAAATCCTAGGCCGCCACCCGAACTACTCGGGGGCTGCGCCACACAGGTTGAAAGAAAAAGCTTCGGCCGCTACCCGAACTACTCGGAGGCTGCGCCACACAAGCACGACCCAAAAAATCCTAGGCCGCCACCCGAACCACTCGGGGGCTGCGTCATACAGGTCAAGTTCCAAATCCTAGGTCGCCACCCAACATACTCGGGGGCTGCGCCAAAACGGGTAACACTTGTAATCCTAGGCTGCCACTCGACTTACTCGGGGGCTACGCCACACAGGACCTAGCAAAATCCTAGGCCGCCACTCGATCCACTCGGGGGCTGCGCCACACAGGTCAAGTCTCTAAAATCCTAAGTCGCCACCTGATAAAAGTCAGAGACTGCGACAGACAGGTTACACTTGGAAAAACCTAGGCCGCCACCTAACATACTAAGTGACTGCGCCACACAGGTCGAAAATCAGAACGCTGCATTTACACAACAGCAACCAATTTCAATTCCATTACTCGCAAGTATTTTCCAATACATTGTGATTCACACAGGCATACCCGCCATCTATAGCTAATCCTGTACAACAGACAACAGCTACCCTACTCTGCAGGCTCGTCCTTCGGCGCATCGAGTGGGCCTACAAGGCGCTCACTCAGCCTCTGCACCTGCCCGATCATCTGGCGAGCGGCTGCCAAGGTCTCGTCGAAGTCGTCATCACCGGGCAGGCCGTCCAGCACCCTTTCAAGCGGAAGATGTGGCCGATGCATCCGAATGTACGCCAACGCCGCATTCGCCCCAGCTACAAGCTGGGCGTGGACAACCTCCTTCAGCGCGTCACCTTCGCGAAACCTCTCCAGCAAGGCGGGCAGCCCGTTCGGCTGCGCGTTATGCGGAAAGTACACACGGTTGATATGCCAGAGTGTCTTCCGGCAACTCTCCAGAAGAAATGCCGCACGCCAAGTACGATCAAGCATAGTAGCAAGGGTGCGCCCTCGTGATTTGTTCACCCAGAATTGGCGAGCTTCGAAGGAGTCGCCGGCGGCCTCTCGGGTAACTCGCTCCTCAACGCGATCCCGTTCAGCTTGCCAATCCGGGTTCACATCTGCATACAAGCTGCAAGTCAGAACAAGCAAGTTTTAACAAAGAAAGCAGCCGCAAAAGGATACCAACCTTGTAGCTGTCGACTGATCAGATCGATTTCCCCAAGCAAAAAATCCTCACGCCGTGAGAATCCTGCAGTAGGATGCGACCTGGAGCGGTGCAGCATCAGCTCAGTATTCTTCAGGGTCGCCTCAAGCTCAACCACCTTGTTCTTCAGGTACGTGATTATTCGTTGATCATTTGTGCTACGTGGAGGAGCCGGCGCCGCTCGACGACGGCGAGCACCCGAAGAAGAAGCCTCGCCACTCGGCCCAGCCGCAAAAGCAGCAGAAGTGCCGCTACGCACATTAGTCTGCCATGAACGTGACGAGTCAATACAATCATACGACTGATCAGCAAAGACACACTTGGTAGAAGAAAGAATCAGTCCTAGCAAAAGCATTGTTAAAGGCCAAAAGATCTGGTAGGACAATCTTCATTACAGATTCAAAACAAGTCAAAGATACAGACTACGGCGACTGCCGAATTTCTACACTACACCTACTCGGCCACAGACTGCGACCGGGAACGGCTCCTCCGAGCAGCAGCTGCCTCAGTAGCCTTAGCAAGGGCCCTCTCGAAGAGCGCTACAAGCTGCACGGCCAGCTGCGAAGCACGCTCCTTCACACCGCCCAGCGACGCGGTCCGGCCGTCTGACCTTCGAGGAAAGCCGCTGACGACCTTCTCAAAGTCGCACGGAACCTGATGTCCTAAGAGGAGCTGGAAGGTAAGCTCGGAGCCGCGTACCGTCTGCGACCGCGTGAAGTCAACAATGGTGGTCGCATCTTCAAACGGCGCAGCTAGGGCGTCGACGGCAACCGGCGGCTGATCGCCCGGGAAGATGCTCCGATGCACCACAGCAAGGGCTCCTGTCGACTTCTTCAGCGCGTCTGCGGACGTCTTCAACGCGTTGGACGCATACGCGCAGACCCGGTCGAGAAAGCCGACAGCAGCCTCCAAGTCAACCGTGTCACTTGACGTGCCTTCCGGGGGAGCTCCACCGCAAGTTTCTGCGCAAAGAATTCAACGTCAAACAAAGAAAAGATCACAAAAAGCAGTAGGCGGTGAGCCGAAACATACCCCCAAGAACACAAGCAAGCGAGAGGGACGGTCGACTTGAGTCTTCTCCCGGGCGACCCGCACTCGTTCCCGCTCTTGAGATTCATGCAAAGCCTTCTCAAGCTCAGTAACCCGCCCAGTAGCCTGGTCCAGAGAAGCACGCAGCTGGTCCCTCTCCTTCTCCAGGCGAACATAGGCCGCGGCTGCGTCAAGCTGCTGGCGGTAGTACGGCTGAAACAAAAGCATGATGATTATAAAGTTGCGGGCGACTATACTAGTCACCCACACCTTCGGGGGCTACTCCCATTGGGAGCGCTGATCGCGCACCCAATGAGAAATTCAAGGTTCATAAAAGCAAGTGTAGTTAACTTACGTGGTCCAGGAGGTCCGCATCTTCTGAGGCCGAAGGAGGAGCGCGACTTGACGACGCAATGCCGGCAGGCTGTGCACGCACCTCCACCTCCGCCTGAGTCACCAGATCAGTCGAAGGGGCGGATGTATGCTCCACGTCCCGAAGAGGGGAGCCAACGTCGCCAGGGCGATGGCTGCAGCAAAGGCAAGCACGCTGGTCAGCTCAAAGGTTGCAGCTGCAAGAAATACAACTCGAAGAAAATAGAAGAGGCGCCAAGGAGTTCACCTGGTGGTCTCACATTCGTCGTAACTCCCCAGGGAGGGCGACGGCATCCGCGCAAACATACGTGGAGCAGCGGAGCTGACTGGAGGGACACACAAAGGCTCATTCCAGCCGCCCGTAGATTGCGCACCCGACGATGTCGCGACGGCTTCCTCCAGAACAACGTCGGCATCCCTGGCGGGTGACGACGCGGTCGCAGAGCCACCACCACTCGCCAACTTTTGCTTCTTCTGAGCGGGTTCCTCCTCTTCATCTTCATCCCCCACCTCTTCGTGGGGAGAATGAGCGGGAGGAAGCTCTTCATCGTCATCCTCCTCCTCCATCAACTCCGCCTCTTCGGCGGGTCCATCTCCGGAGAGAGGAGGAAGGCTGACCAAAAGGGATTGACCCTGACGCAGTAGACGCAAGTCGAATAAATCTTCAAAGTAGACGAAAATCGAATGCAAAGATCAGGAAGAATCAAAGAACTAACCTCTGGAACAGGCTTCGCGACTCCGTACGCCGCAACGGGGCACTTGACGTTGCAGGAGTCCGCGGCTCGAAGACTGGTGATGCTCCGCACCCTGGTCTCCACCTCCTCGTCGTCGAGTGGCTCGTCGCTGACACCTTCAGCGGCCCACATCGGGTGGGGCCGAGCAGCAAGCGGCTGCACGCGGAGACGGAAAAAGGTGGCCATCAAGAAGATGCCACCCGTGTCTCGCCCGAGGGTCTTGAGGACGTTGCGCAGCAGGCCAAGCAGCGGCTTTGTCGCCTCCCTCTCCTCCGTGGTGAGTGGATGCGCCCAAGCCCGGGTCTTCCGCAACTCGCGGGCGCCATCAAACCGCGCCACGCCATCCTGGCTCCACTGGATGTAGAACCACTTCTTCCGCCACCCCTGGACGGAATCAGACTTCTTCATCTCGAAGTACGTGGTGTCGCCACGCACCTGGATGCCGAAGCCGCCCACTGGGTAGGTCAACCCGCCCTTCCCAACATTCTTTCGAACGAGGAAGAGCGACTTCCACAACGCCCAGTGGGGTGCAATCCCCATGAAACACTCGCAGAGCACGATGAAGCTCGCGATGCTCAAGACGCCGTTGGGGGTCAGATCGTGGATCTGCACCCCATAGGCATACAAGAGACCACGAACAAAATCGTGGAGAGGGAACCCGAAGCCTCGTGGAATGAAATCCACGAAACAAACGCGCTCCCCCTCACGAGGTGCTGGGGAAGTCTCCTTACCAGGGGCGCGTACCTGGACCTTGTCGGAGGGAGGCAGGAGGCCCTGCGCGCGCAGTCCGTCGAGGTCGGCCCTCCTCACGGTGGACTTCTGCCAGTCACCGTCAACTTTCTTCAGGTTAACGTCGGCGGCGGCGGCGGCGGCGGAATAGCCAGCAGCGGTCTTCGGCTTGCCCATGACTGACAGAGCAACAGCCAACGAGTGGGAGAGCAGGAGGTTCGGAGCTCAGGTGGCGGCGAGAATGGAGAAGAGCAGAGGAAAAGAGGCAACGACGATTGGAGAAGATGAAGCCCTCGCGTAAAAACGCAGTACTTATGCCTCTAATCGTTTCATCTCAGCCGTCCAAAGTGAAGCGGTTCCGAGCAGCCACATCCAACCGTCCACGTGTCGCACGGAGAGACCAAACGGCGCCGCCCACTTCGTCCACTACGCACGAGAAGCGAGGCGTCATCATCGTGCCGCGCAAATTTCGCGCCCGGTTCAGAAACATGACAACTGCTGACCACGGTCAGCTATGACAGTGGGGCCCGCCACGTCACGTCCCATCGGGCGCAGAGGCGTGCAACGGATCGTCATCAATGACGTCATCAAGCCAACGGCTACAAGCATAAGTGGAAATAGCTCGGCCACCCGACAGAGTGGTTCGAGTAGTAAGCTTCTAAGCTGAAACTTACAGAGTAGGATCAACTGCTGATCTGAGAACCCGACAGAATTCTTCGGGTGTCAAACAGAAACGAGTAAGCTCAATCAGCTGAACCCATTTACAAGTAGGCCATTGGGCTGAATAGAAATACGCTACAGAAGAGGAAGACAAAGTAATTCGACTGCAAAGGTTACTCCCATTGGGAGTGGCCGGTTCGACTGAAGAAATCGAGTTCAGGCTCAAGATCAAGCAATCCAATGGCGCGTCCAGGAGGAAGGAGTCCTTCGCTCGACTCTACACTTCGACCAAGCACTCGGGGGCTACTGACGTGGGGCTACCTTTCGGGTAGTCCACGATGAGGCTACCTGGGCCGCGCCAAGGACATGGAGGCCCACAGCAGGCCCACGCGGGGTACTATGTAACCTAGTCTAAGTCGGTTAGGTCGCATAACCTGCCATATCTGTAGTTGCCATCGGCATCGACCACCCGAGACCTGGCTACCTATAAAGCCAGGAGGGTGGCTCGTCCAAAGACAAGTTCACAACCGCCGCCACAAACCCTAGCGAGATCGAAATCTCGCCATTGTAATCGCTACTCGCATCAATAATCAGACAAGCAGGAAGTAGGGTGTTATCCTCCGGGAGCCTGAACCTGGGTAAATCCTTGCTTGTCAGCCGTCGTGACTACCAACGCTCATCTCCTTCCCCATCAATCAACCCGGGGTGCATAACCCTGGGACTTGTCGAGTTAACCCCTCGTCAGAGTTCGAGAAGGAGATGATAGAATTGTAGAAGAAAGGAAAATAGATAAAATGGAGCTAAAAAGTTGAAGGCATATGAGACCGTTCAATTTGAAAAAGAAAGGTTGAGCCTCTCGAGCCTCATGGAGGAGCCGGAAATCATTTAGCAAAACACAACACTATGCTCATGGATGATCAAAGTAAGATTTGGTTCAAAACCAAATTCAGGAGATCGACGAACGTAAGTACGCGGCATTTTCACTTTTTATCGCTTATTTACGAATTGTCAAAAAAAATTGACATGTTTTTGAATTGTTTTATTTTATTTTGAAATGTCTAATCTGTGTAATTGATTGGATGAGATCGACGTGTATATGTTCTACATATAACTGAGGGTTGAGAAATATGGTGTATGACTACCCGATAAGCTACAAATTAGAGTAGACTGAATACATATAGGATCGAATTAACACAAGTGACACCGACAGCACTTTGTTTTTTGAAGGAGAGTAGGCCTCGAAGGGCCAGGAAGCTTATGTTCCACGCGGGGGTACCAGTTTACAAGGAGTCTCTCGCATTGGGGGGGGGGGGGGGGGGGGGGGTATTTACAATAAGTTTCTCACAAATTACAAGCTGAACCCAAAAAAACTAGGGAAAAGCAATCAAGTCCTAGGTTCGTGCCGCCACCGCTTCGAGCTGACCTCCACGTACAGGCATCCACGCCACCGCCGGGAAACAAGCCACTTGGGGGTAGCACCGATGACGGATCCCGAGCCGAGATTGATGATGATCCTCCGAAGGAGGAAGAGAGGCCGAGGAAGAACACCGCTTCCCGCCGAGGAGTGGCTCCAGTCGCTTTGAATAACTCCAGCACAAAGCTGGTGGAGCTGGGGAACTCCTCCAGGTGTTGAAGCGTCCATGTTGCACGCCGTGAGGCACGCCTGGTCCCGGCGTGGAGATTCTAAGCAAAGAAATCGCCAGCTCCCTGCTCACCCTCGTCTATCACCACGTCCACGAAGGGAGAGCAGTGGAATCAGCAGATCTCGAGGCCTCCAAGCCCCACGCGCGAGCTTTATTGGGAGGATTACGGAGGAAGCGCCGCCACTCGCCATCTCCAACCTTGAGAGACTTGCCAGCAACTCCACCACCACCTCCATACGCTGAGAGCAGCTCGGGGGCTCCGACGATATAGGCCCTAATTCAGCTCCACACGTCGTTGTGCTCTTCTGCTCTCCCTCGCCACCATAGTCGGCTAAGAGGAGAATTATCGTGACGACGTAGCAAAACCAGAGCAAGGTAAAGCAACTCACGAGCTTCTTACAGATGCCAGCGCTAGATCGAGCCCTCCCCTTTGCCCTCCACCTTGGAACGCACCAGGAAAAGCATGCCAACCATCTCACACCGTTGCTCGTTGACGGTGGAGACCGGCACCTCTGACCCACAAATCCGAGCGAGCCGAACACTGTGGCCTCGTCACCCCCCCCCCCCCCCCCCCCCACCTCCACGGCGCTGGAAACATGGATCCACAGCCTAGAACATCTGCAGATATGAGCCAGAGATGAGCTTATTAAGAGGATAGGTAGCAGGCCCTGATGCACCGGGTGGTGATGTTGTTGTGAAACCCCAAGAGGAAGGTGTGAAGTAGTGCAGCAGCAAATTTCTCTCAGTGATGAAACCAAGGTTATCGAACCAGTAGGAGATGAAGAACACGTCTGAAGGTTGTTGGTGGCGCCGTTTACGATCACCAACGTGGAACCTGCACAACACAATCAAACTACTTTGCCCCAACGAAACAGTGAGGTTGTCAATCTCACTAGCTTGCTGTAACAAAGGATTAAACGTATGTGTGGAGGATGATGTTTGCAGAGAATCAAAGTAACAGTTTGCAGTTGGTTGTATTATCAGTTTAAAGAAAAGGACCGGGGTCCACAGTTTACTAGTGCTGTCTCTCCATAAATAATAATAATAGCATACATGCGGGTAAACAAATTACAGCTGGGCAATTGACAGAATAAAGAGCTGCATAATGATGCATATACTAATGACATGATGTCTAGTGTGAGATTCATTTGTGCATTACAACAATATACATAGACCGTTCCAACCGCATCTATGACTAATAATCCACCTTCCGGTTAGCGTCCGCACCCTTTTCAGTATTAAGTTGCAAGCAACAGATTATTGCATTAGGCAAAGTGTGTAATGTAAGTAATAACATTATCCTTTGACAAAGTACTACTGTTTTATCCCTAGTAGCAACAGTACATCTACAATCTTAGAGCTTGCTGTCACTACCCCAGATTAAATAGAGACATGAACCCATTATCGAGCATAAATACCCCCTCTTGGAGTCACAAGCATCTACTTGGCCAGAGCATCTACTAGCAACAGAGAGCATGCAAGATCATAAATAACACACAACATGATATATTATGAAGCAAATGACTTAGTATTCAATATCCATCGGATCCCAGCAAACACAACATGTAGCATTACATAAAGATGATCTTGATCATGATAGGCAGCTCACAAGATCTAAACATGATGGCACAATAGGAGAAGACAACCATCTAGCTACTGCTATGGACCCGTAGTCTAAGGATGAACTACTCACGCATCAGTCCGGAGGCGGGCATGGTGATGTAGAGCCCTCCGGTGATGATCCCCCTCTCCGGCAGGGTGCCAGGAAGAGCTTCTGAACCCTCCCGAACTAGGGTTGACGACGGCGGCGGCTCCGTAAGGTTTTTGGGAAAAGTGTTCGGGTGTCTGGTCTTAGGTTTTCGGGGGGTTTAAGTAGGCGAAAGGGCGAAGGCGGTGGAGGCCCGAGGGCCCACCCTCAGGTGCTGGCGCGACAGAGGGGGGGAGCCGCGCCACCACCTGATGGCGGCGCCTCGGTGCCCTTCTTCGTCTCTTCTTCGGACTTCTGAAACGTGTCGGGAAAAATAAGGTCTTCGGTATAAAAATTGTCCAATTCCGAGAATATTTCCTTAAGTGGATTTCTGAAACCAAAAACAGCAGAAAACAGGGAACTGGCACTGTGGCATCTTGTTAATAGGTTAGTCCAGAAAATACAAAAAACAACACAAAGTGTATATAAAACATGTAGCAATTGGTATAATATAAGCATGGAACATAATAAATTATAGATACGTTTGAGACGTATCAAGCATCCCCAAGCTTAGTTCTACTCGTCCTCAAGTAGGTAAAACGATAACAAGAATAATTTCTGAAGTGACATGCTTTCACACAATCTTGATCATATAATAATGTAATGCATGTAAACTGAGATCAAATGAATAAAAGCTGTAGTTTGTATTGATATCAAATGAGTAATGAGTAAACAAGTAGGAAGAACAAAGTAAAACTTTCAATGAATTAGTACTAGAGAACAATCAACCGTGCAAAGTAGATATTAAAGATGATTTAAGTTTCAAGAACAACAATATAATCATCTAATGAATCAAACACTCATGACAACTTTGTGAAAGGATCAAGTCAAGCAATAACAATATGCACGTAGAAAATCATCTCTCTATTTGTTCACTCAAAGACAAGCAAGTGTTCAGCGTTGGTTCCTGGCACCAGGATGTTGTGGCTAAAAGAATAATAATGGGGGTTTGGAAGGCCAACGGAAGAAAGTCTCACACAGCTGAAAGTGATCATTAGACAAGAGGAAGTCTTATAATCGAAGCTATGCAAGGAGTAGTGATTGCCACAGAACGGATGCACATAGAGCTATAAGTGTATAAAAGCTCTCAAATGGAACTAGTGGGGGTGCTTCTAACTTGCTTGCTCATGAAGACCTAAAACACTTTTGAGTAGGCTCATCATTGGAATATACAAGCCAAGTTCTATAATGTAAAGTTCCCCACATAGTTATATAAGTAGAACATGAAAACTCTCACATATGGAGTAAAGGTGCTAAACATGAGCACAAATGATGACTATAAATATTACAGGTGCTATAACATGAGCACAAGTGTGGATAAAGAGTAGTAATGTTGCCCCCTTTTTATTCTTTCTTTCTTTTTTTTCTCTTTTTTTTCTTTTTTTTTCCATTTTTTTTGTATTTTTTTGTTTCTCTTTTCGATGGCCTCCATGGCTCTTTCACTTTTAGTGGCAAACATTCTAATATGACAACACACTTTTGATACAAGGATCTCATAATGGATAAAACATGGTGTATGGAACGGTGCCTCTGCCAGTGTAGCAGGATATGCAATGATCTAGCGTAACATGGGTAAAACCACACACCAGCTATATAGAATCATGCAAAGCAATATATAAATGATAAATGACAACAAGTCATGTAATGTAAGATGAAAGTTGCATGGCAATATATCTCGGAACAGCAATGAAAATGCTGTAGTAGGTAGATATGGTGGATGTTTTGAGGAAGAGATTTGGCTTATGTGTAGGAGAACATGATGAATATCTCTCACGAGTTTTGGATGTACCCGCGAAGTATGCACCAACTGTCAATGTGAGAAAGGGCAATGCAAAGTACCGAAGAGGCTAGAAAATATGTTGGTGGAAGTGCCATGAAAACCGCAGCTTTAGAACTCACAAACAAAAAGATTCCAACTAGAAATATGATCTTACAAGGCATAATGAAAATCACTCCATGAGGGACTGTGGCAAATGAAGAAGTCACTGTTGGGACCCCGACCGTAGCGCATAACACAAAGTCATTACGGTTGCTTTTAACATTAGAAGTCATATATCATTATGCTATCAACTGGATATTTAAGTGTGGCACAGCTTCAAGTTTTCTAGACCAACCATTAATCATTCCACTTTACTAAACCATCATGTTTACCATTAAGCATATTAATATCTCAAAACAACATCAATGATTCAAGTGACACAATTTAATGATCTACAAGATTATGTATCATTTAGTTATACCATCTACTACACTTAACATTTTCTGTTCTTAACCAAACACCAATCAACTTATTTAAAACATAAACTCTCCAAGTATTTAGCAATGAAGCAAGAGAGTATAACATACGAGAACTAACAGCTCTGAACAAGAGGTGCATGAAAAATAAGAGTTGAAAGTATTGCAGTAGCTATAGAAGAATACTCAACAAATATAAGCGAAAAATAGGAGTATTCAAATGAAAAAGCGGAGCGTGTCTCTCTCCCACACAAGAATGCTAGGATCCATTTTATTCAGAGAACAAGAATAACAAAAGCAAAAATAAAAACAAACAGACGCTCCAAGTAAAGCACATAAGATGTGGCGGAATTAAAATATAGTTTCACTAGAGATAACCTGATAAGTTGTTGATGAAGAAGGGGATGCCTTGGGCATCCCCAAGCTTTGACGCTTGAGTCTTCTTGAAATATGCTTGGGTGACCCACGGGGGCATCCCCAAGCTTAGGCTCTTTCATCTTCTTGATCACATCATATCATCCTCTCTCTTGATCCTTGAAAACTTCATTCACACCAAAATCAAAGTAAACTTCATTAGAGGGTTAGTGCATAATCAAAAATTCTCATATTCTGCATGGAGACAATCATTATCATGGTACTGGACATTAGCTACAGCCACTGGAATTTTATGTAACAAAAAGATCAATTCAAAAACAGCAAAAGAACCAACGCAAAATAAATGGCAGAATCTGTCAAAAACAGAACAGTCCGTAAAGACGAATTTTTTCGAGGCACTTAACTTGCTCAAATCAGAAAACTCAAAACTAATGAAAGTTTCGTACATATCTGAGAATCACGCACAAAAAATCCCAGGTCATTTTGATTTTTCTGTGAATTCTAACGAATTAAACGGTGGACAGCAGGAAAACTGTTCCTGGGCAGAAATCCAATTCTAGCATCAACTTTCTACTAGAGACTTAACTTGGCACAACTATGCAATAAAGTAAAGATACAAAGGAATTGCTACAGAGGTATGCATGTTCCTTGACTAAACCTGAAAAATAAAAGATAATGGGTTGCCTCCCAAAAGCGCTTTCTTTAATGCCTTTTAGCTAGGCTTGATAATTCTAATTATGCTCTCATGAAGATAGAAAATGAAGCAAAAGGAGCATCAAGAAGAAAATTCAAAACATAAGTCTAACCCACTTCCTATGCATAGTAATCTTGTACACAAATAAATTCACAAAGAACAAAGTGACAAACATAGAAAGATAAAACAAGAGTAACTTCAAAACTTTTAGCATATAGAGAGGTGTTTTAGTACCATGAAAACTTCTACAACCATATTCTCCTCTCTCATAATAATTTTCAGTAGTAGAAATAAATTCAACCATATAACCACAAGAATCATTCAACTTAGATAATATAGGCACATAAAGAGGATAATTAAATTTATTTTGGAATTCATTAGCATGCTTTCCTCTTTCAAAATAGTTACTAAGATCAATATCAAGTTTAAGATCATGGTTGCAACAAAGATTTGGAACTAGAGACAATTGCAAACCACATAAGTATCTCTCAACATAAGCAAATTTCTCCTCCATGGAGTAATTAGGAGAATTCAAGAACAAAGTAGGACTCTCATGAGTAAGAGTACCATCACAAGCAGCAATTATATCATTTTTATCCTCACATAAATAAGTAATAACTTCTATACATAGAGGATTATTGATAAGCATAGGACCATCATCTAAAGCATTATCATATATAACATTAGGGACCACATTTTTAATTTCTGTTATTTCCATTTTATTTGAGTCAAGGAACATGCTTTTTTCAAATTTATCAAAAGTAGATATTTCAATAGATTCATGACATTCAACAATATAGCACACTTCCTCCTTAGACACGCATAGAGGGCAATCAAATAATGTAAGAGTTAAAGAGTTACTATCTTTAGGAGGTAGATCCTCCTTTTGTTCTTCACTCTCCTCCTCTTTTTCATCTAATGAGCTTTCAGATTCAGCAATTTCTTCTTCCATAGGTTCCTGCAAGACAACGATTTCTTCTGTATGAGGAAAAATCCTCTTGACATGTTCAGTAATATAAGAGTTTTCATTCTTATAGTTATCAAAACAATATTTAAGTATAGCAAGACTTTCAGATTTATAAGGGGCATCAATCTTATGCTCAAGGTAAGAACTAATTTCAAGTGCACCCTTAAAGATAATAAATTCTTCCATCCTTTCTATCTCATAAGCATTATAGTAACCTTTAACATAAGAAGCTAAGGTTTCATTTTCATTACAAGCACATTGGAAAGGAAAGTGTTTAGACTTCCTATGACAATCAGATTCATTAAAGCAAAAAGTTTTGCCAAATACATAGCATAAATTTCTACCATATTCCTCTAGTTGATTTAACAATTTCCATAAGTACATCCCTTTTTGTGACAAACGGTAATTCCTATAATATCTTCGTTCATTTTCCGTGGAGCAACCTTGCCAACAAGATCTAGTTTCATAGAGATAAGCCATTGATAGCAAATACACAACTAGACATAATAACAAACCGAAATAACAAATGCATACAAAATGCAAAACTGAAAATAAAATATGCAAACCGAAATATAAATATTAATGCAAGTAGCTATTTTTTTTTGTGTTTTTTGATAATAAGAAGCAAAAAAGATAATAGCACAGTAAATAAAATGCAACTAACTATTTTTTTTGTGTTTTTGATATTTAATAGCAAACAAAACAGGAAATAAAATTTAACTAAGCAAGACAAAAACAAAGTAAAGAGATTGGGAAGTGAGAGACTCCCCTTACAGATGTGTCTTGATCTCCCCGGCAACGGCGCCAGAAAAATTGATGGCGTGGAGTTGGCGTGGGAGCGTCAAGGACTTCTGAACAGAGGTGCTCCTATATCCCCGGCAACGGCGCCAGAAAAATGCTTGATGCACCGGGTGGTGATGTTGTTGGGAAACCCCAAGAGGAAGGTGTGAAGTAGTGCAGCAGCAAAATTCCCTCAGTGATGAAACCAAGGTTATCGAACCAGTAGGAGATGAAGAACACGTCTGAAGGTTGTTGGTGGCGCCGTTTACGATCACCAACGTGAAACCTACACAACACAATCAAACTACTTTGCCCCAACGAAACAGTGAGCTTGTCAATCTCACTGGCTTGCTGTAACAAAGGATTAAACGTATGTGTGGAGGATGATGTTTGCAGAGAATCAAAGTAACAGTTTGCAGTTGGTTGTATTATCAGTTTAAAGAAAAGGACCGGGGTCCACAGTTCACTAGTGGTGTCTCTCCATAAATAATAATAATAATAGCATACATGCGGGTAAACAAATTACAGCTGGGCAATTGACAGAATAAAGAGCTGCATAATGATGCATATACTAATGGCATGATGTCTAGTGTGAGATTCATTTGGGCATTGCAACAATATACATAGACCGTTCCAACCGCATCTATGACTAATAATCCACCTTCCGGTTAGCGTCCGCACCCCTTTCAGTATTAAGTTGCAAGCAACAAATTATTGTATTAGGCAAAGTGTGTAATGTAAGTAATAACATTATCCTTAGACAAAGTACTACTGTTTTATCCCTAGTAGCAACAGTACATCTACAATCTTAGAGCTTGCTGTCACTACCCCAGATTAAATAGAGACATGAACCCACTATCGAGCATAAATACCCCCTCTTGGAGTCACAAGCATCTACTTGGCCAGAGCATCTACTAGCAACGGAGAGCATGCAAGATCATAAACAACACACAACATGATATATTATGAAGCAAATGACTTAGTATTCAATATCCATCGGATCCCAGCAAACACAACATGTAGCATTACATAAAGATGATCCTGATCATGATAGGCAGCTCACAAGATCTAAACATGATGGCACAATAGGAGAAGACAACCATCTAGCTACTGCTATGGACCCGTAGTACAAGGATGAACTACTCACGCATCAGTCCGGAGGCGGGCATGGTGATGTAGAGCCCTCCGGTGATGATCCCCCTCTCCGGCAGGGTGCCGGGAAGAGCTTCTGAACTCTCCCGAACTAGGGTTGACGACGGCGGCGGCTCCGTAAGGTTTTTGGGAAAAGTGTTCGGGTGTCTGGTCTTAGGTTTTCGGGGGGTTTACGTAGGCGAAAGGGCGAAGGCGGTGGAGGCCCGAGGGCCCACCCTCAGGTGCTGGCGCGGCAGAGGGGGGGAGCCGCGCCACCACCTGATGGCGGCGCCTCGGTGCCCTTCTTCGTCTCTTCTTCTTACTTCTGGAACGTGTCGGGAAAAATAAGGTATTCGGTATAAAAATTGTCCAATTCCGAGAATATTTCCTTAAGTATATTTCTGAAACCAAAAACAGCAGAAAACAGGGAACTGGCACTGTGGCATCTTGTTAATAGGTTAGTATCAGAAAATGCAAAAAACAACACAAAGTGTATATAAAACATGTAGCAATTGGTTTAATATAAGCATGGAACATAAGAAATTATAGATACGTTTGAGACGTATCAGGCCCCGCACCTCCCACTTCGACCTCCGACCACTGGAGTGCCAGGAAGATGCATAGCAAAGTCACCCGCCACCGGGAGCTGCTTGGCTGCTCCGACGACTTTACCCTCCGCGGCATGACTCCATTCACCACGTAGGAAACAAACCCTAAATTAGAAGCACCTAGACTACTCTGTACAGAGGGGGGCCGGCCGACTCTTCCCTCCCCGCTCCGGTCGGCGAGGCCGACCGAGAGAAGGTAAGAGGCGTAGGGGCTCTCTCGACTCTCAACGGAAGGGATAGAGGAAAGAGAATGAACGCGAAAGAATTCACCGGCAGCACTTGTTACACTTCCCACACGGCGAGGCAGTCTACCACCCGTATCCTAGAAGGAGCTCGAAAGAAAGCGCCTTGCACGCCAATCATACTATTCTACGCATGGCACGTGATAAGCCACCTCAAATCAATTATCAGCAAAAAAAATAACTATTCTGCGAGTGAAAAATAATGTTTGATACTTTCTAAATGCAGCGGCTGCTTGTGTATCCGAACGAAGGATGGAAATACTCTTCCTTACATTATTTTTTTGACTGGACTCTTCCTTCCTATCGTTGGATCCTGATCGGACGCCCGAACTCGTCCCACGTCCCCACCGATAAAATTAGCCGTTAACCGGCATCCAAACCTTGTTTCTCCCCTGGTACCGCCTCTTGTCTGTTCCCACCCTTTTTATACCCCATCCCGTACCTGCTGCTAGCACCTGCTCCCACTTGCAAGCCCACCACCCTCAAAACCCAAACCCTAGCACAGCCTTCGCCACCTCCATGGCGCGCCTCCAGCTGCTCGTGGCCGTGGTCATGGCTGTGCTCTTCGCCGTCGCCGCCGCGCAGGCCCCCGGCGCTTCTCCGACGACCGCCCCCAGGCCCCAGCCTACCCCGCCGCCTCCGCCTCCACGTCCGGTGTCCCCTCCCGTGCAGCCTCCGGTGATGGCTCCACCGACCTCCGCCCCCGCACCCGCCCCGACGGCCCGAGCACCGGCGCCCAAGGCCGCCGCCCCGGCGCCAGAGTCCGTCATCTCCTCGCCGCCGGCGCCTGCTCCGGGATCGATCTCCCAGCCACCGTCCGACGCCCCGACGGCCTCGACTCCGCCGCCGAACGCCGCCACCGGCCTCGCCGCCGCCGCCACCGGCCTCGCCGCCGCCGCCACATGGGCCGCCGCCGCCGCCGCAGTGGCAGCAGTCGCGGTCTTCTACTGAGATCTGCTTCCGACTGCCGAGATCCCCCGCCGCCGCCCGCTGATATGGCCGCTCGATATCACCGCTACCGCCATTACTGCCGTTAATTTATTATTGTTTCCTTTAGATATTGCTCGCGCTTTTGGACCTGCTGGTTGCTTGTTCCATTCAGATTAGTCTAGGAACTACTCAGATCTAGTAGTATGTACGAGAGATAAGAGACACTAGTGCTTGTGGCTTGTCATTGTACAATTCCTCGTTTGCCTCCTCCTCAGGGGATTCTTTCTTACATTTCTAGTGGTATTATCTTGCTTTACCAGCTTTGCTTGCTTGATCCGTGCCGATCTTGAGAGCCCAAGCCAGAGGCTTCCAGATCTGCTCACTTTCACTTCTCTGTAGCATGTCTGGATATCTTGCGTGGATTTTTTTCTTGCTTTTGCGAGTGTGAGCGAGATGAGTTGATGACGTTAGTGGGCCAGCTGGTGAGCAGCATGGGCGAGGAGTGAGGACTGAGGAAGCATCCGGAGTGACCGAGTGAGCTACAGTAGTAGCAAAGGAAAAACCAAGCAGCGGTGTAGAATCTTGGGATGGGAGTGCCACCAGCAGGTGGTGGGGGTCGGTGGGATGAGCCAGGCGGCTGCAGGTAGGAGGACGCGTGGCCACTGACCGCGGCTGCGTGCCTGCGTGTGCGTGTGATGTTTCGATTCGGTGCCGACCCACCGCGAGAGTCGTCTGACATTGACGGTGAGGTTGGCCTGCGTGTCGTGCGGTGGCGCGTCCGGAGAAAAATGTGACGCGCGGAGTATCTTGGTAGTTGTAGCCTTGTAGCTAGGCATGAAACGGAACGGAGTGGTGCCGCCGTTAGTTTCATATTTTTTATGGAAACATAAACAAAAATAAAAACTACGGTAAGGAAAAAAAATAAACTTTATAAGTGTGAAAGCTAAATCAATCCTGAACTCCTAATCCCGGTAATCGGCACTTCAAACTTATCAATCCCTAATCAGCACTTCAAACTTATCAATCCCCGTCTATTTCAGACCCTGGACCGAAATAGACCCTGGACCTATTCGACTCACCCGAAAATAGTACGATTCCGATCGGGATAACGTGTTACTCTCACTGACTGACGACATGGATCCACATGTCATATTCATCCCATCTCCTATTTCAGACCCTGGACCTATTTGACTCACCCGAAAATAGTACAATTCCGATCGGGATAACGTGTTACTCTCACTGACTGACGACATGGATCCACATGTCATATTCATCCCATCTCTATCTCGATCTCTTTGTTGGCAGCTCTCTACCGCCTATCCGAGTGTCTCGACTCGCGTGAGGGTGTCTTGCCCCGCCATGCCTTCACGGTTGTGCGACTGTTGTTGATTGAGGTGTAGATCCGTCGTCGCCGCTCCACTTACACCAGGCGGAACAACAGCGTCTTAAGCAATGCGAAGAGCAGGTGAGAGCCCCATCGGTAGCGACATGGCTATGACGAGACGATTATTTCTAGCCCGAAATCTAAGGCTCAAATCGATAGACCTCTAGCACCAAACATCAAATCCCCACATCTGCTCCCGGCCTCCTCCGTCGACCGCAGAAGACCCGATCCGCTCCTGGTTTCCACGGCCACCTCCACGCAGTCACATCACCCCCGGCGGTCGATACGTCAATTTCCCTGAGCATTGCGTCCTATGGCATCGGTGTGGAGCTGGGCGTTGGCAAGGGCGATAAGTGTCGCGCGACAATTTTCCTATTGCCGCCCGGACTGCACGCCCGCCATAGTGCAGTTCTCGTCGAGGTGCTGCTGCTGCTTCAATCTGTGGCTCCGGCGCATGGGCAACTGCATCAGCATCATGGACTATGAGCCGTGAAAGCTACGGTACCTGAGAGAATCACCTAAGCTGGTTAACTAACACTGCATATGTATGTTAATTGGGTATTTTAACTGCTGAACACCAATGTGAATTGGAGTATAGGATCCGTTCCGTATTGATTGTAAAAGTATCACCGAAGCATATGAATATAACATGTGGGTCCATGTCTGTCAGTGAGAGTAACACATTATCCCGGTTAAAATTGTACTATTTCCGGTGTGTCAAATAGGTCCAGGGTGTGAAATAGACCGTGATTGATAAATTCAAAGTGTCGATTACCGGGATTAGGAGTTTAGGATTTGATTTGGCTTTCATCTATAAGTTCAGGTTTTGTTTTCGACCTTTTCCTATAAAAACTGGACATGGAACAAAAGCATCTAAGATGAATAAAATACAAAGGATATAAATCATTACTAGAATGTAGTATGCATTATTTATCAATTTTACAATGTTAAAAATATCTAATATCGTTCTCAACCCTTGTGCAACACTAAAATGATGAACTCTAGTGCAACACTGAAATGAAAAACTCGGACCGACTCGAGAGGGACATGATATGCAAACATATAAGGGCTAAACATGGTTGCTTAATATCCTTAATTTTTATTCATATCTTAAGGTTTTGGCTAAATATTTTCACTAAATTTTATGGGTCTTCTAGACTCCGTATTAAAAACAAAAAGAATTCACATTACCGGAAACAAAATTTCGGTTTTCGTGGTCATTTGGTCGGAAAAACTGTTTTGTTTTCGCTTCCACATAAATAATTCCATTTAGTTTTCATTTCCACAAAATTCTGTTTTTGTTTTCATATTTCCGTTATGTTTCCGTTTTTAATAGAGTTTCCGTTTCGTTCACCCCTACTTGTATGTATGGCAAGAGCCAAGAACGGGAGGCGTCTTTGAGGCCGAGCTCCATGGAGTAACTAATAATATACTTGTGCAAAATTGTATTCCCAAATTTTGTTATATTTTGGTGAGGGAAAAATTGAAAAATGATTGGATATACATATATGTGAACGTTACGCAGCTTGAAGAGGTTGAATTTTGTTCAGATTTATCTTTTTGTGTCACTCCAAAATAATATGAAATTCATACTAAAATTTTGCATGGGAGTTCGACATTATGTGTATAATTGTTGTTTCGATTTCTGTGACACCTATAATTTTGATTTCTTCTTTTGAAAAAATGAGACATACGGAGCTCGGGCTCTATCCGGGGTTTCGACACAAATGGGTACTTCTCCGTGCGACCATATTTGCGTGGCCAAGGTCGCGCCGACATGCCTAGGCCGCAGCCTCCTGTATCTTCTCTTTTTCTTCTCCGTTTCTTTCTCTTTCTTTCTCTTATGTTTCTATGCGAATCAGATCCCATCTCCTCCCCCTCTTCCACCACCTATCAATCAAACCGACGTTGTTGTGACCGGTAGTCTTCTACAATGAAGAACACCGGGGTTTTTGCTGAGTTGGGTGCGGCCAACGTCCTAGGATTTTTCCTATAAAAACTGGACATGGAACAAAAGCATCTAAGATGAATAAAATACAAAGGATATAAATCATTACTAGAATGTAGTATGCATTATTTATCAATTTTACAATGTTAAAAATATCTAATATCGTTCTCAACCCTTGTGCAACACTAAAATGATGAACTCTAGTGCAGCACTGAAATGAAAAACTCGGACCGACTCGAGAGGGACATGATATGCAAACATATAAGGGCTAAACATGGTTGCTTAATATCCTTAATTTTTATTCATATCTTAAGGTTTTGGCTAAATATTTTCACTAAATTTTATGGGTCTTCTAGACTCCGTAGTAAAAACAAAAAAATTCACATTACCGGAAACAAAATTTCGGTTTTCGTGGTCATTTGGTCGGAAAAACTGTTTTGTTTTCGCTTCCACATAAATAATTCCATTTAGTTTTCATTTCCACAAAATTCTGTTTTTGTTTTCATATTTCCGTTATGTTTCCGTTTTTAATAGAGTTTCCGTTTCGTTCACCCCTACTTGTAGGTATGGCAAGAGCCAAGAACGGGAGGCGTCTTTGAGGCCGAGCTCCATGGAGTAACTAATAATATACTTGTGCAAAATTGTATTCCCAAATTTTGTTATATTTTGGTGAGGGAAAAATTGAAAAATGATTGGATATACATATATGTGAACGTTACGCAGCTTGAAGAGGTTGAATTTTGTTCAGATTTATCTTTTTGTGTCACTCCAAAATAATACGAAATTCATACTAAAATTTTGCATGGGAGTTCGACATTATGTGTATAATTTTTGTTTCGATTTCTGTGACACCTATAATTTTGATTTCTTCTTTTGAAAAAATGAGACCTACGGAGCTCGGGCTCTATCCGGGGTTTCGACACAAATGGGTACTTCTCCGTGCGACCATATTTGCGTGGCCAAGGTCGCGCCGACATGCCTAGGCCGTAGCCTCCTGTATCTTCTCCTTTTCTTCTCCGTTTCTTTCTCTTTCTTTCTCTTATGTTTCTATGCCAATCAGATCCCATCTCCTCCCCCTCTTCCACCACCTATCAATCAAACCGACGTTGTTGTGACCGGTAGTCTTCTACAATGAAGAACACCGGGGTTTTTGCTGAGTTGGGTGCGGCCAACGTCCTAGGATTTTTCCTATAAAAACTGGACATGGAACAAAAGCATCTAAGATGAATAAAATACAAAGGATATAAATCATTACTAGAATGTAGTATGCATTATTTATCAATTTTACAATGTTAAAAATATCTAATATCGTTCTCAACCCTTGTGCAACACTAAAATGATGAACTCTAGTGCAGCACTGAAATGAAAAACTCGGACCGACTCGAGAGGGACATGATATGCAAACATATAAGGGCTAAACATGGTTGCTTAATATCCTTAATTTTTATTCATATCTTAAGGTTTTGGCTAAATATTTTCACTAAATTTTATGGGTCTTCTAGACTCCGTAGTAAAAACAAAAAAAAATCACATTACCGGAAACAAAATTTCGGTTTTCGTGGTCATTTGGTCGGAAAAACTGTTTTGTTTTCGCTTCCACATAAATAATTCCATTTAGTTTTCATTTCCACAAAATTCTGTTTTTGTTTTCATATTTCCGTTATGTTTCCGTTTTTAATAGAGTTTCCGTTTCGTTCACCCCTACTTGTAGGTATGGCAAGAGCCAAGAACGGGAGGCGTCTTTGAGGCCGAGCTCCATGGAGTAACTAATAATATACTTGTGCAAAATTGTATTCCCAAATTTTGTTATATTTTGGTGAGGGAAAAATTGAAAAATGATTGGATATACATATATGTGAACGTTACGCAGCTTGAAGAGGTTGAATTTTGTTCAGATTTATCTTTTTGTGTCACTCCAAAATAATACGAAATTCATACTAAAATTTTGCATGGGAGTTCGACATTATGTGTATAATTTTTGTTTCGATTTCTGTGACACCTATAATTTTGATTTCTTCTTTTGAAAAAATGAGACCTACGGAGCTCGGGCTCTATCCGGGGTTTCGACACAAATGGGTACTTCTCCGTGCGACCATATTTGCGTGGCCAAGGTCGCGCCGACATGCCTAGGCCGTAGCCTCCTGTATCTTCTCCTTTTCTTCTCCGTTTCTTTCTCTTTCTTTCTCTTATGTTTCTATGCCAATCAGATCCCATCTCCTCCCCCTCTTCCACCACCTATCAATCAAACCGACGTTGTTGTGACCGGTAGTCTTCTACAATGAAGAACACCGGGGTTTTTGCTGAGTTGGGTGCGGCCAACGTCCTAGGATTTTTCCTATAAAAACTGGACATGGAACAAAAGCATCTAAGATGAATAAAATACAAAGGATATAAATCATTACTAGAATGTAGTATGCATTATTTATCAATTTTACAATGTTAAAAATATCTAATATCGTTCTCAACCCTTGTGCAACACTAAAATGATGAACTCTAGTGCAGCACTGAAATGAAAAACTCGGACCGACTCGAGAGGGACATGATATGCAAACATATAAGGGCTAAACATGGTTGCTTAATATCCTTAATTTTTATTCATATCTTAAGGTTTTGGCTAAATATTTTCACTAAATTTTATGGGTCTTCTAGACTCCGTAGTAAAAACAAAAAAAAATCACATTACCGGAAACAAAATTTCGGTTTTCGTGGTCATTTGGTCGGAAAAACTGTTTTGTTTTCGCTTCCACATAAATAATTCCATTTAGTTTTCATTTCCACAAAATTCTGTTTTTGTTTTCATATTTCCGTTATGTTTCCGTTTTTAATAGAGTTTCCGTTTCGTTCACCCCTACTTGTAGGTATGGCAAGAGCCAAGAACGGGAGGCGTCTTTGAGGCCGAGCTCCATGGAGTAACTAATAATATACTTGTGCAAAATTGTATTCCCAAATTTTGTTATATTTTGGTGAGGGAAAAATTGAAAAATGATTGGATATACATATATGTGAACGTTACGCAGCTTGAAGAGGTTGAATTTTGTTCAGATTTATCTTTTTGTGTCACTCCAAAATAATACGAAATTCATACTAAAATTTTGCATGGGAGTTCGACATTATGTGTATAATTTTTGTTTCGATTTCTGTGACACCTATAATTTTGATTTCTTCTTTTGAAAAAATGAGACCTACGGAGCTCGGGCTCTATCCGGGGTTTCGACACAAATGGGTACTTCTCCGTGCGACCATATTTGCGTGGCCAAGGTCGCGCCGACATGCCTAGGCCGTAGCCTCCTGTATCTTCTCTTTTTCTTCTCCGTTTCTTTCTCTTTCTTTCTCTTATGTTTCTATGCCAATCAGATCCCATCTCCTCCCCCTCTTCCACCACCTATCAATCAAACCGACGTTGTTGTGACCGGTAGTCTTCTACAATGAAGAACACCGGGGTTTTTGCTGAGTTGGGTGCGGCCAACGTCCTAGGATTAGGGTTTGTTTTTTCGACGCCAGAAAAGATGGAGTGCAGACGGAGTTTGAGGGATGGTCGAGGGTGGCGCGCGACAATTTGAGTAGGATGTGGTAGCGAGGTGGCACAGAGCGAAACTGATCTCGGATGGTTGCGGCCGGTGGCTAGGCTGGTGGCAGTAGTGGCTTTTTTTCGATGGGTACTGTAGCTCAGTTGGACTCAATGGGTGGGGGTTGGGTGCACAGTCACACGTCAGGAAGTACAGTACATAAGTTTGATGTGTAAGTTTGTACTCTGGTGCGGGCAGAGAGAAACTTTGGGCCGGAAGAAATGACGCATATTGCTAGATGCAAGCAAGAGAGAACTTTGGGCATCAATGGTATGGCTCATCTTTCTGTGGTGAATAGGAGTATTACACATTACCCATAAAATTGATAAGAAAATAATTTGAAAACAAGAAACATAAAGCAGGAAAAGAGAGAGAGAGAGAGAGAGAGAGGAAGAAGTGCAATTGGGCCGGGCCATCCAGCAGGTCACTCCGTGTTGCACTCGATTAAAGGGATAAATAGTGGGTCGCCCCATACAACGCTGGTAGCGAGCACTAGCTCACAACGCCATCCCGCATGGCCGACACAATACACGGTTTATTTTCATCTTTTCTTTCCTTTTTGTTTATCTTTTTCATTTCATTTCTTTTGTTGTTTATTTCTTTCTATTATTTTAATTTTAATTTTTATCTATCTTTTGTTTACTTTACTTCACATGTTTTCTACTTTCACATCCTATTTCAGAAAAAATATGAATACTTAAGCACATGAATATTTTTTCGAATTCATGAATATTATTTTAGTTTATTAAATAGAAATATATTATAAGAAAAGTTCACCTGTAATAAATATGATTAAACTAAAAGAGTTCACCTCTATAAAAATGGTCCACGATAAAAATATAGTGTTCATATATTTTCAGAAATTAAAAAATATTTACCCATAAAAAATAGTTCACAATAAAAGAATGGTTTATAAAGTGTCCACCATGATAAAAAATAGTTTGATTTTTTTTTTGAAAGAATTCACGTGTAATAAAAAGGGTTCACGAGAAATAACTAGCTAGCGAGAGTGTGGATTTGTTGCCATGGGGGATAGGTGTCCCCTCACCGATCACTGTAAGATCTGCTTTGGGATTTGGACTATCATCTTTTGGCTGAATGATTCTTTAACAAACAGATTCTCTAATTAATGACAGTTATTAAACGGGGACTGCCGTATTTTGTTGGCTAGTAGCACCTGCTCTACATATTTGTTTGTCGTATATGTAGTCATTCTAATTTCCTTGGGGCCCAAACTCCCGGATTTTTAGAAAGATTTTTAGAAAACAACCAGGACGTCTCACAGTAAGACCAAACAAAACAAATTGGTTACCAATCTATGTTCATTCGTTTGTTGGTCCAATATGTACCTTGCAATTGTAGCGTACACTATGCAATGGCATGTAACACATGCGTCGTGTTCCCCTCTAACGAACCACAACTCTATAATAGCCGTTGTATTAGCAGGCCACAAAAGGTAGCAATAGCCGGTGTTACATAGTGCAATCGTAGATCATAAAAAAATGTGTAGTGAGTGCTAGCGGATGTACCTCATGCATGATTATACACCGTGTGTAACGATGGCCGGATCATTCACAAACGCCTCCCCCCACACCTATGTGGTAGGTTTTGCCGTATTGCAAGTATGCTTCAGTCATACTCTTTATATTTTGGTTAGTCCTTATATATTTTGGGTGGCGAAAATCTATTGGGGTTTGTTGTTCTTTATTTGTACTGCTTGCTAACAATGAGATGACTTATTTGTACCAAAATATGCTGCTACTTATAGCCATGATGATGGATTTAAGTCCAAGCGAGGTTCCCCATGCTGCCTGTGATACAATCTACAATGCGGTTTTGGCATATAGCTTATGCTGTCATTGTCTGATTATCGCATGATTGGGAATCATGCAATGCTAATTCACATGAAAATCTTTAACTAAGTTTGGCACGTGTCCCAAAGGCCTATGATGGAGGACATCAACCAGGAGGCACCTATCCCTGGGTAGCACGCTATTTTCCAGAAAATTAAAGGGTGTTCACATATAATTAAAAATATGGTTCACAATAAAACCGTAACACGATAAAAAATGCTTTGCGATAAAAAATGGTTTATGATAAATTAAAAGGCATTGTCCTATAATAATATGAGAAAATAAAAATAAAAATGAAATATCAGAAAATGAAAAAGAAACGAAAACGAAAAGAAGAAGAAAAACAACCTGAATGGGCCGGCCTAGGCAGGGCAAATCCTGCAGGCGAGGCGGCCCTCCAGATTGCGTAGAGCGATATATAGTGCTAGCGTAAATAGCGACTTGACCTAGCGCTTGTGATTTTGTTTCGTAATGGAGAATGTGTAACATGGAAATATCTTACCGTTCTTTGTTGGGACGTTTTAGGCCTCTTTACTAGAGCACTTGTGCACCCGTTCTCCCCTTGTACAAAGAAGGTCATGTTTCTTTTATGAGATTAATATATTTGACACCCATAAGATTATGGGTTGATTTTTTTTTTTTGATATTCTACGTGTTTAGACGATATAGATTCACAAAACGAATTATTTGAGCTCAACCTCCCGCACCTCAACTGGTTATGGTTGTTGTATTTGCTACAACTACATATATATGCATGTGTCGTAATCTTGTTGTGATAAGGAAACAAAATGTAGCTAAAGGGATTGCTAGGAGATTATTGATTGCACAACATGGTATTATTCGACAACAAAGATTGCTAGAGACTTTATATCCCGCTAGGAAAAATGCACGTGCGTTGCAACGGGAGAGAACCTACAACACTGACGAGACCATATGTCGACAAATTCCAATAAAATTATATCTGCATCGATGTGTGTTGATTCTTTGTCTTGTGTTTTGTTAAACATCTTCTCCTGGCAAGAACACAAAACGGCATATTCCTCCTCGTCGCTTATTCGCCTCCATTAATTTTCTCTTTATGTATCATAGTTGTCTTCGCTTTCAAAAGTTACCATATATTCTTACCATCACATGGACACCTTTTAAAATATTAGCAAAAATTTGTGAAATGGACCTCGAGTACCATGAGAGATGGTGGTGCTTTAGGAGGGAGATGGCAAACGGCGAGCTGGAAGGCAACCTCCCGTGGGTGTCGGGCAGGTGCAAAAAATTATGTCTAAGGTTCGAATCTCCAACGAATTATTTCTTTAACTTTGAAAATAGAAAATAGAAAGAATAGTTTCTTAACCCTCTCGTCCATTTTGTCCAACCCTTTTAGCCAGCCTAATATTGTCAAACCAAACACTGAAATTTCTGGCATAGTTTTTTTAATACAAAAAACACGGATCTAAAGAGGAACGCAGATTAAACAAAAAACAACTATTCTTTGTTCGGCATGTGTTGCATTCGGTTTTTTTGTTCAGCTGACTACATCGGCATGGGAACACAAAGGACCTCCAATTATCACTTTCCCGGTGAAGTAAATCCTCATCCTCAGTTCTAAGAGTATTTAACACATACTACTCAATTCGAGAAGAAGATGCGCCCTGCAATTCAAAACATGAAGGCGTGATTTGGTGTGAAAAAATCAAGTTTAAGTCGCCCCTAAAATATTCAAGACGAATTCATCTCTATTTATTATTTATTTATTAATCATGAGAGCAAACATAAGATTTTGAAACCTAATTCTGAGAGCTAAATTGGTAAGCCTTGCGGCTTGCGATAAAAACAATGATTTTTTATCCACCGTGCTTATTTTCTATCAGATACATAGCACTGATTTTCGCAAACCAAAAAGATACATAGCACTGACATGGGCATGAGTCCTTTCTTCTCCTCTCAGCACCATTCGTTTCTAATCCTCTCAACACACTCATCTCTCTCTCTCCATTGTTTTGCTTTTATGTTCTCCTGTACAAACAAATCCGTAGCATTGACTACGCCTTGCTCAAATAGAAAGAGCAGAGAAGCGCAGACGGCAGTTGCTTGGACTCGTACGAGCTTCACGGCTCCAGCTGCGGGGATTGGGGATGTGCGCAGGCAGCCTATTGCGGAATTTCTCCAGGAACTTGTCGCCGGTGCTCGACCAACTATACAGCCAAGACGGCAAGACCTCATAGAAGGGTACCGGTAGGTCGGGCAGAAGAATTTCATCACGATGGCGATGGTGAGCGGGCGCTGTCATCTCAGGCGGCAGGCGAGATGGCAAGCCTACACGAGGGACTCGAGGTCGGGAGGGCGCAGACGCTTCGGTGGGCTTTTCTTCGTTGGATGTACCTCGTCTCCTTCCCCGAGGAGCTACTCGTGGACGGCTCGCACGACGAGCAGCGCATCAGCGTGACCTCTTCTCCTCCCATCTCTCTGAACAGCGCCGCCTCCTGCACGACCTCGCGTGCGCGCTGCCAGTCGCCTCACACTGGAACGCAACGTTTCAGAACTCGCGTGCGTCCCGGCGAGCCTCCCGACGACTGCCGCTGACCTCTCGCGGAAGAGAGACAAAGGTTCTAATCGAACCGTTATTTTCCACTTGGCGGTGGCAATTCTCAGTAAATATGTAATTCTCTCGATGGTTAACTGGTCTTTTCACGACGGACGGCACAAGAAGCCTTAGCCCCTTTATTATTAAGGTATAGATTTTGATCTGCGTGTGGCACATAGACTTCTTTTATCGTAAGTTGTTTTTAGTGTGTGGCCTCATGCTTTTTAGTACGCCTTGTTTTTTTGGAGACTCAAAACTTGTGTATTAAGAAGGCAAGTGATATGCGTCTGCAGGTTGATCCCATGCACGGATCACCCGGTTTGACAACCGTTTGATGTGTCCCTATGATCAGTAAGCACGCTGTAATGAGACATCGCTTTCCAATTTATTGAACATTAAGAAAGTAGGTATCCAACATCGAAAGAAATATTATTTTCGACACATTTGAAAAAGCTTTTGAAACAAAATAAAAGGAAAATCTCATTTTCATCTCACTTGAAAGAGCCTTTGCAGCATAACAATAAACCCGTCCAACAAAAAATTTCCAAGTAATCCAACATTTAAAGAAAAATCTCATTTTCAACATCTCTTTGCAATACAGCTGGAAATCTTTTACAACAAAAGCCAACAACGTATCCAGAAGTAAGAAACTACGTATGTACCATCAAAGAAAGAACTCATTTTCATCAAAAAAAATTACAACACACACAATAACCATTTCTAGCAAGATTAACCAACATGCCCAACATCAATAAAATCCTTATGCAACATAAAAGATTTTTTTACCTTTCACCAAATATGAAGAGCCTTGTAACACCACACTAGATATCTGCATTTCTCAAGTCGGTCGGGGTTTCAGGTTGAGCATGAAAAGCCCGTTTTCATGCAAAATCCAAGCCTAAGCCTAGACCGGAGGAAAAAAAAAGAAAATATAGGCCTGAGCTAGGCCCGAAGGAAAAAAGAACAATTGTGGGCCGGACCTAATTTTGCAAACCCGAGCCTGACCCATAATACTCAACGATCCTAAATGTTAACCCTGAACACAAGGCTGGCCCGTTTTTTGGGGCCAGGTTCGGCTAGGTTGCCCATGTCCAGACGTACAACCACACATGCCAAGTTACCTGGGTAACTAGATCCAATATACATCTTGGGTAGCCAAAATCTCTAATGCATGTAGGCACAAGGAAATAATGATTTTAGCACACAAAACCATATAGAACTTTCTTCCATAAGTCTCATCCCCTTCCTCGGTACAGACGACCACACGATGGAGATTGGGGTAGTGATGGTGTTGCGTAGTTGCTGCCTCTGGGCTTGGGGTTGCGGACGAGGACCACCATGCCGGAGTTTCCCTGCCAACTGGCCGAAGGGGTGGTGTAAAGCTCTGCCAGCCGCCAGGCTTGGAGGCTGTGGAAGAGGACCAACACGACTGAGTTTCTCCACTAGAGATTGTCCGACCGTCAGGCTTGGATGTTGCAGAGGAGCTGAAAGCCATAGCTATTAACTTATATAGTAGTAGAGTTCGAGCCGAACAACCATAATTGAGTCATAAATTTGTTGAATTCGTACGATATTAAGTTTACTTAGTCATGTTATCATTAAGTTTGTTCAAATCGTATTAGAATTAGTTGAAACTCCTCCGTGGACCAAGGAGGACACTGAAATCTTTGTACACTTGTACCCCCTTGTAACATATATATTTGTACCCGCATTGTTTATGTCATACCACTCCTAGAGATTTAATATTTGTGGAACAATGTCGCTTGGTTACTGCATAATTTCTAAGCTTGATCGCGGTGATGCGCGGTATTTTTTTTATGCAAGCATTGTACTCAGTGGTGATTTTAGAACTAATTTAAAGGGTAGGCTGAGATAAAAAAATCATCCAATAAATTACTTAAGCAAATATATATATGGTGTTGTACACCTCAGATTCTTGTATAAATGTGTGTTGATTTAAATCCAACAACCAGAAAAGGAAACACATAAGCGGACGCACCTTGCTCTAATATAAACCAGCTTAAAAAATAAACACAGCTCAAGTATCCAGTGAACTGTATAGAGTGATTAGAAAATTAATGACACATCGGTATGATATAAATGATCACCCTTCAAAATAATATACGTACCACTAAGGTGTTATGGTCCTTTCTTTCAGCAAATGGACCTTGCTGTCGGCCCAGTGAGATCCAGGGTGTGCAGAGCCCACTCTCCACAGCCCTCACACGCGACAGAGTCGTTGAAACGGCTAAGGACCGAGCAAAACGCTTGGAGAGACCCTCGAGAGGGAAAGCCCTCGAGAGGGCTGGAGAGGGCAGCGAAGGCCTGACGAGGCCCCTCCCGAGGCTGCTCCTCTACAGGGCCCTCTCCCCTAGAGAGGGGTCAACACAATCCCTCCACAGGTCCGCCCCAGCCCTGTGGAGATACTTCGCTACGAAGCAACCACTGCCGGGCGCACATGGCCACTGCCGCGCCGCAGAATGACGCGCGCATCTGCGCGCGATGACGACGGCGCCGCAGTTGCCGTTTTGGTGATTAAAGGAGTCAACAAAGATGTGTCCCCTGCGCCGGCTTACGAGGGTTTCCTCTTTGGTGATAAAGCAGTTAGCCGGCGCTACGCTCCAAGGACGACGTCACCGTGGGCATCCCCACGATCGCTGCTGCACCAGCTGGCCGTCCTGCGTGGACGGTGACTTTCTGGCGTCACGAGCAGGCTTTGCGACCATGGACCGAGCCCATGGACAACCCAGCTGCGGTGCACCCCGCTCCACCGCTTCGTCGCCATGTGGGAACCCTTCCACTGCGCAGCACGCAGGGATGAGGCCCGTGGCGCCTATATAAGGAGAGGGAGCACCTCCGTAGCAAGGGATCGACGGATCAATCGACTACTGGCACCATAGCTTAGCATAGCTTAGCAGACTCGAGGAGGAAGAAGACCTAAGCTTCCCTCTTTGATCTCTGCGCTGCCGCAACCGAGCCCTCGGCCAACTCCTTGTGCTGTACCCCCTACAGAGCAATACAGACAAGCAGGAGTAGCGGTTTTACCTCCCCCGGAGGGCCGTGAACCTGGGTACGGGACTGTGTCCATCACTGTCGTGCTGACCCTCTACAGGCACGATGTAACATCCTAGAATTTTTCAAATTTTGAAAAAATCAGAAAAAATTAAAACTTTTGAAAATTATTATGTATTTTGCTTTGAAAAGAAAATTCAAGCATTGCATTCATGCATCTCATCATTCATCATGTTATTTAAATCACAAAGGGTTTAAATAAAAATTCATTTATATGTTTAAATAGGATTTATTTCCATAAATATGTTGGTTGTACCTTTTATATATATTCCATATTATTAATTTTATTTTTGGGAAAGAATACTACCAAAAGGTTCTAATTTTAATAAGCTTTCCAAAACATATTTTTGCGAATTTTTCTGAAAAGATTTGACAAGGTTTAAAAATCATTTTGGTTTCAAAAGATTTAAAACAGAAAAATGTTTTATCAAAAAAAAAGAGAGAAGAAGAAAACCTACCGAGCCAGCCCAACCTCCGGCCCACTCCCCTCTCGCGCGCGCGCCCCGTAGCAGCCCAACAGCGGCCCAGCAGCGCCTCGCTCCTCTCTCTCTCGCTGACAGCCGGCCCCACCTGTTATCTTCTTCCTCATCCGTTTGTGGTTGAGATTTTTGCGACCGGAGAGTTTGTTTCGGATACGATTGAAATCGACGCCGATTTCTTGCGAGATAAGTTCCCCGGTGCCCACCATATATACCCCACCCCGCCGCCTATCCTCGCAACCCCAAAACCCTAGCCCAATCGCCGCCAGGCTGCCCGCAACCGCCGCCGCCGTGCCGCCAATACCGCCGCCGTTCTTCGCGTTTTGCGGTGAGTTCCGACCCCCTCAGGAGCTCCCGACCCTCCCTCTCGCTTCCCCATTGCCTCGCGCACCCTCGTGACCTCTCCACTTGCCTCCTGACGCAGCGCATCGCCAAGTCCGTCCTCGGCCGAAGAGTTCCGCCTCCGGCCTCGTCTCCGGCGACCGATTGAAGGAAGGAGAAGACGCCCCGGAGCCCTTCGTCGCGCCATCGACCTCACCTCGTCGTCCTCTTCACCGCGGTACGAGAAATTCTTCCCGGGACACCTTAGATCGCCAGAACGCTCGACGCCGGCGATGGCGCCGCCACGATTTTAGGTCACCGGAGCTCCTCCGGCCACCGGCGCCGCTCGGTTTAGGTCAAACAGATCTAGGCCCTTAGATCTAGATCCAACGGATCGCTTTTGTTTTATTTACCGAATCGGTACCAGCCAATAGGATCTTGCCACGTCATCGACCAGTCAGCGCTGCGTCAGATCCAGCTCAGCGCCATGTCAGATTTAGTCAGCGCTCGCGTGGAAAAGATTTTTTTCCTATTTAGATCTATTTGGCAATTTTGCAGAAAACACCCTGGAAATTAGTTTTATCACTACTTTTTCTCTGTTTATCCAAATTCAAATATTTTTATATATTTGGAAAGCCCTCGACATTTAGAATATTTTAGTTCTGTTATAATTCAAATTTGGCCTAGTTTAAATTATTCAAATTTCAAATTGAGAGTTTGAGTAAAATTGTCATAACTTTAAAACTATAGGTTCAAAAATTGTAAATAAAATTGTTTTAGAAACCTTAGAATATGTACAATGTTATTCCTCTGTTAGAAAATATTTTTGTAAAGAATTTTCTGTGATTTTTGTAATTAATATTGATTAAATGCTTTTTAGGTGTTATTTAATGATTAAAATGGATTAAAAATTTATTTAAAATTGATTTTCATCATTTTTTCGAATAAAAAAATGACTTAGTCATATTATGACCACTATAGTTACAAAAAGTACTTAGAAATATTTTCCTTCACAAACAAAGTAATTTCTTCCTTAGAAAATATTTGATAAATATTTGACAACACTTTTCCTTAGAAAAATTTCAACATCTCAAAAATGCTAAATCTTTTCCTTAGAAAAATTTAGCATCTAGAAAACTTAGTTGTTTTATTTTGATAAGTGTTGTCCTTAGAAATAAATTGCATTGCATGCATGGCATATTTATTGTATAGTTATACTCCTCATAGGAAAACTTCTTCCTTATTTTCTCTAAGTTAGGATTATTTTAGACATAGTGTTTTGGTAAAGTGCTATGCACTTAGACACTTGGGATTCTCAACATGAAGCTTCAAGGCCAATGAAGACTTAGAAGAAAACAGACTCCGAAGCATCTCCAAGAAGAAAAAGCACTTAGAAGAAAATCAAGAGAAACTTCAAGAAGACCAACCCCCTTTATTTCTCTAAGTCTTTCTCTCTTCTTTTCTTCTCTCTTAGACTTCGTGGTGGCTAAGTTATATTCAAGACCAGCCCTGGTGATACTAAAACCATCAAGTCAGAAGAATCATCAAGTCCGAAGAACAATCAAGTCTGGAGAACCAAAGTCTGAAGAACCGTCAAGACTACAAAATCTCAATGAAGACATCACACCAAGGAGGAGATACAAGGAAGCTTGGAAGACCAACCACATCTTTCTCCTTTATCCTTTCTGTCTTCCTATTCTTTCACTTTGGACATAAACCAAGTCCTTAGTGATTATGACTAAGTCCTTAGTGTTTAATCCCTTTAGGGAATGGATTAGTATTCTTTTAACTTAGAATGTTTGTGTGTGTTTTGTTGCATCTCATACATGTCATATTTTTCTAAGTGTTGCATTTATGTTTGTATGTTTATTTGTGGCTTGTTTGACTTGTTAGAAATTCCGGAGAGAAACGAAGGCTGTTGCAACTGCTACACCTGCTCCCCCTGTTGCCAAGGCAAGTGGCACACCTCATAAATTCCTAAGTATTTTTATATGCATGAGTAGAATTATTTTTCCTAAGCATGTGTAGGACTTAGTAGTATTGCTATGCAAGACATGTTTAGAATTCCCTATTCCATTGTGTCTAGGTACCTATGAAATGACTTAGTAGAATTCGATGCTATGCAATTGATGAAAGATTTTACAAAATGTTAATTGTGGCTACTCAGGACCATGTCTATGGGGGTTTTCACCTAAGATAGTTCTACTATACTTAGGATCATAGTATGTGGGGGTTTTCACCTGAGAGTACACATCCACTAAGTTAATGAATCATCTGGGTGGAATGGTTGTTTGGTTTATGTTGAGTGGCTACTCAGGACCATGTCCATGAGGGTTTTCACCTAAGATAGTTTCTACTATACATAGGATCATGAACGTGGGGGTTTTCACCTGAGAGCACACTTGTGGATGGCCACCCAGGAACAAAGGGATGTGAGGAATAAAGTGATGTGAAGAAAGTGAACAACTCAAGGAGAAGATTTCCAAGTGAAGATTGCAGCTGATCAGGGACACCATCGGAGAAATCCCAACATTCTAATTTCTTAATAAAATTTTGATAAGTGAACAACAGTGAACTACTCAGGACCATGTTCATGGGGGTTTTCACCTAAGATAGTTTCTACTATACTTAGGACCATTGAATGTGGGGGTTTTTACCTGAGAGTGCACCTAAGGACGTGATATCTTTTGGTTCACTTGGGCTTATCAGTGTTGCCAATTATGATGTCAATTTTGTTTTACAAAGAGTTAGGCAAAACTGGCTTTATGCAAAATAGCCTTGAACTCCACCAGCCAAATATGCATATAGGCTATAGAGTTATTCCATTAAGTGTCCACCATAGTGTCACTTGCCAGATCCATTTTTAATGGAATCTGACCCACTCTGTTGCAAATTATTATTGGTTGCAGAAATTTCTGACGAAGAGTAAGGACTACGTTTTGGGTTTCGAGTCTGCACCAACATGGTTTTCGCCTGTGGCGCATCATGAAGATGGAGGCTCATTGAAGATTTATTTCCGCTGCTTCATTGTTTTGAGCTAGCTCTAAGCTATGCAAAGATGTATCGAACTATTTATTTTACCAAGTCTGGATTATTCTTGTAATAATGATACAATGTTGTGGTATTCATCGTAAACTGTGTGTGCAAATGAATCGATCCAGGGGTTTGCACCATACACAGGTACCTTGCCATACTTTAAGTGCAGGTACGCTACACACGACGAGCACCGTCGCTGTGCCGGTTGTGGGTTGTTGACCAACGTGTTCAGTCCCCCGCACGAACTTCTCTCCCGAGAGTGGTTACCCCTGTTCCGTGGGAATCACACATCGACATTTGGCGCGCCAGGTAGGGGACTGAGGCGCGTCTTCAACCTCCAGCCGGCCTCCGCGCCATGACGGACACCCGCGCGACACGCGCCAACAGGCGCGCAGCTGACAGGGCTCACACCGAGCCCGGCACCGCCGCCACCCGCGGCCGCCGCGGCCGTCCTCGCACGACGGAGCGCGTCAACACCGACCCGCACGTGGAGGAACCTGAGAGCGAGGAGCACCGCGGCAGCGACCACCGCGGCGACAGGGACGCCTCCCCTGAGCACCACGACGATGCTGAGTCTTCGCATCCGTCTCGGCGCCAGAGCGCGTCTTCTCAGGGACGCCCAGAGCCCACGCCGCACACCGCGTTGCTCATGGCCCAGGAGCTCCTCCGCTACCGAAGTGCAGAGGCTCACGACCAGTGGCTGGACCGCCTCCACCACCTCGTCGACGTCGCGACTACGCGCCCCGCTCCGTCTCGCTCCCTCGTTCACCACTCCGCCCGCGCTGGAACAGCCGCGCCGGATGCGCCTCCGCCGCCGCCAGGACCACCTCCGACCGCATCCCAGAGGGCTCCATCTCATGCCTCCTCGCCGCGCGATTGCCAAATTGTGCAGCGCGCCGCGCCAGACGCGCGGGTGGGGATGGAACGCCGGAGAGACCTCCAGAACCGCCTTGTCGAGGAAATCGGCCAGGCGGGGCAGCAGAACCGCAGGGCTCTCCAGGGCGGCACCGCCACATACGCCACCGGCTGCATGGCCTTCACCCGCGCCCTGCGCCGCGTGGTATGGCCGCAGAAGTTCAGGCCAGCCCTCCCCAAGGGCTACGACGGGTCAAGCAACCCCATCGAGTTCCTGCAGCTCTACACCACCTCTATCCAGGCTGCAGGAGGAGACGACAAAGTCATGGCCAACTGGTTCTCCCACGCCCTCAGGGACTCCGCGCTGTCATGGCTCCTCAACTTGCCTGAGGACTCCATAGACTCGTGGGAGGAGCTCTGCAGGCAATTCGTTGCCAACTTCAAGGGCACCTACGAGCGCGCGCTCACCCACAACGACCTGCGCGCTGTGGTGCAGAAGAAGGATGAGACTCTCCGCAAGTACATCCAGCGCTTCAGCCAGGTGCGCAACAAGATTCCGAACATCCCCGACACGCAAGTCATCGCCGCCTTCAGGGAGGGCGTCACAAATCGCCGGATGCTCGAGAAGCTGGGCATTCACGACAAGCTCACCTCTGTGGTGAAGCTGTTCGACCTCGCTGACAAGTGCGCCAAGGCTGAAGAGGGACTCCTCTTCGTCAAGATGAGCCAGCGAACGGACGACCTGGCTGAGGGATCCAAGAGCCACAAGAAGCGTGAGGAGACCAAGCGCAAGACCACCGCCGTCCTGGCAGCAGAGCCAGCCGCCAAAAGCGCCCGCAGAGGCTCTCCTGAGCCTGGCGACAAGGAAGCGGACAACCGCCCGTTCTGCGTCTACCACAACAGGCGCGGCCACGCCACAGACGACTGCTTCGACCTCAAGAGGTTGAGCCGAGAGCGCGGGCGCGAAGAAGGCAACGGGAGCCGCGGCAGAGGCCGTGGCTACCGTAGGGACGGCAGAGGCGGACGCGGTGGCGGCTATCAGAAGCCGCCAGGCACTCAAGCTAACGCCGCCGAGAAGAACAACATCTCCCTGACGAGGAAGATGGAGGCTACCAGGCCCCAAGGGGGGCTATGGCCTGCATCCTCGGAGGAGCCCAGGCGCCCAAGTCGAACAACCAGTTCAAGCAGTTCGCCCGCGAGCTCAATGCCGCGCTCCCGAGCACCGAGACCTCCAGGCCCCTCAAGTGGTCCCAGTACACCATCGCCTTCGACGCCAAGGACCACGCCAAGTCGACCAAGACTGTTGGAACCCTCCCCCTGGTCTGCTCCCCCACCATCAACAACATCACGGTCTCCAAGACGCTCATCGATGGGGGAGCAGGCCTGAACGTCATCTCTGTCGAGACCTTCGAGACTCTCCAGGTGCCTTACGAGTGGCTCATGCCCTCCAGGCCATTCACAGGGGTCACTAGTGGTTCAATCGAACCTCTGGGGCAGGTCCGGCTGGCCGTCACCTTCGGCACGCAGAAGAACTACCGCACCGAGCTGATCGACTTCGACGTCGCACACATTGGCCTGCCGTACAACGCCATCCTCGGCTACCCCGCCCTCGCGAAGTTCATGGCCGTCACGCATCACGCTTACAACATGGTCAAGATCCCCGGCAGCGCTGGCACCATTGCCATCCATGGTCACATCCTGGATGCCACGCGCGCTGTCGAGAGCGCCTACAAGGCAGCTGCCATGGCGTTTCCGGCTGACGAGGACATGGAACCTCTTGAGAGGCCTCAGAAGAAGAAACATATGTTCTCTCAGGAGCAAGCTTCCACGAAGAGGGTGTCGCTGGGCACCAGTGGCTCGGGGGCTGAGGAGACAGGGGCCAGCGTCACCATAGGCGCTGCCCTGCCTCCCAAATAGGAAAGCGCGCTCGTCGCCTTCCTTCGGGCAAACTCTGACATGTTCGCTTGGACTCCGTCAGACATGTCCGGGGTACCAAGGGAGGTGATCGAGCACCACTTAGCCGTGTGTCCAGACGCACGCCCCGTCAAGCAAAAAGCACGCAAGCAAGCCCCCGAGAAACAAGCTTTCATCGTCAAGGAAGTAGAGAAGCTAAAAGCGGCAAATGTCGTCCGCGAAGTCGCGCACCCCACTTGGCTCTCCAACGGCGTGGTTGTCCCTAAACCCGCTGGAGGAGGCCGACTCTGCATCGACTACACAGATGTCAATAAAGCCTGCCCCAAGGACCCATACCCCGTGCCGAGGATAGACCAGATCGTGGATTCCACCGCCGGCTGCGACCTCCTCTGTTTTCTGGACGCCTTCTCTGGTTATCACCAGATCAAAATGGCTAAAGAGGACGAGGAGAAGACAGCATTCCTCACCCCTTGTGGTGTGTATTGCTACACTTGCATGCCCTTTGGCCTGAAGAACGCCGGCGCCACTTTCCAGAGGCTCATGAGAATAGCCTTGGGGGCACAGATGGGCAGAAACGCAGAGGCATATGTCGACGACATCGTGGTCAAGTCTCGCGAGGGAGATACCCTCTTGAAGGATCTCGAGGAAACCTTCGCCAGCCTGCGCAAGGTAAACATCAAGCTGAACCCCGCCAAGTGCGTCTTCGGGGTGCCTTCAGGCAAACTCCTCGGATTCCTCGTGTCCCACCGCGGCATAGAAGCAAACCCTGACAAGATCAAGGCCATAGAAGGGATGCAGCCTCCTCGTCGACTCAAGGACATGCAGCGCCTAGCAGGCTGTATGGCTAGCCTGGGCCGCTTCATCTCTAAGTTCGGCGAGAGAGCCCTGCCATTCTTCAAGATCATGAAGAGATCCGGCACATTCAAGTGGACCCCCGAGGCGGACAAGGCTTTCGAAGACCTGAAGAGATATTTGGCCAGCCCACCAGTCATGGTGGCCCCCAGGACAGGCGAACATCTGAAGCTGTACCTATCAGCCACTCCTCAGACCGCAAGCGCTGTCCTGGTGGTCGAGAGGGAAGAGCCAGCCCTCCCCAAGAAGAGCGCTGCCACTCCAAGCCCAAAGCCGCCCGACAAAGATATCGGCGAAGGAGCAGTCTCCACAGACCCACTGCCAGGCCCACAGCCTCAAGTCGAGTCTGCTACCAACACCCTTGCCGAGACCCCTCCACAGGCAAATCTCGACAAGGGCCCTGAAGAGCCTCCATAGGCAAATCTCAACAAGGGCCCTGAAGAGCCTCCACAGAGAATCGACGCTGCACCTCCCTCGACAGCCCTTGTCGAGCACCCCGTGTACTATGTCAGTACGGTACTACGGGATGCTCGGGAGCGGTACCCAATGCAGCAGAAGCTTCTCGTCGCTCTCCTCATCGCCTCCAGGAAGCTGAGACATTACTTCTAGGGCCACCACATCACGGTGGTTACTTCCTTCCTCCTGGAGCAGATCCTGCGCAATCCCAACGCCACAGACCGTGTCGCGGGTTGGAATATAGAGCTGCAGCCATTTAACTTGCGCTTCGACACCACAAGAGTCATCAAGGGACGAGCGCTGGCAGACTTCGTCGCAGAATGGACTGACCCAAGCCCTGAAGAGCCTCAGGGAGAAGAGGCCGAGCCCTCCGGAGACATAATGCCCAGCCACTGGACAATGCACTTCGACAGAGCCTTTGCCTGCCGCAATGGCGGGGCAGGCGTCATCTTGACCTCGCCCAAAGGCGACAAGCTCTACTACGCTGTCCAGTTGTGCTTCACGATTGACAAGATCTCCAACAACATCGCTGAATACGAGGGCCTCCTCGCCGGCTTAAGGGCCGCCATCGCTCTAGGCGTCAAGCACCTACTCGTCAAGGGCGACTCCCAGTTGCTCGTCAACTTCTCCAACAAGAGCTACACGCCTAAAGACGACCACATGGCCGCATACCTTGAAGAGGTCCGCAAGCTCGAGAAGCACTTCAGGGGCATGGAGCTTATGCATATCCCGAGAAAAGAAAACCAGAAGGCTGACGACATCGCCAAGCGAGCCTCGAGAAGGCAACCCCAGCAGGCCGGCGTCTTTGAAGAAAGGCTCGCCAAGGCATCCATCAAGCAGCCTCGAGAGGCTACAGCCGCAAGCACGGACGAAGCACTCCCACCACCTCCTGAGTCTGGGGCACCCGACTGTGGTCCCCACACAGGGGAGCGTCTGTTGCTGACGGCAGCCCACCAAGACACAGGCTGGATTGACGAAATCAAGGACTACTTGGCGAAGGGGGTCCTCCCTGAGGAAGATGCGGAAGCAGAGCGGATCGCTCAACAAGCGAAATCCTACTGCATCCTCGAGGGAGACCTATACCGCAAGCGCCCGAATGGCATCGCGCTCAAATGCGTCCCTCCCGAGGAAGGCCGAACGCTGATCAAGGACATCCATAGCGGGGAGTGCGGCCACCACTCGTGTGCGCGCACCCTCGCGGGCAAGGTCTTCAGGAGCGGATTCTACTGGCCACAAGTGCTTCAAGATGCGGTCACCATCGTCCAAGCTTGCGACGCCTACCAGTACCACGCCAAGCAAATCCACCAGCCGGCGCTGGGGCTCCAGACCATCCCGCTCTCCTGGCCGTTCGCGGTCTGGGGGCTCGATATCCTGGGCCCCTTCCCGAAGTCGCAGGGGGGCTATCGCTTCCTCTTCGTGGCCGTTGACAAGTTCACCAAGTGGGCCGAGGTCGAACCAGCGCGCACCATACCATCCGGAGCCGCGGTGAAATTCATCAGGAGCTTGGTCTGCCGCTTCGGAGTGCCTAACCGCATCATCACCGACAATGGCTCGCAATTCACCAGCGGCATCTTCCAAGCCTACTGCGAAAAGCTCGGCGTCAAGATCTGCTTCGCCTCGGTGGCTCATCCACGCAGCAACGGTCAAGCCGAGCGAGCGAACGCAGAAGTCCTCAAGGGCCTCAAGACCAGAAGTTTCAACATCCTCAAGGGTCACGGCAAGGGCTGGATCGATGAGCTCCCATCTGTGCTCTGGTCCATGCGCACAACCGCTTCAAGGCCTACGGGCGAAACGCCGTTCGCCCTTGTCTACGGAGCTGAAGCTGTCCTCCCCGTAGAAATCAAGCATGGCTCCCCACGGGTCCTTGCTTTCAACGAGGACACCCAGGAGGACCTCCACAACGACGACCTGCTGCTTCTCGAGGGACTGCGCCGCCGTGCCGCCCTCAGAGCAGCAAAATACCAGCAAGACCTGCGACGCTACCACAGCCGCCACGTGCGCTCACGCACTCTTGAGGCGGGCGATCTCGTCCTCACGCGAATCATCTCCAGAGAAGGCCTCCACAAGCTCTCGCCGATGTGGGAAGGCCCCTACAGGGTCTCCCACATCGCTAGGCCTGGCGCGGTACGCCTCGAGACGGAAGACGGCATTCCCGTCAAGAACCCGTGGAACATCGCACACCTACGCAAGTTCTACCCGTGATCATTGTCACGCCAGGCATTTTTTGTCTCTAGAGGGAAGCTCACGGCTTCACCTCCAAGCTTCTCCAAGCTTCTCCCGAGGGTCAACCCTCCGAGCTCTCCTGCCAATGAGCCACCGCAGGCCGCAGTGAACCTCTGCCACTAATGGGTGGTCCCCATGCCTCGACATGGAAGGAACGTTAGCTTGGCAAACCCAAGTGTAATGAACCGATTTCGTTCCCAAGTGAACATTGCGCTCTGGCGCCATTTTCGTTCCCAAGTGAACTATGCGCTAAGGCGCCATTTCGTTCCTAAGCGAACTCTGCGCTGAGGCGCCGCTGTGTAATATTTCGATGGCAAGTTTTACCTTCGTCATTTACTTTCAGATGTGCGCTTATATTCTTCCCATGCGCACCTCGCGAGCGGGGGTTGAGTACGGTGCCTGTGCCCCAAGAGCACCCCAGCAGCACTGCAAAATCCAAGGGACCCTGAGCTCTGGCTAAAGGGCATGCTCCCGGATACACGCCAGCTCTCCAAAGGACCTTGGTACTCTCTCTCCTCGCGAGGCACCCATGAGGAAACCTATAAGCGCGCATCAGTCCTTACTGCTATGCTCTAGCGTTTTGGTGCGCCTCTCTAATGTCCACAGGGAACAAGAGTCTCTCCAGACCTGTGGAGGAAAAACTCGGCCCCTGAGGGGAAAGACATCATCTGAGGAGTCCTCCGCAGGGCGAAAAGCCTCGCGAAGCTAAGTTCCCTGCTCACACCAGGAGAATCTCTGCATCTCTCTCTCACGAGCACTCTGCGCCTCTCGAGCATTTCTTTTCCCTCACTCTCCATGGGCTGCTTGCGCGTAAAAGGGGAGCCCTTGAGCATCACGCCTCGAGGACTCCTACCTCTCTAAGCCTTAAACTCCCCCTGGCCTTGCCGAGTCATTGCTCGAGCATACCGCAGCGGCGGAGTCATGGCGCGAGGAGAAGGGTCCTAGCGACGCAGAGCGAAAAAGACATGGAATTGAAGCAAAAGGCCCTCGAGGGGCACACACACAAACTTAGCAGCACATGCTTAGAAATACGAAGTATATTACAGACTGAAGAGCAAAAGTCTTTAAAACAAACATCCCTACGGCGCTACAAGCGTTTTGCATTTCAGGAAAGAAGTCAGGCAGAGGCATCGCCGTCGTCCTCCCCGGACTCTTCTCCTTCAGGCTCGCCCTCCTCATCGTCGCCCTCCTCGCCGCCAGCATCCTCCGCTGCAGCCCGCTTGAAGCGGCTGCAGAAGTCGTCGACCTGGTCGCGGATGGAGTTGGAGATCTTCCACCCTCTCTCCCCCTCGAGAGGCTCGGTCACCGTGGTGAAGTCGAAGCCCGGTTGGAGGTGCTGGAGATTGGTGAAGATGCGGTCGACCGCTACCGCCAGGAGCTGGCGACACTCCTCCTCGACGACGTCGCGGAGCTCCGCAGCAGGGCCCTCGAGCGCTGTGAAGAGCTGGTCGAAGTACACGAGGTAGGCGGCGGCGTCGGAGTTGCCTTGCGCGGGGACGGCTGGCGCTTCCGCTCCCAGCTTCGCGGCGAGCTCGTTGCCCCGGCCCACTAGGGACTGGAACATGCGCTCCCACTGCTGCGAGAGCACCCGCGCCGCCTGGGCGCTCTCAGCGGCCTCCACCGCCTTCTCCACAGCAGGGCCCACCTGCTTGTTCATCTCCTCCATGTCCGCCATGAGGGAGGCGAGGTCCTGCGCCATGCGGTCGCGAGCTTCTTCGGCAGCACGGCGACTATCCGTAGCACGCCGCGCCCGGGAGTTCAGCCGGGCGTTCATTTGTTCCAGCTCATAGATACGAGCGGCATCCTCATCGCGCCGCTTCTTGAAGCGGTTCTCCTGCTTCGTGAACTTCTCGGCATAGTCGCGGGAGACAGCGGCGCGGTACGCCTTCTCCCGGGCTTGGAACTCCTTCTCAGCCTCCTCCTTCTGCTAGGCGAACTTCGTGTTGAAGCGCTCCACATGCCTCTTGTGGGTAGCCACCTCGCGTTCATACTTGCCGAGAGAATCGGCCAGGCTCGCTTCGCGGGCCTCGAGGGCGGCGCGCTGCCCCGACAGCTCTTGCTCCCTCAGCGCCAGCTGCTCGTCGCGGCGGCGCACGTCCTCCTCGCGCTCGCCCAGGTCCTGCCCCCTGGCTTCCAAGCTCGCGCGGACCCCCTCCAGGGCGGTTCGCACGGTCTCAGAGTCGGCGAGGATTTTGGCCTCGAGCTCGACAAGCTCGTGGTGCTTGGCCGCCAGGGAGTGCTCCACAGCCTCCCGCTCTGCCCTGGCCGCGGCCAAGTCTTCCGCCGCTGCCCGACGCTCGGCCTTCAAGGGCTGCAGAAGCTCTTCGGCGTCGCGCATGGCGCCCTCGCGGACCTCCTCGGCGAAGTGCAGCGCCTCCTCGCGCTCCGCCTGCAAGGCCTGGTCGCTCCGCCGGCGAGCCTCCACAGCCGCGTGGAACGCGGCCCAAGCCTCCGCGAGCTCGTCTCGCTGCTGGGCAAGCTCCCGGTCCTCCTGGGCAAGGTGGGCCTCCAGCCCCTCCAGGGACTCCCGCACCAAGCGGAAGGCGACGTCGCGTCGCCCCCTGCTCCAGTCCCAGCTGCCGAGGGCAAGGGCCTGGGAAGCCCTGCTCGGAGCGGAAGGCCCTGCGCCCGCGTCAAGCTTGGAGCGGGGAGCCTCCGCGCGGGCCTGAGGGCTTGGCGGCGTGTCCTCCGCTTCGGTGCCCGCGTTCTGCGCGCCAGCGCTGCCCCCCTCAGGTGGCGCCTCGTCCTGTGTTCCCGGGGCAGGAGAGGTCTGCCCCGTAGCCGCTGCCTCCTCCTCCGCCGTGGTGCTTGGCGGGGGCGGCGGGAGATCTGCTCCCACCGTCTCATCGGCCTTTGGCGAGAGCGGGGCCGATGTAGTGCCTGCCGCGGCCTCCTGCTGCACTGGCGGGGTTGCAGCGCGCGGCGGAGTGGCCGCTTTCTCCACCTGCTCCTCAGGGCGTTCCTCCTCCAGAGGCGGCGCGGTGGCCTCGGCCTGAGGAGCGTCCCCGTGAGGGCCTGCAGGGATTTCCTCCGCAGGCCTCGGGGCCTCTTCTGCTGCGGCCTCTGCCGCGTCCTCCGGAGCGATCCTCTTCACGTCCGCCGCCTTGCGGAGCCTGCGGCGCTTCGCAGGCGCCGGGTCGCTGGCAGAGAACAAGAAGATCTGTCAGAGGGAGCAAACGAGCAAGGGCCGAAGAAGGAAAAAAATACCAGAAACACTTACCCTGTCTTCTTGGCTCGGGTGTCAACCCACGCCATGCCGGACGAACGCCAAGAAGGCGTGGCCCGGATTCCGGATCCCTCAGGAGCCGCCTCAGCTTTCCTCTTGAGGGAAGCGCTTGGGGGCTCCCCGGCAGGCCTGTCGTGGGCCGCCTTGGTTCGGGGCTCCTGTCGCCCCGCCTCGGCCTCCTCATCGTCGCTGGAGGAGAGCTCGTAGACCTCCTTAGGAGGGGGCGAGGCCCTTGACGAGCTCGCCCCGCCTGCAGAGGGAACGGCCCCAGCCGCAGCGTCGCCCTGCTCGGCGTCAGACGCGTACGGCGACTCCGCAGCGTCTTGTCCCCTCGCCACGGGCATGGGCCCCTCTTCTTCCTCCTCCCCCGCCAGGCCTAGCGGGGTGAAGGAGGGCATCCGCTCAAGAATCGCCAGGCGCGGAGCCAGGTTCATCTGATGAAGAGGCCTCAGCTCCGCCGCAATCGCCACGGGTACGTCGGGGTTGATGAAGAGGCCGCCCATGATGACCTCGACAACGGCGGGGCGATGGTCGCAGGGGTGGAGTCGCATCGGGTCGGAGGGGCCCGAGTACATCCACATCGGCTTCTTATGCGCCTGTAGAGGAGCGATGCGGCGGCGCACGAAGTCCTCCGTGATCATCTGGCCGGTAAGGCCGTTCGCCCGGAGCGTCCTCATGCGCGCCACGAGGTCCCCGATCCGTGGACCCTGGAAGGCCTGCTTCCCCCAGTGGGTATTCTTCACGGGAGGCGCCTCCGGGGTGTCGAGGAAGGAGCTCCGCGACGAGGCGCCGATGAGGAACCACTTCTGCCTGAAGTCGTCCACCTTCTTCACCACCACCGTGACGGGCTTCTCGCCGCTCCACGACATGGGAATCTAGACATCCCCCATGCCGTCCACGATGCGGAACGACACGCATCCCGTCCGCTCGGACCGCGCGGAGTTCCGGAGCGCGTAGAAACTCCGGAAGAGGGCCACCGAGGGCTGCACCCCCAGATACGCCTCGCACAGGTAGGCGAAGATGGAGAGGATGAGGATGGCGTTGGGGTGCAGATGAAGGAGATGGATCTGGTAGAACTCCATAACCGCCTCCAAGAAGGGCGAATACGGAGGAACCAACCCAGCGTAGAGGGTGTGAAGGAAGATGGGGAAAAATCCCGTCGGGAGGCGGCCGAGCTTGGCGGCCCGGATGGTGCTGGCGCCGTGTTCATTGGTCTTCCCGGCGACCAGGTGCTGGATCTTATCCAGCGCCGTCGCATTGATGCGTTCGCCGATCAGAGCGGGTCCTAGCGCCTCTTCGCCCTGCGCATCGGAGGGGAACGTCCCCATCGCCGCCTTGCCTTTTGGTCCGCCCATTGTCAAGGAAGATGCAAGAAGCGGAGTTCGCCGGAGGAGGAGGGAGTTCGCCGGAGAAGGAAAGCTGGGAGGCCGAGAGTTGGGAGACTGGATGCGCGGAATGGGAGTAATGACTGCGGTTCGGACCGGCGCGCAGCTTTATACCGCATTTGGACAGTTACCAAGGCGCGGTCGTGGTGATCGTGGTGGGACCCTCCACGACGCACGTTTCTACCGGAGAAACCGAGTCGCCGCAAATTCATCTCCGAACGACGCGTGTCACGGGCCGGCCGGACATATTGGACCCACGACGCTTCGTCTGGACCCGATGGGCCTCGCCGTGCCCGTCATGGGCCCGGGGGCTACTGTCGGCCCAGTGAGATCCAGGGTGTGCAGAGCCCACTCTCCACAGCCCTCACACGCGACAGAGTCGTTGAAATGGCTAAGGACCGAGCAAAACGCTTGGAGAGACCCTCGAGAGGGAAAGCCCTCGAGAGGGCTGGAGAGGGCAGCGAAGGCCTGACGAGGCCCCTCCTGAGGCTGCTCCTCTACAGGGCCCTCTCCCCTGGAGAGGGGTCAACACAATCCCTCCACAGGCCCGCCCCAGCCCTGTGGAGATACTTCGCTACGAAGCAACCACTGCCGGGCGCACATGGCCACTGCCGCGCCGCAGAGTGACGCGCGCGTCTGCGCGCGATGACGACGGCGCCGCAGTTGCCGTTTTGGTGATTAAAGGAGTCAACAAAGCTGTGTCCCCTGCGCCGGCTTACGAGGGTTTCCTCTTTGGTGATAAAGCAGTTGGCCGGCGCTACGCTCCAAGGACGACGTCACCGTGGGCATCCCCACGATCCCTGCTGCACTAGCTGGCCGTCCTGCGTGGACGGTGACTTTCTGGCGTCACGAGCAGGCTTTGCGACCATGGACCGAGCCCATGGACAACCCAGCTGCGGTGCACCCCGCTCCACCGCTTCGTCGCCATGTGGGAACCCTTCCACTGCGCAGCACGCAGGGATGAGGCCCGTGGCGCCTATATAAGGAGAGGGAGCACTTCCGTAGCAAGGGATCGACGGATCAATCGACTACTGGCACCATAGCTTAGCATAGCTTAGCAGACTCGAGGAGGAAGAAGACCTCAGCTTCCCTCTTTGATCTCTGCGCTGCCGCAACCGAACCCTCGGCCAACTCCTTGTGCTGTACCCCCTACAGAGCAATACAGACAAGCAGGAGTAGCGGTTTTACCTCCCCCGGAGGGCCGTGAACCTGGGTACGGGCCTGTGTCCATCACTGTCGTGCTGACCCTCTACAGGCACGACGAGCACCGTCGCTGTGCCGGTTGTGGGTTGTTGACCAACGTGTTCAGTCCCCCGCACGAACTTCTCTCCCGAGAGTGGTTACCCCTGTTCCGTGGGAATCACACATCGAACACTTGCGATCTCTCATAATTTGGAAGCGCTTTATGGAGAGTGAATAGAATGCTCCCGGGTGCATGTGCACCCGGTTTTTTGAATTGCAAAAAAAAGTCAAAGCGTGTTCAAAAAATGTGAAACAAAAATTTCATGTACATGACTTACAAAACATGTACCACGTGCATGAATTTCATGCCGAACATGTTATTTATTTGGCCTCGGTAAAAAAGAGAAAAATTATGTGCTATATAGCAGTATATATGTGATGTATTTTTGTTTTTTTTGCACGGGCCAAACGAAAAATCATTTTTCCACAAAACTTGCGAGAGATGCCTGGTACATGCGAGATCTACGTGTACGCATTTTTTACATTGGGAAAATGATTTTTTCAACCGGGTGCACATGCACCCGGGAGAAACGGATGAATTCCCGCGCTTTATGATATTAGCATCCTCAATACTTTTAAATGTTTCCCGCTCTACATTGGTTTCCAGATTTGGGCTCTCCTCCGTTGATGGAGATGAAATGGTCTGATATCTTGGAGAAATTGGAGTATTCTCGTCGATCGGAGGAATTTGAGTGCTCTTTTCTGGTTGAACAATTTAGTTGGCATCAGTTGAACAAGTATTGGACTTAGGTGTATAAAAGCGACCCAAATCATGTGGATTTTTGTCACGCGATGCAAGTGGTCTTTTCTTCATCTGTAAATCTATTAAAAACACGACATCAATAAACAATTATCTGTACTAGATTACTTAATATAAGCTAGACACTAGTTGTGGCTGGTCTGAGACTAGACAAGAACCTGACCGGTTCAGTTTCAGTTGAACTTTTGATCGGTGATCGCCCTTCAGGCAGACCCCGGCCGGCCGGCCGATCGACGGTCCGCGGAGCTGTGCGTGCTGAGCGATGGAGTTTAACTGGTCCTTTTGTGATTCTTTCCTAATGGGCCAAATGCACCACAAGCCTAGCTAGCCAGGGAAATACCATTTGGTGCTTTCGTTCTTCCTTTCTGCATCTTTGCATCGACAACTCATGAACTGACAGCCAAAAAAGTTCCAACCCATAGCTAAACGATTGCATGTATATTTGGTATTTTTTCGCAAAAATGTAGGGTAGGCTCAAACCTAACGAATCCTACTATGGTGAAATCGCCTCTGATTGTACTTGTGTTGTATACCAACAAGGGGCTCTTTGATTTGGTTCCTTAGAAAGAATTTCTTGAATTTCTAGGTTTGTTGTTTAATGGGAGCGATTGTGTCGGAATTAAGTTAACTCTCACTCAGATGACCTCATCCAATTACACGTCGATTGAGAATTTCTAGTTCTAACTCACAAATCACGATGTAAATCTGATGGGATTAGAATTGAGCGAGTTCTAACTTAATTCTCACTCGAGTGAGGAATAACAAAACCTTTAATTAATAGAATACAATTTCTTGAATTTTTCTGTACAAATTCACTTGGGCTCTTTTTTGGAGGAAACTTTCCATATCGTCCACTCCAACCCCTTGCTACAATTCCATATTTTTTTGTGTCAAACACTCTTTGATCTAAAATCTTGTAGTTCTCACCTTATAAAATTAAACCGTATATGGTATTCCTGCCATGCGTTCTTTATATTCCCACCAGTCCAAGATGGCCCAAATTTTAGTCATTGAGATATCTAGTCTTCGTACTTTGTTTGCGCTTGGTTTTCCTTTAGGGGTCGCTTGGTTCCCTAAACGTGTTTGGCTGTCATGGAATTGAAATGTCATTTCCATTGGAATTTCAGAAAATGCCTATGCTACGTTAAGTCAATTCCTATTAATGTTGTCATTTCTCGGGAATTCATTTCATTTTGCCAAATGAAATGGAACGATGGGTGCCAAACAATCCCTTAGTAAACTGGCCACCGAGTACTTCACTACTTGATTGAAGGACATGGCTCTCTTAAGGAAAGAAAGCATGAAATGTGTACTCCACTGACTACACAACACACCAACAACTCCCACCATTGCTGCGAAGGAACTGACCTGTTCTTTGCCCCAGTCATCTTCATTGTCCCCTCTACTTGCCCTCTCTTCTTCTTTGAAAGACTCTACTTGCCTTTTTCGTCGCAGCGTTCATCTCACCAGTTCAGAAGTTGGCACAGCCTAGCTACGGAGAATATTTCTAACCGCAAGATTCAAACGCCCGGTCGGAGCAGGTGTTTTTTTTTTTTTTGAAATTCGGTCGGAGCAGGTGTTGACGCCAGAAGCTTTTTGTTTCGGAGAATTCTGAACCAAATCTCTGAAAATGACTTGCTAGTCTCGCCGTTGAATCTCTGGTTTGAGACTTCAGTCGTCGTCCATCGATCTTAGTACCAACCACTCCCACAACACCACGAAGTCCTCTTGCAGAAGTAATTGTCAACAAGTTGTAGACTCCAACCAATTTCCTATCTCTCATTTGAGCTTTGCTTTTTCTGAAGATGTTGTAAAATATGTCAACATTTTGGAACTTCTGATGACACGTAGCCGTCCTAACCAAACCTATTTCGTCCGATCTTCTTGTCTTCCAATAATTCCGTTCTTTCCTCCAGTCTAGTCACATTCTTACAACTGCCTACCCATACATCTAGAAGAAAAACTGCCTTCCCATAACCTAATCTCACAAATAATTCTCATTCCCATCTCGGCCAAAACAAAGTTAAACAAGCAAGCTAGAATAGCACAACCTCATGCATTGCTCAGCATGACCAAATCCAAGTTTTTTTTTGCTGGTAGAAAATCCAAGCTTATTCAACCACCATAATATATTACTAGCAGAAAGAGATATCGGACATAATAATCCATACAAGTCACTCACACCAACTCCTACTTACTACGTAGAAACCAACCAATCATATTACATCAGGACGCCAACAACTCTCCGGTAGAAAACTAGCGTGCATGCCGCGAGTGGGCCGTCAGAAGGAAACGTAGGTACAACGGTCGGTGAAACTCCCCAAGAACGAACTATCTCTGCACTGCCTCTGCCCTGACGCGGCGGATCAGAAGAGGGCGAGCTTGACGAGGACGCCGGCGGCGGCCGCGAGGAAGGGGACGGCGTGGAGGCTGGCGGGCGCGCTGGACGGGGTGGTGCTCGAGGGGGTGGTGGGCGGGGTGCCAGCGGCAGGCGGCGTGCCGGCGGCCGGCGGTGTGCCGGAGCTGGAGGCGGCGACGGTGATGGCGAGCTTCATGCCACCGGAAGAGCAGTGGGCACCGATGGTGCAGATGTAGTAGTGGTCGCCAGCGGTGAGAGTCTTGGTGGTGGGGCTGGTGTTCTCGCCGTTGGCGCTGCTGGAGCAAGCGTCGTATTCGCTCTTGGTAACTTCGGTCACCGTGTGGGCCTGGCTTGCATAGTTGAACACTGAAAAATGAAACAAAATATTAGGACACCCTTAATGTTGCTAGTTGTGGACTTGTGATTTATTTTCAGTAGAACATGAGAATGATATGTGTACATAGTCACTCGAAACAGAGTTTTACTGTACTTTATTTTGAGTTCCATGAAAAATAAGAAGTACTGCACTAAGTTACAACTTGTAAACATCATAGCTCAATTTTTTTTTGTTTTGGGTACCGTCCAAGTGTTCGGAAATTGTAGTAACAGAAGGAAATGATCTCTGCAACTCAAAACGATTGCTCATGCATAGTTGAAGTTGGAGAACTAACCGAGCTTGTCTCCAACCGCGAAGGTTTTGCCAGTGACCCAGGTGGTGTAGTCGGCACCGGTCGTCCACCCCTGTGTATCGCCGACGGTGAACGTCGCCGCGGAAGCCGCCGCGGCGCAGCCCAGGACGACGAGGAGCGCGATCAGAGCGGATGAAGAGGCCATGGTGGTCGGAGGTCTTGGGAGCGTGGGAAAAGAATGTGCGGAGGATAGGAAGGAGCGAGTTAGCTAGCTATCGCTGGGTATCGCTCGCAGCTAAGTGGATTGTACGATGGACAGCGGAGGTTGGGGCATCCTTATATAGAGTCATACACGTACAGCATGGGCAGCACCGGATGCAGCAGTTGGTCAGCGTTTGCTCTTCTTCCTTTTTTTAAAAGTTTTTGTTAGTGCCATTTTTTTTTCATTTGCCGCCTCTGGAATTCTCAGTGTGAAATGGTTGATAAGCAATATATTTAGCACTGTCCCTGGCTCATGCTTCCTCTCGAAACAGGATTTCGCCCCGCTTTATAAATAAAACAACCACCCACAGTTTACAAACAACAACCACAAGTTCAAGAAGCACGGGAAAAAAAAGTTGTGCTGGGGCCACAGCACAACATAGCCCAAGGATAGAACCACTAGTCCTGATACAAACTCTACAAAGTAGAGCTCAACGACAGGTCGGCGAAGATAGAAGGCGTGCCGCCTTCAGGAGATCCTCAAGAATGCCGTCCAGTCGCTGCCTGTCCCGCTATCTAGCTAACGGGTGCTACTCCTGCAGGAAAGCAAAGAATTTGAAAACGGAGTCAGTGGCCCGTCGTGAAAAGACATGCTCAATGACCATCTTGTTACGAATAGTCCAAAGGTCCAGGTCATTGCCGCGAACACCAACCAGAAGAGGGACCTCCTCCTCCCGGTATGGTTCGCCTGCACTTACAGGAACTCTGCCAAGTCAAGGGCCTGCCACTCAGGACCCAATGCCTCAGCAAGGAAGCTCCACAGGAACCGAGCTGCGGGACAGGAGAACAGGATATGGGTCCCCGTCTCGGGTACCGCACAAAGGGGACAAGTGCCATCACCAGGTCCCAAACGCTTTGCCACCTCCACGCCCGAAGGGAGGCGGTCGCGAAGAAGTTGCCACGTAAAGATCTTGATCTTAAGAGGCAGAGGAGCCTTCCATAGATGCGTAGTCCATGGCAGCACGGGCCCCCTAAATAGGGCCCGGTACGCGGAGCCGACGGAGAAGTGTCTCGCAGGCGTAAGGCCCCAAGTGACACTATCCGGGCTGTCAGAGAGGGCTAGGGGAAGTGATGCGAGCAGGGACCTCCAGCTCGCTACTTCCCCTGGGCCAAAAGTACGGCGGAACCCAATGTTCCACCGTCCCTGTTGGAAGGCAGAGGCAATCAACAACATGGGTTATGCACAAATCGCAAAGAGATCCGGGAACTCAAACCGTAGCGGCCTTCCACCAAACCAGGAGTCAAGCCAGAACAGGGTATCTTGTCCGTTACCTACAGATGAGACCGCCCCGAGTCTGATGTGCTCCTTAATGGACTGGAAAGCGTGCCAGAACTGGGACCCCTCTTTGCGCTCACACGCCAAAAGGGGGCAGCCCCGAAGATACTTGGCTCTCACCAAGTCCAGCCATAGGCCCCCTTCACCCTGAAGAATCCGCCACACCCAACATAACATCAGGGCCTAGTTCATGTGGCGAGACGCAAGTATACCTATGCCCCCAAGCTCCTTGGGGGCGCAAATATCGGCCCACTTCACCATGTGGTATTTCTGCTTCCCAGTCCTCGCTTGGCAGAAGAATCTAGCCAGCTCTTTGTCAAATCTAGCATGGATCCCGTCCGGCAGGATATACATCCCCATCATATACATGGTGAGGCTAGACATGCACGAGTCAATCAAAATCGTTTTGCTACCCTTGGAGATGAACCTCCCCTGCCAAGGTTCCGATTTGGACTTCACTCGTGCAACAAGGGGCGCAAGATCCTTAGCAAGGATCCGTGTGTCCCGGATCGGCATTCCCAGATAAGTAACTGGGAATGATGCCAACCTCAATTCAGGTTGTCCGCGATCCTCTGCTGGTCTTCCTCCGAGTACCCTAAAATCACCACCTCGCTCTTGTCGAAGTTGATCTTGAGGCCAGACATGGCCTCAAAGCAAAGGAGCAGGAAATTAAGATTGACGATATCCAGTTCCGACCCCTCTACCATGATCATGGTATCGTCAGCATACTGGAGGTGAGTCACACCACCCCCCGGGACAAGATGTCCAACCACACCTGAGATGTGGCCGGCGGTCTTAGCACGCTCTAAGACCTCCGCAAGGGCATCAACCGCGGAGTTAAAAAGCAAAGGGGAGATGGGGTCCCCCTGCCTAACTCCACAGGTTGACCGAAAATAGGGACCTACTTCCCCATTCACGTTAATGGCGGTGTTGCCACTCATCACCAGCTGCATGATCCAGCCAATCATCCTATCATCGACCCCCCTCCGCTCCAGAACCAAGCGAAGGAAGGCCCAGTCCAGGCGGTCATACGCCTTCTGGAAGTCCAGCTTGAGGAACACGCCTTTCTGACGGCGTGTTTTCACCTCATGAATAATCTCACTAAGAGCTAGGATCCCATCATTTATGAACCGGTCTTTTAGAAAGGCGAACTGGTAAGGATGCGTGATCCGCTCCAATACTGGGGCGAGTCTCAAGGCGCAAACCTTAGATAGAATCCTATAGATGACATTAAGGACAGTGATGGGTCGAAACTGGCGGATATCCGTGGCTCCCACTACCTTGGTAATCAAGGTCACCACGCCAAAGTTCAGCCGTGATACCACCAAAATCCCAATATAGAATTCTTGGAACATAGGCATCATCACGGCCTTGGCCGATTCCCAGAAGGTCTGGAAAAAGACCACAGGAAGGCCATCCGGCCCCGGGGCCGAATTGGCTTTCATCTCCATCACCGCCTTATGCACCTCTTCTGGCAAGAATGGCAGGGTTAAGTCCGCATTCTCCCTGTCTGAGACTCTAGACCAAACTGGCCACCAGTCAACTGCTAGGGATAACCCGGAGCGGGGTCCTGCCGTGAAGAGCTCCTTATAGAAGGAGTAAATATGAGAGGAAATCTCTCCTGGTACCTCCAGAAGACGATCATTCTCCCACAGGCATGGAATCGAGCATTTCCTGCGACGGCCATTAGCTATCGCGTGGAAGTATGCCGTATTCGCATCGCCCTTGAGGAGTCAGTTCTGGCGACTACGTTGCCGCCAAAATAGCTCCTCACCCTTGAAGATCTCCATAAGGGAGCTCTCCAAAGCATACCGCTGGACCCATTGGTCAGCTGTCAGACCTACCGAGTCCGACGTACTATCCAACAACTGTATGTCCCGCAGCAAAGCCGCCTTCTGCTGACGAAGGGCCTGAAGGGGATCGCATGCAGAAAACAAAAATTTTCCTAACAGCGATAACCTTAAACTAGCCAGGATCTATACTATACAGATATAGTAATACGGAGGAGATCGGTATACATACTCTTGTAGACCAAAAAGCGGGGATTACGCTCCCGCACAAGCGTTGCTGACGTAGACGCCGTAGCCGACCTCAAGGTCGCGGAGAACTTGGCGCGACGAAGAAGACGATGACGCGGCGATGTTGATGAAACCGACGACGACCTCGAGGCCGTGTAGAGGAAGCAGACCTCCAGCACCACTAGCGTGGCACCTCGCAGGGCGTTGCACACATACGGTGAAGCCGACTGCCTCCGGGCTCCGATCCAGGGACGAAGCAGCGGAAGACTGGGACCGGAAGACCAGCAGCACGGCGGTGTGCGTATGGTGGAGAGAACTCCTCCTTGGCGCAACTCCAACAAGGGAATCACGTTATTCAAGGAGGAAGAGAGAGAGAGAAATTGGTGTGTAGAGAGGGGCTCTCTCCCCTTCTATATATAGGAGAAAAGGGGCACCCCACCTTGCTAACCAGGCAAGGTGGGACTAAACCCCAGCCGCCGGCCCCCACCTGGGCCCCTAGGGCCCAATTCGGCCCCCCTTGGTGGGTATGGCCCTTGGGGGGAAATTCGGCCCCTATATGGGCCTTCTCCCCTCCGGGGAAGGCCCATTTAGTGGGCTGCATGTTTAAATACGAATTTAATCATTATAAATTCATTAAAATAATATTAATTCACTAATTAATATTAATTTAACATATATAAACAATTTCCTCTCTTCCGGAACTTTTCCGAAACTCTCCGAACTACCTTCGGTACTCCGATACGACTTCGGATTCTCTCCCGGAACTTTTCTGGTGCTTTCTCTTTTCTCTTTCTCTTCCGGTAAACTTGTCGACTCCCCTTAAGTGTTTTACCCTAGCGGTTCGATTATCTCACCAGACATGATCGAGACTCCTCTCCGATCAATGACTAATTCGTGGACCGAGGATACCCAGAATTAATCCCTGCGAGATAACGAATACTTTACCGATCGAACCTAGACGTCTGAGTCTTAAACCTTTTGCCATGCGATACTTAGCGCGTCCGAGACTCGTTCATAGATATCTCCATACCTAGCTTGATCTCGTTACCGACACTGCTAACTTCTACTCGTCCATGATATTATGTCCTGGTGACCTAGTCACACGCTTGCAAGCTCGTTTGACATAATCTCACCGAGTGGGCCCTAGAGTATCTATCCTGCTATACGGACTGGCAAATCCCGCTCTTGACCCCCCGTCTCAACATACTCCTTTCCGACACCCGAGAGGGACACCTTTATTGTCACACTATGTAAGATATGACGTTTGATGCAATCAAAGTGTCTTCCAGGAATAGCAATAAGAGTAGATCTCACGGTCAAAGGCGTAATGACTACGTCCTACAAATATTGGGTATGTCCATCACGTCATTCTCCCAATGACATGACTCCATTGTCAACTGACATAAATGTCACATGATCGGGAAACCTCGATCATCAATTGCCCAATGAACTAGTTAGATAGAGGCTACTAGGGACCTGGTTGTTTATCTACCACACGTGTATTAATGTTTCCGCTTAATATAGTTATAGCATGGTATAAAACATATAATGAACAATTGAGATATGACGAATAAACTATATTTATTAAGTGACTCTAGGGCATATCTCCTTCAGGGCCGCACCTAGATTGGCGCCCCATCCCCTCATGAACTGGCGCACCATCTGTGCACAGTGGTGCCAGACATCCACCACGTTGAATATCCGCGGAGTGTGGTTGGCTGCCCATGCCCACTTCAGGCGAACGGCATCCACAAACCCTGGCTGACCTAGCCAGAAGTTCTCAAAGTGGAACCGGTTCAGCCTTGGCGGTATGGCGCCTCCAGAAGACAGCAGCAAGGGTGAGTGATCGGATCCAATCCTGGTAATCGCACGGAGGGAGCAAAGAGGGAAGGCCATCTCCCAGTCGACTGATACGAGCACCCTATCCAGGACACTCCGAATAGGGTCTACCCGGTTATTAGACCAAGTGTAGCGCGCTCCCACCCGGCGGATCTCTCTAAGAGCGAGATCCGCAATGCAATCGTTGAACATCCTCATTCTCCGGGGTCCACATTTGCCGAGCTCTTGTCCTCCGGGGCTCGGATCAAGTTGAAGTCCCCGGCAATAACAAGTGGGGTGGAGCAGCGCTCCACCTTCGAGCTCAGCTCAGCGAGGAATGCCGGAGCTCTAGAATGGTCCGCGGGGCCATAGACAATGATCACCTCCCACCTGAAGGATGATCGTCTATGGCTGATAAGCATGCTCAGAAAGAACTCGCCCCGGTCCATATCTTCCACCTCGAAGGTATCCTCCTTTACCCCAAGGAGGATTCCCCCAGAATGCCCACTAGCAGGAAGCCATTGCCACACAAACTTGTGTGGGCTAAGGCCCTGCAGCTCCTGAATGGAGAAGTCTTGTCGAATCGTCTCCTGAATTCCCACAATGTTCACCTCCTCTTGTCGCATGTAGTCCCTAAGCTGTTTGCGACGTCCGGGTTGCCCAAACCCCCGCAAGTTCCAATCGAATAATCTTATGATTGTATCCATCATGGAACAATGTCGGGGGTAGTCCCCTTACGGGGGACGGATCGAGCTCTACCAGGAACCGAAGGCTGTGCCGGGCCCTTCGGAGGACGTCCCCGTTTCTTCCCCACCTGGGGAGGAACGGTGAGCGAGGCCTCACTAGGGAGGGGCGGAACGAGCTCTACTAGAGGACGAGGGCTGAGACACACCCTTCGGAGGCCGCCCTCGCTTCCTCCCCACCTGGGGAGGAACGATGGGGGGAGCCTCACTAAGGGGAGCCCTCGACGCGTCAGAGGCCGAGGGAGGTGACGCCTGCCTCGAGGAGGCAGGTTTGGGGGCCATCTCCTGCACTGGCTCGACCTGAGCCCGTGCGACAGCAAGAACCCCCTCGTACACTTCCTTCGCCTTGATGGCGGACACCTGCTCAAGTTTGGGGCCGTGCTCGCCCCGAAAAACAATGCCGCAGTCGCCGGCAACCTGCACCAAGTGGTCCAAAGGGACCTCATCTAGGACAGAAAATCTCGAACCCGAGGAAGGGGGAGGTGTGCGACGCAACGTACCTGCTAGACTCCGCCTGGCCGCGGTCCTCTGGATCGCCAGCTCCTCAACTGTCGGCGCGGGCATCCCCAGCCCACCCCGTGCTGAAGCAAGCCTGGCGCTGACGCGGGGTGTCTGGGGCACCGGCGCTGACTGGCGGCTGGGGCGTCCCAGGGGTGCCTGTGTGCCCCCCACAGGAGTGTCGGGGAAGACCGTGGGCAGCACACAAGTACCCGCCACCGGCGTAGCCGGTACCAGAGGTGGCGACAATGCTGGCGAGGTGGGGGTCGAGCCTGGCGAGAGGGGGTAGCAGAGGGCGCCAGCCGAGCGCGGCGACGAAGGCGGAGCCACCTCCAGTCCCACACTCCCACAGTCCTCCTCTGTCTCAGCGGGCACCAGGCCATGGGAAGAGGCGTCCAACCCTGGCAAGCCAAAGTTGGTGCCGTACTGAGCAAGAGGAGGTGTCACGAGGGCTGGGAGGTCTGGGCGAGAGGTGCGCGGGCGGTCGACGGGCGGCAGCTTGGCCGGCGCACTCCGAGAGTGGACCGGCCCAGCTGGAGCAGGGCGGGGTACAGGCGAAGATGCCTGCACTAGGGCCCGCGGGGCCTGAGCGGTCGTGGTACCCGCAGCCACAGATGGCGCAGGCGAAGATACCTGCGCCGGGGCCGGGGGGCCCTCAGCTGACGTAGTGGACACCTGGGGGTCGTCCAAACCAGGGTCGTCGTTGTCGTCCGAGTGAGAGTCACCAGAGCCGTCCTCGTCGTCCGAGTGGTCCCCGGCAGGGTCAGTCGCAGTCGGGGGAGGAGGCTGCGCCCCCTCCCGGACCACCCGGAGATCAGCTCCCCGGTTCCCTCCACGGCCCCCAAAGTAGAACGGCGGCAAGTCGTCGCGGATCAGGGCTGGGTCAGGAACAAGGACTCGGAGACGGACTGAGCCCTCTCCAGCAAGGGAGTCAATGTCAAACTCCGCAAGCCTACCCAACAGCCTGGCCACCAGCGTAACAACCGATTGCGTCCTAGCCTCCACCGGCAGACCGTACAGCTGAACCCAAGTGGACCTGAGTGTCGGGATCGCCGAGGGGACAACTGTGGAGGGGCGGATGGACACCTGGATCCTGATGAGCGGTAGGGTGTACGTGTCCAGGGTGCGGCAGAGCCTCAGCATCTCTGCCGAGGGGAACACCATAGAGAACTCTGAGGGAGAGATCTCCCGAATCTGCCACTCATGGGCCGGGTCAATCCAAGCAAGCTCCTCCCTCAGGACCTCCATGGTGAGCTCAGTGGGGACCTCTGGCAACTGGACGGGGAGAACTGACAGCGTTGCCAAGTTCTGGGGAGCCAACCTCGGCTCCCCCCCATGTCAACGAAGCAGAAAAGTGCCTCTAGTCCGAGTCCAAGTAGCTCAAGCCGACTGTGGTGGAGCTGGGCCGGCTACACGGGGCACTCACCGAGAGTGTGTCCCGGGTCCCCACACCGCAGACAGCACGCCGGGCGAGTGCACTCCGACCGGTAGTGCCCGCTAGCGCCACAGTTGAAGCACATCCGTCTCGACGGCGAGTCCCGCCCTTCCTCCACCTGAGGCTGGGTCGCAGCTATCCCCACCTGGGAAGAGCTGCTCGGGTCACGCCGCGGGGCAGTCGAGGCCGGTGTAGGGGGTTGCCCACCTAGGCTCCCTCCCGCACCGCCGTCCACCCCGCTCGAGGCCTTCTTCTTCCTCTTCTTGTTCTTCTTCTTTGCCTGTCCACCAATCTCGACCACGGGCTGGGGCTGTCTCAACGGGTGCTGTGGCTGTGCGAGGTTCTCCCGGGCACGACCCCAAGCCCCCGGCGCCGCCGCCTGCCGGACAGGCGAGCGAGCACGCTCCTGCTCGCGAAGCACCAGCGTCCTGCGGAGGGCTGCCTCCCTGTTTCTCGCGTCCGGGGAGGCCGTGCGCTGGGCGGGAGCGTCACCGCGCGGGGAGGTGCGCCTGGCCGGCGGCGCGCGGCCGCGCTCGTTGTCCCTGGCCCGGTCCCGACGGTCAGGAGAGGCGCGTGAAGGAGCCGGGCCGCGTCCCGGAGCGCGGTAGGGGCGGGGTGGCGAGCGACGGGCCGGGGAACGACGGGGCGGCGAGCGCCTGGTCAGGGAGCGGCGGGGCGGAGAGCGGGGGCGCGCCGGAGCTGATGGGTGGGGAGGAGGGGAGGGAGACCGGTCACGGCGGCATGGATGGACATCCTCCTCCAGGTCGTCCGAGCGTCCCCTCTTCATGGCGTCCACGGCCGAGCTCGCCGGCGGCGGCGTCCAGGCAGGGGCGGGGTGCGGGGGTGGTCCGGCGGCTGGGAGGAGATGGGGAGGAGGAACGGTTAGGGTTTCGGGCGCCTGGGCTGAGTCGTTGTTGTTTTTTAGGCTCGTACCGGGGCCCCTAGGTGGGCCTGGGCCGTTAGCCCGCTTCCGGAACCTGGGCTGCAACGGCCAGGCACGGGTCCGCGGAGCCCGAGCCGGGTCTCGCCACTCCAGCGTGGGCCTAGGCTGTGGGTCTGGCCCACCCAGCCCACTCAGCCCACCTAGGCCAAGCGAGTTAGGGTTAGCCTTCTCCGACACCGAGCCAGCGCCGCCGGCCGTCCTTGGGCACGACGACTGCGCCGCCGCCGCTGCTTCCTCGCGTTGGGTCGCCACCTTCGCGGCGAGGACCTCCAGTTCCCGCAAGAGAGCCGTCCCTTCCATGGGCAGGGGGTCGCTCGGCAAAGGCGCCACGGGGCGGGGAGCTCTCGTCGTCACCGGAGATCGCCCGTTCATGGCCGGCCGGCGAAGCAGCGTGGACAGACGACCTCTCCGTCGCGACGCCCTCGGGCTCGCCCGCTTCGCCATGGCCAGAAACTCGCCGAACGTTGGGGACAACGGAGGTGTGCAGCGCGCCGCCAACTCTTCCTCAAGCGCATCGACTTCGGCCTCCTCTTCCGCGATGTCCGCCTACCGCCGGCCGCCGAGCATCTCCGCCGCCATCCACCACCTGGTGGATCAGCAGGGTTGCCGGGCAGCGCTGGTAGGGAGCACGGGGAGCGGTCGCCGCCGGTCGGTCGCTCGGGGTTCGCAGGGGTGCGCCGCTCGCCATCGCCATCCCTGCTCAGCTAGCCTTCCCGCCTGGTTCCTATGGACGAATCCTAACTGTCATCCTCATCCTACCTCAAGATCCAGCCATGGGCAACACGCACTCCTCCAATCATCACGAGACGGGATCAAATTTGTTGTGCTTCCTTTGTCGGGGCGATTCTGGTGCATGTGGATGTAGTTTATTGTTGCATCAACGCAGCGGGAGCACCCACAACCCAATTAACCAACCCTCACCTCCACGCCTCCACGGCACTTTGTTTCTACCTGCTCCTTCGCTCATGCTTCCCTAATACTAGTATTTTACTACATTCAATTACACCCACGTGTGTAAGCAGGGATGGAGTTTGAGCCGGGCAACGGCTGATGCTAATCAAACTTAAGCACCGTATGCACGCCGTTTTTTTTTTCACTCCGAAGTAACGATTTGCATGGAACTTTAATCAACAGTCATAGCTGCCCGAACCTGAAGGGCTAGGCCTGTCTCTGCCCTGTGCGTATGGGTAGACAATTTCTTCAAAAACGGCATCATCATGATAAGACAATACATATACGTGGCAGTATCTCGTATTATATCATCCCGAACAATTGATGAATTTGATGAAAATAGTGTTACTAAATAAAGACATTATTGAATTCATGTACCAACTAGTTCAGACAAAAGTATGAATTCTTGGATTAGGCGGACAATGTATTAGAAGTAGATCGAAGATGGTGCGAGAATGACAAGAAGTGGGGCGGTATGAGATATCGTTAGTCCGTAGAATGATTGAAAGAATTGACAGTTTCGACGACAAGTATGCACACATAAGATTTCACAATGCTAGCATCAAACATAACCTTCATCGTCCCCTCTCTCTCTCGCTACAGTTCCAGGGGAGGCGATTTCTGGGCGATCCTGGTCGACCAGCTCGCTCGCCGGGATCTGATAAGGATCGCTTCGACGATCCCTTTAGTTTTGCCCGATCTTTCACCGCAAGCACCACCGAGATAACTATTCTCCCAACCACGTGGCAATCCACGCAACCTGAAGAACTTGGATAGATTTAGGCGAGCAACATGATGATGAACACCACGCCTCACGCCAAGCACGACAACCCTTGGCAGATCCAAGAACCTTCGCGCACGCACGATAACTCTTGACAATTCAAGAACACTCATGCCTTTATTTCAAAGATAACCGACGAACGTCCGAGACGCCGTCTACACGCCGGTCCCTTGGGACGGAGGCGACCTTGAACACAATGTTCTACATAACTTTTCAACTCCCCTAATATTGTGGCACCCCCTCTGGTTATAAAGGCCAAAGGGGTAGGAGCCGCTGAAACCTAACATGGTTCGACTCAGACACCTAAACCTAATTGGACTCAAACTGATACAAACCGACCCATGGTTGGGTTCGGCCATGTTTGGCACGCAGGCCCTAATTAACAACACCTTAGACTTATATTTCTTTTACATATGTCCTAGCGTGTCAACGGACCAATATAATGCCGACGATGCCCGTATCATCCTCCCCTTCTTAGAAAGGCGTTGTCCTCAACGCCGGAAGGTCTTCTCCAGCGCTTGTGGCGTCAAATATGCACATCGCCACGCTTCTTCTCCATTCTCAAGTCTTCGCCGGCATACCACACCACATCCTCCGTCTCCGATAGCTAGACTTGCTCTTGGCGCCAACCAACAACCAGACTGAGACACACAACTTTCAGACTGCACCGTAAACGCACGACGCAAATCACCCCAAACACAACAGGACAATTCCTGCACACCAAGGGTCCAAATTAGCTGAATACGAATGCGGAGGCAATCTGAAATTGTCGGAAACAAACTTGGCACATCATCCAAAACAAACAGCACAAATTGCTGCACACCAAGGATCCAAATGAGCTGAGTCCACCTCCATTTAGAAACTAAACCAGTGTCTTCTTCTCTTTTCTTTTCCGTGAGAGATATTTCCTGTCAAAACTCCACGCTCAGATTTTCCTGATTTATTTTTTTCACGTAAAGCTGTACCAAACCGACCTATACACATCCTTTGCTTTTGTGTGGATGGACTCCACGTACCAAGTAAACCAACGTACACGTGCACAGGTTATTTTTCTTTCAACTTCTCCATGATGCCTTTCCTTCTTTCTTTCACGTACGAGATCTGGTATTAAATCCGATCTGGACTCTGCTTCCGATCCGACCTCTTCTCTTTCCAAACCGTGACTGATCTTCTTTCCTTCACATACGAGATCTGGTAGGTATCCAATCCAGGAAAATACGCAGGCCAAATCCGATTTGACTGTTTGCTCTTCCCTTTTGCGCAGCACACGGCCGTGAAACCAATCCGAACGGAAATCGACTCCAACGTCCCAAACGGAAACTCTTCGTGCGATCTTGGGCTCCATCGAAGCGGCGGAATTTCAGATCCAATCTACTCGTGACTCCAACTAGACGAGATGCAAATCCATGCCAATTCGTCGTCCTTCCTCCAACCAGTTCCAACAAAAACAAATCTGCCAATCTGTAACAAACCTGCAGATCGATCTTCAACTGGACGAACTCCCTCGCGGTGATCAACCTGGCGCTCTGATACCACATGATAAGGATCGCTTCGACGATCCCTTTAGTTTTGCCCGATCTTTCACCGCAAGCACCACCGAGATAACTATTCTCCCAACCACGTGGCAATCCACGCAACCTGAAGAACTTGGATAGATTTAGGCGAGCAACATGATGATGAACACCACGCCTCACGCCAAGCACGACAACCCTTGGCAGATCCAAGAACCTTCGCGCACGCACGATAACTCTTGACAATTCAAGAACACTCATGCCTTTATTTCAAAGATAACCGACGAACGTCCGAGACGCCGTCTACACGCCGGTCCCTTGGGACGGAGGCGACCTTGAACACAATGTTCTACATAACTTTTCAACTCCCCTAATATTGTGGCACCCCCTCTGGTTATAAAGGCCAAAGGGGTAGGAGCCGCTGAAACCTAACATGGTTCGACTCAGACACCTAAACCTAATTGGACTCAAACTGATACAAACCGACCCATGGTTGGGTTCGGCCATGTTTGGCACGCAGGCCCTAATTAACAACACCTTAGACTTATATTTCTTTTACATATGTCCTAGCGTGTCAACGGACCAATATAATGCCGACGATGCCCGTATCAGGATCCGCGGGATCCCTCCCTCTCCGGCGGCTGCTCCAGCAGCGGGAGGGTGGGGAATCCTCGGATCCGGCATGTAGATAGCTAGATAAGCTACTAGGTTCCTGGCCAGTGGTGTTGTGGAGGTGGCCATGCTGGCGGCATGGCTTTTGGCGACGACGTTCTTCCCCTCTGTTGGCGGTGGTCCTTGGAGCAATGCTGCAGAGCACACGCCTTCCAGGTGTTCGGCGGTCATCAGATCGGGTGAGCACATCGTTCCCCTTCCAGGTTGGTGGTCGTGGTGGGCGTGGAGTTTGGTGTTTATGTTGGAGAGGATAAATCAGAACATCGCGACGACGTCCGCAGTCCAAGGGTTAGGCTCTTCAGTGCCGCTGTTCGACGACTTCCCGCTAGAAGGGGGACTGCTTCCGAATCAAGGTCTTCAGAGGAGCAGCATCGACGCGACACGCCATCGACTCGTCTTGGTCGTCGTCAGCGGATTCGGAGTCCAAATGGACTTATCTGTAATTTTTCCTTTGTTTCTGGACATTTCTGTAAAATCGGTGTTCTGATGTCATCTTCTCTTTCGTGCAAAAAACAAAGAGTTCACAATGTTGATGCACCCGCGATCGTGCAGTTATGAAGGTGGTGGCTAGAACCTCGTATTTGCGGATGAAAAATGGCCGATATCGAGTTATGGATAGACTCGTCCTCATCGGTACACCTGAGACGAATCCCTTTTAGAGGTTTTGCTTAGAATTTTTATATTATTTTCACTCATTTTATGGAAGGTTGATGGAGTTCATTTCCCGAGGAGTTTGGTGTTGATGTTGGCGCAAGTGCGGTGTCGCAATGTTACTTGGTTCAACTCTATTTGTGACCTTTTCTCGTATGTGGGACTTCGGCTGGCCCGGTCGCCCGACGCTACTGGCGCTTCCAAAGGCGAAGCAAATTTCTTGGAAATCAGGTGATTCGCATTTTTTGAGATGGCCTAATGGAGACGAAGAAAGTTTTCATCTTATGCGATACTTTCATTATTAATGATGGTTCGGAGATACGGCTCTGCGAGGATAGGTGGTTAGGCTCCACTCAACTCCGAGAACAGTATCCGGCCTTATACAATATTTTCCTTGGTCATCACAAAGCGATACACTCGCTAAGGTGTTGGAGAACACCCTCCTAACGTACGTTCAGAAGAGATCTTATTGTTCCCCGTCTAGCATCTTGGAATGAGTTGCTACAGCGTCTAGCTTTGGTTAACCTGACGTACGAAACTGATAAGTTCAAGTGGAATTTACATAAGAACGGTAAATTCATTGTGAACTCTATGTATAAAGTTTCAGTCCAACCACATGTGCCAGTTGAGAATAATAAAAAACTCTAGAAGATGAATCCACTAAAAAATAAGGTTTTTGCGTGGTATCTTCGTCGAGGGGTAATTCTTATGAAAGATGACCTTGTAAAACGCAATACATGAGAGTAAAAAGTGTGTCTTCTGTCATAAAGACGAGACGATAAGGCACTTGCTAATTCTATATAATCAATCATCCAGATAGGTTCTACCTTATACCCACCAGCATTGCTAATATTTTTGTCGGTTGGCTGAATGGTGTGGACAATAGGTTCAAACAACTTATTAGGGTGGCAGCGCTTGCCGTTATAGGATCATTTTGGCTATGTAGAAATGACAAGGTTTTTTATGATAAAAATTCTTCTCTTATGCAAGTTATCTACATGTGTATTGCTACACTCCGTTCATGGTCTCCTTTGCACCATATGGAGCATCACGATCTGTTTACGGAGTGTGTACAAGACTGGAGGATACTTTTTATCCCAACATGGATGACGGCATAATTTGCGGATCGGCCCTCCACCACCTTAGGCGCTTTTACAATTTCTCATCATGATATGTAATGTGACTTTATTATAAATTCACACTTTTGAAAACTTGTCAGCTGTGTGCATCCTTATTATGTAGAGGCCGGGTGTAATGCTTAAACCTTTTGAATAATAAAACTCTCTTTATCAAAAAAAAAATCCCGACGAATACAACTCAGGATTTTTTTCATTTTTTGTTGGACTTTTTCGACATTGTTGCCTAGAGTTACCTCGCACTTTTAAATAATGAAAATATTGCTATCAGTATCAAATGGGTGTCTTTTCTCATTTTCTGAAAAATGTATTTGAACACCTCATTTACGTCTATGATTCACTAGGCCTTAGACTCTATTAAAGGCCGCAAAATTTTCAATAAACATTGTTGGCCGGTTCTTTTTTTCTGAAAGGAGAACGGTGGGAAAAGCCCCCCGCAATGAGTTTCATTTTAAATAATAAAAATTCAAATTCGCGTCCGTGAATACTTAAACTTGGATGGCTGGGTTTTACATCCGCTCCACTAGCCATGTGAGTTAGACTCACTTTTTTATTGATCGGTTCTTTAACGTGTGGCTTATTGTGTCTAAACCACCCAGCTTAATTAAATTCTGAATTGTTGGAGTAGGGCGGCTAACATAGTTCAGTAGGCATGTAGTATATGAAGAAAATATTTTGTTCTTAAATTTTAATAGATCATCTCTTAGGTTAAATGATTCGTTTTCTTCTATGTTCCAAGTAAGCAAAATTAGGATGTACGGTACAATGGAGAAAATCGAACCTTCTTAATTTCTAAGAGCTCATCTTAGTTAAAGGCATACATCCCTTATCTTTCTTTATTGTCTCTCGTGACAACTCTAATAGAAGTTTTTTACATCACCCTATTGTATAGCCCTAAATAGGTGTTGTAGAGAGTACAGGGAACATATTGCGTTAGAGAAATGCAACATGCACTGATAAAATTGTGCTATCATTTAATTTTTCCCTAATGAATCAAAATAAATCATTGCATGGGAAACAACTCGTCCCGCTGAAGTATTTCCGACATGGGAGAATGGGGAATCAAAAAATTAGGTGATCCGTCGGATGATTTCATACGGCAAAGTCAAAGTAGGAGTTTTTAACTAACTGTAGAACTGGGTTTCGCCATACGTTATTTCCCGTGAGCCCACATTTAATCACAACCTTTATAGTACTATTAGATTTTATGTTATTTATTGCTATTAAGTAAAAGTAACTTTTTAATGTCAATTGATTTTTGTAATACAAAAATTAAATACAAAAGAGCCAATGGTTATCTACGCCGACGGTATAGCCGTCGGCATAGCTCACATACATCTACGTAGACGGCAATGTCGTCGGCCTTGTAGCTGACGACGTTGACGCGCCATCTAAGTTGGGCTCAACGGTGCCGTGGAGGTGTCATACGACGACGGTGGCCGTCGGCATAACGCCTTGTATGCCGATGGCCTTTCTATGCCGACGGTGGTCGTCGGCATAACGCCTCGTACACCGACAATTATTTTGTCCTGACGGCTTTTTCGCTATCCGTAGCCGTGCGGCGACTGTGCCGACGACCCCAACATATGACCGGTGGCGTAGCGCCTGGACGACCCTTAAGATGTAGATGATTGCTCCCTCCGTTCCTTGATATATATAATTTTTCCTGAAAAGTCATCCTTGACTAACTTTTACTAGGATTTAGCAAAAACTATCAATATTTCAAATATTAAGAAAATAAAATATTAAAATAATTTCATGATGAACCTAATGATAATGATTTGATATGATAACTCGGAATAATATTTTCTAAAGTTTTGATTAAAGATAGTTAAGTTTGACTTTTTAGAAAAAACTATACACCTTATATAAAAAAGAAATGAAGGGAGTATAATTTAAACTAGACAATAAAATTAAATGCATCTGCATCGTTTTGATGCAAAGGTTAGGGTGACGCTCCCATTTTGAAAAAAAACTCCGCTCAAGTATGTGCATAACTTTAGTACTGTAGTTGGTTCGTGGTCGTCGTAGCAGGTACGGGGAACCTGGTCCAAGGGGCAAGCGCGTGGCGATCATTCTCCTCGTTTCCATGCCTGTTACGGTGGTGGGTGCGGGTCGTGGTCAATGATCGTTGATCGGAATTGTTTTATGCACGCCGGCTGCCGGCAGTGTTATCTTGCTTATTTAAGCACTTGGTGATCCAATACTTCTAGGCGACATGGCCGCGTTTGTAACAGAACGCCCCGTAGGTATACACAGAATGAAGAGATGGATTAAACAACGGCCCGTCAAGGAGTTAGTAGGGAGGTCGTTACCGAACTGCCAATTATAAGTACTCATTAGCAGAGCCTGAATTGCTAATTTGTTTAGATGAAAGGGTTAAAACCTCTGAATCAATTGTTGTTTAAATAGCCGGTAGTGGCAGAGCAGATATCTGCTCTTGCAAGTCGCTTTAACATATGGCAGACAGCCGGTCGCACGGCTCCTGCAAACGGAAGAAATGGATAGTTTCCGACGGGGAAATTGACATAGTACTCCACTATCCTCTGGCGACTTTGATTACAATAAAGTTTACAGGATATATAAGCCGATTCGTCTGTTTCTGAAAACAATTATTCTTGACGGAAGTGCATTGTTCGTAGTAATTTACAGTGTTCTTGCAGCCGCTTTACCTAGTCTTCTGCATGCGCATGTACGTGAGATGTTTTTCTTTCTTTTTTCCACCTAATCATGACCAAAAGGAAGGAAGAAGCCGCCACCGGCTGCACCATTGCCTTGCCGGTGGGTGTGCGGATAACTGTGCCAAACCCGCACCTACTATTGAGCTGACCAGGTCAGGTTCCAATCGATCTCCTCGGTCAGGACCGAATAACAGTTTTTTACCCGAAGAACAGTTTCGAATCCTTCTCCCGTTTGCTGATTCTGATCTTCTTAACTTTTACGTAGCACGCAAACCCCACTGCACGCACCCTCATCGTGGTGAGGGCACGTCCAACGCGTAGACTCAAACCACTGCCCCGCAGAGCCATCTAGGTTCGGATGCCTTCGTGGCTGTACTGCTGCAGCCCTGCAGGTGATAGGCGACTCTCGTAGAAAAGGAAGAAAAATGGGAAAAGGTAAGAGGGATGGTAGGGGACTCGCATGCTTCAGTGGATGAACCAACGAGCTAAGATGGGGAAGTATGATAGAAAGAGGAGATGTAGGCCCCACGTTCTACTGCCTCTCTGTTGGGTAAAAATTATGCATTACGGTAGCTTCAGCACCACGATCCTGTCTGAAGAGAATGAGACCACCGATATCTACTGCCTCCTCTGCTCGTGCCCTAACTTGTTGCTTTGGGCACGTCCCACGCGTGGCCTCAAACCACTGCCCCGCAGAGCCAGCTAGATTCGGATGCCTTCGTGGCTGTACTGCTGCAGCCCTGCAGGTGACAGGCGACTCCCGTAGAGGAGACGGCCTCCTCACACAAAAAAGGAAGAAAAAGGGGGAAAAGGTAAGAGGGATGGCAGGGGACTCGCATGCTTCAGTGGATGAACCAACGAGCTAAGATGGGGAAAGTATGATAGAAAGAGGAGATGTAGGCCCCACGTTCTACTGCCTCTGTTGGGTGAAAATTATACATTACGGTAGCTTCAGCAACACGATCCTGTCTGAAGAGAATGAGACCACCGATATCTACTGCCTCCTCTGCTCGTGCCCTTAGACCAGCCACACAGTGATCGTAAAGCGATTCAAACTTGCTTTTGAACCGGTTTCATACGATGCAGAGCATCGATTCAAGGTTTCTGACAAAAAAAGCGAACCAGATTTTTATCCGGTTCCCAAGATATGCAGTGCTTGTGGGACATACAAGGTTTGGATGTAGTGCATGTAACGTAAAAAGCTACTCCCTCCGTATCAACTTTTGATCATTATGTATTTAGACACGTTTAAAAATAAAATTTATTTGAACCTTACACTAAAATATGTTTAGATACATAATGATCAAAAATGACCACAACATTTTACATTTTGATATGGAGGGAGTAGCTGTGAGAAGGGAAAATGACAATAGAATATGATTGCATGGCTGACACATGCACTTGTGCTACAAATAAAAAGTGAACTCACACAGTGCAGCAAAATCATACTGATTCCTATCTCTGACAACTTTCTTGCTGAACCGGCGCGACGGTGTGGCTGGTCTTAGATCATCTGCACCAGACCTCTAATTCCGATACTTTTAAGACCCAATTAAAAGGTGCTGGATGTCTGTCCAGTCAAATTGATGTAGCGTCAATGTAACAAGTGTTATAATGGGACCAATGACAAGGATTCGAGTCAAAACTCTCCGTAATAAGGTTAACTCGCTCCTTTCTTTGTGTGATCCAATCTTCTTTGAACGGTTTGCTACTTCATTTTGATATCCGTGTACTCAGGTATAACCCTCACGAAGGACTTCAAGGAGTTGACCAAGTTGGACAAGAGACGAGTCGAGAGGAGGAAGAAGTTGGAGACTCAGCACCAGGAAACGGTACTGCCGCTGGTTTTAGCGGTACTACCGCCAGCTCCCAGGCGCACCAGATGGCGGTACTACCGCAACAGCTACCGCCAGTTTCAAAAATGCCACTGTGGTCCTGCCAGTACCTACCCGGTACTAACCTGGAGATTAATCGTGAAACTATTTCGTGGCGTGCAACAATGCTACCGCCGGAGCTAGCGGTAGTACTGCCCTCTTCCAAGGAGCGTTACTACCGCCAGACATCAGGGGTAGTACCCCTACGCAGCCCAGAATTCGGGTGTTGACCCGTGTAACTCCCCTCCACTTTCCCCTTTCGTCCACTAGACTATAAGTATTTGGTTCCGGCCTAGGGTTAGGGTTAGACTAAGAATAGACTAAGTGTTGAGATTTGCTCCCCTTCCACCCAAGTTGGTGTTGCCTCCTTTGGAGATGAATCAAGGCCTCCCCTCGTGGGGATGAATCAATGCATCCCCTCGTGGAGATGAACCAAGGCATTCTCTTGTGGAGATGAATCTCTCCTTGTATTCAGTTCTTGCAAATTCCTTTTTTGTCAGATTCAATTGGACCGGTATGTTTGGCCGGTGAGAAGAAAACAACCTAAGAGTATGTTTCGCTTGGTGTGTGAGAATCAAAGGCTACCCTCAGGACTTGTTGTCGGTTGAAACTCCTCGCAGGATTTGCTAGTTATCCTCTTCGCTCTTCCCTTTTCCCCCCTTTTGATCCGTTAATCCGTGAAGATCAGGATACCCAACCGAATCCCATAAAACTTTTCCAAAATGTATTATAGAACATATACGAATTATTTGAGTTTTCTATTTTTTTACCACTTTAAATTTTATTTTGCCAAATACATCTATTTTTGTCCATTGGATCGGATTTGGAAGGCCGAGATTTCAAAATCTTGTCTCTTCTCCTCTCTTCTAAAAAACAAGTTACCTTATCCACTTACCACCGACACCCTATTATCCTCTCTTTCTCCCACTCTCCTCTCCCTCCTCTCCCAACCGCATCGTGCCGCCACCCTTCTCTTGCTCCGTTTCCCCGCCTCGACCTCGCCTTGTCCCTCACGCAACCCTCATCTCCTTCCAAGACGTTGTCGCCCCTGCAACCCAACCTCGACGACGTCGCCGTCCCCGTCTCCGCTGACCTCATCCCGCCCCCGACACAGCCGTCCTTGCCTTGACCTCACCCCTTCCCCGGCTCGACCTCGCCCCGTCCCCGACGCCGCCGTCCACCCCTCGACCTCGCCCCTTTCCCGCCGGTAATTTAGTTGTAGTGTAATTTTGTTGTACTGTTGGTTTACTTGTACTTAGATGTGGTTTAGTGTTGTGTAATTTAGTTGTATTTAGTATAGTGTAATTTAGTTGTATTTTTAGTGTAATTTAGTTGTATTTCTAGACTCTTTTGGTGTAGTGTAATTTAGCTGTATTTCTAGTTGTTCTATTTTTAGATTACCGGATTTAGTGTAGTGTAGTTTTAGGTAATTTAGATGTCTTTTAGATTGTTAGATTTCTATTTCGGTGATTTTATTGTTTTAGATTTATATATAGGTAATTTAGTTGTTTTATATTTTTAGGAGATGTATAAGTTGTTTTAGATTATATCCGTAGTTGTTTTATTTTTAGATTGTTAGATTTAGTGTAGTGTTAGATTTCTTGTTGTTTTAGATTTAGTGTAGTGTTATATTTCTTAAACTTAAATCTATAGATTATGATTTGTTTAAACGATTATAATTGTTTGTATGTTTTAAATGTTTAGTGTAGTGTTATTAATAAGAAGTTTGGTGTAATTCTGCCGGGGGATTGTGGCTATCCCGAGTGCATGAATAGAAAGTTTGGCGTAACTATGCCAGAGGTTGTTCAAAGTAGAATGATATGTTTAAATTTGACTTGTTATTAGTCTATTTTCCTCATGATAGTTGGTCATGTATATACATATTTGATTCATTTGCCAATGATCCGATACTTGAAAGTTCATGATGTGCACTGTTCATATGAGGCACATTTTTATGCCGTGTTTCTTTTTAATGTTCTCTTTTTTTTTCATTCACTATTCTTGTTAAATGTTCTCTTATTTTGTTCACTAAACAATTTCATAATGCTAATCTTAATAATAACACTAATGGCTACTTGTTAATGTTCTCATATCATCACATGTAGGGTTAGACGTGACTTCTTGAAGCATGTGAGTGTTCTCATTACTGACCACAAGACTTTTGAGGTTACCCTAGTCCAGATGACGGTGGCCAGTGGGAGGTTCAGAGTTTTGTGCACAATGGGCCGGAAATTCTTCAGTGGAGTTCGTTGGACAAAACCTGTTGATTTCTACGGCATGCAACTGATACGTCTCCAACGTATCTATAATTTCTTATGTTCCATGCTTATATTATACCCATTGCTACATGTTTTATATACACTTTATATGGTTTTAATGCATTTTCTGGAACTAACCTATTAACAAGATGCCACAGTGCGAGTTCCCTATTTTCTGCTGCTTTGGGTTTCAGAAAAGCTGTTTAGGAAATATTCTCGGAATTGGACGAATCAAAAGCCAAAGTCCCTATTTTTCTCGGGAGCTTCCAGAACACCGAAGAGGAGACGGAGAGGGGCCACGAGGCAGCCACACCATGTGGTGGCGCGGCTCCATTCCTGGCCGCGCGACCACGTGGTGTGGGCGCCTCGGGCGCCGACCGACATCGCCCTTTCGCCTACATATACCCCCGACAAAGTAACCCTAGCCCCCGAGCAATTTTCCACGAAAAAGGTCCGTAGCGCCACTGCCATCGAAGACAAGTTTCGGGGGACAGAAGTCTCTGTTCCGGCACCCTGCCGGGATGGGGAATTGCCCCCGGAGCCATCTCCATCGACTCCACCGCCATCTCCATCGCCGTTGCTGACTCCCACGATGAGGAGTGAGTAGTTCTCCCCCGGGGCTGCGGGCTCTACCGGTAGTTATGTGGTTTATCTCTCTCCCATGGTGTGATTTTTATGTGATCATGAGCTTTGTAATCTAGTTGAATATGTGATGTTACTCTTTATCTATTATGCACTCTAGAGGTTACTTTAATATGAACTCCGGGGTTATTCACGGTTGTGAAGGTGACAGTGTGCGCACCGCGTGTGTGATTCCTTTATGACGTTGTGGTGTTAGTTTACTCTGACTTTGGGGGTGCTCTTGTAGCCCTACGCAGTGAATGGTGTTTATCATCTAACAAGAGAGTGTTTGAGAGTAGTATTTATTATTCAGCTTTGATGTCATTGTTGAGAGTGTCACTAGTGAAAGTATGATCCCTAGGCCTTGTTTCTAAGTATTGAAACACCGTTTACAACAAGTTCTGCTACATGTTTGCTTGCTGCCATCTTTATTTCAGACTGCAGTTATCACTTATAATCATCCATATTACTTGTATTTCACTATCTCTTCGCCGAACTAGTGCACCTATACATCTGACAAGTGTATTGGGTGTGTTGGGGACACAAGAGACTTCTTGTATCTTAATTGCAGGGTTGCTTGAGAGGGATATCTTTGACCTCTACCTCCCTGAGTTCGATATACCTTGGGTGATTCACTTAAGGGAAACTTGCTGCTGTTCTACAAACCTCTGCTCTTGGAGACCCAACACTGTCTACGAGAATAGAAGCGTGCGTAGTCATCAAGCTATTTTCTGGCGCCGTTGCCGGGGAGGTAAGTGTTGGAAGGTATCTCCTTTAGATCCTACAGTTATTACCTTTTGTCTCTTGTTTTTATTTTCACTACTTAGGCCTAATGGAAAACAACAAAAAAATTAGAGAGCTCTATGAAATTTATCTTGAGTTAGGACATGATGTGTTTGAAGAGAAAATTAAAAAACCTATGTAAGTTTGTTTGCATAATAGTGGTAGTAATGTTGTTAGTATAAATTCTTTGAACACCATTATTGCTAATGCTATGGAAAAGTCTAAGCTTGGGGAAGCCATTGTTGATGAATGTGTTATTTTTAGTCCCCAAAGCTTTGAGGAGAAAATTTTCTTTGATGATACTTTGCCTCCAATATATGATAATTATAATCATTGTGATATTTTCAGTCCACCTACTATTGAGGATATGTTTTATGTTGATTATGATATGCCTCCTATATATGACGTTTACAATGATGAATATGATATTTTCAGTCCATCTACTATTGAGGATAAAATTAATTATGATTATTCTATGCCTCCAATTTATGATGATTACAATGATGGATGTGATAGTTTTACTCCCACTATTACTAATAAAATTGATTATGCTTATGTGGAGAGTAATGATATTATTATGCTTATGGATCATGATAAGAATGCTTTAGGTGATAGCTATATTGTTGAGTTTATTTATGATGCTGCTGAAAATTATTTTGACAGAGAAAAGTATGGTTATAGAGATCTTCATGTTACTAGATTTCTTCTCTTTATGATGAATGTTTTGAGCTTTCTCTTGATTTGCTTTTATTTGCTGGGTACTTTAAAACCTACTGGTCCTTATGAGAGAAGGAGACATGACTTCATACATCACAATAATATTAAGTCTCCTCTATTTATGTTGAATTTTTTGAAATTGCACTTGTTTTGCGTTCCTATGCTAGTCACTTTGTGCTTTATTAATTTATTTTCTTACAAGATTCCTTTGCATAGGAAGTGCGTTAGATTTAAATATGTTTTATATATGCTTCTTGATGCTCTGTTTTATGTTTCAACTCTCATTTTTATGAGAGCATCATAAAAATCACTATGCCTATCTTAATGGCTATAAAGAAAGAGCTTATGAGAGACAACCCAATATTTTATTTCTGTTATTTTTCTTTTATTTGACTCAAGGAGCTTGTTTACTTTTGTAACAACTCATTTGTATCTTTATTGTATCGCATTGTTGTGTCAAGTAAAGCCTCTAGTAGGAAGTTGATGCTAGATTTGGATTTCTGCACAGGAACAGTTTTCTGCTGTCCACCGTTTAATTCGTAAGAATTCACAAAAAAATCAAAATGACCTGAGATTTTTTGTGTGTGATCCTAAAAAATGTACGCAACTTTCATTAGTTTTGATTTTTCTTATTTCAGCAAGGTAAGTGCCTCGAAAAAATTCGTCTTTACGGACTGTTCTGTTTTTGACAGATTCTGCCATTTATTTCGCAATGCCTCTTTTGCTGTTTTTGAATGGATCTTTTTGTTCCAGAAAGTATCAGTGGCTGTAGCTAATGTCCAGTAGCATTGGTAATGATTGTGTCCATGCAGAATATGAGAATTTTTTATTATGCACTAACCCTCTAATAAAGTTTACTTTGAGTTTGGTGTGGAGGAAGTTTTCAAGGATCAAGATAGAGGATGATATGATGTGATCAAGAAGATGAAAAAGCCGAAGCTTGGGGATGCCCCCGTGGGTCACCCAAGCATATTTCAAGAAGACTCAAGCGTCAAAGCTTGGGGATGCCCAAGGCATCCCCTTTTCATGAACAAACTATCAGGTCATCTCTAGTGAAACTATATTTTAATTCCGTCACATCTTATGTGCTTTACTTGAAGCATTAGTTTGCTTTTATTTTTTATTTGTTATTTTCATTTTCTGAATAAAATGGATCCTAGCATTCCTTTGTGGGAGAGAGACACGCTCCGCTTTTTCTTATGAATACTCCTATTCTTCACTTATATTTGTTAAGTATTCTTCTATGTTACTTCAATACTTTCAGCTCTTGTTTTTCATGCATCTCTTGTTTAGAGCTGTTAGTTCTCTTATGTTATACTCTCTTATCTCATTGATAAATACTCGTAAAGTTTATGTTTAAATAAGTTGATTGGTGTTTGGTTAGAAAAAGAAAATGCTACATGTTGTAGATGGTATAATGAAAGATATACATGCTCTTATGGATTGTTATGTTGTATGTTGTGGTGCTTGGCAATTGTTTTGAGCTCTCAAGTAGATCATGTTTAAGCTTTTACATCATGTAGTTAAAACCTATTAGTGAAGAACTACCGTAGAGCTTGTTGAAATTTGGTTTGCATGTTTGGTATTTCTAAGGTCTAGATATTTTCTAGTAAAGGTGTTTGAACAACAAGTAAGACAACGTAGAGTTTTATAATACTTGCAATATGTTTTTATATACGCCTTGTTGTCATAGTTTATACTTGTGTTTGCTTCAAATAACCTGGCTAGCTAAAGCCTTGTACTGAGAGGGAATGCTTCTCGTGCATCCAAAACCATGAGCCAAAACCCATGCCATTTGTGTCCACCATACCTACCTAGTACATGGTATTTCCTGCCATTCCAAGCAAATACTTCGTGTGCTACCTTTTATTCAAAACTTATTATCCCTTATTTGTGTCAATGTTTATAAGCTTATGAGGAAGTATGTGGTGTTATCAACCTTGTCATTTGCTTTTAGACAGACTTTCACAACCGGACTAGTGGCATATACATCCGCTTATCCATTAACTTTGCAAAAAGAGCTGGCAAATGGGGTGCCCTGTCCCAATTAATTATAACTTTAACCGCTGCATTCTCTTCACATGGTTTTGCAAAAATTTATGCTTCAAAGTATTATTCAATATAGACACTCCTCCATGGTATGTGATTGTTGGAAGGCACCCGAGGATTCGGTTAGCCATGGATTGTGTATGCAATGGTGGGGAGGAGTGTCAAACCAGTTTATAAAAATATACATTTGTAAACAAAAGAGATAAGAGGGATGATCTGCCCTTGGGTAGAAATAACGTCCTTCATGTGAGCCGCTCTTAGAAAGTCTGGTTGACAAGGGGGGTAGAGTGCCCATTACCATTCGTTGACAATGACAAACACCACTCAAAAACTTACTTTTATGCTCTCTATGTGATTTCAAAATCCTATAAAAACTAAAAAGCCCTAGCACATGCTTGTATCCCTGCTTCCCTCTGCGAAGGGCCTATCTTTTACTTTATGTTGAGTCAGTTTACCCACTTCTTTCTATCTTAGAAGTAAACACTTGTGTCAACTGTGTGCAACAACTCTTATATGCTTACTTATTGCACTTCTTATATTTCTCTGTATTGACAACTATCTTTATGATATACATGTTACAAGTTGAAAGCCAATGCTGAAACTTATATCTTCCTTTGTGTTGCTTCAATGCTCTTTTACTTACAAACTCTTGCTTTATGAGTTAACTCTTATGCAAATCTTTTTGATGCTTGTTTGAAAGTACTATCCGTGAAGAGTTTTTACTTATATGATGTAGTTGTTTACTCATTGTTTATTTGTTAGCAAACTATATATCATTGCCTTGAGTCACTTCATTCATAACATGAGCCTTACAATATTATATGATCAAGATTGTGTGAAAGCATGTCAATTCAGAAATTACTTGTTGTTATCGTTTTACCTACTCGGTACGAGTAGAACTAAGCTTGGGGATGCTTGATACGTCTCCAACGTATCTATAATTTCTTATGTTCCATGCTTATATTATACCCATTGCTACATGTTTTATATACACTTTATATGGTTTTTATGCATTTTCTGGAACTAACCTATTAACAAGATGCCACAGTGTCAGTTTCCTGTTTTCTGCTGTTTTTGGTTTCAGAAAAGCTGTTAAGAAAATATTCTCGGAATTGGACGAATCAAAAGCCAAAGTCCCTATTTTTCTCGGGAGCTTCCAGAACACCGAAAAGGAGACGGAGAGGGGCCACGAGGCAGCCACACCATGTGGTGGCGCAGCTCCCTTCCTGGCCGCGCGGTCACGTGGTGTGGGCGCCTCGGGCGCCCACCGACATCGCCCTTTCGTCTACATATACCCCCCGACAAAATAACCCTAGCCCCCGAGCAATTTTCCACGAAAAAGGTCCGTAGCACCGCCGCCATCGAAGACAAGTTTCGGGGGACAGAAGTCTCTGTTCCGGCACCCTGCCGGGACGGGGAATTGCCCCCAGAGCCATCTCCATCGACTCCACCGCCATCTCCATCGCCGTTGCTGGCTCCCACGATGAGGAGTGAGTAGTTCTCCCCCGAGGCTGCGGGCTCTACTGGTAGCTATGTGGTTTATCTCTCTCTCACATGGTGTGATCTTTATGTGATCATGAGCTTTCTAATCTAGTTGAGTATGTGATGTTACTCTTTATCTATTATGCATTCTAGAGGTTAGTTTAATATGAACTCCGGGGTTATTCACGGTTGTGAAGGTGACAGTGTGCGCACCGTGTGTGATTCCTTTATGACGCTGTGGTGTTAGTTTACTCTGACTTTGGGGGTGCTCTTGTAACCCTACGCAGTGAATGGTGTTTATCATCCAACAAGAGAGTGTTTGAGAGTAGTATTTATTATTCAGCTTTGATGTCATTGTTGAGAGTGTCACTAGTGAAAGTATGATCACTAGGCCTTGTTTCTAAGCATTGAAACACCGTTTACAACAAGTTCTGCTACATGTTTGCTTGCTGCCATCTTTATTTCAGATTGCAGTTATCACTTATAATCATCCATATTACTTGTATTTCACTATCTCTTCGCCGAACTAGTGCACCTATACATCTGACAAGTGTATTGGATGTGTTGGGGACACAGTAGACTTCTTGTATCTTAATTGTAGGGTTGCTTGAGAGGGTTATCTTTGACCTCTACCTCCCTGAGTTCGATATACCTTGGGTGATTCACTTAAGGGAAACTTGCCGCTGTTCTACAAATCTCTGCTCTTGGAGGCCCAACACTGTCTACGAGAATAGAAGCGTGCGTAGACATCAGCAACCTGTTGAGAGGTCCAGCTTGTTTCTCGACGATGGTGCCGCCGAGACCTACCTCATCTATTGGGCCCCCAACAACTCTGACAACTCCGAGTCTGAGGATCATGCTTCATGCCTAAGGTTATCACTACCCTAGATGGCTAACTAGCTAGATAAGTTACGAATACTTAAGTTAACTAGATGAACAATAAGAACTTTGTTGAGCGACACTCATATATGTTTGTGGTGTAGGGCATCTACTTCCAGTGTTATTTCTATTTATGTTTCTATCTCAGTGTATTTTGTTGGTAACCGTAGTCTATTAAATTCAATAGCAACAACTTTTTTTTGAAAGAAAATCACTGCCGTGGCCTCCCTCGCCGGTAATACCAAAATGCATGGCCTCACACATGCCGATGATCGCAAAGTTTGATCAGTGTGGTCTTACACACGCCTGTAATCGCAAATAGCACCGGTGTGAGGTTAACGACGTTCGCGTTTCCCGTCGGTGATGTCAAAATCGTCACACCGGTGATTAACTGTTTCGTGGGAATGTCATCCACAGCAGTAGAGGTTCAATATTGGACGGTGAACCTGTGCTGAACTAGATCTGACGGATGTGTGTGAATTCTCAGAGGGGTGATGCGTCGGAACCCCCGATGATTGACACTCGCTCTGTTGGATCCAGAAGGCTGGACACGAGGAGTCGACAACGTTCTCTCGGCTAGGATGTAATCTTCCAGATGCTTCATGAACATCGTCATCAACACCTCTCCCGTTTCAACAGCGTCGACAACGATTGAAGTTAGATCATTGACATTTTTTTTTACTTATATCTTCATAGTAGATCTTACACTGTTACGTAGCATACTAGATGGAAACTTTTAATTTATGTACATGCAACCCAATACTTTAGATAATATAGATGCTTCCAAAGGTGCGTGTATTTTACTAGCGTGTTTTTCGGTGTATTATGTCGGATGCAATGACACAGAAGTACCGCCATATAAAGGAAATTGGCTGTTGCGGTGTGTGCTTGGCCATGAATGGAGACCTGTGGCAAGCTCTCTTAACACGCCCACATAAAAAAACTGAAATTCTTACAATTCAACATACCTAAATTACACCAGAGACTTGGGTAAAGGACATTCTCATGGATGAGGTGTTTTATTGCAAAGAACGAGGTTGGATTATCACTATTATGTATTCTATCTAGTCCTCTCGTAACCGGTTGACTCATGACCATTATGCATATGTTGAGTTCATGTTCTCAAATGGGTGTATGAAATGTTGGTCCTTCTGAAAGAGTTATTATAGCAAGCTAGATGTTTGTCAGTTTTGGAGGCCACTTGACCCTGGATTTTTTTCGATCAAAGGATTTTATTACTTAAAAAGTTATAAGCATTACATCCGACCTCTGCATATCTAAGTTGTACACAACCCCACAAGTTCACAAGTCTCAAGAACAGAATTAAAAAAAGGCGAATCACATATCATAAAACGAATGAGAAATTGTAAAAACGTCTAAGGTGGTGGAGGCCCAATTCTCAAATTATGTTGCCATCCACGTTGGGAGAAAAAAGCCCTCACCGAATCCTCCAACCGTCTAGACACCTCCATGAACAGGTCGTGGTGTCGTGGTGCTCCACACGATGTAGAGGCCATGAACGGAGCGTAGTTGTGCATCGGTAGATGACCTAAATAGAGAGAAATTTTATCATTAAAAATCTTGTCATTTCTACACAATCATAGTAATCAAATAACGGTAATCGCTCCCATCCTGATTAGTAACTTAAACCTAGTATACACTCCTTTTAGCCAGCTGCCAAGGATATTTGCAACACTACATGGTGGGTACAAGTTGAGGCTATATGGATTGTTGACCATATAGATCTAACAAACCTACATTGAAATAAAAGGTGTTTTGTACTCTCTTCATGATGACAGAAGACACACTTCTTACTTCCTGCCAATTCCGCTTTGCAAGGTTATCCCTTGTAAGTATTACTCATCATCAAAGATACCACGCAAACATCTTAGTTTTCAGCGAGATCTTCATCTTCCTAATTTCTTCTTCTTATTATTAACTGAAACATCAGGTTGGATTAGCCCTTTGTACATGGAATCCACTAAGAATTTGCCATTCTCCTTTAGAGTCCATCAAAACTTATCAGGTCCTTGTGTCAAGTGAACTGAAGCTAGTCGATATAAAAATATATTTCAAGATGCTTGTCTAAGACCAAATAAACTTCTCCTGAACGACACATTTGGTGGGGCTGTTTCCATCATCACCGCGAATGTATCGCTTTTGTGCTGCACAATGTTGTACAAGGCCGGAAATTATTCTCGAAGCGTGGTATTACCTAACCGTTTATACTCTGAGAATCTAATTTCAGATCCATCCTTGATAGAGAAAGAACCATATGGAAAGAATAATTTCTTTGTGGCCATAAGGCCAACCCAGAAGTGGAAGTCACCCGGTTTCCAGTAAACTTGGGACAGGGCCTGTGAGCCCACGTATTTCTTTCTAAGCAGGGTTTGCCAAACCCCTTCTTCAGTCAGAAGTTTGAAGATCCACTTGCCAAGGAGGCCCATGTTCTTGACCTCTAGGTCATGAATACCAAAGCCTCCTTGGTATTTTGGTCAGCAAACCACACTCCACTTAGCCAATCGGTACTTTCTCTTATCACTACCCCTTGGTCAAAAGACCGAAAATAATCAAGTCTTTTCAAGAATCCTTTTGAAAGTTGTAAAACTGATATCATATACAGTATCATATCACTTAGTACAAAATTAATGAGTGCCAGATAGAAATTTGCCCTTCCATCGGTTTAGTCTAGGTTGTAGTCTCTCCTCCACTAGTTTCCATTCGGCATTTGGTCGTCTCCGATAATGAACCGGAATACCCAAATACTTTCTTGGGAACTTGGCCCTGGTTGCAGCCAAAGAGCTCAGAATGCAGGGAGACGTCATCTTGGGCCTTGACAAAACAAAACAATTCACTTTTATGAGAATTTAACTGGATACCCGACAAATTCTCACGCTGAAAGAATTAACTTCAGGTTCTTAGCTTTTTTTTATGTCATGTTCCATAATTCCTATGGATTGAATTCCTATGCCCCAATTCCGTAGGAATTTCAAGATCCACTCTAACCTCTTTTTTACACTCATTCGTGTAGGATCGAGACACCTCTACTGTGTTTTTCCTGTGTTCTATCCAAATGACCATTACTGCAGTTTTACTCTGTTTTGCACCTGAAATCCTGTGATCCAAAGAAGCCCCGTAACCGTTGGATCGATGATGACATTCCCCCTCTCTCAACTTCTCAAATTTGATTTTGTCTGTTTATCTACAGCTAAAAGAACACGAGGTTGCTAATCAAGTAAGCATCGAACATATGTTAACATGTTCACACGTACTGTGAACGAAATGGTGGAGCACAGGATTGTCCGGTGGATTAGGCTTTCGTTCCGAAGCGTAATAATTTACTGTACAAAAATCTAATTAAAGGGTGGTTAATTTCAGTCAGAGCAGGAGGTTGCCGATGGCGAGTCCAACGCCGGCAATGCCGACGCACACCGCGAGGGCGACCCACCACGCGACGGCCACCCCGTGCCGTCCGTAATCGTCGTCTCCGGGATCCGCGCCGGCGGGTCCTCGTCCTGCTCTGAGCACGGAGTTCTCGGCCTCGAGCATCATCACCCACCGGCGGTGCGCCGACAGCGCGACCGAGTCGCGCACGAGCAGCGCGGCGAGACCCCCGTTTCTGGCGCCAGCCGCGGCCAGCTTCTGCTCCGCCTCCCGCGCCCGCGACTGAGACAGCCGCAGCGCCCGCAGCAGGCTGTCGTTGCCACCGCCGTCGCCGTCGCCCTTCTGATCGTCTGTCCCCTCCGCGCTCTCCAGCCTTTCGAGCGCCGAAAAGATGAAGCCACGCACGGCGTGTGAGCAAGCAATGCGCTTCCGCGAGAGAGGGAGAAACTAAAGAAGACGGGTGTCTTATCGCACCTCTGCAGAGTTGGGAACGGGCCGACGAAGAGCTTGGCCGGAGGGGGCAGGTCGCAGTTCTGGAGCAGATCGGCGGACAAGGGCCGACCTCGCCGCCTCTTGTGATGCAGATCGGCGGCGCCCGGCGCGGCCATCAGCAGCATCCCCCGCTCGTACGTCTGCTGCCGCTCCAGAACGCCGCCGGACGCGCCTCTGTTGGTCGATCCCGCCGCCAGCGCCAGCGCGCCGCTTCTCGTTGGCCGTGTGCAAGCAACGCCCTCCAACTGAAGCAAGCGCGGTGGTGCGGTTGCGTCTCAGCGTCTGGTGGGGCGCGGGGGGTTGGTGCAGGAGTGGAGACGAGGGAGAGGATCGGTTGCTTGAAGCCTTGAATCGTGGGCGGAAAGAATCGGAGAGGCTTCCGCACGGAAGGAACCGCGGGGTAGGAGGAGGTTGCCGCCACCGGTTCCGCGTGAGGTTACCCGGCTTGGCGCGGAAGAACCGGCAAGGTCGCGACGAGGAGCCGAGAGAGACGAAGGAGTGAGTGAGCGAACGTGTCGCGTTTCCTTCTGTAACCTGACGTGCTTTCGGCCCACACCGTTCAGGCAAAAGACAAGGCAGCGCAGTTCCAAAAGAAAAGAAAAAAGACAAGGCAGCGCCACTGGTGTCGTCTCGTCGGTTCCCGGTTCCCGATGGTCTGTGCATCTTTGCGTATCGTTTTACAAAACACCCCTCTATCTTTGCTTCCCCGTCGAGCAAAGCATCGTGCTTTGCAAGGGCTGGCCAAGGTATTTTCCAACATAACTTATCTGAAAGTGCGCGACGCACAGGTGAGTACGGGATCACGGTGACAAGTTGCTAGTATTGAGTATTGACAAATGACAGGTGAACGCGACGGAGGAATCCTCCTTCAGAACGGCAACAAAGTTAAACAATCGATTAGCCAAAGACTTTGTTCGAAACGTATCCATTCCGTGCACGCTTCTGCACGCTCATTCTTCCCCCTGTCATGCGTTTTGTCGCTCCAACGTTGGATGCCACGAGACGCGAATAGCAGCGCCACGCCTTACAACAGATATGCTTTGAGCAGAGAAACGGTTCTTGTCAAAAAAATAAAAATGAGGGAAAGGTGAACAGAGTAGTACTGAGGGTTCATATATCCTTAGATTGCATGTCGGGTTAACCAAGCATATCAGCATCACAATTATGATCAGCACAGTTGCCAGCTTCTTAAAAATAATCAGTACTGATTTGTCAACTCAAACAGACAGATGTGGATGGAAGACCACCCAGTTTTCATTCTTAAAGAAAGAAGCTGATATCAAAGACCTTTCTCAAACGTAAGACGAGAATAATAATAGTAGTAGCTAGTACAGTCAGTATGTTTAGACAAGTTTTATCTACAGGCTCAGAGCTCAACAAGCAGGTTCAAGTTGTACCAACTCATGTACCATATAATCGACCTGGTTGCAATTTAAAGTGCGGATGTCACAGCAACTTAGGGGGTGGTAACTGAGGAAGTGCTCATTTTTATCCATTAAAAAACCGCCAACAAGTGCTCCAGGTCAAAAACATATTCCATTACCAAAGGACAATAAATATAATCCAATCCGTCAGCAGGTTGCGCTCAAATTCATTATATTCTACAATTAATTAACTCAGATGTCGACAGCTCACATACTTTCTGCAGTCCTAGCATCAAGCTAACCTCCAAATGTCATCCGGATCAAGTGGAGAACTTACAAAACGCTGCATTTGAAGACTCAAGAGTCGCTTAGTAACCCTGTGAAAGAAGAAATGTCTATGAGCAGGAGGCATGTAGAAATTATAGTGTTTTAATTAAATTAAAATGAACAGACGTGTTATAGCATTGGCAAATAGAAGAAAGGATGCCATTTAATTTCTCACAGGATACATATAGTTTCCTACTTCAGTAACTAAATGTGTACAAAAAACGGCTGTGTGTATCTTTGTTATGCAGAGGCCGGGTGTAATGCTTAAAACTCTTTAAGTGATAAAAAGCTCCCTTTATAAAGCAAAGCATCCTCACCCCCGCGTCGCCCGCGCCTGGCGACACGGGGGAAACCCTAGCCGCCGCCGCCGCCGCCGTCGGGCCCCCACCGCCGTCCACCGCCCTGTCCCCGCCGGAGGATGCGACGGCAAAGCCGGCCGAGTCCAAGGATGGTGGCGGCGGGGCCATTTTCTCCTTTTTTCTTCGGCTCGGGACCCTCTACGCAGGCGCGGCGTGGATGGCGAGCACGGCATCTGGCCGGCGCGGCTCTTGCCGGCGCGAGGCGTCCAGGCACAGAGCAGGCGCGGGAGGGTGGTTGGGCGCTGGAGCTGCGGGCGGTGCGGGAGCAGACTGGGCGCAGGTCGGGCCGGATCTGGACCCTGCGGGCCGGTTTGGGCTTCGTCGCGCAGGCGCGGTGGCGCCCGTCCCAGCGGCGCCGGAGGATCGCAGGCGCGCTGGCGGCGCTGTGGAGGCGGTCTGCTGCCCCCTGGAGGTGGTGCGGGTTGGAGTGCGTTCGGGGGCTCTCCCGAGGGCATGGTGGCCGGTGCAGCGTGGAGGGGTGCAGTGCGGTGGAGCTAGGCGATCGAACACGGTGTCTCCATGCCATCCTTGATACTCTCCGACCTTTGCGGGTGGGTCGAAATCCGGGCGAAAGCCTTGCGCCGACTCCGGTCGGGCCGACGATGGCGACGCCTTTCGGGCGCCGTTTCCTTCTTGTTTGCATCGTCGTGGATCTTTGATACCCTTACCGACGAGTGTGGTCCGGTGATCTCCGGGTGAAAGCCCAAGCTCCGTCGGGAGCGGGCAACGGTGACGGACGCGTCACTACCTCGTTGGAGGCATTGTCTTGGAGTCATTGGTCATCTCGGTGCGATGGATTCGCGGTGGATGCGCGGGGCGGCTCCGTGGTCGAGGGAGGCGGGTTTCCGGGGCAGCGGCCCCGGACGGTGGTCGACGTCGAGGCGGCGGCCTCGAGCTCCCACGCTACGACGGTCCTATGAGGTGGAGCCGTTGTCTAGCGGGGGTCTGGGTGGCGACCTGGATGAAGACTGCGTGGGCAGAGGGTTCGTCGACCTGACTGGATCACCTTCGGGCAATGCGAAGGTGGATCTGGTTGCTATACCGGGGCGGCGGCCCCGGAACTTGGTGGCTTTGGTGGCAGCCTGGATAGAGACTGCGTGGGCAGGGGGTTCGTCGACCATGACTGGATCGCTTCCGGGCAATGCGGAGATCGATCTGGTTGCTACGCCGGAGCGGCGGCTCCGGAGCGAGTGGTGTGTGTTTGTGGCGTTTGTCCGGCTTGTGTCGTGTGGGCGACGGGTCGCTTCGTCTGTGTGTTCTTTTGTACAGCTTGTATGGTTTTTGGACCCGGTTTTCCTTATAAACTGGGTCATTTCTTTCTATCTAATCGAGCGGTGGTACGACCACCTTGTCCTAAAAAATAAAGCTCCCTTTATCGAAAAAAAATGTGTACAAAAAACAGATCAAGGGATCGAGATAGAGCTCTTACTGTAAAGAAGTATTATAGTCCTTCAGATGAACTCATTAAACTTCTTTCCGTTGTTCTCAGACCAATCCATTCTTAGCTATCACTCTCCTCAGATGATTCTACCTCCAAATTTTCTTCCTCTGAAGCAGAAGATTTGTTCTTTTTGGCACTGGCGGCATCTTCTTTGAACACCACGTTAATGGCTCGTCCCAGCAATTCCTACAATAAGATTAATAGGTCAGATATTACACCATAAATGGATGGCCCTTTGGCCTAGTGGTGATAGCGAGGTCGTTCGTTTACACCCACTCAGCTGCAGTTCTCAAGATTGACCAGGTTTATCGTGTTTATTTGGAGTACATACGAACATGAGCTTTCAGTGGGGCAATGTGTGGAGACATTAAGTGTAAAGATGGGCCTCCAATTTGTGCATGTGTGTTGTTTGAGCATTTTCCTTGCACTAGCATACTTGCATGCGCTCGAATTATAGCAGCACATCCTTATAATGTTGTAGGCACAACATGTCAGACTATTTACCTGGCCATTGAAGGTAGAAATAGCAGCCTCTGCCTCCTCTTTCGACGAAAAGGAAACAAATGCATAACCGGCAGATCGCCTTGGTGTGGTAGTTTGGAAGATAACTTCAACTGATTGGACACCTGGGGTTGAGGCAAATAACTCCCGGAGATGACGGGATCTCACTCTCCACGTTAAATTTCCCACGAATACAACATTTTTTTCCACGGGAGCTGATGGCACAATAGGTTTCTTCTTTTTTGGTTTTGCAAAGTCCACCTTAATTGTTCTGTCATTCAAGGTCTAGAAAACAAATAGAGATATACAAAGATCAATAGTTAGGTATTCTAGGAAAAGGACAATCATGATGATTTGAGCAGGTTATCTTTGAAAACAAGAAAGACAATGTTTCGGTACCAAGCTTGCACTTACAGACATATTGAGATTGTTGATTGCTAAAAGAGCCTCCTCTTCTGAACCCATGGTTACAAATGCCAATCCTCTGTTCTTTTTGGAACTGTACATTGAAAGCTACAAAATCACCCAACAAAAGCAATCACTAACAAAGTCCTTGCCTACATTCTTTCACAAATAATTAAATCCATTTTGAAATTCATGTAATGTCAAACTCAACATTTCAAATAGGAAATATGGAATAAGAAATGTGTATACCAATTTGCGTCAAATAAATTCAATGCTATCTAAATGCTAGACAAATCTTCATACTTTGTTCAAGGAAAGAATACAGAAAATAGATGTCATGCAGGATGCAATGTCTTTCCTATGGAAGGGGTATGCATATACAATTAGAGATACAACTTGAATCAGTGTTGGAAGACCTGTGATATCCAGAATGCTTTGTGGTCATGCTCGAAACCAAAATCATGTAGTCCAACTCAAGCTTACTTTAAGATTCGATGCTCGGGACTGGTTATACAATTTTTAAGATTCAATATCTTTCCTCTTTATATACAGTCCCAGACTAATGGGGCTGGATATGTGAAATGCTAGTCTCCTATATAACTCATGCTATATATTCCCTTTTCTATGGTATAGCAATGGTAATAAAGGGTTCAGTAACTGTACACCACTACACTGTGTTTTTGGTCAAAACATTCTAAAGCAGGGAGCAGGGGCAGGCTGGTGATGGCAATACAGCTGAACCATACTAACAACGTCTTAGTAACTATAGATTATTGCTACTTTGATATGGAAATATCTCAATTTGTGTAAATTCATTATCCCGCCGGATTACAGCTGCTGACCATACAGGATGCAATGTCTGTTCTTATGGAAGGGGTATAGCATTAGAGATACAGCTTGAATCATCGTTGGAAGAACTGTCATATCCAGAATGCTTTGTGGTTATGCACGAAACCAAAATTATGGACCAAATCAAGCTTACTTTCAGATTCAATGCCTAGGACTGGTCATACCAATTGTTAAGATTCAATATATTTCCTCTTTAGATACAGGTTATACCAGAATAATGGGGCTGGATATGTGAAATGCTAGTCTCATATATTATCTGTGCTATATATTTCCTTTTCTATGCTACAGCTATGGTAAAAGGGGTTCAGTAACTTTACACCACTACACTGTGTTTTTGATTCAGTTCATTCTCCCCAAGCAGGCTGGTAATGGCAATATAGCTGAACCATTCCGACAAGTATTAGTAAGTAGTAGCTATACACTATTGCTACTTGATATGGAAATTTCTCAATTCATTTAAATTCACTATCCCGCCGGATTACAGCGGCGGTTTCTTTCCCTTGAAGCGACTAAGGCAACGGAAAGGAACGGTTACCTCCACGTCGACGACGGTGCCTTGCTTCTCGAAGAGCGCGCGCATGTCGTCGGGCGTGAAGTCCCAAGGGATGTTCATCGCGATGAGCCGCGTCTTCGGACCCGCTGCCTCCTCATCCTCCGCCTCTGTCTCCGTAGGCGCCGGCGCCGGGGCGACCGAGGCGCTAGCAGCACAGAGAGCGAACGACGCGCGGTGGCCGGAGGAGCGGGCGGAGTTGGAGACAGCAAAGGAGACGTGGCCGTAGCGGGGTGGAGCGGAGTGCTCGGGGTAGCGGAGCGGCGGCTGGCAAGCGGGGAGGAGGAGGCGAACAAGGGGGAGAGCCATTGCTGGGAGGCAGGCTGAACAGAAGGCAACGCCGAAATATCCAAACCGTGGGCTGGGCTCGCTGGGGTTTATCCTCGACCGCAAAATATCCCCCTTCCCAAGCGAGGCAAAAACGCTCACGGCCGGTGTCTTGCCAAGTGGCCGTCCTGTAAGCCAGATTAAACAGGTTTGAACTAACTAATTTGCACAATTCATTGAGCACTTAATTGAAATCGCTAAGACTGGGGTACAAGCGTAACAGGTGTATTACTGAATCATCATACCAATAATATAATCCATTCAGTTCATTCTCTTTTTTTCACTGGGGAAACAATCTACAAGTTTTTTACATTACAAATTATTTCAACAACCAAGTTCCACATTCCAAATGATCCGAGTACTAAATTTTAAGCTCCAATGTTCCCAATGCTATTGCTGTACATCACCTTTGAGCACCCAGCACACCATCAACATGCCTTACAACCTTACTAATATAATCTTGGCATAATTCATCCAGAACCGCACAAATATGTACAAACCCTTAAATGACAGCATACTCGTCCATATAGCATATACAATGGGGAACCTATTCCCCTCAACATGACTGGTGATCGTATATGTGCAATTGTGCTACAACAGCGTCTTATAATTGTTCTAGTTCCTTTTCAAGATCTTCGATAACAGGCTCTACTTCAGCGTCAATCTTGTCGCTGAAGTTGTCAACCTGCATAAGTGAAATGCCCATAATGAGTTAATAGTTCATACTTGGTTATCTTTCACATTATTTCGCAGCTAATATCAGTTTTTAATGACTGGATGCTGTTCATGAGACATAGAGGAACGAGACAAGGCAATGAGCAGTAAGGTCTAGTAACCAAGGGAGCCTGACTGAAAAACTCTGCAGCCTAGCTTTTTTGCTGCTTCTTTAGTTATTGTCTTTTTGTTTCTTGGTTTCTACTCTCTCTTTTTTTAATCCTTGTACTCTGTTCTCCTTCTACTATCAATGAAATAGCAGCGTTATCTGCAGTTTCGTCAAAAAAAAAAAGGTCTAGTAACTTTTCAACTCTGTGAGATAACTTACCTCTTGTTATTCGATGAAGTCTCGTGACATCAGAAGGCCACATACTAAACCTCTGTTAAGATGAATTCAACTTATTTCTAAATGCCTAAAATACTACATGGAGTAACAAGAAAAATAATGAAACCATCCCTGGTTCAAGGAACAACTAATGTGAGTAAAAAAATAGATCAGTCCAATGAGCGGAAATGGTCAATAATTGCAAAGCTATGGCATGAATGATCTATGATCTCCAAAAGAACGTTTCATAGATATATTCTCGATACTTGTGGCATGCTTGATCAAGACTCTTGCGAAGGTTACAGACTCTAAACAAATAAAATGTGAGTAAAATTTCTAGTTGACTGAAACTCCCTAGAAAGGTTACAGACTTAACACATAAAATGCCTTGTACTGTTTAGCATTAGCAATTGATCATATAACACAGCATGACGTTACTTTAACATTCGAAAATATACCAAGTAATGTTCAGCGTATGTGAAATACTATAAATTTAGAACTATGTAAAAGAATATGTGAGCAAACCTTTTTAACAATCGTTTCAACTTTCTCTGCATCCTTATCCACTATGTCAGCAACGTACTCAACCTCCTCCGCTACTTTCTGCAGATACCCAGCCGCTGGAAGTTGGTCGGCAACATTAGCAGCTAGTTTCTCCGTTACCTCAGCTATATGCTCCACAACCTCTATAGCAGTCTCCACATATCCCACGGCCTCCTCTGAGATGACAACCAGACTTAGGTTATAGATTATCCGAACACATTGCGCACTGAAGTTCTAACTACTTGGTAGCAATTGATATATGAATCCCACCAAAAGAAATTACTACTTGGTAGCATTTCATGAACTCCACAACACTTGTAATTCACACTAATTACTCTTGCATTATAACATGCATAAACCTTTTTCTTCTTTTGCAGACGAACAATGTATGAGTTTACACCTTTCAGGCGGTTTCAAGATAGACAATAGAACTTATCGAGCAGCACATAAGCAATTATATACCTTCAACATTCCGGACTCTGTTGTAGAACGGTACAACTGTATAAACCACACCTCCGAGGAGCCAACGCGTCCTGCGAGAACCAAATAGACTTCAGTCACAGTTCATAGGCACGCGTATACCTTACGTACACAACTTAACTAATTCCCTGATTCGCACCAGGTAGGAATCGCCGACGAAGAGCGGAGGCCGCCGCGGACGGCAGCAGCAGCGGCCAAATCCGCGGGGACGATATCAGATTTCCCAAGGAAGACCCATCTGCCCAGAACATGAACTATATGAACAAATCCAGGCGCTAATTTGCTAAGAACAAACCTAGGTAGTACAGCAAATCAGCAACTACATGGGACAGACAGAAGCGCTTACCCCGCGTCGATCTCACCCAGATCACCACCATCCTCCGCAAGCTTATTTCCCCTTCTGTGTCCAAAGCATTAAAGAAAATCACAACGAACCCCTCAAATTCCAGCTCTCCATCTCTCTTCGGACTTAAATCTGTACGGGAAAAACAAACGAGCAAAGATACCACTTGCCTCGAGCCTTCTTGGGCGGTCGGGACGGGATCGATCGGCTGCATGGTGAGAGTCGCCATGGATGGGTTGCGGGCGAGACGAATGGGTTCGAATTTGGGAGGAGAAAATCTGTCAGATTAAGACCAGAACAGCACGACTCCTGAGAAGAGGACTCTGTACTGTATCTGTATATGACTGTACGCTAAAGGTGCCGTGCTTGACTTCCATCAGATCTTGGCTGTGCAACCTTGATCTGACGGTTCAGTGCCCCTGGATGTGAGTTTCTTGCTGGGGGGAGAGGAAGTTTGTTTCCTCGTGCTACTCATTTACTCAAAGCATCTCTATCAGATCATTTAGGAAACCCATGTCTTAAATCCGTTCGTAAAAAAAATACAGTACAATGCAAGCGTGTATACACTCACTTTTGAGGTACTGGATTTGCAAATAGCTTTTCACACAACAAATAGGCTCTAAAAACACATGACGTATGTGGTGAGCACACATATTTAGACAAAAACAATAGGTTTACAAAAAATAGTGTCAACAAGTTTGCACCACCATCACTTGTAGGTAGTTGTGAATTAAACAACGCCACCAGCCGAAGCACCAACTTCACCACCACCGCTAGCTAAAAACACTGCCACCGCTAGCTAAAAACACTGCCACCGCTAGCTGAAGCACCACCATCACCAATAGGCACAGTTCTTTTGGGCTTCTAGAATGGCTTCCCGGAGAAGCCGCCCTACCCCCAACTTCCTGTAGAAGCCGACTCACAAATTTGGTTAGGCTTCCAAACTAATTTAGTACAAATTTGGTTAGGCTTCCAAACTAATTTAAACTAAATTAGTTTGGAAGCCTAACCAAATTTGTGAGGCGGCTTCTCCAGGAAGTTGGGGGTAGGGCGGCTTCTCCAGGAAAACGTTTTGGAAGCCCAAAAGAACTGGGCCTAAATCACCACCACTTGATTGTCTTCACCGTTACAAGATTTATGGTTCTTCTCATCTCCCACCACTCTTTTGCAATTTCAATTGGATCTATCATCGTCAACAGATTCTACTCGGCATTGATGTATGTTATGATCTTGTTCTCCTTGAAAAGAATTATTCGCTCCTCGAAGAGGTGGCCCTAGCGCTGCTAATCCTCCGAGATTTGGAGCCACATTGACTCCTTGTCTTATTATTTGTTCTTGACCATCTCCAATTTGTCTAGCAATCGTTGAGACACAAAAAAATTCTTTGAATTAATTTATCTCATCAATTTTCTCTCTCAAATTTTCTTGATCACATCATACCGCTCTAGAGTAATATTAAATGTAATTATTGATAATCCCTCTAATTGGCTTGCCAAAAGGTTTATATTAGTGAACGAGGAAGTATCATTGTTCGTAATTAATGTTTATTTTTTGTGATACACTTGCTATGGTTTTTAAATGAGATTTGTTTTTTAATAATACAAATTTTAAAAAGAAAATCGAACAATAGTACGCAAAAATCAAATATTTGACATATAGCACACCGTCGGCATGGGCCATGCCGAAAGCTTCGAGCTGAAAGTTGTTTGGTTCTTATTTTTTATTAAAACAAAATTTGTTTAACCGTGTCTCGGTTTGAGATGAAATATATATATAATGTATGCGTATTGACGAGTAGCTTCAATTGCTGTGATTGGTTTCGAGTTTGGTCACCTCTAACTTCTTAATTATGAATCGCAATTCGTATAATTATTCGATGAATTTGTTGACCGTTTCAAATTCCATTCACGAGTAGATGTATCTCACCCTTCTCCACAACATTTACATTATATTTATGTTTTCTCTCAAGTACATATTTTTTCTATAAATGCTACCGAAAACATAAATACGTTCGTTGAAACAAAAAAGTTACAACGTAAAATTTGTGTAGAATGGTGAGATACATATGCACATGAAAGGAAATTTCAACCGGTCAACTGAGTGCGACGAATTTGACAAAATTTGTCGAATAATTGTACGAATTGCGATTCAAAATTAAGAAGTTAGAGGCGACCAAACTTGAAACGGATCACAGGAATGAAACCTACTTGTCAATACGCATATATTTAATATATATTTCATCTCGAGCCGAGACTCGGTTAAGTAAATTTTGTTTTAATAAAAAAAATTAAAAAAATAGAATATGTCAAGGGTCTGTGCTACTTTCGGCTCTGCCAGTGCGGCATGGCTCATGCCAACGGCGCGCTATATGTCAATTTTTTTATTTTTGCGTACTATTTTTCAAATTTCTATTTAAAATTCGTATTATTAAATAAACTCTTTTTAATAAGAGATTCAGCAGAACTTCATTTGCACATGAGGAAATGTAAACACAGATAATTATGTAGTCTCGTCTCTAACACTAACTAATGTGTGGCACGATGGCTCCGTTTTTCTATTCATGGGTATAAAGCATGTCGGCAACAATGGGAGAATATTGTTGGCGGAACAATGAGTGTTGGACAGACTCAACATAAAGTTGTTATAGTCTTAAGTGTTCCGCCAAAGCATGAAGTAGGGTAACTTATTGGCCTAAGATTGGAAACATTCCAATGATCAAGTGAAAAAGTTGTCAAAAAACTTGTTCGCTTGTACTGCTACGGAGAAATAAAGTCTCGTGTTCCATCAAATTAGTTCGATGAATTATGGTTCTCCATGTTACCTCTAATAGACAATCAACTTGTCTCATGACGAGGCGTGAAGTTATGCATGCTACCGTCAGTTCTATGCACAATGACACTTACCGGAAACAAAACAACATGGGACGATTTGTGTATTTCAGAGTGTCATGTAGGTGTATCTACCAAGGGAGGGAGATATCGATAGTCGGACAAATGATGACGGTAAAAATGATTTGAAGCATGCGTACTCCGATGGAAACATAAGATCTCTATTCAGGCAATGTGAGCACGCAGCTGCGGCATGTCCTTACTGAAGGTGGTTGCTCGAAACTTGGTTTCGGAAGAAACCTTGAGATAACTATGGCTGGACTCGTCGTTATCGCCGCGTCTGCGATGATTTCGTTTTGAAGGTTTAGCATTGAATTGAGTACTTTTCGTTTGTTTATGGATTTCGAATAATGAAAAATTATCCCTCAATTCAAAGCTTATCTTCGAAAAAAATCGCCAGGGCATGTGGAAACTTTCTCGAAGGCCACATCTCGCCATTTGCTTTTGTACCACAAGACAGAAAGAGAGAGGATCTTTTCTCTGTTTTCCTTCTTCTCATGAAGAAGAAGAAGAAGATGCTCTCTTGTACCATGCTCTCTCCCCTCTACACCAAGAAGTCAAAACTAGTTTTCCTTTCGAGGTCACTATCCACGCTAGTGGACTCCGAACTCTGAACAGCAGCCAGCATGCAGTGGCCGGTGCACCCTTGTGACATTGGTCAAATCACGAGGTAAAATACATGGCGAGAGAGAACGAGAGACGGATCATCTCGCCGGGTCCATTGGATTATTGGGGAGGTCAATCATGCCTGGGCAGGAAAAGGTAAATTGTTCTTGTTGGGGAAAGGGGCTCTCTCCCCCAGAAATCCACAGAACCTTTTTCTTCTCCCTGACCTCATGATAGGATGAATGGGACGGCTAAAGCTGAGAATGGTTTGAAAACTGACCCATACCCCAATTGAACCCGAAAACATTGTACAGTCCAACCTCAACTAAACCCGTTCAGTATTTTCGTCAGCCCAACCAAAACCAAACCAATCGATCCTTCCACTCAAACCGAACTAAACCAAGTGCCCATGTGTGGGTTTAAAACCATTTACCAAAGTGGGTTGGAACCATTCACTCTAATATGTGCGCTCGTACTGGTGCCCTCACCAAGCAGCGTGGCCTTCCAGGTTCAGTCGGAGCTATCCAAAACTTAATTAGCCCAAATAGAAAACCAATTAGCAGATCAATTAACCTTATTGGAACGCAAAACGCCTGATGTGCTTGTCCTGCCGGCTGCCTTGAGTCCACCACGAGGCTTGCGGCAGCACGTCGGCCGTTCGCCGCCGCTGTCAGTCACGGCGCCGTTCGGTTACGAGAGATAGAAGCGGCGTCGTGTACGGCGAGGTCGCAGTCCACCATCAGGCCCTGCAGCTGACCGGAGCGCGCGTCCCCACGGGCGGCTGCGGCGGAGGACAAGTACTGGGCGGAGATCGAGAAGGGGCTGAGCGTAAGCCTGGACCTGGACTCGCTGAACCGGGATGCCGAGGCAGAGTTGGGCAGGGCGGAGCAGGCGTGGAAGAAGTTCGGCGCCGCCATCTGCTCCGGGCAGCCATGGAGTCTCAACCTTCTGCTAGCAACCTCCTCGGTTAGGGAGTCAAAGATCGCTGATGACCTGCGAGCGCCACCAGATGCAATCGTAGGGGAAGGGGCGGAGCAAACAGGTCTAAACGAGTCTGACGAACCGGGTATAAACTTTGAGTTAAACTGTTTGGCACCATTAGGACCCAAACTAAACAAGGCCGCACAGCTAACCAAACCCAACACACCCGGTTGCGGCAAAACCATTCTCACATTTAGGGACGGCACGTCTTTTCTCATTGTTTCCCCGGCCGGCTCTCGCCGTCGCCTCGCTCGCCGGCTAGCGTCCTGTGACGCCGATCGCTCGGTCTCGATCGTTTTGCATGCTGCATGTCGTGCATTCACGCCCATGCAGGCATGCTCGACTCATCTCTTTCAGCAAAAGCTCCCCATGTTCTTTCCATTGTCAACATTGCTTTTTAAACTCCTTTGTAATTAATCTTTAGGCCCCGTTTAAAAGACAGAAGTTAAAACGTACGAATAGTAAAAACGTAGGAATTAAGGTGTCATGTTTCCTGAATTCTTATAGTAACTAAAACCATAGTAAAACTTCAAAGTATCGTTTGGTTGTCACGCAAGAAAAATACTGGAATTATAGACATACCTCATGTTTTTTTTGCTCCAAATTTTTTATGGAATAGCTTATGCCATAGAAATTTCAAAGAAATGTTAGATTCCTATTTCTTTATTTCAAACGGTATACCATAGGAAAGTATCATGTACGCCATCTACGTTTTCAACCCCGCAAGGATTCCACAACTGCTTTGGTCGTTAATCTTTAGAATCCTTTATATACGACGCCATCGGGTTTTCAACCCCGCAAGGATTCCACCATCGTCTCGAATATGTGTATGGCCACCTCGAAAATGTGTCTGCTATGGCAGTGGTAGAGATTGACCAAAATCTTTGAGGGGGCAAAAACAGATTACCTTAGAGCTGAGGGGGCAAAAAGAGATTACCTAAGAGCTGAGGGGGGCAATCTGAAAATTTTGGTCATATGTATGATAAAAAATGCTAAATGCAAGTATTAGTATGGGAAAATCCTATAAGTTAAGGGGGGGGGGGGGGGGGTAGGGGAGGGGGGCATGGCCCACTTTGATCACAACTAAGCCCCGCCAACACCTTAAAACAACCGTCCATGTCTTTTTTGTGCCTTTTTGAACGGAAGTTAACCACCTAGAGGGGGGGGGGGGGGGGGAGGGGGTGAATAGGTGGTGACCAATTTTTATAACTTTTTCAGTTTTAGGCTTGCAAAAGTAAATTGTCTAGATGTGCTACTAGGTGAACCAAGGTGCTAGACAAAAGGAAACAATGCAATAAGGATAAACAAGTAACACAGTAGAGGAGAGTGGAACGAGACAACCAAGGGAACACGGAGACGGCGATTTTATCCCGAGTTCCACCACATGGGTGTGCGTCTCGTTGGAGGGGTGTGAGCAACCACAAAGGTCAGCTCAACGCCACAAAGGACTCACCCTATTCTCCGGTGAATTCGACCACCAAGGTCCGAATTCACCCTTCCACTAAGGACTCCTTTAAGGGCGGAGAAGGTCCCGTACAAATCCGTGAGGCACACACCCACAACTGAATCGGGGGCTCTCACCAAGACCACAAGAGGTCAAATCCACAAAGGATCCACAAAGGAACTAGAGAAACATGTATGAATCTAGCTAACCACAAAGGTAGGCCTAGATTCGAATCCCCTCAATAAATAGAGGGGGGAAATGAAATCCCTTCGGTGACGATGTAGATCGGGGGCTTCTCCTTCGGATCTCCAAATATCAATGGATTTGGTTGGCTGCGAAGATCCATGAGAAATGAGCTTCAGCAGCAATGGGGGCGTTTTGGATCTGAGAGCTAATCTGCTGGAGGTGGGTGGAGGGGTATTTATACCCCTCCCCGAATTCTGGCCGTTATGCAGCCGCCAGCTCGGAAATTTCCGAATTGAGTTCGGAAATTTCCGGACTGAAGACCGGAAATTTCCGGACTGGCCACCGGAAATTTCCGGGCTACGGAAATCTTCGCGAGGAGTTCCGACGGATCTTCGACTGAAGGCAGTACGAGTTCAGCTTCTGACTTGGCGATGAACTTGATCTTGCAGCTCGGAAATTTCTGGACTCCCATCGGAAATTTCCGGGCACCTGAAATTTCCGCCTGAAATTCCGACTGAGAGGCATTGAGAGGCAGTACCGCTTGACAATCTGGACTTGGTGAAAAATCTTCGGCGACTCGGAAATCTCCGGACACGGGCCGGAAATTTCCGGGCACCGGAAATTTCCTGAAGGATTTCCGACTGAAAAGTTCTTGAGTCCAGTACTGGCTATACTTCTTGACTTAGCGAAGAACTTGAGTAGGCCGGAAATTTCCGAATTGGGACCGGAAATTTCCGGACCCCGGAAATCTAGGAGCTGAAGGATGCAGTACTGATAATTACAGACACTTAAAAACATAGTGTGATCAACCACACTAGTACACCTGTTCTAAAACTTGCATAGATCATCACAAACATTAATCCCACCTTTTGTGTTGTCATTAGTCACCAAAAATGAGGAGCGCAAAGAATGCACTTTCAATCTCCCCCTTTTTGGTGATTGATGACAACACAAAAGGAGAACGGATTTGCAAAATATAGATGGGCTCCCCCTAAGTGTGTGCGTTATCTTAAGGATGTTTTTGAATACAAAATGCGCACAACTTAGGATCAACACCCCCCCTAGATTTTACAAACCACGCAAGCAAAGAAAATATAACCACATAAACCAAGTATAACATGCATAGTTTACCAAATTTAACTAGAGCTATTACAATAAGAGTTCAAGGGGTCCTCATGTCTCACAAACATGCAACGAAAGAAGTCCAAATAAGATAAGATAGGGAGCACTAAAACAAAGCAAGCGAGATGAAAGAAAGGAGTGCTCCCACCCATGCAAATCCCGTGAGTCCTATGAGATACTTCTCCCCCTTTGGCATCAAGATACCAAAAAGGGAAGAAGCGTCCACTAACGTCCCAAGACTCAAGAGTCGGAACTGTGCGCCTCATCGTACTCAAAATCATCCGCAGCTTCTGGGTCCACATCTTGATCCTCAGGCACATTGCTGTCCCATGTGAATCCCATTGTCTCCTGAGAATTCCACTTATCAAAGGGCACCAAGGGCTTCAGGGGTCTCTTGGGAGGAGGCATCTGCAAATGAGCTCGAATCTCTTCCTGATGCTTGAGAATGCGGTGGTTCTGTTGGTAGATGGCATAGTTTTCACCATGAAGGCAGCAGTTCATGTTCATCACCTTCTCCATGGCACGAACAAGACATGGGCGACTCTTCTTTTCAGCTTTCTTGATGTTGTGGCGCCGTGGTTGGCGAGTGGGGCCACCAAACACATCATCCTCATTGATCTCTTGAAGCGTAGCTTGCTTTCGCACCACATGAGCTTTCTTTTGAACAAGGTTGGCAGCTGTGTGGGCGATGCATCCAAGGGCACGATCCATATCGCTGCCATCTTCCTCAGAGAACCGATACTTGCGCTTGATGAGAAGCATCACATAAGGAGCATAGGAGGGAACTTTCCTCTCAAACACGGCTTGACTCATTTCTTGAAAGATAAAATCCATGATGTCAATCTTGTACTCCTCCTTGTCCAGATCATACTCTCCTACATAAGCTTCATGGGATTTGGCCATCAAGTTCACTAGACCCCCGGCAATGTTGTCAGCGTTGCCCGCGATGGGAGCAATGGTGCTGTGAAACATATGGCGTTCTTGTTGTAGGCAACGCCCTGGAGATGCATCCTCTCACCAGCTGCTACCGAGCTACCATTGAAGGGGCAGCAAAGAAACCTAGCAAACTCATGGAAGGAGGAGGTCAACCGTTGTCTCCCAGTCATCCAAGTCATCCCAATATCCTCGGAAGAGTCAAACACCACTGTGGCATAGAACTGATGAATGAGGGACACATTGTAGTTGCACTCAGTTCTCATGAGATGCTCCAAGCCCAAAACCCTGCACACCTGAATAGCTCCCCCAAAATAGTCAGCCTTCTTCATAAGCTTGTCGAAGTTGATCCATCTCATTGGGCAAACTGGCTTGTCACTGGAGAACTTGAGATACACCTCTCGATAGAGCCAAGCCATCTCTGTGCAGAAGAAATTTGGGTCATCCTCCTCAGCTTCATAGGACAGCTCACTGCGCCACTTACAAAAACTGGCCTTGTTGAAATCAGACAATTGAAGCTCGGGCTTCTTCTTCTTGTTAGCGCCGCTGGGTTTTCTAAGCTGTGCAGCAGGAGGGAGCTCACTCTCATCACTTGGTGGATCACTAGGTGGCCGAGAGTGACTTCCTTTCGGACGACTAGCCATTGACTTGATGCGATCTCCTCGTGTGGAAGAACCTACAAACAAACAGCATAGAGCAAATGGAAAGCAAGGGGATAAGCACTCATGTCCAGGAAGGCAAAGGGAATCGTACAGGAGCCGTTAAACGTTTGTAGAACTTGTCTGTTTTTCAGAATTTTGAACAGGCCGGAGATTTCCGAGTCAGGGCCGGAAATTTCCGAAGTCCGGAAATTTCCGAGTCTGAACCGGAAATTTCCGGTCTGCACGAAATTTTGAAAAACTGAACCAAATCTCTGAACGAAAAATAGATCTGTGCACGAGGAAGGTAGAGCAAGCCTAGAGGAGCAGTTCTACCAAAGGAATCGAGCAACAACCTCCTAAATCGGCTAGGTTAAACGAAAATAGATTTCGTCCTAGATTTGAAATAAGAGGAGTTACCGGTAGACATGGCAAAAACCGTGCGGAGGAAAACGATCCCCGCGACGAGGAGAAGAAGATCCGGCGAATAACCGGAGAGATTGACGGAGAAACGGCCCGGGGACGGATCGGGGAAGAGCTTCTTCTCCGGCTTGGAGAGAGAAAGAATAGGCACGGGGTGGATGAACTGTTCGGTTCGAACAGCCCACCCGTGCCCTATTTATAGCCGGAGAGACTTGGGTCGGAAATTTCCGGACTAAGGTTCGGAAATTTCCGGACAACGGAAATTTCTGGCACTATTTCCGGTTCAAAACACGATATATCCAGTACCGAGTTTTGAAACGGACTTCGTGTGGAAATTGACGGAGTCATCGGAAATTTCCGGACTTGGTTCGGAAATTTCCGGGCCCCGGATATTTCCGGCTCTATTTCCGGTTCAAATTCGGCAGAGTGCAGTGCCGAATTTGAAAAGGACTTAGGTGCCGAGAAATCTCAGGGACCGGATATTTCCGAGTCTCACTCGGAAATTTCCGGTCACCGGAAATTTCAGAGACTATTTCCGGTCAAAATCCAGCAGAGTGCAGTGCTGTGTTTTGAAAGGACTTAGTCTCGAAAATTTCTAGTGATTCAGAAATTTTCGAATGTGGCTCGGAGATTTCCGCCCAACACAACAACAAAAAGATACAAATGGACATGAGTGAGAATTAAGCAAATCTTGAGAGGGAGAAAGGCTTAGTATAGAGATGCAAACTGTCGATGGTACTTCACACTCAAATTGCAAAACCAATAAAACACAAGAAAGACCAACTTGAGTGTGTTTTCCACAAGAGCCCAAAAAGCGAATGAAATCCAAGGGAAAAACCAAATGAGATCCAACTCTTCCATAGGAAGAGGTGGTGGCCGAAGGCACCGTGTATGAGGTTATAGCATGGCACCGCGAAGATGTTTCTTGGGTCCATAACTACTACTCATCATTTAAGTTCACAAATTATGGATTAATTTGAAGTTTATCAATGATTCATTGCTATATGCATAATAGGGGGAGTAAGAATCCAATGTATTAGGAAAACACTCCCCCTAAGTCCATGCGTACATCTACACCTAATAGAGCATTAAACGTTGATGTGTGTGCACAATTATCAAGCCAAAGTCCGAGAATCCACGATATTCAACTCATTCCTCAAGTAACAAAACCGGGTTTCGTCAAGGGGTTTCGTGAAGATATCCGCCAATTGATCCTTTGTCCCAACATAGGAGAGATCGATGTCTCCTCTTGCCACGTGATCTCGAATGAAGTGGTGGCGAATCTCAATATGCTTGGTCCTTGAATGTTGCACCGGATTACAGGCGATCTTGATGGTACTCTCATTATCACAAAGGAGCGGCACTTTGTCCAAATGGACTCCGTAATCCTTTAAAGTTTGCCGCATCCAAAGGAGTTGAGTACACCCACTTGCGGCGGCGACATATTCGGCCTCCGCGGTGGAGAGAGAGATGCAAGTTTGCTTCTTCGAGGACCAACTCACCAATGATCTTCCAATGAATTGACAAGTTCCCGAGGTTGACTTCCTATCATCCTTGTCACCCGCCCAATCTGAGTCGGTGTATCCACAAAGAGACAAGGTGCCATCTTTGGGGTACCACAACCCATAGCTTGGAGTATGAATCAAATACCGGAAGATTCTCTTGATAGCCACTAGGTGACTTTCCTTAGGCGCGGCTTGGTAACGTGCACACACTTCAACGCTTAACACTATATCCGGCCTAGATGCACAAAGGTAGAGAAGAGACCCAATCATAGATCGATATACCTTTTGGTCTACCTCTTTACCATTAGGGTTAAGCTCGAGGTGGCACTTGGTTTGCATAGGAGTAGCGGCGCCCTTTAGATCGAGGAACTTGAATCTCTTGAGCATATCTTGAATGTACTTGGCTTGGCAAATAAATGTTCCTTCTCTCAATTGCTTGATCTCAAAACCAAGAAAGAACCTAAGTTCACCCATCATGGACATCTCGAACTTGTCGGTCATAAGCTTGGCGAACTCTTCATTAAAAGAGAGATTAGTAGAACCGAAGATAATATCATCAACATATAATTGACAAATGAAGAGTTCCCCATTAACTTTCTTTGTGAAAAGAGTGGGATCGATCACCCCGACTTCGAATCCACGGTCTAACAAGAACTCTCGAAGGTGTTCATACCATGCTCTAGGTGCTTGTTTAAGCCCATAGAGAGCCTTATCCAACACGTAGACGTGGTTCGGGAAGTCGCGGCTTTCGAAACCCGGAGGTTGTTTAACATAGACAAGTTCATTAAGTGGGCCATTATGGAAAGCACTTTTAACATCCATTTGTTGCAATTTAAAACCATGATGAGATGCAAAAGCAATAAGAATACGTATCGATTCGAGGCGTGCAACCGGCGCATAGGTTTCACCAAAGTCAATGCCTTCAACTTGAGAAAAGCCTTGGGCCACCAACCGCGCCTTGTTCCTCACGACGATGCCGTGTTCATCTTGCTTGTTCTTGAAGATCCACTTGGTGCCGATAACATTGCGGCAAGTTTTTGGCTTCTCCACTAGTCTCCACACCTTGTTGCGCTCGAAGTTGTTGAGCTCTTCGTGCATTGCTTTAAGCCAATCGGGTCTTCAAGGGCATCGAATACTTTCTTGGGTTCCACCATGGAGATGTGTGCTTGATGCTCACTAAAGTTGACCAATTGACTCCGTGTGGACACCCTTCTTCTCACGTCACCGATGACCTTGTCAAGGGAAATAGCTCTTAGTTCCAAAGATCTTCCAAATCTTGCTTGGCGGCGAGTTTCGATTGCCTCTCTAGATGTAGAGGGAATCTCTTGATCATCATGATCTTGTGGATCCTCGCCTTGACCATTATGAGTGCCTTGATCATCATGAGTTGGTTCTTCACTTGAGAGAGAGGGATGATCTTGCATATGAGAGGAACTTGCACTCGAGATACTTGCTTCATTTGACTTGGATGGGGACTCAATATCTTCTTGAGGATGGAGAACTTGTTGGAGCGGTCCTTGCGATGGAGTATCTTGTTGAGGAAGAAGTTGTTCTTCTTGTGGAGGTGCTTGAAGATGATCTTGAGAGGCTTCACAATTTGCTTCGGGTGGGGTATCATAAGATTCTTGTGAGGGTGAGTGCTCTTCATGTGAAGAGCTTGTTCCGTCTTGATCAAGTCCTTGATGTACTTCAATAGGACGATGGAAGCCTATTCCCATTCTCTTGATTGCATCTTGGGGTTGATCGTCACCTACATCACTTATTCCAACTTGCTCCACTTGGGAGCCGTCATTTTCATCGAATTCCACACTATCCTTGAGGATTTGTCATATATCCTATAGGTGTGGGATTCGATGCCATAACCAACAAATATGCCTTCAAGAGTTTTAGAGTGAAACTTACCCAACCGGGTGCCCTTTACGAGGTAGTAGCATTTACAACCGAAGACTCGGAAGTATGAGATGTTGGGCTTGTTGCCGGTGAGTACCTCATAAGGTGTCTTCTTGAGGCCTTTGCGGAAGAAGAGGCGATTAGATGAATGACACGCCGTGGAAATGGCCTCCGCCCAAAAGTTGATTGGGGACTTGAACTCGGCCAACATAGATCTTGCCATGTCGATGAGGGTACGATTCTTACTCTCCGCAACACCATTTTGTTGCGGTGTGTATGCAGCGGAATATTGATGATGAATGCCTTCGTCACTTAGGAAGTCGTTGAGCGTGTAGTTCTTGAACTCCGACCCGTTGTCGCTTCGAATCACCAATATGGGAAGGTTGTGTTGGCGTTGAACCTCCTTAGAGAAGTCGATGAAGACTTGTTGAGTCTCATCCTTGGTCTTGAAGAAATATACCCATGTATACCTTGAGTAGTCGTCCACGATCACCAAACAATATTTCTTGCCACCAAGACTTATTTCCGGTATTGGACAAAAGAGATCAACATGAAGGAGTTCCAATATCCGGGTGGAGGAGATGATTGTCTTGCTTGGATGATGAATGTCATGCATCTTTCCCTCCACACATGCCCTACACACTCGATCTCTGGAAAAAATAACATGGTCTTTTAGTCCAAGGATGTGGCCCCCTTTGTGTAGACTTTGCAAAGTCCTCATGTTTACGTGGGCTAGTCGGCGATGCCAAAGCCAACCCACGTCGGCCTTTCCGAAGAGGCACATCTCATGAGTAGTGGTGACTCCGGAGAAATCAACCACGTAAAGCTCATGTTCGACATGCCCCTCGAAGGCCACTCGAAGGGACTTGCTCCACAAGAGAACCACGATGTCCGGCTCAAAGAAAGTTGAGATACCCAACTTTGTTAAAGCACGAACCGACATCAAATTATAGCCAAGAGAATCAACAAGCATAACATTGACTAGAGTAATATCGGGGGCAACTACCACTTTGCCGAGCCCGGTTACCTTAGACCTTGACTTGTCACCAAACGAGACGGTTACTTGATCAACGTTAGGCCTCATCTCCGTGACAAGCTCCTTGCTCCCGGTCATATGACTTGTACACCCACTATCAATTATCCATTTCGGACCACCGGGAGCAAGACCCTATCACCCTACAATAGATTAATTCTTGACTTTAGGTACCCATTGCTTAACAATGGGTGCCTTAAGGTTAGCCACAAGGGTTTTGGGAACCCAAATAGAGTAAGCAATAAAGCCATCAAAGGGACCAATATAGCGAGCACAAACATTTCCATAGTAATTCACATAGAGTGCATAGTTTGGGTTAGTGTCTCCCGCAAAGTCATTGCGAGTAGGCTTGCCCCTTGTGGCATTCCCACTTGCAATGTTGTTCACCTTTGCTTGTGCGGGAATGGGCTTCTTGGTACCAACCTTGTTTGGCCTCACATAGCCAAGACCTTTCTTCCCTTTGCGAGATTGAGGCTCATAGGTGGGAGTCTCAATAACATTCTTACCCTTGAGAAGGATGATCTTAGCGGAAGAGGCCTTGGCAATTTCTTCCTTCAACCTAACATTTTCATTCATAATATTTGCATGATCACAAGTACAAATAGGAATGGACGTGCTTGGTTTCTCAAGATTAGTTAGCCGAGTTTGTAATTGATCATGTGACTTCTTAAGAAGTTCATGTTCACTCTCCAATGCCGCATGGACATTGACGAGCTTCTCCGTGTCTTCAATAAGACTCACATGGCCAGCCACAAAATCGGCCTTATCCTTTTGTGCCAACTTATTCTTAGCAAAGTAGAGGTCACGTTCTTTAACAAGTTTAGAATGCATAGAGTTATGAGACTACTCAATGTTCTCAAGTTCTTCTTTTAGACGAACATGAGACTCTTCAACATCTCGGAGAGAGGATTGAAGATGTGCTATGGTGATAGCATCCTCTCTCCCAATCTTACCCTTTTCCTCAATGAGGTGTTCGAGCTCGCCAATGCGACTCATAAGAGCTCCCACATGTTTCTTGCTATCTCCTTGCAAGTTAGCCATAAAAGAGTCAAAAGCAACTAGCTCCTCCTTTATTTGGAGGCTAGCGGCATCATCAAGCTCATTCATATCATTCAAAGAAGTAGAGGACGAAGGTACCTCGGATGCCTTGGCCATAAGACATCTCACACTCTTGTTGGGGGAGTTCTCGTTGGGTGAGTCAAAGAGTGAGCTTGAAGATGAAGTCACCGTAGCTCTTGGCTTGGAAGTAGTAGTGTTAGGTGACGTGGATGGAGTTCTTGGTGTTGAGGAAGTAGCTCTTGACGGTGATGAAGTAGCTTGATGGGTCGAGGTAGTAGTTGAAGTAGTGGCAATAGCCGCCACTTCATTTGGAGTTTCTTACTCATCTTCATCCTCGGTGGGATACTCCTCTTGAGTCATCAACACGATCCGAGGTGCCTTCTTCTTGAAGAAAGCCCTCTTATTCTTGACATAAGCCTTCTTGGGAGGCATCTTGGACTTGTCCTTGAGAATAAGTTTTCCACCATTCTCTTCCCTCTTTTCAGATGGGCACTCGGCGATGAAGTGGTACTTGTCTTGACAATTGTAGCATGTCCTAGCCTTGGAGATGTCCCTCTTTCCACCTTGTGGAGATCCGACGAAGTGATGCTTGTTGAATTGAGCTTTTGCCCTCGATGGATTCTCCCAAAATCCTTTTGCCGCAAGAGCAAGATGCTCATTGTATGCGAGCTTGAGACCTTCATTGGACAAGAATGAGGAACTCTCAAAGTCATCTTCACCTCCAACTTCAACCGTTGCCTTCAATGCAAGGTTTACTCCCTTTTGCATCCCTATGGCTCTTGCCCTAGCATCTTCGGCATTCTTGGTAGCAACCTTGAAGGATGTCATCTCTTGCATGACTTGATTTGAGGTCATGAGGTCATAGTTGTGTCTCCCTTGCAAGGTCTTCAAGTCCGTGCTCTCAAAAGGCATGAGTGAGCTCACGTACTTCCTCTTGATCCAAGCATCATCAATATAGGTTGCACCGAGGTCACGAAAGCTTGTGGCAATAGAAATCAACCTCCGGTACATCTCTTCATGATCTTCACCATCCAACTTATAGAACCCTTCCGCCTCATTTCTTAAGTCATCGTAGTGATTTCTCTTCATGCTCTCATTTCCAACAAATAAGTCGGAGAGAGCGTCCCATGTCTCCTTGGCGGTGGAGAATGGTTGGATGAGAGGCATGTCCTTGGCGCCCACGGCATGTTGGATCATGTTGAGGGCGGTGGCATTGAGTTGAACATCCACCACCTCTCTCCTTGTCAAATTGCTCGGGTCATGTGGATTGAATCCAACTTGAATGATTCTCCATTGTTCGATCGAAGAGCTACACACATGAGATTTCATTAAGAATTGCCATTGCGAAAAGGAATGATCTTTAATTTTATGGGGATCATTTCTAAGAGTGATATGAGGATAGGGTATGGGAGGATCGGGAGAGTAATGATTGGGTGGTGGCACATTGCCATATTTGTTGGGCTCTCCATCCTTGGAGGTGGAAGAGTCCTTGGTTTTAGAAGAGTTATCATTATCACCCTTTCCATCCATGCCCTTAGACATTTCGGGATCCGTACCAATCGACTCACTCGGAGGTGTTGGAGGAGATGAGGGCGATGCATTCTTTGGATTCCTTGAATTCATGAGTGCCTCAAGCATGTCATGAATCTTTTGGAATTGAGCTTCCATGTACGATGTCAACTTTGTTTCCAAAGCGTTGATATCGGCCATAGTGGCTCCTTTAGATTGCATCGCTGCCATCGCTTTTGCGGCCTCTTCGGTGTCAACTTCGTTAGTCATGGTAAATCTCAAGCGGTAAAGCTTTTAAGAGATAACCTGTATCTGATACCAATTGAACGGAAGTTAACCACCTAGAGGGGGGGGGGGTGAATAGGTGGTTACCAATTTTTATAACTTTTTCAGTTTTAGGCTTGCAAAAGTAAATTGTCTAGATGTGCTACTAGGTGAACCAAGGTGTTAGACAAAAGGAAACAATGCAATAAGGATAAACAAGTAACACAGTAGAGGAGAGTGGAACAAGACAACCAAGGGAACACGGAGACGACGATTTTATCCCGAGTTCCACCACATGGGTGTACGTCTCGTTAGAGGGGTGTGAGCAACCACAAAGGTCAGCTCAACGCCACAAAGGGCTCACCCTATTCTCCGGTGAATTCGACCACCAAGGTCCGAATTCACCCTTCCACTAAGGACTCCTTTAAGGGCGGAGAAGGTCCCGTACAAATCCGTGAGGCACACACCCACAACTGAATCGGGGGCTCTCACCAAGACCACAAGAGGTCAAATCCACAAAGGATCCACAAAGGAACTAGAGCAACATGTATGAATCTAGCTAACCACAAAGGTAGGCCTAGATTCAAATCCACTCAAGAAATAGAGGGGGGGGGGGGAAATGAAATCCCTTCGGTGACGATGTAGATCGGGGGCTTCTCGTTCGGATCTCCAAATATCAATGGATTTGGTTGGCTAGATGCGAAGATCCATGAGAAATGAGCTTCAGCAGCAATGGGGGCGTTTTGGATCTGAGAGCTAATCTGCTGGAGGTGGGTGGAGGGGTATTTATACCCCTCCCCGAATTCTGGCCGTTATGCAGCCGCCAGCTCGGAAATTTCCGAATTGAGTTCGGAAATTTCCGGACTGGCCACCGGAAATTTCCGGGCTACGGAAATCTCCGCGAGGAGTTCCGACGGATCTTCGACTGAAGGCAGTACGAGTTCAGCTTCTGAATTGGCGATGAACTTGATCTTGCAGCTCGGAAATTTCCGGACTCCCATCGGAAATTTCCGGGCACCTGAAATTTCCGCCTGAAATTCCGACTGAGAGGCATTGAGAGGTAGTACCGCTTGACAATCTGCACTTGGTGAAAAATCTTCGGCGACTCGGAAATCTCCGGACACGGGCCGGAAATTTCCGGGCACCGGAAATTTCCTGAAAGATTTCCGACTGAAAAGTTCTTGAGTCCAGTACTGGCTATACTTCTTGACTTAGCGAAGAACTTGGGTAGGCCGGAAATTTCCGAATTGGGACCGGAGATTTCCGGACCCCGGAAATCTCCTCCTAGATTTCCGGTTGAAAGCTGGAGGATGCAGTACTGATAATTTCAGACACTTAAAAACATAGTGTGATCAACCACACTAGTACACCTGTTCTAAAACCTGCATAGATCATCACAAACATTAATCCCACCTTTTGTGTTGTCATTAGTCACCAAAAACGAGGAGCGCAAAGAATGCACTTTCACTTTTCTGAATATGAAACAAAATAATGAGTGTCAATAGTAAGTCCGGCCACCAAACAGTCGGTCTCCAAACAATAGAAAACAAACTTCGACCACACAACACAACATTACCAAAATCAATATCTTGACCACCAAAATACTACCAAGTCCGGACATATCACAGTACATCACTGAAAATGCATAAAAATCATTGCTTGGCCCTTACATTTTCTCTTCTTGATGATGCGCTGGACTTTCTCCACAAAGTAACGGTCTTGATTCGGAATCATATTTATCGTGTCGGTGGACATGATCTTGCACTTCTCGGCCCTTTTTTAGTTCTCTATTGTCATACATCCTCGTGAGATTTTGGCCTGGCAGGTCAAAATAGGTGGGCCACTTTTTTCATTCTCGCACCAACTCTTTGCTAGTCTAGAACGATGAGACCTCGTTCATGTACTTGACAACCGAATCTTAATGGGAAGAACACGATGCCGCCTTCTTGGTCACCCTTACTTTCTTGTCCCGATTGGCGGTTTGAGCCCACCTCGGGCAATCGTCTCTTCTTATTCATCTTCCACGCCCTCACGCTTGCGTGTTGCCTCCATTCGCTTCATAGAGTGTCGAAGCGTTATCCACTTCTATAATCTTAAAAAATGGACCAACAATGCATCAAATTGAAGTCTTGGTGTCTTACATTTTTTGTACATCGCTAGGGCATCTTACAACTAGATAGAAAGTACATGTCAAATACATAGTAATTTGATGAGCATGCCAAATAGATTTGATTTTATTAGCATCTTACTTCGTCTTAGGGGGACTTGCCAGTCTCACAACTCGTCATAATTTGATCAGGCATGTCATCATTATCATTGTTTCTCATCATCTTCAATTTTCAACCTGATTGGGTTCCATCTTTTATGCAAACTTTGCAACATACTGAATTTGTCTCTCAGTAATCTTGGTTGTTTGTGTGTTTCCGCGGTTCTCGTCCTTTCTTGGAGAAACTGCAAATCTGTTCTAATATCAACAACCTTGTTGGTTAGTTGACCCCGAGTTGTATCATGGTTTTCAGACATTTTAATGAAAACATTGCTTTTGTCGCGTTCGCTCTCGCGGACAACGGGGAAGACACGGGTGCTTCCCCTTTGTTGTTCGGAAGGGAAAACGGGGCGATGAGGGGATTCCCGTAGGCACGGACGTGGAATTACCAAGGAGACACGAAAACGCCGTTTACCCAGGTTCAAGCCATCCCCACCGGATGACCCGACGTCCTATTTATCTGATCTTGTATTATGTATATGAACGTCCTATTTATCTGATCTTGTATTATGTATATGAACGGTGTACAATTGTGTATCCCTTCTTGGGTTCCTCGCCCCTCGACTGTGGCTCTCTTCTACTTTCGGACGGTCTCATACCCGTCCGAACCTCTCAGCCAACCTCTGAATCTCTGTCTGCCAGCCTCCTGGCCCAACCAACCTTCTCTTCCCTTCCCCATGACACCAGCTTTATAGGTGAGGGGAGCCGAAGCATGCCGTGACACGCGCCCAGCCACGCGGCGCCATTCGACGGCCAAGTGTCGTGGCGCTCCTGACGACGGTTGGTGGTGGCGCCACCTGCTCCTCCACGCGTCGCGGTTACATGACCACGTCAACTCCCGGCGGGAGCCAACAACCCCGGGGTATCGGAACCCAGGAACTCCTTCTGACGCGGATGCACCTGCTCCTCGATCGCTCCCGGGGTCAGACCCTGGAGGCAGCCTTCCAGCCGGGCCTTCCGGCCTTGTGCCCACACTCAACCGTGGATACCTCGGTTGGGCGGGTGTTGACGGCTTTCCTCATTTTGAGCTCTAATAGAAGACTTTCAGACATTAGGAATAAAAGGCTTTAAGACTGTAGGGTTTTCTCAAGTGTGTGGCGATGATCGTTACATGCTTCAGTATTATTACGATTACTAGCATAGCTGCTACGTCAGGGCTATGCATCCGACGACGTTTTCTATATGATGCTTGTCCGATGATGCTCATGGATTGCATCGGATGGTACGCATGCATCATCGGACGACTGTCGGACGTAAAGCTCGAGACATAATACTGGCTCCCACATGGATGGCCGTGTGTGAGCAATGAAATAAATTCTTCATTTTCGCATTAGCGCATTTTCAGCGGCCCAACGTATATTGTGATCAAATCGTGTATGATTTGGTCCATTTACATCGGGTCGCGGATAGAAAATGGGCCATGTCCGATCCCTTGTCCGTTTGGGTCGCGCCCCAACCCAGCGGCCGACGCATATTTTGTGAACTTCGTTATATTAATATATATGTTACATTTAAGAACGCGAAAACAAAGATAGAAATTTAAAAAATAAAATATAAAAAAAGACCCTATCTAGTAGGGCTCGCCATTGTCGCTGTCGCGAACGGTGGCGGGTCCCAGGGGAAGGACCATGCCACCGCCGGCACCCCCTGCGGCGGCGAAGGTGGTTGTGTGCCTGGGAGGAGGACGCCGCCTCGGGCCATGGCTCTCAGCGCTCCTGCTTCAGCGGTGGCAGCAACTCCTGCTTCGGCGGCGGCCCGCGCGGCTGCTGGACGCTAGCGCTGGTCGAGAAGGCGGAGGCCCTCAGCATTGTGCTGAGGCCCTCCCAGTGTCCAAGCTCCTCGAGCTCGGACTGCTCCATCGTGATACGTCTCAAATGTATCTATAATTTCAGTTATTCCATGCTTATATTATGCCAATTGCTACATGTTTAATATACACTTTATATCATTTTTTATCCATTTTCTGTAACTAACCTATTAACAAGATGCCAAAGTGCCAGTTCCTGTTTTCTGCTGTTTTTGGTTTCAGAAAAGGTGTTCCGAAAATATTCTCGGAATTGCACGAAACAAGAGCCAAAGTCCCTATTTTCCCCGGAAGGATCCAGAAGACCGAAGAGGAGAAGTAGTGGGGCCACGAGGCGGCCACACCATGTGGTGGCGCGGCTCCCCCTCTGGCCGCGCGACCACGTGGTGTGGTCCCCTCGGGCGCCCACCGACATCGCCCTTTCGCGTATAAAGACCCCCCGACGGAAAAACCCTAACACCCCGAGCGATTTTCCACGAAACGTTCCGCAGCGCCGCCGCCATCGAAGGCAAGTTTCGGGGGTCAGAAGTTCTTGTTCCGGCACCCTGTCGGGACGGGGATTGACCCCCGGAGCCATCTCCATCGACTCCACCACCTCCACTTCGACTCCATGATGGTTTGTGAGTAGTTCCCCCATGGACTACGGGTTCTTGGCTGTAGCTAGTTGGTACTCTCACTCCCATGTACTTATATATAATGATCTCATGAGCTATCTTACATGATTGAGATCCATATGATGTAATCGGTGTTGTGTTTGTTGGGATCTGATATATTGTTACATTATGATTAGTCTATCCATCAAAGTTTGTGAAGTTATTGTTGCTGCAATCTTGTTGTGTTTAATGCTTGTCACTAGTGCACGAGTAGCATGATCTTAGATTTAAGCTCTATAATTGTTGCTTAGATTGTATCTACAAATTGTTTGCACATGTTCTTGTCCGGAACCCGAGGCCCCAAAGTGACAGAAATTGGGATAACCGGAGGGGATGGTTTTGATATGAGGATCACATGTTTTCACCAAGTGTTAATGCTTTGCTCCGTTGCTCTATTAAAATGAGTACCTTAATTAGCAGTAGTTTCCCTTGAGGCCCCGCTGCAAACGGGCTGGTAGGAAAAAATATGTTATGCAAGTTTCTCATTGCGATCACGTATGACTATATATGAAAAACATGCCTACATGATTAATAGACTGGATATTCTATGTTAATGCTATTTCAATCCTGTCAATTGCCCAACTGTAATTTGTTCACCCAACACTTGTTCTTAGAGAGTTACCACTAGTGTAGATAGATAGGAACCCCGGTCCTTCTGTCATCATCATTGCTCTGAAGTCAACTCCACGCAAGCAACTATTTTCTGGTGCCATTACCTCTGTGTTACTATTACTATTGCTCTCATATTACTGCCTGTACTAGTGCTTTTGCAGGTGCGGCTGAATTGACAACTCCGCTGTTAAGGCTTATAAGTATTCTTTGTCTCCCCTTGTGTCGAATCAATAAATTTGGGTTTTACTTCCCTCGAAGACTGTTGTGATCCCCTATACTTGTGGGTTATCAAGACTATTTTCTGGCGCCGTTGCCGGGGAGCATAGCTCTACCAATAAGTTCACCTGGGGAGTACACTCTACCTCTCTCTGTGTTTTTATTTTATTTTGTCTTGTCTAGTTTATTTGTGCTTGGTTTATTTCTGTTTAGTTGTGTTTGGTTTAGTTTACTTTTGTCAAGTTTATTTTTTCTTGTTTTATTTTTTCTTATATACCCGAAAAACCATAAAAATTAAAAAACCGAAAATCTAAAACACTGTTGTTATGGAAGAACATGCTAGAACCTCTATGGAATTATTTATAGAGTATAGAGAATCATATAAGGGGAAAGTCATGAGAGACGTGTTAAAAAAGTTGAATATAATTGTTGTAATTTTGCTTAAACGCCATGATATAAATAGTTGCTCCGAACAGGATACTAAACATATTAAATTCCAATGTGGCTTTAGTAAAGAAGCTTTAATTGTGAACTATCATTGGAATAACTATATTCATCTTGGATTTGAAGAAGTAGAACAATTTGTTTTATTTATGGGAGCTTCTGAAATAGAATCATTCATGTCTAAAAATTATGAAACCTGTGTTGCTTGTAATAACCTTAAAAATTATGTCTCTTCTATCCTTGATTATTGCATAGAAAATTTCAGCAATAATTGTTATATCATTGATTATAAAGAGAGACTCAGTAATGCACAAGAATGTATCCACAATTTGCAGGAACCTATGGAAGAAGAGATTGCTGAACCTGAAAGCTCATTAGATAAAAAAGAGGAGGAGAGTGATGAACAAAAGGAGGAAAAATCGATTAGCTACCCATCCCTACCTTCTAATGAGAGTAACTCTTCATCTCTTACACTATTTGATTGTCCCCCATGCTTACCAAAGGAGGATGAATGTTATGTTCTTGTGTATTCTCTTGAAATATTCCCTATGATTAAAACTTGTAAGAATAATTATGCTACTGTTATCTATGATAATCCATGCTATTTCGATAAATCTTATGATAATCCTTTATTTGTGCCTAATTTCGAAATGCATGATACTAAAGAGTTTTGCTTAGAAAATGTTTATGATAAAGCTCTAGATGATGGTCCTATGTTACTTGATAATATTAATTGTACTACTAATGAAAATGGGATTGGAGAGGTCTTGACTTTATCTAGGAGTCTCATATCTCTTGAGAATGATCAATCATCTTGTTATAAAATGGTTAAATGTGGGTTTGAATGTTTTAATCCCACTATTTTGGAGCTTGATAAAAATTATGTGCTTGTAGATCATGAAAAGCATGCTTTATGTGATGGTTATATTGTTGAGTTTATTCATGATGCTATTGAAAATTATTATGAGAGAGGAAAATATGGTTGTAGAAGTTTTCATGGTACTAAAACACCTCTCTATATGCTGAAAGTTTTGAAATTACTCTTGTTTTATCTTCCTATGCTTGTCACTTTGATCTTTGTGAATTTATTTGTGTACAAGATTCCCATGCATAGGAAGTGGGTTAGACTTAAATGTGTTTTGAATTTTCTTCTTAATACTCCTCTTGCTTCATTTTCTATTTTCATGAGAGCATCATTACAACTATCAAGCCTAGCAAGGCATTAAAGAAAAGCGCTCTTGTAAGACAACCCATGTCTTATTTCTGTAATTTTTCTTTTATTTGAGTCAAGGAGCATGCTTACCTCTGTAACAACTTCTTTGTATCTTTATTTTATTGCATAGTTGTGCCAAGTAAAGTCTCTAGTAGGAAGTTGATGCTAGATTTGGATTTCTGCACAGGAACAGTTTTCTGTGGTCCACCGTTTAATTCATAAGAATTCACAGAAAAATCAAAATGACCTGAGATTTTTTGTGCATGATCCTCATATATGTACGCAACTTTCATTAGTTTTAAGTTTTCCCATCTGAGCAAGTTAAGTGCCTCGAAAAAATTCATCTTTACTGGCTGTTCTGTTTTGACAGATTTTTTCTCTGTTTTTTTTTTTTGCATTGTCTCTTGTAACTGTAGCTAATGTTTTATTGATTTCTTGCAATGTGTCACAACAGAACCAAAGTGGATTAATGTTTTTGAGTACTAACCACTCTAATAAAATTTATGAGAAGTTTGGTGTGAAGGAAGTTTTCAAGGATCAAGAGAGGAGAATGATATAATGTGATCAAGAAGAGTGAAAAGCCTAAGTTTGGGGATGCCCCCGTGGGTCACCCAAGCATGTTTCAAGAAGACTCAAGCGTCTAAGCTTGGGCATGTCTTGGGCATCCCCTTCTTCATCAACAACTTATCAGGTCATCTCTAGTAAAACTATATTTTAATTCTCTCACATTTTATGTGCTTTACTCGGAGCGTCTGTTTTTTTTTTGCTTTGTTATTTTCATTTTCTGAATAAATTGGATCCTAGCATTCTTTTATGGGAGAGAGACACACTCCGCTTTTTCTTATGAATACTCGTATTCTTCATTATATTTATGTTATGGCGAAAGCTGAAAGACTTAGCACTTATCATGTTTTATATTTATGGCGAAAGCTGAAAGCCTCAGCACTTATCATGTTTTATATTTATGGCGAAAGCTGAAAGCCTCAGCACTTATTGTTTTTATATGGCGAAAGCTGAAAGCCTCAGCATTTATGTTTAAATAAGTTTATTGGTGTTTGGTTGGAAACAGAACATGCTAAATGTGGTAGATGGTATAATGAAAAGACATACATATGCTTGTAGATCATTGTCTTGGATTTTGTGGTGCTTGGCAATTATTTTGAGCTCTCAAGTAGATCATGTTTAAGCTCTTGCATCATGTAGTTAAAACCTATTAGTGAAGAACTATCGTAGAGCTTGTTGAAATTTGGTTTGCATATTTGGTATCTCTAAGGTCTAGATATTTTCTAGTAAAAGTGTTTGAACAACAAGGAAGACAATGTAGAGTTCTATAATGCTTGCAATATGTTTTTTATGTAAGTCTTGTTGTGCCAGTTGTCATCTTGTGTTTGCTTCAAACAACCTTGCTAGCCAAAGCCTTGTATTGAGAGGAATTCTTCTCATGCATCCAAAACCTTGAGCCAAAACCCATGCCATTCAAGTCCACCATACCTACCTACTACATTGTATTTTCTACCATTCTAAGCAAATACTTCATGTGCTACCTTTATTCAAAACTTATTATCCCTTATTTGTGTCAATGTTTATTAGCTCATGAGTAAGTATGTGGTGTTTTTTTATATCAACCTTGTCATTTGCTTTTAGACAGACTTTCACAACCGGACTAGTGGCATATACATCCACTTATCCATTAACTTTGCAAAAAGAGTTGGCAAATGGGGTGCCCAGTTCTAATTAATTATAACTTTCATCATCATTCTCTTCACATGGTTTTGCAAAAATTTATTATGCTTCAAGGTGTTATACAATTTTATATAGACACTCCTCCATGGTATGTGATTGTTGGAAGGCACCCGAGGATTCGGTTAGCCATGGATTGTGTATGCAATGGTAGGGAGGAGTGTTGATGACCCACAAGTATAGGGGATCGCAACAGTCTTCGAGGGAAGTAAAACCCAAATTTATTGATTCGACACAAGGGGAGCCAAAGAATATTTATAAGTCCTAACAGCGGAGTTGTCAATTCAGCTGCACCTGTGAATAGACTTGCTCGAGACAAATTATCAGTAGCAACAGTTTTATAGTAGTGACGGTAGTGAAATAAAAGCAGCAGTGAAATTAAGACAGCAGTAGTGATTATAGTAGACAGCAGGATTAAAATACTGTAGGCATAGGGACGGATGAACGGGCGTTGCATGGATGAGATATTTCATATAATAACCAAGTCATGGGCATTTGCAGATAAATAGTAATAAGCATCCAAGTATTAATTAACCATAGGCATGTGTTCCAATTTTGTTGTGCGTGCTCGCAATGAGAAACTTGCACATCATCTTTTGTCCTACCAGCCCGTTGCAGCGAGGGCTCAAGTGAAACTACTGGTAACTAAGGTACTCCTTTTAATAAAGTACCGGAGCAAAGCATTAACATTCCGTGAACACATGTAATCCTCACATCACAGCCATTCCCTCCGGTTGTCCCAATTGCTGTCACTTTGGGGCCTCGGGTTCCGGACAATAATATGTGTATACAACTCATAGATATGATCCAAAACAATAATTATCTTCATGATACAATAACATGTTCAGATCTGAAATCATGGCACTCGGGCCCTAGTGTCAAGCATTAAGCATAACAAGTTGCAACAATGACGTAAAACACCGATAAAGGATACTAGGCACCATGCCCTAATGATATTACAGCTATTACATGAACGATCTCATCCAATCCCTACCATCCCCTCAAGCATACAGCGGGGAATTACTCACACATGGATAGGGGAAACAATGATGGTTGATGGAGAGGCGTTGGTGATGACGATGGCGATGATCCCCTTCGATTCCCCGTCCCGGCGGAGTGCCGGAACAGGAACTTCTGGTCCCCGAGTTGAGTTTCGAGGTGGCTGCGGCGCCCGGATGTGTTTCTGGAAAAAGTGCTCGGGGTGTCCTCGTTTTTAGGTCAGAGGGGGCTTATATCCGAGAGGGGGACGCGAGAGCGTGGCTGGTGCAGCCACACCATGTGGTGGCGCGGCCAGGGGCCTGCCGCGCCTCCATGTGGTGTGGGCCCACCATGGCTCTTCTCCGTCTCGTCTTCTGGCTCCGTGACTCTTCGGGCAAAATAGGAGGTTTGGCCTTTTTTCTGGTATTTTGCCTAAAAGTTGAATTTCTGCACAAAAATAAGACACCAGGGCAATTCTGCTGAAAACAGCGTTAGTCCATGTTAGTTGCATTCAAAACACACAAATTAGAGGTGAAACAATAGCAAAAGTGTTCGGGGAAGTAGATACGTTTGCGTCAAACCAGTTTGTGCCCACCATACCTACCTACTACATGGTATTTTCTGTCATTCCAAGTAAATACTTCGTGTGCTACCTTTATTCAAAACCTATTATCCCTTATTTGTGTTAATATTTTATAGCTCATGAGGAAGTATGTGGAGTTTTCGATATCAACCTTGTCATTTACTTATGACAGACTTTCACCAATGGACTAGTGGCACATCCACTTATCCAATAATTTTGCAAAAAGAGCTGGCAAATGGGGTGGCCAGTCCCAATTAATTACAACTTTAACCGCTCAACTCTCTTCACATTTTTGCCCTGATCTAATCAGCCAAGCAATGATACCAGTTTTTAACTGCATGTGTAAACAAAAGAGAATAAGAGTGATGATCTGCCTTGCTGGTAAAAATAACGTCCTTCAATTGGAGCCGCTCTTGAAAGTCTGGTTGACAAGGGGGGTAGAAGTGTCCACTACCATTCGTTGACAACAACAAGCACCTCTCAAAAACATACGTTTATGCTGTCTATATGATTTCAAAAACCTATAAAAACTAAAAAGCTCTAGCACATGTTTGTATCCCTGCTTCCCTCTGCGAATGGCCTTTCTTTTACTTTATGTTGAGTCAGTTTACCTACTTCTTTCTGTCTTAGAAGCAAACACTTGTGTCAACTTTGTGTGCAACAATTTTTATATACTTACTTATTGCACCTATTATATTTCTTTGTCTTGACAACTATCTATAAGATATACATGTTACAAGTTGAAAGCCAATTCTGAAACTTAAATCTTTCTATGTGTTGCTTCAATGCCTTTTACTTAGAAACTATTGCTTTATGAGTTAACTCTTATGCAAAACTTTTTGATGCTTGTTTGAAAGTACTATCCATGAAAAGTTTTTACTTATATGATTCAGTTGTTTATTCGTTGTCTATTTGTTAGCAAACTATAGACCATTGCTTTGAGTCAATTCATTCATAACATGAGTCTTACAATATTATTTGATTAAAATTGTGTGAAAGCATGTCACTTCAGAAATTATTTGTTGTTATCGTTTTAACTACTCGGGACGAGTAGAACTAAGCTTGGGGATGCATGATACGTCTCAAACGTATCTATAATTTCCGTTGTTCCATGCTTATATTATGCTAATTGCTACATGTTTAATATACACTTTATATCATTTTTTATGCATTTTCTGGAACTAACCTCTTAACAAGATGCCAAAGTGCCAGTTCCTGTTTTCTGCTGTTTTTGGTTTCAGAAAAGGTGTTCTGGAAATATTCTCGGAATTGCACGAAACAAAAGCCAAATTCCCTATTTTCCCCGGAAGGATCCAGAAGACCGAAGAGGAGAAGTAGTGGGGCCACGAGGCGGCCACACCATGTGGTGGCGCGGCTCCCCCTCTGGCCGCGCGGCCACGTGGTGTGGTCCCCTCGGGCGCCTACCGACATCGCCCTTTCGCCTATAAAGACCCCCCGATGGAAAAACCCTAACACCCTGAGCAATTTTCCACGAAACGTTCCGCAACGCCGCCGCCATCGAAGGCAAGTTTCGGGGGTCAGAAGTTCTTGTTCCGGCACCCTGCCGGGACGGGGATTGACCCCCGGAGCCATCTCCATCGACTCCACCACCTCCACTTCGACTCCATGATGGTTTGTGAGTAGTTCCCCCATGGACTACGGGTTCTTGGCTGTAGCTAGTTGGTACTCTCTCTCCTATGTACTTCAATACAATGATCTCATGAGCTGCCTTACATGATTGAGATCCATATGATGTAATCGGTGTTGTGTTTGTTGGGATCCGATATATTGTTACATTATGATCAGTCTATCCATCAAAGTTTGTGAAGTTATTGTTGCTGCAATCTTGTTGTGTTTAATGTTTGTCACTAGTGCACGAGTAGCATGATCTTAGATTTAAGCTCTATAATTGTTGCTTAGATTGTATCTACAAATTGTTTGCACATGTTCTTGTCCGGAACCCGAGGCCCCAAAGTGACAGAAATTGGGATAACCGGAGGGGATGGTTTTGATATGAGGATCACATGTTTTCACCAAGTGTTAATGCTTTGCTCCGGTGCTCTATTAAAAGGAGTACCTTAATTACCAGTAGTTTCCCTTGAGACCCCGCTGCAAACGGGCTGGTAGGACAAAAGATGTTATGCAAGTTTCTCATTGCGAGCACGTATGACTATATATGGAAAACATGCCTACATGATTAATAGACTGGATATTCTATCTTAATGCTATTTCAATCCTGTCAATTGCCCAACTGTAATTTGTTCACCCAACACTTGTTCTTAGAGAGTTACCACTAGTGTAGATAGCTAGGAACCCCGGTTCTTCTGTCATCATCATTGCTCTAAAGTCAACTCCACGCAAGCAACCATTTTCTATTGCCATTACCTCTGTGTTAATGTTACTATTGCTCTGATATTACTGTTGCTTTCACATCACCCCTGTTACTAGTGCTTTTGCAGGTGTAGCTGAATTGACAACTCCGCTGTTAAGACTTATAAGTATTCTTTGTCTCCCCTCGTGTCGAATCAATAAATTTGGGCTTTACTTACCTCGAAGACTGTTGTGATCCCCTATACTTGTGGGTTATCACATCGCGGCTGCGATGGCCTCCTCCTCCGAGAGGTTGGTGGCAGGAAGTAACCACCGGAACCTCGTACTCCGGCTGCGGCGGTGGCGGCTGCTGCTCCTTGTACTCCTCCGGTGGTGGTGGCACCTAGTTGACGCCGCTGTCGTAGTTGTCGTCTCCGAGGAGGCCGGAGCGCCTCCTCGGGTCGCGCTCCAGCCCCGGACGATCCCACCACGGAGAGGCCGGGTGAAACTGCTCATCGTCGCGGAGTTCGATGGGCAGGAGGCGGCGGCGCCGCCGGATATCGAGGAATCACTCCTCGCCACCAGCGAGCACGGGCGGGACCGGCACCCGCCAGGCTTTCAGATGCCAGCCGCCCGGCAGGTGCACGTTCTCGATCGGCACAGGCGTGTTTCACTCGAACAACGCCTGTGCAAACGGGAGCGCCATGTAAGGGTGGTCCTTTGTCTTCTTGGGCGGTGGAGATTGGCGGCGCGACGAGGCCGAGGAGGAGCCACCACCGGATTCCTTCTTGCTCTTCCCGAACGGTCACGGCGCCATGGTTTTGAGTGGGAGAGGGACGAGGAGAGAATTTTGTGTGGCCGTGCGTGGTGGCCGTGGCGTTCCTAATAACGGTGGCCGAGGACACGGTCTTCCAAGCCATTAATGGCGGGGCGCTCATACGGAAGGCGGTGGCCAGTGGCGCGTCGCCATTGATGGCAACGCAGAAGAGGAAGCGGCGGCGCAACCTTTCGCCTCGAGTCGTCGCAGCCTCGGGAGACGAAGCGTGCGCCGCGGTCGCTGGCGCGTGGGACCCGGTCAAGGGGGAGGACACGCGCGGACAGGGCGGTCAGTCCGCGGAGACGCAAACCGCGCCCAAATTCGGGCCGTGTTTGCGTCGCCGCGGACATGTCCGAGAAAATGTGTCGGGCCGTTGGGCTGGGTTTTTCCGGCCCCGGTCATTTCCGGCCAGAAACGGACTGTTAGTGACGACATTAACTTGAGTTTTCTCTTTACATTTAATTATACCATTTCGTTCATCTATGGTTGTCGTGTATTCTTCATTTTTCCATAAGTGATTGAGTTCAGCTTCGTTGAGGTTGATCATTCTATATGGCACTAGGATTGTGGATGATTGTCTTGCAGCATGTCATCAATGATTTCCTATTTCATTTTTCCCCATGAATGTGCCCCTAGAGCAATATTAAACATAGATTTGGATATGGGGTTAAAAGCATGATAACATAAATAAATATGAGCCATATTTCCACCCATAGTTAGGACAATTACCTACAAACTCAAAGTAAAAGGTATGAGTCATAAACTCATAAAACTACTGCAACAGTTGTCCCAAGAAGTAATGGTCCCTTTAAGCAAAGCTAGCAACCATTTTTTAGCTTTCCTTCAAAGTAAAAGGTAAATAAACGCAGGTTGACCGCGCTGGGGAAATATCCTTTATGCGCATCATCTCATATATCTGTTTTAGCAACATACCTGCATTATTCTCAGAAATAGATCCACCAAACTGACTATGTTTCACCAAGTTAAAAGGTTAGGCTTAATTTCATAGTTCTCGGCTGTGACAACAGGTTGAGTGATAGGTGTACTCAAGTAATCATCAGTCGGAGTAGCAAACTCCTCAAACTTGTTGTTTGCCATATTACAAAAGAATTTGGGTTTTCAAATAAAGATAGATTACTAAACTAAGAACAAAAAGATAAACCAAGAAAGAGCAATGAACTAAGAACACCAGTGTTTCACGCGCGTCGGGATCAAGAAGGTCCTACCGCCCTCCTGAGACCTCTGTGCTGTGTAATTGTTGGTTCCAGTCAATCGTGCCGGCTCCGGCATTGTGTTCACAAGGCTCCGGCAATGGTGCGCGTGGTTCATGTCACGCACATCTATTTCTTCTATCTATTATCTTTATCTATTATCTATTATATAAAAGTACAATACGAAGGTTTAATTTTCGGGACACCACGTTAATCCACATCATTATAATTTATCTTGATGGTTAGATCTAAAATTGATGGCTAAGATTTAATTAAGAATTGGTTGTTTAATTGTACAATTCTGTTTGACACAATCAGCTGTCACGTTACACCTGGACTTTTTTTTTTCTAAAACGGAAGGATCCTTTCTGTTTTACGGCCGGCCGGAACACACGGGGCTCTACCTGTCCGTGCATGTGGCTTGCGTGAGAGGTCAAATCAAATCTAGCTAAAGGACGATGCTAATCCGAGGTCGGCCTCGATCTGCCTTGCAGCGAGGTCGCTCGGACCAGGTTGTCGCTTTCCCCAAGGCGCAGTAATACTCCTTCCGAAAACAGTTGCGCGCTCCACGCACGAAGGCAAAAGAACCAAAGCGCGGTGTACGATCGGGACCACACGTCCACACCCAATAACTGCTGGATTCCTTCCCCTCGCACAGATCAGGGGATATACATTCAGATCACTAAGGTTTACATGCTGCTGCGAAAATTACATCAACATATAGTAGAAATTCATCACCCAGAAATTATTTCAGGCATGTAATCTTCAGGAAAATTCCATCCCCATCTCTACCCTACAAGAATTGCCTTTGTTTCTTCCATGACTTGCTACGAAATCCATCCGGTCTTGTTTTCCCTTCATTTCCCTTCATGTATCTCCATTGATCTTTACATCTTGGTTAATCTAACATCCAGATCATTATGACTGATCTGTAACATGTAAACAAGCTATAAAATGTAACATACAGAGAATTCACCATTGCTTTTTTAGGTTGTCTATTTTCTGATGAGAATTCACCATGTCTGATCTTACATCTACTTGTACCACCCTTACTTGGTTGCCGATACCTTAGCGGCATGTTTTGGTAGCTGATGGCATTCTATAGATCACAAACAACAGTACATTTTACATTTTAGAACTAAAAACTATGACATGCAGGACCTTATTGACACCCAACACCTTACTCACAAGCATCACCCTAATGACATCTAATAACTCACTGAAATCCAGCATTGTAATGACATCAGCACCTTAATGGACATCTAGTAAGTATCATAGTGTCGTCTAGTAACTTATGACATCCAGTAACTTAATGAAATCAATCACCTTACATGCACTATACCACCAAATCTTTCTAACTAAACATTTATAGAACTTAATCCCAGATGTAAAATCAAATTGGTTTTGCAAAAAAGAACAAGCATATCTAGTGGAGTAATTTATATGCACCTCAGGTTTGTATCTAGCATTGATTCTAGCAAAACGAAAAATGTACATGAGAACACGGAAATTTAAGCTACATCTATTAATATTTCACATCTAGTGATCCTTTGCATACTTTATTATACCATCTATTACAATGAACATGAATTTTACATTCTAGCATTTGTTACATCTATGAAAAAATAGTTAAGCCTATCTATGAATATTTACACTATTTCGAGGCTATACTAATTTTACATTCTAGGATGCAAGTATAATTTACATCTGGTCATGTTGTGACATCCAGTAGAATCGATAAACACGTGTAAACGAGAAAAAACAATCATAGTTGGCATGCTTTTGATTACTATCAAGATGACCATCGTTCCCGCCTTCCCGGCCTAGTATATTTTACACTATGCATTATTTACACTACGCCCATATTTTCAATAAATAACTGGACATAGCTTACAGCTAGCAGAGTACAACTATCATTTGCCATTTACTACAACTATCATTTGTCATTTACTACAACTGATTTAAGAGATTACATTAAGAGGTAGTCACATATCCTATACTGCAAAATCACATCCTAATCATCACATAAATCACATCATAACAAAAGAAAAATCAGATTCACACCCTAAAACAGGAAATAATCACATCCACAACCTCATAATCACATCGTAAAACCAAATATCTTATTCATTTGCATTGTGTTCAGAGAATTACAATTTATAAACACGATAAAAACACGTTTACTATTTGTGTTGGGATTGGATATACAAACCTGAAACTTGCCGTCAACACACAACAAGAGTTCTACTTTTTGATTTCAGGAACCAGCTTAAAACACTAGGCTGTGTCCAGTCCGGTGCTCGACTCACCCGCGAAAGGAAAACGAGAACAGGGCAATGCAGTGGCGGAGCTTGGGCCCATGTAATGCAAATGGGCAGAACAGCCCAACACAAGGCAATTTTTTCCAAAACTGGGGGGGGGGGGGGGGGGGGGGGGCAAATGGCCCATATATGAGGTCATCCTTCACTGAAAGCCCATGGGCTGGGGGGCGGCGGCCCCCCCTGACTTTGCCTAAGCTCCGCCACTGGGGCAATGGGCTTACCACAAGATTGCATCTAAGAAAATAAAAAACACATCTAATGCTAGGTTGCAACTTTACATTGACCAGACCATCACATTGAAAGAGCAATACATCCATGAATATCAACATCTAGCGGGGTGGACAGAGAGAATTACATTTACAATTATTTCGCATCCAGTGAAAAATACATTAGGGTCTACTGGTACGTTCAAGTTTTTATTCAACCATAGTTCACATCTATGAGTGAAACGGTTACAGTGACAACAAAATTTTACATCCAATCTAGTTTACATCTACAGAAAAAAAACAGTTATAGTGCCATCAAGTTTTACACTCATATGTACATCTATCTGAAAAAATCTAGCAGTTTAATTCTCAATGTATAAATTACTATTACATCCACAAACAGGAAAATCACATCCAAAATTGGCTGAAACAATGGTACGACCTGCTAACTTGATGAAAATTACATCCACGACAACAAATATGACACCAATGGTTCGTGTGAGGGGGCGAAATGCTAAACTGACATCCAAATTCTAAAAAACAATGTTACATTTGTTCATGTAGCAAACCTGATATCCAAATTCTAAAAAACAATGTTACTTTTGCATGATTTCACTTATTGCACAACAGATACTTAACAAATATTTACTGGGCATAGCTTACATCTAGCAGTGGTAAACACACAACTAAGATCCATCAAAGAACGACAACCTGTTCTAAGCGAAAAATAATTACATTGGACACATTAGTTACTTCCCTAGTACACCTAGCAACATCGCTTATGGGTTACATTCCTGGTATACATTCTGAAAAAATACATACAAAGTGACATCCTAAAATTGTTTTCAGAATACATCGCATCCAGCATAATTTTATATCACAAAAAACATCACATTCAGCATAAATTTACATCCAAAATCATAGTAGTCTCTTATCAGAACTGCATCAAAAGTAACGTGCATTACAGGCGTTGTAAGATCAGATAAACTAACCTGACAATTGAAGTCAATACGACCAACCCCAAGTGAAGCCTCGACCACCAAACAGATCTACAGCGGGTAAAACCGATTAGAACCAGGCCCTTACCGTGCCTACAAGCTCAAAATCAACCTCGAAACACAAAAAACTGAAGCTGATCTTACCACCAAAGTAGTCTGATGAGAGCCCGAAACGGGAGATTGACGGTCACCAACAAGCAGGAAGCACGTCCCCTTCGCTCAGCAACCAAACCTCCAACCAACCCCCTTCCCGCAGATCAGTGCGTCGTCGGAGAAAAGCCAGAAATCGACGCCGCCGCCGGGATAGAGGAGAGCCGCAGGCAGCACGGCCCCTTTGCTCATCCACCAACCTCCACACCAGCAGATAAGCGCGCTCGTCGGAGAAAGCCAGAAATCAACGCCGTCGCCGTGGTCAGATGGGAGAAGAGGATGGTGGGCGAAGTCCCTCGCAGGCAGCGCCCATAAGCCCGCCGGCGCGGGGCCCCCCATCGAGACGACCGCGGCGGCGGCCTCGGGGTCGCCGTCCTCGCCGTCGGCGCCGCGGACCCGCTTGCCGAGGACGAAGGGCGCGGCGTGCGGGAGGTGGTGCATGTGGTCGGCGTTGGAGATGGGTGCCCGGGAGGAGGGGGAGGAGGTGGAGAAGGAGGCCGGGACGGTGACGGAGCCGGTGGCGGCGACGATGGAGGGCTCGGCCTGCGGAGCAGCCACTCGATGGTCTGGCCGTCGGAATTTTGGCCGAGCTCGCGGCTGAGCTGGAACACGCGCGCGGCGCAGATGATGGGCATCCGGATGCGCCGCCCGCGGCCGTCCACCTTGTTGTGCTGGTCCTTGGAGGGGGCTTGCGGACCGCCAGCGCCGTCGTGCCGTTGCCGTTGGAGGTGGTGGCGACCGGGGCCAGATGCTTGTCGGCGCCGCCGCCGGCGTCGTCGGTGTGGAGTGGGAGCGGGAGAGAGTGTGTGTGGGGAGAGTAATGATTGAGGGTGGAGACAGCCAGACGGGAAGGCACATCGACCCGGTAAAGAAAAGTCTATGCGCTCGGTGGACCGTTCGATGCTGAACGGATGGCGCACGAGCGTGAACTCGCAGATAGCCAGAATGAGGTCGGTGTAGAGATAGAATTCGCGCTAGCTAAAACGTTGGTTGTTAACAAAACTAAATCGTTTGGATGTGTTAATTTTTTTTCCGAGATTGTTTTCTTTGCGAGTCCTGTTAGGTCACGATTGACCCTATCGGTTATGTATGGACCACTTAAAAAGTGTCGGGATGTGATGCCCAGTATCCTAAGGTTGCGGAATTATTGTGTTATTACTAAAGATAAAAGAGGGAAAGAGGAGTGTTATTACTAGAGATAAAAGAGGAAAAGAGAAAAAGACTGTCCCGGGCCAATTTTGTGAGTACCAGGCCGAAAATAGTCTCGGATGGACCGAGGTAAACTTTTGCCGACATGAAACATGTGGTTCGGGCCGAGAGGCTACAAATGTCGCTTGGGCCGAGGGCAACAGCGCGCCGGATCAAGATCTGCTGCTCGGTCGAGTCGAGATTCCCGCAGATGACGTCGTCTCCCGACCTCGGTCGTCACAGTGCCCCGCATCTCCTCTTCTCCACCAAATCCGACGCCGCACCGACACCAGCGCCTGCGCCTCCACGGCTCCACCGCTCCGGCACGCCCCCGTGACTCCTCCGACCCCGGCCGCCTCGTCAACCTCGCCCCGGATACGGACGAGCCCGGCACCATCGCATCTCGACCTCGGATTTGCCGACCTCTGCTCCGACTTCGCCGGCTCCGCCCGACCTCGCCTCCTGCACCGTCCGACTCCCCGTTGCACCGACACTACCGCTCCGGCACCGCCCCGACCCCTTCTTCAAGCTCGGCAAGCTGGTGCCCCCAGCCTCACCTCCTCGAGACCCTCTGCTCCGACATGGCCGCGCCCGAGCTCCTCCCCGACATGGCCACGCCGCCACACCTCCTCTGCTTCATCCCGGCCGCCCCCGGCGCAGCATCGCCTCCAACCTCAGTCCGGACGTGCTCCACCTCGGCCGCGTCCCCGGCCGCAGCCCCGACACCGCCTCGGCTCCGACCCGGCAGCGCAGCGCCTCCGCAGCTCGCCCCCGACCTCGCCATCGACAGTGCCCGAGACCATCTCGGCCACGCCTCCCACCGCGGCTCCGACTCACCTCTGCCTCGCCCCGGCGTGCCCTGCGTCTCTCCGACTTGGCCAGCGATGCCCACAAGCTCGACAGAACCGAGGTCTGCCACTACTCGGTTGACCTGCATCTCGGTGCGACCGAGACCCCCTCCATCAACTCGGCAGGTCCCGTTTCATCGTGGAGCAGACCATGGTGTTCGGATGCTCGGTTGCGAGGAGACTTGCCAATTGCCATATCCAGAAGATAAGAAGATGAAGACCAAGATAGTGCCCAGACAAACGCAACGAGACAAGAAGAGGACGGCAACTGTGCGCGCCGCACGGGTCGTTGATGTCTACGCAGGCTTCTATTCTTATAGACAATGTTGGGCTTTCAAGAGCAGAGTTTTGTAGGACAGCAGCAAGTTTCCCTTTAGTGAATCACCCAAGGTTTATCGAACTCAGGGAGGTAGAGGTCAAAGATATCCCTCTCTAGCAACCCTGCAATTAAGATACAAGAAGTCTCTTGTGTCCCCAACACACCCAATACACTTGTCAGATGTATAGGTGCACTAGTTCGGCGAAGAGACAGTGAAATACAAGTAATATGGATGATTATAAGTAGTAATTGCAATCTGAAATAAAAATGGCAGCAAGCAAACATGCAGCAGAACTTGTTGTAAACGGTGTTTTAATGCTTGGAAACAAGGCCTAGGGATCATACTTTCACTACTGGACATTCTCAACAATGACATCAAAGCTGAATAATAAATACTACTCTCAAACACTCTCTTGTTGGATGATAAACACCATTCACTGTGTAGGGCTAGAAGAGCACACTCAAAATCAGAGTAAACTAACACCACAACGTCATAAAGGAATCACACACGGTGCACATACTGTCACCTGAACAACCGTGAATAACCCCGGAGTTCATATTAAATTAACCTCTAAAGTGCATAATAGATAAAGAGTAGCCTCACATATTCAACTAGATTACAAAGCTCATGATCATATAAAGATCACACCATGGGAGAGAGAGATAAACCACGTAGCTACCGGTAGAACCCGCATCCTCGGGGGAGAACTACTCCCTCCTCATCATAGGAGTCAGCAACGGCGATGGAGATGCCGATGGAGTCGATGGAGATGACTCCGGGGGCAATTCCCCGTCCCGGCAGGGTGCCGGAACAGAGACTTCTGCCCCCCGAAAGTTGTCTTCGATGGCGGCGGCGCAGCGGAACTCTTCTCGGGAAAAGGCTTATTGTTTTAGGGTTTTCCCGTCGGGGGGTTTATATGGGCGAAAGGGCGAAGGCGGTGGAGGGCCGAGGCCCCCTCCTCATGTGCTGGCGCGGCCAGAAGTGGGACCGCGTCGGCACATCATGAGGGCGCCTCCGTGCCCTTCTTCGTTTCCTTTTCGGACTTCTGGAACGTATCGGGAAAAATAGTGACTTTGGCATAGAAATCATCCAATTCCGAGAATATTTCCTTAAGTGGTTTTCTGAAACAAAAAACAGCAGAAAATAGGGAACTGGTACTGTGGCATCTTGTTAATAGGTTAGTCCCAAAAAATGCATAAAACCATACAAAGTGTATATAAAACATGTAGCAATCGGTATAATATAAGCATGGAACATAAGAAATTATAAATACGTTTGAGACGTATCAAGCATCCCCAAGCTTAGTTCTACTCGTCCCGAGTAGGTAAAACGATAACAACAAATAATTTCTGGAGTGCCATGGTTTCACACAATCTTGATCAAATAATATTGTAAGGCTCATGTAATGAATGAAATGACTCAACGCAATGGTCTATAGTTTGCTAACAAATAGACAATAAGTAAACAACTAAATCATATAATTAAAAACTTTTCATGAATAGTACTTTCAAACAAGCATCAAAAAGATTTGCATAAGAGTTAACTCATAAAGCAATATTCTCTAAGTAAAAGAGCATTGAAGCAACACAAAGGAAGATATAAATTTCAGCATTGGCTTTCAAATTTGAACATGTATATCATATAGATAGTTGTCAACACAAAGAAATATAACAAGTGCAATAAGTAAGCATATAAGAGTTGTTGCACACAGTTGACACAAGTGTTTGCTTCGGGGACAGAAAGAATTAGGTAAACTGACTCAACATAAATTAAAAGATAGGCCCTTCGCAGAGTGAAACAGGGATACAAGCATGTGCTAGAGCTTCTTGGTTCTATAGGTTTTTGAAATCATATAGAGAGCATAAAAGTAAGTTTTTGAGTGGTGTTTGTCGTTGTCAACGAATGATAGTGAATGAAAACTATATTTACCATGTTATCTAGACTTTCAAGAGCGGCTCCCATTGAAGGACGTTATTTCTACCCAAGGGTAGATCATCCCTCTTCTCTTTTGTTTACTGATGCACACGGTGGGTGTGTTGTTGGGAGACCCCAAGAGGAAGGTATGAAGTAGTGCAGCAGCAAGTTTCCCTCAGTTGTGAAACCAAGGTTATCGAACCAGTAGGAAATAATGAATTCCCCCGAGGTGTCAACGGTGCCAGAAAAATCTGCGACATAAGGGCGCCCGAATATGCTTCCTGGGACGTAGGTGACGTGGAACCTGCACACAACACAATCAAGATACTTTGCCCCAACTTAACGGCGAGGTTGTCAATCTCACCGGCTTGCTGTAACAAAGGATTAAACGTATGTGTGGAAGAAAGATATTTGTTTGCAGAAAGTAACAGGTTTGCAGTTTGTGGTTTATCAGATTAAAGAGAAGGACCGGGGTCCACAGTTCACTAGTGGTGTCTCTCCATAAATAATAATAACATTCATGCGGGTAAACAAATTACAGCTGGGCAATTGATAGAATAATGATGAGCAAACCAATGCATATACCAATGTTATGATGTCTAGTGTGAGATTCATTCGGGCATTACAACAATATACATAGACCGTTCCAACCGCATCTATGACTAATAATCCACCTTCCGGTTAGCGTCCGCACCCCTTTCAGTATTAAGTTGCATGCAACAGATTATCGCCTTAAGCACTGTGTGTAAAGTAAGTAAGTAACATCATCCTTAGACAAAGTACTACTGTTTTATCCCTAGTAGCAACAGTACATCTACAACCTTAGAGCTAGCTGTCACCACCCCAGATTTAATAGAGACATGAACCTACTATCGAGCATAAATACCCACTCTTGGAGTCACAAGCATCTACTTGGCCAGAGCATACACAAGTAACGGAGAGCATGCAAGATCATTAAATAGCACACACATGATATATTATGAAGCAATAACTTTAGTACTCAATATTCATCGGATCCCAGCAAACACAACATGAAGTATTACATAACGGTGATCTTGATCATGATAGGCAGCTCACAAGATCTAAACATGATAGCACAAGAGGAGAAGACAACCATCTAGCTACTGCTATGGACCCGTAGTCCAAGGGTAGACTACTCACGCATCAGTCCAGAGGCGGTCATGGCGACGTAGAGGTCTCCGGTGACGATTCTCCCTCCCGGCAGGGTGCCGGGGAGAAGTTCTGATCTCTCCCGAATTGGTGTTGACGACGGCGGCGGCTCGGGACCCGTGGAGGAAAATATGAACACCGTGTTAGGGTTTTTAGTCTGGGGGGTATTTGTAGGCGAAAGGGCGAAGTCGGTGGCGCCCCGAGGGGCCCACACCTGGTCCTCGCGCGGCCAGGGGTGCTGCCGCGCGAGCACGTGGTGGCGCCGCCTCGGTGGCCCACTTCGTCTCGTGTTCGGCTTTCTGGAACGTTCCCGATGAAAAACTGACTTCAGAAAAGAAATCGTCCAATTCCGAGAATATTTCCTTAAGTACTTTTCTGAAACCAAAAACAACAGAAAACAGGGAACTGGCACTGTGGCATCTTGTTAATAGGTTAGTCCCAGAAAATGCATAAAACTATATTAAATTCATATAAAACATGTAATAACTTGGTATAATATAGCATGGAACATAAGAAATTATAGATACGTTGGAGACGTATCATTTACACATGCACATTTTTATAAATTGGTTTGGCACTCCTCCCCGCCATTGCTTACACAATCCATGGCTAACCGAATCCTCGGGTGCCTTCCAATCTATCTCAAACCTTGGCGGAGTGCCTATTTTTGAATATCATAACACTTTGGAACTCTCTTTTTGATAACTCATTGAAAACCATGTGAAGAGAATTGAACAATTAAACTTGGGACTGGGCACCCCATTTGCTGTCTCATTTGAAAGTCTATCTAACAAGTTAAACATAAAGTAACACACATACTTGCTCATGAGCTAATAAACAGTGACACAAATAAGTTATAATAATTTTGAATAAAGATAGCACATGAAGTATTTACTTGGAATGGCAGAAAATACCATGTAGTAGGTAGGTATCATGGACACAAATGGCATGGGTTTTGGCTCAAGGATTTTGGATGCACGAGAAGCATTTCCTCTCAGTACAAGGATTTGGCTAGCAAGGTTGTTTGAAGCAAACACAAGTATAAACTATGACAACAAGACGTATATAAAAACATATTGCAAGCATTATAAAACTCTACATTGTCTTCCTTGTTGCTCAAACACTTTTACTAGAAAATATCTAGACCTTAGAGATACCAAACATGCAAACCAAATTTCAACAAGCTCTACGCTAGTTCTCCATTAATGGGTTTTAACTACATGATGCAAAAGCTTAAGCATGATCTACTTGAGAGTTCAAAACAATTGCCAAGTACCACAACATGCAAGATAACAATTCATAAGAGCATGTTTCTTTTCTTTATACCATTTACCACATTTAGCATTTTCTGTTTCCAGCCAAACACCAATCAACTTATTTAAACATAAACTCTCCAAGTATTTAACAATGAAGCAAGAGAGTATAACATATGAGAACTAACAGCTCTGAACAAGAGGTGCATGAAAAACAAGAGCTGAAAGTATTGCAGTAGCTATAGAAGAATACTCAACAAATATAAGTGAAGAATAGGAGTATTTAAATGAAAAGGCGGAGCGTGTCTCTCTACCACAAAAGAATGCTAGGATCCATTTTATTCAGAAAACAAGAATAAAAAAAAATAAAAAATAAAAACAAACAGACGCTTCAAGTAAAGCACATAAGATGTGGCGGAATTAAAATATAGTTTCACTAGAGATAACCTGATAAGTTGTTGATGAAGAAGGGGATGCCCAAGGCATCCCCAATCTTTGACGCTTGAGTCTTCTTGAAATATGCTTGAGTGACCCACGGGGGCATCCCCAAGCTTAGGCTCTTTCTTCTTCTTGATCACATCATATCATCCTCTCTCTTGATCCTTAAAAACTTACTCCACACCAAACTCAAAGTAAACTTTATTAGAGAGTTAGTGCATAATCAAAAATTCTCATATTCTGTATGGAGACAATCATTATCATGGTACTGGACATTATCTATTGCCACTGGAATTTTATGAAACAAAAAGATCCATTAAAAAATAGCAAAATAACCAATGCAAAATAGATGACATAATCTATCAAAAACAGAACAGTCTGTAAAGACGAATTTTTTCGAGACACTTAACTTGCTCAAATAAGAAAACTCAAAACTAATGAAAGTTGCATACATATCCGAGGATCACGCACAAAAAATCCCAGGTCATTTTGATTTTTCTGCGAAGAGTTATGAATTTAACGGTGGACAGCAGAAAAACTGTTCCTGCGGAGGAATCCAAATCTAGCATCAACTTTCTACTAGAGACTTAACTTGGCACACCAATGCAATAAAAAAAAAATACAAAGGAATTGCTACAGAGGTGAGCATGTTCCTTGACTCAACAAAATAAAATAACAGAAATAAAAAGTGGGTTGTCTCCCATAAGCGCTTTTCTTTAAAGACTTTTAGCTAGGCATAGTGATATTTATGATGCTCACATAAAGATGAGAGTTGAAAAACCAAAGAGAGCATCAAGAGGCGAATATCAAACACTTTTTAAGTCTAACCCTCTTCCTATGCAAAGGAATCTTGTAAAAAAACAAGTTATGAAAGCACAAAGCAATAAGCATAGGAAAGCAAAACAAGTGCAAATTCAAAATTTTCAACATAGAGAGAGGTGTTTTAGTACCATTAAAACATATACAACCATATTCTCCTCTCTCATAGTAGTTGCAAGTAGTGGAAATAAATTCACCATATAACCACAAGAATCATTCAACTTAGATAATATAGGCATATAAAGAGGATCATTAAATTTATTTTGGAATTAATTAGCATGCTTCCCTCTTTCAAAATAGTTATTAAGATCAATATCAAGTTTAAGATCATGGTTGCAACAAAGATTTGGAACTAGAGACAATTGCAAACTACATAAGTATTTCTCAACATAAGCAAATTTCTCCTCCATGGTGTAATTAGGAGAATTCAAGAACAAAGCAGGACTCTCATGAGTAAGATTACCATCACAAGCAGCAATTATATCATTTGTATCCTCACATAAATAAGTAATAACTTCTGAACATAGAGGATTATCAATAAGCATAGGACCATCATCTAAAGCATTATCATATAGCATATTTAAACAATACTCATCATTATCATCAATAAGTTCACTTGTTGCATCATGAATAATATTTACAACATAACTATCACATAAAACATTCTTATCATGAGCCACATGCATAAAAGAATTAATACTCTCCACATAAGCATAGTCATTCTTATTAATTGTAGTGGGAGCAAATTCAACAAAATAGCTATCATTATTATTCTCATCACCATAATCATCAAATATAGGAGGCATATTGTAATCATAATTAATTTTCTCATCAATAGTAGGTGGACTGAAAATATCATATTCATCATTGTAATCATCATATATTGGAGGTATAGTATCATCAAAGTAAATTTTCTCCTCCGTGCTTGGGGGACTAAAAATATCATGGTCATCAAAACCAGCTTCCCCAAGCTTAGAATTTTCCATAGCATTAGCAATAATGGTGTTCAAAGAATTCATACTAATAACATTGCTACTAGCATGCAAATAAAGTTCCATAGGTTTTTTAATTTTCTCTTCAAACACCTCATGTCCTAACTCAAGATAAATACTATAAAGATCTCTAATATTTTTGTTGTTTTCCATTAAGCCTAACTAGTGAAAATAAAAACAAGAAACAAAAAGAAATAATTGCAGAATCTAAAGGAGATACCTTCCAACGCTTACCTCCCCGGCAACGGCGCCAGAAAATAGCTTGATGTCTACGCACGCTTCTATTCTTGTAGACAGTGTTGGGCCTCCAAGAGCAGAGGTTTGTATGACAGTAGCAAGTTTCCCTTAAGTGAATCACCCAAGATTTATCGAACTCATGCAGGTAGAGGTCAAAGATATCCCTCTCAAGCAACCCTGCAATTAAGATACAAGAAGTCTCTTGTGTTCCCAACATACCCAATACACTTGTCAGATGTATAGGTGCACTAGTTCGGCGAAGAGACGGTGAAATACAAGTAATATGGATGATTATAAGTAGTAATTGCAATCTGAAATAAAAATGGAATCAAGCAAACATGCAACAGAACTTGTTGTAAACGGTGTTTTAATGCTTGGAAACAAGGCCTAGGGATCATACTTTCACTAGTGAACATTCTCAAAAATGACATCAAAGCTGAATAATAAGTACTACTCTCAAACTCTCTCTTGTTGGATGACAAACACCATTCACTGTGTAGGGCTACAAGAGCACCCTCAAAGTCAGAGTAAACTAACACCACAACGTCATAAAGGAATCACACACGGTGCACATACTGTCACCTTTACAACCGTGAATAACACCGGAGTTCATATTAAAGTAACCTCTAGAGCGCATAATAGATAAAGAGTAGCCTCACATATTCAACTAGATTACAAAGCTCATGATCACATAAAGATCACACCATGGGAGAGAGAGATAAACCACATAGCTACCGGTAGAGCCCGCAGCCTCGGGGGAGAACTACTCCCTCCTCATCATAGGAGTCAGCAACGGCAATGCAGATGGCGGTGGAGTCGATGGAGATGACTCCGGGGGCAATTCCCCGTCCCGGTAGGGTGCCGGAACAGAGACTTCTGTCCCCCGAAACTTGTCTTCGATGGCGGCGGCGCAGCGGAACTCTTCTCGGGAAAAGGCTTATTGTTTTAGGGTTTTCACGTCGGGGGGTTTATATGGGCGAAAGGGCGAAGGCGGTGGAGGGCCGAGGCCCCCTCCTCATGTGCTGGCGCGGCCAGAAGTGGGGCCGCGCCGGCACATCATGAGGGCGCCTCGGTGCCCTTCTTCGTTTCCTCTTCGAACTTGTGGAACGTGTCGGGAAAAATAGGGACTTTGGCATAAAAATCATACAATTCCGAGAATATTTCCTTAAGTGGTTTTCTGAAACCAAAAACAGCAGAAAATAGGGAACTGGCACTGTGGCCTCTTGTTAATAGGTTAGTCCCAGAAAATGCATAAAACCATACAAAGTGTATATAAAACATGTAGCAATTGGTATAATATAAGCATGGAACATAAGAAATTATAGATACGTTTGATACGTATCAGTCGTCTCTGTCCTGGGCGAGCATGATTGTGGCTACAGTGTACTGGGTATAGTATTATTTGTCTGTTTGTTCCCTCACTTGTCCCCTGGGCACCTATATAAAGGGCACCAGGGGGAGAGGTGAAAGGGAGACAGCCAGCCAAGCCACGGAGAGCCACGGCTTGCTCACTTGCCCCTTTACCGTTTCCTTCTCAAGTCCTCTTAGAGGCATTCTTTGCCCGGCTCCTGGAGCATTTTGTACCACGCTTATACAGAGGAGAAATACACCGATAGGCTAGATGCTGCAGTAGGGGTTTTATCTCCTCACGAGAGCCCCGAAGCAGGTTAAATCCCCGTGTTTTCCGTGTTCTTCGCGTGCGATCCCTTCGCACTATCCCTCCCCGAATCCTCTAGCGTCCATCGGCACCAAAGATTAGCCTACCCGTAGACATCTGTTTGTCTACACCACGAAAAAAGGTTGTGTTAAAACGGAACTATATGTTGCGTCTATCGTGTCAAGACCAGATTCTCTTCCTTCTATTTTATTTCAAATTAAAATTGGAACCAAGAGATCCTGATCGCATGGTACACGTGATAAGCTCACACAAACCAAAAAGGAACTAAGATATCCTGCTCGAAAAAAGGAAAGAACTTAACAACGTGGTGTTAAAAGTGTATACTCATATACATGTATGCATGATTGAAAATAAAAATAGAAAGATAATTACTAGAATTTCTAAATATACGCCAACACCCTACCACCATTACACTACATTGTCCATTCACTATTTAACTCGAGGAGTTTTGAGATTGACAAAGTTACCACTATTGGCTCAATGTCAACGAATGTCGCCTCATTTTCAAAAGAGTAATCCACTTTAGTTATACACATATTACGCAAGAGGTTCAATTACGACAGTAAATGAAAATCTACAACTACAATAATCATTGGCTCCATGGACTATCCATAGGAAAACAACAAGAATAAAAATGAAAGCAACATGCTTTTATTCCGTACAACGCCATGTCAACCCCAGGCCATTTTCATGAAAACACATTAACATAACATGCCTAACATACACTTAGAAAAAATGGTCAATGTATTTCTAACTTCCCAAAGACTTTATCTAATGTCGAGGGTGAATATGAAGCATTGCAAAGAATGAAGTCAGATTTTTTTATGAAAAGGAAAATCTGGATATAAGATCGCGGCAAGTGTGGATGTGTGGTTCCCACGGAACAGGGATAACCACTCTCGGGGGAGAAGTTCGTGCGGGGGACTGAACACGTTGGTCAACAACCCTCAACCGGCCCGGCGACGGTGCTCGTCGTGCCTGTAGAGGGTCAGCGCGACAGTGAAGGACACAGGCCCGTACCCAGGTTCACGGCCCTCCGGGGGAGGTAAAACCGCTACTCCTGCTTGTCTGTATTGCTCTGTAGGGGGTACAGCACAATGAGCTTGCCAAGGGCTCGGTTGCGGCAGCGCAGAGCTCAAAGAGGGAAGCAAAGGTCTTCTTCCTCCTCGAGTCTGCTAAGCTAGGCTAAGCTATGTTGCCTGTAGCCGATTGATCGATCGATCGCGGGATCCCTTGCTACGGAGGTGCTCCCTCTCCTTATATAGGCGCCCCGGGCCTCCTCCCTGCGAACGGCGCAGTGGAAGGGCTCCCACATGGCGACGAAGCGGTAGAGAGGGGTGCACCGCAGCTGGGTTGTCCATGGACTCGGTCCATGGTCGTAAAGCCTGCCTTCGTGACAGAAAAGCCGCCGTCTTCGCTGGGCGGCCAGCTGGTGCAGCAGCGATCGTGGGGGTGCCCACGGTGACGTCGTCCTTAGAGCGTAGCGCCGGCGAACTGCTTTATCACCAAAGAGGAAACCCTCGTAAGCCGGCGCAGGGGACACAGCTTTGTTGACTCCTTTAATCACCAAAACGACAACTGCGGCGCCGTCGTCATCGCGCGCAGACGCGCGCGTCACTCTGCGGCAAGGCAGTGGCCATGTGCGCCTTGCAGTGGTTCCTTCGGGGCGAAGTATCTCCACAGGGCCTGGCGGCCTTGTGGAGGGATTCGCGTTGACCCCTCTCCTGGGGAGAGGGCCCTGTAGAGGAGCAGCCTCGAGAGGGGCCTCGCCAGGCCTTCGCTGCCCTCTTCAGCCCTCTCGAGGGATTTTCCTCTCGAGGGTCTCTCCAAGCGTTTTGCTCGGTCCTTAGCCGTTTCAACGACTCTGTCGCGTGTGAGGGCTGTGGAGAGTGGGCTCTGCACACCCTGGATCTCACTGGGCCGACAGTAGCCCCCGGGCCCATGACGGGCACGGCGAGGCCCATCGGGTCCAGACGAAGCGTCGTGGGTCCAATATGTCCGGCCGGCCCGTGACACGCGTCGCTCGGAGATGAGTTTGCGGCGACTCGGTTTCTCCGGTAGAAACGTGCGTCGTCGGGGGTCCCACCACGATCACCACGACCGCGCCTTGGTAACTGTCCAAATGCGGTATAAAGCTGCGCGCCGGTCCGAACCGCAGTCATTACTCACTTCTGCGCTCCAGTCTTCCAACTCTCGACCTCCTAGCTTTCCTTCTCCGACGAACTCCTTCCTTCTCCGGCGAACTCCTTCCTTCTCCGGCGCTCCGCTTCTTGCATCCTCCTCGACAATGGGCGGACCCAAAGGCAAGGCGGCGATGTCCATGCTCCCCTCCGATGCGCAGGGCGAAGAAGCGCTTGGCCCCGCCCTGATCGGGGTGCGCGTCGATGCGGCGGCGCTGGACAAGATCCAGTACCTGGTCGCCGGGAGGACCAATGAGCACGGCGCCAGCGCCATCCAGGCCGCGAGGCACGGCCGCCTTCCGGCGGGGTTTTTCCCCATCTTGCTCTACACTCTCTTCGCCGGATTGGTGCCTCCGTATTCACCTTTCCTCGAGGCCGTCCTGGAGTTCTACCAGATCCACCTTCTCCACCTACACCCCAACGCCATCCTCGTGCTCTCCATCTTCGCCTATCTGTGCGAGGCGTATCTGGGGGTGCAGCCCTCGGTGGCCCTCTTCCGGAGCTTCTACGCGCTCCGGAACACCGCGAAGGCCAAGCGGACGGGGTGCGTGTCCTTCCGCATCGCGGACGGCATGGGGGACGTCTACATCCCCATGTCGTGGAGCGACGAGAAACCCGTCACGGCGGTATCGAAGAAGGTGGACGACTTCAGGCAGAAGTGGTTCCTCATCGGTGTCAAGTCGCAGAGCTCCTTCCTCGAGGTCCCGGAGGCGCCGCCCGTGAAGAACACCCATTGGGGGAAGCAGGCCTTCCAGGGCCCGAAGATAGGAAGCCTCGTGGCGCGCATGAGGACGCTTCGGGAGAACGGCCTCACCGGCCAGATGATCGCGGAGGACTTCGTACGCCGCCGCATCGCTCCTCTACAGGCGTACAAGAAGCCGATGTGGATGTACTCGGGCCCCTCCGACCGGATGCGTCTCCATTCCTGTGACCACCGCCCCGCCGTCGTCGAGACCATCATGGGCGGCCTCTTCATCAACCCCGACGTGTCTGTGGCGGTTGCGGCGGAGCTGAGGCCTCTTCATCAGATGAACCTGGCTGCGCGCCTGGCGATTCTGGAGCGGATGCCCACCTTCACCCCGCTAGGCCTGGCGGGGGAAGAGGAAGAGGATGGGCCCATGCCCATGGCAAGGGCACAAGACGCTGCGGAGTCGCCGTACGCGTCTGATGCCGAGCAGGGCGATGCTGCGGCTGGGGCTGTCCCCTCTGCAGGCGGGGCGAGCTCGTCAAGGGCCTCGCCCCCTCCTGAGGAGGTCCTCAAGCTCTCCTCCAGCGACGACGAGGAGGCCGAGGCGGGGCGACAGGAGCCCCGAACCAAGGCGGCCCACGACAGGCCTGCCGGGGAGCCCCCAAGCGCTTCCCTCAAGAGGAAAGCCGAGGCGGCTCCGGGGGGATCCGGAGTCCGGGCCACGCCTTCTTGGCGTTCGTTCGGCATGGCGTGGGTTGACACCCGCGCCAAGAAGACAGGGTAAGTGTTTCTGGTTTTGTTTTCCTTCTTCAATCTTTTGCTCGTCTCCTCCCCGTAACTGACTTTCCTATCCTCTGCCAGCGACCCGGCGCCTGCGAAGCGCCGCAGGCTCCGCAAGGCAGCAGACGTGAAGAGGGCCGCCCCGGAGGCCGCGGCAGAGGCCGCAGCAGAAGAGGCCTCGAGGCCTGCGGAGGAAATCCCTGCAGGCCCTCACGGGGAGGCTCCTCAGGCTGAGGCGACCGCGCCGCCTCTGGAGGAGGAGCACCCCGAGGAGCGTGCGGAGAAGGCGCCCTCTCCGCCGCGCGCTGCGACCCCGCCAGTGCAGCAGGAGGCGCGGCAGGCACCACATCGGCCCCGCTCTCGCCAAAGGCCGATGAGACGGTGGGAGCAGATCTCCCGCCGCCCCCGCCAAGCCCCACGGCGGAGGAGGAGGCAGCGGCTACGGGGCAGACCTCTCCTGCCCCGGGAACCCAGGACGAGGCGCCGCCAGAGGGGGCCAGCGCTGGCGCGCAGAACGCGGGCGCCGAAGCGGAGGACACGCCTCCGAGCCCCCAACCCCGCGCAGAGACTCCCCGCTCCAAGCTTGACGCGGGCGCAGGGCCCTCCGCTCCGAGCGAGACCTCCCGGACCATTGTCCTCGGAAGCTGGGACTGGAGCAGGGGGCGACGTGACGTCGCCTTCCGCTTGGTGCGGGAGTCCCTGGAGGGGCTGGAGGCCCACCTTGCCCAGGGGGACCGGGAGCTTGCCCGGCAGCGAGACGAGCTTGCAGAGGCTTGGGCCGCGTTCCACGTGGCCGTGGAGGCTCGCCGACGGAGCGACCAGGCCTTGCAGGCGGAGCGCGAGGAGGCGCTGCGCTTCGCCGAGGAGGTCCGCGATGGCGCCATGCGCGACGCCGAGGAGCTTCTGCAGCCCCTGAAGGCCGAGCGCCGGGCAGCAGCGGAAGACCTGGCCGCGGCCAGGGTGGAGCGGGAGGCTGTGGAGCACTCCCTGGCGGCCAAGCACCACGAGCTTGTCGAGCTTGAGGCTAAAATCCTCGCCGACTCTGAGACCGTGCGGACCGCCCTGGAGGGGGTCCGCGCGAGCTTGGACGCCAGGGGGCGGGGCCTGAGCGAGCGCGAGGAGGACGTGCGCCGCCACGACGAACAGCTGGCGCTGAGGGAGCAGGAGCTGTCAGGGCAGCGCGCCGCCCTCGAGGCCCGCGAGGAGAGCTTGGCTGCGGCTCTCGCCGGGTACGAACGCGAGGTGGCTACCCACAAGGGGCATGTGGAGCGCTTCAACAAGAGGTTTGCCGAGCAGAAGAAAGAGGCTGAGGAGGAGTTCCAAGCCCGGGAGAAGGCGTACCGCGCCGCTGTCTCCCGCGACTACGCCGAGAAGTTCACCAAGCAGGAGGGCCGCTTCAAGAAGAGGCTTTGCAAGAGCGGCGCCCGGATTCACCAGCTCGAGAACTTGAACGCTACCCTCGTCGCCAAGGTGAAGCGCGAAGCGGATCGCCGCCGCGTCGCTGAGGAGGCCCGCAAGCGCACGGAGCAGGACCTCGCCTCCCTCATGGCCGACATGGAGGAGATGAACCAGCAGGTGGGCCCTGCTGTGGAGAAGGCGGTGGAGGCGGCCGAGAGCGCCAAGGCGGCGCAGATGCTGTCGCAGCAGCGGGAGCGCATGTTCCAGTCCTTGGTGGGCCGGGGCCGCGAGCTCGCCGCGAAGCTGGGAGTGGACTTCGAGCAGCTCTTCTCCTTCAAGGCAACTCCGACGCCGCCACCTACCTCATGTACTTCGAGCAGCTCTTCTCGGCGCTCGAGGGCCCTGCCGCCGAGCTCCGCGACGTCGTCGATGAGGAGTGCCACCAGCTCCTGGCGGTGGCGGTTGACCGCATCTTCACCAACCTCCAGAACCTCCAGCCCGGCTTCGACTTCACCACGGTGACCGAGCCTCTCGAGGGGGAGAAGGGGTGGAAGACCTCCAACTCCATCCGTGACCAGGTCGACGACTTCTGCAGCCGCTTCAAGCGGGCTGCAGCGGAGGATGCTGGCGGCGAGGAGGGCGACGATGAGGAGGGTGAGCCTGAAGCAGAAGGGTCCGAGGAGGACGATGGCGAGGCCTCTGCCTGACTTCTTCCTGCAATGCAACGCTTGTAGCTCCGTAGGGATGTTTGTTTTAAAGACTTTTGCTTTGCAGTTTGTAATATACTTCGTATTTATAAGCATGTGCTGCTAAGTCTGTGTGTGTGCCCCTCGAGGGCCTTTTGCTTTACTTCCATGTCTTTTTCGCTCTGCGTCGCTAGGACCCATCTCCTCGTGCTATGACTCCGCCGCTGCGGTATGCTCGAGCAATGACTCGGCAAGGCCGGGGGGAGTTTAAGGCTTAGAGAGGTAGGGGCCCTCGAGTCGCGATGCTCAGGGCTCCCCTTTGACGCGCAAGCAGCCCATGGAGAGTGAAGGAAAGAAACGCTCGAGGGACGCAGAGTGCTCGTGAAAGAGACGCAGAGATTCGCCTGGTGTGAGCAGGGAACTTAGCTTCGCGAGGCTTCTCGCCCTGCGTAGGACTCCTCAGGCGATGCCTTTCCCCTCAGGGGCCGAGTTTTTCCTCCACAGGCCCGGAGAGGCTCTTGTTCCCTGTGGATGTCAGAGAGGCGAACCAAAAACGCTAGAGCATAGCAGTAAGGACTCATGCGCGCTTATAGGTTTCCTCATGGGTGCCTCGCGAGGAGAGAGAGTACCAAGGTCCTTTGGAGAGGTGGCGTGTATCCGGGAGCATGCCCTTTAGCCAGAGCTCAGGGTCCCTTGGATTTTGCAGTGCTGCTTGGGTGCTCTTGGGCACAGGCACCGTACTCAGCCCCCGCTCGCGAGGTGCGCATGGGAAGAATATAAGCGCACATGTGAAAGTAAATGACGAAGGTAAAACTTGCCATCGAAATATTACACGGCGGCGCCTCAGCGCTGAGTTCACTTAGGAACGAAATGGCGCCTTAGCGCAAAGTTCACATGGAACGAAAGTGGCGCCGGAGCGCAATGTTTACTTGGAACGAACGTGGCGCCGGAGCGCAATGTTCACTTGGGAACGAATTCGGTTCATTACACTTGGGTTTGCCAAGCTAACGTTCCTTCCATGTCGAGGCATGGGGACCACCCATTAGTGGCAGTGGTTCACTGCGGCCTGCGGGGGCTCATTTGCAGGAGAGCTCGGAGGGCTGACCCTCGGGGGAAGCTTGGAGAAGCTTGGGGGTGAAGCCGTGAGCTTCCCTCTAGAGACAAAAAATGCCTGGCGTGACAATGATCACGGGTAGAACTTGCGTAGGTGTGCGATGTTCCACGGGTTCTTGACGGGGATGCCGTCTTCCGTCTCGAGGCGTACCGCGCCAGGCCTGGCAATGTGGGAGACCCTGTAGGGGCCTTCCCACATCGGCGAGAGCTTGTGGAGGCCTTCTCTGGAGAGGATTCGCCTGAGGACGAGATCGCTCGCCTCAAGAGTGCGTGAGCGCACATGGCGGCTGTGGTAGCGTCGCAGATCTTGCTGGTACTTTGCCGCTCTGAGGGCGGCACGGCGGCGCAGGCCCTCGAGGAACAGCAGGTCGTCGTTGTGGAGGCCCTCTTGGGTATCCTCGTTGAAGGCAAGGACCCGTGGGGATCCATGCTTGATTTCTGCGGGGAGGACAGCTTCAGCTCCGTAGACAAGGGCGAATGGCGTTTCGCCCGTAAGCCTTGAAGCGGTTGTGCGCATGGACCAGAGCACAGATGGGAGCTCATCGATCCAGCCCTTGCCGTGACCCTTGAGGATGTTGAAGCTTCTGGTCTTGAGGCCCTTGAGGACTTCTGCGTTCGCTCGCTCGGCTTGACCGTTGCTGCGTGGATGAGCCACCGAGGCGAAGGAGATCTTGACGCCGAGCTTTTCGCAGTAGGCTCGGAAGATGTCGCTGGTGAATTGCGAGCCATTGTCGGTGATGATGCGGTTAGGCACTCCGAAGCGGCAGACCAAGCTCCTGATGAATTTCACCGCGGCTCCGGCTGGTATGGTACGCACTGGCTCAACCTCGGCCCACTTGGTGAACTTGTCGACGGCCACGAAGAGGAAGCGGTAGCCCCCCTGCGACTTTGGGAAGGGGCCCAGGATGTCCAGCCCCCAGACCGCGAACGGCCAGGAGAGCGGGATGGTCTGGATCCCCAGCGCCGGCTGGTGAATTTGCTTGGCGTGGTACTGGCAGGCGTCGCAAGCTTGGACGATGGTGACCGCGTCTTGAAGCACTTGTGGCTAGTAGAATCCGCTCCTGAAGACCTTGCCCGCGAGGGTGCGCGCACACGAGTGGTGGCCGCATTCCCCGCTATGGATGTCCTTGATCAGCGTTCGGCCTTCCTCGGGAGGGACGCATTTGAGCGCGATGCCATTTGGGCGCTTGCGGTATAGGTCTCCCTCGAGGATGCAGTAGGATTTCGCTTGTCGAGCGATCCGCTCTGCTTCCGCATCTTCCTCAGGGAGGATCCCCTTCGCCAAGTAGTCCTTGAGCTCGTCAATCCAGCCGGTGTCTTGGTGGGCTGCCGTCAGCAACAGACGCTCTCCGGTGTGGGGACCACAGTCGGGTGCCCCAGCGACAGGAGCTGGTGGGAGTGCTTCGTCTGTGCTTGCAGCTGTGGCCTCCTGAGGCTGCTTGATGGATGCCTTGGCGAGCCTTTCTTCAAAGACGCCGGCCTGCTGGGGTTGCCTTCTCGAGGCTCGCTTGGCGATGTCGTCAGCCTCCTGGTTTTCTTTCCTCGGGATATGCATAAGCTCCATGCCCCTGAAGTGCTTCTCGAGCTTGCGGACCTCTTCAAGGTATGCAGCCATGTGGTCGTCTTTAGGCGTGTAGCTCTTGTTGGAGAAGTTGACGAGCAACTGGGAGTCTCCCTTGACGAGTAGGTGCTTGACGCCTAGAGCGATGGCGGCCCTTAAGCCAGCGAGGAGGCCCTCGTACCCAGCGATGTTGTTGGAGATCTTGTCAATCGTGAAGCACAACTGGACAGCGTAGTAGAGCTTGTCGCCTTTGGGCGAGGTCAAGACGACGCCTGCCCCGCCATTGCGGCAGGCAAAGGCTCCGTCGAAGTGCATGGTCCAGTGGCTGGGCATTATGTCTCCGGAGGGCTCGGCCTCTTCTCCCCGAGGCTCTTCAGGGCTTGGGTCGGTCCATTCTGCGACGAAGTCTGCCAGCGCTCGTCCCTTGATGACTCTTGTGGTGTCGAAGCGCAAGTTGAATGGCTGCAACTCTATATTCCAACCCGCGACACGGTCTGTGGCGTTGGGGTTGCGCAGAATCTTTTCAAGGGGAAGGAAGTGACCACCGTGATGGGGTGGCCCTGGAAGTAATGTCTCAGCTTCCTGGAGGCGATGAGGAGAGCAACGAGAAGCTTCTGCTGCATTGGGTACCGCTCCCGAGCATCCCGCAGTACCGTACTGACAAAGTACACGGGGTGCTCGACAAGGGTTGTCGAGGGAGGTGCAGCATCGATTCTCTGTGGAGGCCCCTCAGGGCCCTTGTCGAGATTTGCCTGTGGAGGCTCTTCAGGGGCCCTTGTCGAGACTTGCCTGTGGGGGGGTCTCAGCAAGGGTGTTGGGAGCAGACTCGACTTGAGGCTGTGGGCCTGGCAGTGGGTCTGTGGAGTCTGCTCCTTCGCCGATTTCTTTGTCGGGCGGCTTTGGGCTTGGAGTGGCGGCGCTCTTCTTGGGGAGGACTGGCTCTTCCCTCTCGACCACCAGGACAGCGCTTGCGGTCTGAGGAGTGGCTGATAGGTACAGCTTCAGATGTTCGCCTGTCCTGGGGGCCACCATGACTGGTGGGCTGGCCAAATATCTCTTCAGGTCTTCGAAAGCCTTGTCCGCCTCGGGGGTCCACTTGAATGTGCCGGATCTCTTCATGATCTTGAAGAATGGCAAGGCTCTCTCGCCGAACTTAGAGATGAAGCGGCCCAGGCTAGCCATACAGCCTGCTAGGCGCTGCATGTCCTTGAGTCGGCGAGGAGGCTGCATCGCTTCTATGGCCTTGATCTTGTCAGGGTTTGCTTCTATGCCGCGGTGGGACACGAGGAATCCGAGGAGTTTGCCTGAAGGCACCCCGAAGACGCACTTGGCGGGGTTCAGCTTGATGTTCACCTTGCGCAGGCTGGCGAAGGTTTCCTCGAGATCCTTCAAGAGGGTATCTCCCTCGCGAGACTTGACCACGATGTCGTCGACATATGCCTCTGCATTTCTGCCCATCTGTGCCCCCAAGGCTATTCTCATGAGCCTCTGGAAAGTGGCGCCGGCGTTCTTCAGGCCAAAGGGCATGCAAGTGTAGCAATACACACCACAAGGGGTGAGGAATGCTGTCTTCTCCTCGTCCTCTTTAGCCATTTTGATCTGGTGATAACCAGAGAAGGCGTCCAGAAAACAGAGGAGGTCGCAGCCGGCGGTGGAATCCACGATCTGGTCTATCCTCGGCATGGGGTATGGGTCCTTGGGGCAGGCTTTATTGACATCTGTGTAGTCGATGCAGAGTCGGCCTCCTCCAGCGGGTTTAGGGACAACCACGCCGTTGGAGAGCCAAGTGGGGTGCGCGACTTCGCGGACGACATTTGCCGCTTTTAGCTTCTCTACTTCCTTGACAATGAATGCTTGCTTCTCGGGGGCTTGCTTGCGTGCTTTTTGCTTGACGGGGCGTGCGTCTGGACACACGGCTAAGTGGTGCTCGATCACCTCCCTTGGTACACCGGACATGTCTGACGGAGTCCACGCGAACATGTCAGAGTTTGCCCGAAGGAAGGCGACGAGCGCGCTTTCCTATTTGGGAGGCAGAACAGCGCCTATGGTGACGCTGGCCCCTGTCTCCCCAGCCCCCGAGCCACTGGTGCCCAGCGACACCCTCTTCGTGGAAGCTTGCTCCTGAGAGAACATCTGTTTCTTCTTCTGAGGCCTCTCGAGAGGTTCCATGTCCTCGTCAGTCGGAAACGCCATGGCCGCTGCCTTGTAGGCGCTCTCGACAGCGCGTGTGGCATCCAGGATGTGACCATGGATGGCTATGGTGCCAGCGCTGCCGGGGATCTTGACCATGTTGTAGGCGTGATGCGTGACGGCCATGAACTTCGCGAGGGCGCGGTAGCCGAGGATGGCGTTGTACGGCAGGCCAATGTGTGCGACGTCGAAGTCGATCAGCTCGGTGCGGTAGTTCTTCTGCGTGCCGAAGGTGACGGCCAGCCGGACCTGCCCCAGAGGTTCGATTGAGCCGCTGGTGACCCCTGTGAATGGCCTGTAGGGCATGAGCCACTCGTAAGGCACCTGGAGAGTCTCGAAGGTCTCGACGGAGATGACGTTCACGCCTGCTCCCCCATCGATGAGCGTCTTGGAGACGGTGATGTTGTTGATGGTGGGGGAGCAGACCAGGGGGAGGGTTCCAACAGTCTTGGTCGACTTGGGGTGGTCCTTGGCGTCGAAGGCGATGGTGTACTGGGACCACTTGAGGGGCCTGGAGGTCTCAGTGCTCGGGAGCGCAGCATTGAGCTCGCGGGCGAACTGCTTGAACTGGTTGTTCGACTTGGGCGCCTGAGCCCCGCCGAGAATGCAGGCCATAGCCCCCCTTGGGGCCTGGTAGCCTCCATCTTCCTCGTCGGGGAGGTTGTTGTTCTTCTCGGCGGCGTTGGCTTGAGTGCCTGGTGGCTTCTGATAGCCGCCACCGCGTCCGCCTCTGCCGTCCCAATGGTAGCCACGGCCTCTGCCGCGGCTCCCGTTGCCTTCTTCGCGCCCGCGCTCTCGGCTCAACCTTTTGAGGTCGTAGCAGTCGTCTGTGGCGTGGCCGCGCCTATTGTGGTAGACGCAGAACGGACGGTTGTCCGCTTCCTTGTCGCCAGGCTCAGGAGAGCCTCTGCGGGCGCTTTTGGCGGCTGGCTCTGCAGCCAGGACGGCGGTGGTCTTGCGCTTGGTCTCCTCACGCTTCTTGTGGCTCTTGGACCCCTCAGCCAGGTCGTCCGTCCGCTGGCTCATCTTGACGAAGAGGAGCCCCTCTTCAGCCTTGGCGCACTTGTCAGCGAGGTCGAACAGCTTCACCACAGAGGTGAGCTTGTCGTGAATGCCCAGCTTCTCGAGCATTCGGCGATTTGTGACGCCCTCCCTGAAGGCAGCGATGACTTGCGTGTCGGGGATGTTCGGGATCTTGTTGCGCACCTGGCTGAAGCGCTGGATGTACTTGCGGAGAGTCCCATCCTTCTTCTGCACCACAGCGCGCAGGTCGTTGTGGGTGAGCGCGCGCTCGTAGGTGCCCTTGAAGTTGGCAACGAATTGTCTGCAGAGCTCCTCCCACGAGTCGATGGAGTCCTCAGGCAAGTTGAGGAGCCACGACAGCGCGGAGTCCCTGAGGGCGTGGGAGAACCAGTTGGCCATGACTTTGTCGTCTCCTCCTGCAGCCTGGATAGAGGTGGTGTAGAGCTGCAGGAACTCGATGGGGTTGCTTGACCCGTCGTAGCCCTTGGGGAGGGCTGGCCTGAACTTCTGCGGCCATACCACGCGGCGCAGGGCGCGGGTGAAGGCCATGCAGCCGGTGGCGTATGTGGCGGTGCCGCCCTGGAGAGCCCTGCGGTTCTGCTGCCCCGCCTGGCCGATCTCCTCGACAAGGCGATTCTGGAGGTCTCTCCGGCGTTCCATCCCCACTCGCGCGTCTGGCGCGGCGCGCTGCACGATTTGGCAATCGCGCGGCGAGGAGGCATGAGATGGAGCCCTCCGGGCTGCGGCCGGAGGTGGTCCTGGCGGCGGCGGAGGCGCATCCGGCGCGGCTGTTCCAGCGCGGGAGTGGTGAACGAGGGAGCGAGACGGAGCGGGGCGCGTAGTCGCGACGTCGACGAGGTGGTGGAGGCGGTCCAGCCACTGGTCGTGAGCCTCTGCACTTGGTCGGTAGCGGAGGAGCTCCTGGGCCATGAGCAACGCGGTGTGCGGCGTGGGCTCTGGGCGTCCCTGAGAGGACGCGCCCTGGCGCCGAGACGGATGCGAAGACTCAGCATCGTCGTCGTGCTCAGGGGAGGCATCCCTGTCGCCGCGGTGGTCGCTGCCGCGGTGCTCCTCGCTCTCAGGTTCCTCCACGTGCGGGCCGGTGTTGGCGCGCTCCGTCATGCGAGGACGGCCGCGACGGCCACGGGAGGCAGCGGTGCCGGGCTCGGTGTGAGCCCTGTCAGCTGCGCGCCTGTTGGCGCGCGTCGCGCAGGTGTCCGTCATGGCGCGGAGGCTGGCTGGAGGTTGAAGACGCGCCTCAGTCCCCTACCTGGCGCGCCAAATGTCGATGTGTGGTTCCCACGGAACAGGGATAACCACTCTCGGGGGAGAAGTTCGTGCGGGGGACTGAACATGTTGGTCAACAACCCTCCACCGGCCCGGCGACGGTGCTCATCGTGCCTGTAGAGGGTCAGCGCGACAGTGAAGGACACATGCCCGTACCCAGGTTCACGGCCCTCCGGGGGAGGTAAAACCGCTACTCCTGCTTGTCTGTATTGCTCTGTAGGGGGTACAGCACAATGAGCTTGCCGAGGGCTCGGTTGCGGCAGCGCAGAGCTCAAAGAGGGAAGCAAAGGTCTTCTTCCTCCTCGAGTCTGCTAAGCTAGGCTAAGCTATGTTGCCTGTAGCCGATTGATCGATCGATCGCGGGATCCCTTGCTACGGAGGTGCTCCCTCTCCTTATATAGGCGCCCCGGGCCTCCTCCCTGCGAACGGCGTAGTGGAAGGGCTCCCACATGGCGACGAAGCGGTAGAGAGGGGTGCACCGCAGCTGGGTTGTCCATGGACTCGGTCCATGGTCGTAAAGCCTGCCTTCGTGACAGAAAAGCCGCCGTCTTCGCTGGGCGGCCAGCTGGTGCAGCAGCGATCGTGGGGGTGCCCACGGTGACGTCGTCCTTGGAGCGTAGCGCCGGCCAACTGCTTTATCACCAAAGAGGAAACTCTCGTAAGCCGGCGCAGGGGACACAGCTTTGTTGACTCCTTTAATCACCAAAACGGCAACTGCGGCGCCGTCGTCATCGCGCGCAGACGCGCGCGTCACTCTGCGGCAAGGCAGTGGCCATGTGCGCCTTGCAGTGGTTCCTTCGGGGCGAAGTATCTCCACAGGGCCTGGCGGCCTTGTGGAGGGATTCGCGTTGACCCCTCTCCAGGGGAGAGGGCCCTGTAGAGGAGCAGCCTCGGGAGGGGCCTCGCCAGGCCTTCGCTGCCCTCTTCAGCCCTGTCGAGGGATTTTCCTCTCGAGGGTCTCTCCAAGCGTTTTGCTCGGTCCTTAGCCGTTTCAACGACTCTGTCGCGTGTGAGGGCTGTGGAGAGTGGGCTCTGCACACCCTGGATCTCACTGGGCCGACAGCAAGGGAAATTCGAACGTCAAAGAGGGGCTATATATATATATATATATTGAAATAGCACTACCTACAAGTAAATGACATTGTAGAATATATGTGACGTGGCCATTTCTTAAAATATCGATGCAACACATGTGAGATTTTATCTACTATAATATTTACGACATATGTAGAATGCTATAAATTAGAGTTCTATCTACTACCATTTTTTAAAAAATAATTCATGAGTCAATATAAATTTTAATTCTTAGAAATGTCCTATAAGTCATGTTAAGAATTTGTAATATAAGAAAGTATTTGTGTATATCAAACTCAACAAGCGCTGAAAATTTTCTTCGACTATACATTTTGGAAAAGTAAATTATGTCTAATAAGTTTCTATGGTTTTCCTATTGTGTGATCAAATACAATTTCAAGTCCCGTTTGTTTGACTGTTTTTTTTTTTGCAAAAACTTTATTTGTTTTCTTAATCTTCAAATGTAACAGGAGACATCCTTGGAATTTGACATCATGCAAAATAAATTATGACATATGATGATACCCAAAAAAACGTTGTACACACTAATTATCGGCTTGAAGAGTGGGTTTTGTACCGAGAGAGATAAATCATGTGAATAAAATAATTAACCTAAAGTACTCGGTAGTATGAGTATGGTTCAAGGATGTATAATAATCTACTGGCTAGAGTTTTATGGTGCACTTAAAAGGATATTTGTGCGATGATTTGAAGTAAATTGGTTATTGATTAAAATCTTGAAACTATTTGTCATCCAATTAAGTTACAAGAAACTACGTGCCATCTAAGTCCATGTAGTCATTGTTATAAGACAAAACAAATGTATTGGCGAGAGAGCACAACCATGATTGGTGAATGAAGGGAAGATACTAAAATAGTATTAAATAAAACTATCTACGGTTAAAAGTATACGACCATGTTGAATATGTGACGTGGTATTTTGCAAAATATATCAAAAATTCATACTGTTCTGCAAATTACCAGCCGATACACATTTGATTTTTTATCTACCATAATGTTTACGATGATTCAGAATGTTATGATTTAGAGTTCCATCTATCACCATTTTCGTTGAAAATATTTCCTTAGTCATTACAAATTTTAATTCATGAAAAATTATAAGTCTAGAAAAGTATTTCTAAAACTCAACAGGAACTGAAAAATTACTTTGTTGATACAAATTTAAAAAGAAATTATGCTAATGAGTTCCTATGATTTTCCTATGATATGATCAAACAGACTTTTATGTTTGTTTGTTTGATGTTTTTTTAGAAAGCTTCATTTGGTTTCTTATTCAATTTAATAGTAGACATCATTGGAATTTGAAAACATGTAAATAAATTACAAGTGATGAAAATAAAAATAATGTTGTCAACAGAAGTGTAATCATGCTTCATGACATGAAAAATACAAGTGATGGAGAGTGCATAATTATTTGGTGGAAGAATGGGTTTAGTAGGCAGAGAGTTAAATCATGTGAATCTAATAATTTACCTGAAGTATTACTGTACTAGGTAGTATGAGGATGCTTCAAGCAGCATAATAATGTTCTGGCTAGAGTTTTACGGTGCAATTAAAAATATTCTTTATTAGATGTCTTGAAGTAAATCAGTGATTGGTTAATATTGAAACTACGTATCATCCAACTATGTTGCATGAAACTATGTGCCATCTAACGGCATCCACTATATAGTCCATAAGGTTGTCTATAAGAAAAGGTATTCCTTATGAACAACTATATACATAATGACACCTATTCATAAAATTGTCCATAAGCAAAAAATCTTATGGGTTGTCCACAAGTTTACAGAAAACCATAAGATATAAAATAATATTACTTTTACAACTAGAGTGTACACAACAATTAAATTTGGCAACTTATGGTGAATTTGACAATATAGTATGCATAATTTCCTGATGCGTGGGACCCAGTTTAGGTGAAGTTTGGACATACATAGTAGAGAAATCTATATGCCACAAGTATGTTCAGCGGGACCCATATTAAGATGAAGTTGTCCATATACATAGGTGATGCCCAGTAGTCATTGTTACATGACAAAACAAATGTGTCGGTGAGACAGTACAAATAAATGGTGGACGGAGTAAGGAGACTAAAATATATATTACAATAGCACTACCTACGATTAAAAGTAACCGATCGAGAATTACTGAATGCTATGATTTAGATTTTTATCCTTGCAGTATCTATGAAATCGCAAATTTAGTTCATGATCATATTTTATACAATTTAAGACAAACGTTCACGCATTTGCGAGGGCCACCTTTCTAGTTCAGACAACAACAACACGCAGAGAGATACTCCACAGATAGAATGGTACAGAGCCAGAGTACGTTACACAGAGCAAGTTAAGTAACATGCACACGCAATGGCACTGCTAACTGCTAAGTGCTAACTGATCAATTTCTTCTGATCTACGTCTACGCTAGCTAGCTACAACTCTGCTGCTGTGCTGCTGCTGCTTATATATGCTCTTCCTCTTGCTCGATCGTCTCGACGATGCGATGCACCGCCGCCGCGATGTCGTCCACCGACGAGAGCCGGCAGTCGTCTTCCACCTGCGACAGCCATCAACCAGACATTAATTTGCTACGGCACAAAAACAAATGGTCATTCGATTTTGCTGTGCATGAACAGCATGACACTGTGGTCTGTGGAGCACACACTATGCCAGCCAGTCAATCAATGAAACTTCATCCTCGTTGCGGTGAAACACGCGCACAGGGGAGAGTTTGGAGGAGTCGTCCCAGACAATGCACGGAAAACGAGGCCAGTTAAGCTGCTTCGGCGCGACGCTCTCGAATAAAGAAACTCAAGCTACTAGCGTATTGCTCGGGAAGACGCGGGCTAGCGCTAGCTGGGGAGTCTGTGTCCTTTCGTACGTACCTTGAGGCTGAGAGAGTAGAGGGCCATGCGGCCGGCGCCGGTGGCGTTGAGGTGAAGCACGGCGAGCCGGTGGACCTGCAGCCCGGCCACAATCCTCAGCAGCTGCCTCGGGCGCCGCCGTGACAGCACCTTCAGGCTGGCGTGGCTCTCCACGATGGTCACCTCGATGTCCGCCACGGCCGAATGCTTGGAGCCGGACGTCATCGCGTCGGCATCGGCATCGGCGGCGGTGTTGGCGCTGCGGTCGTCCGAAGATGTGGCGGCGGCGTCCGGGGCGTGGCGGGGGACGCTCATCGTGTACTGCGGGAAGGTGAAGAAGTCCGCAAAGGGCACTACGGCGTCGCCGGCGACGGGAGATTCGTGGCGGTGCGCCTCCAGGGATTGGACGAGCTGCTCCAGCTCCTTGACGTAGTTGATTGCGCCGCCAATTATGGACGCCTGGTCGCCCTATCGGCAAATTAACCACAATAGATATGCTGTGATTTTCTTTCTCTTTCCCGAAGATGGATCAAGTAGGAAAATTATTTAGCTAGGCGTACCGCGTACGTACCCTTTGCGCATAGGTGGCCGGCATGATGGAGCGGAGCACGGCGAGGTAGTCGTTCATCTGCTTGCGGCGGTTGCGCTCGACAACGATGTGGGTCATCCGCTGGCTCTCCGCCTCTTCCACGTTCTTCACGCTCCTCGCTCTGCGCCGCTTCCTCCTCCCTGCTGCACCCGACGTCGCTGCCGCCGCTCCCTCGGCACCCTCCGGGCCTTCCACCGGCGGCGGCAGCGCTGCCAAGGAGGAGCTGCCGTCCAGGACGTCAGTGCCCGGGATCAACAGGGAGGCGCCCCAGTAGGCGTTGCTCCCCTCCAACTCCAGCACCCCCTCCATGCCGCCACCGTACCCAAATAATCCTCCCGAGAACACCATGGCCTCCAATGCCATGCACGCGCCCCTTGATCAAGAAACCCCCCCAAGGATTTAACAAGGAGGTAGAGAGATCACTAGCTCTCTAGCTCTCGGCACATGGCTCCGTGACCAGATAGATCGATCGATGAGGGTCGTGTCTTTCGTACGTGGCTGCTGATGAGATGCGTGACACTGTGACGGGTGAAGGGACGGCAACACATAACATGGAGCAGGCCAGAGGAGGGAGAACAATTTAGACTCGCAGCTAGCTGTAAGCTGTGGGCCGGAGAGGAGAGGCAGGGCGCGCGGGCCGGCTTACGTGGTTCTCCGGTGTGATTAGGCCATGATTTGGTCGGACCGGCCGCGCGCACTGCACGGCTGGCCGGCCGGGTGGTGCCATGGCAGGGACAGAGAGAGGAGAGGGGGCACGTACCGGCAGTGGCAGAGAGAGACGACGGGACGGGGCTAGCTTAGCTAGCCATCGGAAAATGCAACGTTAGCTTTGCTAAAAACAACACTGGCGGCAGAAAAACACGCGACGAGTCACGTATGCACGCATGGCCTCACGCGATAGAATGGTAATTTTTCGATCGAGCTCGTCGCTATCCACCCCATCTCCCTCTCCTCTGCGCTTGCTGCATGCATGCGTAGTACGCAGGCACAGCTTAGCCGCACTACGATGCCATCGAAGCATGATCTATCTATTCTCAAAAAAAAAAAAAAAAAAGCATGATCTATCTAGGCTTAGCTACAGGTGATTCGCGTGCAGATCCTACATATACCAACATACGCACTGCGGGACTATCGGAATTATCCGGCGGTCACGGGAACCAGTACGTGTGATGGATGCATACGTGTGCGACAGTAAGTCATGTATGCATGCTATTGAGCTTCCCGTTTTACTAATAGCTAAAAGAGCAATCAACATGCCCAAAAGTCTAAAATTCAGCCTTAAAACCTTTTGCAAATAAGCACACTCAGTACTGCGGATTATTGAATTTAAACCCAGAACTAAAGCTGGCTTTGGTCAAGAATGCGGCAACTCACTAACAACATTTATACGAAGTGGAGTTTACTCAGGGATGGTAGGTTGGTCGGTGGTGATTCAGCTCAATTACTGATGCAGTCCTTTGGATCAAACAGACATTACACAATCAATGGATAGAAAGCTCCTATCTATCTATCTATCTATCTATCTATCTATCTATCTATCTATAAAGCAAAACCTCATTAAATGGTTTGGCGCAGAGCTTTGTGGGTGTTGGACACGAAATGACTCGAAGCAAAACTTTGGGGTGCCACTGTGGGTCAGCCTGGGCGTTCGGTTTGTTCGGTTCGGTCTATTTGGTTTCCGACACTTCCGGTTATCCAGAAATGCTACCCATATTACGTTCGGTCTTTTTGGTCTTTATATATTCGGTCTTCGGTCTGGTCTGTTCGGTCTGTCTTCGGTCATGACCAAATCGACCAAATTAAGAATTAACAGCGCAACTATATATATTGGTAGCAAAAAAAAAATGGCAGCGCAACACCTTTCGGTGGTATCACAAACCTGGAAACAATGGCAACAAACTTTGCACAAATACATACAAAATTGATAGCACAACATCATACAGTGGCAACATAAAATGGTAGACCAAATGCATATAGTAACTCACAGCTCACAAATCTGAGATAACGAACAAGGCATCAACCACTAACTTTTTTTTGTTGAGAAAAGGCATCAACCACTAACTAAGCCAGGGAGGAACGAACAACCAAAAAAATAGGTGTAACGCTTGCTAGCATATAAATTCGGTCATTCGGTCTATTCGGGTTATCTAGATGTACTGACCGAATTTCTAAACTAATTTCGGTCTTTTTTAATATACTACCCAAATTTGTATCGGTCTTTTCGGTTTCGATATCGGTTTTTTTGGTTTCGGTTATCGGTTTTTATGCCCACCCTTGAGGGTGTGTTTGGTTCATTGGTTATGAAAAAGTGGTTGTGGGTACCCCCAACCACGTGGTTGGTGGTAGCCATTTTTCATGTTTGGTTGTGTGTGTTGATTAGCCAAATTTTATGTTTGGTTGAAGGGATAAAAAGTGGTTAGGGGTAGCCATATTTATGTTTATTTTGTGGGATTAGAAATGTTTAGAGTGATAAGATGGCGAGAAAATCCCATAATATATTTATAAAAGAGAAAAACTTGTTTAAATATCTATACTATAATTTGGAGAGGAAAATTCTTAATAGGTTGAGGTAAAATATCGGCATGTGGCATAACTTTGTTCAAATATTTAAAAGGAAAAAGTTTGTTAAATATTTTGTTTAAATCATTAAAAAGGAAGGTTTCGTCAAATATTATTAATATATAACAAGAAAATGTTTACAAATATTTAAAATCATACACTTACTTATTATATTTAAAGGGAACGTTTATTCCAATATTTTTAATATATATAAAAAGAAAAGTTTGTTCAAATATTTAAAAGTGAATATTTTGTTCAAATAATTAAAATAGAATAGTTTCTTTTAAATATTCTTAATAATAAATAAAATAAAAATGTTTTAAACTATTTAGAAGGGTAAAATTTATTATTTACTTAAAGGAAACAAATTCAAATATTTTTTATATATAAGAAAGGAAATTTTGTTTGAATATTTAAAGGTAACATTGTGTTAAATATTTAAAAGGGATTGTTTTTCAAATTTTCTTAATACAGTATATAATAGGTGACAATAGGGACTAGCCCAGAGTGGTTGGCTTCAACCACCACTTTTATGGTGGTTGAGCTCAACCATTTTTTTGAGAGAATATGCCTAAAATTTGGCTACCCTCACACACTCTACACCACGAACCAAACAGGGGTTAACCAACTTAAAAATGGCTACCCATAACCATTTTGTGTGGCTAGCCAACCATCCAAACACACCCTAACCGTGGGGCATTTTGACGTCCAAACCTCTTTGGAAGCCCCCGTGGAGATGTTTTAAAGGCCTGTTTGCGTGGTCTTTGTCGACTTGCGGTATGACATTTTGGGTATCTAGGTGCCCTTAGGGCCCAATGTCATTCGAGGGGATAAAATGGCCCGGCCTTTTCCAAGGCACGAAACATTGGATCAGGACACTCTTGGGCCAGTACGCATATCTGAACCGTGGCTGTTGCATCGCACTGATGCTCCCGTCACCTGTTCCTCGCGTGACTCTCAACAAAAAAAAATACCTGTTCCTCGCGTGTTGGCTCTGCCAGCGTTGGCTTCAAAAGCGGCAAGACATCGCGGCTGGTGCCGGAGTCGAAGGCGGCGCATTGTGCAGCGCGGTGCTCGATTGTGTCTCCACCGTTCCTTCGGATGAACTCGGCGATACGGAAGGTATAATCGCACACTGCGCAAAAGGCGAGATTCCCACCATGCCACACCCCTCTCGGTTTCTGCCCCTCTTGGACTTGGAATCTCCCATCATTTTCGTTCCATACAAGTTCCTCCTCCTCCGCCGACCCGGTCCTTGCGCGCACCAGCTGTTCGATGCATTGCCAGCATGGGGCTCACGCGTACTGGTCTCCTGATCTTTGGGTTTTTAAGCAGCTGGGTGCTTACCTTTGCAGACAATGACTTCACCAAGGTCAGGGCGGTGAACCTTGGAGGTTGGCTGGTCGTGGAAGGGTGGATCAAGCCTTCCTTGTTTGATGGCATCCCAAACGGGGACATGCTGGTAGCTCATCCCTGCTTCTCAATCGGAGCTCATGCTTTGTACTCTGCCGCGCCTTTCGCTTTCTCCTCATGTGCCTATTGGTTTGCTTCCAGGATGGTGTGCAGGTGCAGATCAAGTCTGTTGCTCTCCAGAAGTACGTCAGTGCAGGTGGTGGTGGTGGCGGAAAAGTGACGGTAGATCAGGATACTGCTTCTTCATGGGAGACTTTCAAGGTAAACTGTCAGTGGGTTCTTGGAGGAAGGAAAGTGAACGATAATACACATATTTGGCGCTCATTTTCCGAGCTGAATGGTTTTGTACTCACTCTGTCCAACAAAAGATGTCACACTTTCTATCAAATTTGGATGTATCTATCTATACACTCAGTCATGTCTAGATACATCCAATTTTTGATCAAGTTTAGACATCCTTTATTGGACGGAGGGAGTATGTTATCTTTTGATATCTTGGAGAAAACAACATTGAATATTTCCTAGGCCCTCATTGTTTTTCCAATGGCTCCATTTTTCTTGTCTTCTGAAAAATTGACATGAACTACACTACAAAGAAACATTTTCTCATTAAAAAAACAAAAAAGCATTTCTTCTACTCTTCAAGGGCATATTTGATTCCTGAAATTCATTTGATGTGACTCCTAGTTATTTCAGAACCGCTATAAAATTTATGACTTAAAGGGAAAATAGACTATTTCTACACAGGTTAGGGGAAATAATATCTCTTCACAATGTGCAGATGAAGAATTGTAATATGTATGAATGTGTGTTTCCTAGTAGCATTTAAAGTTTTGGAGTTTTGTTTACATAAAAACGAAGGTGCACTTTTGAAAAAATTCACAAGCTCACTATTCTTTCCATTTGTTGTCTACTGGAGCTCTCTTCAGTCTTCATACTTACCTAAAGATCAGAGTTGATTGTATCTTAGTTTGATCCTAATTACATTTGTCTTGGTGTTATTTTCAGCTGTGGAGAGTTTCTGATAGTGTATTTCAATTGCGATGCTTCGGAGGTCAGTTCTTAACAGGAAGTAATGGGGATGTGATCTCAGCAACTACAGATTCACCAGGAGATTCAGAAACATTTTATATTGAACGGAATAATAGAATGCTTCATATCAAGCTTTTGAATGGGAGCTATCTGCAGGTATTGATTGTGCTCTCGATATGATTTTGAGATGTCAGCAATCTTATCATATTCCTTTTGTGGAAATGAAACCAATCATCTTAAGCATCAGCATTGTCACCAGGAAAATTGACATAATGCTTCATTATTCAGGTCACAAACAATAATCAGCTTACTTCGAATTATTATTCCCAACCAGGATGGGGTGATGATGTGGCAACATTTGAAATGATAATTGTTGCCAACAACTTGCATGGAGATTACCAGCTTGCTAATGGATATGGACCTGTGCAGGCAAAAGCGGTGTTGACTGTAAGTTTCATAATTTCATAGCTGTGTCGTCTCCTCCCAGTTTGTGGTGCAGACTTTCTATCCCACACAAGTCTTGATCTATAATTTTCATTTGCTGTTTTACAAAATTCACAGGAACACCGGAAGAGCTTTGTTACTGGAAAAGATTTCTATTTCCTGTCACAAAACCATATAAATGCAGTCAGGATTCCAGTTGGATGGTGGATTGCATATGATCCTGATCCACCTGCTCCATTTGTTGGTGGCTCCCTCGATACCCTTGATAGAGCATTCTACTGGGCACAGTAGGTCTAGCCTCTAAACTGTTTTTAATTTCTCCACAAACAAGTACTACTTTTAAGATTCTGACGCTGCGTCAAATGGTGGATCTGATTTTGGGATCAGGGTTTATGGCTTGAAGTGCATTATCGATCTTCATGCGGCTCCTGGATCTCAAAATGGAATGGAGCACAGTGCTAGCAGGGATGGTTCAGTTGATTGGCCCTCAGAGGCTAACGTACAGAAAGCACTGGATGTCATTAATTTTTTAGCTCAAAGGTAACATGGCCTCTTTCACTCTATTTTCTAGTTTGTTATAGGATACAATTTGCTCTGTGTAGATAAAATATTTATTCATGACGCCATTTGTAACATTAGGCCATGAGAATAAAGGCATCAGCAAGTTGGAAAAAGACCGAATTCTCATACTTAATAGTGTGAGGGATCAATCCTTTCATCCTTGACAGATCTTACAAAGAAAAAGGAAGCAGAAGATGAGCACTGCTAGGCACTACATTTCACACATCCTGTATTTTCTCCCTTTTTCACCGATAAGTACTCTTGGTCAGTAGAATAACATGCGAAAAAAGGCAACTTTAGAACATATGTCAACAATGTTTGATATGTTCACTTTATTAGTTCTAACAAGACGTGTGGTGTCTTTATATGCAGATATGCAGACAATCCCTCTCTCCTAGGTATTGAGCTTCTGAATGAGCCTTCCGCAGGAGCAGTCCCGCTAGACACTCTAGTTTCGTATTACAAAAGAGGCTACAAAATTGTACGAAGTTACTCGGAGACAGCTTATGTTATATTCTGCCAGAGGATAGGGAATGCAGATCCAATGGAGCTTTATAAGGCAGATCTGGGTCCAACTAACACTGTTGTGGACTTGCATTATTACAATCTGTTTGATCCTTATTACGAGAAGCTTAATGCAACAGAGAACATACGGTTCGTTTACAAGGACAGACTGCCTCAAGTGCAATCTTTGAATGGTGCAAATGGGCCTCTCGTTTTCATTGGTAGGTCCTGCAAAGTAAACTTTTAACCATTTTTTAATATGTAATACATCTTATATATCTACTATAAATTAATTCAAACATGTCATTTGGATCATTTAACAGTAGGGTTTTTTCAATTAACCCTACTCTTTACAAAGACTTGCTATATCATTATTCAGGAGAGTGGGTAAACGAATGGAATGTGGCAAACGCTTCACAAACGCAATACCAATTATTTGGAAAAGCTCAACTGGAGGTCTTCGGAGAAGCCTCCTTTGGCTGGTCTTATTGGACGGTCAGGTGCAACAGTGTGCATTGGGATTATGAATGGAACATGAGGAATAGATATCTCATTATTGGTAAGCGGTTTGTTTCTTCAGCTGCCTTCAACGTCCAGTCATTTCCACAAACAATTTAATATCATCGTATAAAATAATATGGAGTTATATGACTATTATTTTGGCCTGGTTACATAAAGTCATTATGTATCAATGTAGGCATGCATCATGTAATGTTCCATTAAACTTGTTTATCATATTACTTGTCCTGATCACCGTGACAAATGGCTTATGGACTGAGTGACTCTGCTAGAGCTAGAGATACGAGTGTGATCGATTCATTTATCAATTGAGTTTGGAGTAACTTGTCAGACCATCCTAGTTCATTTGCTCGAGAAAACTGGGGCACGTGTATAGAATGAACTACAGTTGAGTTGGAAACATCTTACTCAGAGAAATATTTCAGAGTAACATTATTTAACTAAGTGAAGTTGCCATAATGCACGTTCAACATCCTCTGCTATTGTTACAGACATAATTATTATTGGGAAATTTTGGGTCGCTTAATCTTGCTATTATTTCCTTTTGCTGTCCACTTCATGTATTTTGTGAGTTTCTCTCTCAAAAAAAAATTGCGTGTCCTTTGTTAAGTGTGAACATTATTATTTTTCCACTGCAGGCGGTTCAATATTGGAAAGCCCACACTACATGATGCTTGTGGCAGGATGCCTCGTTTATCTTTTCTCCATATTAACATGATACAATAGAACATACAGCCAAAAAAGTAGTCTAATACCCATTTAAAAGATGGCTGATATATGGTGCATTATCTATTTTTGATGCATTTATTCATTCAAAAAAGTTGATGTTAAGAGTTTCAGAGTGTAGGTGCAGTTGTTTGCAAACATACATGTACTGTTCGTTATTCAGCCAATCCTTTTCAACTTCACGAGAATGGAGAAAATAAAGTGCCTGGGTGCAGTCTTTACTGAACCTCTGACTCTGAAGTATCCGCACTTATCTGAACTCCGAGTAAACCAACTTGCCGGGCGACGATGACAGTTGTGTTCTTGTGGACGACAAACAGTGAGCTCCCCACACTGCGGTTGGTTGGCTGGTTGCAAATTGTTTCCTAAGTCTGTCTCATTGGTGTTTCTATTTTTGGGTGTCTCGTTGGTTTTTCTCATTTCTCGAAGGAAGATTTTGTGCATGACGACCTAATAGTTTCAACAATAAACTTTTCCTAAAGAAGAAAAGGCTGATTGACTGGACTGGCTTTCAGAGTACTCGCAACTCAGCGTGGTGTTTTGTATTCCGGGTTACATGTAGCATTTTTTTTGAAAATTTTGAAAACAATATTTTAAAGTATTAAAAAATTCTGAAAAATTTCCTAGATGTAGACAATGATTTATTCTATCAATATGCAAAGTTTCAACTCAGAATACATTATATTACAGCCTGCGTAAAAATGACAAAAGTGGAGATTTAAGTAGTAAACAGTACATAAATGTGAATCTCCAAAATTTATCAGATTTATCTTTTTATGTGATCAAAGTACAAATTGTTTTGAACTGAGATTTTGTACTTTGGAAGAATACATCATCATCAGTGTATAGAATTATGTTCGGAATTTTTTGAAACTTTAAAATGGTATTTTCAAAAATTTCATAAAACAGGCTACATGTAGCCCGGGCAATACTGGACTAACGGGTTGGTCGGATTGTTAAATCTCGGCTCGTTATAGCTCGAGATCGTTAAGCTTGTTAAGGATAATGAGATAAATCTAAAGATTGGATCAATTTGTTATATATTCGTGAATCGTGAGCGCTCACGAGCAACTCGTTAAGAAAAGTATCAGGATATTCAGCTATTTAATTAAGCATCGGGAGCAATAAATTTTAGAAATAGATATAATTACAAAAATATGCTGACATGCATCGGTTAAAGATCTGTCGAGTACAAGAGCATCTCCACCTGGGGCCTCTAAAGGGGGGGGGGGGGGGGGGGGGACAGGAAAAACGCCTACCAGCGGCACCCGAAAGTCTCGCCCCGAGCGATTTTGTGTCCGGCACCCCCAATCGGGCCTCCAAGTTTGGAGGCCATCCTGGGGTGCTGGACATCGTCTCGGCCATGGCCCTGACAGCGCTGGCCCGCCCGTCGTACACACGACGCGCCGCGCCCGTGTTAATGAAGGCGCGCAGGAGGCCGCTCCACCGCGTTTAATGTCGAGGAGTCGCCGGGCAGTCTCCCAGGCGATGAGACTGGACGGGAGGCGATGCGACGAGACGGCGGCGACAGCGTGTGCGGCAGTCCACGCAACGCATTTACGCCGGGGCGGATGCTCGCGCACCGCCCCTCCTCTGCCCTTAAATCTCCTCTCCCACGACGCCCTCTCTCCCACACCGCCCTCTGTTCTCTCCCTCTCCCACACCCCCCGTCGTCCTCTTTCCGTCGACCTCTGCGTCCATGGCGAACAACTGGGAGGGCAGCAGCAGCAGGCGCACGGTCTCCACCGAAGAGGCGTGGGACCTGTACCGCTACGGCCTGCTGGTGCCACCGGACGCGCGTCTGCCCTCAGGGTGGCGCACGTCCCCCCCACGGCAGCCTACCCGTGCCGGCGCTGCCGGAGACGAAGGACCAGATCCGGCGCGACATCGCGCGTCGCCGGTCCTGGCTGACCCCGCACGAGCGCACCCTCCCCGAGTACGACGACAACAACTGGTGAGCGTGGCTGCGGCGGTTCGAGCGTGAGCAGACGGAGGCACTCGCGTTCTACGACGGCCCGAGAAGGCCGGGCCATCACAACGCGGAAGGCCGCGACCGGTGGTGGGGCGCCACAGGCCACACGGTGGACTCCGCCATCGCCGCCGCGCGCCAGCACGCAAGGACGGGGAACGCCACCCCGTTGCGGCTGCTGCCCGTGCGGCCACGGCACCAGGAGGTGCAGCAGCGCCGCAGCTGCCGCCCCGTGAAGGACGAGCCGCGCTCGCCTCCCGCGTCGTGGAGGCACCGGCATCGTCATCCGCGAACGCCGCGAACAACAGCGTTCGCCACTGCACGGACGGCTGTACCTGCGCCGCACCAGGACGCCTCCACCCCCCGTGGAGACGATCCCGTACGGGTACGACGTGCCATCCGCGCTGCGGAACGAGCACGACGGCGACGCGCCGGGGTTCCTGGCCGCCATCACGGACTCGGTGACCACCATCGAGCGCGACAGCCCCGGCTACCTGGCCGCTATCGCGGACTCGGTGGCAACGGCGGCAGCCTCGTCCTCCTCCGGCGGCGCCTCCTGCAGCCGTGCACCGCGTCGCCATGACAACGCGTCCACCAGACAGGGCAGATCGGGCTCCTCCTCCGCCTACATCGTGGTCGACGACGACGACGAGGACGACGACGACGGCAGCGGCGACGACAGCGACATGGCGTGGCTGGAGGGCTAGGCTAGGGTTTAGACTAGGGTTTAGATTAGGGTTTAAATTTCAATCGTTTAGTTTAATTTGAATCGCTTAAATTTCATATCGCTCGCAAGGTGTTCGACCATTTGCGCGCGTTTGGGGGTGGGACTTTGGGGAGTGCCGCTGTGGGCGGAGTCTAAATGTTGACCGGACACATGTCCGGCACCCCCAAAGGAGGCCCAATTGAGGGGTGCCGGACACCGATTTAGACGCCCCAGGTGGAGATGCTCCAAAATACTTAAAATGCATCAAGGCATACAAATTTACAGCTGCCACAATACTAACGAGTTCAACGAATAGGTCGTAAAACTTGATAACTTGATTGTTTAACTCGTTAATATTAACGAGCTAAAATTACTGCTCAGTTCGGTTCTTTAGAAAACGAGTCGAACTTAAATGAATCGAGTTACCGGTTCGCCAAGCTTCGAGCTTTATTTATGTCCAACCCTAGCTATACAGTGACACACCGGACGTTGGTGGTGCAGCAAGCATCGAACGCTTGGACGTATCCTTAAAAACTTTCTGAAAGTGATAGTATCCTAAATCTTTCGTCGTGCTAGTTCGTTTTAAAAATAAGTACTACTCCGTAGCAGTTACAGATCAAATTATTATGGGCTTATGGCAACCGCTGTTCTGCTAGACACGTACGTACATGGCAGTTCTTTTTTTTGTTTTGTAAAGGGATACGGGGTCAAAGAGGTTTTTTCTTGCGTTTGGACCATAGGCACCTACTCCAGCCAGGTCACCAACAATGGTCGATATCTCGCTAGACACGTACGGTCCCGAGGTGTGACCAACCCCGGCGAAGAAAACGCACACCCTCCGATTTTTCGTTTCTTCTTTCCGCAGCTGCCGGCTTTGACCTTCACGCATGCGTCTGGCCCGCCCGTTGCCGTTCTTTCATGCCCACGCAAAGCTCGTTTAGTTTGTCATAAGTCCGCACTGCCTGATCATTATCTTCATCCACATTGCAGGTTACTACCTCTGTTTTCTAATATATGGCGTTTTAACTTTTTTTTTATTCACATGTCTAAACTTGTATCTAGACATGTTTTAGTATACATATTCACTCATTTTTGTGCATCTAGACGACATATCTTTATCTAAAAAATCTAGACAACATATATAATAGCTAAAACTTCTTATATTAATAAACAGAGGGAGTACAACATTAGCATTTTGTTAGAAGATCAGACTGGAGCACGGTATGATTAATCAAAGCAAAAAATGATGTTGCACTACATGGCGTGGAAAATGGCGAGACCCGCTGCCCGCGTGAAAAGAGAGGCAGCGCAATCCCATGTTAATCGATCAAGTCACTGGTCAGACAGCGTCTCCGGCATCTCGAGCAGATGACATAAAATTTTGGACTCTAAAAACCCGTGTATAGTCTCTTTTTTAATAATTTTGTTTAGCTTTTTTAGGTTTGGAACAAACCTGCGAAGTCACAATAATTTCAGCCCACTTGTCAATGGATATAAAGGCCAACGATAGACAATCACCCCCACACACACACCCAGACCTTGTGACAGATGTCAACGGTTCGAATCCGCTTATCTCATAATACTATCAGATTTTGCCAATTCAGCGGATCGATCCATGATTTCCTAGCATAGCCTTTCATGGAGAATGAAAAAAAAACGATCTGCCTCTTTTTTGTCTTTTAGGTTAAATTCTTTTGTTTTTCCGATGCTTAGCTGAAAACCCTCTTTCAGATAAAAATATTTCTATTTGCTCTCGTATTTGTTCTCGGAGTTTTCTTCTAAGTCAACCTCTAATGTACTGGAAACATGTAAGTAGTAAGCCCACCCCAAGATGAGTGCTCTCTCTCCTCCAACTTCACTAGAGCCTCCGGTATCACAAGAGGCGACGAGATCTCCATAGAGAATTTTCGGTTTCCAAAAGACAAGTGAACAAGGATAAGTATGAAAATAGGTTATGCTAGCGGCGAGGTTTTTTCTTGGGGAACTATTGTAGTCTGACGTCCGATTCCTTCTCTTCGTCCGACGGACGCTCGGTCGTGCGATGGAATCAGACATGCGATGCTTGCCTTATAAATTCTCCTACGTCCCCCACCAGATCGAGTGCGCAACGGTAGGCGTCGGACCCGAGCCACGCCGCGGGGCCGCGCCACGGGCTGTCGGCCACGGCGTCGTAGTACGCGCGGCCACGCACGGCGAGCCTGTCCTCTAGCCCCGCGGTAACGAGCATCCTCACGCACCCGAGCCTCTCCATCGCCGGCGCTCCAGGCGCCTGCGGGTTCACCTTCGGGTCGTTGGTGCCACCCACCGCCCCCGAGCACGCGTAGGACCGTGCATCCGGGCGCCCATGGCCAAGCTCGCGGTGGCTAGCCTGCGCCATCGGCCCGACCGCCACCGTGCTCAAGGTGTTCGACGCCGTGCATGGGCTGCACCCGCCGCTGCTCTAGGGCGGCGCCGACGACTTTCCTTGGTTGCATCTCCGAGCTCTGCCACCTCGAGGAGGCCCTATGGCTCCTATCCAACGACAGCGTCCTCGCCTCGCCCAATGGCTCTCTGACATCGTCGGGTACCTCGGTTACCACAACCTCACCAATTAGCTTCCTCGCCGACATTGTCGCGTACCTCGGCGACCACGAGACCTCGCTGACATGCACTTCCTCGCCAAGCCATGCTTCCTCACTGTGGTTGGAGTCGTTCTCCAGGAGCTCAAGAAGACATCTAGCCCCAAGTGGAACCGTGGAAGCATATTGTCGATTCCACTGGAGCAATCTTTATTTCTTTGGAAGCACAGTTCCAAATTGTTAGAAGCACGGTTTCGTATCCAATGATTCGTGTTGTGTAAGACCCAAAATTTACATGCCCTCAAAGCATGTTCATTAGCTATGGAAGCAAATTGTCCGGTTGATGAAAACATAACCTTGCCATGTTGAAATAAATCAATAAGATCGGTACTTATTTGTATTTGAAGCAAGTTTTCACTACATGAGTAGCATTTTTTGGTATCTCGGAAGTAGAACAATTACCTTTGAACGCCCAGAAAATGATGTTTCTATGCATCAAGAACAATGTTTGTTGCCTTGTGCTTCCATGCTTCGTGCAGAATTGCTAGCCGGATTAATAAATTTCTTAAATTTAGCGGGAACTGACGCTTCCATGCATTCAAACAATCAATTAATTGGGAGCTAATTAATGGTCGGATTAAATGCAGTAGCCGTGTGTTAGTTTTGTTGGAGCAGTTAGGGGCTGCATTTATTCCCTGCATGCAGGGAGAGGAGTCTACTACTCCACAGGGCTGTTTTCATCGCATGGTCAACATCAAACGCATCGTGTGGCTCCAAGCTGGTACGATCGGGTGCAAAGATCAGTAGTACGATGCCTAGTGATCGCCTTTTTTCTTACCGAAGACTAGTAAACAGGCATATTATATTGGAACCATAAGAATTCAATGGTATATGTGTATGAAAAATTTAAGACTTCTAAGATTTCCGATCCTAGAAGGAAAAGAAAGAGAGCAAATACCCAATATGATTATTGGGGGTGGGCATATTAGGTAAACACAATGCGAGTGATTTCCAATAAGAAGATAGAAAGACAAGCTAATATGCTATAAAACGAGCCATCAACAAAATGGAAAGATCAATATTACGACGATTTCGACAACACCAACTGGTTTTGAAATTGAGCATAAAATAACACTATTTCAATTTTATTTTGAAATTAACCCTTTTTCATGACGTCACCACAGAGAGTTTAATGCTACTAGCATGACGCTTTGTCAATGTCATTGTGTGCTTCGTTGCATGGTGTTATGGTCTATGGTGACATGGCCTTGAGTAACATGAAGCATAAAACCTTGGCTAGGGCGTCATGCCACGGAGCATGAAACTTTTTGGGTGGAAGGCATGAAAAAAAGCTTAGTTTTAATTATTTTAAAACAGTGTTACTTTATGTTGGCATTTCCAATAGACTTTAATTCGTTGTTTTGGTCATATATTACATCAAGAGATGTGCATTTTGCTGAGGAAAACGCTTCTCTTCACCGAGAGGATAGTGTCTCGTGATCCTGTAGGTTCGCGCGCGTCACATTTCCTAGGGAACTGTTTTAGTTTTAGCATTGACCCAATTTCTTTTTGATCGTATTACGTTGGACTAGCTGCAAAACATTTCTCTTTCTACGCTCGCTTGTATGTGGTTTACATTCCTTGTCTTTCATCTGACTTTTCCACCGGGTAATTGTTTGTTTTCAAGATTCCGAACCAAGAAAGATAGGCAACTTTCACTTGAAACACATCAGGGAGTTGGGGGACCCGCCATGAGCGTTATATCCTCCCAATATTCACATGTTGCCTCTTCGGATTGTAGGAGTTTTTCTTTAGAATTCCCCCCTATGGATTGCCTTTGGTTTGAATTTTTTTTAGAAATGGGGAGTCCCAGCCTCTGCATCAAAGTGATGCATACGGCCGCTTTATTAATTTATTCAAAGTATGTTTTGTAACTTATTACATCTCATGGATCACATAAGGTTGAGACATGGATCAACCATCTAAATAAAGCTAATAACATGAGAAGACTATGCTTTAACATGATAGCCTATAATTAAGCTGCCAGCCGTATTGGTTGAATAATTGCCGGGCAACCAATTCCAAACGGTTGCACCCAAAATCCATGTCCTGGCGGCGTTCCAGTGGCTGGAGAAAGGACCACGTACGAATCCAGTGTGTGGCCAAAGGAATAACCTGCAAGAAAGAGGAAGCTTTCGAATTGTTAAAAATAATATCATTTCGCACATGCCAGATGGCCCAAAGCAAAGCACAAACTCCTACTCTTATGTTGGATTTGTCTTTCTTTGGAACACCACTTAACCAATTCCCAAACAAATTCGTTATGTTTGTTGGGGGTGTAATGTTAAATGCCATAAACACAATGCGCCAGAGGACCTGTGCCATAGGGCAAGATATAAAAAGATGTTGCACTGTTTCAGCTTTGTCACAGAAACAACACTTTGTGCTTCCCTGCCATTTTTTCCTAGATAAGTTAACCTTTGTTAATAGTACTCTGCGATACATAAACCACATGAAGACACTAATTTTCAGCGGCACTTTAAGTTTCCAGATGTACTTTCTAAGAAAGGGTGTATTACCATTCAAAAGATCAAGATACATAGACTTAGTTGTATATTTTCCTGTAGCCGTAAGCCCCCAAACGAACCTATCTTTGTCATCCGAAAACTGAACATCCATTAACCGAGTAACCAAATGAAGCCATCGCCCCCATTTATTCCCGGTTAGCGCTCTTCTAAAAGCTAAATTTGGATGTTCACCCTGTAATACCGTAGCCACCGAAACGTTTTTTCGTTGGACAATGTTATACAAGGATGAATACTGTTGCGATAGAGGTGCATCTCCTAACCATTTGTCCTCCCAGAACCTTGTGTTCTGTGCATTGCCTATAACAAATGAACCCCTAGAGAAGAACTCTTCCTTAACTCTCATTAGACCCTTCCAAAAAGGAGAGTCTGTAGGGTTAGCTTGCACCTGGGAGAGTGATTTGTTATGTAAGTATTTATTTTTGAGCAGCTCTTGCCAAACACCTTCCTCATTCAACAATTTGAATAGCCACTTGCATAGAAGAGCTTTATTTTTAAGCTCTAACACTTCAATACCAAGTCCACCTTGATCTTTAGGTCGACAGATGATGTTCCATTTTGCTAGGCGATATTTCTTCTTATGCCCGTCACTTTGCCAAAAAAAACGTGATCGATAATAGTCTAATCTTTTACATACCCCTTTAGGTATTTCTAAGAATGACAACAGGAACATAGGCAAGCTTGTCAAAACGGAATTAATTAGAATGAGGCGATCCCCATATGAAAGTAATTTCCCTATCCAACAAGCAAGCTTCTTCTCAAACCGATCTTCCACCGGCTTCCACTCTCCATTTGTAAGCTTCCTAAAATGTATTGGAATGCCCAGATATCTAAAAGGAAGGGTACCCATCTCGCAGCCAAAAATTTGCATGTATTCATGCTGTACCTCTTTTGCTTTGCCAAAACAATAGATTTCACTATTGTGGAAATTTATTTTTAGGCCGGATAGTTGCTCAAAAATGCAGAGAATTAGCTTCATATTCAATGCCTTTTCTATATTATGTTCCATGAAAATAATAGTATCATCCGCATATTGTAAAATAGAAACCCCTCCCTCAACTAGATGAGGAATGAGTCCTTCTACTTGACCATCCTCTTTTGCTCTTGCAATGAGAATAGCGAGGACATCAGCTACTATATTAAATAGAATGGGAGAGAGAGGGTCGCCCTGTCTCAAGCCCTTTTGAGTTTGAAAATAATGACCTATGTCATCATTAACCTTGATGCCTACGCAGCCTTTGCGAATAAACTGGTCTATCCAAGAACACCACTTTTCATTAAAGCCTTTGGTTTGAATGAATGGTGTTATCAAAATCCTATGGATTGGATTCCTAAGGCTCAATTCCACAAGAATTTAAACATTCACTCCAACCTCTTTTTCAACTCAAGTACGTAGAATCGAGACATTTTTCGGTGTTTTTTCTACGTTTGATCCAAACAACTATTTCTGTAGTGTTACTGCGTTTTTATAATCCTCTGTTTTGTACTGATAAACCTGTTGGATGCCTATATTTTTTCAATTTATGTGTTTTCTAACCCTATGATCTAAAGAGCCCCTGAAGTTTGTTTGTTTTCCTCTCTAAATCCATCACTCCGCCACCACCCATGGTGCTTGCCCATTCCGCCAAGCGCCCAAGCTTGATCTTATTGATTTCCCGGAAGGGCCATTAGTTCGTGAAACTTTAAATTAAAGAAAGAAAGTTGAACTACAAGTTCAAACAAAACGTGCCAAGAAACATCGTGGAGATTGAGCACTGCAGCTTCGATCATGTTGAGCTAAGGAGCTAATCCTCAAGAGGACTGCCAATATGGACCTTTTCCTTAGCTCCTCCTACCAGGACAGAGTTTTTGTGACTATGTGAATCAAAATCTCACATTGACTTTGTCCATGTGGGTGCCATCAGATTACTATCCAACAAACACGGTTGATCTAAAAAAACTCAAATTCTAATTTGTCTGGAAAAAAAGAAAAATACAGGAAATCATATATGTTCATAGATTATTTTGTGAAAGTATCGTTTCATTTGGATAAATGATTCACGGTTTAATTGTGTTTTAAGTTTCGATCTTAAAACATAATTAAAGTATAAATCATTTATCCAAATGAAACAAAACTTTCACATTAAATATAATGGAACACATATGACTTGTTGACTTTTTTTCAATTCTTTTTTGACAGCTTGAATTTTGAGTTCAAAATTTGGCTCAACCCGTGTTCGTTGAATCTTTTATTTGATGACACTTGGATGGACAAAGCCACGGCCCTCGGAGAGAGTTTGGTTTACAAAATGACTGAAGTTGTGCCCCTCCTCCTATCGTACCGAGTTCGTATCAAGTGTCAACCTTCTTCAAAAGTTCAGTCATCTGCAATACCTCACTATTTGGATTCCTTGGTAGCAGAGCAGTACCACGAAATAGGTTTTCGTCCCTCTTTATAAATAAAGCAATGAACCAGCATACAACCATACACAACCGCACACACAAACAACACCATACACCACACAGGCTGGGACAACAACAAACTGAACGCCCAAAACAGTAAGAAACGAAGGACATGGAGGAGAATCAACAAAGCAAAGATGGCCCGCCACCGCTGCGCCCTCTGAAATTTCCACCACGCTCCAATTGCTCCGATGTGTCCAGTACCAAGTAGCACCTCCCAGAGGGGCACCGTCGACACGGCGCTGCTACTCGGACCAACTGGTCCTAGGGTTTCCCCCGGCACTCGATGTACGGTGAATTCGGGCTACCCACGACGCCCTCCAACCAGGAGGGGCGCAACCCGAAGGCAACACCACGTCGGTGTCAAACTGAGTCGAACACGGATTTCTCCTACCCGCGACGCCCTCCAACGAGGAACGGCGCCACCCCAAAGGCGGCACTGCGTCGGTGTCAAACTGAGTCAACACGGATTTCTCCCAAGCCCGAATCACGAAAACACTGAGACACAACACCACCATCTGCTTCTCCACCCACCACCATGCGCCGCCACGATCTTGCCGTCATCCTCGTCGTTGCTTCATGAGCTCTGGATAGCGGTCTGCAAGCTGGAGCAGACAACCTCGCCGGAGCGAGGGACAACAACGCCGCAGGCCCACGGGAGAGAACAATCTCCACCACCGTGAGGCGGTAGTCGACCGGACAGAGTTGCCGGAGTAAAACCAGGCCCACCTGGCGCTCCCGCCGGCCTGCTACAACAGGCAGGCCGCAGTGCGTCGTCCCCACACCCGCAATGTCGTCGCCCCCACCTTCAGGCCAACCCCAGCCGCTGACGCCCACCCGGCTCGCCCAAGCCCATCTGAGCCTGCCCGAGCCCATCTGGGGCCCGAGCTGCCCAGGCCAGGGCACGGCCGCCGTAGATCTGCAGCCGAGGCGGACGTCGTAGGACGGCCCCGCCACCAGCCCCACCTGGCCGCGCCGGACCAGGAGCTTCCGAGGAGCACCGCTGTCAGGGAAGGTGCGGCCCCGACCGGCCCTCCAAGACGCGGGGAGAGGAGAGCCGCCGCCGGCGGCGACGGCGACGAGGGGAGGCGATGGAGAGCGAGTCGCGAGAGCGCCTGCTCTGTTTCGGGGGCACTGTCAGGGAAACCTGATTCCCAGCAGAGCAGTACCTAAACCAAATTTCATAGGATCACCGGATATCTCTCGTACGGGAACGTTTTTACGGTGGATTTAACGTTTCTTTGACAGGCATCATTTGCTCATCTGCTCAGGTCATCACCGTATCTTAAGACGCACGGCGCTCGCGCGTCCTTTTTCATCTCTCTCCTCGCCGGCTGCCTCACCCAAAAGGAGAAGAGACTGAGAGGAAAACCACCATCGATGAACCGGACGCGCGGCCGCGGCAATGGCTGCAGCTCCGTTTTCATCTTCATCGCAGTCGTCGCTGTCGTGGTGGACATGGCGGCGGCGCAGGACGGCTCATCGTCGGGCAAGGGGCCGAGCTACTTCAACCCCCAGAATTTCAACCCGTCCATGGCGGTCATAATCGTCGTGCTCGTCACCGCCTTCTTCTTCCTAGGGTTCTTCTCGATCTACATCCGTCGCTGCGCCGGGAGTCCGCTCGGCGGGCACGGCCAGCACCTCGCCGCCGGCGCCAGGCCCGGCGGGATCATGTTCCTCACCACCACTGGCGCCGCAAGGTCGAGGAGGATGAGGGGGCTGGACCCGGCAACGCTGGAGGCGTTCCCAACCATGGCCTACGCCGACGTCAAGGCGCACAAGGCCGGCAAGGGCGCGCTTGAGTGCGCCGTGTGCCTCAGCGAGTTCGAGGACGACGACACCCTCCGCCTCCTCACCAAGTGCTCCCACGCGTTCCACGCGGACTGCGTCGACGCCTGGCTCGCCTCGCACGTCACCTGTCCAGTCTGCCGCGCGAACCTTCTCCCCGACGCCGAGGTTGCAGCGGCGGCTGACAGTGCTGCTGCGTCGACGACCCCGGAACAAGATGTCCTAGCTGCGACCACGCCGATACCGGCGCAGGAAAATCGCACTGCGCCGCCGGAGCAAGTGACGGTGGTGATCTCTGATACCGAGGAGACGGAGGAGGAGAGGATCAGGAGGGAGGAGGCGGCCGAGCTGGTGCGCATCGGCAGCGTGAAGCGCGCCTTGCGCAGCAAGTCCGGCCGGACTCCTGCGCAGTTCCCGCGCTCGCACACTACAGGACACTCGCTCGCACCACCCGCCCAGAGCGCGGAGCGGTACACGCTGAGGCTGCCGGAGCGCGTCCTTCAGGGGGTGGTCGCGGCTGGAAAGCTGCGGCGTACGAGGAGCCTCACAGCGTTTCGGGAGGGCGGCGGCCGCGCCGGCAGGAGCGTCCGACTCGGCCAGTCCAGCCGGTGGCCCAATATGTCGTTCCTGCCACGCTCGTTAACATTCTCGGCGTGGGGTTCGACGCGGCGTGGCGAGGACGATGCGCACGGTAAGGGCTCGAAGGTCGCCGGCGACGGCGACGGCAACGCCTCGGCGGAACAGCAATGCGAAGGCGGGGCGTGCCCACTCCAACTTGGCGGCCGTGTTTGACGTGTCCGCCATTTTGACCTGGGAAAAGTACACGCCGAAGTTAGGAACATGTCCTTGTCTTCGCCGTTACTTCTCTTTTAGCAGGTGATGAGTTTAGAGCATATTCAGTACCGAGACAACTTTTAGTCCTCTTTTCGGCAACGAATTTAGAGCACATTTTGTACATAGACACTTTTTAGTCGTGAGTTAAACCATTTATTTGGTTCTTGTATAATTCGAGAGGTGTACATTTTTCATATTTTTTCTTTCAACGAGCTTTACATCTATTCCCTCGTCATGTTCCACTGGAAAAAACCCGTGTAAAATGAGTAAATGGCCGAAGCCTTTAACGCGCCGCATCACTTTAAACATTTAGATACACGATGAATTACTGTATCAACGACTCGAGTGCCTACCATGCGAACAGGTTTAACAAACTTCATAAACGAAAATAAGGACCAAAAGTTCAACATAAAATGAGCAGTTAATTTTTTTAAAGATGATTTGGCTTTATAAAACCGTCAACAACTTCAGTGTTGTACTTCACGCAACTGGGATGTTACGCAATCGTCACTAGTAGGAAACGGGCATACAGTACCAGCCGGGAGGGCTTTTCGCAACCGGTACAGCGCAATCGGGACTGATACCCCCCAGCAACGGTACCGGTTGCTTATAGACCGGTACTAAAACGCCTCCATGTGGGGCGCTGGGCAGCGTTTCGCGTGGAGACCTTTAGTTCCGGTCGGTAACACCGACCGGTACTAAAGGGTTGAGGGTTTTGGAATTTATTTTTCGTTTCCTGTTTTTTTCATTTTATTTTCTGTTATCTGTTTTCTTTTTTCTTCACTGCAATTTAGGGTACTGTAATTTTATTTTATGTTTTCTTTTTAATCTACTGTCTTACATACATACGGTATTATATATATATATATATACACGGTACACGCTGATGCATACGTAATATACTTTCGTATATGTATTCTATGCTACTACATACGGTACACGTTGATATATAATATAATTTAGATATAGGACATATTCATACTACGTTATTACATACATATATACATATATACAATCCGGTATATAGAGATCGCAATAATGTCATACATCCTCCTCATTACGTCGTGAGTTTCTTTCATGTGGCATAGCTATATTTTGGATTATGATATTCTCCCTTTGGATGCATGACCTTCTCAAGAATAAATCCCGCAATCTCCTCTTGAATTAATTCTACGCGCTGATGTGGTAGGATGGCGCCCCGCTTGTCGTTAAGCTTTAAAAGAGATCAATATGAATATATTAGTTGTGTGTATATATATCAAATCATAATAAGATTGAAATATAGTGCAAGACCGTCACACTCACATCCATTATTTTATCACGCGATGCCTGCTCAACGCTCAATTTTCTCATGAACTCGCGGACGTAGAATCCACATAATTCATTTCCCGGGGGTTGCTTCAATGTCTTTACGAGAATATAAATTAATTAAATAATAATCCAAAATGATGATGAATTAAAGAGACTATGTTTAATAGTATTACACTTACATCAATATGTTTAATAGTCAGCTGTGGTTTCCATTCACCCCTCTCTCTCTTGATGAATATTTTCCAAACCCTACTCGCAAAAGCAAATGAATAAATGAGTTATGATTACTTGATATCATGAAATGGATTAATGGTTGAAATTACCTCTGAAGCATGTCAATCAAGTCCTGTTAGTCTGATTCTGGTTTGCGTAATGAGTCAAAGACTTCAACTACTCCCTTGTCAATGATAATGTCCAGTAGAATCTAGTGGTAGCTGCACACGTTTATATAGTGAGGCATGCATATAACTCATCAATTAAACTTAACATCTAGTAATTAGCAATATAGAAATGTGTTCAAGACAGTCACGCTCACTTGAAGTTGTAAGGAAGAAGTATATCTGCCGCCTGTGTTTGCCTCAATAGCGACCTCAACAATGCCTCCTCGCAGTCCTCGGGCTTCCGCTCTAAGTTTTTGTAGTTAACGATAGATGGGTCAATGAACCCAACTTCCCAGAGTCTTTACCTTTTGCACTCGATAAGCATCCACTGCATATATAATAGCATACGAAAGAATATAGTGAGGATAATTACAGGCTCAATTAGTGAGTATAATTACATGCTCAGCTAGACACTAAGAAAAAATCACTTACAGAATATAGCAACTCATGATAGTTGCGTTGAGAGCACGTCGGTTGTATAACTGTCATAATTCTTCAAAATCGACACATATCTCGTTGTCGATGAAGAATTGGTCTTCTCGGTATGTCACGTAAAACACGAGTTGCTTGTCCTTTGCAACCTTCATGTACCAGTCATGCAATCTCCGCATTTGAAAAGCTAGACGCACCATCTCATCAGGAGGGAGAAGATCTTTCCCGTAGACAAACTTCCGTGCTATCTCAGTCGTCTTGGGGAAAATTGCGTCAAATGCATCATCGTCCATGTAGTCTGAAGCAGCAATATTTGTCCCAACGTTGGGACGCTTGTCTGTCTGAACCTTCAGCGGGGCGACCGACTCAGCTTTCTGTTCTCAGAGAGCTGGGGAACCTGTTTCGCCTTCTTCTTTTTCTGTGCAGCGAACCTTTTCTTTTTATTCTCCTCTTGCGTGTCAAAACTCTTCGAGATAGAGCGTTCATAGTTATCAGGCAAAGTTCTACGGTCAGGATCACAGACGATGTCTAAAAAGTGTTTAACACCCTTAGGGTTTAGTACCTGTTTTGGCTCGGGCACTTTCTTCGCAAAGTGTGCGTCATGGTGAGCTTTGAGCAAGGGAGCATTCTCCTCAACGGTCCGGTGGTAAGTTAACACCGGAAGATCCTTCAACGAAGGCCCGTACTTGTAGGTGTCCTTTGGAGCACCACTCGACACACCGGCAAGCATCTTCTGCCTCATTGAGAAGGTCCTATTGCTGGTGGGCGGACTCTTTGCAAGCTCCGGGGTGGACTCCCGCTGGAGTGGACTCTTTGCACGCTCCGGGGTGGACTGCCGCAGGGGTGGACTCGCGCACCGGGGAGATGGAGTCGCGCTGGGTTCCCTCTGGATGTCAAAATTATCAATGTGGTGTGGACTTGGAGATTTATTGCTACTCGGAGGGGTTGGTGGCCTTCGCGTCGATTCTGGAAACACGATGTGTTCCTTTCTCCATAGAATGACTGCACGCAACACTTCTCCCAGTGTCCTCTCCCCTTCAGCTCCAGCAAAGTCAAGCTCTAGCTCATCGAATCCCGGCATAATTTCATCCACCGCGACTCGAGCGTAGCCAGCTGGAATCTGACCGCCATGAAGGGTTGCTCCGGGTGCATTCTCTAAAGCAAAGCCGACCGCCACCTTCATGGATAGGTTCTTCAGTTTGGTGTGCAGCTCACAATTTGTGCTCAACTTAATCTGATCCACGGGGTATGTTGCGTCATCAGGCTGGACATTTTGCGTGGAAGCCACGCTGCTTTTCCGCTGAGATGCCATATCAAGTTGGTCCTCCTGCGGCTCAGATGCCCTTTCCTGCCTCATTGCATGTTGCTGCTGCTGCAGATCTAATATCATGTTTTCCAACCACTGATATGTCTCTACCTCCTGTTTCTTCTTCCTGTCGCGGCTCCTGTAAGTGTCCCTATTCTCGGCGAACCCAACCTTCCAAGGGACGACGCCCACGCCTCGTACTCGTCCATTGTGTTCGGGATTCCCGAGGGCGAGTGACAGCTCGTCGTTCTCTCTATCGGGCGCGAACCTTCCCTCCCGAGCGGCAACTACGGCATCATCAATTTCTTGGACTTTCTCCAGAATTTTGGCTCTTTCGGGCTGTCCCTCAGGGCCCGGTTTAACTTTTTTCCTTCAACACGAGACTCCCTGTCTGTGAGTCGGGCTCCATCCCGATGCCGTACAACCAATGCTTCGCCCTTGTGGGATAGTTCGATGTACTTGGAGTGACCCCGGCAGCAATTAACTTGGCGTCTCTTTCTTCCCACAGAGGAACGGCGGTCTTGTAGCCACCTGGCCCCAAACGTTGGAAATATTGCTTTTTGTCGGCATTCAACTTATTTTTCCTCGACTTTTCCAGAGCTTCTTCTGATTGCTTGTAGTCCTTGAATTCTTGCCACTGATCTCTTATCCTCTTGTACTATACGTCTTCAAAATTGGGGGTTTTGCCTATCTTGATGAAGTTGAGGTATAACCTTTTCTTGTAGTTCATGAATTGTTGGGCCATTTTCTTTAGAGTCCACTGGAAGACTTTCTTTTTCTCGGCATCTCTGAGGCCTGTCGGTAGGGCGAAATTGTGGAAAAGGGACTTCAGAAGTTCTTTCTTGCAAATATTTGACACAAAACTCACTCCTCCACCCTTCGGCTTGTGCCATTCTCGGATGGTGATCGGAATGTTGCCCCGAACAATAACTCCGCACTGACTCACAAATTTACGTGCGTGCTCTTTGGGAGCAATCGGTTCGCCAATTTCAGAGATTTTTTCGATATCAAATCTTTCATCTTTTAACTTTTTGGCCGGGCCTCGTTTTCTTTTACCAGACTTGCTCGATCCCGATCCGGAGGGCTAAAAGAAGAAATATTATGTTAATATATGAATATGTATACATATCAAATCATTTATCACCAGAGGCTATGTATACCTCGTCGGTATTCTTCGCTACATTCTCATCGGCATTATTGTTTGAACCGGAGGGAGGAGCTTCTAAGTTATAAATCTCCTCGTCCTCCATTACATCACCGGACAGGTTAAGATATTGCGAGCCATCATTTTCACCTTCGTTGTGATCGGGCGAAGCTATGATGTCGAACAATTCATGTTCATTTTCTCTGCCGTCCATAGCTTAACTAATACAAAAAAAGAGAACAATTTAGTGCCAAATCGGGCGACGGCATTATTGGAAAGAAATAACACGTGCGCGGTATAGGCTCACCGCGGGGAAGGGCGCAGTCACGAGGGGATGCGCGGGAACGACGGTGAGACGCGGGATCACGAGACTTGGGAAGGTCGCAGACACGACGTCGAATCCAACATTGATGTCACATTATCACGATAAGAACGACGATGGAAATATTTCATATTACATTGTCGCATGCCCCACGCGTTGCTGCGGGAATTGTGGTTGCGCGCGTTGCTGCGAGAATTGTAGTTGCATTTTAACAAAGTCACATATGTATTCATCTTCTCTTTCCCATTATAAAAAAGTTCTAATCATGTAGACTTTCATTTACAACATGTAAACAACATTTACAACTTTCAATTACAAACTTTGCATTTACAAATTTAACATTTCTAAAATTAACATATATACAAAAACAGTAGATACCAAGTTCACAAATATATTTGCTAACACTTGAATTATATGTTTGCTAATGATACGTCTCCAACGTATCTATAATTTCTTCTGTTCCATGCTATATTATACCAAGTTATTACATGTTTTATATGCATTTTATATAGTTTTATGCATTTTCTGGGACTAACCTATTAACAAGATGCCACAGTGCCAGTTCCCTGTTTTCTGCTGTTTTTGGTTTCAGAAATGTACTTAAGGAAATATTCTCGGAATTGGACGATTTCTTTTCTGAAGTCCGTTTTTCATCGGGAACGTTCCAGAAAGTCGAACACGAGACGAAGTGGGCGACCGAGGAGCCGCCACCACGTGCTCACGCGGCAGGCATCCTGGCCGCGCGAGGAGGTGATGTGGGCCCCTCGGGGCGCCACCGACCTCGCCCTTTCGCCTACATATACCCCCCAGACTAAAAACCCTAGCACGGTGTGCAATATTTCCTCCACGGGTCCCGAGCGCCGCCGCCATCGAAGACAAGATTCGGGGGACAGAACTCTCTGTTCCGGCACCCTGCCGGGACGGGGAATTGCCCCCGGAGCCATCTCCATCGACTCCACCGCCATCTCCATCGCCGTTGCTGATTCCTACGATGAGGAGTGAGTAGTTCTCCCCCGAGGCTGCGGGATCTACGGTAGCTATGTGGTCTATCTCTCTCTCCCATGATGTGATCTTTTATGTGATCATGAGCTTTGTAATCTAGTTGAATATGTGATGCTACTCTTTATCTATTATGCACTCTAGAGGTTACTTTAATATGAACTCCGGGTTATTCACGGTTGTAATGGTGACAGTGTGTGCACCGTGTGTGATTCCTTTATGACATTGTTGGTGTTAGTTTACTCTGACTTTGAGGGTGCTCTTGTAGCCCTACACAATGAATGGTGTTTGTTATCCAACATGAGAGTGTTTGAGAGTAGTGTTTATTTATTTAACTTTGATGTCATTGTTGAGAATGTCCACTGGTGAAAGTAGGATCCCTAGGCCTTGTTTCTAAGCATTAAAACACCGTTTCCAACAAGTTCTGCTACATGTTTGCTTGCTGCCATTTTTATTACAGATTGCAATTACTACTTATAATCGTCCATATTACTTGTATTTCACTATCTCTTCGCATAACTAGTGCACCTATACATCTGACAAGTGTATTGGGTGTGTTGGGGACACAAGAGACTTTTTGTATCTTAATTGCAGGGTTGTTCGAGAGGGTTATCTTTGACCTCTACCTCCCTGAGTTCGATATACCTTGGGTGATTCACTTAAGGGAAACTTGCTGCTGTTCTACAAACCTCTGCTCTTGGAGGCCCAACACTGTCTACGAGAATAGAAGCCTACGTAGACATCAGCTAACACTAGCATTGACATAAATATTTTAACACTATTACACTTTAAATGCTAACACTAGCATTGACATAAATATTTTAACACTAGCATTCATATAAATAACACTTGAATAACAATTGAATTACACTCTAACACTATTTTTGCTAACACTATTACACTTTAAATTGTAACAATAGCATTCATACAAACTGTAACACTATTTTTGCTAACACTATTACACTATTTCCTAGGAATTCATCTAAAAACAGTACCATTCACCTAAAAAAAAGTACCATAAGCGTGCTGACGTCAGCAATGGTGTTCATCTCCAATTCGAGTGCAATTGCATAGCATTCACCAAAAAAATCCGCAGCTAAACACCTAAACACCTAAAACCGCAGCATTGCCCTCTTCTTCCTCTCATCTTTTCGGTGACACTCCTACAAATCGGGCCGGGCATAATCGGGCAGGGGCATCGCGGTCGACGACATCGGACAGGGGAGAGGGAGGGAGAGGAGAATCTCACCGCGGCGCACAAGGACGAGGAGGGCGACGAGACGAGGACGGTGACGAAACGAGCACAAACAGCGCGCGCACGGGGACGCTCGGCGACGAGGACGAGCAGGAGCAGCGCCCGCAGCGTCGGGTAGCAGCGCGTCGGCGGCGACGGCGTCGCAGCGTCAGAGAGCGGCGTCGCAGCGTCGGTGTCGTCGAGGAGGAGGGCAGCGCTGTCGAGGTGTTGCTCCCACGGCCGAGCCGGCGCAGGGGACACAGCTTTGTTGACTCCTTTAATCACCAAAACGGCAACTGCGGCGCCGTCGTCATCGCGCGCAGACGCGCGCGTCACTCTGCGGAGCGGCAGTGGCCATGTGCACCTTGCAGTGGTTCCTTCGGGGCGAAGTATCTCCACAGGGCCTGGCGGCCTTGTGGAGGGACTCGCGTTGACCCCTCTCCAGGGGAGAGGGCCCTGTAGAGGAGCAGCCTCGGGAGGGGCCTCGCCAGGCCTTCGCTGCCCTCTTCAGCCCTCTCGAGGGATTTCCCTCTCGAGGGTCTCTCCAAGCGTTTTGCTCGGTCCTTAGCCGTTTCAACGACTCTGTCGCGTGTGAGGGCTGTGGAGAGTGGGCTCTGCACACCCTGGATCTCACTGGGCCGACAGTAGCCCCCGGGCCCATGACGGGCACGGCGAGGCCCATCAGGTCCAGACGAAGCGTCGTGGGTCCAATATGTCCGGCCGGCCCGTGACACGCGTCGCTCGGAGATGAGTTTGCGGCGACTCGGTTTCTCCGGTAGAAACGTGCGTCGTGGGGGGTCCCACCGCGATCACCACGACCGCGCCTTGGTAACTGCCCAACTGCGGTATAAAGCTGCGCGCTGGTCGGAACCGCAGCCATTACTCCCATTCCGCACCTCCAGTCTTCCAACTCTCGACCTCCTAGCTTTCCAACTTCGGCGAACTCCGCTTCCTTCTCCGGTGCCCCGCTTCTTGCACCTCCCTTGACAATGGGCGGACAAAAAGGCAAGGCGGTGATGGGGACGTTCCCTGCTGATGCGCAGGGCGAGGAGGCGCTTGGCCCCGCTCTGATTGGCGTGCGCGTCGATGCGGCGACGCTGGGCAAGATTCAGCACCTGGTCGCCGGGAAGACCAATGAGCATGGCGCCAGCGCCATCCAGGCCGCGAGGCACGGCCGCCTTCCGACAGGGTTTTTCCCCATTTTCCTCCACACTCTCTTCGCCGGACTGGTGCCTCCGTATTCGCCTTTCCTCGAGGCCGTCCTGGAGTTCTACCAGATCCACCTTCTCCACCTACACCCCAACGCCGTCCTCGTGCTCTCCATCTTCGCCTACCTGTGTGAGGCGTATCTGGGTGTGCAGCCCTCGGTGGCCCTCTTCCGGAGCTTCTACGCGCTCCGGAACACCGCGAGGGCCGAGCGGACGGGGTGCGTGTCCTTCCGCATTGCGGACGGCATGGGGGACGTCTACATCCCCATGTCGTGGAGCGACGAGAAACCCGTCACGGCGGTGTCGAAGAAGGTGGACGACTTCAGGCAGAAGTGGTTCCTCATCGGCGTCAAGTCGCAGAGCTCCTTCCTCGAGTTCCCGGAGGCGCCGCCCGTGAAGAACACCCATTGGGGGAAGCAGGCCTTCCAGGGCCCGAAGATCGGGGGCCTCGTGGCACGCATGAGGGCGCTTCGGGAGAACGGCCTCACCGGCCAGATGATCGCGGAGGACTTCGTGCGCTGCCGCATCGCGCCCCTACAGGCGCATAAGAAGCCGATGTGGATGTACGCGGGTCCCTCCGACTCGATGCGACTCCACCCCTGCGACCATCTCCCCGCCGTCGTCGAGACCATCATGGGCGGCCTCTTCATCAACCCCGATGTGTCCGTGGCGGTTGCGGCGGAGCTGAGGCCTCTTCATCAGATAAACCTGGCCTCGCGCCTGGCGATTCTGGAGCGGATGCCCACCTTCACCCCACTAGGCCTTGCGGGGGAAGAGGAGGAAGATGGGCCCATGCCCGTGGCGAGGGGACAAGACGCTGCGGAGTCGCCGTACGCGTCTGACGCCGAGCAGGGCGACGATGCGGCTGGGGCCGTTCCCTCTGCAGGCGGGGCGAGTTCGTCAAGGGCCTCGCCCCCTCCTGAGGAGGTCTTCGAGCTCTCCTCCAGCGACGATGAGGAGGCCGAGGCGGGGCGACAGGAGCCCCGAACCAAGGCGGCCCACGACAGGCCTGCCGGGGAGCCCCCAAGCGCTTCCCTCAAGAGGAAAGCTGAGGCGGCTCCTGAGGGATCCGGAGTCCGGGCCGCGCCGTCTTGGCGTTCGTCCGGCATGGCGTGGGTTGACACCCGCGCCAAGAAGACAGGGTAAGTGTTTTTGGTTTCGATTTCCTCCTTCGGTCTTTGCTTGTTTGCTTTCTCTGACAGATTTTCTCAATCTCTGCCAGTGACCCGGCGCCTGCAAAGCGCCGTAGGCTCCGCAAGGCCGCGGACGTGAAGAAGGCCGCTCCAGAGGCCGCCACCGAAGAGGCCTCGAGGCCTGCGGAGGAAACCCCCGCAGGCCCTCACGGGGACGCTCCCCAGGCCGAGGCCACCGCGCCGCCTCTAGAGGAAAAACGCCCTGAGGAGCAGGTGGAGAAGGCGGCCACACCGCCGCGCGCTGCGACCCCGCCAGCACAGCAGGAGGCCACGGCGGACACTACTTCGGCCCCGAGCCCGCCGAAGGTCGACGAGGCAGTGGGGGCTGAACTCCCACCGCCCCCGCCAAGCACCAAGGCGGAGGAGGAAGCGGCAGCTGCGGAGCAGGCCTTTCCTGCCCCGGGGGCCCAGGGCGAGGTGCCGCCTGAGGGGGGCAACGCCGGCGCACAGGACGCGGGCGCCGAAGCGGAGGACGCGCCTCTGGGCCCCCGAGCCCGCGCAGAGACTCCCCGCTCCAAGCTTGACGCGGGAGCAGGGCCCTCCGCCCCCAGCGAGGCCTCCCGGTCCCTTGTCCTCGGAAGCTGGGACTGGAGCAGGGGGCGACGCGACGTCGCCTTCCGCTTGGTGCGGGAGTCCCTGGAGGGGCTGGAGGCCCACCTTGCCCAGGAGGACCGGGAGCTCGCCCGGCAGCGAGATGAGCTCGCAGAGGCCTGGGCCGCGTTCCACGCGGCTGTGGAGGCTCGCCGGCAGAGCGATCAGGCCTTGCAGGCGGAGCGCGAGGAGGCGCAGCGCTTCGCCGAGGAGGTCCGCGAGGGCGCCATGCGCGACGCCGAGGAGCTTCTGCAGCCCTTGAAGGCCGAGCGCCGGGCAGCGGCGGAAGACCTGGCCGCGGCCAGGGCATTGCGGGAGGCCGTGGAGCACTCCCTGGCGGCCAAGCACCACGAGCTTGTCGAGCTTGAGGCTAAAATCCTCGCCGACTCTGAGACCGTGCGGACCGCCCTCGAGGGGGTCCGCGCGAGCTTGGACGCCAGGGGGCGGGGCCTGAGCAAGCGCGAGGAGGACGTGCGCCGCCGCGACGAACAGCTGGCGCTGAGGGAGCAGGAGCTGTCAGGGCAGCGCGCCGCCCTCGAGGCCCGCGAGGAGAGCCTGGCTGCGGCCCTCGGCAGGTATGAACGCGAGGTGGCTACCCACAAGGGGCATGTGGAGCGCTTCAACACGCGGTTCGCCGAGCAGAAGGCGGAGGCCGAGAAAGAGTTCCAAACCCGGGAGAAGGCGTACCGCGCCGCTGTCTCCCGCGACTACGCCGAGAAATTCACCAAGCAGGAGACCCGCTTCAAGAAGAGGCTTGGCGAGAGCGGCGCCCGGATCCACCAGCTCGAGAACATGAACGCTACCCTCGTCTCCAAGGTGAAGCGCGAAACTGATCGCCGCCGCGTCGCTGAGGAGGCCCGCAAGCGCACGGAGCAGGACCTCGCCTCCCTCATGGCCGATATGGAGGAGATGAACCAGCAAGTGGGCCCTGCTGTGGAGAAAGCGGTGGAGGCGGCCGAGAGCGCCAAGGCGGCGCAGGTGCTGTCGCAGCAGCGGGAGCGCATGCTCCAGTCCTTGGTGGGCCGGGGCCGCGAGTTCGCCGCGAAGCTGGGAGTGGATGCGCCGACCGTCCCCCTTCAAGGCTACTCCGACGCCGCCACCTACCTCATGTACTTCGAGCAGCTCTTCTCATCGCTCGAGGGCCCTGCCACCGAGCTCCGCGACGTCGTCGATGAGGAGTGCTGCCAGCTCCTGGCGGTGGCGGTCGACCGCATCTTCACCAACCTCCAGAACCTCCAGCCTGGCTTCGACTTCACCACGGTGACCGAGCTTCTAGAGGGGGAGAAGGGGTGGAAGATCTCCAACTCCATCCGCGACCAGGTCGACGACTTCTGCAGCCGCTTCAAGCGGGCTGCAGCGGAGGATGCTGGCGGCGAGGAGGGCGACGATGAGGAGGGTGAGCCTGAAGCAGAAGGGTCCGAGGAGGACAATGGCGAGACCTCTGCCTGACTTCTTCCTGCAATGCAACGCTTGTAGCGCCGTAGGGATGTTTGTTTTAAAGACTTTTGCTCTGCAGTTTGTAATATACTTCATATTTTTAAGCATGTGCTGCCAAGTCTGTGTGTGTGCCCCTCGAGGGCCTTTTGCTTTACTTCCATGTCTTTTTCGCTCTGCGTCGCTAGGACCCTTCTCCTCGCGCTATGACTCCGCCGCTGCGGTATGCTCGAGCAATGACTCGGCAAGGCCGGGGGGAGTTTAAGGCTTAGAGAGGTAGGAGTCCTCGAGGCGCGATGCTCAAGGCTCCCCTTTGACGCGCAAGCAGTCCATGGAGAGTGAGGGAAAAAGGACGCTCGAGGGACGCAAAGTGCTCGTGAGAGAGACGCAGAGATTCACCTGGTGTGAGCAGGGAACTTAGCTTCGCGAGGCTTCTCGCCCTGCGTAGGACTCCTCAGGCGATGCCTTTCCCCTCAGGGGCCGAGTTTTTCCTCCACAGGCCCGGAGAGGCTCTTGTTCCCTGTGGATGTCAGAGAGGCGAACCAAAACGCTAGAGCATAGCAGTAAGGACTCATGCGCGCTTATAGGTTTCCTCATGGGTGCCTCGCGAGGAGAGAGAGTACCAAGGTCCTTTGGAGAGGTGGCGTGTATCCGGGAGCTTCCCTTTAGCCAGAGCTCAGGGTCCCTTGGATTTTGCAGTGCTGCTGGGGTGCTCTTGGGCACGGGCACCGTACTCAGCCCCCGCTTGCGAGGTGCGCATGGGAAGAATATAAGCGCACATGTGAAAGTAAATGACGAAGGTAAAACTTGCCATCGAAATATTACACAGTGGCTCCTCAGCGCTGATTTCACTTAGGAACGAAATGGCGCCTTAGCGCAAAGTTCACTTGGAACGAAAATGGCGCCGGAGCGCAGAGTTCACTTGGGAACGAATTCGGTTCATTACACTTGGGTTTGCCAAGCTAACGTTCCTTCCATGTCGAGGCATGGGGACCACCCATTAGTGGCCGAGGTTCACTACGGCCTGCGGGGGCTCATTTGTAGCAGAGCTCGGAGGGCTGACCCTCGGGAGAAGCTTGAAGAAGCTTGGAGGTGAAGCCGTGAGCTTCCCTCTAGAGACAAAAAATGCCTGGCGTGACAATGATCACGGGTAGAACTTGCGTAGGTGTGCGATGTTCCACGGGTTCTTGACGGGGATGCCGTCTTCGGTCTCCAGGCGTACTGCGCCAGGCCTGGCGATGTGGGAGACCCTGTAGGGGCCTTCCCACATCGGCGAGAGCTTGTGGAGGCCTTCTCTGGAGAGGATTCGCCTGAGGACGAGGTCGCCTGCCTCAAGAGTGCGTGAGCGTATATGGTGGCTGTGGTAGCGTCGCAGATCTTGCTGGTACTTTGCCGCTCTGAGGGCGGCACGGCGGCGCAGGCCCTCGAGGAATAGCAGGTCGTCGTTGTGGAGGCCCTCTTGGGTGTCCTCGTTGAAGGCAAGGACCCGTGGAGATCCATGCTTGATTTCTGCGGGGAGGACAGCTTCAGCTCCGTAGACAAGGGCGAACGGCGTTTCGCCCGTAGGCCTTGAAGCGGTTGTGCGCATGGACCAGAGCACAGATGGGAGCTCATCGATCCAGCCCTTGCCGTGACCCTTGAGGATGTTGAAACTTCTGGTCTTGAGGCCCTTGAGGACTTCTGCGTTCGCTCGCTCGGCTTGACCGTTGCTGCGTGGATGGGCCACCGAGGCGAAGCAGATCTTGACGCCGAGCTTTTCGCAGTAGGCTCGGAAGATGCCGCTGGTGAATTGCGAGCCATTGTCGGTGATGATGCGGTTAGGCACTCCGAAGCGGCTGACCAGGCTCCTGATGAATTTCACCGCGGCTCCGGCTGGTATGGTGCGCACTGGTTCCACTTCGGCCCACTTGGTGAACTTGTCGATGGCCACGAAGAGGAAGCGATAGCCCCCCTGCGACTTCGGGAAGGGGCCCAGAATGTCCAGTCCCCAGGCGGCGAACGGCCAGGAGAGCGGGATGGTCTGGAGCCCCAGCGTCGGCTGATGAATTTGCTTGGCGTGGAACTGGCAGGCGTCTCAGGCTTGGACGATGGTGACCACATCTTGAAGCACTTGTGGCCAGTAGAATCCGCTCCTGAAGACCTTGCCCGCGAGGGTGCGCGCACACGAGTGGTGGCCGCACTCCCCGCTATGGATGTCCTTGATCAGCGTTCGGCCTTCCTCGGGAGGGACGCATTTGAGCGCGATGCCATTTGGGCGCTTGCGGTATAGGTCTCCCTCGAGGATGCAGTAGGATTTCGCTTGTCGAGCGATCCGCTCTGCTTCCGCATCTTCCTCAGGGAGGATCCCCTTCGCCAAGTAGTCCTTGAGCTCGTCAATCCAGCCTGTGTCTTGGTGGGCTGCCGTCAGCAACAGACGCTCTCCGGTGTGGGGACCACAGTCGGGTGCCCCAGCGACAGGAGCTGGTGGGAGTGCTTCGTCTGTGCTTGCAGCTGTGGCCTCTTGAGGCTGCTTGATGGATGCCTTGGCGAGCCTTTCTTCAAAGACGCCGGCCTGCTGGGGCTGCCTTCTCGAGGCTCGCTTGGCGATGTCGTCAGCCTCCTGGTTCTCTTTCCTCGGGATATGCATAACCTCCATGGCCCTGAAGTGCTTCTCGAGCTTGCGGACCTCTTCAAGGTATGCGGCCATGTGGTCGTCTTTAGGCGTGTAGCTCTTGTTGGAGAAGTTGACGAGCAACTGGGAGTCTCCCTTGACGAGTAGGTGCTTGACGCCTAGAGCGATGGCGGCCCTTAAGCCAGCGAGGAGGCCCTCGTACTCAGCGATGTTGTTGGAGATCTTGTCAATCGTGAAGCACAACTGGACAGCGTAGTAGAGCTTGTCGCCCTTGGGCGAGGTCAAGACGACGCCTGCCCCGCCATTGCGGCAGGCAAAGGCTCCGTCGAAGTGCATGGTCCAGTGGCTGGGCATTATGTCTCCGGAGGGCTCGGCCTCTTCTCCCCGAGGCTCTTCAGGGCTTGGGTCGGTCCATTCTGCGACGAAGTCTGCCAGCGCTCGTCCCTTGATGACTCTTGTGGTGTCGAAGCGCAAGTTAAATGGCTGCAGCTCTATATTCCAACCCGCGACACGGTCTGTGGCGTTGGGATTGCGCAGGATCTGCTCCAGGGGGAAGGAAGTGACCACCGTGATGGGGTGGCCCTGGAAGTAGTGTCTCAGCTTCCTGGAGGCGATGAGGAGAGCGACGAGAAGCTTCTGCTGCATTGGGTACCGCTCCCGAGCATCCCGCAGTACCGTACTGACAAAGTACACGGGGTGCTCGACAAGGGCTGTCGAGGGAGGTGCAGCGTCGATTCTCTGTGGAGGCTCTTCGGGGCCCTTGTCGGGATTTACCTGCGGAGGGGTCTCGGCAAGGGTGTTGGGAGCAGACTCGACTTGAGGCTGTAGGCCTGGCGGTGGGTCTGTGGAGACTGCTCCTTCGCCGATATCTTTGTCGAGCGGCTTCGGGCTTGGAGTGGCAGCGCTCTTCTTGGGGAGGACTGGCTCTTCCCTCTCGACCACCAGGATAGCGCTTGCGGTCTGAGGAGTGGCTGATAAGTACAGCTTCAGATGTTCGCCTGTCCTGGGGGCCACCATGACTGGTGGGCTGGCCAAATATTTCTTCAGGTCTTCGAAAGCCTTGTCCGCCTCGGGGGTCCATTTGAATGTGCCGGATCTTTTCATGATCTTGAAGAATGGCAGGGCTCTCTCGCCGAATTTAGAGATGAAGCGGCCCAGGCTAGCCATACAGCCTGCTAGGCGCTGCATGTCCTTGAGTCGACGAGGAGGCTGCATCCCTTCTATGGCCTTGATTTTGTCAGGGTTTGCTTCTATGCCGCGGTGGGACACGAGGAATCCGAGGAGTTTGCCTGAAGGCACCCCGAAGACGCACTTGGCGGGGTTCAGCTTGATGTTCACCTTGCGCAGGCTGGCGAAGGTTTCCTCGAGATCCTTCAAGAGGGTACCTCCCTCGCGAGACTTGACCACGATGTCGTCGACATATGCCTCTGCATTTCTACCCATCTGCGCCCCCAAGGCTATTCTCATGAGCCTCTGGAAAGTGGCGCCGGCGTTCTTCAGGCCGAAAGGCATGCAAGTGTAGCAGTACACACCACAAGGGGTGAGGAATGCTGTCTTCTCCTCGTCCTCTTTAGCCATTTTGATCTGGTGATAACCAGAGAAGGCGTCCAGAAAACAGAGGAGGTCGCAGCCAGCGGTGGAGTCCACGATCTGGTCTATCCTCGGCATGGGGTATGGGTCCTTGGGGCAGGCCTTGTTGACGTCGGTGTAGTCGATGCAGAGTCGGCCTCCTCCAGCGGGTTTTGGGACAACCACGCCGTTGGAGAGCCAGGTGGGATGCGCGACTTCACGGACGACATTTGCCGCTTTTAGCTTCTCTACTTCCTTGACGATGAATGCTTGCTTCTCGGGGGCTTGCTTGCATGCTTTTTGCTTGACGGGGCATGCGTCTGGACACACGGCTAAGTGGTGCTCGATCACCTCCCTCGGTACACCGGACATATCTGACGGAGTCCATGCGAACATGTCAGAGTTTGCCCGGAGGAAGGCGACGAGCGCGCTTTCCTATTTGGGAGGCAGGGCAGCGCCTATGGTGACGCTGGCCCTGGGGCCCTCAGCCCCCGAGCCACTGGTGTCCAGCGACACCTTCTTCGTGGCAGCTTGCTCCTGGGAGAACACTTGCTTCTTCTTCTTGGGCCTCTCGAGAGGCTCCATGTCCTCGTCAGCCGGGAATGCCATGGCGGCGGCCTTGTAGGCGCTCTCGACAGCGCGCGTGGCGTCCAGGATATGACCATGGATGGCGATAGTGCCAGCGCTGCCGGGGATCTTGACCATGTTGTAGGCATGGTGCGTGACGGCCATGAACTTCGCGAGGCGGGATAGCCGAGGATGGCGTTATACGGTAGGCCGATGTGGGCGACGTCGAAGTCGATTAGCTCCGTGCGGTAGTTCTTCTGCGTGCCGAAGGTGACGGCCAGCCGGACCTGCCCCAGAGGTTCGATTGAACCACTGGTGACCCCTGTGAATGGCCTGGAGGGCATGAGCCACTCGTAAGGCACTTGGAGAGTCTCGAAGGTCTCGACAGAGATGACGTTCAGGCCTGCTCCTCCATCAATCAGCGTCTTGGAGACGGTGATGTTGTTGATGGTGGGGGAGCAGACCAGGGGGAGGGTTCCCACAGTCTTGGTCGACTTGGGGTGGTCCTTGGCGTCGAAGGCGATGGTGTACTGGGACCACTTGAGGGGCCTGGAGGTCTCGGTGCTTAGGAGCGCGGCATTGAGCTCGCGGGCGAACTGCTTGAACTGGTTGTTCGATTTGGGTGCCTGGGATCCTCCGAGGATGCAGGCCATAGCCCCCCTTGGGGCCTGGTAGCCTCCATCTTCCTCGTCAGGGAGGTTGTTGTTCTTCTCGGCGGCGTTGGCTTGAGTGCCTGGCGGCTTCTGATAGCCGCCACCGCGTCCGCCTCTGCCGTCCCTACGGTAGCCACGGCCTCTGCCGCGGCTCCCGTTGCCTTCTTCGCGCCCGCGCACTCGGCTCAACCTCTTGAGGTCGAAGCAGTCGTCCGTGGCGTGGCCGCGGCGGTTGTGGTAGACGCAGAACGGACGGTTGTCCGCTTCCCTGTCGCCGGGCTCAGGGGAGCCCCTGCGGGCGCTTTTGGCGGCTGGCTCTGCTGCCAGGAAAGCGGTGGTCTTGCGCTTGGTCTCCTCGCGCTTCTTGTGGCTCTTGGACCCCTCGGCCAGGTCATCCGTCCGCTGACTCATCTTGACGAAGAGGAGTCCCTCTTCAGCCTTGGCGCACTTGTCAGCGAGGTCGAACAGCTTTACCACAGAGGTGAGCTTGTCGTGAATGCCCAGCATCCTGCGGTTTGTTACGCCCTCCCTGAAGGCGGCGATGACTTGCGTGTCGGGGATGTTCGGGATCTTGTTGCGCACTTGGCTGAAGCGCTGGATGTACTTGCGGAGAGTCTCATCCTTCTTCTGCACCACAGCGCGCAGGTCGTTGTGGGTGAGCGCGCGCTCGTAGGTGCCCTTGAAGTTGGCAACGAATTGCCTACAGAGCTCCTCCCACGAATCTATGGAGTCCTCAGGCAAGTTGAGGAGCCACGACAGCGCGGAGTCCCTGAGGGCATGGGAGAACCAGTTGGCCATGACTTTGTCGTCTCCTCCTGCAGCCTGTATGGAGGTGGTGTAGAGCTGCAGGAACTCGAGAGGGTTGGTCGAGCCGTCGAAGCCCTTGGGGAGGGCTGGCCTGAACTTCTGCGGCCAGACCACACGGCGCAGGGCGCGGGTGAATGCCATGCAGCCAGAGGCGTACGTGGCGGTTCCTCCTTGGAGAGCCCTGCGGCTCTGCTGTCCCGCTTGGCCGAGCTCCTCGACGAGGCGATTCTGGAGGTCCCTGCGGCGCTCCATGCCTACTCGCGCGTCAGGCGCAGTGCGTCGCACGATCTGGCAGTCGTGTGGCGAGGAAGCATGAGAGGGAGCCCTCTGCGCTGCGGCCGGAGGCGGTCCCGGCGGCGGCGGAGGCGCATCTGGTGCAGCCGTTCCCGCGCGGCCAGAGTGATGGACCATGGAGCGCGATGGAGCGGGGCGCGTGGTCGCGACGTTGACGAGGTGGTGGAGGCGGTCCAGCCACTGGTCGTGGGCCTCCACGCTAGGACGGTAGCGTAGGAGCTCCTGGGCCATGAGCAGCGCGGTGTGCGGCGTGGGCTCCGGGCGTCCCCGAGAGGACACGCTTTGGCGCCGAGACGGATGCAAAGACTCAGCATCGTCGTGGTGCTCCGGGGAAGCATCCCTGTCGCCGCGGTGGTCGCTACCACGGTGCTCCTCGCTCTCAGGTTCCTCCACGTGTGGGCCGGTGTTGGCGCGCTCCGTCGTGCGAGGACGGCCGCGGCGGCCGCGGGTGGCGGCGGTGCCGGGCTTGGTGTGAGCCCTGTCAGCTGCGCGCCTGTTGGCGCGTGTCGCGCGGGTGTCCGTCATGGCGCGGAGACGGCTGGAGGTTAAAGACGTGCCTCAGTCCCCCTACCTGGCGCGCCAAATGTCGAGGTGTTGCTCCCACGGAACAGGGATAGTCACCCTCGAGGGAAGTTCGTGAAGGGGGACTGAACACGTTAGCCAACAACCCTCAACCGGCCCGGCGACGGTGCTCGTCGAGCCTGTAGAGGGATAGCACGACAGAGATGGACTCATGCCCGTACCCAGGTTCACGGCCCTCAGGAGGAGGTAAGACCGCTACTCCTGCTTGTCTGTATTGCTCTGTAGGGGTTACAGCACAATGAGCTTGCCGAGAGCAGTGCGGAGCTCGGAGGGGGAAGGAGAGATTCTCTTCCTCCTTCAGTCCGCTAAGCTAGGCTAAGCTATGGTAAGACCTCTAAGGTCGATTGACCGGTCGATTCGTCGATCCTCCGCTACGGTGGCGCTCCCTCTCCTTATATAGGCGTCCCGGGCCTCATCCCTGCGTGCTGCGCAGTGGAAGGGTTCCCACATGGCGACGAAACGGTGGAGAGGGGTGCACCGCAGCTGGGTTGTCCATGGACTCGGTCCATGGTCGTAAAGCCTGCCTTCGTGACAGAAAAGCCGCCGTCTTCGTTGGGCGGCCAACTGGTGCAGCAGCGATCGTGGGGGTGCCCACGGTGACGTCGTCCTTGGAGAGCGTAGCGCCGGCCAACTTCTTTATCACCAAAGAGGAAACTCTCGTAAGCCGGCGCAGGGGACACAGCTTTGTTGACTCCTTTAATCACCAAAACGGCAACTGCGGCGCCGTCGTCATCGCGCGCAGACGCGCGCGTCACTCTGCGGAGCGGCAGTGGGCATGTGCACCTTGCAGTGGTTCCTTCGGGGCGAAGTATCTCCACAGGGCCTGGCGGCCTTGTGGAGGGACTCGCGTTGACCCCTCTCCAGGGGAGAGGGCCCTGTAGAGGAGCAGCATCGGGAGGGGCCTCGTCAGGCCTTCGCTGCCCTCTTCAGCCCTCTCGAGGGATTTCCCTCTCGAGGGTCTCTCCAAGCGTTTTGCTCGGTCCTTAGCCGTTTCAACGACTCTGTCGCGTGTGAGGGCTGTGGAGAGTGGGCTCTGCACACCCTGGATCTCACTGGGCCGACAAGCGCGTCGGGGAGTTTCTGTGTCTGTAGAATGAGAACTGCCCGATCTGGGCGAGGGCATTTATTGCATAGACCTTTAGTACCGGTCTATGGCACGGACCGGTACTAAAGGTCCTTTAGTACCAGTTGGTGGTTCCAACCGGTACTAAAGGTTTGCCGTTTCGGCGTCGAGGAAACTGGCGCGAAACGAAAACCTTTAGGACCGGTTGCAACCAGCAACCGGTACTAAAGATCTTTTTCATTTTATTTCTCTTTTCTCTTTTCTGTTTTTTTATATCTACTGATGTAATTGTCTAAACCTAGTAAAATTAGTTTGTAATAATTACTAAAAATCATGTCTATATTGAAGAACATGTTTTCAACAAATTACAAAAAAGTTAGATATTAAAAAATGTAACATTTAAAATAAAGGGAATTGATAAAAATAAAAGGAATTGATAAAAATAAAAGGAATTCCACAAGTAGGTGCATAAAAATAAAAGATATTGATAAACAATCATGCCAAAGGAAATCTTGAAATTATTTTCATAAATATCATTTTCCATTTTTTAAGTGCCAAAAATGACTTTTTGGTGAACAAAGTACAAAAAATATGATGCAAAATGGCACCTATCTAATTTTCACAAAGAGTAGTCCACACATGATGGATAATCCCCAAGTATTAGGTTTTTCTTTGATTTCTACCTAATTTACCCTAGTTAAATGAGTTTATGTCGATTTTTCGAAAGTAATTCAAATTTGAACTACAACTGTTTGATAGTTTGGTCTGAAGTTTTTGGAGAAAATCATTTTAAGATACACAACTAGTGCTTATATCACAGAAACATTCATAGTTCAAGAAAATATTACCTCTTTCGATGAATAGTCATCGCGACCGTTTTGATCGTTTTTACGAAAAAATGAAATAAATTGATAAACAACTCAAAAAAGGAAATCCTTTGGCATGGGGACCTTATATGTGTACTAGTTGCTATGAAAAATGATAAACTTGATTTTTGACAAAATATCCAAAAAAAGTCTTCACAAAAATGTCTATCATCTGTAAACATATAGAAGTTTCAAGCCAAATGATCAAGTTATGGTCATTTCCACGTCATAGTTTGTGATAAAGATCTTGGTATAAGAAACAATCATGCCAAAGGAAATCTTGAAATTATTTTCATAAATATCATTTTCCATTTTTTTAGTCTCGGTTGGTAACACCAACCGGGACTAAAGAAGCACACGGATCGTGTGTTTCTTTAAAGCACTTGTGAGCCGTTAGATCAAGATGTGTTTCTTTTGAGGGCTTGTGAGCTGTTGGATCAGCACTATCACGACCACTCCGTGAGTCACATGACCTTATATATAGCCCCACTCTCGGACATGTTCGGCACTCAGTGTCTCCTCATTCTAGTTCATTTCGGTATACAAAGCATTCGGATTCCCGGCATACGTCCAATGGTGCATTTGATATGCAGGCACTCACGAGCCACCGTTGGGCTGTATGCAGGGGAAACCGTGTGTTTTGTTCCATGCATCTACAAAATAGTTCAGTTCATCGACCGAATACAAAGCATTCGGATTCCCTGAATACGCCTCAAGGTGCATTTGATATGCGGGCACTCACGAGCCACCGTGGGGCTGTATGCAGGTGATACCGTCTGTTTTGTTCTATCCAGAAAATACTTCAGTTCATCGACTGAATACAAATCATTCAGATTCCCTGCATATGCCCCACCGTGACATAAAAATCAGTGTTTAGAGTTTTCTTCTGAGTTTTACACATCACCAATATTCCCATCTACTGTTTTACAGTTTTACACAAATAGGTGCATATTGGTACAAGTTACATAAAAGGTTTAATACAATATTACACATCACCAATATTCCCATCTACTGTTGTATTATTCCTCCTTTTCTTCGATTGCTTAACTTTGCGCCGGAACCATGGGGAATCTTCATTATTTAACGTGATGCTTGGGTCAGTGTTGACTTTGAAGGGCGGAATTTCATCAAACTTATCATAATCTTCTGACATGTCTGTCTTGTCCTCCACTCCCACGATGTTTCTTTTCCCTGAAAGAACTATGTGGCGTTTTGGCTCGTCTGATGTATTCGCTTCCATGTTTTTTCTTTTTTTCGGTTTTGTAGTCATGTCTTTAACATAGAAAACTTGAGCTACATCATTTGCTAGGACGAACGGTTCGTCTTTGTAATCAAGATTGTTTAGATCCACCGTTGTCATTCCGTACATCGGGTCTACCTTTACCCCACCTGCATTCAGCTTGACCCATTTGCACCGAAACAAAGGGACCTTAAAAGAAGGTCCATACTCAAGTTCCCATATCTCCTCTATGTAACCAATATATGTGTCCTTTTGCCCATTGCTGTTTGTTGCGTCAAAGCGGACACCACTGTTTTGATTGGTGCTCTATTTATTTTGAGCGATCGTGTAAAATGTATTCCCATTTATCTCGTACCCTTCGAAAGTGACTATAGTCGAAGATGGTGTCTTGGCCAACAAGTATAGCTGAACTCCAACTTTGGTGTTACTCATGAGATGTGTTTGCAACCAACCGCTGAATTTCGCCTTGTGTTGATCTTTAATCCAGAACTCATCCTCCACCGGGTTCTCGGATTGTAAAATTTTCATGTGTTCCTCGATATACGGAGCTGCCAACGAGGAATTTTGTAGAACTGTGTAGGGTGCTTGACTGAAAGAAGGTCCGTCCCTACATACTGATACTTTTTTTTCCTAGAGTGCCTTTTCCACTCAGTCTCCCCTCATGTCGCGACTGAGGAACACCAATCAGATTAATGTCAGGAATAAAGTCAACACAAAACTCAATGACCTCCTCGGTTCGATAGCCCTTGGAGATGCTTCCTTCTGGCCTAGCACAGTTATGAACATATTTCTTTAAGACTCCCATGAACCTCTCAAATGGGAACATATTGTGTAGAAATACGGGACCGGGAATTTGAATCTCTTCGACTAGGTGAACCAAGACATGCGTCATTACATCGAAGAAGGATGGGGGGAACACCAACTCAAAGCTGACAAGACACTGGACCACATCATTCTGTAACCTTGGTAGGATCATTGGATTGATTACCTTCTGAGATATTGCATTGAGGAATGCACAAAGCTTCACAATGGGTACTCGAACATTTTCCGGTAGAAGCCCCCTCAATGCAATCGGAAGCAATTGTGTCATAATCACGTGGCAGTCATGAGACTTTAGGTTTTGAAATTTTTGCTGTGCCACATTTATTATTCCCTTTATATTCGACGAGGAGCCAGACGGGACCTTGATACTGCTAAGACATTCAAAAAATATTGCTTTCTCTTGTTTGGTTAGAGCATAGCTGGCAGGACCTTCATAGTGTTCTGGAAGCAGGCCGTCTCGTTCTTTCGAACGTTTCTGGTCCTCCGTGCTGCCTCTGTGTTTTTTTCTTCCCATACACGCCCAAGTGGCCTAGCAGGTTCACGCAAATATTCTTCGTCACGTGCATCACGTCGATTGCAGATCGGACCTCTAGGACTTTCCAATATGGTAGCTCCCAAAATATAGATTTCTTCTTCCACATGGGTGCGTGCCCGTTAGCGTCATACAGAACCTGTAGTCCTCCAAGACCCTTTCAAAAGATTAATTTTAAATTCTTGACCATATCAAATATTTGTTCACCAGTACGGTCCATAGGCCTCCTACGGTGATCTGCCTCACCTTTGAAATGCTTGTCTTTCTTCCGTATGTTATGCCTGACCGGAAGAAATCGACGATGCCCCAGGTACACACACTTCTTACATTTATCCAAGTATATACATTCAGTATCATCCAAACAGTGTGTGCATGCATGGTATCACTTAGTTGTCTGTCCTGAGATGTTACTAAGAGCAGGCCAATCATTGATCGTTACGAAAAGCAACCCTCGAAGGTCAAAATCCTCCTGTTTGTGCTCATCCCACATACGTACACCTTCTTCCCGCCACAACTCTAAAAGTTCGTCAACTAATGGCCTGAGGTACACATCAAGCTCGATGCCGGGTTGATTCGGTCCTTGGATGAGCACTGGCATCATAATGAACTTTCACTTCATGCACAACCAAGGCGGAAGGTTGTAAATACATAGAGTCACAGGCCAGGTGCTATGACTGCTGCTCTGCTCCCCAAAAGGATTGAAGCCCTTAAGTTTCTTGCGTCATCTGCAAAGTCCGGGAACTCTCTCTCGATTTTTCTCCACTGTGACGCATCAGCGGGGTGTCTGAACATCGCGTCTTTCTTACGGTCCTCTTTGTGCCATCGCAACATCTTGGCATGCTCTCTGTTGCTGAACAAACGTTTCAACCGTGTTATTATAGGAGCATACCACATCACCTTGGCAGGAACCCTCTTCTAGGGCGCTCGCCCTCAACTTCACCAGGGTCATCTCGCCTGATCTTATACCGCAATGCACCGCATACCGGGTATGCATTCAGATTCCCGTACTCCTCACCGCGGTAGAGTATGCAGTCATTATGCGTGCATGCATCTTTTGCACCTCTAATCCTAGAGGACAGACGATCTTCTTTTCCTCGTACGTACTGTCGGGCAATTCGTTATCCTTTGTAAGCATCTTCTTTATCTTTTTCAGCAACTTTTCAAACCCCTTGTCCGATACACCATTCTCAGCCTTTCATTGCAGCAAATCCAGCGTGGTACCCAGCTTTTTCTGGTCATCTTCGACAACTGGGTACAATTTTTTTTATGATCCTCTAACATGCGCTCCAACTTCAACCACTCCCTCTGACTTACGCTATTTCTCTCTGCATCAGCAATGGCCCGAGCAAGATCACCAGCGGGCACATGCGACGCCTCTTCGTCAGGCGTGTCTTCTCCAGGTTCCCCCATTCTAGTACCGTCGTATTCAGGAAACTCAGGATAGTTGTCATCGTCCTCTTCTTCTTCATTGTCTTCCATTATGACTCCTGTTTCTCCGTGTTTGGTCCAACAATTATAGCCGGACATGAAACCGGACTCAAACAGGTGGATGTGAATGGTTTTTGATTTGGAGTAACCCTTGATATTCTTACAAGCACAACATGGACAATACATAAAACCATCCCGCTTATTTGCCTCAGCAACACGGATAAAATCTAGCACGCCGGTCATGAACTCCGGAGAGCGTCGGTTGATACGTCTCAAACGTATCTATAATTTCTTATGTTCCATGCTTATATTATACCAATTGCTACATGTTTTATATACACTTTGTGTTGTTTTATGCATTTTCTGGGACTAGCCTATTAACAAGATGCCACAGTGCCAGTTCCCTGTTTTCTGCTATTTTTGGTTTCAGAAAACCACTTAAGGAAATATTCTCGGAATTGGACGATTTTTATACCAAAGTTCCTATTTTTTCCGACACGTTCCAGAAGTCCGAAGAGGAAACGAAGGAGGGCACCGAGGCGCCGTCATGAGGTGGGGGCGCGGCACCCCCCCTGCCGCGCCAGCACCGCGTCACGTGGCCTCGGGCCTCCACCGGCTTCGCCCTTTCGCCTACAAATACCCCCCGACAATACAAGACCTAGTACCCGAACACTTTTCCATGAAACATTACGGAGCCGCCGCCGTCGTCAACCCTAGTTCGGGAGGGTTCAGAAGCTCTTCCCGGCACCCTGCCGGAGAGGGGAATCATCACCGGAGGGCTCTACATCACCATGCCCGCCTCCGGACTGATGCGTGAGTAGTTCATCCTTGGACTACGGGTACATAGCAGTAGCTAGATGGTTGTCTTCTCCTATTGTGCCATCATGTTTAGATCTTGTGAGCTGCCTATCATGATCAAGATCATCTTTATGTAATGCTACATGTTGTGTTTGCTGGGATCCGATTGATATTGAATACTATGTCATTTGCTTCATAATATATCATGTTGTGTGTTGTTTATGATCTTGCATGCTCTCCGTTGCTAGTAGATGCTCTGCCCAAGTAGATGCTTGTGACTCCAAGAGGGGGTATTTATGCTCGATAGTGGGTTCATGTCTCTATTTAATCTGGGGGAGTGACAGCAACCTCTAAGATTGTAGATGTACTGTTGCTAGTAGGGATAAAACAGTAGTACTTTGTCTAAGGATAATGTTATTACTTACATTACACACTTTGCCTAATGCAATAATCTGTTGCTTGCAACTTAATACTGAAAGGGGGTGCGGACGCTAACCGGAAGGTGGATTATTTGTCATAGATGCGGTTAGAACGGTCTATGTATATTGTTGTAATGCCCAAATGAATCTCACACTAGACATCATGACATTAGTATATGCATCATTATGCAGCTCTTTATTTTGTCAATTGCCCAGCTGTAATTTGTTTACCCACATGTATGCTATTATTATTATTTATGGAGAGACAACACTAGTGAACTATGGACCCCGGTCCTTTTTCTTTAAACTGATAATACAACCAACTGCAAACTGTTACTTTCATTCTCTGCAAACATCATCCTCCACACATACGTTTAATCCTTTGTTACAGCAAGCCAGTGAGATTGACAACCTCACTGTTTCGTTGGGGCAAAGTAGTTTGATTGTGTTGTGCAGGTTCCACCTCCCTCTACACGCCAACAAGCTGTTTTCTGGCGCCATTGCCAGGGAGACCTTCAGACGTGTTCTTCATCTCCTACTGGTTCGATAACCTTGGTTTCATAACCGAGGGAAGACTTGCTGCTGCACTCATCATACCTTACTCTTGGGGTTTCCCAACAACACCACCGTGTGCATCATCGTTCAACGTACATCTATTGTCGATTCATCTGCATTATATAAATATATCCAAAACCATTACACAATAGCTATATATATATATCATGAATAGAGAGATACGTGATCAATTCATTAATACAAGTTCACCATATTTAAACAAATCTAATACATAGTTCTCATAAACATTCATTAATTGAAACTAACATAGAACTAGCTAAACAATTTAAATCCAACGACAAATGCGATCAAAATCGCAACTAAGTTAATTATTGAACCAACAACATAATGATACCAAGCCTATTGACTAATGACATATTTTCTAAACTTTTTAAACTTCAAGCGCATTGCATTCATCTTGATCTCGTGATCCAAGCGCATTGCCTCCATCTTGATCTCGTTATCATCGACGACATCGGCAATCTTCAACTCCCATTTCATCTTCTCTTCGAGACGAACATCTTCACTTCTTTTCAATTTAGCTTTCAAATCATTGTTTTCTTTTACTAAAAACTCGACGATAGGGTCGGGCTCATTTTCCGGTTCAACTAACTCCTAGATAAAAATATATTTACGTCAAGTTGGTCGGTATAATTTTTATAAACACGAAATTAAACAAACATATACTTATAACAAACAATCGTACCACATCCGAATAATAGAGCGGGCGAGAGCCGGTGTGGACAGATGTCAAAACCATGACACTATATATAACAAAAAGTTACACAAATAAGAAAATTATACAAGTAATAATTATATAACTAAGATTTTTAAAATAAAAAATAAAAACAAGAGGCTCACCGAGGTGGTGTCGGCGACAGGACGACGCGGGAGATCAACGGCGGTGAGGAAGGGGACTGGACGACACTACAAAAAACCACAAATCATACTTTAGTTTGAACTTAAAATGCATATAAAACAAATGAAATCCCTAACTTAGACATTTAATCAAACACCTTGCTAGCACTACAAAAATCAAATGAGTTAAACTAGCAAGAAAATGAGCTAAACTTGAAATACCGGAAGAGTAGATGAATGTGCTAACCCTTGTATAGGTAGGTGCCACCAATCTAGACAAATGTTGGAGAAAAAAGGGTGAACTAGATCTCTTGGGAGAGAAAAGAGAGAGAAAAATGAAGTGTGCTCGAGCTGAAAAAATGGTGCTGTGGCTCGGGGTGGAAGATGCTAAATACAGGGAAAATTTTAGTACCGGTTGGTACGCAGCCCCTGCCCCCAAAACGTGTAACCAACCGGTACTAAAGGTCTCTTATTGACCGGTCCTGTTGCACTCCGCCTGTCCGGCCATTTGGACCGGTACTAGTGTTATATTAGCACCGGCCGCAAACCCGGCCGAGACTAATAGGCTGGACGTAAAGTCCTTTTTCCACTAGTCTTTACTACTATTAAACAAGCAAACATTTTCTTTCTTACGGACACAGCGGAGATAACACCACTAGATCAGCCGAGCTAGCCAAATCTAACCGTCAAGATTATTCTAATTGTTATCTTGTGTGTGCTTAGCAATTTCAACGAGCGGACAAAAACTCTGCCGCATGGGAAAATTTCGCACCCAGCGTCATCAACGCCTCATCAATCCCCCTTGGACAGGATATCTTCCCTTTCCTTTTTTTTGAGGAGGTATATCTTCCTTTTCCTCTATTTGTTTTGATCTGATCCAGGCTGCTCACGATCTTTCCGGTGCTCCTCGGCGTCCTCGCCATCACAATCTTCCTCCCCTCTTCTTCTCATGGCGCGCCTACCACCATCCGCCCTCATTCCCTGACTCTTCAATCTTCATTCCTCGCGCTCACCTTCCTCCTCATTGCCTCAGACACATAGGCCAAGTTCCTCTCACCATGGGCCAAGCTGCCGGCCTGTAGGTGTACGTCGCGCTTGTCTATGTGCTCCACGACGCCCTGGACGACATCCACACGAGCGTGTACGGGTTGGCGCTGCAGATGGCGGCGGCGTTGGGAGGGGCAGAGCAGCGAGAGACGAGCGAAAGAGGGAGCAGGAGAAGCGCGACGTCGTCCCTGGACAAATTTTGTCGTGCACCACCGGGAGTACGACAGCATGGTCACCGTCGGGCTCGGCCTCACCAGCGGCATGCCATGGTCAGCAAGGTACACCGTTGCCTCTTCCTTGCGTGGACGCGGTTGGTCGCCGCCCTTGTCCCACTCCTCGAGTTCTTCGCCCCCAATGGAACTGTGGCCTGTCGAATATACGCTAGACTGCAACATCAAGGTTTACTCGCCTCTCTTTTTTTCAATGTATTTGTTGTTGGTTTCTAGCTGTGGATGGATGATAGCACGAAATTATATTTTGACGGAGCTAGCACATATTTATGGAATCATCTATGTGAATTAAGGAGTAGTATTCCGATTCAAATCTAATAGGAAATCTGCATACTGCCATTTTACAATTCCAAGTGTTTGCCATTGACAATGTTGTGCATGTATTACTGTGAAAATTGTTTGCAATAGGCAAAGTTGTGTATGTATTTGTAGGCACAATTGGTGATTGTCTTTTTGTTGAATAAGGAAATTGCTGATCATTTCCTCCCCACTTTGCTAGGAGGCATGGTTTAATTTTATCCCAATTATCAGTGAGTTTTTTTAGATTCCGTAGTCCTGGTCTCTTTGGCTGGTCCTCTCGCCCTACGCGATTCAACTACAGAATCCACAATGGATCCAATGGTGGTGTTGCTATTGTGAGACACTAGAGTATCGATGGTCTTTTGTGTGCCCATTCTCTGAACTTCTTGCTCAGCTTGCCTGCTGCTGCAGCCTGTGTCTCTACTCTTCCGTATTTCAGCGCCACTACGGCCTGGGCACGTCCGTATTTCAGCGCCACCAGTCAGTGTGAGTTTCTAACAGCTGCTGCCCTCAGCTCTGACAACCACTTCAAGAAATTTGCCACCTTGAGACATGGGAGGCCGCCCCCGCAAGGTCGCCGTCCATATTTGGATCCCTTGATATTATAATTTCATGATCTTGCTCTTAAAAAGGACTAGACTTTGAGACTGCTTCCGCAGTTTCGTTTCATCAGATAAACTTTCTGCTTTCATTTTAGTGTTCTTCAATGAGAAATGCTCATGAATGAAATGTCCATCAAATTTCTCACTAGATTAATTTTCCCTTGTTGCATTGTTTTGTTCATGAAAACAATTTTCTTATAGTCAGGGATCTTTTATGCATACAATCATTACCACTTCAGTACTAGTCCAGGTACACAACCGTTGATTGCTGTAGCATTTCTGGATCAGAAATAAGTAACCACCAGTGTAAATATTTATGCCGTGACTAGCAGAAATTCTTCCAAATCCAAATGCGTGTAATGGGTACTTTGTAGGGTTCTAGATGAATTTTCATCCGTGTCTCAGATATTTCTTTTTTACCCAAGCTGGAGATGTATATTTTCAGTTATGTGTCTGTATATGGCAGATAAAATCTGAGATATGATTATGTGCCAAGCATTCAGCGTCGTGCAAACAAAATATCTCTTATTATTACAAGTTGTTGTACTTATTTTGTTACTTGCTTTAATAAGAAACTTTAAGCAAATTGAGATAGTATTTTTTATGGCACTTGCATCACGGAAAATATTACTTCTATTGATGTCTCTTGTATCCCCATCAGCCCTCATCTGCACCCAGTGATCGCCTCACAGACGAACGTCCATGTCGGACGGTGGTCTCGGTGCTCAAGGTCAGCGAAGGAGGTCATAAAGCCCAGCTACATCCTGAAGTGGCAGGTGAGATGTCGGGATCACATGCATGAGCAGCCAGGTCGGTTCGTCGACACAACAATTTTCAAGCGTCCATACTGGGTTAGCAAACCTGCGACCCGTCACTACGGTTGCCATCAACAAGGCAAAGAAGACGCTATGTTGTTGCATGCAAACTATTTTCTATGTCTTCTTATTTTGGGGCTACAGTTGCAGTGTACATATATACAGCTGATATATGTGACAATCTTGAGGGGTTCGTTACTTTTGTTTGTCAATATATTCGCCCGGTCTTTTCTCGATGTTGTCCTCCCGACTTGTGCATCTGGCGACTTTGTTTAGCACAAGTAAAGTTGTGTCCTGTGTTATATTTGTCCTTTTCAAAAAGTGTTGTGTAATAAATCTTAATTTTATGTTTTATATTTAATTCCAATCTCTCTGCCATTACAAAAGACATTTAGCCTATATCATGAGTAGGTTCATAAATTACCTTAAAAAAAGTAGGTTCATAAATTGTTTTTCTTATGAAAGGCTTCATATAAGAGGTGGAGAATATTCTAAGAATGGAGCAAATAATTAGATTTGCCTTTCACGTCAGAACATCATCTTAGAATTTTGTAGAAAATAATCTGGCTGATGTTACTCTCAGTGTTGTTATAGATACATGACAATGATCTCAGACAAACTTCTATAAATTCCATGTTAATTCGTCCTATAGTATTGCTACTTCAAAATATAAAAAAGTATTACGTGTTCACAAATTTTAGTTGAGACGTGCGTGCACGTGCAAGGCTACTGGTGTGTATTAGGTACCACGTTTGCCAGAAATCATCATCCTCGCCGGCCACGCAAGTCTCGCTCACACATGGAGAAGGCGGAGAACATGAAGGGCGTGAGAGTATGACTGCCTCCGGCCGCAGATGAACATGACGTTCTACAACGAGTGGCACGATAAAGAGGAGTCAAGAAGATGGCAACCATGGCGACGGCGAACCTTGCCGCCTTAGGCCAAGTGTTCGGCACGTGCACCATCGCTCTGTCCGGCGGTGGAAGCCAAGAGAGCGTCCGGCCGACTGGCACCCATTCGAGGAGCGGTGGCTCGCATCCAATTCGTCATACTACCAAAAAAGTATCGGTGTGACGCCTCTGTCCAGGCTCTCCCCGAGTTCGGTGACGAGAGCGAGCATGGCGGTTTCGACCCAAACGACGTCTTTTCCCTGACCGCCACCAAGGGCGTCCAATGGTGGGTTCATTGGCCTCGCTATCGATCTCAACCAATCTACGACGGCTTGCCGTTATTGTGAAGCAGTCCAAGTTTGTCCCGCACTCCCGACATGGACACCCAAACCCAGGACGACCACAACTTGTTGTTCGGTGCGAACGCGAGCAATGTGTTTGAGAAAACACCTTTAAGTGTCTTTGACGCCAGCCAGGTATGGAATCGTAGACATTGTATTTTGTGTGCGTAAGCATGTCGACTTGTGTTTTGTGTGCATAGATACAAACATGATCGACGGCTGTGTATTTGTGTGCATAGGTGAATGCCGATCTCATTGGCTATATAATCAATGATGACGCCACCATGCAATATGAAGTATAGGAGGGTGAGGAGGATTACTATGATGATGAATACGATGAGGACGAGGAACCTAAGGGCACAACCGATGTTGGAACCAAGACGAAGAAGAAGAAGAGTGGGACCCGAGACGTTTGTTGAAAGATCAAGGAGCCAAGGAGGATAAGTGTTTTTGTGATTCTTGGAAAGCCGTGAGTAGTGAAATAATCACCGGTGCCAATCGAAAAAGTGACACCAATTGGAAGAGTATCAGAAGTTCAAAACTGAATTTGATGAGCGCAGCCGGTTGAAAGATTATGCCAACTGCCAAAGTGCACCTAGATCGCAACCAAAGTGAGATCGCGCATAGGTGGGGTGCTCTACAAATGATAGTCAACAAATTCCACGGATGAGAACATCCGCAATATACTTGAGAGTGGCAAAAATATAGAGGAACAAGCAAGTGCTCTTGTAAATCTTATTCATGGTCCGTCAGCTATGTATTAATGTGCATCTCTTTTTGCTTGTTCATTGATGATCTTGCTTTGTTTCGGGGGACCACCAAAGATAAAGAGCTTAGTTTGATCCATCTCCACTACTTATAAAAGTGCGAAGTTAAACTTTCCTATAGCCACCCAGAAAAGTGTACACAGAACCACTAGCACCGTTAGATCATCCCCACTCAATCAAATCTAACAGTCCGTATCGATTTGATCATGTTCGACGGTGACTCGGCAGAGTAATGTCCTGCCGACTATTTGTCGCTCCGTGTCCCCCGTTCGCTCACCATCCACGCGATCATATCCGATTAATTAGGAAACTCACAGAGAAACCCTTACCCGCCTGACCTCCGGCCGAATCTGGCGGCTCCCTGCCCGACTTCCTCCGGACGAATACGACGGCTCCCCGTGCCGCTGCTCGTCGGCGTGGCTCCTCGGCGATGCATCCTACCTATTCCCGGTAGAGAACGCAGGCGCCTCGCGGCGGAGCTCTCGAGGAGGGTGGCACGACATAGCGCGGCGGCGAAGCTAGGCCCAGTCGGCGGCAGCGGCAAAGCCCTGCTATCCATACTCGTGCAGCTCCCCCGAAGCCTCCCCGGCGAGCTCCTCTGTTGCTTCCTTCCACGCATCTCCTCCCGGCCATGGCGGACATGCCGGCGTCGGGCTAAATCGGATTTCTTGGAAGGATTGGAGCAAGTGCAGGCCGAGGATATGGCGGCATCCATGGAGGACAAAGCCCCAGCACGCCGCGTCTCCTGCGCATCGGGTACTGAACCTCCTCTTAGTCCCGCGCAGCACCTCCATGCCAGCCGCTCTGAAACGTCAAAGACCATTGTGTCGCTCGACGGCGAATCCCCTCAGCTGCGCCCGCCACCAGCGCCTCCTCTCTCTCTCTCCATCTGGGCGAATCGTGGCCCTGCTCACCAGTTGTACAGCCATGCTCCTAGACGGCTCTGCTCGCTGGTCGTGCAGAGCCGCCATATTTCAGTTTGGTCGCTGGTCGTATTCAGTTTGCACTACCGCCTAGCTAGCTGAAAAGCAACGCTTCCCATTCAGTTTGCAAAGCAGTTTCGTGTCGTTGTTTTGCTTTTCTAACTTATACAATTCGGTTTGAAAAGATATTTCCGTTTGTTAGCATGTTCAATTAGGTAAAAGAAAATCTAATTAATGAGTGGCAGAGTTGGATTGCAATTATTTGAGCTTAATTTGATGTTATTTGTGCACTTGTTGATTCCTATGTACATGTATGTGTAGATGAAAACATGTTTGGTGCCCTATAATATATCCTCTATTGGAGCTCAAAAATAATTTGCCCTAAAATACATCATACACTGGAGTAAAACAAATTTTGGTGCCATCCTCAAAACAGGCTTTCGCCCCGCTTTATAAATAAAGCAACCACCGTTTGAGACCGCTGCTGGGACAGACAGCACAACACCCAAAAGACAACACACACCACACAAGCTAGGGCAACAGCAAACACCACATGCCCAAAACAAAAGCAATGGAAACATAGGCAAGAAGACTAAACTAAGGTGACCCGTAACCGTTGCGCCCTCCGGAGAATTACCGCCACGCTCTTAACACCGGATCGTTGAGTACCAAGCAGCACCTTCAAGAAGGAAAACAATCGCTGCTGCCCGGACCATTGCTGGTCCTAGGGTTTCCCCTGGCACACCGAGGACATTGGATGGAGGGTAGCCACGACGCCCTTCAAGAAGGAATGATGTCACCGAGGGTGGCACCGCGCGCGGTGTGAGACATGCTGACAAGGATTTCTCCCGAAAACCATATCCACCACTCGAGCGATACGTTGTGTAGGAGCTCCGCAAAGACGAAGCCTTGCCAACCCAGACTCGCCGCCCACCAGCTTGCGCCACTACAGTCACGAAGTCACCGTTGTCGTCTCCTCGAAGCGACTACCACAAGGTCTACAAAATGGAGGAGAGAAGAAGCTCGACTCGGAGCCGGCGGCACCACGGCTGCGCGGGAGGGAACTGCCTCCACCGCCTAAACGGTAGTCGACCGGACGCAACCGCAGCCCCACCGGTCCCAATTAGATCCAGCTACCTACCAATTCCAACCGGGTCCAGCAAAGCCCGCAGTCGCGCTGCAACCCGGGCTGCCGCCGTTGCTGCTGCACCCATCCCGAGCTCTACCACCTCGATTTGTAGAACGGGTCATCCCAGGGCAGTTCGGCCCGCCACAACCCAGATGGGGCCCAAACGGGCACAGATCTGGGGTGAGGCAGATCCACCGCCGCCCTGCAGAGAACCCACCGTCCCATGGCGCAGTGAACCTCACGCACTACGGGCGCGCCGTCGCTCGCCACCACCCGGCCAGAGCCGGACCACCGCCGCCCTGTACGCACCGCCGCCGGAGGGAGGAGCCCCGCCTCCTCCAAGCCCGACGCGGGGGAAGACACGCCGCCGCCGCCGGCGCCGACCGGGCCGCGCCCGATGGCCACTGCCGACGGCGGCGACAGTGGAGGCGCGAAAGAGGGCGCCGAGGGAGAAGGAGCTGAGGCCGCGACCGGCCGCCGCGGGGGCGGCGCGACCGCGCGAGGGAGGAGAGGCTGAGGGAGGAGGGAGAGGCGGCCGCTGGCCGGACGCCGGCGGCGGCGGCTGCGGCTGGGCTAGGGTTAGGTCAGGTCAGGGGAGCCAAATTTTGGTGCCCTAAAATCCAAAACATGGTGCCCTAGAATTAAAAGGTGGTGCCCTATTTGACATCATCTACTGTCACCGATGCCATTGGGCCGGAGCTGTCTTCTTCCGGTAGTTGCCGCCTTCTTCGACTCAGTCTGTTCTACTCCGTCTCCCAGCGCCGAGCCCTCTCGCCGCTCCCCGCTCGATCTTTATGGCTAGGAGGAGGAGTGAGTCGAGGCGCAACTGGTGGCGAGAGGGCTCGGCGCTGGGAGACGGAGTAGAACAGACTGAGTCGAAGAAGGCGGCGACTACCGGAAGAAGACAGCTCCGGCCCAATGGCATCAGTGACAGTAGATGATGTAAAATAGGGCACTACCTTTTAACTCTAGGGCACCATGTTTTGGATTTTAGGGCACCAAAATTTGTTTTACTCCGGTGTATGATGTATTTTAGGGCAAATTATTTTTGAGCTCCAATAGAGGATATATTATAGGGCACCAAACATGTTTTCATCTACACATACATGTACATAGGAATCAACAAGTGCACAAATAACATCAAATTAAGCTCAAATAATTGCAATCCAACTCTGCCACTCATTAATTAGATTTTCTTTTACCTAATTGAACATGCTAACAACAAATTGTACAAACTAAACTTGCTAAAAATATACTGTACAAACGGAAATATCTTTTCAAACTGAATTGTATAAGTTAGAAAAGCAAAACAACAACACGAAACTACTTTGCAAACTGAATGGGAAGCGTTGCTTTTCAGCTAGCTAGGCGGTAGTGCAAACTGAATACGACCGGCGACCAAACTGAAATATGGCGGCTCTGCACGACCAGCGAGCAGAGCCGTCTAGGAGCATGGCTGTACAACTGGTGAGCAGGGCCACGATTCGCCCAGATGGAGAGAGAGGAGGCGCTGGTGGCGGGCGCAGCTGCGTGGATTCGTCGTCGAGCGACACAGTGGTCTTTGGCGTTTCAGAGCGGCTGGCATGGAGGTGCTGCGCGGGACTAAGAGGAGGTTCAGTACCCGATGCGCAGGAGACTCGGCGTGCTGGGGATTTGTCCTCCATGGTTGCCACCATATCCTCGGCCTGCACTCGCTCCAATCCTTCCAAGAAATCCGATTTAGCCCGAAGCCGGCATGTCCGCCATGGCCGGGAGGAGATGCGTGGAAGGAAGCAACCGAGGAGCTCGCCGAGGAGGCTTGGATGAGCGGGGGAGCTGCACGAGTATGGATAGCAGGGCTTTGCCACTGCCGCCGACTGGGCCTAGCTCCGCCGCCGCGCTACGTCGTGCCACCCTCCTCGAGAGCTCCGCCGCCAGGCGCCTGCGTTCTCTACCGGGAATAGGTAGGATGCATCGCCGAGGAGCCACGCCGACGAGCGGCAGCACGGGGAGCCGTTGTATTCGTCCGGAGGAAGTCGGGCGGGCAAGGGAGCTGCCAGATTTGGCCGGAGGTCAGGCGGGTAAGGGTTTCTCTGTGAGTTTCCTAATTAATCGGATAGGATCGCGTGGATGGTGAGCGAACGGGGGACGCGGAGCGACAAATAGTCGGCAGGACATTACTCTGCCGAGTCGACAGGACGGATCTACACCGTTGAACATGATCAAATCGATACGGACTGTTAGATTTGATTGAGTGGGGGTGATCTAACGGTGCTAGTGGTTTGTGTACACTTTTCTGGGTGGCTGTAGGAAAGTTTAACTTCGCTCTTTTATAAGTAGTGGAGATGGAGATGATACTATTCACACTTTTTTGATTCATAGTAATGTTGCAAAGGAAAACCAGAGAAAATTTTCCCTCATATCTGAAGGCAAAACTTACAGAAACGAAACATTCGCTAACACCTCATTTTTTAAGGACTTGACTATGCATCAGGTGCCTGATATTTGGCAAACTCGTACGCCATGTGAACGCGCTCTACGCGAGGACACAACCTCACACGGAATAAGAAATAGTCCACCTTTGCATGCAAATATGTACGCCATGCATGCATCTGCATGATACGGATCAGCTAGTCAAAATGTTTCCGAGAAACGACTATCTTCGCATGCATGCACTAAAATACGAAATTGCTGATGTCATACTGCATTATTAAATGTGAAATTCCAAAATTTAAAACGTTTTGTAAGCAACACCGTGTATCCGATTTAAAAGTCGTTTTCACCGCTAAGCTAGTTACGACGAGATCTTCGAAACTAGATCCCATGTTGGCATATTTCGAGAATTTTCTTTTCGGGCCCAAAAGTTACCCACCTTTAACACACAAGTTATCTGGACTATTGTATGTAAGTTACCCACCATATTAACGATTAGTTTTCTGGTTGAAATAAAACCATTTTTCACTTTTCTTTTCGATTTTTTTGAGTTTTGAATTTACCACACCTAGTTTTTCATAAGTGAATATCACATTTGGATGGTCAGTTGGTAACTATACATGAGCACATGGGTATATGGTGGGTAAATATTACCGATGGAGTACGGTAACCATATGGATTTCGTGGTGGATAACTATATTACTCCACCCGTTCGTGGAACCGTGACGAAGTATTCCCCACCCAATTCCTTGCCGGAATTATAGAGTAGGGTAACTACATCGATTTTGTCGTATATAACTATATCATGAACACATCGTTAATCCATTAGTACATGGTGGGTAACTCCATCAGTGCATGGTGGATAACTCCTTCAGTAAAATGGGTTGGTAACTTTATCAGTAATAGGTGGGTGTGCTCCGGTTGGTTCAGCTCGGGGGAGAGGCTTCTACAGCATCCAGACAAGCGGAGTCGTCAGAGAATTCATCAGTATTGGATGGTAACTACTACCGAGAGGGTAGGATAATTATAACAATTTTGTGGTGAATAACTACACATGAAAACACATGGGATAAATTTATCAGTACTGGGTGGTAACTATTATCAAGAGAGTAGGGTAAATATAGCAATTTTGTGGTGGATAACTACACATAAAAACGCATGGGTAACTCTATCAGTATTTGGGTGATAAATATTACCGAGAGAGTATGATAACTATATTGATTTTGTGATGGATAACTACACTAGAAAACACATGGATAACTTTATCAGTACTGGGTTTTGGGTGGTAAGTTCATCAGTATTGGGTGGGCAAATATTACCGAAAAAGTATTTCATGGTGGATAACATTATAAGTACCGGGTGGTAAGTTCATCAGTATTTAGTGGGTGAATATTACCGAAAGAGTATGATAACTACATTAATTTCATGGTGGAAAACTTCATAAGTACCGAGCGGTAAGTTAATAAGTATTGTGTGGATAAATATTATCGAAAGAGTCTGATAACTATATTGATTTCGTGATTGATAACTTCATAAGTACCGGGTGGTATGTTCATCAGTATTGAGTGGGCAAAATATAATATGATAACTACATTGATTTTATGGTGCATAACTTTATAAGTACCGGTGGTAAGTTTATCACTATTGGGTGGGTAAATATTACCGAAATAGTATGGTAACTATGTTGATTTTGTGGTGGATAACTTCAAAAGTATCGGGTGGTAAGTTCATCAGTATTGAGTGGTGAGTTCATCAGTATTGGGTGGATAACTTTCTATTGACTACTAATTTTGTGGTGGATAATTTTATAAATACTAGACGGATAACTTCATCAATATTGGATGGTAACTATTATCAAACGGGTATGGTAACTATATTAATTTGTGGTGGATAAATTTATAAGAACCGGGTGGTAAGTTCATCGGTAGTGAAATAATATGGTAACTAAATTTCAGCAAGCAAATATAGCAAAATAAGACTCATTTACACTAGTTTGCTTCAGTTTTTTGTTGTATAGAAAGTTTCAGCAATTATATACAAGAAATAAGCACCATTTACACTAGTGTGCCGTGTGCGTCAGGTTGTTCACATATATAGGAAGTTCAGCAAGGGGATGCATCAAATAATCAAAATTGACACTATTTTGCTTCAGCTTTTTGACTGTATAAGAAGTTACACCAAGCAAATACACCAAACATAAAAAAGATACATCGTTGGTGAAGCAGAACTATGCTCCTTTCTAGGTTGCATGATGCATCGTCGTTCAAGGAATTAGGAGTGAAGCAGGCGAGGATTGGAGGTGCAACTGAACTTGAGGTTGAGAGAGAAAATAGCAGCCGAACTTGAGTGGTGAGAGAACAGAGCAGCCGACGACCACGACTTGAAGCACGGCGAAGCACGGCGAAGCAACAGCCGCCCGCGTCCTTCAACGTCTAGGCGAGCAACAGCTAGCCAGCGGCCACGACTTGAACCGCGGCGAGGCGACGGCCGCCCGCGTCCTTCAAACATCCAGGCGAGCAGCAGCTACGGCCTACGGGGGAGCAGGAGGAGGCACCGACGGGGACCATGGTTGATGGCCGGGACAGATCCTGGATGCGGTGCGGAAGGGCGGCGGCCGGCGGCATAGCTAAGGCTAGCCCTATGCTTCAGGGCCATCCGCATCAACAGCCGTCAACGGCTGCTGCCTCGCGGCGAGCACCCATGAGGGCGCGGGAACGACGACGGTGACGCGACAAGGAAGGGAAGAACGTCGCGGCGTCGGTGCTCCCGCTTCGGCGGCGTGCTTTGGCGGTGTCCTACGCGGCCGACGGCGCTGCTAGCGGCGGCAGAACGCTACAACTCCCGGGCGTCGGTGCGGCCCTTGAGGAGGACGACGGAGCAGAGCTCGCACGAAGGAGGATGTCGGTGCGGGCCTCGTGGCGGGCGTCGGCGCGGAGCTCACAGGGATACCGATGGCGTAGGGCGACGTGGACTCTGAGGACGCCGGCGCGGGGAGGCTGATGGCTCGTGGGCGGCGGCGTGGTTCCAGGCTCGCGGGCTGCACGAGAACGAAACAGAAGAGAGAGAATGTGGATCTGGAGAGGAGCTGGAAAGGGAAGGTGGATCGAGAGTGGCTTTTCGGGACCGCACCGATCCGACGGTCAGCGTGCGTGCGTGAGGTTTGAGCGTGAGGTTATGCCCGGTGAAAGGCGCCTGCCATATAGAAATTCCGTTTTTTAATCCTATGCATAAGGAACAAGAAAAATTTCACACCAATCATCGTTTCCTTTTTCTATCCCTTTCCCATTCATTTGATTCTCAAACCCTATGAATCAAAGAGGCCCCTAAATCAATCCTATAAATTCGATATCTTATAGGAACCAATAAATTCCTTTAAAAATTGTATGAAGTTTTAATCCAGCCCTATTATCTAGCCGGTGCCCGTGCTCCGCCGCCCTTCTCGCCGAGCGCTCGCTCGGTTCTTCTCCCAGACTGGGCCTCTTGACGTCTCGCAGGCCATCTTGCCCGATCCCGTTGGCTTCCTCGCCGCGCTCGTCACCGGCGGCGAGCACCCCTCTATGGTCCCTCCCTCGCGCAGGTAACCCTACTCGACCCCCCTCAACTGTCCCTAACCAGCAACTTGAATCTCGCGGCAGGTCTTTGGAAACACATGCGCTGCTCGCTCTGAATCTCCCCCCCTTTGTGCCAGCCCACAGTCATGACGCCGCCGTATCCCAGTCATTCCCCAAACCGTCTAAATGGAGGTCGCGGTGAGTGTGCTGGAGCATCTGGTCGGGACGGCATCCCCGTCATCGACCTGGGCATCCTCCTCAACGGCGACGCCGAGGAACGATCGCAGGCGACCCGAGACCTCGGCCGGGCTTGCGAAGACTGGGGCTTCTTCATGGTTAGACACTACCACTGAAGAACACTAGAATATAGTCTTGTCCCAATGTTACTATTTAGCAATTTTTCAGTGCTGCGAGCGACTAATTGTCTTTTTATGATTAAAATGGAAGGTCATTAACCATGGGGTGCCCGAGGCTCTCCAAGAAGCAGTGATGAAGGGGTGTAAAGAACTGTACAGCTTACCGAGGGAGGAGAAGGCAGAGTACATTGCTGCTGGCCCAAAGGATCCTATACGTATTGGAACAGGTTTGTTCTACTCTGATGTTGACGATGCCATATGTCGGAGGGACTATGTGAAGATGATTGTTCGCCCTGAGTTTCACTGCCCTGCAAAGCCTGCAAAACTGAGGTGCCACAAACTACTAACTAGTAATTAACACCATATTTTATTTCACAGTATTGTTTTCATGATTGGGGTAAGTCTTATTGGATATACTGTCATTGTTAGAGAGATCGCTATGGAGTACTCGACTCTCACGCGGGAGCTGCTGCTGGAGCTTGCGAAGGCAATCTCCAAGAGCCTGGGACTTGACGGTGGTCGGATTTCTGAAGCCCTGAACCTTGAGTCATGTTTCCAGATCCTAGTTGGGAACAATTACCCACGGTATGCTGGCACGGACAGGGTTATGGGAATTTCGGCTCACTCTGACCACGGCCTTCTCGCTCTGCTTTTCCAAAATGGCGTGGATGGCCTTCAAGTCATGCACAACGGCGAGTGGCTCCTCGCAAAGCCTCTTCCCGGCTCACTCTTTATTATTACCGGCGATCAGTTGGAGGTATCTGCTTAAGTTTTGGTTTTGTTAAAACTGTTAGTATAAGTTTGTGAAAAGAAATAAAGAATGACCCCTTTCTGTTTGCAAACTCACTTGTACTTTCACTAAATTATACACGGGCATCTCTTCTTCCATTCGACAATCCGATACCGCTCTAAAAGCAGTTGATGTCTTTTACATTTTGGTGCAGATTGTGAGCAATGGAAGGTACAAGGCCATGCTTCACCGTGCACTGGTCCGTGGTGAGCAGACGAGGATGTCGGTCGTTAGCTTGATAGGACCATGCCTAGATGCCATCGTCGAGCCAATCCCAGAGCTGGCACAGTCTGGCCTCCGGGCCATGGAGTTCCGAGGAATCAAGTACAGGGACTACATGGAGCACCAGCAGAGCAGCAAGATCAATAAGAAAGAAGCGCTAGACATCGTTCGTGTGCAGTCTAACATATTGACATGTGTGGGCACGCTAAACAATTCAACAGAGGCTGCTTCTGAAGGTTACAGTGGTACAAACTGATATGCTGAACATTTCTGTCCTAGCAAGCAAGGGAGTCAGTGCACATCATGACACAATATTTGCAAAATCAGCAAACTCCAGGTTTGTAGGGATACTAATTCTGCCGTGCATGTAGAATATAGACTGATGACACATTCTCGCCGTTGGGTGGACATGGATAATAGCAAAGCAGGTGGTAGAGCTAGCAAAAAAGAGCCTAGTGTGTCGCTACTCGCTAGTGTTATCCAAATTGATAGGGAGTATGCTTGCATGGTCAGATTTGGTGAACCAATGTGTTCGGTAGTTCTGTGAGATGAGTATGGTAAAGAGAGTTGGGAATTTGAAAAGAATAGACAATATTCTACTAAATTTATGTACAGTCAGCACTCAGCAGAGCTTTGGCCATGTTATTCAGGCACAGCTGACTTTGCTGGTTATATTTGTTGGCATATGCAGAGTTTGCAGAATGCTGACCTTCCTTTGCAAATCAAGGTATGCACGTGTTCAACGGTTCAAGACTGAATACCATATAGGGAGTTCATTTCTTAACGTGAAGGACCAGTTACTAAGATCTGTTTCAGGGTCGGGTTTTGCAAAATACAGACCACATCATGCTTGGTTGCTCATCGACTTCCTTTGAGTGGGGTCAGCTTAAAATAGGCATTTGGTGGAAATGAATACCAGTTTATACATCTAACGTCATATCGGGTTGCTGAGACAGAACAAGTGCTAAAGATAGAAACTTTGTTTGTTGCGATGGATGCAGTGGGGGATCTGAAACAAGCTGGTAACTGAGGGGAAGGTGATCTCTTGTACTACAGATTCTTTGCAAAAAATTGGTGTCTTTTGCAAAGGTGAACATTGTTCTACAACTGACAATTAAATCTGCTGCGCCATACCTATGAATCTAAGTGCGGTTGGCATTTGGTTTTCTCAAAATTTCTGTTGAAATCAAAAGACCGATCCTAATAGACAGAAATATTTTTATTTTTCCTTGGGTACCTGTAAAGCCAAACAACTCAAAACCCAACATGTTGGGCACCTCAGCATCCTATATCATACATGGTACAAAATTCCTATTAAATTTCTTTGAACTGGGAGCCCCTAAGAGAGAGATATGTGAAGTGTTTGAGACCTCTAAAATGGGGAAAGTACACAATGATCATATAATATTTGTGGCTTAGGAGTTCTCCAAAAACACACATGGGTAAGGGGTTTTAGAGCTGATTTGAATTAGATAAGATCTGTTGGGGAGACAGATATAAGATGTCAGTGGATACGGGAAGAAATACATATATATGCACTAGAAAAGAGAGATAATTTCTAGATTTTTGTAAGGGCATATGTCTATAACCAGATTTTGGTTTCTCTTTTGCATAGCCGTAAACAAAAGATAGTAACCAAAGTTTACATCTAAGATGAAAATAGCAGAACAAGGATGTTGCGACTTATCTGCTAGCTAAGCTCAGTTGACCAAGATTTAAGAAAATTTCATTTACTTAGCAAGCACATGTCATATTTTATTCTAACAAAAATAATTGTGGGTGGCGGACACTTCTAGTTTTCGCTCTCGAAGTTTTAAGGGTCACTTGGTAGTTTTGAAAAAAAATGAAAAATAATCTGAATATTACCAAGCCTATTCATATTTAACTTACTTTAGTGCCAATGTGGGTGGCGGATTATGATTGGCATTTCATCAAGCTTTTTGTTAGCCACATACTGTTATATGTACAGTATACTGTCCTACAATTCCCTACCAACATAGGACTTTTGTGGGTACATGTGGCAACGTTCTTGTAAAATACAAGCTGCAGGGTTACAAACAAGACGGATAACATACATTAGTCCTCCAAAACAATAATTTGAGCTCTTTTGACAACACTCAATTTTCTTGACAAGCGGGTATGTTCAGAAAGTGTTCACCTTCTCCCCAGTGAAACAGCTGCCCACAATTTCTCCTGAACTGTTTGGTTGCAACACTTCATCTGTTCTGATCATATTTTTTCACCAGAAGTGACGATTCTTCATTTATTTTCTTTTTAGTGTAAGTGATGTTCCATCTACAGGGCATCGTCCACCGTGTTTATGACCTCTCTTCTGAAAAATGTTGAGTAGTTTCATTTTGTGCTGGCCCATTTCCTCATTCGTATACTGGTTGTGTTTGCCTGCAACCACACAAGCTATGATCTCAGATCCTCAAGTAAAACAAATGACTGTTCCTAAGAATACTGAACAACTTGATAACTACTTCCTCTGTCCCTTTTTGTAAGACATTTTTGCAAGCTTAATTGGCTTGCCAAAGTGTCCTTTTTAGAAGCAAAACGTCTTATAAAAAAGGAGTACTACAAAAAAGGCAGAGATTTTCCTGTTCATTTTATGACTAGAATAACTTGTAGCATGCATGAAAAAAAAGTTATGCACCTCTTCATCCCAGTCACATCTCATGGTGAGATAGGCTAATACCAGCGTCTGGACAGCAGTGCCACCAATCAACCCGGACCAAATCCCCTGCAATTTAGACATAATCAGAAGATCAAGATCAACCCAAACCTCCAGTTCTTACTCTTATTTTTTGACGATCCTTACCCTAACTCCGAAGCCCAGTGGCCAACCCAGTACAATACCGAAGGGAACTCCAACCAAGTAGTAGGATCCAATGTTCACATAGGCGACCAGTGCTTGCCATCCTGAACCAATAGCTACCCCTGCAACCAACAACATTCGCATTGCAGAGCTTAGCATCTCCTGTGTCATGTAGAGCTATGAACAAGGGAAATGTCTGATCAAGTGAGGTCCAGCTTACCTGAGAGTACGGGTTGCACGCTGTTGAGGAGAATGGTGAAAGCAAGCAGCACGGAGAGGTTGTGCACGGCATCGAGCACGGCCTTTCCTGACGAGAAGAGGAGCGCGATCTGGTCATTGTAGGCGAGGATGAGGCACCAAAAGACGAGGCCGATCACCACCGAAGTGGTGATGGAAACGATGATGGAGAAGCGTGCGCCCTTGCCGCTGCCTGCCCCGAGCTCGTTTGCCACCCGCACACTAACATTTTCAGAAATATAGCCTGTTGTTAGTTAGTCCAGCCAAATGACACCGTGTATTACTGGTTACTGAATTCGGTGTTGCGTACCCAGTTGCTGCCAAAAATCCTAGAGGAATCATCAACTCCCATCCGTTGATCGTCAAGCTACATTTGGGAATTGGGACAAAGGAATCAACCCGTTGTACTCTTTTAGAGGTGAGGACTAATTTGAATTTGAAAGGGAAATTGCTTTTATTTGCAGCTGCTAGTTACCATATGGAGAGCGCATCCACGGCGATCTCAGCGTTCGGCAGGTACCCGGTAAGTAACACCAGCACCCTGTAGTACCAGTTCTCCAAGCTGCAGATGAACATTGAAGCCAGATATGTCAATGATTCAGGAAGAATGTGCACACACTTTTGTTGGACTCTAATTAGTGTGTTGTTCTAAGCTCATATAGTAAACGGACGCACCAAAGCATCACACCAGAGGCAGTGGAGAGCTTAATGAAGTCCCAGAAGTCGGCGAAAGCCTCCATGGAGAACCCCTTCCACGACAGCGGGCACCCTCCGCCAATGACGTAGAAGAGCTGGCCCAGCACCACTAGCCACCATGCCATGTCCGCGGAGGCGACCGCCCCGACGAACCCGAGCTGGAAGTGGTGCACGAGCAGGTAGGTGACGACGACGTGGATGGCGAGCGCGACCCCTGCGGTGGCCGCAGTCACCCAGTTCTTTAACTGGCTCTGAAGGAACCGCGTGAGCGGGAGCAGCATCGCCATGGCGAAGTGCTGCGGCAGCAGCCAGACACTCATTTTGCCGGCGAGGTGGGAGAGCTCCGGTGTCTGGCCGAGCAGCAGCAGCAGGTCCTCCATGAACACGTACGTCGGCGTTAACGCCACCGCGAAGATGAGGAGCACGACCCACGACCGCTGCAGGTATATGCCCAGCATGTGATACTTCTTGGCGCCGAACGCTTGACCGCACAGCGTCTCCAGTGCGCTCGCCATTCCCAGCTGTCAGTATCACACAAAAAGAAAATCCACAGCACCATTGATCATTAACGTGGTCACAAAGATGTAAATTCTTCTTATCAAAGCTTGAAGTAGCATCTTTGCGTGATCACTAAGACACTAATAGAGAACACGGTCGTCACTCATGGCACATCGTTACAAAGACCATCGCAGTAAGGGACATCACACGTGGTTCACGTAAAAAACACATTAGTAACAGTTTGACTATGCTAAACCCTAGCACAACATTTCCCATACCACACCGCCCTTTCCCACCCTACATCTTCTTATCGAACACGTAGACCGTACCTTCACCGGCTCACCGGCCTCTATCCGCGAGCCGCTGAGCTCCGTCGCGCGGATAGCTCCACTGGGAAATAAATATTATACGACCCAATCTTCAACGATCCAATATGCGTGGATCACATCCATAATCAACCACGTCGTAAAATTCCTTAGCCGAACATGCATGAAGATGTGGGTGTTCAAATCGTACGGTGCTCCATCTCTCCACTCTTGGGTCGTACCGTGTTGGGTCGTATCGGATTTCTTTCCGCTCCGGTGACGTTGCCAATGTCCCTCACAATGGGCCTATTAGGGGCGCCGCGCTCAGCCGTCTATCTAATATCTTCCAGTAAACTGTCCAGCATTCTCACGCCGATCCCGATGGTTCGGCACCATATTTGATTTTGAGTTTAAGGTGATCGATATCCACCTCTCGATTAGATAGAAGAGGTGATCTAGTTTATAACGGAAACCGGGTCTAAAAACCACACAGACTATACAACGGGCAAAAACCACACAGGCGAGGCGACCCATCATCCACACGACACAACCCACCAAACGCTATAAACACACACCACCTTCTCCGAGGCCGCCACCCCGGCGTAGCAACCAGATCAACCTTCACATTACCCGAAAGCGATCCAATCATGATCGACGAACCCTCTGCCCGCACAATCTTCATCCAGGCCGCCACCAAAACCAACCTAATCCGGCGCCGCTGCTCCGGCATAGCAATCAGATCGACCTTCGCATTGCCCGAAGGCGATCCAGTCGGGTCGACGAAATTTCTACCCGCACAGTTTTCATCCAGGTCGCCACCCAAACACACGCCAAATAACGGTTCTGCCTCTTAGAACCGTCATAGCGTGGTAGACCGAGGCCGCCGCCTCGGCATACCACCACCATCCGGGGCCGCCGCCCCGGCATCCACCTCCCTGACCACATCGCCGTCCTACCCATCCGCCGCGGACCCGTCGTACCGAGAGAGCCGGTGACTCCAAGACGACGCCTCCAACAAGGTAGTGACGCGTCCGTCACCGTCGCCCGCCCTCGACGGAGCTTATGGCTTTCACCTGGAGACCACCGGACCACTCCCGTCGGGCCGGTTGTCGAAACTCCACGACGATGCCAACAAGAAGGGGAACGACGCCCATAGACGCCGCCATCGTCGGGAGTCGGTGCAAGACTTCCGCCCGGAGCTCGATCCGCTCGCGAAGCTTGGGGAGCTGTGAAAAGGTAGACCGTATCCGTGGCCGCTCGCCGAGCTCCCCTGCATGCCGAAGCCACAACAACACCTCCTTGTTGCCGCGCCGGAACCTCCGCCGCCACACTGCCGCTGTCCGCAGATCTTCAACGCCACCTGCCCCGACCACCACTCTGCCCACCGCGCGTCATGAGCACCCCTGCCGGAGACGACCTCCAGGACGCAAGCACCGAAGGCCGCGGCCCGTAGGGCCCACCCTAGCCCAGATCAAGCCGGGCAGACGCCGCCCCAACCGCGCACCGCCGCCTTCCGTCTGCGCCGTTGCCTTGCGCCAACTCGCTGCGCCGCTAGCTCCAGCACACAACGCGCCTCCGTGCCTGGAACTCGAGAGGAAGAGAAACGGCGCCCCGCCGCCACCTTCCCTGGTTTTGCTGTCGCTCCCTCCAACGGCGGCGGCGCGGTGGGTGGAGGAGGGAGCCCACCTGACAGCGACGACGCGGTGGGTGGAGGGAGCCCTAAGGCGGCCGGCTAGGCGCGGACGACGCGGGGGCGGAAGTGTTTTCGGACACCATATTTTAAGTGCCGAATAATGTGTTAAACGCAAGGAAAAAAATAGCGCGCTAATAGCGCGGACCTAAAAAATACGCTACGCTATAGCGCGCTATAATACTAGCGTGACCATCCTCAAAACGCTATAGCGTGCTATTAGCCGCGATATAGCGCGCTATTTCTTTCCTTGGTTAAACGGCGTCATGTGAGACCAATCCGGGTATCATGCACTGTAGTGCGCGTCTGCGCGGCTCGCTCACGGCTACATGCCTACATCGTATATGTGTGTGCGCACATGTCACACAGACAGGTGTAACTGAGAACTTGCCTGTGGCAAGATGGTTAGGAGGGTGGTTGTACCCCAAGCCCACCAGAGTTCAAACCCAGGTTTGACGCTGGTGTTTCTCATTTAGGCGGAATATTGTTCAGTGGGAGGCGACGTTCCCGTCGACAGCGAGGCGCCTGTGGTGATTTCGTCAATCTCAAGACCTGACCCGCCGGCTCAGTCTATCGGAGGTGCTCATAGGGATAGGGTGTGCGTGCGTGCGTTCATAGGTGGAGTGTGTGCACGCGTATATGAGCGCTTGCGTTGTACTGTGTTTCTCAAAAAAAAACAGACGGGTGTAACTGGAGAGCAAGATCCGTAGCTACAGTACAACTCAACTAGTGTGTGAGGGTAATCATAGAAGATGCCTCAGTAGCCATTTTTTTTAACGGGCTACATAAATAAGTTGAAGAGAAAATCAAATAAATGTTTTTCTAAAGTAAAAAAAAAAACTGGACACTTGCTGATCCGTTAAGGGAGCGCCGCTGGGGCAGACGCCCCAAATACGCTGTGCGCTGATCAATTTTAACAGTGTTCAAGTGGATCCAAATGTTCTACCGATGTCGCAAGCCATGACGAATAAGTGCAGCACAGACCGTGACCACAACATGTGGCGTGGCTCTGCGCGCGGTACGCACGTACGCCGGTGGACTGCCGGTCGCCTGTCGGCGTCGGCGGCAATGGACAAAAAACCTGAATCCCTGGCTTGTTCTGATGAACAAGGCTATATATTCCTAATTGGTTTATTTGCCAGCATCCATTGCACTCTCCCCATCCGGGGCTATCGTTTTCTTTAAATATGGAGGACATTATTTGTTCTTATGCGGAAACAGAAGGCGACATTCTTCGATCGGTCGCCGTATTCCGAGTTTCAGACAGCTACAATGCACACAAAAAACCAGTCATCCATCCACGAAGTCCCCTACTGTTTTTGTCCTCATAAAAATTCTGAGGCTGATGAAGCGTACCCCCAGCTCATTTTACAAAATTGAAACCTGTACCGTCCACGACAAAAAAAACTGGAGAGATGGCAGCGGTCCGTACGTACCACATTGCTTTTAAGTTTTAACACGACCCAATCATTCACCAAGTGCACTGCTTCGTTTTCTCAAGGAAACAATAACCCAGGCTGCTCCTGAAGGCAACAGACAAACTGAAAACTACCAGTGGCGATGCAGTGCCTGTATCGAGCTCCCCATAATAAATGGCGATCCGTTCAGCCCAACAACCGCATGATCAGTTCGTGCGTGCCCGAAAATAAGATCAGGTTTGCGTCCTAAGTATGTAGAGTAACAAGATTCCCTCAACAAAAAAAATTAAGTACTAACACGAGCTAGAATATCTAATGATAGTATACGTGTGGTACCGTTGACATTGCACTAGTTTACGGTGTGGGGTCTACTAGTAGTGACAAACGAAATCGCGGAGCAATAAACGGTCTCGATCGCTGAAATCTAATTGAATAAAAAAAATATATGTAGCATCGTTAATTCAATAATACATATCATAAATGCGGTTTGATCTTTGCTGTGTGTTTTGTTGTCTTCTCCGTCATGAACCGGAGATTATATAGTACTAGCAAAGATCGATCTTTTTCTAGATACGCATATATGAACAATTACAATCGAGTTGAGCCCCGTGCACTCCAGCGACATGGGATGAAATCAGACGCAACAAGTATGTATAGAGATGCATCAATGATTCGGCCGGTGTGCTGTTCTTACCAGGAAGCCGAAGTTGAATCCGGCGACGACGGTGGAGGCGATGGAGAAGGCGGCGAGCTCGAGGTCCCCGATGTGGCCGATGAAGGCCTGCGCGATGACGTTGATCCCGTACAGCGCCACCCGCTGGAAGATGGCCGGCCCCACGATCCGCCACAGCAGCTTGGACTCCACCCACCACTCCAACGCAACCCTCGCTCCCCGGCTCCGGCTACTCTTCGCCTCCGCCCCTCCGCCGCGCGCCTCCAGCAGCGGCGCCGACGCCTCCTCCCTCTGCTCACTCATGGCTACCACGCAGCAGCTTGCAACTGCTTCGCTTCTTGCGTGGGCGCTACCTGGGGTTCTGGTCAGCCTAGCTCATTTATGTGGAGATGGCGGTAGCTAGCTGCCTCTCATTGCGTGGACTGCGAAACGTGGTGACGGTCCATGACGCACACACGATTATACTAGCTAGCAATCCACACACACCAACCAAGTGGAACCAACACATCCGGCCGGAGCATACTGAGCCCAACAATTTTACAAAGATTTTGCGCGTTTCACGTGTATAAACCAACCAGCAACCAGGTCGGCTGTTCGACCGGTGCACCTACGCACGTTCCAATGGGAAACCGGGTATATTTGCATCCCAGGATCCGACGAATCCGTACTTCGCTCTTGCGCATCGATGCAACGCGACGCACGCACCACGGCAATGTGCGTACATCGGATACTGTCACGAGACCAGGTGCGGTAACGTGTTTCACAAACAGATTTTGTTGTCAGCCTTTTTTTTTTGCGGGAAGATTTTGTTGTCAGCTTGACCGCGCCATTGCTCAAAGGTACTCCGGTCATTCCACAATATAACATGTTTTAGCAGTTTTACATTTACATATTATAGTGAGTGGATATATACATTAAAATGTGTCTCTATACATATGAATATGGGAAATGCCTAAATCATCTTATATTATGGAAAGAATAGAGTATTAAGTAAAACTATGACCCTTATTTGGGAACAAAGTGTATAAGAAACACACCATCAAAACACTACATTCTGCACCCTAGGGCAGAACCCCGCGCCAAACCGTAGCACCATTAAAATTTTCCTCGATGGCCGACCTCCTCATCGCGCTGCCGCCGACCTTGTCATGGCGGCAGCGGTTGGGCACACCTCCTACTATGGAAGATCGGTGTCGGAGGTACGGAGATCACGGTGCTACATCATAAGTCACTCCCTATTCGGGAACAACGAGATATGATGCCTCTCAGTGTTAGTGACTAACAAAAGTGAGTACTCATCAGCCATGGCGACGACGGTGACTCCAGCAGGCGGCCAAAGAACGGTGTGAGTAGGTCTTGGTCCGTGACATCTAGTTACCATGTGGTTTAATCTACTAGTTACAACAGTTTGTGCGGTGCTACGCCTTCCAGTTTGAAGATGTCGCCACAGGAAGCACCAGAGAATTCCAGTGGTGTATTTGCGGGTGGCAAATGAGGGAGCGGTGACCAGAGGATTTTTTCTAGAGGATCTCGGAAGAGATGTCCCTTGAGATCCATCAATGGAGGTTATCGGTGTTCGCCAATACATTCATGCCGATATGATTATCATTTATGTGGCTATGTCACATCGGGACATGACTGTGATGTGTGTGAGTCTCGCGGGTGCTTGTATGCCACAGATGAGGTTTCTTGGGCCTATGGCTTATGCGTTCACCTCGAGATTTGGTTGGACGGTCGAATTTTTAGATTGTGACGTTCTATGCTAAACCCATTTGGTTTGAGTTTGACATAGTAAAGAATATGAATGATATATGGCGACTTAGCAACCGGAGGAGATTGAGCCATGGTGCAGTTTTGGGGTGAAAACCTTTGGCCTTAGCATCTCGCTGCCTCGAGGGTAAATCCCAGGGCCGGCTCTTTTTACTGGATCCGGCGATGATGAAAGTGTTTCCGTTCTTGAAAATGTTTTTTTGGACAACTTTTATCTATGTCCAGTGTGATAGTTGTTGCGTGAGCTTTTTTCTCATTTCTTTTTTTATTCGTTTTAATATTTTGTTGTGTGCTTCTTGCTGACTCGACTTGCTCTGATATTAAGTTGTTAGAGATTGAAGGTATGTTTCTTTTTATATTAATATATTTTGTCCTTTATCAAATCAAGCTGACAGATAGTTAGACAGCCCAAATTAAACAAGCCGATCTAGCCCTTGTCCTCTAGCGCTCGTTTGCTAGGCATTCATCAATTTCCCCGATCGATTAGCCAAGCACTTTTGTACATATACTTGATTCGTCGGCCGATGATGAGAGATGATAAACGAAGCTGATTTAGATTCGATAGTGATAGAGGAAAGTGTCGCGCCAACAGTCTATCGAAAACTCCTAACCCATGATCACCTGTGCAGAGTACCTAGAGTTTCGGCTTACATCATCGGCAGCAAGACCAGTACTGTGATGAACCACGTACTGTAGTTGCAAAGCTATAGCGTTGAACCGATCAACCTTCTTTTTACAGCTTGAACCGTTCAACTTGATATTACTGTATATACGACGGGTGCGGGGGGAGGTCCTTATCTTACAACATGAATTTGGCTTCGTTTTTCCGATGAGTAGTCCTCCTCCTCGCTGTCTGACTACTTCCTGCAGCAGTGGTCGACCATAGCCACGTACGTAAACCAAAACAGAGCGGGTCGACGTGTGAGAAGTGGATACAGCTTAACAGCTGCAACCACAGGCTGAGGATGGGAGGTGACTGAGAACTTCCGGACCTGTGGATGTATGCACGTGCCTATACGTAAGTGGTGATGCAATGGTGGAAATGGAAAAGGGTTTCACGTAACCTTGCGCGCCGATGGCGGATGTCTTCCGATATACCACGATCGACCCGGTACCCAATAAGGATACGATTCCAAGATGTGTTGCTCTCGCCGGTGCGCTACTTAGGGCGTGTTTGGTAGTCTGGACTACTTTTTTTGGCTCGCTAAAGCAGTGCTACGAGTGCACTTACGCGCATTCGAAACGAGCTACGAGTTAGAGTTGGATTGTTGTTTGTTTGCTTGGTGCATGGTTTGGATCGAAAAGGTCTTTATATTTTTTTGCCTGTAGCCAGCCTAAAATGTCGATGGAGATGAAACGACGCATGTGGTATCATCCAGACCAGCGTAAAGGTCAACTCTTTTATATACTCGGATGACCTTACCATACTATCACATCCGTCAAACAGACAAATAACAGAGTTACACGCTTACGAAAATAGCAGTTCATGAAATTTTATCCCTAGCACTACGGAATGGTCATATTTGCACACTTACGAACCTAGCAGATTATGAATTTATCTCTAGCTACTACGAATGATAGTTTAACGAATGGTAGTTTATAATCATAGGGAATCAAAGAGGGATTCTTCTTCTTCACTTTCTTTTCACTTCACTTTTTCACTTCACTTCTTCACTTCACTTCTTGACTTCTTCTCCTTCTCAAATGGTGGCATCGCCTCTGGCCTCACAGATCGCGTTTGCCCACTCAAGCCTCTTCTCATTTCATGAAATGCTTCACTGTCGCCTGCCTTCACGCCATGGCCGGTGTCAACTTTATCAAGGTTCACAACAACTTGGAAGTAGTCATCCTCACCCTATCCTAAGATCCAGTTGTGAAGAATGCAGAAAGCAAGGACCAACTTCACTTGTCGGGGATATAATCCCCGGTACCCTAAAGTTATGATGTTATTATGCTAATACTAGAGGAGAAAGAGAAGTTCAATGAGTAAGTGGGTGAAAGATAAAATGATAGATAAAGAGATGCGACTCGGGCCGACATAAGCGCTCTCCCGGCCAGGTTAAGCTGGGGATGGGCCGACTTTATGGGTAACTCGGGTGGACCGAGGTAGCCAGCGAAGGGGCACGATGCCTTTGGACTTCGGGCCGTCCGAGTTATCTCCAACCTCGACTTTCACCTTGCCGACTCCACCAAGCCGTCTTTGACCTCGCCCCCGCCTCCAGCTCGCCCGCGCCATCGTCGACCTCGGCCTCGCCCCGGCATGACTCTGCGTCCCCAACCACTCCCGGCTTCCCCGACATGGAGTCACTCCCGACTTCCCCGACATGGCGTCACTCCCGGCTTCCCCGACATGACGGCACTCCCGGCTTCCCCGACATGGCGTCACTCCCGGCTTCCCCGACATGGCGGCACTCCCGGCTTCCCCGACATGGCGTCACTCCCGGCTTTCCCGACATGGCGGCACTCCCGGCTTCCCCGAGATGGCGTCACCCACGACTTCCCCGACCGGTACGGATGATTCTGAAGACAGGCGCAAGCAGACAAGACAAGGACGCGGGCCGCACGGGTTCTGCCTGCCCTGAGTGTGACCAGTCATGGCTACAGTGCTATCGATGTGACTATAGTACACTGCCTAGCGCAGTGAACAGTGCTGACAAGACCCCAGTAGTCAAATCATGAACAGTGCATATATAGTGATATGTGGGCCACTTCTTGTCCCCTGGGCTCCTCCTATATAAGGAGCACCAGGGGGAAGGCCAAAGACAGGGCGACGGCCGGCAGCCAAGCCACGGGCACGGCTCCTCTTGCTCTCTTCTCCCCCCAAGACCTCTTAGAGGCAAGCTTAGCTCATCTGTTGGACTACTTGTAATGTTCATATGCAGAGGAAGCAATACACCAAGTTGCTAGATGCTGCAGTAGGGGTTTTATCTCCTCACGAGAGCCCCGAAGCAGGGTAAATCCTTATGTTCATGTGTTCTTCCGTGTGTGCTTCTCAGCGCGCTATCCCTCACCGAATCCTCTAGCGTCCATCGGCCCCAAAGATTAGCCTACCCGTAGGCATCTGTTTGTCTACACGACGACAGTTGGCGCCCACCGTGGGGCAGGTAGTGGCGCTTGTTGGAATCAATTCGGACGGGACCTTCTTCATCAACTCGGGGACTCGACATCACCATGGTCCCCACGCTCCAACTCGCAGCCGCAAGCAGAGGCCGGTTCAGCCTACACCAGCGCTCGCCGTCGACAGATTCCGGGTAACTCCCCGACAGTTGCCCGGATCATGTCGGCGCCGCCAATCCAGCTCGCACCAATGCTCTGTGAGTATCTTCGTCTGTACCATGCAGTTGGTTAATCTTGAGAATAACTCGGGGACTGCCCCCTTCGTCTCATGCTTAGTATTTTCCCCGGGAGCGAGATGTCTTGACCCGGGGACTGCCCGACTAGTCGGTTCCGCTTTTACCCGCTTTTACCTCTAAAGTAACTCGGGGGCTGCCTTTTTATATGCTTGTGGTTTATGTCTGTTTTTCCGAATTATTTGTATGTCGGCACTCCGAGATGAACTCCGGGACTGCCCTGTTGTCTATATGCATGCCTTCTATCTATGTCGTTTATATGTCGGCATCCCGGGATTAACTCGGGGACTGCCTCGTCTTTATACTTATGTTTTATGTCGGTTATTCCTGTATCGTTTGTATGCCGGCACCCCGAGGTGAGTCTCGGGGACTGCCTTGTTCGTCTATGCATGTTGTTATTTACGCCGTCCATATACCGAATAGCTTTCAACCTTGTTTCAAAGTTCAAGTAATGTATGTTATCGGATACAATCTTGTGACTCGACTAACGAACGCCTAGAATGGTAGTCAAGAGCAGTGGTTGTGGAGTGTGGTAAACATGAAAACATACTTGGTAACTCGGTCTAAAAAGTAATTCGGCATATGTTGTCTGTGTGTTTTCCCCGGAGCAAGATGTCTTGACCCGGGGATTGGCCCACCAGTCCATTCTGTTCTTTCTGCTAGATCTCTAAAATAACTCGGGGACTCGGTGAAAACCGAGTCAACATCATAGTGCATAGCTTTGCGGCTTGTTGTAATTTCTGTCTTGTACTAGACTTGGTATGATCAATTAAATAGAGTCATTATTCCTGTTAAATATATATGTGCCTGAACTAACATTGAAAGGTGATATCGGTGTTACCGAGAGGATATTCATGTCAATGGTCTTGGTTATGTCGGTTATTGTGTCGCTTGATGCACACGGTGGGTGTGTTGTTGGGAGACCCCAAGAGGAAGGTATGAAGTAGTGCAGCAGCAAGTTTCCCTCAGTTGTGAAACCAAGGTTATCGAACCAGTAGGAAATAATGAATTCCCCCGAGGTGTCAACGGCGCCAGAAAATTCTGCGACGTAAAGGCGCCAGAATATGCTTCCTGGGACATAGGTGACGTGGAACCTGCACACAACACAATCAAGATACTTTGCCCCAACTTAACGGTGAGGTTGTCAATCTCACCGGCTTGCTGTAACAAAGGATTAAACGTATGTGTGGAAGAAAGATGTTTGTTTGCAGAAAGTAACAGGTTTGCAGTTTGTGGTTTATCAGATTAAAGAGAAGGACCGGGGTCCACAGTTCACTAGTGGTGTCTCTCCATAAATAATAATAACATTCATGCGGGTAAACAAATTACAGCTGAGCAATTGATAGAATAATGATGAGCAAACCAATGCATATACCAATGATATGATGTCTAGTGTGAGATTCATTCGGGCATTACAACAATATACATAGACCGTTCCAACCGCATCTATGACTAATAATCCACCTTCCGGTTAGCGTCCGCACCCCTTTCAGTATTAAGTTGCATGCAACAGATTATCGCCTTAAGCACTGTGTGACGTGGGGCTACCTTTCGACTAGCCCACAATGAGGCTACCTGGGCCGCGCCAAGCATGGAGAAGCCCACAGAAGGCCCACTCGGGGTACCACGTATCCTGATCCAACTCGGTTAGGTTTCATAACCTTCCATATCTGTAACCGACCACCCGAGACCTGGCTACCTATAAAGCCAGGAGGGTGGCTCGTCCAAAGGGAGGTTCACAACGCCGCCACAAACCCTAGCGAGATCGCAATCTCGCCATTGTAATCGCTACTCGCATCAATAATCAGACAAGCAGGAAGTAGGGTGTTATCCTCCGGGAGCCTGAACCTGGGTAAATCCTTGCTTGTCAGCCGTCGTGACTACCAACGCTCATCTCCTTCCCCATCAATCAACCTGGGGTGCAAAACCCTGGGACTTGTCGAGTTAACCCCTCGTCAATTGGCGCCGTCTGTGGGAAGGCAAACAAGTGTTGGAATCATGGTCGCTCCGGCCCCATCCGCAATGAAGGCTGACGCCCGCGTCACCAAGGGGTCGATCCGCTTCGGCTCCTTCGAGTACGTCCGCCACCCTTCGGCTCGCCGCTCGGTGTACGCCGATCTGGACAAAGGTATACATATCACCTTCGGCTCCATACACTGCTTCGCCGACAGTCGCGGAATATTCAGGTCCGCGGCAACCGCGCCACGCGCGGCAGCACCCGCATCGGCAAATCCACCGCCGCCCTCACCAAGACCCGCGAAGATCGCATCTGTCGCACCCGCGAAGATTGCATCTGTCGCACCCGCAAAGATCGCTCCTGTCGCGCCCGCGAAGATCGCATCTGTCGCACCCGCAAAGATCGCCCCTGTCGCGCCCGCGAAGATCGCATCTGCATCGACTACATCGACAACCTCAGCAACGGCCGCGCGGATCGAGTCTACTGCACCAATCTCGATCGCACGGTCGGCTAGATCAAGATCTACCTCAGTTACCGCATCCGCGCAGGTGACCAAGGGCTTGCGGCCGACAGCCACGTCGCGCGCGTCTTCGTCTTCATGGGGCCGCCAAGTCTACCCCAAGCCAATCGCACTCGCTCCGGCGGCTGCGAAACCTCCGAGCACGTTGACAATCGCGAGAAGACGCAACAACGACTGTGCCGCGCGTCACGTGGCAGCAATTTTCGATCCCGAGCAAGGCTCCACTTCGCCGCGTCGACTCCGGTCCGCCGCGTCGACCGCCTCTACGGCACTACTTCCGCCGCGTCGACTCCGGTCCGCCGCGTCGACTCCGGTCCGCCGCGTCGACTCCGGTCCGCCGCGTCGACTCCGGTCCGCCGCGTCGACTGCCTCTACGGCACTACTTTCGCCGCGTCGACTCCGGTCCGCCGCGTCGACTGCCTCTACGGCACTACTTCCGCCGCGTCGACTCCGGTCCGCCGCGTCGACTCCGGTCCGCCGCGTCGACTGCCTCTACGGCACCACTCCGCTGCGTCGATTCCGGTCCGCCGCGTCGACTGCCTCTACGGCACCACTTCCGCCGCGTCGACTCCGGTCCGCCGCGTCGACTGCCTCTACGGCACCACTCCGCTGCGTCGACTCCGGTCCGCCGCGTCGACTGCCTCTACGGCACCACTCCGCTGCGTCGACTCCGGTCCGCCGCGTCGACTGCCTCTACGGCACCACTCCGCCGCGTCGACTCCGGTCCGCCGCGTCGACTGCCTCTACGGCGCCACTTCGCCGCGTCGACTCCGGTCCGCCGCGTCGACTGCCTCTACGGCACCACTCCGCCGCGTCGACTCCGGTCCGCCGCGTCGACTGCCTCTACGGCACCACTTCGCCGCGTCGACTCCACTCCGCCGCGTCGCGTCGACTCCGGTCCGCCGCGTCGACTGCCTCTACGGCACTACTTCCGCCGCGTCGACTCCGGTCCGCCGCGTCGACTCCGGTCCGCCGCGTCGACTGCCTCTACGGCGCCACTTCGCCGCGTCGACTCCGGTCCGCCGCGTCGACTGCCTCTACGGCACCACTCCGCCGCGTCGACTCCGGTCCGCCGCGTCTCGACTGCCTCTACGGCCCCACTTCGCCGCGTCGACTCCGGTCCGCCGCGTCGACTGCCTCTACGGCACCACCCCGCCGCGTCGACTCCGGTCCGCCGCGTCGACTGCCTCTACGGCACCACTCCGCTGCGTCGACTCCGGTCCGCCGCGTCGACTGCCTCTACGGCACCACGCCCGCCGCGTCGACTACAGTCCGCCGCGCACAAACAAATTCGCCTTGGCCGCCACTCGAACCACCTGTACTCGATCTACTCGGGAGTTGCGCCACACAGGTCTAAGTCAAACCTAGGCCGTCACCCGACGCACTCGGGGGCTGCGCCATACAGGTGTAACTCAAAAATCCTAGGCCGCCACTCGATTCACTCGGGGGCTGCGCCACACAGGTTGAAATAATAGCCTAGGCCGCCACTCGAACCACTCGGGGGTTGCGCCAAACAGGCACAACTCAAAAATCCTAGGCCTCTACTCGAGCTACTCGGGAGTTGCGCCACACAGGTCAAGTCCAAAATCCTAGGTCGCCACCCGACGTACTCGGGGGCTGCGCCTCACAGGTGTAACTCAAAAATCCTAGGCCGCCACTCGATTCACTCGGGGGCTGCGCCACACAGGTTGAAATAATAGCCTAGGCCGCCACTCGAACCACTCGGGGGCTGCGCCAAACAGGCACAACTCAAAATCCTAGGCCTCTACTCGAGCTACTCGGGAGTTGCGCCACACAGGTCAAGTCCGAAATCCTAGGTCGCCACCCGACGCACTCGGGGGCTGCACCTCACAGGTCACACTTGAAAATCCCTAGGCCGCCATTCGAACCACTCGGGGGCTGCGCCATACAGGCTTCATTGAAAGGAGGCGGTCGACTTGAGTGTTCTCTTGGTCAACCCGCACCCACTTATGCTCCCGGAACTCGAGCAGAGCTTTCTCAAGCTCAGCCTGAGCCTGGAGCTTCAGCTCTAGCTCAGCAACCCGCTCGGCAGCCTGGTCCAGAGAAGCACGCAGCTGGTCCCTCTCCTTCTCCAGGCGAACATAAGCTGCGGCTGCCTCTAGCTGCTGGCGGTAGTACGGCTAAAACAAAAACAGGATCTTAATAAAGTTGCGGGCGACTCTACTAGTCACCCACACCTTCGGGGGCTACTCCCATCGGGAGCGCTGATCGCGCACCCGATGACAATTCAAGACTACAAGTACAAATCAAGCCAACGGGCGCAGAGGCGTGCAAGGAAACGTTAGCAGCGACGTCATCAAGCCAACGGCTCCAAGCAAGAGAAAACAGCGCGTTAACTCGAGCGCAAGATTCGAGTGGTAAGCTTCTAAGCTGAAACAACTTAAGACAGTGAGCTGGTCAAAGAACCCGAAACATCTATTCGGGTGACAAAGAGAGTCGAGTAAGCTCCAGCAGCCGAATCAAATTTACATGTAAGCCAACAGGCCGAATAGAAGCAAGCTTCACATGAAGAACAAGACAAAGGAAATTCGACTGAACGTATTACTCCCATCGGGAGTGTCCTCTTCGACTGAAGAAAACGAGTACAAGCTCAAGATCAAGCAATCCAATGGCGCGTCCAGGAGGAGGAAGTCCTTTGCCCGACGCTGCGCGTCGACCAAGCACTCGGGGGCTACTGACGTGGGGCTACCTTTCGACTAGCCCACAATGAGGCTACCTGGGCCGCGCCAAGCATGGAGAAGCCCACAGAAGGCCCACTCGGGGTACCACGTATCCTGATCCAACTCGGTTAGGTTTCATAACCTTCCATATCTGTAACCGACCACCCGAGACCTGGCTACCTATAAAGCCAGGAGGGTGGCTCGTCCAAAGGGAGGTTCACAACGCCGCCACAAACCCTAGCGAGATCGCAATCTCGCCATTGTAATCGCTACTCGCATCAATAATCAGACAAGCAGGAAGTAGGGTGTTATCCTCCGGGAGCCTGAACCTGGGTAAATCCTTGCTTGTCAGCCGTCGTGACTACCAACGCTCATCTCCTTCCCCATCAATCAACCTGGGGTGCAAAACCCTGGGACTTGTCGAGTTAACCCCTCGTCAATTGGCGCCGTCTGTGGGAAGGCAAACAAGTGTTGGAATCATGGTCGCTCCGGCCCCATCCGCAATGAAGGCTGACGCCCGCGTCACCAAGGGGTCGATCCGCTTCGGCTCCTTCGAGTACGTCCGCCACCCTTCGGCTCGCCGCTCGGTGTACGCCGATCTGGACAAAGGTATACATATCACCTTCGGCTCCATACACTGCTTCGCCGACAGTCGCGGAATATTCAGGTCCGCGGCAACCGCGCCACGCGCGGCAGCACCCGCATCGGCAAATCCACCGCCGCCCTCACCAAGACCCGCGAAGATCGCATCTGTCGCACCCGCGAAGATTGCATCTGTCGCACCCGCAAAGATCGCTCCTGTCGCGCCCGCGAAGATCGCATCTGTCGCACCCGCAAAGATCGCCCCTGTCGCGCCCGCGAAGATCGCATCTGCATCGACTACATCGACAACCTCAGCAACGGCCGCGCGGATCGAGTCTACTGCACCAATCTCGATCGCACGGTCGGCTAGATCAAGATCTACCTCAGTTACCGCATCCGCGCAGGTGACCAAGGGCTTGCGGCCGACAGCCACGTCGCGCGCGTCTTCGTCTTCATGGGGCCGCCAAGTCTACCCCAAGCCAATCGCACTCGCTCCGGCGGCTGCGAAACCTCCGAGCACGTTGACAATCGCGAGAAGACGCAACAACGACTGTGCCGCGCGTCACGTGGCAGCAATTTTCGATCCCGAGCAAGGCTCCACTTCGCCGCGTCGACTCCGGTCCGCCGCGTCGACCGCCTCTACGGCACTACTTCCGCCGCGTCGACTCCGGTCCGCCGCGTCGACTCCGGTCCGCCGCGTCGACTCCGGTCCGCCGCGTCGACTGCCTCTACGGCACTACTTTCGCCGCGTCGACTCCGGTCCGCCGCGTCGACTGCCTCTACGGCACTACTTCCGCCGCGTCGACTCCGGTCCGCCGCGTCGACTCCGGTCTGCCGCGTCGACTGCCTCTACGGCACCACTCCGCCGCGTCGACTCCGGTCCGCCGCGTCGACTGCCTCTACGGCGCCACTTCGCCGCGTCGACTCCGGTCCGCCGCGTCGACTGCCTCTACGGCACCACTCCGCCGCGTCGACTCCGGTCCGCCGCGTCGACTGCCTCTACGGCACCACTTCGCCGCGTCGACTCCACTCCGCCGCGTCGCGTCGACTCCGGTCCGCCGCGTCGACTGCCTCTACGGCACTACTTCCGCCGCGTCGACTCCGGTCCGCCGCGTCGACTCCGGTCCGCCGCGTCGACTGCCTCTACGGCGCCACTTCGCCGCGTCGACTCCGGTCCGCCGCGTCGACTGCCTCTACGGCACCACTCCGCCGCGTCGACTCCGGTCCGCCGCGTCTCGACTGCCTCTACGGCCCCACTTCGCCGCGTCGACTCCGGTCCGCCGCGTCGACTGCCTCTACGGCACCACCCCGCCGCGTCGACTCCGGTCCGCCGCGTCGACTGCCTCTACGGCACCACTCCGCTGCGTCGACTCCGGTCCGCCGCGTCGACTGCCTCTACGGCACCACGCCCGCCGCGTCGACTACAGTCCGCCGCGCACAAACAAATTCGCCTTGGCCGCCACTCGAACCACCTGTACTCGATCTACTCGGGAGTTGCGCCACACAGGTCTAAGTCAAACCTAGGCCGTCACCCGACGCACTCGGGGGCTGCGCCATACAGGTGTAACTCAAAAATCCTAGGCCGCCACTCGATTCACTCGGGGGCTGCGCCACACAGGTTGAAATAATAGCCTAGGCCGCCACTCGAACCACTCGGGGGTTGCGCCAAACAGGCACAACTCAAAAATCCTAGGCCTCTACTCGAGCTACTCGGGAGTTGCGCCACACAGGTCAAGTCCAAAATCCTAGGTCGCCACCCGACGTACTCGGGGGCTGCGCCTCACAGGTGTAACTCAAAAATCCTAGGCCGCCACTCGATTCACTCGGGGGCTGCGCCACACAGGTTGAAATAATAGCCTAGGCCGCCACTCGAACCACTCGGGGGCTGCGCCAAACAGGCACAACTCAAAATCCTAGGCCTCTACTCGAGCTACTCGGGAGTTGCGCCACACAGGTCAAGTCCGAAATCCTAGGTCGCCACCCGACGCACTCGGGGGCTGCACCTCACAGGTCACACTTGAAAATCCCTAGGCCGCCATTCGAACCACTCGGGGGCTGCGCCATACAGGCTTCATTGAAAGGAGGCGGTCGACTTGAGTGTTCTCTTGGTCAACCCGCACCCACTTATGCTCCCGGAACTCGAGCAGAGCTTTCTCAAGCTCAGCCTGAGCCTGGAGCTTCAGCTCTAGCTCAGCAACCCGCTCGGCAGCCTGGTCCAGAGAAGCACGCAGCTGGTCCCTCTCCTTCTCCAGGCGAACATAAGCTGCGGCTGCCTCTAGCTGCTGGCGGTAGTACGGCTAAAACAAAAACAGGATCTTAATAAAGTTGCGGGCGACTCTACTAGTCACCCACACCTTCGGGGGCTACTCCCATCGGGAGCGCTGATCGCGCACCCGATGACAATTCAAGACTACAAGTACAAATCAAGCCAACGGGCGCAGAGGCGTGCAAGGAAACGTTAGCAGCGACGTCATCAAGCCAACGGCTCCAAGCAAGAGAAAACAGCGCGTTAACTCGAGCGCAAGATTCGAGTGGTAAGCTTCTAAGCTGAAACAACTTAAGACAGTGAGCTGGTCAAAGAACCCGAAACATCTATTCGGGTGACAAAGAGAGTCGAGTAAGCTCCAGCAGCCGAATCAAATTTACATGTAAGCCAACAGGCCGAATAGAAGCAAGCTTCACATGAAGAACAAGACAAAGGAAATTCGACTGAACGTATTACTCCCATCGGGAGTGTCCTCTTCGACTGAAGAAAACGAGTACAAGCTCAAGATCAAGCAATCCAATGGCGCGTCCAGGAGGAGGAAGTCCTTTGCCCGACGCTGCGCGTCGACCAAGCACTCGGGGGCTACTGACGTGGGGCTACCTTTCGACTAGCCCACAATGAGGCTACCTGGGCCGCGCCAAGCATGGAGAAGCCCACAGAAGGCCCACTCGGGGTACCACGTATCCTGATCCAACTCGGTTAGGTTTCATAACCTTCCATATCTGTAACCGACCACCCGAGACCTGGCTACCTATAAAGCCAGGAGGGTGGCTCGTCCAAAGGGAGGTTCACAACGCCGCCACAAACCCTAGCGAGATCGCAATCTCGCCATTGTAATCGCTACTCGCATCAATAATCAGACAAGCAGGAAGTAGGGTGTTATCCTCCGGGAGCCTGAACCTGGGTAAATCCTTGCTTGTCAGCCGTCGTGACTACCAACGCTCATCTCCTTCCCCATCAATCAACCTGGGGTGCAAAACCCTGGGACTTGTCGAGTTAACCCCTCGTCACTGTGTGTAAAGTAAGTAAGTAACATCATCCTTAGACAAAGTACTACTGTTTTATCCCTAGTAGCAACAGTACATCTACAACCTTAGAGCTAGCTGTCACCACCCCAGATTTAATAGAGACATGAACCTACTATCGAGCATAAATACCCCCTCTTGGAGTCACAAGCATCTACTTGGCCAGAGCATACACAAGTAACGGAGAGCATGCAAGATCATTAAATAGCACACACATGATATATTATGAAGCAATATCTTTAGTACTCAATATTCATCGGATCCCAGCAAACACAACATGAAGTATTACATAACGGTGATCTTGATCATGATAGGCAGCTCACAAGATCTAAACATGATAGCACAAGAGGAGAAGACAACCATCTAGCTACTGCTATGGACCCGTAGTCCAAGGGTAGACTACTCACGCATCAGTCCGGAGGCGGTCATGGCGACGTAGAGGCCTCCGGTGACGATTCGCCCTCCCGGCAGGGTGCCGGGGAGAAGTTCTGATCTCTCCCGAATTGGTGTTGACGACGGCGGCGGCTCGGGACCCGTGGAGGAAAATATGAACACCGTGCTAGGGTTTTTAGTCTGGGGGGTATTTGTAGGCGAAAGGGCGAAGTCGAGGGGCCCACACCTAGTCCTCGCGCGGCCAGGGGTGCTGCCGCGCGAGCACGTGGTGGCGCCGCCTCGGTGGCCCACTTCGTCTCGTGTTTGGCTTTCTGGAACGTTCCCGATGAAAGACTGACTTCAGAAAAGAAATCGTCCAATTCCGAGAATATTTCCTTAAGTACTTTTCTGAAACCAAAAACAGCAGAAAACAGGGAACTGGCACTGTGGCATCTTGTTAATAGGTTTGTCCCAGAAAATGCATAAAACTATATAAAATGCATATAAAACATGTAATAACTTGGTATAATATAGCATGGAACATAAGAAATTATAGATACGTTGGAGACGTATCATCGCTTATCTCGGATCCATCTTATAGTTATTATTATCTCAGTGTATATCACGGATAGTCTTTGGTATCAGCTTGCCGAGTTATAATGGCATATCATACCAAGTTGTTGCTTATGTCGGTTCGCCACTGTATCACGGCATCCTTCCATATCCCAGATCACCGTTTATGTCGGTTCGCCACTGTATCACGGCATCCTTTCATATCCCAGATCACCGTTTATGTCGGTTCGCCACTGTATCACGGCATCTTTCCATATCCCGGATCGCCGTTTATTTTGGTTCGCCACAGTATCACGGCATCTTTCCATATCTCAGATCGTCGTTTATCCGGTTCCCCAGCGTATCATGTCATCATCCGATATCCCCGATCATCGTTTGTGTTGGATTGCCAAAGGCAACATGTGTAATATGCCCAGAGTGGCCGAGATACCGAGACATGTGTGATATGCCCAGAGTGGCCGGGGTACCGAGACATGTGTGATATGCCCAGAGTGGCCGAGATACCGAGACATGTGTGATATGCCCAGAGTGGCCGAGATACCGAGACATGTGTGATATGCCCAGAGTGGCCGAGGTACCGAGACATGTGTGATACGCCCAGAGTGGCTACCGGACATCCGAGACACCCGAGATACCCCTACGTCAAACCAGCAGTGGCTGAAGACATCTATGCCGGTAAAACGCCCGGAGTGGCTAAAGAACCGGCATATGATGATATTTTTGCAGGTACAAGGTATTATCTCAGTGTATATCACGGATAGTCTTTGGTATCAGCTTGCCGAGTTATAATGGCATATCATACCAAGTTGTTGCTTATGTCGGTTCGCCACTGTATCACGGCATCCTTCCATATCCCAGATCACCGTTTATGTCGGTTCGCCACTGTATCACGGCATCCTTCCATATCCCAGATCACCGTTTATGTCGGTTCGCCACTGTATCACGGCATCCTTTCATATCCCAGATCACCGTTTATGTCGGTTCGCCACTGTATCACGGCATCTTTCCATATCCTGGATCACCATTTATTTCGGTTCGCCACAATATCACGGCATCTTTCCATATCTCAGATCGTCGTTTATCCGGTTCCCCAGTGTATCACGTCATCATCCGGTATCCCCGATCATCGTTTGTGTTGGATTGCCAAAGGCAACATGTGTAATATGCCCAGAGTGGCCGAGATACCGAGACATGTGTGATATGCCCAGAGTGGCCGGGGTACCGAGACATGTGTGATATGCCCAGAGTGGCCGAGATACCGAGACATGTGTGATATGCCCAGAGTGGCCGAGATACCGAGACATGTGTGATATGCCCAGAGTGGCCGAGATACCGAGACATGTGTGATATGCCCAGAATGGCCGAGATACTGATGACCCACAAGTATAGGGGATCGCAACAGTCTTCGAGGGAAGTAAAACCCAAATTTATTGATTCGACACAAGGGGAGCCAAAGAATATTTATAAGCCTTAATAGATGAATTGTCAGTTCAGCTGCACCTGTGAATAGACTTGCTCGAGACAGATTATCAGTAGCAACAGTTTTGTAGCAGTGACAGTAGTGAAATAACAGCAGCAGTGAAATAAAGACAGCAGTAGTGATTATAGTAGACAGCAGGATTAACTGTAGGCATAGGGACGGATGTACGGGCGTTGCATGGATAAGATAGTTCATATAATATCAAGACATAGGCATTTGCAGATACATAAGATAAAGCATCCAAGTATTAAATAACCATAGGCATGTGTTCCAATTTAGTTGTGCGTGCTCGCAATGAGAAACTTGCACATCATCTTTTGTCCTACCAGCCCGTTTGCAGCGGGGCCTCAAGGGAATCTACTCCTTTTAATAGAGTACCGGAGCAAAGCATTAACACTCCATGAACACATGTGATCCTCACATCACAGCCTTTCCCCGAGGCTATCCCAATTATTGTCACTTTGGGACCTAGGGTTCCGGACAATGACATGTGTAATACAACTTGCAGATATGATCCAAAACAATAATTATCTTCATGATACAATAACATGTTCAGATCTGAAATCATGGCACTCGGGCCCTAGTGACAAGCATTAAGTATAGCAAGTTGCAACAATGACATAAAACACTGATAACGGATACTAGGCACCATGCCCTAATGATATTATAGCTATTACATGAACGATCTCATCCAATCCCTACCACCCCCTAGAGCCTACAGCGGTGAATTACTCACACATGGATGGGGGAATCATGGATGGTTGATGGAGAGGTGGTGGCGATGACGATGGCGATGATCTCCTTCGATTCCCCGTCCCGGCAGGGTGCCGGAACAGAGACTTCTGGTCCCCGAATTGGGTTTCGAGGTGGCGGCGGCGCACAGAGATGTTTCTGGCAAAAGTGATGAACCCCCCGTCGTTTTTAGGTCAGAAGGGTTAAGTAGCCGAGAGGGGGGCTCGAGGGGGTGGCCGAGTCGGCCACACCCCCTCCCGGCGTGGCAGGGCCCCACCCGCGCGAGCACGTGGTGTGGGCGCCTCGCATCCCGCCTCCGTCTCGTCTTCTGGCTCCGGGACTCTTCGGGCAAAATAGTGACTTTGGGCTTTTTTTCCTGGTATTTTCCTGAAAGTTGAATTCCTGCACAAAAATGAGACACCAGGGCAATTCTGCTGAAAACAGCGTTAGTCCGTGTTAGTTGCATTCAAAACACACAAATTAGAGGCAAAACAATAGCAAAAGTGTTCGGGAAAGTAGATACGTTTTGGACGTATCAACCCCCCCCCCCCCCCAAGCTTAGCTTATTGCTTGTCCTCAAGCAATTCAGTTAACAACTGAGTGCGATAAAAGAACTTTCACGAACACATTTGGTTCATATGATATAAATATTCTCATTATCTGGCAAATGCTTAGGCTATTCATAATAAGATATATGTAAATGGTGTCACCTAGTTAGTTATGTAAACTATGAAGAGATGCCAATCATACCAATAGTAAATAACATGAAACATATCAATTCACAGGATTGCAAAGCTCATAAGAAAGTATGATAAAGTGGTATCTCGCTTGCCCGAAAGTGTACAGCAAAACATAAATGCCCAGGCACCTCTGAGATTCAAGAGAGGACTAGAGATAAATATGTCAATGATAAAAGCATCAAAGATATACCGCAGTTAACAGTATTCTGGGACAAGAACATTACACTAAGAATGACAACTATGCTCTCAAGAAGGTGCTCAAAGAAAGGATGGTGACTCATAGCAAGTAAAAGATAGACCCTTCATTGAGGGAAGCAGGGATTTGACATGTGCTAGAGCTTTTTATTGTTTTGAAAACAGAGGTAAAATTGTTTTTGAGCGGTGGTTGTTCCGTCAACGAATGACAATAGAGTTCTTGTTATCTTCCATACTAAGCAAGTTTAGAGCGGTTCCGAATTATTTAAAACAAGCATTTATAATATGCATCTTTATATTTTATCTCTTTGATATCTGACACTCCTCCCAACCTTTGCTTTTCACAAACCATGGCTAACCGAATCCTCGGGTGCCCACCAGCAATCACATACCATGGAGGAGTGTCTATTTTTCACTTTTCAAAAACTTTTGATATTATAGTGGTCTAACCAGCTCTTTTGCAATATTAGTGACAAGTAGATGAAGCATGCAAGTCGATACTTAATTAGTATGGAAGATAACAAACCCAACTACTACTTCCTCATGAGCTTAAAACAGTGGCACAAATTGAGAAGTGTTTGAACGTTTTAAAGGTAGCACATGCAAATTTACTTGAATGGTTTGAAATGCCATGCATAGGTATTTATTATGGACTCTTTGGGATAACTTGGTTTTCAGGAATTTGGAAGCACAAGCAATATTGCTTAGTACAAGTTGAGGCTAGCAATAGACAGGGAAGCGACAATTCAAGAGAGCAATAACCGTCATAATCATGCTTGCGACAAAATAAAATTAACGGAGGCGTAAAAGTGATACTAGAACTCTGAGGCAAAATAAATCATCAAGGCTTAATTGACTCTTTGTTTTCAGTCATATACATGTGTGAGCATGTGCCAAGTCGATACAAATGAATTTGTTCAGAGGAGGATACCACAGTTTCATACTCTTTCACGAACAAAACAATGCAAGCAAACATCCATAGAAACATGTCATCTACTATTAATAAATTGGAATTGATCATAAGAGAACATAAACAACTAAGCATCCACCAATCGACATATATCTTATGCGAACCATCTAAGCATGCTCGCATGAATGAGTATATGTACAAAAATGAAAAACAAATAGAGTTCATTACCAGCCTCTTACCCAACTCGAATTGTCATATATCGTCATTATTGCTCCTTCACTTGTGTGTCTTGAATAATATGAAATGAAAACCAATCTCCACGGAGTAACGGATGGCATTGAGCTCTGAAACAAACTATACAAAACCAAAAAGGAACAACAAATATTTTTGGATTTTCGGATTTAGAAACTAAAAACAGAACAGCCTGTGAAGACGAATTTTTTCGAGGACCTTAACATGCTCAGATCAGAAAACTCAAAACTAATGAAAGTTGCGTACATATCTGAGGAACATGCACAAGGAATGTCAGGTCATTTGGATTTTTCTACAGGAAGTTATGAATTAAATGGTGGACAGCAGAAATCTGTCCCTGCGCGAAACGCAAACAACAAAGCAAAATATTTTTGGGTTTTTGCATATGGAACCGAATTAAACAACTAGGCAAACTAATACTAGAGACTCAAATGAACTAGCAAGAGAAATAACAGAAATATTTTTGGTCTTTTTGAGTTTTTAGAAAGTAAAGCAAAGCAAGAAACAAACAACAGAAAGAAAGAAAGAAAACTAAACATGGATATACAAAGTACCGATGTAATGATATATAGATGAGTGTGATATCGGTATACCTCCCCCCAAGCTTAGGCTTTTGTCCTAAGTGGGAAATCAGCCCCATGGTGATTACGACGAACCCCACCCTGGTGGGTCGTCCCGGGCGTGATCATATTCTGCCCCGGTCGAACCAGAAAAGGAGGTGGAAGGCCCGGCGTAGTCGTGGTACGGGTACGAAGAGCCAGCAGTGTCAGGGGGCTGGCCGAAATCATCCTCGGCCCCCTACGTATCATCCTCCATGCTCTGGCCGTGCTGAGCCACGTATGCGTCAAGCTCAGCCTCCGAAAGTGACCATCTTTCCCTAGGATCAAAATCAAACAAAAGAGGCGCAGGCAAACAAATAATTCTAGGAATTTCCTTGGTTCTCAAGCCTGACTTCTTGAAAAAGATTATCTCATACGGTAGGCTACTCAAGTTACCGGAAGGGGCAATAAAACCATGTTTCCTCATGGCAAAAACATCTAATCTCTCTGGAGAAATCTGAAAATCATTGTAATGAGAGACCAAACCATGCATATCAAGCAAACGTGAAGCAATGAGTCCCCCACAAATAGCACCCTTCTCGCGGTTAGTGGCAAGACGGTAAGCTATTAATGCACCCACGTTATATGTCCTATCCCTTCGCAATGCAGCAGCTAAGAATGCCGAATCATGCATAGATAACTTGCTCCCAACCTTCCTAGCAAGGACACACTTTGTGATAAAATAGGCAAAATATCGAATGCATGGGAGATTAATACTCCGAATTTTACCATGTTCATCCGCGAAGCTCCTGCCCTGGCAAATGTCCTTGTCCAGGTCCAGCAATGGCTTGGGTTTTTCCTTCACCTTCTCTCGTGATCCCCATTGTGGCACCTTGATTGCTGTACAAAAATCATCGAAAGGCAAGTTGACAGTTTTATTGTAAATTTTGTAGTGCACCATGGGGTTGGATGAGGCTAGGTTGCAATTAAAGTCCTGCACCACAGACATAGCAAGTTTTGCATATTGGTTAGGTTCACCAAGAGCAAAATACTCCAATCCTGCATTAGAGAGAAAAGTTTGAAAATCCCGAGCAATCCCCGCAGCATTCATGAATTCGGGGCATGGATAGGCAGCGGGAAATACACCCTCTTCTCGGTGAACTGCCATGACATCATGCACCACTAGCTCATGTTGGTTGATGAGATGCCTATTCCACTCCATATTCTGAAATTTTTAACAAGTGTCATAAAAAATTGATTTTGAGCTGGCTAGTTGAGGGGAACTACCATAGTGACTTGCTAGAGGCTTAAACATGCATCAAAACTAGTTATTCCAACTTAGAACAAGCATTTAAACTCGCTAAACATGACACCTACAGCAGCTAAATACTCAAGATATAGATCACTAATCAAAATTCCACTTGGATAATCGGAGGAGTCACTTACCGGAGAGCAAAATCCCCAAATATCAGCAGCAAAGATGGGCTGATGATGGAGATAAAAAATGCACAGCAAGAACACGAAGAATTTCAATGGCTGGGTGTTTGGTCGGGAGAGAGAAAGGATGGGGAGGAATGAGAGTAAGTGGAGGGACCTGTGGGTCCCACACCATGTGCTGGCGCGGCCCAAGGGCAGCCGCGCCACCATGTGGTGTGGGGGGCCTGTGGGTCCCCTTGGACACTCTCTGGTGTTTTCTGAATCCTCCCAGAAAAATAGGAATTTTGACATAACATTTTTAAAATTCTGAGAAATTTTATTTCTGGGCATTTTCTGGATTTTGAGATATTAAATTCAATGCATGAAAAATATTTTTCAAATCATATTCAACTAAAACTATGCAAACCAAATAATATTACAGTAGGTAAAATAAGTTTGAGAGAAAGAAAATTGTTTAGCTCTTTTATGCATTTAAAATGCACTTGTTAACAAGGTTGATCAAGTCTTGCCACCAAATGAATTTTATATGACATAAAAGATTTAAACTTTACGGGACACTCATGTTACCTTGTATCGTATGGGTATGGATCCAATCATGAGAGTTTTGTATTCTTCTTTATAAGGGCAATCAATACTTCCCACTTTAATAGATCTCACATTGGTAATTGTATTAACTCCAAGTACTTTATCTAACCTCTTGGGAAAATAAACAGTATGTTCCTTGTCATCCACATGAAAAGTTACTTTTCCTTTATTGCAATCAATAACAGCCCCTGCAGTATTTAGGAAAGGTCTCCCAAGAATAATAGACATATTATCATATTCAGGCATTTCAAGCACGACAAAGTCAGTCATGATTAAGCAATTAGTAGCTACTTGAACAGGAACATCCTCACAAATGCCAACAGGAATAACAGTAGATTTATCAGCCATTTGCAAAGATATATCAGTAGGTATCAGTTTATCAAGGTAAAGTCTCTTGTAAAGAGAGAAAGGCATAACACTAACTCCTGCTCCCAAGTCACATAGAGCAGTTCTAACATAATTATTTTTGATAGAGCAATGAATGGTTGGTATACCTGGATCTCCCAACTTCTTTGGAACCTTGCCATTGAAAGAATAATTAGCAAGCATAGTAGATCTTTCCTCATTACGGATTTTCCTTTTGTTAAAAACAATATCTTTCATGTATTTTGAATATGGAGGCAATTTAATAGCATCAGTCAAAAGAATTTGCAAGAACAAAGGTTTCATCCAATCACAAAATTTATTATAATGTTCTTCTTCTTTGGTTTTAAATTTCTTAGCAGGAAAAGGCATTTGTTTTTGGACCCAAGGTTCTCTTTCACTACCATGTTTCTTAGCAATAAAATCTTCCTTAGTGTACTTTTTATTTTTAGTGAGTTTTTCAGGTTCCTCTTCTATTTCTTCCCTATCCGAATTGGCATTTTTATTATTATCATTGGCATTGTTACTATCATTATTAAGTTCATTACCACTTTCAGTTTCAGCATCAGAAACAGATATACTATTAGGATTGTTAACAGGTTCAGAGGATTCTACAACAGTTTTATGTTTCTTCTTCTTTTTCTTAGAAGGAGCACTAGGTTCATTGATTTGTTGAGAATCTTGCTCAATTCTTTTAGCATGTCCCTCAGGATATAAAGGGTCTGAGTAGATTTACCACCTCTAGTTGTTACTTCAGAAACATGTTTTTCTTTATCCCTAGAGGCATTCATTAACATTTCTTTTTGCACTTTAGAAAGTTGATCAATTTGAGTTTGAACCATATGAAAATGTTTAATAAGTATTTTAACATCATTGGAGGTTCTATCAACAATATCATGCAAGTTACTAATAGCTCGAGAGTTTTCTATTAAATGATTCTCAATCCTCATATTAAAATTACCTTGCTTAGCAATAAAAGAATCAAATTCATCTAAGCATTGATCAGGAGGTTTAGAGTAAGGAATATCTCCATCATCAAACCTTTGGAGAGAGTGTACCTCAATTATGGGTGAAGGAGGAATTGGCTTACATAATTCTTCTATAGGAGGTAAATTCTTCACATCTTCAGATTTAATACCCCTCTCTTTAAGAGATCTTTTGGCTTCATTCATCACCTCATCACTTAATTCAATAATACCCCTCTTCTTCGGTGTTGGTGTGGGTGTAGGAGTAGATTCCGGAATATTCCAATCATCATAATTCTGGCTTATTTTAGCCAATAGTTCCTCAGCTTCTTCTGGAGTTCTTTTCCTGAAAACACAACTAGCACAACTATCCAGATACGTTCTAGATTCAACAGTTAGTCCACTATAGAATATATCAAGTAAATCATTTTTCTCCAAATCATGACTAGGCCGAGCTCTAAGTAGAGAGCAAAAACGTGTCCAAGCATCAGGTAGTTTTTCATTTTCATCTTGATTAAAGTTATAAATTCTTAGCAAAGCTTCACATTGAGCACTAGCAGGAAAATATTTTAGAAAGAAAGCATCAAGCAAACCAATAGGACTAGTAATGGAACCAGGAGACAAGTTATTATACCAAGTTTTAGCTTCTCCTTTTAATGAGAAAGGAAATATTTTAGTAACAAAGTAAGTACGTATTTTAATATCATCAGAGAATGTACCACTTAAAGTAGAGAGTTCATTCATGTGGTCTACAACACTTTCCTTTTCAGTTCCACAGAAAGGTTCTTTCTCAACAATAGATATGAGTTCTAAATCAAGAGAGAAATCATAATCTTTATCTTTAATGTTTATGGGAGATGTAGCAAATTTAGCATCAGGAGATAATTTATATTTAATAGAACGTTTTTCAAGAATACTTTTCCAAGCACTAGCAGTACTAGCAGCATTAATTTCATCAACAAGATCATCATCAAGTTCTACGTAAGTTTCATCAGGATCATCAGGAAAATACTCTCTAGACTCAGGTGAACTAGCAGAAGTATTAGAATTTTCAGCATTTTCAGTTTGTTTAGATTTATCAATTATAGCATCTAGAAAAGGTCCTATGGAGCCATTTTCATCAAGCACAGTAGAAGCATCATCACAATTTTCAGAAGCATTTTCAGATTCAGCAGAAGTAATAGTACGAGTAGCATGCAGCGGTGAGATAAGCTTACTCATCACAGACGGAGAATCAAGTGCAGCAGCGGAACCCAGAGTTGTACCTTTTCTTGTAGTGGATGGTATGATGGGAAATTTCTTATCACCAGGTCTTCCCATGATGAATGAATTCCAGAGAGCAATATCACACTCAGGTGAACTTATAAATAAAGCTATGCTCCCCGGCAACGGCGCCAGAAAATAGTCTTGATGACCCACAAGTATAGGGGATCGCAACAGTATTCGAGGGAAGTAAAACCCAAATTTATTGATTCGACACAAGGGGAGCCGAAGAATATTTATAAGACTTAACAGATGAATTGTCAGTTCAGCTGCACCTGTGAATAGACTTGCTCGAGACAGATTATCAGTAGCAACAGTTTTGTAGCAGTGACAGTAGTGAAATAACAGCAGCAGTGAAATAAAGACAGCAGTAGTGATTATAGTAGACAGCAGGATTAAAATACTGTAGCCATAGGGACGGATGTACGGGCGTTGCATGGGTAAGATAGTTCATATAATATCAAGACATAGGCATTTGTAGATAAATAAGATAAAGCATCCAAGTATTAAATAACCATAGGCATGTGTTCCAATTTAGTTGTGCGTGCTCGCAATGAGAAACTTGCACATCATCTTTTGTCCTACCAGCCCGTTTGTAGCGGGGCCTCAAGGGAATCTACTGGTAATTAAGGTACTCATTTTAATAGAGTACCGGAGCAAAGCATTAACACTCCGTGAACACATGTGATCCTCACATCACAGCCTTTCCCCGAGGCTATCCCAATTATTGTCACTTTGGGACCTAGGGTTCCGGACAATGACATGTGTAATACAACTTGCAGATATGATCCAAAACAATAATTATCTTCATGATACAATAACATGTTCAGATCTGAAATCATGACACTCGGGCCCTAGTGACAAGCATTAAGTATAGCAAGTTGCAACAATGACGTAAAACACTGATAACGGATACTAGGCACCATGCCCTAATGATATTATAGCTATTACATGAACGATATCATCCAATCCCTACCATCTCCTTGAGCCTACAACGGTGGATTACTCACACATGGATGGGGGAATCATGGATGGTTGATGGAGAGGTGGTGGCGATGACGACGGCGATGATCTCCTTCGATTCCCCGTCCCGGCAGGGTGCCGGAACAGAGACTTCTGGTCCCCGAATTGGGTTTCGAGGTGGCGGCGGCGCATGGAGATGTTTCTGGGAAAAGTGATGAACCCCCCGTCGTTTTTAGGTCAGAAGGGTTAAGTAGCCGAGAGGGGGGCTCGAGGGGGTGGCCGAGTCGGCCACACCCCCTCCCGGCGTGGCAGGGCCCCACCCGCGCGAGCACGTGGTGTGGGCGCCTCGCAGCCCGCCTCCGTCTCGTCTTCTGGCTCCGGGACTCTTCGGGCAAAATAGTGACTTTGGGCTTTTTTTCCTGGTATTTTCCTGAAAGTTGAATTCCTGCACAAAAATGAGACACCAGGGCAATTCTGCTGAAAACAGCGTTAGTCCGTGTTAGTTGCATTCAAAACACACAAATTAGAGGCAAAACAATAGCAAAAGTGTTCGGGAAAGCAGATACGTTTTGGACGTATCAGATACCGAGACATGTGTGATATGCCCAGAGTGGCCGAGGTACCGAGACATGTGTGATATGCCCAGAGTGGCTACCAGACATCCGAGGCACCCGAGATACCCCTACGTCAAACCAGCAGTGGCTGAAGACATCTATGCCGGTAAAACGCCCGGAGTGGCTAAAGAACCGGCATATGATGATATTTTTGCAGGTACAAGGCGGAGTATGTGAAGATGGTGATGTGGTTATTTTTTCTAAGTCTGCGCGCGACTCTGCGAGTCCCCCGCAGCCTCGGGGACTAGTGTCGGGGATGTAATCCCCGGTACCCTAAAGTTATGGTGTTCTTATGCTAATACTAGAGGAGAAAGAGAAGTTAAATGAGTAAGTGGGTGAAAGATAAAATGATAGGCAAAGAGATGCGACTCGGGCCGACATAAGCGCTCTCCCGGCCAGGCTAAGCTGGGGATGGGCCGACTTTATGTGTAACTCGGGTGGACTGAGGTAGCCAGCGGAGGGGCACGATGCCTTTGGACTTCGGGCCGTCCGAGTTATCTCCAACCTCGACTTTCACCTGGCCGACTCCACCAATCCGTCTTCGACCTCGCCCCCGCCTCCAGCTCGCCCGCGCCATCGTCGACCTCGGCCTCGCCCCGGCACGACGCTGCGTGCCCAACCACTCCCGGCTTCCCCGACATGGAGTCACTCCCGACTTCTCCGACATGACGGCACTCCCGGCTTCCCCGACATGACGTCACTCCCGACTTACCCGACATGGCGTCACTCCCGGCTTCCCCGACATGGCGTCACTCCCGGCTTCCCCGACATGGCGGCACTCCCGGCTTCCGCGACATGGCGTCACTCCCGGCTTCCCCGACATGGCGGCATTCCCGGCTTCCCCGACATGGCGGCACTCCCGGCTTCCCCGACATGGCGGCACCCACGGCTTCCCCGACCAGTACGGATGATTCTGAAGACAGGCGCAAGCAGACAAGACAAGGACGCGGGCCGCACGGGTTCTGCCTGTCCCGAGTGTGACCAGACATGGCTACAGTGCTTTCGATGTGACTATAGTACACTGCCTAGCGCAGTGAACAGTGCTGACAAGACCCCAGTAGTCAAATCATGAACAGTGCATGTATAGTGACATGTGGGCCACTTCTTTTCCCCTGGGCTCCTCCTATATAAGGAGCACCAGGGGGAAGGCCAAAGACAGGGCGACGGCCGGCAGCCAAGCCACGGGCACGGCTCCTCTTGCTCTCTTCGCCCCCCAAGACCTCTTAGAAGCAAACTTAGCTCATGTCTTGGACTACTTGTAATGTTCATATGCAGAGGAAGCAATACACCAAATAGGCTAGATGCTGCAGTAGGGGTTTTATCTCCTCACGAGAGCCCCGAAGCAGAGTAAATCCTTATGTTCATGTGTTCTTCCGTGTGTGCTTCTCAGCGCGCTATCCCTCCCCGAATCCTCTAGCGTCCATCGGCCCCAAAGATTAGCCTACCCGTAGGCATCTGTTTGTCTACACGACGACATCACTTGAGTCTCAAAAGTGTGGAACGTTTTCTGGTCAAGTACCTTAAACCTATTCTTCAATGCGGCAAACGCCATCTCAATGGTGACTCTAAGGCTTGAGTGTCTCATTGAACAACTGATGGTCGTAAAGTTAATACGCTTAGGTTGAAACTCCAAGTGCAAAGTATGTAGTAGTGGAAGACTTGTTTTCCTCACGAGGGCGACTCGAGGGTCTTCTCGAACTCTCGGGGAGCTGTGTGTGGATGATTTTATATTCGTATCCTTCTCTTGGAAAACCTGCAAAACAACACAAATTGTTTTGTGCCTTCAACCTCACCAAATGGTTGTCAATCACTAGGTGTGAGTAAGATATGAAAATAAAGTATAATGCAAAACACTAAATAAATATGCAATGATGGTAAATAAATATGCGAGGATGATAAATATGAGAGGTTATTGTGTTTTTGGGTTTTGAATTGTGAATGCAAGTAATAAAATTATTTTTGTATTTTCGGATTTTTAAATGGCTGAAAATGGATAAAGTGACTAGAAGTTGTTGGATAGGTGTTTCTTATGATTTAAAATGGACCGGGGTTCATGGTTTCATAAATGCACTCTGTGTTTAATATAGTGGTAGATAATGGAACACTAGAATAGACACATTTGATTGCAACAATATTTTATGACAAGATATTAATCATATGGGCATCACGTCCTAACATAGAGATGTTTTGGTTATTCATCTCTCTTATAGTACTCCACTAGGATGGGAAATAAATCGAAGCAAGCTAGTATTAAGATAAATCAGAGTATAGCCTTCAGTTGAATGACATGAAGTTAAAATAAGAACATGCTAGATCTAGTCATGGAGAAGTGGCATGGTCACACCCAACATCCCCGGTAGCATGGTATTCTCTTTATCCCTAGTGAGGTAACAATGTAAGGTAAATACCCAAGTGGATCGCGAGATTTCAGTTGTCAGCTTCCCGCACTAGCCACCCCCCGTTACTCCATCTAATGCACATGTTCCCCCTCACACGCCCTCATACACATGCTTGATCAAAACAAGTAAACAAGAACAGGGTACATAATATGCATCAACTTTCATAACTGAAACAAAACTATTGCAATCTCCAATATATTAACTCATAAAAAGATCCACCACAGAAGATAATACATATATGACCGTAATCATGTTCAGCAGCTCATACGGTGCTAATTAGTGAAGAACAAGAGATAAGAGATACATAAGCTACTTCCACAAACCCATAGTCCAAGGGTGGACTACTCCTTCTTCATCATGGAGACGGCGGAGGAATCGTTGGAGAAGATGGAGACCACGCTGGCAGCGCCCCGCCAGAGTTTTCCCACTCCAATCTGCAGCTCCAAGTCTTTGTTTCGTGGTTTTGTGTTTCTGCGGCGCTCCCTTCCGAAAGCTGTCGGGGGACTATTTTTATAGTCGTTTTTAGGTCAAGTGGAAGGCACGGAAACGAAGATCGACGGCATCGGATCCACGAGGGGGAAACGGGGGGGGGGGGGGGGGGGGGAGGGGGGTCCACACTCGGCCAAGGAATCTGGCCGCGTGGGCCCACCTATTTTCCTCCTCGGACTTCCTTTCGTGCGCTTCCTTGGCTCCTACTCCTTCTTCCTTCCAAAATATGATCCCCGTGAAATATTAGGTCATTTGGACGTCGTTTGAGTCCCTGAAACATCAAAATATAGAAAATAGAGTTTTCTGCCAGCGCAGGCTTAATTCCAGAAAAATAGGAAAACTGTGAAATATTCCCATAATCAATGTAAAACATTAATATAACCCTTATATGATGCAAATATGATGAAATAACATGTAATACAATGCAAAGTTCATGTATGTTTTTTACATACATCAACAACTCTTTCGCATTCTAAGGTCGGTTCCTACTACTAAACTCTTTGAGTTGGTACCTTGTTTTCCTGAAGGGAGGTAGAATACCAGGTCGGCATGCATATATAACATCTTCTAGGTAGAACTTACCATCAGAGATTTGCAAGGCATCAGGCCTTGACAAGCTGTCTGAGAAGATGCTTGAATCATGAGCTGAACCCTCCTAACCAGCAAGCACGTATGTGAATCTCAGATCAAAATCCACAGCTGCAAGAACGTTCTGGCTGGTGTAGTGTTCCACCCAGAGAATGCTAGCGACATTGTTGCCGGTACCACTAGTAGGAAAACCCTTATCTGTGGCGCACCAAATTGGCTTTCTGTGGCGCACCAATTGGGCATGGTCGGTGCGCCACAGAATTCTCGCCACTAAAATATATTTCTGTGGCGCACCCGCCTGGTGCGCCAAAAAAACATTTCTGTGGCGCACCCCACCACCATGCGCCACAGAAACATTTCTATGGCGCACCCCACATAGGTGCGCCACTAAATTTTTTTTTGAATTAAAAAAAAGGCAGCCAGATCTAGATCTGGCGCCGGCCGAATTCGCCGAAATTTCGCAAGAGCTCGTCGGAGGCCGTGGTGCCTGTGGTCATGGCCGTAGGTGGGTGGGTGGAGGATGGGGGTCGCCGGAGATGGTGTTGGAGGGGGAGGAGGTCGCCGGAGGTGGTGGTGGAGGAGGAGGAGGAGGTCGCTGGAGGTGGTGGTGGAGGATGTCGCCGGAGTTGATGGAGGAGGAGGTCGCCGGAGTTGATGGAGGAGGAGGTCGCCGGAGTTGATGGAGGAGGAGGTCGCCGGAGAAGTAGAGGAGAGGAGGAGGAGGAGGAGGAAATGAGAGGAGAAGTGGAGGGAGAGGAGGAGGAGAAAATGAGAGGAGAAGTGGAGGAGAGGAGAAGGAGGAAATGAGAGGGGAAGTGGGGGAGAGGAGGAGGAGGAGAAAGAGAAGGAGAAAAGTGAAGGGGGGCGACAGATTCAAATTTCGAATTCTGCCAAAGATTCTGTGGTCCACCCCCTTCCGGTGCGCCACAGATTTTTTTTTCTTTTTTTTTTTTTTGCTGAAAAAAACAATCTTTTCTGAATAACTTTTTTTCCTTTTGGAATTTAGAGAATCTGAAAAAGGCTAACCGGGCAAGCCCTGGTGTGGGCATTTTTCTAATTTTTTCTAGTTTTTACAGTGATTTTGCATAAAAGGTCAAAACACTCATATTTCAAATATTCTTCACGAAGTAGACACTAATACCTAACCATATCTTAAAGGATGGAATTTTTTGAACATTTTTTCATTTTCTTCTTTTTGCCGCAAAATTGAAAAGGCGATTGATAAGTCTCCAACGTATCTAGAAGTTCTTATTTTCCATGCTTATATTATACCAATTGCTACATGTTTTATATACACTTTATATGGTTTTTATGCATTTTCTGGGACTAACCTATTAACAAGATGCCACAGAGCCAGTTCCCTGTTTTCTGCTGCTTTTGGTTTCAGAAAAGCTGTTAAGAAAATATTCTCGGAACTGCATGAAACAAAAGCCAATACCCCTATTTTCACTGGGAGCATCCAGAACACCGAAGAGGATACGGAGGAGGGCCACGAGGTGGCCACACCTGTTGGTGGCACGGCTCCCTCCTTGGCCGCGCCACCACATGGTGTGGGCCCCTCGGGGCCCCACCTCCCTCGCCCTTTCACCTACTTAAACCCCCCAGAAAACATTACGGAGCCGCCGCCGTCGTCAACCCTAGTTCGGGAGGGTTCAAAAGCTCTTCCCGGCACCCTGCCGGAGAGGGGAATCATCACCGGAGGGCTCTACATCACCATGCCCGCCTCCGGACTGATGCGTGAGTAGTTCATCCTTTGACTACGGGTCCATAGCAGTAGCTAGATGGTTGTCTTCTCCTATTGTGCCATCATGTTTAGATCTTGTGAGCTGCCTATCATGATCAAGATCATCTTTATGTAATGCCACATGTTGTGTTTGCTGGGATCCGATGAATAATTGAGTACTATGTCATTTGCTTCATAATATATCTTGTGAGTGCGTTATTTATGATCTTGCATGCTCTCCGTTACTAGTAAATGCTCTGGCCAAGTAGATGCTTGTGACTCCAAGAGGGAGTATTTATGCTCGATAGTGGGTTCATGTCTCTATTTAATCTGTGGGAGTGACAGCAACCTCTAAGATTGTAGATGTACTGTTGCTATTAGGGATAAAACAGTAGTTCTTTATCTAAGGATATTTGTGCTACTTACATTACACACTTTACTTAATGCAATAATCTGTTGCTTGCAATTTAATACTGAATGGTGTTGCGGATGCTATCCTGAAGGTGGATTATTAGTCATAGATGCAGTTGGATGAAGGTCTATGTATCATGTTGTATAGCCCAAATGAATCTCACACAAGACATCATGACTTGTATATGCATCATTATGCAGTTCTTTATTCTGTCAATTGCCCAGCTGTAATTTGTTTACCCGCATGTATGCTATTATTTATTTATGGAGAGACACCACAAGTGAACTGTGGACCCCGGTCCTTTTTCCTTAAACTGATAAAACAACCTACTGCAATCCTGTTACTTTCATTCTCTGCAAACAAACATCATTTTCCACACATACGTTTAATCCTTTGTTACAGCAAGCCAGTGAGATTGACAACCTCACTGTTAAGTTGGGGCAAAGTATCTTGATTGTGTTGTGTGCAGGTTTCACGTCAGCTACACGCCAAGCTCTTTTCTGGCGCCGTTGACACCTTCAGAAGAACTCTAGTTTCCTACTGGTTCGATAACCTTGGTTTCACAACTGAGGGAAATTTGCTGCTGCACTACTTCATACCTTCCTCTTGGGGTTTCCCAACAACACCTCGCCGGTGCATCAAGCTCTTTTCTGGCGCCGTTGCCGGGGAAACTAAGCTCTTCTGGGAGGGGAGTCTCTCACACCCAATCTTTTTATTTTGTTATTGTCTTGCTTAGTTTATTTTTATTACTGTCTTGTTTGCTTAATATCAAAAATACAAAAAAAATGAGTTACTTGCATTAATATTTTTATTTCGGTTTTGTTATTTTTATTTCGGTTTAGTATTTATTTATTTCGGTTTGTCTTTTATCTTGCTAAAATGAGTACTGCTGAGAATACTAAGTTGTGTGATTTCACTAGCACAAATAATAATGATTTCATATGCACTCCTATTGCTCCACCTGCTTCTAAAGCAGAATTCTTTGAAATCAAACCTGCTTTGTTAAACCTTGTTATGAGAGATCAATTTTCTGGTGTTAAACTGATGATGCTACTGCCCATCTTAATAATTTTGTTGAACTTTGTGAAATGCAAAAGTATAAAGATATAGATGGTGATATTATAAAACTGAAATTATTTCCTCTCTCCTTGAGAGGAAAGGCTAAAGAATGGTTGCTTTCATTGCCTAGGAATAGTATTGATTCATGGATTAAATGCAAAGATGCTTTCATTGGAAAATACTATCCTCCTGCTAAGATTATTTCCTTGAGAAGTAGCATTATGAACTTTAAACAATATGATAATGAACATGTTGCTCAAGCTTGGGAAAGAATGAAATCTTTGGTTAAAAATTGCCCAACCCATAGACTGACTGCTTGGATGATGATCCAAACCTTTTATGCAGGAATGAATTTTTATTCAAGAAACCTTCTTGATTCGGCTGCTGGAGGTACATTTATGTCCATCACTTTGGGGGCTGCAACAAAACTTCTTGATGATATGATGGTTAATTATTCTAAGTGGCATACTGAAAGAGCTCCTCAAGGTAAGAAGGTAAATTCTGTTGAAGAAACCTCTTCTTTGAGTGAAAAGATTGATGTTATTATGGCTATGCTTGTGAATGGTAAATCTCATATTGATCCAAATAATGTTCCCTTAGCTTCTTTAGTTGCACAAGAAGAGCATGTTGATGTGAACTTCATTAAAAACAATAATTTTAACAACAATGCCTATAGGAACAATTATGGTAATAATAACTACAAGCCCTATCCTCCTAATAATGGCAACAACTATGGTAATTCTTATAGCAATAATAGGAATACCTCCTCTAAACTTGAAACCATGCTTAAGGATTTTATCACTACACAAACTGCTTTTAATAAAACTGTTGAGGAAAAGCCTTGTTAAATTGATATGCTTACTTCTAAAGTTGATAGTCTTGCTCTTGATGTTGATCTTTTGAAATCTAAAGTTATGCCTAATGATGCTAAAGAGAATAAGACCTTTGCTAAAATTAATGCCATCCAAGTTCGAATTGATGATAATGTTAGGATGATGGCTGAATTACGTGCTAGATGGGAAAGGGAGGAGCTAGCTAAAAAGGATAATATTGCTAGAGTTTATACTATCACTACTACTGAAAATAAATTTACTTCACATGCTAGTAAACCTCCTACTACTAATGGTAACATAATTGGTGTTGGCAATGTTTCCTCTACTTCTTCCAAAAAATTAAAATTGCCTAAAACTGCTGAAACTGTTCTTGATAAAAGTGCTGAAAATTTTAAGAACATAGGAGATAATGGTTCGGTTTGCTTTGATGATAATGATTTTGATTTTGATAATTGTAATATCTCTGAAGTTATTAAGTTCTTGCAAAAGTTAGCCACAAGTCCTAATGCTAGTGCCATGAACATGGCATTTACAATTCATATTACAAATGCTCTCATTAAAGCTAGGGAAGAGAAATTAAAACTTGAAGCTTCTATCCCTAGGAAGTTAGAAGATGGTTGGGAGCCCGTCATTAAAATAAAATTGGATGAATTTGATTGCAATGCTTTATGTGACCTTGGTGCAAGTATCTCTGTTATGGCTAAAAAGCTCTATGATATGTTTGACTTGCCACCTTTGGAACATTGCTATTTGGATGTTTTTCTTGTTGATAATGCTATGAAGAAACCTTTGGGGAGAGTTAATGATGTTCTTATTATGGTTAACAATAACCTTGTCCCCGTTGATTTTATTGTCTTGGATATTGAATGCAACCCATCTTGTCCACTTGTGTTGGGAAGACCTTTTCTTAGAACTGTGGGTGCTATTATTGATATGAAAGAAGGAAATATTAGATACCAATTCCCACTCAAGAAAGGTATGGAACACTTCCCTAGAAAAATAATGAAGCTACCTTTTGATTCTATCATTCGTACAAGTTATGATGTTGATGCTTCATCTCTTGGAAACACTTGAATATCACTTTCTGTGCCTAGCTGAAAGGTGTTAAAGAAAAGCGCTTATGGGAGACAACCCACTTTTTATTTCTGTTATTTTATTTTATTGAGTCAAGGAACATGCCTACCTATGTAGAAATTCCTTTGTATCTTTACTTTATTGCATTGTAGTGTCAAGTTAAGCCTCTAGTAGAAAGTTGATGCTAGATTTGGATTCCTGCGAAGGAACAGTTTTCTGCTGTCCACCGTTTAGTTCGTAAGAATTCACAGAAAAATCAAAATGACCTGGGATTGTTTGTGCGTCATCCTCAGATATGTATGAAACTTTAATTAGTTTTGATTTTTCTGATTTGAGCAAGTTAAGTGCCTCGAAAAAATTCGTCTTTACGGACTGTTCTGTTTTTGACAGATTCTGCCATTTATTTTGCATTGCTCCTTTTGGTGCTTTTGAATGGATCTTTTTGTTCCATAAAATACCAGTGGCTGTAGCTATTGTCCAGTAGCATGTGTAATGGTTTTGTCCATGCAGAATATGAGAATTTTTTATTATGCACTAACCCTCTAATCAAGTTTACTTTGAGTTTGGTGTGGAGGAAGTTTTCAAGGATCAAGAGAGAAGGATGATGTGATGTGATCAAGAAGATGAAAGAGCCTAAGCTTGGGGATGCCCCCGTTGGTCACCCAAGCATATTTCAAGAAGACTCAAGCATCTAAGCTTGGGGATGCCCAAGGCATCCCCTTCTTCATCAACAAACTATCAGGTCCTCTCTAGTGAAACTATATTTTAATTCCGACACATCTTATGTATTTTACTTGAAGCGTCTATTTGTTTTTGTTTTTGTTTTTGTTATTTTCATTCTCTGAATAAAATGGATCCTAGCATTCCTTTGTGGGAGAGAGACACGCTCCGCTTTTTCTTATGAATACTCGTATTCTTCACTTATATTTGTTAAGTATTCTTCTATGTTACTTCATTACTTTCAGCTCTCGTTTTTCATGCATCTCTTGTTAGAGCTGTTAGTTTTCTTATGTTATACTCTCTTGTTTCATTGTTAAATACTTGGAGAGTTTATGTTTAAATAAGTTGATTGGTGTTTGGTTAAGAACAGAAAATGTTAAATGTGGTGGATGGTATGATGAAATGATACATAATCTTGTAGATCATTAAATTGTGTCACTTGAATCATTAATGTTGTTTTGAGATATTAATATGCTTAATGGTAAACATGATGGTTTAGTAAAGTGGAATGATTAATGGTTGGTCTAGAAAACTTGAAGCTGTGCCACACTTAAATATCCAGTTGATAGCATAATGATATATGACTTCTAATGTTAAAAACAACCGTAATGACTTTGTGTTATGCGCTACGGTCGGGGTCCCAATAGTGACTTGTTCATTTGCCACAGTCCCTCATGGAGTGATTTTCATTATGCCTTGTAAGATCATATTTCTAGTTGGAATCTTTTTGCTTGTGAGTTCTAAGCTGCGGTTTTCATGGCACTTCCACCACCATATTTGCTAGCCTCTTCGGTACTTTGCATTGCCCTTTCTCACATTGAGAGTTGGTGCATACTTCGTGGGTACATCCAAAACTCGTGGGAGATCTTCATCATGTTCTTCTACACATAAGCCAAATATCTTCCTCAAAACATCCACCATACCTACCTACTACAGCATTTCCATAGCTGTTCCGAGATATATTGCCATGCAACTTCCATCTTACATTACATGACTTGTTGTTATCTAATATTTATATATTGCCTTGCATGATTCTTTACAGCTGATGTGTGGTTTTACCCATGTTACGCTAGATCATTGCGTATCCTGCTACACTTGCAGAGGCACCGTTTCATACACTATGTTTTATTCCTTATGAGGTCCTTGTATCAAAAGTATGTTGTCATATTAGAATGTTTGCCCCTAAAAGTGAAAAGAGCCATGGAGGCCATCGAAAACAGAAACAGAAAAAGTAAAAAAAAAATGCAAAAATAGAAAAAAAAAAGAAAAAAAAAAGGGGGCAACATTACTATTCTTTATCTACACTTGTGCTCATGTTATAGCACCTGTAGTATTCATAGTCATCATTTGTGCTCATGTTTAGCACCTTTACTCCATATAAGAGAGTCTTCATGTTTTACTTGTATAACTATGTGGGGAACTTTACATTATAGAACTTGGCTTCTATATTCCAATGATGAGCCTGCTCAAAAGTGCTCTAGGTCTTCATGAGCAAGCAAGTTGGATGCACCCCCACTAGTTCCATTGGAGAGCTTTCATACACTTATAGCTCTATGTGCATCCGTTGTGTGGCAATTACTACTCCTTGCATAGCTTCGATTATAAGACTTCCTCCTGTCTAATGATCATTTTCAGCTTTGTGAGACTTTCTTCCGTTGGCCTTCCAAACCCCCCTTATTATTCTTTTAGCCACAACATCCTGGTGCCAGGAACCAACGCTGAACGCTTGCTTGTTTTTAAGTGAACAATTAGAGAGATGATTTTCTACGTGCATATTGTTATTGCTTGACTTGATCCTTTCACAAAGTTGTCATGAGTGTTGGATGCATTAGATGATTATATTGTTATTGTTGAAGCTTAAATCATCTTTCATATCTACTTTGCATGGTTGATTGTTCTCTAGTATTGATTCATTGAAAGTTTTACTTTGTTCTTCCTACTTGTTTACTCATTACTCATTTGATATCAATATAAACTACAGCTTTTATTCATTTGATCTCAATTTACATGCATTACATTATTATATGATCAAGATTGTGTGAAAGCATGTCACTTCTGAAATTATTCTTGTTATCGTTTTACCTACTCGGGACGAGTAGAACTAAGCTTGGGGATGCTTGATACGTCTCCAACGTATCTATAATTTCTTATGTTCCATGCTTATATTATACCAATTGCTACATGTTTTATATACACTTTATATGGTTTTTATGCATTTTCTGGGACTAACATATTAACAAGATGCCACGGTGCCAGTTCCCTGTTTTTTGTTGTTTTGGTTTCAGAAATGCTGCTAAGGAAATATTCTCGGAATTGCACGAAACAAAAGCCAATGCCCCTATTTTCACCGGGAGCATCCAGAACACCGAAGAGGATACGGAGGAGGGCCACGAGGCGGCCACACCTGTTGGTGGCGCGGCTCCCTCCTTGGCCGCGCCACCACATGTTGTGGGCCCCTCGGGGCCCCACCTCCTTGGCCCTTTCGCCTACTTAAACCCCTCGACGGGAAAACCCTAAGAACCCGAACACGTTTCCAGAAAACAGTACGGAGCTGCCGCCGTCTTCAACCCTAGTTCGGGAGGGTTCAGAAGCTCTTCCTGGCATCCTGCCGGAGAGGGGAATCATCACCGGAGGGCTCTACATCACCATGCCCGCCTCCGGACTGATGCGTGAGTAGTTCATCCTTGGACTACGGGTCCATAGCAGTAGCTAGATGGTTGTCTTCTCCTATTGTGCCATCATGTTTAGATCTTGTGAGCTGCCTATCATGATCAAGATCATCTTTATGTAATGCTACATGTTGTGTTTGCTGGGATCCGATGAATAATTGAGTACTATGTCATTTGTTTCATAATATATCTTGTGAGTGCGTTATTTATGATCTTGCATGCTCTCCGTTACTAGTAGATGCTCTGGCCAAGTAGATGCTTGTGACTCCAAGAGGGAGTATTTATGCTCGATAGTGGGTTCATGTCTCTATTTAATCTGGGGGAGTGACAGCAACCTCTAAGATAGTAGATGTACTGTTGCTACTAGGGATAAAACAGTAGTTCTTTATCTAAGGATATTTGTGCTACTTACATTACACACTTTACTTAATGCAATAATATGTTGCTTGCAACTTAATACTGAATGGTGTTGCGGATGCTATCCTAAAGGTGGATTATTAGTCATAGATGCAGTTGGATGACGGTCTATGTATCATGTTGTAATGCCCAAATGAATCTCACACTAGACATCATGACTCGTATATGCATCATTATGCAGTTCTTTATTCTGTCAATTGCCCAGCTGTAATTTGTTTACCCGCATGTATGCTATTATTTATTTATGGAGAGACACCACTTGTGAACTGTGGATCCCGGTCCTTTTTCCTTAAACTGATAAAACAACCTACTACAATCATGTTACTTTCATTCTCCGCAAACAAACATCATTTTCCACGCATACGTTTAATCCTTTGTTACAGCAAGCCAGTGAGATTGACAACCTCACTGTTAAGTTGGGGCAAAGTATCTTGATTGTGTTGTGTGCAGGTTTCACGTCAGATACATGCCGAGCTCTTTTCTGGCGCCGTTGACACCTTCAGAAGAACTCTAGTTTCCTACTGGTTCGATAACCTTGGTTTCACAACTGAGGGAAATTTGCTGCTGCACTACTTCATACCTTCCTTTTGGGGTTTCCCAACAACACCTCACCGGTGCATCAGCGATCCACGAGGGGGGGGGGGGGGGGGGGGGGGTGCGGTGTGAGTGCAGAAATTCTGTGGCGCATGGTGCAGAAATTTTGTGGCGCACCCCACCTGATGCGCCACAGAATGTCCAATTTCTGTGGCGCACCCCACCTGATGCGCCACAGAATGTCGACTTTCTGTGGCGCACCTGAGCCCATGCGCCACAGAAAGTTATATTTCTGTGGCGCACCCGAACCCATGCGACACAGAAATATGACTTTCTGTGGCGCGTGCAAAAGGATGCGCCACAAAAATGCTTTTCTGTTGCGCATGCTATTTGGTGCGCCACAAAAAGGCCTCCACATATAAGCCTTTTCCTACTAGTGTACCTTTCCAGTCACACGAGTAACATCAATATAGCCCCAATGCATCTGTCAAACAATGAGTACACAGTCGTGTTTCTGGCAATACCACACGTCTGATAAGTAGAACGGAAATGATTTTGTACTCACCCTGAAATACGGGAACCACCTGTAGCTGTTCTTGATCTTGGGTTGTGGGTTGTTTGATGGATGCGTGATCATTTCACCTCTGAGCTCCCCAACTACAAACAACACATGCTGGAAGTACCGAGAGAGTCTCCGTGGATCGCCTGATTGTGTTATAGATCACTCTGAACCTCTAGTTATTACCCACGACATGAAGAAACATTGCGACTTGTTCTTCCACAGAGGTGTGGATGCTATCAACTAGTAGTCATGTCTCCCTGAACATTTTCACAAGTTCAAAGAAAGGGGCTCTTCTCATCCGAAGCATTTGGATAGCCTCTACATCGCTACAGTTGTAGATGTAGTTTAGGTTGGAAATCCTCTCCTGATCTCGTTGTACCATAGGACTATAGGTGACATGAGGAAAAGCAGCACACCTGACTCCTCTCTTGTGCACCAAGATGATCCAAGCTTGAATAAGAAAGATGAGTGCTGCAGCGTGATGCACAAACTGTAGCTGGTCGGTCTACTCAAACAAGATCTAAGCATTATGAACGGTCTTATCGAATCCAACTAGTTCTATCTACAGGAATTGAACACTAGAGTAGAGCAGAGTAGTTTGCCCTTACCTCTTCCATGGCAGACGAAGAAGAAGGCCGGAACTCGGAAAAGATGTGCACATCACGGACAGAGTCAGATGCGGGAGTGCAGATCTGGGTCGCCGCCGCCGCCGCCGCCGGTGCCGAAAATGGGAAAAGAGAACTTTTGGGAGGGGGCTAATGGAGAGGGTAACCGAAGAGGGAGGTTACCCCTACCTTTTCCGTGTGACGATGCTCGGATTACGCCTTCTCCCACCATGTCGGGCCGAGCTCCTGTGCGAATGGTGTTGTCAATTTTCCTCGCGCACGGGCCTTTCCCTGAAAAAAAATCAAACCGGTCGTTCCTCATGGGCCTATTCCATAGGTGATTTGCGACCCACGCTGTGCAAGAACGTGGAGACAAGCGGACATTCAAACAAGCAGTTTTTTACGCCCCCATACGAGCCCAGGAGTGCACAGACTACCAAACTTTGATCGGTCGCTTCATGCCGACCAACTTCGATCAACTATGCGCTAGCTATTGGAAAGCCACCAACAGCTGCTGGTTGTTCGAGTCCGAACTGGAGCCGTCGGCTATGTAAGATATATCCAACCCTTGACTTTAATTTCTTTATATGGGTGTGTGTATTGACTGATGCAAATGCTGAAATCTAATGTTTTTAAAAAAACGATCATCAGCTAAATTTATACCTAAATGCACAAGATGAACAATAGAGCACAACACTAAGAATGTCAGAAACTGGCTTCTTATACATTAGGATCGTTAGTACAAGAGTAGGCATCACACTGAGTAGGACGGACTATTACAATTGTTGTTAAGTCCATGTACAATGGAGAGTGCTTACAGGAGTGCTTACAAAACTGGTTGTTGTTGTTATAAGGTGTTCGCTCCGTTTCTCCTGTTAAGTCCATGTACAATGGAGAGTGCTTAGAGGAGTGCTTACACAACTGCTAGGGGGAGTGGAGCGTAACTCAACTGGCTGGAGAAGTGGATGTATATTATCTCAACACCTATGTTCAAGTCTCCAAGGACGCGAATTTAGGTTCCTATTTTTACTTGAGGATCAGACCTTCCACATACTCATGCAATTTATCCTGTGGACCAGGCTTGGTTATTAACCAAGAAAAAATTCCTGGTACTCATGCTTAAAAGGAGGATGTGTGCATCCCAGTTAATTCTCCCCCAAATTTAGAAGAAGCCGCCTGATCTGTTCCCTCGGCTACGGCCGCCGCCGCCAGCGGTGGCGGCCACCCCCAGCCCATCAAAGATGGGGGGTGAGGGCGGGCGAGGTCCGACGGCCTTCTATGCGCGAGACGGGTTGTCACCGGGGCGGCACATGTGGAAAGCCGGTTGTGGCGGAGGTATTCCATGGAGTGTTGACTGACGGCGGGGCTCTCTGATACGTCCAAAACGTATCTATAATTTTTGATTGTTTCATGCATTTTTATGCTTTTAGCACTTGTTTTTATATTAAGTTTATTATTTATTTGGACTAACCTACTAATGGTTGTAAAAGTGCACAATGTTCTTGTTTTACTCTTTGATGTGTAGAAATTATCAAGAATACAAGAGGAAACCTTGTTGGAGTCGAATTGGGACTTTCCAGAAATCTGTCTGAAAAACTATTTTGGAAGATTGTCACGTTTGGGCCTGAAGACGACGTCAAATGGAAATAAAATCTGACACAAAGTTGTAGGAAATTTTCTGCTGATAATCCTGCATATAAAATTCGGCCCAATCCGAGTCCGGATGCTCCAGATATGCCCGTTTTCGTGGAGCCCAAGAGGGGTTGACGGAAATCCGAGATTCTATATAACGAAGGAAACCTAGGTCGTGGAGGACTCCTCCACCCACGAATTCCAGCCACCAAAAGCCACGTTTTTGCCTCCCCATGGATCCCATCTCCATGGGGTAGGTCTCCCAAGAAGCCATGAAGAAAGGGGGCTAAGGGGCGGCGTTCCCCCTTGTTGCCGGCGGCGGGGAAGGAGCTCCCCGCGCCACCGCCGGCGCCGCCGCCGCCCTGCGCCTCTCGCTGCCCCCTTCACCGACTTTACGGCCATCTCCATCACCAACTCCTCCTTGTATTCAGTGGTTCATCCTCCCACAAAGCTCTGTACCGTCCTATGTAAACATGGTGTTTGATGCTATAATATTTATCCTATGATCTATGACATGTTTGCGTAGTTATTTGTCTTTTGATTGCTTTGTTGAATGCATGAGGTTCATTAGAGTTGTATGTTGATATGGTACTTTCCTTTGGTGTCCATTATATTTGTGCGCGCATGGATCAACACCCTAGGGTTAGTAGTATGTGCAAAGGAAGGGGGGTGGTTCTGCCGGAGTGACAGAAACCTGAGGACTCGAACCGGTTAGTTGCACGTATGGGAGTAAGAGGACCATAAACTTAAGGCTATGGTTGGGGAAACCTTAATGCATTGTTAGTATTTACGGATGTTTGCTAACAATCCAATCATATAGTACTTGTAATCCCAAGTAGCGGAGTGCATGTATATTTAGCCACTCCCACATAGAAAACTCCATCGAAGACAATGAAACCGATATCTGCACTAATTAATATTGGACAAAGCCACCACAATTACCACCACTTTTCCACGCTCATGGTACTGTTAGTTTATGGTTACTTAGTATATTTTATTGCTGCATCACTAACATTTACTTTCTTGTATTTATTATCTTGCAAAGCTATCTCTCATACCCGTATTATTGCTCTAGTTTAATTTCCTAGATAATGCAAACGTTTGGTGTGCGTAGAGTTGTATCAGTGGTTGATAGAACTTGAGAGAACATTCATCCTACCTTTAGCTCCTCGTTGGGTTCGACACTCTTACTTATCGAAAAGTCTACACACGATCCCCTATACTGGTGGGATATCAAGACCTTTTCTGACGCCGTTGCCGGGACGCAATAGCGTGTGGGTGAATATTCTTGTGTGCACTTGTTTGTTTGATCTCCAAGTAGTTTTTACTTTCAGTTTTAAGTTGTTCTCTATCTTAGTATGGATAGGGAATGCGAATTATAAAAAAATTAGTTGTACTTGTTATCTAAAAACGTTTTCAAAAAGGAAAGTGATTGGAAAGATGAGTAATGGTTAAGTGGGGGTTGACCTTGAACACTTGTGTTCATGCCTATGAAATCAAAACAATTCTTTTCATGGAAGCTTTTCAGTTAAAAACTTGTATATATTGTGTATATATTGTACACATTTCTCTGTACCATAAAAATAAAATGTATAGATAACTTCTAGTTTGTTTATGATGCAAGTTTCCACTTTGCTGCCTAGAAACAGATTTCTGTGCTTCACCGTATAAAATGTTTAAAATCACCAGAACGTGATATTGATCTGAAATTTCTTGAGTTCAAAGTACTGGTTATTACCTTACTTTCATTAGTTTTGACTTTTCTTATTTGAGGTACGTAGATAGATCTAATAATTCAATCTTTACTGATTGTTTCAGTTTAGACAGTTTCATGTGCTTCACTGTAAAAAATCGTGATATATCTCAGAATAGTATTTTGACCTGAAATTTTTTGTGCATAAACCTGAGATTATGGTCTGTCTTTCATTAGTTTTGAGTTTTTTGAGTTTTTCGATTTGAGCTACCTAACTATCTCGTTGAGTGTCATCTTTACAGACTGTTCAGTTTTGTCGGATTATCATGCTTATTTGGTATTGTGCTTCTACTCAATGTTAAAATCTTTATTTGATCGATTAATGTTATGAATTGGTTAGTATACAGTAGGTAATATTAAATTAAACTTGTCAAATCTTGAACATGAGTGGATTTTATTTAATGAGTACTAACCCTACTAATGAGTTTTATAAAGTTTTATGTGGATGTAGCTAATAAGTTCTAATCAATATGGTGATATGAGATGAACAAGAAGACGCAAGAGCTCAAGCTTGGGGATGTGTAGGTGCATCCCAAGAACATATTCAAGAAGATATAATCATCTAAGTTTGGGGATGCCCGAGTCATCCCCCTATTCATCAACTAACATGAGGTTATCTCGTTCATACTCTATATTACCCGTCCACATGATATGTCTTAACTTGTATTATAGTTACTTTTATATGTCTTGGTTTTATCTTTGTTAGTTTTATTAGGCTCTTTATTTCATTTTTATTGCTTTACTTTCACTTATAAATTGAAAACAACAAAAATAGTTTCTTTTGTTTTGTTTCTTTGTTTGGTTCTCTATTTTGATTTTATTTGGTTTTTACTTTTGATTTTTATTTAGAGTTTTCCTTGCTGTAGCTAGCATTTTTAAGTATTTATTATCCTCTGGTCTCTTAGTTTAACAAAAATAAAATACCAAGTTTTACCCATTTAGCTTAGTTGATACATATGGTGCCTAGCTAAAAGGCGTTAAAGAAAAGCGATTATGGGAGACAACCCATGTTTTATTTCTGTAATTTTTCTTTTATTTGAGTCAATGAGCATGCTTACCTCTGTAACAACTACTTTGTATCTTTATTTTATTGCATTGTTGTACCAAGTAAAGTCTCTAATAGAAAGTTGATACTAGATTTGGATTTCTGCACAGTAACAGTTTTCTGCTGTCCACCGTTTAATTCATAACAAATCACAGAAAAATCGAAATGACCTGATATTTTTTATGCGTGATCCTCAGATATGTACGCAACTTTCATTAGTTTTGAGCTTTTCTGATCTGAGCAAGTTAAGGGCCTCGAAAAATTTCGTCTTTACGGACTGTTCTGTTTTTGACAGATTCTGCCATTTATTTTGCATTGCTTCTTTTACTGTTTTTGAGTGGATCTTTTTGCTCCACAAAATACCAGTGGATGTAGCTAATGTCCAGTAGCATGTGTGATGATTGTGTCCATGCAGAATATGAGAATTTTTGATTGTGCACTAACCCTCTAATGAAGTTTACTTTGAGTTTGGTGTGGAGGAAGTTTTCAAGGATAAAGAGAGATGATGATATGATGTGATCAAGAAGATGAAAAAGCCTAAGCTTGGGATGCCCCCGTGGGTCACCAAAGCATATTTCAAGAAGACTCAAGCGTCTAAGCTTGGGGATGCCTGGGCATCCCCTTCTTCATCAACAACTCATCAGGTCATCTCTAGTGAAACTATATTTTAATTCCTTCACATTTTTTGTGCTTTACTTGGAGCGTCTTTGTTCTTTTATTTTTGCTTTGTTATTTTCATTTTCTGAATAAATTGGATCCTAGCATTCTTGTGTGGGAGAGAGACACGCTCCGCTTTTTCATATGAATACATGTATTCTTCATCTATATTTATGGCGAAAGCTGAAAGCCGCAGCATTTACTATCTCTCTTGTTTCATTGATAAAATACTTGGAGAGTTAATATTAAAATAACTTGATAGTCACATTTTTTATTTATCTCATGTTTGGAGAGGTGGTTCAAAGTTTAGTAAACTTAAAAATGATATGTAAATGATATTGTTTAGTAGTTTATGTTTTCTTATGGTTAGTTTCAACTAGCTAAAAGTGTATATTATGTCATTTTGATCTTAACATGCATTGTCTGTTTATAGAAGAGTATGACATTGTGGTATCCTCCTTTGAATAATTCATCTGAATCGACTTGGCACATGCTCACACATGTATATGACTGAAAACAAAGAGTCAATTAAGCCTTGATGATTTATTTTGCCTCAGAGTTCTAGTATCATTTTTATGCCCCCGTTAATTTTATTTTGTCGCAAGCATGTGCTATCTTTAAATCCTTCAAACAACTTCTCATTTTGTGACACTGTTTTAGCTCATGAGGAAGTAGTAGTTGGGCTTGTTATCTTCCATGCTAATTAAGTAACCGTCGACTTGCATGCTTCATCTGCTCGTCATTAATATTGCAAAAGATCTGGTTAGACCACTATAATATTTCAAAAGATTTGAGAAAGTAAAAAAATAGACACTCCTCCATGGTATGTGATTGTTGGTGGGCACCCGAGGATTCGGTTAGCCATGGTTTGTGAAAAACAAAGGTTGGGAGGAGTGTCAAATTATAAATAAGGTGCATATTATAAATGCTTGTTTTTAAATAAATCGGAACCACTCTCAACTTGCTTAGTATGGAAGATAACAGGAACTCTATTATCAGTCGTTGACAAATCAATCACCACTCAAAAACAATTCTGCCTCTGTTTTCAAAACAATGAAAAGCTCTAGCACATGTTAAATCCCTGCTTCCCTCCATGGAGGGTCTATCTTTTACTTTATTGTTGAGTCACCATCTTTTTTTGAGCACCTTCTTGAGAGCATAGTTGTCATTCTTAGTGTAATGTGCTTGTCCCAGAATACTGTTAACTACGGTATAATTTTGATGCTTTTATCTTTGATATCTTTATTTCTAGTCCTCTCTTGAACTCAGAGGTGCCCGGGCATTTATGTTTTGCTGTACAAATTCAGGCAAGCGAGATACCACTCTACCATGCTTTATTATGATCATTACAATCTTGTTGATGTTTGTAAATTTCATGTGATGAGCTCTTGGTTGGTTGATACTTTTCATTGGGTAACATGATTGCTAAGTTTTACTATCCATACATCATGCAATTTGTTAAAGACCTGATCATAGCATTTACAATCAAAAATTATTTTGTTATCATTTACCTACTCGAGGACGAGCAGGAATTAAGTTTGGGGATGTTGATACATCCAAAACGTATCTATAATTTTTGATTGTTTCATGCCATTTTTATGCTTTTAGCACTTGTTTTTATATTAAGTTTATTATTTATTTGGACTAACCTACTAATGGTTGCAAAAGTGCACAATGTTCTTGTTTTACTCTTTGATGTGTAGAAATTATCAAGAATACAAGAGGAAACCTTGTTGGAGTCGAATTGGGACTTTCCAGAAATCTGTCTGAAACACTATTTTCGAAGATTGTCACGTTTGGGCCTGAAGACGACGTCAAATGGAAATCATATCTGATACAAAGTTGTAGGAAATTGTCTGCTGATAATCCTGAACATAAAATTCGGCCTAATCCGTGTCCGGATACTGCAGATATGCCCGTTTTCGTGGAGCCCAAGTGGAGTTGACGGAAATCCGAGAGTCTACATAAAGAAGTAAACCCTAGGTCGTGGAGGACTCCTCCACCCACGAATTCCAGCCACCAAAAGCTACGTTTTTGCATCCCCCAAAAAGCCATGAAGAAAGGGGGCTAAGGGGCGGCGTTCCCCCTTGTTGCCGGCGGCGGGGAAGGAGCTCCCCGCGCCACCGCCGGCGCCGCCGCCCTGCGCCTCTCGCTGCCCCTTCACCGACTTCACGGCCATCGCCATCACCAACTCCTCCTTGTATTTAGTGGTTCATCCTTCCACAAACCTCTGTACCGTCCTATGTAAACATGGTGTTTGATGCTATAATATTTATCCTATGATCTATGACATGTTTGCGTAGTTATTTGTCTTTTGATTGCTTTGTTGAATGCATGAGGTTCATTAAAGTTGTATGTTGATATGCTACTGTCCTTTGGTGTCTATTATATTTGTGCGCGCATGGATCAACACCCTAGGGTTAGTAGTATGTGCAAAGGAAGGGGGTAGTTCTGCTGGAGTGACAGAAACCTGAGTACTCGAACCGGTTAGTTGCACGTATGGGAGTAAGAGGACAATAAACTTAAGGCTATGGTTGGGGAAACCTTAATGGATTGTTAGTATTTACGGATGTTTGCTAACAATCCAATCACGTAGTACTTGTAATCCCAAGTAGTGGAGTGCATGTATATTTAGCCTCTCCCACATAGAAAACTCCATCGAAGACAATGAAACTCATATCTTCACTAATTAATCTTGGACAAAGCCACCACAATTAACACCACTTTTCCACGCTCATGGTACTGTTAGTTTATGGTTACTTAGTATATTTTATTGCTGCAGCACTAACATTTACTTTCTTGTATTTATTATCTTGCGTGGGTGGTCATGATGAAGACGAAGGCAACACAGACGTAGTTGAAGCAGACAGACTGAAGCGAGCAGTCGCGTAGGAGACGCTTCCCAAAAACCTAATCGCTGCTCTCCTGTACAGGATATGGAGAGGCGGGGTTTCGGACGCCTGCTCTCCCGTCGCCCGTGTACGCGGTGGACAGGATGGGATCAACAATGGCAGCAACACGGAAGAGGAACGACGATGGTGACGCGTGGAGCAGATGATTCTAATCTCTTCTGTTTGCACGAGAGGAGCGACCTATCCTTTATATACGCAGCGCAAGAGGCGAGAGGGCCAACAGAAACGCGCACAATCAATTCCGTTAAGGCATTGAATTCTGGAAAGGGTCGTACTTAAGAGCACTTAAGACAGGCGTTTCAACTCGTATTCATTTTCCATTAAGGCAAAACTTTTCAGTTGTGCCACACTCATATTCCAATTCTGCGTGACAAAAAGAACACATCGGCTCGGCGAGATTCAAGTAACCCGCGGCGCGCGCACGTCGTGATGTGACGTGACGAGCTGAGGCGGGGCGAGGCAGGCGGAAGAGGAGGAGGAGCGCGCGCGTGGAACGCAGCCAATCTCTTCACACCTCACACCTACTCGTACTAGTAGGAGAATGACTTAATATATAAGCTGGTGTACATCTCACTCAACTAGCAATGTTGGACTAAACTCCCACCTCATGCCATGACAGCATGGGCCTTAGGAATTTTCAGTAATTGTTAAATTGGCTAAAAGGCCCAATATTTCAGCAATCCCCCACCAGATCTTAATGACCCATGATTTTGTCAACTGTTTCAAACACTGTTTTGATATACCAGAATTTTCCGTGGAGACCCAGTAAGGTTGAACATCCACATAGAGCAAATAGCTACACTCCTTCACAACTGACAATGAACTAGGCCTTGAATTGTCAGTTTGGCGTAAAGTAGTTTCACCAAATGTCTTACCAGTACTAGGCTGCTGAAGGCTGACCTCTCGGGTGGAGCATATTAGTCACACTCCTGACCTATTCATGAACTTACTAGAGATCACCAAAATCTCATAGATTGTGACCAACAGTCAGATTCATATAGGTGTGTATCTCCAAAGATCGCTCTATAGGATAGCGTCTTGCTTATGACAAGGCTTGGAACACATTAACACAAAAGTCAACCTGCAATAAAGTTACCGAGAGTATTGCATCTCCAATAGAGTGGGTTAGTGAAAGTACTCTCCTCAGTTAGCCACTAGCTTGTTTTGCCAGATCCTACTTCACGGGATCTCCGATCACATAGGTTGGGTTACTACCATGGTAACTGTCGGCCCAGTGGGATCCAGGGTGTGCAGAGCCCACTCTCCACAGCCCTCACACGCGGCAGAATCGATGAAACGACTAAGGACCAAGCAGAGCGCTTGGAGAGACCCTCGAGAGGAAAGGTCTCTCGAGGGGACCGGAGGGAGCAGCGAAGGCCTGAAGAGGTTTCTCCCGAGGCTGCCCCTCTACAAGGCCCCCTCCCCTGGAGAGGGGTCAACGCAAATCCCTCCGCAAGGCCGCCCAGGCCCTGTGGAGATGCTTCGCTACGAAGCAAACGCCGCAGAGCGCACATGGCCTCTGCCGCGGCCGCAGAGTGACGCGCGCGTCTGCGCGCGATGACGACGGCGCCGCAGTTGCCATTCTCGTGATTAAAGGAGGTCAACAAAGCTGTGTCCCCTGCGCCGGCTTACGAGGGTTTCCTCTTTGGTGATAAAGCAGTTGGCCGGCGCTACGCTCCAAGGACGACGTCACCGTCGGCACCCCCACGATCTCTGCAGCACCAGCTGGCCGTCCTGTGTGGACGGTGGCTTTCTGGCGTCACGGGCAGGCTTTGCGACCATGGACCGGGTCCATGGACATCCCGGGAGCGGTGCACCCCGCTCCTCTCCTTCGTCGCCATGTGGGGACCCTTCCGCCGCGCAGTGCGCCAGGATGAGGCCCGAGACGTCTATAAAAGGAGGAGGAGCACCACCGTAGCAAAGGATCGATCATTGAGAACTTGGACACCCTACAGCAGCGTAGTCTTAGCTGCACTCGCTCGAGGAGGAAGAAGACCTTAGCTTCCCTCTTCGAGCTCCACTCTGCCATACGGGAGCCCTCGGCAAGCTCATTGTACTGTAATCTCTGCAGCGCAATACAGACAAGCAGGAGTAGCGGTTTTACCTCCTCCTGAGGGCCGTGAACCTGGGTACGGGCCGCTGTCCATCTCTGCCGTGCTGTCCCTCTTCAGGCTCGACGAGCACCGTCGCCGTGCCGGTTGAGGGTTGTAGACCAACGTGTTCAGTCCCCTTCACGAACTTCTCTTCAGAGCGTGAACACCCCTAGACTCCTGGGAATCACTCTCCGACATTTGGCGCGCCAGGTAGGGGACTGAGGCGCGTCTTCAACCTCCAGCCGGTCTCCGCGCCATGACGTACACCCGCGCGACACGCGCCAACAGGCGCGCAGCTGACAGGGCTCATACCGAGCCCGGCACCGCCACCACTCGCGGCCGCCGCGGCTGTCCTCGCACGATGGAGCGCGCCAACACCGGCCCGCACGTGGAGGAACCCGAGAGCGCGGAGCACCGTGGCAGCGACCACCGCGACGACAGGGATGCCTCCCCTGAGCACCACGACGATGCTGAGTCCTCGCATCCGTCTCGGCGCCAAAGCGCGTCTTCTCAGGGACGCCCGGAGCCCACGCCGCACACCGCGTTGCTCATGGCCCAGGAGCTCCTCCGCTACCGGCCAAGCGCGGAGGCCCACGACCAGTGGCTGGATCGCCTCCACCACCTCATCGACGTCGCGACAACGCGCCCCGCTCCGTCTCGCTCCCTCGTTCACCACTCTGCCCGCGCTGGAACTGCCGCGCCTGATGCGCCTCCGCCGCCGCCAGGACCACCTCCGGCCGCGGCGTAGAGGGCTCCCTCTCATGCGTCCTCGCCGCGCGGTTGCCAAATCGTGCAGCGCGCCGCGCCTGACGCGCGAGTGGGGATGGAACGCCGGAGAGACCTCCAGAACCGCCTTGTCGAGGAAATCGGCCAGGCGGGGCAGCAGAACCGCAGGGCTCTCCAGGGCGGGACCGCCACATACGCCACCGGCTGCATGACCTTCACCCGCGCTCTGCGCCACGTGGTATGGCCGCAGAAGTTCAGGCCTGCCCTCCCCAAGGGCTATGACGGGTCAAGCAACCCCATCGAGTTCCTGCAGCTCTACACCACCTCTATCCAGGCTGCAGGAGGAGACTACGCCGCCGTGCCGCCCTCAGAGCGGCAAAGTACCAGCAAGACCTGCGACGCTACCATAGCCGCCATGTGCGCTCACGCACTCTTGAGGCGGACGACCTCGTCCTCAGGCGAATCCTCTCCAGAGAAGGCCTCCACAAGCTCTCACCGATGTGGGAAGGCCCCTACAGGGTCTCCCACATCGCCAGGCCTGGCGCCGTACGCCTCGAGACTGAAGACGGCATCCCCGTCAAGAACCCGTGGAACATCACGCATCTACGCAAGTTCTACCCGTGATCATAGTCACGCCCGTGATCATTGTCACGTCAGACATTTTTTGTCTCTAGAGGAAAGCTCACGGCTTTACCTCCCGAGGGCCAGCCCTCCGAGCTCTCCTGCTAACGAGCCACCGCAGGCCGCGGTGAATCTTAGCCACTAATGGGTGGTCCCCATGCCTCGACATGGAAGGAACATTACCTTGGCAAACCCAAGTGTAATGAACCATTTTCGTTCCTAAGTGAACTATGCGCTACGGCGCCATTTCGTTCCCAAGTGAACTATGCACTGAGGCGCCGCTGTGTAATATTTCGGTGGCAAGTTTACTTTCGTCATTTACTTTTCCATGTGCGCTTATAATCTTCCCATGCGCACCTCGCGAGCGGGGGCTGAGTACGGTGCCTGTGCCTCAAGAGCACCCCAGCAGCACTGCAAAATCCAAGAGATCCGAGCTCTGGCTAAAGGGCATGCTCCCGGATACACGCCACCTCTCCAAAGGACCTTGGTACTCTTCTCATCGTGAGATACCCATGAGGAAACCTATAAGCGCGCATGAGTCCTTACTATCGTGCTCTAGCGTCTGGGTTTGCCTCTCTAACCTCCATAGGGAACAAAAGCCTCTCCAGGCTCGCGGAGGGAAAACTCCGCCCCTAGAGGAAAACGCATCGCCAAGGAAAGCCTACGCAGAGCAAAAGCCTCGCGAAGCTAAGTTCCCTGCTCACACCAAGAGAGTCTCTTCATCCCTCTCACGAGCACTTTTTGTCCCTCGAGCGTTTCTTTTCCCTCACGCTCCATGGACTGCTTGCACGTCAAAGGGGGGCCCTTGAGCATCGCGCCTCGAGGACTCCTACCTCTCTAAGCCTTAAACTCCCCCCGGCCTTGCCGAGTCATTGCTCGAGCATACCGCAGCGGCGGAGTCATAGCGCAAGGAGCAGGGTCCTAGTGACGCAGAGCGATAAAAGGCATGGAGTTGAAGCAAAAGGCTCTCGAGGGGACGCACACAAATCTAGTAGCATATACTTAAAAATATAAAGTACGTTACAGACCATGGAGTAAAGTTTCTGAGCCAAATGTCTCGACAAGCGCATTACATTGCAGGAGGAAGTCAGGCAGAAGCCCCGTCGTTGTTCTCCCCGGACCCTTCTTCCTCTGGCTCGTCCTCCTCATCGCCGCCCTCCTCGCCGTCATCATCCTCCACCGCGGCCCGCTTGAAGCGGCTGCAGAAGTCGTCAACTTGGTCACGGACCGAGTTGGAGATCTTCCACCCCACCTCTCCCTCGAGAGGCTCGGTCACCGTGGAGTAGTCGAAGCCAGGCTGGAGGCGCTGGAGGTTGGCGAAGATGCGGTCGACCGCTACCGCCAGGAGTTGGCGGCATTTCTCCTCGACGACGTCGCGGAGTTCCGCGGCAGGGCCCTCGAGCGCCGTGAAGAGCTGCTCAAAGTAGGCGAGGTACGCGGCGGCGTCGGAGTTGCCCTGAACGGGGACGGGCGGCGCCTCCACTCCCAGCTTCGCGGCAAGCTCGTTGCCCTGAGCCACTAGGGACTAGAACATGCGCCCCCGCTGCTGCGAGAGCACCCGCGCCGCCTGGGCGCTCTCGGCAGCCTCCACCGCCTTCTCCACAACAGGGCCCACCTGCTGGTTCATCTCCTCCATGTCCGCCATGAGGGAGGCGAGGTCCTGCGCCGCGTGCTCGCGAGCCTCTTCAGCGACGCGGCGGCGATCCGCTTCGCGCCTCACCCGGGAGTTCAGAGTGGCGTTCATCTCCTCCAGCTGGTAGATCCGGGCGCCGTCCTCACCGCGCTTCCGCTTGAAGCAACTCTCCTGCTTCCGGAACTTCTCATCATAGTCACGGGAGACAGCGGCGCGGTACGCCTTCTCCCGGGCCTGGAATTCCTTCTCGGCCTCCGCCTTCAGCTCGACGAGCTTCGAGTTGAAGCGCTCCACGTGCCTCTTGTGGGTGGCCACCTCATGCTCGTGCTTGACGAGGGACTCGGCCAGGCTCTCCTCGCGGGCCTCGAGGGCGGCGCGCTGCCCTGACAGCTCCTGCTCCGCCAACACCAGCTGCTCGTCGCGCCGGCGCAGGTCGCTCTCGCGCTCGCCCAGACTCTGGCCCCTGGCTTCCAAGCTCGCGCGGACCGCCTCCAGAGAGGTCCGCACGGTTTCGGAGTCGGCGAGAATCTTGGCCTCGAGCTGGGCGAGCTCGCCGTGCTTGTCCGCCAGCGAGTGCTCCATTGCCTCCCGCTCCGCCCTGGCCGCGTCCAGTGCATCCTCTGCTGCCCGGCACTCGGCCTGGACGGGCTCCAGGGCCTCCTCGGCCTCGCGCACAGCGCCCTCGCGGACCTCCTTGGCGAAGCGCAGCGCCTCCTCGCGCTCCACCTGCAGAGCAAGGTCGCTCTGCCGACGAGCCTCCACGGCCGCATGGAAGGCGGCCCAGGCCACCGAGAGCTCGTCCCGCTTCCGGGCGAGCTCCCCGTCCTCGAGGGCGAGGTGAGCCTCCAGCCCGTCCAGGGACTCCCTCACCAAGCGGAAGGCGACGTCACGCCGCCCCTTGCTCCAGTCCCAGCTGCCGGGGACAAGCGCCTGAGAAGTCCCGCGCGGCGCGGAGGGCCCTGCGCCTGCGTCGAGCTTGGAGCAGGAGGCCCCCGCGCGGGCCTGGGGGCTCGGCGGCGAGTCCTCCGCCTCAGCGCCCGCATTCTGCGCGCCGGCGTCATCCCGCTCAAGCGGCGCCTCCTCATGGGTTTCCGGGGCAGGAGAGGCCTGCCCCGCAGCCGCTGCCTCCTCCTCCGCCGCGGTGTTTGGCGGGGGCGGCGGAAGATCTGCTCCCACCGTCTCGTCGCCCTTTTGCGGGCTCGGGGACGGTGTAGTGCCTGCCGCGGCCTTCTGCTGCGCTGGCGGAGTGGGCGCTTTCTCCGCCTGCTCCTCAGGGCGCTCCTCCTCCAGAGGCGGCGCGGTCGCCTCAGCCTGAGGCGCATCCCCGTGAGGGCCTGCAGGGACCTCCTCCGCAGGCCTCGAGGCCTCTTCTGCAGCGGCCTCTGCCGCGGCCTCCGGAGCGGTTTTCTTCACATCCGCCGCCTTCCGAAGCCTTCGGCGCTTCGCAGGCACCGGGTCACTAGCAGAGAACAAGAAGTCTTGTCAGAGGGGAGCAGACGAGCAAATACTGAAGAAGGAAAACCAAGTTAAAAGCACTTACCCAGTTTTCTTGGCGCGGGTGTCAACCCACGCCATGCCAGACGAACGCCAAGAAGGCGTGGCCCGGGCTCCGGATCCCTCGGGGGACTCCCCAGCAGGCCTGTCGTGGGCCGCCTTGGTCCGGGGCTCCTGACGCCCCGCCTCGGCCTCCTCATCGTCGCTGGACGAGAGCTCGAAGACCTCCTCCGTAGGGGGCGCGGCTCTTGACGAGCTCGCCCCGCCTGCTGAGGGGATCGCCCCTGTCGCCGCGTCGCCTTGCTCGGCGTCTGATGCGTATGGCGACTCCGCGGCGTCTGGCCCCTTCGCCATGGGCATGGGCCCCTCGTCCTCCTCCTCCCCCGCCAGGCCAAGCGGGGTGAACGTGGGCATCTGATCCAGCACCGCCAGGCGTGCGGCCAGGTTGAGCTGGTGAAAAGGCCTCAGCTCCGCGGCGATCGCCACGGGCACGTCGGGGTTGATGAAGAGGCCGCCCATGATGGTCTCGACGACGGCGGGGCGATGGTCGCAGGGGTGGAGTCGCATCGGGTTGGAGAGGCCCGAGTACATCCACATTGGCTTGTTATGCGCCTGCCGAGGCGCGATGCGGCGGCGCACGAAGTCCTCTGCGATCATCTGGCCGGTGAGGCCATTCTCCCGAAGCAGCCTCATGTGCCCCACGAGGTCTCCGATCTGCGGGCCCTGGAAGATCTGCTTGCCCCAGTGGGTATTCTTCACAGGCGGCGCCTCCGCGAGTTGGCGCCGATGAGGAACCACTTCTGCCTGAAGTCGTCCACCTTCTTCACCACCGCCGTGATGGGCTTCTCGCCGCTCCACGACAAGGGGATGTAGACGTCCCCCATGCCTTCCACGATGCGGAAGGATACGCATCCCGTCCGCTCGAGCTTCGCGGAGTTCCGGAGCGCGTAGAAACTCCTGAAGAGGGCCACCGAAGGCTGCACCCCCAAGTAGGCTTCGCACAAGTAGGCGAAGATGGAGAGAATCAGGATGGAGTTGGGATGAAGGTGGAGAAGATGGATCTGGTAGAACTCCAGAACTGCCTCCAAGAAGGGCGAGTACGGAGGCACCAGCCCGGCGTAAACGGTGTGGAGGAAAATGGGAAAAAACCCCGCCGGGAGACGGCCGAGCTTGGCGGCCTGGATGGCGCTGGCGCCATGTTCGTTGGACTTCCCGGCAACCAAGTGCCGGATCTTGTCCAGCGCTGTCGCATTGACGCGCTCCCCGATCAGGGTGGGGCCGAGCGCCTCTTCACCCTACGCGTCTGAGGGGAGCGTCCCCATCGCCGCCTTGCCCTTCGGTCCACCCATCGTCGGGGAAGGAGAAGGAAGCGCAAGGACGAGGAAGAAGGAGGAGTTCGCCGGAGAAGGAAGGCTAGGAGAACGAGAGCGAGAAGATTGGACGCGCGGAATGGGAGTAGTAACTTCTGTTCGGACCGGCGCGCAGCTTTATGCCCCATCTGGGCAGTTACCAAGGCGTGGTCGTGATGGTCGTGGTGGGACCCCCCACGATGCACGTTTCTGCCGGAGAAACCGAGTCGCCGCAAACTCACCACCGATCGACGCGTGTCTCGGGCCGGCCGGACATTTTGGACCCACGACGCTTCGACTGGACCCGATGGGCCTCGCCGTGCCCGTCATGGGCCCGGGGGCTACTGTCCGCCCAGTGGGATCCAGGGTGTGCAGAGCCCACTCTCCACAGCCCTCACACGCGGCAGAATCAATGAAACGACTAAGGACCAAGCAGAGCGCTTGGAGAGACCCTCGAGAGGAAAGGTCTCTCGAGGGGACCGGAGGGAGCAGCGAAGGCCTGAAGAGGTTTCTCCCGAGGCTGCCCCTCTACAAGGCCCCCTCCCCTGGAGAGGGGTCAACGCAAATCCCTCCGCAAGGCCGCCCAGGCCCTGTGGAGATGCTTCGCTACGAAGCAAACGCCGCAGAGCGCACATGGCCTCTGCCGCGGCCGCAGAGTGACGCGCGCGTCTGCGCGCGATGACGACGGCGCCGCAGTTGCCATTCTCGTGATTAAAGGAGGTCAACAAAGCTGTGTCCCCTGCGCCGGTTACGAGGGTTTCCTCTTTGGTGATAAAGCAGTTGGCCGGCGCTACGCTCCAAGGACGACGTCACCGTGGGCACCCCCATGATCTCTGCAGCACCAGCTGGCCGTCCTGTGTGGATGGTGGCTTTCTGGCGTCACGGGCAGGCTTTGCGACCATGGACCGGGTCCATGGACATCCCGGGAGCGGTGCACCCCGCTCCTCTCCTTCGTCGCCATGTGGGGACCCTTCCGCCGTGCAGTGCGCCAGGATGAGGCCCGAGACGTCTATAAAAGGAGGAGGAGCACCACCGTAGCAAAGGATCGATCATTGAGAACTTGGACACCCTACAGCAGCGTAGTCTTAGCTGCACTCGCTCGAGGAGGAAGAAGACCTTAGCTTCCCTCTTCGAGCTCCACTCTGCCATACGGGAGCCCTCGGCAAGCTCATTGTACTGTAATCTCTGCAGCGCAATACAGACAAGCAGGAGTAGCGGTTTTACCTCCTCCTGAGGGCCGTGAACCTGGGTACGGACCGCTGTCCATCTCTGCCGTGCTGTCCCTCTTCAGGCTCGACGAGCACCGTCGCCGTGCCGGTTGAGGGTTGTAGACCAACGTGTTCAGTCCCCTTCACGAACTTCTCTTCAGAGCGTGAACACCCCTAGACTCCTGGGAATCACTCTCTGACAGTAACTCATGTGGGTCTCATACCCATCTCCTCGATGCATTTTGTATAACAACACGTGATAGCCCTTTAGTAAAGGGATCTCCCAGATTCTTAGCCGACTAGATATAATTCAACGCTATTACTCCAGAGTTCTCAAATGTCTGACAACTTTTAATCTCATTCTTATGTGTTTGTTGGACTGCATGTTCTCTTTTGACCTCTTAACCTTAACAATCATTGTTTGATTGTCGCAGTTCATAAGGATAGCCGGAACTTGCTTTTCAACCACTGGCAAGTCCATCAAAAGATCTTAAAGCCATACTGCTTCGACACCAGATGTGTCCAATGTTGTTAATTCTGCTTCCATTGTCGATCTCGTTAGGATCGTTTGCTTGCAAGACTTACATGAAACATCACCACCTCCAAGGCCTCCAAGGGTAAACACATACCCTGTTGTGGCTTTCGTCTCATCAGCATCCAATTCGCATCACAATACCCTTCAAGCACTGACATGCTTCCGGTATAGTGAAGTCCGTAGTTCACAGTACCTTTCAGATAGCGCATGATTCTTTCAACAACATGCTAATGCACATCACCAGGATTGGAAACAAACCAACTCAGTTCGCACGTAGCAAACATGATGTCAGGCCTTGTCGCACTAGTTAGGTACATGAGTGAACATGTTACTTGAGAGTATCTCAGTTGATCCTTAGATGTGCCATTGAATTTTCGAATTTGTACACTAGAATCATATGGCGTTGGAGAAGTTTTATAGTCCGAATATCCAAAGCGACTCAAAATTTTCCTAACATAATGGGATTGCAAAAGTGTAATCCCACCCTCATTCTCTCTCAGTAGCTTAATGTTCAAAATATCATCAGCCACACCAAAGTACTTCATCTCAAAGTTCTGAGATAAAAACGACTTAACCTCCTCATTGACATTGATGCTGGTCCCAAAATCAGTATGTCATCAACATACAAGCATAGTATAACTCCTTCGCCCCCACCATGGCGATAGTATACGCATTTGTCAGCTTCATTAACAACAAAACCAGCAGAGGTTAAAGTTGTATTGAACTTCTCATGCCATTGCTTAGGTGCTTGTGTCAGGCCATATAAAGATTTCAGAAACTTACATACATTTCCTTCCTGACCATCTAATACAAAGCCATCTGGCTGTTGCATATAGATTTCCTCATCTAGCTCTCCATTTAGGAAAGCCGTCCTAACATCTATTTGATGGACGAGAAGACCATGCGAGGCCGCCAACGAGAGCAAAACTCGTATGGTGGACAGTCTAGCCGCAGATGAATAAGTATTGAAGAAATCTTCCTCATCTTTCTGGGAATAACCCTTGGCCACAAGCCTAGCCTTGTACTTTTCAATCGTACCATCGGGTCTAAGCTTATTTTTGAACACCCACTTACATACCAATGGTTTACAACCCTAGGTACGTTCAGTAATTTTCCATGTCCCGTTAGCCATCATGGAATCCATCTTGCTACGGGCTGCTTCCTTCCAGTAATCAGCATCTGAAGATGCATAAGCCTCTGAAATAGAAGTGGGAGTGTCATCCACAAGGTACACAAGGAAGTCATTGCCAAAGGACTTTGCAGACCTCTGTCGCTTGTCCCTACCAAGGGTTTCCTCATCATCCTTCTCAAGATTTTTATCATGGTTTTGTTCATAATATTCCATAGGAATGGCAGGCTCAAGAGTCTCCTCAGATTCCTATCTAGAAGTGCTTTGCATATCTCTCATAGGAAAAATATCATCAAAGAATGTAGCATCTTTAGACTCATTAATTGTACCGAACTTCACGTCAGGTACCTCATATTTCACTACCAAGAATCTATAGCCGACGTTATTCTTGACGTAGCCCAAATTAACACAGTCCACAGTCTTGGGGTCCAAGCTTACGCTTTTTGGGGATCGGCACATTAACTTTCGCCAAGCAACCCCAAGTACGTAAGTACGAGAGTGTTGTTCTTCTCTTCTCCAATTGTTCATAGGGAGTGACCTCATTGTCCTTTGTTGGGACTTCAGGACATGACATGACGTCAATATCGCCTCCCCCATGATACGTCTCAAACGTATCTATAATTTCTTATGTTCCATGCTTATATTATACCAATTGCTACATGTTTTATATACACTTTGTGTTGGTTTATGCATTTTCTGGGACTAACCTATTAACAAGATGCCACAGTGCCAGTTCCCTGTTTTCTGCTGTTTTTGGTTTCAGAAAACCGCTTAAGGAAATATTCTTGGAATTGGATGATTTTTATGCCAGAGTCCCTATTTTTTCCGACACGTTCCAGAAGTCCGAAGAGGAAACGAAGAAGGGCACCGAGGCGCCGTCATCAGGTGGGGGCGTGGCTCCCCCCCCTGCCGCGCCAGCACCTGAGGACGTGGCCTCGGGCCTCCACCGCCTTCGCCCTTTCGCCTACAAATACCCCCCGCCGTGGCTAGGAAAGTTTTTGACCGTTTTAATATGCTAGGCTCATGTGTAGAGGTCATCAATACACTAGAAAAATTGGGGCAAACCGAACCTAAAAAGGGAGAAGTAATCAAAGTACCAATACCTATTAAACTGGTAGCTATGCATGAAGCTTTGGAAGAAAATTTTGATTAGATTGTCCCTGTGAACCCCTTTGATTAATGTAGTAAACCTAAGAGTAATGAAAAAGGGATCTCTGAAACCCATATAGATAAAATACAATGCATAGTTGAGAGGATTTCTTGTATTGATTTGGATGCTTCTTCTCTTGGAAATACTTGAGTTTTGCTTTCTATGCCTAGCTCAAAGGCGTTAAAGAAAAGCGCTTATGGGAGACAACCCACTTTTTATTCCTGTTATTTTATTTTCTTGAGTCAAGGAACATGCCTACCTCTGTAGCAATTCATTTGTATCTTTATTTTATTGCATAGTTGTGCCAAGTTAAGCCTCTAGTAGAAAGTTGATACTAGATTTGGATTTCTGCGCAGGAACAGTTTTTCTGCTGTCCACCGTAAAATTCATAACTCTTCGCAGAAAAATCAGAATGACATGGGATTTTTTGTTCGTGATCCTCAGATATGTACGCAACTTTCATTAGTTTTGAGTTTTCTGATTTGACCAAGTTAAGTGCCTCGAAAAAATTCGTCTTTACGGACTGTTCTGTTTTTGACAGATTCTGCCATTTATTTTGCATTGGTTCTTTTGCTGTTTTTGAATGGATCTTTTTGTTCCATAAAATTCCAGTGGCTGTAGCTAATGTCCAGTACCATGATAACGATTTTCTCCACACAGAATACGAGAATTTTTGATTATGCACTAACCCTTTAATGAAGTTTACTTTGAGTTTGGTGTGGAGGAAGTTTTCAAGGATCAAGAGAGAGGATGATATGATGTCATCAAGAAGATGAAAGAGCCTAAGCTTGGGTATGCCCCCGTGGGTCACCCAAGCATATTTCAATAAGACTCAAGCGTCAAAGCTTGGGGATGCCCAAGGCATCCCCTTCTTTATCAACAACTTATCAGGTTATCTCTAGTGAAACTATATTTTAATTCCGCCACATCTTATGTGCTTTACTTGGAGCGTCTGTTTGTTTTTATTTTTGCTTTTGTTATTTTTGTTTTCTGAATAAAATGGATCCTAGCATTCTTTTGTGGGAGATCTTCATCATGTTCTCCTACACATAAGCCAAATATCTTCCTCAAAACATCCACCATACCTACCTACTACAGCATTTCCATAGTTGTTCCGAGATATATTGCCATGCAACTTTCATCTTACATTACATGACTTGTTGTCATTTATCATTTATATATTGCTTTGCATGATTCTATACAACTGATGTGTGGTTTTACCCATGTTACGCTAGATCATTGCATATCCTGCTACACTGGCAGAGGCACCGTTTCATACACCATGTTTTATCCCTTTTGATATCCTTGTATCAAAAGTGTGTTGTCATATTAGAATGTTTGCCCCTCAAAGTGAAAAGAGCCATGGAGGCCATCGAAAAGAGAAACAGAAAAATAAAAAATAAATGGAAAAATAGAAAAAAAAGAAAAAAAAGGAAAGAAAGAATAAAAAGGGGGCAACATTACTACTATTTATCCACACTTGTGCTCATGTTATAGCACCTGTAATATTCATAGTCATCTTTTGTGCTCATGTTTAGCACCTTTACTCCATATGAGAGAGTTTTCATGTTTTACTTGCATAACTATGTGGGGAACTTTACAATATAGAACTTGGCTTGTATATTCCAATGATGAGCCTCCTCAAAAGTGCTCTAGGTCTTCATGAGCAAGCAAGTTAGATGCACCCCCACTAGTTCCATTGGAGAGCTTTCATACACTTATAGCTCTATGTGTATCCGTTGTGTGGCAATCACTACTCCTTGCAAGCTTCGATTATAAGACTTCCTCTTGTCTAATGATCACTTTCAGCTGTGTGAGACTTTCTTCCGTTGGCCTTCCAAACCCCCATTATTATTCTTTTAGCCACAACATCCTAGTGCCAGGAACCAACGCTGAACACTTGCTTGTTTTTGAGTGAACAAATAGAGAGATGATCTTCTACGTGCATATTGTTATTGCTTGACTTGATCCTTTCACAAAGTTGTCATGAGTGTTTGATTCATTAGATGATTATATTGTTGTTCTTGAAGCTTAAATCATCTTTAATATCTACTTTGCACGGTTGATTGTTCTCTAGTACTAATTCATTGAAAGTTTTGCTTTGTTCTTCCTACTTGTTTGTTCATTACTCATTTGATATCAATATAAACTACATCTTTTATTCATTTGATCTCAGTTTACATGCGTTACATTATTATATGATCAAGATTGTGTGAAAGCATGTCACTTCAGAAATTATTGTTGTTATCGTTTTACCTACTCGAGGACGAGTAGAACTAAGCTTGGGGATGCTTGATACGTCTCAAACGTATCTATAATTTCTTATTTTCCATGCTTATATTATACCAATTGCTACATGTTTTATATACACTTTGTGTTGTTTTATGCATTTTCTGGGACTAACCTATTAACAAGATGCCACAGTGCCAGTTCCCTGTTTCCTTCTCTTTTTGGTTTCAGAAAACCACTTAAGGAAATATTCTCGGAATTGGATGATTTTTATGCCAAAGTTCCTATTTTTCCCGACACGCTCCAGAAGTCCAAAGAGGAAACGAAGAAGGGCACCGAGGCACCGTCATCAGGTGGGGGCGCCCCCCCCCCCTGCCGCGCCAGCACCTGAGGACGTGGCCTCGGGCCTCCACCGCCTTCGCCCTTTCGCCTACAAATACCCCCCGACAATACAAGACCTAGTACCCGAACACTTTTCCACAAAACCTAACGGAGCCGCCGCCGTCGTCAACCCTAGTTCGGGAGGGTTCAGAAGCTCTTCCCGGCACCCTGCCGGAGAGGGGAATCATCACCGGAGGGCTCTACATCACCATGCCCGCCTCCGGACTGATGCGTGAGTAGTTCATCCTTGTACTACGGGTCCATAGCAGTAGCTAGATGGTTGTCTTCTCCTATTGTGCCGTCATGTTTAGATCTTGTGAGCTGCCTATCATGATCAAGATCATCTTTATGTAATGCTACATGTTGTGTTTGATGGGATCCGATGGATATTGAATACTATGTCATTTGCTTCATAATATATCATGTTCTGTGTTGTTTGTGATCTTGCATGCCCTCCGTTGCTAGTAGATGCTCCGGCCAAGTAGATGCTTGTGACTCCAAGATTGGGTATTTATGCTCGATAGTGGGTTCATGTCTCTATTTAATCTGGGGTAGTGACAGCAAGCTCTAAGATTGTAGATGTACTGTTGCTACTAGGGATAAAACAGTAGTACTTTGTCTAAGGATAATTGTATTACTTACATTACACACTTTCCCTAATGCAATAATCTGTTGCTTGCAACTTAATACTGAAAGGGGTGCGGACGCTAACCGGAAGGTGGATTATTAGTCATAGATGCGGTTGGAATGGTCTATGTATATTGTTGTAATGCCCAAATGAATCTCACACTAGACATCATGACATTAGTATATGCATCATTATGCAGCTCTTTATTCTGTCAATTGCCCAGCTGTAATTTGTTTACCCACATGTATGCTATTATTATTATTATTTATGGAGAGACACCACTAGTGAACTGTGGACCCCGGTCCTTTTCTTTAAACTGATAATACAATCAACTGCAAACTGCTTTCTTTCATTCTCTGCAAACAAACATCATCTTCCACACATACGTTTAATCCTTTGTTACAGCAAGCCAGTGAGATTGACAACCTCACTGTTTCGTTGGGGCAAAGTACTTTGATTGTGTTGTGCAGCTTCCACGTCAGTGTCAGAATCCCTGGTGTTGCGCCGTGCCATATTCCGCCACCGACAACCTTCAGACGTGTTCTTCATCTCCTACTGGTTCGATAACCTTGGTTTCACAACTGAGGGAAGACTTGCCGCTGCACTCATCATACCTTCCTCTTGGGGTTTTCCCAACAACACCACCGTGTGCATCACCCCACCATGCCTTGGATAAACTCGATGTATCTAACATGGCGTTTACCAAATCAGTTAGAGTACGGTTTTTCTGTTCGACAACCCCATTTGACTGGGGAGAATAGGGAGGCGTCCTCTTATGAATAATACCGTGTTACGTAAAGAAAAATGAAACTCATTGGAGAAGTATTCTCCACCATGATCTGACCGGATTCATTTAATTTTCTTTTCAAGTTGATTCTCAACTTCTGCCTTATTGATTTAAAGTTGTGTACAGCCTTATCTCTAGTGCTTTAAAAATATACATAGCAAAATCTAGTGGTACCATCTATCAGTGTCATGAAGTATCTCTTTCCACCTTTAGTCAACGTGCCATTCATCTCACAAAGATCAAAATGTATGAGTTCTAACGGTGCTAAGTGTGGTGACCCAGCATACCACTGCATGGTGTAGTATGCTATAATCGTTGACATAGCACCAATGGATCACCGCCCACCAGTGTTACATCATCAGAGTGGTACAACAGAAACATCGCAGGTCCAAGGCATGACTATAGATTTACACACAGAAGATCCTTAGAACCTCCTCGATACAAAGGAGGAAAAGCCCTAATAAAATAAGATCAAATGGAAAATCTTGGAGAATAAGCTAGACTAGGCCTATTGCTAATACTTCTTGGTTTGCGACTGCTGCTATAGCATCGCCTAAAGAAATAGGTTCTACTGACTAGGGATCTGTCCTCTACTATACTACGCCTTCACTTGTCCTCCATCTTCTCTGGATTGCTTCAACTCGTTGTAGTTGCCTTCTGTGGTATCTTGAGTTTATCCTCTAGTGTTGTCTTCGCGTAGTTCTTCATGTCTAAGAAGGGGTTCAAGAGGCAAGGGTGAGTAACAGCGTTACCCAGCAAGTTCATTATATAAGGTGGGAAGTTTGATGCATAAGTATAGCCACATACAAAGGATTGTCATAGGCTAATGCAAGTTTTCGAAAACATTTCTTCAAAAGGTTGCTTTTATTCTGAAGAACTATGTCCGTCAGGAGTCACAGGTGCTAGGGCTTTGAGGAGCCTCCTTTCCTGCAGCGTTCGTCGTTCCTTCCTGGAACGTGGAGTAACATGTCACATTTTTACACTCTGCAGAGGTGCGCTGCTTTACCCATAAGAGATCAAAGCCTTGTTGCACAACCGGGCGAATCATTCCCGTCCACACTCTCTTTGGTGTGGGGCCCAGTCAATTGATCCAAGCCATTTACCGTGCTTCTCCACCACCCCGCATGCGCACCCTTTTGTACGTCTGTCCTCCCCTTTATCATAAGGTAGACCGATCCGGACCGAAGTCCTCCCCTTTACCAAATGATAGACCGTTCCAGACAGAAACCCTCCCCTTTATCATATGGTAGACTGTTCCAGACCGAAGTCCTCCCCTTTACCAATGATAGACCGATCCGAGCTGCTCCTACAATCCATCATAGACCCCAGTGCCGTGGGAATTAAGGGATCCCACCCATGTGCATGTAGTCCCACAAGATCTACAGCCTACGGCCGCTGGCAGTCCGTTGACATGCGAACAGAAGAAGATCACAGATGACTTTCCCGGCCCATTCCAAGTCTTATGGTAGCGCATAATATACGGCGCAAGAATCACTGGCGACATTTGTTGTTAAGTCCTAGATGATACTTTCCCATGCAAATGGGACCTCCACCACAACATTCTTACCGTGGTCCCATCTGCCAGCCATATGAGATTACCACCTCACTGGTGGATAACCATAGTCATATTATTATAAACTAAGTTTTCTGCCCTTTTTGAGTGATATGTAATAATAGCATTTTGAAGATAGTTTCTTAACAAATACTTCAAGAGGACATGAATAAAAGGATGAACTTGCCTTTTTGACTGCAAGATTATGCAGCCAAGGTCTTCGATATAATATAAACTCCGAGAAATCTGAAAACAGCATCGTTGGTCCGGTAAGGACTAATGTTTGAAGAAGCAACATGATTAATGCATAAGTATGAGATGCATCGCTCTAAACCCCGTAACTAACTCTCCGATGATTGTGTGTTGTTTGAGTTGGGTGATTTCATTTGGATTTGTTTTGTCTTTAAGTTTACTTCACAAGAAAGATGAGTTCTTTAACATTAATGTTCATGTATCATATTAAGCATGAAAGTAACGTAAAACAACATCTAAACACCCAATGGTTGTTTTAGGGTTGAGTTCAATTCTTGTTTGTAAAGATCATATATTATCTTGGATTAACTAAATAGATAGTGTAGCATTACATTTCATGTATACAAAAAGAATAACTTTTGAAGAACATGAATAAGGTCTAACATTGATGATATCATATCAAATGGTTAAGGAAGACTCTTTGTATGTTTTACCCCTGACTTTGTATTATGAAATTTATTTTAACTCAATGTGGAAATTACAATTTAAACTTAGTTTTGTTTGGATGAATGAATGTTTTGTTTTAGGACTACAACAAGTTACATCCTAGTGTTATGAACTTTTGAGTTGTTTCCTACTTATTTTACTTAACCAATTATTATTAAACATGAGTTAAGTAACACATGGAGTAGGTACATATTTATACAAAATGGAACTTGATATTCTAAAATGTTATTAGATTTTCATTTCATTTAAATGGTTGCTAAAGAGTGGTAGAACAACATTTGTAAGCTTATAGCTTCATTTTCACAATTATGAAAATAATTCTTATTAATTATTATTTTAAAATAGAATATCATTTTAAAATAGATTTATTGAATAAAAATATTTCATGTTATAATAAAAACATATTATAAAATTTAAAGTTATGCATGTGAGACAATTTAAATGAAGTTTGAAATGCATCCAAAATAGCATTTCAAATTAACTTCATATTTAAAAGATCATGTGATTTGTATTTCAAGTTCTATCATGTTTCAATTTTATTCAAGCACAAATTGTAATGATACAACATTATAGATTTTATTTTTCTGATGATTTTGATATAAAGATTGTATTTTTCTGATTTAAAGTGAATTAGTCATGAATTTACAAAGGTTAATTCCATTTAAACAATTTCTGGATTTTATTAAATATAATTGGGCCCACCTGTCATAATTTTCATATTTACAGAAATGATTTACCAAAAAGAATAAAAGTATGACATGATGGTCCCACATGTCATACAGAAATGAGTTATCAATAAAAGAAAAATGAATTTGATTAAGCTCGGCTGACGTCATCATGACGTCATGGATGAAATCAACTCGGATTGAGCACGAACTCGACTGATGCCGCACGAATTCGAGAGGGATTTGCATCCTACCCAAAGGAGGGAACCAGGGCGAGTCGAACGAGCTGCGCGGGTGACCAAATGGTCACCGCAGTCGCCGGCGGTGACCACAACCGCGGCGGCGAACGGCGGACCACGGGCGAGGAAAAATCAAGCGGGAAGGGAGAAAAATGAGGGCACCGTGGTGCTCATGAGCTCACCCTGAACGCGAGGACCACGGCGGCGATGACTGGGGTGCTCAGGAGGCGTCGCGAGCTTGCTCGGCAGCGGCAGCCGGAGTTGGAGAAGAACGGCGCGATTCTCGGCCCCCCGGCCTTCCCTGGATGCGTAGCTTGCGGAGGAGGAAGAGAACTTCACGGTGGAGCTTCAGAGCCTCTCGTGACGGCTCGGGGTGGCCGGAACCAACGGCAAACGCCGGCGCACGGCGGCGGTCCGAGAACTAGGGTTAGGGCATTTTCGGAGAAGAATAGAGAGATGAGTAAGAGAGAGAGGGCGCGAGTGGGAGGCGAGATGCGGACGGCTCTCCCCGACCTTATCTTCACGGGAGAGGGCAAGGAGAAGAAGCACGGCTCCATGGAGGCATCGACACGGCGATGCGGCCTTCTGTCATGAGGAAGAAGGAAAAGAAATGGCGTTTTTGCAGAAAACCCCCTGGACTTACGGGTAATAGCAGAGGCAGTGTAAACAGGCCCCTGTTTCATGTTTTTGGACCATTTCTTGAATAGAAGAATTACAAGAGAGTCCTGTACTGTGTAGAATTTTAATAGGGTGTTTATTTCAACTTTGTATTCAATACTTTGTATATTTTCTACACACTTTTATTTTATAAAGTGTATTTGGGCATATTTGGATATGTTTCTTGAAATAGAATGTATGGCTTTCCCTTGTTTATTTTTATTGTGTATGAAAACATATTACTATTTGATTATTTGTGTATATTTGATAGTCCATTATTTATTTGTGATGTTTTGATATCTTCAAATTGTAAAATGTTTTGAGGGTTACTCCAGAATATAGATAGGTTTAGTGATTAAACTTTGTAATTGAAATATCTTGTATGGTTTTAAGTTCATTTAACATATGAATTGAATTTGCTTTGTTCCTTTTATTTGCTTTGTTCCTTTTATTAGGAAGGGTGACATTCACCTCTTGAGTTTTGCGGTGCATTTAGGCAACATGAAAACATATTGCTGGTTGATTGCTGGTAAATATTTGGAATGCCCCTTTTTATTTGTGGAGGGTTGAAAATGTATTTGATGGTTTTCTCCAAAGTAAATAAATATGATTATTGTAAATTATATTTTTGTTTGGGAAAATGTGTGTTTGATGTATTTCTTACTAATGACTCCAACACTTAAGATAGATATAAATTATTAAACTTGCTTTGGGATGTATTATAACTTCCTGATATTTCCAATTTGAGGTCCAATGTTGGTTTCAAATGTGTAGTGTGGTACTTATGAAGAACATCCACCATGAATGAATTTGATGTACTGGTTATCTATCCTCCTATTCCTTTATATATGACATTCATTGGTTTATGCATACAAAAGTGAGTTGTTAACAAGGTTGCAAAGCTTGTTAACAAACTACTTCTATATAACACTAAACTTAGAATGTCACACCATTTCCTGAGAGATTAATAAAGATGGTTGAAGATGAAAGAGTTTCCAATTCTTCATGATAGATTGACATAATACTTCGATGCCCATCTTAGGAATACTCCTATAATCCGTCTTGTTGAATTTCTTCCTTGCTTGTTATCTTCTCTTGTTGATGCCTTCGAGAAGATTGGGAGGTAAGAAAATAAGATGTCTAGATAATGTAGGAAGATCTAGATTAAGCTTTAGGTATAACTCTGATTTGTATTCAAGACTATCAAGATCTCCATGTACTAGAATTATGTCTAGCACAATTGATAAGAATAGATGCGCAGAGAATAACTAAGAGTAGCTGGTTTGATCATTAACTCCTAAGTAGTGTTTCGGTGGAATAGGTTTTCTTTCATTTGGTTTTATTTCCGTTTGGTGTTACAAATTTCATTTCATTTGGGTTTAGCTACTTATCGTATATCTCTCTACCCCAAAATAAGATGTAAGCCAAGATCATCTCAAAGTTTATAGCGCTCAAGTTGATGATCTACTTCAATTCCACCAACTCAAGTGAAACTTCAATCACTTAGTGTTTTGAAAATTAATTGCGCGAAAATTATTCGGATTTTCTGATGCATGAATGCAATGCACAATCCTGTGTCCACTCTGTTACTGGACTCTAAAACCTGGGATGTTACACTAAGTGTCTCACTACAAGAGAACATAGTTCTGGTAACACAATGATGTAACAAATGATAATTGTGTTACAGAGTAATTTGACAGTAACACTTCATGCGTGTTACGGAGTCGGGCTGTAACACATACGACATAAGATCCCAAAACATGTTACAGAGACAGGTCGCAGGAACACATAAAAATGTGTTGGTGACTTAGTGTTACAAACTTCATCTTATAGGAACACAGATGTATGTGTTACTACAGAGTGTTACAAACAATATATATAGCCAATTGTCTTTTAACGGTAAGAAAAAAATTAAATGAACTTAAATTAATATCTTTGGTTTACTGCACCGAGAGATATCTAGTCATTCGAACTTGGAACCTCTTATATTGATCTGTATGGCTCAATGCCATCAGCACTAACAACACTTAATGATTAAATGTTCATTACATGTTTTAAACTATTATATTTCTCATGTTTTAACCGACATATGAAGACTATGTGCGTCGGTTTTTCAATTTTTCGATAATTTTTGAATTTATTATGGTTATTTCAAATTCGGTCAAACCTAAGTTTGACCAACATTTAAACAAGTTTAAAACATGAAAATGAAAAACTAAGCATGGATCTTTCTTAGTCACTCCAAAATGAAGCTTTTGTGAGGTTTTTGAAATTTTCATGTTGCAATTCCAAAACCACTTCTCTCTGACCTTAGACCTCATAGTTTGAGTTATGCAATATCACATGAAATCCATGCCCTTCTCATTTTGAATGTATGTAGACCATGTTTTTCAACTTGAGTCGTTAGTATATGACATAATACGACTACGTGCGCATGATTTTCCTTTTTTTGATTTTTTTTGAATATTTGAAGCTCATTTCAAAAGTCGGTTAAACTGCAGCCGTCCGATTTTCTATAGAAGGAATCTGCACGCAGACTCAGGGCGATCCGCGAGAAGCTCATTCTGCGATCTGATTGGACGCGCGCGTAGGACAAGTGCTGTACACCCACTGACAAGTGGACCACGGCGGACCCAACTGGGATTTTGGCTCGCCCACCCCCATTTGCCCCAGTGACACAAAATGGGTATTTTGGCACACCAAATGCGGATTTTTGCTGTTACCCGTCATCGTAACTTAAATGGGGATTTTGGCAAACCAAATGGGGATAGCCATGAGCTTGCTCAAATCTAGCTTGAATCCATATAAATTTTCAAATGAGCTTGGACTCGCTGAAAAATGTGTTTCAAATGAGCTCCAAAGGTAGGGTAAACGGCCCCGTTTCTAAGCAAAAATGGTGGACTTGCTGAAAAATGTGTTTCAAATGAGCTCCAAAGGTAGGGTAAAAGGCCCCATTTCTAAGCAAAAATGGTGGACTCGCTGAAAAATGTGTTTCAAATGAGCTCCAAAGGTAGGGTAAACGGCCCCATTTCTAAGCAAACTTTGCAAACTGAAGTGGATTGGATTTACACACACAATTGGAAACGTCAAGCACAAGGCCATTGCCAAATTTCATGGTAGTACAAAATGGACTTGCCCTTGCTAAATTATAAAATAGATCAACAACTAATAACTAAATTGGCACTTGCCCTTAATAAAGCAACTAATAACTAAAATGGAATACCACTCATCCTCGTCATCGGAAACCTCCACCGACTCGGCCTTGCCCTTGCCCCTGCCCTTGCCCTTGGCATCGACCTCTTCTGGGGCGATGCTGTTCGACGCCGACCACATGTCCTTCTTCTTCCCCTTGCTCTCCGAGGAGATCTTGAGCCGTTCCTGCTCGGCGGAGGAATGCTTGGCCAGCTCCAAGGCTTTATGGTCGGCCATGGCCCAGGCCAAACCCGGGTCCAGGACCTCCGTGGCCTGCTCCTTCCAGGCCATGGTCCAGTCCATACGCTGGTCGTCCTCGTCGTCCTTGTCGGACAGATCGATGAAGGGAATGGGATCGGCAGCAATGGCCATGCCCCTGCCCTTTGGAGACTCCCTGTCCCATGCCGCTTCCCCCGCTCGCCTGCTGCTCGAACTTGGAGGAGTACGCGCACGCCCACGCCCACGCCCCATGCCGCTTCCCTCGCTCGCCTCAAGAAACCAAGGATAGGGGACGTGGCGGCGGCGGCGGTTCGAGCTAGGAGTGGAGCTGCCATCACCACGAGGCATGGTGAGATGAGGGACTGGGCAAAGGTGTCTAGGAGAGGAAGAGGGGATTTGTGAGCGCAATGGGCAACGAGATGGCTCCTTTTAATGTTAGGAGCGGTCTGGACGGGGTCGCGGTCTAGACGGCAGTAATGGCGACCGGACATTGATTCGGCTCCAAACTACTCATCTTGCAGCAGGATAGAGTAGGAAAGAGAGACGCGAGGACGGCGGAGCAGATGCGCGTCCGGTCCGGCAGTGTAGGCGGCGAGGCAGCTTTTGCCGGCCAGGGGGGCACGCCATTGAAGGCGCGTCGAGCACAGGTGGAACGGCATGGACGCGCACGTACGGCCGCATGCATGCAAGTGAGACGGGGTGCATGCACTTCGCTGGGCCCACATCTAAGGTCAAAGGGCCGGCCTTACTAGCCGACCCCAGGAAATCCCAACCGAGCCGAGACAAGCCGACCCCACCAGTCAGGCGAAGTGACGGTTACCAGAGGGAAACAGAGCGTTTGGCCGATTTCCGAGCCATCCACGGCACAGACGAGAGAAACTACGCGGGTATGGCACAGACGGATAAACTAGAGCCAACCAGGGCACAGAAGCAATTGTCCCTTAATTCAACATGATTGGCGACAAAGTATCTATCCGCTGAACATGAACTAGTACTCTGATTGTGAAGAAAACTATAGTTCACAAATGCTGACTAGATATGTGCTTCTACTGATCTATAAATGATGTATGGGTTGTTTGCAGGATCATCGCATTTGTATAAATATTTTACTCTAACTTTTTTTTGTAGGAAAATCTGCAACAACACATGGTAAAAGAAAGGCAATGTCAATATACAAATCACAATTTGTGACAGTGTCTAGAACTATGTGTTATCTTGTTTCCTATTTTAGAGTTGATGTCTTGTTAGAATGTTCATAGTTGCTTTAATGCATGTACAAATATGGTATATACTTGGAGAGTGGAGTGTTTTTCTAGTTTGAAGCGCTATCAGTTGCAGCCAGTGATACTGTAGAACCAGTTCAGTGTACATGGCCATTGCATTCTAACATGTTTGCAACTAGCTGATTATGGATGCCAATATGATTTATTGTACTCCTGCATTGCCTTTCAATTAGTGCACCAACATTTCGATTTTGATATTCCTATTATCTTTTCAGTAGTGCACCTCACTGTACTATAATTTTGGAAAAGGAGTTAACCTTTGTTGGAACTGAATTAGGTGTTGCTCAATGTTGTATTGTTTCTGGTTTTTTTCTAAAATGGATAAGTTTATTACCCATGTCACAAGTATAGAATATTCAATAATCACTTTCTCATCGTTGTTGTGTCATGGAACTAGAATGGCGACCATGATAATGTCAAATTGATACTCATTCAACACAATTCATCATTCACACAAGGCCTTTTTTTTATTCTGTGCCAGAGGTATATTTGTGTGCTTCTGATTTTTAGTTTCAGCCTTTTGAAGCGCATGGATAGAAATATCATTCCATGTACTATTGTCTCTTTGTAGGTGAGGAAAAAGAGAGATCGTACAGGTGAACTTTCTTCAAGACTAGAGCAACAAGCACTAGTAGAAAAAAGCTTATAGGTGGCGCACCACATCAGTGCGCCACAAACATATGTGGCGCACAAAAAAACAATGCGCCACTGAAATGTGCGTTTTTGTGGCGCACCGTGAAGCATGCGCCACAGAAAGACGGTGGTCCCCGTCCGGCAGTTCGAATTTCGAAATCCGGAGCACTTTCTGTGGCGCACCCTACACATGCGCCACAGAAAGTAGACATTCTGTGGCACACCGTGGGCCATGCGCCACAAAAAATGGACATTCTGTGGCGCATGGTGGGCCATGCGCCACAAAAAGTGGACATTCTGGCGCATGGTCTAGGTGCGCCACAGAATGCCCACTTTTTGTGGCGCATGGGCTTAGTGCGCCACAAAAAAAAGGGGTGCGCCACAAAATGAGAACCAGGGCCTACAAAAGCATTCAATGCACTAAAATCTCAGATTCATTTGCAACCTTTCCCCTTCTCTCACACAGCTCGTTTTTCTCCTCCCTCTCACCCAATTCTCCCCATTCTTTCTCCATTTCTTGTAGGTTAAAAACTATTTTGTTCCATAGATATTAGTTAGTAGGTAGGGAGACTCCATATATACTCTCTCCTACTCTTTTTGTCCACTAAATTCTCTCAAATACACATCACACGATCACGGTCACGGAGGAGCTCCAACTACTAGGTGAGATATCTCCTCCTCTTTTTGTTGTGGTGTGCATGCTTGCGGTGGTTTATGGCCATCGGTGTATGGCCACCGGTGCATGTATGGTGCCCATCGGTGTATATATGGCCACCGATCATTTATGGCCGGGTGTATGGCCATCGGTGTATGTGGACACATATGCATGTTTGTTTGTTGTTTTTGTTGTTGCTTGCGCCGGCGTGGTGCATGGATGTTTGCTGAAATGTTGATTCATTTCCATTTCGGCAACTTTTTGCACCACCCATACGTCCGACTTTTAGGAGAAGTCATGCAAAAAAATTCCGTCGAACATGCATGTGTGAGTATGCGTGTGTGTGTGCATGTTGCGGTTCAAAATAACATACACTCTCGTTTCTGGGTTGTGCTCTATGTATACCGCGTAGGCAACCATGGTCGTCAGGATGAGATCCGGTCAAATCAGTAGATACAGGGAAGAAGCGAAGGCGGAAATGATTCAGTGCAACAGGCGCCAGATAAGATGTCCGTGTCGGAAATGCAAACTCGAGAGCTGGATCGACCCTGATTCCGGACAATTGGAGGATCACCTGCTCAGGCGCGGTTTCATGCTAGGCTTGAACCAGGCACCGACAGCAAATGCGCCCGGACATGGTTACCATGACGAAGGAGATGTCGGCGGACAAGATGATCATGATGAACATGGGGGAGATGGCGGTGGAGAAGACGCGAACACGGAGAACACGCTAATGTCGGCCTTGCAGGAGTCTCATGTTCAAGAACTGCTCCTCCAGGAGACGAGCAACGCAAGAGAGAAAGCCAAACTGGCGCAAATGGAGATCGACGGGAAGACTCCGTTGTATCCTGGGTGCCGGCCACAGGATACACGCTTGCAAGTAACGCTTGATGCTCTGGAGATGAAGGCGCAAAGCAAATGGACCGACGTGAGCTTCACGAAGAACATGAAATTCATGCACGATCGTCTTCCCGAGGGGAACATATTGCCAACAAGCATCAAGGAGGCCATGAAAGTCGTGTGCCCACTTGACTTACCGCGCGTTAAATACCATGCCTGCATCAGTGATTGCGTAATTTATCGGGGTGAGTACAAGGACATAACCAAATGTCCGGTGTGCGACCAAGGACGGTACAAGGGTGTGAACAAGAAAGTTCCTCGAAAAGTGGTATGGTACTTTCCTATCACTCCCCGTTTGCAGCGGTACTTTGTGGACCCTAAGGAAGCAAAGCTCATGCAATGGCACGCGGAAAGGGAGAAGCCCGAAGAAGATCCGGAGAAGGGAAGGATCATTTCACACCCTTCAGACGCTAGCCAGTGGGAAGCATTGGACAACGCCTTTGAAAATTTCGGAGGCGACGCAAGGAACGTCAGGCTGGGTATGAGCACCGATGGACTCAATCCGTTCGGCAACCAGAGTAGCACGCATAGCACCTGGCCCGTGTTTGTATGGCCTTACAACCTTCCCCCTTGGCTGTGCACGAAGAAAAGGTACATACACATGAGCATTCTCATCCAGGGGCCGAAACAACCGGGGGTCGACATACATCTGTATCTCACGCTGTTGAAAAAGGAGTTAGCCACGTTGTGGGAGACGCCAGCCCGTACGTGGGATGCCTACACTAGAGAATATTCCGACATGAGAGCCGCCTTGTTCACGACGGTGCAGGACTATCCTGGTTGCTCATACGTATCGACCCAGGTAGGCCACAGATTCTGCGCATGTGTCAGGTGCATGGATGGGATCCCGCATCTCCAGCTACCAAGGGATGGGTCTTCGAAATCCGTGTACCCAGGTGCTCGACGGTGGTTTCGCATGGATCACCCGTGGAGGAAACGCGGTGACCTGTTCAATGGTGAACACGAGCTCGAAAGAGCCCCGCGCCAGAGGACCGGCACTGAAATCGACGAGCTTTTGAGAAATTGGGAGGAGTGCCCTGCTCCTGGAAAGAAGCGACCGAGAGTAGATCCCCTGCTGGGTGTATGGAAAGCGAGGTCTGTTTTCCACGACTTGCCGTACTGGAAGGTCCTTAAGACGCCCCATAGCCTCGATATGATGCACATCATGAAGAATATCACCGAGAGTCTACTTGGCACTCTTTCCAACATGCCGGAAAAGTCCAAGGATGGGACGAGAGCAAGATACGATCTGGATTTTTTTGGCATCAAGAAAGATCTACAGGCACCCAACAGTGATGACCATGATGACGATGATGATGATCAGACGGAAGGGACTCAAGGTCGCCGCAAAAGGGCAAAGAAGACCTCGGTGGTGCTTCCCGCTACCTGCTTCTCTATGAGTCCGGAAGAGCTCAAGCAGTTCTACAAGTGCCTCGTAGGAGTCAAATTTCCTAGCGGTTACGCGAGGAAGATCAGCAGGTATCTAGATGCAACGAAGAAGAGGTTCAGCGGTATGAAGTCTCATGATTATCACGTGCTGATGACACAGATAATTCCCGTTGCGATCCGAGGGATAATGGACGAGCACGTCAGGGATACGCTGCTTGCCCTGTGCAACTTTTTTGACGTCATCAACAGGAAGTCGATCGGCGTGAATCAGCTTGACAGGCTACAGGAAGAGATCGTGCTGATACTATGCGAGCTCGAGATTTACTTCCCGCCCGCATTATTTGATATCTGCGTGCATCTCCTTCTCCATGTCGTTGAGGACATCAAGCAGCTCGGGCCGACGTTCCTGCACTACATGATGTCGTTCGAAAGGCAGAATGGTGTCATGAAAGGATACGTTCGCAACAGGGCCCGTCCGAACGCAAGAATGGCCAAGGGCTTTCTAACCTACGAGTGCATCTCCTTCTGCCAGAATTATCTAAGCACCGAGAACGAGGATGTTGGTCTGCCCACCAGGAAGCACCTCGGCAGGCTCGGTGGAGTTGGTCACCGCGAGGGCTGCCGCTCACTATTTGTCGGCGTTCATGGTCGAAGAGAAGACCTCGACAGGGCTCACCGGGTCGCGCTACAACACTTACAATTGATCGAACCTTGGGTGGAGGAGCACAAGTGCTTAATCGAGCAGAATTACATCGAGCTGGGTCGGCAGAGGAAGAATGGAGACGTATCCAACGAGCACAACTCCAACTTCACACGTTGGTTCAAGAAAAGGCAACTGTTACAAGCAGCGCGCATAACGCCATGTACGGAAGATGAAGACCTCATATTCTCCTTATCACAGGGCCCCGGGCAGAACGTAAGGACCTATCAGTCGTACGACATCAACGGTTACACATTCTACACCGAGGAAAAGGACAAGAATAGTGAATATCAAAACTTAGGAGTAACTATGCTATCCTACGGCGATGACGAGGCTACTGTCAAGGAAAGATTCTTCGGAAGGATCGAGGAGATATGGGAGCTCAACTACTGTGGAGAGTTGGTGCCAATGTTCCGTGTAAGATGGGCCAAGGACGTCGTAAAAGAAGGCCGGTATTTCACCACCATGGTAATACCCGATGCCAAATCGAAGAAAGCCTCCGCGGAAAACGAGCCATGGGTACTAGCTAGCCAAGTTGAGCAATGCTTCTTCATTACCGACCCGTCAAAGCCTAGCCGTGTTGTGGTGAGGAGGGGCAAGAGGAGCATCATCGGAATGGACGGAGACGCCAACGAGGAAGACTTGGACGGCGATCCGAAGATTGAGGAGGAATTCGAAAAGTTCTTCGACAGGCCGACTACTAGCAAAAACACAAGGAAGACCTCCCTACCTACTAAAGGTTGTCCGTTCACGCGAAGAAATCTCAAGGTGCCCGGCCTAAAGTATTCAACCACGAAGAAGGGAAAGAAGAAGAGAAGCTAGCTCTCGGAACCGCCCGGGATCGACGAAGACTTTTTTTGGTGTGTGTGAGACAATGCAAGCATATATATGCATGTGTATTATTTTGTGTGTGTGTACGAGACAATGCAAGAATATATATGTGTATATCATGACTAAAATAATGATGTACTAAAATGTTGTATTAATTTTTGTCTCTTCTTTCTTTAAATATAACTAAAAATAAAGTTTTTGGAAATGACAAAAATGTGACACAGCCAGGATTCGAACCTGGCTGCCCAAGCCACAGGTTCAAACTAACTGTGCTAACCAGTGGAAACTTCATTATGTGTTTGTCTAAACAGACACAACCACACATTTTAAATATCAGTGCAATTAATTATGGGGCAAAATTCTGTGGCGCACCCCTATATACATGCGCCAAAGAAATGTTAAGGGAGAGGCAGGCGTGGGGGCGGGCCCACATGTAAGCGGCAGCGAAAATATTCTGTGCCGCATCCCTCTGCGGATGCGCCACAGAATTGCTTTGCTGCCGCTTACACGTGGGCCCGGCCCTACGCCTGCCTCTCCCTTAACATTTCTTTGGCGCATGTATATAGGGGTGCGCCACAGAATTTCCTGGAACCGCTCCTGCGCGCCGCCGTCGCTGCCCCAATTCGCCGCCGCCGGCCACCCCCGCCCATCCCTGCGCGCGCCCCGCCCAACCTCGTCGCCGGCGACTTCCCCTGCGCCCCCGCCAAACCCAACGCGTGGCGCTCGGCCTCGAAGAAGAAGAGCCGCCGCCGGGAATCGAAGCACCTCCCTCCCCCGCAAGTGTCCAATTTTGTAAATGCTTCCTACTGTGAAAATGCACTTGTGAAAGTATTTAAGCCAGAATTTGTGCACTGTTTTTGTGTTGTCGAATATATGATATGTGTTGCATTTGAAAGCAAGAATTTGTGGTACTTGTGCTTGTGCACTGTTTTTGTGGAGGAGGTGCTTGTGCAAAATGTGCACTGTTTTTGTGCTTGCGCTTGTGCAAAATGTGCACTGTTTTTGTGTCTATAGCATGATTGCAGGTACCCCGTGAGGCCCTTGAGATTGCCGGAACGTCGATTAACTTCCGTTCCGGCAAATTCGGGTACTACATATGTCCCTTTTTTAGCAAAGGTTATGCCGAAATTTTTCGTGAATTTTAGCATGACTTTGCTAAAAAATGACATATGGGGTATTGCGACTAAATGCAAGGGCCGGGGTATCTTAGTACTTAATTTTAGCATGACTTTGCTTATATTTGTTGTATTAATTAATGCAGTGCAAACATGTCGGCCGACGCGGGGGCCGGCACTTCTAAGCATATGAGCGTCGAAGAAGATGCTGGACACGCGGACAAGCCCTTCTGGGAAATGTCCCAGGAGTTGGAGGAGGCCGCTAAAACTCCTACTGGTGGTGGCGGCGAGCATGAGGAGCATACCACCACCACCGATGGAGATGCTAGTGGCGGCCATGAGGACGCCGATACCACCACTGATGGCGGCGAGGACCACATGGCCGATGGTAGTGATGTCTACGCACGCTTCTATTCTCGTAGACAGTGTTGGGCCTCCAAGAGTAGAGGTTTGTAGGACAGCAGCAAGTTTCCCTTAAGTGAATCACCCAAGGTTTATCGAACTCAGGGAGGTAGAGGTCAAAGATTCCCTCTCAAGCAACCCTGCAATTAAGATACAAGAAGTCTCTTGTGTCCCCAACACACCCAATACACTTGTCAGATGTATAGGTGCACTAGTTCGGCAAACAGATAGTGAAATAGAAGTAATATGGATGATTATAAGTAGTAATTGCAATCTGAAATAAAAATGGCAGCAAGCAAACATGTAGCAAAACTTGTTGTAAACGGTGTTTTAATGCTTGGAAACAAGGCCTAGGGATCATACTTTCACTAGTGGACATTCTGAACAATGACATCAAAGCTGAATAATAAATACTACTCTGAAACATTCTCTTGTTGGATGATAAACACCATTCACTGTGTAGGGCTACAAGAGCACCCCCAAAGTCAGAGTAAACTAACACCATAGCGTCATAAAGGAATCACACACGGTGCGCACATTGTCACCTTCACAACCGTGAATAACCGTGGAGTTCATATTAAAATAACCTCTAGAGTGCATAATAGATAAAGAGTAAAATCACATATTCAACTAGATTACAAAGCTCATGATAACATAAAGATCACACCATGGGAGAGAGAGATAAACCACATAGCTACCAGTAGAGCCCGCAGCCCCGGGGGAGAACTACTCACTCCTAATCGTAGGAGTCAGCAACGGCGATGGAGATGGCGGTGGAGTTGATGGAGATGACTCCGGGGGCAATTCCCCGTCCCGGCAGGGTGCCGGAACAGAGACTTCTGTCCCCCGAAACTTGTCTTCGATGGCGGCGGCGCAGCGGAACGTTTCGTGGATTTCTGATCAGGTGGTTGGGTTTTTCTCGTCGGGGGGATATATATGGGTGAAAGGGCGATGTCGTTGGGCGCCCGAGGGGCCCACACCACGTGGCCGCGCGGCCAGGAAGGGAGCCGCGCCACCACATGGTGTGGCTGCCTCGTGGCCTCTCTCCGTCTCCTCTTCGGTGTTCTGGAAGCTCCCGAGAAAAATAGGGACTTTGGCTTTTGATTCGTCCAATTCCGAGAATATTTCCTTAACAGCTTTTCTGAAACAAAAAACACCAAAAAACAGGGAACTGGCACTGTGGCATCTTGTTAATTGGTTAGTTCCAGAAAATGCATAAAAACCATATAAAGTGTATATAAAACATGTAGCAATGGGTATAATATAAGCATGGAACATAAGAAATTATAGATACGTTGGAGACGTATCAAGCATCCCCAAGCTTAGTTCTACTCGTCCCGAGTAGGTAAAACGATAATAACAAGTAATTTCTGAAGTGACATGCTTTCACACAATCTTGATCATATAATATTGTAAGGCTCATGTTATGTATGAAGTGACTCAAGGCAATGATCTATAGTTTGCTAACAAATAAATAACGAGTAAACAACTACATCATATAAGTAAAAACTTTTCATGGATAGTACTTTCAAACAAGCATAAAAAAGTTTTGCATAAGAGTTAACTCATAAAGCAATAGTTTCTAAGTAAAAGGCATTGAAGCAACACATAGGAAGATTTAAGTTTCAGAATTGGCTTTCAACTTGTAACATGTATATCTTATAGATAGTTGTCAACACAAAGAAATATAATAGGTGCAATAAGTAAGCATATAAAAATTGTTGCACACAAAGTTGACACAAGTGTTTGCTTCTAAGACAGAAAGAAGTAGATAAACTGACTCAACATAAAGTAAAAGAAAGGCCATTCGCAGAGGGAAGCAGGGATACAAACATGTGCTAAAGCTTTTTAGTTTTTATAGGTTTTTGAAATCATATAGAGAGCATAAAAGTATGTTTTTGAGAGGTGCTTGTTGTTGTCAACGAATGGTAGTGGGCACTTCTACCCCCCTTGTCAACCAGACTTTCAAGAGCGGCTCCAATTGAAGGACGTTATTTTTACCAGCAAGGCAGATCATCACTCTTATTCTCTTTTGTTTACACATGCAGTTAAAACTGGTATCATTGCTTGGCTGATTAGATCAGGGTAAAAATGTGAAGAGAGTTGAGCGGTTAAAGTTGTAATTGAGGTAGACATGTTCCTTGACTCAAATAAAAGAAAATAACTGAAATAAAATATTGGGTTGTCTCCCATAATGTCGGCCCAGTGGGATCTAGGGTGTGCAGAGCCCACTCTCCACAGCCCTCACACGCGACAGAGTCGAAGAAACGACTAAGGACCAAGCAAAACGCTTGGAGAGGCCCTCGAGAGGGAAAGCCCTCGAGAGGGCTGAAGGGGGCAGCGAAGGCCTGAAGAGGCCTCTCCCGAGGCTGCCCCTCTACAGGGCCCCTCTTCCTTGGAGAGGAGGCAGCACCAATCCCTCCACAAGGCCGTCCAGGCCCTGTGGAGATACTTCGCTACGAAGCAACCGCTGCAAGGCGCACATGGTCACTGCCGCGCCGCAGAGTGACACGCACGTCTGCGCGCGATGACGACGGCGTCGCAGTTGCCGTTTTGGTGATTAAAGGAGTCAACAAAGCTGTGTCCCCTGCGTCGGCTTACGAGGGTTTCCTCTTTGGTGATAAAGCAGTTGGCCGGCGCTACGCTCCAAGGGCGACGTCACCGTGGGCACCCCCACGATCCCTGTAGTACCAGCTGGCCGCCCAGCGAAGACGGCGGCTTTTCTGTCACGAAGGCAGGCTTTACGACCATGGACCGAGTCCATGGACAACCCAGCTGCGGTGCACCCCGCTGGACCGCTTCGTCGCCATGTGGGAACCCTTCCACTGCGCAGCACGCAGGGATGAGGCCCGGGGCGCCTATATAAGGAGAGGGAGCACCTCCGTAGCAAGGGAGGGAGAGATCGTGCTCTCGACCTTTGGCTCCCTACCATAGCTTTGCCTAGCCCCGCGAACCCATCGAGGAAGAAGACCCCAGTCTCCTCCTTGTGCTTCACACTGCCGCAAGAGAGTCCTCGGCAGGCTCATTGTACTGTAACCCCTGCAGAGCAATACAGACAAGCAGGAGTAGCGGTTTTACCTCCACCTGAGGGTCGTGAACCTGGGTACGGGCCTGAGTCCATCTCTGTCGTGTTGTCCCTCTACAGGCACGACGAGCATCGTCGCCGGGCCGGTTGAGGGTTGTTGGCTAACGTGTTCAATCCCCTTCACGAACTTCTCCCCCGAGAGTGATTATCCCTGTTCCGTGGGAACCACACCTCGACATTTGGCGCGCCAGGTAGGGGATTGAGGCGCGTCTTCAACCTCCAGCCGGCCTCCGCGCCATGACGGACACCCGCACGACGCGCGCCAACAGGCGCGCTGCTGAGAGGGCTCACACCGAGCCCGGCACTGCTCCCACCCGTGGCCGCCGCGGCCGCCCTCGCGCTACTGAGCGTGCCAACACCAGCCCGCGCGTGGAGGCACCCGAGAGCGAGGAGCACCACGGCGCTTACCGCCGCGAGGATGAGGACTTCTCCGAGCATCACGAGGACGCTGAGTCCTCGCGTCCATCTCGGCGCCAGAGTGCGTCTTCTCAGGGACGCCCAGAGCCCACACCGCACACTGCGCTGCTCATGGCCCAGGAGCTTCTCCGCTACCGGCCTAGCGCAGAGGCCCACGACCAGTGGCTCGACCGCCTCCACCACCTCGTCGACGTCGCGACGATGCGCCCCGCTCCGTCGCGCTCCATGGTCCACCACTCCGGCCACGCGGGAACGGCTGCACCAGGTGCGCCTCCGCCGCCGCCGGGGCCACCTCCAGCTGCAGCGCAGAGGGCTCCCTCTCACGCATCCTCGCCGCGCGACTGCCAAATCGTGCAGCGCACCGCGCCTGACGTGCGTGTGGGCATGGAGCGCCGCCGGGACCTCCAGAACCGCCTCGTCGAGGAGCTCGGCCAAGCGGGGCAGCAGAATCGCAGGGCTCTCCAGGGCGGAACCGCCACGTACGCCTCTGGCTGGTTGGCCTTCACCCGCGCTCTGCGCCGCGTGGTCTGGCCGCAGAAGTTCCGGCCAGCCCTCCCCAAGGGCTTCGACGGGTCGAGCAATCCCCTCGAGTTCCTGCAGCTCTACACCACCTCCATCCAGGCTGCAGGGGGAGATGACAAGGTCATGGCCAACTGGTTCTCCCATGCGCTCAGGGACTCCGCGCTGTCCTGGCTCCTCAATTTGCCTGAGGACTCCATCGACTCCTGGGAGGAGCTCTGCAGGCAATTCGTCGCCAACTTCAAGGGCACGTACGAGCGCGCGCTCACCCACAACGACCTGCGCGCTGTGGTGCAGAAGAAGGATGAGACCCTCCGCAAGTACATCCAGCGCTTCAGCCAAGTGCGCAACAAGATCCCCAACATCCCCGACACACAGGTCATCGCCGCCTTCAGAGAGGGCGTCACAAATCGCAGGATGCTCGAGAAGTTGGGCATCCACGACAAGCTCACCTCTGTGGTGAAGCTGTTCGACCTCGCTGACAAGTGCGCCAAGGCTGAAGAGGGACTCCTCTTTGTCAAGATGAGCCAGCGGGCTGACGACCAGGCAGAAGGCTCCAAGAGCCACAAGAAGCGCGAGGAGACCAAGCGCAAGACCACAGCCGTCCTAGCGGCGGAGCCAGCCACCAAAAGCGCCCGCAGAAGCTCCCCGGAGCCTGGCGACAGAGAGGCGGACAACCGCCCGTTCTGCGTCTACCACAACAGGCTGCGTTCCACAGACAGGCGTTTCAACTCGTATTCATTTTCCATTAAGGCAAAACTTTTCAGTTGTGCCACACTCATATTCCAATTCTGCGTGACAAAAAGAACACATCGGCTCGGCGAGATTCAAGTAACCCGCGGCGCGCGCACGTCGTGATGTGACGTGACGAGCTGAGGCGGGGCGAGGCAGGCGGAAGAGGAGGAGGAGCGCGCGCGTGGAACGCAGCCAATCTCTTCACACCTCACACCTACTCGTACTAGTAGGAGAATGACTTAATATATAAGCTGGTGTACATCTCACTCAACTAGCAATGTTGGACTAAACTCCCACCTCATGCCATGACAGCATGGGCCTTAGGAATTTTCAGTAATTGTTAAATTGGCTAAAAGGCCCAATATTTCAGCAATCCCCCACCAGATCTTAATGACCCATGATTTTGTCAACTGTTTCAAACACTGTTTTGATATACCAGAATTTTCCGTGGAGACCCAGTAAGGTTGAACATCCACATAGAGCAAATAGCTACACTCCTTCACAACTGACAATGAACTAGGCCTTGAATTGTCAGTTTGGCGTAAAGTAGTTTCACCAAATGTCTTACCAGTACTAGGCTGCTGAAGGCTGACCTCTCGGGTGGAGCATATTAGTCACACTCCTGACCTATTCATGAACTTACTAGAGATCACCAAAATCTCATAGATTGTGACCAACAGTCAGATTCATATAGGTGTGTATCTCCAAAGATCGCTCTATAGGATAGCGTCTTGCTTATGACAAGGCTTGGAACACATTAACACAAAAGTCAACCTGCAATAAAGTTACCGAGAGTATTGCATCTCCAATAGAGTGGGTTAGTGAAAGTACTCTCCTCAGTTAGCCACTAGCTTGTTTTGCCAGATCCTACTTCACGGGATCTCCGATCACATAGGTTGGGTTACTACCATGGTAACTGTCGGCCCAGTGGGATCCAGGGTGTGCAGAGCCCACTCTCCACAGCCCTCACACGCGGCAGAATCGATGAAACGACTAAGGACCAAGCAGAGCGCTTGGAGAGACCCTCGAGAGGAAAGGTCTCTCGAGGGGACCGGAGGGAGCAGCGAAGGCCTGAAGAGGTTTCTCCCGAGGCTGCCCCTCTACAAGGCCCCCTCCCCTGGAGAGGGGTCAACGCAAATCCCTCCGCAAGGCCGCCCAGGCCCTGTGGAGATGCTTCGCTACGAAGCAAACGCCGCAGAGCGCACATGGCCTCTGCCGCGGCCGCAGAGTGACGCGCGCGTCTGCGCGCGATGACGACGGCGCCGCAGTTGCCATTCTCGTGATTAAAGGAGGTCAACAAAGCTGTGTCCCCTGCGCCGGCTTACGAGGGTTTCCTCTTTGGTGATAAAGCAGTTGGCCGGCGCTACGCTCCAAGGACGACGTCACCGTCGGCACCCCCACGATCTCTGCAGCACCAGCTGGCCGTCCTGTGTGGACGGTGGCTTTCTGGCGTCACGGGCAGGCTTTGCGACCATGGACCGGGTCCATGGACATCCCGGGAGCGGTGCACCCCGCTCCTCTCCTTCGTCGCCATGTGGGGACCCTTCCGCCGCGCAGTGCGCCAGGATGAGGCCCGAGACGTCTATAAAAGGAGGAGGAGCACCACCGTAGCAAAGGATCGATCATTGAGAACTTGGACACCCTACAGCAGCGTAGTCTTAGCTGCACTCGCTCGAGGAGGAAGAAGACCTTAGCTTCCCTCTTCGAGCTCCACTCTGCCATACGGGAGCCCTCGGCAAGCTCATTGTACTGTAATCTCTGCAGCGCAATACAGACAAGCAGGAGTAGCGGTTTTACCTCCTCCTGAGGGCCGTGAACCTGGGTACGGGCCGCTGTCCATCTCTGCCGTGCTGTCCCTCTTCAGGCTCGACGAGCACCGTCGCCGTGCCGGTTGAGGGTTGTAGACCAACGTGTTCAGTCCCCTTCACGAACTTCTCTTCAGAGCGTGAACACCCCTAGACTCCTGGGAATCACTCTCCGACATTTGGCGCGCCAGGTAGGGGACTGAGGCGCGTCTTCAACCTCCAGCCGGTCTCCGCGCCATGACGTACACCCGCGCGACACGCGCCAACAGGCGCGCAGCTGACAGGGCTCATACCGAGCCCGGCACCGCCACCACTCGCGGCCGCCGCGGCTGTCCTCGCACGATGGAGCGCGCCAACACCGGCCCGCACGTGGAGGAACCCGAGAGCGCGGAGCACCGTGGCAGCGACCACCGCGACGACAGGGATGCCTCCCCTGAGCACCACGACGATGCTGAGTCCTCGCATCCGTCTCGGCGCCAAAGCGCGTCTTCTCAGGGACGCCCGGAGCCCACGCCGCACACCGCGTTGCTCATGGCCCAGGAGCTCCTCCGCTACCGGCCAAGCGCGGAGGCCCACGACCAGTGGCTGGATCGCCTCCACCACCTCATCGACGTCGCGACAACGCGCCCCGCTCCGTCTCGCTCCCTCGTTCACCACTCTGCCCGCGCTGGAACTGCCGCGCCTGATGCGCCTCCGCCGCCGCCAGGACCACCTCCGGCCGCGGCGTTTAGGGCTCCCTCTCATGCGTCCTCGCCGCGCGGTTGCCAAATCGTGCAGCGCGCCGCGCCTGACGCGCGAGTGGGGATGGAACGCCGGAGAGACCTCCAGAACCGCCTTGTCGAGGAAATCGGCCAGGCGGGGCAGCAGAACCGCGGGGCTCTCCAGGGCGGGACCGCCACATACGCCACCGGCTGCATGGCCTTCACCCGCGCTCTGCGCCGCGTGGTATGGCCGCAGAAGTTCAGGCCTGCCCTCCCCAAGGGCTATGACGGGTCAAGCAACCCCATCGAGTTCCTGCAGCTCTACACCACCTCTATCCAGGCTGCAGGAGGAGACTACGCCGCCGTGCCGCCCTCAGAGCGGCAAAGTACCAGCAAGACCTGCGACGCTACCACAGCCGCCATGTGCGCTCACGCACTCTTGAGGCGGGCGACCTCGTCCTCAGGCGAATCCTCTCCAGAGAAGGCCTCCACAAGCTCTCACCGATGTGGGAAGGCCCCTACAGGGTCTCCCACATCGCCAGGCCTGGCGCCGTACGCCTCGAGACTGAAGACGGCATCCCCGTCAAGAACCCGTGGAACATCACGCATCTACGCAAGTTCTACCCGTGATCATAGTCACGCCCGTGATCATTGTCACGTCAGACATTTTTTGTCTCTAGAGGAAAGCTCACGGCTTTACCTCCCGAGGGCCAGCCCTCCGAGCTCTCCTGCTAACGAGCCACCGCAGGCCGCGGTGAATCTCAGCCACTAATGGGTGGTCCCCATGCCTCGACATGGAAGGAACATTACCTTGGCAAACCCAAGTGTAATGAACCATTTTCGTTCCTAAGTGAACTATGCGCTACGGCGCCATTTCGTTCCCAAGTGAACTATGCACTGAGGCGCCGCTGTGTAATATTTCGGTGGCAAGTTTACTTTCGTCATTTACTTTTCCATGTGCGCTTATAATCTTCCCATGCGCACCTCGCGAGCGGGGGCTGAGTACGGTGCCTGTGCCTCAAGAGCACCCCAGCAGCACTGCAAAATCCAAGAGATCCGAGCTCTGGCTAAAGGGCATGCTCCCGGATACACACCACCTCTCCAAAGGACCTTGGTACTCTCTCTCGTCGTGAGATACCCATGAGGAAACCTATAAGCGCGCATGAGTCCTTACTATCGTGCTCTAGCGTCTGGGTTTGCCTCTCTAACCTCCATAGGGAACAAAAGCCTCTCCAGGCTCGCGGAGGGAAAACTCCGCCCCTAGAGGAAAACACATCGCCAAGGAAAGCCTACGCAGAGCAAAAGCCTCGCGAAGCTAAGTTCCCTGCTCACACCAAGAGAGTCTCTTCATCCCTCTCACGAGCACTTTTTGTCCCTCGAGCGTTTCTTTTCCCTCACGCTCCATGGACTGCTTGCACGTCAAAGGGGGGCCCTTGAGCATCGCGCCTCGAGGACTCCTACCTCTCTAAGCCTTAAACTCCCCCCGGCCTTGCCGAGTCATTGCTCGAGCATACCGCAGCGGCGGAGTCATAGCGCAAGGAGCAGGGTCCTAGTGACGCAGAGCGATAAAAGGCATGGAGTTGAAGCAAAAGGCTCTCGAGGGGACGCACACAAATCTAGTAGCATATACTTAAAAATATAAAGTACGTTACAGACCATGGAGTAAAGTTTCTGAGCCAAACGTCTCGACAAGCGCATTACATTGCAGGAGGAAGTCAGGCAGAAGCCCCGTCGTTGTTCTCCCCGGACCCTTCTTCCTCTGGCTCGTCCTCCTCATCGCCGCCCTCCTCGCCGTCATCATCCTCCACCGCGGCCCGCTTGAAGCGGCTGCAGAAGTCGTCAACTTGGTCACGGACCGAGTTGGAGATCTTCCACCCCACCTCTCCCTCGAGAGGCTCGGTCACCGTGGAGTAGTCGAAGCCAGGCTGGAGGCGCTGGAGGTTGGCGAAGATGCGGTCGACCGCTACCGCCAGGAGTTGGCGGCATTCCTCCTCGACGACGTCGCGGAGTTCCGCGGCAGGGCCCTCGAGCGCCGTGAAGAGCTGCTCAAAGTAGGCGAGGTACGCGGCGGCGTCGGAGTTGCCCTGAACGGGGACGGGCGGCGCCTCCACTCCCAGCTTCGCGGCAAGCTCGTTGCCCCGAGCCACTAGGGAGTAGAACATGCGCCCCCGCAGCTGCGAGAGCACCCGCGCCGCCTGGGCGCTCTCGGCAGCCTCCACCGCCTTCTCCACAACAGGGCCCACCTGCTGGTTCATCTCCTCCATGTCCGCCATGAGGGAGGCGAGGTCCTGCGCCGCGTGCTCGCGAGCCTCTTCAGCGACGCGGCGGCGATCCGCTTCGCGCCTCACCCGGGAGTTCAGAGTGGCGTTCATCTCCTCCAGCTGGTAGATCCGGGCGCCGTCCTCACCGCGCTTCCGCTTGAAGCGACTCTCCTGCTTCCGGAACTTCTCATCATAGTCACGGGAGACAGCGGCGCGGTACGCCTTCTCCCGGGCTTGGAATTCCTTCTCGGCCTCCGCCTTCAGCTCGACGAGCTTCGAGTTGAAGCGCTCCACGTGCCTCTTGTGGGTGGCCACCTCATGCTCGTGGTTGACGAGGGACTCGGCCAGGCTCTCCTCGCGGGCCTCGAGGGCGGCGCGCTGCCCTGACAGCTCCTGCTCCGCCAGCACCAGCTGCTCGTCGCGCCGGCGCAGGTCGCTCTCGCGCTCGCCCAGACTCTGGCCCCTGGCTTCCAAGCTCGCGCGGACCGCCTCCAGAGAGGTCCGCACGGTTTCGGAGTCGGCGAGAATCTTGGCCTCGAGCTGGGCGAGCTTGCCGTGCTTGTCCGCCAGCGAGTGCTCCATTGCCTCCCGCTCCGCCCTGGCCGCGTCCAGTGCATCCTCTGCTGCCCGGCACTCGGCCTGGACGGGCTCCAGGGCCTCCTCGGCCTCGCGCACAGCGCCCTCGCGGACCTCCTTGGCGAAGCGCAGCGCCTCCTCGCGCTCCACCTGCAGAGCAAGGTCGCTCTGCCGACGAGCCTCCACGGCCGCATGGAAGGCGGCCCAGGCCACCGAGAGCTCGTCCCGCTGCCGGGCGAGCTCCCCGTCCTCGAGGGCGAGGTGAGCCTCCAGCCCGTCCAGGGACTCCCTCACCAAGCGGAAGGCGACGTCACGCCGCCCCTTGCTGCAGTCCCAGCTGCCGGGGACAAGCGCCTGAGAAGTCCCGCGCGGCGCGGAGGGCCCTGCGCCTGCGTCGAGCTTGGAGCAGGAGGCCCCCGCGCGGGCCTGGGGGCTCGGCGGCGAGTCCTCCGCCTCAGCGCCCGCATTCTGCGCGCCGGCGTCATCCCGCTCAAGCGGCGCCTCCTCATGGGTTTCCGGGGCAGGAGAGGCCTGCCCCGCAGCCGCTGCCTCCTCCTCCGCCGCGGTGTTTGGCGGGGGCGGCGGAAGATCTGCTCCCACCGTCTCGTCGCCCTTTTGCGGGCTCGGGGACGGTGTAGTGCCTGCCGCGGCCTTCTGCTGCGCTGGCGGAGTGGGCGCTTTCTCCGCCTGCTCCTCAGGGCGCTCCTCCTCCAGAGGCGGCGCGGTCGCCTCAGCCTGAGGCGCATCCCCGTGAGGGCCTGCAGGGACCTCCTCCGCAGGCCTCGAGGCCTCTTCTGCAGCGGCCTCTGCCGCGGCCTCCGGAGCGGTTTTCTTCACATCCGCCGCCTTCCGAAGCCTTCGGCGCTTCGCAGGCACCGGGTCACTAGCAGAGAACAAGAAGTCTTGTTAGAGGGGAGCAGACGAGCAAATACTGAAGAAGGAAAACCAAGTTAAAAGCACTTACCCAGTTTTCTTGGCGCGGGTGTCAACCCACGCCATGCCAGACGAACGCCAAGAAGGCGTGGCCCGGGCTCCGGATCCCTCGGGGGACTCCCCAGCAGGCCTGTCGTGGGCCGCCTTGGTCCGGGGCTCCTGACGCCCCGCCTCGGCCTCCTCATCGTCGCTGGACGAGAGCTCGAAGACCTCCTCCGTAGGGGGCGCGGCTCTTGACGAGCTCGCCCCGCCTGCTGAGGGGATCGCCCCTGTCGCCGCGTCGCCTTGCTCGGCGTCTGATGCGTATGGCGACTCCGCGGCGTCTGGCCCCTTCGCCATGGGCATGGGCCCCTCGTCCTCCTCCTCCCCCGCCAGGCCAAGCGGGGTGAACGTGGGCATCTGATCCAGCACCGCCAGGCGTGCGGCCAGGTTGAGCTGGTGAAGAGGCCTCAGCTCCGCGGCGATCGCCACGGGCACGTCGGGGTTGATGAAGAGGCCGCCCATGATGGTCTCAACGACGGCGGGGCGATGGTCGCAGGGGTGGAGTCGCATCGGGTTGGAGAGGCCCGAGTACATCCACATTGGCTTGTTATGCGCCTGCCGAGGCGCGATGCGGCGGCGCACGAAGTCCTCTGCGATCATCTGGCCGGTGAGGCCATTCTCCCGAAGCAGCCTCATGTGCCCCACGAGGTCTCCGATCTACGGGCCCTGGAAGATCTGCTTGCCCCAGTGGGTATTCTTCACAGGCGGCGCCTCCGCGAGTTGGCGCCGATAAGGAACCACTTCTGCCTGAAGTCGTCCACCTTCTTCACCACCGCCGTGATGGGCTTCTCGCCGCTCCACGACAAGGGGATGTAGACGTCCCCCATGCCTTCCACGATGCGGAAGGATACGCATCCCGTCCGCTCGAGCTTCGCGGAGTTCCGGAGCGCGTAGAAACTCCTGAAGAGGGCCACCGAAGGCTGCACCCCCAAGTAGGCTTCGTACAAGTAGGCGAAGATGGAGAGAATCAGGATGGAGTTGGGATGAAGGTGGAGAAGATGGATCTGGTAGAACTCCAGAACTGCCTCCAAGAAGGGCGAGTACGGAGGCACCAGCCCGGCGTAAACGGTGTGGAGGAAAATGGGAAAAAACCCCGCCGGGAGACGGCCGAGCTTGGCGGCCTAGATGGCACTGGCGCCATGTTCGTTGGACTTCCCGGCAACCAAGTGCCGGATCTTGTCCAGCGCTGTCGCATTGACGCGCTCCCCGATCAGGGTGGGGCCGAGCGCCTCTTCACCCTACGCGTCTGAGGGGAGCGTCCCCATCGCCGCCTTGCCCTTCGGTCCACCCATCGTCGGGGAAGGAGAAGGAAGCGCAAGGACGAGGAAGAAGGAGGAGTTCGCCGGAGAAGGAAGGCTAGGAGAACGAGTGCGAGAAGATTGGACGCGCGGAATGGGAGTAGTAACTTCTGTTCGGACCGGCGCGCAGCTTTATGCCCCATCTGGGCAGTTACCAAGGCGTGGTCGTGATGGTCGTGGTGGGACCCCCCACGATGCACGTTTCTGCCGGAGAAACCGAGTCGCCGCAAACTCACCACCGATCGACGTGTGTCTCGGGCCGGCCGGACATTTTGGACCCACGACGCTTCGACTGGACCCGATGGGCCTCGCCGTGCCCGTCATGGTCCCGGGGGCTACTGTCCGCCCAGTGGGATCCAGGGTGTGCAGAGCCCACTCTCCACAGCCCTCACACGCGGCAGAATCAATGAAACGACTAAGGACCAAGCAGAGCGCTTGGAGAGACCCTCGAGAGGAAAGGTCTCTCGAGGGGACCGGAGGGAGCAGCGAAGGCCTGAAGAGGTTTCTCCCGAGGCTGCCCCTCTACAAGGCCCCCTCCCCTGGAGAGGGGTCAACGCAAATCCCTCCGCAAGGCCGCCCAGGCCCTGTGGAGATGCTTCGCTACGAAGCAAACGCCGCAGAGCGCACATGGCCTCTGCCGCGGCCGCAGAGTGACGCGCGCGTCTGTGCGCGATGACGACGGCGCCGCAGTTGCCATTCTCGTGATTAAAGGAGGTCAACAAAGCTGTGTCCCCTGCGCTGGTTACGAGGGTTTCCTCTTTGGTGATAAAGCAGTTGGCCGGCGCTACGCTCCAAGGACGACGTCACCGTGGGCACCCCCATGATCTCTGCAGCACCAGCTGGCCGTCCTGTGTGGATGGTGGCTTTCTGGCGTCACGGGCAGGCTTTGCGACCATGGACCGGGTCCATGGACATCCCGGGAGCGGTGCACCCCGCTCCTCTCCTTCGTCGCCATGTGGGGACCCTTCCGCCGTGCAGTGCGCCAGGATGAGGCCCGAGACGTCTATAAAAGGAGGAGGAGCACCACCGTAGCAAAGGATCGATCATTGAGAACTTGGACACCCTACAGCAGCGTAGTCTTAGCTGCACTCGCTCGAGGAGGAAGAAGACCTTAGCTTCCCTCTTCGAGCTCCACTCTGCCATACGGGAGCCCTCGGCAAGCTCATTGTACTGTAATCTCTGCAGCGCAATACAGACAAGCAGGAGTAGCGGTTTTACCTCCTCCTGAGGGCCGTGAACCTGGGTACGGACCGCTGTCCATATCTGCCGTGCTGTCCCTCTTCAGGCTCGACGAGCACCGTCGCCGTGCCGGTTGAGGGTTGTAGACCAACGTGTTCAGTCCCCTTCACGAACTTCTCTTCAGAGCGTGAACACCCCTAGACTCCTGGGAATCACTCTCTGACAGTAACTCATGTGGGTCTCATACCCATCTCCTCGATGCATTTTGTATAACAACACGTGATAGCCCTTTAGTAAAGGGATCTCCCAGATTCTTAGCCGACTAGATATAATTCAACGCTATTACTCCAGAGTTCTCAAATGTCTGACAACTTTTAATCTCATTCTTATGTGTTTGTTGGACTGCATGTTCTCTTTTGACCTCTTAACCTTAACAATCATTGTTTGATTGTCGCAGTTCATAAGGATAGCCGGAACTTGCTTTTCAACCACTGGCAAGTCCATCAAAAGATCTTAAAGCCATACTGCTTCGACACCAGATGTGTCCAATGTTGTTAATTCTGCTTCCATTGTCGATCTCGTTAGGATCGTTTGCTTGCAAGACTTACATGAAACATCACCACCTCCAAGGCCTCCAAGGGTAAACACATACCCTGTTGTGGCTTTCGTCTCATCAGCATCCAATTCGCATCACAATACCCTTCAAGCACTGACATGCTTCCGGTATAGTGAAGTCCGTAGTTCACAGTACCTTTCAGATAGCGCATGATTCTTTCAACAACATGCTAATGCACATCACCAGGATTGGAAACAAACCAACTCAGTTCGCACGTAGCAAACATGATGTCAGGCCTTGTCGCACTAGTTAGGTACATGAGTGAACATGTTACTTGAGAGTATCTCAGTTGATCCTTAGATGTGCCATTGAATTTTCGAATTTGTACACTAGAATCATATGGTGTTGGAGAAGTTTTATAGTCCGAATATCCAAAGCGACTCAAAATTTTCCTAACATAATGGGATTGCAAAAGTGTAATCCCACCCTCATTCTCTCTCAGTAGCTTAATGTTCAAAATATCATCAGCCACACCAAAGTACTTCATCTCAAAGTTCTGAGATAAAAACGACTTAACCTCCTCATTGACATTGATGCTGGTCCCAAAATCAGTATGTCATCAACATACAAGCATAGTATAACTCCTTCGCCCCCACCATGGCGATAGTATACGCATTTGTCAGCTTCATTAACAACAAAACCAGCAGAGGTTAAAGTTGTATTGAACTTCTCATGCCATTGCTTAGGTGCTTGTGTCAGGCCATATAAAGATTTCAGAAACTTACATACATTTCCTTCCTGACCATCTAATACAAAGCCATCTGGCTGTTGCATATAGATTTCCTCGTCTAGCTCTCCATTTAGGAAAGCCGTCCTAACATCTATTTGATGGACGAGAAGACCATGCGAGGCCGCCAACGAGAGCAAAACTCGTATGGTGGACAGTCTAGCCGCAGATGAATAAGTATTGAAGAAATCTTCCTCATCTTTCTGGGAATAACCCTTGGCCACAAGCCTAGCCTTGTACTTTTCAATCGTACCATCGGGTCTAAGCTTATTTTTGAACACCCACTTACATACCAATGGTTTACAACCCTAGGTACGTTCAGTAATTTTCCATGTCCCGTTAGCCATCATGGAATCCATCTTGCTACGGGCTGCTTCCTTCCAGTAATCAGCATCTGAAGATGCATAAGCCTCTGAAATAGAAGTGGGAGTGTCATCCACAAGGTACACAAGGAAGTCATTGCCAAAGGACTTTGCAGACCTCTGTCGCTTGTCCCTACCAAGGGTTTCCTCATCATCCTTCTCAAGATTTTTATCATGGTTTTGTTCATAATATTCCATAGGAATGGCAGGCTCAAGAGTCTCCTCAGATTCCTATCTAGAAGTGCTTTGCATATCTCTCATAGGAAAAATATCATCAAAGAATGTAGCATCTTTAGACTCATTAATTGTACCGAACTTCACGTCAGGTACCTCATATTTCACTACCAAGAATCTATAGCCGACGTTATTCTTGACGTAGCCCAAATTAACACAGTCCACAGTCTTGGGGTCCAAGCTTACGCTTTTTGGGGATCGGCACATTAACTTTCGCCAAGCAACCCCAAGTACGTAAGTACGAGAGTGTTGTTCTTCTCTTCTCCAATTGTTCATAGGGAGTGACCTCATTGTCCTTTGTTGGGACTTCAGGACATGACATGACGTCAATATCGCCTCCCCCATGATACGTCTCAAACGTATCTATAATTTCTTATGTTCCATGCTTATATTATACCAATTGCTACATGTTTTATATACACTTTGTGTTGGTTTATGCATTTTCTGGGACTAACCTATTAACAAGATGCCACAGTGCCAGTTCCCTGTTTTCTGCTGTTTTTGGTTTCAGAAAACCGCTTAAGGAAATATTCTTGGAATTGGATGATTTTTATGCCAGAGTCCCTATTTTTTCCGACACGTTCCAGAAGTCCGAAGAGGAAACGAAGAAGGGCACCGAGGCGCCGTCATCAGGTGGGGGCGTGGCTCCCCCCCCCCCCCCCTGCCGCGCCAGCACCTGAGGACGTGGCCTCGGGCCTCCACCGCCTTCGCCCTTTCGCCTACAAATACCCCCCGCCGTGGCTAGGAAAGTTTTTGACCGTTTTAATATGCTAGGCTCATGTGTAGAGGTCATCAATACACTAGAAAAATTGGGGCAAACTGAACCTAAAAAGGGAGAAGTAATCAAAGTACCAATACCTATTAAACTGGTAGCTATGCATGAAGCTTTGGAAGAAAATTTTGATTAGATTGTCCCTGTGAACCCCTTTGATTAATGTAGTAAACCTAAGAGTAATGAAAAAGGGATCTCTGAAACCCATATAGATAAAATACAATGCATAGTTGAGAGGATTTCTTGTATTGATTTGGATGCTTCTTCTCTTGGAAATACTTGAGTTTTGCTTTCTATGCCTAGCTCAAAGGCGTTAAAGAAAAGCGCTTATGGGAGACAACCCACTTTTTATTCCTGTTATTTTATTTTCTTGAGTCAAGGAACATGCCTACCTCTGTAGCAATTCATTTGTATCTTTATTTTATTGCATAGTTGTGCCAAGTTAAGCCTCTAGTAGAAAGTTGATACTAGATTTGGATTTCTGCGCAGGAACAGTTTTTCTGCTGTCCACCGTAAAATTCATAACTCTTCGCAGAAAAATTAGAATGACATGGGATTTTTTGTTCGTGATCCTCAGATATGTACGCAACTTTCATTAGTTTTGAGTTTTCTGATTTGACCAAGTTAAGTGCCTCGAAAAAATTCGTCTTTACGGACTGTTCTGTTTTTGACAGATTCTGCCATTTATTTTGCATTGGTTCTTTTGCTGTTTTTGAATGGATCTTTTTGTTCCATAAAATTCCAGTGGCTGTAGCTAATGTCCAGTACCATGATAACGATTGTCTCCACACAGAATACGAGAATTTTTGATTTTGCACTAACCCTTTAATGAAGTTTACTTTGAGTTTGGTGTGGAGGAAGTTTTCAAGGATCAAGAGAGAGGATGATATGATGTCATCAAGAAGATGAAAGAGCCTAAGCTTGGGGATGCCCCCGTGGGTCACCGAAGCATATTTCAATAAGACTCAAGCGTCAAAGCTTGGGGATGCCCAAGGCATCCCCTTCTTTATCAACAACTTATCAGGTTATCTCTAGTGAAACTATATTTTAATTCCGCCACATCTTATGTGCTTTACTTGGAGCGTCTGTTTGTTTTTATTTTTGCTTTTGTTATTTTTGTTTTCTGAATAAAATGGATCCTAGCATTCTTTTGTGGGAGATCTTCATCATGTTCTCCTACACATAAGCCAAATATCTTCCTCAAAACATCCACCATACCTACCTACTACAGCATTTCCATAGCTGTTCCGAGATATATTGCCATGCAACTTTCATCTTACATTACATGACTTGTTGTCATTTATCATTTATATATTGCTTTGCATGATTCTATACAACTGATGTGTGGTTTTACCCATGTTACGCTAGATCATTGCATATCCTGCTACACTGGCAGAGGCACCGTTTCATACACCATGTTTTATCCCTTTTGATATCCTTGTATCAAAAGTGTGTTGTCATATTAGAATGTTTGCCCCTCAAAGTGAAAAGAGCCATGGAGGCCATCGAAAAGAGAAACAGAAAAAAAAAAATGGAAAAATAGAAAAAAAAGAAAAAAAAGGAAAGAAAGTAAGAATAAAAAGGGGGCAGCATTACTACTCTTTATCCACACTTGTGCTCATGTTATAGCACCTGTAATATTCATAGTCATCTTTTGTGCTCATGTTTAGCACCTTTACTCCATATGTGAGAGTTTTCATGTTTTACTTGCATAACTATGTGGGGAACTTTACAATATAGAACTTGGCTTGTATATTCCAATGATGAGCCTCCTCAAAAGTGCTCTAGGTCTTCATGAGCAAGCAAGTTAGATGCACCCCCACTAGTTCCATTGGAGAGCTTTCATACACTTATAGCTCTATGTGTATCCGTTGTGTGGCAATCACTACTCCTTGCAAGCTTCGATTATAAGACTTCCTCTTGTCTAATGATCACTTTCAGCTGTGTGAGACTTTCTTCCGTTGGCCTTCCAAACCCCCATTATTATTCTTTTAGCCACAACATCCTAGTGCCAGGAACCAACGCTGAACACTTGCTTGTTTTTGAGTGAACAAATAGAGAGATGATCTTCTACGTGCATATTGTTATTGCTTGACTTGATCCTTTCACAAAGTTGTCATGAGTGTTTGATTCATTAGATGATTATATTGTTGTTCTTGAAGCTTAAATCATCTTTAATATCTACTTTGCACGGTTGATTGTTCTCTAGTACTAATTCATTGAAAGTTTTGCTTTGTTCTTCCTACTTGTTTGTTCATTACTCATTTGATATCAATATAAACTACAGCTTTTATTCATTTGATCTCAGTTTACATGCGTTACATTATTATATGATCAAGATTGTGTGAAAGCATGTCACTTCAGAAATTATTGTTGTTATCGTTTTACCTACTCGAGGACGAGTAGAACTAAGCTTGGGGATGCTTGATACGTCTCAAACGTATCTATAATTTCTTATTTTCCATGCTTATATTATACCAATTGCTACATGTTTTATATACACTTTGTGTTGTTTTATGCATTTTCTGGGACTAACCTATTAACAAGATGCCACAGTGCCAGTTCCCTGTTTCCTTCTCTTTTTGGTTTAAGAAAACCACTTAAGGAAATATTCTCGGAATTGGATGATTTTTATGCCAAAGTCCCTATTTTTTCCGACACGCTCCAGAAGTCCGAAGAGGAAACGAAGAAGGGCACCGAGGCGCCGTCATCAGGTGGGGGCGCCCCCCCCCCCTGTCGCGCCAGCACCTGAGGACGTGGCCTCGGGCCTCCACCGCCTTCGCCCTTTCGCCTACAAATACCCCCCGACAATACAAGACCTAGTACCCGAACACTTTTCCACAAAACCTAACGGAGCCGCCGCCGTCGTCAACCCTAGTTCGGGAGGGTTCAGAAGCTCTTCCCGGCACCCTGCCGGAGAGGGGAATCATCACCGGAGGGCTCTACATCACCATGCCCGCCTCCGGACTGATGCGTGAGTAGTTCATCCTTGTACTACGGGTCCATAGCAGTAGCTAGATGGTTGTCTTCTCCTATTGTGCCGTCATGTTTAGATCTTGTGAGCTGCCTATCATGATCAAGATCATCTTTATGTAATGCTACATGTTGTGTTTGATGGGATCCGATGGATATTGAATACTATGTCATTTGCTTCATAATATATCATGTTCTGTGTTGTTTGTGATCTTGCATGCCCTCCGTTGCTAGTAGATGCTCCGGCCAAGTAGATGCTTGTGACTCCAAGATTGGGTATTTATGCTCGATAGTGGGTTCATGTCTCTATTTAATCTGGGGTAGTGACAGCAAGCTCTAAGATTGTAGATGTACTGTTGCTACTAGGGATAAAACAGTAGTACTTTGTCTAAGGATAATTGTATTACTTACATTACACACTTTCCCTAATGCAATAATCTGTTGCTTGCAACTTAATACTGAAAGGGGTGCGGACGCTAACCGGAAGGTGGATTATTAGTCATAGATGCGGTTGGAATGGTCTATGTATATTGTTGTAATGCCCAAATGAATCTCACACTAGACATCATGACATTAGTATATGCATCATTATGCAGCTCTTTATTCTGTCAATTGCCCAGCTGTAATTTGTTTACCCACATGTATGCTCTTATTATTATTATTTATGGAGAGACACCACTAGTGAACTGTGGACCCCGGTCCTTTTCTTTAAACTGATAATACAATCAACTGCAAACTGCTTTCTTTCATTCTCTGCAAACAAACATCATCTTCCACACATACGTTTAATCCTTTGTTACAGCAAGCCAGTGAGATTGACAACCTCACTGTTTCGTTGGGGCAAAGTACTTTGATTGTGTTGTGCAGCTTCCACGTCAGTGTCAGAATCCCTGGTGTTGCGCCGTGCCATATTCCGCCACCGACAACCTTCAGACGTGTTCTTCATCTCCTACTGGTTCGATAACCTTGGTTTCACAACTGAGGGAAGACTTGCCGCTGCACTCATCATACCTTCCTCTTGGGGTTTTCCCAACAACACCACCGTGTGCATCACCCCACCATGCCTTGGATAAACTCGATGTATCTAACATGGCGTTTACCAAATCAGTTAGAGTACGGTTTTTCTGTTCGACAACCCCATTTGACTGGGGAGAATAGGGAGGCGTCCTCTTATGAATAATACCGTGTTACGTAAAGAAAAATGAAACTCATTGGAGAAGTATTCTCCACCATGATCTGACCGGATTCATTTAATTTTCTTTTCAAGTTGATTCTCAACTTCTGCCTTATTGATTTAAAGTTGTGTACAGCCTTATCTCTAGTGCTTTAAAAATATACATAGCAAAATCTAGTGGTACCATCTATCAGTGTCATGAAGTATCTCTTTCCACCTTTAGTCAACGTGCCATTCATCTCACAAAGATCAAAATGTATGAGTTCTAACGGTGCTAAGTGTGGTGACCCAGCATACCACTGCATGGTGTAGTATGCTATAATCGTTGACATAGCACCAATGGATCACCGCCCACCAGTGTTACATCATCAGAGTGGTACAACAGAAACATCGCAGGTCCAAGGCATGACTATAGATTTACACACAGAAGATCCTTAGAACCTCCTCGATACAAAGGAGGAAAAGCCCTAATAAAATAAGATCAAATGGAAAATCTTGGAGAATAAGCTAGACTAGGCCTATTGCTAATACTTCTTGGTTTGCGACTGCTGCTATAGCATCGCCTAAAGAAATAGGTTCTACTGACTAGGGATCTGTCCTCTACTATACTACGCCTTCACTTGTCCTCCATCTTCTCTGGATTGCTTCAACTCGTTGTAGTTGCCTTCTGTGGTATCTTGAGTTTATCCTCTAGTGTTGTCTTCGCGTAGTTCTTCATGTCTAAGAAGGGGTTCAAGAGGCAAGGGTGAGTAACAGCGTTACCCAGCAAGTTCATTATATAAGGTGGGAAGTTTGATGCATAAGTATAGCCACATACAAAGGATTGTCATAGGCTAATGCAAGTTTTCGAAAACATTTCTTCAAAAGGTTGCTTTTATTCTGAAGAACTATGTCCGTCAGGAGTCACAGGTGCTAGGGCTTTGAGGAGCCTCCTTTCCTGCAGCGTTCGTCGTTCCTTCCTGGAACGTGGAGTAACATGTCACATTTTTACACTCTGCAGAGGTGCGCTGCTTTACCCATAAGAGATCAAAGCCTTGTTGCACAACCGGGCGAATCATTCCCGTCCACACTCTCTTTGGTGTGCGGCCCAGTCAATTGATCCAAGCCATTTACCGTGCTTCTCCACCACCCCGCATGCCCACCCTTTTGTACGTCTGTCCTCCCCTTTATCATAAGGTAGACCGATCCGGACCGAAGTCCTCCCCTTTACCAAATGATAGACCGTTCCAGACAGAAACCCTCCCCTTTATCATATGGTAGACTGTTCCAGACCGAAGTCCTCCCCTTTACCAATGATAGACCGATCCGGGCTGCTCCTACAATCCATCATAGACCCCAGTGCCGTGGGAATTAAGGGATCCCACCCATGTGCATGTAGTACCACAAGATCTACAGCCTACGGCCGCTGGCAGTCCGTTGACATGCGAACAGAAGATGATCACAGATGACTTTCCCGGCCCATTCCAAGTCTTATGGTAGCGCATAATATACGGCGCAAGAATCACTGGCGACATTTGTTGTTAAGTCCTAGATGATACTTTCCCATGCAAATGGGACCTCCACCACAACATTCTTACCGTGGTCCCATCTGCCAGCCATATGAGATTACCACCTCACTGGTGGATAACCATAGTCATATTATTATAAACTAAGTTTTCTGCCCTTTTTGAGTGATATGTAATAATAGCATTTTGAAGATAGTTTCTTAACAAATACTTCAAGAGGACATGAATAAAAGGATGAACTTGCCTTTTTGACTGCAAGATTATGCAGCCAAGGTCTTCGATATAATATAAACTCCGAGAAATCTGAAAACAGCATCGTTGGTCCGGTAAGGACTAATGTTTGAAGAAGCAACATGATTAATGCATAAGTATGAGATGCATCGCTCTAAACCCCGTAACTAACTCTCCGATGATTGTGTGTTGTTTGAGTTGGGTGATTTCATTTGGATTTGTTTTGTCTTTAAGTTTACTTCACAAGAAAGATGAGTTCTTTAACATTAATGTTCATGTATCATATTAAGCATGAAAGTAACGTAAAACAACATCTAAACACCCAATGGTTGTTTTAGGGTTGAGTTCAATTCTTGTTTGTAAAGATCATATATTATCTTGGATTAACTAAATAGATAGTGTAGCATTACATTTCATGTATACAAAAAGAATAACTTTTGAAGAACATGAATAAGGTCTAACATTGATGATATCATATCAAATGGTTAAGGAAGACTCTTTGTATGTTTTACCCCTGACTTTGTATTATGAAATTTATTTTAACTCAATGTGGAAATTACAATTTAAACTTAGTTTTGTTTGGATGAATGAATGTTTTGTTTTAGGACTACAACAAGTTACATCCTAGTGTTATGAACTTTTGAGTTGTTTCCTACTTATTTTACTTAACCAATTATTATTAAACATGAGTTAAGTAACACATGGAGTAGGTACATATTTATACAAAATGGAACTTGATATTCTAAAATGTTATTAGATTTTCATTTCATTTAAATGGTTGCTAAAGAGTGGTAGAACAACATTTGTAAGCTTATAGCTTCATTTTCACAATTATGAAAATAATTCTTATTAATTATTATTTTAAAATAGAATATCATTTTAAAATAGATTTATTGAATAAAAATATTTCATGTTATAATAAAAACATATTATAAAATTTAAAGTTATGCATGTGAGACAATTTAAATGAAGTTTGAAATGCATCCAAAATAGCATTTCAAATTAACTTCATATTTAAAAGATCATGTGATTTGTATTTCAAGTTCTATCATGTTTCAATTTTATTCAAGCACAAATTGTAATGATACAACATTATAGATTTTATTTTTTTGATGATTTTGATATAAAGATTGTATTTTTCTGATTTAAAGTGAATTAGTCATGAATTTACAAAGGTTAATTCCATTTAAACAATTTCTGGATTTTATTAAATATAATTGGGCCCACCTGTTATAATTTTCATATTTACAGAAATGATTTACCAAAAAGAATAAAAGTATGACATGATGGTCCCACATGTCATACAGAAATGAGTTATCAATAAAAGAAAAATGAATTTGATTAAGCTCGGCTGACGTCATCATGACGTCATGGATGAAATCAACTCGGATTGAGCACGAACTCGACTGATGCCGCACGAATTCGAGAGGGATTTGCATCCTACCCAAAGGAGGGAACCAGGGCGAGTCGAACGAGCTGCGCGGGTGACCAAATGGTCACCGCAGTCGCCGGCGGTGACCACAACCGCGGCGGCGAACGGCGGACCACGGGCGAGGAAAAATCAAGCGGGAAGGGAGAAAAATGAGGGCACCGTGGTGCTCATGAGCTCACCCTGAACGCGAGGACCACGGCTGCGATGACTGGGGTGCTCAGGAGGCGTCGCGAGCTTGCTCGGCAGCGGCAGCCGGAGTTGGAGAAGAACGGCGCGATTCTCGGCCCCCCGGCCTTCCCTGGATGCGTAGCTTGCGGAGGAGGAAGAGAACTTCACGGTGGAGCTTCAGAGCCTCTCGTGACGGCTCGGGGTGGCCGGAACCAACGGCAAACGCCGGCGCACGGCGGCGGTCCGAGAACTAGGGTTATGGCATTTTCAGAGAAGAATAGAGAGAGGAGTAAGAGAGAGAGGGCGCGAGTGGGAGGCGAGATGCGGACGGCTCTCCCCGACCTTATCTTCACGGGAGAGGGCAAGGAGAAGAAGCACGGCTCCATGGAGGCGTCGACACGGCGATGCGGCCTTCTGTCATGAGGAAGAAGGAAAAGAAATGGCGTTTTTGCAGAAAACCCCCTGGACTTACGGGTAATAGCAGAGGCAGTGTAAACAGGCCCCTGTTTCATGTTTTTGGACCATTTCTTGAATAGAAGAATTACAAGAGAGTCCTGTACTGTGTAGAATTTTAATAGGGTGTTTATTTCAACTTTGTATTCAATACTTTGTATATTTTCTACACACTTTTATTTTATAAAGTGTATTTGGGCATATTTGGATATGTTTCTTGAAATAGAATGTATGGCTTTCCCTTGTTTATTTTTATTGTGTATGAAAACATATTACTATTTGATTATTTGTATATATTTGATAGTCCATTATTTATTTGTGATGTTTTGATATCTTCAAATTGTAAAATGTTTTGAGGGTTACTCCAGAATATAGATAGGTTTAGTGATTAAACTTTGTAATTGAAATATCTTGTATGGTTTTAAGTTCATTTAACATATGAATTGAATTTGCTTTGTTCCTTTTATTTGCTTTGTTCCTTTTATTAGGAAGGGTGACATTCACCTCTTGAGTTTTGCGGTGCATTTAGGCAACATGAAAACATATTGCTGGTTGATTGCTGGTAAATAGTTGGAATGCCCCTTTTTATTTGTGGAGGGTTGAAAATGTATTTGATGGTTTTCTCCAAAGTAAATAAATATGATTATTGTAAATTATATTTTTGTTTGGGAAAATGTGTGTTTGATGTATTTCTTACTAATGACTCCAACACTTAAGATAGATATAAATTATTAAACTTGCTTTGGGATGTATTATAACTTCCTGATATTTCCAATTTGAGGTCCAATGTTGGTTTCAAATGTGTAGTGTGGTACTTATGAAGAACATCCACCATGAATGAATTTGATGTACTGGTTATCTATCCTCCTATTCCTTTATATATGACATTCATTGGTTTATGCATACAAAAGTGAGTTGTTAACAAGGTTGCAAAGCTTGTTAACAAACTACTTCTATATAACACTAAACTTAGAATGTCACACCATTTCCTGAGAGATTAATAAAGATGGTTGAAGATGAAAGAGTTTCCAATTCTTCATGATAGATTGACATAATACTTCGATGCCCATCTTAGGAATACTCCTATAATCCGTCTTGTTGAATTTCTTCCTTGCTTGTTATCTTCTCTTGTTGATGCCTTCGAGAAGATTGGGAGGTAAGAAAATAAGATGTCTAGATAATGTAGGAAGATCTAGATTAAGCTTTAGGTATAACTCTGATTTGTATTCAAGACTATCAAGATCTCCATGTACTAGAATTATGTCTAGCACAATTGATAAGAATAGATGCGCAGAGAATAACTAAGAGTAGCTGGTTTGATCATTAACTCCTAAGTAGTGTTTCGGTGGAATAGGTTTTCTTTCATTTGGTTTTATTTCCGTTTGGTGTTACAAATTTCATTTCATTTGGGTTTAGCTACTTATCGTATATCTCTCTACCCCAAAATAAGATGTAAGCCAAGATCATCTCAAAGTTTATAGCGCTCAAGTTGATGATCTACTTCAATTCCACCAACTCAAGTGAAACTTCAATCACTTAGTGTTTTGAAAATTAATTGCGCGGAAATTATTCGGATTTTCTGATGCATGAATGCAATGCACAATCCTGTGTCCACTCTGTTACTGGACTCTAAAACCTGGGATGTTACACTAAGTGTCTCACTACAAGAGAACATAGTTCTGGTAACACAATGATGTAACAAATGATAATTGTGTTACAGAGTAATTTGACAGTAACATTTCATGCGTGTTACGGAGTCGGGCTGTAACACATACGACATAAGATCCCAAAACATGTTACAGAGACAGGTCGCAGGAACACATAAAAATGTGTTGGTGACTTAGTGTTACAAACTTCATCTTATAGGAACACGGATGTATGTGTTACTACAGAGTGTTACAAACAATATATATAGCCAATTGTCTTTTAACGGTAAGAAAAAAATTAAATGAACTTAAATTAATATCTTTGGTTTACTGCACCGAGAGATATCTAGTCATTTGAACTTGGAACCTCTTATATTGATCTGTATGGCTCAATGCCATCAGCACTAACAACACTTAATGATTAAATGTTTATTACATGTTTTAAACTATTATATTTCTCATGTTTTAACCGACATATGAAGACTATGTGCGTCGGTTTTTCAATTTTTCGATAATTTTTGAATTTATTATGGTTATTTCAAATTCGGTCAAACCTAAGTTTGACCAACATTTAAACAAGTTTAAAACATGAAAATGAAAAACTAAGCATGGATCTTTCTTAGTCACTCCAAAATGAAGCTTTTGTGAGGTTTTTGAAATTTTCATGTTGCAATTCCAAAACCACTTCTCTCTGACCTTAGACCTCATAGTTTGAGTTATGCAATATCACATGAAATCCATGCCCTTCTCATTTTGAATGTATGTAGACCATGTTTTTCAACTTGAGTCGTTAGTATATGACATAATACGACTACGTGCGCATGATTTTCCTTTTTTTGATTTTTTTTGAATATTTGAAGCTCATTTCAAAAGTCGGTTAAACTGCAGCCGTCCGATTTTCTATAGAAGGAATCTGCACGCAGACTCAGGGCGATCCGCGAGAAGCTCATTCTGCGATCTGATTGGACGCGCGCGTAGGACAAGTGCTGTACACCCGCTGACAAGTGGACCACGGCGGACCCAACTGGGATTTTGGCTCGCCCACCCCCATTTGCCCCAGTGACACAAAATGGGTATTTTGGCACACCAAATGCGGATTTTTGCTGTTACCCGTCATCGTAACTTAAATGGGGATTTTGGCAAACCAAATGGGGATAGCCATGAGCTTGCTCAAATCTAGCTTGAATCCATATAAATTTTCAAATGAGCTTGGACTCGCTGAAAAATGTGTTTCAAATGAGCTCCAAAGGTAGGGTAAACGGCCCCGTTTCTAAGCAAAAATGGTGGACTTGCTAAAAAATGTGTTTCAAATGAGCTCCAAAGGTAGGGTAAAAGGCCCCATTTCTAAGCAAAAATGGTGGACTCGCTGAAAAATGTGTTTCAAATGAGCTCCAAAGGTAGGGTAAACGGCCCCATTTCTAAGCAAACTTTGCAAACTGAAGTGGATTGGATTTACACACACAATTGGAAACGTCAAGCACAAGGCCATTGCCAAATTTCATGGTAGTACAAAATGGACTTGCCCTTGCTAAATTATAAAATAGATCAACAACTAATAACTAAATTGGCACTTGCCCTTAATAAAGCAACTAATAACTAAAATGGAATACCACTCGTCCTCGTCATCGGAAACCTCCACCGACTCGGCCTTGCCCTTGCCCCTGCCCTTGCCCTTGGCATCGACCTCTTCTGGGGCGATGCTGTTCGACGCCGACCACATGTCCTTCTTCTTCCCCTTGCTCTCCGAGGAGATCTTGAGCCGTTCCTGCTCGGCGGAGGAATGCTTGGCCAGCTCCAAGGCTTTATGGTCGGCCATGGCCCAGGCCAAACCCGGGTCCAGGACCTCCGTGGCCTCCTCCTTCCAGGCCATGGTCCAGTCCATACGCTGGTCGTCCTCGTCGTCCTTGTCGGACAGATCGATGAAGGGAATGGGATCGGCAGCAATGGCCATGCCCCTGCCCTTTGGAGACTCCCTGTCCCATGCCGCTTCCCCCGCTCGCCTGCTGCTCGAACTTGGAGGAGTACGCGCACGCCCACGCCCACGCCCCATGCCGCTTCCCTCGCTCGCCTCAAGAAACCAAGGATAGGGGACGTGGCGGCGGCGGCGGTTCGAGCTGGGAGTGGAGCTGCCATCACCACGAGGCATGGTGAGATGAGGGACTGGGCAAAGGTGTCTAGGAGAGGAAGAGGGGATTTGTGAGCGCAATGGGCAACGAGATGGCTCCTTTTAATGTTAGGAGCGGTCTGGACGGGGTCGCGGTCTAGACGGCAGTAATGGCGACCGGACATTGATTCGGCTCCAAACTACTCATCTTGCAGCAGGATAGAGTAGGAAAGAGAGACGCGAGGACGGCGGAGCAGATGCGCGTCCGGTCCGGCAGTGTAGGCGGCGAGGCAGCTTTTGCCGGCCAGGGGGGCACGCCATTGAAGGCGCGTCGAGCACAGGTGGAACGGCATGGACGCGCACGTACGGCCGCATGCATGCAAGTGGGACGGGGTGCATGCACTTCGCTGGGCCCACATCTAAGGTCAAAGGGCCGGCCTTACTAGCCGACCCCAGGAAATCCCAATCGAGCCGAGACAAGCCGACCCCACCAGTCAGGCGAAGTGACGGTTACCAGAGGGAAACAGAGCGTTTGGCCGATTTCCGAGCCATCCACGGCACAGACGAGAGAAACTACGCGGGTATGGCACAGACGGATAAACTAGAGCCAACCAGGGCACAGAAGCAATTGTCCCTTAATTCAACATGATTGGCGACAAAGTATCTATCCGCTGAACATGAACTAGTACTCTGATTGTGAAGAAAACTATAGTTCAGAAATGCTGACTAGATATGTGCTTCTACTGATCTATAAATGATGTATGGGTTGTTTGCAGGATCATCGCATTTGTATAAATATTTTACTCTAACTTTTTTTTGTAGGAAAATCTGCAACAACACATGGTAAAAGAAAGGCAATGTCAATATACAAATCACAATTTGTGACAGTGTCTAGAACTGTGTGTTATCTTGTTTCCTATTTTAGAGTTGATGTCTTGTTAGAATGTTCATAGTTGCTTTAATGCATGTACAAATATGGTATATACTTGGAGAGTGGAGTGTTTTTCTAGTTTGAAGCGCTATCAGTTGCAGCCAGTGATACTGTAGAACCAGTTCAGTGTACATGGCCATTGCATTCTAACATGTTTGCAACTAGCTGATTATGGATGCCAATATGATTTATTGTACTCCTGCATTGCCTTTCAATTAGTGCACCAACATTTCGATTTTGATATTCCTATTATCTTTTCAGTAGTGCACCTCACTGTACTATAATTTTGGAAAAGGAGTTAACCTTTGTTGGAACTGAATTAGGTGTTGCTCAATGTTGTATTGTTTCTGGTTTTTTTCTAAAATGGATAAGTTTATTACCCATGTCACAAGTATAGAATATTCAATAATCACTTTCTCATCGTTGTTGTGTCATGGAACTAGAATGGCGACCATGATAATGTCAAATTGATACTCATTCAACACAATTCATCATTCACACAAGGCCTTTTTTTTTTATTCTGTGCCAGAGGTATATTTGTGTGCTTCTGATTTTTAGTTTCAGCCTTTTGAAGCGCATGGATAGAAATATCATTCCATGTACTATTGTCTCTTTGTAGGTGAGGAAAAAGAGAGATCGTACAGGTGAACTTTCTTCAAGACTAGAGCAACAAGCACTAGTAGAAAAAAGCTTATAGGTGGCGCACCACATCAGTGCGCCACAAACATATGTGGCGCACAAAAAAACAATGCGCCACTGAAATGTGCGTTTTTGTGGCGCACCGTGAAGCATGCGCCACAGAAAGACGGTGGTCCCCGTCCGGCAGTTCGAATTTCGAAATCCGGAGCACTTTCTGTGGCGCACCCTACACATGCGCCACAGAAAGTAGACATTTTGTGGCACACCGTGGGCCATGCGCCACAAAAAATGGACATTCTGTGGCGCATGGTGGGCCATGCGCCACAAAAAGTGGACATTCTGGCGCATGGTCTGGGTGCGCCACAGAATGCCCACTTTTTGTGGCGCATGGGCTTAGTGCGCCACAAAAAAAAGGGGTGCGCCACAAAATGAGAACCAGGGCCTACAAAAGCATTCAATGCACTAAAATCTCAGATTCATTTGCAACCTTTCCCCTTCTCTCACACAGCTCGTTTTTCTCCTCCCTCTCACCCAATTCTCCCCATTCTTTCTCCATTTCTTGTAGGTTAAAAACTATTTTGTTCCATAGATATTAGTTAGTAGGTAGGGAGACTCCATATATACTCTCTCCTACTCTTTTTGTCCACTAAATTCTCTCAAATACACATCACACGATCACGGTCCCGGAGGAGCTCCAACTACTAGGTGAGATATCTCCTCCTCTTTTTGTTGTGGTGTGCATGCTTGCGGTGGTTTATGGCCATCGGTGTATGGCCACCGGTGCATGTATGGTGCCCATCGGTGTATATATGGCCACCGATCATTTATGGCCGGGTGTATGGCCATCGGTGTATGTGGACACATATGCATGTTTGTTTGTTGTTTTTGTTGTTGCTTGCGCCGGCGTGGTGCATGGATGTTTGCTGAAATGTTGATTCATTTCCATTTCGGCAACCTTTTGCACCACCCATACGTCCGACTTTTAGGAGAAGTCATGCAAAAAAAATCCGTCGAACATGCATGTGTGAGTATGCGTGTGTGTGTGCATGTTGCGGTTCAAAATAACATACACTCTCGTTTCTGGGTTGTGCTCTATGTATACCGCGTAGGCAACCATGGTCGTCAGGATGAGATCCGGTCAAATTAGTAGATACAGGGAAGAAGCGAAGGCGGAAATGATTCAGTGCAACAGGCGCCAGATAAGATGTCCGTGTCGGAAATGCAAACTCGAGAGCTGGATCGACCCTGATTCCGGACAATTGGAGGATCACCTGCTCAGGCGCGGTTTCATGCTAGGCTTGAACCAGGCACCGACAGCAAATGCGCCCGGACATGGTTACCATGACGAAGGAGATGTCGGCGGACAAGATGATCATGATGAACATGGGGGAGATGGCGGTGGAGAAGACGCGAACACGGAGAACACGCTAATGTCGGCCTTGCAGGAGTCTCATGTTCAAGAACTGCTCCTCCAGGAGACGAGCAACGCAAGAGAGAAAGCCAAACTGGCGCAAATGGAGATCGACGGGAAGACTCCGTTGTATCCTGGGTGCCGGCCACAGGATACACGCTTGCAAGTAACGCTTGATGCTCTGGAGATGAAGGCGCAAAGCAAATGGACCGACGTGAGCTTCACGAAGAACATGAAATTCATGCACGATCGTCTTCCCGAGGGGAACATATTGCCAACAAGCATCAAGGAGGCCATGAAAGTCGTGTGCCCACTTGACTTACCGCGTGTTAAATACCATGCCTGCATCAGTGATTGCGTAATTTATCAGGGCGAGTACAAGGACATAACCAAATGTCCGGTGTGCGAGCAAGGACGGTACAAGGGTGTGAACAAGAAAGTTCCTCAAAAAGTGGTATGGTACTTTCCTATCACTCCCCGTTTGCAGCGGTACTTTGTGGACCCTAAGGAAGCAAAGCTCATGCAATGGCACGCGGAAAGGGAGAAGCCCGAAGAAGATCCGGAGAAGGGAAGGATCATTTCACACCCTTCAGACGCTAGCCAGTGGGAAGCATTGGACAACGCCTTTGAAAATTTCGGAGGCGACACAAGGAACGTCAGGCTGGGTATGAGCACCGATGGACTCAATCCGTTCGGCAACCAGAGTAGCACGCATAGCACCTGGCCCGTGTTTGTATGGCCTTACAACCTTCCCCCTTGGCTGTGCACGAAGAAAAGGTACATACACATGAGCATTCTCATCCAGGGGCCGAAACAACCGGGGGTCGACATACATCTGTATCTCACGCTGTTGAAAAAGGAGTTAGCCACGTTGTGGGAGACGCCAGCCCGTACGTGGGATGCCTACACTAGAGAATATTCCGACATGAGAGCCGCCTTGTTCACGACGGTGCAGGACTATCCTGGTTGCTCATACGTATCGACCCAGGTAGGCCACAGATTCTGCGCATGTGCCAGGTGCATGGATGGGATCCCGCATCTCCAGCTACCAAGGGATGGGTCTTCGAAATCCGTGTACCCAGGTGCTCGACGGTGGTTTCGCATGGATCACCCGTGGAGGAAACGCGGTGACCTGTTCAATGGTGAACACGAGCTCGAAAGAGCCCCGCGCCAGAGGACCGGCACTGAAATCGACGAGCTTTTGAGAAATTGGGAGGAGTGCCCTGCTCCTGGAAAGAAGCGACCGAGAGTAGATCCCCTGCTGGGTGTATGGAAAGCGAGGTCTGTTTTCCACGACTTGCCGTACTGGAAGGTCCTTAAGACGCCCCATAGCCTCGATATGATGCACATCATGAAGAATATCACCGAGAGTCTACTTGGCACTCTTTCCAACATGCCGGAAAAGTCCAAGGATGGGACGAGAGCAAGATACGATCTGAATTTTTTTGGCATCAAGAAAGATCTACAGGTACCCAACAGTGATGACCATGATGACGATGATGATGATCAGACGGAAGGGACTCAAGGTCGCCGCAAAAGGGCAAAGAAGACCTCGGTGGTGCTTCCCGCTACCTGCTTCTCTATGAGTCCGGAAGAGCTCAAGCAGTTCTACAAGTGCCTCGTAGGAGTCAAATTTCCTAGCGGTTACGCGGGGAAGATCAGCAGGTATCTAGATGCAACGAAGAAGAGGTTCAGCGGTATGAAGTCTCATGATTATCACGTGCTGATGACACAGATAATTCCCGTTGCGATCCGAGGGATAATGGACGAGCACGTCAGGGATACGCTGCTTGCCCTGTGCAACTTTTTTGACGTCATCAACAGGAAGTCGATCGGCGTGAATCAGCTCGACAGGCTACAGGAAGAGATCGTGCTGATACTATGCGAGCTCGAGATTTACTTCCCGCCCGCATTCTTTGATATCTGCGTGCATCTCCTTCTCCATGTCGTTGAGGACATCAAGCAGCTCGGGCCGACGTTCCTGCACTACATGATGTCGTTCGAAAGGCAGAATGGTGTCATGAAAGGATACGTTCGCAACAGGGCCCGTCCGAACGCAAGAATGGCCAAGGGCTTTCTAACCTACGAGTGCATCTCCTTCTGCCAGAATTATCTAAGCACCGAGAACGAGGATGTTGGTCTGCCCACCAGGAAGCACCTCGGCAGGCTCGGTGGAGTTGGTCACCGCGAGGGCTGCCGCTCACTATTTGTCGGCGTTCATGGTCGAAGAGAAGACCTCGACAGGGCTCACCGGGTCGCGCTACAACACTTACAATTGATCGAACCTTGGGTGGAGGAGCACAAGTGCTTAATCGAGCAGAATTACATCGAGCTGGGTCGGCAGAGGAAGAATGGAGACGTATCCAACGAGCACAACTCCAACTTCACACGTTGGTTCAAGAAAAGGCAACTGTTACATGCAGCGCGCATAACGCCATGTACGGAAGATGAAGACCTCATATTCTCCTTATCACAGGGCCCCGGGCAGAACGTAAGGACCTATCAGTCGTACGACATCAACGGTTACACATTCTACACCGAGGAAAAGGACAAGAATAGTGAATATCAAAACTTAGGAGTAACTATGCTATCCTACGGCGATGACGAGGCTACTGTCAAGGAAAGATTCTTCGGAAGGATCGAGGAGATATGGGAGCTCAACTACTGTGGAGAGTTGGTGCCAATGTTCCGTGTAAGATGGGCCAAGGACGTCGTAAAAGAAGGCCGGTATTTCACCACCATGGTAATACCCGATGCCAAATCGAAGAAAGCCTCCGCGAAAAACGAGCCATGGGTACTAGCTATCCAAGTTGAGCAATGCTTCTTCATTACCGACCCGTCAAAGCCTAGCCGTGTTGTGGTGAGGAGGGGCAAGAGGAGCATCATCGGAATGGACGGAGACGCCAACGAGGAAGACTTGGACGGCGATCCGAAGATTGAGGAGGAATTCGAAAAGTTCTTCGACAGGCCGACTACTAGCAAAAACACAAGGAAGACCTCCCTACCTACTAAAGGTTGTCCGTTCACGCGAAGAAATCTCAAGGTGCCCGGCCTAAAGTATTCAACCACGAAGAAGGGAAAGAAGAAGAGAAGCTAGCTCTCGGAACCGCCCGGGATCGACGAAGACTTTTTTTGGTGTGTGTGAGACAATGCAAGCATATATATGCATGTGTATTATTTTGTGTGTGTGTACGAGACAATGCAAGAATATATATGTGTATATCATGACTAAAATAATGATGTACTAAAATGTTGTATTAATTTTTGTCTCTTCTTTCTTTAAATATAACTAAAAATAAAGTTTTTGGAAATGACAAAAATGTGACACAGCCAGGATTCGAACCTGGCTGCCCAAGCCACAGGTTTAAACTAACTGTGCTAACCAGTGGAAACTTCATTATGTGTTTGTCTAAACAGACACAACCACACATTTTAAATATCAGTGCAATTAATTATGGGGCAAAATTCTGTGGCGCACCCCTATATACATGCGCCAAAGAAATGTTAAGGGAGAGGCAGGCGTGGGGGCGGGCCCACATGTAAGCGGCAGCGAAAATATTCTGTGCCGCATCCCTCTGCGGATGCGCCACAGAATTGCTTTGCTGCCGCTTACACGTGGGCCCGGCCCTACGCCTGCCTCTCCCTTAACATTTCTTTGGCGCATGTATATAGGGGTGCGCCACAGAATTTCCTGGAACTGCTCCTGCGCGCCGCCGTCGCTGCCCCAATTCGCCGCCGCCGGCCACCCCCGCCCATCCCTGCGCGCGCCCCGCCCAACCTCGTCGCCGGCGACTTCCCCTGCGCCCCCGCCAAACCCAACGCGTGTCGCTCGGCCTCGAAGAAGAAGAGCCGCCGCCGGGAATCGAAGCACCTCCCTCCCCCGCAAGTGTCCAATTTTGTAAATGCTTCCTACTGTGAAAATGCACTTGTGAAAGTATTTAAGCAAGAATTTGTGCACTGTTTTTGTGTTGTCGAATATATGATATGTGTTGCATTTGAAAGCAAGAATTTGTGGTACTTGTGCTTGTGCACTGTTTTTGTGGAGGAGGTGCTTGTGCAAAATGTGCACTGTTTTTGTGCTTGCGCTTGTGCAAAATGTGCACTGTTTTTGTGTCTATAGCATGATTGCAGGTACCCCGTGAGGCCCTTGAGATTGCCGGAACGTCGATTAACTTCCGTTCCGGCAAATTCGGGTACTACATATGTCCCTTTTTTAGCAAAGGTTATGCCGAAATTTTTCGTGAATTTTAGCATGACTTTGCTAAAAAATGACATATGGGGTATTGCGACTAAATGCAAGGGCCGGGGTATCTTAGTACTTAATTTTAGCATGACTTTACTTATATTTGTTGTATTAATTAATGCAGTGCAAACATGTCGGCCGACGCGGGGGCCGGCACTTCTAAGCATATGAGCGTCGAAGAAGATGCTGGACACGCGGACAAGCCCTTCTGGGAAATGTCCCAGGAGTTGGAGGAGGCCGCGAAAACTCCTACTGGTGGTGGCGGCGAGCATGAGGAGCATACCACCACCACCGATGGAGATGCTAGTGGCGGCCATGAGGACGCCGATACCACCACTGATGGCGGCGAGGACCACATGGCCGATGGTAGTGATGTCTACGCACGCTTCTATTCTCGTAGACAGTGTTGGGCCTCCAAGAGTAGAGGTTTGTAGGACAGCAGCAAGTTTCCCTTAAGTGAATCACCCAAGGTTTATCGAACTCAGGGAGGTAGAGGTCAAAGATTCCCTCTCAAGCAACCCTGCAATTAAGATACAAGAAGTCTCTTGTGTCCCCAACACACCCAATACACTTGTCAGATGTATAGGTGCACTAGTTCGGCAAACAGATAGTGAAATAGAAGTAATATGGATGATTATAAGTAGTAATTGCAATCTGAAATAAAAATGGCAGCAAGCAAACATGTAGCAAAACTTGTTGTAAACGGTGTTTTAATGCTTGGAAACAAGGCCTAGGGATCATACTTTCACTAGTGGACATTCTGAACAATGACATCAAAGCTGAATAATAAATACTACTCTGAAACATTCTCTTGTTGGATGATAAACACCATTCACTGTGTAGGGCTACAAGAGCACCCCCAAAGTCAGAGTAAACTAACACCATAGCGTCATAAAGGAATCACACACGGTGCGCACATTGTCACCTTCACAACCGTGAATAACCGTGGAGTTCATATTAAAATAACCTCTAGAGTGCATAATAGATAAAGAGTAAAATCACATATTCAACTAGATTACAAAGCTCATGATCACATAAAGATCACACCATGGGAGAGAGAGATAAACCACATAGCTACCAGTAGAGCCCGCAGCCCCGGGGGAGAACTACTCACTCCTAATCGTAGGAGTCAGCAACGGCGATGGAGATGGCGGTGGAGTTGATGGAGATGACTCCGGGGGCAATTCCCCGTCCCGGCAGGGTGCCGGAACAGAGACTTCTGTCCCCCGAAACTTGTCTTCGATGGCGGCGGCGCAGCGGAACGTTTCGTGGATTTCTGATCAGGTGGTTGGGTTTTTCTCGTCGGGGGGATATATATGGGCGAAAGGGCGATGTCGTTGGGCGCCCGAGGGGCCCACACCACGTGGCCGCGCGGCCAGGAAGGGAGCCGCGCCACCACATGGTGTGGCTGCCTCGTGGCCTCTCTCCGTCTCCTCTTCGGTGTTCTGGAAGCTCCCGAGAAAAATAGGGACTTTGGCTTTTGATTCGTCCAATTCCGAGAATATTTCCTTAACAGCTTTTCTGAAACAAAAAACACCAAAAAACAGGGAACTGGCACTGTGGCATCTTGTTAATTGGTTAGTTCCAGAAAATGCATAAAAACCATATAAAGTGTATATAAAACATGTAGCAATGGGTATAATATAAGCATGGAACATAAGAAATTATATATACGTTGGAGACGTATCAAGCATCCCCAAGCTTAGTTCTACTCGTCCCGAGTAGGTAAAACGATAATAACAAGTAATTTCTGAAGTGACATGCTTTCACACAATCTTGATCATATAATATTGTAAGGCTCATGTTATGTATGAAGTGACTCAAGGCAATGATCTATAGTTTGCTAACAAATAAATAACGAGTAAACAACTACATCATATAAGTAAAAACTTTTCATGGATAGTACTTTCAAACAAGCATAAAAAAGTTTTGCATAAGAGTTAACTCATAAAGCAATAGTTTCTATGTAAAAGGCATTGAAGCAACACATAGGAAGATTTAAGTTTCAGAATTGGCTTTCAACTTGTAACATGTATATCTTATAGATAGTTGTCAACACAAAGAAATATAATAGGTGCAATAAGTAAGCATATAAAAATTGTTGCACACAAAGTTGACACAAGTGTTTGCTTCTAAGACAGAAAGAAGTAGATAAACTGACTCAACATAAAGTAAAAGAAAGGCCATTCGCAGAGGGAAGCAGGGATACAAACATGTGCTAGAGCTTTTTAGTTTTTATAGGTTTTTGAAATCATATAGAGAGCATAAAAGTATGTTTTTGAGAGGTGCTTGTTGTTGTCAACGAATGGTAGTGGGCACTTCTACCCCCCTTGTCAACCAGACTTTCAAGAGCGGCTCCAATTGAAGGACGTTATTTTTACCAGCAAGGCAGATCATCACTCTTATTCTCTTTTGTTTACACATGCAGTTAAAACTGGTATCATTGCTTGGCTGATTAGATCAGGGCAAAAATGTGAAGAGAGTTGAGCAGTTAAAGTTGTAATTGAGGTAGACATGTTCCTTGACTCAAATAAAAGAAAATAACTGAAATAAAATATTGGGTTGTCTCCCATAATGTCGGCCCAGTGGGATCTAGGGTGTGCAGAGCCCACTCTCCACAGCCCTCACACGCGACAGAGTCGAAGAAACGACTAAGGACCAAGCAAAACGCTTGGAGAGGCCCTCGAGAGGGAAAGCCCTCGAGAGGGCTGAAGGGGGCAGCGAAGGCCTGAAGAGGCCTCTCCCGAGGCTGCCCCTCTACAGGGCCCCTCTTCCTTGGAGAGGAGGCAGCACCAATCCCTCCACAAGGCCGTCCAGGCCCTGTGGAGATACTTCGCTACGAAGCAACCGCTGCAAGGCGCACATGGCCACTGCCGCGCCGCAGAGTGACACGCACGTCTGCGCGCGATGACGACGGCGTCGCAGTTGCCGTTTTGGTGATTAAAGGAGTCAACAAAGCTGTGTCCCCTGCGTCGGCTTACGAGGGTTTCCTCTTTGGTGATAAAGCAGTTGGCCGGCGCTACGCTCCAAGGGCGACGTCACCGTGGGCACCCCCACGATCCCTGCAGTACCAGCTGGCCGCCCAGCGAAGACGGCGGCTTTTCTGTCACGAAGGCAGGCTTTACGACCATGGACCGAGTCCATGGACAACCCAGCTGCGGTGCACCCCGCTGGACCGCTTCGTCGCCATGTGGGAACCCTTCCACTGCGCAGCACGCAGGGATGAGGCCCGGGGCGCCTATATAAGGAGAGGGAGCACCTCCGTAGCAAGGGAGGGAGAGATCGTGCTCTCGACCTTTGGCTCCCTACCATAGCTTTGCCTAGCCCCGCGAACCCATCGAGGAAGAAGACCCCAGTCTCCTCCTTGTGCTTCACACTGCCGCAAGAGAGTCCTCGGCAGGCTCATTGTACTGTAACCCCTGCAGAGCAATACAGACAAGCAGGAGTAGCGGTTTTACCTCCACCTGAGGGTCGTGAACCTGGGTACGGGCCTGAGTCCATCTCTGTCGTGTTGTCCCTCTACAGGCACGACGAGCATCGTCGCCGGGCCGGTTGAGGGTTGTTGGCTAACGTGTTCAATCCCCTTCACGAACTTCTCCCCCGAGAGTGATTATCCCTGTTCCGTGGGAACCACACCTCGACATTTGGCGCGCCAGGTAGGGGATTGAGGCGCGTCTTCAACCTCCAGCCGGCCTCCGCGCCATGACGGACACCCGCACGACGCGCGCCAACAGGCGCGCTGCTGAGAGGGCTCACACCGAGCCCGGCACTGCTCCCACCCGTGGCCGCCGCGGCCGCCCTCGCGCTGCTGAGCGTGCCAACACCGGCCCGCGCGTGGAGGCACCCGAGAGCGAGGAGCACCACGGCGCTTACCGCCGCGAGGATGAGGACTTCTCCGAGCATCACGAGGACGCTGAGTCCTCGCGTCCATCTCGGCGCCAGAGTGCGTCTTCTCAGGGACGCCCAGAGCCCACACCGCACACCGCGCTGCTCATGGCCCAGGAGCTTCTCCGCTACCGGCCTAGCGCAGAGGCCCACGACCAGTGGCTCGACCGCCTCCACCACCTCGTCGACGTCGCGACGATGCGCCCCGCTCCGTCGCGCTCCATGGTCCACCACTCCGGCCACGCGGGAACGGCTGCACCAGGTGCGCCTCCGCCGCCGCCGGGGCCACCTCCAGCTGCAGCGCAGAGGGCTCCCTCTCACGCATCCTCGCCGCGCGACTGCCAAATCGTGCAGCGCACCGCGCCTGACGTGCGTGTGGGCATGGAGCGCCGCCGGGACCTCCAGAACCGCCTCGTCGAGGAGCTCGGCCAAGCGGGGCAGCAGAATCGCAGGGCTCTCCAGGGCGGAACCGCCACGTACGCCTCTGGCTGGTTGGCCTTCACCCGCGCTCTGCGCCGCGTGGTCTGGCCGCAGAAGTTCCGGCCAGCCCTCCCCAAGGGCTTCGACGGGTCGAGCAATCCCCTCGAGTTCCTGCAGCTCTACACCACCTCCATCCAGGCTGCAGGGGGAGATGACAAGGTCATGGCCAACTGGTTCTCCCATGCGCTCAGGGACTCCGCGCTGTCCTGGCTCCTCAATTTGCCTGAGGACTCCATCGACTCCTGGGAGGAGCTCTGCAGGCAATTCGTCGCCAACTTCAAGGGCACGTACGAGCGCGCGCTCACCCACAACGACCTGCGCGATGTGGTGCAGAAGAAGGATGAGACCCTCCGCAAGTACATCCAGCGCTTCAGCCAAGTGCGCAACAAGATCCCCAACATCCCCGACACACAGGTCATCGCCGCCTTCAGAGAGGGCGTCACAAATCGCAGGATGCTCGAGAAGTTGGGCATCCACGACAAGCTCACCTCTGTGGTGAAGCTGTTCGACCTCGCTGACAAGTGCGCCAAGGCTGAAGGACTCCTCTTTGTCAAGATGAGCCAGCGGGCTGACGACCAGGCAGAAGGCTCCAAGAGCCACAAGAAGCGCGAGGAGCCCAAGCGCAAGACCACAGCCGTCCTAGCGGCGGAGCCAGCCACCAAAAGCGCCCGCAGAAGCTCCCCGGAGCCTGGCGACAGAGAGGCGGACAACCGCCCGTTCTGCGTCTACCACAACAGGCACGGCCACGCCACAGACGACTGCTTCGACCTCAAGAGGTTGAGCCGAGAGCGCGGGCGCGAAGAAGGCACCGGGAGCCGCGGCAGAGGCCGTGGCTACCGTAGGGACGGCAGAGGCGGACGCGGTGGCGGCTATCAGAAGCCGCAGGGCACTCAAGCCAACGCCGCCGAGAAGAACAACAACCTCCCTGACAAGGAAGACGGGGGCTATCAGGCCCCAAGGGGGGCTATGGCCTGCATCCTCGGCGGGGCTCAGGCGCCCAAGTCGAACAACCAGTTCAAGCAGTTCGCCCGCGAGCTCAATGCTGTGCTCCTGAGCACCGAGACCTCCAGGCCCCTCAAGTGGTCCCAGTACACCATCGCCTTCGACGCCAAGGACCACCCCAAGTCGACCAAGACCGTTGGGACCCTCCCCCTAGTCTGCTCCCCCACCATCAACAACATCACCGTCTCCAAGACGCTCATTGATGGGGGAGCTGGCCTGAACGTCATCTCTGTCGAGACCTTCGAGACGCTCCAAGTGCCCTACGAGTGGCTTATGCCCTCAAGGCCGTTCACAGGGGTCACCAGCGGGTCAATCGAACCTCTGGGGCAGGTCCGGTTGGCCGTCACCTTCGGCACGCAGAAGAACTACCGCACGGAGCTGATCGACTTCGACGTCGCCCACATCGGCCTGCCGTACAACGCCATCCTTGGCTATCCCGCCCTCGCGAAGTTCATGGCCGTCACGCACCATGCCTACAACATGGTCAAGATCCCCGGCAGCGCTGGCACCATCGCCATCCATGGTCATATCCTGGATGCCACGCGCGCTGTCGAGAGCGCCTACAAGGCAGCTGCCATGGCGTTTTCGGCTGACGAGGACATGGAGCCTCTCGAGAGGCCCAAGAAGAAGAAACAAGTGTTCTCCCAGGAGCAAGCTGCCACGAAGAAGGTGTCGCTGAGCACCAGTGGCTCGGGGGCTGAGGGCTCTGGGGTTAGCGTCACCATAGGCGCTGCCCTGCCTCCCAAATAGGAAAGCGCGCTCGTCGCCTTCCTCCGGGCAAACTCTGACATGTTCGAATGGACTCCGTCAGATATGTCCGGTGTACCGAGGGAGGTGATCGAGCACCACTTAGCCGTGTGTCGCGCAAGCAAAAAGCACGCAAGCAAGCCCCCGAGAAGCAAGCATTCATCGTCAAGGAAGAAGAGAAGCTCTAAGCGGCAAATGTCGTCCGCGAAGTCGCGCACCCCACTTGGCTCTCCAACGGTGTGGTTGTCCCAAAACCCGCTGGAGGAGGCCGACTCTGCATCGACTACACCGACGTCAACAAGGCCTGCCCCAAGGACCCATACCCCATGCCGAGGATAGACCAGATCGTGGACTCCACCGCTGGCTGCGACCTCCTCTGTTTTCTGGACGCCTTCTCTGGTTACCACCAGATCAAAATGGCTAAAGAGGACGAGGAGAAGACAGCATTCCTCACCCCTTGTGGTGTGTATTGCTACACTTGCATGCCCTTTGGCCTGAAGAACACCGGCGCCACTTTCCAAAGGCTCATGAGAATAGCCTTGGGGGCACAGATGGGCAGAAATGCGGAGGCATATGTTGATGACATAGTGGTCAAGTCTCGAGAGGGAGACACCCTCCTGAAGGATCTCGAGGAAACCTTCGCCAGCCTGCGCAAGGTGAACATCAAGCTGAACCCCGCCAAGTGCGTCTTCGGGGTCCCTTCAGGCAAACTCCTCGGACTCCTGGTGTCCCACCGCGGCATAGAAGCAAACCCTGACAAGATCAAGGCCATAGAAGGGATGCAGCCTCCTCGCCGGCTCAGGGACATGCAGCGCTTGGTAGGCTGCATGGCCAGCCTGGGCCGTTTCATCTCCAAGTTCGGCGAGAGAGCCCTGCCATTTTTCAAGATCATGAAGAGATCCGGCACGTTCAAGTGGACCCCTGAGGCGGACCAGGCCTTTGAGGACTTAAAGAAGTATTTGGCCAGCCCACCCGTCATGGTGGCCCCCAGGACAGGCGAACATCTGAAGCTGTACCTCTCAGCCACTCCTCAGACCGCTAGCGCCGTCCTGGTGGCTGAAAGGGAAGAGCCAGTCCTCCCCAAGAAGAGCTCTGCCACTCCAAGCCCAAAGCCGCCGACAAGGATCTCGCCGAAGGAGCAGCGTCCACAGACCCACTGCCAGGCCCACCGCCGCAAGTTGAGCCTGCTCCCAACGCCCCTGCCGAGACTCCTCCACAGGCAGGTCTCGACAAGGGCCCTGAAGAGCCTCCGCAGAGGGCTGATGCCGCGCCCCCACTGACAACCCTCGTCGAGCACCCCGTCTACTTCGTCAACACAGTGCTGCGGGACGCTCGGGAGCGGTATCCAATGCAGCAGAAGCTTCTCGTCGCGCTCCTCATCGCCTCCAGGAAGCTACGACACTACTTCCAGGGCCACCCCATCACGGTGGTCACTTCCTTCCCCCTGGAGCAGATCCTGCGCAACCCCAACGCCACAGATCGTGTCGCGGGATGGAACATAGAGCTGCAGCCATTCAACTTACGCTTCGACACCACAAGAGTTATCAAGGGGAGAGCGCTGGCTGACTTTGTCACCAAATGGACTGACCCAAGCCCTGAAGAGCCTCGTGGAGAAGAGGCCGAGCCCTCTGGAGACACAATGCCCAGCCACTGGACCATGCACTTCGACGGAGCTTTTGCCTGCCGCAATGGCGGGGCAGGCATCGTCCTGACCTCGCCCAAGGGCGACAAGCTCTACTACGCCGTCCAGTTGTGCTTCACGATCGACAAGATCTCCAACAACATCGCTGAGTACGAGGGCCTCCTCGCGGGCTTAAGGGCCGCCATCGCTCTAGGCGTCAAGCACCTACTCGTCAAGGGCGACTCCCAGTTGCTCGTCAACTTCTCCAACAAGAGCTACAAGCCTAAAGACGACCACATGGCCGCATACCTTGAAGAGGTCCGCAAGCTCGAGAAGCACTTCAGAGGCATGGAGCTCATGCACATCCCGAGGAAAGAGAATCAGGAGGCCGATGACATCGCCAAGCGAGCCTCGCGAAGGCAAGCTCAGCAGGCAGGCGTCTTTGAAGAAAGGCTCGCCAAGGCATCCATCAAGCAGCTTCAAGAGGCCACAGCTGCACGCACAGACGAAGCACTCCCACCAGCTCCTGTCGCTGGGGCACCCGACTGTGGTCCCCACACCGGGGAGCGTCTGTTGCTGACGGCAGCCCACCAAGACACAGGCTGGATTGACGAGCTCAAGGATTACTTGGCGAAGGGGATCCTCCCTGAAGAAGATGCGGAAGCAGAGCGAATCGCTCGACAGGCGAAGTCCTACTGCATCCTGGAGGGAAACCTCTACCGCAAGCGCCCAAATGGCATCGCCCTCAAATGCGTCCCTCCCGAGGAAGGCCGAACATTGATGAAAGACATCCACAGCGGGGAGTGCGGCCACCACTCGTGTGCGCGCACCCTCGCATGCAAGGTCTTCAGGAGCGGCTTCTATTGGCCGCAAGTGCTTCAAGATGCGGTCGCCATCGTTCAAGCCTGCGACGCCTGCCAGTTCCACGCCAAGCAAATTCATCAGCCGGCGCTGGGGCTCCAGACCATCCCGCTTTCCTGGCCGTTTGCGGTCTGGGGGCTGGACATTTTGGGCCCCTTCCTGAAGTCGCAGGGGGGCTATCGCTTCCTTTTCGTGGCCATCGACAAGTTCACCAAGTGGGCCGAAGTGGAACCAGTGCGCACCATACCAGCCGGAGCCGCGGTGAAGTTCATCAGGAGCCTGGTCTGCCGCTTCAGAGTGCCTAACCGCATCATCACCGACAATGGCTCGCAATTAACCAGCGGCGTCTTCCGAGCCTACTGCGAAAAGCTCGGCGTCAAGATCTGCTTCGCCTCGGTGGCTCATCCACGCAGCAATGGTCAAGCCGAGCGAGCAAACGCAGAAGTCCTCAAGGGCCTCAAGACCAGAAGCTTCAACGTCCTCAAGGGCCACAGCAAGGGCTGGATCGACGAGCTCCCATCTGTACTGTGGTCCATGCGCACAACCTCTTCAAGGCCTACGGGCGAAACACCGTTCGCCCTTGTCTACGGAGCTGAAGCGGTCCTCCCCGCAGAAATCAAGCATGGATCCCCACGGGTCCTTGCCTTCAACGAGGACACCCAAGAGGGCCTCCACAACGACGACCTGCTGTTCCTCGAGGGCCTGCGCCGCTGTGCCGCCCTCAGAGCGGCAAAGTACCAGCAAGATCTGCGACGCTACCACAGCCGCCATGTGCGCTCACGCACTCTTGAGGCGGGCGAGCTCGTCCTCAGGCGAATCCTCTCCAGGGAAGGCCTCCACAAGCTCTCGCCGATGTGGGAAGGCTCCTACAGGGTCTCCCACATCGCCAGGCCTGGCGCAGTATGCCTCGAGACCGAAGCCGGCATCCCCGTCAAGAACCCGTGGAACATCGCACATCTGCGCAAGTTCTACCCGTGATCACAGTCACGCCAGGCATTTTTTGTCTCTAGAGGGAAGCTCACGGCTTCACCTCCAAGCTTCTCCAAGCTCCTCCTGAGGGTCAGCCCTCCGAGCTCTCCTGCTAATGAGCCACCGCAGGCCACAGTGAACCTCTGCCACTAATGGGTGGTCCCCATGCCTCGACATGGAAGGGTCGTTAGCTTGGCAAACCCAAGTGTAATGAACCGATTTCGTTCTCAAGTGAACACTGCGCTCCGGCGCCATTTCGTTCCCAAGTGAACATTGCGCTAAGGCGCCATTTCGTTCCTAAGTGAACTTTGCGCTGAGGCGCCGCTGTGTAATATTTCGATGGCAAGTTTTACCTTCGTCATTTACTTTGACATGTGCGCTTATATTCTTCCCATGCGCACCTCGCGAGCGGGGGCTGAGTACGGTGCCTTTGCCCCAAGAGCACCCCAGCAGCACTGCAAAATGCAAGGGACCCTAAGCTCTGGCTAAAGGGCATGCTCCCGGATACACGCCACCTCTCCAAAGGACCTTGGTACTCTCTCTCCTCGCGAGGCACCCATGAGGAAACCTATAAGCGCGCATGAGTCCTTACTGCTATGCTCTAGCGTTTTGGTACGCCTCTCTAACGTCCACAGGGAACGAGAGTCTCTCCAGGCTTGTGGAGGAAAAACTCGGCCCCTGAAGGGAAAGGCATCGCCAGAGGAGTCCTACGCAGGGCGAAAAGCCTCGCGAAGCTAAGTTCCCTGCTCACACCAGGAGAATCTCTGCGTCTCTCTCACGAGCACTCTGCGTCCCTCGAGCGTCCTTTTTCCTCACTCTCCATGGACTGCTTGCGCGTCAAAGGGGGGCCCTTGAGCATCGCGCCTCGAGGACTCCTACCTCTCTAAGCCTTAAACTCCCCCCGGCCTTGCCGAGTCATTGCTCGAGCATACCGCAGCGACGGAGTCATAGCGCGAGGAGAAGGGTCCTAGCGACGCAGAGCGAAAAAGACATGGAAGTAAAGCAAAAGGCCCTCGGGGGGCACACACACAAACTTAGCAGCACATGCTTAGAAATATGAAGTATATTACAAACTGCAAAGCAAAAGTCTTTAAAGCAAACATCCCTACGGCGCTACAAGCGTATTACAGGAGGAAGCCTTAGGAAGAAATCAAGCGGAGGCCTCGCCGTCGTCCTCGCCGGACCCTTCTTCTCCAGGCTTGCCATCCTCATCGTCGTCCTCCTCATCCTCCGCCGCGGCCCGCTTGAAGCGGCTGCAGAAGTCGTCGACCTAGTCGCGGATGGAGTTGGAGATCTTCCACCCCTTCCCCCCCCCCCCCCCCCCCGAGAGGCTCGGTCACCGTGGTGAAGTCGAAGCCAGGCTGGAGGTTCTGGAGGTTGGTGAAGATGCGGTCAACCGCCACCGCCAGGAGCTGGCGGCACTCCTCATCGACGACGTCGCGGAGCTCGGCGGCAGGGCCCTCGAGCGCTGAGAAGAGTTGCTCGAAGTACATGAGGTAGGTGGCGGCGTCGGAGTTGCCTTGAAGGGGAACGGCCGGCGCATCCACTCCCAGCTTCGCGGCGAGCTCGCGGCCGCGGCCCACCAAGGACTGGAACATGCGCTCCCGCTGCTGCGACAGCACCTGCGCCGCCTTGGCGCTCTCGACCGCCTCCACCGCCTTCTCCACAGCAGGGCCCACCTGCTGGTTCATCTCCTCCATGTCGGCCATGAGGGAGGCGAGGTCCTGCTCCGTGCGCTTGCGGGCCTCCTCAGCGACGCGGCGGCGATCCGCTTCGCGCTTCACCTTGGCGACGAGGGTAGCGTTCAAGTTCTCGAGCTGATGGATCCGGGCGCCGCTCTCGCCAAGCCTCTTCTTGAAGCGGCTCTCCTGCTTGGCGAACTTCTCGCTGTAGTCGCGAGAGACGGCGGTGCGGTACGCCTTCTCCCGCTCCTCGAGCATCTTTGCCGCCTCCTCCTTCCGCTGGGCAAACCTAGCGTTGAAGCGTTCCACGCCCGTCTTATGGGTGGACACTTCAAGCTCGTGCTTGCTGAGCGCCGCAGCCAGGCTCTCTTCGCGGGCCTCGAGGGCGGAGCGCTGCCCCGACAGCTCCTGCTCCCTTAACGCCAGCTGCTCGTCGCGGCGGCGCACGTCCTCCTCGCGCTCGCTCAGGCCCCGTCCCCTGGCGTCCAAGCTCGCGCGGACCCCCTCCAGGGCGGTCCGAACGGTCTCGGAGTCGGAGAGGATTTTGGCCTCGAGCTCGACAAGCTCGTGGTGCTTGGCCGCCAGGGAGTGCTCCACAGCCTCCCGCTCTGCCCTGGCCACGGCCAAGTCTTCCGCCGCTGCCCGGCGCTCGGCCTTCAAGGGCTGCAGAAGCTCTTCGGCGTTGCGCATGGCGCCCTCGCGGACCTCCTCGGCGAAGCGCAGCGCCTCCTCGCGATCCGCCTGCAAGGCCTGGTCGCTCCGCCGGCGAGCCTCCACAGCCGCGTGGAACGTGGCCCAAGCCTCTGCGAGCTCGTCTCGCTGCCGGGCAAGCTCCCGGTCCTCCTGGGCAAGGTGGGCCTCCAGCCCCTCCAGGGACTCCCGCACCAAGCGGAAGGCGACGTCACGTCTCCCCCTGCTCCAGTCCCAGCTGCCGAGGGCACGGGCCCGGGAAGTCTCGCTCGGAGCGGAAGGTCCTGCACCCGCGTCAAGCTTGGAGCGGGGAGTCTCTGCGCGGGCGTGGGGGCTCGGAGGCGTGTCCTCCGCTTCGGCGCCCGCGTCCTGCGCGCCGGCGTCGCCCCCCTCAGACGGCACATCGCCCTGGGCCCCTGGGGCAGGAGGGGTCTGCTCCGCAGCCGCTGCCTCCTCCTCCGCCGTGGAGCTTGGCGGGGGCGGCGGGAGGTCTGCCCCCACCGTCTCGTCGACCTTCGGCGGGCTCGGGGCCGAAGTAGTGTCTGCCGCGGCCTCCTGCCGCGCTGGCGGGATCGCAGCGCGCGGCGGAGTGGCCCCTTTCTCCACCTGCTCCTCAGGGCGCTCTTCCTCCAGAGGCGGCGCGGTGGCCTCGGCCTGAGGAGCGTCCCCGTGAGGGCCGGCAGGGATTTCCTCCGCAGGCCCCGGGGCCTCTTCTGCCGCGGCCTCTGCCGCGGCCTCCGGAGCGGCCATCTTCACGTCTGCCGCCTTGCGGAGCCTGCGGCGCTTTGCAGGCGCCGGGTCGCTGGCAGAGAGCAGGGAGATCTGTCAGAGGGAACAAACCAGCAAAGGCCGAAGAAGGAGAGCAAAATGAGAAACACTTACCCTGTCTTCTTGGCGCGGGTGTCCACCCACGCCATGCCGGACGAACGCCAAGAAGGCGTAGTCCGGGCTCCGGATCCCTCCAGAGCCGTCTCAGCTTTCCTCTTGAGGGGAGCGCTCGGGGGCTCCCCAGCAGGCCTGTCGTGGGCCGCCTTGGTCCGGGGCTCCTGTCTCCCCGCCTCGGCCTCCTCATCGTCGCTGGAGGAGAGCTCGAAGACCTCCTCAGGAGGGGGCGAGGCCCTTGACGAACTCGCGCCGCCTACGGGGGGAATGGCCCCAGCCGCCTCCGCGTCGCCTTGCTCAGCGTCTGACGCGCACGGGGACTCGACGGCATCTGGCCCCCTCGCCACAGGCATGGGCCCATCTTCCTCCTCTTCCCCCGCCAGGCCTAGCGGGGTGAAGGTGGGCATCCGCTCCAGAATCGCTAGGCGCGGAGCCAGGTTCATCTGATGAAGAGGCCTCAGCTCCGCCGCAATCGCCACGAACACGTCGGGGTTGATGAAAAGGCCGCCCATGATGGTCTCGACGACGGCGGGGCGATGGTCGCAGGGGTGGAGTCGCATCGGGTCGGAGGGGCCCGAGTACATCCACATCGGCTTCTTATGCGCCTGTAGAGGCGCGATGCGGCGGCGCACGAAGTCCTCCGCGATCATCTGGCCGGTAAGGCCGTTCGCCCGGAGCGTCCTCATGCGCGCCACGAGGTCCCCGATCCATGGACCCTGGAAGGCCTGCTTCCCCCAATGGGTGTTCTTCACGGGCGGCGCCTCCGGGACCTCGAGGAAGGAGCTCTGCGACTTGACGCCGATGAGGAACCACTTCTGCCTGAAGTCGTCCACCTTCTTCGACACCGCCGTGACGGGTTTCTCGTCGCTCCACGACATGGGGATGTAGACGTCCCCCATGCCATCCGCGATGCGGAAGGACACGCACCCCGTCCGCTCAGCCTTCGCGGTGTTCCGGAGCGCGTAGAAGCTCCGGAAGAGGGCCACCGAGGGCCTCACTCCCAGATAGGCCTCGCACAGATAGGCGAAGATGGAGAGCACGAGGATGGCGTTGGGGTGTAGGTGGAGAAGGTGGATCTGGTAGAACTCCAGGACGGCCTCGAGGAAAGGCGAATACGGAGGCACCAATCCGGCGAAGAGAGTGTGGAGGAAGATGGTGAAAAACCCCGCCGGAAAGCGGCCGTGCCTCGCGGCCTGGATGGCGCTGGCGCCGTGCTCATTGGTCTTCCCGGCGACCAGTTGCTGGATCTTGTCCAGCGCCGCCGCATCGACGCGCACCCCCGACCAGGGCGGGGCCGAGCGGCTCATCCCCCTGCGCGTCCGAGCGGAGCGTGGACATTGCTGCCTTGCCTTTGGACCCTCCCATTGCCAGAGAAGAAGAAGGGCGCGGAAGGACAAGGAGAAGGAGGAGGGAAGAGTTCGCCGGAGAAGAAGAGTTGGAAGAGCAAGAGCTGATTGCGGAGCGCAGAAGTGAATAATGACTGCGATTCGGACCGGCGCGCAGCTTTATACCTCATTTGGGCAGTTACCAAGGCGTGGTCGTGGTGGTCGTGGTGGGACCCCCCACGACGCACGTTTTCTACCGGAGAAACCGAGTCGCCACAAACTCACCACCGAGCGACGCGTGTCACGGGCCGGCCGGACATTTTGGACCCACGACGCTTCGTCTGGACCCAATGGGCCTCGCCGTGCCCGTCATGGGCCCGGGGGCTACTGTCGGCCCAGTGGGATCTAGGGTGTGCAGAGGCCACTCTCCACAGCCCTCACACGCGACAGAGTCGAAGAAACGACTAAGGACCAAGCAAAACGCTTGGAGAGGCCCTCGAGAGGGAAAGCCCTCGAGAGGGCTGAAGGGGGCAGCGAAGGCCTGAAGAGGCCTCTCCCGAGGCTGCCCCTCTACAGGGCCCCTCTTCCTTGGAGAGGAGGCAGCACCAATCCCTACACAAGGCCGTCCAGGCCCTGTGGAGATACTTCGCTACGAAGCAACCGCTGCAAGGCGCACATGGCCACTGCCGCGCCGCAGAGTGACGCGCACGCCTGCACGCGATGACGACGGCGCCGCAGTTGCCGTTTTGGTGATTAAAGGAGTCAACAAAGCTGTGTCCCCTGCGCCGGCTTACGAGGGTTTCCTCTTTGGTGATAAAGCAGTTGGCCGGCGCTATGCTCCAAGGGCGACGTCACCGTGGGCACCCCCACGATCCCTGCAGTACCAGCTGGCCGCCCAGCGAAGAGGGCGGCTTTTCTGTCACGAAGGAAGGCTTTACGACCATGGACCGAGTCCATGGACAACCCAGCTGCGGTGCACCCCGCTGGACCGCTTCGTCGCCATGTGGGAACCCTTCCACTGCGCAGGACGCAGGGATGAGGCCCGGCGCGCCTATATAAGGAGAGGGAGCACCTCCGTAGCAAGGGAGGGAGAGATCGTGCTCTCGACCTTTGGCTCCCTACCATAGCTTTGCCTAGCCCCGCGAACCCATCGAGGAAGAAGACCCCAGTCTCCTCCTTGTGCTTCACACTGCCGCAAGAGAGTCCTCGGCAGGCTCATTGTACTGTAACCCCTGCAGAGCAATACAGACAAGCAGGAGTAGCGGTTTTACCTCCACCTGAGGGCCGTGAACCTGGGTACGGGCCTGAGTCCATCTCTGTCGTGTTGTCCCTCTACAGGCACGACGAGCATCGTCGCCGGGCCGGTTGAGGGTTGTTGGCTAACGTGTTCAATCCCCTTCACGAACTTCTCCCCCGAGAGTGATTATCCCTGTTCCGTGGGAACCACACCTCGACACATAAGCTCTTTCTTTATAGCCATTAAGATAGGCATAGTGATTTTAAAAGATGCTCACGTAAGAAATAAGAGTTGAGGCAAAAGAGAGCATCAAAAAGCAAATACGAAACACTTTTAAGTCTAACCCACTTCCTATGAAAAAGAATCTTGTAAAGAAACAAGTCATGAAAGCACAAAGCAACAAGCATAGGAAAGCAAAACAAGTGCAAGTTCAAGATTTTCAACATAAAGAAGGGAAACTTAATATTGTTGAGATGCATAAAACTATGTTTCCCTCTTTTAAAATAGTTATTAAGATCAATATCAAGTTTAAGATCATGGTTGCAACAAAGATTTGGATCTAGAGACAATTGCAAACTACATAAGTATTTCTCAACATAAGCAAATTTCTCCTCCATGGTGTAATTAGGAGAATTCAAGAACAAAGCAGGACTCTCATGAGTAAGAGTACCATCACAAGCAGCAATTATATCATTTTTATCCTCACATAAATAAGTAATAACTTCTGAACATAGAGGATTATCGATAAGCATAGGACCATCATCTAAAGCATTATCATATAGCATATTTAAGCAATACTCATCATTATCATCAATAAGTTCACTTGTAGCATCATGAATAAAATTTACAACATAACTAGCACATAAAACATTCTTATCATGAGCCACATGCATAAAAGAATTAATACTCTCCACATAAGCATAGTCATTCTTATTAATTGTAGTGGGAGCAAATTCAACAAAATAGCTATCATTATTATTCTCATCACCATAATCATCAAATATAGGAGGCATATTGTAATCATAATTAATTTTATCCTCAATAGTAGATGGACTGAAAATATCATATTCATCATTGTAAACATCATATATTGGAGGTATAGTATCATCAAAGTAAATTTTCTCCTCCGTGCTTGGGGGACTAAAAGTATCATGGTCATCAAAACCAGCTTCCCCAAGCTTGAAATTTTCCATAGCATTAGCAATAATGGTGTTCAAAGAATTCATACTAATAACATTGCTCCTAGCATGCAAATAAAGTTCCATAGGTTTTTTAATTTTCTCTTCAAACACCTCATGTCCTAACTCAAGATAAATACTATAAAGATCTCTAATATTTTTGTTGTTTTCCATTAAGCCTAACTAGTGAAAATAAAAACAAGAAACAAAAAGAAATAATTGCAGAATCTAAAGGAGATACCTTTCAACGCTTGCCTCCCCGGCAACGGCGCCAGAAAATAGCTTGATGTCTACGCATGCTTCTATTCTCGTATACAGTGTTGGGCCTCCAAGAGCAGAGGTTTGTAGGACAGCAGCAAGTTTCCCTTAAGTGAATCACCCAAGGTTTATCGAACTCAGGGAGGTAGAGGTCAAAGATATCCCTCTCAAGCAACCCTGCAATTAAGATGCAAGAAGTCTCTTGTGTCCCCAACACACCCAATACACTTGTCAGATGTATAGGTGCACTAGTTCGGCGAAGAGATAGTGAAATACAAGTAATATGGATAATTATAAGTAGTAATTGCAATCTGAAATAAAAATGGCAGCAAGCAAACATGTAGCAGAACTTGTTGTAAACGGTGTTTTAATGCTTGGAAACATGGCCTAGGGATCATACTTTCACTAGTGGACATTCTCAACAATGACATCAAATCTGAATAATAAATACTACTCTCAAACACTCTCTTGTTGGATGATAAACACCATTCACTGTGTAGGGCCACAAGAGCACCCGCAAAGTCAGAGTAAACTAACACCACAACGTCATAAAGGAATCACACACGGTGCGCACACTGTCACCTTCACAACCGTGAATAACCGCGGAGTTCATATTAAAATAACCTCTAGAGTGCATAATAGATAAAGAGTAACATCACATATTCAACTAGATTACAAAGCTCATGATCACATAAAGATCACTCCATGGGAGAGAGAGATAAACCACATAGCTACCGGTAGAGCCCGCAGCCCCGGGGGAGAACTACTCACTCCTCATCGTAGGAGTCAGCAACGGCGATGGAGATGGCGGTGGAGTTGATGGAGATGACTCCGGGGGCAATTCCCCGTCCCGGCAGGGTGCTGGAACAGAGACTTCTATCCCCCGAAACTTGTCTTCGATGGCGGCGGCGCAGCGGAACGTTTCGTGGATTTCTGATCAGGTGGTAGGGTTTTTCTCGTCGGGGGGACATATATGGGCGAAAGGGCGATGTCGGTGGGCGCCCGAGGGGCCCACACCACGTGGCCACGCGGCCAGGAAGGGAGTCGCGCCACCACATGGTGTGGCTGCCTCGTGGCCCCTCTCCGTCTCCTCTTCGGTGTTCTGTAAGCTCCCGAGAAAAATAGGGACTTTGGCTTTTGATTCGTCCAATTCCGAGAATATTTCCTTAACAGCTTTTCTGAAACCAAAAACAACAGAAAACAGGGAACTGGTACTGTGGCATCTTGTTAATAGGTTAGTTCCAGAAAATGCATAAAAACCATATAAAGTGTATATAAAACATGTATCAATGGGTATAATATAAGCATGGAACATAAGAAATTATAGATACGTTGGAGACGTATCAGGTAGCAACCCGCCCGCGCAGAACAATAAGAAGCCGAGGAGGGATCAGACACCGCAAGCACTCGGCAACGTCACAGACGCCTTCACTGTGGTCACGCGAAGTGGCCTCCCAGTGGAGCCCGAGAAACTTGCCAAATGAGACGCCATGCAACTAGGGTGCATCCTCCGGGAAGGCGTGTCGATCAACATGAAGGACCTCAAAAGCACGCAGAATGAGACTTTGGTCAAGAACCTCCTCAAGAACCTTCACCAACGATACACGTTCCCGCAGTCGTTCAACAAAAAGGTGGACAGTTTAGCCATCACGAAGATGAGCACCACCTTGAGCAGCTGGAAATGCAGGGTGAGGAGGAAGATTGAAAAGGGTCAAAGCTGGGAAGAGATAAAAGGCAAAGACCCGATGCTTGACAAAGAAGAGTTCGACGCATTCAAGTTGTCCTTGGCTACTGAGGAGTCTATAAAATGGACCGAGTGGGGGAAGAATATGCGGGACCTGAACCTAGGTAACCACCATTTGGGAAGCGGTGGCTACCGAGGAAAACAGCCCATTTGGGACAAGGAGGATGCCGAGGTTGCTCGTCGGGGAAAAGAAAACCCGTGGCACAAAATCACGAACGAGCAGGTCCGGAACTTTGTCCGGTCCCGCTACTATCTGAACAAAAAGACGGGGGATTTCGTTACGGACGATGATGATGTGAAGAAATTTGAGAAAGTGCTGGTAAGGAATTTAATTTACCGTGTAGCCATATTGTTCTACATGCATGGGTTCATGATGCACCGGTGTGGTGTTGTTGGGAAACCCCAAGAGGAAGGGATGAAGTAGTGCAGCAGCAAATTTCCCTCAGTTATGAAACCAAGGTTATCGAACCAGTAGGAGACGAAGGCGCTTCTGAAGGTGGCAACGGCGCCAGAAAAATGCTTGCGCTAAGTTGACGAGGAACCTGCACACAACACAATCATGATACTTTGCCCCAATTTAACAGCGAGGTTGTCAATCTCACTGGCTTGCTGTAACAAAGGATTAAACGTATGGTGTGGAAAATGATGTTTGTTTGCAGAGAATGAAAGTAACAGGATTGCAGTAGGTTGTTTTATCAGTTTAAAGAAAAGTACCGGGGTCCACAGTTCACTAGTGGTGTCTCTCCATAAATAATAATAGCATGCATGCGGGTAAACAAATTACAGCTAGGCAATTGACAGAATAAAGAACAGCATAACAATGCATATACAAGTCATGATGTCTAGTGTGAGATTCATTTGGGCATTACAACATGATACATAGACCGTCAGCCAACTGCATCTATGACTAATAATCCACCTTCAGGATAGCATCCGCAACACCATTCAGTATTAAGTTGCAAGCAACAGATTATTGCATTAAGTAAAGTGTGTAATGTAAGTAGCACAAATATCCTTAGATAAAGAACTACTGTTTTATCCCTAGTAGCAACAGTACATCTACAATCTTAGAGGTTGCTGTCACTCCCCCAGATTAAATAGAGACATGAACCCACTATCGAGCGTAAATACCCCCTCTTGGAGTCACAAGCATCTACCTGGCCAAAGCATCTACTAGTAACGGAGAGCATGCAAGATCATAAATAACGCACTCACAAGATATATTATGAAGCAAATGACATAGTACTCAATTATTCATCGGATCCCAGCAAACACAACATGTAGCATTACATAAAGATGATCTTGATCATGATAGGCAGCTCACAAGATCTAAACATGATGGCATAATAGGAGAAGACAACCATCTAGCTACTGCTATGAACCCGTAGTCCAAGGATGAACTACTCACACATCAGTCCGGAGGCGGGCATGGTGATGTAGAGCCCTCCGGTGATGATTCCCCTCTCCGGCAGGGTGCCGGGAAGAGCTTCTGAACCCCCCCCCCCCCCCCCCCCGAACTAGGGTTGACGGCGGCGGCGGCTCTGGAACGTATCGTGGAAAAGTGTTCGGGTATTAGGTCTTGATCTGTCAGGGGGTATAAGTAGGCGAAAGGGCGAAGGCGGTGGAGGCCCGAGGGCCCCACACCACGTGGCCGCGCGGCCAGGAAGGGGGCCGCGCCACGACATGATGTGGGCGCCTCGGGGCCCTCCTTCGTCTCCTCTTCGGACTTCTGGAACGTGTCGGGAAAAATAGGGACTTTGGCTTTTGATTCGTCCAATTCCGAGAATATTTCCTTAACAGCTTTTCTGAAACCAAAAACAGCAGAAAACAGGGAACTGGCACTGTGGCATCTTATTAATAGGTTAGTCCCAGAAAATGCATAAAACCATATAAAGTGTATATAAAACATGTCGCAATTGGTATAATATAAGCATGGAACATAAGAAATTATAGATACGTTGGAGACGTATCAGTTCACCTTAATTTGCTTTGTCTGCAGGAGGACGAGTTGAAGGCTGACGCTGAGGCCGGCCCGTCATCCCAGGATTCGACGAAGCCGTGGGACACTACTTTCAATAGGGCGATGAACGTTTACAAGGATAGGGACAAGACCGCGGCGCCGACGTCAGCTGGCCGTGTGTCCGGCTTTGGTACGAGCATGAAGTTCCTCCAGTACTACAACAGAGACGGCGGCGAGACGAGAAGGCAGAGGAAGAAGCCGACTAGGGATAGCGCCGAGGTTCTGGAGCTAAGGAAGAAGGTGGAGACACTGGAGCAGGAGAAAGTGGACTGCAACACGGTGAACAAGTTGGTGAAGGAGAGGTTTGAGGAGCTCTTCCCCCCTGGGTTGATGGAGGGGTTAGCTGCTTGGAATGCGGCAGGTCGACAGGGGCCGATACACGTGCCCAGCTACGCCGGCAGTACCTCCAGCCATAACGTGTCGCCGGACCTTGTGCTGACCCCGCCGCTCCATAGTGTGCCACAGGCGCCCCCTACCGAGGCACAGGAGCCCCCCATGCAACGTCCGGCGCCAGAGAATGAGACGCCGGCCGCCGGCACCGGCGCCATTGTCTCACCATTAGCCAAGCTCAACGCAATCACCAAGGTAACTTATTAGTTAGTCCGCGACATCTTCTATAATTAACTATGCCTTTGATGACTGCCATCTCATGACGATGCCCAACATGCATGTGTTGACTCTCAGGACACGCCTTGCGTACTCCTGCATACGGTGGGGGCCAGTGGCGAGTTGGTGGATGTCGCTGAGGGCATGGTCATACAACCAATGGCCCGCGAAATGCACAACAAACTCATGGACGAGGCCGTGATGAGAGTCAAGTTGAATGAGGTACAACCTCAGTTTCGACACATCGAGCCCCCCATGCAACCTGTGGGAGCCGACGAGCCCATGGTCCTTGGAGATTGCGTTGCATGGCTCATGGAATGGCCGGCGACCCAGATTCGTCTTGGGGGGGCCAGGCGCACCACCGGCGCCACCTCGAAGCCGCCACAGAAGGTTAGGCCCTTTGTCGTTCGGCCCTCTATCATTCGACCCTCTATGCCACCACATATACCTGTTGGGAACGCACCGGAGCCACAAGCAGCCATTGCCAACACCCGGAAGAAACCGCCGGTCGTCGCCACCACAAGCCGCCACCAAATGTTGATGGGAACGTCTGTGCCGCAACAGAAAAAATACAAAGCCGTTGCACCTCCACTTGAAATCGTCGACGGCAATGATGATGATAATGCCGACGTTGAAGGCTGCCTCAACACCGGCGCCATGGATGATTTATACATGCCTCCTGTGGATGACGAACCGTTCCGCCCCAGCGGTAAACCTGTTCGTCCCACTACATGCTCGCAGCGATTGGATTTCCATGGTTTATCTCAAGACACGCCTCCGGAGGCCGGCGATCAAGATGAATCGGTTAACATTTTCAGCCCTGGCACACTGCATAAGTCGATTCACGATATGCAATCCCCAGAGGTGAAGAAGAAGCCCAGGAAGAGAAGTAAGCCAGGTGCCTCTGCGAGCCAGCCAGCTCCTACGACTGTCCGGGATGAACAAATGGTTCCACCACGTCGTGATGGCTTGACCCGAATGCATGAAGCTGGCAAACCGATACTGCCTCCAAAGCTGCTCTGCATCGCACAAGGATCCATGAAAGCTTTGCATGATTCTATCTTGACGCTAGAGGGCATCCTTCTTAAAGACAAGCACCCAAATTACCCGGTGTTCACGTGCAAGATGCCAAAGGGCGTGAACTTCGTCAAGGAAGCCCCTGCGGATGTATTCTTTATGGCCTTCGAGGACGTCTTCAAGCTGTTTCACTCTAGACGGCTGGACTATAACTTGGTCCGTCTATACGCGCTTAATCTGGCGGTGAGGCGGTGAAGATCAAGAGAGAGACAAACCCGTACGTCGCGGTAGCGGATCCCTACTACATGCGTGACAGCCAGCTGGTCCATTGCCACTTATTTCGACTCGGGGAGTTCGGTTATAAAGAAAGACTACACCCAAATAAAGGGTGTTCTCGATTAGGCTCTCGAGATCTATGCCCATAATAGAGGCACCTTCGAAAAGAACCGTGAATTCTTCCACAAGAACAACACACACAAGTTCAGGCATGTCACCCAGTTCCCTTGCATGAAGGAGGCATTCTACGTCATCCATCACCTTAAAGGGTATGTCCAGGAAGCAGATGCCATGAGGTTTCCAAATCGGCTCTGGGAATGGATCAAAAATGCGGGGGAAATCTCTAATGCTGATCTTAGATAAGACTTCCATCGCACCCAGATGAAGTTATCACATATCATCCTACAGGATGTCATGACAAAAGGGGGGGGGGGGGGCCTCCACTACCCTAGAGGTAGGATGTATTACAAAACTGCGCCTAGCTGCTTGCCTCACTCGCAAGAAGTGTTTTCTTTATTGCACTTAGATGAATTATTCACACTATATTTATGTTATTAACTGATACTTACCAATCCATCTCCAGGTTTGACTAAGAGGGGGATCAAAGAACGCCTAGAATTGCAGCAGGACACCAGGACGTGGACGACGAAGGAACTGTACAAACCGTTCCCGGCGCCGATACAGAACAAGGCTACGTGATCGTGCTCTCCCACTGATCTTGCTATCACCATCATCGCCGATGTACTCTATTTGATAACTATATGTATGAAATGATGAAATGATGAACTTTCGTATTTCGAGCTCCATTTGTATCATGACTTGTGTAAGATTCGGCACTTGTTACTATATGTGATGTGTCTAAGTAATGTGATGTGTCAAATATATCATGTTTCTGTTATGTCTGTTTAAATCCTGTGATATACCTGTATTTTCGTTAATATACCTGTATTTGTACAACTGGCAGAAATAAAACGAAAATTCCTGTAAATAATTCTGTGGCGCATGGCATAAAGTTTCTGTGGCGCACCTATTTCTGTGGCGCACAGGACACGGATGTGCCACTGATAATATTCTGTGGCACACAAGGCAGGATGCGCCACAGAAATGTGGCACTTTCTGTGGCGCACTGAGGGGGTGCGCCACAGAAATATAATTTAGTGGCGAGATTTCTGTGGCGCACCCCCCATTTTCCTGGGTGCGCCACAGAAAGGCTTTGGGGTGCGCCACTACTAGCCCTTTTTCCACTAGTGAAGGGGCTAGAAATAAACATCCATGCTCAAATTCCATAAAAGGTAAAAATCCACCAACAAGGATGAGTGTATCTAAAACCAGTTTTTTGTTTAGCAATTCCTATATATTCTACTAGGTACATGCATTAGCAGTTCTGTAGTTTGAGAAATAAACAACACCTCAATTCACCTGAAACTTCAGTCAAATTGGCAGCCCATCTTGCTGAATGTTATATACAAAATGATTTTTGTTACAATTTATGTGCAATCTGTTATATGCAAGCAAATGATAAGGATGTCATGCCCTGTTTTCTAGGCATGGCAAATTGTTTGGTCGTGATGACCACGACACATTCAGGATTTTGTCGTGCTGCTATATAAACATGTTGTGTTCACCTTGTGATAGCTGATTGTTTGACTGTTGTCTCTATTTCACGCCAGCCAGTCGTATCAGCGAGACAACAAGTGAATGGTCATGTGAGTCTTCCTTTACTATGACCATGTGTATTCATTGGCATATTGTTCATGCACATTATAGCATTATTGTGGTTGAATACTAATATTGGTCTAATATAGGTTGGTTCTGAAGTAGTTCTAATGACTTCATCCCAATAAGCAAAATGTTGCATATGATACTGTCCAAAGTACTGATCCTACAACTAAGGCTGGTGGATTGAGCTAGGTGCTGAATTTGCACTTGTGCACATAGATGACACTATTCTGTATAATGAGGAGTTAGTGAGAGAAGTGATTGCAAGACGGTGATGGTTTTGCTTCAGGATTATTAATTACTTGGCCTTCAGCTTTTGTAAGTTAGTTTAAAAAATCTTCTTTTTTTCTAGAATCATATTTGTGTATATTTGCTTATAACTATATGTCCAACTTGTTTTGCAGAACCGAAAGAAGGATGGTTGAGTTGAAGCTGAGTTTTCTAGCAAGATAAAGAAGCCACTAAATTCCAATGATTTCACTTATCAATACTTATAGTTTTACATGGATAGACCGAAAATGTAATATTATTCAGAATATGTTCTTTGGTCAAACTGATACATATGCTATGGCACAATATTCTTCGCAAAGGTGTTTTCATGTAATCAAATTGATATGAATGTTATGGTGTCGCATGAGTGTAATTTTGTTATTATTTATTTATTGCAATGCAATATGATGCTACAATCTTCTATGTTATCTTGATATATATGAAATTTGTGAATGCGTCATTCTTCATTTTCATTTTCATGGTGCTAAGCGTCCAATAAATTAATTCATTGAACATGTGCAATTATTTTTTATTAATGAAGATATAAATAATAATTGGAATATACCTAATTTGTGTTTATTAATTAAAAACGAAATACATTAACTATCTTCTGATACATAGTGATACTAATGGTGTTACTATAAGTTCCCAAACGTGTTACTACACTAGTTGACTACAATGGATATTATGTTACAATGTTTGGATATTATGTTACTAGTTGTATTTTAGGCTAATATTTAGTTACCAAGTGTGTTACTATACTTATGAGAATATGTTACAACCAATATTTTACATCGAGAAACTATGTTACTACTTAGGTTACTGTAGTTAAAAAACAATGTTACTAGTGCATTCGATAACACATAATGTGTGTTACTATACCACAACTCTAACACGATTTTTAAGTTAGGGTAACAATTATTATATGTGACAGTGAACACCTCTTAGTGTCTAATGGAACACATTTTAAATTGTGTTACTGCCTTGGGTAGTAACACTCTTTCGGACCTTTAGTAACACAAGTCTGTGTTACCAACGGCCTGTCCTGTTGTAGTTGTAGTGTCTTTCCTCCGCAGATTTATGGGGCTTGCGAGGTTGCTTTGATTGCACACACGAATGACATTTCAAACCTTTGGCTAAAGTGAAAGATGAGATTAAACTTAGTTTTACTAGCAACGACATACAACCCAAACCAATGTGACAAAGACGTGAATGCCAAACTTTTGTTTCATTAACATTCGAATGAATATTGTTCACGACTTTATTACAAAAATTAGCAAGAGAAAACCGGAACATGCCTCCGCATTCATAACCATTTCTAACAAACAGTCCACATTTCGTACCAACTACTTTATTAGAATCGAATACCAACTTAAACGCTTCTCTATATAGAAGGGAGCCACTAACAAGATTCTTCTTGATGGCGGGGACATGCTGCACGTTCTTGAGCTGCACGATCCTTCCCCAAATAAACTTCAGATCGACTATGCCAACACTAAGAACAGAAGCACTTGCGCCACTCCGCATCAATACGGATCCGTTCCCTGTGTCATGATAAGTAGAAAACAATGAAATGTCAGCACATACATGAGTATTTGCACCTGTGTCAATCCAACATTCGTTAGACTGACAAACTGAAAATACAGTAAACAAATTACCGTACCCGGATGCAACATTCTCATTGTTGCTCACGATCATGTTGATAAAATTGGAGTCCTGTCCTGGTTTCTTGAACTTCTTGGGGCACTTAGGAGCCCAATGTTCCTCTGAACCACAAGTGTAGCATGCACCTTTCTTCTTATCCTTCTTGAAGGGTTTGGTACCCTTCTTCTTGAAGTCGGTATTATGTTGGACATTAGTTTTCCCTTTGTGCTGTGGGAGTTGAAGTTCTTCTGTACCATATTGGCAGCAGAAGTGACTTCGCCTTTTCCATGCGAGTCATTTTCCCTAGAGTTCTGCTCAACACTCAGATGACCAATACATCCACAACAGAGAATTCACGCCTCTGATGTTTCATATTAGTGGCAAAGCTCCTCCATGAATTAGGCAACTTAGCGATTATGCATCCCGCGAATAATTTGCCCGAAAGGTCAGACTTGAGAAGCTCAAACTCTTTTGCGATGCATTGTATCTCATGAGTCTGCTCCAATACTGAATGATTTTCAACCATCTTGTAATCATGAACTGCTCGATGGTAAGCTGTCGCAGCAGTGGAACATTGGGTTCCCCTAGTGCTGCCAAAGTGGGTCCACCGCCTGTGGGCCCAACACGAAGATGGACATGACCAAGACCTGGCGGGCACCCCGCGCGCCAGCCAAGACCACCGGGTGCAAAGGACCCCCGGGTCCCCCGCATCCCGGAAGAAGCAGAAGACCCCGAGAGCGCGAGACCCGGCGGGGCCGGGCTCCCTCTCGGGTACCCGTCCGTACGAGCAGAAGATAAGGTTTCCACCACCCTCCAGAAGATGGTAGAAGAGCCCAGGAGACTTGGGAAGGAAGGCGTGAACATGGGACAAAACCTGCGGTGTGTCATCCCTTTCCCACCTCGCTTTCCCCAAAAGGGTGGGGATCTCACCAATCCGGCGAAGGATGCTTGGAGGAGGGGAGGCCACGTCTCCTCCTTCACCATGGAGAGGGGTTCCTTCCCGCCAAGATCCCCTCACGCTCCTCGCATGACCCGTGTGGCATCCCCTTTATCTATAAAAGGAGGACCAAGGCATGAGGGGAGATAGGACCGGATCCAAGGTAGAAGACACCCACGGAGACTAGTAGAGCAAGAACACCACAGAGCTAGGCTAGGGTAGGGAAGAGAGGAACGGTGATCTCCTCCGGGCAAGGATATGTCCTTCTTCTTCCTCTAGCTAGTACCCCTGCCGGGTACATCGCCGGAGTCACCCTTGTAGCCACACCATGTTTCATCCATCTATCCAGACATGCCGGAGTAGGGCTGTTAGCCTTCGGGTGGCCTAAACCTTGGTAGATCGCCGTGTCCCTCGCTTGTTTGCCCCACACTTCAAGATATAGAGAAAGTGAGAGCTCGCCGGTGATCCTCCACCGGGACACGTTTTCCAGCCTCCTTTGCGCCCCTACCGAATCTACAAAGGGGGTGCCTGTCATCCCCGGTGTCCGTCCTTCGAGACATGACATCTGGCGCGCCAGGTAGGGGGCGCAAGCGCTAACCTCGTCTTCACCAACTCAGAGATCATCGTCAAGTTCTCCGCCAAGCATGCCACCCAAGAAGAAGTCTGAGGCTGTGGCCGCCAAGACCGTCTCTCCCTCGCGCGCACAGGCTTCTGCCGACCGTCATGCCGCAAGCGCGCGACAAGAGGGTACGCCACCCCGGCAACCTGCGGAGAATGCGGCGCCAGGCGGCGCAGATGGACCCAACCGCGACCATGGCGGCGGATCCAGGGAAGCCTCGCTTCCTCGCGCCTCCATCCGGCCTCCTCCTCCTCCCTTTGGAGAGAAGAGCGTCGGCAACGGAGCGGCCAAGGACCAACACGCTGGATGTCCTCAACCATCCAAGAGCAAGTCAACATCGCACACACCTCCAGACGCTCAAGCTCGCCACGATGCCCTGGTGACCCCCAAGGCTCTGTTGCAGTTCCCACCAAGCACCGCCGACCTCAAGGTATACCAGGCATGGAGGGTTCGTGTGGAGAAGCTCCTCGACTACGTCGACGGCGGGCCGACGCCTGCAGTCACTCATGGTACCATCATCGACAACCCCGGAGCTACGACCGGCAGGACGCGCGAACGGCGGGCTCAGCCCCGTGGGTAGCGCCATGCTGAGACGGAGCCCCCTCGAGCTGCTCCGCCGATGGCCAACCGGCCACATCAAGACCAAGCCAAGGCCATCTCTGTTTGGTCTTCAACCTCAGAGGAGCATGATCTTCGTGACGACCTCAACAACCGTCAACGCGAGGATATGCGCACCCGCATCGAGCGTGGTCGAGAACGTCATCGCCGAGAAGACCGCGACGGCGACCTTGCCGAAGGCTGTAACGCCCTCGCTCTCGAGATCCGTCGCTTCGATTGGCCCAAGAAGTTCAAGATCGATGTCCTTCGCTTCAATGGCACTACCAACCCCCGGGACATTCTGCATATCTACTCTCTTGCTGCGATGGTTGCCGGGGCCGACAAGATCATGATGGCTAACTAGTTCCCACTGGACCTGAAAGGAGATGCTCAGACCTGGCTCCTCAACCTTCCAAAGTGCTCTATCTGATCCTGGCGTGCACTGAAGGAGCAGTTCCTGGGAGCTTTCCAGGGAGGATAGGAGCCTCTGGGTACCCCAAGGGACTTGTACGACTTCAAGCAACTTTCGGGTGAAACCCTCCGCAAGTACATCCAGCGTTTCACCCACAAGATGAACAAAATCCCGTGCATCAAGGACGAAGTGGTGATCCAATCTTTCAGCGCCAATGTCCGCAATGCCCGGATGCAAGAGAAGCTGAGCATCCACCGTGTGGAGACCACCCGCAAGCTTTGGGAGCTCGCGGACCGCTGCGCGCGGGCGGAAGAAGGCATGAGGGAAGATGAACCTGAAGACAAGACCACCGTCGCCAAGAACAAGAGGCGGGATGCTGGAGCTGACAAGCGCGTCTTCGTCGCCGAGCCGCTCGCGAAGAAAGTGAAGCCCGCCATGACCGATGAGGAAGAAGGTGAGCCGTGGTGTCACATACACCCCGAAGGCAATCACCCGCTCAAGGACTGTCGCGCGCTCCGGAACCTCGCTCTACGAGAGCATCGTTGGACTGACGGGGTCGGTCAGGACGGCTGATACAACTGCGGACTCGCCGGACACATCGCTCGCGATTGCCCCACGGGTCGCCAAGGCGGAGGCGACCGTGGCTGGAATCGAGGCGGTGGTCGCGGAGGCCGAGGAGGAGGGCGCGGCGGACATGGCGGACGCGAACAAAACAACCAGGCGGTTGTCCAAGGCAACAATGGGGAAGCTCCTGCCGCTCTAGGGGGCAATGGTGGGCAATTCCAGGAGGTTGCCGAGGTCATCGGCTGCATTCATGGAGGGTCTTCTCTGCCCCTATCCAACGGCACTGGCAAGAAGCTGGTGCGGGAACTCAACGCAGTGGCTTCAACCCCGTCGAAGCCCCTTGACTGGTCTAACCAGGTCATTACCTTCGACCCACAAGACCATCCTTCCAAAACTGCCGGGGTTGGGACCCTGCCTCTGATCGTATCCCCAGTCATCCACAACTACAGGGTCACCAAGATGCTGATCGACGGAGGCTGCAGTCTCAACCTGCTGATGGCCAAGGAGTTGTCCGTCCTGCAAATTCCGTTCCCCTCGGGAAGATCACTCTTCCAATCAACTTCGGCGATCACAAGAACTTCCGCACGGAGGACGTCGTCTTCGACATCGTCGACACTCCGCTCCCATACAACGACATACTTGGTCGGGCTGCTCTGGCCAAGTTCATGGCCGTCTCCCACTTCGACTACAACATGCTGAAGATCCCGGCACCATTGGGAGTGATCAAGATCAAGGCCGACACCGACGACGCCATTTTCTGCGTTCGGAAGCTGAACCAGACAGTGGCGACGACAGCGGATGTCCCTCAAGATGTGATGGAGAAAGATCTCGACGTGCAGTCCGGGGAAGGAGCTGACTCCGGGGGCTCGGCATCAACTTCCATCAAGAAGGCGCCGTTCCATGGCGACCCGCAGCTGACCAGGAAGGTGGCATTTGTCGGAATATAGCCTCCGAAGAAGCTAAGAGAGGGTCTCGAACACTGGGAGCCTTAGAGCGATGCCTCTGTCCTCACGAGGCTCGGCGAAGGAGATGAACACACTACAGAGATGGACACTTTGTTTACCCAGGTTCAGACCACCGCGGAGGTGAATGCCCTACTCCTGCTTGGTTGTATTGATCGGTAGAACACAAAGAGCTACAATGGTGAACGCCTAGAGTTTCTAGGTTTTGAGTGTACAATGTCCGAACCCTTATCCGGGCCGGCGGCTGCCCCCTTTTATAGGCGGCTGGGAGCCTTCATCTTCGGATTCCATGGCGGGACGCTCCCACATGCTTCCAAGAGAGGCCCTGCCCCTCTGCGGCTGCTTTGGCCAATGTGGCTAACCAAGCTAGATCCACGGCCCGGCCCTGCGCTGCTGCGCGGCCGTTGTCTTCTTCCCCCTGCAACTCCAGTCGCTGCTCCTTTGGCACAGAGCCGGACGTCCTCGGTAAAGAGGAAAGCGAGGCCAAAAGGGAGACAACGGTGGCGGACGGCGCCGTCTTGCACCGAAGTAGTAAGTCTTGGGGTCACGGCCATGGTGGCTGGTTTGGTCTCCCCCTTTTAGCACCGAAGAGGGTAAGTCTTGATGGTCATCGATCCGCTATGCAGTGGTCAAGGACGACCTTTGGCGACCAGGGGGGTCCTTGCTCTGCTCCGGCACGTGAGTTCTCTACAAAGGTGCCCCTCGAGAGATCCAGCTTTGGTCCTCCCGAGGGAGCCTGGAGAGCCGAATGGCCGCCCTTGAGTGACGCTCGCGGGGCGCTTTTCGTAGGCTCTAGCGAACAGGAGCGCTGTGGCCTCGCGAAGCATGGCCCCTCTCGCCTTGTCCAGGTGAAGGCACCATTTGGCCTCCTTGCGGCATCACGGGGAGGCCCGGCCCAAGGTACCCTGGTTTCTAATGGGCCGACAGTAGCCCCCGGACCAGCGGGGGCCGAGGGTCTTGTACCCGTGGGCCGTCGTTGGGCCCATAACGGCCGAGACTGAGATGCCGAACAGGTGGCCATGTCGTGCTGAGCGGTTGCTGGCGTCACATCCCACTCCGCACGACGCTTGGGGAACCGTTCCGGCCTTAAAACAGCACCACACCGCCACGAGCCAGTTATTGTTCCCTATCTCCAGATTCGCAAAACTCTCGCTTCTTTGACACACCACCTCCTCGCCCTCCACGCCTGCGAGCATGATGGCCGGCGGCAGGCAGATTGCGGCCGCGAGGGGGGAAGAAACTGGTGGTGACAGGCCAGCCAGGAGCTCTTGTGTCGTCTCGGCTGAACAAGCCGAGCAAGGTGGACGAGCACTGGCCCGTCTTCGCCGGCAGGTTCAACGAGCACGGGGCCACTGGCGTGCGCCATGGCGCCACCTCGGTAGCGCAGCTCTCGGCCACCGAGTTCCCATTCTTCCTTCAGTCCATCATCGGCGGCCTCGTGCCGCCGTTCTCCGATTTCTTCGACGCGATTCTAGAACACTACCAGATCTGCGTCCTCCACCTCCAGGCCAACTCTGTCATCATCCTGGAGATCTTCGCCTACACCTGCAAGGCCTATCTGGGCGTAGAACCCTTAGTGGCGCTCTTCCGCAGCTTCTACAGCCTCCGCCTCACGGCGAAGGACAAATGCACCGGGTGCGCCTCCTTCTTCCTCGTCGACGCCCGGTCGCCCTTCTACATCCCCATGGGCGCCCTCAAGAAAGTGGAGGGCTAGCGCTCTCGCTGGGTCTTCATGGAGGTGAGGGCGGCGAAGGCATTCTACCAGACTCCGGTGGCGCCGACGGTAAAAAACCACGGCTGGGAGCACGAGGTGCTGGAGGGCGAGGGGGTTGCTTTGCTGATGCAGGGCCTTCGGTGCCTGCAGCGGGAGGGCCTCACGGGAGTGGTGGTGTTGCTGGAGTTTCTATCGCGATGCATCGCCCCGCTCCAGAGGCACCGCCGCCCCGTCTGGGAGTATGCCGGCGAGGGAGAACCCATGCGCCTGCACAAAGAGGACCCCCATGATGGACTGGTCGAGGACCTTTTGGGGGCCATTCTGGCGGCGCCTCCTGAGGGGGGCGTGGTACTGGGAGTCAAGCCCGTGCCCCTATACTTCCGCCGGCGGGAGGCCGGAGAGGGCCTGATCGATTCTCTTCCCTGTTTTGACCAGTGGGGGGTCCCGTGGCGGCACTGGTGGACGCTTTCTCCCGGAAGGACGACCCGGAGGCTGGCCCGTCGAAGATGGGCGGCCTAGGAGGAGACGCCACCGAGTGGGCTCCTGAAGAAGAAGACGCCCAAGAAGACACCTCCTCGGGAGACGTCTCTGAAGACAGTGGCCTGCGCACCCTTGCTTGATTACTTGTTGTTCCCTGCTAAGTCTGTTGAACTTCTAAACTGTGTGTGCTACCGCGTCGTATGTTTTGTTAGGACTTGTGAAGTATGGCCTGCTGCTGGGCCTGCCTTTTGTTCCTGTTTTCTTACGATGCTTTTCTTTGCGTGGGTGAGTTTCATGGCTGGAGTCTGTCCCACGAGGGGTGGCTGAACGTGCTGGGTACGCGCACGCCTCACTTTTGAGCTCATGTTGGTCCTGGCGAGGCCTCGCGCGAGTTCCTGGGCTATGTAGTCGAGCGACGCGTGCAGGGTAGCCCCCGTGCGCTCTTTCCCTTCAAGGAAAAAACAGGATATGTTTAGTTACGGCACCAAGGACCTTCATGAGGCGGCATGTGTGAGGATAGCCCCAGCCACCGGCGCTCGGTCTTGTTGGGTTTTCGATGTTGTCGGGTCCGGCCCGCACAACGGCATCGTGCCTTGCATGAGTGTATAATATATTTAACAATGCCACCAAGGGCCTTCATGAGGCGACATGTGTGGGGGCGGACCCCAGCCACCGCGCTCAGCCTTATTGGGTTTTTCGATGCTGTCGGGACCGGCCCGCTCATCGACACCGTGCCTTACTAGGTGGCAACAAGGACCTTGGATGAGGCGGCATGCGTGGGGCTAGCCCATCCCACCGACACTCAGCCTTATTGGGTTTTTCAGTGTTGCCGGGACCGGCCCGTACATTGACACCGTGCCTTACTAGGGTTCTCCCTGTGAGCATCGCGTGAGTTTAGAAAGCACCAAGGACCTTGGATGAGGCGGCATGTGTGGGGCTGGCCCATTCCACCGGCACTCGATCTTCTTGGGTTTTTCAGTGCTGCCAGGACAATCCCGTACATAGACACCGTGCCTCATGAGGGTAGCACCAAGGGCCTTGATGAGGTGGCATGTGTGGGGCTGGCCCAACCACCACCGCTCAGCCTTCTTAGGTTTTTCGGCACCGTTGGGCAGACTCTGTCCCAAGCCACCGTGCCTAGCCCTCGCTCACGGGATACTTAAGGAGAGACCTTTTACAAAGTTGGGTTTAAAGCACATACCGTGGGGGTGCACTTATCGTCCGAAATGGGGATACTTATTACACGAGGCGTCATGGCCGCACGGTCACTCCTGGTGAGTATAACAGAAAAGGAAAAAGCTTCCACAGCCTGGTGCGGCAAGCTCTTGCGTCTGACTCGGCGCGCGATGCCTCGCGAGGCGAGAGTAGCGTAGCAGGCTCGCGAGGTGCTGTTGTACTGTCGCCTCGGTTTTTGGTCCGCCGCCGTCCCCATGGTGGACCTTCACCCGTTCACGGCCCTGCGTGCCGTGGCCCTCTCCTGGGCCCGCATTTGCCTTCCTCTGTGGGGGGCGCCGAGATGTTCGACCGCATCCTCATTGGGAGGCAACAGCTTCACTCTCGTCCTGTGGGCCTGTTTCAGGGAAAACAGAGAAGAGCTTTCGCCGCAAAAAACCTTGATAATACCACTACTCCCTGGTATCTTCACCGTGTTGTACGCATGGTGTACCACCGCCTTGAGCTTGGCCAGCGCCGGGTACCCGAGGATGGCCTGATACGAGAGGCTGATGTGTGCTACATCGAAGTCCAAACTTGCCGTGCGGTAGTTGTTCTTGTCGCCGAACTTCACTGGCAGACGAAGCCGTCCTATGTGCGTGGTGACTCCCGCAGTCACGCCTTTGGTCGGCCTGGTTGGGCGCAGCCCTGCGCGACTCACCCACAGCCGGTCGAAAGCTTCTATTGAGATTACATTTAGGCCCGCTCTTCCATCTCCCAGGGTGTTCGGAACTGCGACCCCGTTGATCGTGGGAGTACAGACGAGGGGAATGGTTCCTACCACCGTGGTGGTCCTTGGATGATCGGCCGCGTCGAACGTCACAGCCTGCTCGGACCACTTGAGCGCCTTGGCGGGGGTGTTCGCGGGATGCGCGGTGCTCCCCGACGGGTGACAACGCCGGGGAACCGCCCAGCAGACACGCTAGGAGGCGTTTCCCAGCCGGGCGGTGGAGATTCCTTCCGAGACCGGGAAGGCGCCGCTTTTCCTTACGACGGGCGGTGGCGTTCCGGCGTTCGGCCTGCTGAAGTTGTTGGATCCCTTTAAGCTTCAGGCAATCCTCCGTTCTATGCGAGTTGAGCTTGTGGAAGACGCAGAAACGGGGCTCCTCTGGCGGGCCTTCTGTCCTGTCCTCCCTCTTCCGTCGCCGAGGCTCGGCGCGTGGAGAGCCCCTGGTGCCTTCTTCATGCTGGAAAATCTGGCCCTCTTCTGCCTTGGAGTACCTGTCCGCCATGCTGAACAGTTCGACCACTGTCTGCCTTTGCCCTCGCCCGCTGAGCTCTCTCCGGATTCCTGCGTGGGCAGTTCCTCCACGAAGGCGGTGACGATGTCCTCGTCCTTGGCGCCGTTCAGCCGCCTGCATACCTGGCTAAAACGCTGCGTGAATGTGCGCAGTGTCTCCCCAGGTCCTGCCGCAGCAGCCGGAGGTCTGCCAGATCCACCAGTAGGCCGTCGTCCTCCTGAAAGTTAGCGATGAACCTTTAACAGAGGTCTGCCCATGAGGTGATGGAGCACTCCGGGAGGCCGTACAACCAGGCGCGCGCGGGCCCTTCCAGCGCTAGGGGGAACCAATTTGCCATGACTCGGTCGCCCCCGCTGATGCACTCGGTGGTGTTGTTGGGAAACCCCAAGAGGAAGGTTTGATGAGTGCAGCAGCAAGTCTTCCCTCAGTTATGAAACCAAGGTTATCGAACCAGTAGGAGATGAAGAACACGTCTGAAGGTCTCCCTGGAAATCGCCAGAAAACAGCTTGTTGGAAAGGGAGGTGGAACCTCCACAACACAATCAAACTACTTTGCCCAAACGAAACAGTGAGGTTGTCAATCTCACTGGCTTGCTGTAACAAAGGATTAAACGTATGTGTGGAGAATGATGTTTGTAGAGAATGAAAGTAACAGTTTGCAGTTGGTTGTATTATCAGTTTAAAGAAAAGGACCGGGGTCCACAGTTCACTAGTGGTGTCTCTCCATAATAATAATAATAGCATACATGTAGGTAAACAAATTACAGCTGGGCAATTGACAGAATAAAGAGCTGCATAATGATGCATATACTAATGTCATGATGTCTAGTGTGAGATTCATTTGGGCATTACAACAATATACATAGACCGTTCCAACCGCATCTATGACTAATAATCCACCTTCCGGTTAGCGTCCGCACCCCTTTCAATATTAAGTTGCAAGCAACAGATTATTGCATTAGGCAAAGTGTGTAATGTAAGTAATACAATTATCCTTAGACAAAATACTACTGTTTTATCCCTGTTAGCAACAGTACATCTACAATCTTAGAGGTTGATGTCACTCCCCCAAATTAAATAGAGACATGAACCCACTATCGAGCATAAATACCCTCTCTTGGAGTCACAAGCATCTACTTGGCCAGAGCATCTACTAGCAACGGAGAGCATGCAAGATCATAAACAACACACAACATGATATATTATGAAGCAAATGACATAGTATTCAATATCCATCGGATCCCAGCAAACACAACATGTAGCATTACATAAAGATGATCTTGATCACGATAGGCAGCTCACAAGATCTAAACATGATGGCACAATAGGAGAAGACAACCATCTAGCTACTGCTATGGTCCCGTAGTCCAAGGATGAACTACTCACGCATCAGTCCGGAGGCGGGCATGGTGATGTAGAGCCCTCCGGTGATGATTCCCCTCTCCGGCAGGGTGCCGGGAAGAGCTTCTGAACCCTCCCGAACTAGGGTTGACGACGGCGGCGGCTCCGTAATGTTTTGTGGAAAAGTGTTCGGGTACTAGGTCTTGTATTGTCGGGGGGTATTTGTAGGCGAAAGGGCGAAGGCGGTGGAGGCCCGAGGCCACCTCCTCTGGTGCTGGCGCGGCAGGGGGGGAGCCCCGCCCCCACCTGATGACGGCGCCTCGGTGCCCTTCTTCGTTTCATCTTCGGACTTCTGGAACGTGTCGGGAAAAATAGGGACTTTGGCATAAAAATCATCCAATTCCGAGAATATTTCCTTAAGTGGTTTTCTGAAACCAAAAACAGCAGAAAACAGGGAACTGGCACTATGGCATCTTGTTAATAGGTTAGTCCCAGAAAATGCATAAAACAACACAAAGTGTATATAAAACATGTAGCAATTCGTATAATATAAGCATGGAACATAAGAAATTATAGATACGTTTGAGACGTATCAAGCATCCCCAAGCTTAGTTCTACTCGTCCTCGAGTAGGTAAAACGATAACAACAATAATTTCTGAAGTGACATGCTTTCACACAATCTTGATCATATAATAATGTAATGCATGTAAACTGAGATCAAATGAATAAAAGCCGTAATTTATATTGATATCAAATGAGTAATGAACAAACAAGTAGGAAGAACAAAGCAGAACTTTCAATGAATTAGTACTAGAGAACAATCAACCGTGCAAAGTAGATATTAAAGATGATTTAGGCTTCAAGAACAACAATATAATCATCTAATGAATCAAACACTCATGACAACTTTGTGAAAGGATCAAGTCAAGCAATAACAATATGCACGTAGAAGATCATCTCTCTATTTGTTCACTCAAAAACAAGCAAGTGTTCAGCGTTGGTTCCTGCCACCAGGATATTGTGGCTAAAAGAATAATAATGGAGGTTTGGAAGGCCAACGGAAGAAAGTCTCACACAGCTGAAAGTGATCATTAGACAAGACGAAGTCTTACAATCGAAGCTATGCAAGGAGTAGTGATTGCCACACAACGGATGCACATAGAGCTATAAGTGTATGAAAGCTCTCCAATGGAACTAGTGGGGGTGCATCTAACTTGCTTGCTCATGAAGACCTAGAGCACTTTTGAGGAGGCTCATCATTGGAATATACAAGCCAAGTTCTATAATGTAAAGTTCCCCACATAGTTATGCAAGTAAAACATGAAAACTCTCACATATGGAGTAAAGGTGCTAAACATGAGCACAAATGATGACTATGAATATTACAGGTGCTATAACATGAGCACAAGTGTGGATAAAGAGTAGTAATGTTGCCCCCTTATTATTCTTTCTTTCTTTCTTTTCTTTTTTTTCTTTCTATTTTTCCTTTTTTTTTTTTGTATTTTTCTGTTTCTCTTTTCGATGGCCTCCATGGCTCTTTTCACTTTTAGGGGCAAACATTCTAATATGACAACACACTTTTGATACAAGGATATCATAAGGGATAAAACATGGTGTATGAAACGGTGCCTCTGCCAGTGTAGCAGGATATGCAATGATCTAGCGTAACATGGGTAAAACCACACATCAGCCATATAGAATCATGCAAAGCAATATATAAATGATAAATGACAACAAGTCATGTAATGTAAGATGAAAGTTGCATGGCAATATATCTCGGAACAGCTATGGAAATGCTGTAGTAGGTAGGTATGGTGGATGTTTTGAGGAAGATATTTGGCTTATGTGTAGGAGAACATGATGAAGATCTCCCATGAGTTTTGGATGTACCCGCGAAGTATGCACCAACTCTCAATGTGAGAAAGGGCAATGCAAAGTACCGAAGAGGCTAGCAAATATGGTGGTGGAAGTGCCATGGAAACCGCAGCTTTAGAACTCACAAGCAAAAAGATTCCAACTAGAAATATGATCTTTACAAGGCATAATGAAAATCACTCCATGAGGGACTGTGGCAAATGAACAAGTCACTGTTGGGACCCCGACCGTAGCGCATAACACAAAGTCATTACGGTTGTTTTTAACATTAGAAGTCATATATCATTATGCTATCAACTGGATATTTAAGTGTGGCACAGCTTCAAGTTCTCTAGACCAACCATTAATCATTCCACTTTACTAAACCATCATGTTTTACCATTAAGCATATTAATATCTCAAAACAACATCAATGATTCTAGTGACACAATTTAATGATCTATAAGATTATGTATCATTTAGTTATACCATCTACTATACTTAAAATTTTCTGTTCTTAACCAAACACCAATCAACTTATTTAAAACATAAACTCTCCAAGTATTTAACAATGAAGCAAGAGAGTATAACATATGAGAACTAACAGCTCTGAACAAGAGGTGCATGAAAAATAAGAGCTGAAAGTATTGCAGTAGATACAGAAAAATACTCAACAAATATAAGTGAAGAATAGGAGTATTCAAAAGAAAAAGCGGAGCGTGTCTCTCTCCCACAAAGGAATGCTAGCATACATTTTATTCAGAGAATAAAAATAACAAAAGCAAAAATAAAAACAAACAGACGCTCCAAGTAAAGCACATAAGATGTGGCGGAATTAAAATATAGTTTCACTAGAGATAACCTAATAAGTTGTTGATGAAGAAGGGGATGCCTTGGGCATCCCCAAGCTTTGACGCTTGAGTCTTCTTGAAATATGCTTGGGTGACCCACGGGGGCATCCCCAAGCTTAGGCTCTTTCATTTTCTTGATCACATCATATCATACTCTCTCTTCATCCTTGAAAACTTCCTCCACACCAAACTCAAAGTAAACTTCATTAGAGGGTTAGTGCATAATAAAAAATTCTCATATTCTGCATGGAGACAATCATTATCATGGTACTGGACATTAGCTACAGCCACTGGAATTTTATGGAACAAAAAGATCTATTCCAAAACAGCAAAAGAACCAATGCAAAATTAATGGCAGAATCTGTCAAAAACAGAACAGTCCGTAAAGACGAATTTTTTCGAGGAACTTAACTTGCTCAAATGAGAAAACTCAAAACTAATGAAAGTTGCGTACATATCTGAGGATCACGCACAAAAAATTCCAGGTTATTTTGATTTTTCTGCTAAGAGTTATGAATTTAACGGTGGACAGCAGAAAAACTGTTCCTGCGCAGAAATCCAAATCTAGCATCAACTTTCTACTAGAGGCTTAACTTGGCACAACTATGCAATAAAGTAAAGATACAAAGGAATTGCTACAGAGGTAGGCATGTTCCTTGGCTCAAGAAAATAAAATAACAGAAATAAAAAGTGGGTTATCTCCCATAAGCGTTTTTCTTTAACGCCTTTGAGCTAGGCACAGAAAGCACAACTCAAGTATTTCCAAGAGAAGAAGCATCCAAATCAATACAAGAAATCCTCTCAACTATGCATTGTATTTTATCTATATGGGTTTCAGAGATCCCTTTTTCATTACTCTTAGGTGTACTACATTCATCAAAGGGATTCGCAGGGACAATCCAATCAAAATTTTCTTCCAAAGCTTCATGCATAGCTACAAGTTTAATAGGTATTGGTACTTTGATTACTTCTCCCTTTTTAGGTTCGGTTTGCCCCAATTTTTCTAGTGTATTGATAACCTCCACACATGAGCCTAGCATATTAAAGCGATCAAAAACTTTTCTAGCTTCTTTAGCAACATCACCAAATTCTTGAAGCAGGGTTTCTAGGATAAAATCTTTCTTTTCAGCATTTTCAATTATGGGATGGAGGTTAACAAACCTAGCCTCTAGCATGTGAACCAAGGAAGCTGCAGCAATTTCATAATTTGGAGCAAGTTCTGCTATGGATCTATCCTCAAAATCATCATGCATACTAACATGGTCAAAGAATTCTTCAATATTATCTTTTCCAATTATAGAACCACTTCCTACTGGCAGGTCTTTCAGGGTGTACTTAGGGAGCAACATTTTAACAGAAATAAAGCTAAAACCGAAATACAAAAATTAATGCAAGTAACTAATTTTTTGTGTTTTTGATAATAAGAAGCAAACAAGATAATAACAAAGTAAATAAACTGCAAGTAACTAATTTTTTTTGTGTTTTTGATATTTAATAGCAAACTAAACAGGAAATAAAATAAAAGGCAAACCAACCTGTGGTTGGTTGGCTAGCAGGGTGGTTGTACCCTCAGCGCACTAGAGTTCAAACCCCCGGTTTGATGTCTGTGTGTTGCATTTAGGCGGAATATTCTTTCAATGGGAGGCGACGTTCCCGTCGACAGCGAGGCGCCCGTGGTGTGACTTCGTCAATCTCAAGACTCGATCCGCCGGCTCAGTATTTCGGAGGTGCTCATAGGGGTAGGGTGTGCGTGTGTGCGTTCATAGGGGTGGGTGTGCGCGCGTGTTGTGAGCGTCTACGTTTGTACTGTGTTTCTCCAAAAAAATATAAACAGGAAATAAAATTTAACTAAGAAAGACAAAAACAAAGTAAAGAGATTGGGAAGTGAGAGACTCCCCTTGCAGATGTGCTTCAGCTCCCCGGCAACGGCGCCAGAAAACGTCTTGATGCACTCGGTGGTGTTGTTGGGAAACCCCAAGAGGAAGGTATGATGAGTGCAGCATCAAGTCTTCGCTCAGTTATGAAACCAAGGTTATCGAACCAGTAGGAGAAGAAGAACACGTCTGAAGGTCTCCCTGGCAATCGCCAGAAAACAGCTTGTTGAAAAGGGAGGTGAAACCTGCACAACACAATCAAACTACTTTGCCCCAACGAAAGAGTGAGGTTGTCAATCTCACTGGCTTGCTGTAACAAAGGATTAAACGTATGTGTGGAGAATGATGTTTGTAGAGAATGAAAGTAACAGTTTGCAGTTGGTTGTATTATCAGTTTGAAGAAAAGGACCAGGGTCCACAGTTCACTAGTGGTGTCTCTCCATAATAATAATAATAGCATACATATGGGTAAACAAATTACAGCTGGGCAATTGACAGAATAAAGAGCTGCATAATGATGCATATACTAATGTCATGATTTCTAGTGTGAGATTCATTTGGGCATTACAACAATATAGATAGACCGTTCCAACCGCATCTATGACTAATAATCCACCTTCCGGTTAGCGTCCGCACCCCTTTCAGTATTAAGTTGCAAGCAACAGATTATTGCATTAGGCAAAGTGTGTAATGTAAGTAATAAAATTATCCTTAGGCAAAGTACTACTGTTTTATCCCTAGTAGCAACAGTACATCTACAATCTTAGAGGTTGCTGTCACTCCCCCAGATTAAATAGAGACATGAACCCACTGTCGAGCATAAATACCCTCTCTTGTAGTCACAAGCATCTACTTGGCCAGAGCATCTACTAGCAACGGAGAGCATGCAAGATCATAAACAACACACAACATGATATATTATGAAGCAAATGACATAGTATTCAATATCAATCGGATCCCAGCAAACACAACATGTAGCATTACATAAAGATGATCTTGATCATGATAGGCAGCTCACAAGATCTAAACATGATGGCACAATAGGAGAAGACAACCATCTAGCTACTGCTATGGACCCGTAGTCCAAGGATGAACTACTCACGCATCAGTCCGGAGGCGGGCATGGTGATGTAGAGCCCTCCGGTGATGATTCCCCTCTCCGGCAGGGTTCCGGGAAGAGCTTCTGAACCCTCCCGAACTAGGGTTGACGACGGCGGCGGCTCCGTAATGTTTTGTGGAAAAGTGTTCGGGTACTAGGTCTTGTATTGTCGGGGGGTATTTGTAGGCGAAAGGGCGAAGGCGGTGGAGGCCCGAGGCCACATCCTCAGGTGCTGGCGCGGCAGGGGGGGAGCCGCGCCCCCACCTTATGACAGCGCCTCGGTGCCCTTCTTCGTTTCCTCTTCGGACTTCTGGAACGTGTCGGGAAAAATAGGGACTTTGGCATAAAAATCATCCAATTTCGAGAATATTTCCTTAAGTGGTTTTCTGAAACCAAAAACAGCAGAAAACAGGGAACTGGCACTGTGGCATCTTGTTAATAGGTTAGTCCCAGAAAATGCATAAAACAACACAAAGTGTATATAAAACATGTAGCAATTGGTATAATATAAGCATGGAACATAAGAAATTACAGATACGTTTGAGACGTATCACCCGCCAGCGGCTTGGATGCACAGGGTGTAGCTCTGCAGGAACTCGAGGGGGCTTTGCGTTCCGTCGAAACGTGGTGAGCCTTCCGGGCGGAAGTTGGGGGGCCACGTAACACGCCGTAGATCTTCACAGAAGGAGGCGCAACCACCGCTGTGCGTGGAGGCTCCTCTTGCGATCGAAACGCCGTAACGACGGACGGCCGCTACCAAGCCTCCTAGGACTCGTTGCCGTCGCTCGCGCTGCCTAGCGAGAGTGACGTGGGCGTCCTCGGGGGCGCGCCGTATGGAGCGAGCTCCCGTGCCTCTGCGCACGGGGCGGCCGTCGTCCATCGATGGGGGGTGTCTGTCTTTTGGTTCTTCGTTGGAGACGTTGAGCAGCTCCTCCTCCCGACATCGCGGGCGCGACGTTGAGTAATCCGGGGAGTCGTCCGCCCCGCTCTGCGGGCGCCACCCTTCGCGGGGGGAGCGTGGTGCAGGCTGAGGCCGGCCCTGCACCAGGTTGAGCAGATCCCGGATGAGGTGTAGTGCCGGGGGCGAGTCGAGGTCGGCAGACCTCCTGAGGCCGCGAGTCCGGGCGTGGGCGTCTACCTCCCTGGTCCGCCCCCGGTACCGGTCTTCAGTACCGCGGGAGCTCTCGTCTGAGTCCTGCTCCTAGCGACGGCGAAAGTCGCTACCGTGTCCCCTCATGACCGAGCGTGGGTGATTCTCAAGGCGCGCTTCAAAGTCCCCCTACCTGGCGCGCCAAATGTCGGAATATAGCCTCTGAAGAAGCTAAGAGAGGGTCTCGAACAATTGGGGCCTTAGAGTGCTGCCTCTGTCCTCACGAGGCTCGGCGAAAGAGATGAACACACTACAGAGATGGACACTTTGTTTACCCAGGTTCAGGCCACCGCGGAGGTGAATGCCCTACTCCTGCTTGGTTGTATTTATTGGTAGAACACAGAGAGCTACAATGGTGAACGCCTAGAGTTTCTAGGGTTTGAGTGTACAATGTCCGAACCCTTAGCCGGGCCGGCGGCTGCCCCCTTTTATAGGCGGCTGGGAGCCTTCGTCTTCGGATTCCATGGCGGGACGCTCCCACATGCTTCCAAGAGAGGCCCTGCCCCTCTGCGGCCGCTTTGGCCAATGTGGCCGACCAAGTCAGATCCACGGCCCTGCGCTGCTGCGCGGCCGTTGTCTTCTTCCCCCTGCAACTCCAGTCGCTGCTCCTTTGGCACAGAGCCGGACGTCCTTGGTAAAGTGGAAAGCGAGGCCAAAAGAGAGACAATGGTGGCGGACGGCACCGTCTTGCACCGAAGTAGTAATTCTTGGGAGCACGGCCATGGTGGCTGGTTTGGTCTTCCCCTTTTAGCACCGAAGAGGGTAAGTCTTGATGGTCATCGATCCGCTGCGCAGTGGTCAAGGACGACCTTTGGCGACCAGGGGGTCCTTGCTCTGCTCCGGCACGTGAGTTCTCTGCAAAGGTGCGCCTCGAGAGATCCAGCCTTGGTCCTCCCGAGGGAGCCTGGAGTGCCGAATGGCCGCCCTTGAGTGACACTCGTGGGGCGCCCTTCGTAGCCTCTAGCGGACAAGAGCGTTGTGGCCTCGCGAAGCCTGGCCCCTCTCGCCTTGCCCAGGTCAAGGCACGGCTTAGCCTCCTTGCGGCATCACGGAGAGGCCCGGCCCAAGGTACCCTGGTTTCTAATGGGCCGACAACATTGACCGGTGATAGAGTTCGCCCCGTCACCGTCGGTGCCCGCCTTACGGACAAATAGGAATGCGCGCTCGTTGCCTTTCTTCGGGAAAACTCTGATGCCCGGGGGCTACTGTCGCAGCAGTGGAACATGGGGTTCCCCTAGTGCTGCCAAAGTGGGTCCATCGCCTGTAGGCCCAACATAAAGATGGACATGACCAAGACCTGGCGGGCACCCCACGCGCCAGCCAAGACCACCGGGTGCGAAGGACCCCCGGGTCCCCCGCATCCCGGAAGAAGCAGAAGACCCCGAGAGCGCGAGATCCCGGCGGGGCCGGGCTTCCTCTCGGGTACCCGTCCGTACGAGCAAAAGATAAGGTTTCCACCACCCTCCAGAAGATGGTAGAAGAGCCCAGAAGACTTGGGAAGGAAGGCGCGGACAGAGGAAACCACCTGCGGTGTGTCAGCCCTTACCCACCTCGCTTTCCCTAACAGGGTGGGGATCTCACCAACCCGGCGAAGATGCTTGGAGGACGGGAGGCCATGTCTCCTCCTCCACCATGGAGAGGGGTTCCTTCCTGCCAAGACCCCCTCACGCTCCTCGCATGACCTCTGTATCATCACCTTTATCTATAAAAGGAGGACCAAGGCATGGGGGGAGATAGAACCGGATCCAAGGTAGAAGACACCCACAGAGACTAGCAGACCGAGAACACCACAGAGCTAGGCTAGGCCAGGGAAGAGAGGGAAGGTGATCTCCCCCGGGCACCATTTGGAGGCCGCCCACAGCGGCACTCCCCAAAGGCCCACCCCCCAAATGTGGCCAAATTTTGAGCAAACTATCGAACACCTTGCGGGCGCACGAACCGCCGCCGATGAATAAAACAAATGAGGAACAAGATGGCGCCGTCGATGAACAACACAAATGCGGGCAAGCCGTGGTCGCCCCCATTTATTCAAACTTCATTTAAACGAGATTTAACAAACTTACAATTTCGAATTTAAACGAGATTTAACAAACTAAACCTAGACTAGGGGCGAGAGAGAAGGCCTATGCAGCTTCTCGCCAACCACTACACGCGCCGGCGAGGAGAAGAGATGCTGCTTCATGGCCAGCGAGGGGAATAAGATGCGAACCAAGTGAACGAAGTAACCACGCTTCACTTCTGGCCATCGCTCATCACCGTTCCCATCGGCTACAGCCTTTAGAAACGGTCTCATAGCCTCGGCTGAGCCGGCTGAGGCTTCTGGATTCGCCGGCGCGTCGTTTTCGATTCACCACGGTGACATGCAGCGGGGCGTTTGATGGGAAGCCTCTTCGGCTTGTGCCGCCCCTTTCTTCGGTGACAGCCACGCTGCTGACCAAGATGCAGCCGGTTGTAGAGGCAGATCGGGCAGCTCGGGGTCGTCGTCATCGTCACGTCACCGTCCTCACCGTCACGGTCGTCGTCCGTTGAGGACAACTCCGGTGTTGGCTCTCGTCGACCGCTATAACGCGCCTCGTACTCCTTGTTCACCACGGCATGCCAGTAGGGCGCCGAGATGGAGTACTTGGGGTCGAGATTTTGCTCGTACGGCATCTCCGTCCACTTGCGGTTGACGAACTCGACGCGGTCCTGCCCCCTGAGCCGCGGCGCCACCGAAATGTTGGTGGCGCTCCTCACCCACCCGTCCGGAAGGGTGGCGTCGTCGGCCACCGGCAGCTGGTGGCGGCTGCTCAGCCGCGCGGTCTCCAGCGAGAGCACGTAGGGAGGCGCGTTGTCGGCCTCCTCGCGCGACATGCCTCGCTCGAACGCCTTGGCCATCTCCGCCTCCTCGTTGCGACGCCGGAGTTCCTCCAGCTGCTCGTGGCGTTGCTGCCCGCCGGGGCTGCCCGCCATGGTGGCCTATGTTCTTGGGGGAGAGGGAGAGAGAGTGAGATGTGTTGGTGTGAGGAGAGAAGGGCTGCGCTGCGACGGGTTTTAAAGGGGGACAATTGCTTCTGTGCCCTGGTTGGCTCTAGTTTATCCGTCTGTGCCATACCCGCATAGTTTCTCTCGTCTGTGCCCTGGATGGCTCGCAAATCGGCCAAACGCTCCGTTGCCCTCTAGTCAACCGTCACTTGGCCTGACTGGTGGGGTCGGCCTGGCGCGGGTCGGTTGGAATTTCCTGGGTCGGCTTGTGTGCGGCTCGGTTGGGATTTCCTGGGGTCGGCGGGTGGGGTCGACGCGTGGGGTCGGCGTGGGGTCAGTTATTAGGGTTTCCCCGCCCACCCCCGCCGCGGCTAATAAAAGGGGGCCGCCCTCGCCGGAGAAACACCCATTTCCTCTCCCTCTCTCTCCCCCTCCCTCCCTCGAAAATGTGGTGGAGCACGCCCTAGCCGCAGAGCCCCTACTCGACGATGCCGGACTCGGAGCTCTACTCGCCTCAGGAATTGCACGAGATGCAGGAGATGGAGCGAGAGGAGGAGGAGGAGAGGCTAGCGCAGAAGAACCTTCGCCGGAAGCGGAAAGGGCTCTCCCCCCTGCGCGAGAAGAAAGAGCAACCATACGAAGTGTGGTGTGGAGATCTTCCGCCGCAATCCCCAGTCTACGAGTACGGGGCATCGGAGTCCTCGGACGAGCCCTACTCCGACGAGGAGCGCGGGCCTGCTGTCGTTGACCAACCGCCCGCGCCTATCATCATTGCGCCCATTGCCGAGCCCAATGTTGTCATCGAGGACATCCCTGGCGAGGGGAACTCGGACAACATGGACGACTCGGACGATGAGGATGACTCTGACGCCTCCGACTCCGACGACGAGGACAAATCCGACGCCTCTGATGTCACCGTCAGTCCACCGCAGCACCCATGAAGAAGAAGAAGAAGAAGAAGAAGAAGAAGAAGAAGAAGAAGAAGAAGAAGAAGAAGAAGAAGAAGAAGAAGAAGAAGAAGAAGAAGAAGAAGAAGAAGAAGAAGAAGAAGAAGAAGTAGTAGTAGTAGTAGTAGTAGTAGTAGTATTAGTAGTAGTTCTTGTTTTAAGGTAGTAACTGATTGTGTTATATGGAGATAATCGTTTGTTTCTATGGAGTAAATCTTTATTCTGATCGTCTATCTTGTTTGACAAATGCATTTACACCGTGATTGGACATGACGGCTCGGCTAGGCTAGTGTGGTGAGGAGGAAGCAGTTCTGTGACGCGTTCAATGACCATGCCTATCCGTGCACGCTACATAGACGGCAGGGTGGACTACGGCATGCCACTCACGTATTCAATGTGCACGCAGTGCCACGAACTGGAAGGCTCTCAGATGTGTCTCATCGTACGACTCGTAAAAAATTGATTTGCTTCGGATTCTTCCTTTCACGCTTGAACGGATAAACATGAAGGTAACCCAAACATGAACGGATACGTGCCGCTCGTTCTGCCCTATGGTCAATGTAGACATAAATTTACGCAGACTAGCGCGAGCGATCGAGCTGTAACGCAAGTACGCGATGGGAACGCGACCGACATAGCTATAGCTAGTACAGTATATGAAAACTTGACCAAAAATATTGCTTAAATGATTCTGATCGATGATCTTAGTTAAACAAACAGTAGACAGTATATGAAAAAAATGGTGGACTAAATTAATAGACCCAAATCTAAAGTAGACAGTAGTTCATAACTAGACAGTAGTTTATAAGTAGACAGTGGACAGCAGTTCATAAGTAGACAGTAGACAGTAGTTCATACATATTTTTGGTAGACCCAAATCTAAACTAAAGCGGCAACCGGACCATCTGCGGCCGCAACCCCGCTACTCACTATCGGAGGCGGCGAAGGCCTGGTTGAGCCGCTGGTAGCGGCGCACCTCCTCCCACTCCCGCGCGCGAGCGGTGTGCTCGGCGTCCTATCGCAGACCCTGCTCTAGACGCACCTCGTTCATCACCTCCTCAAAGTTGGCATCCGCACGGCGACGCTTCTCCGCGCGGCGCTCTGAACGCACGGACTTGGCGAAAACACGCGCATCCAGCTCGACTTGGTCGACGATCTTGAGGAGGTCCTCGCCGTCGTCAGTGGAGGGCGATTTGAGACATGAGTAGGACTCGTCGTCGTCGCTGGACTCGGTAAACGGTGCCGGCGGCGGCGGTGGGGTCGCTGCGGTGGGGTCTCCAAATAAAAGCACTGCGGCTCGCGAGGCCCACGAGGACCCAGCCTCCCCATCGTGACATCGATGCGGTGGGCGTCGACCGCGCACCGCACAGGCGGCGCTCCCCCTGCTCTGAGCTACGTTCCTCCTGCTCGCTGCAATGTCATTCGATTGACGGCGGCGGCGCTCCGCCGGGTCGTAGTCGCTATCGGGTGGGGATGACATGGCCATGAGACCGGAGATGGGCGGCGAGATGGATGGCGAGAAGGCGGATGGAAGGGTTTAAATGGCCGCGTAGTAGGCGGGAAATGCTACACATATGGCGGGAAATGCTACGCATATGGCGCACAATGCAAAACTAGCACATAGATTCCAGCGAGCACGTACATTCCAGCGAGTACGCGAAACTGTCAAACTTGGTCAAAAAAGAGTGAAAAATGAATGGTACAAATGAACGGGTTTCAAGCTGAGTTACACAAACTTCTGATTTTTTTTTTAAAGTACGTATGAACACATTTTTCAGCGAGTCCACTGTTTTTGCTTACAAATGGGGCTGTTTACCCTACCTTTGGACCTCACTTGGAACACATTTTTCAGCGAGTCCATTGTTTTTGCTTAGAAATGGGGCCGTTTATCCTACCTTTGGAGCTCATTTGGAACACATTTTCCAGCGAGTCCACCATTTTTTGTTTAAAAATGGTAAATGGTGCCGTTTACCCTACCTTTGGAGCTCATTTGGAACACATTTTCCAGCGAGTCCACCATTTTTTGTTTAGAAATGGGGCCGTTTAGCCTACCTTTGGAGCTCATTTGGAACACATTTTTCAGCGATTCCACCATTTTTTGCTTAGAAATGAGACCGAAATGTGAAATAACCATAAAAAATTCAAAAATTATCAAAAAATTTGAAAAACCGACGCACATAGTCTTCATATGTCATATACTAACGACTCAAGTTGAAGAACATGGTCTACATACATTTAAAATGAGAAGGGCATGGATCTCATGTGATATCGCATAACTCAAACGATGAGATCTAAGGTTGAAGAGAAGTGGTTTTGGAATTGCAACATGAAATTTTCAAACAGTCGGGGTGCATGCACTTTGAAACACATTTTTCAGCGAGTCCAAGCTAATTTGAAAATTTATATGGATTCAAGCTAGATTTGCGCAAGCTCATGGCTATCCCCATTTGGTTTGCCAAAATCCCCATTTAACTTACGATGACGCGTAACAGCCAAAATCCGCATTTGGTGTGCCAAAATACCCATTTTGTGTCACTGAGACAAATGGGGGTGGGCGAGCCAAATTCCCCGTTGGGTCCGCCGTGGTCCACTCGTCAGCGGGTGTACAGCCCTCGTCCTACGCGCGCGTCCAATCAGATCGCAGAATGAGCTTCTCGCGGATCGCCCGAGTCTGCGTGCAGATTCCTTCTAGAGGAAATCGGACGACTGCAGTTTAACCGACATTTGAAATGAGCTTCAAATATTCAAAAAAAAAAGGAAATCATGCGCACATAGTCGTATTATGTCATATACTAACGACTCAAGTTGAAAAACATGGTCTACATACGTTTAAAAGGAGAAGGGCATGGATCTCATGTGATATTGCATAACTCAAACTATGAGATCTAAGGTTAGAGAGAACTGGTTTTGAAATTGCAACATGAAATTTTCAAAAACCTCACAAAAGCTTCATTTTGGAGTGACTAAGAAGGATCCATGCTTAGTTTTTCATTTTTCATGTTTTAAACTTGTTTAAATGTTGGTCAAACTTAGGTTTGACCGAATTTGAAATAACCATAATAAATTCAAAAATTATCGAAAAATTGAAAAACCGACGCACATAGTCTTTATATGTCATATACTAACGACTCAAGTTGAAAAACATGGTCTACATACATTCAAAAGGAGAAGGGCATGGATCTCATGTGATATTGCATAACTCAAACTATGAGGTCTAAGGTTAGAGAGAAGTGGTTTTGGAAGTGCAACATGAAATTTTCAAAAACCTCACAAAAGCTTCATTTTGGAGTGACTAAGAAGGATCCATGCTTAGTTTTTCATTTTCATGTTTTAAACTTGTTTAAATGTTGGTCAAATTTAGGTTTGACCGAATTTGACATAACCATAATAAATTCAAAAATTATCGAAAAATTGAAAAACCAACGCACATAGTCTTCATATGTCATATACTAACGACTCAAGTTGAAAAACATGGTCTACATACATTCAAAATTAGAAGGGCATGTATCTCATGTGATATCGCAAAACTCACACGATGAGGTCTAAGTTTGAAGATTAGTGGTTTTGGAATTGCAACATGGTGATTTCAAAATACTCACGAAAGTATCAAAGTATCATTTTGGAGTGACTAAGAATGGTCTAGACTTAGTTCTCGCCCAAATTTTACACAAATGTGCGCCAGAGCACGCCGTGTCGCGCTCTGAGCACGCCATGGCGCGTCCAGAGCGCGTCCAAAGTGGGCACTTAAGGTGTTCGACAGAAGTATAATAACAAATATTACAAATCCTATATAACTAAATAGGTCATCCCCACTAACTATTTCTCTCAACATGCAGCCTATCCAACTCAGCTACATGCCACATCAGCAATAGGTCATCCCCACTAACTATTTCTCTCAACATGCAGCCTATCCAACTCAGCTACATGCCACATCAGCAATTTCTATTTTTCTTTTTTAATATAAGAACCGGTGGAATAGGAGCCCATTTGTAATAAAAGAAAAAGGCCCACCACCCTTTATCTCCTTCACGTAACAGAATCTGGATCGACCGAGGAGCACACCATCCTCTCGATGCAAACGGCAGTTCTCTCTTCCTCTCCCCGTGATTCTCAAGAGAAGATCAAGTGTGTCCTCGGGTCCACTTTTCTTCAATGACGATGAGCGTCGTAGGCATACGAGAAGATGACCTTCCGCTCGATCCTTTGGCCTTCCCTCCCCTATATAATCCACCGTCAATGGCAGTTTTACTTGCATCCAATTCAATCTCATACTGACTGATCCTCCTCCCTTACACCACTCCTCCGGTCCTCCCTGGCTCACCTCTTGGTTTGCATCCGCCCATACATCTCTCCCTATAACAGATTGTGCTGATGTGCTTTGTGGTTGGTAGTTCCTGGCTACGATTTGCACTCCATGGGACAAAACCTTCAACAATATGTGTAGATACCAATATTTCCTCAACTGATTTCTGATCCCATTGTGTTCAGCGCTTCGGCATATATAGGCTTTGATGTGGTCATCGTACCTGATTGTGGCAGTATGGTACTTCTAAACCCATTTACTAGGTTGTTGGACTATGAACATGTGAGTCCATCTGTGCTTTACCGATGGTGCATAGTGCGGATCCAGAGAGATGGGATAGCTATTTAAATTCCCTTTTTTATAATTTACTGCGGTAAACTACTGCTATTGTCTGTTCTCATCCCCGCCAAAGATAGTTTCAGATACTCCTTTTGTTACATGTATACAGTATTAGAGTATACACCAACAGGTGCCTCCACAAGGTAAATCTAGATACTTCAATTGTATTGAATGGTCAGTTGTGAAAGGGTATCAGCAACGGAATTCCCATCAGTGCCTCCTACTAATGCTGCCCACTACTTTATTTGGCAACATATATGCCGCAACACCGCATTCGAGATGTTGTGTGGTTAGGCCAAAGAATACAAAGGATAAGTGGACATGTGTTCTAAGAAAATTCTTCAGCTTCGTTCAGTTGTCTTTTCCCCATGTATATTGACTTACCGATTTTTTCATAGTGAGTTCATAAAAAGAAAAGTCAAAAATACATCTATTTAATTCTTGCTCTATTTTTCTATAATTCCCCCTATTGTTCATTGTTTTGTATACTAATATATCCCGCAACAACGTGCGGGGCATGATCTAGTTTACTCAAATGTTTACAGCATTGACTTGCTCCTTGTGCGATTACAAGGACCTAAGGTGACCTTGCTACGGGTGTTCCTTGCTGGATTTGGACCAGTTGGGTCCACGACCCCCCCTTCTCGTGCTTCTTGGCTCGTTTGTTCTTTGTTGCTGTTGATGCTCGTGCTACTGTTGATGCTTCTGCTGCTGCTGAAGCTCGTGATGCTGGTGATGCTCGTGATGCTGCTGATGCTCCTGCTGCTGGTGATGCTGGAACCTGGGTACTTCCAGTAGCCGAAACTGGTGGTCTCGGAGGCGAAGCTACAAATGGCTCTTCCATTCCAGCACATGCTGCCGATACAAATGCCTCTTCTTTAGGATCGGGAACAGAAGCTTCTCGTTCCATAGCTTCTGTTGCCGGCCCCCATTCTTCTTGAGCAGCTCTTTTCCTTGCACGAGTCCTTTTCTGCCAGTGGTTTTTAGTTTTACCCTTCTTACTTGTCTTTTCCCTGGCATTCGAAATTCAAGTGAAACAGATATTAACAAATATGGAAAATATGTTTACTAGTGCATACGACAACCATTCTAGACACACATACCTTTCAGCAAACTCTCTTGCTACGGCTTGTGCTAATGCGGCTGCTTCTTCAGCTGCTTCTGCTGCGTCTTCTGCTGCTTCTGCTGCTTCATCTGCGCCCCATCCTTGATCTGTTATAAGTATAGAGGGGGCTGCATTGTTGCATAGCCTTTGAATGTGCCCCTCTATTCCACATCTTTTGCACGGACGCCTCTTTACGGCTGCACCCTCTGCACCTGGTCTTAGTCCGTTTACCCTTGGCCTTCCACGTGCTCTATGTAGCGCCGGATGGTGCAGTTTGAATCCTGGATTATACTCATCCTATTGTTCTCTTCCCAATAAAGTAGGCACGTTATCAGCATATGCTAACTTAAACTTGTCAACAGAGAAATATTCAGACACATATGGATCAACTTTGCCCGTTTCACCTCCGATGTAGTTCAGGAAGTAGAGGGCATGTATACATGGCTTGCCAGTGATCTCCCATCGCTTACAACTACATTTCTTCTTTCCCAAATTTACTGGATACCTCCAAACACGGTCTCGGAAGACATATGTCAGCTCAGCCTCTATGGCGTTTACTCTTAGCAGACTCATATCACCTGCATATTTCTTCCTCGCGCATGCAAATTCTTGGTCACACTTGGGATGATGAGATGGCCATCATATGAGTGTCCAATTCTATTGCGCAATACCATCTTCTCCATTATCAACTGCCTGATGTTGTCAAATATTTCCCACACCATTAGACCTTTCAGGTGCTTAATCTTTGCGTTGAAACTTTCAGCAATGTTTCTTGTCACATAGTCGACCCTGCACAATATTCCAAATAAGCTTCTTGTCCACAGCTTTCCGTGATGTGTTTCCAAGTATGTTTTGACACCAGCATTTTCAGCGTACATGGTCTTCAACTGGTGTTTATACTTCTTCTCGCTGCATGTGTACGCTGCTGGCCAAAGGTTTGCATCAAATACTTTCCCCTTAAAATGCTTCTTGAAATTAGCAACAAAATGTCTCATACATTCCCTGTGCTCTGCTTCAGGAAACACAATTTCTACAGCTTTCTCCAAACCATTTCAAGCATCTGTATGGATAACCAATGCAGCAGGGTCCCATATAACCTTGTGTAAATTCTCCAGAAACCACCTCCATCTAATTTCGTTCTCCGACTCCACCACACCAAAAGCAACTGGAAAAAGCCAGTTGTGTCCATCAACTGCACAAGCAGCTACCAACTGTCCTTTCCATCTTCCAGTTAGAGCAGTTGCATCCACAGCCAAATATGGCCTGCAACCTTTACGAAACCCTTCATGGCAAGCCTTGAAAGAGACAAAAGCCCTCCTGAAGATATTTCTTTCAACCATTTTTCCTCTCACTTTGGACTGCACAGCCACATGATCGATTTCTACCACACTAACTGGACTTGCCTTCTCCACCTCAGCTTTGAATGCGTACAACAAGTGAAAGCTATCTACCCACGCAGTACCTTTTATGTTCTTCAAGGCCTCTTCTCTAGCGTTCCATAGCTTCGTGTAAGATATCTTCGTCTCAAATTTATATTTATCACTGATCATTTTCCCGAGGGCAGTTGCTCCTAATCTTTGGTTCTGTCTTAGCAATGGAGTCATCACCTCTGTCAGCCACCCTTTGCTTGCTAAGTGTGTTTTCTGCCAGGCCACCTTAGATGGACAAGTGTGCTCATGCTCGTTATACCTTATCTCTATCATGTCTTTCTCGTCATGTTTGTCACGAATCTTCTTTGGCACAAGAGTGGCATGCAACTTCCACTTGCACCTCTCCTCTGGGCAGTGAACCGTATACCTGTCTGTCTGACTCTTCTCAATGGAGAAAATATTGTTGCTGAGAATGCTGGACGTTGTAAGTGCTTTCCGAAGTTCATTCACATTTTTGAATCTTGTCCCTGCAGCAAGCTTAGGAGCATTCCTATCCCAATCAAGCTCTGGCATTTCATCGCCATCGTATTCATCTGCAATCAACATGTCAGCGTTCTCCTCCTCCTATTCAGAACTATCTTGTACAAGCTGAGCGATAGGGGCCCTATGGCCCAATTCATGCACAAATTCAGGAAACATCTTCTCATCTTCATCGTCGTTCCGCGGCACGGGATCGTCGGGCACCACTTCATCGTGTGAATTAATAGTATCTACATTGGGCTGACTTGCAATACCATTGGTGGGCTGACTTGTACTTCCACTGGGTTGACTTGTATTGCCACTGGGCTGACTACGAGGTAACGGTGGAAGCTGAGCATTAGCAGCTGCCCCCTTTCGCTCTCTCTTTCCCTTTGTCTTTCGCAATTCATGTTCCAGTCGTTTCCGAGCCACCTCAAGCCTAATTTTACCGAATCGCTCGGTCGCGCTCTGAGCAAATAAGCATCCAGCTGCAGTGTCATCGGGCAGTGGGATGAAAGAGCCCTCCAACATATCTCAGTATTTGATCACGACAGTATCAATTGGCCGCCAGCTGAATTTGTCACAACAAGCTTTAAGCAAATCATTTAACGAATAAGTCGTTTCTACCACCAACTGAAACCAATGAGGAGGGGAGAACTCGAGTTCCGGCTGCCAGCGCCTGACCATTTCGACTGACAAGCGAAATGCAGTATTCGGATTCATCCTTTTGAACAAAATTCATGGCCATAAGGTCAAATTGAAGCCGTATTCAACTACATACATCACGAAATTGAGACAATCGATAGATTAATCGAGACAATCGAGAGATTATGTACTTACTTTCTCATCCAAGTGTTATCTGAATCCGATTTGACCCAGTCCTCGCCGTTATAAGCACAAGGCGGAACGGGCGGAACGACGGGGTCTGGAACTGCCGCCATGGATGCGTTTTGCAAGCAGAGGTGCAGTGCACCACAGGCGGACGGGGACGAGCGGGGCGGCGCTAGGGCGGTGGCACGGGGCACGGCGGCGTGTCAGATCGGGATTTGGGGGGAAGACGATGATTCAAACCTACCAACGTTCCAATTCGAAATGAGCCGACCCTACGTGCCGACCCCAGGAAATCCCAACCGAGCCGCACACTAGCCGACCGTAGGAAATTCCAAACGAGCCACGCCAGGCCGACCCCACTTGTCAGGCCAAGTGACGGTTGACCAGAGGACAACGGAGCGTTTCGCCGATTTGGGAGCCAACCAGAGCATAAAGGAGAGAAACTACGCGGGTATGGCCCAAACGGATAAAATAGAGAGAACCGGGGCACAGAAGCAATTGTCCCTTTTAAAGGCGGCCGGAGGAGCGGGGTTGGGTGGCCTGCATTAACGCGGCCAACGCTTCGCCTGGCCGCGCATTGACGCCGACGAAGTGTCTGCAGGGCGCCGCCACGGCCAGGCGCTGCGACTCCAGCACGCGTCGCTTCCGTCTGCGCCATTGGAAGCGACACTGCGTTATTGCGACGCGTCGCTTCGGTCCGCCAGGGGAACGAGCGCGGCGTTATTGCGACGCGTGATGACAGGCGTGGCGCCGCCTAGTCGCATCGACATTAAACGCGGCGCAACGGCCTCCTGCACAGTTTTCGTTAATACGAGACAGGCGCGTCGTGTGTATGACGGGCCTCCAAACTTGGAGGCCCTATTGGGGACGGACACAAAATCGCTCAGGGCAAGACTTTGGGGGTGCCGCTGGTGGACGCTTTTGGTGTCCGGCCCCCGAAAGGACCTCTAGGGTGCTTTAGAGGCCCCTATGGAGATGCTCTAGGTGCCGCCAGTGGAGATGGAGATCATGTGGGGAGGGAGAGAGAAAGAGACAACAAAGATATAGAGCAGCAAAGCATCACCGTCATGGCCATGCCACAGTGCCGACAGGTGCGCCTCAGAGAAGCAGTGCATTAAGCTAGAGAGAAAGAGAGAGTCACTTGTATCATCACCCCAAGGACACAACAGCAGCTTGCCTGCCTGCAGCCTGCTGCTGCTGCCCAGCGGTGCGTCAAAATTAGCAGGGCAGTAGTGTCCGCACTTCACGCACGGTCCCCTATATTTCTCTTATCCCCTACTCGTTAAGCCTTTTTCCTTAAACCTTGCCCAAGAACACAAGAAATCGAAAGAGGAGAGAAGAGAGCTTTCCTGCCATTGGTCGGCCATGGACTTCGACGAGCACGATGAGGGTGGTGGTGACGAGGAGATGGCGTCGATGCCGGTGAGCTCGAGTTACGAGGTGCCGCTGTATCCGACACAGCTTGGCGGTGCCGGGGTGGCCAAGCCTGGTGACTCTGAAGCAGGAGGGCGCTTCAGGATACCCGGCGGGAGCGCTAGCGGAGGAGGCACATGTGGTGTCAGGTACCGGGAATGCCTTAAGAACCACGCCGTCGGCATCGGCGGGCATGCCTTGGACGGCTGCGGCGAGTTCATGGCTGCGGGCGAGGATGGCTCTATCGATGCGCTCCGCTGCGCTGCCTGCGGTTGCCACCGCAACTTTCACCGCAAGGAGTCCGACTCCCTCACCGGGGCTGAGGCCGCCGCCGTGTCCGCAGGTGCCATCACCGCCTACAGCGTTCTGCCGCCGCACCACCAGTTTTCCCCCTACTACCGTACCCCGGCCGGATACCTCCAACACCAGCAGCACCACCAGATGGCCACGGCAGCCGCGGTAGCAGCTGCCGGACACGCGCAGCGCCCGCTGGCTCTCCCTTCCACCTCCCACTCCGGCCGCGACGAGGCTGAGGACATATCCGGGATGCTGAGCCCCATGGTGATGGGTTCCATGATGGGCATGTCCTTCGGCTCCGCCGGCCCGTCCGGTTCCGGGTCCGGCAAGAAACGTTTCCGCACCAAGTTCTCCCAGGAGCAGAAGGACAAGATGCAGGCCTTCGCGGAGAGGCTCGGGTGGCGCATCCAGAAGCACGACGAGGCCGCCGTGCAGCAGTTCTGCGAGGAGGTCGGCGTGAGGCGCCACGTGCTCAAGGTGTGGATGCACAACAACAAGCACACGCTCGGGAAGAAGCCCTGACGGAGCACCGCTCTAGCTAGCTCCCGGCGCACTGCTAGGTACTCCTCCCAAGTCAGAGCCAGCACCAATCCATCTTGGCTTAGCTGTTAGCTGACGAGTACGTAGGTTCGTAGCGACTAGCGATCACAAGTAGCACGTAGTAGTTCTTGTTGGTTTCTAGGAGAGGAGGTGGGTCGCGCTCATGGTGGATCCCTGTTTCTTTCTCCATTTCATTAACTTATTTCAGTATGGTTCTTTTGTTCTGCGTCCCCATTGTTGTTTCCTACTGGTAGATGTGACAAGAGATGAGGACGTTGGTGTCGGGAAAGAGGAGAGATTGGCCATTTGCCGATTTGGATCTTGGGAATGGAGTACTCCATCTTGTGTTTGTAATTGAGATTTCTGGCATGGGGATTTGGGATGCATCATGCATGGATCGGTTCATCCCTTCCCCAACAATATTTCTTGCGGTTGGGACTTGAGGAGCAGGATAATTTTACTGCCCGTCCCGTCCCCATGGGTCCGGCCATTCTTCTAGGCTTGCCGAGCTACAGCTAGGGCAGAGATGTTCCAGCAGAAATGTTGGGTTCCACAGCAACCGGCGAGGTCGCTCGAACCCGGCAAATCTAGCTCTAGCACAGTGTTGCTGCATCCCTTCTTCCACTAACGAACTCTCGTTCATGGTCTATCAACTGGATCTTCATGCTTCCTCTATGTTCATCTGTATGTCGATAGCGATCTCACGGAATTGGCAGCATCAATGCATGCATCTTCCACATTTAGCAGGCGCAGTAATGGTCCTCCTGTGTGAGAGTATGGCGCGCAGCAGATAGCCATGGCCGGCCTGCAACTCCTGATCGGTTTTGATTAGACTATCTGAGCGAGTTCAATGAAGCGTCGTCCTTGCTCTTACCACTAGTCCCTTCCCACGACGTCCATGGACCATTTACTTCGGCGACCTTTCCACTTTTATGAGCTAGCCAGGCCCGTTGTCTGCTCTTGCATTCATTACGACTGATCCGCCATGGCGCCAATGTCCAGGCTGAGCTGAGTTGCAAGGTTAAGTTAGCTAAGCGCATTTCTGACATCACCATATTTAGTATGATGAGCACACGATAATGTAATGCCGGAGTATATGTCACCCGCAAATAAAAATGCTGCGGTATGTCAGCTCCACGAGTAGTATTTTGCATCGGCAATGGCGCGCTTTGCAAGATAACATAGGCTCCACGGTGGGAAAGGGCGGAGACGGGACGTACCAGGAGCCAGCCTTGCAAGCTCCCAGCCACTCTCTTTTGGAAGAAAGGTCGGGAGTGCCGAAGGAAGGAAGGAAGGAAAGAGAAACGGAAATTCTGGTCATGTCTTTTCGGCCTCCTTTTGTTTTCTTGGCGAGCGCATGCAGCCAGCCTCTCGAGCTCTCTTTGATTCTGGCGTTGCGCATGCCAACTTTCGCAATTGCATTTTGCACATCCGTGCCAGTGCCAATTTGCCGTTGCCCCTGCCGTCGTCGTCAGCGCGGCGTGGCGGAAAGGCCGGGTGCAAAATCATCTCCAGTCGTGCTCCCGTAGGCTGGTCCGGAACCAGCGCTAGCCGCTAGACGAACGGTATTTGGGCAGTCGATGCTCCTCTTACGATGACTCCATGGCCGACCCATCGTCCATCGACTCCGTCCGTGTCTGTTTGAGTCTGCGCGAAAGGTCTAACAGGGCGACGTAGCGGTCTGTTTTTTGTCTGTCGCGACCCATTCTGGACCCAAATCTAGGACTCGTTTGCATCGTGAGCGGATCGTTTGTGTGTCCTCCTCTTGTCCGCCCCCGATCAGTGCGAACCCTTGCCACATTCCTCCCCTCCCTCCTCGCCACTCCCGCCAACACCCCCTATTTTGCACCGGCATGCCGTTTCCGCCGCCACCCCGCCCGCGCCGCTATTCATCCTCGCAGGTACCAGAGCGGCTTCCTCCGTCACCATGGCCGGTTATTCTCTGGGCCGCGTGGCTCGGGACGTCTGCTACCCGAACTCGGCCCCAAGGTGTTCGGCCATATCACCGTCCCGGCAACAAGGTACGGTCTCGGCCATGAATAGCTCCGATGAGTATTGTTTTCAACAACTACATCATGCATTACTCCACGTCCGATAAGTCCTCCGATGTTAACAGTGATGGCCTTGTTGCCACGCTTGTCGTCAATGAAACTGTGGAGACGATGCGGCCACCGTTCACCGGTTTTGGACTGGAGTAGACAAGCTGGCCACCTACAGCTATCCTTCACAACTTTTTCGGTGCCGTTTCCGGATGAGGAGGTCCTTGTTCAACCGTATTAGGTTGGGAGTGGTCTCCTTTGGTGACTACTTCTTGGTCAAAAAGTATGCTTGCGGGGTATACGGCTTCTCGTCGTACCAGAAATGCACCGTCGTGATCCGGATGCTTGTATATGGTGTAGCCGGTGATCTAGTGGACAAGTACGTGCAGATGAGTGTGTCCACTTGTCTAGAATCCATGTATAAATTTTGCAAGGCTTTGATTGTGGTGTTCGACAAGGAGTACTTGAGGGAACACAACCAAGAGGACATCTCTCGGGTTTTGTCAATCAACGAGATTAGAGGCTTCCCTGAGATGATTGGCAGCATAGATGGTATGAATTGGGAGTGGAGGAACTGTCATTTTGCTTAGCAGGAGCAGTAAAAGGGCCATGTTAGAGAGTGCACGGTCATAATTGAGACCGTGACATCACATGATTTGTGGATTTGGCACTCGATTTTTGGTATGGCTGACTCGCACAATGATATCAATGTGTTGTAGAGCTCTCTGATGTTTAACATGCTCTCCAATGGCAATGCCACTAAGATGACCTACGAGATCAACAGTCACACATACAACAAGACATATTACCTAGCCGATGGCATCTATCCTACTTGGATTATGTTTGTGAAGACCATCTCTAATCCATAAGTGAGAAGAGAAAAAGGTTTGCCCAGTAACAAGAGAGTTCTAAAAAGGATGTGCAGCGAGCATTTGGTGCGCCCGAATCAAGATGTGCTATTGTTCGTCATCCTGCTAGAACATGAAGCATAATGACCATGTGGGAGGTGATGACAGTTTTTGTGATCATGCACATCATGACCGTGGAGGATGAGCCTGATGACGGTTTTGCCTGATTAAGCATGGCAGTTTCAGGGTGAGTTGGTTGAGCCCAAGGCTCATCTATTTTTGTTCAGGTCCTTGACTTTTACAGTGATATGCGTGAGAGGACGACACATGTTCAACTCTAAAATGATTTACTTTAGCATATGTGGCAGCACTATGGAAACATTAGTTCCCATTGATACTTTCATTATTATTGGATTCTAATAATAATTATTTGATTCGTAAAACTGCTGCTTGGATTGTAATAGGAACTATTTGCTTCGGAAACCTGTTTGGTTTGTAATAATAACTATTTGGTTATAAACTATTTGATTGAACTAACTATTTGTTTCAACTAATTATTTGATCAACTCTTTAAATTATATTATTTATATTGTATATTTGAAGGTATGAGATCGAAATGGACAAAACTCTGTTTGAGAATGAAAAATGATTAAATAGAGAAAACCCTGGCCGGTGGACTCAATGCGTCGCCCCGTTGGGGGCAGTAGCAAGAAAGGGAGAAAATGGGCCGGACACCCCAGCATTGCGTCCACTCCGCCGCCTAGCATTGCGCCTCCGGCGACACCGATATCCCTCCCATTTGCACCGACGTCGCCAATCTCCATGGGGAATGGTTCCGAGGAGTCGTCGGCGACTATCTTTTTTTTTGTTGAGAAACACAGTACAACGCAAGTGCTCATATACACGCGCACACACTCACCCCTATGAACGCACGCACGCACACCCTACCCCTATGAGCACCTCCGAGAGACTGAGCCGGCAGGTCAGGTCTTGAGATTAACGAAGTCACCACGGGCGCCTCGCTGTCGACGGGAACGTCGCCTCACACCGAAGAATATTCCACCTAAATGATAAATGAGAAACACCAGCGTCAAATCTAGGGTTTGAATTCTAGTGGGCTGGGAACAACCACCCTCCTAACCATCTTGCCACAGGCAAGTTCTCCGTCGGCGATCATCTGATGCCACCTGCCGTCTGAATGAATGCCGAAATGCGGCCTTTTTTTGTCTCTCTCGATCACCGTGCCATGGCTTATGATTGTCGATCTTATTTTGGTCTTCCAAACTATGCGAAAACCTTGTGGCGAGAAGATTTTATTTTCAAATTATGCTGTATTGGGACGTCGAGTCCAGAATCTGTTGAAAAACTGGCTCGCCGGCACAGACGGCGAATGTTTGCGCCGGAATCCCTGGGGCGGAGCGGCTGGAGATGCTGAGGGTGTGTTTGGTAGCCCGGTTGGACCCAGAAAATGTCTTCCCACCCAATTTCTGGTTGTTTGGTAGCCCGGTTTTGACCTTTGGGCCATGCCCACCTCATACGAAAATGCCTCCTCAGCCATGCCCACTTGAGAAGTGGGAATCGAGCTTCACATCCGGGCCAGGCCGAGGTCATCCGAAAATCCCACGCGTGGGCCCCACCCGCGACTCGCCAGCGTCGCGTCGCCCGGCCCCCTGGCTCATTTTCCCCCTCACTCCTCTCGTTGCCTCCACGCCTTGCCTTGGTTTCTCCACCGCGCCGCCTCTCGATGCTCCTCCTGCGACGCCTAGCTCCGGCTAGAGCTTCCCTGCGCCGCCTCCTCCTAGGTCTCGTCGCCACCGCATCCTCCTAATGCTCGGCCGCCTCCTCCCGGTGCTCAGCCCGCGCGCCCGCGCCCACGCCCGCACAGAGGAGAGGCCGCCCGCGCCCGCGCCCGCATACAGGAGAGGCCGCCTGCACCGCGCCTACGCCGCCTTCGGCCGCCGCACAGCTCCTAGTAACGCCGCTTCCCGGTGCCACCTCGTCTCCTGACCATGAGCGCCGCCGGCGTCGAGCTGGTCCGCACGGTCAGCTCCGATGGGGAATCAAGGACCTGATTGCTTTTTGCATTTCTGTTCAAAGACTTGTCTGTAAAAGTTTGGACCCATTTGTAATTTTTATTTCTGAACCCTAGTCTCAGCACGTTCCAGCATGTACAGGCTACCAAACAGCTTCCCAAGTCAGCCTGTCTCAACTCATGCAATCTACCAAACACACAGTAACATCTCAGCCCAGCCCGTATAACCCCAGCTTGACCCAGTTGAGAAAATATTGTTGAGATGAACCGGGCTACTGAGTTAGTGCTGCTGCCGTTTCCCGTCTCGCAGCTGGTACCCCGTGCTGTACTTTTGCGGTCTTGCCCGTCCCGCCATTATTGAAGTCCATGGCCACGACAAGACTGTACACTGGATCAGGTGGGGCGGGGTGAGGCGTGCCCTGTGGCTGTGGGCTTGCAGATTCTGCAGGGTGCAAACTTTTGTTTTTTACTGCGCAGAGCTTTTGGGGAGGGAGAGCGCGTCGCAGCTAGGCCGGGCTGGAAAGACCACGACGTCGTCGTTCATGGGGACCCGCCGGCCGCGGTCGTCACGGCGCGGATAGCTAGGATATAGGCCGCGCCATGCGCAGAGAGCTGGAGGACGCCTGCTGCTGCTGCGTAGGGGCCGAGCAGCCGAGCTGCATGCTGGCGCGCGAGCAGAAGAATATGCTGCGTTAAATGGTGTGGCGCTGCCGTTCATGGAATCCAGCATCGATCCCGTGGTCCATGGCGCACTCCATCGCTCAGCGGTCTCGACGAGCTTTCAATTCAGAACCAGTTCGATCGTTGGGCGGACTGGTGTGTACGCTCGATCTGATTTAATTTGGGTTGGAACTTTGTTGTCCGAACACACCGCTACTTTTTTTTACCACTCATGATAGCGACAAGAGCTGGAGTGTGTTCTTGCATTGCATGCATCTCTGATTCCCTGGTCTATGTCCTTGGTTCGACGATTGCGTGGTTCAGGTTCCATGGGGTCATGCCATCCTTAGACATCTCCAGCGGCCCGACGTAAACAGCGGCCCGACGTAAACGGTCAAACTCCGATTCTGTGCGGAAATGACCGGGGACATAAAAAAACCCAGCACAACGGTCTGGCGCTTTTCGCCGAGTGGTCCGCGGCGACGTAAACGTGACCCAAATTTAGTCGTAGTTTGCGTCGTTGCAGACTACCAACTCTGATGATGGCCACGGCAATGGTGATCGATGAGTCCACTTATGCGAGGCCCGGTGGTGTACAGGGGCTTGGTGAAGGGGCGCAAGTCAATTGTCGCGGACAACCGAGAGAGGGGACACTACCAACTCTACCGCGACTATTTTCATCCTACCAACCCAATCTTTGATGCACAAAGATTCCAGCGCAACTACCGGATGTCTAGGCCATTGTTCTTGAGGATTTTGGACGAGGTGACGTCACGCCCGATGCCACCGGTAAGGTTGGCTTCACCTCCTATCAGAAATGTTCTGCAGCTATTTGCATGTGGAGTGGCCGATGATCTGATAGATGAATATTTGCGAATGAGCGAGTCCACCTGCCTTGAGTAGATGTGCAAATTCTGCAGATCTGTCATAAATGTTTTTGGCGATGTCTACGTTAAACAACCCATTGTTGAGGACACCGTATGCTTCTATCAATCAACAAGGAAACATGGTTTCCGGGATGATAGGAAGTATTGACTGCATGCATTGGGAGTGGAAGAACTGTCCGTTTGCATGGCAAGGCTAGTATAGCGGGCATGCCGAGGGTTGCACTGTCATTCTTGAGGCTGTGGCATCACAAGATCTTTGGATCTGACACTCTTTTTTTGACATGGCCGGCTCCCACAATGACATCAATGTGCTCCAGCGGTCTCCTGTCTTTGCTAGGCTAGCGGAGGGCAATGCTCCGGTGTTTAACTATGAGATCAATGTCCGTATAACAAGTGCTACTACCTTGCCGATGGCATATATCCCGATTGGTCTACTTTTGTGAAGACAATTCGTGAGTCATTGGAGGAGAAAAATAGGAGGTTTGCTAAGCGCCACGAAGTATGCAGGAAGGATGTGGAGCGTGCATTTGGTGTGCTCCAATCTAGATGGGCTATTGTTCGCCATCCTGCAAGGACATGGAGCACAGAGGTGATGTGGGAGGTCATGACTGCTTGTAATCATGCATAACATAATTGTAACATACCAAAATTTTGGAATGTTTAAAAATCACTAAAATTTAAAACTTTTATTCCATATTAAAATAAAATTATCAATAGCCAAGAAAACTAAACAAAAAGGATCATTAAGACTTATTCAAAAGTATTATGATATTAATTTAAGTAAGTAAACTTTATTTTCAAACTTGAGTGTTAATCTATAAATAAATATTTTAAATACTTATTAAACCCTAACACCATATTTTTAAAGTACTTTAAATTATTTAAAGTATGCCTATTTTCAAAAATGTTTTGATTAAATTATATAATTCAAAACAATATATTTGGGTTCTTAATAAACCCTAGGTCAATATTTATAGTCACAAAACTATTTGGAACATCCTTTATTTTTAAAACATAGTTTTGATTCAAGTGTTTGATTTGGAAAAGGGTTTAGGAAGACTTATTTTAAACATATGTATTTGTGATATTTTTCTTGATTTTATTATGACACAAATTCTTTATTAAAACTCTATTTTAAATTTTATAAAAAGTGTCAAATTATGTTCTTTTAAAAGTTTATAATATGAAATATATGTAAAACATGTGTTTGAATATTTTAAAAGAAAGATCTGGATTTTACAGATTTGTAGAAATTTGTCATTTGGATAAATAAAACAAAAGTTATGAAAGAAATAAGAAAAACAGAAAAGGAAAAGGAAAAGAAACAAAAAAAAAGATTTAGCCGGACCAGCCCAGCCGGCCCAGCGCTTATCTACCGCGCATGCGACGCGCAGAGGCCCAGCAGAAGCCCAACACCCGCCGCGACCTCTCTCTCTTCTCTCTCTATGACTTCCCGGTCCCACCTGTCAGCCCGAGTTCATCCCCTACCTCTAACCGCTGCCCACGACCGGAGCACGACGACCACGACCTCGCCCCACTCCGCAGCTCTCCCCACTCCCTCAAGCCCCAATGGCACACCCGCGACCTCCTCAAAATCCCCCGCGACCCTGTCCTCCTTTCCCCTCTCGCCTCCTCCGAATTTGTGCCCCAGGCCGCTTGTATTGCTCGCCAGAGTATCCACAGCCGCCGCCGCGATTTCTCGGAATCCGGCAAGGTGAGCAATGCCCAGAGCCCAAGACCTTCCGCATCTTCTTCCAAGAAACCTCGCGCACCTCTCTGACCCCTCTTTCGATATTTATCGTCTTCGTAGGCTCCAATTCGTCCGCGAGCCGAAGGTCACCGTCGCCGCCGCAACTCCATTGTACTTCCCCGACCGCACCAGGACGCACTGCTCGACGCAACCCCCTCCATCGCCATCGCCGTATCACGCGGCACGCTGTCGCCGCCTTCCCCTGCTCGGAGGACCATCGTGGCAGCGTCTTCGACGATCGCCCGAGCGCAGCGCCGCCGCGACGACGTTTTCCGGCGAGGAGCGCCGCCTGTGTTTGGTCAACGGCGCAGCAGCCGTCCGATCAAACCTCTTCGGCCACGATTAGAAGATTGCAGCGAAGAGGTATCTTCCAATGACAGCCTTTAGATCCAGATCCTGTGGCCCAGAACAGATCACTTAACCGGCCGATCCAGCCAACCACAGCACGCACGTCACCCATCCCATTTACTGGAATTATCCAAATTATTTCAACTTGGTAGATTTGCAGAAAAGCCCCTGTAACTTCAAACCATTATATCTTTTTAACCACAGAGCAATATTTGACAAACTTTATATCATTGGAAGCCCTTGACCTGTAGAATCTTTTAGCACCGTTGAAATTCATATTTGATTAGTTTAAATTCATTCAAATTTCATATGGATGATTTGAGTAAATTTGACCTAGGTTTAAATCCACAGGTCCAAAAATTGCAAATAAAATCTTTTTGGAAACCTTAGGATATGTCTAATAATGTTGCACTGTTAAAAATATTTTTTTTAGCAATGTCATTTCCATTTAAAAATCAGAAACCCTATTTGTACGTTTTTAACATAGTTTAAATTCTATTAATCTTATTAAATTGTTTTCTTTTACAAAAATAGCACAAATATTTCTCTTTTGACCAGAAGTAACAAAACTAAGACTAGTCAACCATTTTTGAAACATAAACTTGTAAACAGGTGTTCGAAACCTATTAGATGTATTAAAATTGTAAACTTTTTTTTAATGTGTTAAACCCTTTTGACAAAATTAAAGTGCGATCTTTTGATCAAGACAATACCTTAGAACCCTCGGAACACCACTTCAACATATTCAAAATTGAAAGGTACCAATTTGATAGACCATCGCTTGACCGTAAATTGCAAATCCTAAGCCCTATGATTCCTTTTGTAATTTTAATTATGTGATAAGACTTGACCATAAAATAAATGAACTAAAACAACTATTGATGAACACATTATTGTGAATGTTTCCTTATAAGTGTTATGTGTTTGTTCGAGTTGTTTGTTTATTGTACTTCTCTTTCCTCGTACAGATTGAACGGAGTGAAACGTTATTCGTTGAAAAGAGTGTGAGAAACGACAACTTTCAAAAGGCAAGTGACACTCATAAATCTCCTACTATTTTTAACTATATTGCGTAGTAGTATTTTGTGTAGTATGCATGCTAGGTTTGTGTGCAGTTACTATATTATGCTATGCTCCTAAGTAGTGTGTAGCCTCACCCACCTTGAAACTTAGTAGCACTGAATTTGGTAGGACACTTAGTCAAGCTATAAAAATGTTTTGATTAGTTGGATAGTGAAAAGTAAATAAACTAATCAATTAACTACCTGGGTGCTGGTTGGAGAACCATGATGGGTGGCTACTCAGGGGGTCCATGTCTATGGTAATCGTCCTTGGTGGAAGCGCACGATTGTGGAAAGTCACCCAGGCTTAAAGAGATTGTAGACGCACCTTGTTTAGTAGCTTCCAGTGCAGCCACATGTCATATGGGCTCTGTCTTGATCATATAAGTTCTGAGACCCCGATCCGTCGTGACCAGCAGATGTAGGGGGGATGATAGGTTGGTTCAGGTCACGCGTTGTGACTCGGGGAAACACTTCTGAAAGATCTCGTCTCGGTCTTCTCTTTTCCATTTCACAATTGGGCATCATGGAGGAGGGAATGATTGGGTCTTGTGGTGAAAGTGCACAATCTCTCGAGAGTTAAAAACTAGGGACAATCGTTTCTGTGCCCTACCTACCTTAGTTTTATCTGTTTGTGCCATACCCGCGTAGTTTCTCTCGTCCATGCCCTGACTGGCTCGCAAATCGGCCAAACACTCTGTCGCCCTCTAGTCAACCGTCACTTGGCCTGACTGGTGGGGTCGGCCTGGCGCGGCTCGGTTGGAATTTCGTGGGGTCGGCTAGTGTGCGGCTCGGTTGGGATTTCCTGGGGTCGGCGTGGGGTCGGCATGGGGCAGGGGCACTTGTTTAATCAAGGGATACCGCCGATGGGGCCCACGTGGTCTTTCTTCCCTGGCTCACTGCTGCCGCCCATAGAACCCCCGATGAACCCCCAAGAACAGAGCAATAGGAGTTGGATTGAGGGCGGAGAGCAGGGTGATTGAAGCGCAAAGGAGCTCCATCGCCATCGCCATCGCCAGCCCGTCTCCCGTCGCCCGGCGAGAAGGAGGGACAAGCAAGGAGCTCCATCGCCCACGCCATTGTACGGCCGCCTTCGCCATTTGGGGTTTTTCTGGTCGCCGACGGTTCCAGCTGCAGTCCATCAACCCCATTTCGATGGTCAGTGCTATCTTATCTACATGTTTCATTTTCCTGTTTGGTGCATTATATGTGAGTAGATTTGATTTTCTATTTGGCTTGCGGAATGGGGAAAAACCCCAGGTTCCGCCTGTTTATCTGGTTCTAAATTTCATTTGTTAAAATAGGATTCCGATAGCGATGTCGTCGATCACTGTGCTATGTGCCTTTACGAAGCAACTTTCTGTCACACACTAACTCATCGTTCCAATACTTTCAAAGTCCCAATTTAACACAGTTACAAAACGGCCGTTGTAAGTATTGCCTTTCAAATTCGAGGGAATGTCATTTGTTTTTCCTTCAATGAGTGTCTTCATAGTTTCTCAGGTTTTGTATTACATGTAGATTCTGCCATGCCCTTTAAGATATCTTCTAGAGAGCCTAGCAATTGGCCCTCATAAGAACTGGATGGAGGCTAGGTGTCCGAACGGAGACCAGTACTTCTTCTACCTGGATAGGTGGGTAATTGCAAATGACACAGATCAGAGATATCTCTATAAGCGGCTAAGTGATAGCCCGAACACCCATATGTACACAGAGATCTGTGTAATGCAGTGGAGAGCACTATGTGAAGGCTACGACATCGAGGAGGGCGATGTTGTCAAATTCACTTGAAATGAAGATCAGCATTTGTTCAATGTTGAAGTGACTAACGAGCACAATGCTGCAAAACCTTTTGTGCAACACACGGGTATGCTGGTTTGTGTTCTTTTTCTTACACATTGAGTAGTTTACAAGTTTTCTGAATGTCTTTCTCTCTTTGATCAGAGTTTGAACAGATTGACGGATGTTGCAAGCCAGCCCTCCTGTCGAGCATATTTCACGAACAAAGAGATGTCACCTATTCAGAAATGAATGCGATATCTCTCGATTTATTCAAAGATGCCACAGAGGAGTTTGAAGAGATCCCTCAGTTCCACATGCGCAGGATTGAGAATGATTCTCTAGATGAAGTTTCTATGGTATGATTCAAACGTTTCGTATTCATTTCATTTTCTGAACTATTCTGTCATTTGAACTATTCTGATACGATGCTCATGTTATTTTGATAGCATCTCAAGATTGCGGTAGTAGATGGTTACGATGTTATTCCATCGCGTGATCGCATATTACGTCAAGTTCACGGAAAATCTCGTCTTTTGGCGAGAGACGATGTCGAAATCTTTGGATCATATCGAGTGGTCAACGACAAGGATAACATCGAGTTCACGGGGAACTTGGATCTATTCTGGGAGCAACTGCCGATTCGCTTTGGTGATCTCTACGTTATCAAGGTGATCGTCAAGGAGGAGTACATCGAGCTCACATTTGAGAAGGTCAGCGAAGACGTCGAGGGGCCCGACGAAGACATCTAGCAGTCGGACGACTCCAACGACTTCAGCGACCCCAGCGACGAGATCAGCGACCCCGGCGAAGAGATCGAGCAGTGGGCTGACGAGATGATGTCCGGCTTTGACGATGTCAAAGAAGAGACTGATTAATATTACTATGAGTTCTATTTTAGTGGGATGTATTTCGGTCGAACACCTTATGGGCGTGCTCTGGGCATGAACTGGCGCGCTCTGGGCGCGTTCTGTGCGCGCTCTGTGCATTACCATAATTATATTATGATGGATAAGCTTGCCTCCGGTCATTTGTTTCAAACTTTTATGTTGCCAGTCCAAAACCACTTCTCTTTACTCTTGAGTTCATACGACATAGTTTGAGAAACACAATTGATACATGCATTTCTCGTCAGAATGTACGTAGACCTTGTTTATCAACTTGAATCGTTAGTATATGACATAAGACGACTATGTGCGCAGGATTTTCCTTTTTTTGAATGTTTTTGAATATTTGAAGCTCATTTCAAATTTCTGTCAAACCTAAGTTTGACCAACATTTAAACAAGTTTTTGACATGAAAATGAAAAACAAAGCATGGATCCTTCTTAGTCACTCCAAAATGAATCTTTTGTGAGGTTTTTGAAAATTTCATGTTGCAATTCCAAAACCACTTCTCTTCAACCTTAGACCTAATCGTTTGAGTTTTGTGATATCACATAAGATCCATACCCTTCTCATTTTCAATGTATGTAGACCATGTTTTTCAACTTGAGTCGTTAGTATATGACATATTAAGACTATGTGCGTCGGTTTTTCAATTTTTCGATAATTTTTGAATTTATTATGCTTATTTCAAATTCGGTCAAACCTAAGTTTAACCGACATTTAAACAAGTTTTTGACATGAAAATGAAAAACAAAGCATGGATCCTTCTTAGTCACTCCAAAATGAATTTTTTGTGAGTTTTTTGAAAATTTCATGTTGCAATTCCAAAACCACTTCTCTTCAACCTTAGACCTAATCGTTTGAGTTTTGTGATCTCACATGAGATCCATACCCTTCTCATTTTGAATGTATGTAGACCATGTTTTTCAACTTGAGTCGTTAGTATATGACATAAGACGACTATGTGCGCAGGATTTTCCTTTTTTTTGATTTTTTTTAATATTTGAAGCTCATTTCAAACCCCATTTGAACAATTACCGTCGATTTAACCCTAGCGCTCACCTGCAGCCGTTTAATCGTCCTCTAGAAGGAATCTGGCAGACTCGGGGCGATCCGCGAGAGGCTCATTCTGTGATCTGATTGCTGTAACCCGTGTGAGAAGCTCATTCTGCACAACCCGTTCGATGTGTTCCAAATGAGCTTGTCGAGGAGTGATTCCCGCGTAACAGGGGTAGTCACGCCCTGAAGAGAGGTTCGAAGGGGGGACTGAACACGGAGGTCTAACAACTCTCGAGAGGCTCGACGACGGTGCTCGCCGAGCCTGAAGGAGGACAATCACGCCAGAGATGGACACCAGCCCGTACCCAGGTTCACGGCCCTCGAGAGGAGGTAAAACCGCTACTCCTGCTTGTCTGTATTGAACTGTGAAGGTTACAGGACAATGAGCTTGCCGAAGGCTCTCTTGAGGCAGTTTGGTGCCTGGAGAGGGACGTACAGGTCGTCTTCCTCCTCCACGAGTTAGCTGGCCTATGTGTTTAGCTAAGGCTTCTTGGGTCCAGGAGGCGGTTCGCCGACTGGAGGTCAATTGGAGGTGCAATTGCGCGATCTCCCTCTATGGCGGAGCTCCTGCTCCTTTTATAGGCGCTCCGGGCTCTGCTCTCGTGCTGGTGGGCTCCCACACGCCGGTGGCGCAAAGGGGAGGGAGTCCACAGCGACTCCTGCGTCCATGGACGCGGCTCATCCGTGCTAAAGTAGCCCGCCGTGGCCGACCAGCTGCAGACGTTGCAGAGCGGCTCGCAGGCGCAGCAGAGGCAGTGGTGGAGCCCACGATGACGACCTCCTTGGAGCGTTGTGCCGTCCAGCCGCTTTATCACCAAAGAGGAAAGTCTTGGACGCTGGCGGCGCGGCTTTGTTGACCCCTTTATCACCAAAGTGGCAGCTGGGACGCTCGCGTCACCCGGCAGCCGTTGCAGAGGCCATGTGCGCCCTGCAGCGCTTGCTTAGCTGCGAAGTGTCTCCACAGGGCCACGGTTGCCTGTGGAGGGATTTTCTGTTGACTTCCCCCCAGGCGGGTCTCGCCTGGGGAGTCTCCTGAGGCGCGGGGTCCTCTTCAGGCCCTGGCGTCCTCCTCAGGCCCTTGGGTGGGGATTTCCCTCGAGGGTCCCTCCAAGCGGTAGCTTGGTCCTTAGTCGTTCTGCCGAAGTTCCACATGGGCGAGGCCTGTAGGGAGTGGGCCGTGCATACCCCGGTCCTTACTGGGCCGACAGTAGCCCCCGGGCCCACGATGGGCACGACGAGGCCCGTTGGGTCTAGGCGAAGCGTCATGGGGCCAATCCTGCGGGCCGGGCCGAGCCACGCGTCACTCCGGCGAGCAACGGATGCTCACGATGCGGGGCGTGCGTCGTGGGGGGTCCCACCACGTTCCGGTAACCGCTCCTTGACGAGACATAAAGCCCCGGCGCCGGAGCAGGGAGCCGTTACTACTCCCACTTCTTCTCGCAGACGCCATCCGCACCGAGCTCTCCGCTCCTGCATCCCGGCGCCCTCTTCTCCGATTTCTCCAACTTCCTCTCGCGCCGTTCCCTTCTTCCCTCCGACGATGACTCCGCCGAAGAACAAGGGCAAGGCGGCCGCGGGGTCTTCTTCGCAAGCGGCGCCCGCCGAGGCCGCACACGGTGCGGCATTGCTGGGCGTGCGCGTCAACGACAAGGCGCTCGAGAAGGTCCGCTTCCTGGTGGCGGACCGGACCAACGAGCACGGCGCCACCGCGCTCAAGCCCGCGGCGCACGGGAAACGCCCGCGAGGGTTTTTCCCCATCTTCCAGCACTGCGTCTCGGCGGGCCTGGTGCCGCCCTTCTCCCCGTTCCTGGAGGCGGTGCTGGCCTTCTACCAAATCCAACTGCTGCACCTCCACCCCAACTCGGTGCTCATCCTCGCCATCTTCGCCTACCTCTGCGAGGCGTACCTAGGCGTGGAGCCCTCGGTGGAGCTCTTCCGGTACTTCTACGCGCTCCGGAGCACGGCGAAGAACGAGCGCTCGGGGTGCGTCTCCTTCCGCATCGTGGACGGCATGGGGAGCGTCTACATCCCCATGTCGTGGAGCGAGGGCAAGGCCATCACCTCCGTGACGAAGAAGGTGGACGACTTCCGCCAGCGGTGGTTCTTCGTCGGCGTGGAGCAGCCAAGCGCCTTCCTCGAGGTCCCTGACGCGCCGCCCGTGAAGAACTCGCACTGGGGCAAGGCCACCTTCTGCGGCACGCAGAACGTGATGCTGTCGGGCCGCCTGAGCTACCTCCGGGAGGAAGGCCTCACGGGGCAAATCGTCGTGGCGGACTTCGTGACGCGCCGCCTCGCCCCACTCCAGGCGCACGCGATGCCGATGTGGATGTATTCCGGCCCCAATGACAAGATGCAGCTCCATCGCGAGGACAACGACAAGGACGCCGTTGACAACGTCCTGTCCGCGCTCTTCATCAACCCCGCGGTGCCCGCCATGGAGGAACTCCCGATCTCCCTCAGGCCTCTGCATCAGTACAACATGACTGAGCGTCTGGCCGTTCTGGAGGGGATTCCTCCGTACACCCCGGCAGGCCCGGCGCGGAAGATAGTGCCCGTGCCCGTAGTGCACGATGCGGAGGGGGCTGAGACGCCCTCTGCCTCAGGAGCCGGGCTAGGCGAAGAGGAGGTCGCGGCTGGCGAGGAGGCCTCTTCGAGGGCCAGGCCCCAAGCGGGCGAGATTTGCGACATCTCGTCAGGTGACGACGAAGACGCATCCGCGGGGGCGCCCACGCGTCGCGCGGAGGAGGAGGAGTCCGAAGGGGAGGCCTCCGACGAGGAGCCCTTGCTGGGGCATCGCGAGCCCCGGTCCAAGGCGGCCAGCGACAGGCCTGGCGCGAGGCCCTCCGACGTCCCTTCTAAGCGGAAAGCCGAGGCGCCTTTGGAGAGGCCAGACGCCAGGCCCAAGCCCTCCTGGCGCTCGCCAGGCTTGGCGTGGGTTGACACCGGCGCCAAGCGGTCCGGGTAAGTTCCTTCAATTACTAAACGCTTGATTACTGCATTCTCCTTCTCATATTTCTGACACCCGTTCCCTGATTCCTTTCAGCGACCTAGTGCCTGCGAAACGCCGTAGGCTTCGCAAGGCAGCGGAAGTGAAGGTAGCCGCGGCAGAGGCCGTGGCTGAAGAGGCCGCGAGGCCAGGGGAGACGGCCACGGCAGGCCCAACCGAAGAGGCGCCTCAGGCGGAGGCAACTGAGCTTCTGGCGGAGGCAGCAGCGCCTCAGGCGGAGGCCGCTGCACCGCCCCCCGTGCCCTTGGTGGTGGAGGTGCAGGAAGAGCGGTCGGCCAGCCCTCCTCGAGCTCCTACACCGCCTCGCGCAGCTACGCCGCCGCGCGAGCCGACTCCGGCACGCGAGGCCACCCCACCTCGCACGGCTACGCCTCCCGCGCAACCAGACGCCGAGACAGACCAGGGCCCGCCAAGCGCGGGTGCCTCTGCAGGGGGAGCTCCTCCTTCTCCGCCACGCCCCGCAGCGGGGGGCGAGGCGCGAGAGGCGACGCGACCGGGCGACGAGGGCGGCGAGACCATCCTGGGCGCGGCGAAGGACCGGGAGCAGCCTAGCCCCCAGGCACGCCCAAAGGCCTCATCCTCAAGGCTCGACGCCGGGGCCGGGCCTTCCGCGCAGCGCGGCCTGGTCCTGAGCGGCTGGGACTAGAGCAAGGGACACCGCGAGGTGGCCTTCCGCGTGGTGAGGGAGTCCCTGGAGGGCCTGGAGGCGCAGCTCGCCTTCGAGGAGGCCCAATTTGCTCAGCAACGTGACGAGCTCGCGGAGGCCTGGGGGCGCTTCCATGCCGCGGTTGAGGCCCGCCGCCAGGAGGATCAGGCGCTCCAGGCCGCACGCGAGGAGGCCATCCGCTTTGCTAAGGAGGTCCGGGAGGGGGCCGTCCGCGACGCAGACGAGCTCCTTGCCCCCCTCCAGGACGCGCGCGACGCGGCCGCCGATCTCCTCGCGGAGGTGAAGGCCGAGCGCGAGGCTATGGAGGGCTCGCTGGAGCAGAAGCGCCGTGAGGTCTCCCAGCTAGAGTCCCAGCTCCTCTCCGCCCACCGGGCCGCGCAGGAGACCCTGGAGGAGGACCGCAAGAGCTTGGCCGAGCGTGAGCGGCAGCTGGCCTCCAGGGAGAAGGACGTGGAGCAGCGCGACGAGCAGCGGCTCCAGGCGGAGGGTGAGCTGGCCACCAAGCGCGAAGAGCTCGAGGCGCGCGAGGGGGACCTGGCCCAAGCGCTCCAGCAGCACGACGAGAACGTCACCGCCCAGAAGCAAGCCCTGGAGCGCTTCCAGCTGCGGTTTGCTGAGAAGAAAAAGGAGGCGGAGGCAGCCCTCGCGGAGCGCGAGAAAGAGTTCAGGCGGACCATCTCCCAGGAGTTCCGCGACAAGGCCAAGAAGCAAGAGGACCGCTTCAAGGCCAAGCACACTGCTGACGCCAAGCGGATCGCGGAGCTTGAGAAGGCCAACTCCAAGCTTGAGGTCCGCCTCCAACGCGCCAAGGATGCCTACCGCCAGGCTGAGGAGGGCCGCCGGGCTGCTGCCCTGGAGCTGGACGCCCTCGTCAAGGACGTGGAGGGGCAGGCGGGCTCTGCAGCCAAGCAGGTGACGGAGGCCGTGGACACCGCGCAGGCGGCTCTCGTACTCGCGAAGCAGCGGGACCGCATGTTCCAGGCGCTGGTAGCGAGAGGCAATGAGCTCGCGGCCCAGCTCGGCGCAGAAGCGCCGCTCACCGAGGCTCGCGGTCGTGGTGATGCTGCGATGTACCTGGTCTACTTCGACCAGCTCTTCACGGCCCTCGAGGGCCCCGCCGGCGACCTCCGCGAGGTGATTGAGCTCGAGAGCCGCCAGCTTCTGGAGGTGGTGGTCGACCGCATCTTCACCAACCTCAGGCTCCTTACGCCCAGCTTCGACCTCTCCACGGTGACCGAGGCGCGCCCGGCTGGAGAGGCCCTGCAGGTCTCCAACGCCCTCCGCGAGCAAGTGGAGGCCTTCTGCAACCGCTTCAAGCGTGCGGAGGTGGCTGTGGAGGACAGCGAGGAGGAGGCCGCCCCTGTCGAGGAGGAAGACGCTGAGGAGGAGCGTGCTGGCGCGGACTCCGCCTGAGCCTTGCTTGTCGCGCCTTTGAGCGCTTGTATCTGAGACAATTTCTTATATTCAGACATTGCACGTTTTGGCCTGTAATATACTTCTTTAAGCTTATTTATGCTAGCTTGTTTGCCCCTCGAGAGGCCTTTTCTGCTTTACTTTCATGTCTATGTTCTCTCTGCGTCGTTAGGACCCGTCTCTTCGCGCTATGACTCCGCCACTACAATATGCTAGAGCAATGACTCAGCAAGGCTGGGGGGAGTTTAAGGCTTGGAGAGGTAAGAGCCCTGGGTCGCGATGCCCAAGTGCTCCCCCTTGACGTGCGAGTAGTCCATGAAGCATAAGGGAGAACGAAATCGCTCGAGGGACAAACGTGCGCTTGGAGAGAAGAGGCTCTCGAGTCGCAGGAGGGAGACTTAGCTTCTCGAGGCTTTTGCCCTGTAGAGGCTTTTTAGCTTGCCGGGAAGATCCTCTTCAAGGGTTTTTCCCTGCTGCCTCCTCAGGCTTGTAGAGGCGTTTGCTCCCTATGGATGTTAGAGAGGCAAGACCAAACGCTTGTGCACTGTACTAGGGACTAATGCGCGCTTATAGGTCTCCTCAGGCGTTCCTTGCGAGGAGAGAGAGTACCAAGGTCCTTTGTAGAGATGGCGTGTTTGTGAGGGCCTGCCCTCCAGCCAGAGCTCGGATCCTTGGATTTTGCAGTGCTGCTGGCGTGTCATTTGAGGCACTGGCACCGTACTCAGCCCCCGCTCGCGAGGTGCGCATGTGGAGAGATATAAGTGCCCATTTTCAATAAGGAAAATAATGCTGAAATAAACTCACCACCAAAATATTACATAGCGGCGCCGCAGCGCGCAGTTCACTTAGGAACGAAATTGTGTCATTATGCTTGGGGTTGCCAAGTTAATGTATTTGACCATGTCGAGGCATGGGGACCACCCATTAGTGGCAGAGACTCTCAACGGCCTGAGGCGGCTCGTTTACACGGAGAGCTCGGAGGGCTGACCCTCGAGAGAAGCCTTTGGAGCTTGGAGGTTTAAGCCGTGAGCTTTTAACCTCTAGAGACAAAAAATGCTTGGAGGTGGAGCCGTAAGCTGCCTCTTCAGCTAGATGTCTTGACGTGACAATGATCACGGGTAGAACTTGCGCAGGTGCGCGATGTTCCACGGGTTCTTGACGGGGATGCCGTCTTCGGTCTCGAGGCGTACTGCGCCAGGCCTGACGACGTGGGATACCCTGTTGGGACCTTCCCACATCGGCGAGAGCTTGTGGAGGCCTTCCCTGGAGAGGATTCGCCTGAGGACGAGGTCGCCCGCCTCAAGGGTGCGTGAGCGCACATGGCGGCTGTGGTAGCGCCGCAGGTCTTGTTGGTACCCTGCCGCTCTGAGGGCGGCCTGACGGCGCAGTCCCTCGAGAAGCAGGAGGTCGTCGTTGTGGAGGCCCTCTTGGGTGTCCTCATTGAAGGCGAGGACCCGTGGCGATCCATGCTTGATTTCTGCGGGGAGGACTGCCTCAGCTCCGTAGACCATGGCGAACGGCGTTTCGCCTGTAGGCCTCGAGGAAGTTGTGCGTATGGACCAGAGCACGGAGGGGAGCTCGTCGATCCAGCCCTTGCCGTGGCCCTTGAGGATGTTAAAGCTCCTGGTCTTGAGGCCCTTGAGGACCTCAGCGTTTGCTCGCTCGGCTTGACCGTTGCTGCGTGGGTGAGCTACCGAGGCGAAGCAGACCCTGACGCCAAGCTTATCGCAGTAGGCTCGGAAGATGCCGCTGGTGAATTGCGAGCCATTGTCGGTGATGATGCGGTTGGGCACGCCGAAGCGGCAGACCAAGCTTCTGATGAATTTCACCGCAGCCCCCGCTGGTATGGTGCGCACCGGCTCGACCTCGGTCCACTTGGTGAACTTGTCGATGGCCACGAAGAGGAAACGGTAGCCCCCCTGCGACCTTGGGAAAGGGCCCAAGATGTCCAGTCCCCAGACCGCAAACGGCCAGGAGAGCGGGATGGTTTGAAGCCCCAGCGCCGGCTGATGGATTTGCTTGGCGTGGAATTGGCAGGCGTCGCAGGTTTGCACAATGGCGACCGCATCTTGAAGCACTTGAGGCCAGTAGAAGCCGCTCCTGAAGACCTTGCCTGTGAGGGTGCGCGCACATGAGTGGTGGCCGCACTCTCCGCTGTGGATGTCCTCAATCAGCTCTCGGCCTTCCTCAGGAGGGACACACTTGAGCGCGATACCATTTGGGCGCCTGCGGTAGAGGTTTCCCTCGAGAATGCAGTAGGATTTTGCCTGTCGAGCGATTCGCTCTGCATCGGCATCTTCTTCAGGGAGGATTCCCTTCACCAAGTAGTCCTTGAGCTCATCAATCCAGCCTGAGGCCTGGCGGGTTGCCGTGAGCAACAGGCGCTCCCCTGTGCTGGGACCGCAATCGGGTGCTCCAGACTTAGGAGGTGGTGGGAGTGCTTCGTCTGCGCTTGCGGCTGTGGCCTCTCGAGGCTGCTTGATGGATGCCTTGGCGAGCCTCTCTTCAAAGACGCCGGCCTGCTGGGGTTGCCTTCGCGAGGCCCGCTTGGCGATGTCGTCAGCCTCTTGGTTTTCTTTCCTCGGGATGTGCATGAGCTCCATGCCCCTGAAGTGCTTCTCAAGCTTGCGGACCTCTTCGAGGTATGCGGCCATGTGGTCGTCTTTCGGCGTGTAGCTCTTGTTGGAGAAGTTGACGAGCAGCTGAGAGTCTCCCTTGACGAGTAGGCGCTTGACGCCTAGAGCGATGGCGGCCCTTAAGCCGGCGAGGAGACCTTCGTATTCGGCGATGTTGTTGGAGATCTTGTCGATCGTGAAGCACAGCTGGACAGCGTAGTATAGCTTGTCACCCTTGGGCGAAGTTAGGACGACGCCTGCTCCGCCATTGCGGCAAGCGAAGGCTCTATCGAAGTGCATGGTCCAGTGGCTGGGCACCGTGTCTCCCGAGGGCTCGGCCTCTGCCTCGCGAGGCTCCTCAGGGCTTGGGTCAGTCCATTCGGCGACGAAGTCAGCCAGCGCTCGTCCTTTTATGACCCTCGTGGTGTCGAAACGCAAGTTGAATGGCTGCAGCTCGATATTCCATCCTGCGACACGATCTGTGGCGTTGGGGTTGCGCAGGATCTGCTCCAGGGGGAAGGCAGTGACCACCGTGATGGGGTGGCCCTGGAAGTAGTGTCTCAACTTCCTGGAGGCGATGAGGAGCGCGACGAGGAGCTTCTGCTGCATTGGATACCTCTCGCGAGCGTCCCGCAGCACTGTGCTGACGAAGTAGACGGGGTGCTCGACGAGGGTTACCTGAGGTGGCGCAGCGTCAGCCCCCTGTGGAGGCTCTTCAGGGCCCTTGTCGAGATCTGCCTGTAGAGGCATCTCGACAGGGGCTGTGGGAGCAGGCTCGACTTGAGGCGGCGGGCCTGGCAGCGGGTCTGTGGAGGCTGCTCCTTCGACGGGGTCGTCGTCGGGGGGTTCTGGGCTTGGAGTGGCAGTGCTCTTCTTGGGGAGGACAGGCTCTTCTCTTTCGACCACCAAGACGGCGCTTGCGGTCTGTGGGGTGGCTGAGAGGTATAGCTTCAGGTGCTCGCCTGCCCTGGGGGCCACCAAGACCGGAGGGCTAGCCAGATACTTTTTCAAGTCCTCGAAGGCTTTATCCGCCTCAGGGGTCCACTTGAATGTGCCCGATCTCTTCATGATCTTGAAAAATGGCAGGGCTCTCTCGCCGAATTTGGAGATGAAACGACCAAGGCTGGCCATGCAGCCCGCTAAGCGCTGCATGTCCTTGAGTCGGCGGGGAGGCTGCATTTGCTCTATGGCCTTGATTTTGTCAGGATTTGCCTCTATGCCACGGTGGGACACGAGGAATCCGAGGAGCTTGCCTGAAGGGACCCCGAAGACGCACTTGGCGGGGTTCAGCTTGATGTTCACCTTTCTCAGGCTGGCGAAGGTTTCCTCGAGGTCCCTCAAGAGGGAGTCCCCCTCTTGAGATTTGACCACGATATCGTCGACGTAGGCCTCGGCGTTTCTGCCCATCTGCGCCCCCAAGGCTATCCTCATGAGCCTCTAGAAGGTGGCTCCAGCGTTCTTCAGGCCGAAAGGCATGCATGTGTAGCAGTACACACCACAAGGGGTGAGGAATGCCGTCTTCTCCTCGTCCTCTTTAGCCATCTTGATCTGGTGATAACCAGAGAAGGCGTCCAGAAAGCAGAGGAGGTCACAGCCAGCGGTGGAGTCCACGATCTGGTCTATCCTCGGCATGGGGTATGGGTCCTTGGGGCAGGCCTTGTTGACATCGGTGTAGTCGATGCAGAGTCGGCCTCCTCCAGCGGGTTTAGGGATGACCACGCCGTTGGAGAGCCAAGTAGGGTGCGCGACTTCGCGGACGACGTTTGCCGCCTTTAGCTTCTCTACTTCCTTGATGATGAAAGCTTGCTTCTCGGGGGCTTGCTTACGTGCTTTTTGCTTGACGGGGCGTGCGTCTGGGCACACGGCTAAGTGGTGTTCGATCACCTCCCTCGGTACACCGGACATATCTGACGGAGTCCATGCGAACATGTCAGAGTTTGCCCGAAGGAAGGCGACGAGCGCGCTTTCCTATTTGGGAGGCAGGGCAGCGCCTATGGTGACGCTAGCCCCCGAGCCTTCAGCCCCCAAGCTGGTGGTGTCCAGCGACACCTTCTTCGTGGCAGCTTGCTCCTGAGAGAACACTTGCTTCTTCTTCTTGGGCCTCTCGAGAGGCTCCATGTCCTCGTCAGCCGGGAAAGCCATGGCGGCTGCCTTGTAGGCGCTCTCGACAGCGCGCGTGGCGTCCAGGATATGGCCATGGACGGCAATGGTGCCAGCGCTGCCGGGAATCTTGACCATGTTGTAGGCGTGATGCGTGACGGCCATGAACTTCGCGAGGGCGGGGTAGCCGAGGATGGCGTTGTACGGCAGGCCGATGTGGGCGACATCGAAGTCGATCAGCTCCGTACGATAGTTCTTCTGCGTGCCAAAGGTGACCGCGAGGCGGACTTGCCCCAGAGGCTCGATAGAACCACTGGTGACGCCCGTGAACGGCCTGGAGGGCATAAGCCACTCGTAGGGCACTTGAAGCGTCTCGAAGGTCTCGACAGAGATGACATTCAGGCCCGCTCCCCCATCGATGAGCGTCTTGGAGACGGTGATGTTGTTGATGGTGGGGGAGCAGACCAGGGGGAGGGTTCCAACAGTCTTGGTCGACTTGGGGTGGTCCTTGGCGTCGAAGGCGATGGTGTACTGGGACCACTTGAGGGGCCTGGAGGTCTCGGTGCTCGGGAGCGCAGCGTTGAGTTCGCGGGCGAACTGCTTGAACTGATTGTTCGACTTGGGCGCTTGAGCCCCGCCGAGGATGCAGGCCATGGCGCCTCTCGGGGCCTGGTAGCCTCCATCTTCCTCGTCGGGGAGGTTGTTGTTCTTCTCGGCGGCGTTGGCCTGAGTACCCGACGGCTTCCGGTAGCCGCCTTCGCGGCTACCCCTGCCATCTCTGCGGTAGCCGCGACCTCTGCCACGGCTTCCGCTGCCTTCTCCTCGCTCGCGCTCCCTGCTCAGCCTCTTGAGGTCGAAGTAGTCGTCTGTAGCGTGCCCGCGCCTGTTGTGGTAGACGCAGAACGGACGGTGGTCCACCTCTTTGTCGCCGCGCTCGGGAGAACCCCTGCGGGAGCCCTTCGCGTCAGGCTCTGCCGCGAGGACCGCGGTGGCCTTGCGCTTGGGCTCTTCCTTCTTCTTGTGGCTCTTGGACCCCTCGCCAGGGTTGTCCCCCCGCGCGCTCATCTTGACGAAGAGGAGTCCCTCTTCAGCCTTGGCGCACTTATCCGCCAGATCGAACAGCTTCACCACAGAGGTGAGCTTGTCGTGGATGCCGAGCTTCTCGAGCATCCTGCGGTTCGTGACGCCCTCGCGGAAGGCAGCGATCACCTGGGTGTCGGGGATGTTCGGAATCTTGTTCCGCACCTGGCTGAAGCGCTGGATGTACTTGCGAAGAGTCTCATCTTTCTTCTGCACCACAGCGCGCAAGTCATTGTGGGTGAGTGCGCGCTCGTACGTGCCCTTGAAGTTGGCGACGAACTGCCTGCAGAGCTCCTCCCAGGAGTCGATGGAGTCCTCCGGCAGGTTGAGAAGCCAGGACAGCGCTGAGTCTCTGAGGGCGTGGGAGAACCAGTTGGCCATGACCTTGTCGTCGCCCCCTGCAGCCTGGATGGAGGTGGTGTAGAGCTGCAGGAACTCGAGAGGGTTGGTGGACCCGTCGAAGCCCTTGGGGAGCGCTGGCCTGAACTTCTGCGGCCAGACCACACGACGCAGGGCGCGTGTGAAGGCCATGCAGCCTGAGGCATAGGTGGCCGTTCCTCCCTGGAGGGCCCTGCGGTTTTGCTGCCCCGCTTGGCCGAGCTCCTCGACGAGGCGATTCTGGAGGTCTCGGCGTCGCTCCATGCCCACTCGCGCGTCAGGCGCAGTGCGCTGCACGATTTGACAGTCGTGCGGCGAGGAAGCATGTGAGGGAGCCCGCTGCGCCGCGGCCGGAGGTGGTCCTGGCGGCGGTGGGGGCGCACCTGGTGCGGCCGTCCCTGCAGGGCCGGAAGGCACGATGGAGCGCGACGGAGCAGGGCGCGTGGTTGCGATGTCGACGAGGTGGTGGAGGCGGTCCAGCCACTGGTCGTGTGCCTCGGCACTTGGCCGGTAGCGGAGGAGCTCCTGGGCCATGAGCAGCGCGGTATGCGGGGCTGGCTCGTGGCGTTCCCGAGTGGACACGCTCTGGTGCCGGGACGGGTGCGAGGACTCAGCGTCCTCACGGCGCTCGGAGAGGTCCTCGTCGTCGCGCTGGTCTCCGCCGCGGCGCTCCTCGCTCTCTGGCTCCTCCACGCGCGGGCCGGTGCCAGCGCGCTCGGTCGCGCGGGGGCGACCACGGCGGCCACGGGTGGGAGCAGTGCCGGGCTCGGTGTGAGCTCTCTCAGAGGTACGCCGGTTGGCGCGCGTCGCGCGGGTGTCGATCATGGCGCGGAGTTCGGAGGTTGAAGACGCGCCTCAGCCCCCCTACCTGGCGCGCCAAATGTCGAGGAGTGATTCCCGCGTAACAGGGGTAGTCACGCCCTGAAGAGAGGTTCGAAGGGGGGACTGAACACGGAGGTCTAACAACTCTCGAGAGGCTCGACGACGGTGATCGCCGAGCCTGAAGGAGGACAATCACGCCAGAGATGGACACCAGCCCGTACCCAGGTTCACGGCCCTCGAGAGGAGGTAAAACCGCTACTCCTGCTTGTCTGTATTGAACTGTGAAGGTTACAGGACAATGAGCTTGCCGAAGGCTCTCTTGAGGCAGTTTGGTGCCTGGAGAGGGACGTATAGGTCGTCTTCCTCCTCCAGGAGTTAGCTGGCCTATGTGTTTAGCTAAGGCTTCTTGGGTCCAGGAGGCGGTTCGCCGACTGGAGGTCAATTGGAGGTGCAATTGCGCGATCTCCCTCTATGGCGGAGCTCCTGCTCCTTTTATAGGCGCTCCGGGCTCCGCTCTCGTGCTGGTGGGCTCCCACACGCCGGTGGCGCAAAGGGGAGGGAGTCCACAGCGACTCCTGCGTCCATGGACGCGGCTCATCCGTGCTAAAGTAGCCCGCCGTGGCCGACCAGCTGCAGACGTTGCAGAGCGGCTCGCAGGCGCAGCAGAGGCAGTGGTGGAGCCCACGATGACGACCTCCTTGGAGCGTTGTGCCGTCCAGCCACTTTATCACCAAAGAGGAAAGTCTTGGACGCTGGCGGCGCGGCTTTGTTGACCCCTTTATCACCAAAGTGGCAGCTGGGACGCTCGCGTCACCCGGCAGCCGTTGCAGAGGCCATGTGCGCCCTGCAGCGCTTGCTTAGCTGCGAAGTGTCTCCACAGGGCCACGGTTGCCTGTGGAGGGGTTTTCTGTTGACTTCCCCCCAGGCGGGTCTCGCCTGGGGAGTCTCCTGAGGCGCGGGGTCCTCTTCAGGCCCTGGCGTCCTCCTCAGGCCCTTGGGTGGGGATTTCCCTCGAGGGTCCCTCCAAGCGGTAGCTTGGTCCTTAGTCGTTCTGCCGAAGTTCCACGTGGGCGAGGCCTGTAGGGAGTGGGCCGTGCATACCCCGGTCCTTACTGGGCCGACAGAGCTCCAAAGGTAGGGTAAACGGCCCCATTTCTAAGCAAAAAGGGTTGGTGGACTCGCAACAGCCGCACCGCCTCATGTGACCGTTACACGCTCACCGGGGACCCACCATTTGCCTCCTCTTCACAGACAGAGCATCCATCCTCTTTGGACCATCTTCTTCTTCCTCTTCCTTCGTCTTCTTGCTCTCCGGCGACGAAGGGCAGCAGCAATGTCGAGCTCCTCCACTTCATCCCTTCGCCCCAATTGGCCAAAGCAGCCTGAGGTGACGTTGCCGCCATGTTCTAAATGCTCACGCAAGGAGCCACTGCTCCGTAAGGCTTGTACGCAAGGAAGCAACAAGGGGCGCGAGTATCTGAAATGCCAGAGCCTGCCACAGGATGTAAAGATCTTTCTCTCGCATCTTTTTGCTTTGATTTCTTCAGTGTTTTCAATTTCTTGCTCAGATCTGGGATTTAGGGTTCAGGTTGAATTTTTTAGAGGTTAGAAACATGCAACCATTTTCAGTGGTTGGATGAATACGTTGCGCAGCTTAGACGGGAGGAAAGGTGTCGCGCGCCCAGCGACCTTCCTCTGCCGTCTGATGTGGAGATTGCGCCCTCTGCTCCGCCGATGGGCATCGTTGCTCCGCCGATGGGGTCTGACATGGTTGCTCCTCCGATGGGGCTTGCGGAAGTGAGAGGCGAACTGTAGAAGTTGAACAAGCACTTAAGGCAGATGAATGATCTGAAGAAGCAGGCTAATCTGATAGCTGCAGGATTTTATCTCTGTATAGTTCCTCTAGGATTTGTTTATCTGCTGATTGTCAGTCGTAGTTAATTAATGCGATGTAAGCATAATTAATGAAATGTAACCTCTATGTTATTTGGACCAACCGCTTATGATAAACCAGTCGTCTCATTTGGACCAACTGTCCATACCGAAACCGGTATTTTACACCAGAAATTGCTTATATTTTTAGGGACAAATGACTAATCATCCATACCGAAACTATCTACTATTTTAGGGGCAGATCTACAAACCAACAAGTATTTTACACCAGAAATTGCTTATATTCTTTGGGACAATTATCCGTACCAAAATTATCTACAATTTTATGGGCGGATCTATACAGCAACAAGTATTTTACACCATTAATTGATTATATTTGTTGGCACAAATGACTAATCATCCGTAAAAGCATTGAAAGAAGAGGGTCCGGGCCCGGTTAAACCCCGCCCCTTTCAATGCTTAATGATAGCCTTGGAATGTTAAGGTATATAAAGAGGTCGCGCACACACCAAACTAGCGAGGTGGGACTAAAAAACAACACCAACACGTATGATTCAACAACACAATGGGAGACGTGGTCAGTTTGAGCCAACCCACCAGTCAGACTAGTGCCCCGGCCCCAGTCGGTGCAATTCCAACCGATGCGCGCCAGGCCGACCCCACTAGCCGACCCCAGGAAATCCCAACCGAGCCGCGCCAGGCCGACCCCATCAGTCAGGCCAAGTGACGGTTGACCAGAGAGCAACGGAGCGTTTGGCCGATTTGCAAGCCAGCCAGGGCACGGACGAGAGAAACTACGCGGGTATGGCACAAACGGATAAAGTAGAGACAACCAGGGCACAGAAGCAATTGTCCCTAAAAACTAAGTATACTTAGCCGTGTCCTCGATTACGGACAATTTGAGCGACTAGACAGGGCAGATGTTGAAGATCTCCTCATCCCAATTTATTAAATAAAATTTGATGGGTGAACAGGTGTTTGGGAGCTCACCGATGTCTATCGGTGGTGCTCGTTGTGAGTAGTTGTCAAAGTTGTTCACTGATGTCTATCTGTGGTACTCTTTGTCGTCAAAGTTGTTCACTGATGTCTATCAGTGGTACTCTTTGTCTAAGATGAAAAGTTGTTTTATAAATGATAGGACAAAATTGGCTTTATGCAAATCAGTCTCAAATTCCACCAATGCGAAATATGCATGTAGATATAGTCTTACTAAATTTAACTATAAAGTGTCATCTTGCCACCACAATTCAATTGTGCCGACCCTTTATAGCTAGGCTGCAACTAACCCTTGCAGGACCCTCTCACGAAGAGTAAGGAATAATAGGGTCACGAGTCTCCAACCAACATGCCTTGCCTGTGGCACATGATGAAGATGGAGCTCTCTGTATCTATTTTCATTCCGTTGTGTGTTTACTTTGGTTTGAGCTATCCATGAGCTATGCACCTTGTATCGAACCTTTTTATTTCTGGATCATCGTGCAATGAATATGATGCAATGTTATGGTATTTCATCTTAAACTGTGTGTGCTAGTAAGTCGATACAGGGACTAGCACGATACACAGGAGGTTGCTACCTTATAGTAAAAGGGGGGCCTTTACAATAATCGTCGAGGATGAGCGCGATAAAGGCATCCATGACCAAAGGTGGGAGTTTCAGGTGATTTCGTTGCCCCAGATCCAGGAGCAGCTACATTTGAGGACTTACTCCATATGCACGAGGAGATCCGTAATCGTGGTACTCACCAACAGCTGAAGAATGATTTGATTGAACATCAGTGGGAATTGGCAGGAATCATCCCAGGAGACGACTAGTTTTATCTTCTCCTCTACTTATTTGAAGAATGTTTGTTATTTGAACTATGATTGTTTGAACTATGTTGTCACTTCACTCCCATTATTGTAGTACTCATATTATTATTATGTGAACGATGAAATTTTGGAAATTTACAATTATCTAGATGCAATTCTATGCTATTTTTTGATAGTTTGAAAAAAAAATCATAGAAAGCTGATAAATAAAGAGCCGAGCGCCCAAAATGTGTCGGGCCGCGGGGCTGGCGCGTGACCCAAACGGATAAGGGGGCGGACACAGCCCATTTCCGGTCTGCGGCTCGACGCAAACAAACCAAATCGGACACGATTTGGTCCCAATGCAAATGCGTCAGACCGCTGGAGATGCCCCTAGAATCTTAGAATGACTTTAACGAATCGATCCAAACGCGGACATTTATTTGTTCGCGTTTGATCAGTTTACCTCGTCAAACGAGATGAGCCATATCCACCCTTCCAACGCCATTGCACATAAGGTGTCGATGCATTTTGTCCGTCTGATCGGGGTTTTAAATTTTTTCACTCGACAAAACAATACATATAGTTCATCATAAACTAAAGCAAACAATACAAATAATACAATCCATAATAATTCAGCAAACATATAGTCATTACAATCCAAATAATTTAGCAAATAATACAAATTATTCCATAAATAGTTTTACAAACCTAATAAATAATAAATTATAGCAAGTAAAACTACTGGTTCTCGTAGTGTTGCCACACATGGTTCACCAAATTATTCTGCAGCTGAATACGAGTCTGTTTCTCACGCATATCACAGTGAAATTCGAGAAACTGAGCTCAACCTACTCAGCCTGAAACTGTCACGACTGATCATAGATAATGTCATCGCGCTCATCCTCGACGATCATGTTGTGCATGATCATACAATCAATCATCACCTGCCACATGGTCTCCTTGCTCCATGTTCTATCAGGGTGTCGAACAATAGTCCATCGTGATTGGAGGGCACCGAAAGCACGCTCCATATACTTTCTAACACTCACTTATTCTTTAGCGAATCTTTTCCTCTTCCCATCATTTGTATTGGAGATTGTGAAAGGACACGAATGTCGCCTGACAGGGGTGGGGGCTTGAATAGGCGATTTAAAATGTTACGGTTTAGACTTGAATAAGTGAGGAATTAAATTAGCGTTCAATTTATCAAGAACAAAACCTAACCAAGCAAGGTTTGCCTATGTCCACCAACCACTTACGCTAAACAAGATAAGCAACTATATGATAGCAAGATATAATACTTCAAGTTCTAGGGCTAAAAAAAGTACTTAAGTAAGTAGCTCGGTATAGAAATAGTGAGGCACTTGGAACGATGATTTATCGTGAAGTTCACTTCCCAATGGAATCTAGTCTCCGTTGAAGCGGTGCGGAGTCACAAAGTGATCCTGAATAGCCGTCAAATGGCTTAATGTAATCTCATTCGTGCCTCCAACAATGTGGAGTGCCAAGAACCACTATAGGACATCTGAGTGTGCTCACTGAATCTCTACAAGAATGAAGCACACTCCACAACTTAATTGGTGGCTCTCACAAAATCCGTGGCTCCCAAAGCCACAAGATTCAAAAGGCCGGGGCAAGCGTCCATAACTTAATTGGAGGCTCTCGGCTAGCCCCCGTGGCTTTCAGTACCACAAGTACTCACAAGGTTGATGCACACTCCACAACTTAGTTGGAGGCCCCTACATAATCCCACGAGCCACCAAAACTCCGAGATGAACAAGGACCGTCTAGGGCACTCCAAGTACCCATGAGTACAAGCTCTAGGGCAATCCAAGTACCCAAGAGTATCAAGCTTCTCAACTTCGTTTTCAACGCATCACTGTGGACAACTCAAATTGATGCAACTAGTGCAATGGCCAAGAACACAAGAAGTGCTCAAGTCCTTGACTCTGAAATCCCACCAAAGCAACTAATTATTATGGGCGAGAAGAGAGGAAAAACAAGGAAGAACACAAAATCCCTAAGATCTAGATCCAAAATCTTCCCCTCACTTAGAGGAGAGATTAATTGGTGGAATGGTATATATTGATCACTTATTTATTTTCCCTCTAAATGGAGGTAAGAATCATGGAGGAATACAGAGAAAGCAAAGCTTTAAAAGGTCAACAAAGGGGGGCAAACCGTGCTCAAGAGTTGAGGAACCTTTGGGAAGAAGGCCCCTTAAAATGGGACTCAAGAGATCTTCCCATTATGCACAGGAACACTTAAGACCGGAGTCTTCGGCCTACTTCCGGCATGGCACTAGTGGGGGACTCCAAACGAGATTTCAGGATGCGTGGCGGAGAACCCGATGTGTTTACACCGGAGATTCCGGCCTACGCAAAAACTGAAAAACATCAACACGAAAACGAACATATCTTGATCACACGAACTTTGTTTTTGATGTTCTTGTGCTCGTTGGAATCACCAGAACAAGGTCTACAAGACCATGCATAGAAACATCAGAGTCTAACATGGGAGGTTGAAACCAAATGATGAAAGGTTTAACCTCTATAAAAGAACAACCGATAAAACCTCCAACATAAAAAAACGAACAAGTTTCTCATGTGAAATCCGTTTTTGATGAACTTGAGCTTGTCATGAAGAACACAAAAATCCCAAAGACGCACACCAAAAAAAACTCAAATAAGAACCGAGAAATATGATGTCATGAATGCAAATGTTTGAGCTATGTCCGAGTGATATGTTAAAGCTCAATCGAGAGTCCCTCTTGATAGTACGGTATATATATCCTATAACCTGGTCTCCCAACTAGCACCAAGAGACCGGTAAAATAGAAACCCTATCAAGATCATATATTTTCCTTGCGAATTCCACTTGACCTAGATGGTGACGACCTTGATCTCTTCAAGTGGACCACATTTCTTGGTTGCGTTTCTCTTAGCAAAGACTCACATTTTGCTTCCCCATACTCCAGCATGTAAGGGCTTCATTTAGCCACATGTTCAGTTGACCATTATCTCTAAATGGGTGGCAAGCTTCAAGCATAGGGTCTCGTTGATATGCTTCTCTTGAATTTGCACTTTTCAACCTTGAGGACGAAAACCACTTGACGTCATCCTCGATGGGCTATATGAAATCTTCATTTGATGCAAGCCCCACGAAAAATACCTAACCCCACGTAGACATATATACAACACACACATATCATGGTTTAGTTCAGAAAGCTATATAAACAATTGACTACGATACCAAGAGGTACATGATCCCATTTGGTACATCTTGTAGCTTTGTGTGTTGATCAATATCTTGATCAACCTTGTATCTTTTCTTCTCTCTTAGTTAGATAATTTATTGACGATAACCATGAATGATCACATAATCCTTTTCTGCAAGATCTACTTGCAATATGCTCAATTATCATGTGACCAATCATTGGATAACTCGTCGAACCATATAACTTGGTCATCACATAATCTTCTTGGTGATCATATCAAATATATCCATGCAACTCGATGATCTTGATACCAAATACTACATTATATCAATATATTATGGCCTCAACCTCGAATCCAACATATGTACTTCAAGCAAGGTCTATGGATAAACACTACAAGTATAACTCAATTCAACCATTATTCCATAGGGATTGTCACTAATTACTGATGCATGTAAAATGCATACATGAACTTTGCATTATATTACTCATATTCCATTCATATTTGCATCATATAAGGGTTATATCAATGTTTTATAATGATTTTGGGAATATTTCACACTTTCTCTATTTATTTGGAATTAACCCTGCACTGTCAGAAAACTCCATTTTCAATATTTTGATATTTCAGGGACCCAAACGTTGTCCAAATGACCTAATATTCGACGGGGATCATTTTTTTGGAAGGAACAAGGCTTAGGAGCGAAGGAAGAGCAAAAGTGGAAGGCCGAGGGGCAAAAGAGGTGGGCCCAAGCGGCCAGATTCCTTGGCCGCGTGGAGCACCCCATCTGGGCCCTCGAGTCTCCGATGCCGTTGATCTTCGCCTCCCTGGCTTCGTCTTGACCTAAAAACGACTATAAAAATAGTCCCCCGAGCCGTTTCGGAAGGAGCGCCGCAGAAACACAGAAACCACGAAACAGAGACCTGGAGCTGCAGGTTGGAGGGGGGAAACTCCGGCGGGGCGCTGCCGGTGTGGTCTCCACCTTCTCCAACGACTTCTCCACCGTCTCCATGATGAAGATGGAGTAGTCCATCCCTGGACTATGGGTTTATGGAAGTAACTTATGTATCTCTCCTCTCTCTTGAGCTTCACTAATTAGTGCCATATGAGCTGCTGAACATGACTATGGTCATATATGTAATACCTTTGTGGTGGATCTCTTAAGTTGATATATGTTATGATGATTGCAATTATTATGTCTTTGTTACGAAAGTAGATGCATATTATGTACCCCGTTCTTGTGTACGTGTTTTGATCCAACATGTGTATGAGGGCGTGTGAGGGGGAACATGTGCATTAGTTGGAGTAACGGGGGGTGGTTTTGTGGTAAGTTGACAGCAATACCGTGATCCACTTTGGTTTTTACCTTACTTTGTTGTCTCACTAGGGATAAAGGAAATACCATGCTACCGGGGATATGTGGGTGACATTGCCACTATCACCATGACTAGATCTATCATGTTCTTATTCAAACTTTATGTCATTGAACTTAAAGCTATACTCTGTTTATCTTAATTACTGAGGTGTTATGATTTAGTTCGCATCTTGGTGGAGTATAAGAGAGATTAATAACCAAAAGATCTCTATGTTAGGATGTGATGCCCATATTATTAATAACTTGTCTTGTTGCAATCTCATATGTCAATTCCTATGTTCCATTATCTACCACTATATAAAAGAGAGAGCACATTTGTGAAACCATGAACCCCAGACCATTTTCTAATCATAAGAAACACCTTTCCAACACTTTATAAGCACTTTACATTTTCTGCCATTTAAAAATCCGAAAATATAAAAACAGTTTTACATCTTGCAAGCACCATACAAACCACAAAACAACATCCATTATCATTTATACCATCCTTGCACTTTTATTTACCATCATTGCATATTTATTTAAGTTTTGCATTTGTTATCTTTATATATTTTACTTACACCTTGTGCTTGACAACCACTTGGTGAGGTTGAGGGCACAAAACAATTTACTTTGTTTTGTAGGTTTCATAAAGAAGCATAACGAGACAACAACTTTTGGTTCATTTCCCCGGGAGTTCGATATTAAACCCTCGAGTCACCCTCTTGGGGAAAATATTCTTTTTCCCTTACTATACACTCTGCACTTCGAGTCTCAACCTAACCCACATTCTTTTGACGCAGGTACTTGGAGCCTGAAGCTTGGATCATCAAGATATTCTCTGGCGCCATTGTCATCATCGTCAAGGGTCATCAAGACATTTTCTGGCGCCGTTGCCGGGGAAGTGAGCAAGTAAAGAGTTGTCCCACAAGTCTTCATCAACTGTGCAAGATATTTTCTGGCGGAGTTGCTGGACAAGTGGAAAGGATACCTCACAAAGAAAGTGAACATCACCAACGTGTGCAAACACCTAAGCTTGGGGACGTTGCACCTCTGTGGGCATCATCTTACCCATCTTTTTACCTTCAAAGCATTATATTTTGTTTTGTTTTTGTCATTTTTTTATTTCGGTTTGTTATTTTATTTTCAGTTTTGCATTTTATTTTACTTTTATTATTTCGGTTTGCATTATTTAGTGTCATTTTATTTTCAGTTTTTCATTAAAAATTAAAAAACACATAAAAACTTGCTACAATGGGAGAAAGAACTAAGTTGTGTGATTACACAAACACTCCAAATGATCAATTTATTGCTAGGCCTATTGCTACACCTAAGATAACAGCTGAGAGTTATGAAGTGAGTCCTAGTTTGTTGAACTTGATAACTAAGGAACAATTTGGTGGTAGTGCTATAAGGATGCCTCTATGCATCTTCATGATTTTGTTGAAATATGTGATATGCAAAAATTTAAAAATGTTGAAAGTGATATTCTAAAACTGAAGTTATTTCCTTTTTCACTTAGAGGGAAAGCAAAAGAGTGGTTGCATTCACTACCTACTAATAGTATTAATACTTGGGATGATTTAAAAGAAGCTTTCATTAAGAAGTATTATCCACCTGTTAAAATTTTGCAAAATAGAAACAATATCCTTTCTTTTAGGCAAAATGAAAATGAACATGTTGCTATGGCTTGGGATAGGATAAAACTTATGCTTAGAACCTATCCATCACATGGGGTTAACGAATGGACCATATTACACTCTTTTTACAATGGTCTAAATTAGATGTCTAGAAATATCCTTGATTCTGCTGCTGGAGGGGCTTTTATGAGTAAAACTATAGTAAAAGCTAAGAACATCTTAGAGAGTATTTTGCAAAACTATAGTCAATGGAACACTGAAAGAGCACCTAATCCCCCTAAGAAAGTAAACTCTATAGAAGAAAGTAGTGACTTGTCATCTAAAATGGATACTATTCTTGCTTTTATTAATAAACAAAATATTGAGAATGTTCCTTTGCAAGAACTAGTGAGTAATAATCCTGAAAATGTTGATGTTAACTTTGTTAGATATGGTAATAGTGGGTTTGGTAACAAACAACTATAATTCTTATGGTAAACCTTCATATGTTCCAAACACCCGTCCTTTTGTTCCATATCCTGGTAGTAATGATAATAAGTGGAAACCTATGCATTCAAGTAATGATAACTTTGATGCTAATAAAATTCTTATGGAACAAGTTGCTAGTCATAATACCATGATACAAGAGTTGAATAAAGCTATCACTTCCATTAGTTCTGATATTAAAGGTTTACAACTACAAGCTGAAGGACTAGATAAAGCCCTTTAAAAACTAGCTGATAATCAAGCCACTTTATTGAGTATGTCTGCGGGAAAACCAAAAGCACCACCCGTGGTTGGAGTGAGTTCTATTAATATTGCTGAAAATGTTCCACCTACTTTGGACGAAAAGTTTAATGAGTTGTTACAATACCCTGAATACTTGTTGCCATTTATGTCTTATCTTAATAGTTTGAATGAAGCTAATGAAACTAAAAGTGATGATCCTCTTGTGAGAGAAGAAGTTAAGATGCTTAGTGAAGTCAAGGAACCACTACTTGACTTAGAGAGTTGTAGCTTGCATGAACTTATGTCTATCTTACAGAAATTTGCTAGTGATCCTTCTATTAATATTAATCAAGCTGGTTTTGGTTCTTTTATTGCTAGCCATGTTTTAAATGAGAAAATTAATAGGTATAATAAGGAAGCCATGACACCACCTAAGCTTGGGGATATTTGGGTCCCCAAGGTATTAGTAACAATTGGAAAAGAGACACACCATGCCATATTAGATCTAGGATCTAGTGTCTCTGTCATGTCTAAGAAACTATATGAAGTACTTGAATGAAAGAATCTTGAAAAATGCTCTATTGAACTTTCACTTGCTGTTGATTCCATTAAATATGATTTAGTAAAAGTAAGTGATGTTATGGTAGAGTTACACATAACTTTTGTGCCTGTTGACCTTTTAATAATGGACATGGGGAATAAAACCTCTAGTCCTATCATTTTGGAAGACCTTTTCTTCGTACTACAGGTGCTATTATCGATTCAAAGGAGGGGAACGTGAAGTTTCAGTTCCCACACAAGAAGTGCATGGAGCACTTTCCAAGGAAGAGGGACACATCAAAGTTCAAGCTCCCTCATGAGCTTCGTCCACTATAAATATCAAGTAAGAACCTTAGCTAAATGACTATAAAGAAAGCGCTTTACGGGAGGCAACCCGGTTGTTTTTATTTGAGATTTTCTTTGAGTCCTCTTGCTGTACCAAGAGACTTTGTTTTTAGTTTAAGTTCTGGAATTTTTAATAAAGTGCCAAGTTTTACCCATTTGGGCTTTGAAAGTTGCTTTTTCCATTCGGAGATTTTATTCCAGCACGAATCTGTGCACGGTATGATTTTTAATTCCTATTATGTAACTCCGAATGAGCTGAAATTTGAACTGTAGTTGCAACTTTTCATCCTCTGTAAGCTTGAATTGTTTCAGATTGTTTCGACACATTTAAGTGGGGTAAAAAAATACGTTTTGCTGCTGCTGTTTTTCTGGACAGATTCTGTTCCATTTTGTTTTATGCATTCTTTAAGCTTTTAACTTGAATCCTTTTGATCCAATTGAGTTTATTAGAAGTAATTCAACATTATAGACTGTCTATGTCGGCCCAGTGGGATCCAGGGTGTGCAGAGCCCACTCTCCACAGCCCTCACACGCGACAGAATCGACGAAACGGCTAAGGACCAAGCAGAACACTTGGAGAGGCCCTCGAGAGGAAAGGTCTCTCGAGAGGACTGGAGGGAGCAACGAAGGCCTGAAGAGGGCCCCCCCCAAGGCTGCCCATCTACAAGGCCCCCTCCCCTGGAGAGGGGTCAACGCAAATCCCTTCGCAAGGCAGCCCAGGCCCTGTGGAGATACTTCGCTACGAAGCAATCGCCGCAGAGCGCACATGGCCTCTGGCGCGGCCGCAGAGTGACGCGCGCGTCTGCGCGTGATGACGACGGCGCCGCAGTTGCCATTCTCGTGATTAAAGGGGGGCAACAAAGCTGTGTCCCCTGCGCCGGCTTACGAGGGTTTCCTCTTTGGTGATAAAGCGGTTGGCCGGCGCTACGCTCCAAGGACGATGTCACCGTGGGCACCCCCACGATCTCTGCAGCACCAGCAGGCCGTCCTGCGCGGACGGTGGCTTTTCTGCCCCACGGGCAGGCTTTACGACCATGGACCGGGTCCATGGACATCCCGGCAGCGGTGCACCCCGCTCCCCTGATTCGTCGCCATGTGGGGACCCTTCCGCCGCGCAGTGCGCCAGGATGAGGCCCGAGGCGACTATAAAAGGAGGGGGATCACCACCGTAGCAAGGGATCGATCTCGGAGAACTTGGACCCTACGGTAGCATAGTGTAACTCAAACCAGCTCGAGGAGGAAGAAGAACTTAGCATTCCCTCCTCGAGCGCCACTCCGCCATAAGGGAGCCCTCGGCAAGCTCATTGTGCTGTAACCTCTGCAGTGCAATACAGACAGGCAGGAGTAGCGGTGTTACCTCCTCCTGAGGGCCGTGAACCTGGGTACGGGCCGCTGTCCATCTCTGTCGTGTTGTCCCTCCTCAGGCTCGACGAGCACCGTCGCCGCGCCGGTTGAGGGCTGGAGACCAACGTGTTCAGTCCCCTTCTCGAACTACTCTTCAGAGTGTGACTATCCCTGTCTCGTGGGAGTCACTCTCCGACATTTGGCGCGCCAGGTAGGGGACTGAGGCGCGTCTTCAACCTCCAGCCGGTCTCCGCGCCATGACGGACACCCGCACGACGCGCGCCAACAGGCGTGCAACTGACAGGGCTCATACCGAGCCTGGCACCGCCACCACCCGCGGCCGCCGAGGCCGCCCTCGCACGACGGAGCGCGCCAACGCCGGCCCACACGTGGAGGAACCCGAGAGCGAGGAGCACCGTGGCAGCGACCACCGCGACGATAGGGACGCCTCCCCGGAGCGCCACGACGATGCTGAGTCCTCTCATCCGTCTCGGCGCCAAAGCGCGTCTTCTCAGGGACGCCCGGAGCCCACGCCGCACACCGCGCTGCTCATGGCCCAGGAGCTCCTCCGCTACCGGCCTAGCGCGGAGGCCCACGACCAGTGGCTTGACCGCCTCCACCACCTCATCGACGTCGCGACGACGCGCCCCACTCCGTCTCGCTCCCTCCTTCACCACTCAGCGCGCGCTGGAACTGCCACGCCGGATGCGCCTCCTCCGCCGCCGGGACCACCTCCGGCCGCGGCGCAGAGGGCTCCCTCTCATGCGTCCTCGCCGCGCGATTGCCAAATTGTGCAGCGCGCCGCGCCTGACGCGCGAGTGGGGATGGAACGCCGGAGAGACCTCCAGAACCGCCTTGTCGAGGAAATCGGCCAGGCGGGGCAGCAGAACCGCAGGGCTCTCCAGGGCGGGACCGCCACATACGCCACCGGCTGCATGGCCTTCACCCGCGCTCTGCGCCGCGTGGTATGGCCGCAGAAGTTCAGGCCTGCCCTCCCCAAGGGCTACGACGGGTCAAGCAACCCCATCGAGTTCCTGCAGCTCTACACCACCTCTATCCAGGCTGCAGGAGGAGACGACAAAGTCATGGCCAACTGGTTCTCCCACACCCTCAGGGACTCCGCGCTGTCGTGGCTCCTCAACTTGCCTGAGGACTCCATCGACTCATGAGAGGAGCTCTGCAGGCAGTTCGTCGCCAACTTCAAGGGCACCTACGAGCGCGCGCTCACCCACAACGACCTGCGCACGGTGGTGCAGAGGAAGGATGAGACTCTCCGCAAGTACATCCAGCGCTTCAGCCAAGTGCGCAACAAGATCCCGAACATCCCCGACACGCAAGTCATTGCCGCCTTCAGGGAGGGCGTCACAAATCGCAGGATGCTCGAGAAGCTGGGCATTCACGACAAGCTCACCTCTGTGGTGAAGCTGTTCGACCTCGCTGACAAGTGCGCCAAGGCTGAAGAGGGGCTCCTCTTCGTCAAGATGAGCCAGCGGACGGACGACCTGGCCGAAGGGTCCAAGAGCCACAAGAAGCGGGAGGAAACCAAGCGCAAGACTACTGCTGTCCTGGCGGTTGAGCGAGCCGCCAAGAACGCCCGCAGGAACTCCCCTGAGCCTGGCGACAGAGAGGCGGACAACCGTCCGTTCTGCGTCTACCACAACAGGCGCGGCCACGCCACAGAGAACTACTTCGATCTCAAGAGGCTGAGCCGAGAGCGCGAGCGCGAAGAAGGCAGCGGGAGCCGCGGCAGAGGCCGCAGCTACCGCAGGGACGGCAGAGGCGGACGCGGTGGCGGCTATCAGAAGCCGCCAGGCACTCAAGCCAACGCGGCCGAGAAGAACAACAACCTCCCTGACGAGGAATATGGAGGCTATCAGGCCCCAAGGGGGGCTATGGCCTGCATCCTCGGCGGCGCTCAGGCGCCCAAGTCTAACAACCAGTTCAAGCAGTTCGCCCGCGAGCTCAATGCCGCGCTCCCGAGCACCGAGACCTCCAAGCCCCTCAATTGGTCCCAGTACACCATCGCCTTCGACGCCAAGGACCACCCCAAGTCGACCAAGACTGTTGGAACCCTCCCCCTGGTCTGCTCCCCCACCATCAACAACATCACCGTCTCTAAGACGCTCATTGATGGGGGAGCTGGCCTGAACGTCATCTCTGTCGAGACCTTCGAGACTCTTCAGGTGCCTTACGAGTGGCTCATGCCCTCGAGGCCAGTCACAGGGGTCACTAGTGGTTCGATCGAACCTCTGGCCGGGCAGGTCCGGCTGGCCGTCATCTTCGGCACGCAGAAGAACTACCGCACCGAGCTGATCGACTTCGACATCGCACACATTGGCCTGCCGTACAACGCCATCCTCGGCTACCCCGCCCTCGCGAAGTTCATGGCCGTCACGCATCACGCCTACAACATGGTCAAGATCCCCGGCAGTGCTGGCACCATCGCCATCCATGGTCATATCCTGGATGCCACGCGCGCTGTCGAGAGCGCCTACAAGGCAGCTGCCATGGCGTTTCCGGCTGACGAGGACATGGAGCCTCTCGAGAGGCCCCAGAAGAAGAAACAGATGTTCTCTCAAGGGCAAGCTTCCACGAAGAGGGTGTCGCTGGGCACCAGTGGCTCGGGGGCTGAGGGGTCAGGGGCTAGCGTCACCATAGGCGCTGCCCTGCCTCCCAAATAGGCAAGCGCGCTCGTCGCCTTCCTTCGGGCAAACTCTGACATGTTCGCGTGGACTCCGTCAGATATGTCCGGTGTACCAAGGGAGGTGATCGAGCACCACTTAGCCGTGTGTCCAAACGCACGCCCCGTCAAGCAAAAAGCACGCAAGCAAGCCCCCGAGAAGCAAGCATTCATCGTCAAGGAAGTAGAGAAGCTAAAAGCGGCAAATGTCGTCCGCGAAGTCGCGCATCCCACTTGGCTCTCCAACGGCGTGGTTGTCCCTAAACCCGCTGGAGGAGGCCGACTCTGCATCGACTACACAGATGTCAATAAACCTGCCCCAAGGACCCATACCCCATGCCGAGGATAGACCAGATCATGGACTCCACCGCCGGCTGCGACCTCCTCTGTTTTCTGGACGCCTTCTCTGGTTATCACCAGATCAAAATGGCTAAAGAGGACGAGGAGAAAACAGCATTCCTCACCCCCTGCGGTGTGTATTGCTACACGTGCATGCCTTTCGGCCTGAAGAACGCCGGCGCCACTTTCCAGAGGCTCATGAGGATAGCCTTGGGGGCACAGATGGGAAGAAATGCAGAAGCATATGTCGACGACATCGTGGTCAAGTCTCGCGAGGGAGACACTCTCTTGAAGGATCTCGAGGAAACCTTCGCCAGCCTGCGCAAGGTGAACATAACACTGAACCCCGCCAAGTGCGTCTTCGGGGTACCTTCAGGCAAACTCCTCGGATTCCTCGTGTCCCACCGCGGCATAGAAGCAAACCCTGACAAGATCATGGCCATAGAAGGGATGCAGCCTCGTCGCCGGCTCAAGGATATGCAGCGCCTAGCAGGCTGTATGGCTAGCCTGGGCCGCTTCATCTCCAAGTTCGGCGAGAGAGCCTTGCCATTTTTCAAGATCATGAAGAGATCCGGCACATTCAAGTGGACCCCTGAGGCGGACAAGGCTTTTGAGGACTTAAAGAGGTACGTACCTGGCCAGCCCACCGGTCATGGTGGCCCCCAGGACAGGCGAACATCTGAAGCTGTACCTATCAGCCACTCCTCAGACCGCAAGCGCCGTCCTGATAGTCGAGAGGGAAGAGCCAGTCCTCCCCAAGAAAAGCGCTGCCACTCCAAGCCCAAAGCCGCCCGACAAAGATCTCGGCAAAGGAGCAGTCTCCACAGACCCACGGCCAGGCCCACAGCCTCAGGTCGAGTCTGCTCCAAACACCCTTGCCGAGACCCCTCCACAGGCGAATCTCGACAAGGGTCCTGAAGAGCCTCCACAGAGAGCCGACACTGTACCTCCCTCGACAGCCCTTGTCGAGCACCCCGTGTACTTTGTCAGTACAGTACTGCGGGATGCTCGAGAGCGGTACCCAATGCAGCAGAAGCTTCTCATCGCTCTCCTCATCGCCTCCAGGAAGCTCAGAAATTACTTCCAGGGCCACCCCATCACGGTGGTCACTTCCTTCCCCCTGGAGCAGATCCTGCGCAACCCCAGCGCCACAGATCGTGTCGCGGGATGGAACATCGAGCTGCAGCCATTCAATCTGCGCTTCGACACCACAAGAGTCATCAAGGGACGAGCGCTGGCGGACTTTGTCGCCGAGTGGACTGACCCAAGCCCTGAAGAGCCTCGGGGAGAAGAGGCCGAGCCCCCTGGAGACACAATGCCCTGCCACTGGACCATGCACTTTGACGGAGCCTTCGCCTGCCGCAACGGCGGGGCAGGCGTCGTCTTGACCTCGCCCAAAGGCGACAAACTCTACTACACTGTCCAGCTGTGCTTCACGATTGACAAGATCTCCAACAACATCGCCGAATACGAGGGCCTCCTCGCCGGCTTAAGGGCCGCCATCGCTCTGGGCGTCAAGCACTTACTCGTCAAAGGCGACTCCCAGTTGCTTGTCAACTTCTCCAACAAAAGCTACACGCCTAAAGACGACCACATGGCCGCGTACCTTGAAGAGGTCCGCAAGCTCGAGAAGCACTTCAGGGGCATGGAGCTCATGCACATCCCGAGGAAAGAGAACCAGGAGGCCGACGACATCGCCAAGCGAGCCTCGCGAAGGCAAGCCCAACAGGTCGGCGTCTTTGAAGAGCGGCTCACCAAAGCATCATCCAAGCAGCCTCAAGAGACTACAGCCGCAAGCACGGACGAAGCACTCCCACCATCTCCTGAAGCTGGGGCACCCGACTGTGGTCCTCACACAGGGGAGCGTCTGTTGCTGACGGCGGCTCACCAAGAAACAGGCTGGATTGACGAGCTCAAAGACTACTTGGTGAAGGGGATCCTCCCCGAGGAAGATGCGGAAGCAGAGCGAATCGCTCGACAGGCAAAATCCTACTGCATCCTCGAGGGAGACCTATACCGCAAGCGCCCAAATGGCATCGCGCTCAAATGCGTCCCTCCCGAGGAAGGCCGAATGCTGATCAAGGATATCCATAGCGGAGAGTGCGGCCATCACTCGTGTGCGCATACCCTCGCAGGCAAGGTCTTCAGGAGTGGTTTCTACTGGCCGCAGGTGCTTCAAGATGCAGTCACCATCGTCCAATCATGCGACGCCTGCCAGTACCACGCCAAGCAAATCCGTCAGCCGGCGCTGGGACTCCAGACCATCCCGCTCTCCTGGCCGTTCGCGGTCTGGGGGCTGGACATTTTGGGCCCCTTCCCGAGGTCGCAGGGGGCTACCGCTTCCTCTTCGTGGATGTCGACAAGTTCACCAAGTGGGCCGAGGTCGAACCAGTGCGCACCATACCAGCCGGGGCAGCGGTGAAATTCATCAGGAGCCTGGTCTGCCGCTTCGGAGTGCCTAATCGCATCATCACCGACAATGGCTCACAGTTTACCAGCGGCATCTTCCGCTCTTACTCCGAAAAACTCGGCATCAAGCTCTGCTTCGCCTCGGTGGCTCATCCACGGAGCAATGGTCAGGCCGAGCGAGCAAATGCGGAAGTCCTTAAGGGCCTCAAGACCAGAAGCTTCAACATCCTCAAGGGTCACGGCAAGGGCTGGATCGACGAGCTCCCATCTGTGCTCTGGTCCATGCGCACAACCTCTTTACGACCCACGGGTGAAACACCGTTCGCCCTGGTCTACGGAGCCGAAGCCGTCCTCCTTGCAGAAATCAAGCACGGATCACCACGGGTCCTTGCCTTCAACGAGGACACCCAAGAAGACCTCCACAACGACGACCTGCTGCTTCTTGAGGGACTGCGCCGCCGTGCCGCCCTCAGAGCGGCAAAGTACCAGCAAGACCTGCGACGCTACCACAGCCGCCATGTGCGCTCACGCACTCTCGAGGCGGGCGACCTTGTCCTCAGGCGAATCCTCTCCAGAGAAGGCCTCCACAAGCTCTCACCGATGTGGGAAGGCCCCTACAGGGTCTCCCACATCGCCAGACCTGGCGCCGTACGCCTCGAGACTGAAGACGGCATCCCCGTCAAGAACCCGTGGAACATCGCGCATCTACGCAAGTTCTACCCGTGATCATAGTCACGCCCGTGATCATTGTCACGTCAGACATTTTTTGTCTCTAGAGGAAAGCTCACGGCTTCACCTCCAAGCTTCTCAAAGCTTCTCCTGAGGGCCAGCCCTCCGAGCTCTCCTGCTAACGTGCCACCGCAGGCCGCAGTGAATCTCAGCCACTAATGGGTGGTCCCCATGCCTCGACATGGAAGCAACGTTAGCTTGGCAAACCCAAGTGTAATGAACCATTTCGTTCCTAAGTGAACTTTGCGCTACGGCGCCATTTCGTTCCCAAGTGAACTATGCGCTGAGACGCCGTTGTGTAATATTTCGATGGCAAGTTTACTTTCGTCATTTACTTTTCCATGTGCACTTATATTCTTCCCATGCGCACCTCGCGAGCGGGGGCTGAGTACGGTGCCTGTGCCTCAAGAGCACCCCAGCAGCACTGCAAAATCCAAGAGATCCGAGCTCTGGCTAAAGGGCATGCTCCCGGATACACGCCACCTCTCCAAAGGACCTTGGTACTTTCTCTCCTCGCGAGATACCCATGAGGAAACCTATAAGCGCGCATGAGTTGTTACTACCATGATCCAGCGTCTGGGTTTGCCTCTCTAACCTCCACAGGGAACAAAAGCCTCTCCAAGCTCGTGGAGGGAAAACTCCGCCCCCGGAGGAAAACACATCGCCAAGGAAAGCCTACGCAGAGCGAAAACCTCGCAAAGCTAAGTTCCCTGCTCGCACCAAGAGAGTCTCTTCATCCCTCTCACGAACACCTTCTGTCCCTCGAGCGTTTCTTTTCCCTCACTCTCCATGGACTGCTTGCACGTCGAAGGGGGGCCCTTGAGCATCGCGCCTCGAGGACTCCTACCTCTCTAAGCCTTAAACTCCCCCCGGCCTTGCCGAGTCATTGCTCGAGCATACTGCAGCGGCGGAGTCATAGCGCAAGGAGCAGAGCCCTAGCGACGCAGAGCGAAAAAGGCATGAAGTTGAAGTAAAAGGCCCTCGAGGGGCACGCACACAAACTTAGCAGCATATGCATAGGAAATATATTACAAACCATGGAGCAAAGTCTCTAAGCCAAACATCTCGTCAAGCGCTACAAGCGCGTTACATTTCAGGGGAAGGTTAAGCAGAGGCCCCGTCGCTGTCCTCGCCGTCGTCCTCTCCAGGCTCGTCCTCGGAGCCTGCCTCCTCGCCGGCGTCCTCCCCCACCTCGGCCCGCTTGAAGCGGCTGCAGAAGTCGTCGACTTGGTCGCGGACCGAGTTGGGGATCTTCCACCCCTTCTCCCCCTCGAGAGGCTCGGTCACCGTCGAGTAGTCAAAGCCAGGCTGGAGGTGCTGGAGGTTGGTGAAGATGCGGTCGACCGCCACCACCAGGAGTTGGCGGCATTCCTCCTCGACGACGTCATGGAGCTCCGCGGCAGGACCCTCGAGGGCTGTGAAGAGCTGCTCGAAGTACGCGAGGTATGCGGCGGCATCGGCGTTGCCCTGTGCGGGGACGGGCGGCGCATCCGCACCCAGCTTCGCAGCGAGCTCGTTGCCCCGAGTCACCAAGGACTGGAACATGCGCTCCCGCTGCTGCGATAGCACCCGCGGGGCTTGGGCGTTCTCGGCAGCCTCCACGGCCTTCTCCACAGCAGGGCCCACCTGCTGGTTCATCTCCTCCATGTCCGCCATGAGGGAGGCAAGGTCCTGCGCCATGCGCTCGCGAGCCTCTTCGGCAGCGCGGCGACCATCTGCTGCACGCCTCGCCCAGGAGTTCAGATTGGCTTTTGTCGAGGTGTGATTCCCACGGAACAGGGATAACCACTCTCGGGGGAGAAGTTCGTGAGGGGGACTGAACACGTTGGTCAACAGCCCTCAACCGGCTCGGCGACGGTGCTCGTCGAGCCTGTAGAGGAACAGCACGACAGAGATGGACCCCGGCCCGTACCCAGGTTCACGGCCCTCAGGGTGAGGTAAAACCGCTACTCCTGCTTGTCTGTATTGCTCAGTAGGGGCTATAGTACAAAGAGCTTGCCGCGGGCCCTCGCGGGGCAGTGCGGAGCTCGGAGGGGGAAGGTTCGGGCCTTCTTCCTCCTCGGGCTCGCTGGGCTTGGCTAAGCTACCGTGGGGTGTCAATGGATGAGTGATCGATCGATCCCCCGCTACGGTGGTGCTCCTGCTCCTTATATAGGCGCCCCGGGCCTCATCCCTGCGTGCTGCGCAGTGGAAGGGTTCCCACATGGAGACGAAATGGTGGAGCGGGGTGCACCGCAGCTGAGTTGCCCATGGACTCGGTCCATGGTCGCAAGGCCTGCCTTCGTGGCAGGGCAGCCGCCGTCTTTGCAGAGTGGCCAGCTGGTACTGCAGAGATCGTGGGGGTGCCCACGGTGACGTCGCCGTTGGAGCGTTGCGCCGGCCATCTGCTTTATCACCAAAGAGGAAAGCTTCGTTGGCGGCGCAGGGGACACAGCTTTGTTGACTCCTTTTATCACTAGAACGGCAACTGCGGCGCCGTCGTCACCGCGCGCAGACGCGCGCGTCACTCTGCGGCTGCTGCAGAGGCCATGTGCGCTCTGCAGCGGTTGCTTCGTAGCGAAGTATCTCCACAGGGCCCTGGAGGCCTTGTGGAGGGAGTCGTGGTGACCCCCCTTCAGGGGAGAAAACCTGGCCGGGGGGCAGCCTCAGGGGGAGCCCCTTCAGGCCCTTCGCTGCCTCCTCAAGTCCCCTCGAGGGGGCTCTCCCCTCGGGGGTCTCCCCAAGCGTTCCGCTTGGTCCTTAGTCGTTTCGTCGACATCGACGCGTGTGAGGGCCGTGGAGAGTGGGCTCTGCACACCCTAGAATCCACTGGGCCGACAGCGTTCATCTCCTCCAGCCGGTGGATCCGAGCGGCATCCTCATCGCGCCTCTTCTTGAAGCGGCCCTCTTGCTTCGTGAACTTCTCGGCATAGTCAAGGGAGACAGCGGCGCGGTACGCCTTCTCCCGGGCTTGGAATTCTTTCTCGGCCTCCTCCTTCAGCTCGGCAAACTTCGCGTTGAAGCGCTCCACATGCCTCTGGTGGGTAGCCACTTCACGCTCGTGCTTGCCGAGGGACTCGGCCAGGCTCTCTTCGCGGGCCTCGAGGGCGGCGCGCTGCCCAGACAGCTCCTGCTCCGCCAGCGCCAGCTGCTCGTCGCGCCGGCGCACGTCGCTCTCGCGCTCGCCCAGACTCTGCCCCCTGGCTTCCAAGCTCGCGCGGACCACCTCCAGAGAGGTCCGCACGGTTTCGGAGTCGGCAAGGATCTTGGCCTCGAGCTGGACGAGCTCGCGGTGCTTGTCCGCCAGCGAGTGCTCCACAGCCTCCCGCTCCGCCCTGGCCGCGCCCAGAGCATCCTCCGCTGCCCAGCGCTCGGCCTAGAGGGGCCCCAGGGTCTCCTCGGCCTCGCGCACGGCGCCCTCGCGGACCTCCTTGGCGAAGCGCAACGCCTCCTCCCGCTCCGCCTGCAGAGCCAGGTCGCTCTGCCGGCGAGCCTCCACAGCCGCATGGAAAGCGGCCCAGGCCACCGCAAGCTCGTCCGGCTGCCGGGCGAGCTCCCCGTCCTCGAGGGCGAGGTGAGCCTCCAGCCCGTCCACGGACTCCCTCACCAAGCGGAAGGCGACGTCACGCCGCCCCTTGCTCCAGTCCCAGCTGCCAGGGACAAGAGCCTGAGAAGTCCCGCGCGGCGCGCAGGGCCCTGCGCCTGCGTCGAGCTTGGAAGAGGAGGCCCCCGCGTGGGCCTGGGGTCTCGACGGCGAGTCCTCCGCCTCAGGGCCCGCATTCGGCGTGCCGGCGTCACCCCGCTCAAGCGGCGCCTCTTCATGGATTTCCGGGGCAGGGGAGGCCTGCCCCGTAGCCGCTGCCTCCTCCTCCGCCGCGGTGTTTGGCGGGGGCGGCGGAAGGTTTTCTCCCACCGTCTCGTCGGCCCTTGGCGGGCTCGGGGTCGGTGTAGTGCTAGCCGCGGCCTCCTGCTGTGCTGGCGGAGTCGCGGCGCGCGGCGGAGTTGGCGCCCTTTCCGCCTGCTCCTCAGGGCGCTCCTCCTCCGGAGGCGGAGCGGTCGCCTCAGCCTGAGGCGCATCCTCGTGAGGGCCTGTAGGGACCTCCTCCGCAGGCCTCGAGGCCTCGTCTGCTGCGGTCTCTGGCGCGGCCTCCGGCGCGGTTTTCTTCACATCCGCCGCCTTGCGAAGCCTTCGGCGCTTTGCAGGCGCCGGGTCGCTAGCAGAGAACAAGAATACTTGTCAGAGGGGAGCAGACAGGCAAAGATTGAAGAAGAAAAACCAAGTTAAAAACACTTACCCAGTTTTCTTGGCGCGGGTGTCAACCCACGCCATGCCAGACGAACGCCAAGAAGGCGTGGTCCGGGCTCCGGATCCCTCCGGAGCCGTCTCGGCTTTCCTCTTGAGGGGAGCGCTCGTGGGCTCCCCAGCAGGCCTGTCGTGGGCCGCCTTGGTCTGGGGCTCCTGTCGCCCCGCCTCGGCCTTCTCATCGTCGCTGGACGAGAGCTCGAGGACCTCCTCAGTAGGGGGCGCGGCTTTTGACGAGCTCGCCCCGCCTGCTGAGGGGATCGCCCCCGCCGCTGCGTCGCCTTGCTCGGCGTCAGATGCGTAGGGCGACTCTGCGGCGTCTGGCCCCTTCGCCATGGGCATGGGCCCCTCGTCCTCCTCCTCCCCCGCCAGGCCAAGCGGGGTGAACGTGGGTATCTGCTCCAGCACCGCCAGGCGTGCGGCCAGGTTGAGCTGGTGGAGAGGCCTCAGCTCTGCAGCAACCGCCACGGGCACGTCCGGGTTGATGAAGAGGCCACCCATGATGGTGTCGACGACGGCGGGGTGATGGTCGCAGGGGTGGAGTCGCATCGGGTCGGAGGGGCCCGAGTACATCCACATCGGCTTCTTATGCGCCTGTAGAGGCGCGATGCGGCGGCTCACGAAGTCCTCCGCGATCATCTGGCCGGTGAGGCTGTTCTCCCGAAGCAGCCTCATGCGCCCCACGAGGCCTCCTATCTGCGGGCCCTGGAAGGTCTGCTTGCCCCAGTGGGTATTCTTCACGGGCGGCGCCTCCGGGGTGTCGAGGAAGGAGCTCTGCGATTTGACGCCGATGAGGAACCACTTCTGCCTGAAGTCGTCCACCTTCTTCACCACCGCCGTGATGGGCTTCTCGCCGCTCCACGACATGGGGATGTAGACGTCCCCCATGCCGTCCACGATGCGGAAGGATACGCATCCCGTCCGCTCGAGCTTCGCGGAGTTCCGGAGCGCGTAGAAACTCCTAAAGAGGGCCACCGAAAGCTGCACCCCCAAGTAGGCTTCGCACAAATAGGCGAAGATGGAGAGAATCAGGATGGAGTTGGGATGAAGGTGGAGAAGATGGATCTGGTAGAACTCTAGAACCACCTCCAGGAAGGGCGAGTACGGAGGCACCAGCCCGGCATAAACGGTGTGGAGGAAAATGGGAAAAAACCCCGCCGGAAGACGGCCGAGCTTGGCGGCCTGGATGGCGCTGGCGCCGTGTTCATTGGTCCTCCCGGCGACCAGGTGCCGGATCTTGTCCAGCGCCGTCGCATTGACGCGCTCCCCGATCAGGGCGGGGCCGAGCGCCTCTTCACCCTGCGCGTCCGAGGGGAGCATCCCCATCGCCGCCTTGCCTTTCGGTCCACCCATCGCTGGGGAAGGAGAAGCAAGCGGAAGGACGAGGAAGAAGAAGGAGTTCGCCGATGAGGGAAGCTAGGAGGACGAGAGCGAGAAGATTGGATGCGCGGAATGGGAGTAGTAACTGCTGTTCGGACCGGCACGCAGCTTTATGCCCCATCTGGGCAGTTACCAAGGCGTGGTCGTGGTGGGACCCCCCACGACGCACGTTCTGCCGGAGAAACCGAGTCGCCGCAAACTCACCATCGAACGACGCGTGCCTCGGGCCGGCCGGACATTTTGGACCCACTGAAAGAACATTTTTGTGTATCCCCATGTGTTTTGTGTGTTAGACGACAAACCTAGATTTTATGTACCTAATGGTGTATTGAGTGTGCAGGAAAGATAAAAGAAACCGCCTGTTTGAGCAGTTCATCTGCTCAGGCCGGAGTCTCCGGCCTTTTTGGGCTCAGGGGGCCGGAGTCTCCGGTCCCCCTGCATTCGACGAAAAGAGAGCAAGAGACGGCACTCACTGGTGGGGGGTCCGGAGTGACCCCGGAGTGACACCGGAGTCTCCGCCCGGGGAGGCCGGAGTCTCCGGTCTCAGGGGCCGGAGTCTCCGGTCCTACTGCCTTCGAGAAGGAGACGGCACTCCCTGGTAGGGGGTCCGGAGTGTCCCCGGAGTGACACCGGAGTCTCCGCCCCTGTGGACCGGAGTCTCCGGCCTCAGTAACCGGAGTCTCCGGCCTGGCCGGAGTCTCCGGCCTTCCAGGACCGGAGTCTCCGGTCCAAGTGGACTGCAACGGCTATCTTTTGGGGAGGGGTATAAATACCCCTCCCCCTTCCTCCAGCCAATGAGCTCGACCAGAAAAGGAAAAAGACCATTGTTGCAAGTCCAAGAATCACTAGATCTCCCAATCCCTCCGTCCAAACTCGTTGATCTTTGGAGGATTGAAGGAGAAGGCCTTGATCTACATCTTCACCGAGCCGTTCTTCATTTCCCCCTCATTTACTTGAGGGACCATTAGCTAGGGTTTCCACTAGGAAAACCTAGCCCATTGTTGTACTTATCTATTGTCTTTGTGACAGATTTTAGCTGTTCGGGAGCCCCCAAGCCCTTTGTGGGTCGTGCCCCGAATCGTTGTTGTAAAGGCTCCGGATTCCGCCTCGAAGGATTCCGATAGTGGAAAGTGAACCAAACCTTTGTGGTGCGGTTCACCGGAGATTTGGGTGAGGCCTTTGTGGCCGTTGAACCATTGTGTTGGTTCACACCTCTCCAACGAGACGTACTCCCATTTAAGGGAGGAACTCGGGAATACATCCTTGTCATCTCGTGCTTTCACTTCGGTTACTTCTATCCTTACTTATCGCCTTTACTATTGTATCTTGCTTAGTTGCTAGCTTGCCATATAGGTAAATTCACCGTAGTTGCATATCTAGAGAATTTACCTTTCGTGTCAAGCCTAAATTGAAAAAGAACCAAAAAAATTGAATTAGCACCTATTCACCCCCCCCCCCTCTAGGTGTCATACCGATCCTTTCAATTGGTATCAGAGCTAAGGCTCTCTTGTTGGGTTTAACCGCCTAAGAGAAGTATGACGCATAGTGAGGATGAGGCCGAGACTCTTGCCAAGGCTAATGAGGCCCTTGAAAAGGCCAAAGTCACCATGGCATCCATGGCCGATATCAAAGCTTTGGAAACAACTTTGACATCGACCATGAATGCTAAATTTGATGAGTTTCGTGACATGTTCATGAAATTTGCAAATGGCAAGCGCTCGGAAATCATCCCACTAGAGGAAGCCTCTAACTCCGAAGAGGGTGATTCCAAGGAGGATAAAGAGAAAAAGAAAAAGGGGGTTGAAACCGATACTAGACCTAAAACTTCTCCTACTTTGCATGAGGAGAAGGAAGGGTATCATGCCGTTCCGGGATGGTACTCTCCCGATCCAATTATTACAACCCGCATAAACCCTCTAGGTCCTCCACCTAAGCTTAATGCATTAGCTTTTGCAAGTTGGCAACGCTCAATGAAATCTCATGTTAACAGTGCCTCCATCGAGCTTTGGAGGATCATTGAAGATGGATATCATGTTGAGGATCCAAGCAACATGACGAAAAGAGAGTTCGCCGAAAAGCAACTCAATGCTTCCGCCCTCCACATGATCGAGCTCGCCTTGGGCGACAATGACAAACATCATGTTCTTCATGTCACCACCGCCAAAGAAGCTTGGGATTGTCTTGAAGTTGCTTTCCTTGGAAATGATAGCATGAAGAGGAATAGATATGAATCTTTGAGCAATGCCGCCGAAGGTTTCTACATGCTTGACAATGAGAATCATGAAGAGATGTATGGAAGACTCAAGACTCTTGCCAAAGCCTTCTATGATGTGGGGGCAACATATGTGGATGATGCTTGGGTCAAAAGGAAGTATGTGAATGCTCTCTTGCCTTCGGAGCCTATGGAGTTGAAGTCAATTCAAGGGAGATACAACTATCAACAAATGTCTTCACATGAAGTTATGCAAGAGGTTCAAGCCTCCAAAGTTGCCTCCAAGAATGCCGAAGATAACCGTGCTAGGGCCATGGGAATGAGACAAGGCCCCTCACTTGCCTTGAAGGCCAAGGTGACTAGTATGGATGAGAACGATGAGGTTGAAGCTTGCCCAAGCAACATTGCACCACATGATCTTGAGCAAGCCCTCAATGGTCACATTGCTCTTGCCACAAGGGTGTTTTGGAATGACCCGGCAAGTGCTAAATCTCGTGTTGATCGAGAGAACAACTCAAGTGGCAAGAAAGAGCTTTCCTCAAGGACAAAGACTTGCTACAATTGTCATGACAAGAATCACTACATAAGAGAGTGTCCATATGAGAACCGTGAGCAAAATGGTGGGAAGCTTATCCCAAAGGATCACTCCAAGTTGATTCAAAAGAAGCCCGCAAGACCAAGGAAGCCCTTCTTCAAGAAGGCACCGAGAATTGTGTTGGTGGCACAAGAGGAATATGCCACAAGTGATTCCGAAGATGAAGATGCACCTAACAAAGAGGTAGCCGCATTGGCTATTGTCTCCACTTCATCATCATCTCTCTTTGAATCCCCCAATGAGAACCTCTCCACCAACACCGCTCGTTGCCTCATGGCTCATCTCACCGAGGTATCATCCCCTTCTCCTAAGACTACGCATGATCAATCTAGTCTTGAGATTAAGAAGGAACTTGTTGCCTTCGATACTCTTGTGACTAACTTGCAAGGTGAGGCCAAAGAACATGTTGAGTCTCTCATGAGACAACTATGTGCGGCCGAAGAACTTCTTCAAGAAAAGAGTAAGATTGAGAGAGAGGATTCTCTCACCATTGCTTCTTTGAATGCTTCCATAGCATCATTAAATAGCTCTCTTGATGAAGAAAGTGAATATAGAACCACTCTTGAGGAAAGACTTGAGTCTCTTGATGCTAAAAATGATGAAATCATTGATAAAATCATTAAGGATAGAGATCATGTCTTTACTAAATATAAAGTGATTAAAAAGGAGAAAGTTGAACTTAGAGTTGTGAATGCTAGACTTCTTGAGGATATGGAGAAGCTTGAAAAAGCTCACAAGGTCTTGGAATCGACCCACTCCCTTCTAGTCAAGTCTCATGAACAACTTCAAGCTCAACTTTCTAAAACTCGTTCAACTAGTATATCCATTCTTCCTCGTATTCATGAAGATGTTAGTGAAGATGATGCTAGGTTGAAGGTGGATCTTGCTAAGGCCACTAGTGCTAAGACCTCTATTCTCAAAGGTAAGGATAAGGGCATTGCTTACTTGTTTGAGCAAAAACCACACAAAGGGAAGGAGGGTCTTGGTTATGTGGCCGAAGCAAAGAAGAAAGTGAGCAACATCAAGAAGAACAAGACCAAGCCCGCACAAGCAAAGACTTCCATTGCGGGTAGCAATGCCACTAGGGGCAAGACTACTCGTAGTGACTTCGCGGGGCATAACAATCCCAATTATATTCTTTATGTTGACTATTATGGTGATGTTTATGCAAAATATGTTGGTCCTTATGATGGTTACATTGATTACTCTATTTGGGTTCCTAAGACCCTTGTTGCTAACCGAAAAGGACCCATTGAGAAATGGGTACCTAAATCCAAGATATGATCTCTTGTAGGACTATGCTTCCGGTGGATCTAAATGGGTGATTGATAGTGGATGCACTAGTCATATGACCGGAAGCAAGGAGATCATGACGGAGTTGAGACCAAATCTAAATCACTCAACCGTCTCTTATGGGGACAAGTCTAAAGCCGAGGTAAAGAGTCTCGGCAAGGTGGTAGTTGCAAGGGATATCACCCTTGTAAATGTCATGCTTGTTGAGTCTCTAGGTTACAATCTTATGTCCGTTCGTGCTCTTAATAAGATGAACTTTGATGTCCATTTCACTCTTGATATGGTGGTACTCTTGAGAAGCAAGACTCTAAAGGTCATGTTCGTTGGGTATGTTGAAAATGAGTTGTTTGTGGTTGACTTTTCGGGGTCAACCAACACTCAAGCAATATGCTTATTCGGAAAGGCCGACGTGGGGTGGTTGTGGCATCGCCGCTTATCCCATGTCAATATGAGAACTTTGCAAAGTCTTCACAAGGGTGGCCACATTCTTGGACTAAATGAGAATGTTTCTTTTTCTAGAGATCGTCTTTGTAGGGCGTGTGTTGAAGGAAAGATGCATGATTCTCCCCACCCAAGCAAGACCATCATCTCATCAACGAGGATTTTGGAACTTCTTCATGTTGACCTCTTTGGTGCCGTACCGCAACCAAGTCTTGGTGGGAAGAAGTATTGCTTGGTGATTGTTGATGACTATTCAAGATTCACTTGGGTTTTCTTCTTCAAGACGAAGGATGAAACTCAACAAACCGTCATCGACTTCTCCAATGAAGTTCAACGTCAACACAATGTTCCCATATTGGCCATTAGAAGTGACAATGGCTCCGAGTTCAAGAACTACACCCTAAATGAGTTTCTTAGTGATGAGGGAATTCGTCATCAATATTCCGCTGCGTATACCCCTCAACAAAATGGTGTAGCCGAGAGAAAGAACCGGACTCTTATGGATATGGCTAGGTCCATGTTGGCGGAGTTTAAGTCTCCACTCTTCTTGTGGGCCGAAGCTATCTCCACGGCGTGTCACTCCTCCAACCGGTTATTTTTTCGCAAAGGGAAGAAGGAAACTCCTTATGAAATGCTTACCGGCAACAAGCCCAACATCTCCTACTATCGAGTATTTGGTTGTAAGTGTTTCTACAAAATCAAAGGTGTTCATTTATCTAAATTTGAAGTTAAAGCTTTAGAAGGTGTTCTTGTTGGGTACGGTGCGAACTCTCACACTTATAGAGTCTATGACAAATCCTTAGGGAGAGTTGTGGAATCTTGTAGTGTGAAGTTCGATGAGAATGACGGCTCCCAAGTGGCGCAATTTCATGTTTGTGATGTAGATAATGAGGAACCTCAAGATGCCATAAGAAGAATGGGGGTTGGTTTCCATCGCCCCATTGAAATCCATCATGAGCCTCCTCAAGCAAGTACAAGCTCCACTCAAGTGGAGACTCCATCATCACAAGTTGAAGCGGCCCCCACTATGGAAGCAAATGAGACACCTATCCAAGAAGAACAAGAACAAGTTCCTTCTCAAGTTGACAATGAGGCCACACAAGAATCAAGTTCTCCTATTGTCAACTCCTTTCAAGATCAAGAGCAACCATCTACTCCCATTATTGAAGATGTACAACAAGATGGTCAAGCTCATCATACCGGTCAAGACGGGGACTCAAATGATCAAGATGATCAATCCGAAATCCCTCGTAACAATGGGGATATCGAAACCCGTCGTCAAGCAAGAGTCAAGAGAAACTTGGAAATCAAGTGTCACAAGCTTGAAGCCATCATTGGTGATGTTTCTCGCAAGGTGTCCACAAGAGGTCAATTGGCAAGCTTTAGTGAACATCAAGCTCATATCTCCATGGTGGAACCAAAGAAAGTCTTTGAAGCTCTTGAAGATCCGGATTGGTTGGAAGCCATGCATGAAGAACTCAACAACTTCAAGCGCAACAAAGTGTGGAATCTTGTGGAGAAGCCAAAAGATTGCAAAAATGTCATAGGCACCAAGTGGATATTCAAGAATAAGCAAGATGAACATGGAATGGTTGTAAGGAACAAGGCAAGATTGGTAGCTCAAGGGTACTCTCAAGTTGAAGGCATTGATTTTGGAGAGACCTATGCTCCCGTGGCTCGCCTTGAGTCCATCCGTATCCTTCTTGCATATGCATCACATCACAACTTTAAGTTGCAACAAATGGATGTGAAAAGTGCCTTTCTTAATGGTCCTTTAAAGGAGTTGGTATATGTTAAGCAACCACCGGGATTCGAGGATCCACACTTCCCAAACCATGTCTACAAACTTGATAAGGCCCTCTATGGTCTCAAACAAGCACCTCGTGCTTGGTATGAGCACCTAAGAGAGCTACTACTAGACCGTGGCTTTGAAGTGGGGCAAATCGATCCCACTCTCTTTACCAAGAGAGTAAAAGGGGAGCTTTTCATATGCCAACTTTATGTTGATGATATTATTTTTGGCTCATCTAACAAAGCTTTTAATGATGAATTTTCAAAGCTTATGACCGATAGGTTCGAGATGTCCATGATGGGAGAGTTGAAGTTCTTCCTTGGTTTTGAAATCAAGCAATTGAGTGGAGGGACCTTCATCTCACAAGCCAAATATATTCAAGACATGCTCAAGAGGTTCAAGATGCAAGATGCAAAAGAGAAGAGGTTTCCTATGGACACCAAATGCCATCTTGAACTTAGTCCAAAGGGTAAAGATGTCGATCAAAAACTCTATCGCTCTATGATTGGTTCTTTGCTTTATCTTTGTGCATCTAGACCCGATATTGTGTTAAGTGTAGGAGTGTGTGCAAGGTACCAAGCGGCTCCTAAAGAAAGTCACTTGATAGCGGTGAATCGAATCTTCCGATATTTGGTTTATACCCCAAGGTTTGGTTTGTGGTATCCTAGGGGGTCCAACTTCTCTCTTGCCGGTTACACGGATTCGGATTGGGCCGGTTGCAAGGATGATAGGAAGTCAACCTCCGGTGCATGTCAATTCCTTGGGAAGTCATTGGTGAGTTGGTCCTCCAAGAAGCAAAATTGCATATCACTATCCACCACCGAAGCCGAATATGTGGCGGCCGCTAGTGCATGCACTCAATTGTTATGGATGAGGCAAACTTTAAAGGAATACGGTGTCCATTGTGACAAAGTGCCTCTTTTGTGTGACAATGAAAGTGCTATCAAGATTGGTCACAACCCGGTGGAGCACTCAAGAACGAAGCATATTGAGATTCGTTATCATTTTATTAGAGATCACATCAACCGGGGTGACATTGAGCTTGGTTATATTCCCACGAAGATTCAACTCGCCGACATGTTCACAAAGCCACTTGATGAAGCAAGGTTCACATTTTTGAGGCATGAGCTAAATATCGTGGATTCGAGGAGCGTCGGTTGATCACCTTGCATGCACACCTCTATCTTATCTCTCTATTTGATCTAGGTGTAGGCATGGACATAGGGGGAGTGCGGTCCTAATCCATTGGACTATCCCTCCCCCCATTATGCCGATAGTAAGAACTCTTTTTGTCTCTTTTGTTCATTTTTATGAATTGTGAGCTTAAATTGTGAGTAGTGGCGGTGAACCCAAGATATATCTTCGCGGTATCACACCACTTACACTCATACATGGTGGCCTAGGCCACCGACATCTTCCTAGTGAAGATTTGGACTTCATGGAGTATTTATTTGGATTTCTATGCCTATTTTTGCCCGTATGGAAAATGCACTCAAGTATTGCTTTTTAAAGTCGTTTTCGTTGTTTTTTACCAAGCTTGAGGGCATAGTACCATTTTTCAGTGACTTTGTTTCTAACCCAAGCCTTCTCGCCTAAAAACATGCTCCTCTTGCCACATACATGTCCAAGATCCACATATCTGGCATTTTGGGGTCACAGGGGCCGGAGACTCCGGTGTCAAGGACCGGAGACTCCGGTCTGACCAGTGTCTCCGCCCCAAACCACGGAGACTCCGGCTAGGCCGGAGACTCCGGTGTGTTTGGGCCGGAGACTCCGGTCTCCGCGATTTTCACAGGGCTCTAAAGGGGATCGGGGTGGGAGTTGTTCTCATAACTCTCACACACCCCCGACCCCCAAACCTCTCCCTGTCGCCGCCCTCGACCCCAGGTGCTCCTCCGGCCGCTCCCCGCTGCCGGAATCCGCCGTGCCACCGGCTCCCTCTCCTCCCAAGCGCCGGAGACCCTCCTCTCCGTCGTTTGCATCTCACCATGAAAGATACCGGTACATCTCTCTCTCCCTCTATGGATTCGCTCCCGATCTAGTTTTGAGAGGAATACTGGTCGAAATTCCTGGTGTAGTACCCTTTTGGTGGCAATGTACATCTTAGGAAATTCGTGGGGTTTGAATTTCTCTCAGATTCGACCTAGGTCGGAGTTCCCCGTCTCAGGCCGGAGACTCCGGTCTTCACGACCGGAGACTCCGGTGAGGCCGGAGACTCCGCCCCCCTGAGACCGGAGACTCCGGCCTAGATCATCTCTGAGGCAAATTGCGTCACATGATTTCCTACGTTTTGAAACTTCTCTCGGACATGTATGCTTATCTATATGCTACCTCTCTTACTCTATTTCACAGCTAGCAAGCGCCACCCCGGTGCCTCATCATCATCCAAGATCAAGAAAACTGTGTCCAAGAAGCCAGGGAGAGACTATCTTGTCTATGATGAAGCATCTGGTCGGACAGTTCAGCGGAGTGTTTTGTATCAAGAACGTGCTGCTGAGGCACGTAGGCTCAAGCAAGAGGCTGCCCTTCAAAGGGAAGAAAGTGCCAAGAGGGCCGAATTTGAGAATATCTCCTCCGTCAAGAGCTTGAACAAGGAAGATTTCCGCACTATGAGGATGCAAAATTTCTATGCTATGCCCAACAACTCCTCCGATGGACACTTTTGGAGAAAGGAGCAAGAACTCATCATGAAGGAAATATATGCTCATCTTGACCCAAAAGCGCTTGTGTGTCCCCAAAAGCCATTGCACTTTCCAACCATGGCCAAGAAGCAATATTTCGTGGAAGCTCTTTGGGTTGCAAGAAAGTTGGGGTTAGAGCGCCTCATGTCCACTATTCAAGATTATGATATCATCAAGGTCCAACAATTCTTTGCTACTCTTGTTCTTGGTCCGGAAGAGGACACCAAGATGACTTGGATGACCGGGCCCGTCCAATGCTCCGCCACCTTCTCCGAGTTTGGTCGTCTCTTAGGCTATGGGTTCAAAGGAGTATCCACTCCGGTTGGTAGAAGAATGCATGTTGAGGGTCAATCCTATGATAAGAAGCTCCTCCTTCCACTTTGTGCTAGCAACGGTACTCTAGCGACAACCCGTGGTCTCAAGCCTATCTACAACATTTTGATCCGGATGTTTCGTTGGAGCATTGCACCTCAAGCCGGAAATACGGATGCCATCCGTGGGGCACTAGTCAACCTCATGCATCATGCTCACCGAGCTTATCTTGCCGGACCGGAGTGTCAAGGGTTTGAGGTTGATGTGATGGACTTCATGAGGAATGAGATACACATCACCCTCATTGAGAGGAAGAACCCAATGTATGCTCCGTATGTTATGAAACTCATTCTCTCAAGGCTCCAACTTGATCCTTCTCGGTTCACGGCACACAAGTTTGGAACTCTTCAAGTGCTTTCCATTCATAGCTCTTCTCAACGCACTTATGAAGAGATTGAGGAGGAAGAAGCTCCTAGGGCAAGAAGGAAAAATGCCACTCCGTCCTCCTCATTCTCGGGTGGGCGTACCCGTGTCAACAATGAGATGAAGCGTGTCTCTTGGTGGCAAAAGACTATGTTGTGCATGGGCATTGCGGTGCACAAGGAGAACCATCAAAACTACGTCACCAACAAGAGGATCTTGTCCAACCAAGCCAAAATGTTGAAGGAGGTGCACAAAACGAACTATGGTGGCCGCACTCCTCCTCGTCCTCAAGGTGCTCCTCCCTCCCCGCCATCCGAGCGCACCATCCCGCTTGAAGAATGGAACTGTGATACCTTCCCTTGGGGGGATTTTCAAGATGTGTCTTCCTTGCCTACCTCTTCTCGTAACACCGGCAAGGCACCCATGACTTATGAGGAAGCTAGTGAGGAAGATAGTGAAGAAGAACATGAAGAGGCTAGTGATGATGATGGTGATGCAAATGATGATGATGATGATGGTGACAACGACGCCGACGAAGATGACTACGAGTGATTCTTTCGGGGTGCGGTAGTCTTGCTCTTTTCCCTTTTTGGCGTTTCGATGCCAAAGGGGGAGAAGTAGTTCTATTAGGTTCTCACCGTGGGATTTGCATGGGCGGGTCACAAGCATGCTCTTTTATCATTTCGTTCTAGCTTGTGCCCCTTTTTATTCTCGCTTGTTGAACTCTATTTGTTTTGTTAACTGTTTGTAAGACTATGTTTGTGAGACCATGGATAATCCACTCCGAGACATATGGTTATTTCTATCGTTGGTTGAGATGGTGTTTATTATGGTGATATGTATCTTGGTGCATTGGATGTTTGTCTTATTAAAAATGCACAAGGTATGACTCTTTCCTCTCAATCCATTACTTTGTGTTTGTCCAAAGTTTGTTATCTTGTTCAAATTATTGTGAGGTGTCTCTCCTATACGTGTTGAGCATTTGTATTCAAAAGCAAACTACTTATATGCACACATGTAGGGGGAGCTCCTCAATTATTTGTTATTACTGTCATTTGTGAATTATGTCTTATTGCAAATCCTAGTGTTGTCATCTAACACCAAAAAGGGGGAGATTGAAAGAACATTTTTGTGTATCCCCATGTGTTTTGTGTGTTAGACGACAAACCTAGATTTTATGTACCTAATGGTGTATTGAGTGTGCAGGAAAGATAAAAGAAACCGCCTGTTTGAGCAGTTCATCTGCTCAGGCCGGAGTCTCCGGCCTTTTTGGGCTCAGGGGGCCGGAGTCTCCGGTCCCCCTGCATTCGACGAAAAGAGAGCAAGAGACGGCACTCACTGGTGGGGGGTCCGGAGTGACCCCGGAGTGACACCGGAGTCTCCGCCCGGGGAGGCCGGAGTCTCCGGTCTCAGGGGCCGGAGTCTCCGGTCCTACTGCCTTCGAGAAGGAGACGGCACTCCCTGGTAGGGGGTCCGGAGTGTCCCCGGAGTGACACCGGAGTCTCCGCCCCTGTGGACCGGAGTCTCCGGCCTCAGTAACCGGAGTCTCCGGCCTGGCCGGAGTCTCCGGCCTTCCAGGACCGGAGTCTCCGGTCCAAGTGGACTGCAACGGCTATCTTTTGGGGAGGGGTATAAATACCCCTCCCCCTTCCTCCAGCCAATGAGCTCGACCAGAAAAGGAAAAACACCATTGTTGCAAGTCCAAGAATCACTAGATCTCCCAATCCCTCCGTCCAAACTCGTTGATCTTTGGAGGATTGAAGGAGAAGGCCTTGATCTACATCTTCACCGAGCCGTTCTTCATTTCCCCCTCATTTACTTGAGGGACCATTAGCTAGGGTTTCCACTAGGAAAACCTAGCCCATTGTTGTACTTATCTATTGTCTTTGTGACAGATTTTAGCTGTTCGGGAGCCCCCAAGCCCTTTGTGGGTCGTGCCCCGAATCGTTGTTGTAAAGGCTCCGGATTCCGCCTCGAAGGATTCCGATAGTGGAAAGTGAACCAAACCTTTGTGGTGCGGTTCACCGGAGATTTGGGTGAGGCCTTTGTGGCCGTTGAACCATTGTGTTGGTTCACACCTCTCCAACGAGACGTACTCCCATTTAAGGGAGGAACTCGGGAATACATCCTTGTCATCTCGTGCTTTCACTTCGGTTACTTCTATCCTTACTTATCGCCTTTACTATTGTATCTTGCTTAGTTGCTAGCTTGCCATATAGGTAAATTCACCGTAGTTGCATATCTAGAGAATTTACCTTTCGTGTCAAGCCTAAATTGAAAAAGAACCAAAAAAATTGAATTAGCACCTATTCACCCCCCCCCCCCCCTCTAGGTGTCATACCGATCCTTTCACCCACGACGCTTCGTCTGGGCCCGATGGGCCTCGCCGTGCCCGTCATGGGCCCGGGGGCTACTGTCGGCCCAGTGGGATCCAGGGTGTGCAGAGCCCACTCTCCACAGCCCTCACACGCGACAGGATCGACGAAACGGCTAAGGACCAAGCAGAACGCTTGGAGAGGCCCTCGAGAGGAAAGGTCTCTCGAGAGGACTGGAGGGAGCAGCGAAGGCCTGAAGAGGGTCCCCCCAAGGCTGCCCCTCTACAAGGCCCCCTCCCCTGGAGAGGGGTCAACGCAAATCCCTCCGCAAGGCCGCCCAGGCCCTGTGGAGATACTTCGCTACGAAGCAATCGCCGCAGAGCGCACATGGCCTCTGGCGCGGCCGCAGAGTGACGCGCGCGTCTGCGCGCGATGACGACGGCGCCGCAGTTGCCATTCTCGTGATTAAAGGGGGGCAACAAAGTTGTGTCCCCTGCGCCGGCTTACGAGGGTTTCCTCTTTGGTGATAAAGCGGTTGGCCGGCGCTACGCTCCAAGGACGACGTCACCGTGGGCACCCCCACGATCTCTGCAGCACCAGCAGGCCGTCCTGCGCGGACGGTGGCTTTTCTGCCCCACGGGCAGGCTTTACGACCATGGACCGGGTCCATGGACATCCCGGCAGCGGTGCACCCCGCTCCCCTGATTCGTCGCCATGTGGGGACCCTTCCGCCGCGCAGTGCGCCAGGATGAGGCCCGGGGCGCCTATAAAAGGAGGGGGAGCACCACCGTAGCAAGGGATCGATCTCGGAGAACTTGGACCCTACGGTAGCATAGTGTAACTCAAACCAGCTCGAGGAGGAAGAAGAACTTAGCATTCCCTCCTCGAGCGCCACTCCGCCATAAGGGAGCCCTCGGCAAGCTCATTGTGCTGTAACCTCTGCAGTGCAATACAGACAGGCAGGAGTAGCGGTGTTACCTCCTCCTGAGGGCCGTGAACCTGGGTACGGGCCGTTGTCCATCTCTGTCGTGTTGTCCCTCCTCAGGCTTGACGAGCACCGTCGCCGCGCCGGTTGAGGGCTGGAGACCAACGTGTTCAGTCCCCTTCTCGAACTACTCTTCAGAGTGTGACTATCCCTGTCTCGTGGGAGTCACTCTCCGACAGTCTAAGGATTTCATATAGCAAGCAATTCTATTGTTTTGTGCCTACTAATGTCACCCCACAGAAAAGAAATGGGAGAAACGGTGTTTTGAAGTTTTTTTCACAGGAATTAGAGGAGATGCACCAAGAGCTATCCAAGGATGGTGAAGACCATAAGCTTGGGGATGTGAAGACAACCCCACTGAACCTACATACTCTCGGTTTGCACACGTCTAACTTGTGTTTTTCGTTCATTGCACTTTATCGCATAAACTTTGAGCGTTTTTGTTCTTTTTGTTATTTCGGTTTGGTTTTTTGTTTGAGACCACCACTTTTTATTTATGTTATGAGAGAGCTACTGGAAGTTTGGGTTGAATTAACTTGGATGCTATAAAAATATTGGGAAGAGGATGTTTGAGTTGATTTAAAAAGAATACATATAGTTGCATGATTCATGTGCTTTGTTAATGAATATTAATATCCAAGTGTCTTGTCTAGAGTTATTTCTTATTCATGTTTTATATGCTGAATGATGCTTTACTTTGCTTTACATGAAATGGTTAGCTCATGGACACTTATGCATGCATTTAGATGGTCAACTTTCTCCCTCTTGCTGGCCCAAAAACTCCAACAAGTAAATAGCTTGTTTTCCAACACCTTCAACCAAGTTTTTCAAGTGACTCCACCATATCTACCTATTAGCTAATATGCTATTCCAAGTATGTTTACCATGTTATATTGTTTTATCTATGCTTACAAATTAAGATGCTTATGTTATTGGGATTGTCATGGGTTAAGTTGGTTTAAAAGCTCTCACGAACTTGATGCACACATTACTTTTTATGCACTTAATAAACATGACCCATTGTAATTAAGATTATGATGTTTTGGGCTTGACAAAGGTCTTTGGTTGGGAGCTAGCTCATACGTGCTGACACGTGGCAAGTTTTCAACACTGCACTTTATTCTTTATGAAAGTTGATATCATGTTCTTTTGTTAATGGATGCCTAACATTGCGTGAAATGAAGATGGAAACTTAGTAAGTTCGGGCGAGTGGTATTAATGGCTAGAGAGACACCTGTGGCGGCTAACCTAAGCCATGTGGATCATGGTGGACATTTGCAACATAACCATAGTGGAGGAATCGATGACACATCTCACAACAGAAAAAGCATTTATAAGAAAAAAGCATGAGTAAAGAAAGAGATGTAGAGATATCCACTGTTTGCTTGCTTTGTCATTTGGACATGTGCCCATTTCCATGTCCTGGGGCAAAGGGTGCCCGGGGTGATACTCTCTATGACGCCACTTTTATGCACGATGACGGTAACCTTCACTTGCTTTGTGGCCCAAGTTTAGTAGCCAGTCGGAGAGGCTTTTGTTTTCAAGGGGCATGAGGCTTTTAACCCATACTTTGTCAAGCACATAACTCATATTTGCTTTCACTTTCAACTATTAATCACTAAAGATGCTATGATAGGGGTAATGAGAACTTCACACCAATGGGCACTACATGGCAAACATTAGCTTAAGTTGAAGCATTTGGAAGCTAGATAATACTCTTGCATGTTATTCCTCTACTTATTTATCTATCTTTCCAAAGTGTCCACCTTTTATATTCAGATTTCTATAAAAAATACTCTATGATCAACTTAGGATATCTTTTACTTTTCATTTATGCATTCATTTGGTCCATAGAACGTTTCTTTCATGTTACACTTTGTGAATTATCATTGAACATCTTTACCTTGAATATTTGATATCTCTTGATAATATGTCTTGTATGTTGCTACTCTTTATTAAAGAATGAATCATTTGACTCTACGTAGCAATCATCTTTGATATCTTTTGTTAAGTAATAAAATGCCAAGTCCATGTTTAGTTTTATCACCTTCATACTCGAGGACGAGTATAGGTTAAGCTTGGGGATGTTGATGCATGTAAAATGCATACATGAACTTTGCATTATATTACTCATATTCCATTCATATTTGCATCATATAAGGGTTATATCAATGTTTTATAATGATTTTGGGAATATTTCACATTTTCCCTATTTATTTGGAATTAACCCTGCACTGTCAGAAAACCCCTTTTTCTATATTTTGATGTTTCAGGGACCCAAACGACGTCCAAATGACCTAATATTCCACGGGGATCATTTTTTGAAAGGAACAAGGCTCAGGACCGAAGGAAGAGCAAAAGTGGAAGGCCGAGGGGCAAAACAGGTGGGCCCACGCGGCCAGATTCCTTGGCCGCGTGGAGCACCCCATCTGGTCCCTCGAGCCTCCAATGCCGTCGATGTTCGTCTCCCTGGCTTCGTCTTGACCTAAAAACGACTATAAAAATAGTCCCCCGAGCCCTTTCGGAAGGAGCGCCGCACAAACACAGAAACCACGAAACAGAGACCTGGAGCTGCAGATTGGAGTGGGAAAACTCCGGCGGGGCGCTGCCGGTGTGGTCTCCACCTTCTCCAACGACTTCTCCACTGTCTCCATGATGAAGAGGGAGTAGTCCACCCCTGGACTATGGGTTTGTGGAAGTAACTTATGTATCTCTCCTCTCTCTTGAGCTTCACTAATTAGTGCCATATGAGCTGCTGAACATGATTATGGTCATGTATGTAATACCTTTGTGGTGGATCTCTTAAGTTGATATATGTTATGATGATTGCAATTATTATGTCTTTGTTATGAGATTAGATGCATATTATGTACCCCGTTCTTGTCTACGTGTTTTGATCCAACATGTGTATGAGGGCGTGTGAGGGGGAACGTGTGCATTAGTTGGAGTAACGGGGGGTGGTTTTGTTGTAAGTTGACAGCAATACCGTGATCCACTTTGGTTTTTACCTTACTTTGCTGCCTCACTAGGGATAAAGGAAATACCATGCTACCGGGGATATGTGGGTGACATTGCCACTATCACCATGACTAAATCTAGCATGTTCTTATTTAAACTTCATGTCATTCAACTTAAAGCTATACTCTGTTTATCTTAATTATTGAGGTGTTATGATTTAGTTCGCATCTTGGTGGAGTATAAGAGAGATTAATAACCAAAAGATCTCTATGTTAGGATGTGATGCACATATTATTAGTAACTTGTTTTGTTGCAATCTCATATGTCAATTCCTATGTTCCATTATCTACCACTATATAAAAGTGAGAGTGCATTTGTGAAACGATGAACCCTAGTCCATTTTTAATCAGAAGAAACACCTTTCCAACACTTTATTAGCACTTTTACACTTTTACATCTTGCAAACACCATACAATTCACAAAAACATAATCCATTATCATTTATACCATCCTTGCACTTTTATTTACCATCATTTCATATTTATTTAAGTTTTGCATTTGTTATCTTTATATCTTTTACTTACACCTTGTGCTTGACAACCACTTGGTGAGGTTGAGGGCACAAAACAATTTACTTTGTTTTGTAGGTTTCATAAAGAAGGATAAGGAGACAACAGCTTTTGGTTCATTTCCCCGAGAGTTCGATATTAAACCCTCGAGTCACCCTCGTGGGGAAAATAGTCTTTTTTCCTTACTATACACTCTGCACTTGGAGTCTCAACCTAACCCACATTCTTTTGACGTAGGTACTTGGAGCCCGAAGCTTGGATCATCAAGATATTCTCTGACGCCATTGTCATCATCGTCAAGGGTCATCAATTACTAAAACCACACATGGGGCGCCATGAACTTTTGGATTGTCTTCACAAATGTGGTCTATGTAGGGTACATGCCATCGGCTAGATATTATGACTTGTTGTACGTGTGACCATTGATCTCATAAGTCACCTCTGGGGCATTGCCATTGGAGAGCATGTTGAACACCAAAGACCCCTGAGGCACATTGATGTCATTGTGCGAGCCGGCCATGCCAAAAAAAGAGTTTCAAATACACAAATCTTGTGATGCCATGACGTCAAGTACGATTTTGCACTCTCCAACATGACCCTTGTACTTCCCCTACCAAGAAAATGGCGCACTGCCGTTGCATACAATCTATGTTGCCAATCATCCCAGGAAAGCCTATGGACTCGTTGATCGTCAAGAGTCGGGCCATGTCCTCAACTGTGGGTTCCTTCAAGTACTCTAGGCCAAAAACCTGAACCACATCTTTGCAAAAAAATTACATTGCTTCTCGGCACGTGGCTTTCTCATTCGCACGTACTCATCGATAAGATCACCTGCAACTCCATATGCAAGCATGCAAATAGCGGCAGTGCATTTCTGATATGAGGAGAAGTTGGGGTATAAACGACCTCTCTCTTGCATATGAAGTAGTTATCAAAGTGCATTACCCCCAATTGGATGCGGATGAACAACGATCTCCTCATTCGGAAACGGCACTGGAAAATCTAGAAAGGATAAGTCGGTTTGACCTGACGAAATTAGTTACCGTAGAGCTGGACATGGCATGATGATCTATTGCGGTCGAAGGCAGGAGCACGTCCCGAGAAGGACCCTCTAAACAATGGATGTATCCTCTCTATCTATCAATGATGACGAGGATGGAAACAAGGCCATCACTCTCATCATCGGGCGAATCAGAGGAGGACATGTGCCTTATGTAGTTCTTGTAAGAATAAACACATCGGAGCTATCCATGGTTGATACGTCCTAACTGTATCTATAATTTTGTATGTTCCATCCTTATTTATATCATTACTACATTATATTGCATTACTATATTATTTTGCGGCATTTTTATTAACTAACCTATTTACAAGATGCCTACTGCCAGTTCCTGTTTTGTGCTTTCTTTTTATTTCAGAAATCCTCTTCGAAAAATATCCTCGGAAAAATCCGCAAAATTAACGGATAAGTTTTACTTCGAACGAAAGACTATGCAAAAGACCTGGACCGGGGGGGGGGGGGGGGGGGGGGGGCCATAGCCTCGGCGCAGTCCCTAGTGCGGCCAAGGGGGCCCATGCCTGGACCCTGCGCCAGCTCCTGGGGCGGCCCCTGGCGTCGCCTCTTCACCTATATTAAACCCCCAGATGCAAAAACCCTAATACGGAGAAAGTATTTCACAGAAGAAAGACAAGGTCGTCGTCACCTCGAAACCTAGTTCGGGAGGGTTTCTGGAGCTCTTCTTGGCACCCTGCTAGAGGGGAGATCGTCACTGGAGACTTCTTCATCGCCATGACCTCCTCCGGGCTGATGTTTGATTAGTTCATCCTTGGACTGATCCATAACAATAGTAAGATGGTGTCTCTTCTATTTGTGCCACCATGTTTAGATCTTGTGAGCTGACTAATATGATCAAGATCACTTTATTGCAATGCTACATGTTATGTTTGCTGGGATCCAATGATCTGTGAAGTTCTGTTCATATTGTTTAATATATAATCTTTTTTTATGATCTTGCACGATCTCCAATGCTTATGTTACTTTGGCCAAGTAATGATCAATATCTCCAAGAGGGGGTATTGATTCTAGATAGTAGGTTCATGCGAAACATATATCAATATTCTCTTGCTTGCAACTTAATACTTTTGGGTGACATGTTGGATAGCGATCACAAGGTGGATTATTAGTCATAGATGCAGTTGGATGACAGTCTATGCACTTTTATGTAATGCCCGATATTAAATATTAGAAGACAATATTTATCATAACAGAGTGTTGTAAAATGCTTTCATGAACTTGTCAGTTCTCCAGCTGTAATTTGTTTACTTGCATGCTTGCTTATCTTCTTTTGGAAACACACCACCAGTGAAACTATGGTCGCCGGTCCATTTTTTATATTGATTACATCGTTTATTTTCTTGCTTTCATAATCATTTTCTCGCTGTCCAATTTCAATATTCATCATATTATTTTCCACCATATATTTAATATCTTTGTTTTCACCAAGACGGGAAGCTTGACAACCTTCCTAAATCGTTGGTGCAAAGTTTGAGTTTTTTTTGTGTAGGTCCACGTCAACTCATTTCTACACTAGTAGAAAACAGGCTAACAGTCCCGGTTGGTAAGGGCCTTCAGTCCCGGTTTAGCAACCGGGACTGCGGAATCGGGACTAAACACCCCAACCTATAGTCGCGGTAGGATCTGCAACCGGGACAAAAAGGTATCCACGTGGGCGCGCAGGGGTTTTAGGTTTTAGCATTTTTTTTCTGTTTTCTGTTTTATTTATGATTTAAACTATTGTTTGTAAGCTACAATTACACACATCGATGCATATATTATATCGATGCATATATTATATGAAGTGTCTAACGAGAATTGATCCATACCAACGAGACTCGTATCAAGTTAAACATGTATCATATACATAAGTGTCGTCCCAACACGATCATTATTACATCAAAATCATTATTTACGGTTTATATTGTATTCTCCTGTTGGGGCTATGACCTCGTCAAGCAGAAATCCACAAATTTCCTCTTGAATTCCTCTAGAGCGTTGATATGGAGTGAGATGCGCTCGTTGATTCATTTGCTGGATATATCAAGAGAAGACGGTCAATATAAATGCATCAAGAGTTAAATTGTGAATTGATATGTAAATGCTTTACGTACCACCATATCCATCCGCTCACTGACATACATGCGCATATACTCGCAAACGTAATATCCACACAGATTTGTCGCCGGTGGCTGTCTCTCGCACTTTACGAAAATAGAGTTCATATCAAGTAATAATCAAACATGACAATCCGATATTGAAACTAGAACTAAATAGAGTAATCTACTTACGTTGATTAGCTGAAAGGTCAGCTCTGGTTTAAATTGACCTTCTCCGGCACGTTTTATGAACCGCTTCCATACCCTGCCCCGGCAAAGAAAATGAATAAAGAATATATTCATAACTGGAACTTAGGAAATGAAGAAAAGAGGTCAATATAGTACCTCTGGAGCGTTTCAATAATGTTCCAGTAATCCGTCATGGGTCGATGTAATGAGTCCTCGATCTGAACTTTCCCCAAGTCAATTTCAATGTTGAAGAGAATCCAGTGGTGGCTGCACATACACATCAGCACATAGAAGAGAATTCAGTAAATATTAAGTCTCTAGCTAACTCATCAAAATCGAGTACGAGGAAAAATGAACGTGTAACACTCTAACCTGAAGTTGTACGGAAATAATATGTTCTTCTTGAAATGTTGTTTCTCCAAAAAAATTGAGCAAGTTGTTCTCCGTTTCCCCCGGTTTTATTTTTAAGGTATGTATATGAACTCGATCAGGGTCAACGAACCCAACTTGATAAATCTGGTTCCTCCTACACTCAAGAATCTTCATTCTGCATAGTAGCGTACAAAAGAATGTAGTGAGGACAGTTATATTATAAGAAAATGATACGAGATTAGCTTTAATTAATCACTTACAAACAATAGCAGCTGATGATAGATTTGTCGAGGGCCTTCTGGTTGAATAACTGAAAGAGTTCGTCAAAGTCAATATGAATCGTCTGTTCTCCCATGAAGTAATGCTCATCTCTAAGTTTAACAGACAGTATCTCGTCCCCGTCTGCTGAGGCATCCTTGTACCATTTATGTAATGCTCGCATTCTTGTAGGTAGGTTGGCCCAGTCCTCCTTCGTGCCCAGATCCTTCCCAATGCGATATTGCAATGCCTCGGGAGCAATGTCGGCCTCTATCAAATCCACCATTTCTTCGTAGGTCATACCAGGAATCTCATACCCTTCTGGTATCACAATCTTGGATGCCAACTTCAGCGGAGCAACGTCGCGTCTCTTCTGCTTTGTTTTCTCAAGCCCCTCATTATATGCCTTGTCAATACAACGATCATAGTCCGATAGTAAGTTTAAAACATATTGGGGTGGTTGAAAACAATGTTTCAGGAAGTACTCTATTTTTTTCGGATCAATTGATACGTCTGGCATGTTTTCCACGGGGGGCTTATAAGGGTAAGGAAACTTTGGAGGACTCTTGGGGACCTTTGGAAGCGGCGACAATTTCGCCTTAGTAGGCGAAGGCGGGCACTTAGTCAAGTTACCCCACTTGACCTGGCTGATCTTCCGCTTTCCCGCCCTGTACTCAGCCGAAGAAGGTTCAGGCTGCTGACGCGGCGGCGAAGATCGAGGTGGAGTCATGTAGGTGTCGTCGTCGTCCCTATCGAAGTTCAATGGACTTGGAGGTGGTGGAGGTGAGAGAGACCGTGGCCTCTGCGTCGAGCCTGGAAATATGATGTATTTCTTTTTCCATAAAATGATTCCATGCCTGACTTCTTCCAGGGTCGCCTCCCCTTCAGGGCCAGGGTGGTCAATCTCCAATGTCTCGCATCCAGGTACAATTTCCTCCACCCCGACACGAGCATACCCAGCTGGAACCTCGCGGCAATGCCAACGCACTTCAGGATCAACTTTTAAAGCAAAGCCGACGGCCACCTTCACAGATATGTTCTTCATTGGCTGGTGCAGCTCACATTCAGTCTTATCTTCGATATTATCCACGGGGTAGCGATCCATCGGTGACGCATCAACTTCTCCATCATCGTCATGCAACCCCGTGGAAGCCACACTGCTCCTCCGGTTAGATGGGCCATCAGCTGCAGGATCTATGTAAATCTGATCGGCCTCTGGACGGCTTGAAAATTTCTCCTGCATCTTCGTATACATCGCAAAGAGCAGCTCGTTCCTTTCTTCCACCTTCTTAAGCCGGTCTGCCGCCTGCTGCTCCCTCCTCTTCGTTGCTCTGGCTCGGCTTCTATAAGTATGATAGTCCTCATGAAACCCCATCTTCCAAGGAACACCTCCATAGCCTCGTGTTCGTCCTCCCTTCTCAGGATTTCCGAGTGCCTTTGTCAGCTCGCCGTTCTCTCTATCCGGAATGAACGTTCCCGCCTCCACCTCGGCTACTGCTTTTTTAAGATCATCGAAGGGAGTCAACACTGCTTTCTTCGTCGGATCACGAAGAACCAACTCCCCTGTTTCCTTCTCCAACGTCATACCATGCGCCATTAGGAAGTTTCCTGCTCTCTCGGGCACTTTCTCCGTCTCTGGAGTTAGACCTTTTGCCTTAATTTCAGCCTTAAGTTTATCCCACTTAGGCATGGCAGTCTTGTAGCCACCTGGCCCCAAATTATGATGGAGAACCTTTTTCTTGGCATTATCCGCATTCTTTTTGGACCTCTCAAGAGCTTCTTCCGATTCCTTGTACGTCACGAAATCATCCCAGTGATCACGTAACCTCTCGTCTGTTCCCTTAAACTCCGGAGTAATTTTCCCACTCTTGACATACTTCGCCCACGTTCTTTTTTTGTGGTTTTGGAATTGTTTGGCCATCTTCTTCAGGATCCACACCTTGACTTTGGCCTTCAAGGCTGTTGTTTGCTCCTCGGTGTCCATCGTCGACAGAGTGAAATGTGATATCAGCTTGTCCCAAATAGAATTTTTCAATTCGTTAGAGACAAAATTTATTCCATCAGCTCTTGGTTTCTTCCATTCTCGACAGGTGATCGGGATCATGTCCCTAACAAGAACTCCTGCTTGATTAGTAAATGCAGTCACGCTGTTTATGGGCTCCAAAGGTTCCCCATCGGCACTGACTATGTCAATAATCATATGTGTCTTCTCGTTCCACTTTTTGGTCGGGCCCCGTAACCTTGAAGTAGAGGACTAAAAAAACATTCATTAAATATATGCTCAATGTGGAGGTCTATTGATGAGGATATATCAGTGGATTATGATGATTATCCATGCTTAAACTGGAAGGAAATATTAAGCCTAACCGATGATTATTATAAGGTGAATTCATTCCTAGTTGGACATGATACTTTGATTATAAGAATGTTATACTACCTAAGTTATTGTGTTCTTGTATCATTAGGTTTGAGTTAATAGAGCATGGCGCATGAAGAAGAAGACGCGCGCAAGGAATGGAGATCGTTGACAACCATCAAGGTGGCAAGCACGAGGGAGGCGAGGGAGGAAGTGGAGCCATCAAAGGAAAGACATTCGGTTCGGACTGACAGAAGTCCTGATTTCGAAACAACCGCCGATTCTTCATATGAACCCCAAATAAGGCAATTCAAGATTTGTTGGAAAGGAAATTCCAAATACTTTCCAATGGGTCCAACCCCAGCTACCGGTTCGACCCATACAAAGCGGCGTGACCAAAACAAATCGACGGAAGTTTCTGCCAGTTTCCGAATAGAGTCCTGTTAAGTTAGGAAAGTTAGAGATGAGTTTGTTTACGACTCGAACTCTATGTTGGACGTCCAGCAGCCTTTATATAGGCTTGTAAGTCGTGGCTTTTAGCTCAGACCACGTTTAAACATAAACCCTAGATTGGATTGCTAAGCATTCATCTATATTCGAGTTCCTCTGTGTTGCGCTCAGGAATTCAACCTCTCCACTGTGTTGCGCTCTGGAGATTATTATCCGAAGTTTGAGTGTGATCTGTTGTTCCACTGGGAATTAGTAGATTGCAAAACCGCTTCGTGGTCGGCGGCTACGTTGCATCGGTGTGAGGCGTCGCGAATATCCATTGGGTTGAAGAGCTGTTGCATTGGCAACGGGGGAACAGCCGGAGAGTTCGTCGGATTCTCGCAAGTTATCTTCCACCATCATCCATCTACCCTCCGCTCACTGAGAAGATCGGGCCACCCCTTATCATCTTGGTATCAGATTTCCAGCGTTTTACTCGGTGAGCATCCACATATCCATCCCCGTAGATTTTACTATTTTTCGTCCTATCCAGAAAAAGCCCCACAAAAATATTTGCCATAGCCTTAGATCGCATCGTTTCATCGAGTTTAGTTGCTGATCGTGTGTCCTTTTGCGTTGTTTTTCCTTCTGATCTAAATTGTAGTTGCTTCAACGTTATTTGTCAGTTTGTTTTGTCGTTGGAGTCTTGTCAGATTCGTTTCAGCAAAAGAAGTAAAAAAAAAAAGAGGAAAGAGAAGTCTTGACCGATTTGGTTTCCGTTCAGTTTTTTGTGCGACACTCCTAGGTCCTGTCGTTGTGTCCGTGTCGAGGTGTGTCTGTGTCCTTTTTTTTCCTTAGTCAAGTTCGTGTCTAATTTAGTTTCCTTAGGTGTTTCCTTTTCCGTGTATTTCCATTGATAAACTTAGGTATAAGCCTGTCTATTTTTGTGTAGAACTTTCCTACGAGACTAGTAATTTCTATGCTCTTTGGGCTGCTCATATAGGTTGGAAAGTGCATTATTTTGGCAGTCTATTTTATTTGCTCCTTTGAAATATTTGTGTGGCCTAGTTAAACAGAGAAAAAGGGAGAAAAAAAAAGAAGAGAAAAAGAAAGTTCCGAAATTGCTGTAGCTACAGTACCGAGCGAAAAAGAAAAAAGAGGCCAGAATTTTATTCATATCAGTCTGTTTGGAGCTTTGTTTGCGAATTATATTTCTGCCTTGAACTAGTAGAATTGAGCAATCTTGTGCCCTTAGTATTGAGCTTTTGCTAGCGTCTCTCTTGTGCATTGCAACACGAGTATTACTCCGGCCGACATATATCATTCATAGCTCATTTTCAGAGTTGCAATTGCCCCATTTATCTCCACCGTGTGCGTTTCCGAGTGTCTCTTGTGTCATACGATCAGCACTAGGCTTTGTGAATCGGTGTTGTTAGGTATCCCAACCAAGCTCCACCAAATACCCTGTTTTGTTGTGTCACACTTTGATACCCATAATATTCGCTTCACCCCATCCGTGCACGTACTGCCCTACGAGTGGTAAGCTTTACTATTCACTTTGGAACGGTAAGATACATAATTTCTTTCGGTTTTGAGTGAGTTGAGAGTTTTTCCACATATACATATTTGTGTTGTTCACTAATCATGGCAGACAAGGCTACGGATACTTTGGATCCACACCGATATCACTTCCTCCGCCATAAATATTGTAGTGATACTTTTTGGGAGGAAGAATGTGGTACTTTTGATGGTGATGGCCTATTCCACCATTGTGTGCAAATTGGTGAGCGATGTGCTGCCGCCACCATTGACGGATCCTCTAATCTCAATCTGGTTAGCATTGAGGTTGTAGACAAATTGCAGCTACATAAATGTGCCCGTTCGAAGCCATACGTTTTATGCTCATCATATGGCACATTGCTGATTTCCCACACTGCTGAAGTTCCTTTTACCTTCGGCAATTATACCGAGCTGGTGTGGTGTGATGTATCCCCAGTGCCACTTGATTCTTGTCATGTCCTTTTGGGAAGTCCATGGTGCAAGAAGTTTCAAGTTCAAGCCCGCCCAAAGGTCAAGAATATTTCATTCGTATGGAACAAGACGCGGAGTGGACTGTTGCGGAGTTCAGCCAATGATTTTCATGAGTTTCATCTTCTTCGTAAGGAGAGGAGAAAAGAATTCAGCTTGTCCGCTAGGTACAAGGTCATCATGGACGGTGACAGATCCATTATATGTCATCTTGACCACATTGTGCATCAAATCCCATGTGAGAATGAGAGCCACATAGCCAAATTGAGTGAGAGTGTTATAAAAAGTGACTTGTGTGACTCCACTAAACGTGAGGTTGAGTCCATCCACTTCGAGAGTATGAGAGAACAAGATAACATGAGTGTAGTAGATGATAGGACATGTGAGGATATTTCTACTAACGTCATAATCTCTACTCCTAGTGTTGTTTCATGTGATATGCAGGTTGCTTTTGAAGAAAGGGAGCCATCAGCTCTACAACCCGCATCACCACGTGAGGATGATGTAATAGTGCCTACTACATCTGAGGAGATTACCATTGAAAAAGGTACTGATTTGGAGCTGCAGCCAGCAAGCGAATCACTTTGTGAGTCTACTCCTTTGTTGGTTGATTCCTGTGATATGAACTACACACATATTTCAAAACCATGTGATAAATTGCTAATTTCGAATTTAGATCATGTGGTACTGATTTCACATAAGGAAGTGCTTGCTCGAATTCCACTTGATACTATTGTTTGTTATGTAATGCTAGATGAACCTATAAATTTGAGTTGTGCTATGGACAAGATATCTGAAATTTCATATTTGCGTTCCGGCACACATGCATGTTGTTTCTTTATTAATTTAATTGGTGAGTATAGCATTAATGATGAATTTATGGTGGATCACATATGCATTACCTATGATACAATTGCTGAATTAAACTGTCCTAGTTTAAATCCTATATGCTATGTGCCGAGATCTTTTTGCTTTGGGACAATACCTTATTCTCATGATCATATGACGTGTTCTAGTCTAGTTGATGTTTTACAGGGAACTGCTCTTGCTAGATTTCAACCTGATTTTGCACATATGTTTTGTGTGTATCATGCGTTGTGTCCTAGGTGTGCTACAAATTTGAACTTCACTTATACTTGCAATTTCAGTTTCCTTTGGTCTATTGATATTAATTTGTGTGTCAATAAAAATGGTACAACAAGCTATATATACATGTACTCTGCATATACGTTGTTCTTTTTGTTTCTTCCGCTTTCAACTTATCCACAGCCGAGGACGGCTGTTCTTGAAGAAAGGGAGGATGATGAGGATATATCAGTGGATTATGATGATTATCCATTCTTAAACTGGAAGGAAATATTAAGCCTAACCGATGATTATTATAAGGTGAATTCATTCCTAGTTGGACATGATACTTTGATTATAAGAATGTTATACTACCTAAGTTATTGTGTTCTTGTATCATTAGGTTTGAGTTAATAGAGCATGGCGCATGAAGAAGAAGACGCGCGCAAGGAATGGAGATCGTTGACAACCATCAAGGTGGCAAGCACGAGGGAGGCGAGGGAGGAAGTGGAGCCATCAAAGGAAAGACATTCGGTTCGGACTGAAGTCCTGATTTCGAAACAACCGCCGATTCTTCATATGAACTCCAAATAAGGCAATTCAAGATTTGTTGGAAAGGAAATTCCAAATACTTTCCAATGGGTCCAACCCCAGCTACCGGTTCGACCCATACAAAGCGGCGTGACCAAAACAAATCGACGGAAGTTTCTACCAGTTTCCGAATAGAGTCCTGTTAAGTTAGGAAAGTTAGAGATGAGTTTGTTTACGACTCGAACTCTATGTTGGACGTCCAGCAGCCTTTATATAGGCTTGTAAGTCGTGGCTTTTAGCTCAGACCACGTTTAAACATAAACCCTAGATTGGATTGCTAAGCATTCATCTATATTCGAGTTCCTCTGTGTTGCGCTCAGGAATTCAACCTCTCCACTGTGTTGCGCTCTGGAGATTATTATCCGAAGTTTGAGTGTGATCTGTTGTTCCACTGGGAATTAGTAGATTGCAAAACCGCTTCGTGGTCGGCGGCTACGTTGCATCGGTGTGAGGCGTCGCGAATATCCATTGGGTTGAAGAGCTGTTGCATTGGCAACGGGGGAACAGCCGGAGAGTTCGTCGGATTCTCGCAAGTTATCTTCCACCATCATCCATCTACCCTCCGCTCACTGAGAAGATCGGGCCACCCCTTATCATCTATATATATAATTAGCAGAGACTTAAATATTTACATCAGAGGACTTCGTTGAGGGTCCAACGCTAGCATCGATATCAATACTTGGTTCCGGGTTGCCTATGTTTTGTTCTTCTAACTGATCATCCGACAACCCAGCATCACCATCTTCATTCAGATACTGTGAGCCGTCATCTACCTCATTATCTTTTTGGCCTTCCCGGTCATCTCTACCGTCATGGTCCATAGCTTCACTATAAAGAATAAAGATTAAAAGCAGTACTAAAAAGAATAAAGAATAAAGAATATATACTAGCAATACTAAACTATAAAGAATAAAGAATAAAGACTAAACTTCACTAAATTTCACTAAGTCCTAAAACACTAAAGCTATACTAGCAATACTAAAACAATATTTAGTACAATAACAACAGAAGAGCAAGATTGAAAATAGTAAAACAATATTTATACTAAAGCTATATACTAGCAATACTAAAGAATATTTATAGTAAGCAATACTAAAACAATATTTATACTAATGCTATACTAGCAATACTAGCAATACTAGCAATATAACACTAAACTATACTATAATATTTATGATAAAGCTATACTATACAAATACTAAATACTAAACTTAATTGGGACTAAATTGAAAAAAATAGTCCTAATTGCTAAATTTACCACCTTTCCTAACACATCACTATGTCCATTTAATTAAAATTCAACCTAAAGCAACTAATTCAACATAATCAACTGAAATTCAACCTAATTAAACAACTAAAATTTAACCTAATCAACTAAAATTCAACCTAATGAACTAAAATTCAACCTAACAACTAACAGGAGGAAGAGCGGGGCGCGGCGGGGGGGGGGGGGGGGGGGGCTCACCGTGGGGGACTCGGTGTTCGCCGGTGAGAGGGAGCTATGTTGAGCAGCGACCTCGGTGGCGGCGGTGAGGGGAGAGGAAGAGCGGGGCGCGGCGGCGGTGAGGGAGAGGAAGAGCGGGCGCGGCGGCCTTGCACGAACCGCGACCCAGTGAGTCTGATTTTTTTTTCCAGTTTGCACTTTCAAAAGAGTTTGAATATACATTTTTAATAACTTTTGTATATTTTGGAATTTTACAAAACTTTCTATATGAAATGTGTTTGAATTTGACTAACTAATATAAAACTATTTTATGTTTTCTATAATAATTATTTTAACTTTGGATATGAATTTGAAGAACTTTTGTATAATTTGGAATTTGACAAAACTTGCAATATGAAATGTGTTTGAATTTGACTAACTAATATAAAAACAGTTTCTTTTGTATAAATATGTTTGAATCAGGGGTGTGTTTCTTTTGAGGGCTTGTGAGCTGTTGGATCAACAGTTTCACTTCCGAACCGGGACTAAATTAAGAAGCACACGGATCGTGTGTTTCTGTTCTATCTACAAAGTACTTCAGTTCATCGACTGAATACAAATCTTCAGGAGCCACGGTTGGGCTGTATGCAGGAGCCTCCAACCGCGACCCAGTGAGTTTTTCGACCGCACGCAGTGCTACCCCTTTAGTGAGTCTGAATTTTTGTTCATTTTGCACTTTCAAAAGAGTTTGAATATTTATTTTTAATATGAAATGTGTTTGAATTTGACTAACTGATATAAAACTATTTTAAAAATAGTTTGGAGCTGTTGGATCAGCACTATCACTTTCAAACCGGGACTAGAGAAGCACACGGATCGTGTGTTTCTTTAGAGCACTTCTGAGCCATTAGATCAGGGGTGTGTTTCGTTTTAGGGCTTGTGAGCTGTTGGATCAACGCTATCACTTCCGAACCGGGACTAAAGAAGCACACGGATCGTGTGTTTCTTTCAAGCACTTGTGAGCCGTTGGATCAGGCTACAAAGAGATATCCAGTGAATTCTTCGACTGCGGGAGGTGTACAGTCTGCACATTTAGTCCCGGTTCGATACACGAACCACGACTAAAACGCCTTTAGTCGCGGTTGGATGGCAAAGGTCTGGATGCCCTTTCGTGGGTGACAGTGGCCAAGATGCCTCCCCTGGTGATGCTATAAATAGACGCCCAGACCTTACGTTCAATCCAGGCAAAGGCAGAGGACTCCTCTAGGCACCAGCTTCTCGAAGATGTCCCTGTACTAAGGACATCTTCGAGAGGCTGGGCTTAGAAGCATTCTCTCTTGTGAGGTAGAGGAGGAAGCAAACATGTCGAAGCTATGTCCCGGGGTGGACCGAGGTGATCCAGGCAAAGGCAGAGGACTCCTCTAGGCACCAGCTTCTCGAAGATGTCCTTGTGAGCATACTAAGGACATCTTCGAGAGGCTGGGCTTAGAAGCATTCTCTATGTCGACTAAGCTATGTCCCGGGGTGGAGGTGATCTGAGACCGTCATATGCCTATGTCTTTGTGATCTGTTTTTCTCTGGTGTGCAGGGGAGTACCTACCGAGGATAATCCGGCATAGGTAGCTTGGCAAGATCTAGAGAAGAAGAGAAGAGAGAAGAGAGAGTGTTCATCTCGTGAATTCATATCCTCACTACCTCGTGAGTTCATCTCCATATATAGGAGATTCAGACAGCTCAAAAATGAGCATCTTGTAACACTTGTGGTATACATCTAGAGAGAGACACAATTAAGCAGGAGTAGGGGTTTTACCTCCTCACGAGGGCCTCGAACCTGGGTAGATCGAGGTATTGGTTTTGTGTTCTTGGTGTTCTTGTGTTCTTCTATATGTCAGAACCATGGAGCATCTTCTTCATCTGACACATGTTTGTCTTGTCCTCCACTCCCACGATGTTTCTTTTTGCGCCAAAACTCTTTTTTTTTTCATTTTGCACTTTCAGACATCTGCCGTGCTTAATTTTTCATTTTGTAATTTCAAAAGAATTTGAATCTACATTTGAATAACTTCTGAATATATATTTGGATTCTGACAATACTTTCAACATGAAAATTATTTGAATTTGAATAACTAATCTAAATCGTTCATTCTCTTTTTATAAAAATTAAGGGGTGTTTTTATTTCAACTAATCAACTCATTTGAATAACTAATCAACTCATTTTATTTCAACATTAAAATCGGATGGAAAATAAAATCCATATAATCATATTAATCTTATTGTTTCATAAAATCGGATGGAAAATAAAATACATATAATCCATATAATCATATTAACCTTATTGTTTCATAAAACCGGATGGAAAATAAAATACATATAACCCATATAATCATATTAACCTTATTGTTTCATAAAATCGGATGGAAAATAAAATACATATAATCCATATAATCATATTAATCCATAAAACCGAAGGGCTCAAAACCGAAGGGATGTTTTCTACTAGTGACATAATCCATAAAATCGGATGAAAAATCATATATTAATCTTTGAATATGGAAATATTCAAATCTTTCAACCGGTAACCGAAATTACTTAGAAATGGAAATATTTATATTAATAAACCGGTAACCGATATATAAGAATCCAAGCATTTCCAATACATGCATGAGATAGCTGAGACACACAACGGTCTACTAATCATATCAATCTAAATACCACTTCCGTGCAATCTCGTAGCCAATGCGAGCGTCCAGAGCAGCATATACGACTCTCTCGTAGCTCAATGGAACCGCGGCCCAATATCTCGTTAGGTCTTCTCCTTCTTCGTCGTCGGCCCGTTTCTTGTCGTCCTTCTTCTTCTTTTTCTTCATCTCTAGATTTGTCCCAACGACAGCATTGGAGAGAGCATACATGCTCGGGGTAGGATTGTCGGTTGGGTTCCGGCAATTCCTCTCGAGGTCGACCGCTGACGGAATTGTAATTCCGTAGTATCGCAGCATCCGCACGTCATTCTGGATACGCCGTAAAAGTTGACAGTCTTGTCACCTAAGAAATCGATGAGTAGCTTCGGCACCTGATCAGCCCTGCAAATGTGGAAAATAAGAGTCTCGGTCGCCACCGAGAGTTGAATGACGGCGGCGCGCTGCTTCTGCTCCTCTGGAAGATCCTTCTGGCGACGACCCGGGAGTGCGTCGGTGAACTCGCAGTCGAGTCCAACCCCCTTGATCGGTGCGGCGTCGAGATACTCCTTCTTCACGTGTCGGATCCACCGCTCCACGCGTGATGCACGGAGGGTGACCCATACCTTGAAGTCCATGCCTTCCTTGGAGAAGAAGAATAACCGAGACGCCGTGATGTGTCCGAGTGACTCCATTGGAATGGAAGAGAGCAAGGATGGAGAGGGAGATTTTGTGTGTGATTAGGCATTTTTGTACTGTTCCTTTTATAGGGCGGAGAGGGAGGCCGGCGGTCACCGAGCAGGTGGCGGGAGGCCGGCGGGCGGCGGCGCGGCGCTGCTTCGCGTTCCACACGGCGCGTTCATATTAATTTCGTGTGTATCATCTTCCAAAGCACGGCTGATCGATCATCTTCCAAAGCGCGGCGGGCTGATCAATTTCCAAACCGCTGCGAATTCCACAGATCATTAGTACCGGTTTGAAACACGAACCGGGACAAATACCTTTAGTCGCGGTTTGTATTAGAAACCGGGACTAAATGTTCCTATGGAACCGGGACTAAAGGTTTCCGTGCCCGTGATGCCGTCCTAACCGTTCGAACCGCGACTATTGATGTCATTAGTCGCGGTTCCAGGCCTGACCGGGACTAAATGTGCTCCGACCTCAAAACCGAAGCCCCATTTTCTACTAGTGCTAGCACCGTCACAAGTTTGACATCAAGTTGTAACTCACCACTACTACTGGTTCCATCACCCTCGTTCATTAATTTGGGGAAAAGCTTCCATTGTCTGTATCACATCTTCCACTTGGGGTTTCCCAACGACTGTGTTTCGCAGCATCAAGACTCTTCTATGGCACCGTTGTCAGGAAGATTGGAAGTTGCAGCAATGGGAGTTACATATTTCCATCCTCTTTGCTTTGTTTTACTGTTGCTGAGTATTTTCATTTCGTTATATTTGCTTGCCAGTTTTCGCTAATAATTAAAAACCCAAAAAACTATAATTTCAGTAACTTGTCTTTTATTGTTCTGTTAGTTTATCTAGCAAAAATGTGTTCAGCTGAGAACACTAAGTTGTGTAACTTTACAAGCACCAACAACAATGATTTCACACGCACTCCAATTGCTCCACTTGCCTCCAAGCAAGAATTTTATGAAATTAAACCTAATTTATTAAAATTTGTTATGAAAGAGCAATTTTCTGGTACTAATGGTTAAGATGCTAGCTCTCATTTATATAACTTTGTTGAGTTATGTGGTATGAAAAAATATAAAGAAGTAGAGGGAGACATCATAAAATTTAAGCTATTTCCTTTCTCCTTGAAAGGACGCGCAAACAAATGGTTGTTATCATTTACTAGAAATAGTACTGATTCATGGGATGAGTGCAAAGATGCTTTTATAGGAAAATATTATCCACCTACAAAAATTATACAGTTAAATAGTGACATTATGAACTTTAAACAATTTGATAATGAACATGTTGCTAAAGCTTGGGAAAGAATTAAAGGTATGGTTAAAAATTGTCCCACTCATGGACTGACAACTTGGATGGTCATCCAAACTTTTTATGCAGGATTAAATTTTTTCTTCAAGGAATTTGTTGGAATCGACTTCTGGAGGGACCTTTATGTCCACCACACTTGGTGCAGCAACAAAAATATTAGATAATATGATGACAAATTATTCTCAATGCCATAAAGAAGGGGCTCCAACTGGTACGAAGGTAAATTATGTTAAAGAAATATCTTCTTTAAATGAAAAGGTTGATATGATTACGTCTATTACAGTTGGTAATCAAGTCCCTACTGATCCAAATGATGTTCCTTTTTCTTCTTTGGTTTCACAAAATGGTGAAGTTGATGTTAATTTTCTCTCTAAAAATAAGTTCAACAACAATGCTTACAGGAACAATTTTGGTAACAACAATTATAAACCTTATCCTCCTAATAATGGGATTTTTATGATAATTCCTACAAAAATAATATAGGTGGATCCTCTGATCTTGAGAATGTTTTAAAAGATTTTATCACTTCTCAAAAAGCTTTCAATAAAATTGTTGAGGAAAAACTTGATAATTTATCTTGAGAGGTTATAGTCTTGCTCATGATGTAGAAATTTTGAAAATTAGAACTACACATTATGAAAATGAGAGAAATAAATCTTTAAATTACACACAAGTTATAATAGATAACAATATTAGGATGTTGGCCGAATTTCATGCTAGATGGGAAAGAGAGGAAAAAGAAGCTTAAATGACTGAAATGTACACTATTGCTAAGGTTTCTACTATTAGTGTCGTTGAGAAAATTGAAACTTTGAATGCTTATGAGTTACCTACAGTACATAATCATGCCGGTAAAAGAATGTTGTCAAAGAAATTTCAACTTTAGCTAACAAGAGCCCCAAAATTTTGAAGAGTGAAAATTTTGCTTTAGGGAAAAATGTTAAAAGTGGGTTGGATGATAATCCAACTTTAGGAGATAGAATTCCCACTATATTTGAAGATGATGATCTTAATTTTGATAATTTTACTCTCACTGAAGTATTTAGTTCTTGCAAAATATTTGTAAGGCTCCGATGTGATCCATATTCATATGGCTTTTACCAAACATATTACTGATGCTCTTATAAAATCTAGGAAAGAGCAGCTTCAATGTGAGCCTTCTATACCTTGAAAATTAGAGAAAATTAAATATGGCTGGGAACCTAATATAAAAAGGAAAGTTAATAATTTTTATTGTAATGCTTTATGTTATCTTGGTGCTAGTGTTTCCATCATGCCTAGAAAGATATATGATTTGCTTGAATTACCACCTATGAATGATTGTCATTTGAATGTTCAGTTTGTTGATTCAACTATGATAAAACCTATGGGGAGGTTTAATGATGTGATTATTATGGTTAAAAAAATATATGTTCTCGTTGATTTCATTATTATGAATATTAATTGCAAAGCTTCATGTCCTATTATCTTGGGGAGATCATTTCATAGAACTGTTAGTGCTATAACTGATATGAAAGAGGCAAATATAAGATTTCAGTTTTCATTTAGAAATATATGGAACACTTCCCTAATAATTTAATGAAGCAAACTTTTGAATCAATCTTTCGTACAAGGTATGATCCTAAAGTTATTGGTGACAACAATTGATTCTTGCTTTGTGCCTAGCTCAATGGCTTTAAAGAAAGCGATTGTGGGAGGCAACCCATGATTTTTACCTTCAGTTTCTTTTTTACCTTTTTGAATCAAGGTGCTAGTTGCCTCTGTAAGAATACCTTTACATCTTTGTATTTTTGTTTTGGTGCCAAGAGTAGCCTCTATTGGAAGAAAAAAAATAAAAAGTCTTGCTTTGTTGTCTAGAAAACAAATTTCTACGCTTCAGTATTCGAAATATTTAAAAATCCTAGAATGCAATTTTCAAATGAAATCTTTTGAGAGCATTCCTCATTTATTTATATACCTTTAATTATCTTTTAGTTTTCTGATCAGATCTATGTAGGTGCCTGTAAAAATTTCATCTTTACGGGATGTTCTGTTTTTGATATATTATGTTTTTTTTTTGTCTTTGAAGGTGTTTCGTGTGGTTCTTTTTATCCAAGAGCAGCACATAACTTTAGTAACCTGTAGATAATTTTGAAATCAAGTTCTTGCATCTTGTTTCTACTGACCCAAAGTGGATTATATTTATGAGCACTAACCCCTCTAAGCAGTTTATTATGATAGGTTGTGTGTGATGGAAGTTATCAAGTATCACGAGGGAAGATGGTGTAAAATGATCAGGTAGGGATAAAATCTCAAGCTTGGGGATTCTCACGGGCACCCTACTGATATATTTAAGAAGTATCAAGCGTCTAAGGTTGGGGATTGGATCGGCGCCAATCTATTTAAAAATAGTTTCATCAGTTCACGAAAACAGCCAAATTTATCAAAAAAAATACGATTCGGCCGTTTAGCGGGAATAATAGGCTGCTGCTCTTTTCTTTTGAGGGGAGAATAATAGGTTGCTGACCATCTGATAGGCTGTACCTGTACAAGTGGTGAGGGTGATGCTTATCCGCTTATGGGCTGTAATACTAATGGTGATTTGTCTTTTGAGCGTGGCAAATGGTGATGCCCGCCTGTGTCTCTGTGCACCTAATTTTCTGAGCCTAAAAACTGGTTGCCTTGGGCAGGCGCATGGGCTGCACTCGCATGGGCCCGGCCCTGGTAGTGTCGTGTCGACGTGCAGCTGATTCTTTGTGTTTTTTTTGGAATTGTTCCGGCGATTAGCTGACTACATTTGTAGTTTGATTTTTTTCGAAAAGGACATTTGTAGTTTGATGGTAGATGATTATGCAAAGTGACTGAATTAGAACTGTCTGCTCCATAGATACGAGGGAATGAAATGGCACGACTTGGTGATTTGTGTGTGCTTGTCTTAAGAGACGAAGGCTCCAAAGTTTTGTTCGGAGTTTGCCACTGAAAAATTTCTCCAGAAGAACTTTGTGTGTGATTTCTCTGTTTTTCTTTTGTTAGGTGCTCGATGACTCCCTAGTTTTTCTGGAGTGGTGATAGTGCTGCTGCTAGGGAATTGTACCCGATTTTTGTTTGTGATTCTGTACAGTAAACTCAGTAGTAAATTAACAGCGAGCATTAAATTTGGAAGCATAAATTTTTGGTACCTAATTTTTTTAGTCCCCACCCCCGCTCTAAACAAAGCTGTGTGAGTTGTTCTCTGTCGGGGCAATGCGCTTAGGACGTGTTTGGTTACATGTGCTCGCTTGTGTCAGGCTGTGGGGATGAAAAAAACGAGCGTCTACTGAGTTGGGCTGGCTTCGCGTTGTTGGCCCGCATGAACCGGAAAACACCCCTCGGTCATGCCCGCTAGGAACGCTGGATTAGGATGTTTTTTCATAGTCACCATCTCCGCGTGCAAATTGGGGAACACCGTCCTACTTTGAGCTTGTACAAACATTGTGACACCGTGAGGCCGCATGCGAATATACGTCAGGAGAAATTTCGTCTCACCACGTACCATTTTCGCCCTTTTATATCATCTCCTGCACTCACCGCCAGTACTCCCACCACCATCCCCTTCCCTCTTCGAGCTCTCTCTTCTGGCAGCGTAACAAGATCTCCAAGAGAAAGGTAAGTGGAGGAAGCTACTTCTCCGGTCGGTGTTGCTGCACGGCGGGCGACGACTTCCTCTTCTCCGAGATGCGAGCACCCGCGCCCGCTGACCGCTGCTACCATTCTGTAACTTTCTTCAAACCCAAGTCGGTCTAGTTTAGATCCGTGAGCACTAAGTAGATAATTAGGTCTGGATGGGCATGATGTCCTGTGACCTAGTAGATTTAGTAGATCTAGCATTATAGGTAGTAAGGAATGAACAGATTTGAGTAGATTTAGATTTGTTCGACATGAAGCCGTGGTAGAAGTTCTTGTGTACTCAATTTTCCTAGCTCAGGACGATGTCGTGGTAGATGTTCATCTTGTTTTGTTATTCGTAACGCTTGTAGGAGTTTACCACCGATCCGTTTTCGTAAGCACTGACAAAAAGCCAGGCATAATATCTCGCCTTGTCCTTGGTCCCTGACTCTAAGGTATTCGAGGTGCCTGCCACCCAGGAGAAGATTTCCATGGCACTCAGTTCTGTTCTGAAATGGTTGATTTGCCATGAGGTCTGCCGGATCTCCAGCATGCTAGGGACAGAAGCAAGAAGAACAAGACGGAGACGACCATGAAGTGGGCTCCGTTCTTGTCCACCTTCGCGTCGAACAAGATGTTCGACATCATCCAGATTAGAGTGAGAACTGACAAAGAGTTCAAGGAGGTGCAGCTCAACACCGCAGCGAAGCAGATGTTCCTGTTTTGTGGCCAAGAGGTGATCACCTTCACCCAGGTGTAAAACTACCTCAGGAAGTGGAAGGTCATGTGGATCATGATTAGCAAGCTCAAAGACCTTAGTGGCGCATAGTGGGATGAGGAAACCCAGAGCAGTATCTTGGAGGCCGAGCACCTCAAAGGCCATATCAAGATTGATGACCTACCAAACATACTTCACATTTATCCCCTTCGTCTTAGCCCGACTCTCTAACATTGTTTTCTCATCCCTAGGATCACCACAAATACACCAATTACCTAAACAAGCCCATCCAGAACAACTATCAGATGCAGACCATCTTCTCCTTTGGTATGGCGACTGGAAAATTTGTCATGGGATCGAGTAAGCCTGTTGGCACACCTGTTCCTGACAATGTTGACTTTGGTAGCCATGAGTCCGACACCGTCAACATCGGTGGTGGAGACTAGACCGATTACCCTGCTGGCAAGCAACCTGAGTAGGAGAGGAAGAGGAAGAGAGACGCACTGGTAGATGAAGAGGCCTCATCTTCACCAGCATGACCGTGGCTGTGAGGGAGGTGGCATCCACCATCAAGGAGATCACGCATGTCAACGTGCACCCTGGACTCTACACCGTTGTGATGGGCACAGATGGGTTCAGTGACTCGTCCAAGATTGTGTCTATCAGCCACCTCCTGGACAACAAGGCACAAGGTCTGGGCTTCATCGTCACGGCGGAGGACCACCAGATGCTCTGGTTGATCACCTTCTTGTCCAAGCACTACTATGTGTAGTGCTCGGTCAGCTGGTGGCGGTGGTGCAAGCATGCTTGATGAAATGTGATGTATATTTTGGGTAGCTAGGACAACAAAACTTCTTATGGCTTGTATATTTTGGGTGCTTGAGTTGGTAGATATGCTAACCCCTCACTTGATGAACTTGCTGTGGTAGTATTACACCCTCTTTCGATGTGGTGGTAGGTTGACACTCATGCTGGGCATATTTCCCGATCCCGAATCCCAAATCCCGAATTTCCCGTTCCTGATCTCGAATTTCCTGAATCCAACAATCCCGAACGTTTTTTCGGGAAGCTGTTTTGAAATCCCGAATTTTTTTCGGGAAATTCGGGAACGTAGTGGTGAATCCCGAAAATCCCGAAAAAAAATAAAAAGCCCCAAAGGCTCAAGTGAAACGCTAGTCTTTTTCACCCAGATGAAGCACATGTATAGCAGGGCATCCTAAAGTTGCTCTCAGGAAAATGGGGTTGGCTGTCTCTTTGTGGCAACCAAACAGGCTGCATAACATGGCTTCGGCCTAATTTTTCCTGGGCCAGGCCCTGTAGAGAGATGGAGGAAAATGGGCTAAAAAGCTCACAAGCAACCAAACACGCCCTTAGCATTCGGTGCGGACTTTGCACAATGTTTTCTCAAGTTTCATGTTTCCTTTTGTCGTCATCAACAGGTTAATAAGTTCATTTATTATATGTTTTCCCTTGAGGGCATGCTCGTTTGGGGACTATGTGCATCAGTGCATATGTGCAGCTGGTGAGGCTGATAGTTGTTACAATATTTTCTCTTTAGTACTTTACCAAATATTCATTTTGTGTTGTGTTTATTGTTTTGTTTTAGGCATTATGTAGTTGGGAAGGCATTGAATCTATTTTGTAATTTATATGCATGGACGCAGCCTCGGCACCCCATAGAGGCAAATGCAATTATATCTAGACCCGGATACAATGAGCTGCGTTGCGAATAAAGCGACCAAGTGTGTGTTTCTTATAGGTATCCTTGTTCACAAAGATATTATTTTTCTTATCTATGTCAGGGATACTGTGAACTTTTGTTATCAGTTTTCAGCAATATGGCATCTCTAGGAAGCACAAATTGTTAGAGGATGCTCAGTTTGTTTCTTTAAGAAAGTGGTATTTTGTTTTGCATCAGTTAGACCTTCTACATATCTGGTATTTTTCCCCGTTCTTTTCTATGTGGTTTTGGTTTGAGTTTTTTAGCTCTGAGATTATGTGTGGTGAAATGGGAAATAAAAAGTATATCCTATACTCAAAACAGTATGTTGTGTTTCTTTAGGTTGGTTGATATTTTATTTCCCATATATTTTCCCTTTACTATGACAGGTTCTAAAATCTTTGAAGAGATATTTTTCAAGTTAATTTTCGGTTTGTGGAACAAGAGGCCATATTCAATAAGGTGATTGTAAGAACTCACACCATAGATATCCATTCAACTATTTCTGCAAGGTGGGGATTGTCTCCTACAGCTCATCAGAAATATGTGATTGTCCAATATTTTCCGCAAGTGTGACCATTCACCCTGAGTCGATCATTTTTAGTCATCATTTTCCTCATTCCGTGTTGTCTTTCTCGTCAGTCACTTGCATTCAGTCTTGTATGCCTTTTTATTATTCTTTTAGTTATGTGATAATTAAAAAAAATTAGGTGGATGTAATGGAGCGTGTTTCTTTAGTTTCATCATTCAAATGCATTCTTTTGTTCCTCATTCTCATTCTTCAGTCTTTTAATTTTATTGACTTGTTATTCCTCATTTTATCACTGGCTATTCTTCAGTTTCAGTTTGATCAGTCCTCTTTCTGTAAAAAAAATACAACAAGGTGGATGTAATGTAGTTTCAATCATTAGTTAATACCCCCTCCGTTCTGTAAGTAAAGCGCATAGTTTTTTTTTAGAAATTTCTAAAATATAGGGTCTATTCTCATTTATGAACAATTTACGCATCAAAAAATGAGTCCCAATCTTGAATGTGGGGATTTTAGCGATTTTTCATTTGGTGACTATTAGGGACTCCTCTAATTCAAAACAATTCAGAAAAAATGAGTCCATTGTATGCCAAATACCCACATGCCTTAATATTCCTGCAGAAACTATACACCTTAAATTCAAGAATACATGCAGTATCATTTTTTGGCGCAAAGGACAGTGGGGAAGACCCCCACTGCGTCGTTTTTCATTTTTTATAAATGGTAAATAATTACAAGCAGAGAGTACAAACAGGGATCATTACAAGAGATCAAGCCAATTCTGCATGCCCTCCTTAAGGCTTGGCCTAACCCTATGCCTGATCAAATCAACAGATTCTTTAAGGAAACTAAAACAAGTATTTAAACTCCTAATCTGATCATCAAATATGATCTTATTCCTGTGATTCCAAATACTCCAGCAACCTGCCATCATGGCAACTTTAAAGACAGAATATGTAGAATGGTTGCTGGCATCAATCAACATCTCAATGAATTGAAGATTATTGTTCCCGTTGATATTAAGCTTGCCCCAAAACTCATGACTGAAATCACAGATGAAGAACAGATGAGGCATGATCTCCCTTTCATCCTTATCACATAATACACAAAACTTGGATTCTGTAAAAAAAATGCTTTCGATCCATTAGATATTTTGTGTTTAACCTATCTTGGATCATGAGCCAGCAGAAAAACTTGTGCTTTGGCAAACAAGGAGATTTCCAAATCCATTGAAATGGAGTCGGAGTTGTCTCAGGCTTGAGGAGTGCAAGATATACCTTCTTAGTAGAGTATTTTGTATTCTTCCAAGGAAAATTCCAGGAATCCTTGTTGTCATTATCTCTCAATTCATTGATGAATTCAGACAATTTTAGCAGCTGCTCTGCTGCTACCATAGACGGTGGCAATTGAAACGATGAATGCATCTCCTGTGGGTCCAATTGCTTGATTGTCTAAATATTAATATGTTTATCCAATGCAAAAGAATGCAATTGCTTGATTGTCCTTATAGGCAGTATCATTCGTTAGCTCCCCATTCTCATTCTTTAGTTATTTTTCTTAAATAATTTTTTTGGATGACTTGTCATTCTTCAGTCTTTCACCCTCGTTAAAATTGCTTACCACTTGTTCTTATTTGTTATTCCTAGTCAGTGTTATTCTTTGTTTTCAGCTTAGTTGGTTTTTAGTCAGGTTTTAGGTTTTAGTCTTCGGTAATCATTCTTTTAGTTCCAATCCGGAGTTAAGTTTTTAGTCCTTAGTTTGTTTTTATCGGTTTTCACATTATAGCAAAATGTGGTTTTCCTTCGTAAGGGATGCGAAAACAGAACCCATTTGTCCATTTTTTTTCCATTTTATACTAGTCTAGCACAAAAGTTTGGACCGAAATTTTATACTAGACTAGTATAAAATGAGAGAAAAGTGAGACAAATGGGTCTAGTTTTCACATCCTTATTCGTATGCACTTTGTTCTTTGTATCACTTGTTAGTCAATTGTTTCATGTCAAGATCTTAGTCATTGGCTGTACTTGTCGTCACTTTTTATTTTTCAGTGGTGGCTTTTTCAAAATTTTGACTGTCGTGACGGACCATATCCAAACTGGCTGGCGTATTGAACACTAGACGGAAAGCGCGCTTCGCCACGCCGGCTGCACCTCGTTCTGGCACTACGGGGCTGGCATGGTTTAATTTCACAGGTAAAGCATTCACGTCTAGCATGAAAGACTTTAAAATATTGATGACTTATTTTTCATAGACATCCCAAACACATGCACAAAAAAGCAAAATTATAATTCCAGTAGTTATAGTCAACAATGCATGTGTGGCACTTGAAGTGCGGAAAATTTCTCCTTTTTCTTACTGAACTGGGCACCTAAAGTTAGAACCGAATGTATGGTATTGGCGACTACCATTCCAGGAATCTACATAAACTCACAAAGCATCACCAAAAAACTTAACTCAGCTCCAAATTGGTGTGACTATCTTTTGACAATCACATGATGGTTTCTGATACGTCTCCAACGTATCTATAATTTCTTATGTTCCATGCTATATTATACCAAGTTATTACATGTTTTATATGCATTTTATATAGTTTTATGCATTTTCTGAGACTAACCTATTAACAAGATGCCACAGTGCCAGTTCCCTGTTTTCTGCTGTTTTTGTTTTCAGAAAAGTACTTAAGGAAATATTCTCGGAATCGGACGATTTCTTTTCTGAAGTCAGCTTTTCATCGGGAACGTTCCAGAAAGCTGAACACGAGACGAAGTGGGCCACCGAGGCGACGCCACCATGTGCTCGCGCGGCAGCACTCCTGGCCGCGCGAGGACCAGGTGTGGGCCCCTCGGGGCGCCACCGACTTCGCCCTTTCGCCTACAAATACCCCCCAGACTAAAAAAACCTAACACGGTGTTCATATTTTCCTCCACGGGTCCCGAGCCGCCGCCGCCGTCAACACCAATTCAGGAGAGATCAGAACTTCTCCCCGGCACCCTGCCGGGAGGGGGAATCGTCACCGGAGGCCTCTACTTCGCCATGACCGCCTCCGGACTGATGCGTGACTAGTCTACCCTTGGACTACGGGTCCATAGCAGTAGCTAGATGGTTGTCTTCTCCTCTTGTGCTATCATGTTTAGATCTTGTGAGCTGCCTATCATGATCAAGATCACCGTTATGTAATACTTCATGTTGTGTTTGCTAGGATCAGATGAATATATTGAGTACTAAAGTTATTGCTTCATAATATATCATGTGTGTGCTATTTAATGATCTTGCATGCTCTCCGTTACTTGTGTATGCTCTGGCCAAGTATATGCTTGTGACTCCAAGAAGGGGTATTTATGCTCGATAGTAGGTTCATGTCTCTATTAAATCTGGGGTGGTGACAGCTAGCTCTAAGGTTGTAGATGTACTGTTGCTACTAGGGATAAAGCAGTAGTACTTTGTCTAAGGATGATGTTACTTACTTACTTTACACAGAGTGCTTAAGGCGATAATTTGTTGCATGCAACTTAATACTGAAAGGGGTGCGGACGCTAACCGGAAGGTGGATTATTAGTCATAGATGCGGTTGGAACGGTCTATGTATATTGTTGTAATGCCCGAATGAATCTCACACTAGACATCATAACGTTGGTATATGCATTGGTTTGCTCATCATTATTCTATCAATTGCCCAGCTGTAATTTGTTTACCCGCATGAATGTTATTATTATTTATGGAGAGACACCACTAGTGAACTGTGGACCCCGGTCCTTCTCTTTAATCTGATAAACCACAAACTTCAAACCTGTTACTTTCTGCAAACAAACATCTTTCTTCCACACATACGTTTAATCCTTTGTTACAGCAAGCCGGTGAGATTGACAACCTCACCGTTAAGTTGGGGCAAAGTATCTTGATTGTGTTGTGTGCAGGTTCCACGTCACCTACGTCCCAGGAAGCATTTTCTGGCGCCCTTACGTCGCAGATTTTTCTGGCGCCGTTGACACCTCGGGGGAATTCATTATTTCCTACTGGTTCGATAACCTTGGTTTCACAACTGAGGGAAACTTGCTGCTGCACTACTTCATACCTTCCTCTTGGGGTCTCCCAACAACACACCCACCGTGTGCATCAAGCAATTTTTCTGGCGCCGTTGCCGGGGAAATAAGAATTCCTTTGAAGACCTTCACACTCCTCCGTCAACTTCGTTGCCGATGATTTGAAGATTCTTCTACGAGGGGAGTTTTCGCACTTCCAATCTTTTTATTTTGTTATTGTCTTGCTTAGTTTATTTTTATTACTGTCTTGTTTGCTTAATATCAAAAATACAAAAAAAATAGTTACTTGCATTACTTTGTTTATTTCGGTTTGCTATTTTATTTTCAGTTTTTGTTATTTTGGTTATTTCGGTTTGTTAATTAATTTGCTAAAATGAGTACTGCTGAGAATACTAAGTTGTGTGACTTTACTAGCACCAACAACAATGATTTTATATGCACACCTATTGCTCCACCTGCATCTAAAGCTGAATTGTTTGAAATTAAACCTGCTTTGTTGAACCTTGTTATGAGAGAGCAATTTTCTGGTGTTAGTTCTGATGATGCTGCTGCCCATCTAAATAATTTTGTTGAACTATGTGAAATGCAAAAATATAAGGATATAGATGGTGATATTATAAAACTGAAATTATTTCTTTTCTCCTTGAGAGGAAGAGCTAAAGAATGGTTGCTTTCATTGCCTAGGAATAGTATTGATTCATGGATTAAATGTAAAGATGCTTTTATTGGAAAATACTATTCTCCTGCTAAGATTATTTCTCTAAGAAGTAGCATCATGAATTTTAAACAACTTGATAATGAACATGTTGCTCAAGCTTGGGAAAGAATGAAATCTTTGATAAAGAATTGCCTGTAACATCCTAGGATTTTTCAAATTCTAAAAAATCAGAAAAAATTAAAAACTTTTTGAAAACTATACGTATGTTGATTTGAAAAGAAAATTCATGCATGCATTCATCATTCTTTTGCATTGTTTGCATTTGAAATTACAAAGGTTGGAATATTATTTCCACTTGATAATCTATTTGAGAAAATGTTAAAAACAAAATAGCAATTATGCTATTGGTTTGATGTGTTGTGTTTTGATTGTATTTATTGAAAATAAGTATTCTCATATGTTTATAATTGTGGTATCAAATTTTATTTAGCCACAAATAAATTTACTAAAGCCCTATTTTCAAATTGGACAAAAAGTGTCAAATTTGCATTTAGTCAAATATTCAAAAAAAATTGAAAAATGTTCAAAACATGCCCACAAATGTTTTAAAATATAGATATGAATTTTAGAAGTTTATAGAAATTTATTTGACTTATTTTGGAGTTGTAAATCAAAAGATATCAAATTTCAGAAAAGAAATAGGAAAAAGAATAAAGAAAAAAAAATGACCGAGCCAACCAATCGAGCCGGCCCGACCCTACCTACCGCGCGCGTGCGGCACGGAAGGCCCAACACCAGCCCACCGCAGCTTCTCTCTTCCTTTCTCTGGCTGACGCGCTGGTCCCACATGTCAGCCCGAGCCCTTCTTCAACCTCCCGACGAGATTTTTTTCGGTTCCGAGTCTATCTCAAATTCGAGATCAATACCGATCGTTTAAACTATCCTATCCCGTGCCCCGCCTCCTATATAAACCCCAGCTCCTCCTCCGCCTTTCCCCTCTCCCATCTTGTCGAATCGCGCCGCCAGGCTGAAGGAATCCCTCGTCGAAGTTCCGCGTAGCCGCCGTCGTTTTGCTTCGGTTCCGACGCGACCGAAGGTCACTGCGGCTCCCTCTGCTCACCAACCTCTCTCTGTCTCCCCTGCACGCGTCTTCCCCTGAGGATTTGGGCAATTTTTCTGCAGCCGAACGTGGAGGCTGAGCTCGACCCAAAGATCATCGTCGCCGTCGCCACTCGGACGCCTCTCCCCACCGCTCCGGGACAATTTGCTCGACTCCACCACCACCATCTGCTCCGCCGCACTACGGAGAGCGTCTCCGTCGTCTCCTCCAATCCGGGGAGGCACCGGAGCCTCGAGTGCGTCTTCGTCCGAGCCGCCGCCGCCGTCCTTCTCGTCTCCGGCGAGCTTCTCCGGCAGGTAATAGTCAACCTCCCCCCATCCGTCGGATCTAGAACGAACGCCCCAGATTAGATCCCAAATCGAACCGGTACGCACGAATCGGGGGACGCCACGTCAGATCCAACTCAGCGCCGCGTCAGCGTCCAGTCAACAGCCAGTCAGCGCCCGCGTGGAAAATTATTTTTCTTATTAGATTTAATTGGCAGTTTTGCAGAAAAGCCCTTGTATCTTAGATCTATTATAACGTTTTATTGGTTTGGCCAAATTTAACAAACTTTATATTTTTGAAAAGCTCTCGACTTGTAGAATATGTTAGTTCTGTTGGAATTCAATTTTGGCCTAGTTTAAATTATTCAAATTTCAAATTGAGAGTTTGAGTAAATTTGTCATAACTTTAAAACTATAAGTTCAAAAATTGTAAATAAAATTGTTTTAGAAACCTTAGAATATGTGCAATATTATGCCTCTGTTAGAAAATATTTTTGTAAAGAACTTTATATGACTCTTGTAATTAATATTGATTAAATACTTTTTAGGTGTTATTTTAATGTCTAAAATTGATTAAAATTGATTTTCATCATTTATTCGAATAACAAATGACTTAGTCATATTATGACCACTTTAGTTACAAAAATTACTTAGAAATATTTTTGCCTTTTAAACAAAGTAATTTCTTCCTTAGAAAATATTTGATAAATAGTTGACAACACTTTTCCTTAGAAAAATTTCAACATCTTAAAAATGCTAAATCTTTTCCTTAGAAAAATTTAGCATCTAGAAAACTTAGTTGTTTTATTTTGACAAGTGTTGTCCTTAGAATACTTATACCCCTCATAGGAAAACTTCTTCCTTATTTTCTCTAAGTTAGGATTATTTTAGACATAGTGTTTTGGTAAAGTGCTATGCACTTAGACACTTGGGATTCTCAACACGAAGACTAGAAGGCCAATGAAGACTTAGCCAAGAAAACAAACTCCGAAGGCATCTCCAAGAAGCAAAAACACTTAGAAGAAAATCAAGAGGAACTTCAAGATGACCAACCCCCTTTATTTCTCTAAGTCTTTCTCTCTTTTCTTTTCTCTTTCTTTTAGACTTCGTGGTGGCAAAGTTATATCCAAGACCAACCCTGGTGATATCAAAATCATCAAGTCTGAAGAATCACTGAAGAATCATCAAGTCTGAAGAATCATCAAGTCTGAAGAAACATCAAGTCTACAAAATTTCAATGAAGACATCACACCAAGAAGAAAGTACGAGGAAGCCTGGAAGACCAACTACATCTTTTTCTCTATCTTTTCTGCCTTCCTATTCTTCTTTCACTTTGGACATAAACCAAGTCCTTAGTGATTATGACCAAGTCCTTAGAGTGCTAATTGAAGATGAAAAAAAATACAAAGGAGTTGAAGAATTCAAGAGCAAACATGTGGAAGACTTGGAGCAGCCTTACAACTTAATCAAGTTGATTTATAGCAAGTTATTTTTTATGACTTTGGTCCTTAGCCATTTTGGCTAACATACTTGCCTTGCATTAACTTAGAATATTTTCATGGCATGGCATGCATCTCTAGTACTTAGAAATATTTTGCACATCATGCATAACATATTTTGTATTGTTATTTTGTTTGTTTATTTGTGTCTTGTTTGATGTGTTAGAAATTCCGGAGAGAAACGAAGGCTGTTGCAACTGCTACACCTGCTCTCCCTGTTGCCAAGGCAAGTGGCACACCTCATAAATTCCTAAGTATTTTTATATGCATGAGTAGAATTATTTTTCCTAAGCATGTGTAGGACTTAGTAGTATTGCTACGCAAGACATGTTTAGAATTCCCTATTCCATTGTGTCTAGGTACCTATGAAATGACTTAGTAGAATTCGATGCTATGCAATTGATGAAAGATTTTACAAAATGTTAATTGTGGCTACTCAGGACCATGTCTATGAGGGTTTTCACCTAAGATAGTTCTACTATACTTAGGATCATAGTATGTGGGGGTTTTCACCTGAGAGTACACATCCACTAAGTTAATGAATCATCTGGGTGGAATGGTTATTTGGTTTATGTTGAGTGGCTACTCAGGACCATGTTCATGAGGGTTTTCACCTAAGATAGTTTCTACTATACTTAGGATCATGAACGTGGGGGTTTTCACCTGAGAGCACACTTGTGGAATGCCACCCAGGAACAAAGGGATGTGAGGAATAAAGGGAGAAGGAAGTGAAGAACTCAAGGAGAAGATTTCCAAGTGAAGACTGCAGCTGATCAAGGACAACGGAGGAATCCCAACATTCTAATTTCTTAATAAAATTTTGATAAGTGAACAACAGTGAACTACTCAGGACCATGTTCATGGGGGTTTTCACCTAAGATGCTTTCTACTATACTTAGGACCATTGAATGTGGGGGTTTTCACCTGAGGGTGCACCTAAGGACGGGATATCTTTTGGTTCACTTGGGCTTACCAGTGGTACCAATTATGATGTCAATTTTGTTTTACAAAGAGTTAGGCAAAACTGGCTTTATGCAAAATAGCCTTGAACTCCACCAGCCAAATATGCATATAGGCTATAGAGTTTTCCAATAAGTGTCCACCATAGTGTCACTTGCCAGATCCATTTTTAATGGAATCTGACCCACTCTGTTGCAAAATTTTATTGGTTACAGGTTATTCAGATGACGAGTGAAGTTACGTTAAGGCTTTCGAGTCTGCACCAACATGGTTTTCGCCTGTGGCGCATCATGAAGATGGAGGCTCATTTAAGATTTATTTCCGCTGCTTCATTGTTTTGAGCTAGCTCTAAGCTATGCAAAGATGTATCAAAATATTTATTTTACCAAGTCTGGATTATTCTTGTAATAATGATACAATGTTGTGATATTCATCGTAAACTGTGTGTGCAAATGAATCGATCCAGGGGTTTGCACCATACACAGGTACCTTGCCATACTTTAAGTGCAGGTACGCTACATTGCCCAACCCATGGACTGACTGCTTGGATGATCATCCAAACCTTTTATGCAGGACTGAATTTTTCTTCAAGAAACTTATTGGATTCGGCTGCTGGAGGTACTTTTATGTCCATCACCTTGGGGGCTGCAACAAAACTCTTGGATAATATGATGGTGAATTATTCTGAATGGCATACTGAAAGGACACCTCAAGGTAAGAAGGTAAATTCTGTTGAAGAAACCTCCTCCTTGAGTGAAAAGATTGATATTATTATGTCTATGCTTGCAAATGGTAAATCCCATGTTGATCCAAATAATGTTCCCTTAGCTTCTTTAGTTGCACAACAAGAGCATGTTGATGTGAACTTTATTAAAAACAACAATTTCAACAACAATGCCTATAGGAACAATTATGGTAATAACAACTATAAGCCCTATCCTCCTAATAATGGTAATTCTTATGGTAACTCTTATGGTAATTCTTATGGTAAAATGCCTAGTGAGGAAAGGATTCTAGAGATTGAAAAAGCTACTAAAGTTTTTATGCAAAACCAATATGAGCAAAATAAAGTGTTCACTAAAACCATGGAAGAACAATCTAATATGTTGAGAAATATTAGTTATCAAATGGAAAATTTAAATAGGGAGATTTCGGGTCTTCAAGAAAAAATGACTAATGCTGAAACTTGTATTTCCTCTATGTCTGCAGCACAATCTTCTTTAATTAATAAAATGGCTGCTAAACCTGAAAATATTGATGATAATCCCTTTGCTACTGCTAATGCTATCCAAGTTCAAATAGATGAAAATGTTAGGATGATGGCCCAATTACGTGCTAGATGGGAAAGAGAGAAAGAACTAGATAAAGAGGCTAATATTGTTAAAGTTTTTACTATTACTACCTCTGAAAATAATGGTGTTTCACATGATAGTAAGCCTCCTATTATCAATGATAACATAGTTGGTGTTGGAAATGTCTCCTCTACTTCCAAAAATTTAAAATTGCCCAAAACTGCTGAAACTAGTGTTGATAAAAGTGCTGAAATTTTTAAGAACATGGGAGAATGTGGTTCGGTTTGCTTTGATGATAATAATTTTGATTTTGATAATTGTAATATCTCTGAAGTTATTAAGTTCTTGCAAAAGTTGGCCACAAGTCCTAATGCTAGCTCTCTTAATTTGGCTTTTACTACTCATATTAAAAATGCTCTCATTAAAGCTAGGGAGAATAAATTAAGACTTGAAGCTTCTATCCCTAAGAAGTTAGAAGATGGTTGGGAGCCCATCATTAAAATGAAAGTAGATAAATTTGATTGCAATGCTTTGTGTGACCTTGGTGCAAGTATTTCTGTTATGCCTAAAAAGCTTTATGATATGTTTGATTTGCCACCATTGGAACATTGCTATTTGGATATTTCTCTTGCTGATAATGCTTTGAAGAAACCTTTGGGGAGAGTCAATGATGTTCTTATTATGGTTAACAATAACCTGGTCCCCGTTGATTTTATTGTCTTGGATATTGAATGCAATCCATCTTGTCCAATTGTGTTGGGAAGGCTTTTTCTTAGAACTGTGGGTGCTATTATTGATATGAAAGAAGGTACCATCAAGTACCAATTCCCACTCAAGAAAGGTATGGAAAACTTCCTAGGAAGAGAATGAAGCTACCTTTTGATTCTATTGTTCGTTCAAATTATGGTGTTGATGCTTCATCTCTTGATAATACTTGAGTTTTGCTTTCTGTGCCTAGCTGAAAGGCGTTAAACAAAAGCGCTTATGGGAGACAACCCACTTTTATTTCCTGTTATTTTATTTTGTTTGTGTCAAGGACTTGTCCTACCTCTGTAGCAATTCCTTTGTATCTTTATTTTATTGCATTGTTGTGTCAAGATAAGCCACTAGTTGAAAGTTCATGCTAAATTTGGATTCCTGCGCAGAAACAGTTTTCTGCTGTCCACCGTTTAATTCGTAACTCCTCACAGAAAAATCCAAATAATCTGCCCTTTTTTGTGCGTAATCCTAAGATATATATGCAACTTTCATTAGTTTTGAGTTTTCTGATCTGAGCAAGTTAAGTGCCTCAAAAAAATTCGTCTTTACGGACTGTTCTGTTTTTGACAGATTCTGCCATTTATTTTGCAATGCCTCTTTTGCTATTTTGATTGGATCTTTTTATCCTATGAAGTATCAGTGGCTGTAGCTAATGTCCAGTAGCATTGGTAGCAATTGTGTTCCTACAGAATATCATAATTTTTTGTGCACTAACCCTCTAATGAAGTTTACTCTAAGTTTGGTGTGGAGGAAGTTTTCAAGGATCAAGAGAGAAGGATGATATGATGTGATCAAGAGGATAGTAAAGCCAAAGCTTGGGGATGCCCCGGTGGTTCATCCCCAACATATTTCAAGAAGACTCAAGCATCAAAGCTTGGGGATGCCCAAGGCATCCCCTTCTTCATCAACAAACTATCAGGTCCTTTCTAGTGAAACTATATTTTAATTCCGCCACTTCTTATGTGCTTTTCTTGAAGCGTTGGTTTTTTTTTGTTTTTTTTTTTTTGTTTTTTTCATTCTCTGAATAAAATGGATCCTAGCATTCCTTTGTGGGAGAGAGACACGCTCCGCTTTTTCTTATGAATACTCGTATTCTTCACTTATATTTGTTGAGTATTCTTCTATGTTACTTCAATGCTTTCTAGCTCTTGTTTTTCATGCATCTCTTGCTAGAGCTGTTAGCTTTATTATATCATACTCTCATATCTCATTGTTTAATTACTTGGAGAGTTTATCTTTTAAATAAGTTGATTGGTGTTTGGTTGAAAACAGAAAATGCTAAATGTGGTAGATGGTATAAAGAAAGATATACATGCTCGTATGGATTGTTATCTTGCATGTTGTGGTGCTTGGCAATTGTTTTGAGCTCTCAAGTAGATCATGTTTAAGCTTTTACATCATGTAGTTAAAACCTATTAGTGAGGAACTACCGTAAAACTTGCTGAAATTTGGTTTGCATGTTTGGTATCTCTAAGGTCCAGATATTTTCTAGTTAAAGTGTTTGAACAACGAGGAAGACAATGTAGAGTTTTATAATGCTTGCAATATGTTTTTATATACGTCTTGTTGTCATAGTTTATACTTGTGTTTGCTTCAAACAACCTTGCTAGCCAAAGCCTTGTACTGAGAGGGAATGCTTCTCGTGCATCCATAATCCTTGAGCCAAAACCTATGCCATTTGTGTCCACCATACCTACCTACTACATGGTATTTCCTGCCATTCCAAGTAAATACTTCATGTGCTACCTTTTATTCAAAATTTATTATCCCTTATTTGTGTCAATGTTTATTAGCTCATGAGGAAGTATGTGGTGTTACGGATATCAACCTTGTCATTTGCTTTTAGACAGACTTTCACCAACCGGACTAGTGGCATATACACTGCTTATCCATTAACTTTGCAAAAAGAGCTGGCAAATGGGGTGCCCAGTCCCAATTAATTACAACTTTAACCGCTGCATTCTCTTCACATTTTTGCCTTGATCTAATCAGCCAAGCAATGATACTAGTTCTAAACTACATGTGTAAACAAAAGAGAAAAGAGGGATGATCTGCCCTTGGGTAGAAATAACGTCCTTCATGGGAGCCGCTCTTAAGAAAGTCTGGTTGACAAGGGGGGTAGAGTGCCCATTACCATTCGTTGACAACGACAAACACCGCTCAAAACTTACTTTTATGCTCTCTATATGATTTCAAAAACCTATAAAACTAAGAAGCTCTAGCACATGCTTGTATCCCTGCTTCCCTCTGCGAAGGGCCTATCTTTTACTTTATGTTGAGTCAGTTTACCTACTTCTTTCTATCCCCGAAGCAAACACTTGTGTCAACTGTGTGCAACAATTCTTATATGCTTACTTATTGCACTTGTTATATTTCTTTGTGTTGACAACTATCTATATGATATACATGTTCAAAAGAAGTAGGTAAACTTACATCTTCCTCCACATCTTATATGCTGAAACTTACATTTTCCTTTGTGTTGCTTCAATGCTCTTTTGCTTAGATAATATTGCTTTATGAGTTAACTCTTATGCAAATCTTTTTTATGCTTGTTTAAAAGTACTATTCATGAAAAGTTTTACTTATATGATGTAGTTGTTTACTCCTTGACTATTTGTTAGCAAACTATAGATCATTGCCTTGAGTCACTTCATTCATAACATGAGCCTTACATTATATTATGATCAAGATTGTGTTTAAGCATGTCACTTCAGAAATTATTCTTCTTTTATCGTTCTTGCCTACTCGGGACGAGTAGAACTAAGCTTGGGGATGTTGATACGTCTCCAACGTATCTATAATTTCTTATGTTCCATGCTATATTATACCAAGTTATTACATGTTTTATATGCATTTTATATAGTTTTATGCATTTTCTGGGACTAACCTATTAACAAGATGCCACAGTGCCAGTTCCCTGTTTTCTGCTGTTTTTGGTTTCAGAAAAGTACTTAAGGAAATATTCTCGGAATTGGACGATTTCTTTTCTGAAGTCAGTTTTTCATCGGGAACGTTCCAGAAAGCCGAACACGAGACGAAGTGGGCCACCGAGGCGGCGCCACCATGTGCTCACGCGGCAGCACTCCTGGCCGCGCGAGGACCAGGTGTGGGCCCCTCGGGGCGCCACCGACTTCGCCCTTTCGCCTTCAAATACCCCCCAGACTAAAAACCCTAACACGGTGTTCATATTTTCCTCCACGGGTCCCGAGCCGCCGCCGTCGTCAACACCAATTCGGGAGAGATCAGAACTTCTCCCCGGCACCCTGCCGGGAGGGTGAATCGTCATCGGAGGCCTCTACGTCGCCATGACCGCCTCCGGACTGATGCGTTAGTCTACCCTTGGACTACGGGTCCATAGCAGTAGCTAGATGGTTGTCTTCTCCTCTTGTGCTATCATGTTTAGATCTTGTGAGCTGTCTATCATGATCAAGATCACCGTTATGTAATACTTCATGTTGTGTTTGCTGGGATCCGATGAATATTGAGTACTAAAGTTATTGCTTCATAATATATCATGTGTGTGCTATTTAATGATCTTGCATGCTCTCCGTTACTTGTGTATGCTCTGGCCAAGTAGATGCTTGTGACTCCAAGAGGGGGTATTTATGCTCGATAGTAGGTTCATGTCTCTATTAAATCTGGGGTGGTGACAGCTAGCTCTAAGGTTGTAGATGTACTGTTGCTACTAGGGATAAAACAGTAGTACTTTGTCTAAGGATGATGTTACTTACTTACTTTATACACAGTGCTTAAGGTGATAATCTGTTGCATGCAACTTAATACTGAAAGGGGTGCGGACGCTAACTGGAAGGTGGATTATTAGTCATAGATGCGGTTGGAACGGTCTATGTATATTGTTGTAATGCCCGAATGAATCTCACACTAGACATCATAACGTTGGTATATGCATTGGTTTGCTCATCATTATTCTATCAATTGCCCAGCTGTAATTTGTTTACCCGCATGAATGTTATTATTATTTATGGAGAGACACCACTAGTGAACTGTGGACCCCGGTCCTTCTCTTTAATCTGATAAACCACAAACTGCAAACCTGTTACTTTCTGCAAACAAACATCTTTCTTCCACACATACGTTTAATCCTTTGTTACAGCAAGCCGGTGAGATTGACAACCTCACCGTTAAGTTGGGGCAAAGTATCTTGATTGTGTTGTGTGCAAGTTCCACGTCACCTACGTCCCAGGAAGCATTTTCTGGAGCCCTTACGTCGCAGATTTTTCTGGCGCCGTTGACACCTCGGGGGAATTCATTATTTCCTACTGGTTCGATAACCTTGGTTTCACAACTGAGGGAAACTTGCTGCTGCACTACTTCATACCTTCCTCTTGGGGTCTCCCAACAACACACCCACCGTGTGCTTCAGTTTCATACATATTTACAAAGAACTAACAAAAAATTAACAATATAGAGAGCTTGAGGTGCATATTTACAAAGAACTACATATTACAAAGAACTAACAAAAAAATAACAATATAGAGAGCTTGCTCCTCCTCCTCCTCCTGAAAACTAACTGAAACAGGCGGGTATTAATAGACATATCACAGCTTACTACACGAACTGAAACTTGCATTTACCTACTGCATCACACACGTATCTGGTGATTTCACAAAACTCAGGTTAAATAAATTAAACACCTATATGGGAACTAATTTAATGGCCACATGAGATTGTAAGCTTTTTCTTCAAACTAAAATTAGTTGAAGCTCTTGTTTCACCTGTCCATTCATGGAGCCCATAATATGTACGTAAACTTGGTGACTCAAGCCAGGTGCAAGAGGGATAAAGTGATGACATAGGAAATATTCCCTCTGTTCAAAAAATATAAGTGTCGATGTTTCAGTACAAATTGTACTAAAACGGAGAGAGTAATAGAGAACACAACATGGAGCTAATTTGGATATGAATTCAGAAATAAAAACTATAAAAAGATACTCTATTTACTAACCAAATATATCTAATCAGACGAACATCTCTAAAAAATATTGTGCTGTTAATTAATGATGCAAAAGAGCCCTCATCAACATAAATATATGGTGCCAATCTAAGACAACGCCCAGTCGTGTCTACCACAAGGTGTAGTTTTGACAACCTGATTGGTAAACCAAAAGGAATCTAGAGAATAAATTGTACATTTTGACCTTTGAAAATGCAGTATTCATGTTTTAGCTATATATTAATCTGAGCAGAATATAGGCCCACAGTACACAAAAGTGAATAACTCGGAGAACCTCTCAAAAGCAAATCTGAGCAGGATCATGAGCAAAACACAGTTAATGATTGTTGCAGAAAGTAATTTCAGCGAGCATGCATAACTTCTTATACAGGCCACATATAGCACAAATAAGATATACTCGGTTATCTGCAAAATCATTAATCCATTTCCTCCTTCATCAAGTGTCATTTGTATGTTTTTCAACTTTAGGTGCTATTCATGTTCGGAACACAAAAGTGCAAGAACTTAACTAGAATTACTTCAGGTTGCTGGTTTCCACATCCCCCATCTCAGATATCCTGCATGCACCAATAGGCAGCAGCAGCTACAGATCAGCTGCATAGATGTTTCGTCGTTACCATTGCATGGGTGTTCTTACTTCTTTCAGTAAAAAAAAACAATAGGGATCCTAGCAGTGAGTGACTTGTTTGCCTAAAATGAGTCGATGTGCAAACCTTATAAATAAGTCCACCCAGCAGTGTGCAGTGTTTGCCTAAAATGAGTGCTGAGACTGAATATTGTGGGAATGCAGAGAATATGGCGCCTAGTTTCAGTGGTGTTTCTTTTTTTGTATAAAAATGTTATACAACTATTGATTCCATAGAGCTAACATTGGGAAAACACATGAATGCTAGTTAAAGTTTAATAGGCACTCGTGCAAATATGCATGGTGATGACCTTGGTATGGAAAAAATACACATTGTTTGCCACAATTGGTATATCCATTAGAAAAAAAAGAGGAAACAAATAATTAGATATATATCTTAGGTTTTCAGTGGAAAGAAATCCATACCCGATGTTGTGCACCAGATGTTGGGCACCAGTAAGTGAGTTAAGTGAACACGCAACATCCATATGTGTGTTGTTTATAGCATCGCATGATCGACAATAACGAAATCCAGATTCCTGAATCTTTGTATTCCTAGACGCGAGTGACACACACACAAGTATCTTTCATTGATCATGGCCTCGCTGTCATACTTTACCAAAATTGTTTGCATTGCTGTTGTGACCTAGACACAACCATCTTCTTTAGTATAGGGATATATACATGTGCAGAAGAGGCAACTAGAGAAAGACGGCAATCCAAGATAAACAACAAAATATATTGTATGGTGATCATAATAAAGAAAAAGAGCAGAAAGGGAGAAAATAAGCAAATAATTCAAAATAGGAACTACCATGCCGGTCTGCCAATCCTCGGAGGAGCAGCAACACGAGCAATCGTAACAACATAAAGATAAAGATAAAACGATACCATCAAGCAGGTTGACCGGATGTTTACAAAGAAGAAATGCACACCTCCGAGCATCCATGGCATACATTTGGCTGATGAGGTAGATTGTATATTATGCTATACACCTACTAATGTAACCAGAAATTAGAAAACAAATAAATGCTTGGTATGGATGGAAGGTTCAGTAGGACAACCGTGGCCACCCATAAACAGATACTGCAGTAGAGGCAAGCATGTTTATTAAGCTGGATAGTATACCTGGATGATACAAATAGACAAAAGAGAATGTGCAATAGCTGATCCACTCAGTGCAAAATAAACACTAATGCACAAAAGTAATAGAGAAGGAGCATTAACAGTCTGAATGCAGAATGTTGTTTATAATTCAATTGGTTGGTGCAGAACAGCTAATCCAATTCACAAGTCTCCATCTGCCAATTCTTAGTTTTGGGCGAACTGTCTAGTTGGTCCTATTGTATCCTTACTGATGATACATCTTTAGATAATAACTAATAATAATAAAAACTGGTAGATAATAAAGGAAGGCAATAGATCCTCTCTCCATAATTAAGCAAATTAGGAGACAGAAATAAAAACAGCACTTACAGCTAAAGTTTTCCTTACCAATTCCACTTACCAATAGCGCGTTACTACCCGGCAACGGTGCCAAAAAATAGTCTTGATGACCCACAAGTATAGGGGGTGTATCGTAGTACTTTCGATAAATAAGAGTGTCGAACCCAACGAGGAGCAGAAGGTGCTAACAAGCGGTTTTGATGAGGATTTCAGTGTAAACACTAGCAGACAAGTTTTTAGGAGTTTTTGATATAACAGGTAAATAAAGTGCGAGTAAATAAAGCGCAACAATTATAATTGCAGCGAGTGGCCCAATCCTTTCTAGTGCAAAGGACAAGCCGGTTTGTTTACTTATGATGACCAAACGTTCCTGAGGACACACGGGATTTCTGTATAGTGCTTTCGCTTCATATAGATGATTAATCTTTAGTGTTTCGATAAGTGTCGTGTGGGTGAACCTATGCTAATGCACCGCCCTTCCTAGGACTAATACATACTTGTGATTATACCCCTAGTAAGCATCCGCAAATACTAGAAAGTAATTAAGATAAATCTAACCACAGCCTTAAACTCTGAGATCCTACCATCCCTCATGCATCGAGATACTAACGGGGGTTTAGGTTTCTGTCGCTCCGGCAACCCCACAATTAATATTCGAATACACAATGCATTCCCCTAGGCCCATAAAGGTGAAGTGTCATGTAGTCGACGTTCACATGACACCACTAGAAGAAAAGCACCACAACTTAAATATCAAAACATTAAATATTACTCAACATAGTTCACTACTAACATCTAGACTTCTCCCATGTCCTCAAGAACTAAACGAACTACTCACAACACATCATTTGGAACATGATCAGAGGTGATATAATGATGGGTAACAATCTGAACATAAACCTTAATTCAACGGTTTCACTCAATAGCATCAATAACAATAGTAATCAACACCGGGAGAGTTTCCCCTATCAAACACACAAGATTCAGCCCTAGATGTTACAGCGGGAACGGAGTGGACCGATGGAGATGATGGTGTCGGCGGTGGAGACGGTGGTGATGATGATCCCGATGAAGTGCAGCTCGATGACGGTGACGATGGCGACGATTTCCCCCCTCTGGGAAGGGATTTCCCCGGCATATTTCTCCCTGTCGGAGAGCTTTTCTCTCTCTGGTGTTTTCCGCCTCGTGGAGGCGGCGGAATATTTCCACGGTGGTTCTCCAGGTCTTAGGTTTTCGGGGAGAAGAAGTACGCGAAAGGGCTCGGCCAGTGGTGGGCCAGGGTGGCCACACCACGTGGCCACGCGGCAGAGGGGGGAGCCGCGCCTGGGCATGGTGTGGGCCCCCTGGGGCCCACCTGGCTCTCCCCTTTTGGCTCCCTCCGGCATCTGGAAGAATAGGAACTTCCATCTTTTTATTTTGTTCTTCTGGTCTTTGCAAATATTCTATCTTGACGGTGCTTTTTCTAGCAGAATTCAGACTCCGGTGATCCATCCTCCAATAATCATCAAACATGCAAAATAGATGAAATAACATAAGTATCATCTCCAAATATGACATATATCAATGAATAACAGTAAAGTACGATATAAAATAGTGATGCAAAATGGACGTATCAACTCCCCCCAAGCTTAGACCTCGCTTGTCCCCAAGCGAAAGCTGAACTCAGTAAACATGACCACAGGTTTATGGAGTGAAGTGTCGATAAAGAATATACGGATAAGAAGCATCACATCTATTAATACACAAGTCATCTTAGATCACAACTCCATTCATATAACTCAACTTGTAACAAGTAAAGGGAAATCACAATAAGGTGCATAGAGACAATCAAATTGGTGTTGGCAAACTTCGTTCTTGGTCAGAGAACAATGAACAGATTGAACTTACTCTTCAAAACTGCCCCTCTTACAGTAGTTGCTAAGTTTCAAGATTATATCTATGAGATAACGGCATTGTGCTAAACAAGGAAGAAATAAAGACATGATCAATAATACAAATGTGTAGATGGTTGAATCACAACAACTCAAATGCTTGCTTAAGACAGAAGGAAGTAGGTTTACTGACTCAACATGAAAGTAAACGATAGGCCCTTCGCAGAGGGAAGCAAAGGTACAAACATGTGCTAGAGCTTTGAAGTTTTGAAATCATATAGAGAGTATGAAATAAGTTTTGAGCTATGTATGTCGTTTTCAACGAATGATAGTGAATGAAAACTATATTTACCATGTTATCTAGACTTTCAAGAGCGGCTCCCATTGAAGGACGTTATTTCTACCCAAGGGTAGATCATTGCTCTTCTCTTTTGTTTACACATGCACATTTTTTATAAATCGGTTTGGCACTCCTCCCCACCATTGATTACACAATCCATGGCTAACCGAATCCTCGGGTGCCTTCCAATCCATCTCAAACCTTGGAGGAGTGCCTATTTTTGAATGTCATAACACTTTGGAACTTTCTTTTTGATAACTCATTGAAAACCATGTAAAGAGAATTGAACAATTAAACTTGGGACTGGGCACCCCATTTGCCAGCTCATTTGAAAGTCTATCTGACAAGTTAAACATAGAGTAACCCACATACTTCCTCCTGAGCTAATAAACAGTGACACAAATAAGGGATAATAATTTTGAATAAAGATAGCACATGAAGTATTTACTTTGAGTGGCGCAAAATACCACATAATAGGTAGTTATGGTGGACACAGATGGCAAAGGTTTTGGCTCATGGTTTGGATGTATGAGAAGCATTCCCTCTCGATACAAGGCTTTGGCTAGCAAGGTTGGGTAGCAAGCATAAGAGTCGATGGATACAAAAAAATATACATGTAGTAAGAACAATCATGCAATCTTCCTTGGAAGCACAAACAATTTTAATTTGTGAATACTAAGCTTACGAGCTACAAGTGAGAAAGATCATTGAATAATATATCTACATGTACTTATTTTCTCCACTTAAGTCTCAAAGTATTGTAGCTACTGACCAATGCTAAGTTTGCCAAAACCAAAAGATTTACTATATGCTCCCAAAGTGATACCAATACTAATGACAAGATCAATCATATATAATAGAAGTTGCAAACTAAAATAAGGTGTGCAGAAAGTAAATGATAAACTTCTCATTAATATTCCATATCGGCAACTCACACCAAGGGATACATAGATAACCAACTAAAAGAGAGGTACTTCCACATTGCATACTATCCTATAAATAACTTCTCTACTCATGATATGACTCGACTGAAAAGGTAAAAAGCTAAAAGCTAATGGTGTGATACCGCGGCACTCCCCCAAGCTTGGAACGAGCCAAGGGGATGCCAATACCGATGATGAATTACTCCTGAGGTGGCGTTGGTGGAGAATCCTCTTCATCAAACTTCCAAGGCAGGGGCTCTCCATCAACAAATGATGACTTGGTCTCGACTATCCTGAAACTTGCAGCAGCAGTTATGCGTTTAAACCTGGTTTCATACTCACAGTTTTGATTCTGAACATCGTAGAGTTGCGCCTGAAGGTTGTTGGTAGTCTTATGGAGTGAGAAGATGTCCTCCCAGAGCTTTGCGGTCTCCTCCTCATGCTTGGCAATAAGTTCAGCCACGATCCGGTGAACGATATCCACCTCACGTTCCGCCATCTTCCTGTATTTGAAGACCTCTTGCTCCAGACTCCTCATCCTTTCCTCCATGCTCCCTTCTCCTTGAGGCCCCTGAACGTCTTCAACTTGTACCTTCCCTTCCTTGAGCAGCAACTCTTTGGGATGCACCTTCAACTCGTTTAAGTACGGGTTGACGACGTTCGCAAAGAAACTGTACTTGGAGGACTCGGACGAAGACATGATAGCTCTAGATCCAAGGTTGAAATCTGGTAGAAACAGCTCGAAACAAAAACACGTCGAAAGCACGATATACAGACCTCGGGGGATCTGGGAGATTATATAGCAAAAATTTACGCAACAAAAGGAAGCCTACGGGAGGAATCCGAGTAGGAAACGAGCTCCGAGACTTCCTCACCATACGGTGGTGCGGCCAGCATGGGGCCCGCGCCACCACGTGGTGACGGCTCCTCGTGCTCTGTGTCCTGCTCATTTTCGTCTTGTATTTTTCCATATTTTCTAAAAATAAATATAGTATCTTCCAAAAATTAAAACGCGGACTTTTTCTTACCAAAACTTTACCTTTTCGAATTCAGCTTCCGCAGGCTCAGGAAATTGCTCTTTAATAAAAACTTTCAGAGTAATCACTTGAATAATATCAACATCTTCATTATAAGAATCTCCAGAAATATAATGTTTGAGTCTTTGTCCATTTACCACTTGTGTAGTATCATCCTTGAGTGAAGCAACTTTAATTGCACCCGAACGATATACCTCTACAATAACATAAGGTACTTCCCATTTGGAGAGTAGCTTTCCTGCAAAAAATCTAAGACGAGAACGATACAATAGAACTTTCTCACCAACATGAAACTCTCTCTTAATAATTCTCTTGTCATGCCATTTCTTAACTTTCTCTTTAAAGAGTCTAGCATTTTCATATGCCTCAATTCTCCATTCATCTAAAGAACTCAAGTCTAGTAACCTCTTCTCACCAGCAAGTTTAAAATCTCTATTAAGTTCTCTCACTGCCCAATAAGCTTTGTGTTCTAATTCTAAAGGCAAGTGACAAGCTTTTCCATAAACCATTTTATAAGGAGACATACCCATAGGATTTTTATAAGCAGTTCTATAAGCCCATAAAGCATCATTTAATTTGTTAGCCCAATTTTTCCTAGTTCTATTAACAGTCTTTTGCAAGATAGATTTAATTTCTCTATTTGATAGTTCCACTTGCCCACTAGTTTGAGGATGATAGGCTGAAGCAATTCTATGAGTAACACCATATTTAGCAAGAACTTTTCTAAAACCACCATGAATAAAATGAGAACCTCCATCAGTCATAAGATATCTAGGTACACCAAACCTAGGGAAAATAATATCTTGAAGCATTTTTAATGAGGTCTCACCATCAGCACTTTTTGTAGGTATAGCTTCTGCCCATTTAGTAACATAATCAACAGCAACAAGTATATGAGTATAACCCTTTGAAGGAGGAAAAAGACCCATAAAGTCAAATCCCCAACAATCAAATGGCTCAATAACAAGAGTATAATTCATAGGCATTTCATTACGTCTAGAGATATTACCAGTTCTTTGACACTCATCACAAGATAAAATAAACTTTCTTGCATCTTTAAAGAGAGTAGGTCAATAAAAACCTGACTGAAGAACCTTTTGTGCAGTTCTATCTCCAGCGTGATGTCCTCCATAAGCACTACTATGGCACTTTCTCAATATCTCTTTTTGTTCATGTTCCGGAACACATCTTCGCATAATACCATCCACTCCTTCTTTACATAAGTGTGGGTCATCCCAAAAATAATGCCTCAAGTCATAAAAGAATTTTCTTCTTTGTTGAGCTGAAAAGGTTGGAGGCAAATACTTCGAAACAATAAAGTTAGCATAATCAGCATACCAAGGACTATCTTGTGAACTCACCCTTATTGCAGCCAATTGTTCATTTGGAAAACTATCATTAACAGGAATAGGATCATAAGCAATGTTTTCCAATCTAGACAAATTATCAGCAACAGGATTTTCAGCACCTTTCCTATCTACAATATGCAAATCGAATTCTTGCAAAAGCAACACCCATCTAATAAGTCTAGGCTTAGCATCTTTCTTTTCCATAAGATATCGAATAGCAGCATGATCAGTGTGAATAATAATTTTAGAATCAACAATATAAGGTCTAAACTTATCACAAGCAAAGACAATAGCTAGAAATTCTTTTTCAGTTGTAGCATAATTCTTTTGTGCAGAATCAAGAGTCTTACTAGCATAATGAATAACATTCAACTTTTTATCAATTCGCTGTCCAAGAACAGCACCAACAGCAAAATCACTAGCATCACACATAATTTCAAATGGTAAATTCCAATCAGGTTGTTGAACAATAGGAGTACTTATTAACGCCTTTTTCAAAGTTTCAAAAGCTTCCTTACAATCATCATCAAAAACAAAAGGTACATCTTTTTGTAGAAGATTAGTAAGAGGCTTTGATATTTTAGAGAAATCTTTAATAAACCTTCTATAGAAACCAGCATGACCAAGAATACTACGAATGCCTTTAACATCTCGGGGGCAAGGCATTTTCTCAATTGCCTCCACTTTAGCTCTATCTACTTCAATACCTCTTTCAGAAATTTTATGTCCAAGAACAATTCCTTCATTAACCATAAAGTGACATTTCTCCCAATTAAGAACAAGGTTAGTTTCTTCACATCTCTACAAAACTTTATCAAGGTTGTGCAAGCAATTATCAAAAGAAGTTCCATAGACGGAGAAATCGTCCATGAATACTTTCACAATCTCCTCACAAAAACCGTGAAAAATAGCAGACATGCATCTTTGAAAAGGACCAGGAGCATTACATAAACCAAAGGGCATACGTCTATAAGCATAAGTACCATAAGGACAAGTAAATGTGGTTTTCTCTTGTTCTTGCGCTTTAACAGAAATTTGTGAGAAGCCAGAATAACCATCAAGAAAGCAAAAATGAGTTTTGTTAGCTAATCTCTCTAACATTTGATCAATAAAGGGTAATGGATAATGATCTTTCTTAGTAACTTTATGAACCTTTCGAAAATCAATGCACATCCTATAACCAACAACTACTCTTTGAGGAATAAGTTCATCGTTTTCATTAGGCACAACAGTAATTCCTCCTTTCTTAGGGACAAAGTGCACAGGGCTAACCCATCTACTATCAGCAATAGGATAAATAATACCAGCGTCAAGAAGCATTAATACCTCATGTCGTGGTGGTATCACGACAGATGCCATAGGATGGCTAATTGTGTGGGGCCGATGGACGCTGGTGGATCCGGGGAGGGCTAGCGAGCTAAAGAACTCACACGTGAAAAGGCCGAGCGCTGCCAAAACCGACTCGGGGAAGGGAGGAAACGCAAGAACACACGAAGAACACACCTGAAACCTCAAGCAGACAAGAACACACACGATGTACCCAGGTTCAGGGCCCTCGTGAGGAGGTAAGACCCCTACTCCTGCCTTTCCTCACTATATATGTGTCTCACAAGATCTACAAGATGCTCCTTGAGCTGTTTTGCCTCTAACTCTAGGATGAACTCAAGAACAAGGATGAACTACAAGGTGGAGAGGAGTAAATGCGCCTATAGTTTTGGCTCTCTGGTTGGTGTCCCTCCCACAGGAGGAGTTATGGCGCTATTTATAGAGGTCCGGCCGAGTAGGCCGGAAACCCTAATTCCTCCGGGTCCCACCGGACAACAGCTGCAGTCCAACGGTAATGTCGACATCCCTACCACGACCTAGCAGCCGAGCTACCCGGCATAGGTCGAGGTAGGCCATGATGCCTCTTGCCGTAGCCGTCGCCGGCCTAGGTGATGATGCTTCCCCTGTCAGAGACAGGACGTGGCTTCCCCATGCCTTGTTTCCTGTCAGTCTGTTGGCAGTACAGTGGAATAGTCACATTGCCCTTGTCTTGTGCCTTTTGTCCCGCGCCCGTGTCAGGCGGGAGGTGACTTAGCTTCCGTGTCAGATGGGTCAGTGTCCTTGCCCAACCCGGCATGGCTATGCCGGATTCCTCCTTGTACCCCGGCAAGGGTATGCCGGGCCCGGTTATCCGGAACGTCTTCCCGAGTCCCGGCATGGCTATGCCGGAACCTCTTTCCTACACACAATAGACCAAGAGATGAAGCCGACACGAGGATGTCGGTCCGGTTATGTCGGTCCGACCCGAGTTAGATTACCAGTGTGCTTTGCCTTGATCTTTCCCACACCAGGAGTATGCCGGCTACCTCCGACATACACCCAAGTCGGCCCTGCATGTAACTCGGTCCAGCCAGGACCCTGCTCACCAGTACCTGTCTCGGATGTTGCACAAGAGAATGCCCCTAGGCCCAGCTACTCGAAGATGTCTTAGGCTCGCTCCCAAAGACATCTTCGAGAAGCTGGTTCTTAGGAGAACTCTCTGCTCCTGCCTGAATGAGAATGAGGGACTGGGGGTCTATTTATAGTGTCACCAGGGGAGACAGTCTGGCCCCTGCTCTCTCCAAAGGGCACCTCTTGACCTCTCCCAAGAGTCACCTCCTGAGTATCCCCAAAGGGCGTCACTTCACTTCCCGAAGGGTCACCCGACCTCTGGAGCTAGGCAAAGAACATTTACTACTGTAAACATGAGTATCTTACCCATGCCTTTACCCTACCCGGGGGTAGCCCCCCGACACCTCATTTCTTACCACTTCCTTCATCTTGGGTATTAAACGGCATTGATGTTCAACAACTGGCTTTGCATCAGGCTCCATATTAATAGAATGTTGACATATAGTAGGAGAAATCCTTTTTAAATCATCCAGAGTATAACCCATAGCTCCACGGTGTTTCTTCAATACTTCCAATAATCTTTCCTCTTCTTTACCTGAAAGGTTAGCACTAATAATAACAGGATATATTTTCTTATCATCAATATGAGCATACTTAAGATTATCAGGCGAAGGTTTTAAATCAAAGACAGGATCCTCTTTAGGTGGGAGTGTTTTACCCAAGTCTTCCACCTTTAAATTGTGTTTCAAGATGGGTTGCCGAAGAAATATTTCATCAAGCTCATCCCTTTCCTCTCTAAAGGCTTCACTTTCATGATCTTCCAAAAATTGCTGCAAAACATTGTTAGGAGCAAGAGCAATGGAGGCAAGCTGTTCAATTTTAAAATCCTCATTAGGCAATTCGGTTTCATAAGGGACGTTAGCAAATTTAGAAAAATTAAATTCATATGAATCACCAGCAAACTTAGTCAAGATTTTCTCCTTCTTTCAATCTATAACAGCACCACAAGTGTTCAGAAAAGGTCTACCAAAAATGATAGTACAAGTCTTACTAGCAACTGAACCAAGTACGAGAAAATCAGCAGGATATTTAATCTTACCACATAAAACTTCAACATCTCTAACAATACCAATTGGAGAGATAATTTCTTCAAGTTCACAAGGACCTATCTCATGCATAATTTTTTTGTAAAGCTCGTAGGGAATAGCACTAGAACTTGCACCAATATCACATAAACCATAATAGCAATGATCTCCAATTCGAACAGATAACACAGGCACACTAGTTTTCTTTGAACTTTTAGGATGAGAAACAACATTAGAAGCATCCTCACAAAATATAATATACTCATCTCCAATATTTTTAGTAACAAGATCTTTAACTATAGCCACGGGAGGTTCAATTTTAATTTGTTCATCAGGTTCTATAGCTTTCTTAGCACTTTTGTTAACAACACTAGCCATAACAGAATGTTCCTTCATCTTAATAGGAAAAGGAACTTTTTCAATATAAGGCTCAGGAATAATACGATCAACAGTATTAACTTCAATGCTTTTAGTTATAGGAGTAATAGACTTATCTTTATAAGGCTCATGATATTTTTCAAAGCCCTCCTTAGGCAAACCGAAATATGCAGCAAAGGATTTATAATAATTTGCAACAACTTGAGAGTCAAGATCATAAGAATTATTAATATTACGAAATGCATCAGTATTCATGAAAGTTTTAATGCATTCGAAGTCATATTTTATACCTGACTCCCTACCTTTATCGTTCTCGCATGCTTCAGTATTTTCTTCAATTCGGTCAAGAAGATCCCATTTAAAACCTTCTTTATTACGCGTGAATGATCCAACACAAGAAGTATCCAATAATGTTTTATCTTCAAAGGAGAGTCCTGCATAGAAGTTATCAACAATAATATTACCAGGAAGCTCATGAATGGGGCATTTGAGCATTAGTGACTTCAATCTCCCCCAAGCTTGGGCAATACTTTCTCCTTCATGAGGCCAGAAATTATATATAGAATTCCGATCTTGGGGAATTTCACTTGGAGGATAAAATTTAGAATAAAAGAGAGGTACAATTTCCTCCCATCAGAGAGAATTCCTATTCTTCAGCAATTTATACCAATGAGAAGCCCTTCCACCAAGTGATATAGAGAATAATTTCTTCCTTACTTTGTCCATTGAAATACCTGCACACTTGAACAACTCGCATAATTCATGTAAAAACAGCAAATGATCACCGGGATGGACAGTTCCATCCCCTACATAGCGGTTATTCATAACACGATCAATAATTTTCATAGGTATTTTAAATGGCGCTATTTCTTCAGGTGGCGCCTCCTCTTCTACCTCAGCAGTGGTAGAAGCTCTTCCAAACAGGAAGGCAATAGATCCTCTCTCCATAATTAAGCAAATTAGGAGACAGAAATAAAACAGCACTTACAGCTGAAGTTTTGCTTACCAATAGCGCTTCACTCCCCGGCAACGGCGCCAGAAAATAGTCTTGATGACCCACAAGTATAGGGGGTGTATCGTAGTACTTTCGATGAATAAGAGTGTCGAACCCAACGAGGAGCAGAAGGTGCTGACAAGCGGTTTTGATGAGGATTTCACTATAAACACTAGCAGACTAGTTTTTAAGAGTTTTTGATATAACAGGTAAATAAAGTGCGAGTAAATAAAGCGCAACAATTATAATTGCAGCGAGTGGCCCAATCCTTTCTAGTGCAAAGGACAAGCCGGTTTGTTTACTTATGATGACCAAACGTTCCTGAGGACACACGGGATTTCTGTCTAGTGCTTTCGCTTCATATAGATGATTAATCTTTAGTGTTTCGATAAGTGTCGTGTGGGTGAACCTATGCTAATGCACCGCCCTTCCTAAGACTAATACATTCTTGTGATTATACCCCTAGTAAGCATCCGCAAATACTAGAAAGTAATTAAGATAAATCTAACCACAGCCTTAAACTCTGAGATCCTACCATCCCTCATGCATCGAGATACTAACGGGGGTTTAGGTTTCTGTCACTCCGGCAACCCCACAATTAATATTCGAATACACAATGCATTCCCCTAGGCCCATAAAGGTGAAGTGTCATGTAGTCGACGTTCACATGACACCACTAGAAGAAAAGCACCACAATTTAAATATCAAAACATTAAATATTACTCAACATAGTTCACTACTAACATCTAGACTTCTCCCATGTCCTCAAGAACTAAACGAACTACTCACAACACATCATTTGGAACATGATCAGAGGTGATATACTGATGGGTAACAATCTGAACATAAACCTTAATTCAACGGTTTCACTCAATAGCATCAATAACAATAGTAATCAACACCGGTAGAGTTTCCCCTATCAAACACACAAGATTCAGCCCTAGATGTTACAGCGGGAACGGAGTGGACCGATGGAGATGATGGTGTCGGCGGTGGAGATGGTGGTGATGATGACCCCGATGAAGTTCAGCTCGATGACGGTGACGATGGCGACGATTTCCCCCCTCCGGGAAGGGATTTCCCCGGCAGATTACTCCCTGCTGGAGAGCTTTTCTCTCTCTGGTGTTTTCCGCCTCGTGGAGGCGGCGGAATATTTCCACGATGGTTCTCCAGGTCTTAGGTTTTCGGGGAGAAGATGTACGTGAAAGGGCTCGGCCAGTGGTGGGCCAGGGTGGCCACACCACGTGGCCACGCGGCAGAGGGGGGAGCCGCGCCTAGGCATGGTGTGGGCCCCCTGGGGCCCACCTGGCCCTCCCCTTTTGGCTCTCTCCGGCATCTGGAAGAATAGGAACTTCCATCTTTTTATTTTGTTCCTCTGGTCTTTGCAAATATTGTATCTTAACGGTGCTTTTTCTAGCAGAATTCAGACTCCGGTGATCCATCCTCCAATAATCATCAAACATGCAAAATAGATGAAATAATATAAGTATCATCTCCAAATATGACATATATCAATGAATAACAGTAAATTATGATATAAAATAGTGATGCAAAATGGACGTATCAACGCGTCGTCGTCGATGCTAGCACCGCCGCTGCCACCGGATCCATCACAACCGCATCCAAAACCGGCGTGGAACAGCTCCGGACGAGGGCATCTCGTTGCGTCCACCAGCAGAAGCAGCAGGATCTCCACCTCCTGCTCCTCCAGGAACGTTGTTGCTGCTTGGACCGACGGCGGATCAGATGCAGGAGAGGTAGATCTGACGGGGGAGAAGGAGATGCTGAGCGGCGAGGCCGGCGGCTGGCCGGTGAGGGGAGAAAGGATAGGAGGTAGCACGTACCAGGTTGAGGGCGGCGGCGTGCTGCTCGCAGGTCGACTCGGCCGCCGCCATCGAAACTTGTACCGCCGGCTCGCGCGTGACGGAGAGGAAGAGAGGTGGCGACGCCGGCATCGGAGGGGAAGGGATCTGGACGGGATCGGAGGAGAAGAGAAAGCGGATCGGCGGAGAGACGTCTCGTTTCTTCTGTCCCTCCACAGCTCACATCTCAGAAGCCGAGCAGCTCTGGAGGACCCACATGCCAGAGACTAAAACGGGCGTGAGAGGCCGGGACCCACAAAACAGCGTCAGCGGGTCTGACACCAGACACGCAGATGGCCTCAAATCTCCCACTGCTAGCCGGACGTAAGGGCATCTCCAGCCGTGCCCCCAGCGCCCCCCCCCCCCCCCCCCCCAAGGCCACTTTTTGGGCCAAAAAGCGGCAGAATTCTACCAGCCACAGTACAACACACTAGGCACGTAGTGACGCAAAATTTAAAGCTAGAGACGCGATATTTCATCACTAGAGGACTGTATAGACGCTTTTGTAAAGCGTGGTTAAAACGTCTCCTTATCCACCGTCTCAATGGTATAAAGACGCTTGCTAAGCGTGTCTACATATGTAAAGATGTTTGATTAAGACGCTCTAAAGCATGTCTACACATTTAAAGACGATTTAATAGATACACGTCTGTAGCATCTCTATTAGTATAGGCACGCCAAATTTGGGTCGCAACAAAAGTTATAGATGTTTTTTTTTCGTGTACAAAGTATATTATTATATACATGGGTTCATATGTATTTGGTATATACATCCTTGTTATACGCATTATATACATACTTATTTATGACGAGATGTAAATACGTAATTTAAGCTGTCCTTTTGACAAAACGTCGCAAGACACATCCTGCCATGCTGGTATAATTCGCTTTTATTCAAAAATTTAGGTGGAACCCGATTTGTTTATATATATTACGCTTCATGCACCGTACAAGGTTGCACACTTATAAGAAGCAAACGCTGATAATTATAGAGCTGACTGAAATAATTACAGTAGTATCCAATAAAGTTAGAACTGAATCAACCATTAGATTAATTATTTGCATATACACTTGGAAGGATCGTGAAGAACCAAAAAAACACATAGAATACTGTAATATAGCATCCTAAACTGATAGTAAACGCTACATAGTTTTGTGGAGGTGAAAACTAATGCTTTATCCCCTCCATCTTTATTCATTGTAATGTCGTTTAGCCCCACACTTAACCTGAAAAAGGAGTGAGAATGTCACGGGCTGGGGGTGGATTGGACCGGAGGTTGTATTCGTGGGAGGCTGGAGGACGAGGGCGAAACTCTCGTCGACCTATGGTTGGGGAAGAGGTGAGGAGGAGGGCGCCGAGGCGCAGGTGCAGGAGGTGAGGAGATAGATTATTTTCTGCTTGCCTCATTGATCGTACAAGGGTGGCTATAAGTAGCAGATTACAAAGACGTAACAGACTCCAACTCTAGTTGGGTGTTGGCAGGGTAACCTTACCCAGACTCTTTAGCCTAAATCTAAAAGGACTCTATAATTAAACAAACTAGGAAAGAACTAAGCTGGCACGGGGCCCTTGCGCCTATAGGTCTGGCCCCACATGACATCTCCCCCTCCATTCTGAAACAGCTCGTCCTCGAGCTGGAAACTTGGATAACGGTAGCGGAAGGCTGTGACATCTTCCCAAGAAGCAGCAGACGCAGGCTGTCCCTCCCATTGAATGAGCACCTGCTGTATACCGCGAGCAATACGAGCACGCAATGCCTGGACGGGAGTTGGATGTACTCGACCCTGAAACAGCGGAGGAAGCATCGGCAGACCTTCAGGAGGAGGACCATGGTATTTCTTCAGTACCCCGACATGGAAGACATTATGAATGCGGGCGCGAGGGGGTAACTCCAGACGGTAAGCGACCGTATCAATTTTAGCGAGGACCTTGAAAGGCCCATAGTATTTGGGTGCCAATTTGCCTTTTGCGCCTGCTCCGAGGAATGCCGCTGGGCGGTGCTGCAGACGGAGCCAAGCCCACTCCCCAACATCAAAGGAAAGAGCCCGATGCTTGTCATCATAGTAATGCTTGTACTGCTGCGCTGCTTGAAGGAGACGCTCGCGTACGTCTATTAAGAACTGGTCGCGGTCGATGATCTGCCGTTCTACTGCCTGATTGCGAATTTCGCCTGGCGTATAGTCCCGGAGAGACGGGGGATCCCGCCCATAGACCACCCTGAAAGGAGTGTCCTTCAACGCTGAATGATATGAAGTGTTGTAGCAGAACTCTGCCCACGGCAACCATTGGAGCCACTGGCGTGGGCGATCCCCAGTGATGCAACGAAGGTACATAGTGATGACGCGATTCACTGCCTCCGATTGACCATCAGACTGCGGATGGAAGGCAGAACTCATATGCAATCGTGTGCCCGCGGCTGCAAACAAAGCCTTCCAAAATCCCGAAGTGAACACCACATCTCTGTTTGGAGAAACGATCCACCACTGTAAGGATAACACTTTTACCGCCCACCTTTGGTAATGCCTCAATGAAATCCATAGAGATGTCTTCCCAGACACGAGATGGTACTGACAAAGGCTGTAACAGGCCAGCTGGATGCAGCTGCTCCGTCTTGTTGCGTTGACAAACCATACAAGCACGAATATACTGCTGAAGCGCCGACCGTGCTTGAGGCAGATGGAAATCCCTGCGTAGACGATGCAATGACTTCTGTATGCCTTCATGGCCGTCATCGTGGGCCACAGCCAGGACCTCCGCTACCAGTGGTGACGAGGGCGGCACATAAGCCCGATGCTGAAAGGTAACAATGCCATCTACGAGAGCCCAAGGCTGCCCCAACTTGCCAGATTCCAGCTGTTCCCTGAATGTGACAAGCGCAGGGTCTGTGTGTGCGGCTTGACGGAGGGCGTCAAATAAATCAAAAGAAGTCCCGGTGATGGTGCATGCGGTGCCTGTAGGAACATCACGGCGAGAGAGCGCGTCGGCGACGATGTTTTGGCGGCCTGGCTTGTATTCCACGGTGAAGTCAAAGCCCAAGAGCTTGCCCACCCAATGATGTTGCGGTATTGTGGCAAGGCGTTGGTCCAGCAGAAATTTGAGGCTGTAGTGGTCAGTTTTGACGACGAAGGCGCGCCCCCAGAGGTATGGCCGCCAGTGGCGCACGGCTTGAACAAGACCAATGAGCTCCCGCTCATAAGCGGCTAGAGAGGCATGTCGAGGAGCTATGGTTTTGCTGAAATAGGCAACTGGCCCTCCACCTTGATGCAGTACCGCACCGAAACCAGACCCAGATGCATCACATTCCACAATAAACGGAGCTGCAAAGTCAGGTAATTGGAGCACCGGTGCGGTGGTGAGTGCAGTCTTGAGAGCGTCGAACGCGTTGGCCGCCTCAGAGGTCCAGAGGAACCCACCTTTCTTGAGCAGCGCTGTGAGGGGTGCTGCAATGGTGCCAAAACCACGTATGAACTTCCGGTAGTAGCCTGCAAGACCCAAGAAACCACGCACATCACGGACAGTGCGCGGAACTGGCCAATCAACCACGGCGAGGACCTTATCGCTGTCCATGGCTACTCCTGCTGCAGAGATGACATGTCCGAGGTAAGCCATGGATTCCTCCCCAAATGAGCACTTGGAGCGCTTGAGGAAAAGCTGATGTGTGCGCATAGCCTCCAAGACGAGTTTGACATGACGAAGGTGATCCGACCAGGAAGAGCTGTATATCAAAATATCGTCAAAGAAAACCAGCACAAAGCGACGAAGGAAGGGACTGAGTACTTCGTTCATTAGCGCTTGGAATGTCGCTGGAGCATTGGTTAGACCAAATGCCATCACCACAAATTCGAAGAGACCCTCATGGGTGCGGAACGCCGTCTTGTGGATATCTTCAGGGGCCATCCGAACTTGGTGGTAGCCGGATCGGAGGTCCAGTTTTGTGAAAAAACGGGCGCCTTTCAGCTCATCCAGCAGCTCATCGACGACTGGAATAGGAAACTTGTCCTTGATGGTGACAAGGTTGAGTCCACGGTAGTCGATACAGAAACGCCAAGTACCATCATGCTTTTTTACGAGTAGGACGGGTGACGAAAACGCCGACGAACTACGGCGGATAAGGCCACGAGCCAGCATCTCAGCACATTGTCTCTCCAGTTCATCCTTTTGAATAGCCGGGTAGCGGTAAGGCCGTACGGCAACAGGCTGCGTCCCTGGAATAAGGTGAATATGATGGTCATGGGCGCGTGGCGGCGGCAGTCCCTGGGGCTCGGCGAAGACGTCTGTGAATGCAGCCAGGAGGCTGTCGAGTAAGTCCTTGCCGTCGCACACATGTAATTGGGAAGGCCGTGCTGGTGAGCCGAGTCCTGACCACTCCACGCGGTGATCCGTGTGCCAAAACGACATCCACTGGGAATTGAAATCCCACAGAATCGGCCCTAAGGTTTTGAGGAAGCACGTGCCGAGGACGATGTCAAATCCGCCCAACGGTATGGCGTGCAGATCGACAATGAAGCGCTCCTTGTCAATCGTAATGGCAGCATGCTTGAGGAGTCCACGACAAGTAACCTTATCACCATTAGCGACCGTGACCCCGAGGCGGCGGTCGGAGGAGAAGGGCATGCCCACGACGGTGGCCAGCTCCTCGTGGATGAAGTTATGAGTACTACCGGAATCAAGCAAGGCGACGAGGTCACGATCCCCTACGCGAAGAGCGACCTGCATGGTGTCGCTGGTGGGAATCCCTGTGGCAGCCATAAGCGAGATGGTGGCCTCCTGGAAATCCGCTAATGGCTCTTCTTCTTCGTCATCGGCTGACTGGATGTAGAAAAGACGTTTGCAGCGATGGCCTCGAACGAACTTCTCGTCACAGTTGAAACAAAGCCCTTTTGCGCGTCGGTCGTCCATCTCGGCCGGGGTAAGCCTTTTGAATACGAGCGCTGGCGTTGAGCTGGAGGACTCCGGCAATGCCACACCAGGGCTGGCCATGGGACGAATTTGGCGGCTCGGTCGAGCAGCAGCAGCCGTGGCTCCGGTGACGGTGTTGAGGTGCTCGAACGAAATTGCCAAGTCCATAGCCGCATCTAGAGTCGCAGGTTTCAGCATCTCAACCTGAGTTTTCATGGGTTCGCCTAAATTGTTGGTGAAGATATCACGCTCCTCGGCATCAGCAATTGGGTGCACACGAGAGAGGTTCTCGAGGAAGCGCTTGGAGTACTCCGCCACGGTGCCAGAGCGGCGTGTCGAGATCAGCTCGCCAAAGGGGTTGGCGCGTGACGGCGGTCCGAAGTGGTTAGAGATGAGTGTTTGAAACTCTCCCCAGGACGGCCGCTGGCCCAACTTTGCCTCGAGATGGCCGTACCATAAGGCTGCAACGTCGGTGAGGTGGTAGGAGGCGAGCCACGTCTTATCTGAATCCTGCGTCCGCTGGCCGAGGAAGAAGAGGTTGCAGCGTGTCAACCACGGCCGTGGATCGCTCGCCCCGTCAAAGAGAGGGAAGTCGATTTTGTAGAGTCGCGGAGCACGATCTGACGGATCCGACAGGGCGGCCCTGTCCCCGGCTCTGGATGTAGCCGCAGGTGGCTGCAGGAGCCCGAGGCCGCCAAGTTGAGGCGGGCCCTTCCCTTCAAGCCGGAGGAGGGCCAGATTCTGCGCGCGCTGTTGCTGCGACGTATCGTCGAGTTGGCCCTGGAGCTTTTGGAGCGCCGCGGCGATGGACTTGAGGGTGGCGCTGTCCTCAGCGCGTTCAGCCCTCGCAGTTTGATTTTCATCGGAGAGGCTGGTGAGAGTCGCGATCACGGCGTCATGGTCCTTCTGCTGTTTGGTGGCGAGTTCTTCTAGGGTTTGCGGAAGGGGCGGCGGAGTGGCCATGGCAGCCGCCGGGATCGAAGATGAATCTGATACCAAGTTGTCACGGGCTGGGGGTGGATTGGACCGGAGGTTGTATTCGTGGGAGGCTGGAGGACGAGGGCGAAACTCTCGTCGACCTATGGTTGGGGAAGAGGTGAGGAGGAGGGCGCCGAGGCGCAGGTGCAGGAGGTGAGGAGATAGATTATTTTCTGCTTGCCTCATTGATCGTACAAGGGTGGCTATAAGTAGCAGATTACAAAGACGTAACAGACTCCAACTCTAGTTGGGTGTTGGCAGGGTAACCTTACCCAGACTCTTTAGCCTAAATCTAAAAGGACTCTATAATTAAACAAACTAGGAAAGAACTAAGGTGGCACAGGGCCCTTGCGCCTATAGGTCTGGCCCCACATGACAGAGAAGGTGAGAAACTCCCTAGAATAATCAAGTAGCGGCACAAATGACAAGTTCATTTGAGAAAATATAAACTATGGATATAAGACTAACCCGACTATCCCCGGTTACAACATGCACATCCTTTTTGCCGATGTACTGGGACAAAACATAATACACAGTTAAATGTTCAATCAAAAGCACAACCATATCAGAATAGGATCAACTATGTGTGCATGTGACTGACATAACTAAATGTCAGGAACATACGGAATTACAGAAAAAAATGGTACCATTGCTATTAGGAAACAAAAAACTATGCAGTGTTAGATACTAATATGTGCAGACCCAGACCTTATTAGTGAACTGCTTACGTGGCAAAGACGATCCAACAAAACCTTTATTAGCTTTGCTGAAGTCTTATGTATTGTTTTCCTGCATCCATCGATCGGTTGAGATATACATTAAGAAGAAGCAATTTGTTCAAAGGGATGCATAAGTGTACAGTGTACACACATGACAAATTCTCAGCAGTCAGGCAGTCTGCAAGGAAGAGTCTAAAATTTGGATACGCTCTGCATGACCTACAACAAGCAGAAAATTTGCTTTCAGACATGGGTGAATCACATAACAGATTGGCTAGAAATAGATAACCAGAGGAATTGGTAGAAATAAAACCAGTTGTTGTGATTTCTGGTGGCCTAGTGGTCACCCATCTACAATAATTTGATGCACAAAGCGACTGGTATTTTACCGATGACAAGATCCCTAGCAAGAAAAAAGGGGTCGTAGATTCAGACTGCATCACCGTTATTTTTTTTTTTGCGTGGACTGCATCACCGTTATTAATGGATAATCATATAACGAGATGATTGGGCCCTTCTACCAAATTGCACGCTCCAGGTCTCTGAGCCAGTCAAAAGCAGTGGTCAAAGATAAATTCAAACAATAAGAAGAGTCAGATGGGCTGAAAACCTCATAGTTTTTGCATGCAGCGGACCAAAAAATCATTCAGGTGTTTTGATTACGGGAAACTCTTCTAGCAATCTCGGCGAGAGTTCTTGGGCGGGCGAGTGTCCTCAGTCGTGGTGGCGATCCAGATCTGCATGTCCGCCATCTGCGGCGGCGCCGCCGAGTCGACTCTCCGACGGACATGGTAAAAAAAATCCTGATGAACACAGAATCCAAAGAAAAAAGTAGACCGACAGGAATTGAGTATTGACTAGCAAAAGGGCCAGTGCGTTGCAACGGAGAAATATATATTTCAGTAGTTTGATGTTTAAAATAAAAATATCCTCCATGTTGCAGCAAATAAAAATTAAATAAATAATATATATTTATGATCAATCAACGAAAAAAAAGCAGGCGAATGGAGAACATATGAACTGACTTGGTGACTTGGATGTCCTCATTTATATTTCCCAGATCTTTATTGATCGTAAGACTTCTTACGACACTCTTTTGCTTATTGGCTCTCCTTTTATTAGCACATTGAAGAAATTTACTCAATCCCTCAATGTTCTTTCTCATACATGAGTACAGATGCACAATGCCTACAATTTCAAAAGAGGAGACGGATACACAGGAGCTTGCGGCGATCAAGCAAATCCTGGAGATTTTTGGCGAAGCGTCGGGTCTGCGTGTTAACTATAGGAAAACAACTGCAACCGTAATCAGAGCAGACGAGGGGGGTGAGGAGATGGTCCGTGAGACTCTAGGCTGTCAGATCGCTAGTTTCCCAATTAAGTACCTTGGGCTGCCGCTGGCGCTGCGACCTTTGACGAGAGATGAGTGGCAGCCATGGATAGATCGTGTGATCGATTTTATTCCGGGATGGCAACGTGGTTTAATCCAGCGCGCAGGGAGACTAACCCTAATCAAATCAGTGATCACCGCCCGACCTGTTCACCAGCTCCTCGTGGCAGATGCGCCGGATTGGGCGCCGGAGGAAATCGAGAAGTGGCGACGTGCCTTCTTCTGGGCAGCCAAGAAGCAGGTGACAGGAGGCCAGTGCCTGGTCGCGTGGGAGGCCATCTACAGGCCATGGGAGTTTGGCGGCTTGGGTGTAAAAGACTTAAGGCTGCAGGGCCTTGCCCTCCGTGCAAGGTGGGAGTGGCTTCGCCGGACGGACCCCGACAGGCCGTGGCAAGGCCTTCCGAGACTGAAAGACAAAGAGGCAATTGCAGTTTTCGACAGTATGGTAAAAATTGTCGCGGGAAGGGGTAACGATGTCCTCTTTTGGAACGATCGCTGGATTGATGGCACTGCGGCAGTTGAGATTGCACCGCTTGTGGTAGCCGCTGTGCATGTACGGCGGAAAAACACGAGAACGGTGCAAGAAGCCTGCGAAAGCCAAAATTGGGCCCTGGATGTCACCGCGGAACTGACTGAGGAGGGGCACGCACAGCTTGTCAGATTGTGGTTGGCGGTCAGCACCGTCGAGAGAGACGCTTTGGAGGTGGATCAGTTCATCTGGACTCCGGCTAGCACTGGGCGGTACTCGGCTAAGTCTACCTACATGCGATTGCGGCAAGGAAGGGTGAGAGATATCATGGCGAAGCCCATCTGGAAATCCTTCGCGATACCGAAGTGCAAAATCTTTGCCTGGCTGGCGGTGCGTAGGCGTCTGTGGACTGCAGATAGGCGTACCAGGCATGGCTTGCAGGAGGTCACAAATCCTTGTTACACATGCTTGCAGGAGGAAGACACGGTCGATCACATCTTGGTCCAGTGCTCGTATGCGAAAGAGGTGTGGTGAGGATGTCTACAAGCTGTTGGCATCCGCCTTGCAAAGCCACAAAACACGGCAAACTTCCAGCTCTGGTGGACTGATGCGAGGAAACATGTGCAAAGCAAGGACAGAAGGAAATTTGACACTTTGATCATCTTGGTCGCTTGGAGGCTTTGGAAACAACGGAATGCCAGGGTTTTCGGGAATGTCAGCGAACAATGCTCACCCCCCGATCCTGATGGAGATGATCAGAGAGGAGTTTCTGCTCTGGGAGGGTAGGGGTGTAGGTGTTCCTGATGCCACGAGAGAGTAGGTTTAGGGTGTGGAGTTTGGTGTGGTGGTGTTAGCTGATTCAGTTGTTTGCAACTGACTCAGTTCTTGTAATTGGTTTGCTCCCTTCTATAAAGATAAGGTATGCCTTTGGCATACTCTCTAAAAAAGAGGAGCAGCAAAGCATGGATGAAGAGGAGTTTCGGAAGACCTTAGCAACTGGTCAAGACATGACCGATCAGGAACCAGGCTCATTTTAATGGGTCAAATGTGTAGGGAATGAAGTTGCTGAAAGTGATAACGATGTACTACTGAACTGTAATTGTTTTAGTAAACAACATAGTCTATTGTCCAATTTTGTGAAAGGAAAATAGCCCAATTTCTTGTTGCACAGAATATAATATAGATGCACAACCACCTAACAAGTTTCTATGAGGAAGGATATGCGAGATCAGCACAGATTGCCATGGTTCAATCAGTTCAAAACACAAAAAGTGATGTGGATCTGGCAGCAACGATTTTTCCCATTCCTCTCCCCATTCCCTTTGTTATGGCTTAGGTGAGCAAAATTACCAATCAGACTGCATAGTGTAGCAAAGAGAGCAAGATGCCATATTAGCGCACACTGATTCCTTTTTGATGCGATACACATCCGACGCTAGTGCAAAAGACGCCATCATGAGCTGGTTGAGGGATTCCGGGACTGCAGCGACGAGCACCTTCAGGCGGCCCGCGTCCCCGGCCAAGCCGGCGCCGACGACGCACTATCTTAAACTGCATCTCTCTGTGCAGAAGAAGCTCGTCTGATCTACGATGTATGTGGATAGTGGTCGTTTCGCCAGCAAGCTCGACAGCCTCGTGAGAACTAATCGCCACCCAGTCGGCAACCTCGAGGCAGCGACATCGGTCAAAATCCTCAAACCAGACGAAGCAGGTTGGGGCTAGTCTTCAGATCAGTCCACCACATGGTAGATGCGCTCATCCAGGATTCATCCGCGACGCTAGACCACGGCTTCCAGCCCGTCCACGGCGGCGCTCGATCTAAACTTCCACCGGCGGCGGCGCTGACCGCATACATGGCGCTTTAGCGCTCGAATGCTGTTGCAGTCCCGACTTCCTCTAAATCCGCTGGCAGTGGCGACGGAGGAGCCCTTAGCTTCTCATGGTGGGGGCCGAGGCCAGGGGAGGATGGGGCGGCGGGGTCGGGTGGCTGTGGTGACCGGTGGCTCGGTGCGCAGGCGCCGGCCGAGGTGTCGCAGTAACGAATCGTTTTTTCCATTTACCGATGGCAATGGCAATGGTAGGTAATATTAAAACCGTCCAAAAAAGGGTTGACGAAAATTTGGACAGAAGCCTTAGTGCCTTTATTATTAACTAGTAAAAATGCCCGTGCGTTGCACCGGGAGAAACAATATGCCGTAGAACTAAATTATCATTTGATCAAACACCGGCGACATCAAGGCTTTCGTCGACGATTAATTCATGTCCTATGTGTTGCAACACAAGAGAAAATTCCGTGTCGTTCAAATTAAACCCGTGTGATTTCTCGCTCCCTTTTGGCTTCTACCGCCACCGATTTCTCTTCCCTCGCTCCGGCCGACCTCGCCACGGCTCTCAAGCGCTCCCATGTACCCTCCTAGCCGTCGCTAGTGACCATACCCATGACAGTGACGCAACCGACCGATCCACCACGCCAAACAGATCTCATAGTATATTTGCCCGTGCGTTGCAACGAGACAAACACAAACACCAGATGCCAAATATCAGTCAATCATCAAGTAGCGTCAAATGGAGCAACCTTCATGGATGTTCCTCTGAATCTATATATCCCATCGATGAATAATTGATGTACATAATTAATGGCTGAATGCAATAGGAGGAACTATATTGGTAAAAATGCCCGTGCGTTGCCACGGGAGAGAAAATTGTTCAAACGCATAAATATCACCTCCAACATTAGTGTCACTTAGGCCTTCCCCCACAAATTCCCATCAATTTGACCATCGTCGATGTGGGGTTAGTGTATAGGATGGTGAAAAGACAACGGAACCACTGGGTACTTGAAATTTACCTCATATATAAAAGTTGGTATGACTTAAATTTTGCCTAAGTATAAACTGATAATTGAAATAATGAATAAATAGCAAATAAAACATATTTAATTTATTATGCAGCTCAATTTTTCGTTTTTTCTTATGTTTAAATTCTTATTTTTAATAATAGACTGCTCGTTTGTTGTCATGGCCTATAAATTCACTGCGCTTTTATGTGAAAAAGTTTATGTAAAAGAGAACCACATAATTCAAAATTATATTGAAATGCATTTTCTAAGTCAAAATTTTACAATCCATTTATATATCAAGCATAGACAGACAATATGTTAACTTTTAAATTAATCAGTGGAAATAAGTATGAAGTCCCGTTGTTCTTCAATTTTTTCTTAGAAATTTTTAATTGAAAGATGAAACGCTCGCATCTGTGTTGCAACGGGACAGAAATGTTTTGTGAAACATTCGCCTACATTTTTTTAACTTTTTTTTTGAGCAAACATTTTTTTTAACTGATTTATTAAAATCGTTCTGCAAAAGAAATTAAAGACGTGTGAGAGTGAGCAGCCACTTCCGGCCCAAGGCCCATTCCAGGCGAAACCCTAGCTTTCCCTAGGGCGTTTTTATTTCCCACCCCCTCGCTTATTGCAGCCGCCCCCCTGTCCTCCTCTATTTTCTCTTTCCGGTCCTCCGACCAACTCACGGGATCCCCATGATCGTCTTCTTCCCTCTCTCAAGCCTCTCCCTTGCTCGACGCGACGACGCTCCGGCTCCACCTCACCGTCTCCGTCCCTGTCCGGCCGAGCCCTCCACCTCTCGCCGCCATGGTCTCCTTCCTCTCCATCGCGCCCGACGGCGTCGCCTAGTTGTCTGAGCTCCACCACATCGTCGACCCCCGAGCTCCCTCCATGCCCGCGCCCAGCTCTGACCACCGAACCTCCTGGAAACCTCGATGTTAAGGAAGCACCTCCGGCCGGGCGTGCTCGTTACCGTCGACCACATCGATACACGCCTCAACGGCCGGGCATGCTCATTCCCGTTGACCCCGTCGGTCCATGCCTCCCGCCGCGCGGACAAGCGACTCTCTTGTGGCTGGGAGGAAGAAACGGGAGCAGTGGAGCGGACATGGGCCAGCCCTGCCCGTGTTGCGTTGGTGGTGACGCTTGTGGCACCTCTCCCCCAGTATGAGCTCGTCTCGCGGCCGGCCTGGGAGCACGCCGCATGGGCACCGGCACGCGGAGGCGCCGGTGAGAGGAAAAAAGACGAAGGATAGGAAATAGAACGGACGAAACGACGAACCGTTTTTTCATTTAGGGGTGGCAATGGCTGTAATAAAAGATTTGGTGGGAGGGTAAAACCGTCCATAAAAAGGGACGACGAAATTTTTGGCAGAAGCCTTAGTGCTTTTATTATTAGGTATAGATATAGATATAGATAGATTATTATTATTATTATTATTATTATTATATATATATTATTATTATTAGGTATAAATGTAGGTCGAACTATATATTGATTTTAATAGTGAAACTAACTATACATGAGTTGGATTTGCGGAACACAAACCTGGACCAAGGCACATGGATGACCGATTCAATCTTTAACGGGCAGTTACAGAATTGTGGCGGCGGCTGAAAGGAGAAAAATCCTATGAGACCGAGACTCTCACCCTAGGAAGATAGACCTTATTTGATGACTAACACGTGTCCGTACACATCTCAAAGCATCCGAGTCCCACTTCCCGGTTCGTTCCGATTTCCAGGCATGTATTCCCGAATCCCAGTCTTTGCGGTTTTTCTCTGATGCTAATTAGATACTCCGTCGGTCATTATCATCATATATTAACTACCCACTTAGGGTTTCTCTCGCTGTTCTCATCCATGGAGTCCGCACGGCGAGACCTCGTCGGCCGTAGCGATGAGACAATACAGCACGAGGCATTGCCGTCGACGGCGGTGACGCGGCAAGACGCATCAAGCTCCTCCTTCACACCACAGCCGAGCCTTGTTGGAAGTGGCGACACGACAAGAAAAATAATCACGTTGACGGCGGCTAGTCAGCAAGATGCATCGAGCTGCTCCTTGAGGCCGCCGCCGAACCTTGGTGACGGCAACGACGCGGCAAGACAGTTCGCGTCATTGTTGACGGCGACGACGCGGCAAGACACCTCGAGCTTCTCCTTCAGGCCACTGCCAGTCATGGCGGCAAGCATGAGGCCTGACGTGCAAGTGCCGATATCAGTGCCATGTCCGTCAAGGAGTACTTCACTGACGGTTAGTGTGAAAGGAATAGATCATACGTATCCATCATGTGCATAGTCTGTTACTAATAAGTTGCTGATTGACTCTCTTTCCATTAGTTCTCTGAGCCTGTGATGTCGAGAAATGACAACACGACGAGCAGCATGTTGCCTCATGACCCTGACTTACAGGTCGTCGATGGTTATACAAGAGAAGAAAATTGTCCAACTGAGGTAATGTGTACAGTTTTAAGGGACAGCAAAAATGTAAATGTTGTGAAGTAATTGTACTTGCCTGATGACATTGGCATATTCCATGTGTTTACCAGGATAAACAAACTGCATCTTCGTATAAAAATAAGGAATGTGTTTTCGGTCTGAAGAAGAGGCGTATAAGTTCTATAATGCATATGCTAAAATGAAAGGATTCAGTATCAGGTGGACACACAAAAAATCTAGAGCAGATGGTAGTATAGCTGCCAGATATTTAGTTTGTAGTAAGGATGGGGTAAAGGGTAAGCACTGCACACACGAGACCAGGAAAGAACATGCATCTACCAGGACGTCTTGCAAGGCTCGTGTTCAGTTCAGTATCACTCGGGAGGGCATTTGGAATATGCAGAAAGTTATCCTTGAGCACAATCATCCTATGGTAACTCCGGACAAATCACACATGCTAAGATCGCAACGTCAGTTGATTGATGCTGATAAGCACATGATTAGCCAAATGCGGACAGCAGGAATACGACAGTCTGAAATATACAGCTTTTATGAAGAATGGTGTGGTGGAGCCGAAAATGTGCCTTTCTTAGAGATGGATTCCAATAATTATATAAGAAGTCAGCGCAAGAAGTATTTAGAAACTGCAGATGCAGAAACTCTATTGGAATATTTGAAGAATAAACAATCTGAAGATCCTTCATTCTTTTATGCTGTGCAAGTAGACAAAGACAATGGTAGAATAGCTAATTTCTTCTGGGCTGATGGACAATCAATAATGGATTATTCTTCCTTTGGAGATGTTATTTCTTTTGATACCACATTTTCAACAAATAAATTTGAAATGCCATTTGCTCCTATTCTTGGTATTAACCATCACAAACAGACAATTGTTTTTGGTGCAGCACTATTATTCAACGAAGCCCATGAGTCGTTTGTGTGGCTTTTTAGGACCTTCCTGCAAGCAATGTCCGGTAAAGAGCCCAAAACAATTTTTACTGACCAGTGTGCTGCAATTATGAAGGCAATTGGAATGGTATTTCTGAACGCAGTCCATCGACTTTGTTTATGGCATTTGTACCAAAATGCAGCAAGGCATCTCAGTCATGTCATCGCCAACCATCCAAAATTTCTTGCGGAACTCAAGGAGTGTGTTTATGAAGAAAGGTCAGTGGAATATTTTGAGATGAAATGGCATGATTTATTAGTGAAATACCACCTCCGGGAGAATTCTTGGATTAACGACATGTTTAAGTTTCGCGAGAAGTGGGCAACTGTTTATAGGCGAGATTCAATTAGTGGAGACATGACATCAACACAGAGGAGTGAAGGGATGAACAATGTATTCAAAAAAGAGTTTCGTGGAAAACTCTCACTTTCAGAATTGCTAGAAAAGGTTGACAAGTGTGTTACTCGTCTTCGCTGGAAGGAAAAGTATGAAGACTTTAAGTCTTGTCATACAGAACCGGTTCTCTACATACGTAGCCATCCTTTGTTGAGGGCAGCTGCCGCATCATACACACGCACACTTTATACTTTTTTTTGAAGATGAATTTCAAAGGCAGTTTACTTCGTCATGCATTATGTTGTCTTGTGAAAGCACAACTAACACTTACAAAGTTACATCCTTTTATCGCGAAGACAGAGAATCCATTGTGACTTTTAACCAGGCAACATTGGATATATGTTGTTCTTGCAAGTTATATGGATGTGTAGGTATGTATACATGCTTTGTCCACCATTTCTACATTATGAGCTGTTGGATTTGAATTGTGATGTTTTATGAATTTTGTAGGTATTCTATGCAAGCATGCTCACAAAGTTTTTACTTTCTGCAATATTGTCACTTTGCCAAGCCAATACATATTGAATAGATGGACAAAATATGCAAAACAAGATATTTTCAACTCTAAACCAAGGGACAATGATAGTTTAGAATTCCTGTTTGCGCATGTTTTTCGAAAGATGATATCTCTTGCACTGAAGTGTAAATCCTTGATGTCTACGCACGCTTCTATTCTCGTAGACAGTGTTGGGCCTCCAAGAGCAGAGGTTTGTAGAACAGCAGCAAGTTTCCCTTAAGTGAATCACCCAAGGTATATCGAAGTCAGGGAGGTAGAGGTCAAAGATAACCCTCTCAAGCAACCCTGCAGTTAAGATACAAAAAGCCTCTTGTGTCCCCAACACACCCAATACACTTGTCAGATGTATAGGTGCACTAGTTATGCGAAGAGATAGTGAAATACAAATAATATGGATGATTATAAGTAGTAATTGCAATCTATAATAAAAATGGCAGCAAGCAAACATGTAGCAGAACTTGTTGGAAACGGTGTTTTAATGCTTAGAAACAAGGCCTAGGGATCCTACTTTCACCAGTGGACATTCTCAACAATGACATCAAAGTTAAATAAATAAACACTACTCTCAAACACTCTCATGTTGGATAACAAACACCATTCATTGTGTAGGGCTACAAGAGCACCCTCAAAGCAGAGTAAACTAACACCAACAACGTCATAAAGGAATCACACACGGTGCACACACTGTCACCGTTACAACCGTGAATAACCCCGGAGTTCATATTAAAGTAACCTCTAGAGTGCATAATAGATAAAGAGTAGCATCACATATTCAACTAGATTACAAAGCTCATGATCACATAAAGATCACATGGGAGAGAGAGATAGACCACATAGCTACCGTAGATCCCGCAGCCCCGGGGGAGAACTACTCACTCCTTATCGTAGGAGTCAGCAACGGCGATGGAGATGGCGGTGGAGTCGATGGAGATGGCTCCGGGGGCAATTCCCCGTCCCGGCAGGGTGCCGGAACAGAGACTTCTGTCCCCCGAATCTTGTCTTCGATGGCGGCGGCGCTCGGGACCCGTGGAGGAAATATTGCACACTGTCCTAGGGTTTTTAGTCTGGGGGGTATATGTAGGCGAAAGGGCGAGGTCGGTGGCGCCCCGAGGGGCCCACATCACCTCCTCGCGCGGTCAGGATGCCTGCCGCGCGAGCACGTGGTGGCGGCTCCTCGGTCGCCCACTTCGTCTCGTGTTCGACTTTCTGGAACGTTCCTGATGAAAAACGGACTTCAGAAAAGAAATCGTCCAATTCCGAGAATATTTCCTTAAGTACTTTTCTGAAACCAAAAACAGCAGAAAACAGGGAACTGGCACTGTGGCATCTTGTTAATAGGTTAGTCCCAGAAAATGCATAAAACTATATAAAATGCATATAAAACATGTAATAACTTGGTATAATATAGCATGGAACATAAGAAATTATAGATACGTTGGAGACGTATCAACATCCCCAAGCTTAGTTCTACTCGTCCCGAGTAGGCAAGAACGATAAAAGAAGAATAATTTCTGAAGTGACATGCTTAAACACAATCTTGATCATAATATAATGTAAGGCTCATGTTATGAATGAAGTGACTCAAGGCAATGATCTATAGTTTGCTAACAAATAGACAAGGAGTAAACAACTACATCATATAAGTAAAACTTTTCATGAATAGTACTTTCAAACAAGCATCAAAAAGATTTGCATAAGAGTTAACTCATAAAGCAATATTATCTAAGCAAAAGAGCATTGAAGCAACACAAAGGAAGATATAAGTTTCAGCATTGGCTTTCAACTTTTGAACATGTATATCATATAGATAGTTGTCAACACAAAGAAATATAACAAGTGCAATAAGTAAGCATATAAGAATTGTTGCACACAGTTGACACAAGTGTTTGCTTCGGGGATAGAAAGAAGTAGGTAAACTGACTCAACATAAAGTAAAAGATAGGCCCTTCGCAGAGGGAAGCAGGGATACAAGCATGTGCTAGAGCTTCTTAGTTTTATAGGTTTTTGAAATCATATAGAGAGCATAAAAGTAAGTTTTGAGCGGTGTTTGTCGTTGTCAACGAATGGTAATGGGCACTCTACCCCCCTTGTCAACCAGACTTTCTTAAGAGCGGCTCCCATGAAGGACGTTATTTCTACCCAAGGGCAGATCATCCCTCTTTTCTCTTTTGTTTACACATGTAGTTTAGAACTAGTATCATTGCTTGGCTGATTAGATCAGGGCAAAAATGTGAAGAGAATGCAGCGGTTAAAGTTGTAATTAATTGGGACTGGGCACCCCATTTGCCAGCTCTTTTTGCAAAGTTAATGGATAAGCGGTGTATATGCCACTAGTCCGGTTGGTGAAAGTCTGTCTAAAAGCAAATGACAAGGTTGATATCCGTAACACCACATACTTCCTCATGAGCTAATAAACATTGACACAAATAAGGGATAATAAATTTTGAATAAAAGGTAGCACATGAAGTATTTACTTGGAATGGCAGGAAATACCATGTAGTAGGTAGGTATGGTGGACACAAATGGCATAGGTTTTGGCTCAAGGATTATGGATGCACGAGAAGCATTCCCTCTCAGTACAAGGCTTTGGCTAGCAAGGTTGTTTACCATGTAGTAGGTAGGTATGGTGGACACAAATGGCATAGGTTTTGGCTCAAGGATTATGGATGCACGAGAAGCATTCCCTCTCAGTACAAGGCTTTGGCTAGCAAGGTTGTTTGAAGCAAACACAAGTATAAACTATGACAACAAGACGTATATAAAAACATATTGCAAGCATTATAAAACTCTACATTGTCTTCCTTGTTGTTCAAACACTTTAACTAGAAAATATCTGGACCTTAGAGATACCAAACATGCAAACCAAATTTCAGCAAGTTTTACGGTAGTTCCTCACTAATAGGTTTTAACTACATGATGTAAAAGCTTAAACATGATCTACTTGAGAGCTCAAAACAATTGCCAAGCACCACAACATGCAAGATAACAATCCATACGAGCATGTATATCTTTCTTTATACCATCTACCACATTTAGCATTTTCTGTTTTCAACCAAACACCAATCAACTTATTTAAAAGATAAACTCTCCAAGTAATTAAACAATGAGATATGAGAGTATGATATAATAAAGCTAACAGCTCTAGCAAGAGATGCATGAAAAACAAGAGCTAGAAAGCATTGAAGTAACATAGAAGAATACTCAACAAATATAAGTGAAGAATACGAGTATTCATAAGAAAAAGCGGAGCGTGTCTCTCTCCCACAAAGGAATGCTAGGATCCATTTTATTCAGAGAATGAAAATAACAAAAACAAAAACAAAAACAAACCGACGCTTCAAGAAAAGCACATAAGAAGTGGCGGAATTAAAATATAGTTTCACTAGAAAGGACCTGATAGTTTGTTGATGAAGAAGGGGATGCCTTGGGCATCCCCAAGCTTTGATGCTTGAGTCTTCTTGAAATATGTTGGGGATGAACCACCGAGGCATCCCCAAGCTTTGGCTTTACTATCCTCTTGATCACATCATATCATCCTTCTCTCTTGATCCTTGAAAACTTCCTCCACACCAAACTTAGAGTAAACTTCATTAGAGGGTTAGTGCACGAAAAATTAAGATATTCTGTAGGAACACAATTGCTACCAATGCTACTGGACATTAGCTACAGCCACTGATACTTCATAGGATAAAAAGATCCAATCAAAATAGCAAAAGAGGCATTGCAAAATAAATGGCAGAATCTGTTAAAAACAGAACAGTCCGTAAAGACGAATTTTTTCGAGGCACTTAACTTGCTCAGATCAGAAAACTCAAAACTAATGAAAGTTGCATATATATCTGAGGATTGCGCACAAAAAAAGGGCAGATTATTTGGATTGTTCTGTGAGGAGTTACGAATTAAACGGTGAACAGCAGAAAACTGTTTCTGCGCAGGAATCCAAATTTAGCATGAACTTTCAACTAGAGGCTTATCTTGACACAACAATGCAATAAAATAAAGATACAAAGGAATTGCTACAGAGGTAGGACAAGTCCTTGACACAAACAAAATAAAATAACAGGAATAAAAAAGTGGGTTGTCTCCCATAAGCGCTTTTCTTTAAAGTCTTTTAGCTAGGCAAGGAGATTCGTATGATGCTCTCATAAAAATGAGAGTTGAAAAACATAGGAGAGCATCAAGAGGTAAATATCAAACACATTTAAGTCTAACCCACTTCCTATGCAAAGGGATCTTGTAGTAGGATAAATTATTGAAACATAAAGCAACTATCATAGAAAGATGAAACAAATCCAACTTCAAAACTTCCAACATAAAGAGAGGAGACCTAATATTATTGTGATGTATGAATCCATGTCCCCCTCTCTCATAATAACCAGTGGGTCTTAAAGTACCCAGCAACTAAAAGCAAATCAAGAGAAAGCTCAAAACTTTCATCATAAAGAGAAGAAATTTAGTAACACGAAGATTTCTATAACCATACTTTCCTCTCTCAAAATAATTTTCAGTGGCATCATGAATAAACTCAACAATATAGCTATCACCTAAAGCATTCTTATCATGATCCATAAGCATAATAATATCATTACCCTCCACATAAGCATAATCAATTTTATTAGTAATAGTGGGAGTAAAACTATCACATCCATCATTGTAATTATCATAAGTTGGAGGCATAGAATAATCATAATTAATTTTATCCTCAATAGTAGACGGACCGAAAACATCATATTCATCATTGTAAACATCATATATAGGAGGCATATCATAATCAACATAAACTATATCCTCAATAGTAGGTGGACTGAAAATATCACAAAGATTATAATTATCATATATTGGAGGCAAAGTATCATCAAAGAAAATTTTCTCCTCAAAGATTGGGGGACTAAAAATAACACATTCATCAACAATGGCTTCCCCAAGCTTAGACTTTTCCATAGCCTTAGCAATAATAGTGTCCACAGAATTTATACTAATAACATTACTACTACTATTATGCAAACTAACTTCCATAGGTTTTTTAATTTTCTCTTCAAAAGTATCATGTCCTAATGCAATATAAATTTCATAGAGATCTCTAATTTTTTTGTTGTTTTCCATTGGCCTAACTAGTGAAAATAAAAACAAGAAACAAAAAGTAATAACTGCAGAATCTAAAGGAGATACCTTCAAGCGCTCACCTCCCCGGCAACGGCGCCAGAAAATAGCTTGATGTCTACGCACGCTTCTATTCTCGTAGACAGTGTTGGGCCTCCAAGAGCAGAGGTTTGTAGAACAGCAGCAAGTTTCCCTTAAGTGAATCACCCAAGGTATATCGAACTCAGAGAGGTAGAGGTCAAAGATAACCCTCTCAAGCAACCCTGCAGTTAAGATACAAAAAGTCTCTTGTGTCCCCAACACACCCAATACACTTGTCGGATGTATAGGTGCACTAGGTATGCGAAGAGATAGTGAAATACAAATAATATGGATGATTATAAGTAGTAATTGCAATCTGTAATAAAAATGGCAGCAAGCAAACATGTAGCAGAACTTGTTGAAAACGGTGTTTTAATGCTTAGAAACAAGTCCTAGGGATCCTACTTTCACCAGTGGACATTCTCAACAATGACATCAAAGTTAAATAAATAAACACTACTCTCAAACACTCTCATGTTGGATAACAAACACCATTCATTGTGTAGGGCTACAAGAGCACCCTCAAAGTCAGAGTAAACTAACACCAACAACGTCATAAAGGAATCACACACGGTGCACACACTGTCACCGTTACTGAAGGAGATATGCCCTAGAGGCAATTAATAAAGAGTATTTCTTTATCATATCTCGTTTGTTCATAATACGTTTTTGTGTCATGCTATAACCGTATTAAGCGGAAACATTAATACGGGTGTGATGCGTAAACAACCAGGTCCCTAGTAACCTCTACTAAGACTAGTTTCGTTGCGCGATCGATGATCGAGGTTTCCCGATCATAGGGCATGGCACCGGTCGGCAATGGAAGTCATATCGTTGGAGAACGATGTGATGGACATACCCATATTTGTAGGACGTAGTCATTACGCCTTTGACCGTGAGACCAACTCTTATTGTTATTCCTGGAAGATACTTTGATTGCACCAAACATCGTATCTTAATTAGTATGACAATAACGGTGATACTTTTGGGTATCTGAAAGGAGTAGTTGAGACGAGGGGTCAAGAGCGGGATTTGCCAGTCCGCATAGCAGGACAGATACTCTAGGGCCCACTCGGTGAGATTATGTCTAATGAGCTTGCAAGCATGTGACTAGGTCACGGAGACATGAAATCATAGACGAGTAGAAGATAGCGTTGTCGTTAACGAGGTCAGCTAGATATGGAGATATCTATGAACGACGCTCGGACACGCTAAGTATCGCTGTGGCAAAAGGTTTAAGACTTTACGTTCAGGTTTGATAGATGAAAGTCATTCGTTATATCACAGGGATTGATTCATGGGGTCCAGGCCTACGAGTTAGTCGTTGATCAGAGAGGAGTCTCGATCATACCTGTTATTATATCGAACCGCTAGGGTAACACACTTAAGGGGTTTCGACAAGACAACCGGAAAGGAAAGAGATCACCGGGAACGTCCCGGGAGAGGTCCGATGGAGATCGGGCAGCGACGAAATAGTTTTCGGAGCTAGAATAAATTATATATAATATGTTTGATATTAATTAGTGTAATTAATGTCTAAATATGATTTTATATATTTATTTTCGAATTTATTTAGGCTGATTTCTCTAAATGGGCCTTCTGGTCGAAAGAAGGCCCAAGAGGGGAAAATTCCCTAGGGAATTCGGTGGGGGACATGGTGGCCGGCCTAGGTGGGCCAAAAGGGGCCCACCATGGGGCCGGCGCACCAGCCTGGCCGAACCAGGCAATGGGGGATAGTCCCACATTGCCTGGCTGGCAAGGTTGGCTCCCCCCGGGAGCCTTTATATAGAGGGGCACCCCTGGCCTTTTAATTCATCCAATTAATTCCCAATTCTCTCTCGATTTCGTGATTCCCTTTGTCGGAGTTGCGCCGAGTTGAGAGGGGGATCTCTTCCACCATAGCCCGTTGCCGCGCTGCTGGTGTTCCGGTCCAAGTCTTCCGCTGCTCGTCCTGGACTGGAGCTTCGGAGGCCGTCGTCTCCACCGTACGTGTGTAACGCCCTGCGAGGTGCTGCGCTAGCGGTACTGGGAGGTCTGCTTCCTCTACACGACCTTGAGGTCGGCTTCGTCGGTCTTCATCGACAACGTTTGTGCGGGAACGTAATCCCCGCTTTCGGTCTACAAGGGTATGTATTCCGATCTCCGTTCGTACTACTATATCTGCATAGAATAGATCTTGGCATGTTTTAAGGATATCGTTGCTAGGAAAATTTTTGTTTTCTGCACACGATCCCCTTCAGTTACAACCGTGAATAACCCCGGAGTTCATATTAAAGTAACCTCTAGAGTGCATAATAGATAAAGAGTAGCATCACATATTCAACTAGATTACAAAGCTCATGATCACATAAAGATCACATGGGAGAGAGAGATAGACCACATAGCTACCGTAGATCCCGCAGCCCCGGGGGAGAACTACTCACTCCTCATCGTAGGAGTCAGCAACGGCGATGGAGATGGCGGTGGAGTCGATGGAGATGGCTCCGGGGGCAATTCCCCGTCCCGGCAGGGTGCCGGAACAGAGACTTCTGTCCCCCGAATCTTGTCTTCGATGGCGGCGGCGCTCGGGACCCGTGGAGGAAATATTGCACACCGTCCTAGGGTTTTTAGTCTGGGGGGTATATGTAGGCGAAAGGGCGAGGTCGGTGGCGCCCCGAGGGGCCCACATCACCTCCTCGCGCGGTCAGGATGCCTACCGCGCGAGCACGTGGTGGCGGCTCCTCGGTCGCCCACTTCGTCTCGTGTTCGACTTTCTGGAACGTTCCTGATGAAAAACGGACTTCAGAAAAGAAATCGTCTAATTCCGAGAATATTTCCTTAAGTACTTTTCTGAAACCAAAAACAGCAGAAAACAGGGAACTGGCACTGTGGCATCTTGTTAATAGGTTAGTCCCAGAAAATGCATAAAACTATATAAAATGCATATAAAACATGTAATAACTTGGTATAATATAGCATGGAACATAAGAAATTATAGATACGTTGGAGACGTATCAATCCTCAAAGGAGATTCTTCAGTACCTAGACCACAATATTGATAAGTTGGCTTCTAAAGCATGTGAACTACTTAGTAAGATGAACTTGGATGAAAACGAGGACGCAGAATGTTCTCCTGAATTTAATGAAGGTGTTGACAACAATACACGGGTGTCATTTGAAGCTCCTGTACGGAAAAAAGGTCCGATGAAGAAGCGATCAAAAGATCCACTTGAGAAACCGAAGAAAGGGAAAGCCAAGGCTGCTAAAAAGAAAGGTACGTCTGATTTTTGTTTTAGGCATGAATGATCTATTGTGTCTCATACAAGAGAATGACCAAAACATGATGTAGGGGAAGCTACAGGAAATTCAACGATGCCACATACCAGCGAATTATCAACACATATGCTTGGACCTACAGAATTTATAAATACGCTTGGACCTTCAGAATTTATACATCCAAATGGACCTTTAGCATTTACTGTAAGAAAATGATATGCGTATTATGCATTCGATGTTTTGGTTGACATATAACTTATTTTCTCTCTTTACTCCATCAGGGGTCACTGCACTCGAATGTTTATTATCATGATCTATCTCCATCCTCGGCTGCAGCCATGACATTTGGTGGTTATCCTCCGTTTATTGCTCCACCTATCCCTGGAGAATTTACAAGTCTACTACTTCAAGCTGATGGGCATAATACAACACCTTCCACTGTTAGGCGATTGGATTTAATGAAGGAACTAGTAAAACAAGTTTCCAGGGGTGACACATGTTCTGATCATCAGCCAGATCACAATGAACACATGACAAATGCAGTAGGATAGAGCCCTGGGTGTCTTTACCTTTTATTTTGTGTGGACTCGTTTTTCAATTAAGAGATGTACAAATTTACAGTGGATGTTGTCTCGATCAATTTTCAATACATGTCTTTATCCTTCTGCACATTTTGCACTACTAAGTTAGTTACTTGCAGAATCAGTGTACTATACTGACATTGAGCACTAAAATACTTGAGAAGCCATATCACAGAATCAACACAACATTCTGCACTAACCTACATCCAATCTACCGGTACAGTGGAGTAAGAACATGCCGGCGCGGCCGCCGCCATCGCTGTAGCGACACCAACGAGATTACAGCGCCGAATGGCCGTGCCGCCGCACGCTCCGTTGTTGCGCTGCTGCCCAGTCGCATGGCCGCTCGCAAGCTGAGCAAAGATGTTCGTATGGGAATTGGCCTGAACCATTACTCCAGTCTATGCCAATCCCAGCCAGCAGAGAAATAACCGTGAACAAACAAACAAAGGCTGGGAATCGGGAATTCATGCCTGGGAATCAAAACGAACCGGTACGTGGGGCTTGGTTGCTTTGAGATTTGAGCGGACAGGTGTTAGTCATCCAATAGGGTCTATCCTCCTAGGGTGAGAGACCCGGTCTCATAGGATTTTTCTCCCGGCTGAAAGAATGGAGGCGAGGGCAAAAGGTACGGGGGCATTATATACTAGGGATTTATTTCGTAAAACAAAACGCACCAGGTTCCCATATAAGCGGTAAAGCTAAAAAAGATAGCGCCAAAGACCCAAATTTTCGGTAGAGCGCGTAATATTTTGCTTAACAGAAATTATCATCTTTTATAGAGGTATTGTAAAACGTCTCAGAACTTGACTCTACACATTTATAAATTAAAAGAAATGTCTATTTTATGGACTCTCAGTAAGAAGAATTACGACGCCATCTAAAACGTCTAAAGAAGCGTCCTATGTAAAGTTATCCTTCTATCCTAGAGACGAAAATAAATGCGTCATATTAAGGATGTCTCTACGGGATAAGTTTCTTGTAGTGCCAGCCCCCTAGGACTTGAAAAAGTGCCGCTTTAGCGCCGGCGCACCCAAGGCGAACCCAAGGGGCTGGGTTTGGCCTGGGGGGCAAAAAGCACCGTTTTGCATGTAAAAAGGCATCTTTCTTCTACTTTTTCTCTAATTTGCATGCAAAGATGCCTCTCTCTACTACTTTTTCTCTCCCACCCCACTTGCTCTCACCAAAAGACACCCATTTTTCCTGCTTGGGTGGGCTACGGCTGGAAAAATGATCTCCCCCAAGTTTTGATTTTGCGCCGTTTTGCGCCGTTTTGGCCCAGTTTTGAATCCTGGGGGGGGGGGGGGGGGGGGGGGGGGCAAAACGACTGGAGATGCCCTAAGGTTTGAAGGAATGGGTAACTGTATTTCTACCAGACCATTTTCAAGTATCATTGGTATTTTCTCTAAGTACATCTTATAATGAGACTCCCTCCGTTTCTTAATATAAGGTGTTTAGGTTTTAAGAAAAATTTCAAAATATAAGGTGTATTGTGATTTATAGACAATTTTTACTCATCAAAAAACGAGTCACAATCTGGAATGGAGGAATTTGAGCTATTATTGTCAATTTATGACTATTATAGATACCTCTCTCTCGAATTTTATCAAAAGAAAATGAGTCGACCGCATACATAATACTGCCGTCTTAATATCCGTGCCAAAACCTTAGACACCATATATTAAGAAATGGTGAGATTACCATTTTGTAAAAATGGGAGATGTACTGATAGACTAATTCCTTTTGTTATTTAAGATCTTTTCACATGCGATTTTTACTAGACCATGCCATGTTTTGGAAGGGAATTTTTCAATGTCGTCGCCGGTAATATGATGAGAATGAAGACAATAATGGGTACACATGCGTTGTCAATCCAAATAAAGGGTCTCATACAAGATTATAATATGAATTTGGGAATTGCTCAAAGGGCCCTAGTGGGCGGTGTCAAGAGCCGCATCGCTTGATTATGTTGCTCCAAACCGCAATCAAGATGATGAGCTATGTGATATATGGTTGTTTTATTAATAAAGCGGGGCGAAAACCTGTTTCGAGTAGTTATGTGATATATTGCTACTGACTAGAAGTAAAGTAGAACTCTTTTTAGTTGCATGCAGTTATGGTTCTTCCGGTAATTCCTGCAATTTTTTTCCTTTTAGTGATTTTTATCTCTCCGTGGCAACGTTATGTTTTCTAGTCCATTGTTTTTTATATTAATCTAGGGAGGATGGATCGTCTGGAGGGCTGATCTTCAGACTGGACATGATGTGCTAACCAGATTTTAGTCCAGTGTAAAACACAGACCCCCAAAGCCCAGAACCTGTTTTTCCTTGATTTTGGTCCTGCATCCGAGCAAACGTGGGAGGAGCCCCCTTGGCCTGAAAATCCGCCTGTTGCAGATTCTAAATACATGTACACTACTACAGTAGTAAATGCCAATTAGACACTCCCATGACTGAACTCTCATCAGGTGAAGGGTGTCTGAGCTAGGAGCAGAGACAAAACACTCTCCCCCTCCCCCTCGCGTCGTCTCTCCGGAGGCGACTCGGGGGGCGAAACCCTAGCCCGGCCCCCTCTCCCCCTCCCCTCCTCCCCCTGCCTCGCCGCCACCCGAGGTGCTCCTGGGCAAGCCCGAGCGACACCGGTGAAGGTGGCGGCGGGGATCTCGCCGCTCCACCTCGCGTGGGGGGCTCTGGTGCGTCGGGGCGGCGGCCCCGATCGGGGTGGACGGCGTCGATCTGGCGGCAGGTGGCGTCCGTGGTACGTGCAGCCCGGTTGCCCGGCCACGCGGGCGGCGGGGAATCGGTGGCCGGTAATCGCGGCGCGGGGGCTGTCCGTGGGCCCTTGCTCTAGATCCGAAGGTGAGCTTTCCCCCTGATCTGTTCGTCCTCTTGCCAGATCCGGAGCTCGGCGGTCTCGCCGGTGCTCGATCTGTGGCAGGTTGGTGGTGGTGGTGTTGGGTGCTGGGGGAAACCCTTGGTCACCGGTCTTGACCACGACGGTGGCGGCGCCGCCGGCGTCGTGCCCTTCTTCAAGGCTCCGTCGAGGCACCACACCCTGCTACCCTCCCCTGCGTGGGTGAAAACCTTAGCCCCCTTTGAGACGGCGACGGCGTCGTGACGTCGTATCCCTCCATGGAGGCGTGGTCTGGGTGGCTGCAGGAGTGAAGGTCGAACTTTGATCTTTCGGGGGATGGCCGAGGCGTTTCTCTTGACGTCCTCTTCGTCTCGTGTTGAGTGGCAGGTGCCTGGCCGATGCCGCTCCATGGCCTCTGCTTGCCGGTGGGTCGACGCCCTCGAGCCTGGGTGAGAGGGGAAAGGGTTCCCCTCTACGGCAGCAGCGGTCCCTGGTTGGCGAGATCTTGCTATGGTGGTCCTGTTCATCCACGGGGGTGCTGGTCGCCACTCTCATCGCTTCTTCTTCGGTGCGTCTCCGTCCAACAGCTTCGGTCCGATGGTGGCTCTGCTCTTGGTGGTGGTGGTCTCGGTGGTGCTCCCTGGTTGTTTGTGTGCTTCCTCTTCGGCGTCCGTGTGATTGCAGTTCTGCCGGGTTCTTGGGTGAACTCCTTTACCTCCCGGCGGTACGGCGCCCTTCGAGCCAGGGCGAGGGACAGGGGTCCCTTCCGGAGGTGAAGACGGTCGTGGCTGGGTCTGCTGGTGTCCGGCTGAAGCTCTACGACGCGTGGTTGTTCCCCTTGCAATCCTCCTGGTGGTGGCCTCGTCGTCGTGCTGTAGTCTAGGTGTCCCTTTGCTGGGCTTTTCTGATCATTTTCTGTTTGCTTGGGTTGCCTGTGGCTTGTAAGTTGTGTTTATACATGTATTCTCTAACCGTGTTGGCTTTATTAATTTAACGTCGGCATCTGGCCTTTTATCTAAAAAAAAAACTCTCATCAGGTTCAGGCTTTCGGTGAACACTTCTGATCTAAAAACATATCGCATATTATTAATTCGCATGTGTCTTTTTGACTCGCCTAAAGGTATGGACGTGCCCATATGGGCCAAAAGCCGAGCATGACTGCTTCCAGTTTCAGCTGATGAACCTTATCTTTTCCATAAGCTACTGCAATGCCGTACGTGTGCGTTTAGTGGTCTGGCAAGGGTGATGTGCATCTCTGTCTGAAAGTAGCTTATCTGCAAATCCCATAATATTTTAAAAAAATGAACGGGAAAATATTAAACTTGGGAGTGATAACATATAAATCTGGCTGTCCCGTAACATTAAAATAAGTCCAAACAGAGACACCTCACCGTTTCAATTTGGCGATGCTGGTTAAACAGATAGGGACTGTTTCAATTTGGCGATGCTGCCTAAACATGTATGGAGACTTCTATATGAACCTGAATCTTTATGTGTGAGAGTTTTACGAGAGAGAAATATTATCCTTATGAAAAATTACTGGATGCTAAACTGAAGGGTGGAGCCTCTTTTACTCTGCAAAGTATTCTAGCTGTACTAACATTTAATAGAGGGTGTATTTGGCGCGTGGGTAGTGGATCTCAAATTGAGACGCAGCTTCAGAAATCATGGCTGAACATTGATGGCATCTCAGTCATCCAAAGCAAATCCAACAAAAAGAAATAGATCTATTTGCCAAAATGCAAGTTCAAAGTGCTCAGAAAAAATTGAAAACAAATCTAGTAATTCTTGCATGTTGCATTATAGGAAAAAATTGTCGGATTCAGAAATGTGAAAATACGAGTTTTTAAAAATTTGGTGTGAAACTTAAAACGGGATTTATTCATAAACTGTATGTCCAAATCTTACAAAGCTTTCTCAGGATGTACAATTCAACATATAAGAATTGCTGGATTGTTTTCATATTTTTCTGAGCACTTTGAAATTAGAGTTTGTCAAATACATCTGTTTTTGTCCGTTTGATTTGTTTTAGATGATTGAGATGGCGTCAAAGTCCAGTCGTGACTTTGATCTTCAAAGTCTTTGAAGCTGCATCCCTCAGATTGATATATGGTCTGATCCCTAGATACCCAATGGCAATAATGGTCTAGTTATTACGGCAAGAAGTAAGTCTTTCCGAGGTTGAAGATTTGATTAGCCCAGTAATCGGAGTGTGGGATGTCATTAGGGAAACTTTTTTGTCTATTCATGCGAACACAATTCTATTTATACCTTCATCGTTGCACGGTATGGAGGATTTCGTGGGATGGAGGTATACAAAGAACCCCATGTTTACTGTCCGTTCAACATATCATGCCAAATGGAAACATCAGTTTGAGAATAAGGAGAGTAATTTGTATATTCCAGACCAATCAATCAAGTATAAATGGAGTGTGGGACATATTATGGAAACCAGCGGTATCAGCAAAGGTTAAAATTTGTGCAGGAAAATCTATACATTGTATTCTTCCTTGCTTTGGTTTTTGCTAATGATATATACTGGTTTCAAGTCAATGCCCACGGTGTGATATTTTATCGTGGGAATATATGTCACATTGTTTGGGTGTGTGCATACAAAAGATATATGGACAAAGATATGCCTTACAGATAATATAGATAATGCAATGCTTGCAAACCAAACTGTGGTTGGATAGTTAGCAGGATGGTTGTACGCTCAGCCCACCAGATTTCAAACCCCAGGTTTGACGTCTATGTGTTGCGTTTAGGCGGGATATTCTTTCAGTGGGAGGCGACGTTCCCGTCGACAGCGAGGCGCCCGTGGTGACTTCGTCAATCTCAAGACTCGATTCGTCGGCTCAGTATTTCGGATGTGCTCATAAGGGTAGGGTGTGTGCGCGCGTTCATAGGGATGAGTGTGCGCGCATGTACGTGAATGTCTGCATTTGTACTGTGTTTCTCAAAAAAAAATGCAATGCTTAACTCATGGAGATAGAAGTTTTGTTATTCAGGAGTTGATATTTAATCAACATGATGGTGATTTTAAGGAATTGATACTCATGGCCGCGTGGTATATATGGTGCAAATAATTACGACAAACAATATATGGGCGATGAGAATAAATTCGATGAAGAAGAAGAGTTTATGGGAAAAACCAAAGGAGAGATATGATGATTAATGTTTATGTAAGTTTTAACGCTGAAATTTTTCAGGAGGAATCATATCTGTTAAAGGCAATAATTTATTGTTACATGCAATGATCTTGTTCAATGATCAGCGGAGGTATAGCCCTGGCAAATGAAGTAGATGAAGTAGAGTGTGAGGGCATCACCTATGTATGTGGCAAAATCTATCAATAAGATGGGATCCACTTACTATACCATAAACTTATAGGCAACACTGTAATGTATGTTGTAAAACCACACTTAAAGATGGGTCCCGTGTATCATAAAAGAAATCAGAAAAGAATACCTAAAAGTAACATTAGCTTTGTAATAAATATTATATTTTTATTGTTTTGTGCACTATACCCATAGGGTAATATTATTCTATTCCTTATGAACAACCATAAAATTTGTATGTTGTCCACAAGCTTTTTCCTTATGGACATGGTTATGGATATGTGGCACTATGTATAAAGTTGTCCATAAGAGTCACTTTTTCCTTAGAGCATGGTTGATAGTATAGCCGGTTGCTTGCTATAAGTCATTGCCACGTCACCTATAGTTAGCTTATAGCCACCATGTATAATAGTTGGCTATATGAATGTACTAATTTATCAATATATGACCCGCCATACACTCTCACATAATGCTTAGGAGTACATGCTGCAGCTAGCTCTTGCATGAAAACCCGCTTCACTTCTCTCTCCTCTTCTCTCTTCCATATAAGAACAAATATATTATTTAAATCATTATAGTCTGCTCACTGGACCTTATTATACTTGCTCTTATGGACTACATAGTGGTTACCCTAAGATGGTTTGTCGTGTGAGACGGTTTCACCTAGGTGTTTGGGTTGAAAATCCGCCTAGTTTTATTATTTCCCTATTAATTGACGATATAACTATTATATAATCAATAAAGCTCACAACAGAGTCTTGATGTTTCTTTAAATAAAATATTCGTCTGGACGACCGGCCTGCTATTGCGTAAGGGTATACTAGCGGTCAAACCATCTCCACTCATGTCCCCCATATCTATGCTATATATAAATGTTGTCCTTTTCAGCCCCCCATCGAAGCGGCCACGTCACCCGCTTCTCTGAGCCGTCAGATCGGCCAGTTCGACGTCTTAGATGGAGCCACGTCGCATTCGCACTGTAGATGTCTACCTCCATCTATAGTATCGCGCATATACAGTGCGCGCCCGCCTCCGCGCCGTCCGTTCCAGATCTGACGGTCCGCGCGGCCGTTTTGTAGAAAAGCCTCCACATTTTCCCGGTATAATGAATAAGTCCACGTAGAACTGTAACCCTAGCTTCACAATTTCCTCATTCTCCACGCCCGACTCTCCTCCCTGTCGCCCCCGCCCAGACGCTACCGCCCCGACATGTCCTGCCTCCTCCAGCCCGAGGTGGCTCTCCTCCGGCGGTAGGAAGCCGGCTCTCCTCGCCTTCTGCTCCTCTATGGCTGGCGCGTCGCCCCCTGCGGCTTCTGCTCCTCTTCACTTTCTTGCCGCCACCGACGCGCCACCTTTTCTTTCCTTGCCGCCTCAACCGCACGGGAGCTCTCTCCCTCTCTCCAGCTTCGCCGCCACGGCCACACCTCCATCGAGACGTCGCCGTTGGAGGAGAAGCGGACCGTAGCCAGCTGGCCTACACCGCCAAGAGGAGAGCCACATCCCCGGACCATCTCCGTTGCTGCCGCGTCCGGCCGACGGTGCTCTCGCCATCCATCGCCCAAGTCCGTGGTCCGCTTGAACAAATCAAGATCTTCATCATCTATCTCAAGTGGAATACGTGAGGAAATGGTATGATTTTGATAGGGTTTTCCTTTTTACCAGTCTCATGTTGTTAGTTGGGAGATGATTACCCACAAGAGTAGGGTATCACTGTAGTACCTCTCAATGTGGAAGTAGGGTATCGATCCGCAGGAGCAAGAAGGAAAAGTTATCTATTCCCTACAACTAAAGTGTCACAAGTTTTAGTTGATTATGCACTAAACAAATTTAAAGAACAAGATGGTTGTTTTAATGAATGGAAGTTTAATGTAACAAAACAAGAATGTAAAAAGTGTCCCAACCCTCTTCAATGCAAGAGGATAAGACAAAAGTTTTCTCTTATAGGAACAATGGACATGGGTTCATGGGTTCACACAATCCTCTCTCTCTTACCTACGGTGATTATCATGTTATAGATAAAGTACACACAATTGTCATGTTTTAATGGTAGCTTTTATGACGGCTATATGTCCTAAAACACATAGTTGAAAGAAATACTCATTTGTGCTGCTAGGTCACCCTCGTAAGCCTAGCGTGGTTGCTGTCACACCCACATCATACTCCTCCCTATTTACCCCTAGATAAAGGATGTTGGGCGGTACTGTGCCACTCAATACCTATGCCTTATGTCACATCGGTCATCCCGTACCCACAGACATCATACTTCTTAATGGACAATATTCTAAACACTATTGCAATGATTCATATTTCGTGTGCATGACTACATCTCTCTCATTTTCTACACTTGGTGGTGTCAATCACCTCGTGACATGGATAAACAAGGCATTATGCATAAATCAAACCATCACATGCATCATAGAATATCTCCAAAGTATGTCAAGTCATAAAAGATCCAACAGAACGGTAAATGCATAACAAATATCATCTCATACCACAATATCCACCATAGGAATTACATATATAGATCCACACTCATGCAAGGCACATCATATGGAGTTAAAAAATGATCATACATCGAGAGATTAGATCAATTTACCACCACAAACCCAAAGTCTAGGGGTGGACTACTCCCCTTCATCATGGTGACGATGGTGGAGACGTTGGAGAAGATGGAGACCACCCCGATAGCGGTTGCCCTAGGGGATGGAGGCTCCTTCCCCCTTCTTCTTCCTTGGTGATCGTGCAGCAATGGAGGAGCTCATCCCCCTCGCTGCCAAGAGGAGGGAAATGCGTGGATTTTGGTGGCTTTCTTGGAAAATAGGGTTTCACTTCATTATATAGAGGTGGAGATGCAATCTACGCCATGGGATGGATGCCCCTTTGATCCAAGGGTTGTTGTGCACCTTTAGAAGCTTCCTAGGAACCCCTCTCAGCCCTAATGAGGCTCCAATTCGTGGCTTGGCCGAATCCATCAAATTTGGTAAGAGTTGGAGTCAATAAAGTCACAAGATTTTAGATTCTCGTAATCAGATATTCGCCTTCCATAAAACGGGTCTCCAGATCACGTCCGGACTCGCATTGGGCAAATTTTAATTCCACAAATATCAGCATAAAATTGCCTACAACTTTGTCTTCACCATGACCTTCATTTGACGTCGTCTTCAAAGGTGTACATTGCAATCTTTGAAAACTTTTCTGCAAGGACGGATTTAAGGAAACTCCGAATTTCACCATAATGAGTGATTTTCTTCCATATTTGTTTATTCACTACACAACAAAGTGTAAAATAAGAATTTGTGCACTTTTGCAACTATTAATAAGTTAGTTCCAATAAATATAATAAAGTTGCAAATAAGTAGGAAATTAAGCACAATAAACTACAGAGTTCATGTATCCATTTTACATGCATCAGGAGACCGATTTATAAGACAGATACCATACTATCAAGAGGGGCGCTCTATTGAGTTTTAGCGTGATCAGTCGGAGAGAGTTCGAACCTTTGTATACTTGGCATCATCATCCATCTTGGTTCTTATTTGGCTTTTCTCCTTGTTGGGATTTGGTGCTTATCGTGATCCTGATGACAAGACCATGTTCTTCGAAAACGGAATTCTTATGAAAAACCTTTTTTGTTTTCGATCTAGGAAATATTACCCGATCGTCTTTGAAAATGGTTCCACACCTTGACATGTGTGGTATCCACTATATACTACTAATCATTAATATTGGTCTCACCTTATTTGGAATTCATATGCAGAAGTTTTGGGGTTTACAGTTTTGCTGAGTGGTTGTTTGAAACAGCCCAGAGTATCCGGTGCTGTCAGGATGAGACTCCAGTGTGCAAACACCGGAGTTTCTGACTCAAGACAGCCGGAGCCTCCGGCCTATTTATTTCGGAGTTCGGACAATATTTGCTGGTATTTGTTGTAAGCCTTTGTGGCTCACTCATACCATGGGGCGGAGACACCACTCATACTGAAGACTCTGGTCTTCCAGGCCAGAGACTCTGGGGTTAATTTTCTTGCAACGGCTCTATTTTGTGGGGACCTATAAAAGGACCCCTTCCTGCCCAAGGAGACTACCTTGGTTAAGAACGAAATTGACCGTCATTGTTGACTTCTTAAAGCTTAGGTATATCTCAATCCCTCCAACGATTCTTGCTAATTCTTGAGGCAAAATAGAGAGGAGATGTAGATATACTATCACTACTACAGAATAGTCTACTAGTGACGGGCCCAAAATGCCCATTAGTGACGGGCAAGGTGCCCGTCACTGGTAATATGTTAATGCCCGTCACTACTATTTGCTTACTAGTGACAGTTATTCCATCATGCCTGTCACAAGTATAAATTTTAGAAGTAAAAAAATACAAACAAAAATATTACATTTTCACATGGATAACACAATATGATCGCAGACACTCATAGGAAACAAAATATGATCATAAGTACTACAAAGTGGAATTAATATTGGTAGCACAATAACCAAAACAATTTGTTGTTATTTCAGAAAATCAACACCTCAAACATAAATGTCAAAGTCTTGTGAAACGTCAAATCTTACACCAGGTGCTTCCCAGGACTGATCAACTTCATCTGTTATCTAGAAAAAATTGCATCCCAAACTAGCAGTGTCATGGAGCAGCCACCGATTTAGGGAGTAAACCTGCAGGTATTTAGCGGCAGCCAGACACTACAGTTCAGTTCACATAACAGCACGCACACGGCACCTACCAACTTCAGCTTTTTAACATTCATCTGCATGGGGCAAAAAATAGAACACTTATTCAGTAATAGAATACTTGGCTGCTGCCAAGTATGATAACAGAAAGACTCAATTAACTTACATGTAACTGATCGTGATTTAAATAATAAGGACAAAACAAGTTAACCCAGACCCCTACCGTTTAGTATAGAACTTGTGGACTATGTCCTGCACGCCCCCTTTTCTATCACACTCAGAAATTCTATAGCATGCGGACATAAAATAATTTCAGGTGCAACTATTGGAAATGTTTCAATGGCTGGACTGAACTCACCTGAACAAAATGCAGACATGAAAAGTGCTCCTGTAGAAACCATAGTTGGATATGGAGCCTGCAAAAATAATCAGTAATGAAAGGAATAATCAGTAATAAAACAAGAAAATGTTGGAGCAAGTGGCGCCCAGCTTCAGGCGTTGGAAAGAACTAATGTCAATTGATCTACAGTTGTTACGATATAGGGTCACGATAGAGCAACGTGACGCGCTGTCCGTAATTTGTAATCATGTTAGCTGAGTACTGGTAGCTCTGCTCCCTGACTTAGGCCACAATGGCCTAAGGTTCCACTCCCCTGCCCCCCTTTTCACTTGTAAATATGTAACTTTGCCTTGTGCTCTTTTTTTATTGCAAGAACAGGAGGAACCTCTGCTGCTGTATTAAAATTCACAAAAAGATTAGCCTCTAATAATATTGCACCAAGTAGTAGCTATACCAGTTTGAGGAGTGCAAATAATTAATCTCCACTATAATTATAAAGGTATAAATTCCATATGTTTATGATCTAGTATTATTTGACTTTACTCAAAACAGAAACATAATTAGCTTAGCCTAATATTTTCCAGGAACTTAAGTAAGCAAGCAATGTATCACATACAAAACAAAATCACAACAATAATAGACAACTAAGAATGAGGTTTTAATGTATCAGATATGTGCAAGTACCTTGTTCAGTCAGCAAACACTTTAGTACTGAGATAGAGTGAATTTGGGTGACACAAAACTCCAAGAAGAGATTGGTGTTGGTACGTAAACTTGATATCAGACCTGGACTTCAGTTACCATACAAGACCTGAAATGTAATGTTGCATAGAAGGAGTAGCTAATGCACAGACTACTGCCCACCTTTTGCCAAACTCTTTTCAGGTTAGAAAATTGTAGGCAAAAGCTCGGAAGAAGGAAGAAGGTTCGGCCGCTGGACCTTTATGACCACAAGAGCACAATTAACTGTACGTCCCTGGTAAACCTGATGGAGATGGTACAGTGAAATGAATTAGATTAGCAATTCCAAAGAACTTGTCTCCAACCTAACAGAAACAGTTAGTAAGATCTTAGATAAACAATTACTTGTCCAAAAGAAGCTCCTATAACAGGTTCATCTGAAATGTAACTGAAAACTTGTGAAACAATGCGCTCAAACTGTCCCTCGGTTATCTTCACTGAATCCTCTCTTTGGAAAAGAGGAATTCTTTCATGCAAATTAGCAAGATCCTGGAATTTTGTGCTATGCCAAGTTAATTTATAGTGAAGGAATATGACCACGGCTTAACTCTCAAGCAATGCTTGTTAAGAAAATGAAGCAATGAAAATGTAAACTGAACGATATCCTGGAATATTTTACCTAATCTAAAAAATATCCGAGCCTATGAGGTTGTTGCTTACTCCCGAGCAATCAAATCACACGAACTCCTGCTTAGAGGAATCATCGTACACCTTAAGGGCCTGTAGATCAGTCATGACCAGCTCCACGCAAGACAACCCTAGCAAATAAATTGGATGAAATGTGATCATAAACAAGAGCAATCAGCAGTGTGGTGTGAGCTTAGATTTGTCGTGAGGGCGACGGAAGCGGAGCTAGAGCCTAGAGGGCGTCGCGGAGCGAGTCGCCGGCCTGGAGGAACTCACCGTCGCAGCGGAGCACGCCAAGAACCCGGTCCAAGGCCCCGCCACCTCCTCGCCCCCGTTTCCGCCGGACTGCCGCCACGGCTGATGCGGCAGGCTCTAAGTGGCCTGAATCAAAGGAGGCCTACGAGGCGGTTGCTGGCGACGCCGCCACGGAGCGGGATGGGAGCGAGGAAGCGGAATATTGAGATGCGGGTGTGGCCGTCGCCGGGAAAGAGGCCGGAGCTGATCGGACCGGCGGCCGTATGCGTGCGCTGTGGAGTTGGGTGGATGTTGGATCGTGCGTCGGTGGAAATCGTTGACTGGAGGCGTGGTGGAGGGGATGTGGTCAAGTCAAGGTAAGGGCATCTCCGGTCATTTTGCCCCCAGGGCCCAAAACGCCGCGAAAACGTCGCAAAACGGCGCCAAATCAAAACATGGGGAGGTCAATTTACCAGCCATAGCCCACCTAGGGAAAATGGGGGGAGAGCACGTGGGGTGGGGGAGAAAAAGTAGGAGAGAGGGGCATCCTTGCATGCAAATTAGAGAAAAAGTAGGAGAGAGAGGCCTTTTTGCATGCAAAACGACGCTTTTTGCCCCCCCCCAGGCCAAACCCAGCCCCTTGGGTTTGCCTTGGGTACACCGGCGCTAAAACGGCGCTTTTTCAACTCCGGGGGGGCTGGCTGGTAGATTTTCGGCGCTTTTTAACCAAAAAATGGCCTTGGGGGCGCTTGGGGGGACGGCTGGAGATGCTCTAACTCCGTAAGATTAGGAGATAAGGTTAGCAATGATGGATCTGTGCGGTTATTTCAACCGAGGCGTGGGATTACCAGTGACAGGTTTTATATATGTCTGTCACTAGATAATTTTTCCTTTCTCCTGGTCTTCGTAAAGCATACCAGTGACGGCTGTTTTTGTTAGGAAGTCACTAGTATTTTGTATTAGTGACAGGCATATTCTTACCCGTCGCTAGTAATATTTACAAGTGACGGGCATAGTATTGTCCGTCACTAATCATTTGGAGGCTATAAACATTTCTGAAGTAGTGTATGCAATCAATTCATCTCTCCTCTAAGCGAGGGGTGCCTTTAGATCCAGATCTTGGAGTTCCATTTGTTGAGTTCGTATTTGTTCTTTCTGTCTTCTCCCTTCATAAGAATTAGTTTCTTTCGGTGGGATTTGAGAGTGAAGGATTCGACTACTTCTAATGGTTTAACTTTTGCATTAGTTGCATCGCTTCGAGTTCTCCATGGTGATGCGTGGAAAGTGAAGTTGAGAAGCTCATTTCTCTTAGGTACTTGGAATGACCTAGAGCTTGTTCCTCTCGGGTACTTGGAGTGCCTTTGGCGGTCGTAGTTGATCTCGAAGTTTTGGTGGCTCGCGGGATTAATTGGGAGCCTCCATTTAAGTTGTGGAGTGTGGCTCAACCTTGCAATTCTTGTGGCTTTGGGAGCTGCAGAAATTTGGTGGGAGCCTCCAATTGTGTTCTCGAGTGCGCCTCATCCTTATACGGGTTCGGTGACCACCCTCAAGTGTCCCATAGTGGTTCTTGGCACTCTGATACATCTCAAACGTATCCATAATTTCTGTTGTTCCATGCTTATATTATACCAATTATCACATGTTTTATATACACTTTATATCATATTATGACACTTATTGGACGAACCTATTAACAAGATGCCACAGTGCCAGTTTCTGCTTATTATGTATGTGTATCACAGAAAAGGCACGAAAACCAAATTGCTCGGAATTGGACGAAACAAAAGTCAATCTTCCTATTTTTTCCGACACGTTCCAGAAGTCCGAAGAGGAAACGAAGGAGGGAACCGAGGCGGCCACACCACATGGTGGCGCGACTCCCCCCTCTGCCGCCCCACCACATGGTGTGGGCCCCTCGGGCGCCCACTGACATCGCCCTTTCGCCTATATAATGCCTCTGCCCCGAAAACCCTAAATGAATCGTCGTTTTACCGAGAAGAGTTCCGAAGCTCCGCTGCCACCAAAAACCCTAATTCGGGGAACATAAGTCTCTGTTTCGACACCCTGCTGGGACGGGGAATTGCCCCCGGAGCCATCTCCATCGACTCCACCGACGTCTTAATCGCTGCTGCTGACTCCCATGATGAGGAGGGAGTAGTTCTCCCCCGAGGCTGAGGGCTCTACCTGTAGCTATGTGGTTTATCTCTCTCACCCATGGTGTGATATTTATAAGATCATGAGCTTTGTAATCTAGTTGAATAAGTAGATGTTACTCTCTATCTATTATGCCACTCTAGAGGTTACTTTAATATGAACTCTGGAGTTACTCTCCACGGTGTGAAGTTGACAGTGTGCGCATCGTGTGTGACTCCTTTATGACGTTGTGGGTGTTTGTTTACTCAGACTTTGGGGTGTGCTTTTATAGCCCTACGCAATGAATGGTGTTTGTCATCCAACAAGAGAGTGTTTGAGAGTAGTATTTATTTATTCAATTAGTATTTCATTGTTGAGAGTGTCCACTAGTGAAAGTATGATCCCTAGGCCTTGATTCTAAGCATTGAAACACCGTTTACAACCAGTTCTGCCACATGTTTGCTTGCTGCAATTTTTATTTCAGATTGCAATTACCACTTATAATCATCCATATTAATTGTATTTCACTATCTCTTCGCCGAACTAGTGCACCTATATATCTGACAAGTGTATTGGGTGTGTTGGGGACACAAGAGACTTCTTGTATCTTAATTGCTGGGTTGCTTGAGAGGGATATCTTTGACCTCTACCTCCCTGAGTTCGATAAACCTTGGGTGATTCACTTAAGGGAAACTTGTTGTTGTCCTACAAACCTCTGCTCTTGGAGGCCCAACACTGTCTACGATAATAGAAGCGTGCGTAGACAGCAAGCTATTTTCTGGCGTCGTTGCCGGGGAGGTAAGCGTTGGAAGGTATCTCCTTTAGATTCAGCAATTTTATCTTTTTGTCTCTTGTTTTTATTTCACTAGTTAGTCTAAATGGAAAACAACAACAAAATTAGAGATCTTTATGAAATTTATATTGAATTAGGACATGATACTTTTGAAGAGAAAATTTAAAAACCTATGGAAGTTTGTTTGCATAATAATGTTAGTTATGTTATTAGTATAAATTCTTTGAACACCATTATTGCTAATGCTATGGAAAAGCCTAAGCTTGGGGAAGCTAGATTATATAAAAATAATCGTTTTTGCTCCTCAGCTTTGGAGGAAATGTTTTGCCTTAATAATGCTTTGTCTCCCATATGCGATAATTCTAATGATGCTTGTGATATTCTAAATCCACCTACTGAAAGTATTGCTTTTGAAATACCTATGGAAATTGTTGAAATGGTTATGTATGAACCTTATGCAGGGGATGGAACAGTCCATCCAAGTGACCACTTGTTAAAACTAAAAAATCTTTGTGAGTTGTTTAAAGTTGCAGGTTTATCAAGAGAAAATACCATGAAGAAATTATTTCCCTTGTCACTTAAGGACAAATCAAGGAGGTGGTATGAGCTACTAGATGATTCTCATCATTTGGAATGGAAGGAGCTTGAATATCTCTTTTACTCTAAATTTTATCCTCCTTATGGATTGTATGTAGATATGAATTACATTTTTTTTATTTTTGGCCTCGTGATGGAGAAAGCATTGCTCAAGCTTGGGGAAGGCTGAAAACATTAATACTCAAATGTCCTAACCATGAGCTTCCTGAGAAAATAATTATTAATAACTTTTATGCAAGGCTTTCAGGTCATTGCAAGGATTATCTACATGCCTGTTCAGAGGGTTCTTTCACAAGTAAGAAAGTTGAAGCTAGATGGGATCTTCTTGAAAGAATTCAAAACAATGCTGAAGATTGGGAGAACGACAAAGGTAAAGAATCAGGTATAAACTATGAATATGATTGCATTAAGTCTTTCGTTGAAACTGCTGGTTTTCAAGAGCTTAGTGCTAAATATGGTCTTGATTCTCAAATTATTGTTGATTTTCTTAGAACCTTTGCTTCTCATATTAATGTTCCTAAAGAAAATTGGGACGTGTATCATGAACCTTTCAAAGACACTTGCATGGAAAATGAAATTGTTGTTAATGATTGCAATAAACATGCTCAAACTTCTGAAAATACTATCTCTTATAAGCATGTTAATTTTTGTGGAGTACATAGACCTTGTGAAAATAATCAAATCGAAGATGAATATTGTATCCATCATAGGAATGAAAAAACTAGAACGTGGTACAAGGCTCTAAGAGAGCTTGGTGAAAAAGTTTGCGCCCTCCATCCTTTTATTTGTGAATTTTGCTATGAAGTGGGTCATTTTAATTTTCAATGTTTAGGTCATGATAATAGCCTTTCGAATCCAATGAGTACTGCAAGTTTGTATTGTGATGACATGATCACTCTTAACCAACATGATGAACTTACATTATTTTTGGGGTGTGAAGAGTTATCAAGAAAAACTTCTTTGTTAGATATGAGTGCTCTTGATATGAATAGTGTGTTGCATGGATGTTATCTCTATTGTGTTAATAATTGACATGCTAACACCTACATACAAAATATTATAAAGGATGGGACTTTAACAAAGTATGACATGACTAATATGTGTTTCATTCTTAGTAATCAAAGAAAGGAATTCCCCCAAGTTTCTTCCATTGTCTCTAATACTAAACCAGGTTATGTGGAGGAGCTTCCTTTCAAGCCTCTCCCTCCTAAAGAGGAAAAGAAGAAGAAAGAGAGAAAGAGGAAGAAGAAGAAGAGGAGGAGTAAAAGGAGAGAGGAAACGGTATCTTCTCCCAAATATGTTGTTCCTATTATAATTGATACTTATAATTCTGAATTCGATGATTCTGAACTCGATGATGATCCTATGACTGTTATTTATATTAGTGATCATGATTGGGAAAAGCACACTTCTTTTGATATTGAAGATCTCTGGGACACTAATTCTGAAAATGATGATGATAATAATTGCTATTCTATTAGTACTATCCATGTTTCTTCCCATGATGATATAGAAAGCTCTTAGCTTGGGGATGATGTGTTTGAAAATCCTTTTGCTACTAATGATTATATATTTGATACCTCTCCTTCTAGTAAAAATGATGATATGTTTACAAATAAACACACTTTAGAGGATAACTACTACATTGCTTATGATGATACTATGCCTCCAGTCTTTGACAATTATAAAGAATACTTTGACATAGGTTATAATTATAATCATCCTCTTGAAACATGTCATAGTTATAGAGGAATTACTCAAACCAATCCTTTTAATATAAAACTTGTCTATCATGTTCAAGTTCTTTATGATCATCCTGCTCCCATTGTTATCAATGAGAAGAACTTTTCTTATGAGGGAAATAATGATACTTTTATGCATATGGATCATGATAAGAATGTTTCATGTGATCGTTAAATTGTGGATTTTATCAATGATGCTACTGAAAGTTATTATGAGAGAGGAAAATACGGTTGTAAAAGTTTTCAAGTTACTAAAACACCTCTCTTTATATTGAAAGTTTTGAAGTTGCATTTGTTCCATCTTTCTATGCTAGTTGCTTTATGTTTCAATAATTTATTCTATTACAAGATACCTTTGTATAGGAAGTGGGTTAGACTTAAATGTGTTTGATGTTTGCCTGTTGATGCTCTCTTTTGTTTTTCAACTCTCATTTTTATGAGAGCAACATAAAAATCTCCTTGCCTAGCTAAAAGGCTTTAAAGAAAAGCACTTATGGGAGACAACCCAATATTTATTTCTGTCATTTTTTTTTGAGTCAAGGAGCATGCTTACCTCTGTAACAACTCCTTTATATCTTTATTTTATCACATTGTTGTGTCAACTAAAGCCTCTAGTAGGAAGTTGATGCTAGATTTGGATTTCTGCACAGGAACAGTTTTCTGCTGTCCACCGTTTAATTCGTAAGAATTCACAGAAAAATAGAAATGACCTGATATTTTTTGTGGGTGATCCTCAGATATGTACGCAACTTTCATTCGTTTTGAGTTTTCTGATCTGAGAAAGTTAAGTGCCGCGATTTTTTTTTGTCTTTACGGACTGTTCTGCTTTTGACAGATTATGTCTTTTATTTTGCATTGCCTATTTTACTGTTTTTGAGTGGATCTTTTTGCTCCACAAAATATCAGTGGCCGTAGCTAATGTCCAGAAGCAAGGGTTATGATTGTGTCCATGCAGAATATGAGAATTTTTGATTATGCACTAACCCTCTAATCAAGTATACTTTGAGTTTGGTGTGAAGGAAATTTTCAAGGATCAAGAGAGAGGATGATATGATGTGATCAAGAAGATGAAAAAGCCTAAGCTTGGGGATGCCCCCGTGGGTCACCTAAGCATATTTCAAGAAGACTCAAGCGTCTAAGCTTGGGCATCCCCTTCTTCATCAACAAACTATCAGGTCATCTCTAGTGAAACTATATTTTAATTCTCTCATATCTTATGTGCTTTACTTGGAGCGTCTGTTTGTTTTTATTTTTGCTTTGTTATTTTCATTCTCTGAATAAATTGGATCCTATCATTCTTTTATGGGAGAGAGACACGCTCCGCTTTTTCTTATGAATACTCGTATTCTTAGTTTATATTTATGTTCATGGCGAAAGCTGAAAGCCTCAGCACTTATCATGTTTTATATTTATGGCGAAAGCTGAAAGCCTCAGCATTTATTGTTTATGTTTATGGTGAAAGCTGAAAGCCTCAGCATTTAAGCTCAAATAAGTTGATTGGTGTTTGGTTGGAAACAGAAAATGCTAAATGTGGTAGATGGTATAATGAAAAGATATACATGTTCTTATTGATCATTGTGTTGGATTTTTGTGGTGCTTGGCAATTGTTTTGAGCTCTCAAGTAGATCATGTTTAAGCTCTTACATCATGTAGTTAAAACCTATTAGTGAAGAACTACCGTAGAGCTTGTTGAAATTTGGTTTGCATATTTGGTATCTCTAAGGTCTAGATATTTTCTAGTGAAAGTGTTTGAACAACAAGGAAGACAATGTAGAGTCTTATAATGCTTGCAACATGTTTTTATATGAGTCTTGTTGTCCCAGTTTATAGTTGTGTTTGCTTCAAACAACCTTGTTAGACTAAAACTCTGTACTGAGAGGGAATACTTCTCGTGCATCCAAAACCTTGAGCCAAAACCCATGCCATTTGTGTCCACCATACCTACATACTACATGGTATTTCATGTCATTCCAAGCAAATACTTCGTGTGCTACCTTTATTCAAAACTTATTATCCCTTATTTATGTCAATATTTATTAGCTCATGAGGAAGTATGTGGAGTTTTCGATATCAACCTTGTCATTTGCTTTTAAACAGACTTTCACCAACCGGACTAGTGGCACATCCACTTATCCAATAATTTTGCAAAAAGAGCTGGCAAATGGGGTGTCCAGTCCTAATTAATTACAACTTTAACAGCTCAACTCTATTCACATTTTTGCCCTGATCCAATCAGTCAAGCAATAATACTAGTTTTTAACTGCATGTGTAAACAAAAGAGAACAAGAGGGATGATATCGTCCTTCAATGGGAGCCGCTCTTCAAAGTCTGGTTGACAAGGGGGGTAGAGTGCCCATTACCATTCGTTGACAACGACAAACACCTCTCAAAAACTTACTTTTATGCTCTCTGTTTGATTTCAAAAACCTATAAAAACAAAAAAGCTCTAGCACATGTTTGTATCCCTGCTTCCCTCTGCGTAGGGCCTTTCTTTTACTTTATGTTGAGTCAGTTTACCCACTTATTGCTTTATGAGTTAACTCTTATGCAAAGCTTCTTGATGCTTGTTTGAAAGTACTATCCATGAAAAGTTTTTGCTTATATGATTCAGTTGTTTACTCGTTGTCTATTTGTTAGCAAACGATAGACCATTGCCTTGAGTCACTTCATTCATAACATGAGCCTTACAAATATTATTTGATCAAGATTGTGTGAAAAGCGTGTCACTACAAAAATTATTTTGTTGTTATCGTTTTACCTCCTACTCGGGACGAGTAGAACTAAGCTTGGGGATAATTGATACGTCTCAAACGTATCCATAATATATGTTGTTCCATGCTTATATTATACCAAGTATCACATGTTTTATATACACTTTATATCATATTATGACACTTATTGGACTAACCTATTAACAAGATGCCACAGTGCCAGTTTATGTTTATTATGTCTGTGTATCGCAGAAAAGGCACGAAAACCAAAGTGCTCGGAATTGGACGAAACAAAAGCCAATCTTCCTATTTTTCCTGACACGTTCCAGAAGTTCGAAGAGGAAACGAAGGAGGGCTCCGAGGCGGCCACACCACATGGTGGCGCGGCTCCCCCTCTGCCGCCCCACCACATGGTGTGGGCCCCTCGGGCGCCCACCGACATCGCTCTTTCGCGTATATAATGCCTCTGCCCCGAAAACCCTAAATGAATCGTCGTTTCCCGAGAAGAGTTCCGAAGCTCCACCGCCACCAAAAACCCTGATTCGGGGGACAGAAGTCTCTGTTTCGGCACCCTGCCGGGACGGGGAATTGCCCCCGGAGCCATCTCCATCGACTCCACTGACGTCTTAATCGCTGCGGCTGACTCCCATGATGAGGAGGGAGTAGTTCTCCACCGAGGCTGAGGGCTCTACCGGTAGCTATGTGGTTTATCTCTCTCACCCATGGTGTGATCTTTATAAGATCATGAGCTTTATAATCTAGTTGAATAAGTAGATGTTACTCTCTATCTATTACGCCACTCTAGAGGTTACTTTAATATGAACTCCGGAGTTACTCTCCACGGTGTGAAGTTGACAGTGTGCGCGTCGTGTGTGACTCCTTTATGACGTTGTGGTGTTTGTTTACTCAGACTTTGTGGTGTGCTTTTATAGCCCTACGCAATGAATGGTATTTGTCATCCAACAAGAGAGTGTTTTAGAGTATTATTTATTTATTCAATTATGAGGTCATTGTTGAGAGTGTCCACTAGTGAAAGTATGATCCCTAGGCCTTGATTCTAAGCATTGAAACACCGTTTAAAACCAGTTCTGCTACATGTTTGCTAGCTGCCATTTTTATTTCAGATTGCAATTACCACTTATAATCATCCATATTACTTGTATTTCACTATCTCTTCGCCGAACTAGTGCACCTATACATCTGACAAGTGTATTGGGTGTGTTGGGGACACAAGAGACTTCTTGTATCTTAATTGCAGGGTTGCTTGAGAGGGATATCTTTGACCTCTACCTCCCGGAGTTCGATAAACCTTGGGCGATTCACTTAAGGGAAACTTGCTGTTGTGCTACAAACCTCTGCTTTTGTAGGCCCAACACTGTCTACGAGAATAGAAGCGTGCGTAGACATCACACTCCATATTAGTAGAGGCATGAAGGATATTATGGTGTGCCATTGAACGGCTATTCGGGGATCACATTGTGACTCTGCACCGCTCAATTGGAGACTAGCTTCCATTGGGAAGTGAACTTTGGGATAAATTACCGTCTCCAAGTTCCTCGATATGTCTATACCCGAGTTTCTTATTTATGCATTTTCCTTTGTGATAGCCCACGAGCTTGAAGTTACATATCTTGCCATCACATGGTTGCTTATTGTGCTTAGAATATGTTGTTGGTGCACATAGGTAAACCTATCTATTTTAGGTTTCGTGCTTCATAAATTGACCGCTAATTTTATTCCACATTTATTAAGGGCTAAACTGTAATATTTTAAATCGCCTATTCACCACCCCCAACCCCCTCTATGCGACGTATGTGCCCTTTCAAACTGGTAGAGGACCCTGGTGCTCATACAGATGAGAATTATTGACTGGATTTCCATGCTCACTCTCAAGATCATGTGTGCACGATCACACAAGAATTGATGACCTCTGCATCAAATCGGTCGGCCACGATAAGAGCCAGGCAGTTGATGTCTACGCACGCTTATATTCTCGTAGACAGTGTTGGGCCTACAAGAGCAGAGGTTTGTAGTACAGCAGCAAGTTTCCGTTAAGTGAATCACTCAAGGTTTATCGAACTCAGGGAGGTAGAGGTCAAAGATATCACTCTCAAGAGACCCTGCAATTAAGATACAAAAAGTCTCTTGTGTCCCCAACACACCTAATACACTTGTCAGGTGTATAGGTGCACTAGTTCGGCGAATAGATAGTGAAATACAAGTAATATGGATGATTATAATTGGTAATTGCAATCTGAAATAAAAATTGCAGCAAGCAAACATGTAGCAAAACTGGTTATAAACGGTGTTTATATGCTTAGGGTGTTTGGTTAAGCTATTCCAACCTGCTTTCAGACAAAATAAGTTGAACGCTAACCAAACGAAAATTTTACCACAGCTGATTCTGGTAGTACAATTTTGACAGCAGGCCAGACCCTGCTTTGTCTAACCAAGTTGGTGGAAATAACCCACCATGCCACCTATAAGCGTCGTACCGGTTCGATTCTTTCCATTTTTCCAATCGTTACTCTGCATCGAGCGAACATGCGAGTAGGTTTCAAGCGCCGCCGACCTTCCGGCGGAGCGCCGATCCTCCCGACAGTTCCTCTACGCTTGTGCCCCACCTCTAGAATTGCCTCCAGCAACCCGGGGGTCCCGGCCTGCCCCATTCCTCCATTCGGCTGTGAGCATCGCCCGCCTCCAATTGGCCCTAGGTGGCGTACGCCTCCACCAGCCTCGGAGCCCGGAGCTCGTCCGTGCTTGTGCTACGAGAAGCATAGGATGGTTCATATGGCTGTAGGAGGACGCTCTCCTTGATTCTCTGCCTCGCTGCTATTGAACGTGGCTCTGGCTAGGTTTTCCTCGTACCGAGAACACGAGCTGCTCTTCGCGGCCGCCGGTCGGAAGAACTCTCGCTGAGGTGTTTGCCGCAGAGCGCACGGACGGGGTGGCCTGCGGTGTACGTGCATGCCTAGTGCAGCAATGGAGTGGATGTACGTGCTGGCTGCTGCGGCAGCTCAAATCCCATACCAGGCTGAACTTGCATGTATATTACTTCGATCTCGACTATACTAGTTAGATGGAGCTGAACTTGCACGTATTACATGCTAGCTAGTACTAGTTTGACTAGATTGATCGACTAGCACCCAGACACGTGCAAGCTAGCTAGCTTGCTAGATTGTTTAGCAAGGTTTCGGTGGTTTAATCTCCGGCGAGGTTTTGGCCATCTCTAGCAAGGTTTCGGCGAGGTTTGTCCAACTCCGACAAGGGTCCGGTGATAATCAAGGTGGACAGAGACGGTCCAGCACTGCTCCGGCGAGATACAACGTATCTTCGCTGATCTCAGACGGGACTTTAGCCAGGTCTTGCGAACTCCGGCGAGTGCCCGATGATAACCAAGGTGGCTGGAGGTGGTCCGATGTGGCTCCTTCGAGGTACGAAGTGTCTTTGCCAATCTCCGGCAAGGTATTCTGATGGCGGTGGATTTTCCGCACGGCAGAGCTTCGTCAAGGTGCTCCGGTGTGGTCGTCCGGCGAGGCGTAGACCGATGGCGCTCACAAGGTGTTCGGCGAGGAGTACACCGATGGTCGTTCGGCGAACTCCAGCAAGATTTTGACCAACTCCGACGATGCTTCGGCCGATGGCGCTCACAAGGTGTTACAAATGATTTGCACAAAATCTACAGTTTCACCGTTGTTTCAACCAAACAACTTTCAGCTTTGCCACAGTTCTTAACTCACAGCAGATTTTTACAGCCCAAAGTTCACAGCAGCTTTTCTGAAATCCACAGCTGAACCAAACACACCCTTAGAAACAAGGCCTATGGATCATACTTTCACTAGTGGACACTCTCAACAATGACCTCATAATTGAATAAATAAATACTACTCTCAAATACTCTCTTGTTGGATAACGAACATCATACATTGCGTAGGGCTATAAAAGCACACCTCAAAGTCTGAGTAAACAAACACCACAACGTCATAAAGGAGTCACACACGGTGCGCACACCGTCACCTTCACACCGTGGAGAGTGACTCCAAAGTTCCTATTAAAGTAACCTCTTGAGTGGTGACGGGGTGTAAACCCGGCAAATCACTCGGTTAGATACCTTGGGTTTCGTATAGAGAGAGAAGTATGGCGGCTGGTGGTTCCGGACGGCTGACAAGCAAAGAGTTTACCCAGCTTCGGCCCCTCATGGTGAGGTAAAGACCTACTCCTGCTTGTCTGATCTGATATTGATGATGATTACATGGTGGCCGTGATGGCTATGGTGGTCTCGTCGGGGTTTGTCCGGCTATATTCTGTCTATTGTCTATCGCGATGTGACCTTGTCTATTTCTGTCTATATGTTGGCTTATCTTTTTGTCTACCCCTCCCTGTATTTATATATGCAGCCAGGGGGTTTTACACGAGTCCTAGTAGACTACGAACTGAGAGACCTTGTCTTGTACTTCAAATTATTTCCTTAGCAGCTTCTTGGTCTTCATTGGGCCACCTGGTGGGCCTATAGTGGGGGTACCCGGAGGGTATAACCACGTCAGTAGCCCCCGAGTGCCTGGTCGACTCGAAGAGTCGGGCAGGGACTCATCAGTTGATATATCTTCATGTGCACAATATGCCTGATGGTTGGTTGGAGTTTTCAGTCGGTAATGCGCCGATTGCTTCTATTCTTGGGTTTATTTCGAGGGCTTCTGTCTTGATAATACTTCGAGTGGATCAGTTGCGCGACCAGCGCTCATCGGGTGCACGGTCAGCGCTCCCGATGGGATTAGCCCCCGAGGCTATGTGCGACTCGCAGAGTCGGGCATAGGCTCAAGTTGTTCTAATCCCATGTATTTTATCTTTTGTTTCTTGATTCCTCATGTCCTGCGAATAAATATAGTAAAAAAGATTGATGTATCGAAATTAGCTACTGCAATTCGCCTTTATTAGACGCTGCTTTGTACTTCCTGTACTGTTAAGGAACATAATGCGCGAGATTTCATGACTCGGGATGTTTGATATATATATTCGTTTCGTCTTATGTGGGATGGGTGGCATAGTAGGCCTGATTCAACCGACGGAACGGGGTTAAGTGAATTCGCGACTCGGGTGAAATACCTTTCTAGACTACGCAGATTCGAGTCCCTTGGCTCAAACCCGGTATGACCGTGCAAGTTCGACTCATGCCTGTTTGGACTTACTGGTCAGAACCCGGCCTTTTTTAATGTACCCTTGGCGCGTCCGCCGGGATTTTGCATCATGCCTGCTGGCATGGAAATTATCAGGTCCGCATAGCTTGTATGGGCCACCCGGCATTTCTCATGTCTTAACTTTGCACTTTAGGTACAGCATCTGTGGGCCTGACTCGGCAGGTACATTCCGGGAATTACTATTTAAATGATTGGATATGGTCCGGGAGATACTCGACCAGATTTCGACTGTTGTTGTACATGCTTTGCTTTTGCTTTCTTTCGGATGACTCCGATTCGACATGTTCTTCGATTGACGCTGATCGTCGACTTCATTCATTCATCGGGTGCGCGGGCAGCGCTCCCGATGGGAGTAGCCCCCGAGGCTATGTTTAATTTCTTGCAATTGAGCGTAGGCTCGAAATCGCAGTCGAAAATATTGCAGGTGCCCTCCCGATGGGAGTAAGTTGCTGAAGTTTGAAGTAACCGAGTAGATGCTCAACTCGTTTTTGTATCGGTATACATTGGATTGAAACAATGGCTAATTGGCCAATTAGTGTAAACAAATATAATATTTTGGAATAAAAAAGTATTGTTCATGTTGGTAAAACTAAAATACCATAAATTAAAACTTATCTTTGAGAAGTAGTAGAGATGATGATCTGAGTCGAAACGGCGAGTGACGCAGTGGATAGAGTGGATGCGGCGGACCGGAGTCGACGCAGCCCCGGAGCGTCGAGTGCGACTGGAATGACGTGTTGAATGAACTTGTTATGCCGCAGCCCCCGAGTGTCGAGTGCGACAGGGGCAACTTGTTGAATGAACTGTTATGTCGCAGCCCCCGAGCGTCGAGTGCGACTGGGGCGGCTAATAGATAGCTGGTAGTCGACGCGGCGGACAGAGTCGACGCGGCGAAATAATTAATCGACATGGCGGATGAAATCAACGCGGCGGAATAAGTAGTCGAGGCAGCGGACGAAGTCGACGCGGCATTGGGTGCGGCGTTTTAACCGGTAGAATATCCGGGCGGCGGACGGAGTCGACGCGCAAGAGGGTGCGGCTGTTTGAGAAAACCGATGCGAGTTTAAAAAAAATCGTTTCAAAAAATCCGATGCAGGTCATATAGAGAACCCGACTTTAAAAATCCGATGCGGGTTGTGGATAACCCGACTTTAAAAAAAATCAGATGCGGGTAATAAAGAGCCCGTCTTTAGAAATTCCGGCGCAGGTTATAGAGCTGACTTTGAAAAAATTCCGATGCGGGTAATAAAGAGCCCGACTTTAGAAATTCCGGCGCAGGTTATAGAGAACCCGACTTTGAAAAAATTCCGATGCGGGTAATAGAAAACCCGACTTTGAAAAATCCGACGCGGGTTATCAAGATCCCGACTTTAGAAATCCGACGTGGGTTGTAACCCGACTTTGAGAAATCCAGCTGGTCATCCAATAGAAGCGTGGTTTCGGCGAACGAATAATTTGATTTGTTGCAAGAGATAAAATGACCGTATTGGCCGCAATTGTTATATATGTTACTTTGCATAATGGCTTACCGGCCAATTAGTGCAAGCAAACATAATGTTTTGAAGTAAAAGAGTGATAAATTGTAATACTATAATTTAAACTTATCTGTGAGATGCAGTAGACGCGGCCGAACGGAGTCGAAAATGGCGGAGTGGCGCAGCGTTTGGCCAGGCGGAGTCGAAACGGCGACTGCAACGCCCAGCCCCCGAGTCCGTTTTGTTGAGTCGGCGAGTCGGAGTCAAAAAAGGCGCCGGGGTCGAACGACTCATGTGAGCGATGAAATTGATGTCGTTGTTGATGTCGATGTCCAAACGCCAGCCCCCGAGGGTACGTGGTCCCCTTCTAGGGAGCGGACTTTTTCTGCCTGTGCCGCTGGCGCTGATCGCCGCGGTTGATGACTTCCCGGGAGTCGAAGTTTGACCGTAGCAGTGTCGTAGTTGATGGCGGTGCAGCCGTGATCGCACTATGTTGGAGTATGAACCAACCACGGTGAGTTGGTGATGATCGCGATACGTTGTAGTCGTCGAATCGGCGAGTGTAAGTCGAAACGACCAACTTGAGTGTACGTGAGATATATGGTAGCAAATTCTGCGCATGTGATTAGCGGCCCGGCCGGAAAATCCATGCATGTTGTCCCTTCACGCTTGAGTGCTTTTCATGTGGTATAGCTGATTTGATTAATCCTTGTACTATCACGTACGTGACCTCCATCGATTAGGACTTGAAGCATGGCAATAAAGAATTCGGCGTGATGGATTTTCCGTTCCTGAAGCTAGCTCTTCCCGGATCGATCGTTGGTATCTTCTCGACGATCTGTGAACATAACGGGCGATTAACTTCCGCGCAATCAGCTTCCGCCGGGACGGTTCCCACGTCCGGCTGGACGTACTTGTCTGGCGGCTGTCAGATTGGATCTTTGGTGGTCAGCGAGCTCTCCAAAATTTTCCGATCCCACCGATCTGATTGACCACTCGCGAGGGCATTGCTGATGATGAGCCCCCGGGCGTGCTGATCCGTGGTGGGTCGCCGCTGTTGTTGTCGATGTAGATTTGTTGTCATGGTTGTTGATGTCGAAGATGGGGTCGCTGATACGTCTCCAACGTATCTATAATTTCTTATGTTCCATGCTATATTATACCAACTTATTACATGTTTTATATGCATTTTATATAGTTTTATGCATTTTCTGGGACTAACCTATTAACAAGATGCCACAGTGCCAGTTCCCTGTTTTCTGCTGTTTTTGGTTTCAGAAAAGTACTTAAGAAAATATTCTCGGAATTGGACGATTTCTTTTCTAAATTCCGTTTTTCATCGGGAACGTTCCAGAAAGTCGAACACGAGACGAAGTGGGCGACCGAGGAGCCGCCACCACGTGCTCGCGCGGCAGGCATCCTGGCCGCGCGAGGAGGCGATGTGGGCCCCTCGGGGCGCCACCGACTTCGCCCTTTCGCCTACAAATACCCCCCAGACTAAAAACCCTAAGACGGTGTGCAATATTTCCTCCACGGGTCCCGAGCGCCGCCGCCATCGAAGACAAGATTCGGGGGACAGAACTCTCTGTTCCGGCACCCTGCCGGGACGGGGAATTGCCCCCGGAGCCATCTCCATCGACTCCACCGCCATCTCCATCGCCGTTGCTGACTCCTACGATGAGGAGTGAGTAGTTCTCCCCCGAGGCTGCGGGATCTACGGTAGCTATGTGGTCTATCTCTCTCTCCCATGTGATCTTTTATGTGATCATGAGCTTTGTAATCTAGTTGAATATGTGATGCTACTCTTTATCTATTATGCACTCTAGAGGTTACTTTAATATGAACTCCGGGTTATTCACGGTTGTAATGGTGACAGTGTGTGCACCGTGTGTGATTCCTTTATGACGTTGTTGGTGTTAGTTTACTCTGACTTTGAGGGTGCTCTTGTAGCCCTACACAATGAATGGTGTTTGTTATCCAACATGAGAGTGTTTGAGAGTAGTGTTTATTTATTTAACTTCGATGTCATTGTTGAGAATGTCCACTGGTGAAAGTAGGATCCCTAGGCCTTGTTTCTAAGCATTAAAACACCGTTTCCACCAAGTTCTGCTACATGTTTACTTGCTGCCATTTTTATTACAGATTGCAATTACTACTTACAATCGTCCATATTACTTGTATTTCACTATCTCTTCGCATAACTAGTGCACCTATACATCTGACAAGTGTATTGGGTGTGTTGGGGACACAAGAGACTTTTTGTATCTTAATTGTAGGGTTGCTTGAGAGGAATATCTTTGACCTCTACCTCCCTGAGTTCGATATACCTTGGGTGATTCACTTAAGGGAAACTTGCTGCTGTTCTACAAACCTCTGCTCTTGGAGGCCCAACACTGTCTACGAGAATAGAAGCGTGCGTAGACATCAAGCTATTTTCTGGCGCCGTTGCCGGGGAGGTAAGGTAAAAGGTACTCACATCCTCTGGCTACTAAGCTATTTTCTAGCACCGTTGCTGTTGTGTGAGTGCTCGAAGTTATTTCCTTTGGATCCTGCAGTTAAATCTTTTTGTTTCTTGTTTTTATTTTCACTAGTTAGGCTTAATGGAAAACAACAAAAAAATTAGAGATCTTTATGAAATTTATCTTGAATTAGGACATGATGCTTTTGAAGAGAAAATTAAAAAAACCTATGGAACTTTATTTGCATAATAGTGGTAGTAATGTTATTAGTATAAATTCTTTGAACACCATTATTGCAAATGCTATGGAAAAGTCTAAGCTTGGGGGAGTTGGTTTTGATGAGCATGATATTTTTAGTCCCCCAAGCACGGAGGAGAAAATTTTCTTTGATGATACCTTGCCTCCAATATATGATAGTTATAATCATTGTGATATTTTCGGTCCACCTACTGTTGAGGATATATTTTATGTTGATTACAATATGCCTCCTATATTTGATGATTATGGTGATGAGAATAATAATGATAGCTATTTTGTTGAATTTGCTCCCACTACAATTAATAAGAATGACTATGCTTATGTGGAGAGTATTAATTCTTTCATGCACGTGGCTCATGATAAGAATGTTTTAGGTGATAGCTATATTGTTGAGTTTATTCATGATGCCACTGAAAATTATTTTGAGATAGGAAAGTATGGTTATAGAAATCTTCGTGTTACTAAATTTCTTCTCTTTATGATGAAAGTTTTGAGCTTTCTCTTGATTTGCTTTTATTTGCTGGGTACTTTAACACCCACTGGTTATTATGAGAGAGGGGGACATGGATTCATACATCACAATAATATTAGGTCTCCTCTCTTTATGTTGGAAGTTTTGAAGTTGGATTTGTTTCATCTTTCTATGATAGTTGCTTTATGTTTCAATAATTTATCCTACTACAAGATCCCTTTGCATAGGAAGTGGGTTAGACTTAAATGTGTTTGATATTTACCTCTTGATGCTCTCCTATGTTTTTCAACTCTCATTTTCATGAGAGCATCATACGAATCTCCTTGACTAGCTAAAAGGCTTTAAAGAAAAGCGCTTATGGGAGACAACCCACTATTTTATTTCTGTTTTTTTTTCTTTTATTTGAGTCAAGGAGCATGCTTACCTCTGTAACAACTTCTTTGTATCTTTATTTTATTGCATTGTTGTGTCAAGATAAGCCTCTAGTTGAAAGTTCATGCTAAATTTGGATTCCTGCGCGGAAACAGTTTTCTGCTGTCCACCGTTTAATTCGTAACTCCTCACAGAAAAATTCAAATAATCTGCCCTTTTTGTGTGTAATCCTCAGATATATATGCAACTTTCATTAGTTTTGAGTTTTCTGATGTGAGCAAGTTAAGTGCCTCGAAAAAATTCGTCTTTACGGACTGTTCTGTTTTTGACAGATTCTGTCATTTATTTTGCAATGCCTCTTTTGCTATTTTGATTGGATCTTTTTATCCTATGAAGTATCAGTGGCTGTAGCTAATGTCCAGTAGCATTGGTAGCAATTGTGTTCCTACAGAATATCATAATTTTTCATGCACTAACCCTCTAATGAAGTTTACTCTAAGTTTGGTGTGGAGGAAGTTTTCAAGGATCAAGAGAGAAGGATGATATGATGTGATCAAGAGGATAGTAAAGCCAAAGCTTGGGGATGCCCGGTGGTTCATCCCCAACATATTTCAAGAAGACTCAAGCGTCCCGTTCTTCATCAACAAACTAGCAGGTCCTTTCTAGTGAAACTATATTTTAATTCCGCCACTTCTTATGTGCTTTTCTTGAAGCGTCGGTTTGTTTTTGTTTTTATTATTTTCATTCTCTGAATAAAATGGATCCTAGCATTCCTTTGTGGGAGAGAGACACGCTCCGCTTTTTCTTATGAATACTCGTATTCTTCACTTATATTTGTTGAGTATTCTTCTATTTTACTTCAATGCTTTCTAGCTCTTGTTTTTCATGCATCTCTTGCTAGAGCTGTTAGCTTTATTATACCATACTCTCATATCTCATTGTTTAATTACTTGGAGAGTTTATCTTTTAAATAAGTTGATTGGTGTTTGGTTGGAAACAGAAAATGCTAAATGTGGTAGATGGTATAAAGAAAGATATACATGCTCTTATGGATTGTTATCTTGCATGTTGTGGTGCTTGGCAATTGTTTTGAGCTCTCAAGTAGATCATGTTTAAGCTTTTACATCATGTAGTTAAAACTTATTAGTGAGGAACTACCGTAAAACTTGCTGAAATTTGGTTTGCATGTTTGGTATCTCTAAGGTCTAGATATTTTCTAGTTAAAGTGTTTGAACAACAAGGAAGACAATGTAGAGTTTTATAATGCTTGCAATATGTTTTTATATACGTCTTGTTGTCATAGTTTATACTTGTGTTTGCTTCAAACAACCTTGCTAGCCAAAGCCTTGTACTGAGAGGGAATGCTTCTCGTGCATCCATAATCCTTGAGCCAAAACCTATGCCATTCGTGTCCACCATACCTACCTACTACATGGTATTTCCTGCCATTCCAAGTAAATACTTCATGTGCTACCTTTTATTCAAAACATATTATCTCTTATTTGTGTCAATGTTTATTAGCTCATGAGGAAGTATGTGGTGTTACGGATATCAACCTTGTCATTTGCTTTTAGACAGACTTTCACCAACCGGACTAGTGGCATATACACCGCTTATCCATTAACTTTGCAAAAAGAGCTGGCAAATGGGGTGCCCAGTCCCAATTAATTACAACTTTAACCGCTGCAATCTCTTCACATTTTTGCTCTGATCCAATCAGTCAAGCAATGACAACAGTTTTTAACTATATGTGCAAACAAAAGAGATAAGAGGGATGATCTACCTTGCTGGTAGAAATAACGTCCTTCATGGGAGCCGCTCTTGAAAGTCTGGTTGACAAGGGGGGTAGAGTGCCCATTATCATTCGTTGACAACGACATACACCTCTCAAAACTTACTTTTATGCTCTCTATATGATTTCAAAAACCTATAAAACTAAGAAGCTCTAGCACATGCTTGTATCCCTGCTTCCCTCTGCGAAGGGCCTATCTTTTACTTTATGTTGAGTCAGTTTACCTACTTCTTTCTATCCCCGAAGCAAACACTTGTGTCAACTGTGTGCAACAATTCTTATATGCTTACTTATTGCACTTGTTATATTTCTTTGTGTTGACAACTATCTATATGATATACATGTTCAAAAGTTGAAAGCCAATGCTGAAACTTATATCTTCCTTTGTGTTGCTTCAATGCTCTTTTGCTTAGATAATATTGCTTTATGAGTTAACTCTTATGCAAATCTTTTTGATTCTTGTTTGAAAGTACTATTCATGAAAAGTTTTACTTATATGATGTAGTTGTTTACTCCTTGTCTATTTGTTAGCAAACTATAGATCATTGCCTTGAGTCACTTCATTCATAACATGAGCCTTACATTATATTATGATCAAGATTGTGTTTAAGCATGTCACTTCAGAAATTATTCTTCTTTTATCGTTCTTGCCTACTCGGGACGAGTAGAACTAAGCTTGGGGATGTTGATACGTCTCCAACGTATCTATAATTTCTTATGTTTCATGCTATATTATACCAACTTATTACATGTTTTATATGCATTTTATATAGTTTTATGCATTTTCTGGGACTAACCTATTAACAAGATGCCACAGTGCCAGTTCCCTGTTTTCTGCTGTTTTTGGTTTCAGAAAAGTACTTAAGGAAATATTCTCAGAATTGGACGATTTCTTTTCTGAAGACCGTTTTTCATCGGGAACGTTCCAGAAAGTCGAACACGAGACGAAGTGGGCGACCGAGGAGCCGCCACCACGTGCTCGCGCGGCAGGCATCCTGGCCGCGCGAGGAGGCGATGTGGGCCCCTCGGGGCGCCACCGACTTCGCCCTTTCGCCTACAAATACCCCCCAGACTAAAAACCCTAAGACGGTGTGCAATATTTCCTCCACGGGTCCCGAGCGCCGCCGCCATCGAAGACAAGATTCGGGGGACATAACTCTCTGTTCCGGCACCCTGCCGGGACGGGGAATTGCCCCCGTAGCCATCTCCATCGACTACACCGCCATCTCCATCGCCGTTGCTGACTCCTACGATGAGGAGTAAGTAGTTCTCCCCCGAGGCTGCGGGATCTACGGTAGCTATGTGGTCTATCTCTCTCTCCCATGTGATCTTTTATGTGATCATGAGCTTTGTAATCTAGTTGAATATGTGATGCTACTCTTTATCTATTATGCACTCTAGAGGTTACTTTAATATGAACTCCGGGTTATTCACGGTTGTAATGGTGACAGTGTGTGCACCGTGTGTGATTCCTTTATGACGTTGTTGGTGTTAGTTTACTCTGACTTTGAGGGTGCTCTTGTAGCCCTACACAATGAATGGTGTTTGTTATCCAACATGAGAGTGTTTGAGAGTAGTGTTTATTTATTTAACTTCGATGTCATTGTTGAGAATGTCCACTGGTGAAAGTAGGATCCCTAGGCCTTGTTTCTAAGCATTAAAACACCGTTTCCAACAAGTTCTGCTACATGTTTGCTTGCTGCCATTTTTATTACAGATTGCAATTACTACTTACAATCGTCCATATTACTTGTATTTCACTATCTCTTCGCATAACTAGTGCACCTATACATCTGACAAGTGTATTGGGTGTGTTGGGGACACAAGAGACTTTTTGTATCTTAATTGCAGGGTTGATTGAGAGGAATATCTTTGACCTCTACCTCCCTGAGTTCGATATACCTTGGGTGATTCACTTAAGGGAAACTTGCTGCTGTTTTACAAACCTCTGCTCTTGGAGGCCCAACACTGTCTACGAGAATAGAAGCGTGCGTAGACATTAGTTGCCGCAACCGTAAATCCAGCACACTGTTCTTCCCACAGACGGCGCCAATTGACGGGGTGTAAACCCGGCAAATCTCTCGGTTAGATACCTTGGGTTTCGTATAGAGAGAGAAGTATGGCGGCAGGTGGTTCCGGACGGCTGACAAGCAAAGAGTTTACCCAGATTCGGCCCCTCATGGTGAAGTAAAGACCTACTCCTGCTTGTCTGATCTGATATTGATGATGATTATATGGTGGCCGTGATGGCTATGGTGGTCTCGCCGGGGTTTGTCCGGCTATATTCTGTCTATTGTCTATGGCAATGTGACCTTGTCTATTTCTGTCTATCTGTTGGCTTATATTTTTGTCTACCCCTCCCTGTTTTTATATATGCAGCCAGGGGGTTTTACACAAGTCCTAGTATACTACGAACTGAGAGTCCTTATCTTGTACTTCAAGTTATTTCCTTAGCAGATTCTTGGTCTTCATTGGACCACCTGGTGGGCCTATAGTGGGGGTACCCGGAGGGTATAACCACGTCAAGTGGCATAATAGATAAAGAGTAACATCTACTTATTTAACTAGATTATAAAGCTAATGATCACATAAAAATCACACCATCGGAGAGAGAGATAAACCACATAGCTACCGGTAGAGCCCTCAGCCTCGGGGGAGAACTACTCCCTCCTCATCATGGGAGTCAGCAACGGCGATGAAGATGGCGGTGGAGTCGATGGAGATGGCTTCAGGGGGCAATTCCCCGTCCTGGCAGGGTGCCGGAACAGAGACTTCTGTCCCCCGAAACTTGTATTCGATGGCGGCGGCGCTGCGGAACTTTTCGTGGACGAAGGCTGATTGATTTAGGGTTTTTGCGTCGGGGGAAATATATGGGCGAAAGGGCGATGTCGGTGGGTGCCCGAGGGGCCCATACCACGTGGCGGCGCGGCCAGAGGGGGACCCGCGCCACCATATGGTGTGGCTGCCTCCTCGGCCCCCTTCGTCTCTCCTTCGGACTCCATGTCGTGTGGGGAAAAATAGGAACTTTGCTTTTCTGTTTCGTCCAATTCCGAGAATATTTCCAGAACAACTTTTCTGAAACCAAAAACAGCAGAAAACAGGAACTCGCACTATGGCATCTTGTTAATAGGTTAGTCCCAGAAAATGCATAAAAATGATATAAAGTGTATATAAAACATGTTGCAATTGGTATAATATAAGCATGGAACAACAGAAATTATGGATACGTTGTAGACGTATCAGAAGTGGATAATAGCAAATCGAGATTCGAGCACCCCAAATGCCCGCTCCAACATCCTTCCAGGCTCTCTCTTGTTTTTTTGGTAAACCAGTATTGGGTTCTTCTTTCATCTACAGGTAGACGACCAACTTTTCATGACTATCCATGGTCTATGTGAATCAAACTAGGCAGCAATCAATCAACCCGTCACCTTGCCCCGACAAATTTCAGAAATTTGAATCATATCAAGCATTCGGTGGTACACATTGCATGCAAGGCGGGCGTGCAAGGTTGCCGAGAGCTTTGAGCTCAGTACGTCGGCTAGCGCTGGCAGGGAGGACTAGATGAGACGGAGGAGGGTCAGAACGATTTATGCGCCCAACGAGTAGACTGTAGACGAGCGCCATGTGGCCTAGGAAAGGTGTTGGGGAGCGGTAGCCCAATAACGGCGAGAGTGGGCAGAGGGATGAATTGGGATGGGAGGAAAACGTAAAGCGTTTTGACGGTGTCTATGACAGTGATGGCCCGCCTGTTGGTATCCTTCGTGGCAGCGATCACAACTTCTTTCCGGCGCAACCAGATGAATCCCTATAGGATGGACCGACCTAGTAGGGCCGTACGAATTATTGGGCCACGCCGGAGGTAATCCGCGTAGGGCGCGATTGGACGCTATTTTACGTAATGCACGCCCAATAGGCTTATTGGGATGACTACTGTGGGCGTGGCTGGCGCTATTGTACGTCATGTGTGTCCAATAGGCCTATTGAGAAAACTATTGGGTGTGTGACTGGGATTTTTCTCGGTACGCCGACGACTGGAGCCGTCACAACAGTGCGACTACTTTGCATGCACCAGTAGATAGTAGCGGGAATGACCTACACAGCATAGAAGTAGCAACACTGTGTTTAGACTTATGCTTCTAGCATCATAAAGTGCCTAGTCTCCTCGTCAAAACACCAAATCACATGTAAACCGGGATACTGGCCAATTGGTGTTTGAATATATGAGTAATTTAATCCATAAAAACAATAGATAAAACATGGTTAAAGAAATAAGAATTAAACTAGTTATGCACTCTAACAGAAAGGATGCATAAAGCAATTTTGTACATGTTGCTAGAAACAAAGGTTGAAGGCATAAGGGGCGCTCTGAGGAGTGACCAACAAAGAAAGAAAAAGGAGAGCACCATTGATCCTTTCGTACCAATCATGAAACGTTGAAGAACTGTGTGTTACTTTTTGATGTTTTTATAAGGGCTAGTTTCAGATAATATATATAGCCTTGGGTTTTCCGCAAATAGAAAACTTCATAGCCAAACTCTGACAGAGACAAAGCGAGTTTTACGTCAAGCAATCTCACGAACATTGATCTCTAGTCTGGAAAAGCTTTGTCTACAGTGAAGGGGGAAAAAAGGAGAGCACCATCGACGGTTTCCTACTCTTTGGTCTGTCGCCTCGCCGACATCTGGAAACAAACGATTTGTCGACCGAAAAATAAAAGGTGAAAAGAGAAAGGAGAGCACCATCGATCCTTTCCTGCTACTGCGCAAGTGCGTGCATGCTCCGTTGCGTCCCTTGGAGGTCTCAATCGCAGTACTCCACTACCCTTGGAGGTTGGGTTAAAAATATTGCCTAAAAAGGCAACGTCTCACTGGTCCTATTATTATTATTATTATTTTATTTTATGATGAAATGGAGGACACTCGGCAGCTCCGCTTAATTGCTTACAAAAGTAGTCGCACTCGCACTACTAGTCTAAAATCGAGTTCATACTATTGGACTAAACAAAGCGTGTCCTACTTTGAAAATAAAGCCGATGTTCAATGCACTGGGTAAGTAGTATAGTACAGTAGTCACCACCGATGGTTTCATGTTAGGTGGAGTGGAGATGGTATGACCGTATGAGGACTGGAGTCGAGCCCGCACCAGCTGCGACCTCGCTCGCCAGCATCTCTGGAACAACTGTTGGACCAGCGCAACACGCGCAGCGATCACGACCCTAGCGAAGAGCGACCCAAGCGCGGGCGGGAAAAGTCAGGCATCACGGGTCGCCTGCATCGCCGAAAAAGTCGGCCGTGGGGGACCGGACGGGCGGACGCGGCGACGTGAGGCCTGGGATCCGATACGGGCCCGTCTAGTTGCGCCCGCTACGTTCAACGAATCAAATGGAATTGGCCGAGTGGGTGGCTAGGCTAGACCCTGCTTCGTCTCGACGAGGGAACGGAGCGGTCAGATTTATGGCGGCGAAGGCGATGGACTGGACGTGCCCCCGAGGACGCACGGAACCGGTCGCGCGCAAAACAAACGACACTTCTACTCTACCGGGAGTAAATATCAAAAGCGACATCGATGTGCACTAATATTCAGACCTGGATATTGGACATGGGATCCCGTTTAACAGTAGAACCGTGGCGTCCCACATGAACTCGTAGAACATTGCGTCTCAATCTCGGGTACTATTTCTTCACTTCTCTGTATGATAAAAAAATCCTCTTACAAAGCTGATGAAAGATAAACAAGATTACACGAGTAGTCACACCCTGCAGAAGCACCCACAACTACCAACTCGAGGTGTCACCCCGCCTCCTCGTAAAGCCATCAGACTACGTCGCACCTCACCCACCAAGTCGTCGCCGGAGATGGCCTCCTGCCTTCTCGCTCCGGGCCGTGGCGCACCGATCCTGCCATCATACAGGAGGACGAAGAGTGGTGGTAACACAATCACGTGTAGAAGATAGGAGGCCGTCGATAACGCCCCATGTCAAAGTCGAAAGTGCTTCGAGACATGATCTAGGCTTGCCTACCGAAGCCAGCAGAGCTAGACCGGAGCTCCACAAAGACGCCCCCAAGAGTGTGACGACGCAGTGCGCCGCCGTCATCGAGACCGAGAAGGTGAAGGGTTTTCGCCCGGAGCCGAGGCACAGGGAAGGTATCCACACCGACGCCCTCAAGAGGGTTACGACACCCGCAGGAATCGCTGTCGCTGGCGCCGAGGCACTAAGCTTTCGCCCGGAAACACCTTCACACCACAAAGAAGTCGATATTCGGATCACCCGCTGTCACAAAGTCAGGTCCCCAAGACGCGATCTGGGAGTCGCCGCCGTCGCCGCCAACACCAGGATCTCCTGCTGCTCCCTCCTCACCACCCTCATGGCCAAGGAGGAAAACCATCACCACCGCCACGTCACTCGCTGGAGAATCGCCTGTGCAATCCAACTTCCAGGGCCGCCGCCCCGGCATATCTTATCTCACAACCATGAGGCGATAGACACCACCACACCGAATTAACCGACACAAGGGGTAGGACGACGCCAACACACAAGAAGTAGAGGTGCGACACGCATCAGCAAGCACGACACCTCCATGTCGCCCACATGACACTGAAGGGGATCGCAGGCAGAAAACAAAAAATTTCCTAACAGCGATAACCTAAAAACAGCCAGAATCTATACTATGCAGATATAGTAATACGCAGGGGGGTCTTCGCACATACCTCTTGAAGACCGAAAGCGGGGATTACGCTCCCGCACAAGCGTTGTCGATGAAGCCGACGAAGACTTCGATGCCGTGTAGAGGAAGCAGACCTCTAGCACCACAAGTGTGATGCCTCGCAGGGAGTCACACACGTACGGTGAAGCCGACGCACTCCGGGCTCCGATCCAGGGACGAAGCAGCGGAAGACTGGGACCGGGAGACCAGCAGCACGACGGTGTGCGTATGGTGGAGAAACAATTCCGAGGCGCAACTCCAAACTTGGGAATCACGTGATCCTCGGAGAGAGAGAGAGAGAGAAAACTGTGTGTTCCAAAGACCAGGGGGTGCCCCTATATATATAGGAGAAAAGGGGGTGCCCAACTTGCCAGGCTGGGGGTGTGGGACTAATCCCACAGCCCCCAGCCGGCCAGCCCCTTGCGCCGGCCTAGGTGGGCCCCTTTCGGCCCACCTAGGGCCGGCCGAACCAGCCCCCTCCCTCATGGGGGGGAAGTCCCCCCCCCCCCCCCCCCCCCCCCTCATGGGCCTCTTTGCCCAAAGAGGCCCATTAAGGGATTTTTGGCTTTAAAATTTCAGAAAAAATTAAAATAAAATATATTTAAGTATTAATTACACTAATTAATATTAAATACATATTACATAATTTGTTCTGGCTCCGAAAACTATTTCGTCGCTGCCCGATCTCCATCGGAACTTTCCCGGGACGTTCCCGGTCTCTCTTTTCCTATTTTTCTCTTCCGGTAAAATGTCGACTCCCCTTAAGCGTGCTACCCTAGCGGTTCGATTATCTCTCCAGACATGATCGAGACTCCTCTCCGATCAATGACTAATTCGTGGAGCTTGGATACCCAGAATTAATCCCTGCGAGATAACGAATACTTTTGATGTGGCCATCTATACATCCTATGTGATTCCAGCAAAGCGTAGAGGTACAAGACATGTTGCTTCTACTGTAAATGGTACAAACACAGAAGCGGCAAACAAGTCCAACAAGGAGCAGATAATCTCTATGGAAAATATTTCTGTCCAGCTAGTAGCACCGGAGGAAGTAGTACCGACGTTCAGAACGCCATGCACAACTATCATGGTTGGATCGATCGAAGTCCCAGTCCGATCTATGCCATCGTAAGCTAGTTGCCAAGTCTTCTATATTTCCTAGTGTTTTAGTCTACGTACGAGATTTGGGTTCAAGTTGGTTTTGTCCTTTTGTGTTCACGGTGGCCGTATAATTAATTTGGTAACATAGAATTAGTCTAAATAGGAGAGAGAGTCTGATTCTGTTTTGATTTGTTTCCTGTTCAGTTTCGTGTTAGTCGGGATTACCTCTACATAAAGGGCTGGCGACGGCCAATGTAGGGAGGTGGAATTTTATTGAGAGAAAAACTACAGGAACGTCCCATGTCGGGGGACACCAAATATCGTGTTCTTTGTTGCTGATCCGTGAGGGATTTTGTCGCTGCTCTGCGTGGAGTTGATCTAATCTACTCAACGCTAGTGTTTGTTCTTACGATCTCGCAATCTTGCTTGATCGGAAGATCGTGTTGCTGCTAGTACCGTGAAAGATTGGGCAAATCTCAGGATCATCTATTTGATCCTTATCAACTTTTCCTTATCGAACCTGGACGTCTGAGTCTTAAACTTTTTGCCATGCGATACTTAGCGTGTCCGAGACTCGTCCATAGATATCTCCATACCTAGCTTGATCTCGTTATCGACACCGCTAACTTCTACTCGTCTATGATCTTATGTCCTGGTGACCTAGTCACACGCTTGCAATCTCGTTTGACATAATCTCACCGAGTGGGACCTAGAGTATCTATCCTGCTATGCGATTGGCAAATCCCGCTCTTGACCCCCCGTCTCAACATACTCCTATCCGACACCCGAGAGGGACACCTTTATTGTCACACTATGTAAGATATGACGTTGGATGCAATCAAAGTGTCTTCCAGGAATAGCACTAAGAGTAGGTCTCACGGTCGAAGGCGTAATGACTACGTCCTATAAATATTGGGTATGTCCATCACATCGTTCTACCAACGATATGACTTCATTGTCAAATAGACGCTATGTCACATGATCGGGAAACCTCGATCATCGATTGCACAATGAACCAGTCAAACAGAGGTTGCTGGGGACCTGGTTGTTTTAGGTATCACACGTGTATTAATGTTTCCGCTTAATACAGTTATAGCATGACACAAAAACGTATTATGAACAAATGAGATATGATAAATAAAACACTTTATTAATTGCCTCTAGGGCATATCTCCTACAGTCTCCCACTTGCACTAGAGTACAATTTAATCTAGTTGCAACCTGGTAAAAGCCGGACACCCATAGCATCTTGGTGTTTCACGTGCTTGTCTAGCAGGAGAGGCTTCGTCAACGGGTCTGCCACATTCAGATCCGTATGTATTTTGCAAATCTTCACTTCACCTCCTTGTACGTACTGTCGTATCACATGGAAGCGTCGGAGTATGTGTTTGGCAGTCGAGTGAGACCTCGGTTCCTTCGCGTTAGCAATAGCACCCATGTTGTCGCAGTAGAGGGTCACGGGGTCTTGCGCGCTAGGGAACACTCCAAGCTCAATGATGAACTTCCTCAGCCACACAGCTTCATTCGCGGCTTCAGAAGCAGCAATGTACTCCGATTCCATTGTAGATTGGGCCACGATGGGTTGCTTCCCACTCCTCCAGCTCACAGCGCCTCCGTTCACCTTGAAAACATATCCTGTCTGTGACTTAGAGTCATCTGGGTCTGAGCAGAAACTTGTATCAACGTAACCTGTTACGCCAAGTTCTTCCTCACAGTCCCCATACACAAGAAACATTTCCTTTGTATGCTTGAAATTCTTAAGAATACTTTTAACAGCTACCCAATGTTCCTTTCCAGGATTACTTTGGAATCGGCTCGTCAAACTAAGAGCCAATGCTACATCAGGTCGAGTACTTAGCATGGCATACATGATCGATCCTATGGCTGAAGCATAAGGATGTTTAGTCATCGCGACTCTATCATGTTCCGTTACCGGACACTGTGCCTTGCTTAACACTTTATTCTTGACAATAGGCAGAAAACCCTTCTTTGCCCCATCCATATTGAACCGTTTCAATATCTTGTCAATATAAGTACTCTGACTTAACGCTAATAGGCGTCTTGATCTATCACGATAGATTTTAATGCCTAAAACGTATGCAGCTTCTCCTAAGTCCTTCATTGAAAATTTACTGTTTAAATATTCCTTAACGCTATTCAGTAGTTCCACATTATCTCCTATCAGCAGTATATCATCAACATATAGTGCCAGGAACACAACTGAGCTCCCACTCATTTTCTTGTAAATGCAGGTCTCTTCTCTGTTCCGGGCAAATCCAAAACCTTTGATCACCTCATCAAAGCGAAGATTCCAGCTCCGAGATGCTTGCTTCAGTCCATAGATGGAACGCTGAAGCTTGCATACCTTGCCAGCATTCCCTGGATCGACAAAACCTTCATGTTGTACCATATACAACTCTTCCTCAATGTTGCCATTTAGGAACGCTGTTTTGACATCCATTTGACATATCTCATAGTCATAATATGCGGCAACTGCTAGCAAAATCCGAATAGACTTTAGCATCGCTACCGGTGAAAACGTTTTATCGTAGTCAATTCCATGAACTTGTCGGAAACCTTTTGCGACAAGCCGAGCTTTATAGACGGTCACATTACCATCAGCATCAGTCTTCTTCTTAAAAATCCATTTATTCTCGACAGCCTTGCGCTCTTCGGGAATCTCTACCAAAGTCCATACTTTGTTATCGTACATGGATCCTATTTCGGATTTCATGGCTTCAAGCCATTTCTCGGACTCAGGACTAGCCATAGCCTCTTTGTAGTTCGTAGGTTCGTCTTGTTCAATCAACATGACGGTGCAAACCATGTTGCCATACCATTCAGGGGCGACCCGAGATCTCCCTGACCTACGAGGTAGAATAGCACCCTCGACATCTTCTCCCACTCCATCTGTGGAGGACGGTTCCGGAACAGCTTCCGTTGCGCCACTCTGTATTTCGAGTTCAGGATCAACGATCTCGTCGAGGTCTATTTTCCTCCCACTTACTCCTTTGGCGAGAAACTCTTTCTCCAGAAAGGTACCGTTCTTCGCGACAAACGTTTTGCCCTCAGCTTGGTTGTAGAAGGTGTATCCTATGGTTTCCCGCGGATACCCTACAAAGACGACTTTCTCCGATTTCGGTTCGAGTTTGTCGGGCTGTAGTTTCTTAACATACGCCTCACAACCCCAGACCTTCAGGAACGACAGCTTAGGCTTCTGGCCATACCAGACCTCATACGGTGTCGTTGCTACGGATTTGGACGGAGCCCTATTTAAAATGAATGCAGCTGTTTCTAATGCATACCCCCAAAAAGACACGGGCAAGTCGGTAAGAGACATCATAGATCAGACGCTATCCAGTAGAGTGCGATTACGCCGCTCAGACACACCGTTGCGTTGCGGCGTTCCAGCTGGCGTAAGCTGCGGCACGATGCCACAGGCCTTCAGATGTGTGCCAAACTCAAAACTCAAATATTCGCCACCACGATCAGATCGAAGGTGCTTGATTTTCTTGTTGAGTTGATTTTCAACTTCACTTTGAAATTCTTTGAACTTTTCAAATGTTTCAGACTTGTGTTTCATCAAATAGATATACCCATATCTACTCAAGTCATCGGTGAAGGTGACAAAATAACGATAACCATTGCGTGTCGACACGCTCATTGGTCCACACACATCTGTATGTATGACTCCCAATAAGTCCGACGCCCGTTCCATGAAACCATTGAACGGTGTCTTGGTCATCTTGCCCATGAGGCATGGTTCGCATGTGTCGAGGGATCCAAAATCCAACGAATCTAGAAGTCCATCGGCATGGAGTTTCTTCATGCGCCTTATACCAATATGACCGAGACGGCAATGCCACATATACATGGCGGTATCGCTACTAAGTTTAATTCTCTTGGCATCTATGCTATGAATGTGAGTACTACGATCGAGATTCAACAAGAATAAACCATTACTCTCGGGAGCGTTAACATAAAAGATATCATTCATATAAATAGCACAACCACTTGATACTGATTTGAACGAATATCCGTCTTGCAACAAGCAAGACCCACTGATAATGTTTACACTCAAGGACGGTACAAAATAACATTTATTGAGGACCAAAACTAATCCCGATGGTAGATGTAGAGGGAGTGTGCCGACAGCCACCACGTCAACTCTTGATCCGTTGCCGACGCGCATCGTCACCTCGGCCTTTCCCAGGCGCCTCTTATTCCGTAACTCCTCCTGAGAGTTACATATATGAGCAACAGAACCAGTATCAAATACCCAGGTATTGCTACGGGCGCAGGTTAGGTACACATCAATAACATGTATATCAAATATACCTTTCTCTTTTCCGACAATCTTGCCGGCCTTCTTATCTTCTAGACACTTGGGGAGTTGTGCTTCCAGGGATCTGACGGTCACCGCCATCTTGTCCATCTTGATTTCCAATTCGGCCATGTTGAGCATCATAAGAATTTCCGACAGGGATTTTGATGTCCCAATCATGTCGTAGTTCATGATGGCGTCCTTATAGGTAGGGGGTAGCGACAACAACACCCTATCAATAACCAGCTCTTCCGGGATCTCACATCCCAGATCTTTCAGGAGCTGAACGCTGCCAAACATATTGGCTAAGTGCTCACTTATGTTACCGTGCTCTTCCATCTGGCCTGAGAAGAAAAGCTTGGTAGCTTCAAACCTCTCATCCTTGACTTGTCGTGCAAAAACAACCATGAGTTCAGTGATTATCTCATAAGCACTCTTGTTCTCAAAATGGTTCTGCAGGTCAGCCTCCATGGCAAAGAGCATGCCACTCCGAACAAAAGAGGAAATCTCCGCCTTAAACTCGTAGACACTCCTAGTGAATTCTGAGGCGGTGTTTGCTGGCTGATCACCCAAGGGGGCTTCAAGGATGTAAGCCACCTTGTGGGCATTCAGAATGGACTTCAGATTGCGGAACCAGGATACGAAGTTGGACCCATTGGTCTTAAGCTTCTCTTTCTCAAGGAACAGGGCTAGGTTAAAGGTGGGATGAGACATCTACAATGGAATTTGCAAAATATAAGACTTTGTTCATAAAATTTTGAGTTCAAGTATTTTCGAAAATAACTATAAGAACTCCCACTCAAACGGATATCCCTCTCACCGCTAGAGTGATTACACGACCCTAATCCGTTATGCAGCCCCTCATCATCAGAGCCGGCAACACAACTTCAAAGGTAGACATCGGAATGTCAATCACAACAACTTTATGACTCATGCTCGACCTTTCGGTCACCTTGTTCCGAGGCCATTTCTGTACATGCTAGGCTCGCCATAATAACCTTCAACGTAAATGCTCGTGCAACGTGGCTTACACCCACTGTATGCGAACGACGATATGTCTGACACCCGATCATCACGGCCTGCCTCATAACGTAGAACTTTCTTGGTGGTGCACATTGAAGGGAGAACACAATTGGTATTTTGGAGGGATCATCTTATATAACTACCGCCGTGTAACTAATATATACTATATACATATATACACAATATAAGATGCACTCAAAACATCAAATGTAATGCGACGTGATATGGCCCCTTGCACCGATGGTCTCCTTCGCGCCAGCAGTTCACAAACAATTTAATAAACCTACCTTAACCATATCACATAGCCCCTGCAAAATAAAGTTAGACGCTTCTACTTTAGCTTTTGCATATTTTACGTGGCTTGGGGCTTGTCGTAAATAGAATCGCTTCATACCTACGAACCTATGACCACAACAACGATCAAATAATTGCATATTTATGTATCCCTTTCGGGCCCTCCATTGAAAATGCAAAGCCAACTAAAGAGAGAGAGAGACAGACACCCGCCAGCCACATATACGGAACCAGCCGTATGTCAGTAGTGGAACCAGTCTCGCGTAAGCATACGCGTAAGGTCGGTCCGGGCCGCTTCATCAACTCAATGCCGCCGACATTGCAAGTGCACGCGAGAGGGTAGCAAATAATATGAACGATGCCCCCGTGCAGAACACGGGTTCAACTAGCGCATAGCTATATCTACGCATAGATCGGCTCTGATACCACTGAAGGGGATCGCAGGCAGAAAACAAAAAAATTCCTAACAGCGATAACCTAAAAACAGCCAGAATCTATACTATGCAGATATAGTAATACGCAGGGGGTCTTCGCACATACCTCTTGAAGACCGAAAGCGGGGATTACGCTCCCGCACAAGCGTTGTCGATGAAGCCGACGAAGACTTCGATGCCGTGTAGAGGAAGCAGACCTCTAGCACCACAAGTGTGATGCCTCGCAGGGAGTCACACACGTACGGTGAAGCCGACGCACTCCGGGCTCCGATCCAGGGACGAAGCAGCGGAAGACTGGGACCGGGAGACCAGCAGCACGACGGTGTGCGTATGGTGGAGAAACAATTCCGAGGCACAACTCCAAACTTGGGAATCACGTGATCCTCGGAGAGAGAGAGAGAGAAAACTGTGTGTTCCAAAGACCAGGGGGTGCCCCTATATATATAGGAGAAAAGGGGGTGCCCAACTTGCCAGGCTGGGGGTGTGGGACTAATCCCACAGCCCCCAGCCGGCCAGCCCCTTGCGCCGGCCTAGGTGGGCCCCTTTCGGCCCACCTAGGGCCGGCCGAACCAGCCCCCTCCCTCATGGGGGGGAAGTCCCCCCCTCATGGGCCTCTTTGCCCAAAGAGGCCCATTAAGGGATTTTTGGCTTTAAAAATTCAGAAAAAATTAAAATAAAATATATTTAAGTATTAATTACACTAATTAATATTAAATACATATTACATAATTTGTTCTGGCTCCGAAAACTATTTCGTCGCTGCCCGATCTCCATCGGAACTTTCCCGGGACGTTCCCGGTCTCTCTTTTCCTATTTTTCTCTTCCGGTAAAATGTCGACTCCCCTTAAGCGTGCTACCCTAGCGGTTCGATTATCTCTCCAGACATGATCGAGACTCCTCTCCGATCAATGACTAATTCGTGGACCTTGGATACCCAGAATTAATCCCTGCGAGATAACGAATACTTTTCCTTATCGAACCTGGACGTCTGAGTCTTAAACCTTTTGCCATGCGATACTTAGCGTGTCCGAGACTCGTCCATAGATATATCCATACCTAGCTTGATCTCGTTATCGACACCGCTAACTTCTACTCGTCTATGATCTTATGTCCTGGTGACCTAGTCACACGCTTGCAAGCTCGTTTGACATAATCTCACCGAGTGGGCCCTAGAGTATCTATCCTGCTATGGGATTGGCAAATCCCGCTCTTGACCCCCCGTCTCAACATACTCCTATCCGACACCCGAGAGGGACACCTTTATTGTCACACTATGTAAGATATGACGTTCGATGCAATCAAAGTGTCTTCTAGGAATAGCAATAAGAGTAGGTCTCACGGTCGAAGGCGTAATGACTACGTCCTATAAATATTGGGTATGTCCATCACATCGTTCTACCAACGATATGACTTCATTGTCAAATAGACGCTATGTCACATGATCGGGAAACCTCGATCATCGATTGCACAATGAACCAGTCAAACAGAGGTTGCTGGGGACCTAGTTGTTTTAGGTATCACACGTGTATTAATGTTTCCGCTTAATACAGTTATAGCATGACACAAAAACGTATTATGAACAAATGAGATATGATAAATAAAACACTTTATTAATTGCCTCTAGGGCATATCTCCTACAGACACACCATGCATAACTGTACCATGTCTACTGGATGTACCCGCCTGGTCTAGGTCTAGCGCTGAAACTCAGCGTATGCCAGGAGGCGGCGACCGAACCTAGGCCCGCCTGGCCCGGGTGTAGCGCCCCTACCCTGCCTCAGCGAGGACGAGATCCGCGTCGGAGACACTGGAGCCGCCCACATCACGAACCCCAGCCAGAGCCCGCGCTACCCATATTGGGCCCAAGTAGGCCTAGAACTGGGCGACGAGCCCGCAACCGAGCCACCATCTTCCTGGTCACGTCGCCCAGTGCTAGTTTGATGGCGGAGGTGACGGGAGTGGATGTTGCAGTGTTGTTTCTTCCTTTCCCCGGCAACGGCGCCAAAAAACTTTGTGCTGAGTGTTGAAAACGTAGATGGCGCCAAGAAACTCCTTGATGGTTGCGACTCTAAGGGTGTGTTTGGTTGAGTGGCTATCCACTGAGTGGTTAGGGATAGTCACTTTTTTGGTGGTTGCCATATGTTTGGTTTAGAGGGTTGGAAGGATAGGGATAGCCAATTTTTGGGAATATGCTGTGGAAATGGTGGTTGAGCTCATCCGGCCAAATGTGGCGGATGAGGCCAACCAGTTTTTGCTAACGCGCTAAACTCATCCGCTAAACTCGTTTTTAGCCAAAAAAAAAAAGAGCTGTCAGACCTACTTATCCCCAAACGGCGGCGGTAAATCGGGCGACACGAGCACGGCGGCTGGATCGATCCTGGACTACCAGACGACGACGACGGGTGCCACGAGCGCGGCACCGGCGGCGGCTGGATCGATCCCGGACCGCCGGCTGGCGACAACGGCGGCAACAACACTACCTCTCCTCTCTCTCTCCATCTCAGTCGGCAGCGAGGGCTTGGTCTGTTTCTCGACCAGGGGCGGGAGAACGGGAAGATGGGCCGGCGGCGTGGAACGGCGTTGAGGCGCTGGTGTTCGCTCCTATCTCGCGTCCCCAGCTCTCTCCGACCTTCTCAAATCTATCTCACATGTGCTTCTTCCAATCTTCCATGGCCGCTGGATGCCCGAGTATATGATTAGTGCTGCACACAGTTGATTAGTGCTGCAAGCGGCTGAGATAGCTAGCTAGTAAAATCGTCCTTTTCAATTCAGCTTTGCTTATTCCATTTATGTACTGTACTGAATCTACCATTCTCATTTCTTTTTGTACGGTAACGATATCCCAACCACATTTTTTCTTTCCAACCAAACACAAAACTGGATCATCCCACACACTCGACCAAACAGAAAAATTGGCTATCCCTGACCAGGTGGTTTGGGATATCCTCATCCCCAAACCATACCCTCTAAACCAAAAACACCCTAAGTGTAGAGTGTAGTAGCACGTGAAGCTTTCCCCACGAGGTGACTCGGGGGTTAAATATTGAACTCTTGTGGAGTTGTGTGTAGATTGATGTCTTCTCGTCCTTTCTGAAACAACCTAAAAAATAGATGTAGTTTGCTTTGTGCACTCAACTCTACCAAGTGGTTGTTAAGCACAAGGTGTGAATTAGTAAACTGAAATAAAATATGCAATAAAAATAAAATGTAATGCAATGATGGAAATAAATAAGCAAGGATGATAACAACAATAAAGGATGATGATTTGGGGTTTTGGTTTGTAAATGCAATAATAAAATGTGTTTTTGTATTTTTGGATTTTTAAATGGCTGAAAACGATAAGTGATGTAAATGCGTTGGAAAGTATTTTCTTATGTTTAAAAATGGACCGGGTTCATGGTTTCTCTTATGCACTCTCGCTATAGGTAATATTCATATGCACATCCCGTCCTAACATAGAGATGTTATTTTACTAACAACTCACTTATAATCCACTAGAAAGGGTCTCTCCAGGCAATGTACTATTTAAGAGTAATTTAGAGTATAGATTTAAGTTCTATGACATGAAGTTAAAATAAGAACGTGCTAAATCTAGTCATGGGTAAGTGGCATGGTCACTTCCAAATACCTGTTAGCGTGGAATTTTCTTTATGCTTAGTGAGATAACTAAGTAAGGTACACCCAAGTGGTTCACCATATTTTGACCCGTTAAACCACCCACGTTGCTCCAACTAATTCACATGTTCCCCCTCACATGCTCTCACATACATGCTTGATCAAAACAAGTAATAAAGAACGGGGTACATAATATGCATCTACTCATACTTCTAAAACAGAAAACAATTGCAATCTCAAATATCAATTATAAAAAGATCCACCACATAAGTAATACAAAATATGATCGTAATCATGTTAGGCGGCTCATACGATGCTCATACAATGGAGATCGAGAGAGAGATATATATATATAATAGCTACTAGCACAAACCCATAGTCCAGAGGTGAACTACTCCCCCTTCATCATGGTGATGATGGTGGAGACGTTGGAGAAGATGGGGACCACACCGGCAGCGCCCTGACGGAGTTTTCCCCTCCAATCTGCAGCTTTTGTCTCTTGTTTCGTGGTTCTGTGTTTCTGCAGCACTCCTTTCCGAGAGGCTTCGGGGGGGCTATTTTTATAGTCGGTTTTAGGTGAAAACCTATGCATGGGAGGAAAGATCGACGGCATCCGACGCTCGAGGGCCAAACGAGCTAGGCTCACGCGGCTAGGGGTGAGGCCCGCGTGAGCTATGCTCGTTTACTCCTCGGCCTTCCTTTTTCGCGGATCCTTGGCTCGTACATCTTCTTATTTCCAAAAACTGGCTCCCGTAAAATATGGGGTCAATTGGACGCCGTTTGAGTCCCCGAAAGTAAAAAATATAGAAATGGAGGTACTTTGGGTCTGCAGGGTTAATTACAGAAAATTAGGGGAAGTGTGAATTATTGCGCAAAAATCATTATAAAACATGAATATAACCCATATGTAATACAAATAAGTTGGAATATCAAGTAATAAAGTGCAAAGTTCATGTATGCATTTTACATGCATCACCCCCTCACCCGCCCCCAGCGCCAAGCTACGTCATTGTCGTGTTGTCACGCCGCCGCCACGACCGAGACCATGCCACCAGGAAGCACCACCGCCTGAGATAAGCTGCCCCCGCAGCCTCCTTCCAACGTGGGTAGAGGAAAACCGCGACCGCCGACACGGTGCGTCGCCGACACGGTGCCGCGCACCGACGACGGCGAAAGGGGAGAGGCGAGACGGGAGTGCGGGGAGAGAGAGGAGAAGGGGTCGCGCCGGCCGCCGCGGGGACGGCGCTGGCGCGGGATGGGGAGGGGTTCCCGGGGCAGACCTATATCGCATGTGGATCCACCACCACCACCAAGTAAATCCAATAAACGCTCCGCAAACACTACAAGGTCCCCTATTCCTAGGAAAGTGGATCCACCACCACCTGTGGCCCCTCTTGCAGCTCCACGCCTTGCGTGCAACATTTTTGGCAGCTCCTATGGCCATGGAGCAGCATCTCCGACCCCTCACGCTGCTTCAGTTCCCCCGAGCCAAGTGTGGCTCGTCAAGCCTGAATATGCTCGGGCCGATGTAGCTCGTTAATTGTTATGTCGCGTATGAGCCTTTAGGTCAGAGGTTGGCCAGTTTGGCCTCCTCCGTACATCCAGAAGATTAGCATGCCACTTTAAGCAAAGGGAAAAGATCAAGAGAAGGCTTGGGCTTCAAAAGGGAAGAAACTAACATCACACCAAAGATGATGTCAAGTGTCAGGCCGGCTGCTCGCTCCCAGCCATGTCCCTCCAAAATGCAGGCGCGCTTTTGGTTCCTATCAACCCGTGGCGGACGAAAGGTATAGATGAAGCCACGTGTTGTCGCAGCCTGGTTCCACCTTATGGTAGCATGCATCTCGCATGTGGCAACCTCCTGGCTTATAAAGGGAGGACCAAGGCAACCAAGAGGGGGGGTCGAACTGAGATCAGCTCCAAGCCAGAGTAGAGCTAGCCATTACTATGGTAGAAGTAGCAACAGGTGATCTCCTTCGGGTAAGGATTTCCTCTTCTTCCTCCTCCAGCCAACCACTCTCCAGGTCAGACCCAGGAACCATCTCGTAACCACATCATGGTGAACTCTTCAATTCAGATATGAAGGAGTAGGTATTTTACCCTCCAGGTGGCTTGAATCTGGGTAAACCCATGTGTCTCTGAGTTGCACATCGTAGCTTGCTCGATTAGGACGATCCCAACCTCTCCCATAAGCTTCTATCTTAGCCTCCTTCGCTCCATGTACCAACCAACTAATAAGGGCATCGAGTACTCCAAGTGTCTCTAATTCATGACACGACACAGATGGACATGCGCTATTGGAAGCGTCGGTAAACATTGTCGCATTATTAAAACCGGCTGCATACAGTGCTTCCAATATGTTTTCTGAAATATTATTTTTTTGTTTTGCATTAAACAGACGAATTGCAATCTAATTTAGGATATATTTTAGAAATTCCAATGAAATTCAAAATTTAACTAAACACCAGAAGTGGCTATCAAGAAGCGGTCAAAGATCGTGTACTTGAGCTCGCCGTCATCGTCATCACCCGCGTCGTGGTCGTAGCCTCTGTTGTCGTCGTCAGGGATCGTCAAGATGCCATAGTCTATCGACCATGCGCGCGCAAACTCAGGATGAACCGACTGCACCGTATTAAAGGACAACTTCATGGTTTGTTTGATCCCCCAGTCATCCTCGGCGTCGTGCATCTCCAACTTTGGCACCTTCAGCGGCGCAGCCAACTCCTTCACCTTTTTTAGGCCGAGGAACAATCGACCTCGCGACAACTAGTGATGTGGCTGCTCCCCCTATGACGATGTCGCTCCGTAGCGGTGGAACCATCAACGGCTCCTGGAGGGGTGTCACGCATGAAGAAGGAGCAACACAAGGCAAGGGCTGCTCTTACTTGGGAAAGATGGGGGTTTCTCGGCGCTCATCCGCATGTCGAGGACGAAGACGAAGAAGAGCTTGCCGACGATGAAGAAGATGATCGTAGCACTTGAACCCGCCTACCTGGTGCGCCAAATGTCGTGTCTCGCTACACGAACATCGGGAGTAGGAGATACCCCCTTTATTTGGTTTGGAGAGGGTTTTGAAGGAGGCTAGCGACCAATGACTTTCCGAGATAAAAACGGCGAAGTGTCAACGACCATGATAGAGACATAAGGAGTTACCTAGGTTCAGACCGCCCGGAGGCTAACAACCCTACTCCTCCATCTCTAGATCCATGACTCCACCATGGTGTGGTTGCAGGGTGGTTTTCGAGTTTCTACCTGGGAAGTGGTGGTTGGAGGTTAAAGACGAGAAAATCTTGACCAGGTGGAGATCACGTCTCGACTTTCACTACCTCAGCAATGGCTAGCTCTAAGCTTATGATATGATCCGGTCCCTTTCCCTTGGTGGCCTTGGACCTCCCTTTATAGGCTAGGGGCTTACGACAGGCGGTCACGCAACGGGGGTGCCTAGGGGTTTCGGCGTGAAACCCCTGGTGGTGGCGACGGACGCGTCCGCGTGGCCTTCTCCTAGCCAAGGACATGTCGTGGGTTGGTAGGATCCCAAAAGTGCAACTGCTTTTGGGAGGGACAGGGTTGGGCGGCACCAGGAGGAGCGACACACCCACCATGGTTGTCCCCTGTTGGTCTCCCACTCCGACACGACCTTGAGGCCTTCCTTTCTTGCCGCCAAAGTCATATTTGATTTTCATCCTCTGCTGATGCCGTCGAGCTGATCCTCTCTGATTGTACATGAGGAGACACACTCATTCCATGTCGGGGCATGAATGAGCTCAGCTGGTCTCCGGACTCGCGTCCTGACGGGTCTTGGTCTTGGCTCCTAGGTAGCGGTCTGGGAAGGCTTCTCGAGTCTTGGTCCTTAGCTGTTTCCCGACGTCGATGACGATCTTGACGGGTCATCATAGGGCAAGTAAGTTGACCCACTTGCCAGGTTGACGGTGTGTTTGACTTGGTCTTGTCTTTCTTCCAGGTGAGCCCACTAGTGGTGGATCCGCTTTGAGGAAATCTAAGGGAACCCCATGTTCCATTTTGCGACAACCCCTGTTGTTATCTACGTGGACGTGTTTATCGACATTGTACGACACTCCATGTTGCTCCCTTTGGATCGGGGTCGAGTTGGGAGTATCATATATTTCATTGTCACATCCGAAGTCGACGCCCCAGACATATTGTGAGTGCTATTGGGAACGCCGGTGGACATTTGCTTCACACATTATTTTGTCTTGTGTGTCAATAAGTAGTACGTGCTCTCTCTTTTGCTACAATGTCGTGCATCTTAGTTTTGGTTATAGTCAAACCTCGTAATATTTGACCAAGTATCAACATTTATACAATACCAAGTTAGTATATTAGAACCATCATAAAATATGTTCTCATATTATACATTTTACTTTCTATACTAGATGTTTGGTTGATTTTCTAAGATTTGTCAAACTTTAGGAAGTTTTAGCTTTGACTAAAACTTGTATGCACTGCTACAATTTGTCGAGGAGTGAGTAGCATGACTTTAGCAAAAGGAGAAAAATATTGCCGTCTTCGAATGTTCTATACAAACGGAACATACGTGGCTCGATGATATTCCCTACAATAATACGAGCAATGGTAAGCGTCTAGGCACGGAATATAGTAATCCCTCTCCAGTCTCCAACGGCAGAGAAGCCATGAAGCCAGGCATCGTGTTCCTATTCTTTCGCCCTTGGCGCGTGGTCGCCGCAACCCCTATGCCGCAAAAATTTCCAAGTTTGCAGACCAAAACCAGCACCACACATGTCCATCCAAATTCCCGATCCCGTCCATCCATCCATCCATCCAAAATTCGCCATCCGGACACCAATGCACGGCTCGGATCTGCCGAGCGGACGCGTCCCAGATGCAAAACCCTGACGCCGCCACCAACCGGTACCGACGCGTCCCGCTTCCGCGTCGCCCTCCGCGTCAAGGCCAAGCGAGCCCTCCCAGGGCGGCCAGGTCTCCTCATCCAGCTCGTCAGTGGAATCTGCCTTCCCCAGACAGACCGCGAGGCAGCCGAGCCGACCCCCGGCCGGCCGGCCGTCCGTCCGCCCGCGAAGCCACCTCTCCTCCTTCCTTCCTCCCGTCCCCGCCGTCCGTGTCCACCCCACCTACAAATAGCGCCTCCTCTTCCTCCCCTCCTCCCACACATCTCGCACCCAGGGAAAGAGGAAGCACGAGCAGCATATGTCACAACGCGCCAGCGTCCCACACTCCTCCACCATAGCCTTCGCCCTCCATTCCCATCTCCTGGTTTCCAGTGAGATGTGCCCCAGCTCCTATTGGGAATAGCCTCGCCCAAATCAGGCATCTTTTTTAAGCTTTCTTGGTTCTAGTTTCTGGATCTTTAGAGATCTCGAATCCATCAGGGGGGAGGAAGAAGCAACCGGAGCAAATGGGGGTGAAGGGATTCGTCGAGGGCGGCATCGCCTCTATCGTGGCCGGCTGCTCCACCCACCCGCTCGACCTCATCAAGGTACGGATGCAGCTCCAGGGAGAGGCGTCGGCGGCGGCGCGGCCCGCGCTGCGTCCTGCGCTCGCCTTCCAGTCCGGCGCGGCGCACACCGTGACGCTCCCCATCGCGCCGCCGACCAAGCCCGGGCCGATAGCCATCGGCACGCAGATCCTGCGCGCGGAGGGCGCCGCCGGGCTCTTCTCCGGGATCTCCGCGACCGTCCTGCGGCAGACGCTCTACTCCACCACGCGGATGGGGCTCTACGACATCCTCAAGAAGCGGTGGACGCAGGAGAACGGCGGCGTGCTGCCGCTGCACCGCAAGATCGCCGCCGGGCTCATCGCCGGCGGCGTCGGGGCCGCCGTCGGCAACCCGGCCGACCTGGCCATGGTGCGGATGCAGGCGGACGGGAGGCTCCCGCTGGCCGAGCGCCGCAACTACCGCAGCGTGGGCGACGCCATAGTCCGGATGACGCGTGACGAGGGCGTGCGCAGCCTCTGGCGCGGGTCGGCGCTCACCGTGAACCGCGCCATGATTGTCACCGCGTCGCAGCTGGCCACGTACGACCAGGCCAAGGAGGCCATCCTGGCACGCCGCGGCCCGGCCGCCGACGGGCTGGGCACGCACGTGGCCGCCAGCTTCGCCGCGGGGATCGTGGCGGCGGCGGCGTCCAACCCCGTGGACGTGGTGAAGACGAGGGTGATGAACATGAAGGTGGCGCCAGGCGCGCCCCCGCCGTACGCCGGCGCCATCGACTGCGCGCTCAAGACGGTAAGGTCCGAGGGCGTCATGGCGCTCTACAAGGGGTTCATCCCCACGGTGTCGCGCCAGGGGCCCTTCACCGTCGTGCTCTTCGTTACGCTCGAGCAGGTGCGCAAGGTCTTCAAGGACGTTGAGTTCTAAGACCACGGGCCACCGCCCACCATTGATGATGACGAAAACAAGCTTATTGCTGTTGCTCTGCTCTCAATAATTAATTGTCGGTTACTACCTGAGCCCCTCCCATAGACGGAGGATTGTACCTTGCATTGCATCCCACTGGATTATTTGGATGGATTCGATCGATTTCTGATTAAATTTTTATTTGAAAATCGTGTGTAGTCTGAATTTCAGAATTTTCTGAGGTAAAATTGTCCCCGTTGACAAATCATCAGTACGAACCTCCGTGGAGGCACGGCAGCTTTTAACTGAAATTGACTACTTGCATATGGAATGGTTCAACTCGACACTAATAATTTATAAGATCTGCAACATGAGTAAGCAGCAAAGACTTTAAATTTGATGCTAAATAAAAGGAAAAATAAAAGTGGCTACCAGTTCCAACCTCATTCATGCTGCTTGCTGGGTACATAACTGAATCCCGCGTGTATCAAAATTCTTTTGAATAAAAGCGCATCAGCCAGCAGCGTGTCGCTAGAGCCACGGAGTACAAGACTGCGCTGCTGACTACCAGCACGACAAGGACACGCATGTTACCTAACCTAGTGTGGATCTTTGCAAGATAATTGTTTTCTGGGAAAGATCTTTGCAAGATTGCATGATACCGATGCAAAATGGCGATGCCCACTACAAGGGCCAACAAAATGCTGGTAAACTGGTAAGAGCGAGGGGTGAACCGTCCAAACGGCCGGCCCATTTCCGATTTTCCATATTTTTTATCAATCTTTTACATTTGCAATATACATTCGACGTCAATATCATATCCGGCTACCAAAATATAGATAAATCAAGTCCGGCTAACAAATGCTCGGCCAAGCAAGCCCGACCACCAAAGTCTGGGCCATTAGCAGACCGACAAAAAAGTCTCGGCGTAACACCGACCACTAAAATGCAACCAAAATACATCAAGTGATCAAGCTATCTAAGAACATGAAAATCATCCGGAGTCATGTTTGGCGTGTCGGTGGAGAGGATCTTGATCTCCCTATCGAGTTGCATCTACTCGAGCTTTTGGCTTTGCACGTCGGAGTAGGTCCACCTTTCTTTGTTCTCTTTGTGCATCTTCGCGCTTATAGTCTTGGAGGAGACCACCTTCATATACGAGTTAATCGGCTCTTGGAGGGAGGTAGTAGATGATGCCGTCGGCCTCTTTCATGCCTTTGCTTTCTTGTCGCTAATTGGCCGTGGGAGTAGGCCAGCCTCCGGCAGGTCGCTAGCCTCCCACTCGGCTCATAAAGAATCAGAGTGTTGTCCACTTTGGACAAATTTGAACCTGACTCCAACAATGCATGAAATTGAAGGGTTTCTTATTAAACAACCCTCGATACATCAATAGAGCATCCTTCAACTGGATAAAAACGCACATGTCAAATGGATAGGAATTTGAAACCAATGAAATTTCATGTATGCCATATACATAGGAGTTTTGATTAGAATCTTACTTCATCATCGCGAGTCTTTCCCCTCTAATTTCTCATCCTAATTTGGTTCTGGTAGCCATGGAACTTGTTCCAATGGTACCGTATGGTTGTCCATCGCTTTTCGATTGTGTTTGCATTGCGCTCAGTGTAAGAAACGTCGGGTGGTGCATATTCCTGTCTTTCTTTAGAATCCTTGTAGATCATTTCCAATAGGATTCACGATTTTGTGTGCCGGTAGTGGCCAGGGCCGGTCCTAGGGGGGGTCGAGAGGGGCGGCCGCCCCGGGTCCAGAAAAATTTGGGGCCCCTCCCAGGTACGCATGTACACTGTGTCTTGTATATATACAAGGCATGAAAAAAATTGCAAGCAGGCTCGTGTTGGACGATTGGTCAATTCGACCCTTTTGGTTTTGTTTCGTTTCTAACTTTCCGCTCGAAGACACAGGGCCTAGGGCAGGAGAACATAATCACTGCTAAAAAAGACTAGCCATGCATTGCCTGATCAGCTTATTCCGAAACTTCAGTTGTTCACTCGTCCAACTGAACATAGCCTATAATCTCATCTCTCACCCATTGTAGCACAACTCCGTATCGATAGGTTGTTATACATCCGTGCCTTGTTGCATCCAATCGCCCAAGGCGCCGCGCCGGTGGTATTTTCCTGTACATCCAGAGCCCTATGTATATCTCATGCTCCAAAGCCGCGATGTCGGACGGCCAACTGGGTAACCTAGGTATATATGTTGATTACTTTTTATCTTCTCTAATTTTCTGGTGTAGCCATGTAGATGGTTTATCCCCTAATTTCAGTTACTAATTCCATTTTATTTTCAGTGTTGTTATATGCCCGATGTTATGAAAAAGAAAGTAGAAAAGAAGAACCAAAATTTATAGAATCACACAGATCTAGCACCTCTTCATGGATATTTAAATAGAAATATGGGCACTTCAACAAATCTAAATGAGTTGGTGCTAAAATTTATGTCGCGCTTTTGAATTATTGTCATCCAAGTATCGCACAACTACTCATCCTCATGCATGATCCACGACTTTCTTCTAGAGCTAATAACACCACGCATACATGAAGTTGGCTCGGATGTGCAAACACACCCAACTACTTGTAGACCGTGGTCCACTAGCCCATAAACTTGGCAATTAGGTGCATTTTACCCCAAACCTAATCAGGTGGCGACGCGTAGATTGACACGCTGGCAGGACACACACGAGGCTGACGTAAGTTTTCTGGAAACCCACCTGTGTTTTATTATGCAGTTTAATCCCGTCCTCATCCTATTCGACTCAAATCGATTTTGACCGGACTGTGGCGACTCGCACGGCGACGGCGAGGTTCCTCCTCTGTGGCGGCGGTTCCGGTACGGCGTTAAAATCGGCACGCGATGGTGGCAGCGGCCAGTAGCGAGGGAGCGTCTTCCCAATGGATTCAAGCGTGGGCCCGGATTCGTGCAAGGGAGTTGGTGGCCGGATTCGAGCGGGTGGCCGGGGCAGCGGCGACGGTGAGCCATGGGCGAAGGAGACGACCGTCGTCCATTGGAAGCTGGGGACGGATGAGGAACCTGTATCGGTACATTTGGCAATTGTAATGCAAGTTTTTATTGAAGTTCTAGAGAATTTGACATGATATATGTGTACATACTGCATTTGCACCATTCAAACAGCCCAAATTAATTGCAAATGACAATGTACTTAACTAAATTCATGTGCAACCTGAAAACTGTCTCAGGATTACAGAGTACATTACAAAAGCCCACAATTGTCAATGGCGGAAGCTATACGAACCAAACACTGAAACAGGGCATATGAGCCGAACCAAATCGATGGAAATACAACACCTACTCAGTTTTCCATGTAAGCGACGGCATATCCACGCAATTTTAACAGTGATATCCATCGATTTCGTGGCGAAAACGCAAACCCTCCCTTAAACCTATCCAAATCGTACGGGAATTGAGAGGCGGCAGCGAAAATCGAGGACATACCATACTCGGGGGCGTCCTCCAGAAACGGTCGGATGTGCGGGTCCGGCGGCATGTCGACCTCGCCCAATCGCCTCCGTGGCCGCCGGACTGGTCGAGGTGCGGCGTGATATGATCGGAGGCGGGAGGCGAGGCAGAGGTTTATCGAACTGCTCGAGGTGGACGATTGGGTTTCGCTGCTAATAACCCGTCGCTGCGAGTCGGAGGGCTAGAAAAATACTCCATAATCTTCCCGGGGGTCGAATTGCAAAGTACATGGCCAGCGTGGCGTCCAACTTTGCCAGTTCGGGCTGGTTTGGGCTAAACTGCACCCGGCTGCCAACTTCGTGGGCTAGTGGATCACAATCTAGAAGTAGTTGGGTATGTTTGCACATCCGGGCCAACTTGGTGTATGTCTGGTGTTATTGGCTCTTTCTTCTACTACCCCTCTTTCGCCTTTTGAAGTTCTTGACGGTCTCAATATCATCATGCACCTCTACTTTCTCGATGGCCTCCTTGCCATGGTCGCCCTCGCGTTGATCGGCATAGGATTAGGAGCCTTGGATAAGGTGACTCATGACGCCGGTGCATTGTCCTACGACAAATAAGACATATCACAGTTGAAAGCATGCAACGCCGGTCTCATTAACTGCACAATTCACATTGCGGTCTACATTTACTGCACAAATCACATTGACGGCACATCGCTGGCACCATTTATTGTGTAATTCACATTCCCGACACAATTTATTGCACGTCACGTATGCAAAGCAAGGTTAGAAACGTAGCTCGCCAAGTCCGATCATTTCGCGAGCATGTTGCTGGTGGCTGGCGCCATCACCGAACAGCTCCTGTAGGGAAGCCTTCATGGTCGAGCCGCCGTTCGTGCCTCCCGATCGACGTAGCATGGGCGACTCACTCTAGCGCTGCAACGGTGACGCAGGTGGGTCGTTGAAGAAGTTCGAGGAAGACGGCGAGAAACTCCCCTTACCTAAAGGGAGCGCCATCAAGCTCCCTTGCTCAGTTTGCCTACTATTTGGGGCTGGAGATCAGGGTGCAGGTGGGAGTGGGCTACCCACGGGGCCCACCACCCAAGCCCACGTAAATTTGTACGTGGATACCCACGGGTTCGAAGCAAAATTTGGGATTCGTGGGACTGTATCGTTCCCCCACATCAAGCCCACGTGAGGATACGGTGAGGAGCGAGCGAGGCCAGAGTAGACGCGAGCGTCTCGGCGGCGAGCACGGCCATGGCAGCCGCCAGCCGCTCCTCTGGATCTGGCGGATGGAGATCCTCCCTCCACCGGTTCACATCTCCCTCCCTCCAGCTTGGTAGCCGCTTCCGCCACGAGCAGATGTTCCATGGCGCATTCCTCTTGTTTCGCCGTCTCCGGCCACGAATCCGTGTACACGAAACGGAGAAACACCTTGAAGACCCGCGCCTCCATGTCTCAGCCACGAGGACCATGCCGGCAGCGCTTCCGCTCTCACTCATGGAGCCGAAGAGCCCCCCGGCAAAGACCGGTGACCGGGCTGTGAGCAGCCACCGGTGCGCGGCCAGCATCATGCCTTCGACTTCTAAGTTCTAACACCACGTCGGCGCCTGTCTCGGTCCTGAGGAGGTCGTCGAGGTGCTGGATCAGGTCGGACGGGGGCACACGGACGGACCTCAGCACGACGGCGTTCTTGACCGGACCCACCTGCTCGGCGCGGAGCTCGGATCTCGTGAGCCAAGATTGAGGGCAGCCATGCCCAGCGCCAAGACGGCCGCCTTGCCCTCTAAACAGGTATGAATCGATTTGTTTACCGGAGGGTCGGAGGAGATGTGTCGACTTGGAGCTGCTGCTGCGGCATGAATCCAATAGACCAATACCTCCGTAGGTAGCTCTGCCGGCAGCGCTTCGATTTTTCTGAGAACTTTAGAGATTTGGGGAAGCCATCTCTTCAGAGCAATGGAGGTGCCGCTGTGTGAGGGCGACCAAGACGACTGGTAGTTGTACGCAAGAAGGGTAATCGAGAGGATAGGGTCCATCGGACCTGAGGGAAAAAATAATGTACTTTCTTCACATCTAGCATCTAGGCGGGCGTATGTGGGATTCGTGGGCACCCGCATATGATTAGTGGGCTTCCGCAGGCGTCCCACCTATCATGTGCGGGACTGTGCGGGCATAAGCGGGCTGCCCACGAGCAGTCCCACCTGCAGCCTGAGCTGGAGAGAGCACATTGCTCGATCCTTTACTTCGTGCATGCTTGTCTGCAACCTCGATCGGACTCTGCCGTACGCATGTTCTTCTCTGACAACTCCACTAGCTCCAACTTCATCGCCTTATTCTGCACCACCCCCGACACCCTCTTTTTAGTTTTTTTTTGCGAGAGCGAGTCCCCACCCCATTCAACGCAGCGAGGAAGGAGAGATTTGCGACCGGCAACGACGAGGAAGGAGAGGTTTGAGAGGTTCGTGGAAATTTAGTGAACAAATTTGAAAGGTTTTGAGGTGCTTTGAGGGTTCCCAGTAGACTTTCCAGGTGCAAATTAGTTTTAAGAGTTAGTAAGTGCAGTTATGAATAACGAAACCTCTCTACGTATGACGTTTATTTTTTTGATTCATGCACGACACTTAAATCTGTCGTTCCTTAGTGGTAAGCCGATGCAATCTATCGGTCACAGCATGCCGTAGAACAAGAATCGTACAAAAAGTATCGGACGTGTAGCACCTGCTCTATGAATAAGGCAACTATTACGGATGGGTGACAACCTGGTTTGGAGCAGCTGCAGCTCCAGAACAAGCGCTGACATTTCGAAGGAGAGGACACGGTCCGGCGGGTTGACAAGCCAAATTCTAATCTTTGAGATAAAAGTCAGAGCTTCCGAGTCAGCAAATAAACAAGTCCCATCATTCCAGCAAGCCGGGCACTAATGATTTAAAACATATATCAAGTCTATCGGGATCATTGTTTTTTCTTAAGGAATGGTTGCCACTTGTAATACACTATAGTTTTTGTGCTTATATATCTGCTTGCTTTGGTTCTCACACAACCTGCCACTGCACACGTTTTGAAGAATGCCCAACAACAACGAAACATGTGTCATGGATTTGGACGTAAACGAAATATTGCTTGTTTTTAGTACTATGCTCAGTCTAACAAGAAACAGAAATTGTATGTGAACCTGTGCTGACCGAGTTTGGGAAAGGTAAAAGCAAAGCGAACCATAGACAGACGCTGAACTCACACCGGGTACACCATCGTACCAGTTTGGAGCACGCGGGCAGTTACTTAAGATTCTGCATGAGCTAACAGAGGCAGGTGTTCTGATTAGCAACAATTTATTAGTTGTTTCATATCAATACCCGGAGAGGGAACCATCAACAGTGCTTGGGGGCTGGGCAGTTCTTGTCTTGATTTGGAAGATAAAAAATATAACTTCTCCTTTTCTATGTTGGTTATGCATGTCTAGTATTTTTGTAAAAAACAAAAGGCGTATATTTTCAAACATATACTTCAGTATGCTTCCCCTTATCAAAAAAATAAATTCAAAATGCTTGAATAATAATTGACCTTCCAGCTAGAGCTTAGCCAACATTAGCAAATATATTAAACTTGGAAAATGCAGTAGCATTGTCAACTTGATTAAACACCACACAACAAGTGCGAGTACCATGGTATTAAGCAGAAGGTAGTATTCCATGACAACTTATGGTGTAATTTGCAGTGAAAAACATTCATTCATGATTTATCAACTTCTGATAGCTTCAAAACAAAATTATCAACTTCCGACCAGCTCATACTGGAAGGTAGTTACGAGAGCTTAATAGAAAGACATATGCGTATTGTTCTGTATCTCCAACCTCAAGGACAGCAAATATGGAAGATATTGTGCATCAAATAGATTTCACTAAAATTGTGATTCTTGCTCCACTTAAACTGTCTATTCTTGTCTGTGTTCACGGGTTCTATACTTCTAGGTAATGCTCCGACTGACTCAACACGACCATTTGCTACAGGCTGTCCAGTTTGACTGCAGGTGGCCCGAATATCACCAATCTTCTGTTTGCGGACGACAACAATGTCTTTTTGGAGGACAGCACAGCTAGCATGACTGTGTTGAAACGATTTTCAGGCCTAAGGAGTACTAGGTAAGCTCGGGGGAATTTCAATAAATCCTCAATCTTATTCAGAGATTAGCAACATGAAGATGTGAATACTGTGCTCTAAGGGCAACTTTCGAATTCAGATGGAGGCTTCAAACATATGAGAGATCATGTTCGGGAAAGGACAGACAAGGTCGAAAAGTTAGAGGCTCTCAAGTTCTAGTATGTTCTTTAAAAAAAAATAAGTTCTAGGCACGGTAAGTTCACTGAGTTGGGTGACAGAAGATCTATTGAGCCAAACGAGATGACGGTTTAGGCCGAGGTGTTGGCATTTTCAAACAAGCTCCCTTGGCAAAACAGGAGGTATATGTTAACTGAACCAAACTCACCATGTGTCGGACAACTCCAGTCCAAAAGACTCTGATTTCCTAGACGCGGGGTGCACATAAGGAGCTTCGTTTACGCAGCACAATATCATTTTCGGCAGAAAAAGATGCATCTGAAAGGGATCACTTGGCAAACTGGCCACTGGTGATCGCTCTTCAGTGGATAGTTGGAGATGCAACTGGATTCCTTGGCTGGAGTTCAGCATCTTGGAAAAAATGGAAACGAACATCTGTCCAGCGGAAAACTCCTTGAGTAACATGCTAAAAGATGGATGTGCAACTCTTCAGCAACTGTTCTTTAACAGTAATATCTGTGATGTTAAGCAGATTCTTGTAGTGGGGTGACAGGATAGAGAATTAGCTGACATGGAACTACACGGAAAACAGAATCTTCACAATCAAATATGCTTACCACTTATAGATGCATGCGAAGAAAATGGCATAGGGCAACATGGAGAATTCTTCCTGTTGTGCAAACAAGGGAGGTGCCTGTACCTTTCAAAAAAAAGGGGAGGTGCCTGTAGGAGGCCACTGCCGAACAAGTTCACCATGCATATCTGGAGGCTAGTGACGAGCGGCCTTGCTATGGAAGCAGAGCTTCACCGGCAAAGAATCAAGCTAGGTTTCCAGTGTGCTGCATGTGGGAAAGAGGAGATGGTTCTTCATCGCTTCTGGGCATGCCCATATGCTGTCCAAAATGGGATCCCGGAACATGATGTGCTGGAGACACCGCTAGCACGCCATCAAGAATCGAGTTTCTGGTTATTAGACTTCTTTGGCAGATAGGGAAACATGAGATGAGCTTAGCATTTACGATTATGTACCACATGTGGCAGGCGAGAAGATATGTCAAGGAGAGTACTTGTGGAGGAATGGCAGAACACAACCCACTCTATCTCCGAAAGAAGATTGGTTAATTACCTCCTAGGATGGCTCTGGATAAAAGCAAATGCAGACGGTGTTTTCGCTAAAGCACATGAAAGCGGTGCCCGGCAAGGGGTGTTGTGGTCCTCAGGGATCACCATGGTACGTTCCTGAAGGGATCTTGCCAGTTTTTTCCTCCGTGACTGATCCAGATGATGCTGAGACCCGAGCCTGTGTCAGGCAAACGACGTTGGCGTCACGAAGCTTGTAGTGGAAGCTCAGACCGTTCGATGGATGAACCTCCCGTTCTGGAGATCAAGAACTCACTAGAAAGCTTCGAAGACTTCTCACTCGTCACAACAAGGCGCAAATGAACTTGTCGATAGTTTGGTAAAATGACTACTGTCATAATCAGCAGATCACTGCGTCTGGTTCCAGTCCCAGCCTCCTCCCTGTTCTCCTCTCATGAATCAAACATATTTCTTGGTCAAGTGTTACCTGAATTGATCTTCAAACACTGATAGACAAAATATTGACTGGAAAAGCACAACATGGAAAACTGATGAAAATTTAATGGTTGATGTGCATTCGGCTGTACCAACATCTTTAATGGTTGTGAGGTACCAAGTAGGTTTCGATAGTTTCTTTACCGTGTGGCGGTGTGGGTGGATATTCAGTATATGACTCAAACTCCTATGATGTGCTTGCAACATGTGTTGATGCTCATGGATCTATGATCCAGTCTGGTTGTCACACTTGTGAGGATGATCCAGTCTGGTTGTCACACTTGTGAGGATGTAGATGTATGAGCACAATTGCTATCATTACTTCATTAGCACAAGAAAACCAGGCAAAATGTTACGAAAGATAGCATAAAAAACGATGAAGTGCGGAAAGATCAAACCAACGGGGGCACGAGATTTAACGTGAAAAACCCCTCCAAACAAAGAAGGAGAACAAACCACGGACGCTAGCCAACAATACTTCACCATAATCGGGTGAGCTTACAAACACCGGGGATTTACAACTTGCGACTTATTCCAACTGGCGGCTTACAAGAGGTATATATGGTGACATAACTCCGGGACGTTGCGCTCTCCTACGTCACAAGCAGGCCTTTATCAGTATATACGAATTTGGATCACCATAAAACAACACAAATTTTCTGAAATTGGAATCTCGATGGCCTTTATTAGTTGTACTCTCAATTTTCTCAACTCTTTATTAGTTGTACTCTCAATTTTCTCAACTCTTCTACCTCTTCTACCGAGAGATCAACTTTTTTGTCAGGGCATCTTCGGCCCTCGACTGACACATCTGCTCCTGGATCACTTATGTATCCACGACCTCTAAATGCCCGTGAATCCGTGTCTCCGTTTAGGGTTTAGGGTCTCTATCATTTCCTCTTCCCCTTCGACAACTTGGCTTGCGTGGGGCACGAAGATTACGACCCCAAGTGTCCCATCTCACCACAATAGAAATGGTCTTTGGTCCTATAATTCCCAGTAATGTGAAGATTAACTACGTGGATTCCTTGTATTACTCTTCATTACCCTAAGCCTGACAACCACCCACCTGCATTCAATCCACTTTTTTTTTTGCAGCAAATATGATATCTGAATGTTGAGGCAACAAAGATTATAACAATAAAGGTCAGCCCAAAAATGTTGCGGCTTGGCAACATGTTCTGTCACAGAGCGCCCCCCTTGCTTCGTGTCATCAGTCATCAATCCTCTTTTGTGTCTATCAGCTTCACATTCCCTGCTCTGGAGTATAGCTTTGGCATATCTCCCGTGGGCTTGATATTAGTCTCCATGTCACAGCAATGGCGGGGGTCATAGAGTTAACCAAGCCACCACTGAAGTAGTTGCACTCCAATTTTTCCACTCAGAATATTTGTGCCAGACCTATAGTCTATTTCGGGTACTTCAATTAAGTTCAGAAATAGTGTTCTTTCTCTTGTAGAAGAGTCGAACACTCAAGGCCAAAATTTTGAGCATTCCTTTCAATCTATATATGCCTCATGCCCATGATAGCAAGTGTCGCCAAGTCTTTCCTCTAGGTGTGTCGACCTCTAACTGTTATCAAGCACCACCAGCTTCTTACAGATGTTGTGGGCATAGGAGCAAAACCTGAAACTCCTTGTCGCTGGACAAAATGGAACCAGAATTCATGCCGGAAAGGACATTGTGCCATAAGATGATTGATGGTCTCAGGTTCTTGGCCGCAGTGTGCGTCTTGGGAGGGCCTGCAACCCTCCGCACTGCAGCGGAGCTTCTGTCCAACATCTGTTCCGCATCACTAGCCAACAGAAGAACCTTTATTTCAGGGGATCCCAGCATTTCCAGATCATCGGGGCATAATCTCCAGGAACTGATCCAAAGAAGAGCGCTGAATAAGCGGATGCTGTAGTGTATGGTCCATTTTTGGTCGGTGTCCAATAGAAGGTGTCCTCCATGGGTGTGAGTACCAGAAAATTCTGAACTTCTCCCAATAGCACCATGAACTCGGCGATGGCCTGAATTGACAGTGTTCCACTGATATCATTTATCAACAACTTATCCTCCAGAGCCTCCGCCACCAACTTCTTCTTGCTTCCTCTAGCTTGCATAAATTCCATAAGAGAGGGCACGATTTACGCAGTGTTGCGTCCATTCAGCCATATATCCATCTAGAAACTGGTTATATCGCAAATTCCAACATCCCACCCTGTCGTCATGAGGCATGCTTTCTGCCTCCAGCGAAGGTTGAACTGAAACCCATCCAATATCGCAGTGGCCCGACCTGCTCGAGCCATCTCCACATCATACGCAGCGCACCAGTCAAGAATTTTATGTTGTGAATTCCGAGCATGCCACTCGATAGTGCCAGCCCTTTGCTTCTTCAGACCAATGCCAGAGGAGGGCTCTGCATATCTTGTTTATGCACTAAATTACCGATGAGAGAAGGTCCAATGACAGCATGGGATACACAACGATGGCAGAGAGCACCATCATAATAAAATAATCAGAACCAGCCTCCCACTTTGCACCAGCATCAGGGTTTACTAGTTTAAAGAAGCCGAGCAAATTTGTCAGTCAAGGCTTATAAATTGCATTTGCACAGAGCCATGAGGGATAAAGGCAAACCAAGGTAGGAACAAGGGAAATCCACTAATTGGCAGGGAAAAGGCTCCACGATCGATAGAACATCCCCACCACCGCAAGCAATTGGAGCGATGACACATTTATTCAGGTTACAAACAAACCCTGACACCTCACCGAAAAGATCAAGCAGAGCTCTAGTCGCTACCACTTCATAAGGGATAGGGCGAACAAAAATGGCTGAGTCGCGAGAGATGATGCCGCACCCCCCCCCCCCCCCCCCCCCCCAGCGCTGAAGATTTTGAAAAAAATCATTTCTCCTCTGCTTAAGCCGTTGTACTTTCAAACCCATTCAATAGACTAGACACTAAGCAGTGGGCATACCTGGTGACGGCTTTATGCAGGGAGGATATTAGGGGCGTGTTTGGTTGCTCCCCAACACCTTAAAAAATGGTGCATTTGGTTACCTGGGCCGGAGTGCGTATCTGCACCGCACGATACGTATAGCAACCAAAAATTTGGCCCGCTGGGAACGGCCAAATCGGTCTCCAGGGCCAGACTATGGAGAGCCACGCATTCCTCTGTCTTGCAGGCACAGGAGATGGGACTTTTCGGGTTAACTCCCTATCCCTACTCCCCCGTCACCGCTCAGACTCTCCACTCTTCTCACCTTCTCCGCCACCGATGGCAGGCACTCCTCCACCCTCGTCGTGCCCCACCTCTCCGCCCGGCAACGGCGCCGGCGCACACGCCTGATGGGTCACCGCTGTGACCGCACACGAGTTGAGTGCGAAAGAGATTGCGCGGGTTTTCAAGGCACCTCCCCCGTGTGCTTCTGCCCTTTTCGGCAGCGGCATTGGCCGCGGGGATGTTATCGGAGGTTCCTGAAGCCTCTGTGGCTCCTGCTTTGAAACCGGTGGCTCTGATGGAGCCCCATGCCAGAGCCGCAGTTTGGGGGGATTTCCATACCTTGCACGTCGACACCGGCACCAACTTCTACGAATCCACCACCCGCTGTAAGTACCTTCTATCCCCACATTGTTCTCTTGCTCGGGAGGAACTGACCGGACGTCATGCTCAAGTATGAGCTGGAGGTGGAGGATGTCGTCGTCTTCAAGCTCACCGCCACAGGCTTCAAGATCACTACCTTTAAGAGCCAGACCTCCACGACAAGGGGATACAGGTGTCCTACCCACGACTAAAACCAGTGTTGTGACTTAGAATGTGATGTATAGACTTAATATGTGATGCATTTTTATCAGGGGCATGGGATGCCCTTGTGAACTCTTAATCTAGAGCTAGTACGCCCAGAACTCCTTTCACAACAGCAACCACCACCAACTGAAGTTGGTGGGCAAAACAATGCACATAAAAAGCATGGGGATTGGCATCTAACACCAATTTCTTCAATCCATTTAGTGAACCACGCATATTTGAGGCCCCATCATAACCCTGTCCTCTCAATCTAGACATTGATAGATTATGTTTAACAAACAATGCATTCAAAGATCTTTTCAAAGCAGCGGATGTAGTATTAACAACATGCTTAACACCAAGCATCCTTTCCATCACCTCCCCCTTTTGGTTCACGAATCTACAGCCAACAATATATGAAGTTAGAATAATCATATGAGATACTAGGACAGTAATTAATTTACAAAGGAGACAATGCCAAATAACTAACCTAATAATAACAGCCATTTGCTCTTTAATTGACGTGTCACGGGACTCGTCAACAAGGAGAGCGAAATTACCATCCCCAAGCTCATTCATGATGACTTCTGTAGTCTTTTCTGCACATGCTTGTACAATTTGTTTCTGGATTTTAGGAGATGTCAATTGATGATTGCCAGGAGCATTTTCATTCATCACATCGGCTACATCCTTACATCTTTTGGCAAACCAACCAACCATCTCCTTGAAATTACCCTTGTTGATGGAAGTCTCAGATTCATCATGCCCACGAAAGGCTAGGCCTTGTGAAATAAGAAATCTTGCAACACCTACAACAGCCCTCAAGCGTTCTTCATATTCAACATGTGATTTTTCAATATGACAAGTGATTGTATATGACACACTCTGCTTTTGATTTCTGAAATCTTCACAGCTTCTTCTAGCATTATGGTGGGCGCTATTTTGTTTGCCTTCATGTGCCCTGAAGTATTCCACTCCTTTCTTCCAATTTTTAAACCCCTTTTTGGTGAACACATCATGCCCAAATTGTTCACCACCAATGCTTGGAGGCTTAAAGAGAAAACAATAGAAACAAAATGCCGCATCTTTCTCCACACTATACTCTAACCAATCATATGTTTTATACCATGCTTCTTTGAAATTCCGAAAATCTTTTCCAAATTTTGTGCGTGGATAAACATGACCAATCAAATGACACGGACCTTTCGACAAATATGCCCTCCTCATGTCATCTCTAATCTCCGAGGTAGGGTATTCTTCAATCTGTCTTCGGATTCCCGGGTCAGCAATCATATCAGCTAGATTAAACATAGCAGGTTGTGGAGTTTCCTACATGATTTGAGATCAAAATTAAGTTCTATGGGCAAAACTAATACCAAAATTTAGAGGTGAATCGCCAAATGGAACAATACCTCAGGCTGCCGCTGTTGGTTCTCATCGCGCCCCCTCTTGCGGTTGATTAAACATGCGCCATCTCCTCCTGTCGCCTGCGCCGGAGCTGCTGCTGCTGCCGCCGCTGCCTCCTCTTCTATTTCCTCTTCCTCAAGCTGCAGGGCAATTAAGTAGGCCTCTTCGTCTAGGTTTTCCATCTCCAGGTCGTCCATTGCTGGCCGGAAACGCGGTCGCCGGCTGACGGGCAGACTGCAGCGGGAGCGGGGCACGCTGGCGGCTGCTGGTCGAGCCGTGGATCGGTGGATGTGAGCTAGGGTTGAGAACTGGGAGGCAGGTGGGGAATTTTTACGCGACTCATCCAATCGATTCCCAGGTGAAGGTCTTCTCGTGCGCGTGGTGCGTATGTGCTGAAAACAGAAAATGGGCCGGTCACTTAAGCCCACAAAGGCCACCCCTTCTAGCCCATTATCACCTTCTTCTCCCCTTAGCTTCTCTGTTTTCTACAGGTTTGTCCATGGAGCTTCTCCCTACCGATGAAAACGTCCATGGGGTACCCTGCTCTGCACCGGGAGAGCCGGGGCGGCCGCCCCTGCTCGCCCCTATGGTGGGTCCGCCACTGGTGTGAGCCCCTGATGGTAATTGCACTGTGCTTAAGTATGCAACAAGTGCATTACCCCTGTTATATAATTAACTAGATGCAGTTCGAACCTGTTTGTCAGTAAGCTAATATGGTTAGTGCTAATGTTGTTGTGTGCTGTGTGTGCTAGAATGTGGTGATGTGTGCTTGAATGTGGTTTGCACAAGAGGTGGTAAGATCACCAGATTCAAAGGTGGTGAGGAGAAAACAAAACCAGCACATAACCAAACGACCCACGGTTGCATCTAAACCACGAGCCAGGCAACCACGCAACCAAACACGAAAATACTCCGAAAATTTGAATAAAAGATAATTCGAATTCAGGCAACCAAACGAGCAGCGGAACTTGGCCCAAAGCTTGTTTCTCCAGAGTCAGGCCTTGCCGGGCCACGGATGCAAATGGGCAAAATTTCATGCGAGCAACCAAATACGCCCTAATTTTTTGTCCTGAAATACCAAGAGCTCCTAATTTCTTGGGAGTAAATACCTCTTGTAGAACGGGCACTCGTTCAACGACAGAAGGATGATGTAGAATCAACAGTGAGAAAGTCTACAACTTTTAGCCAATTCATCTATCACCAAATAAATATTCAGAAGTATCAAGATTAACTTTGGATAACTTCCTTCTATTCATGGGTTACTTGGGTGATGTTGTAACTAGCAAGTTGTATCTACGATTGTGGTATTGTGCAATATTGCTTGTGGGTTTTTATTTTTTATTGAAGCCATGTGTGCCATCATCACATTGTAGTTATTATTCAGAAGATTTGAGCTTCTTGGGTATGCAACCTTTTCTTTTGACCTTCCCTTACTTAACTCATTTTTAAAACAACACACGCTGTACAAGTGAAATTTATCTACCATATTCTTAGTATTGTAGAAAATTTCTCCGTACAGCACATTTGCAGAATAACCTGGTGAACTGGGTTGACTATATAATTTGTTACCCTGTTAGGTTTGGCCAAATTAACTGTTTTTCAGCTTGCCACCAGAACAGGTTGCACATAGATGTTCAGATGGTGATGGTGCAGCCGGGAGATGTTGTCCCACACAACAGAAATCAAATACTTACTAAACAACTACTTCCACTTTTAGGAGACGTTGCAATGAACTGACGTAAGGTACAACTTTCACTCGGTAAGTAAAACACAGTTCAAACATGATAATTATGTACACTTTTGTCTTGAGCTATGAGTGTGAGCTGCAAAAAATGATGGCTTGATAAGTTCATCTCTGGTTTCAAGCACAAGGAAATGTGATTAACTTCATTTTTTCTGTTGTGTTACCACCACAGTTACAGAATGAAGCTATATCACTGATGTGAGCACATGAGTTGCTCATGCCAAAATAAAAACATAATGGTAGCATGTATATTGGTTGTATGAACACTTGAGAAACAATGTGATCAATCGTTTTGGCATTCACATTACAAGTAGCATTCAAAGCTTTTTAAATTATCCATATAGGACATCAAAAGCCACAGATAATTGAAATATCTAAGGTAGTAACTTGGACCACTTGTCTGTTAGCACACCTCTATTTTACTGAAATGCAGACTTTTGCGATGTTAAGGAGGAAAATCTCTTGAAACAATGTACTATTTCTTTCAGCCCTAGCAGTGTCACATATGGGTAAGACATAATATCATTACCTTAGTCCTAACTAAAAATAATAATCCAATGAAACGATAACGAAGAGAATAATCATATTTTGAAAAAGAGGTTGCAGCTTGCAAATATATCATGTCATGAAAGCACATGAGTTTTGATAGTTAGTATTCAGAGAGGTAACTGAAAGTGTCTAACAAAAAACTACACTATTGTGTGACAAGCTTATGTTGGTAGTACCTGGCTGGAAAGTGGCTGGTACCAGTAAAGAAAAAGGAAAGTTAGAATAACTTGAGTTTCTAACCTCAAACCGACTTAACTGGTTTACAAAAATGTTTTAGACACATCATTCTCGAATGTGTCAGATCCCTCCTGTAAATTCTTGCAGCCATGTTCAATAATCATCAAAAGCAAGGATGTGCACATACATAGGAACATGATGGTAAGAATACGTGAACTGATGCATCTGTACAAAAACTTACGTCTCGCTTCTAAATCAAAAGACTTGGCATACTTCCAAAGGGACCAACAAAACAAAATCTAGTGCAGATTTAATATACTTAATTTAACAACTACTCTTGTCATATCGGCCTTGGTAGTAAATAAAAAAACTTCCGTAACTTTCAGAAAGGACCCTTATCAGCCAGTGTAATAAGTTCCATTAATCTTCTGTAACTTTAGAATGACAGACGTGCATTGCACCAAAAGACACCGGAAAAGAACAACAGCTCTACACATTTTCGACAGCCTTTGTCTAATCACCAGAACTTTCACCATCAGGAGCATTTCGAACTAAACTAACCTTTAATACAATCAAAAGCCCCTCTAGGATCCATACAATTTACACTATGTTTTATTTGTGTGGGACAAGTGGTAACCTTCCTGAAGAGAGGAATGACGGACCCAAACCTCAGCAACCCACCAGCATGAATTATTCCTAACGAAACTCAAAAAGGTATGTACCCTAAACAACATCTACACACTTGCCAAATTATAAACACGGAGCTAAGGTCGAAAAATTCAAAAAAAAAACACGGAGATAAGGTCCCAGGAACAATGTATCCCCTCTCTGACAGTGACACGTGATCTCCAGGACCAGAACATTTACCTTGCGACTGCAGCATTACGTCGAACAGCTTGAGTGCGCCCCAGGAACCCCGGAGAATTCCACCTACCAGCACATGCGGCAAGCTCAGCCAAGTAAACTCCCTTCCTCAGAACATGCCACCCTTGTAATCTTCCTCTTGTTGCGCTGCTCCTGCACGACCGAGCTTTTAAGAACATTTGATTCCTCGGTGGTCCTTACACGCCCGCGTGTGCACGAACGTGTCTATATTTAGCAAAGCTAGTGGATCCGATGATTCAACAGCTGGACTGGGTTCAGATGGTTTACAGGAGTTGATTAAAGCCAATTTACAGTTCTTTGATTTGCGTCAGAGGAAGATGATGGTGAGATGTGCGTAGGAGTCTAACAATGTAGTCGCCCAAACCGATCCAGGTGACTAGGTGACAACAAAACGGATTCAAGAATCTTACATTGCCATCGGGAAGCATTGGAACGGATGGGTCGAGACAAAGATTAATCCCTCATTCGTCGCCGCCGGTGGCAGGAACTGACGGCCGGGCACGGAGAGGGGCAGTGGTATACAGACATGTTGTATCTTTTTTTTTGAAAGGTGTTTATATAATTAAGAAACAGAATCAGTATTACAATCAAGCAGGACTTGCTTCAGCACGCAGACATGTTGTATCTGGTGTGGAGGAAGGGGCATTTCCTATTTGACGACCAGGTCGATGCTCGCCTACCTCTGTCGCTACTTTGAGGTCCTTTTTTCTTTTTTTCGCTGTTTCCTTTTTTTTTGTTTCAGATACTGTATTACTTAATATTTTTATAAATTTTATTTTTTTGAAAAATGTACAATTTAAAAAAAATCAGATTTGCATATCTAAAAAAATCCGTTTATACACTTTTCTATTCGCTTTTTGAAAAATTGGTCAAAATAGTTTCCGTTCAAATACCTATTTTGTTCATTTTATAAAAATACGTTAAAAAAAATCGTTCAAAGACTTTTTTCCTGTTCGCTTTTATAATTGTTCAAAAATAATTTTCGTTCATACACTTTTTCTTGTCCAATTTTTTAAAACTTGTTCAAAATAGTTTCCCCTCAAATACCTGTTTTATTCATTTTTAAAAAATTATTCAAAAAAATCATAGACTTTTTATGTTCACTTTTTTTAGAATAATCACTCAAAAATAATTTCCGTTCATACACTTGCTACCGTACATTTTTTGAAAAATTATTTAAAATAGTTTTCGTTCAAATACATATTTTGTACACTTTTTAAAAATAGTTCAAAAGTAATCTCCCTTCCCAAACATTTGTTGTCCACTTTTAAAAAGTTGTTCAAAAATAGTTTTCAGTCAAGTACGTTTTTTGTTCAGTTTTTAAAAACCATTTAAAAATAATTTTGATCCGTAGACCTTTTCTGTTCACTTTTATAATTATTTAAAAATAGTCACCGTTCATATATTTTCTGTTCACTTTTTAAAATCGTTCAAAAAAAGATTTTGTTCATCGACGTTTTCTGTTCACTTTTAAAACCGATAAAAAGGTTTCCATTCACGGAAATTTTCTGTCCATATTTCAAAATCGTTCAAAAATAGTTTCCGTTCGCCGAGATTTTTTTGTTCACTTTTTTAAATCGTCCTAAAATAGTTTATGTTCACCTTTCAAAAATGGTTAGGAAATAGTTTCGGTTCACAAGTTTTCTGTTCACTTTATTTAATTTGTTCAAAAATAATTTCGATCCATGCATCATCTTTTTCTCGGGCCAAAATAATCTGGCCGCTCCTGCCTAACGAAGAAACACCTCACGTGCCACCGATCGATCGCTTCGGCTCCAGCCCGACCTTGGTTTAGCTCGCTCCACATACATGTACGACACTAGTGATGGTCTCCTCCGAATATTGGGTCGAGCCCACAAACTATCAAGGTGTGCGGAGGGTTATTCGGCTATGACCAGGTCGTAAAGTAGGGGCACCCGGAGGTAGGGCGAGAACGGTTTCCAGTTGCAGAGAGATGAAATTGGATTGTAATTAAAAATAAGTATAAGGGTTGTTCGAGTTGCCCGGCGCGTGAAGGCGCTACGTGGGACTGGCACTACACGGCCCGTACAAGCTCGTCTAAAGGTGGGTTGTGCTGACACAGGGTCTCATCTTAAGGTTCAGGCACAACACAACAACTAAATGGGTTGGCATTGGCACATTTAGACCCGACAGACCTTATTTGTTCCGCATGTTGTTTTACCTATACTTCTCGAAAGCGGAAAAAAGTGGTAGACCGTGGTTGTGGAGCTTGCCGGTCTGAGAAGTGGACGACAGGACTCGAGGAAGGCTGCACACCAGTGAGAGGGGGAGCTAGACGAGGCGCGGAGCCGTGGAGGCCCGGCGGCAATGGGGTCGTGGAGCCGTGACGGCACAGTCATGGAGGTGCGATGAGAATCACTATCACGGGATGGGATGTTGACGAGGACGAGACGAGACATGGACGAGAGTCACGAGACGTGAAGAATGAATCGAACTCATTGTATCGAAGGAGAGATGAAGTAGGGTTCGCTCACGTGTTTGACAGCTAAACTGCCTTTTCGAGCACGTGTGCTCACGGACTGGCCCGCGAGCACGGGAGGTGGCCAGCTTTGAACCGACCATGTTTATTTTAAGGATATTCTAGGGGATGGGAGGAGTGGGAACATGAAGGGACTTGGGATTTGGCGAACACCTAACCGGTACAAGTCTCCACAAATACTCTTCTCGTATCGTACAATACACTAGTATGGACTACGGTTTTTTGTTTTAGGCAAAAAATAGATGGTTGTTGAAGGATATCTAGAGATCCACTTTAATCCCCTAAAATACACTAAATATAAACAGACTAGTGAGAATTTTCCATAATCCAAAATAATCCCTCCAATCCCCTAATCAATCAACCATGCATCGCGCCAAAACCATGAGAAACAAACTCGTCGGGTACGTGCGGACGTGCAACTTCCTTTTCTTTTCGCTCGTGTTATGTGCTTCGTGGAACTCGTGTCGCCAGCTAAAATGACTAATTAAGCAACGTAGACCCTGCAAATCGGAACTCGTAAGCACACAGATTAATTAGTTGTCAACTTGCATCGATGTGTGGAACTCATTCTGGAGTGCTGTAGAATCGAACATCAGAATCAGAATCCAGCATTATAGAATGGGTCAGGTAGTGTGTATGCGCCGATCTAGAGTAGACAAGAATAAGGCAGAGCTAGCTATCTCACCGACCGCCGCCGTTTCTGTCGATCAATCGACCAAAGGACACGAGGCAGACCCATGTACGCGTCAACACTCGACGGGCGTAAGTGGTCGACTGGTCGGTGCCGCGAGAGACATAGCTGCGGCTTTCGCTTTCGCTCACGTCAAAGTTCCGGCGCCGACATAGGTTGTGTTGCCGCGTCGTCGCTGCCTACGGGAAGCATCGACGTACGTCGGCTGGGGTCTTGTCCCTCCGATCGGCTCCGCCTGAGATGGGCGAGGAGAGGACGTAACGTACTCCCTCCGTTCCAGAGTGACGTGTCGCGTCCGTACCTTCGAGCCTAATGTCAATGTGTGCCGGGAAAATTTAGTGTAAACAGCCTCAACTTTTAAAGCTGTTGCTCGTGCTCTCGTGCGTCAGTGTTTGACTGTTGACTGTCGGCGAATTGTGCGTGTATCCCTCAAACTGCTAGCGAGGAATGACCTCAGGTTACCTCACCTATATCAAGCTCAGGTGGAGAGAGATCGAGGGCGTAGGCGCAGCGAGGTTGCCAAAATTATTCTTCGCTTTTGGTCAAATAAAGAACAGGAATGCTAAAATGCATCATAAATCACGTAATGCAGACCAATTAATACATAGCGTGGAGGTGGCCCGTTGGTGCCCTAAAAACCTTTTTCTAGGTAGGAAAGAGCGAAAACCATTCTCCAACACGTACTTTTATGAATGAAGAGGCTTGGTGGAATAATTCAGCAGCGATTTTTGCTGATTGTGTGGACTTGGTGTCTTTGATTGGGAGTGTTAGTTATCTGCATCGTCCGAGGGAAGCAAATAAAATTGCTCATAATTTAGCTAGAGTGTGTTTTTGTAGTAAAGATTCATGTATATGGGACGATGAGCTCCCTAGTTTCATTTTGAACAATCTTATGAACGATATAACCATCGTTGATATTGGTAAAGATGGTAGAAGGACGGAGTCATGTTGTTTCTATGTCTCATGCATCTTAACGTCTAATATATTTCTTTTGGTCGAGCGTTTGTAAAGCCATGATACCCAACAGCTAGGACCTCGTAAGGATAACGAGGAAGCGGCCCGAAAGCCCCATAAGCTGAAAGTAAGCGTCATAAACTTTTATATAAAGGACCCTGGCAAACAAGAAAAATGTAGAGCGGTCCTCAGCTTTTACAAGAAAGACCTCAAAAAGTAAAAGAGGAAAGCAATCAAGTCCTTCTTCTCTGTTGTGGCTTAGATGACGTAGCCTCGAAGCGCAGAGGCCGACGAGGACAATGGGGACGTCACCACTCTGGTCGCCATCCACCCAGAAAGCCATGCTGAACCTGAATATCCTCCGTAGAGGCACACATGCCTGGAGGAAGAATAATTTGTGTGTTCCAGCCCATAACCACGACGCGGAGTGGCCTCCGTCGGCCAGAAATCACGTTGGCGGACTTGTCCTTCAGGTGTTGATTATGCAGGTGAGCTTCATCAGATCTCCCCCAAGCGCCAAGCTCCAACTCTAGTCCCCATGTTGCACGAACCGGTACGTAAGAGGACTCGAGGAGAAGAGGCGATCAGGCGGCGCCTAGGGTTTTTGTCCCAGCCTCCGGCGATGTTGTCGGTCTTCTGTGCCTCCATGGCCTTCTAGGCCTTGGATGGGTTGTGGGCCCCGGCCTCTCGCTAGCGAGAGGTTTACGGCTTTGTGTAGTTTTTGTGTATTCATCCGGGTGGTGAAGCGGTGGCTACATCCAGGTGTCAGAATAAGATACTTCCCGCCATATCCCTGCTCCGGTGGTGCGTCTAGCGCTAGCAGAGGCCGCGTGGAGTTGTGTGTGTGACAGATGATGCTTTCCGGTAGAAAATGAGGCCATTTTATTACTTTAGTGCTAAGTTTACTCTTTTAGCATTATTTTTCTGATAGTTTATTTATATTATTTTTTTAGAAATGGGGTGCGGATCTCTGGCCTCTACATCAAAATGATGTACACAACCTCCGCAATTTTATTCAACAAAACCTTACAAGAGGAATACAAAGATCAACCTTAAGCGAATCCACCGACCTAATGACAACTCACTACACCTACAACACGGATGAAAGGGTGGCCAAGAACAAGGCCACATGCCCTGACAACATACAACGCACATCACCAAAAGACTGAAGGCCACACCAAGCCGCCCGTTAGCAAACAAGGGGCACATCCAGTCTAGTAGACCTTCAGTGGAACCCATGCACATGCTACAAAAGTCGTTGCTGTCGTCTTCCTATAGCCCATCTTAATCTTCAGAATAAGGACCAAAGCATTAACCTTGTTAGGCTTGTCAGCGCCGCCACGGTGCTCGACAGCTCCACCGCCCTGCACGAGTTCGTCGTCCCATGTACATCGCCGAGACCCCCCTGCGCCATGCCGCTGAGACTTGCCGTCTGCCTTCAGTGATTGAACACCGCTCCTCATCTTGCCCGCTCCAACCAATAGCGACTCCAAAACGATGCCCCGGGGAGGGAGAACGGTGTCGAAGGAGCCGTCATCATACGATCTTCGAGACCCAGACCTAGGGTTTCCCTTGAAACCTTTGAGCTTGGTGACGTGCTGCAACAACGATGCCTCGAGAAGGGAACAATGTCAGAGACGCTGATACGTCTCCAACGTATCTATAATTTCTTATGTTCCATGCTATATTATACCAAGTTATTACATGTTTTATATGCATTTTATATAGTTTTATGCATTTTCTGGGACTAACCTATTAACAAGATGCCACAGTGCCAGTTCCCTATTTTCTGCTGTTTTTTATTTCAGAAAAGTACTTAAGGAAATATTCTCGGAAATCGGAATTGGACGATTTCTTTTCTGAAATCCGTTTTTAATTGGGAACGTTCCAGAAGACCGAACACGAGACGAAGTGGGCGACCGAGGCGGCCACATCAGGTCCTCGCGCGGCAGGAGCCTGGGCCGCGCAAGCACGTGGTGTGGGCCCCTCGGGGGTCCACCGACCTCGCCCTTTCGCCTACATATACCCCCCGAACCAAAAACCCTAGCACGGTGTGCAATATTTCCTCCACGGGTCCCGAGCGCCGCCGCCATCGAAGACAAGATTCGGGGGACAGAACTCTCTGTTCCGGCACCCTGCCGGGACGGGGAATTGCCCCCGGAGCCATCTACATCGACTTCACCGCCATCTCCATCGCCGTTGCTGACTCCTACGATGAGGAGTGAGTAGTTCTCCCCCGAGGCTGCGGGATCTACGGTAGCTATGTAGTCTATCTCTCTCTCCCATGATGTGATCTTTTATGTGATCATGAGCCTTGTAACCTAGTTGAATATGTGATGCTACTCTTTATCTATTATGCACTCTAGAGGTTACTTTAATATGAACTCCGGGGTTATTCACGGTTGTAATGGTGACAGTGTGTGCACCGTGTGTGATTCCTTTATGACGTTGTGGTGTTAGTTTACTCTGACTTTGGGGTGTGCTCTTGTAGCCCTACACAATGAATGGTGTTTGTTATCCAACATGAGAGTGTTTGAGAGTAGTGTTTATTTATTTAACTTTGATGTCATTGTTGAGAATGTCCACTGGTGAAAGTAGGATCCCTAGGCCTTGTTTCTAAGCATTGAAACACCGTTTCCAACAAGTTCTGCTACATGTTTGCTTGCTGCCATTTTTATTACAGATTGCAATTACTACTTATAATCATCCATATTACTTGTATTTCACTATCTCTTCGCATAACTAGTGCACCTATACATCTGACAAGTGTATTGGGTGTGTTGGGGACACAAGAGACTTTTTCTATCTTAACTGCAGGGTTGCTTGAGAGGGTTATCTTTGACCTCTACCTCCCTGAGTTCGATATACCTTGGGTGATTCACTTAAGGGAAACTTGCTGCTGTTCTACAAACCTCTGCTCTTGGAGGCCCAACACTGTCTACGAGAATAGAAGCGTGCGTAGACATCAGACGCCGCCATCGTCCGTCGAGAAGTCGACACGATTTTCATCGGAAGTCGTGTCACCCTGATCTCGGAGCTGGATGCATCCGACATCACCCTTTCCATGAAGACGAACGGCACCGCCAGAATGCCGGTACAGGACTTCCGGCCGCCTCACACCGGTCCCATCACGCGCCCCGACCGGGCAATGCCAAGCCGTGACGGATCTGGCGAAACGCCAGATCCACCACCACCGTCGCCGTCCATCACAAATGGGGCCGCTGATTGCCACTGCACGACCAGTAGGCCACCCTAACCGTCGTGTAGGACGCCCTGTCCGAGGCACCCCAGTCGCCTGATGCACACGGTGGGTGTGTTGTTGGGAGACCCCAAGAGGAAGGTATGAAGTAGTGCAGCAGCAAGTTTCCCTCAGTTGTGAAACCAAGGTTATCGAACCAGTAGGAAATAATGAATTCCCCCGAGGTGTCAACGGCGCCAGAAAAGTCTGCGACGTAAGGGACGTGGAACCTGCACACAACACAATCAAGATACTTTGCCCCAACTTAACGGTGAGGTTGTCAATCTCACCGGCTTGCTGTAACAAAGGATTAAACGTATGTGTGGAAGAAAGATGTTTGTTTGCAGAAAGTAACAGGTTTGCAGTTTGTGGTTTATCAGATTAAAGAGAAGGACCGGGGTCCACAGTTCACTAGTGGTGTCTCTCCATAAATAATAATAACATTCATGCGGGTAAACAAATTACAGCTGGGCAATTGATAGAATAATGATGAGCAAACCAATGCATATACCAACGTCTAGTGTGAGATTCATTCGGGCATTACAACAATATACATAGACCGTTCCAACCGCATCTATGACTAATAATCCACCTTCCGGTTAGCGTCCGCACCCCTTTCAGTATTAAGTTGCATGCAACAGATTATCGCCTTAAGCACTGTGTGTAAAGTAAGTAAGTAACATCATCCTTAGACAAAGTACTACTGTTTTATCCCTAGTAGCAACAGTACATCTACAACCTTAGAGCTAGCTGTCACCACCCCAGATTTAATAGAGACATGAACCTACTATCGAGCATAAATACCCCCTCTTGGAGTCACAAGCATCTACTTGGCCAGAGCATACACAAGTAACGGAGAGCATGCAAGATCATTAAATAGCACACACATGATATATTATGAAGCAATAACTTTAGTACTCAATATTCATCGGATCCCAGCAAACACAACATGAAGTATTACATAACGGTGATCTTGATCATGATAGGCAGCTCACAAGATCTAAACATGATAACACAAGAGGAGAAGACAACCATCTAGCTACTGCTATGGACCCGTAGTCCAAGGTTAGACTACTCACGCATCAGTCCGGAGGCGGTCATGGCGACGTAGAGGCCTCCGGTGACGATTCCCCCTCCCGGCAGGGTGCCGGGGAGGAGTTCTGATCTCTCCCGAATTGGTGTTGACGACGGCGGCGGCTCGGGACCCGTGGAGGAAAATATGAACACCGTGCTAGGGTTTTTGGTCTGGGGGGTATATGTAGGCGAAAGGGCGAGGTCGGTGGCGCCCCGAGGGGCCCACACCACGTGCTCGCGCGGCTCAGAAGCCTGCCGCGCGAGGACCAGGTGACGGCGCCTCGGTCGCCCACTTCGTCTCGTCTTCGGTTTTCTGGAACGTTCCCAAATAAAAACTGACTTCTGAAAAGAAATCGTCCAATTCCGAGAATATTTCCTTAAGTACTTTTCTGAAACCAAAAACAGCAGAAAACAGGGAACTGACACTGTGGCATCTTGTTAATAAGTTAGTGCCAGAAAATGCATAAAACTATATAAAATGCATATAAAACATGTAATAACTTGGTATAATATAGCATGGAACATAAGAAATTATAGATACGTTGGAGACGTATCAACATCCCCAAGCTTAGTTCTACTCGTCCCGAGTAGGCAAGAACGATAAAAGAAGAATAATTTCTGAAGTGACATGCTTAAACACAATCTTGATCATAATATAATGTAAGGCTAATGTTATGAATGAAGTGACTCAAGGCAATGATCTATAGTTTGCTAACAAATAGACAAGGAGTAAACAACTACATCATATAAGTAAAACTTTTCATGAATAGTACTTTCAAACAAGCATAAAAAAGATTTGCATAAGAGTTAACTCATAAAGCAATATTATCTAAGCAAAAGAGCATTGAAGCAACACAAAGGAAGATATAAGTTTCAGCATTGGCTTTCAATTTTTGAACATGTATATCATATAGATAGTTGTCAACACAAAGAAATATAACAAGTGCAATAAGTAAGCATATAAGAATTGTTGCACACAGTTGACACAAGTGTTTGCTTCGGGGATAGAAAGAAGTAGGTAAACTGACTCAACATAGTAAAAGATAGGCCCTTCGCAGAGGGAAGCAGGGATACAAGCATGTGCTAGAGCTTCTTAGTTTTATAGGTTTTTGAAATCATATAGAGAGCATAAAAGTAAGTTTTGAGCGGTGTTTGTCGTTGTCAACGAATGGTAATGGGCACTCTACCCCCCTTGTCAACCAGACTTTCAAGAGCGGCTCCCATGAAGGACGTTATTTCTACCAGCAAGGTAGATCATCCCTCTTATCTCTTTTGTTTACACATATAGTTAAAAACTGTTGTCATTGCTTGACTGATTGGATCAGGGCAAAAATGTGAAGAGATTGTAGCGGTTAAAGTTGTAATTAATTGGGACTGGGCACCCCATTTGCCAGCTCTTTTTGCAAAGTTAATGGATAAACGGATGTATATGCCACTAGTCCGGTTGTGAAAGTCTGTCTAAAAGCAAATGACAAGGTTGATATCCGTAACACCACATACTTCCTCATGAGCTAATAAACATTGACACAAATAAGAGATAATATGTTTTGAATAATAAAAGGTAGCACACGAATTATTTGCTTGGAATGGCAGGAAATACCATGTAGTAGGTAGGTATGGTGGACACAAATGGCATAGGTTTTGGCTCAAGGATTATGGATGCACGAGAAGCATTCCCTCTCAGTACAAGGCTTTGGCTAGCAAGGTTGTTTGAAACAAACACAAGTATAAAATATGATAACAAGACGTATATAAAAACATATTGCAAGCATTATAAAACTCTACATTGTCTTCCTTGTTGTTCAAACACTTTAACTAGAAAATATCTAGACCTTAGAGATACCAAACATGCAAACCAAATTTCAGCAAGTTTTACGGTAGTTCCTCACTAATAGGTTTTAACTACATGATGTAAAAGCTTAAACATGATCTACTTGAGAGCTCAAAACAATTGCCAAGCACCACAACATGCAAGATAACAATCCATAAGAGCATGTATATCTTTTTCATTATACCATTTACCACATTTAGCGTTTTCTGTCCTCAACGAAACACCAATCAACTTATTTAAAAGATAAACTCTCCAAGTAATTAAACAATGAGATATGAGAGTATGATATAATAAAGCTAACAGCTCTAGCAAGAGATGCATGAAAAACAAGAGCTAGAAAGCATTGAAGTAACATAAAAGAATACTCAACAAATATAAGTAAAGAGTACGAGTATTCATAAGAAAAAGCGGAGCGTGCCTCTCTCCTACAAAGGAATGCTAGGATCCATTTTATTCAGAGATTGAAAATAACAAAAACAAAAACAAAAACAAACCGACGCTTCAAGAAAAGCACATAAGAAGTGGCGGAATTAAAATATAGTTTCACTAGAAAGGACCTGATAGTTTGTTGATGAAGAAGGGGATCCCCAAGGTTTGACGCTTGAGTCTTCTTGAAATATGTTGGGGATGAACCACCGGGGCATCCCCAAGCTTTGGTTTTACTATCCTCTTGATCACATCATATCATCCTTCTCTCTTGATCCTTGAAAACTTCCTCCACACCAAACTTAGAGTAAACTTCATTAGAGGGTTAGTGCACGAAAAATTATGATATTCTGTAGGAACACAATTGCTACCAATGCTATTGGGCATTAGCTACAGCCATTGATACTTCATAGGATAAAAAGATCCAATCAAAATAGCAAAAGAGGCATTGCAAAATAAATGGCAGAATCTGTCAAAAACAGAACAGTACGTAAAGACGAATTTTTTCGAGGCACTTAACTTGCTCAGATCAGAAAACTCAAAACTAATGAAAGTTGCATATATATCTGAGCATTACGCACAAAAAATCCCAGGTCCATCCGATTTTTCTGTAAAGAGTTATGAATTTAACGGTGGACATCAGAAAACTGTTTCAGCACAGCAATCCAAATTTAGCATGAACTTTCAACTAGAGGCTTATCTTGACACAACAATGCAATAAAGTAAAGATACAAAGGAATTGCTACAGAGGTAGGACAAGTCCTTGACACAAACAAAATAAAATAGCAGGAAATAAAAGTGGGTTATCTCCCATAAGCGCTTTTGTTTAACGCCTTTCAGCTAGGCACAGAAATCAAAACTCAAGTATTATCAAGAGATGAAGCATCAACACCATAATTTGAACGAACAATAGAATCAAAAGGTAGCTTCATTCTCTTCCTAGGGAAGTTTTCCATACCTTTTTTGAGTGGGAATTGGTACTTGATGGTACCTTCTTTCATATCAATAATAGCACCCACAGTTCTAAGAAAAGGCCTTCCCAACACAATTGGACAAGATGGATTGCATTCAATATCCAAGACAATGAAATCAACGGGGACCAGGTTATTATTAACCATAATGGGAACATCATTAACTCTCCCCAAAGGTTTCTTCAAAGCATTATCAGCAAGAAAAACATCCAAATAGCAGTGTTCCAATGGTGGCAAATCAAACATATCATAAAACTTTTTAGGCATAACAGAAATACTTGCACCAAGGTCACACAAAGCATTGCAATCAAATTTATCTACTTTCATTTTAATGATGGGCTCCCAACCATCTTCTAACTTCTTAGGGATAGACTTCAAGTCTTAATTTATCTTCCCTAACTTTAATGAGAGCATTTGTAATATGAGTAGTAAAAGCCAAATTAAGAGAGCTAGCATTAGGACTTGTGGCCAACTTTTGCAAGAACTTAATAACTTCAGAGATATTACAATTATCAAAATCAAAATTATTATCATCAAAGCAAACCGAACCACATTCTCCCATGTTCTTAAAAATTTCAGCACTTTTATCAACACTAGTTTCAGCAGTTTTGGGCAATTTTAAATTTTTGGAAGTAGTAGAAGAAACATTGCCAATACCAATTATGTTACCATTGATAATAGGAGGTTTACTAGCATGTGAAACACCATTATTTTCAGAGGTATTAATAGTAAAAACTTTAACAATATTAGCCTCTTTATCTAGTTCTTTCTCTCTTTCCCATCTAGCACGTAATTGGGCCATCATCCTAACATTTTCATCTATTTGAACTTGGATGGCATTAGCAGTAGCAAAGGGATTATCATCAATATTTTCAGGTTTAGCAGCCATTTTATTAATTAAAGAAGATTGTGCTGCAGACATAGAGGAAATACAAGTTTCAGCATTAGTCATTTTTCCTTGAAGACCCGAAATCTCCCTGTTTAATTTCTCCATTTGATGACTAATATTTCTCAACATATTAGATTGTTCTTCCATGGTTTTAGTGAACACTTTATTTTGCTCATATTGGTTTTGCATAAAAACTTTAGTAGCTTTTTCAATCTCTAGAATCCTTTCCTCACTAGGCATTTTACCATATGAATTACCATAAGAATTACCATAAGAGTTCCCATTATTAGGAGGATAGGGCTTATAGTTGTTATTACCATAATTGTTCCTATAGGCATTGTTGTTGAAATTGTTGTTTTTAATAAAGTTCACATCAACATGCTCTTCTTGTGCAACTAAAGAAGCTAAGGGAACATTATTTGGATCAACATGGGATTTACCATTTGCAAGCATAGACATAATAATATCAATCTTTTCACTCAAGGAGGAGGTTTCTTCAACAGAATTTACCTTCTTACCTTGAGGTGTCCTTTCAGTATGCCATTCAGAATAATTCACCATCATATTATCCAAGAGTTTTGTTGCAGCCCCCAAGGTGATGGACATAAAAGTACCTCCAGCAGCCGAATCCAATAAGTTTCTTGAAGAAAAATTCAGTCCTGCATAAAAGGTTTGGATGATCATCCAAGCAGTCAGTCCATGGGTTGGGCAATTCTTTATCAAAGATTTCATTCTTTCCCAAGCTTGAGCAACATGCTCATTATCAAGTTGTTTAAAATTCATGATGCTACTTCTTAGAGAAATAATCTTAGCAGGAGGATAGTATTTTCCAATAAAAGCATCTTTACATTTAATCCATGAATCAATACTATTCCTAGCCAATGAAAGCAACCATTCTTTAGCTCTTCCTCTCAAGGAGAAAGGAAATAATTTCAGTTTTATAATATCACCATCTATATCCTTATATTTTTGCATTTCACATAGTTCAACAAAATTATTTAGATGGGCAGCAGCATCATCAGAACTAACACCAGAAAATTGCTCTCTCATAACAAGGTTCAACAAAGCAGGTTTAATTTCAAAGAATTCAGCTTTAGATGCAGGTGAAGCAATAGGTGTGCATATAAAATCATTGTTGGTGGTGCTAGTAAAATCACACAACTTAGTATTCTCAGCAGTACTCATTTTAGCAAATTAATTAACAAACCGAAATAACCAAAATAACAAAAACTGAAAATAAAATAGCAAACCGAAATAAACAAAGTAATGCAAGTAACTAATTTTTTTGTATTTTTGATATTAAGCAAACAAGACAGTAATAAACTAAGCAAGACAATAACAAAATAAAAAGATTGGAAGTGCGAAAACTCCCCTCGTAGAAGAATCTTCAAATCACCGGCAACGAAGTTGACGGAGGAGTGTGAAGGTCTTCAAAGGAATTCTTATTTCCCCGGCAACGGCGCCAGAAAAATTGCTTGATGCACACGGTGGGTGTGTTGTTGGGAGACCCCAAGAGGAAGGTATGAAGTAGTGCAGCAGCAAGTTTCACTCAGTTGTGAAACCAAGGTTATCGAACCAGTAGGAAATAATGAATTCTCCCGAGGTGTCAACGGCGCCAGAAAAGTCTGCGACGTAAGGGACGTGGAACCTGCACACAACACAATCAAGATACTTTGCCCCAACTTAACGGTGAGGTTGTCAATCTCACCGGCTTGCTGTAACAAAGGATTAAACGTATGTGTGGAAGAAAGATATTTGTTTGCAGAAAGTAACAGGTTTGCAGTTTGTGGTTTATCAGATTAAAGAGAAGGGCCGGGGTCCACAGTTCACTAGTGGTGTCTCTCCATAAATAATAATAACATTCATGCGGGTAAACAAATTACAGCTGGGCAATTGATAGAATAATGATGAGCAAACCAATGCATATACCAACGTTATGATGTCTAGTGTGAGATTCATTCGGGCATTACAACAATATACATAGACCGTTCCAACCGCATCTATGACTAATAATCCACCTTCCGGTTAGCGTCCGCACCCCTTTCAGTATTAAGTTGCATGCAATAGATTATTGCCTTAAGCACTGTGTGTAAAGTAAGTAAGTAACATCATCCTTAGACAAAGTACTACTGTTTTATCCCTAGTAGCAACAGTACATCTACAACCTTAGAGCTAGCTGTCACCACCCCAGATTTAATAGAGACATGAACCTACTATCGAGCATAAATAACCCCTCTTGGAGTCACAAGCATCTACTTGGCCAGAGCATACACAAGTAACGGAGAGCATGCAAGATCATTAAATAGCACACACATGATATATTATGAAGCAATAACTTTAGTACTCAATATTCATCGGATCCCAGCAAACACAACATGAAGTATTACATAACGGTGATCTTGATCATGATAGGCAGCTCACAAGATCTAAACATGATAACACAAGAGGAGAAGACAACCATCTAGCTACTGCTATGGACCCGTAGTCCAAGGGTAGACTACTCACGCATCAGTCCGGAGGCGGTCATGGCGAAGTAGAGGCCTCCGGTGACGACTCCCCCTCCCGGCAGGGTGCCGGGGAGGAGTTCTGATCTCTCCCGAATTGGTGTTGACGACGGCGGCGGCTCGGGACCCGTGGAGGAAAATATGAACACCGTGCTAGGGTTTTTGGTCTGGGGGGTATATGTAGGCGAAAGGGCGAGGTCGGTGGCGCCCCGAGGGGCCCACACCACGTGCTCGCGCGGCTCAGAAGCCTGCCGCGCGAGGACCAGGTGACGGAGCCTCGGTCGCCCACTTCGTCTCGTCTTCGGTTTTCTGGAACGTTCCCAAATAAAAACTGACTTCTGAAAAGAAATCGTCCAATTCCGAGAATATTTCCTTAAGTACTTTTCTGAAACCAAAAACAACAGAAAACAGGGAATTGGCACTGTGGCATCTTGTTAATAAGTTAGTCCCAGAAAATGCATAAAACTATATAAAATGCATATAAAACATGTAATAACTTGGTATAATATAGCATGGAACATAAGAAATTATAGATACGTTGGAGACGTATCATCGCCTCCGAGGGTGCCCCACCATCCTCCAGCCCTAACACCTTTGGCGTTGGGCGCCGCCACCACTGCAGTCAACGCTGGCGGCATCGACGACTGGCTGAGCCGGAGTGGAGAGGAGGTCAGGCGGCGCGGGGATCTGATCCCCCATCGTCACCCCGTGGTGGCGGCCTTCTTAAAGATATATAATTAAGGAAATATATGGTTTCTTGAAGATATATTTTTAATATCATCAAATTTTGGCTACCAAAGTCTTGTGGTATTCGCTTGATTTAGCTTATAGTTTAAAGAATTCAGTCAAACTCCGCATCTATACAAGGATATTTTTTTTTGCGTATTATACAAGGATAATTTATGAAGTGATTAAATGCAAGACTTTCATATATGCCAACGTGAAATTAAGAAAAGTGCTGTTGCAAATGACTTTAAAAAACACCATCCAGTAATGGTTATATGTCACCGCCGATAAGGTTTGACAATTTTGTTTATTACTTTTGAAATTGCATTTTCAGGATACACGAAGTTGACACATATATCCAACTACCCCTAAATAGAAATATAAAGAGACATTTTGCTAAGACTTGACAATACAGAGCATGTATAATGGTAGAGAAGCACCTTGTTAAAGAAACAGATTTTCTATTCATCAACTATTTGTTTTCTCAATTCGCCAACAGACAGACCGCGCGCCGTTCATTTGCTGGCTTGTCCGAATCTTGGAACGTGGTACTCAGTCTCCTCTCCGCCGTTTTTTCCCCGGTTTTCTTTTTGTTCGGTTCGACCGGTTCAATGCTTTTTGAAATCCGTGCCCAGGGCGGTGCCGTTTCTGTCCTCGTCACAACTCCCCGACAAACACCGGTCGGATCTAGGGAGTGGGGAAGGGAGAGGTGCCGGGGCAGTCGCCGGCGGGGGTTGGGGGAGGGAGGAGCGTGCGGAGACGATTGAGGCTGCGGCGGCGCTCGTCTCCGACGGCGGCAACAACTCGTACCCCCGGTGCTTCTTCAATCCGGAGCTGTTTCATTTCGCTCCAATCAAGCAGCAAGGGGGAAGGGGATAGGTGCGGAGGCAGTCGACGGCGGGGAGCTTGTGCAAGCCTTTTTGGCGCGGCGGCGTTCGTCTCCGACTTTCAGCAGCAACCCCCGAAGCTAGCTGCCGCTTTCAGTCTGCAGCTCTTCATTTCGCTCTCCTGTAGCAGAATCTTCGTCGGGGCCGGAGTTTGCGATGAGTACCGGAGGTGGTCGAGGTTCGAGGGCGTCCCACCGCGTGGCTTGTTGCGACCAACACCGTCGTCGGAGAGGGTACGTGTTCTTCACTGATTTCCCACCCCTCCTTCATTTTGCGGTCATATTCAATTTCGCTCTCTGTCAGTTCACCATCAGCCCTAGGCCTCGGTTCTTTTTGTGAAGGGAATCTAGTTTGTGTGCCGGTGGTTAGCATGTGGAAATCGTTGATGATTATAGGGTTTATTATGCATGCCCATGACGCTTGTACCACCGAACCATTCTTAGCCCACTGAACCCAGTTACCAGACACTAGCCTGACGAAAAGACCAGCTATTCGTACAAGACATGCAGTTTTGTAACAGGAAACGTTACACACGGTGAATAGAAAACGAGGCCTAGTTTATTCAGTAACATTGGCCTCAAGCATTAATCTCAATGTCAGATGGCCCAGTATGTGAACAAGTGTACCTCAAGCATTAATATCAATGTCAGAATGCTTCAGTTAGCAGTGTGTTTTTCATTTGAGATATATAGGCATGAGAATTTAGTATTTACTAAGAGTTAGATCCTTTTATTATTATTTTTGTGCTATGTAATCTTTGGTTTGTTTTTCAGGAGGTGTTTTGATCCATGTATGTGGAGCTGTAGTGTTTACTGAACGAATTTATCTTAGAATTCATTTTTTCTCTGTGCTTCAGTGTTAGTGCCTCAGTACAGTTAGAGTTACAGTCTCATTTATTAATCTTTTCATCATTGTTTCAGTGCTCTTTTTAATTAAAATTTTCAGCGTTTCAGTCCTTTTAGTGTTAGTGTCTCGTTTATATGTCATTTCGTCAGTGTCTCAATTCTCTGTCCTTCAGTGTTAGTGTCTTTGTTTCAGTCATTGTTTCAGTACTTCAGGCATTCAGTTTTTTGTCAGTTCTCTGTCATTTTCAGTCAGTTTCAGAATGTTTCAGTCTTTAGTAAATTTTTCATTTTAGTCCCTCATTTTTTGTGTCTCTGTCTGTTATTCATTGTTTAATTATCTCAGTGATTCATTCAGTGTTAGTGCCTCAGTACAGTTATTCAGTGTTAGTGCCTCATTCATTCAGTGTTAGTGTCTCATTGCTTATTAGTCTTAGCAGTGCTCAGTCATATCAGTTTTATCATTGCTTCAGTGTATAAGTGTCATCAGTGCTCAGTAATTCATTCATTTACTCTCTCATTGTTCAGTACATCAGTGTTCAGTACTTCAGTGTATCATTCTCATTGGTGTATCAGTGTCTCATTGTTCACTAATTACTCATATACTCTCTCATTGTTCAGTGCACCAGTAATTCCTGTAATTCCTGTTTCAGTTTCATTGTCTCAATTTTCAGTTATTTCTGAGTATTTCAGTTATCTCAATTTTCTCGGTGATTTGCCAGTGTTTCAGACTTTTGTTCAGCCTCTTATTCAACGTTTCATTGTTTCAGTTTAATCAATCTTCTTACCTTTTGTCTCATTTATTCAGTTATCTAAGCGTGTCAATCAGTTGATTCTGTCATCTCTGCGTGTCATTTTGCGTGTCATTGATTCAGTTATCTCAGATTTCAAGTGTTTTCATTTTTGAGTGCTACGAGTCTTATCTCAGATTTCAATTGTTTTCATTTTTGAGTGCTACGAGTCTCATTTTTGAGTGTCTTTTCTTGGTCTTTTATTCAATTTTTTTTGCTGTGGGGTATATGGGTCAAACACGAGGTAACCCTGCCTATCCAACACAAATTCTTGGATAGCCTGTCCCAAGCCCGGTAAAAAGGGGAGGGACCAGTGTGTTTTTTGCGTCTTTAAATGCTCTTCCATTGTTGGCTATATATTTTGCGTCTCTAGCAAGAAGATGGGGAACGCCTAGCGTAGAGTGGGCCAAGTTAAGCACAGGTTCCTTTTTTCTCTCGTCGTGGGCTTTTTTACGCGTCTACGTGCAGGCGAAACTGGCTCGGTGGGAGAGTCCATCAGCCTGGGAAAAAAAGCCGGGTAGGACGACCTTTTTTAGTCACTGCGAAAACCGGGGTAGGTGGGCTGAAAAAACCGGACTGAGCGCAGAAAGGTGGGCTGGAACGGAAAAGAGGAATGAAAACTCATTTGCCTTCTACTGAACCGGAAAAGAGGAATGAACTATATAATGTGTCTGTTGCTGAATTGTAAAAACAGACAGCTGCCCGTTAGCCAGTCCCTAAAGAAAATCAGAGCATCCGCAGGACAACTATTTGCACCAGCCGATCCAAATCAGTTCGTATGTTACCATTAATTCCCCAAACCTATACTGTAATAAAAGGAAATCGAAATGCTACTATATCTCACACATTAAATTGGTCCCGTCTCATACAGTAGAGCAGAATCAATTTCGGGTAACCATCGCCATTACAAAAACAAATAATTACCATAAAACGAAGATTTTGACATTTTGTTCCTGGAAAAACTTGATGAAGAATCAACATAATAAATGTGGGGAAGAAAAATCAGATCCTGGCCAGACCGAGTAGTAAACATCAACGACTGGATTTGGAATGCGATAGTTGATGCCTGGGTGTATCTGAGTCGAACACGTAAAGTACTTCTTTCCAAGGTAGATAATTTCCGTTTGGAAAAATTCTTCGCCTGTCCTTTGCTGGAAAAATTGTTGCGCGTTAATTAACCTTTAGCTCTGGACTGGAGGTGAACGCGGTGGGAGGGTTTCGTCAGAGTGTGGGACCCACGACATAATTGGCGGGTAATAGTTGCCCGGAAAAAAACACCTGCTAAAAAAAGTTTCCCGCGTTTCCTCTCTCCTGAGTCGGTATCCTGCTGCACAAGGTGGGTTGGGGTACCCGCGCCAGGCCACACGCGATCCGCGCATCCCATCGGACGGTTCTGGTGTAAGGTTGGAGCCCATCGGACGGCTGACAGGCGCGCGCGAGCGGGTAGGGAGGCCCAACGCGCACGCACACGGTAGTACAGCAGTACCTCGTGGGGAACCCATTCCTTTCTTGTCTTCCACCTCGTACCGTCACCGTGCCGTTAACTATTATTCCTCCCTCCCTCCCTCGACTGCCAAGGTGGGAACGGATTCCGCCGGCTTCTCCTTCCCTTCCCCCCTCCCCCGGTTGCTGCTGCCTCTCCGTCACTTCCAAAGACCAAAACTCAGACGGGAGAAAAGGGGAAAAATTGGGAACCTCCGAGCCCTAATCACCGGCGGATTCGGTCGGGCCGCTGCGAAATCGGGCCGCGGATCCGGCGTCTGGGGCGGCCGAGGGCGAGATCTATGCGCCGGAGGGGAGGAGCGGACTGAGAGGGACCGAGGGGCGCAATGGCGGAGGCGGCAGCAGGGTCGTCGACCGCGGCCGTCGCGTGGGCGGTGCTGATGCTCGTCGTCGTGCCGGCCATGGCGCTGCTGGTGCGCCGGAGGCTGCGGCGCGACGCCGCGCGGAGGGAGGAGGTGCGGCGCCTCGCGCGGCTGGCCGCGGAGGAGTCCGAGCTGGCGGAGCGGGAGTCGGCGAGAGCCTACTACTCCGAGCTCTTCCCGACCGTGGTGCACGCGGCGGAGGTGCCCGAGGCGCCGATGTGGGCGCCACGGCCGGTGGCGGCTCCGGCGCGTGAGGAGGAGGAGGAGTTCGTGGGGGCTCCGGCGCCGCCACCGGCGGCTGCCGGGCTCTGCGCGGTCTGCTTCAGGCCAACCACGTTCCGGTGCAAGCAGTGCAAGGCCGTCAAGTACTGGTGAGTGGTCTCGTACCCTGTTCCTAATCCCCTTCACAATCCGTGTAATCTCCTTGGGTTGATTGGGAAATATAAGCTACGATTTGTACAATTCGAAGTGGGAATGGCCTGTATTCTTCTAGATATTTGGGGTTGGTAGCATGTAGTACACTAGTAGATCGAGAAGATTTGGGTTTTACCTCAATTTCGTCGTGTGCCATGTGAGTTAGGGCTATTTCCAACCCTCCATTTAGTACTATATGTCTCTAGAAGCTTAAGCTCGATAGAACTTGCTCTTGATTGTCAGCCATTAATTTATCATTACAGTCATATGGAAGACCACTAGGATCCTAAGGGCTCAGTTCTCTTGTTTTGATTAGAGGGGTTGTGCCTTTCCTTGTAAACTTGAACATCTGCTTTGTATCTCCGATTCCCGAGTTATCTTCCTGTCGATTCCGGACAACTTACCAATCTGTTGCCTTTTCTATTTATTAACCAACATAGGCCACGACCTGACTTATGTTATTAACTAGTAGTAACTTTTAGGGAATCACATGTTTCTGGATGACCACTGTACTATATGAATGCTACACTGTCCTGTTGCCATGGACATTACTAGCATTGATCTGTTGCAAGATTTAGTGCGAACAGAGACATAACTTTCATTATTATTTAATTCTGGCTAAGTAAGTTGCATTGCCATGAGAATGTATTAGTACAAAATACCCTTACGTGCTGAATTGATTGCGGTGTCCTCTACATTCTTGGATTACTTGTAAAAATGTCGCCAGTGCCTCCACATATGAATACGATGTTTGGTAGTGAGAAAATGGCACCAGCTAAGAAATGGTGCCACAATAATACTTTGCGCTTAATGTTTTGTGAGAAGCAGCTCAGCTGAGCTAGAAAGTGGCATATATTGACTATATTAGCCCCTGTGTTGGACGACATACTAAGCCACTTGGTTGGTAAGTGAAGTATGGCTGTTTTAAGTCACATCCTAAACATGAGAACTTGGGCTCTCCAACTCCAATTGCTTTTGGCTGAACTTATACATTTACGTATGCTTATTTGATGATACTTTAGTATTTGAAGCAATGGTCTTAAATATAGTTAAATCCTGGTCTTAACCTTTATGTACTATACTTTGTCTTTTTTTTGTGAACTTAACAGTATGCTAATACAGACAAGTTGACACTTGAATACCCTGATCTGATTACCTCTGGTTCATCGCAGTTCCTTCAAATGCCAGATAGCCCACTGGAGACAAGGTCATAAAGATGAATGCCATCCACCAAGTGCTAATGCTAGGCCAGATGATGGAGCTGCAATTTCTGTTGCAACAGAAGGAGTTGTTGAAGAGGGGAGAGCTTCTGAAGACAATGTGGTGGCTTGGGTGTCTGAAATCAGCGTACCGGTTGCTGTTGGGTCTGAAAGTTCTGTAGCCAGCCATATTGTGACAAGCTTAAATGATAAAAGGAAAGGTACACCTTTCAAAGAGGTATCTGCTGCTGCAGAGATTCCTGAAAGTGGCGATTCTGACAGTGTTGTTAAACTTAATCACAGAACCCCTCAAGTAGCATCCTTTGACAGCAAAAGGACAGAATCAAATATCAAACCTACAAATTTTGTTGAAAATGGCTCTTACACAAAGGGTTTGGATGAGATATCTGTTCATAAATCCCAGTCTTCTTCACCGAAGATGAGTGACTTTAGCAGTTTCATCCATGAAGATCTGTCAGTTCGTTCCAAGGAACATGGTAACACTAAGGATGGTGATGATATTGAGGATTGCTCTCGGGTTAATCATACTAGAAAACCTGCAGATAAGAACAGTTCCCAAGCGGCTGTAAATGTTGTACCAGCATCCAAAAGTTATCGAACTTCTCTTCGTGTTGAAGTTCAACAGTGCAAAACAAATGCTACTGCTACAACTACAAACAACGTTGAAAGCTTGAAATATGTGCCATCTGTCTTAACTGCTGATAAAGTTCACGGCGGCCGTTCCGTAACATCTAATCCATCGAAAAGGACCGATAATCCATCAGATAGAGCAGGTTCAACAGCAAATAGCCTTGCAACATCTCTGAAGAAAATTGTCAGGCAACAAACAGCACCGAAAGTTGTGAGGCATTATCCATCGGAATTGGTAAATTGAACTGTGTATCCCTGCTTAGTTAGTACTTTATTTTCTTACTTTTATTTGCTGACAACTTCTACTTTTTTCAGACACTTTTTCCATATGATCTTTTCATCAAGCTCTACGAAAAGGTTGAACTGCACCCTTTTGGTCTGCATAACCTTGGCAATAGGTAAGTAGTGAATTACTGTTTCTGAATTGTAACATGTTGGAATACTAATTGGCATAGGTTTTATTTCTGTTAAGTTCATCCCACTCTTAGTTTCGGCATCTCTAGCTTTGTAATCTGTTTGCAACTTTGCATTTTACTTCCATTGGAGTCTGGTTGACATATGAGTAGTTCTTTTCTGGTCTGTTCCCCTAGGGGCTATCAATATTTTGGTGACACAGCATAATAACCTGTTACTAAAGAAGTGATATATGAAGTAATAAGAGAGATATGTTCTAGCTCTATTGATCTCTCATGCTCTGTTTTATGGTATGATAGTGTTGCTCTGCAACCTTTTGTCCTGCTGTCGGTGACTTACAAGTACATAGAACAATATGTTAAACACCAATACACCATGTTGTGGCAGTAGTCGAGATACTACTGAATACATTGTTCTGTTCTGTCTGTCTAACCTGTTTCTTTTTCCCCTTTTAATATTGTGCAGTTGCTATGCAAATGCTGTTCTTCAATGCTTGATGTTTACTCGACCACTTACAGCATATCTTCTGGGAGGGCTTCATTCAAAAAATTGTAAGTTCCCACTGTTTGTTTACAGCATTTTTCTCTCCATATTGCACTTTGAATAATCACATAATAATCTGTTATTTTGTAGGTTCCAAAAGGGAATGGTGTTTCATGTGTGAATTTGAAAAACTTATTGTGGAGGGCAAGCAGGGCAAGGCTGCTTTGTCACCAACTGGGATACTGTCCCATTTACACGAGATTGGAAGTAGCTTTGGTCCTGGTAAACAAGAAGATGCTCATGAGTTCCTTCGGTAAGAACCATTTTCTTATCTACGTTTGTTATGCAAAGATTTCTGCTGTAATTTAGCTCTTAAGTCGTATCTGTCGATGTTATACCTTAGATAACCCAGTCATGACGTTTCAGTGGAAGGATAAAGTGTACATCTGCTGGCCTGGTACTTTACTAGTGGTGGATGAGCTATTTTATAATCATAGATTATATAGATGTCCTTTTAAGGCTCAATGTGAGGCAGCAGTGTAGTCTGTTTCTCCAAATCTTGTTCAACTACTATAAATTTTCATTTGATTTATCTTTTCTTGTTAAACCCAAGGCTAGTTGAAGTCATCACTTAGTATAGCTGTTTGGAATTCATTGTTCCAACCAGGTGGTGATAACTATTCTTATCAATGAATATCGCCAAACCTGATAAAACAGTTACCTAACGATAGGCTTTTTGGGTATGTTGCTACTTCACCGTAAGTAAATATATTAGTTAATTACTTTTGGCAAGCCTTCTTTTCAAGAGTAGTTTTTTAATGTACGACACTACCTGACATGTTTACAGGCACTCCATTGATGCTATGCAATCTGTATGCATGAAGGAAGCAAGAACAGGTGGTGCTCATCGTTTAGCTGAAGAGACCACACTTGTACAATTAATATTCGGGGGTTATCTGCGATCTAAGGTTTTATTTATAAAACATCTTAGAGTTTTTTATTTTATATATTCAGTTACCTGAGATTGCTTACAGTATATTCTTATTGATTGCTTTATGCCGTTTCTTTCCTAGATAAAATGCACAAGGTGTCATATTAGTTCTGAGCAACATGAGCGTATGTTGGATCTCACTGTTGAAATTGATGGGGACATCAGTTCGCTCGAAGAAGCACTTCAACGGTTTACATCTACGGAAGTCATGGATGGAGATAATAGATACCAGTGCAGCAGGTTTGCTTACTTCATTGATCTTTAGCTTTATGTACATGTTCATTCTCACACATGTTTGATCAGCAGATTAGAGTCCTTCATCTATCACTGAAACTTTACCAAGCTAGACTCTTCAGCTATAGTATTGCCATGCAATTTTAAAGGCATTATAGGCCTCCGGACTTCTTAGGCCACCTAACATGCTGGGAGTTAGGGGTTGATAATATTTTACCATCATTTTATGGGGAAAATGCAAACATTACCTACAGTCGGACTTGAACAACAGAAACATAATTGAATGGAAAATGATAGATCTGTTATGAAGTTTGCAAGTACAGACCAAGAATAGGAAAAACAGCACATAGGTTGTAAGATAACCAAGTGGTATGCTTATAACAGTTTCAGTTTTTACTCCTGTGGAATATATGTTGGTGTGTCATTTTATGCCTCTTGCTTTGACTACCTAAGATGGTGTGTGGGATCATGTCATGTTTAGGTATTTCAATGGAGACTGCTTGTTTCCTCTGAATTGCGCCAGGTCGTTGTGTTACTTCAAAAGTTTGAGCGGCTAACTGCGAGATGGCTTTCCTAATGCTAATTCTCTCTCCCCTGTCATGTCAGATGTAAATCCTATGAGCGTGCTAAGAAGAAGTTGACCATATCAGAAGCTCCGAATGTCCTGACTATTGCATTGAAAAGATACCAGGTACCGTATAAAATACCAACCTGTTTCTTTTCCTTGAAAGTGAACTCTCGATATGACATATCTCCAAGGGCTACGCTCCAGGGCCACTTGCGTAGCTCTCTTTTCTGTTGACAAACTCTAAAATGAATGAATTTAACCTTTTTTTCTGGAGTTCAGAGTTTAATGGTTTTTTGTTTTGATTAAGTAAGCCTTACAAGTTGAGATCTACTAATCAGTTTCTTCATTTAACGTGTACAGTCTGGCAAGTTTGGGAAGATAAGCAAAGCCATCAGATTCCCAGAAACCCTGAATTTATCAAGTTACATGAGCACAAGTGACGACAATTCTCCTGTCTACAGCTTATATGGAGTGGTTGTCCATCATGATGTTATGAATGCCGCCTTTTCTGGTCATTACGTATGTTATGTCAAGGACACTCATGGAAAGTGGTACAAGACAGATGACAGTCAGGTAACCTCTTAGAACCGGTGGCTATGGGCTATGCCTGCCCATTTGTTAAACAATATTTTTATAAGCTCAACATATCACTACCTAAATCTTTTTGATAAACCTGTTTCAATGTATGATTCTGGTTGTTTTAAATAAACGGCACTCATACACCTTATTGGATTAGCAATTAGATCTTATTGAAGTAATCCCTCCTTGCCGTAATGTAGTACATATAAGATTTTACAAAAGTCAATCGCTAAAATTTGACCAAGTATGTTGACAAAAATATCAACACCTAGAATACCCAATCAATATCATTAGATTCATCATGATGTATATTTCATATGATACACAATTGATATTATAGATACTAGTTGAATGCCCGTGCCTATAACTGGTATTCTAGTTATTGGTTTCATGGGTGTTTTCTTTTACGGTTCATATTCTGGATTGGGTTCATCTCTATAGTAATCGGAGGGACCAGATTGTAAACATGAAAAAGTAGGAGCTTAGCGGGTCCTCACCCCCCTTTATTAGAGCGGAAAGGACCCGCGGAATTCTGACTCTTTTAACGCAACTTTAATCTATTCCATAACCTAGAAATTGGTTACCTATTTCGATTTGTAAAAATAACAAAGAGAAAACCTTTGCTCTTATGGTCATAATCCCTCTATTTATTCTTATGTTTGTTAATGATGTTAGTGAAGCAATCCATCGGTTGATTTGATTTATAGTCCCCGCCCTTCGCCCATGAAATTGCTTCATAAGAGTGAAGCAACAAGAAAGAAGGGATCAATCGAGGATCCAATATATTTTTTCCACGGTCCTGCAAATCATTGATTTAGTTTAGAGTAATAAACTAATAAAACCTTAATAAAAAGTTGCTACGGCGACGCACGACGGTTTTTCCTCGTAAATGAATATAATATATGTGAATATTCAGGCGTGCAAGAATTATAGTCAAAAGGTATTCTAAAAATATGAAAACTCCAGATCATTTGAAGCATATTTCGGTATCACATATAATTTGATGTCGTGTGAATGTTAAATAAGTACCAAAATTTCAATATTTATGTCACACATATGGAAGGAAGAAAAATGCACACGGGAGTATTAAATATATTTTAGTCTGGCGGGTCGCCAAAAGTAATCAAATAAATAATTTTAGTGCTTCACCAAGTTCATACAATATAAAAGGAACCATACCCTTAGATACATTGATTTGCTACTACTGTGGTGATAATGGATATGTGTTTTTCAGCCATGGATAAAATTCTGTAGATTGTCATCCTTGAAATTCCCAAATAACGGAAATGAAAACAATGATGCACAACCTCTATCTTCATGCAACTGGAAACAACATTTCTATTTCTAGCAAATTGACACCAAATCGTGTCAAACATATATATTTAGAATCACCCTTCTACTTCTTCCTTTAACAAGTATGTCCGCCTCCTTGATCCAAGCACCGTGCCATTGTGTGAGTGGCACATCTGACTCACAATCTCACATGTAATCATGCAGTTGTGTGAACACAAGAAAATTTTCAATTGGTCAATCACACAAGATTGCAACAAAAGATAACAAATGATTTGCATAGTATATATGCACGAGACAAAGAGGAGACCAAATGAACAGCGTAATACTTGAAGCATACAAGCTTCTTTGAACAAAATCTTAGTAGTGCATTAACTCTTTTTCCATCAGCATTTCCAAGAACAAGACCATTAAATTGTTTGCATGAGATAAGGTCTTATTGAATATCTGAATTGGAGGATACCCAGCCTAGTTCAGGTCAAGACTTTAACGAATGAAGCATCCAAATCTCTCTAGTTTGTACATAAAAGATCCTGGCTATTCTCTCCGAGTACACTATGTGGTCATAATAAAACACATTCAACATAACTTCAGTATTTACACCAATTCCATTTACATGTTACAAATTATGTTAATGAACTCGACTAACTTGAATTGAGATCATCTGGGTTCGGAACAAAAAAGATTTTGTATAGGTTCTCTATAAACTTGTATTGTTATCACGTCAGTAGCAATGGAATTCTAGATGTCAAAATTAGTCCAGCCACATCAGACTTGGTGCTTCAAGCCATTGCTCCAGCCAAAGAAACCCTCGGCTTTTGCAAAAGCACCATGAATCCTATTATGGCTAGCATACAGACATGCAAGCGATGCTCAAGCCAAGTGTGTACGTAGATGGACAGGCTAAATTGTCGAGAAAAACTATGGACTCGGAGAGCAAATGGCACTGAGGGGAGTAGGGCTGGCACCAAACCTGAGAGCCCCATTCGATGACTCCGATCTGCTTGAAGCACTTGAACGCCTCCGGGATCAGCGGAAGAGGTACCGACCACCCCTCACGATATGCTGCAACCACAGATAAGCAAATTGTAAAAAGCTAGCGCGAAACCAATACAAGAGATTAACCAAATATGAGAGCCCCATCCAATATTTACAGCAAGTTGAATCAATATGACAGCAGCCCGGAATTAAACCAGCTCAAAGTTTGGATGTGGTTTTCCCGCGACAGAAGTTGGAGAGGGTCCATGTGGCATTCCCGAGAGAGCTTGGCATGCTCACTGGAAGGATGGTTTGTAGTGCAGTATTATTACAATTTATCTGTTAGCAACATCTCCATGAATTAATTCATGTACTTAAACTTGGACATAGACTTGGATAATCTGACAGCTTTTGTAGTCTTGTAGATCATCCGGACATTACAAAAAAAGCATAAACCAACAGTCTAATTGTAGCAACCGCTGTGAAAATAAAAGTCGATGAAGGCAACCAACCTCCAATGAGCCGTTGAACACTGGATTGAAAGTGGAAAAGTTCAGGGACAAAACAAAACTGCGATGGTTTAGCGGCAACGCTCCTGTGAAACAGACGTAAGCTTTGTCTTGTACTAAAATTCTGATATTGAAACTTAAAACGTAGTAGAATCCTGAAAAGAACAAAGACGCTGAAACTGAAAGTCTGAAACGCTCATCTATATATCCAAATATCTGGATACTCATTGCACAACTGTTATTACAAGTACACTGTACAATGCATTTTCAAGGCTTTCAGAAATATCTGAAAATCAGCACATAAGTTTGGTTAATTAAATACTGCCAGATATATAGGCAAATACGTAGTAGGATCCTCCATATTATAGCAAAGCGTGGGTCAAATTGAAGACCAGAGAATCGGACTCATCATTACAAGTGAGAGAGGCCGGTAAATTTAAGAGTATAAACATATCAAATCAAGCTAAAGCGTACGGGAGATTACCTCCTGTGATGTGCTAAGAACTGCAGAAGTCTGGTTGGCTGCAACCCTTCCAGCGGGTAGGCTGTAGAAAACTTCTTCAGAGCCACATGATGTCGAGTGTCGAGCATCCGTGCGACCACGCCGGTGCTGCTCGACACCTTGCCGTCGGTTTGACCAGCAAAAAACAAGCCAAATCAGTAGAGCTAAAGAAGAAGATGGGGTGGTAGAAAGGGATTGGAGCGAGAGGATCGAGAGCAGAGAGATCACCGAGAGGCCGCGGAGGGGCTCTGAGAGACTGAGACTTGTCGGTCACCAGGGCACCAGAAGAGGACGAGGTCGAGGAGCTCTAAGGGCGCGGACTGGGAGCTCGGAGGCAGGGTCACCGTCGTTCTGGGCGGCGTTGTGCAGCAGCGGGAGAAGGGCGCGGCAGTCTACCTGATGGTGTGGCGTTTGCTTCTACTTCCCGACCATCTTGGCTCGAGCCGTGGAGAGCCACATGGGTAGTCTGCAAGCAGTGCGATGGGTTGCAGCCGCCGCTAGCGCCCTTCTTGGCCGGCGGTGACGACTTCTTCTTACGGGCCATCTTGGTCCGAGCTATGAAGCAGCTGAGTGGCGCGGGGGGCCACGACCGGAGCTCCTCCGGCCCTCCCAAGTCGAGTCAGCGGCGCTGCGAGGCAAAAGACGCGGTAACCAGGGGGCAGGGCAGTAGCCCAGCAGGGTAGGCGATGGCGTCATCGGAGAGTCGCCGTCGTCCGTTGTGGCTGCGTAAGAAGACTCGCCGGAGGAGCAGAGGTGCGGCAGCCAGCCCGAGGAGGAGACGAGACTCGAGAGGCTGGCGTGAGCGGGGTGGTTTCCCCGTTCGATCTGGGAGGTGGGTTACCGGCGGCTCTGCAATTGGAAGGGCGTGCGTGGGAGGTGGGCAGAGTGGGCTTGGAAGTCAGTTTTGATTTCGAGCGTGGATGCGGAAGATTTTTCAGTGCGGAACACCACCAGCGTGGGAGGAGGGAAGCGATCTCGATGGGTATGGCCGTAGGGGCAAGCGACGGACGACTCACCACCTCTTCTGCATTTAGATAGTAGAGATGAATGATTTTACTCAATAAACTTGGTCAAACTTGACATCATTTGACTTTTGAAAAACTTATATGCACTACATTGTGGCATGGAAGGAGTATAGTATAGGGACTTAGTGAGCATAATGTATATGTGTGTAATACAAGAGGATGCTTATTATATGGCTTCAACAGTACCACATTATTGTTCCTCGCTTGAACCTAGCTGCAGGAGGGTTATCATCCATAAGAATCAGATATGGTGATCTTGTATTCTAAAATAGCTGGCCTTTGCTGTGTGCAGGTCAAACCTGTATCTCTGGAAAATGTCATGTCGAAGTGTGCTTACATGCTGCTCTATGCAAGGTGAACACCAGCATTCCTCTTTTCTGAACAGATGCTAGCTATTTCGTGTGTTTTTGTTCCTCTCCAGGACATTCTAAATCTTACATTACCTATATCAGGTGTTCACCAAGGGCGCCAAACTCTGTGCGGCAAGCAATGATGGCTCAGGACCCAGTGCATGCGAAGAAGGCCAAGCATAAGCCAAACTTGGGACCACAACGAGGTTCCTTGAACAGACACCCGATTGGCCAGTTGCATACAGACCACATGACAGATAACGTGACTCGTAGATTTGACGAATTTGGAGAGCCACCGTATCCACCAGCCGAATCTCCAAGTCCAAGTGAGAGTTCATCGCTGTTCAGCAACTCCGATGCTGGGTCGCACAGCACCATGAGCACAGATAGCAGCGAAAGCACAAGGAATTCAACCAGCACTGATGAATACGAACATTACATTTTTGGGACCTCAGATCCAATGTACCCAGGAGGCCCTACAGCAGCATATGAGGAAACCGAATATCCGACCTATTCCCGATCGAGATCTACCTTGGGCACCAGCTCATCAGGCCGGGAGGTGAATCAGGCATGTGGTGAGAGGTTTGCTGAAGAAAGCTTCGAGGGTAGCAGAGGGGCTTGGTTTGATGACGGTGGCGGCAGCTCATCCTTCTCGTACGCTGACCGAAGTAAACATCACTCGAGTAGTAAGTTAACGGAACAATATAGGCAGCTAGGTGGTAGTGAGCATGACCCTGGAGAAGCCAGGGGCAGTGTCTTATTGAGAAGACCGGCTAGGGAAAGGACCGCCCAAACATTTTATCGGTATTGAGGGTTTGGGTTGTAGAGAAACAAATAATGTAGCTCCTGCTATTATCTTGTTGCAATGGAAATATGAAAAATGGTAGTTTGTAGAGAAGCAAGAAATTTCAGTGGGTGCATCCCTCTGGTTTCGTTCTTCGATCTCTAGATTTGTCTTTGGATGGGCCGTAGGCATGACGAAATGCACTCAGGGTGGATGATCAGCTTTTGATTGATCCTTGCCGATTGGCGATTACGCTCAACTTTGACCGTCCAAAAAAATCACCACTTGAATGCCTGGGCACTGACTGAATTGTCCGCTGTATCAATCGGGCAAATGAAGAATCTGGTCTCCGTTGGTAGGTGGCTAGCGACGAGACAACGGCATTGACTGCGAGTTTACGACTGGCTCCACAGAGTTGACACCTGGATCACCTGACATGACATAAAAGGCTTGCTTTGATTCGAGAAAACCAACCGGACTGCTCAGGTCATGCCTTTTGTGTCCGCGAATAAGAGCAGTCTAATAAGCTCCGGTCAGTAGGTTATAAGAATTTAAATAATATATTTATACTTACTCCCTCCGTACTGGAAATAGTATACATCTAACTTTTATATTTAGTCAATGTTTTAAAACTTTGACCAAATTTATATAGAAATATAACAATATGTATGACATCAAATTGATACATTTCATGACGAATCTAGCGACACTAATTCAGTGTCATAAATGTTGGTACATTTTTCTATAAAGTTGGTCAAATGTTAATAAATTTGACTTACTATAAAAGGTATAAGTACACTCTTTCAAATACGGAGGGAGTACATGGAAGAGAGAGAAGAGGAGAGAGAAAGAAGCGGGCTCTCATGCAATAGCCAGCTGTAGCACGTGCTCCTAGGCAGTACGTGAGGTGTATAGTGGGCCATATATTGATAAATTAGTACATTCATATAGCCAACTATTATACATGATGGCTATAAACTAACTATAGGTGACGTGGCAATGGCTTATAGCTAGCAACCAACCGGCTGTACTATTAACCATGCTCTAATACCCCCTCTCCTAGTTCTTTCGCCATGATCTTAAAAACCGAAAATCCCCTCGCCTCCTATTCACTGACAAGTGTCATTGCGCACATCAGCACGCGTTGCCTTCTATTAGGAGCGGCTTGCGCAACAGTGCTTCTAATGCTATGTTTGGATGTTTATATTGCAGGGTTTGGAATTGAATTGATGCCAATTCTAAATTGGTGGATATATTGAAATGAGTCTTCAATTCTAAATTCCTGTTTGGTTGTGTAAAATATTAGTAGATGGAGTAAAAAAAAGCATCCAATTTCAATTCTTTGTTTGGATGTTTCTATTTGGATGTTTAGAGGTTAAATTTGATCATCCCCATGAGAAAGTGTCAATTCCATCCAATTCAGAGGGGTGAGACTCAGGCATCTCTTAGCTGTGGTTCAATTCCATGAAATTTGGCTACCAATTCCAAACACAACCAAACAGTAAATTTGAGAAACACAATTCCAATTCCCAATTCTATCTCCAATATGGACATCCAAATATAGCCTAATGGTTAAAAAGAATGAAACAACGTAATCCTTCAAACTTGCTAGATTTCATTAAACTTTTATAGAATTTTACAAAATACAAACAAAATTTAACTAAAACTTGCCCTAAACCTATAGACCGGTGTAGAACCGGTCCTAGTCGTACGTCGTCACCGCGGCGTCGACTTCGAACATGGCGTCCTATAGCGGTGCCTCCTACTCCTTGACCACGGCGGGCGGTGGTGACGCCGCGGTCGGCTACTCATCTTCGTCGGGGATGAAGACAATGTCGTTCTCAATGTATGATCAGCGCTCGGCAAACTCCCTTGATGTCGACTCGACGTTGTCCAAGCACTGCTTGAGGGCCTTGGCGAGGTGGAGTTGGTACAACGCCTCGACCTCCTTGATTCGCGAGGATTCGTGGGGATTCACGGGGATTCACGGGGATCTTCCGACCGATGGCGGTGCGGCTCGACCAACGGCGTTTCGGCGCAGGCTGGATGGCAGCGGGGCGTTGACTTTGCTGCTTGGCAGCGGTGATGGCGTGTGTTGTGGACTTGGCCGACGATGAAGGGGATCGCAGGCAGAAAAAAAAAATTCTAACAACGATAACCTTAAAACAGCCAGGATCTATACTATGCAGATATAGTAATACGGAGGAGATCGATATACATACCCTTGTAGACCGAAACGCGGGGATTACGCTCCCGCACAAGCATTGTCGATGAAGCCGACGAAGACGACCTCCGAGCACCACTAGCGTGGCACCTCGCAGGGATTCACACACGTACGGTGAAGACGACGACTTCCGGGCTCCGATCCAAGGACGAGCAGCGGAAGACTGGGACCGGAAGACCAGCAGCACGGTGGCGTGCGTATGGTGGAGAGAACTCCTCCTTGGCGCAACTCCAACAAAGGAATCACGTATTTCAAGGAGAAAAAGAAAGAGAGAAATTGGTGTTTTTTAAAGGCCAGGGGTGCACCTCTATATAAAGGGAGAAGGGGGCTGCCAACCTCGCTGGCCAGGCGGCGTGGGACTAATCCCACACCAGCCCAGCCGGCCAAGGTGGTGCGCTGGCCCTAGGTGGGCCCCACTCGGCCCACCTAGGCCGGCCCCTCCTTCATGCGCACCAAGAAGGGGGACTTCCCCCTTTCATGGGCCTTCTTTCCACCAGAAGGCCCATTTAAGGTATGCATCCTTTAAAAATTCGAAATTAATTAAATAAAAATGTATTTAACTATTAATTACACTAATTAATATTAAACACATATTATCTAATTTATTCCGGCTCCGAAAACTATTTCGTCGCTCTCCGATCTCCATCGGATCTTTCCCGGGACACTCCCGGTGCACTCTCTTCTAATTTCTCTTCCGGTAAACTTTGTCAACTTCCCTTAAGTGTGTTACCCTAGCGGTTCGAGATCTCGCCAGACATGATCGAGACACCTCTCCGATCAATGACTAATTCGTGGACCTTGGATACCCAGAATTAATTCCTGTGAGATAACGAATAACTTTGTCGTTCGAACCTGGACGTCGAGTCTTAAACATTTTGCCTTGGCGATACTTAGCGTGTCCGAGACTCGTTCATAGATATCACGATACCTAGCTTGATCTCGTTACCGACACCGCTATCTTCTACCCGTCCATGATATTATGTCCTGGTGACCTAGTCACACGCTTGCAAGCTCATTTGACATAATCTCACCGAGTGGGCCCTAGAGTATCTATCCTGCTATGCGGACTGGCAAATCCCGCTCTTGATCCCTCGTCTCAACATACTCCCTTTCGATACCCGAGAGGGACATCTTTATTGTCATACTATTAAGACATGACGTTTGATGCAATCAAAGTATCTTTCAGGAATAGCAATAAGAGTTGATCTCATGGTCAAAGGCGTAATGACTACGTCCTACAAATATTGGGTATGTCCATCACATCGTTCTACCAACGATATGACTCCATTGTCAACTGACACCATGTCACATGATCGGGAAACCTCGATCATCAATTGCACAATGAACTAGTCAAGTAGAGGCTACTAGGGACCTGCTTGTCTTACGTATCACACGTGTATTAATGTTTCCGCTTAATACAGTTATAGCATGACACAAAGACGTATTATGGACAAATGAGATATGATAAATAAAACACTTTATTAATTGCCTCTAGGGCATATCTCCTTCAGTCTCCCACTTGCACTAGAGTACAATTTATTCTAGATTACAACTTGGTAAAAGCCTAACACCCATAGCATTTTGGTGTTTTACATGCTTGTCAAGTAGGAGAGGCTTTGTCAGAGGATCTGCCACATTCAGATCCGTATGCACTTTGCAAATCTTCACATCGCCTTCCTGTACATACTGTCGTATCACATGGAAGCGTCGGAGAATGTGTTTGGCAGTTGAGTGAGACCTTGGTTCCTTCGCGTTAGCAATAGCACCCGTGTTGTCGCAGTAGAGGGTCACAGGGTCTTGCGCGTTAGGAAACACTCCAAGCTCAATGATGAACTTACTCAGCCACACAGCTTCATTCGCGGTTTCAGAAGCAGCGATGTACTCCGATTCCATTGTAGATTGGGCCACTATGGGTTGCTTCCCACTCCGCCAGCTTACAGCGCCTCCGTTCACCTTAAAAACGTATCCTGTTTGTGACTTAGAGTCATCTGGGTCTGTGCAGAAATTTGCATCAACGTAACCTGTTACGCCAAGTTCTTCTTCACAGTCACCATACACAAGGAACATTTCCTTTGTCTTCTTGAGATACTTAAGAATGCTCTTAACAGCTACCCAATGATCCTTTCCAGGATTACTTTGGAACCGGCTCGTCAAGCTAAGAGCCAATGCTACATCAGGTCGAGTACTTAACATGGCATACATGATCGATCCTATGGCTGAAGCATAGGGATGTTTAGCCATCTCGGCTCTATCATGTTCCATCACCGGACACTGAGCCTTGCTCAATGTTTTATTCTTGATAACCGGTAGAGAACCTTTCTTTGCCGTCTCCATACCGAACCGTTTCAGTATTTTATCAAGATAAGTACTCTGACTCAACGCTAATAGACGTATTGATCTATCACGATAGATTTTAATGCCTAAGACGTATGCATCATCTCTTAAGTCCTTCATTGAAAATTTACTACTTAAATACTTCTTCACGCTATTCAGAAGATCCACATCATCCCCTATTAGTAATATATCATCCACATATAGTACTAGGAACACAACTGAGATCCCACTCATTTTCTTGTAAATACAGGTCTCTTCCATATTTTGGACAAATCCAAAACCTTTGATCACCTCATCAAAGCGAAGATTCCAGCTCCGAGATGCTTGCTTCAGTCCATAAATGGAACGCTGAACCTTGCATACCTTGCCAGCATTTTCTGGATCGACAAAACCTTCAGGTTGTACCATATACAACTCTTCCTCAATGTTACCATTTAGGAACGCTGTTTTGACATCCATCTGCCATATTTCATAGTCGTAATATGCAGCAAGTGCTAGCAAAACCCGAATAGACTTTAGCATCGCTACCGGTGAAAATGTTTCATCGTAATCAATTCCATGAACTTGTCGGAAACCCTTTGCGACAAGCCGAGCTTTATAGACGGTCACATTACCATCAGCATCAGTCTTCTTCTTAAAGATCCATTTATTCTCGACGGCCTTGCGCCCTTCGGGAATCTCCATCAAAGTCCATACTTTGTTGTCATACATGGATTCTATTTCGGATTTCATGGCTTTAAGCCATTTCTCGGACTCAGGGCTTACCATAGCCTCTTTGTAGTTTGTAGGTTCGTCTCGTTCAATTAACATGACGGTACAAACCATGTTGCCGTACCACTCAGGAGCGGTACGAGATCTCCCAGACCTACGAAGTAAAATAGTATTCTCGACATTTTCTCCCACTCCATCTGTGGAGGACGTTTCCGGAACAGTTTCCGTTGCGCCACTCGGAATTTCGAGTTCAGGATCAACAATCTCGTCGAGGTCTATTTTCCTCCCACTTACTCCTTTGGCGAGAAACTCCTTCTCGAGAAAGGTGCCGTTCTTCGCGACAAACGTTTTGCCCTCGGCTTGGTTGTAGAAGGTGTATTCTATGGTTTCCCGCGGATACCCTACAAAGACGACTTTCTCCGATTTCGGTTCGAGTTTGTCGAGCTGTAGTTTCTTAACATACGCCTCACAACCCCAGACCTTCAGAAACGACAACTTAGGTTTCTTGCCATGCCATATCTCATACGGTGTCGTTGCTACGGATTTGGACGGAGCCCTATTTAAAACGAATGCAGCTGTTTCTAACGCATATCCCCAAAAAGATACGGGCAAGTCGGTAAGAGACATCATAGACCGGACGCTATCTAATAGAGTACGATTACGTCGCTCGGACACACCGTTGCGTTGCGGTGTTCCAGCCGGCGTAAGCTGCGGCACGATGCCACAATCCTTCAGATGTGTGCCAAACTCAAAACTCAAATATTCGCCACCACGATCGGATCGAAGGTGCTTGATTTTCTTGTTGAGTTGATTTTCAACTTCACTTTGAAATTCTTTGAACTTTTCAAATGTTTCAGACTTGTGTTTCATCAAATAGATATACCCATATCTACTCAAGTCATCGGTGAAGGTGACAAAATAACGATAACCATTGCGTGTCGACACGCTCATCGGCCCACACACATCTGTATGTATGACTCCCAATAAGTCCGACGCCCGTTCCATGAAACCATTGAACGGTGTCTTGGTCATCTTGCCCATGAGGCACGGTTCGCATGTGTCGAGGGATCCAAAATTCAACGAGTCTAAAAGTCCATCGGTATGGAGTTTCTTCATGCGCTTTATACCAATATGACCGAGACGGCAATGCCACATATACATGGCAGTATCGCTACTAAGTTTAATCCTCTTGGCATCAATGTTATGGATGTGAGTACTACGATCGAGATTCAACAAGAATAAACCATTATTCTCGAGAGCATTAACATAAAAGATATCATTCATCGAAATAGCACAACCACTTGATACTGAATTGAATGAATATCCGTCTTGCAACAAGCAAGAACCACTTATAATGTTGACACTCAAACTTGGTACAAAATAACACTTATTTAAAACCAAAACTAATCCCGATGGTAGATGCAGAGGGAGTGTGCCGACAGCCACCACGTCAACTTTTGATCCGTTGCCGACGCGCATCGTCACCTCATCCTTTGCCAGGCGCCGTTTATTCCGTAACTCCTCCTGAGAGTTACAAATATGAGCAACAGAACCGGTATCAAATACCTAGGTGTTACTACGGGCGCTTGTAAGGTACACATCAATAACATGTATATCAAATATACCTTTCTCTTTTCCGACAATCTTGTCGGCCTTCTTATCTTCCAGATACTTGGGGCAGTTGCGCTTGCAGTGATCATTGCCTCCGCAACAGTTGCGTGCCTTTGGTTTGATGGTCACCACCATCTTGTCCATCTTGATTTCCAATTCGGCCATGTCGAGCATCATCAGAATTTCCGACAGGGATTTTGATATTCCCATCATGTCGTAGTTCATGATAGCGTCTTTATAGCTAGGGGGCAGTGACAACAGCACCCTATCAATAACCAGCTCTTCTGGAATCACATATCCCAGATCATTCAGGAGCTGAACGCTGCCAAACATATTGGCTAAGTGCTCGATTATGTCGCCGTGCTCTTCCATCTGGGCTGAGAAGAAAAGCTTGGTAGCTTCAAACCTCTCATCCATGACTTGTGGTGCAAAAACAACCATGAGATCCGTGATTATCTCATAAGCACTCTTGTTCTCAAAATGGTTTTGCAGGTCAGACTCCATGGCAAAGAGCATGCCACTCTGGACAAAAGAGGAAATCTCCGCCTTAGACTGGTAGACGTTCCTAACATCTTCTGAGGCGGTGTTTGCTGGCTGATCACCTAAGGGGGCTTCAAGAATGTAAGCTACCTTATGGGTATTTAGAAGGTACTTCAAGTCGCGGAACCAGGACACGAAGTTCGACCCATTGGTCTTAAACTTTTCTTTCTCAAGGAACAGGCCTAGGTTAAAGGTGGGACGAGACATCTACAATGGAATTTGCAAAAACATAAGACTTTGTCCATAAAATTTTGAGTTCTAGTTTTAGAAAATAACTATAAGAACTCCCACTCAAAACGAATATCACTCTAATCGCTTTAGTGATTACACGACCCTAATCCATTGTGCAACCCCTCATTGTCAGAGCCGGCAACACAACTTCAAAGGTAGACATCGAAATGTCAATCACAACAACTTTGTGACTCATGCTCGACCTTTCGGTCACCGTGTTCCGAGGCCATGTCTGTACATACTAGGCTCGCCATAATAATCTTCAACGTATACGCTTGTGCAAACATGTCTTACACCCACTGTATGCGAACGACGATATGTATGACACCCGATCGTCACGGCCTGCCTCATAACATAGAACTTTCTTGGTGGTGCACGTCGAAGGGAGAACACCAATGGTATTTTGGAGGGATCATCTTATATTACCACCGCCGTGTAACTAATATATAAATATATATATATATATACACACAATATAAGATGCACTCAAAACATCAATATGTAATGCGACGTGACATGGTCCTTGCGCCGAAGGTCTCCTTCGCGCCCACAGTTTATAAACAATTTAATAAACCTACCTTGACCATATCACATTGCTCCTGCAAAATAAAGTTAGACGCGTTCTACTTTATCTTTTGCATATTTTACGTGGCTTGGGGCTGTCGTAGATAGAACCGCTTTATACCTACGAATCTATGACCACAACAACGATCAAATAATTGCATATTTATTTATCCCTCTTGGACCCTCCATTGAACATGCAAAGCCAACTAAAAAGAGAGAGACAGACACCCGCCAGCCACATATACGGTACAAGCCATATGTCAGTTGTGGAACCAATCTCGCGTAAGCGTACGCGTAAAGTCGGTCCGGGCCGCTTCATCAACTCAATGCCGCAGGCAATGCAAGTGCACGCGAGAGGGTAGCAAATAAAAGAACGATGTCCCCGTGATAAACACGGGTTCTAAAAGCGTACAGCTATATCTACGCATAGATCGGCTTTGATACCACTGAAGGGGATCGCAGGCAGAAAACAAAAATTTTCTAACAATGATAACCTTAAAACAGCCAGGATCTATACTATGCAGATATAGTAATACGGAGGAGATCGATATACATACCCTTGTAGACCGAAACGCGGGGATTACGCTCCCGCACAAGCGTTGTCGATGAATCCGACGAAGACGACCTCCGAGCACCACTAGCGTGGCACCTCGCAGGGATTCACACACGTACGGTGAAGACGACGACTTCCGGGCTCCGATCCAAGGACGAGCAGCGGAAGACTGGGACCAGAAGACCAGCAGCACGGTGGCGTGCGTATGGTGGAGAGAACTCCTCCTTGGCGCAACTCCAACAAGGGAATCACGTATTTCAAGGAGAAAAAGAAAGAGAGAAATTGGTGTTTTTTAAAGGCCAGGGGTGCACCTCTATATAAAGGGAGAAGGGGGCTGCCAACCTCACTGGCCAGGCGGTGTGGGACTAATCCCACACCAGACCAGCCGGCCAAGGTGGTGCGCCGGCCCTAGGTGGGCCCCACTCGGCCCACCTAGGCCGGCCCCTCCTTCATGCGCACCAAGAAGGGGGACTTCCCCCTTTCATGGGCCTTCTTTCCACCAGAAGGCCCATTTAAGGTATGCAGCCTTTAAAAATTCGAAATTAATTAAATAAAATGTATTTAACTATTAATTACACTAATTAATATTAAACACATATTATCTAATTTATTCCGGCTCCGAAAACTATTTCGTCGCTCTCCGATCTCCATCGGATCTTTCCCGGGACACTCCCGGTGCACTCTCTTCTAATTTCTCTTCCGGTAAACTTTGTCGACTTCCCTTAAGTGTGTTACCCTAGCGGTTCGAGATCTCGCCAGACATGATCGAGACACCTCTCCGATCAATGACTAATTCGTGGACCTTGGATACCCAGAATTAATCCCTGTGAGATAACAAATAACTTTGTCGTTCAAACCTGGACGTCGAGTCTTAAACCTTTTGCCATGGCGATACTTAGCGTGTCCGAGACTCGTTCATAGATATCACGATACCTAGCTTGATCTCGTTACCGACACCGCTATCTTCTACTCGTCCATGATATTATGTCCTGGTGACCTAGTCACACGCTTGCAAGCTCATTTGACATAATCTCACCGAGTGGGCCCTAGAGTATCTATCCTGCTATGCGGACTGGCAAATCCCGCTCTTGATCCCTCGTCTCAACATACTCCCTTCCGATACCCGAGAGGGACACCTTTATTGTCATACTATTAAGACATGACGTTTGATGCAATCAAAGTATCTTTCAGGAATAGCAATAAGAGTTGATCTCACGGTCAAAGGCGTAATGACTACGTACTACAAATATTGGGTATGTCCATCACATCATTCTACCAACGATATGACTCCATTGTCAACTGACACCATGTCACATAATCGGGAAACCTCGATCATCAATTGCACAATGAACTAGTCAAGTAGAGGCTACTAGGGACCTGGTTGTCTTACGTATCACACGTGTATTAATGTTTCCGCTTAATACAGTTATAGCATGACACAAAGACGTATTATGGACAAATGAGATATGATAAATAAAACACTTTATTAATTGCCTCTAGGGCATATCTCATTCAGACGACGCCCACTTGGCCCAGATCTGGGCCCTTTGGGCCCGATCTAGGTAAGAGTGGGCCGACTGGGCTTCGTTCTACCGCCTCTGGTGTGGCTGAGGAGAGCAACTCAAGATGGAACGGCGACTAAGACGGTTGGAGCTTCACGGGCCCGATCTGCGCCCGGCCAAGCAGGGTTGCCTGACGTGCTCCTGCTGCTGCGTCCGGTCTGTTACTGTCTTTGGCGATGGAGGTTGTGCCCTCCCAAGAGGCTGGAGTATTGTTGTCTACTTTCCACGGCTCGTTCTTCCCGGTCCAGCCGGCCTCGCAACGTTTGCCATGTTGAGACGTTGTGGATGATATCAAGAGTGTTGGCGCATGTTTGTGTATGGCAAGCTAGGTGGAGCTGACGGTTTGGCCGGGATGTGGAGTGTCGGGGCTCGGGAGAAAGCACTCCAGGCGCTGCCATCCTTCTTAAAGGGTGCGCTGCCATCCTTCTTAAAGGGCGTCGGGTGTACCCCTCTGCCACTTACATCGGTGTATCGGGAGAAATCTTAGAATAAATCTGGACATCAGCGTCGTCATTGTGACATTCGTTCTTGAAGGTGGTGCTTAATACGTGGTAATTCAACTGCACACGGGAGCGTGGTGGGAATTCTCCGGAGCTGTGAATCATATTTGCTTTCGTCGATCTAGCATTGTTGACTTTTTTCTCTTTCCTTTCTTTTATTTTTCTCTTTGGCGTGATAGTGTTGTTTGCCCCCAGCGTTTTCACCTGTATTGAATGATTACTATATCAATATGGCGGGTATAAACCTGTTTCAAGAAAAATGGGCGGAAAGGCGCGGTGCCTTGGCACGCCCCACTGCTAAACAACTTGCTTGTTTGATTCATAGGATAGGAAAGTCATAGGAATAGGAAAAGTATAGGATTCCTATGTCATGTACACTCCAATCCTATAGGGTTTGGTTTGTATCAAAGTTTGTTTGATTCCACCAAAGGAATTATAAAAAGAGCTTGAATTGGATGTTAGAATTCCTATGGGAAGTAGTACAAAAATTCCTATGGGAAAAATTCCTATAGGAACCAATCCTATGAATCAAACCACTAGGAAAGGAAAAAATCCTATGGGATAAAATCCTACAAGAATCATACAAGATTCCTATGAATCAAACAAGCCCTTATTGTTTTTGTTTCTGTTTTATGAGAGGTGTCTGAACAAATTTTGTCACGAAGCCCAGTCAAAATACAGGCTTGTTGTTCAGGCCCATTCGAACCAGACTCCTACGAACGACACGCCATCCTCTACAACCCATTTCTCCATTTCTCTTGTGCGGTGTACAGAGCAGTGGCGGCGGCGAAGCGAGGGGATAGAGACAGGCAGAAGGCTCGGCGACGTGACTGAGGCCACAGGCCGGCGAATATGAGCGGGAAGAAGGTCGCCGAGGTGGCCGTGAAGGCGGGGAAGGCGATCGACTGGGACGGCATGGCCAAGATGCTCGTCTCCGAGGAGGCGCGCAAGGAGTTCGCCACCCTCCGTCGCACCTTCGAGGACGTCAACCACCAGCTTCAGACCAAGTACTCGCAGGTATCCTACCCGTAGCCTTCTCGCCCCGCCTGATTTTACCTAGGGCTCCCAGATCTTCCCGCCCCTCTTCCAGGGCTTCTCGTCATCCTACTGTCGGACCCGATCCTGTCTGTACTGTTGAGTGTAGGAATTTCATGACGAATTGTCAATAGAACAAATCCAATCTGTTGGAATTATGTACTTCGTGCGCTGCTGATACAAATAAGTTACGTTTTGGCGTATTGAATATCTTGTGGATAGACTGTTGGTTGAGATGGCCATCTTATGCTGCATTTTTGCTCGGTTTAGTCATTGTTGATTTTGTTTTGCAAGCAGTTATGCTAGTGTTTCCAGATGATGATGGGTTTTAACATGTTATGTTGGGTTGCCATTTGTTATTTTTAAAGCATTCAAACTTGATTGTGTAGGACTGTGCTTATTGTGGCTAAATATTAAATATACAGAATCAGTAGAGTCATTACCTGTCGTATCTTGTTTGTAGTTCAAGCCTTCCGTGACAAACCTCACGACAATCCATCAGCTATTCAATACCATTTTTCTGACTAATAGAATAGCTTATGAATTTGTGCTGCCATTTAGTAACTACTTTCATGATAGTTATCCATTAGCCACAGTAAACAGTAGTTCTTTTTTATCTAGGATACAACCAAACATTTTCTCTTTTGAAGAATCCTCACGAGGTTTTTCTGTTAGTGCAAACAGACATGTCTCAATAGGTAACAAGCTTCATGTTGAATAGGACTGATTTGCGATAGATTAAGTACCACTCCCTGTCATGTTGAATGCCTCTACTCATATTACCTTGCTGCTTCTATCTTAAAATTCTTCCAGACGTTTCAATATAGCCTCATAGACATGCATTCACCACTTATAGTTGTGTTCTCGCTCGCTGTAAATTTGTAGGTTAGATTTCTAATGTGCTGTCAGTAAACTTCATTTGTTGTATTATTGAAGGAACCTCAACCAATTGACTGGGAATACTACAGAAAAGGAATTGGATCTAAAGTGGTCGATATGTACAAAGAAGCTTATGACAGTAAGCATTGTTGTTCTAGAAGCCTACTTTGTATTTCTAGAAACAAGGGTTTATTTGATCTCTTTGTTTCTGCTACCGTTGAAGATGTTTGCATATATATGTATCTCTTAAGCAATGTTGAACATTTTAAGTTATTGAAAACGCAGATTGTCTTGCTGTCATTAACTTGATACCACCTTTTGATTTCCTTCTAGCCTACCATTGGTTTTTAAATATGAACCTAGTGTGGCTCACATGATGCTTCTTTGTAGTTGAAGTTGTCAGTTATAATTATGTTAGTTGGTTATCGATGTTGGCATGTGGGCATTTGTCAGGTTTATCTCTTTTGTGCCTTTTACAATTATTTGACAAGGACACTCACGCTTAACATCCCATTGAGACCTTTGGAACTCCTTTTGAGATTAATTTATCTCCATTTTATTGCTATGTTGTTCAAAGTTTTATTCCCTGCCTTGCCACTGATTCAGCTGACTGATTAAAAAGAATCAAGTTACCATGGGTCTGAAGTCTGAATTAATATACTTTATGCTGGTTCTTACATATAGGACCCATACTTAGTAGGGAAAATTTGCTCCTGGACACCGTTATTTCGTGTCCTTTACCTGGACACACTAAACTTTTGCGCCTTTGCTGAGTACCATTACAATTTCGTGGTCATTTGTTGTAACACACTACACCGACTAAAACGGAAAGGTTAATCTTTGTGCATGATTTGACTGTTTTAAATCCTTAATCCAACCCTATTTTTTTATTGGTTTTAAATGTTGGCGCAAGAATAAACACTTCTGCTTCACTATGGAACTCATCTATCAACTTCCGTCTGCTCTTTTTTCTGGTGCTTCATAATGCAACCTATCTCCACGATAAACATCACACAGGATGAGAAAACATTGCAGGGCGATATTACAATCACGTCCATATAACAGGTCAAACATTTAATATATTGTACTCCCTCCTACCCACAAAAGGTGTCGGGAGTATAGGTTTAGATTGTACAGGAGCTAGTTGTTTCCTCCGACACTTTTTGTGGATCGGAGGTAGTACATGTATTCCGTGTGTATATGTACTACTAGCACAACTGAATTCCGTAGTCTGTAGCTAGATCATGATGTTTCAGATCCTCGTCAGTTCGTGTGGTATCAGATTGTGCCCACTACTTCTCCTTGTATATTTAATCATCATCAATGCAGTTGTGCCATGTATTTCTAATTCTGCTAAATTTTATGAACAGGTGAAAGGTAAGATGGTCGATTCACGCACAAATATTAACCTTTCCATTTTCATCCGTACGGTGTGTTACAACAAATGACCATGAAATTTGTAATGGTATTCAGCAAAGGCGTAAAAGTATAGTGTGTTTGGGCAAAGGACACGAAATAATGGCGTCCAGTAACAAAATTTTCCTACTTATTATGCTGCATATATTCACTTGTTAGAAGCTATTACTTTATTGTGTATGGTATTCTTAAAATGACGTGGTTCTCACATCAGTACTGCATTAACAGTGCACCTCTATTTTTTTGCTATTGAGATGGCATGCCGTACATATGTTCGTTTGATCTACTTGTTGAGATACTAAGCATAACATAATGGCAGGCATTGAAATCCCCAAGTATGTTGACACTGTGACTCCTGAATACAAGCCAAAATTTGATGCTCTAGTAAGGACCTATCACTCTTGTTATGCTTTGTCTTCGCAAGTTGATTTTATGTTTCCTTGTTTGCATTTTCCCAGTTTGGCTACACAGGGGCATTATTTTTCCTGTAAGCTGTCATTACCCACTTGAGAAATTGGCTTATTTATCTCATGTATAGTTGGTTGAGCTGAAAGAGGCAGAGAAAACGTCTCTGAAGGAGTCAGAGAGGATAGAGAAAGAGATTGCTGAACTCAGGGAGATGAAGGTGAGGAGGATCTTCACTGGAGCTTGAAGTTCATTTACCTAGAAAAATGCATTTGCATTTCTTGTTTTAGAACATATTTGCATCACCCTGTTAACATCTTATTTATGTGCACAGCAAAAGATCAGCACAATGACAGCGGATGAATACTTTGCGAAGCATCCTGAACTCAAGCAGAAGTTTGATGATGAAATCCGTAACGATAACTGGGGATACTGAAGCGAATGCCTCAACTTTCCTTTTCTTGGAACAGCCAATAATTTTCTGTGTCGCAGTATGTACAGATGAATCCAAGATTTCCCAACGTTTGGTGGTCGGTCCCATGACTTTTAGATTATATTCGTTTGAATTTGAGCTGGTTTAAACTAAATCTGCTGTTCTGGGTCTTGTCATTTTGAAGGCTGACGTTATATTTGGCAAAATATCATGTTTTCTGCTCAGTTACCTTTCAACTTGAATAAGAAGACTTCGGCAGACTTACTACCTCATTCTTTGCACAGTTCGGCAGCTTGTTAATTTCTGGTTGTTTGATATTGATTTTTTTTTCCTATGGTGTTGAATGTTTTTTTTTAAAATTTTCCACATATATTAAATCAACAAAGAGTACACGATTACATCGATTACAAAAACAAAGCTAAAATAGAAATCTATGAGATCTTCGAGCTTTTTCTTCATCCATGACACAATCTTGTATTTTTCTGAATGCAGTCGGAGAATAACGTCAAAATCACTAAACCACACAGCTGTGAATACCATCGAAGGTTCTCCTTTTTAATTTTGAGCCGTAATGCCAAGGTTTTGTGCATGCACGCGACCATTAAATTAATCAAGCAACATCGACAAGAACATCATCACTGATATTTCAGGGACAAATAACCGAACCACGCTGTCGACGTCGTTGGGACCCGAGAGAACGAATTACCATTGTCGAAGACGTAGTAGCCTGGATAGATAATACGAGTACAAACCTCCTCGCGGCAACCATGAGAAACAATCCAAGATTGATCTGGCGAAGCAAGATCTGAAGAACCATACTTAGACAAATTTAATTTTTCAAAGCCACCATTGACGTCGAGAAGGAGATCTCGCCGACGAACGAAGCGCGGAAGATCACTTATTACAGACGATGCCATCTCCATTGACGAAGAAGACAACAACTAAAACCAAACTCTAAATATAGCGCCCTGCGCAGGTTCGAGGTCCGCACCCCTCCTAGTGCCAGAGCGACACCTAGAGGAGGTGAGGACCCGTCAATTATTAGACGAATGCGAAGATGCAGATGACGGCGGCGGCGGCTAGGGTTGAAACCCTAGGCCGCCGCCTTTCTTTTCCCCCTAAGACGACGAGACCTTTCTTTTCTGTATGATTGGTGTTCCTATGGTGTTGAATGTTTGTTGTGAACGCAAACCAACCTGTGGTTGGATGGGTAGCAGGGTGGTTGTACCCTCAGCCCACCAGAGTTCAAACCCCAGGTTTGACGTCTGTGTGTTGCATTTAGGCGGAATATTCTTTCAGTGGGAGGCGACGTTCCCGTCGACAGCGAGGCGCCTGTGGTGACTTCGTCAATCTCAAGACTCGATCCGCCGGCTCAGTATTTCGGAGGTGCTCATAGGGGTAGGGTGTGCGTGTGTGCGTTCATAGGGGTGAGTGTGCGCGCGTGTATATGAGCGTCTGCATTTGTACTGTGTTTCTCAAAAAAAAAAAAGAATGTTTGTTGTGAACATGGTGCTGAATCTTCGTGTTGTGCTGCTTGCACACACTCTATTTCCGTGCTTGGAAACAGGTCGAACAGCCCAGTAGCAATTGATACTCGAAGCATCTGGGCCCACGTACCATGTCTACGCGGCAGCAGCCAAGCCCAAGGCCCAGCTCGATCGAGTACTGCCGCTACACGTAAGCTCACCCACGGTTTCCACTCACCAACAGCGCCCCGCGATGGCGGCCGTGCGCGTAGCCCCACGCCTCCGCTCCATTCCCCTCCTGCTCCCCGGACCAGACGCCGCGGCCGCAGTCCACCGGAGCTACTCCTACCGAAGCTCGGCCACCGCCACCGCCGCCGCCGCGTCCGCACGTGCCATGTCGTCTTCCTCCTCCACATCGTCGTCCCCCTCCCCGTACACGACGCTCGTGGGGCGCGTCCGCTGCGAGCGCGAGATCAAGCGCAGCAAGTTCATCGCAATCGCCGCCTCCGTCCCCGACGAGCGGGCCGCCATGTCCTTCCTCAACGAGGTGCTCTATCCTCCCCTCGTTTTTCTTGTTCGAGCGAGGCCTTAATCCTAAGCTCTAGTTTCAGCCGGCTCATGTAGGCCTGATTCTGATTGCACGTTAGAGCATGCCCCTTTTCTCTACCTGGTTCTTCAGACGATGATGTGTAACCCAACTAAATGCTCCATCAGAAACTCGATAGTTCAACTCTTAAAGTGTCTTGTGACTGCCTGAACCGTACCATTTGTTTGTTAATTGTGTTATTATGCTCTACTAGGTTACCCTTGTTATACTGATGAATTTCTCAAGGGTTCACTCACGATATATGTGGAACGTGTATTACTTCAGATGATATGATTCTTAGCTTGGATTTACAGGCATCGCGTCTGACATATGTTACTTGTTGTATATTCAGGCCTAACCTTGCAGTTCTATACTCATCAATGTATTTATATTTGGATCACACTACGCCAACACCTGAAACTAGAATTATTCGTGCTGTTGACTAGGTCTACATGGTTTTGTGTTATAGGTTAAGGATCCGCGTGCCAATCATAATTGCTGGGCATACAAGGTTTGCAGCTATATACTTATCAAGCTTGCTATTCAAGTGTCATGTCTATGATTATTAATGATGAGTTGGTCTTGCATACATCCGTATTTAGGTGGGAGAACAATTTCGTTATAACGATGACGGCGAACCTTCAAGCACAGCTGGAAAGCCAATATACTCTGCCATCATTTCGTCTGGCATTGATATGGTCATAGTAGTTGTGATTAGGTAGCTGTTTGTGAAGTAATTTCCTTCATTTTCATTATTTTTTATCATGGCTAATAGTTTTGCCAATTTGTTTATACTACCTCCGTTCCAATAAATAAGGCTTATATTATTTTGAAAAAGTCAACCCATGTAAAGTTTGACCAACTAACTTTTATGAAAAAATATTAACATGCAAAATATAATACTAAGGTCATGAGAAACATCATGAACTATAGTTTCATATATGATATCTATATAATATCATATTTGTTGATAGATTTTTCTAAAAGTTTGGTCAAACTTTACTTGGTTTGACTTTTGCAAAAAAATATAAGCCTTATTCATCGGAACGGATGGAGTATTTAACTTTGTAATCCCTCCGTTCTAAATTAATTGACTCGGATTTAATATAACTTGAACTAAATCCGAATCAATTAATTCAGAACGGAGGGAGTATAAATTAAGGGAACTGTAGAAATCAAGTTTTATAAAGTGGCGTGAGTATACATTTCACTGCACCTTTTTGTGAACATGCGGTACATGTGATTACCTCATTACATTAATGTGCACCTTTAAACATTGGAAATAGATATTTCGGAGGCATTAAATTGGGAACTGGTGGTCTGGTGAGAGCTTATGGCGGGGTCGCTTCTGAATGCCTTAAAGATGCTTCGACTTGTCTCGTGAAACCCAAGGTGATCAAGCTGAACTTTTTTGCATGTGCTCTTACCTGATTTGTGCAATAATTTGAAGAAGCATGCAGTGCGTATAATTCTCACTAGGTGGGTATTTTCATTTCAGGCTTGTGTGGGCATGGAAGTACCATTTGATCTCTTGGGCACAGTCTATCATCAGGTAATAAACATATGCAAAACAGTGGTATTGGAGATGATTGATTAAAACTGTTATAAAAGATAGCAAGAAAACGATGAATGCAGAAAGATCAAACCAACGGGGACACGCGATTTTAACGTGGAAAACCCCTCCAAACAAAGGAGGAGGAAAAACCACGGGCGCCAGCCAGCAATACTTCATTATGATCGGGTGAGGTTACAAATGCCGTGGGTTTACAATGTCTGGCTTACCCCAACCGGCGGCTCATAAGATGTATATATGGTGGCATAACCCTAGGTCGGCTGCAGTCCGACCCGGAAAAGAACTCGTACCCTACCGCGGGGGCTGCCGCCCCCCGCACCCCCCTCTGTGCATACCGGATGGGTCTGCCCCTGATGGGCCTGCTTCTGACTCCGGGACGCTGCGCTCTACTACGTCACGAGCAGGCCTTTGTCAGGATGTACGAATTTGGATCACCAGAAAACAACACTCCACATTGAGACAAATTCCATGTTGTAGCAATAATGAGAACCTTCACCCTGAAACAACAAAGAAAACACTTTTGGCGCCAAATAGCCTCTTGGGCTAGACAGTGATACCAACTAAGTCTGAGCAAAGCTCAAACTTAGATACAGGAACTGGCTTTGTCATCATATCAGCTGGATTATCATGAGTACTTATCTTGCATACCTTCAGCTTACATTATGCAACAACATCGCGCACATAATGGTATTTGACATCAATGCGTTTTGTTCTCTCATGGAACATCTGATCCTTAGTAAGGTAAATGCAAGCATCATCTCCACAAAGCTCAGCAAACAAACCTTTCAACCAAACCGATTCTTTACACGCTTCAGCAATAGCCATGTATTCTGCTTCAGTGGTAGACTGGGCAACAACTGACTGTAACGTTGCCCTCCAACTCACGGCACAACCACCAAGCGTGAACACATAACCTGTGAGGGATCTCCTCTTATCCAAATCGGCAGCAAAATCTGAATCCACATAGCCAACGAGTCCCTCATCAGCCTTGCCAAACTTAAGGCAAGCATTGGATGTGCCACGAAGGTACCTGAAAATCCACTGAACAACCTTCCAATGTTCTTTACCAGGATTAGCCATGTATCTACTAACCAAACTCATAGCATATGATAAATCTGGACGTGAACAAACCATGACATACATTAAAGAACCAACAACACTAGAATATGGAACTCTTGACATGTACTCAAAATCCTCATCCGTACTAGGACATTGTAACGCTGACAATTTAAAATGAGAGGCAATAGGAGTACTAACAGACTTTGCATCATGCATGTTGAAACGATGAAGAACTTTCTTAATGTAACTTTGCTGACTAAGATATAAGAACCTAGACTTTCTGTCAGTGTAATTTCCATACCTAGGATTTTCTTAGCAGCACCAAGATCCTTCGTCTCAAATTCGCTACTCAACTGTGACTTAAGAGCAGCGACATCTTTCATGCTCTTGGCAGCAATCAACATATCATCAACATATAACAACAAGTATATAGGCGATCCATTAACAAACTTAATGTACACACATCTATCATATTCAGACCTCTTAAAGCCATGTGACAACATAAATGAATCAAACCTTTTATACCACTAACGAGGAGATTGTTTCAAACCATATAAGGACCTTTTCAACTTACAAACAAGATCCTCCTTACCAGGCACTATGAACCCTTCTGGCTGGTCCATGTATATCTCCTCCTCCAACTCTCCATGCAGAAATTCAGTCTTTACATCTAACTGCTCAAGCTCAAGATCATGCATAGCAACAATACCAAAAAATGCACGAATTGAACTATGCTTAACAACCGGAGAGAAAACATCATTATAATCCACACCTGGAATCTGACTGAATCCTTTTGCCACTAACCTTGCCTTAAACCTTGGAGGCTCACTAGGAGATAAACCCTCCTTTCTCTTGAAGATCCACTTACAGCGGACTGCCTTCTTTTGTTTAGGCAAGCGCACAACATCACATGTGCCATTTTTATCAAGTGACTGCATCTCTTCTTGCATAACGGAAATCCACTTCTCACGGTCACTCGAACCAATTGCTTCAATATACGTGGACGGCTCATGTCCATGCTCCACCTGTTCTGCACAACTCAGAGCATAATTAACAATGTTACACTCTTCAATCAACCGTGTAGGTTTAACAATATTCCTCCTTGTTCGGCGATCAGCGATGGATTGATTTTGTGGCTGCAAAACAGGAGGTGAGTGCTGAACAATATCATTATCAGAATCATCTGACGTATCACCTTCATTGTCAACAATGACATTATCCTTTTCAATAGAGCGCTCCACCTCGACACGAACCTGTTCCTCATCAGAACTATCTGAAACATCTGAGGACAACTTATCAAAGTACATAACAGATTCATTGAAAACAACACTCCTGCTCATGAATGCCTTGTTAGTTTCGGGATTCCACAACTTATATCCTTTTACTCCCGAACCGTAACCAATGAAAACAGACTTAATAGCTCTCGGCTCTAACTTTCCATTATCAACATGAGCATAAGCAGTGCAACCGAAAACCTTAAGCTGTGAATAATCAGCAGCAGTACCAGACCATACCTCAATGGGAGTTTTCTTGTCGAGGGGAATAGATGGTGACCTGTTTATTAAGTAACATGCGGTGGCGGCCGCCTCAGCCAAAAAACGCTTACTCATGCGAGCGTTAGATATCATGCAGCGAGCCTTGGACATGATGGTCCTGTTCATCCGCTCCGATACACCATTCTGCTGAGGCGTGTACGGGATGGTGAGGTGCCTGACAATTCCTTCTGTTCTGCAAAAATCATTAAAAGCATTCGAACAAAATTCGCCACCATTGTCAGTACGAAGTATTTTCACCTTCCTCTCAGTTTGCCTTTCTATCATAGCTTTCCACTCTTTAAAAGCAGCAAACGAATCATCTTATTCTTCATGAAATATGGCCAAACTCTTCTAGAGTAATCATCAATTATAGTAAGCATATAACGAGCACCACCATAAGAGGGCTTACGTGACGGCCCCCAAACACCAGCATGTACATAATCAAGTGTACCTTTGGTGGTATGAACGGAAGCATTGAACTTAACTCTCGTGTGCTTACCGAATGACGAGTCATGGACTCGGCAAATCCCATGGTTAAGCACCCGGGTTGTATCTAAAGGAATCGGTATATGGGCGTTGGTGAGTTCGGACGGTAACAAGCGAAGCTTTCGCTTGTTCGATTATCGATCTGAGGATCTCCAGAAGATTACAATGGCTACCCGGCAAGTTTATAGCTCGCTAGGGTTTCTAGGATGTAACTGCGCGTGTCCTCTGTAGGCTCCCTCCTGGCCTTTTTATAAGCAGCCAGGTCTCGAGAGTTTGAGTTCAACTCGATTTACAGATATGACCAATCCTAAGTCACTACGACTCCTTCTTTCTTGAGCCGCACTCTAGCCTTATCGGGCTGCCTTGCGCCATCTTGCGAGGTTGTCTCTATGGGCCACTGGGTGGGCCTTCCGGTAGTTTAAGCCTTGCTACAATAGCGTGGGTATACCCGTTGGGTATTACCACATCAGTAGCCCCCGAGTGCCTATTCGACTCCAAGGGATCGTGTAGGGACTCACCACTCTTTAATCTGTCGAGTCGTTTCTCTGATGATATTAGACACACCTGCTCACAAGGACATAACAACGGGGAGAAAACATCTCACTACTCGTTATAACACATACATATTTTCCGTTCGTCACTCCGAAAGGATGGATGGCGTAGTAGGCCTGATTCAACCAACGGATCGGGGTCAAGTTAACTCGCGACTCGGGCGAGATACCTTACTAGCCTACTCAAATTCGACTCCCTTCTATCGAATCCGGTAAGACCGTTCAAGTTCGACTCAAGCCTGCTGGGACTTACTGGTCGTAACTCGGCCATATTTTAGAGTACCCTTGGCGCGTCCGCCGGGATTTTGCATCGCACCTGCTGACACGGAAAGTTATCAGGTCCACGTAGCTGGTACGGGCCACCCGGCCTTTATTCAGGTCTTACCTTTGCACTTGCTTGTACAGCATCCGAGGACCAGTCTAGGCTGGAACATCCCGGGAATTATTATTTAGGTACTTGAATGCGACGCAGGAGTTACTCGACTGGGCCTCGACTATGAATGTCTCGTATTGGCAATTGATGTGCCTTCGAGTGACTCCGATTTGTCGAGTGAGCTCATTCTTCGACTGACGCTGATCGTCAACGCAATTCATCGGGTGCGCGACAGCGCTCCCGATGGGAGTAGCCCCCGAGATTGAGTGCAATTGCTTGTAATTGTACTTAATCTAAAAATTTAAAAAATAGAAGAACTGATATTTACCATTTATCGCTCCCGATGGGAGTGCATTTTTCTGGCATGCCGTGAACTGACCAGGAAATTCACCGACTGACTTTCTTTAATAAATATTCGCTCTGCTCCTTTAAGTCGACCTTTCTTCGGGTTGCTCTCCTTCCAATGCTACGTCGTGCCACATTGTTACGGAAGTATAAGTTGAAGCTGAGCGATCATTATTTTATTCCACTGCCACTGTCAGGACGTGACCGGTTGTGGGCCCTCACTGGCAGAGGCGACCGCTGCCGGCTTGATTTGACCGCACGACGCGTTCGAAAAACGGGGCATGATGATGACGAGCTCTTCGTTTTACGCGCGTCGTGGGCGTAGTGCGGCGACGGTTGCCCTCCGCCGTGCCCGCCTGGATGGGTGCCACGCGTCCTAGATTTGACATGGACGGTTAACATCGCTTCACTTTATCCTATAAAAACTGTGGGGATTTTCCTTTTCCATTTTCACCGGTTTCACTTGCACCGCCGCCGCCTGCACTTCATCTTCTTCCTCGCGCCCCTCCTTTCTCCACCCTTGCCTCCGCTGCGAGCATTGCTGCTGCAATGAAGAAAGCCATGTCCTCGAGGACCAAAGACGCTGGGAAAAACAAGGACACCACGGCCGCGGAGACCGTGGAGAAAGGCGCGTGGTGCCGCTCCGTGATGAAGGCGGCGCACGTTGAATCTCTCCGGGCGATGCTGCCCGCCGCCGACAATTTCGTTCGCCTCCCCGGCGACGAGAACCAGCCCGAACCCGCAAGCGACGAGCGGGTATGTTTTCTTGACCACATGAATCGGGGCTTGTCCTTCCCGATTCACCCCTTCCTTCGCGGCCTACTGTGCGTGTACGGCGCGCAACTCCATGACCTGCCTCCAAACGCCGTGCTCCACATCGCGTGCTTCATCACCCTCTGCGAGTGCTTCCTCGGAATAGCCCCTCACTGGGGGTTATTCCGACTCTGCTTCAATGTCAAGGGGCAAGGATCCGGCAGTGGCCCTGGCGGCCTTGGGATACAAGCTCGTCCGAGGTCGGGTTACTTCAAGATCCCGATGTCGGAGTCAGTGCAGAACTGGCGTGGCCGCTGGTTTTATATCAAGTCTGAAGTTGCACCTGGTATATCTTCTGGTGTGCCTTCCTATGACGGGAATGCTGAGCTTCAGAAGAAGCGTTCCTGGAGCCACCCCATGACGGCTAGTGAAGAGCGAGATGCGAGGTCGCTGCTCACCAGGGTGGAAGAACTCCAATCTACAGAAGGAAAGGTACTGACTGGCGCGCACCTTGTTACTGCTTTCCTTCGCCGCCGAGTCCAGCCTCTGCAGGATCGCGCTCACCCGATGTTTGAATACACTGGAGCGGACGACTGCACTCGAGTGTCGACTGAAGACTACTCGAACAACGAGCTACTGGCTATAGTTAAGCAGTTGACTGGCCTGAAATCCGCCAGAATCGGTGACCTGACCTCACCAGTCGCTGCCTATGACGCCAAGAACCCTGTACCTGCGGTATGTTACGACTTAGTCGTACTAACCTATTTTTTTTTATTTGCCTCTGCATAATGTTGCACGACATCTTTCTTTGTCAGGGTCATGCTCCTCCAGTGTCCGAACCGACTATACTGGAGGAAGACATTACTGCGACGGACACTCGAGGGCCTGCCTCGGAACCGTCAGTCGCCACCGCAAACTCTGATGAAGACGCGGCTGAGAAGAATGCAAACCCGAAACGAGGGCGATCGCCGACTGAAAGTTCTGGCGATTCCCAGGATAGGAGAAAACGAGCAGCGGTGGATGTTGCTCATAAAGATGCTGATCTGTCGTCGGCTGCTGTGTCAACAACTGTTGTACTAGCTGCCACTCCTATATCCTTCATACCACCTGCCGCTCCGAAACCCCGTAACTTGGAAGATGTCGCGCCCTGGCTGGCTTCGTAAGTAAATTTATTTCTTTTCTCTGCTTTTTGTTTTCTCTGTCTTTTAGAATGTGACTGGTTCACCCACTGATGCGTCGAGTACTTCTTTAGCTCGAGTAGCGAACAGGACACAGACCAAGACTCGCCTGTTCCATCTCCTCACGAGGAAACGTCCACCCAGCAGGAGGGGACTGGAGTCATGGCTGAGGGTCCTCTTTTGACGACTCCGACTGTGGGGCTGGCTGTAGAAATACAGCCAAGTGACAAACCCAATTTGGAGGCTCCGACATCAAGTGCTGACCATGTGAGCTTCTTTTTTCCCTCTGAATACTGCCTCGACCTTTTACCTTTCCGACTTACTTGTTTTTGTAACTTACTCCTTATTGGGAGCGCGACAGCGCTCCCGATGGGAGTAGCCCCCGAGCCTGTATTCAACTACCAGTAGTTGGGTGCAGGCTCAAAAAATGAAATTCCGTACCTATGCTAACTGCTCTGACTGACCACGCAGCCTACCGTTCGCCGACTGCTGGACATTGGAAAAGAGTTCGTTCAACTAGAGTCCGAGAACAGGAGACTCCAGGAGCAACTCAACAATCTCGAAGGTACTACACTGATTGATGCACGAGTCTTTCAATTGCGCATCTTGACTTGCTAAGCGCACCTTTATACCACAGATGCCTTGGCGAAGACTGAGCAAGAGAGAGACCATGCCCGCTGTCTGGCGAAGGATCTAAATGCTGAGTTCAAGCGTCTGCAACAGGACCTAGCGGACCAAGTCAAGGCTGCGCGGGCTGACGGGTTACGAGAAGCCGAGAAACGCCTGAAGCAAGAGCACGCTGAGAGAGACCGTACTTTAGCCAGCCGCCTGCTTGTGTTTGGCAACTCATTGGCGAGTAAGTGCTCCTAATTCCTATATGCTTTTATCCCGAGCAATTGTCACTGCGTTTTTCTTGACTGCTGACCGAATTTTTGTTGACTTGATCGGCAGAGACTCTTGGTCTACATGCCGATCAATATGCACCTCCGTCTGACCTTCCGTTGGAGGCTGCAGTTGAGTCGGCTGAAGGTTTCACAAGTAAGCTCTCCGCTGTCCTCTCGGCGTCGACTGCTGCATTGTTGGCGCTCCATCGACTTGTTCTGCCGAAACAGGAGGTGCCCCGAGACCTTGCGACGCTAGCCGAGACTTTCCGGCCCTAAGGCGATTCCTTTCCCAAGTTCATCCGCGAGCAGACGGTATGTGGATCCGCAACTGCTTTCAAGATGCTACTTGGGCATGGGGTGGCTGTCGATCTGGATAGCCTCGTTTCTGCTTTTCCGCTTGACTCGGCTGGCAAGAGGGTATCCCTCAGCCAGCATGAGGAGGAGGCGCGTAGACTGGCGGACTCCCTTCTTGCGACTTTTGAACAAAGAATCGCGAAGCGCAAGAAAAAGGGATCCGCCTCTACCTCGAGTGTTCCAAGCATGAAGTAGTTAGCAGACTAGGATATTCCAGCTGTAGTTATTTTATTGGCACTGTGCGCCTGCCGCGCACTTACCCCTGTAAAACTTGATCCTTGTATTATGACTTAAGCTCTGGCGGCTACCAAGGGCGAAAAACCCAGCCCCTGAGTCCTTTATATATGCTGAATTTGATCCCATCTTATTGGAGTTGCCCGAATGAAATGTGATTTTGATTTGTGGATCTCCTCCTGCTGTTTCAACTGCAGTCTGCTGCTACCGCTTCTTCTGGGGTTGTGCCGCCATTTGATCCACGGGATCAATACTTGTACAATATGATAAAAGTGCGCTGCGAGACCGCCGAACAAGACTTGAGGGTGACCCGGGGTGCATTGGCCATACTCCAGTCGAAACAACCTCGTCCCGTTGAACGAGAGACCGTGTTGATGAAGGAAATCAAACACGCGAACCTTGGTTTATTATGTGAGTTACTCGCCCAAGCCCCCGAGTGTCCCGCTTTGTCCCTTTACCGATGACTCTGAGTCCTGACGACTTCATCTGTACTACTTCTGCTTTTTCCAGGTGTCCAAACTGACGCGGCGGCCGAAAAAGTCGAGTCCGATCTCGGTTTGTTGACGTAGTGGCTGAGCATGGTCGAGACACATCGTCCATATGGTCCATGCGTAGCGAGACGATGGCGCTGCTTACCCTACGGGACCGAGTCGCTCAAGTTGGTGAGTTTGCTGCTCTATGTACCTCCGTGCTGTCGCGTGTGCACCAGGCTCTGTTTCCTCTTAATGACCAGCCGCACGGATTGACTGCTCTGCTGAGCCGTTTTCGTCAAGGAGATGCGATTCGCGACTTCGTTCGCCTTCAACTGGTTGCCGGAGCGACCACGGCGTATGCTGTTCTGCGCCTGCACCATCCTGATATTGACTTGGCAACAGTCGGAGCTGGTCCCCCTGAGGGTGCGGGTACTGTTTCGATGGAGGAGCACTACCAAGCTGCACATGGCCCAGCCAGTTGTATAATAGGACTGATGGAGGAGGAGACGGACATGGAACTTGACCGCCGACGACTGACAGCTGAGGTAAAGCAGGAACCACTGTAGGGCAGCGTATTTTTTAGTACCGACTCTGCGTTCATCGCAGTGCAGCCCCCGAGCCCGCTTGTGCCCAGTAATTCTTACCGTCCCCTAAAGTTGTCGTTGTTCTTGATGTAGATGGAGCCGGGAGTGACCCAGGCTGATACTGCAAGTAAAAAAGAACTGGAAATTGTGCAGACTGTAAAGATTTTGTACCGTATTCCTATGAAGGAACATTGTATTTTTATTGCTGGTCAATAGAGGATTGTCTGATACAAAAGCGGCTGAGTGCAGCCTTTATTTTATTCTAACTATACTAAACGAAGGGTGCTATGCTGCTAAGCATAAAATCGTCGAAGGTGGGCTGCGTTCCACGGGTTGTGGGAGGGTACCCCTGTCTCGGCGTGCTTCAGTCTGTACGCTCCATTGCCGATGACTTCTGTGATAATGAAGGGTCCGCGATGCGAGCTTGTGGACTTTCTTCTGCTTCAGGCGAAGAACGAGGTCGCCTACAGCGAACGATCGCGGTCGAAGGCGGCGACTGTGGTAATTCCGCAATGCTTGCTGATAGGTCGCTGTTCTGGCGAGGGTGATGTCGCGTGCCTCGTCCAGTGTGTCCACGTCGTCCTCAAGTGCGGCCTCGGCATCCTGCTCATCGTAGGCCACTACTCGAGGTGCGTCGAACTTGAGATCATACGGCATGAACGCTTCGGCTCCGTGTACCAAAAAGAAGGGCGTGTACTGTGTGGATCTGTTGGGCGTCGTGCGCAGACTCCAAAGTACGGCGGGTAATTCCTCGGCCCAAGCGCCTGCCGCGCGTTTGAGCGGTACTAGTAGTCTTTTCTTCAAGCCGCTGCATACCAGGCCGTTGGCCTTCTCCACTTGCCCGTTGGACTGCGGGTGAGCAACTGATGCGTACTTAAGTTTGATTCGTTGCGTCCTGCAGAAGTCCTGGAACTCCTCGGCTGTGAAATTGGTTCCGTTGTCTGTGATTATACTGTTGGGCACCCCGAAGCGGAAAATGATGGACTTGATGAAATTTATTGCCGAGGTTGCTGTGGCGTTTGTGACTGGAACTGCTTCAATCCACTTGGTAAACTTGTCGACTGCCACTAGGAGGAAAGTATGGCCACCCCGTGACGACTTCTTCAGAGGACCGACCATGTCGAGTCCCCACTGGGCAAAGGGCCAGGCTAGTGGGATGGTCTTGAGTTCCGATGCTGGGGCATGTGGCCTGGTCGCGTACTTTTGGCAACCCAGACACTTCTTTACTATGTCCTCTGCATCTTGCATAGCTGTGGGCCAATAGAAACCGGCTCGCAGGGCCTTGGCCACGAGCGCCCGACTGCTCGCGTGATGTCCGCATGTCCCGGCGTGAATGTCTAGTAGTATTGCACTCCCGTCCTCGGGTGCGATGCATCTCTGGAGGACACCGGAGATACTTCTTTTGTAGAGTTCCTTGTTGATTACCGTAAACCCCTTGGAGCGCCTGGAGATGCGCTTTGCTTCAACTGAATCCGCCGGTAGCTCCTGGTGGAGGAGGTATGCAAGGAAAGGCTTCGTCCATGAAGGTTCTATGAGAAAAACTTCACCCGGTGGCGGAGCGGCCAATGCATTGTCGGGCTGCTGCTCAGCCGGTATTTGCTCGAGTGCTGCTGCTGGAGGATGTTTTATCTTGACCGATCTCTCTTTGATGCGTTCGAAGAAAACTCCGGGTGGGACGGGTTCCTTCTTGGACCCGATGTTGGCTAGTATGTCTGCTTCCTCGTTGCTTTCCCGGCCTACGTGTCGCAGCTCGCAGCCGTCGAAACTTCCCTCCATGATGTTGTACATGTCGCGGTACGCCTGCATGTTATCTGCATTGGCGTCGCACTCCTTCATCGTTTGCTGTACCACAAGGTTGGAGTCGCCGTATATCATCAGTCGTGTCGCGCCACAAGCCTTGGCCATACGCATGCCGTGCAGCAGCGCCTCATACTCTGCCTCGTTGTTTGAGGCTCTCTGGAAATCCATCTAGAGTATGTAACGCAACTTGTCGCCTTTGGGGGAAGTCAAGATTACTCCAGCCGCTGCGCCATCATGTCGCTTGGATCCGTCGAAGTACATGGTCCAGGAGTTGGACAAGTCGGGGACGTGCGGCAACTGCGACTCAACCCACTCGCATGTGAAGTCTGGGAGGACCTGCGCCTTGATGGCTTTCGGGTGCCTGTATGTAATGTCTCGAGGTCCAAGCTCGATACTCCACTTAGCGACTCGCCCTGTCGCCATAGAGTTGTTTAGGATATCAGCCAACGGGGCGCTGCTTACCACCACGATTGGATGCTCCGTAAAATAGTGTACGAGCTTGCGGCTTGCCATGAACACGCCATAGGCGAGCTTTTGATAGTGCGGGTAGCGCTCCTTGGAGGGTGAGAGTACCTCGCTTAGGTAGTAAACGGGGCGCTGGACTGGTTGCGTTTTTCCTTCTTCCGGCCGTTTGACTACAAGTACTGAGCTGACCACCCTGTTGGTGGCGGCTATGTACAGATACAGAGTTTCCTGCTCACGGGGAGCCACAAGGACGGGTGGATTTGTGAGCACACGCTTTAAGTCGCTGAAGGCAGCTCGTGCTTCTGCAGTCCATTCGAATTTGTCTGTTTTCTTCATCAACCGGTAGAACGGCAAGGCTTTCTCACCCATGCGACTGATAAACCTGCTGAGAGCTGCTATCCGGCCCGCGAGTCCCTGGACTTCGAACAGTTTCGCTGGTTCCGGCATTGTTAAGATTGCCTGGATTTTGTCTGGGTTGGCCTCTATGCCTCGGGCAGACACGAGGTATCCTAGTATTTGCCCTGATGGCACCCCGAACACGCACTTAGTGGGGTTAAGTTTGATTCTGTACTTGTTGAGAGCTTCGAAGGTCTCGCGAAGGTCGTCGATCAGGGTGTCGACTTGCCGAGTTTTGACGACGATGTCGTCAATGTATACTTGTATGTTCCTGCCGATTTGGTCCTTCAGGCAGTTCTGCATCATGCGCTGATATGTTGCTCCCGCGTTTTTCAACCCGAAAGTCATTTTTGTGTAGCAGTACACACCGTGAGGGGTGATGAATGCCGTTTTTTCCTCGTCTTCCTTCTTCATCTGGATCTGTTGGTACCCAGAGTACGCGTTTAAGAACGAGAGGCGCTCGCAGCCTGCCGTGGAATCCACGATCTGATCGATCCGCGGTAAAGGAAAATGATCCTTAGGGCAGCACTTGTTGAGTGATGTGAAGTCGATGCACATGCGCCCATTCTTGACTCCTTTCTTTGGAACAAGCACTGGGTTCGCTACCCAGTCTGACTTCTTAAGTTCCCGGATGAATTTGGCGTCCAAGAGCCGGTCTATCTCTCTTCCCACTGCCAACCGTTTCGGCTCGGATAATCGCCTCATTGTCTGCTTGACTGGCTTAGTGCCTGGATAAATTTCTAAGGCGTGCTCGGCGAGTTCCCTAGGAATACCTGGCATATCAGTTGGGTGCCAGGCGAAAATTTCCCAGTGCTCACGGAGGAACTCGACGAGCGCGCCTTCCTATGCTTCATTTAGGCTCGATGACACGAGGACTGTCTTGTCCTTGTCCGTTGGGTGCACCTGGTGTGCTCTTGTGTCATTGTTGGCGCTGAAAGAATTTTCGGGTGCAGGTTTCTTGCCTATGGGGAATAGGCTCCGGTCGTTGTCCAGGGCGATTTCTGCAAGCTGTTCTTGTGCGCCGAAAGACTCGGAGATTTTGCTGAATTCTCTGTCGCAGTCATCTGACTTTCGAAAGTCGACGCGGACTGTTATGACCCCCTTGGGCCCGGGGAGTTTTAGCATTAGGTACGCGTAGTGCGGCACTGCCATGAATCGCGCGAACGATGGTTGCCCGAGGATCACATGGTACTGAGATTTCCAATCCACGACTTCGAACTCCATGCTTTCTTTCCTGAAGTGATCGGCGTCTCCGAAAACGACGTCGAGCCAAAGCGAGCCCAAAGGATATACTGCTTTGCCCGGCACGATGCCGTGGAACGTGTTGTCTGATGGTTTCAGATTGGTGAGTGACAAGTTCATTTTGCGCAATGTATCTGCGAAGATAATGTTGATGTCGCTACCGCCGTCCATGAACACCTTGCTCATCCTGAAACCTCCGACCAAGGCATGTAAGACTAGTGGGGCATGGCCTGGTCGCGGCACTCGCGGGGGGTGATCTTCGCGGGTGAAGCCAATAGGAGTCTCTGAACCCCGAAGGTACTCCGGCGCGAGTGGTGGTGAACTAGTTGCTAAGTGGACCTGCCTGCTGATTAGCTTTTGGCATCGGTTTGACGGTCGCCCTTTCTGTATCATGTACATGGCCCCCCTGGTCTGCGGGTACTGTTCCTGAGTCGCGGCTGTGCTGTCCTGTCTCTGGTTTGCGTGGACTGCTCCCGCCATGTGCCCAGCAGGAGGGGGAGGTGGCCCTTCAGGTGCTGGCAGCGCTAGTGGTAATCCTGCACTTCTTCGCATCTCCGCCTGCAGCGCTATGAAATCCCGACAGTCCTTGAGGAGGTGGGTTGCCGTGAGCTTACCATCGTCTCCCCTGAACATGTGCATTCTGCATGGGTCGTTGAGTTGTTCAGCCGGGGTTCGGAATGGGCGTTCCTCCCTTCGGGCTCCTCTTGGCTTCCACTCGCGCTTCCGGCTCCCGTCGTCTCGACTTCTGTCATCGCGGCTTCTGTCGCCGCGGTCATCACGAGTTGCGTCTCCGCTATGGGGATTACCCCGATTGCGACTGTCTGGAAAACCAGCTGCGACCTGCTCGATTCCGTCCGACTCGCCGTATGGTCGCTGCCTGTTGCGTCTGTCGTTCCGACTGCGTCTGCCCCAGTTGCCCTGATGGCGATCGTCGGGTGAGGGAACCCTGTCGGCTCGAACGGAGTCTTCCCCATCGGCCCACTTGTTGGCTATCTCCATCAGGTGCGCAATTGTTCTGGGGTTCTCGCGTCCCAATGCCTCCTGAAGGTCGTTGCGCCTCACTCCTTGAATGGATGCGAAGATGGCATTGTCCTCTGATATATCCGCTCCCGAATTTTTCAATGTGGTCCAACGCTGAATGTACTCGCGGAGAGATTCGCCGGCCTTTTGTTTGCAGGCCCTGAGTTGTTGAAAAGAAGCGGGTCGATGGAAGGTGGAGGAAAAATTCCTCTTGAAGTCGCTGCAGAAAGCGTCCCATGTTTCGTACGAGCTGCGCGGCAGGCTCCTAAGCCATGCTCGGGCTGATCCCGTGAGCATCAACTGTATGTACTGCATTGCGGTCGTTGTGTTCCCTCGCTGACAAGCGACCGCCGTGGTGTAATCTTCCAGCCAAGCTGATGGCTCTTGGGTTCCATCAAACTTGGGGGTTTCTAATGTTAGCCTGAACCTCTTGGGCATGCGAGTTTCGCGAACAGCGGTTGTGAAGCACATGGCTCCACATGGCTCGACCTCCGAGTCCGTGTACGAGGTGCTTCGACTGGAACCCGGGGTTCGACTGCGTTGCCTTCGCTGGTGCCTCCGCCTATTTACTGTTCGCTGGGTGATATAATTTCGTGCGTCGACTCCTTCCTCCACGTAGTCATGCTCGAAACCAGCGGCCTGCTGCTGCTGACGGCGCTCTTCTCTATCGCGTCTCCGCTCTTCTCGCTCGCGGCGGCGGCGAGTGGCTCGCTCTTCTTCTGTTTCGGTCCTCTCCCGACTGCTGCGATGACGCTGCCTGGACCTGCTTCTTTCCGGCTCGTCCCTGTCACGCCCGTCACGGTGACGGCGCCTGGATCTGCTTCCTCCTGGTTCATCGTGGTCCCGGTCCTCACGGCGTCGAGTGCCGTGATGCGCGTCGTCGCCCTGGGGGGTAGATGTGTCTGTCGGCCTGCTGGCGTTTGCTCGGGCGCCGGTGCTGGGCAGGTTTTGGCCAGGGCTGATCCCTGAACGGCCTGGCGTGGGGGCTGCGGGTACCAATGCTGTCCCGACAGTTCCCAGAGCATCTATCTGTGCCATGTGAAGGCCATACCGCGGGTCAGTTGCTGCAGGTAATGTAGATCTCAGGTAAGTCGCCACCGAAGCGACTGCTGCTGCAGTTGTCTGTGGTACCGGTATACCGTCGTCCGCAATTGTCATGAATCTCTGTCTGATGCTTGACGGTTGGAAACCAGCCGCAGTCGCCTGGGGCATACGGGGGCGGGTTCTCACATGTTCTGCAGTTCCTGGCTCGTATCTTGTCGATTGGGACGACGAATTGGCCTGTCGCCTTGCACTAGCTGAGTCGGCCCGATCCTGTCTCGCGGCGAGTTCACGCTCTAACGCAATTAGCTCCAGATTTTTCTTGCGCAGTAGATATTGATAAGCCAATAGGTCGTCCATGGGGGAGTTCTCTGGCATTACGGTTCCGCTGTTGACGATGTTTTGGATTCGGACTGCCATCTCCTCTGTGATGGAGAGTTCCTTGTCAGCGCTGAGTCGAACCACCAGCGGGTACTGAACGGGCTCCGGCTCCCTGTGCTGCGGCGGGGTCGTAAACGTGCCTGATGCGCCGTTTACTACGAACACCTGGCTAGTAGGACGATTACGTGCGTTGCGTCCTTCGTGGCGATGATCGCCATCATCGCTTGATGTGGAGTCGATGCCGCGCAAGACGGCTGCCACCTGAAAGATAGTGCAGTCGGAGCAATAGCAGGTGACGTCAGAGCCGCCAGTTGATGACGATGTCGAGTCGGCAGCTGTCGGAGTCGTTATAGGCGCGGAGTCGACGACAACTGGAGTCTGAGTCGGAGTAGAGTCGGCGGCACTCGACGTTGATGCAGGGGCGAAGTCGATGGCGTTTGCCGCAGGCGCGATCATTGCCTCCGTCCTCGGAGATCGGGCAGGATTTGACACGTCGAGCGTTCCCCACTGGTTGACAAGGAAACGGAAACTGCCGAACGTCAGATCCATACCTGAGTGAATATCGGCGAACACTGATCGCTCGGACTCCGAGTGCGGGCGGAAGTCGAAGGTGCCGAGGGTGTAGGGCTTCCGCAGATCTGGCAGATCCCGGGCCACTGCGGATGCTGAAGATGAAGTCGATGATGTAGATGGCGGGTCCGCCGAACCCGTGAATCCAACACCAGTTCTTCCCACAGACGGCGCCAATTGACGAGTCATGGACTCGGCAAATCCCATGGTTAAGCACCCGGGTTGTATCTAAAGGAATCGGTATATGGGCGTTGGTGAGTTCGGACGGTAACAAGCGAAGCTTTCGCTTGTTCGATTATCGATATGAGGATCTCCAGAAGATTACAATGGCTACCCGGCAAGTTTATAGCTCGCTAGGGTTTCTAGGATGTAATTGCGCGTGTCCTCTGTAGGCTCCCTCCTGGCCTTTTTATAAGCAGCCAGGTCTCGGGAGTTTGAGTTCAACTCGATTTATAGATATGACCAATCCTAAGTCGGTACGACTCCTTCTTTCTTGAGCCGCACTCTAGCCTTATCGGGCTGCCTTGCGCCATCTTGCGAGGTTGTCTCTATGGGCCACTGGGTGGGCCTTCCGGTAGTTTAAGCCTTGCTACAATAGCGTGGGTATACCCGTTGGGTATTACCACATCACCGAATATGCAATGTTCATAGAATTGCATCTTTCCCAAACTGCAGTCTTGCAGCAACTCTCTCTTGATCAATTCTGCCATACCAAGTTCGCTCATGTGTCCAAGACGCTTATGCCAGATGTTAGTTTTATTTGCATCATCATGAGAAACAGCAACAACAGTACCCGATAAAACGCTACCTCTAAGAACATATAACTTAGCAGAATTCGTATCACTTACCATGATAATGAGAGAACCTTTTGATACCTTCAGGAGCTTGTTCTCGCCGGTATACTTGTACCCGTCACAATCAAGGGTACTGAGCGAGATCAAATTTCTCGCCATGGTTGGTATGTGTTTCACGCCGGTCAACGTGCGTGTCATGCCGTCATGCATCTTGATCTGAACAGATCCAACGCCAGCAATGGTCCATTGCTGGTCGTTCCCCACACGCACGAAATCTCCAGTCTGCACTAACTCATAAGAACTGAACCAATCTTTGTTACAGCAAATATGAAAAGAACATGCAGTATCTAGAATCCATTCATCCTGACGCCATCAGAACTACCATCAACAACAGCAGCCTCACCGGTATCATTACCTTTATCTTTATTTTTCTGCTGGTAAGTACCTTTTCTTTTCTCCTTGTTCTGCAGCTTCGAGCAATCATCTATGTTGTAATTACTCTTCTTACCATACCCGCAGAACTTGTCATGGCCTTTAGACTTTGAGCGACCTCTGTCTGATGTGGGTTGGGGTCCCGATCTTCACGGATTGACGAAGAACGAAGGGGAAAAGCGATGAACACGAGGGGGAATTGCGGGGAAAAGTAAAGGATAACTAGCAAGAAAAGCAAAGAAGCAATCAACCGGCTCCGATTCCCCTAAGGCAACCTCCGTTTATCATACCCAAGCCAAGCTTACTCTTAATCGATTCGTCCTACCGGCCGATCAACCGATCCAATTGAATCCAAAGAGGAAGAGATTGGCAAAGTAATCGCAACTACAAAGAGGGGTTCATCTCCACAAAAGGAGGCCTTGATTCATCTCCCGCAGGAGGCCTTGATTCATCTCCACAAGGGGGAGGCAACACCAAATATGGTGGATAGGAGCAAAGCTCAACTCAAGTTTAATCTCAGTCTAACCCTAACCCTAGGCAGAAAAAGGATTACTTATAGTCTAGAGAGGAAAGGGGATAAGATTACAAGGCTCAAGGGCCTCTCAGCTCACAGGCCGCGCGCCGGGTCGGTAGTACCGGCGGATGGTGCTGTAGTACCGCCGGTTCCAGGGTCGGTAGTTCCGGCGGATGGTGCGGTAGTACCGCCGGTTCCAGAGCCGCCAGAGGTTAGAGTTGAGGCGTGGTTCGGTAGTACCGGGCCCCAGACAGTAGTACTGCGGGCGCGGTAGTACCGGTCCTTGGGCGGTAGTACCGCTGGTTCCAGTGGCGGATGGTCCTGGCTGCTCGAGCGGCTCGGTAGTTCCGGGTCCCAGACAGTAGTACCGTTCCAGCGGTAGTACCGGTCCTTGGGCGGTAGTACCGCTGGTTCCTGGAAGTCTTCTCCTCCCTCCTCTTGATCATCTCCTCGAGGGTTCTCATGGGAATGGTACCTGAGGATGCATAAAGTATCGGATTGAAGTAGCAAGCCATTCAAGTGTGATTCCAAGTCACACAAAGAGAGGAGCGAGTTAACCTTTTCATGTATAGCCTTGGCTCTTGATCTTGTCATTGGTCCAATGGGTGCGGGTGGAGTGTTGCCTATAGGCTGCACTACATCACTGTCGCCCTTGCTCTTGTCTTTGTTGTTGTTGTAGTTATTGTCTCGCTGTTGAGACCTGCCACGGACCTCCAAAGCATCACCCTTCGAAGAGGATGACTCCTCCTTCTGTACCATACCCTTCATCTTTTCCCTTGTCATGAGGGTCTCATAAACTTCACAAGTGGTTAGTTCATCACGGCTAAGCAGTATGGTATCACGGAAATTTGCATAGGAATTTGGCAGCGAGACTAGGAGTAAAAGTGCTAGATCTTCATCCTCACATTTTACCTCCATCGACACTAGGTTGGAAACGATCTCCTTGAAGATCGATATGTGATTCATTACAGAACCACCTTCCTACAGCTTGTGCGAGAACAACTTCATCTTCACATGCATCTTGCTGGTTAGATCCTTGGACATGCAGATCGTCTTCTCCTGTAGTACTTCTTGTAGGATATCATTAGATAGATGAAGTTGAATAAGAGACATAGCCTTACGATTTTTTCTCTTCTCATCGGCGGACCACTCGGCCGCCGCCTTGTCGCCGAATTTCTCCAGCGCTTCGTCAAGATCATTGGCCTGTGCGATCACGCATCTTGACCTGCCATAACGAAGATCTCGTCTTGTAGTCCAGCAACGGTAGATCGAACTTCATCGATGCCATCCACAAAACCCTAATCTGAAAACAGATCTGAAACACGGGATCTGATACCACTTGTTATAAAAGATAGCAAGAAAACGATGAATGCGGAAAGATCAAACCAACGGGGACACGAGATTTTAACGTGGAAAACCCCTCCAAACAAAGGAGGAGGAAAAACCACGGGCGCCAGCCAGCAATACTTCACTATGATCGGGTGAGTTTACAAACGCCGTGGGTTTACAATGTCTGGCTTACCCCAACCGGCGGCTTACAAGATGTATATATGGTGGCATAACCCTAGGTCGGCTGCTGTCCGACCCGGAAAAGAACTCGTACCGTACCGCGGGGGGGCTGCCGCCCCCCGCACCCCCTCCGTGCAGGCCTTTGTCAGGATGTACGAATTTGGATCACCAGAAACACAACAAAAACATAAACACAAAACTGCCATTACAAACATGTACCTAAGCTTGGTTGATGTACTTTGAGTTGGTACATACTCACATGCAGAAAAATGGAGATGTCACAGTAAACCGAACTGTTTGATCTGCCATATGTTGGGTTGATTTTATTGCAGTTTAATGTGTATTTTTTAATTCCAAGCTATACTTGTGTGTCTTCTGGCAAGCTAGCACTGTCAGATTATTCATGCACATTCAACATGGTTATGATATGCTGAAGCGTAACCATGACCAAGTTGAATCTTCGAACAGCTGCAGCATTTTCAAGCTGAAGATATTAAACAAGACTATGACACTGGCAAAGATGGTACAGTTGTCGTCATGTTCAAAGTGGAATATGAAAAAATTGAGAGTCTTGGAAGCGCAGTGAATTCAGCTTGCAGCAGGAAAATTGAACTACTACTATAAGGGGCAAGGAGGGGCTAAGATAGATTGTTCAGTTTGTCTTGAACATGCAGCTAGTACAGCTTCAGTTTGTTGAGTGTAAGTATTGATATTTTTATTGCTATGATAAATTGTATGTACTTCCAACCCTTTAATTATACTTTGATATTTTTATTGCTACATTGCTTTGGAATCTTTATAGCTTATTGTTCATCTGGCATGTAGGCACCAGAAGTATACACTCTAGTCTGACTGTAATTCCAACTCCATAGTGGAGTGCCCTATATAAACCGGAAGTCCTGCTTTAGTGAGGTGATTGTTCATCCCAAACAGTAATAGATATACCAGCTTCATATGATGTATCTCATAAGTTAAAACCAATAATTTTTATTGTAGTCAATTTTTATTTTATTTTATTGTGTGTTATTGGTGCATTATGCCATGAGATTTTGTGATTATAAATCCATGAACGTTATCACCACGCTAACCCAAATTGGTATCTCTTCCTTCAATGTGCCAGTTTGATGGATAAATCTTCTTTCACATTTATAGCTCAATTCCCTTTGTTTTTTGTTCTCATGTTCTGGATAGCCAGGAGTATCGTGTTGCATTGTTGCATGTGTTTGGTTTTACTATTTCTCATATGAGCCGGGACTCGCCAGAGGATTAGTTCAGATACACTGAAGCTTGTATGCAGCTTATACTTGCTGTGTAAGCGCTTATTGGTAAATTGAACATAGGTTTGCCTGCTTCTAGTTGATGTTTATTGTTGTAATAGCATGTTGTCTATTTTACTTTGTTATTGAAGGAAAATGTTGTCTTCCTTTATGTGAAATATAAGAGAAGTGCATTTAAGTGGCATCATTCTCTTCTGTCAAACAAAGATGAGAGCATTGCAGATGGTATCATACTTTCTGTTGACACCACACTATCAGTCATAAAAGGACTGCAGAAACCTAATTCTTTACGGCCACTTATCCAAACCAAGCAAATGCTTTATATTAATATAAAAACAGGATAGTAGCACCTGGCTGCATTTACAATCACACGAAGTGCGAGCCAGCAACACCCAAATAACAGAACAAACATTACAAAAACACTGATAATAACCATGCATGACAAATCAATCCCTGTATAGCAGTCAGAAATAACAGCCTCATGCTAGGACTACCTTATGGGCTGGTAGTTTGTGGAGGTGGGGACATGAATGGAATAGGTGGCATCTGGAACCCAGGAATGGTAGGGATTGTTGTCGGTATTGTGATCGGAATGGATGGAATAGTAGTTGGGATTGAGGGCATTGGTGGCATGGTAGAAGGCAAAGTAGGAATGGTCGGTATGGTGGTTGGAATCACCGGAATTGGAAGAGATGGAACTGTACCAGTGGCTGTTGGTGCCATGGCGACCTTAGGGATAGGAATCGATGGTATGGGTGGCAATGTCAACTTTGGAACTGCAGGAATGAAAGGCATTGGAGGCAATGTGGTTGGAACTGTGGGAATGGAAGAGGCTGGAGGCAGCGATGTGGGAACTTTTGGTATGGAAGGCTGAGCTGGTGCGGCCTCTGGTGCAGCTGCCGTGTCTAAAATATGACGAGCGCCGTAGCTGCCATTGAAGGTTGTGAAGGCTAGGAGCAGGACGAGGAGATGATGGACACTAGGAGCCATGGTAAGTGACTGTAAGTGAGCTGGGTACGCTGCTATGTTTATTTCGCTCTGCGATGATATTTGTGATTCTAAGAGAGTTCGATGCTGGGGCTATTTATACCGAGATGTGACCAGTGGGTAAGAGCAATGGTTTCATTGGTAGTTGACCTGAGCTGGCTTCTGAAGTCCCTAGTCTGGTTGTTCACCACCCAGTGTACTTAGAAGATTTTTAGATGAAAAGTGTACTTAGAAGATGTAAGATCAGGGAGATGCGAAATTCTTCACTTAGCAGTTGAGCTAATGGGCGGCAGAGTTGTTGCATTTCTTCTTCTGATCTTTTGCCAACCCGGCTTGTAAACATCGCCTCGTCACGGGTGGGAATACTGAGCGACAATCTGGGATAGTCACTATTTCTTGACTCAACTTTCTTGACTACGCATTGCAGATCTATGGAACGTCCTATGTTCGTGACAGTGGCATGCACTTGGATTGCCAAAACCTTTAGACAGCTGGCCCTTATCCACCATCCAATATAATCCAACGCTTCTGGACTTCTGCTCTACCTCTATGTTCATTCCGCTACAAATAGGGATGCAGGCCATACTCCATCCTGAGCTACAAACCTGTCTGTCCCTTCGCTATCTGCTCCACTTCCGTTTCTTTCATGGAGATGCGCCTCATAATTGCTTAGGGCACATCCAGCGGCCCGACACATTTTGGACCCAAATCGTGTCTGTTTTGGTCCGTTTGCGTCGGGCCGCGAACAGAAATTGGTTGTTTTCTATCCGCTGTTCGATTTGTGTCAGGTAGCCCCAACGGCCCCTGACGCAATTAAGCCGCTGTCAATGGTGGCGGTAGAATTAGCGCCGCCACGTCCCGTCATGCCGGCTTCCCGCCCGCCGTTTCCACGTTCCCGCCCACGACGGTATTTCCAGCCCCATCTTCCCGTGCGCGGGAGTGGAGGCCGTTCCCGCGCGTCGGCCTTTCGCTTCCCACCCTCCGTGGCCTTTATAAGGCGTCGTCGGCGATGCTCAGCCAACACAAAACAATGGATGAGCACACCGACAACACTTGGGCTAGGATCGTCGTGATGGCGCGTGAGCGCTTCCCCGACGACGAACCCACGACGCAGGCCTACGCCCGGTTCACGTACGACGCCGAGGAGGTCGCGGCGTACGCAGCCATCCCGGAGGAGATCGCCGAGGAGCAGGGCATTCGTCTCCGTCTCCGGCCCTGCCTCCGCCCCCACCTCCGCCTCACCCGCTGTCGAGCAGTCGTTGCGCGCGCGGCGCGCGCCGAGGTCCTCCACGCCGACGGCCCCCCAGGCTGGGCGTACGCCGAGCCGCTGCGACACGAGGTCGACGATGACTTCGACTTCATGGACCCGGACGCCCCGGACCCAGACGATGAGCAGATGGCGCTCCTCGCCTCGTTCGAGACGGATCGCCGCGACTGATGTAATACCCCGTAGTTTAGAGAGTCGGAAGGGTAGAAATAGAAATCGTGCATTTGCATAGCATGCATGTGAAAACATGGGAAATTTTGGCGCGATAAATTAAACGATGCAAAGTGATCGATGTTTCTCTCGACACGATGGATTAGGGGTTAGATCATCTGTTGAGTGCTACAAACTTCGACATGATCTTTACGACTAGTATTTAGAAACTAAGATTATCGTCGAGACAACTAAAATTTGGACAAGACTTTTCTTAATTCTCGACACTCCCTGAAAACAATAGATAATAACACAAGATAATAAGTCCTCAATTTATAACATGTCATTTTATCTCATCCATCACATTTACACACATGAATATATATGGAACCAAATAAATCAATTCCTCATTTCCAATCATCTCATCAACTCATAATAATATCCTCATCTCAAATACATCTCATACATGAACTTCTTAATTCAACATCTCATTCCACAAACCCCAAATACAAATTTGAGACTCAAGTCCAAATGTCACAAGTCCTTTATGTACAACAAATGGAAGTATACAAATCTTTACAAACTAAAAGAATAATTCATATTACATCTTTAACTGAATATGTACATATCTCATCTCAATTAAAAGAAGATTACAAAGATTAAAAGAAAAGCCTAAACTAAATCTTGATCTTCCTATTTTCCAAATCATACCATCTTCATCTTCAAATCATTTCCTGCAAAATAAACCAAGACAAAAAGAGAGGGGGTTGATAATTAAAATGTTTGCCTTCACCACAAGGGTGGGGCAATTTAATGTTGGAACTCAACTAATGAATATTAGGAACTTGTCCTAATATCCAACTATCGACTAGAGGGATCAACTATATCTTAGGCGACATTAGGCAACTTATGGATCAATTTGGATCATTTGAGGCATTGTGGATCAACTAGGCAACAAGGGACATGATCCATTTGAGCAAGATACAAAGGCAACATAAGCAAAGGCAATTATTATTGATCCATGTTTATTCATCTTAGGCAACTAGTCAACCCCTCTAATCTAGTCAAGTTCCTAATTAAGAAAGCCCACATTGAAATATTTCTCCAATGGTATTAATTACCAAGGAAGAAACAAAGGAAATTATAATTCCAATTGATCACCACCCATAATTGGTACAGCCCACAATCTGAAATTAATAAGCCACATGATCACCACCCATAATTGGCAAAGCCCACAATTAAATTGTTCTCAACTGGTATCAGAACCAATAAGAACTAAAAGCCCCACAGGAACTAAATTCCCAAGCCCAAGGTGGAACAAATGGACATAAGAAGCAGCCACAGCCCATCTAGTATCAAAAGCCACTTGGCAGCAATAAAATTAAGGCCAAGGCTTGGATAAGAAGGGGGCAGCCGAAGCCTTGCTCATGAGGTAAAGGAAAGCCACTTGGTTTGCTCCAGAATTAATTCCACAATTAGATAAGATCAGTGACCATGCATCTTTATCCACAAGGAAAATATCCAGCTCGACTTGAACCCCAAGAAATGCTTACACATGAGAAATTGAACACAACAACCCCAAACCGTCCTAGGGCACTATAAATACATGACAACAGCAGTGTGTCACTGTTGTTGCACACCTCAACCATTCCAGCCGAACCAAAAGGCTACAGATAGTAGCCAAAGCATCTACCAACAGTATTACCACTGTTTCCACAGTCCAAGAACACCCAGAACAGTACCAGATCATGTCACAAGCCATTTCAGCTAGTTAGATACACCCTAGGAACATTGAAGCAGCGAGGAGGTGCAGGCATACCCAAGGAGCAAGCCAACCGAATCCAACAGAGCAAGCTACTCTACATACAGCAGGTTGATCTACTGGTGTGTGCAAGCATCACTGCAAGTGGCAGTGAAATGCTTTGCAGCCTCAGCTGTGTGCTCAGAGAGATGAGAGGTTAAGAGAATGAGAGAGCTGGTTCTGTTAAAGACAGAATTCAGCTAAGAGCATTAGTATGCCTGAGAGACAGGGGAGAGTGTAGTATCTGTTCATACCATTAGATGAGAGGAAAAGAGAGAAAAGCAAGGCGTCACATCTGTTCTATTTATTTCTACACACACAAGTGAACCAGAGAAACATCTGGATTAACTTGTGGATGCATATAAATGTACACAAAGCATTTATGTGCAGAAGAAGCACAAGAAAGCAATAAAAAGAACACATATAAAATTTATACACACAAAAATAATGTGTAACTCCAAATCTGGAGGCATCATCATTAAATTATGTGTTAAATCATGTGTGTATTTGATTGCACATCATTGCTTGTACTCTAGAGAGTATAGCTCAGTAGGTTATGCATAAATCCTAGCTGGATTGATTCCATGCTAAAGGATTGGCTGGAAAGAAGAGAAGAAGAGGAGAAGTTGTTGCTAAGCAAGAATGGCTCAACTGCTAACATAGTAGCAGGAGCAAGAGGAGAAGATTAGCTAGCTTATTGGAGGCCTAGAAATGCATCTTTAAATCACTCCAACACATTTAAATCACTAAGAAATCGATATGCCCAGCTTATGATGTTGGACAACTATTTGGTGTTGTCCAGGAATCATTAAATCATCCAAGAGTGCAAGTAAAACACCTGTATATGATTCCTATTAATCTACAGCTTGAGATCAAGCAAGCAAATTAAATTACATCATCTAACGACAGCAAGCAATCATACAAAAGAAGAACTACAGAGATACACTACATGGCCATACCATATCTTCACATGACCTGATTACTCTCTAGCAGCAGCCAGGAATTAAAACAATTAAGAAAAACAAATACAAGTATTGGGTGTATCTAATTTTATTAGTTTCATCAGTCAGATATGTCCAGGACCCACAAACCACTCAAAGCTGATGCATAACATTTAAACCAGTACCAAATCATGCATGAAAAGCAATTCAGCAAGCTACAAATCCATCACAGTAAGCAACTATGCCTGGATAACAATTAAGAATGCTAAAGATGCATCACAGGGTGATAAACATGCTAAGCCATCAAGCAATTTAAGCCATGAGCTCACAAGCTAAAATACATGTCTTAGTATCAGAGGCAAGCATCCACACAATCATTTAAATCCACATCTGGAGTTAACTGACAGAAACAACTAATGCCCAAACTGAAGATTATCTTCAGTTAACACACTGGCAGTGAGGAACACATCCAGCACAACACATTTCACACATCAGTTCATCGCTAGGATGAACTGAAACCACAAGCTCAGCATTGGCATTATCAATAGCTAATTCTTAGCATCACATAACAATTAGTGCATCACTAACACGAGCACCTCGAACCAGTGGATCATCGGCTCGAAAGCCGGTCACAGGAGAGGACGGTGAGGGCACAGAGAGGAGAGAGGACGCATACCAACGCTCGGGTACGAACACCGTGGAATGGGGAGGCAGGGCTCCCACTACCACGACGGAAGCTACCGCGAAGAAGACATCGACGAGCACCGCGGCGACGGCGGCACAAGGAGCATCACCTCAGCAGCGGCGCATCGACCTGCGCCGAGCCACACCAGCAGCAGCAGCGTGTCGAGAAGGCTCTCGAGGACCAGAAGGAACGCCGGGGTTGCACCAGAACGCCATCCCGCCGGCGTCGAGATTGATGTAGGCGACACCGAGCCGAGTGGCGCTGAGGTCCAAGTGGAGACCGAAGCGGTGTGCTCGGGCAGGAGCTCGAGGAGGAGCAACAGGAGGTGCGGCGTTGAAGAAGTCACGGTGGCGGCAGAGCCGAACCACGGCTAGGGTTAGGGTTAGTTCCGAACGAGCGAGGAGGCTAGTTGGAGGCTGCGGTGGAGGGAAATCAGAGGAGAAGGAGGCGGCGGAGCAACGCCGGAGCGCGGCGGCGCCGTAGCAGGCCGGCAGCGGCCGGAGCAGAGGGTGGAGGCGACGGGGAGGCGCTCGGGAGAGAGGAGCAGAGAAGGGGATCGAGGAGAGCTCGGGAGAGAGAGAGAGGTGAGGCGCGTGGGAGCGTGTGGGCCGGTCGGTTTGACCGAGCCGGACCCAAACTAGCGGGTTAAGTCCAACCCACTGACCCAGGGGCTATTTTAGTAAATTGACAAATTAAAAGTATTCCAACTTAAATGAATTTTCACACGAGTATAAAGGCCCTAAAAATCAAATAAAAATAGGATTAAGTATCTATATTTCCTTTGGGTAATTTTTAATAGAATTTTTGATGGTTTTACCTCATGGTAAAAATTTGAGTGGTTATTATTTCAAAATAGGGGAAGTTAGATTCCCAATTGAAATAATATTTTGTAATCAGATAAGTTCTTAAAAACAAAGATTTGGTTTTAACATCTATTAAGTTACTATAAATAGAAAACTCATTCTTAAAGATTATATTGACATGACAGTTTTACAAATAAACAAGTATCCAAAATATTGCCCTAAGAATAATAGATATTTTTTATAAGAGTTGTCTTCAAGGAAAATTCCAAATTATTCTAAATGGTAAAATAAAATTCCGTAGATTATAAATTGCTCACTCATTTTAATATTCTTAACTGTTATTATTTGAATAAGTTAAATACTTGGATTAATCAATCTTACCTAAGTATTATTTCTAAAGATAAAAATATTTTATAAACTTAATAAAAGTGAACAACACTCAAGTTTGGAGAACATAACACATCAAAATTATGTAACAAATCCAAGTTATAAATCCTAAATAATCTTTAAACTCTAAGTCAAATAAGTTATCAAGTATCGCGTAAGTCGAAGCTTACACTTGTGAGCATGGGGTATTTTTGAGGTAATTACGATGCATCTCATATATATGCATAATAGCATCTTGCTAGAGTTTTCTGTAATCCTTATTGGGATTACTTTGCTATTTTCAGATCTCGGGGTTTTATCGCAGACACTAGAATCCCGAATTATTGAATTGCCACTTCTATCACAGGCAAGTTCATTCTTGCATATCCTCATTGGAATATTTTATAAAAACTATTATCATTGCATTTGAAAAAGAAAAACTATTTTCGAATGATGTGAAGTGCTATATATATTGTTTGGCGGGCAATGGAACCATGGATGGTACGGATATCATGGTGGAGGTTCCATTGTACGGAAAGTATATACCTAGGATTAATTACAAAAGTTCCGGTGATACTAGCGCCGTATTGAAGCGTTTACCATGAGATCTGCTATGGACGGTAAAGTCAGTTGCTATCTTCTCTCGTTCACATATCCTCGGTAGAATACTACCTGGGTTGTGTCCGTTCCGGCGGCCAACTACATGGAAGCGCGTAAACTTCCCACCCGACGGGGTGTCTGGAGTATAGCTCGGGAGGGGTGATGAGCGGCTGTGTTATGTACCGGCTCGATCATAAATGGGCGGATATGTGTTGTGCGGAGAGGGGCAGTGATTGGCTTGGACTCAGACCTGGCCCCATACCATGGAAGTATGGACGGGAAAGATCACCCGGAAAGGCAAAAAGGCTGGGTACTCTCATGGGTAAAGTTACGCAGCTCTGCAGAGTCAACAAACAAAAAACTGTGACTGTCACATCCGTGTTCCCGGAAGGAACTACAGACCGCAGCGGGAAAGGCATCCCAAGTGATGGCTATGAACCCGTGGAGACTGGGAGCTTAGTTTTCTAAATTAAAACTGATCTTTCAAGAAATGTTTTTCAAAACTTGCATTATGCCTACGACCGTTGGTCATGGCAGTAGTTAGTGCATGAAAATCAAAAACTCTTTCCTATAATATCTGAACTTGCTGAGTAACGCGAGTGTTGCTCACCCTTTCCTCGTTGACCCCCTGCTTAGATATTTGGAGCCAATAAGGGAGGTGCCAGTTAGCCATCATGGCGTCAAGGAGGTCTTCAACAAGGAATTAACTGCTACTTCACCAACGGAGGAGTGACGACAACCATGCCAGAGGAGCCACGACAGCATTAGTGCAATGGTGTCTCAGCGACCCATTACCGATGGAGGAGACAATACCTATTGGAAGGTGGAGGACACCACTGGATAAAGATATTCCAGGTGGAATAGTGTAGGGCTGTGACAACAGCAGTAGTGGTTAGAATTAGCGTTAGAGCTGAAATTCGGCTTAAGGCTACGTTTTGGATCTTATTGTAATTTATTTGCACGAGACTTTCTCTTATATAAAGAAGGTTCTCAAGATTTGGTATGGTAGCGTTGTAATTCTACAGTTTTATATGGACCACCTATGTTTCTGTTGTACTGCTCTGTGGGGTGTAACATTTGCGGATAAGTCCTTCCGTAAGTGTTATATCAGACTTGCATACTACAACATGCAGTGGTGTACGGGGTCACTACAACTGAGCTGGGCGGCATTTCATGGCCGAGGCGCGTGCCGCCCAACAGGAGGTCTGCACAATGTGGCAGCGCGCCCGGGCGGATGTCGAGCGCTCGTACATGCGCTTGGCATCCCGGCCGTCGATTGCTCTTGCGGACGCCGCTACGGAGGCTGCATTAGCAAGGGTGGAGGCGGATGCCCATGCTGACGCCGCGGCGACGACCGCCCGTGCGCGGGCCATGCAGGCGGCGACAGAGGCGGAGTAGGCGGCGCGGCGGAGGCTGGAGGACCACCGGCAGGAGGCGCTACGGCGGGCAGAGGCCGAGTTCCTGGCCCCGACGTCACAGCAGCGGCGCCGCCTCGTCGACAAGCGCCAGCGCACGATCTGGGCGAAGGCCCATCCGACGCTGGTGTCGGCTCCGGCGGCTAGTAGGGCGAGCGACTGCGAGTAGCCCCCGTAGTGGTAGGGCGTGCGACGACGAGTAGGTGGCCGTCGACGCCATTTTGGGTGTAATTGGTGGGCTAACCATATTAGTTATTAATTAAGTTATCTAATTAACTTTCATTTGTGTGTATGCCATGCGGATCGAAGCCGCTTAAGAAGGACGCGCGTGGATAGAGCGGTCAGTCCGGCGCGACGCAAACCGCGCCCAAATTTCGATCGCGTTTGCGTCGCTGCGAACTTTTTGCGTCGGGCCGCTGGGCTGGGTTTTCCCAAACCTCGGTCAAAATGGACCGAATCGGTCGTCCGCTGTCCGTTTGCGTCAGGCCGTGCTGGAGATGTCCTTAGACACCATTTACGCAAGTAATTTTAAGGTACATTGTACTATCTTTAGGTAACATGGAGTACATTCTTTACTCTTGTACGCATAAATCTAGCTCATATAGCACTTTCGAGTTCGGTTACTATCTTTAGGTAGCATGGTTTGACGTGGCAATTGGCATCGGCTTGGGGGCAAGCCGAAACTTATGAAGGGGGATTGTGAGCGACCTTTTACAATACATATGGGCCGGAAGTTGGAGTGCCACGGCTGGGCCTCAGCCTGCTCATAACCTACAGAGGAAGCTGCTACAAATACAACAGGAGGTGGCCAGGTTTCTTAAAAAAAGCTTCCCTTCGCAAAGATCTCTCCGCGCGCTCTACTCGGTTGACAAGTGTCGAATTTTTCCTTCGCTCTCGCTCCCACCTTCTCTCCGCGTGTGACAAGTGGCGGCTGCCTGGTGGTGCGCAGAGGGCTATTTGTACATTTATTTTGAGATTCGTTTTTTCAAAATGAAATATCTTGAGAACCGTTTATCCGAATTATGAACCGTTTTCACTTTTGAACTCCTCGTGTCGAGATCTTCAAAAGTAGATCCCATGTTGATAGGTTTCGACGAAATTTTTTTTTGTACTTCGGATTGTGTATAGTTCGTACAACGTGTTTGTAGTTGTACGTACCAACTGACCTGTTGTACGTAAAACCTGATCTGTAAAACCTGATCTGTAAAATCTGATCTGTGTAATTGTACGTTCAACCTGGTGGTATGTACAAAATGATCTGTGTAGTTGTACGACCTGATCTGTACAACCTGATCTTACGTTCAATCTGATCTGTACAACCTGATCTGTGTAGTTGTACGACCTGATCTGTACAACCTGATCTGTGTACTTGTACGTATAACACGGTCTGTGTGTTTGTACAACCTAAATTTGTGTTTGTACATGCTGTTGTGTGTTGTTTGTACAATTCTGATTCACAGATCTAGATCTGGATTTGAATCTGGATCTGGACATGCGCGAGGCCGCTCGCTCGGTTTGCGTATCCACGTGGTGGCAGCAGCTCGCGCACGGGATCGCGAAAGAGAACTTCGCGAAGTGAGACCTCTCCCTAGTGATACCCGAAGGTGGCGGTAGACGAGGATAGGCTAGGTGTGGCGTGGGTTATCTTCTTCCTCTAATTTTCTCAAATCCTTGTAGCTCCTCGTGTGATCCTCCTGTAATCCGAACCAGATGACCAATTAAGCATTACAATTAGTGTGGTGCTCATACAAGTAGGGATATGCAAGTGGCGGTTCTAATCGTCACAGGCGACCGTGGACCAGAATGGCAACGCCTTTGACCCTGGCGGTTCTATGCAGAGTTAAAAGATTTGAAGTTCAAAAATGATGAGATGGCTATTTTTTTTTGAAAAGAGTTCATTTCGTCTTAAAACTGTTGCGTTAGATCAGTCAGATTTGTAGTTGTGGCCATGTAATACTGACTTCCATTCCGTCAACTTTCCTACACACGGCGAACTCGTCAAGTGTTGTTGTTCAAAATGGAAGTCGGTAATACTTTCAAAGTGTAGCAAAGTTCAAACTGGTCTTCATAATTTCGAGTATGATTTAAGCAGCTTCCGTGGAAGGTATCAGTTCTTTTGAATTGCCACCAAAGCTAATGATAGGGGCCACATGTCACAGAAGCGGTAGTTAGTTAGTTACAGCTTGGATATTAAGACGAAATAGTGGTAGCTATCTGCAAACGGTAGCAACGATTGATTCATGCTCGGCCTATTCTGAACTACCGATGGACATCGATCAAACAACAGTGTCGCGCACGAGGGAGGCAAGCTGTAAAATTCAACTAGTGCCACAGTGTAAACCTGACAAGTCTACAAAACACTATGTGCTATTACTAAGCAGGCTAAGTACAAGTGCCGACAATGACAGAAGAAAGTACGCACTACTAACACTAAACAGGTAAGCATGGAACTGTAGAGCGTATCGACGCCGTTTTGCCGCCTCTCATTGCATGGTACGATATCGAGTAACTTACTTACTAGAGAGCGCTAGACTAGACTGGAGGGCTGCAACTGATCAACGACGTGCGGGGAGAGGCGCGGCCGCTTGTATCCTTGGGCGGCGGCGAGTAGCTCCTCCCGGTTGAGCAGCACGGTGCGCAGTGCGGCGCGCAGGGTGGAGAGCGCCACGGCCCTGTCATTGTCCGTCGCCGCATCGTTTTCGCAGACGTAGTCCAGCTCGAGGACGCTTCGGGTCCTGCCGCCGACGGTGGCGGTCTCGGCTCGGACGGGACGCGCGCTGCCAACGGAGCGGACAGCGCGGCCGAGGTCGGACATGAGCCCAGGGCGGTCGGCGCAGCACACCCACGCCCGGACGCGCCGCCGCCACCGGGATTCGTCGTCGTCATCGGGCCGTGGGAGCCAGTGGTCCTCCACGCCCACCTCGTCGCCCTCCCCGGGGACGACGGCCACGCCCTCCATCGCGTCGTCCGCCCTGTCACGCAGCTCCCGGACGTGCCGCACCACCTCGCCCAGCAACGCGGCCTTGTCCATCTACACGAACGAAGCATCCAGTTAACTACATGCGGTCATGCACATGTCGTCCTCGTCGCCGTCGGCACGAAGGTACGTACCCGGGAAGCCGAGGGGACGAGTGTGCGGAGCGTGGCGAGGTGGGCGTTGATGCGCTGCCGCCGCTTGCGCTCCGCCTCGCTGTGGCTCCGGACCGACGGCGTCCCCTTCCTCGAGGCTACCGGCGCCGAGCACTCCGCGTCCGTCGCCATCTACTCTTCTCCACCGTCCCCCCTCGATCGTCGTAGCGGCCGGGCGGAAGTGGAAGCGTCGAGCTCTGGTGCCTGCTGCCGTGGGAGGGGGTGTTTAAATGGGAGGAGGCGGGAAATTCCAGGGTGAGCAGCTGAGCGGTGCGCACCACTTTTAATGGCGGCGTCTGTTTGGGCTGGGCGCCGACCGACACGCGGCTGCGCTGGAGTATGCGCTTTCCCTTTGGATCGTGGATGGCGTCAGCTTGCGGCGACGACGGCTGTTTTGGCGCCTGCCGCGGGGTCGATCTATCGGTGTAAAAGAGGAATTCGGCACGTCGCGTCGGGGGACACGGGAGCGACATGGCGTCTGCTTTCATCGCTGCGAGGCGTCAGCTGCTGCAGCCTTTGCGATTGGAGATCTCATCATGTACTACTACTTCCTGCTCGCCGCCCAGGGCCCCAGGCTGCTACTGGCTCCGGGTTTTACCGAGTAATTTCGTCGGAGCGTCGGCGCCGCATTTTCTTTGGTTTTGAGAATTGCAATTTCCACAGCGTCCTTACTAAACTTATTAAGAAAATAAAAAAACAAGGTTTATTTTTCTATAATAAAGTCACTAATAGTTTCTGTTTTTCCCGTCCGTCTCTTAATACATTTCCGTTCGTCCTATATTACGTCTTGCATTGAATCATTGCCGGCCGCTCGACACTTCCTCTGGAATTCTTGATCTAGACAAACTCCGGACGGAAGAAAGACACAAAGTCGTCCTTAACTCCAGATGGAAGCGGGACACGAAGCCGTCCCTATCCCTATATACGCCTCCCATGAGCGTCGCATCAGACCACGCAATCGAAATGGAAATCATCGATGAGCTCAGACCAAGTTGTCGAAACGGAAATCATCGAAGAGCTCGGCGAGGACAGAGCGCACCCTCGCCGGCCGAGCGGCGAATGCGAGAGAACGGCTTGCTTCGTACGTCAGGTCAGTTGTTCGTGTGTCCAGCGGTCCAGTTCGCGCGCTTAAGAATCCAGTTCATCACTGAGTCGTACTTGCCTGTTGGATTGCGCTTCTTCAGTCCATCTGGTCTGGCATGATTTGGGAGGGAGGAGATGGGAGATCCTGTATGGAATGGAAGGGCGGGGGAGGAGAGAGGAGGCGGGCGAGGAGGAAAGTGACGACGGCGAGGACAACACCCGCCTGATGGGCCCGCATGCAGTGGGGGTGTTGCGCCCCGCTCATGGTCAGCAGGGACGGGGCGGTGGCGGTCAGAGACTCGCCGGCGGCAGCGTAGCGGAGCGAAAGATGCAGTGGAGTCAGTTCTTTTCTTTGAGAAATTGCATTCTTTTGGTGGACTTGAAGAACTGGTAACGGAGTCAAGTGTGTGAGGTGGGCCTATGTGTGCAGCAAACACAAACACAGGAAGACTGTTGCATTGGAAGCCCTTGAACTAAGGGTGGGTTAGCGCATCGCATCTCCAATGGCCCGACGTCCGATTTGTTCCGTTTGCGTCGGGTCGCGGATAGTAAATGGGCTATGTCCGCTCAAATGTCCGTTTGGGTCGCGCCCCAGCCCAACGGCCCGACGCATTTTTTTTAGGACGCCATTTAATATTAGTAGATATTTTACATTTTAGGACGCGGAAATAAATACAGAAAATAAACTAGGCTGGCCGCCGGCGCCTACTCCTCGTCGCTGTCGCCGGTGATGTCGTAGAAGGGCAGCGGGTCCCAGGGGAAGGACCACGTCGTCGCCGGCACCGGAGCTGGTGGCGGTGGCGGCGGTGCGGAGTAGGACGACGTCTCAGGCCATGGCGCCCACCGCGGCGGTGAAGGAGGCGGTGGCTGCGAGGAGGACGACGCGCCAGGCCATGGCGCCCACCGCGGCGGCGGCTCCATGACCACCGTCTCCGGAGGCGGCAGCGGCGGCCCGCGGCTGCTAGACTCCCCAAAGCGAGCCTCCAAGGCGGAGGCTCTCAGCGTCGGGAAGAGGCCGTCCCAACGGCTGAGCTCCTCGAGCTGGCTCTCGTCGAGCGCCCGCTAGACGGCCTCCTCCTCGCTGAGCTCGGGCGGCTGGAACTCCGCCACGGGCAGCACGTCCTCCGCCTGCTCCCACTCCTCCGCCGCCGCCGCCGCCGCCTGCTGATGATCCCACCCCGCCGCCCAATGCAGCTCCCACTGCGGCGGCTGGTAACGTACGGCGCCGTAGGGGTAGCCTTCCTCCCCGAGGAGCCCGGCGCGCCTTCTCGGGTCGCGCTCCGCGGCCGGTCGATCCCACCACTCGGACTGAGGGTGGAACTGCACGTCGCCGCAAAGGTAGTCGGGCAGGAGGCGGCAGCGGCACAGGATCTCGACGGTGCGCTCCTCGCCGCCCCTTGGCAATGGCGGGACCGGCACCCTCTGCGAGTTGAGGTGCCAGCCGCCCGGCAGGTGGACGTCCTCCACCGGCACGGGCTTGTTCTTCTTCCACAGCGACGTACACAAGTCCACCGGCAGGTACGGGCGGTCCCTGACCTTCTTGGGCGGCGGTGATCGGCGTGAGGACGAGCCGCCGCCGTCGGACTCCTTCTTCGACTTCCTGAATGGCCACGGCGCCATGGTGTTGAGTTGGAGGTGCGAGAAGAGAGGTGGCTAGGGTTTTGGTTCTGGGTTCTAGCCTCGCCTCACCGTCCCTTTAAAAGGGGAGGCCGAGGACGTGGTCTCCCAGGTCATTGATCACGGGCGCTGATGGCGGTGGCACAGTGGCTTATCGCCATTGATGGCGGTGGCGCAGACGCTGAAGCGGCGCGGCGCAGCCTTTTCTCGAGTCGTCGTGGCCTCGGGGACGAAGCGAAGGCAATGGTCGCTGACGCGCGGGGCCCGGTCAAAATGGGGAGTACACGCACGGACAGCGCGGACCGTCCGCGGCGACGCAAACCGAGCCCAAATTTGGGTCGCGTTTGCGTCTCCGCGGACGGTCCGGGCAAAATGCGTTGCCCCGTTGGGCTGGGTTTTGCCCGGCCCCGGTTAAAAACGGATAGAAACGGACCGCGGACGTCCGTTTGCGTCGGGCCGTTGGAGATGCCCTATATTAATCATTTTAGTCAATTATTTCATTTGGTTCGATATGCTCTTTTATCTTCTATTTTCATCATTTTCGGCCTTTCTACGTATCTAATTGATCAGAGCAAATAAATATTTCACACGCTCAAATGGCTAAAATTTGGCTAGACAAATATATTTAAACATTGATCACACAAACTGTACATACACCTCTCGCTGTCGGAGGTACTGATCGCATCAACTATCAAGAATTGATCAATAGAGGTAAGAGAAACTTATTTACTTATGTATGATATCTTATTAGTAATAATCATCAGCGTGATCAAAGTAATTTATAAGAACCTACATATAATTTGTTTATGATTTTCTTCTTTTTAAACAATGACATTATATAAAAGTCATATGCAGTCAAAGCAATTTGGGAGGTGATGCACACGGTGGGTGTGTTGTTGGGAGACCCCAAGAGGAAGGTATGAAGTAGTGCAGCAGCAAGTTTCACTCAGTTGTGAAACCAAGGTTATCGAACCAGTAGGAAATAATGAATTCCCTCGAGGTGTCAACGGCGCCAGAAAAATCTGCGACGTAAGGGCGCCAGAAAATGCTTCCTGGGACGTAGGTGACGTGCAACCTGCACACAACACAATCAAGATACTTTGCCCCAACTTAACGGTGATGTTGTCAATCTCACCGGCTTGCTGTAACAAAGGATTAAACGTATGTCTGGAAGAAACATGTTTGTTTGCAGAAAGTAACAGGTTTGCAGTTTGTGATTTATCAGATTAAATAGAAGGACCGGGGTCCACGGTTCACTAGCGGTGTCTCTCCATAAATAATAATAACATTCATGCGGCTAAACAAATTACAGCTGGGCAATTGATAGAATAATGATGAGCAAACCAATGCATATACCAATGTTATGATGTCTAGTGTGAGATTCATTCGGGCATTACAACAATATACATAGACCGTTCCAACCGCATCTATGACTAATAATCCACCTTCCGCTTAGCGTCTGCACCCCTTTCAGTATTAAGTTGCATGCAACAGATTATCGTCTTGTGTGTAAAGTAAGTAAGTAACATTATCCTTAGACAAAGTACTACTGTTTTATCCCTAGTAGCAACAGTACATCTACAACCTTAGAGCTAGCTGTCACCACCCCAGATTTAATAGAGACATGAACCTACTATCGAGCATAAATACCCCCTCTTGGAGTCACAAGCATCTACTTGGCCAGAGCATACACAAATAACGGAGAGCATGCACGATCATTAAATAGCACACACATGATATATTATGAAGCAATAACTTTAGTACTCAATATTCATCGGATCCCAGCAAACACAACATGAAGTATTACATAACGGTGATCTTGATCATGATAGCCAGCTCACAAGATCTAAACATGATAACACAAGAGTAGAAGACAACCATCTAGCTACTGCTATGGACCCGTAGTCCAAGGGTAGACTACTCACGCATCAGTCCGGAGGCGGTCATGGCGACGTAGAGGCCTCCGGTGACGATTCCCCCTCCCGGCAGGGTGCCGGGGAGAAGTTCTGATCTCTCCCGAATTGGTGTTGACGACGGCGGCGGCTCGGGACCCCTGGAGGAAAATATGAACACCGTGTTAGGGTTTTTAGTCTGGGGTGTATTTGTAGGTGAAAGGGCGAAGTCGGTGGCGCCCCGAGGGGCCCACACCTGGTCCTCGCGCGGCCAGGGGTGCTGCCGCGCGAGCACGTGGTGGCGCCTCCTCGGTGGCCCACTTCGTCTCGTGTTTGGCTTTCTGGAACGTTCCCGATGAAAAACTGACTTCAGAAAAGAAATCGTCCAATTCCGAGAATATTTCCTTAAGTACTTTTCTGAAACCAAAAACAGCAGAAAACAAGGAACTGGCACTGTGGCATCTTGTTAATAGGTTAGTCCCAGAAAATGCATAATACTATATAAAATGCATATAAAACATGTAATAACTTGGTATAATATAGCATGGAACATAAGAAATTATAGATACGTTGGAGACGTATCAACATCCCAAGCTTAGTTCTACTCGTCCCGAGTAGGCAAGAACGATAAAAGAAGAATAATTTCTGAAGTGACATGCTTAAACACAATCTTGATCATAATATAATGTAAGGCTCATGTTATGAATGAAGTGACTCAAGGCAATGATCTATAGTTTGCTAACAAATAGACAAGGAGCAAACAACTACATCATATAAGTAAAACTTTTCATGAATAGTACTTTCAAACAAGCATCAAAAAGATTTGCATAAGAGTTAACTCATAAAGCAATATTATCTAAGCAAAAGAGCATTGAAGCAACACAAAGGAAGATATAAGTTTCAGCATTGGCTTTCAACTTTTGAACATGTATATCATATAGATAGTTGTCAACACAAAGAAATATAACAAGTGCAATAAGTAAGCATATAAGAATTGTTGCACACAGTTGACACAAGTGTTTGCTTCGGGGATAGAAAGAAGTAGGTAAACTGACTCAACATAAAGTAAAAGATAGGCCCTTCGCAGAGGGAAGCAGGGATACAAGCATGTGCTAGAGCTTCTTAGTTTTATAGGTTTTTGAAATCATATAGAGAGCATAAAAGTAAGTTTTGAGCGGTGTTTGTCGTTGTCAACGAATGGTAATGGGCACTCTACCCCCCTTGTCAACCAGACTTTCTTAAGAGCGGCTCCCATGAAGGACGTTATTTCTACCCAAGGGCAGATCATCCCTCTTTTCTCTTTTGTTTACACATGTAGTTTAGAACTAGTATCATTGCTTGGCTGATTAGATCAGGGCAAAAATGTGAAGAGAATGCAGTGGTTAAAGTTGTAATTAATTGGGACTGGGCACCCCATTTGCCAGCCCTTTTTGCAAAGTTAATGGATAAGCGGTGTATATGCCACTAGTCCGGTTGGTGAAAGTCTGTCTAAAAGCAAATGACAAGGTTGATATCCGTAACACCACATACTTCCTCATGAGCTAATAAACATTGACACAAATGAGGGATAATAAATTTTGAATAAAAGGTAGCACATGAAGTATTTACTTGGAATGGCAGGAAATACCATGTAGTAGGTAGGTATGGTGGACACGAATGGCATAGGTTTTGGCTCAAGGATTATGGATGCACGAGAAGCATCCCTTCTCAGTACAAGGCTTTGGCTAGCAAGGTTGTTTGAAACAAACACAAGTATAAACTATGACAACAAGACGTATATAAAAACATATTGCAAGCATTATAAAACTCTACATTGTCTTCCTTGTTGTTCAAACACTTTAACTAGAAAATATCTAGACCTTAGAGATACCAAACATGCAAACCAAATTTCAGCAAGTTTTACGGTAGTTCCTCACTAATAGGTTTTAACTACATGATGTAAAAGCTTAAACATGATCTACTTGAGAGCTCAAAACAATTGCCAAGCACCACAACATGCAAGATAACAATCCATAAGAGCATGTATATCTTTCTTTATACCATCTACCACATTTAGCATTTTCTGTTCGCAACCAAACACCAATCAACTTATTTAAAAGATAAACTCTCCAAGTAATTAAACAATGAGATATGAGAGTATGATATAATAAAGCTAACAGCTCTAGCAAGAGATGCATGAATAACAAGAGCTAGAAAGCATTGAAGTAACATGGAAGAATACTCAACAAATATAAGTGAAGAATACGAGTATTCATAAGAAAAAGCGGAGCGTGTCTCTCTCCCACAACGGAATGCTAGGATCCATTTTGTTCAGAGAATGAAAATAACAAAAACAAACCGACGCTTCAAGAAAAGCACATAAGAAGTGGCGGAATTAAAATATAGTTTCACTAGAAAGGACCTGATAGTTTGTTGATGAAGAAGGGGATGCCTTGGGCATCCCCAAGCTTTGACGCTTGAGTCTTCTTGAAATATGTTGGGGATGAACCACCGGGGCATCCCCAAGCTTTGGCTTTACTATCCTCCTGATCACATCATATCATCCTTCTCTCTTGATCCTTGAAAACTTCCTCCACACCAAACTTAGAGTAAACTTCATTAGAGGGTTAGTGCACGAAAAATTATGATATTCTGTAGGAACACAATTGCTACCAATGCTACTGGACATTAGCTACAGCCACTGATACTTCATAGGATAAAAAGATCCAATCAAAATAGCAAAAGAGGTATTGCAAAATAAATGGCAGAATCTGTCAAAAACAGAACAGTCCGTAAAGACGAAATTTTTCGAGGCACTTAACTTGCTCAGATCAGAAAACTCAAAACTAATGAAAGTTGCATATATATCTGAGCATTACGCACAAAAAAGGGCAGATTATTTGGATTTTTCTGTGAGGAGTTACCAATTAAACGGTGGACAGGAGAAAACTGTTTCTGCGCAGGAATCCAAATTTAGCATGAACTTTCAACTAGAGGCTTATCTTGACACAACAATGCAATAAAATAAAGATATAAAGGAATTGCTACAGAGGTAGGACAAGTCCTTGACACAAACAAAATAAAATAACAGGAAATAAAAGTGGGTTGTCTCCCATAAGCGCTTTTGTTTAACGCCTTTCAGCTAGGCACAGAAAGCAAAACTCAAGTGTTATCCAAATCAAGAACATAAATCCTCTCAACTATGCATTGTATTTTATCTATATAAGGTTCAGAGTTTCCCTTTTCATTGCTTTTAGGTTTAGTACATTCATCAAATGGGTTTTGAGGGACAATCCAATCAAAATTTTCTTCCAAGGCTTCATGCATAGCTACAAGTTTAATATGTATTGGCACTTTAATTTCCTCCCCCTTAGTAGGTTCAGTTTTACCCAATTTTTCAAGTGCATTAATAACATCTACACATGAGCCTAGCATATCAAAACGATCAAAGACTTTCCTAGCTTCTATAGCAACATCACCAAATTCATTAAGCAATGTTTCCATAATAAAATCTTTCTTTTCATCATTTTTAACATCATGAAGATTAAGAAACATTTGTTGTATTATAGGATGTAGGTTAACGAACCTAGCCTCTAGTATGTGAACTAAATAAGCTGCAGCAGTTTCATAATTAGGAGCAAGTTCTACTATGGATTTCTTCCTAAGATCCTTATGCTTACTAACATGATTAAAGAATTCTTCAATATTCTCCTTTCCAATTATAGAACCACTACCTACTGACAGGTCTTCCAGGGTGTACTTAGGAAGCAACATTATAGCAAAAGTAAAACTAAAACCGAAATAACAATAATACTAAACCGAAATAAAAATAGTAATGCAAGTAACTAATTTTTTTTGTATTTTTGATATTTAAGCAAACAAGACAATAAAATAAATTGCAAGTAACTAATTTTTTTTGTATTTTTGATATTAAGCAAACAAGACAATAATAAAAATAAACTAAGCAAGACAATAACAAAATAAAAAGATTGGATGTGAGAGACTCCCCTCGTAGAAGAATCTTCAAATCACCGGCAACGAAGTTGACGGAGGAGTGTGAAGGTCTTCAAAGGAATTCCTATTTCCCCGGCAACGGAGTTGACGGAGGGGTGTGAAGGTCTTCAAAGGAATTCTTATTTCCCCGGCAACGGCGCCAGAAAAATGCTTGATGCACACGGTGGGTGTGTTGTTGGGAGACCCCAAGAGGAAGGTATGAAGTAGTGCAGCAGCAAGTTTCCCTCAGTTGTGAAACCAAGGTTATCGAACCAGTAGGAAATAATGAATTCCCCCGAGGTGTCAACGGCGCCAGAAAAATCTGCGACGTAACGGCGCCAGAAAATGCTTCCTGGGACGTAGGTGACGTGGAACCTGCACACAACACAATCAAGATACTTTGCCCCAACTTAACGGTGAGGTTGTCAATCTCACCGGCTTGCTGTAACAAAGGATTAAACGTATGTGTGGAAGAAAGATGTTTGTTTGCAGAAAGTAACAGGTTTGCAGTTTGTGGTTTATCAGATTAAATAGAAGGACCGGGGTCCACAGTTCAATAGTGGTGTCTCTCCATAAATAATAATAACATTCATGCGGGTAAACAAATTACAGCTGGGCAATTGATAGAATAATGATGAGCAAACCAATGCATATACCAATGTTATGATGTCTAGTGTGAGATTCATTCGGGCATTACAACAATATACATAGACCGTTCCAACCGCATCTATGACTAATAATCCACCGTCCGGTTAGCGTCCGCACCCCTTTCAGTATTAAGTTGCATGCAACAGATTATCGCCTTAAGCACTGTGTGTAAAGTAAGTAAGTAACATCATCCTTAGACAAAGTACTACTGTTTTATCCCTAGTAGCAACAGTACATCTACAACGTTAGAGCTAGCTGTCACCACCCCAGATTTAATAGAGACATGAACCTACTATCGAGCATAAATACCCCCTCTTGGAGTCACAAGCATCTACTTGGCCAGAGCATACACAAGTAACGGAGAGCATGCAAGATCATTAAATAGCACACACATGATATATTATGAAGCAATAACTTTAGTACTCAATATTCATCGGATCCCAGCAAACACAACATGAAGTATTACATAACGGTGATCTTGATCATGATAGGCAGCTCACAAGATCTAAACATGATAGCACAAGAGGAGAAGACAACCATCTAGCTACTGCTATGGACCCGTAGTCCAAGGGTAGACTACTCACGCATCAGTCCGGAGGCAGTCATGGCGACGTAGAGGCCTCCGGTGACGATTCCCCCTCCCGGCAGGGTGCCGGGGAGCAGTTCTGATCTCTCCCGAATTGGTGTTGACGACGGCGGCGGCTCGGGACCCGTGGAGGAAAATATGAACACCGTGTTAGGGTTTTTAGTCTGGGGGGTATTTGTAGGCGAAAGGGCGAAGTCGGTGGCGCCCCGAGGGCCCCACACCTGGTCCTCGTGCGGCCAGGGGTGCTGCCGCGCGAGCACGTGGTGGCGCCGCCTCGGTGGCCCACTTCGTCTCGTGTTCGGCTTTCTGGAACGTTCCCGATGAAAAACTGACTTCAGAAAAGAAATCGTCCAATTCCGAGAATATTTCCTTAAGTACTTTTCTGAAACCAAAAACAGCAGAAAACAGGGAACTGGCACTGTGGCATCTTGTTAATAGGTTAGTCCCAGAAAATGCATAAAACTATATAAAATGTATATAAAACATGTAATAACTTGGTATAATATAGCATGGAACGTAAGAAATTATAGATACGTCGGAGACGTATCAGGACGCAATCTTCAATCATGGATTCGAAAGCGCAAAGAAGAAAAAAGACAGAGATCAGTATGCACGGATTACCAATGAAGTAAAATAAGAAAAATTGAAAAGGCGTCATGAAACCTATCAGCTAAAGAAAGCAATTATAAATTCAACCAAGTTACCAAAAAATTGCACACAATGGAGGAAGAAATATGTAGATTTTGAGCCGGAAAAGAAGGCGAAAAATACGAGCGAGAGAAGCACAAATATGTAAATATGCAGCCAGAACAAAAGAAAGCAAGAATAAACCAAATTATGACAAACTCTAAGTATAGGCGCAACACACCATGTAAAGAGCCAATTGCGATGGTTAACCCTGCACATGTTGAAGGAATAGAGGAGGAAGTGTGTACATTACATATTTGAAGTTATCACAGAGATAAATATGTAGCGACAAATTTGTTTTAGCCATCGAGCTATTTTTACTATTATCCTGTTTTTATACATATCTGCTTAGAAAAATATTATTCTATGGGGGGTAGATCGATTGTAGGGTAATATAGGGGTTGTGCCAATGTTTTTGTATGAAAAATATATTTTACTCCCGATGCAACGCTGATGACTCACAAGTGTAAGAGATCAATTGTAGTACCTTTCAATTAGATAAGGTTGTTAAAGCGACGGGAGCTAAAGGTATTGGTTACAAAGAGTGGTATTGTTGGGGATGTAATCCCCGGTATCCTAAAGTTATGGTGTTATTATGCTTATACTAGAGGAAAAAGAGAAACTAAATGAGTAGGTGGGTAAAAGATAAAATGATAGGCAAAGAGATGCGACTCGGGCCGACATAAGCGCTCTCCCGGCCAGCCTAAGCTGGAGATGGGCCGACTTTATGGGTAACTCGGGTGGACCGAGGTAGCCAACGGAGGGGCGCGATGCCTTTGGACTTCGGGCCGTCCGAGTTATCTCCAACCTCGACTTCCACCTGGCCGACTCCACCAAGCCATCTTCGACCTCGCCCCCGCCTCCAGCTCGCCCGCGCCATCGTCGACCTCGGCCTCACCCCGGCACGACTCTGCGTCCCAGACCACTCCCGGCTTCCCCGACATGGCGGCACTCCCGGCTCCCCCGACATGGCGGCACTCCCGGCTTCCCCGACATGGCGGCACCCCCGGCTTCCCCGACCGGTACGGATGATTATGAAGACAGGCACAAGCAGACAATATAAGGACGCGGGCCGCATGGGTTCTGCCTGCTGATACGTCCAAAACGTATTTACTTTCCCGAACACTTTTGTTATTGTTTTACCTCTAATTTGTGTGTTTTGAATGCAACTAACGCGGACTAACGCTGTTTTCAGCAGAATTGCCCTGGTGTCTCTTTTTGTGCAGGAAATCAACTTTCAGGAAAAATCCCAGAAAAATCATAGAAGTCCTTATTTTCACAGGAGAGTCACGGAGTCAGAAGACGAGACGGAGACGGGCCACGTGGGGCCCACACCCCCTGGTGGCGCGGCAGGCCCCTGGCCGCGCGAGCACCAGGTGTGGTGGCCCCAGGCGCCGCCTCGCGCCCCCCTCTCGACTACATAGCCTCTCCTGACCTAAAAAACACGATCACGAAGAGTTTTCCCCCAGAAACCCATCGGAGCGCCGTCGCCACCTCGAAACTCAATTCGGGGACCAGAAGTTCCTGTTCCGGCACTCCGCCGGGACGGGGAATCGAAGGAGATCATCGCCATCGTCATCGCCACCACTTCTCCATCAACCATCCATGTTTCCCCCATCCATGTGTGAGTAATCCACCGCTGTAGGCTTGAGGGGATGGTAGGGATTGGATGAGATCGTTCATGTAATAGCTGTAATATCATTAGGGCATGGTGCCTAGTATCCGTTATCGGTGTTTTATGTCATTGTTGCAACTTGTTATGCTTAATGCTTGACACTAGGGCCCGAGTGCCATGATTTCAGATCTGAACATGTTATTGTATCATGAAGATAATTGTTGTTTTAAGATCATATCTATGAGTTGTATACACATATCGATGTCCGGAACCCGAGGTCCCAAAGTGACAATAATTGGGACAGCCGAGGGGAATGGCTGTGATGTGAGGATCACATGTGTTCACGGAGTTTTAATGCTTTGCTCCGGTACTTTATTTAAAGAAGTACCTTAATTACCAGTAGTTTCCCTTGAGGCCCCGCTGCAAACGGGCTGGTAGGACAAAAGATGATGTGCAAGTTTCTCATTGCGAGCACGCACAACTAAATTGGAACACATGCCTATGGTTAATAAATACTTGGATGCTTTATCTTATTTATCTGCAAATGCCCATGACTTGATTATTATATGAAGTATCTCATCCATGCAACGACCGTTCATCCGTCCCTTTGCCTACAGTATTTTAATCCTGCTGTCTACTATAATCATCATTGCTGTTTTTATTCTACTGCTGCTGTTATATCACTACTGTCACTGCTATAAAACTGTTGCTACTGATAATCTGTCTCGAGCAAGTCTATTCACAGGTGCAGCTGAATTGACAACTCCGCTGTTAAGGCTTATAAATATTCTTTGGCTCCCCTTGTGTCGAATCAATAAATTTGGGTTTTACTTCCATCGAAGACTGTTGCGATCCCCTATACTTGTGGTTCATCAAGACTATTTTCTGACGCCGTTGCCGGGGAACATAGCTTTATTTATAAGTTCACCTGAGATTGATATTGTTCGCTGGAATTCATTCATCATGGGAAAGCCTGGTGATAAGAAGTTTCCCATACTGCCATCCACTACAAGAAAAGGTACAACTCTGAGCTCTGCTGCTGCTCTTGATTCTCCAACTGTGATGAGTAAGCTTATTTCATCGCTGCATGCTACTCATACTATTACTTCTGCTGAATCTGAAAATGCTTCTGAAAATTGTGATGATGCATCTACTGTGCTTGATGAAAATGCTTCCTTAGGACCTTTTCTAAATGCTATAATTGATAAATCTAAACAAACTGAAAATGCTGAAAATTCTAATACTTCTGCTAGTTCACCTGAGTCTAGAGAGTATTTTCCTGATGATCCTGATGAAACTTATGTTGAACTTGATGATGATTTTGTTGATGAGATTAATGCTACTAAAGATGCTAGTTCCATGAAAAGCCTTTTTGAAAAACGTGTTGTCAAATATAAATTATCTCCTGATGCTAAATTTGCTACATCTCCCATAAACATTAAAGATAAAGATTATGATTTCTTTATTGACTTGGCTCACGTAGCTATTGTTGAAAGAGAATGTTTTTGTGGAACTGAAAATGAAAGTGCTGTATAACATATGAATGAACTCTCTGTTCTAAGTGGTATGTTTTCTGAAGACATAAAAATGCGCACTTACTTTGTTACTAAAATATTTCCTTTCTCATTAAAGGGAGAAGCTAAAACTTGGTATAATAATTTATCTCCTGGTTCCATTACTAGTCCCATTGGTTTGCTTGATACTTTCTTTCAGAAATATTTTCCTGCTAGTGCTCAACATGATGATTTGTTAAAAATCTATAATTTTAATCAAGATGAAGGTGAGAAATTGCCTAAGGCTTGGACACGTTTTTGCTCCATATTAAGAGGCCAGCCGAATCATGATTTGGAGAAAAATGATCTACTTGATATATTTTATAGTGGACTAACTGCTAAATCTAGGTCATGCCTGGATAGTTTTGCTAGTTGTGTTTTCAGGAAAAGAACTCCCGAAGAAGCTGAGTAATTATTAGCCAAAATATGCAAGAATCATGATGATTGGGATATTCCTGAACCTACGCCAACACCTACACCCACACCGAAGAAGAGGGGTATTATTGAATTAAATGATGAAGTGATGAAGGAGGCCAAGAAATCTCTTAAGGAGAAGGGTATTAAAGCTGAAGATGTGAAGAACTTACCTCCTATAGAAGACTTATGTAAGCCAATCCCTCCTACACCATTATTGAGGTGCACTCTCTCCAAAGGTTTGATGATAGAGATATTCCTTATTCTAAACCTCCTGCTCAATGCTTAGATGAATTTGATACTTTATTGCTAAGCAAAGTAACTTTAATATGAGAATAGAAAATCATTTAATGGAAAATTCTCGAGCTATTAGTAACTTGCATGATGTTGTTGATAGAACCTCCAATGATGTTAAAATACTCATTAAACATTTTCATATGGTTCAAACTCAAATTGATCAACTTACTAAAGTGCAAAAAGAATTGTTTGTAAATGCCTCTATAGCTAAAGAAAAACATGTTTGTGAAGTAACAACTAGAGGTGGTAAATCTACTCAAGATCCTTTATATCCTGAGGGACATTCTAAAAGAATTGAACAAGATTCTCAACGAGTTAATGAACCTAGTGCTCCTTCTAAGAAGAAGAAGAAGAAACATAAAACTGTTTTAGAATCCTCTGAACCTGTTAATGATCCCAATAGTATATCTACTTCTGATGCTGAAACTGAAAGTGGTAATGAACACAACAATGATAGTTCTAATGACAATGATAATAATGATGATTCTAGTAAAGAAGAATTAGAAGAGGAACCAGAAAAGCTAAATAAAAATGAGAAGTACAATAAGGAAAATTTCATTGCTAAGAAACATGGTAGTGAAAGAGAGCCTTGGGTTAAAAAACAAATGCCTTTTCCTACTAAGAAACTTAAAACAATAGAACAAGAACATTATAATTAATTTTGTGAATGGATGAAACCTTTGTTCTTACAAATTCCTTTGACTGATGCTATTAAATTGCCTACTTATTCAAAATACATGAAAAATATTGTGTCTAACAAAAGGAAAATTCCTAATGAGGAAATATCTACTATGCTTGCTAATTACTCTTTCAATGGCAAGGTTCCAAAGAAGCTGGGTGATCCAGGTATACCAACCATTCCTTACTCTATCAAAAATAATTATGTTAGAACTGCTCTATGTGATTTGGGAGCGGGAGTTAGTGTTATGCCTTTCTCTCTTTACAAGAGACTTTACCTTGATAAATTGATACCTACTGATATATCTTTGCAAATGGCTGATAAATCTACTGCTGTTCCTGTTGGTATTTGTGAGGACGTTCCTGTTCAAGTGGCTAATAATTGTTTAATCATTACTGACTTTGTTGTGCTTGAAATGCCTAAAGATGATAATATGTTTATTATTCTTGGAAGACCTTTTCTAAACACTGCAGGGGCTGTTATTGATTGCAATAAAGGAAAAGTAACTTTCAATGTGAATGACAAGGAACATACTGTTTATTTCCCCAATAAAATGGATAGAATGCCTGGAGTTAATACCATTACTAATGTGAGGTCCATCAAAGTGGTAAGTATTGATTTCCCTTATAAAGAAGAATTCAAAACTCTTGTTATTGGATCCATATCAATACCATATAAGGTAACATGAGTGTCTCACAATGTTTGAATCCTTTTATGTCATCTAAAATTTATTTGGTGGCAAGACTTGATCAAACTTGCTAACAAATATGTTTTAAGTGCATGGAAGTGCTACACAACATTTTTCTTCTCCTCTTTACTTTGCCTACTGTAATACTACTTGGTTTGCATAGTTTTTAATTGGACATGATTTGAAAAATAATTTTCATGTATTAAATTTAATATCTTAAAATCCAGAAAATGCCCAGAAATAAAAATTCTCAGAATTTTAAAATTGTTATGTCAAAATTCCTATTTTTCTGAGAGGAACCTGGGAGGATCAGAGAGTGTCCAGGGGGACCCACAGGGCCCCCACACCACATGGTGGCGCGGCAGCCCTCGGGCCGCGCCAGCACATGGTGTGGGGCCCACAGCCCCCCCCCCCCCACTTACTCTCCTTCCTCCCCAGCCTTCCTCTCTCCCGACCAAACACTCCCACATTCGAAAAAATCGTGTTCTTGTTGTTCTTGCCCTCGGATTTTCGATCTCCTTCCCCAGCCATCTTTGTTGCCGAGATTTGGGGCATTTGCTCTCCGGTATGTGACTCCTCCGCTCATCCAAATAGAATTTTGTTTAGTGGACTATATGTTGAGTATTTTGCTGCTGTAGATGCCATGTTTAGTGAGTTTGAATGCTTGTTTCAAGTTGGAATAACTAGTTTTGATGCATGCTTAAGCCTCTAGCAAATCACTATAGTAGTTTCCCTTCATTTAGTTAGCTAAAAATCAATTTTTATGACATTGGTTAAAAATTTCAGAACATGGAATGGAACTCACACCCTATTAGTCAACATGAAATCATTGTGCATGAAGTCATGGGAGTTCACCGTGAGGACGGTGTATTTCCAGCTATCTACCCATGCTCGGAATTCATGCAAGCTGCAGGAATTTAGCAGGATGTTCAAAATCTAATCTCCAATGCAGGATTGAGCAATTTTGCTATTGATGAACCTGACCAATATGGCAAGTTAGCCATGTCGGTGGTGCAGGACTTCAAGTGTGACTTGGCTTCACGTCACCCCATGGTTTATTATACTATTTATAACAAAACTGCCCATTTGCCCTTTGCTGATTTCTGTGCAGCAATTCGAGTACCTCAGTGGGGATCGCTAGAGAGAGTGAAGGAGAAGCCCAAGCCATTGATGGATCTCTACAAAGACATCTGCAATGGGAAAAGCTTCTCTCATGAGGATGGTAAAATACGAAGCATTCACCTCCCATCTATTCGATACTTTGCTTATTTTGTCACCAAATGTGTGCTTGTTAGGAAAACGGGAAGTAAATTAGCTGCACCTGATTTGGCTTTTCTAGCTGCTGCCTTGCGTGGTGATAGAACTTATAACTTGGGTGCACTGATTTCTTATCGTCTTTCCACTAACCGCGAGAAGGGTGGAATTTGTGGAGGTCTTATTGCATCTCGTTTGTTAGCTATGCATGGTTTAGTGCCTCATCCTCTTGATTTTCAGCTTACCCCAGGGAAGCTGGATATTATTTCCATGAAGAGGCATAACTTTATTACTGCAAAGAGTAACATGAGTAAACTACTTTATGAGATAGCTTCCTCCAAGAGAGTAGTATGGAGGAAGTCTACAACTGTTAGAATTATTAGGTTGCCTGTGCCTTCGTTTGATCTTGATGCCAGGAACAGCTGGTCACTCTCGGAGGCTGAGATTGATGCACTTGCTGTGCAACCAGTACCGGATGAGGAGGAAGAAGAGGAGGAGCCCGAGGAGGATGTTGAGCAGCCCCCAGAGACCACGGGTTTCACACACCCGGATCCTGGGTACGCAGGGCCTTCCGGCTCTTCCTCCACCGCGGCCGAGCCGGGATATGATCACACCATGTATGACCCATCGGGCTGGAGTTCATACTCGCCATGGGGTTGATCTCCACTTAGGCAAAAAGCCTAAGCTTGGGGGGAGGTATACCGATAACACACTCATCTACATATCATTATCATTCGGTACTTTGTATATCCGTGTTTCGTTTTCGTTTTTTCTTTTATTTGTTCATGCTTTGCATTACTTTCTTAAAACTCAAAAAGACCAAAAATATTTCTGTTATTTCTCTTGCTAGTTTTCTGTAGTATCTAGTATTAGAATGCTTAGTATTTAGTTCGGTTCCATATGCGAAAACACAAAAATATTTTGATTCGTTGTTGCTGTTTCGCGCAGGGACAGATTTCTGCTGTCCACCGTTTAATTCATAACTATTCACAGAAAAATCAGAATGACCTGAAATTTCGTGTGCATATTCCCCAGATATGTACGCAACTTTCATTAGTTTTGAATTTTCTGATCCGGGCATGTTAAGGTCCTCGAAAAAATTTATCTTCACAGGCTGTTATGTTTTCAGTTTCTAAATCCGAAAACCCAAAAATATTTGTTGTTTCTCTTTGGTTTTGTATAGTTTGTTTCAGAGGTTATTACCATCCATTGCTGCGTGGAGCTGGGTTATTATTTCATATCTTTCGAAGCAGACAAGTGAAAAGGCAATAATGATGATCTATGACAATTCGAGTTGGGTAAGAGGCTGGTAATGAACTCTATTTGTTTTCATTTTTGTACATATACTCATTTATGTGAGCATGCTTAGATGGTTCGCATACGGTATATGTCTATTGGTGGATGCTTAGTAGTTCATGTTCTCTTATGATCAGTCCCAATTTATTAATGGTGGACAACATGCTTCATAGATGTTTGCTTGCATTGTTCTGTTCATAATAGAATATGATATTGTGGTATCCTCCTCTGAATAATTCATTTGAATCGACTTGGCACATGCTTACACATGTTATGACTGAAAACAAAAAGTCAATTAAGCCTCGATGATCTATTTTGCCTCAGAGTTCTAGTATCATTTTTATGCCTCCGTTAATTTTATTTTGTCGCAAGCATGATTATGACAGCTATTACTCTCTTGAATTGTCGCTCCCTTGTCTATTTCTAGCCTCCACTTGTACTAAGCTGAAAATGCTTGTGCTTCCAAATCCCTGAAAACCAAGTTATTCCCAAAGAGTCCACCATAAACACCTATGTATGGCATTTCAAACCATTCAAGTAAATTTGCATGTGCTACCTTTTGAAACCTTCAAAATATTTCCCAATTTGTGCCACTGTTTCGAGCTCATGAGGAAGTAGTAGTTGGACTTGTTATCTTCCATACTAATTAAGTAACCGACTTGCATGCTTCATCTGCTCGTCATTAATTTTGCAAAGAGCTGGTTAGACCACTATAATATCAAAAGATTTGAGAAAATAAAATAGACACTCCTCCATGGTTTGAGATTGATTGGTGGGCACCCGAGGATTCGGTTAGCCATGGTTTGTGAAAGCAAAGGTTGGGAGGAGTGTCAAGTTATCAAAATAAATGAATATAAGGATGCATATTATAAATGCTTGTTTTAAAAATTTCGGAACCGCTCTCAACTTGCTTAGTATGGAAGATAACAAAAACTCTATTACCATTCATTGACGGAACAACCACCACTCAAAAACAATTTTACCTCTGTTTTCAAAATAATGAAAGCTCTAGCACATGTTGAATCCCTGCTTCCCTCAATGAAGGGCATATCTTTTACTTTATTGTTGGGTCACCATCATTCTTTGAGCACCTTCTTGAGAGCATAGTTGTCATTCTTAGTGTAATGTGCTTGTCCCAGAATACTGTTAACTGCGGTATAATTTTGATGCTCTTATCTTTGATATCTTTATTTCTAGTCTTCTCTTAAAACTCAGAGGTGCCTGGGCATTTATGTTTTGCTGTAACATTCGGGCAAGCGAGATACCACCTTATCATACTTTATTATGAGCTTTGCAATCTTGTGAATTGATATGTTTCATGTTGTTTATTATTAATATGATTGGCATCTCCTCATAGTTTACATAGTTATTAGGTGACACCGTTTGCATATATCTTATTATGAATAGTCTAAGCATTTGTCCTCACAATGAGAATATTTACATCATATGAACAAATGTGTTCGTGAAAGTTATTTTATCGCACTCAGTTGTTAACTGAATTGCTTGAGGACAAGCAATAAGCCAAGCTTGGGGGGAGTTGATACGTCCAAAACGTATCTACTTTCCCGAACACTTTTGTTATTGTTTTACCTCTAATTTGTGTGTTTTGAATGCAACTAACGCGGACTAACGCTGTTTTCAGCAGAATTGCCCTGGTGTCTCGTTTTTGTGCAGGAAATCAACTTTCAGGAAAAATCCCAGAAAAATCATAGAAGTCCTTATTTTCCCAGGAGAGTCACGGAGCCAGAAGACGAGGCGGAGACGGGCCACATGGGGCCCACATCCCCTGGTGGCGCGGCAGGCCCCTGGCCGCGTGAGCACCAGGTGTGGTGGCCCCAGGCGCCGCCTCGCGCCCCCCTCTCGACTACTTAGCCTCTCCTGACCTAAAAAACACGATCACGAAGAGTTTTCCCCCAGAAACCCATCGGAGCGCCGCCGCCACCTCGAAACTCAATTCGGGGACCAGAAGTTCCTGTTCCGGCACTCCGCCGGGACGGGGAATCGAAGGAGATCATCGCCATCGTCATCGCCACCACTTCTCCATCAACCATCCATGTTTCCCCCATCCATGTGTGAGTAATCCACCGCTGTAGGCTTGAGGGGATGGTAGGGATTGGATGAGATCGTTCATGTAATAGCTGTAATATCATTAGGGCATGGTGCCTAGTATCCGTATCGGTGTTTTATGTCATTATTGCAACTTGTTATGCTTAATGCTTGACACTAGGGCCCGAGTGCCATGATTTCAGATCTGAACATGTTATTGTATCATGAAGATAATTGTTGTTTTAAGATCATATCTATGAGTTGTATACACATATTGCTGTCCGGAACCCGAGGTCCCAAAGTGACAATAATTGGAACAGCCGAGGGGAATGGCTGTGATGTGAGGATCACATGTGTTCACGGAGTGTTAATGCTTTGCTCCGGTACTTTATTAAAAGGAGTATCTTAATTACCAGTAGTTTCCCTTGAGGCCCCGCTGCAAACGGGCTGGTAGGAGAAAAGATGATGTGCAAGTTTCTCATTGCGAGCACGCACAACTAAATTGGAACACATGCCTATGGTTAATAAATACTTGGATGCTTTATCTTATTTATCTGCAAATGCCCATGAATTGATTATTATATGAAGTATCTCATCCATGCAACGCCCGTTCATCCGTCCCTTTGCATACAGTATTTTAATCCTGCTGTCTACTATAATCATCATTGCTGTTTTTATTCTACTGCTGCTGTTATATCACTACTGTCACTGCTATAAAACTGTTGCTACTGATAATCTGTCTCGAGCAAGTCTATTCACAGGTGCAGCTGAATTGACAACTCCGCTGTTAAGACTTATAAATATTCTTTGGCTCCCCTTGTGTCGAATTAATAAATTTGGGTTTTACTTCACTCGAATACTGTTGCGATCCCCTATACTTGTGGGTCATCACCTGCCCTGAGTGTGACCAGGCATGGCTACAGTGCTATCGATGTGACTACAGTACACTACATAGTGTAGTGAACAGTGCTGACAAGACCCCAGTAGTCAAATCATGAACAATGCATGTATAGTGACATGTGGGCCACCTCTTGTCCCCTGTGCTCCTCCTATATAAGGAGCACCAGGGGGAAGGCCAAAGACACGGCCACGGCCGGCCGAGCCACGGCTTGCTCACTTGCCCCTTTGCCATTTCCTTCCCGAGTCCTCTTAGAGGCATTCTTTGCCCAGCTCATGGAGCATTTTGTACCACGCTTACGCAGAGGAAGTAATACACCAAATAGGCTAGATGCTACAGTAGGGGTTTTGTCTACTCACGAGAGCCCCGAAGCAGGGTAAATCCTTGTGCCATTGTGTTTGTTCGTGTGTGCTTCTCAGCGCGCTATCCCTCCCCGAATCCTCTAGCGTCCATCGGCCCCAAAGATTAGCCTACCCGTAGGCATCTGTTTGTCCACACGACGAAAGTTGGCGCCCACCGTGGGGCTGGTAGTGGCGCTTGCTGAAATCAATTCGGACGGGACCTTCTTCATCAACTCGGGGACTCGACATCACCATGGTCTCCACGCTCCAACTCGCCGCCGCAAGCAGAGGCCTACCAACCTGCACTAGCGCTCTCCGTCGACAGATTCCGGGTAACTCCCCGCCAGTTGCCCGGGTCATGTCGGCTCCGTCGATCCCGACCGCACCAATGCTCCGTGAGTATCTTCGTCTGTACCGTGTAATTGGCTAATCTTGAGAGTAACTCGGGGACTGCCCCCTTCGTATCATGCTTAGTGTTTGAAGGAGATATGCCCTAGAGGCAAATAAATATATAGTATTTATTGCATTATCTCATTAAGTTTATAATATGTTTTTGTATCGTGATATAACTGTATTAATCGCAATTGTTAATACACGTGTGATACATAGGCAAACCAGAGTCCCTAGTAAACCTCTATATAAACTAGTTCATTGGGCAAATGTTGATCGAGATTTCCCGATCATGGACAGTCACGTCGGTTGACAATGAGGTCATCTTATTAGTAGAATAAGGTGATGGACATACCCAACAAAGTATTGCAATAGGATCGTATCACAATGTTAATCATTTGCAGTAGGAAAGTAATATGATAGCTTATTACTCAGACCGTGAGATCATATTAATTGCTGCTCCGTAGGATACTCTAAGTGCATCAAACGTCAGTTCATAAATGGGTGACTATAAAGAGTGCATCAAACGTCAGTTCATAAATGGGTGACTATAAAGGTGTATCTTGTGTATCTCGAAAGAGTACGTTGAGGCATATGGATCAAGAGCGGGATTTGTTCATTCGCGTGATGGAAAGATACTCTGGGCCCACTCGGTGAGATTACATCTATAAAGCTGCGCAGCATATGACTAGGTCATGGAGATGTAATATCACAGACGAGTTAATTAACCCTTGTCGGTAACGAGATAAAACAGGACATCAGATGTTTACGATCATATCTCGGATAAGGTGGTATCGAAGGAACAAAAGGAATGAATATCATGTTTATGGTTCAACGACGATATTCGTAGAATGCACAGGGACCGTCACAGGCATCCAGGTCTCCCTGGCGGTCATTGGCGAGCGAGGGGTCTCGACCATGTCTGGAGTATTTTCGAACCGTAGGGTAACACGCTTAAGGTCTTGCCGACACATGGAGATCATTGGAATAATAGAGATAAAGGAGAGAGAGAAATAACCCAGAAAGGTTCCGGTAGTTTCGGAAGGGTTCCGGGAATGTCCGAAGAAAGTTCGGGTGGTCCGGAAATTGTTTCGGAGTCACGGGAGATTAAATAATATGCAAATATATTAATTATGAATTAAATATATTTTATATTAATTTAATATTAATTAAAAGAAAAGGAAAAAGGGGGCAGCCCACTTAATGGGCCAAGAGGGGCCCATGTGGGGGGCGCACCATGCATGCGCATGGGGCCCATGGCCGCCACGGCCATGCATGGTGCGGCCGGCCAGCCCCCTCCCTTGTTCCTCTTTTTAGTCCCACATTGGGGAGGCAAGGTGTGTTGCACACCCCCTCCCCCCTATATAAAGAGAGGCATATTAATTGTTTTAATATATATATCCAAAAATACAATTAATGTTGTATACGCCGGCCTGAGTTAATTCTCCGCCCGCTTTTCTCTCGCTCTCCCACAAAAGCTATACCGCAGTGCGCCGTCGTACTGCGAGATTCCACCAAAGTTCTACCCCTGCAATCTCAGCTGGATCTGAGTAACTGGGGGTTGTCGTCAAGCTCTGTATGTGTGCGAGTACTCGGAGGCGCCACAGTTGAGGTGCCAGGGCGACATCGTCTCGCCTCCGCTGCAGCCCCGCCGCCGCCGCCCCTCCTCCTCGACGCGCCCCTCCTCCTCGACGCCGCGTCTTCATCAACATCGCTGCGTCATCGTCTTCTTCGTCGCGCCAAGTTCTTCGCGACCTCGAGGTCGGCTACATCGTCTTCGTCGGCAACGCTTGTGCGGGAGCGTAATCCCCGCTATTCGGTCTACAAGAGGTATGTAACCAGTTCCGCCCCGTTACCGCATTACTAGATAGATAGATCCTGGTTTGTTTCGGCATTCGTTAGTTAGAAAAATTATTGTTTTCTGCTTCGAACCCCTTCAGTGTTTTCCCCGGGAGCGAGATGTCTCGACCCGGGGACTGGTCGACTAGTCGGTTCCGCTTTTACCTCTAAAGTAACTCGGGGGCTGCCCTTTTATATGCTTGTGGTTTATGTCTGTTTTTCCGAGTTATTTGTATGTCGGCACTCCGAGATGAGCTCGGGGACTGCCCTGTTGTCTATATGCATGCCTTCTATCTATGTCGTTTATATGTCGGCATCCCGGGATGAACTCGGGGACTGCCTCGTCTTTATATTTATGTTTTATGTCGGTTATTCCTGTATCGTTTGTATGCCGGCACCCCGAGTTGAGTCTCGGGGACTGCCTTGTTCGTCTATATATGTTGTTATATATGCTGTCCATATACCGAATAGCTTTCAACCTTGTTTCAAAGTTCAAGTAATGTATGCTATCGGATACAATCTTGTGACTCGACTGACGAACGCCTAGAATGGTAGTCAAGAGCAGAGGTCGTGGAGTGCGGTAAACATGAAAACATACTCGGAAACTCGGTCTAAAAAGTAATTCGGCATATGTTGTCTGTGTGTTTTCCCCGGAGCAAGATGTCTTGACCCGGGGATTGGCCCACTAGTACATTCTGTTCTTTCTGCTAGATCTCTAAAATAACTCGGGGATTCGGTGAAAACCGAGTCAGCATCTTAGCGCATAGCTTCGCGGATCATTGTAATTTCTGTCTTGTGCTAGACTTGGTATGATCAATTAAATAGAGTCATTATTCTTGTTAAGTATATATGTGCCTAAACTAACATTGAAAGGGGATATCGGTGTTACCGAGAGGATATTCATGTCAATGGTCTTGATTATGTCGGTTATTATGTCGGTTATCTCGGATCCATCTTATAGTTATTATTGTCTCAGTGTATATCACGGATAGTCTTTGGTATCTGCTTGCCGAGTTATAATGGCATATCATACCAAGTTGTTACTTATGTCGGTTCGCCACAGTATCACGGCATCATTCCATATCCCGGATCGCCGTTTATGTCGGTTTGCCAATGTATCACGGCATTATTCCATATCCCAGATCGCCGTTTATTTCGGTTTGCCATAGTATCACGGCATCATTCCATATCCCAGATCGCCGTTTATTTCGGTTTGCCATAGTATCACGGCATCATTGCATATCTCAGATCACCGTTTATTTCGGTTTGCCATAGTATCACGGCATCTTTCCATATCTCAGATCATCGTTTGTCTTGGTTTGACAAAGGCAACATGTCTAATATGCCCAGAGTGGCCGAGATACCGAGACATGTGTGATATGCCCAGAGTGGCCGAGATACCGAGACTTGTGTGATATGCCCAGAGTGGCCGAGGTACCGAGACATGTGTGATATGCCCAGAGTGGCCGAGGTACCGAGACATGTGTGATATGCCCAGAGTGGCCGAGGTACCGAGACATGTGTGATATGCCCAGAGTGGCTACCGGACATCCGAGACACCCGAGATACCCCTACGTCAAACCAGCAGTGGCTGAAGACATCTATGCCGGTAAAACGCCCGGAGTGGCTAAAGAACCGGCATATGATGATATTTTTGCAGGTACTAGGCGGAGTATGTGAAAATGGTGGTGTGGTTATTTTTTCTAAATCTGCGCGCGACTCTGCGAGTCCCCCGCAGCCTCGGGGACTAGTGTCGGGGATGTAATCCCCGGTACCCTAAAGTTATGGTGTTATTATGCTTACACTAGAGGAAAAAGAGAAGCTAAATGAGTAGGTGGGTAAAAGATAAAATGATAGGCAAAGAGATGCGACTCGGGCCGACATAAGCGCTCTCCCGGCCAGCCTAAGCTGGGGATGGGCCGACTTTATGGGTAACTCGGGTGGACCGAGGTAACCAACGGAGGGGCGCGATGCCTTTGGACTTCGGGCCGTCGGAGTTATCTCCAACCTCGACTTCCACCTGGCCGACTCCACCAAGCCGTCTTCGACCTCGCCCCCGCCTCCAGCTCGCCCGCGCCATCGTCGACCTCGGCCTCACCCTGGCACGACTCTGCGTCCCAGACCACTCCCGGCTTCCCCGACATGGCGGCACTCCCGGCTTCCCCGACATTGTGTTTGTTCGTGTGTGCTTCTCAGCGCGCTATCCCTCACCGAATCCTCCAGCGTCCATCGGCCCCAAAGATTAGCCTACCCGTAAAACAATCAAAGTTGGAAGTATTTTTAGAGTTTTTGGTGTATAATTGCAGGAAAGTAAAATGCCGAAAATAAATTGTAACAACTAAAATCTCTTATAAAGAGAAAGTACAATCCTCTTTTAGCAAGAGGACAAACTTGAGTGTGTGTGCCTTAAATGTGGAAAACGTTCCATAGGGCGGCATGGATTTACTAGGCATAGAGATTTCTAAAACAACACGGTAAATATTTTGTCAAGTTTTAACCTTTTTTAGACGGGGCCTTCATCAGGTGCAGCCAAATAAATGAACTAAAACACCCCTTGATGGATCTCATGGCCATGTTAATGTGCAACACAAGAATTATTAAGACAATATTATCTCACCATAGCTATAAACTCTAGGGTCCCTGATATAAATCTCACCTAATGCAACTTTATGTATTAGACCACAATTTTCTGTCCTCCACAGTCCTACCCGCTCCATTACACTACGGTGTTGCCCTGTGAGTCCATATATGTGAAGTTATGTGCAGTCGACGTTCGCACATCACCATCATAGAACAACATAAAAGATTAGAAACTAGACCAAATATCAATACATGTTATATAAAAATCATTGTCAATTCATCCAATGCCCTCAGGAACATACAAGAACTACTCACAACATGTAAACATGATTATAACCAGTGGTATAAGTGGTACAACACAATCTGAAAATACAACCTCTCCACAAAATAATGACAAGTGCCCGATCACACACATGTATAATAGCACTAAACAATTATCTAGGGTTTGGTAACTCTCAAACAACAAGGGGGATGAAGTTGATCATGAAGATGGTGATGGATATGGTGTTGGTATTGGTGATGGTGATGATGGAGATGCCTCCCCCTACGCCAAGGAGGAGTGGTGATGACGATGGCGATGATTTCCCCCTCTCCGGAGCTCCGGAGCAGCAGGATCTGCCCCCTCCTGGAGGGGGTGGTTAAAAGGGAGGACGAGATGATGCCCGAGGGCCAAACAGACAGTGCTCACACGGCCCGGGGGTGGCCGTGTGAGCCTAGTCCATCTGGGTCTCGTGGCTCCTCTCGTTTGGATCTTTCGCCCACAGTCGTTCTCCTGATGAAAAACTTGCTGTGTATTTTTTTTTCCCGGTGCATTTGATGACCCGAAGGTCCTAAAACATTGAAAACAAGAAAAAACGAGGTTTTCTGCCTCCTAGAAATTAAATACCAAAACAAGGGACTTTGTAGAAAAGTCAGATAAATCATCTAAATATGCAAGAATAATGATATAACAATGTAAATAACATTATAATTTAATGATATAACTTACTAAAATGATGATATAAAATGCACGTGCATGTTTATTAGTAAACTTATAAAGAATCGAAGAAAATCTTGATTTTGAACGCACACTTATTTTGTGTATGTCGCAAGTATTTTATTTGGTGATCTACACAGACTAAAAAACATTTACTAACCATTGATTCACCTATTACATCCTTGCTAGCTTAAGAAAAAAATTGTGGGTGAATAATCATCTTTATGATGTTTCAAAAGGTTTTACCAGTTTTTGCATCAATTGAAGCACCCATGAGTCCAAAAAAAAACCTTTCATTCGGGCTAAATAACTGAATAGATAGCCAAGTGATGAAAACTGCATCGGATATCAGACCACCAACCGATGAAAACCGCGGAAGATATATTCAAGTGGAGATTTGTGCAACACTAGTCTTTTCTTTTTTAAACAACACTAGTAGTGGTCGAACACGGCAGAAAGTGTAATTTCCGTTTATCTTTTTTTAAGAAATACAGTATAAACGCAGACGCTTACATACACGCGTACACACTCATGATTATGAACGTACATACGTACACCCTATCCGTACGAGAATCTCCGAAATATTGAACCGACGAATCGAGTATTGAGATTGACGAAGTCACCACGAGCACCTCGCTATCGACGGGAACGTCGCATTTCACTAAAAGAATATCTTTACTATTAAAGCAGAATGCGTGGTATCACTAGTAGAAAAAGGGGCTTTAGTCCCGGTTCCAGAGGGGCTCTAGTCCCGGTGTAGCAACCGGGACTACCAAAGCGGGACTAGAGCCCCCCCCCCCCCCCCCTTTTGTCGTGTGTTAAACCGAACCGGGACTAGAGCCCTCCCCCAATGAGAGGCAAGCACGTGGACGCGGCTGTGCGCGGGGAGGTCAACCCCTTTAGTCCCGGTTCGTAACACGAACCGGGACTAGCAGTTTGCTTTTTTTTTTGAATTTCGACCAATTTTTAGGGTTTTGCTTTTTTTCGTTTCGAGCAGTTTTCAGGGTAGGGGTTTCGACCAGTTTTTCGTTTCGAGCAGTTTGCTTCATGCGCACAAAACACGTAAAAAATATTGTACGAAGCGTGTGAAGTTGCATCATGCGTATACACAATTACATAAAGATCACGTTGATAACACATACACAATTAAATACGTGGTAAATCGAGATCACGTTGTCCGGTTCCAGGAACTTTTTTACATGGAGATCAATATTACATGTGCGCATACTAGTCAAAATTGTGGAACTCTCCGGTGACCGGTATGACATGGTCGAGGAAAAATCCCGCCAACTCCTCTGCAATTGCTTTGAAGCGGGTATTTAGTGGTAACTCGCTGCGCTTTCTTGCCAACTGTAAAATAATGATATCACAATGAATACATGAGATATGAAGCACGATTGATGGTATAAAAATAATGTTGTGACTAGAGCTTTATGTACTTCACGACTTCTTTTGCTCGTCAAACTCTCGTTCACCACATTGTGCATGTACTCGCAGACGAAGAATCCACATAAGTCAGTCCCGGTTGGCTGTCTTAGGCAAGTCTATAGAAGAATAGAATATAATCAAATAATAATAAAGTGTGATAATGGTGCATGGGACTAGTTATAGTACTATACTTACTGTGTTAGGACGCCACACCAGCTTCTTTGGCCATCCACTGGTCGGATCTTCCGCGATGAACGTTTCCCAAACGCTGCCCGACAAATAAAATGAATAAAAATGAGTCCTAAATTTGTTGATACTAGGAAATGAACGAAAGAGGCAATAAGAAATGAAATTACCTTGTCACCAAATCAAATAATGTCTTGTATTCTGTAGGGCATCTCCTTGACGAGTCAAGGGTAACAATTTCTCCTTTCCGCAAGTTAATAACGAGAAGAATGTAATGGTATCTGCGCACGTTTATAAATAGTCATGCATAACTTATCAATTAAACTTAAGATCGGGTGAGAAAAATAGAAATAGTAATAAACAGTAACACTCACTTGAAATTGTAAGGCCATAATATATATTTTTTGTAAGCTTGTCGCTTGAAAAACATTAGCAAATTCCCCGGTGTATGCTTGTTCACATTTGGATCAATTATGTTATCTTCATGCATTATATGGGGGTCAATGAACCCAATGTCCTTGATTTTCTGCTTCTTGCAGTCTTGCATCTTCTTTCTGCGTAATACACAGCGCACAAAATATTATAGAGAGGATTATCACAGACAATGAACGAGTTGAGTTAAAGACTAAAATTACTGAAATAGATCACTTACAGACAATAGGCACTGATGATTGATTTGTCGAGGGCCCGGAGATTGTATAACTGAAAGAATTCGGAGAAGTAAATGATGATACTGTACTCTTGGAAATAATGCTCTTCCTTAACATCCAACATGAGAGCATCTTTCCCCTCCTTTACGGCATTCTTGTACCAGGCTTGAAGTTGCCGCATTCTTGTGGGTAAGTCGCCGTCGAGTAAATTCTCCCCGGGAACATAATTAGCAACAACATCAGCAAAGGGAATATCATCTCCTGGATCATGCGTATATACCAGGTCCCGCACCTTGATGTTTTTGAGAACATTATCGTTATCCACCTTAAGCGGGGGGGCCGACTGTGCGTCTTGTTCTCCGAGCTGAGCAACTTGTTTCCCTTTTTTCGATCGATTTTCCATCTCTTCTTCATACGACTTCTCAATCGAGCGAGCATAGTCTGTTGGAAGCGGCGGTGGAGGATTGTATAGGGCGTCGAGGCAACGGTCAATTTTCTCCTGAGGAATTCCGGCAGTAAATTTTGGAGGAGGCAATTGTTTCGCTAACGCTTTCTGTTTCACGCGCTCAAGCCAGGCATCCGTATGTTCTTTGCAGGCGATCTCGTTTTCCTCGGCGGTTTTCTCCCAAGGTAACTTTGGAGTAGGCGGCGGTGTTTTCTGCTTTCTAGGTTTCTGCCTCCTAACAGGAGAACCGGACTGGCGCTTCCTCGAGAACGACTTAACAGGCGGCAAAGACTGAGATGGCCTCGCGCTGGGGACCCTCTCGGAGAGCGGTGGGCTTTGCTGATGAGTTGGAGATGGACTCGGGCTGGGGTCCCTATCGGGGAGGTGTGGGCTTTGCTGATGAGGGGGAGATGGACTCGGTCTGGGGTCCCTCTCGAGGAAGAGTGGACTTTGCTGATGAGGTGGACTCCTAGAACGAGGAGACGGTGGCCTTGGCTGGTGTTCTGGAAAGACGATGTATTTCTTGGGCCACAGGGCGAAGCCACGCTTGACGTCTGCCAATGTCTTCTCTTCGTCACCTCCAGGAATCTCAAGGTCCAAGGTTTCAAATCCCGGCATAATTTCATCCACCCCGACACGAGCATAGCCATCTGGAATTTCACCACAATGGTAGAGTTCTCCAGGTTGGATTACTAAAGCAAGGCCCACCGCCACCTTCAAAGTTATGTTTCTCATTGCTATATGTAGCTCACAACTTGTAGGCTCTGTGATGTCATCCACAGGGTAGGGACCATCGACTTGACGCGTGGAACCAACGCTGCTCCTACCTCGAGATGGGGCGACATCGGCTTGAGGATCTAATTCCACCCGCTGCTGAGGTTCCGTTCTTTGCTCCTTCAATGCTTGCAGCATTTCCCGTGTCTCCTTCAGACCACGTTCCAGTTCTGATATCCGGTCGGCCTCCTTCTTCTTACTTCTGTTGCGGCTTCTATAAGTGTTAGCGGAATCCGGCCACGCAGTCTTAAACGTAGTACCGCCGGGATAGCCTCGAGCTCGTCCAACATGTTCTGGATTACCCAGGGCCCGGGTCAGCTCGTCATCCTCTCTATCGGGTATGAACGTACCATTGCGAACATCGCGAATTGCATCTTCAAGCTTCTTTTTGATTTTGTCAACTAAATCCTTCCATTTTCCTTTTCCAACAATCTCTCCAGTAACTGGGTCCAACACTGCCCCATGCGCGAACAACCAGAATTTTGATCTCTCGGGCCAGTCAAGTGTCTGTGGACGGACCCCTGATCGAAGCAGTTTTTCTTCATATGCTAACCACTTAGGAATGGCGCACTTGTAGCCACCTGTCCCCAAACTATGGTGATATATCTTCAACTTAGCATTCTCCTTATTTACCTCCGATCGGGAAATAGCCATATCTGATTGCCTATACGCCTTAAACGCCGCCCATTCAGGTTCTAACTTCTTCCCTTGTGCTCCAGTGAAATCTGGGTCTTCTTTTGTTTCTTCATATTGATTCCATAACTTTTTCTTCCAGTTACGGAATTGTTCTGCCATCTTCATAAGAGTCCACTTCTTGAGGTTATCTTTCTTCATTTTAGAGAGATCTTGCGGGAGGGTGAAATGTGATAACAGCGTGTCATAAACCAAATCCTTAAGAACTTGGTGAACATAACATGGGTCCTCCACATCTGCGGCCGCCGGCTTATTCCATTCACGTATGCTGATTGGGATCATGTCCCTAACAATAACTCCAGCTTGACTTATAAATTTGCTGCGGTTCCGTTTTGGTTCGAGCGGTTCGCCATTATCAGCAATTTCCTCAATGGGTAACTTTGGATCCTCGCTCGTCATTCTTTTTGCCTTGCCTCGAGGAGCAGATGCGGGCTGTTTTTTGGCAGATTTGCTCGATGCGGATGGCTAAAATAAAAATGAGTCGTTAATAAATGCAACACAAATAAATTAATGCATGTAGTTAACAAATAACATATCGCCCTATTATATACACAGTTACACCTCTCCACCGGAGTTTGTTGCGGTCACATCTTGTGACTCCATTCCAATCTCGAAGTCGTTCAAGAATTGTTCGAAATCATCATCATTCACATCTCCTCCAGCTCGGGCATTGTTATAAATTAGCTGCTCCATTTGGTCTTCAATCTGCTCATCTCGTCCAAATAGTATTTCTTCCATCGGCTCCTCTCGAAAGTGCTCCATAGCTCAAATTTACCTGTAATCATTTACCACAATCTATTTTACAACAATCTATTCAAAGAATATAAATTATGACTGAAACATAAACACGTTAAATTCACGAATATATGCATACATATAATTCACATAAAGTGAGCATAAACACGTTTGAGTATTATGTTCGTATGCATACACAAATGCCAAAAATATACAAATGCAAAATAAGGTGCACAAATTGCTCATATTCAAAATTGTATTAAACTCAAAGATTTCACACCTTTTTTTTTGGATATTTCGACGGGAACTTCAACAACAGATCTATGTGTCAACGGTTTTTTCATTGAAGTTACCATCTGTGGTAACTTATTATTAAACCTATGCAAGTATCAAAATGGTTCACTAGTAATACTATGCATATACATAATTCACATTTACAAATTTTCATCACATCACATATAACTCTCACTATTTTTTAATAGATCGTATAACTCTCACATATAACTCTCACACTAGCTAATTGCCCGTGCGTTGCTACGGGTTAAAATATTTGAATGACTTGTATTTCATAAATATGCTCATAAATATACTCCCACAAATTATACTAAGTACAATGTGGTCTATGTACAAAAGAATACATTTCACATAGAATAAATTTTGAAATGGCACAATGAAGTTACAAAATATTTCTTTCACATGTTCTCACATAGAATAAATTTTGAAATGGCACAATCAAGTTACAAAATATTTCTTTCACGTGTTCTCACAGAGAATAAATTTTGAAATGGCACAATCAAGTCACAAAATATTTCTTTCACATGTTCTCTCCTAAATCTATTTCTTTCACATCCACAAGCAATTTTTCACAGATTACAACCAGTGCACAAATCAGTGCTAAAATTTCATTCATCTAAGTACAAAATGGGTTGCATTCTCTAATTGCATTCTCGAGAATCACCGGAGACCCGAGAAAGGTTGCTAGGGTTTCGAGGAGGCTCACCTAGAGGTAGGCCGGAGGCGGGAGAGGCGATGGCGGCGGACAGCGTGGGAGTGCGGCGTCGAGCAGCACGGCGGCCTCCTTCGCGACGGCGTCGGGGAGCAGCACCACAGCAGCGCGGTAGGGAAGAGTGCGGCGGCGGCGGCGGGCGGTGACGCGGAATATCTTCTCGAGGGCGACAGCGTCGGACTGCGGCGTCGAGCAGCACGGGCCTCCTTCACGACGGCGTCGGGGAGCAGCACCACAGCTGCGCGGCAGGGGAGAGAGCGGCGGCGGCGTCGGGCAGTGGCGCGGCGGCGGCGTCGGGCGGTGGCGCGGCAGATCTTCTCGGGGGCGGCAGCGTCGGGCCGCGGCGCGGCAGGGGAGACGGCGGTGGCGTCGTGCGGCGGCGCGACAGGGGAGGCAGTGGAGGCGATTTGGGGGAGTTTGTGAAAATTTTAGGTCTCCACCACACAAAACGGAGGGGAACGGACCTTTAGTCCCGGTTCCAGCCATGAACCGGGACTAAAGACCCTCTAGTCCCGGTTGGTAACACCAACCGGGACTAAAGGTCTGTCTAGGCCGCGAAAAATCGCGCGCGAAGCCCAGCGGCCCTTTAGTCTCGGTTGTTTTTACCAACCGGGACAAATGTTGTTTTTTTTGTTTCCTAGTTTCTTTTTCTTTTTCTTTAACTTTTGAATGGTTTTTGTTTCTGTTTTCTTTTATATACTTTGGTTTAGTTTTTTTTGAATTATTTTGTTTCTAGTTTCCTTTTCTGTTTTGTTTTATATTCTTTGATTTAAAGATTCCAAACTGATTTTTTAAATTAGTTTTACCTAGTTAAATGAGTTTATGTTGAATTTTTTAAATTAATTCAAATTTGAACTACAACTGTTTAATAGTTTGTTCTGAAATTTTGGGAAAAATCATTTTAAGGTACACAACTAGTGGTTATATCACTGAAGCATTGATGATTCTAGAAAATATTACCTCTTCCGATGATTAGTCATAGCGACCATTTTGATCTTTTTAAGAAAAAATGTAATAAAGTGATAAACACCTCAAAAAATCAAATCCTTTGGCATGGGATCCTTATATGTGTACTAGTTGCTATGAAAAATGATAAACTTGATTTTTGCCAACTTTTGCAAAAAAAGTCTTCACAAAAAGGTCTATCATGTATGAACATCTAGAAGTTTCAAGACAAATGACCAAGTTATGGTCATTTCCACGGCATAGTTTGTGATAAAGATCTCATACTCCACACATAGGTGCATATTGGTATATTAAACAACCTTGCCAAAGGGATTCTTCAAATTATTTTCATAAATATCATTTTCCTTTTTTTAAGTGGAAAAAATGAGGTTTTTTGTGAAGGACGTACAGAAAATATGACTCCAAATGGCACCCAACTAATTTTCACTAAGAGTGGTGCACATATGATGGATGATCCCCAGGTATGAGTTTTTTCTTTGAATTCTAACTAATTTCCCCTAGTTAATTGAGTATATGTTGATTTATCGAAAGTAATTCAAATTTGAACTACAACTGTTTGATAGTTTGGTCTGAAACTTTTGGAAAAATCATTTTAAGGTACACAACTAGTGGTTATATCACAGAAACATTGATAGTTCTAGAAAATATCACCTCTTCCGATGATTTGTCATAGCGACCGTTTTGATCGTTTTTAAGAAAAAATGTAATAAAGTGATAAACACCTCAAAAAATCAAATCCTTTGGCATGGGATCCTTATATGTGTACTAGTTGCTATGAAAAATGATAAACTTGATTTTTGCCAACTTTTGCAAAAAAAGTCTTCACAAAAAGGTCTATCATGTATGAACATCTAGAAGTTTCAAGACAAATGACCAAGTTATGGTCATTTCCACGGCATAGTTTGTGATAAAGATCTCATACTCCACACATAGGTGCATATTGGTATATTAAACAACCTTGCCAAAGGGATTCTTCAAATTATTTTCATAAATATCATTTTCCTTTTTTTAAGTGGAAAAATTGAGGTTTTTTGTGAAGTAAGTACAGAAAATATGACTCCAAATGGCACCCAACTAATTTTCACTAAGAGTGGTGCACATATGATGGATGATCCCCAGGTATGAGTTTTTTCTTTGAATTCTAACTAATTTCCCCTAGTTAATTGAGTTTATGTTGTTTTATCGAAAGTAATTCAAATTTGAACTACAACTGTTTGATAGTTTGGTCTGAAACTTTTGGAAAAATCATTTTAAGGTACACAACTAGTGGTTATATCACAGAAACATTGATAGTTCTAGAAAATATCACCTCTTCCGATGATTTGTCATAGCGACCGTTTTGATCGTTTTTAAGAAAAAATGTAATAAAGTGATAAACACCTCAAAAAATCAAATCCTTTGGCATGGGATCCTTATATGTGTACTAGTTGCTATGAAAAATGATAAACTTGATTTTTGCCAACTTTTGCAAAAAAAGTCTTCACAAAAAGGTCTATCATGTATGAACATCTAGAAGTTTCAAGACAAATGACCAAGTTATGGTCATTTCCACGGCATAGTTTGTGATAAAGATCTCATACTCCACACATAGGTGCATATTGGTATATTAAACAACCTTGCCAAAGGGATTCTTCAAATTATTTTCATAAATATCATTTTCCTTTTTTTAAGTGGAAAAATTGAGGTTTTTTGTGAAGTAAGTACAGAAAATATGACTCCAAATGGCACCCAACTAATTTTCACTAAGAGTGGTGCACATATGATGGATGATCCCCAGGTATGAGTTTTTTCTTTGAATTCTAACTAATTTTACCTAGTTAATTGAGTTTATGTTGTTTTATCGAAAGTAATTCAAATTTGAACTACAACTGTTTGATAGTTTGGTCTGAAACTTTTGGAAAAATCATTTTAAGGTACACAACTAGTGGTTATATCACAGAAACATTGATAGTTCTAGAAAATATCACCTCTTCCGATGATTTGTCATAGCGACCGTTTTGATCGTTTTTAAGAAAAAATGTAATAAAGTGATAAACACCTCAAAAAATCAAATCCTTTGGCATGGGATCCTTATATGTGTACTAGTTGCTATGAAAAATGATAAACTTGATTTTTGCCAACTTTTGCAAAAAAAGTCTTCACAAAAAGGTCTATCATGTATGAACATCTAGAAGTTTCAAGACAAATGACCAAGTTATGGTCATTTCCACGGCATAGTTTGTGATAAAGATCTCATACTCCACACATAGGTGCATATTGGTATATTAAACAACCTTGCCAAAGGGATTCTTCAAATTATTTTCATAAATATCATTTTCCTTTTTTTAAGTGGAAAAATTGAGGTTTTTTGTGAAGTAAGTACAGAAAATATGACTCCAAATGGCACCCAACTAATTTTCACTAAGAGTGGTGCACATATGATGGATGATCCCCAGGTATGAGTTTTTTCTTTGAATTCTAACTAATTTTCCCTAGTTAATTGAGTTTATGTTGTTTTATCGAAAGTAATTCAAATTTGAACTACAACTGTTTGATAGTTTGGTCTGAAACTTTTGGAAAAATCATTTTAAGGTACACAACTAGTGGTTATATCACAGAAACATTGATAGTTCTAGAAAATATCACCTCTTCCGATGATTTGTCATAGCGACCGTTTTGATCGTTTTTAAGAAAAAATGTAATAAAGTGATAAACACCTCAAAAAATCAAATCCTTTGGCATGGGATCCTTATATGTGTACTAGTTGCTATGAAAAATGATAAACTTGATTTTTGCCAACTTTTGCAAAAAAAGTCTTCACAAAAAGGTCTATCATGTATGAACATCTAGAAGTTTCAAGACAAATGACCAAGTTATGGTCATTTCCACGGCATAGTTTGTGATAAAGATCTCATACTCCACACATAGGTGCATATTGGTATATTAAACAACCTTGCCAAAGGGATTCTTCAAATTATTTTCATAAATATCATTTTCCTTTTTTTAAGTGGAAAAATTGAGGTTTTTTGTGAAGTAAGTACAGAAAATATGACTCCAAATGGCACCCAACTAATTTTCACTAAGAGTGGTGCACATATGATGGATGATCCCCAGGTATGAGTTTTTTCTTTGAATTCTAACTAATTTTCCCTAGTTAATTGAGTTTATGTTGTTTTATCGAAAGTAATTCAAATTTGAACTACAACTGTTTGATAGTTTGGTCTGAAACTTTTGGAAAAATCATTTTAAGGTACACAACTAGTGGTTATATCACAGAAACATTGATAGTTCTAGAAAATATCACCTCTTTTGATGATTTGTCATAGCGACCGTTTTGATCGTTTTTAAGAAAAAATGTAATAAAGTGATAAACACCTCAAAAAATCAAATCCTTTGGCATGGGTTGAGCCACCAACCGGGACTAAAGAAGCACACGGATCGTGTGTTTCTTTCAAGCACTTGTGAGCCGTTAGATCAGGAGTGTGTTTCTTTCAAGCACTTGTGAGCCGTTAGATCAGGAGTGTGTTTCTTTCAAGCACTTGTGAGCCGTTAGATCCCGGTTGTTGTTACCAACCGGGACTAAAGAAGCACACGTACCCTATATATAGCCCCCCTCCCCTCGGCGGGTAGCAGAGAGCACTCAGTGAAGACATCTTTGGGCAACCAGCGGCAAGACGTCGCTGATGATCTGCGACCGTTCCAAACGGTTGCAGATCATCAGCGATGTCTTGCCGGACGGTTGTAGATCATCAGAGATGTCTTGCCACCGGACGGTTCTATCTACATAATACTTCAGTTCATCGACCGAATACAAAGCATTCGGATTCCCTGCATACGCCCAACGGTGCATTTGATATGCAGGCACTCACGAGCCACCGTTGGGCTGTATGCAGGTGAAATCGTGTGTTTTGTTCCATGCATCTACAAAATACTTCAGTTCACTTGTTCTTCTGATACAAAGCATTCGGATATTACACATCAACAATAATATCCCTATCTAGTGTTTACTTGTTCTTCTGATTGCGTCGTAACCACGGACAATCTTCTTCATTTAACTTGATACTTGGATCAGTGTTCACTTTGAAGGGCGGAATGTCATGAAACTTATCGTAATCTTCTGACATGTCTGTCTTGTCCTCCACTCCCACAATGACTCTTTTCCCTGAAAGAACTATGTGGCGCTTTGGCTCATCGTGTGATGTACTCGCTTGCTTATCTTTTCTTTTTTTCGGTTGGGTAGACATGTCCTTCACATAGAAAACCTGAGCGACTTCACTGGCTAGGACGAATGGTTCGTTCTCGTACGAAAGATTCTTGAGATCCACTGTAGTCATTCCGTATCGTGGGTCTACCTCTACCCCGCCTCGTAGGTTGAACCATTTGCACTTGAACAAAGGGACCTTAAAAGTAGGTCCATAGTCAAGTTCCCATATCTCCTCTATGTAACCATAATATGTGTCCTTTGCCCCGTTGCAGTTTGTTGCATCAAAGCGGACTCCACTGTTTTGGTTTGTGCTCTTTTTATCTTGGTTGGCTGTGTAAAATATATTTCCATTTATCTCGTACCCTTGAAAAGTCAATATAGTTGAAGCTGGTGATGTGGCCAACAAGTATAGCTGTTCTTCAACATTGGTGTCATTAATGAGACGTCTTTTTAACCAACTGCTGAAAGTCTTCATGTGTTCTCCATCAATACAATCTTCAGTTTTCTCCGGGTATTTGGAGCGTAAAACATTCTTGTGTTCCTCGACATACGGACCCACCAAACTGG